>OX596048.1:3097500-7897500 GCA_951394065.1 Venusia cambrica
TTGAGTTGAGATTGAGATTGAGATTGAGATTGAGATTGAGATTGAGATTGGGATTGGGATTGGGATTGGGATTGGGATTGGGATTGGGATTGGGATTGGGATTGGGATTGGGATTGGGATTGGGATTGGGATTGGGATTGGGATTGGGATTGGGATTGGGATTGGGATTGGGATTGGGATTGGGATTGGGATTGGGATTGGGATTGGGATTGGGATTGGGATTGGGATTGGGATTGGGATTGGGATTGGGATTGGGATTGGGATTGGGATTGGGATTGGGATTGGGATTGGGATTGGGATTGGGATTGGGATTGGGATTGGGATTGGGATTGGGATTGGGATTGGGATTGGGATTGGGATTGGGATTGGGATTGGGATTGGGATTGGGATTGGGATTGGGATTGGGATTGGGATTGGGATTGGGATTGGGATTGGGATTGGGATTGGGATTGGGATTGGGATTGGGATTGGGATTGGGATTGGGATTGGGATTGGGATTGGGATTGGGATTGGGATTAAGATTAAGATTAAGATTAAGATTAAGATTAAGATTAAAATTAAAATTAAAATTAAAACATTACAACAATTAAACAATCCAATTACTCACAATTAATTAATTCATTAATGGCATAAAATGCCTTCTCCACGAGCCATGACTTGCGCTTAAATTTAAAACTCCGGGGACTGTGTGCGTTTATTACATGCTCTGGTAGACGATTGTAGACGGTGGGTACGTGTACGTGCACTAGCTTCTCTGACTTGGTAAGCCTGTGTGCCGTGGTTGTGTTGGGTTGCCAGCACCACGCGTGTTATAAGTACGCACGTGCCTGTCTCCGCGTGTTGGGAAATCTGCAATATTTTGCCTCACGTACATTGCAATCTGGAGGATCACAATCGAGGGCAGTGTTAAAATTTGCAGCGAAGTTAAATAAGGTGTCATCGATGTGTCCCACGTCACTCTTGCGATCGCCCTCACGGTACGTTTCTGCATGCGCAAGGCACGCTCCCTGTCGGCAGCGCGCCCCCAAAACTCAGCCCCGTACTGTAAGAGCGAATGTACGGTTGAAAAGTAACGCGTTCGGACTACATCTGATGAAACCACGCGGGACAACCTGTACAAGGCGTAGCATGCACTGCCAAGCTTCGCGCCGACTTTATCAATATGCTTACTCCAGATCAGGCCACGGTCTATCTCAAATCCAAGAAAGGTAGTTGCCTGAACTTGCTCAATGGCTATAGAATTAATTGACACTGACAGATTCTATGATCCTATTCTTGTGTGCAGACAACGAAAAATGTAAAGAGTGTGTCTTTTTGTGGTTTAACACGAGTCCGTTCCATTTAAACCTCTGCGACACCTGGTGAGCCTCGTTCAACCGTCGCTCGAGGTCGTCCAGGGAGAGGGCGGTGACGACCACAGCCACATCGTCCGCGTACATGAACACCTAGCCGGTAGTGATGTGCTCGGGGAGGTCGTAGAGCAAAGAGAAAATAATATTGCAATAGTGCAGGGTACCATTATTCATCACCTCTTGGTAACATAAATATTCTGTTTTTTTAAATTATTTTTATTTTATTTATTTTTATAATTAATTATCATCGCATTTATCGTGTTACGATCCGCACAGATTTTCTCAAAATCCACACAAAATCGGTGTATTTATTTACCAAAACGTCTCAAAAAGAGACCAAGTGGTAGAGGGGAGACCCCAGCGCCTTGTTTGTCTAATTAGATGTTTAACGTGCCTACTTGTTTACGTTTGCTTGAATCTTACGACGTTATGGATATAATTAGACCTAATAAGGCTTTGAAACGGAGCGTGTAGCGAAAATTTGATGAAGATATTATCATTGGTATCGTGTGTTATCTTAGTGTACAAAATATTCGTGAGGCTACTGACGTTTAAGACTAACTGACAAACAACGTACAGTCCAATCCAGAGGTCCTAGAGACTTTTCAGTTTTAGTGGTGTAGGGGTGCACTAAGAAACAATCCTGGTCCCACGGGATGACCAAAGATAACGTCATCACTACTAATCATGATTTCTGAATTTGGTGGAATTGTAGATGTGACCTTCGCAGTAATGCTTTGTCATAAGCAATGGTGCTTTAACAGGATTTTTTTTAACTCAGCCCGCGGATGTCGTTAAAGTTGACAAAGGGGTCTCACTAGCACTTAGGCAGCAGCTTACTTTGGTTTATTATCTAAAAGGTACCTTTATTGCAATCACCAATCTTGACAGGCGGATTGGTAATCGCAAAAAAGGTATTAGAATATACACAGCGGTTGTAGCAGTTAGTGGCAGATAATTCCGTAGTAAATATGACATAGCCCACCAATTTTGGAGAAGGTTCTGTCCTGCTGTGGACATTAATGGAATGTTGAAGACAGGCTATGATTGCACACATAAGGGCCGCTTGGTGTTGAAGGCTTTTCCAAATTGTACTATTATTATAATAGTTTAGAATTCAAAAAACATGGTTCATAATTGCTTATTTTGAAACTCTCATGGTAAGCATCTGGTTAGTACAGAGATCGCTATATTTTTTTAGAAGACCATTGCGTAACAAGTTAAGCTTAAGATTCTTGTAGAAATCCAGGCTCCACGCTTTATCGTTTTCATTTACAACCTTGAGACTCAACTACTTCGAAATACGTAACATCCAGACTTTTCCACAAGTCATAATAAAGTTTATCAAGTTTGATATAACGGGAAAGAAATAATAAATCCGCCCTCAAATGAACAAACTAATCAGTGGAGGGTAACGGTGTTGTCTGTGTCACTTCATATTTCCTACAATGCGAAATAAGCTCTGCTGCAACGTATTTAGGTAGCTTGTGATTTGAACGGTCGTGCAGGTCTATTCATCTCAATCGGAATCGTATTATTCGTAAATAACAGTTCCTTATACACAATAGACAAGTGGTATTAAATTACAATTAGTCATAGTTTCTCAGTAAGTGATTATGTTAATCTAGATGAGAAATAAATAATCTTTAACCGTAATCCGTATACTAGTGGTACTTGATAATTATAAATAAATAACTAGTAGGTAGCTCTCTCCGAATTGAGATTTCGTGATATCTGTTATGATATGTGCTAGGTATTAAATTACAGAGTTTTAAACATAAAAATAAATTGACTAATAAACGATGAAAGAGTGCTTTCATTCCACTTTACTCAAAGCACACTTTTTTCTCTCTTTTTTTTCGCCTCAGTGATCGAGACTCACTTGTTGCTAACTCACATTGCAAAGCCAGAATAAGAGCAAAGCACCAAAGCACTGACCGTACGTCACAGTGAGTGAGACTACCCTACCATGGAAACGTATATAACATTTTTTTACAGTGCTCTCAAAACCATTGCCTTAATAGTCTCGGCTCAAAAATCAACGCCTCCAACCCACGGATGTCTTAAAAGTCAACCAAGAGGCTTCACCAAAATGGCATTAGTTTTCTTCTGTGCTTAAACAAAACTTTAAGAGTGAACACTAATCTGTCTGCCAAGCGTGGTGATTATGGTCAAACCTTACCTTTTTGTAGGAAGTTCTTTTCACTTTGTGGTGAACAATAACGTGATGTAAAATAAATAAGAAAATAAATAAATAAAATGTCGATGTGGGATGTACTCAGTCGAACCCCTTGTATGACATTCCAAAAGAAATTCTTGGACCTTATCGACACCCTTGGCTTGAAAACCCTATTTTAGTGTAAAACAAATAGCTACCAGTTTTAATAAAAAGCTTGGGGTTTTTATTATTTGTTAAAAAAAATCTTTGTCGGTACTATCTGGCAAGCCTTGATGCAATCCTTTATCTTAAAAACCACACGTATTATAGAAAAACATTAACTAATTTGTAAATCTACTGTCTAACCATGTCGTTTACCTTTGACATTAAATCCTACAAGAGATACCAAGCGTTTTACCGCCATAACACACCCCCATGTTTCAAAAACCACCCCCTTTAAACATTTTCATAACTTTTTCGAAATTTGCAGTCGATGCTCTTTCAAATGACATCCCACAAGACATAGATAGAATGACACACTTAACACCCCTGCATCTCAGAAAAAATATGTTGTTGTCGATATATTAGGTCCTTACATATGAAATTGGCGTTTTGTATGGGAGGAACATAAAGGCAATTTTTTCATATTAAAATATATTTTATTAATCAAAGTATGTACCATTGCTATCTATACACTTTTGCCATCTTATAGGTAGTTCATTGATCCCTTTACTAAAAAAACCATTCGGACGGGAATCAATGAAATCTTTGAAAGCGGTTTGGACTGCCTCATCGGAATTGAATTTTTTTCCTTGCAAGAAGTTATCCAAATTTCGAAAAAAATGGTAATCTGTTGGAGCAAGGTCCGGAGAGTACGGTGGATGTCTTAGACATTCCAATTGAAGCTCCTCTAATTTGGTAGTCGTCTGTTGGGCCGTGTGTGGTCTAGCGTTGTCTTGAAGCAGCAGTGGCGTAGAGCGATTGAAAAGTCTCGGTTGTTTAACAGCGAGCTTTTCCATCATGGTTTGCAGTTGCTGACAATAGACATCAGCCGTAATCGTCTGACCAGATTTAAGAAAGCTATAGTGTACGACACCGGCACTAGTCCACCAAACGCTTACGATTATCGTACAGGATCCACTTTTCATCACATGTAATGATCCGATTTAAAATTCCTTCATTATTGTGCCGGTTGAGTAATGTAACGCAGCAGTCGACGTGCGTTTGTCGGTTTGCTTCACTCAATTCATGAGGTACCCACCTTTCAAGCTTTTTCACCTTCCCAATTTGCTTCAAGTGGATTAAAACGGTTTTGTCACTAACACCGCAGCCTGCAGCTAACTGTGATGTGGTTTGCGATGGATCTGCTTCCACAATAGCCTTCAATTCATCATTATCGACCTTGGTCTCCGGCCGTCCACGGGGCTTGTTCTGCAGGTCGAAATTTCCAGAACGAAAGCGTTGAAACCAAAAACGCACCGTGTTTTCTTTTGCAACACCACCACCATACACATAATTAATCCTTCGAGCCGTTTCTGCAGCACTGGTGCCACGCCACGGTGGAACTCGTACTCGTAAATAATGCGATATTTTAAGTTTTCCATTTTGTGAAATGAGTGACGCAGAAAAAAAAAGCAAAAGAGAAAAAAACAAATGAATTACGGTTTTCGAAACACAAATGCATGAGTAAATAGCTGTTTAAATTTGAATTTGGAATTCCTAACCAAAGAGGAGATATTTAAGATCAAAGTGGCCAGTACGACAAAACGCCAATTTCATATGTAAGGACCTAATATGTATATGTTGAGAAACAACATGCATTTTCTGGTGATTTCAAAGCTCGCTCCATAATAGTGCTCGTCCTTGCCCAGGCAAACCACAATACCTTCACTGTAGTCTCCAACTCGCCTGATAAAAAGGGAATTATGGCAAAACCTTTCAGATTTTAGAAGAACAATTTATGTTTAACGTTAGACTTTGAAGATACTGCTCTGGCTTTAACAAGAACAAAGACACAAAAAAATATCTTTTTGAGGCAAAATTGAAGATTATTGTCTAGTTTATGTAGTAAAACCGCAGTTTCGAAGACAGTCCACCTCAATTATCAGATTGAAACAAGTCCTTTTTCTTTGACTGTGGTTGAGTGGCAGATAATTCCGTATAAAAACAACACGAAGTAAAAAAAACTCATTTTCTTTATTGCAGCGAGCCTAATTTGAATTGAGTGTAATGCAGTTATGATTCAAGAGAGCGGATGATTTTAAGTGACTTGACTGGGAAGGGCAAATATAAGGTTTCGATTCAAATAAGTACAGAAGGTTCATGAGCGCTTTTAACGATTTCCTATGTGATTTGTTTGTTGAGTTGAGATGTTAGAAATATTAACTCACTTCTACCCCATTTACCCATTTATAACCAGTGAGTCAACTTATATATGGGTAATATGCTCTATAAACATTTGGAATCAGCTGTCAGCGCCGTTTTTCCACTTGCACAAAACTTACTGCAAAGACCGACTCCAACGTAGACCTAATCCTTACCTAGGTAAGCTTCGGGGTCAAGGGCTGACCTATAGTTAAAAAAACTTTTAATATTTTCGGTTAAGTACCTACTTATCTTAAATTTTATTCAATAAAAAGTACAATTAGACTAACTATGTACAAAGGAATCAGTCAGATTACCTAAGGACCGTTACAAACGGCCTATAGGTAACTCAACTGTTCCAGACCAGTACCAGACGGAAGCGTGCCCAATACACTGGCTGCATTGCCACGCTGAATAGCTATGCTAATTCGCTGGCCTAAATAAGAGCCAGCCCTTGGGTCACGTGTCGCCTCAATCAAAAGCCCCGCAATATTTTTGAAAACCCGGAGGGCGCCGGCTCCCCACGGACCCAAGGTCTCCACCCCAAAAGGCTCAAATAGGTAAGCTCTGTCGAGACCACTATATTTGCGCCTTTTGTGATCCTCGGCCGAATCAGCCGCCGCACCAGCCCTAATTGATGTCTCAGGCAGATGAGATGGCGCTAGGGTGTCGACGCAGGTAGCGTCCCACACAAAAGGCCTACCCATTTCCCAAGGGACAAGAGTCATACCGTCGGGCCGCTTACCATCATCACGTAACAGACCATTCGGTTCAAGAACGGCTGGCACATTGACACTGGTAAACGCTCGACGGATAATGTCATTAAGACTAGCGTGGCGCGAAATCCTGCCGGCAGACCTTGCACACGAAAGTCCGTGAAAACCAAATTGATCTACGGCCGCACCGCACCGGCACTGGTGAGAGGCGCAGCATCTTGCACCCAACCGAAGACAAGTGGCAATACGGAAAGTTACAGGATCCATAAGTGTACCGGTATTGTAAGATGGATGTGCTTGCAGCCAAAGACCTGATTCCCATTTTGAAACAGCTAAGAGACGAGCACGATCTGTGGAGGTTGAGCACGTATGTAATAGATAATTCCGTGTCAACTCGCACAGAGGCCCGTCCCACTGCCGTTGTGCCGAAAGGTGTTTTGGGGGATCGGTATTAGGACAAGCACTATGCCAAGCATTTCGAGCCTCGTCAAGATAAGAAATTTTGAGTATATTGCCTGGAACAGCCGAAATTGATGGTGTTAGAATTTTCTCAACCAAAGAATGTGTACTATAGACGGAAGACAAGAACGCTGGCAAAGCAACACTAGAAATTTTGCGTACACCTAAGCCGCCCAATCGAATAGGCAATGAGGCCTGCGACCATGCTCTGTCATCCAACTCAATATTCAAAACCGTGGAAAGGGTGTTCTTTATTATGTTGTCTAAGCCTTCCACCAGCTCACTGTGTTTCCACAGTTGACAACATCGTAAAGCATAAGTAAATTTTGGGACAAAAAGGCAAAATTTTATAATGCTGAAAGCCATATGTGAGTTAATTTTTGCAAGTCTGTCCGAAACCTTCATAAAATTTTGAATTTTGTCGTCGACGAAACCCGGAAAAGATTCATCAAGAATTGGTGAACCTAGTAGGTGGAGTGAACTCTTATCTACAACAGTAATATTAGAAGCCAAAGTCTCAAACTTTTGAATAATTGAATATCTATCCAAACATGTATCTGAAATGTATATTTCACATTTCGAAAAATTTAGTTCTAAGCCAATCTCATCAATTCATCTATAATAATTTTTAGATCGCCAAATACTGAGTCCACATCGCCACCCAGGGTTCCGTCATCGAGATACCAAACATTCAATTTAGATTTCAGGCGTTGAATAATTGGGTGAATGGCAAGGCTAAAAATGGCCGGGCCTAGAGGGTCACCTTGCTGACAGCCAACTGCAGACGAAATAGTTTGGTTCTTGTAAATTAATTTAGATGGCGAACCATAGCATTGAAAAAGAAAAGGATAAATTTCGGGAATTTTGGATTTGATTTGATTTAACAAGGTGCCTCTGTCAACCGAATTAAAAGCATTTTTGATATCTACTTTTAGAATAACCTCCCCGTAATTTCGATCTAAAAATGTTCTTAAAGAATGGACCGCGGCCTCACAACCGCCTCGCGAACCAAAGCCTAGCTGCACGGGTCGGAAATAGTCGCCTAGATACGCGGCTTTTTTGCGACAGCAGACTTTGGCTGCAAGGCGGCGATAGGTGGTGCCTACGGCTATGGGTCTTATCCCGCCATCCTTTTTTTTTAAAGCACAAAGGTACCTACTTCACCAGCTTTAATTCATGATCAATTTATTAGTTTCATATTACAAAAACAGCGGCTTATTTTTTGATGTTTACAAATAGTTTTATGACTAATATTGGCGTAGGCCTACGGATTAGGCTTGTATAAAAACGTAAACGTCTAGACAATCTAGTCACCTACCCACCGAATTATTCATTTATATACAGAATTTTAGAAGGGTCTATCTATTTTGAGTAATAAACCGATAGTACCCAGTAATCTCATTAGACACTCAGATTCACCCCAATCCCGAAATCAAATAACAAATAATAACAACAAAAGCGGGCACTCAATCAAGGAATAATGAGCAAGCAGATTAGATAAAACGATCATAGCAAATACGACAAGACAAGACGCTGCTCTACGGCTGTTACACACGTCCGTGACGTATCAGGGACGAGAACTGACCGTAGTCTTACAATGGATTGGTATTCAGGTATTAGTACAATTTATTTTGCCTTGATGACACTTCCATCATTCATTTTTTAAAAGATTTGTGGGCGAGTAATCTTATAAAATTAGTGGATGAATATATGCAATGATAGTGGATGAATGATACGGAGAAGGATTAGCAAGAAGAAGCGCAGGACGTATACCAGTGGTATTCAGAGGCCAAGACCTTCTTCATAATGCGCCTGGATTGTAAGAAAATACATTTAGACACACCATGCTTTCGTGTTACTGAAATTTATGAACGCAAGATCGGTCTTTGCTAGCTTGACAAGGCATTTAGTTAGGTAGGTACTGAAAAGAGTGTGATCCACGCGGTACTGAATTAACTCGTCAACTTCTAGCTTATTATAATTTATAATTCTTATAAAAAGGTTATCGATTATTGTCGCCGGGACTCCTCTCAAAGTTGTGCAAAAGAGTATGTCTACCTCGGGCAGACTCTACGTTTAGTTTTGAGTTAAACCGAAGAATCCAGCTGGGCTGGGCAGTATTTGGGAAACTTCGTCAGGTCTTCTAGTCGTCCATCCCGCAGTGCCTGAAAACTAAAGTCTTCAGCCAGTGCGTCCTACCTGTGATGACTTACGCTGCCGAAACGTGGACACTGACAATAGGGCTAGTCCACCAGTTGAAAATCACTCAGCGTGCTATGGAAAGAGCTATGCTTGGCGTTTCTCTGAAGGATAAAATCGGGAATGAGGTTATCCGATAGAGAACCAAGGTGGTCAAAAGTGGCAGTGGGCTGGCCATATTTGTCGAAAGACCGATAACCGGTGTAGTCAACGAGTCCTTCAGTGGAGTCTAGGCAAGCGTAGTGTAGGACGGCCTCCGGCTATATCGAGAGACGACATCCATACAGTGGCGAACAGAGAGTGCATGAGAAAGGCCAAAGATCGAGCTCAGTAGCGCACCTTGGGGGAGACCTACGTGGACTGCGTTAGGTTGATGATGATTAAAAGGTTCATTAATAGCCAAACGAAAACCAGAAGTGACTTTACTACAAATTACAAAAGGGTCAGTAAAAAATTGAAACAAAATCTGCATAGTATTTAAAAAAGAAACAAGATTCTAATGACTGCTACGTTTAATTTAGTGATTGATGTCACTAATTTTATCGTTTCCTACTCATCCATCCCTTTTATTTGGTAGGTAAGGTACCCATATTAAGGGGGTTGACAAAAAGTACATCAGCCTCCATCTTGTGGCGACAGCCATTTTGAAAGTATCACAATGTTGAGTATTGCATATTATATTCTTACCAGATACCAGTGTAGGTATGCAAAATTTTAGCTTCATCGGATGTCAAGAAGTGGTTTTACATCAACAAACTAACATAAGTAATAGTGGTAAAATCGAGTACAGTGACAACTAATTGGTAACCCATATTTGTCTGTTATGCTATCAGAAATCTGGATGGAATCATATTTCAATCTGAATCACAGCATTGGCAGGTATCTTAATCCAATTCCTGACGGACCGCGGTCCATTCACGGTTCCGGTTAGCATGTAAATGGTATTTCCTCAGCGACAGTACTAATGACTCTCTCTGTACCAATTTCATGTATGGATTGGTTGAGTGGTCCAACAAGTGAAGTCGAACGGCAATAGGTCCGCGGGGAATTAGTTGCGATAGTCTCTGACCCCACTTGTGGGTTACGCTGGTGCCTTCATGGAGGAATATTTTAATGGAATAACTTCCCAACTATGTCACGTCCTTGCATTCTTATACTGCTAACGGCAAAACATAGAACTGAATGACACGTTTTGTAAATAATTCAAGGCAAAACTGGAAATTTTCATCCATAAAGTGTACATTAAAGTATTTTAATTAATTCATGAATACAATAATCCGCGAAGGGATATTCCTTTACCGACGACGTCAGGATCCGCCAAATCGCATTAACCACAATCACAACCGCAATCTTAAAGACGACACAGATTAGTTCACTTTTAAAAGGGTGACGGTATTTTTGATGCGACGGAGCCCCCAGACTTATCCTAGTAGCCTTTGGGTCGGTCTGCCGAATAACTTAAAAGTTACTCCGTCTCAACTTCCCCTCGCTTACCGTTTGTACGTGGACGGCTTTATTTTTGTCGGTCGCTAAGAGCTTTAATTATACCTTTGGAATAGAATAGAATAATATTTATTTGACACATAAATAGGTACAGTGGTTTACAGTGACAATCATAATCTTAGCATAAAATAAAAATAAGAAGGTTTACCAAAAATACGAAGGTATGATACTATACCACAGAATAACTTGACTATGCACAGAAGTGATGTATGTGCCATATGTTGCACCTTGCCGAAGTAAATTGCAACGCTGGTTTTCATACTATAGGTATATACGTGGACGTGGCTGATCGGTCCCTGTTACTCAGTCCGCGGTTGTCGTAAAAGTTGACTGAAGGATCTAACCAGAAAAAGGGCAGCTGCGATCACCAATGTGCTTACATGGTAACTATGGAATTCATACTGTGGGCTTTTTCGGTTCCTTGATCTCCCAAACAACCCAAAAGTACCACGATTTAAACCCTACAATCAAATATATTTCAAAGTCAGTGCCCTTGGCAAACATGTCAATCAATGACAGCTTTACAACTTTGTTGAGTTACGCAAATGTATTGTGGGACGCGAAATTATAGTGAGTCGTGTAGAAATTCAAGCTCCCACGTCAAAATAAAAATAAAATATACAGCCAGGGCTATATTTTTTTATCAAGCTACTACGGGAATGTGCTTGGCCTTCATCTCACCTGATTTTTCAAGTTATGATAATGCCGAAAGTGGAAGTACACATCACCCGGTATCCTCAACAAACTGAGGAACTGAATATCTTACCTCTTAATCCCGGAACACAACAATTTAAGAATTGTTGTTATGGCGTCAATATAAGGTAAGATGGTCTGCCCATTGTTCTAGTTACACCGTGTTACCCAATGTTTGTATTATTAGATGTCATTTTGTACACAATAAAGCGTTATTCAATTTACTAAATTCATCAGCAAATCACAGTTACCCAGATACAGAATAGTGTACCTATTTTTTCTAAAAAAAAATAGATGATTCATCCTCTCGATTTCGATTCTACCTGGATGCCAGTGACTTTGGTGGTGAATCGTGAATAGTAAGTAAATAGTTAAATAAGTAATGTTTAAAAATACCGACTTCACTGAAAACTAAAAATGGGTAGGTATCTAAGATCATGTATATTAAAAAGCGGGGCTATCGGTATGTGATGTTATTTGGCTTGGCAAGTCGGCTTCAAATCTCCAACTTTAAAAATATATAACTTACCTAAAGAACTATTTAAAGTTTTTAGTGAAATCGATTCCTTTTCTTTTACTTATTAGAATACTGCAATCTCCAGTTGCCTAAAATAGAGATATTGACAAACCAGAGTAAGTTCAGGCATACTTCTGATTCTATGTTATTAGCTATGCAAACTTAGAATATAAGTTTAACATGCGTCACCGTCTACGCCCCAAGACCCTCAAACGGTGTGGCTGATTCTTACGCGACCAATTTGTACTTCGCACAATATTTGAAAGGTGTTCAACTTTATAATTGGTGTTGGGCCATTCAACGCTTACATATTCACACAGTGGTATGTGTCTACCTGCCTACGCCATTATGAAACAGGCGTGAGTGTACGTAGACAATGCTTTGTAGGATGTCGCGTAAAACAAAGCAAGCGCTTGTTTCAGTGTTTTGATTCACACCGGTTTGGAGTCATTTTGGTTACATGTTACATATTTTGAAGCGAAATTTTATGATAAACTAGCCTGTGTTACATTAGGTAGCTACTTTTTATTAAACTTATGTACCTTAGGCTGCAGGGTTGTTTCTATACAGCAAGGAGATAGCAAACAAGCGTTTTTCTTGATATAACACATCAATACTGCGATCTACTCACTTGCCAAGCGGGTTGATTATGGCAAATCCATCCATTGCTCTTGCATTCGACTTTTTCAAGCTATGGTGATAATTAAACGTCATACATACAATAAATTTAGGTATACCTACTTTAAATATTGTTTAAAACAGCAGTCGTGAATTCTCATAATGAGAGTAAATCCTTGTAAATACATAAATCAATTAGCTTAAGATCCTGAACTATGGGTATGATTTATTATTGTATTGGGTTCAACTTTCAGAGATGATTTCCAGAGGACTGGTTAGTTCTGACTGCTTATAGCCTACTTTTTTTTCAAGCGTTTGACAAACTCACTTGAAAAATAAGGAAAGGTGTGGCCTGAGATGGAGCACGCTTGTCCATAAGAAACCTGTGCACTCAGGACTTGAAGACACTAAGATTGTATTGGTGCGGAGGGCATGGAGTTCCATTCATTACTAGTATTAATGATAAAGGTAGAGACAAATCTATGTGTTCGGCACTCGTTCGTACATCTACAAGGTACGGGATGTAACCGGTCGTACGTCTGCTAGTCCGGTGGTGGAAAGGGGAAGGAGGATTAAGGTCGATGATATCGAGCGCATACTCATCAAAGTGGTATTTATAGAACCCATCCATTGTTGAAAGTCTGTGATCCACAGTAAAAGGTTGAATGTTAATGACCTTTGTGCCAAATCCTTCGAATTGACAAAACTGCCATAGATTCCCCATGTCTTTTGATGGTTTCATTGCATATGTGAGTGGCATACAGAAGATTACCTGAAGATTGTTTGTTGTTGACAGGTTAAATAAAAGCACGCTTTCAAGATGAGGTATATTTGTGTCACCGGTTTCTTACAAGTACGTAAATACACGTAAGTACACGGCGTAAATATTTTTCTAAAAACAAGCATTTGGCTTAAACCTATGTCCAAGCTCATATCTTGGGTAAACAATGTATGTCGCGTCAGAAGGATACCTAGTTTGGGTAATTTGTTAAATTTTTGTAATTTGCGAAATAGCAGATGCGGCTTGGTTTCGAGGTGGTTGTGGACTGCGTTGAGATTGGAGTTGCTGCTGAGACAGGCGTATCTGGCTGCTGAAAATGAGTTCCTGTTTCCGATGGGTTGTTGTGTTGTTCTGAGTTCGTTATTATAAATAAATAAATATTTCAGGACATTAATTTCACACAATTATACCTTCTAGACCAGTCAACATCTAGCCAGCATAAGTAATTTTCAATTCTAATAATTTTGTATGTGATGGATTAGCTCTTCTTCGGCTTAAGGTCAAGAGCTTAACATAATGTTGGAAACTAGGCCAGATCAAGGCTGAGGTCGATGATGGAGCAAGCTTTCCCAGTAAGTATTCCTGAAGGTGAGATAGGTACTGACAGGAAAAGCAGACTACATAAGTAAAACATTTGCCCAGAGATGCACCGTTTACTTCCCATTTAAAAGTAAAAATCTACGAAACAGTTCACCAACTTATATACCGACAGTCGACCCACTCTTAGAAACATATTGTCTGAGTATTATCGTTACAAAATAATATTTTATACAATTGTCAATAACCTTATATATTATTACTCTAATTGTAATGCATTATTGATATAATAAACAAAAACAATAACTTATAATTATAATAATAAACCCATTTTGACTAAACCGCCAATTGCGGTAAGCAAAGAACGTGGCAGTCACACAACTATTAATATTAATAGAAATCTATATCCCCGAAATAATAATAAAACAATATTTAATTAACACTGAAAATAATAAGGAAGCATCATGTCTACTTCTATTATAATTTAACTTTAATTAATTTGAAATTAATAAATAAATATTACAGGACAATATTTTTTACACAGCGCAATCTAGCCCCAAACTAAGCATAGCTTGTAATATGGGAACTAGATTACGGGTACACTACTTAAATACTTTTGTAAATACATACTTATATACAACACAGGTCAAAAAATTGTGTGATGAATATAGATGTTTGTTCTGTGTTTGGGTGTTGTATCATATAGTACGTATGTATTTACAGAAAAAGTAGAAAGAGTATAAGTATTCTATCCATAATCTAGTTCCCGTATTACAAGCTATGCTTAGTTTGGGGCTCAGCATTGTTTGTTCAGAAGTATCTGAAAAGGGCCTAGCGCTACTTTTTGGAACCACAAGTGAAAATGTGACTAACGACTTGGAAATTGGATTTTGGAAAAGTATTTGGTAGATTGTTATAATATGATTTCAGAATTTAATCTTGATTCGATTCCGAGATTTTTCAAGACCACTTGATCAATAGACGCGTTTATTTATTTATTCATTCATTCAAGGATACATGGTAAACAAACATTTATAAAACGTATGTTTAAGTTAAGTGCTAAGTTTGCTACAAATAGGTCCTTCCCTAATTAAAACTAACCAACAATAAAAAAAACACAATGGTTCAATGAAGAATATTATATCTCTATCTATTACCTTTATCGCGTCATTACATACTAATATTGAATATGAGTCTCCAGATCGAAGTGTATATATTCACAACAGCTCCTTAGCTGTTGTGCATATATACACTTCTAATAAGTAATAATAATAAGTAGGAACTAGGTACTGTCTCTAACACATAAGCTTCCTTGTAGTTGGATAGATACTCTTTATTGAACACCAACAAACAAAAATAAACAAACAAGCAAAGATCGTTTAAAGCAATCTTTTCCAGGCAACCATTAGATGGAAAGGATAGCTAAGAGCTGAAAAAGTGATATACAATGGTATAAACTAGAAAAAATAAACATTAATTTATATATTTATAACAACAGCATACACATACATTGTAGTTGTACAAGAATAAATATATGTAGTGCAGCTCGATACTGTCATATATCTGAAGTCAAATCCTATAGTAAAAGTGGATCCTAAACTATTGGTATTTCACATTACACCAAATGTCACCATAAGTGTCACATTATTATGTTATCGATGAGTAAAGTCGCTCATAGAAATAACCAATTATAATTTTCTAATTTGAGTTAGCGCAAAAAGTTATAATTTTCTATATCGAATTTACGTAGTGTCTCTACGATTTCGTAGCGTCGTAGCAGCAGTGCTACGTATGGGTCTACGAAAAATATTTAATGTACATTATTAAAGATACATTCTGTGAGGTAAAAAATATAACAGTCATCGAATTTGTATTTCTATTTGTATTTTTTTTTTTTTTATTGTTAGACGGGGAAGCCTTTGGTTTTCATCACACCCGGATTCAAGTTATGATAAGACCGAAAGTGGAAGCGCACTTCACCCGGAATCCTTATCAGTACTGAACTGAACCAGACGAACTGGCTATCTTACCTCCAAATGCCGTAACAAAACAATATAGAATTGTTGATATGGCGACAGGCTTAGGTAAGATGGTGGTAGGTAGCTAGCCAGGCGTACTTAAACAAAGTCCTACTACCTTTGTGATAGGACTTTGTTCAAGTCCGCCTGGATAGCTACCACCATCTCACTCTCATTGTGCTGTCATTTTAGTGGTAAAATAGCCAGCTCTTCAGACTGTTAAGGATTCCGGGTGAAGTGCGCTTCTACGTCAGCCTTATCATAACTTGAAACCAATTGAGTTGAAGGCCAAGCGCTTTTCCATCATACAATAAAAAAAAGAGTTATTGATTACTTTGAAGTAGAGACTTCAGGAAACTATATCGAAAGATTGTTCTTTACATTTCGGTGTGACCGCGGTGGGATTTGTACATGGATACGGCTATAAGACCCTCGTCTCGCTGCATCCACTAATCCTCTTAATAGATTCCATCGGACTCCGCCGCTGACACGCGATAACACTGCCTTATTAAGACTTCCAACGTGACAGGATACCTAGCATGTGTAGCCATTTGATCATTTAGTTTTAGTTTTTATGTCCAGAGTGAAAAGGTTCCTTTTAGAAATGGGTGATCCATGAAAAGCCACACTTGCCTTTGATTGAGTTCACAGTTATAGGCAGGCTATTGAGATGAGGTAATCAAAACAAGTAAAAAAAAAAAAAACCCAACTGCAAAATATCTTTGTAAGGTATGTGTTTGTGTTTAAAAATAAATCAATAAGCCGAAATGCTTTGTACAACGCGTGTTAATTTTTCCTGTGGCGACATCTAGTTTTTAGTAAATTATTTAATCTAGTAAATAAATATACATCATGGTGATCATAATTATGCTTTAAAAACTTTATTCTGTAAAATTAACAGTAGATAACACGTGTTTACATTTCTATGAAAATCGGTGTTTAATATTATAGACATCACTAGATTCGACGATAATTAAATAATTTAAAAGTAATTCAAGGTACAAGTGTCATACTTTAAACTTAATTTGTGACTATGTGGTACCATAAAAGCGGTTCTCATATATATTTATATAATTGGCATATTACTAGCTTTCATTTGATACCCATATTGATGGAAAATAATATTTTTATTGTAACCCTCTAACTTTTGATTCAAACCCACCAAATAAAAATAATATAACCTATGTCACTCACACAATTCAGATGGATCTTATGACACATCACAAGTCAAACTTCCTCAAGCCGTTATGGCTTCAGAGTGGAAGTTAGAGCTCACATACATACGTACATACATACATACTCTAGAATAACATAACCCTCATTCTAAGGCAGTCTGGTAATAAGTCATAGTCTCATATAATCTGCTTTCTGACTGCAATTACAAAAAATATCTTTTTGCACACCCCATTTCAAGTAGGTACACATAACATCTGTAAAATGTTGTATGTCATTTATAACAATAGCTACGATATTGATATTCTGTTTTTTCTGACGCATTATCATACTGAAAAATGTACTATGGATGATTGTTAGCACTTATAGAAAATAAACAACATTGACATGCACTTACTCAGAACTGATAAATCATATAAGAGGCTTGACTGCCTCGCTACACCTGTTCTTGAATAAGAAAATAGAAAAGTAGAGCAGACAACCCTTTGTAGCATTATAATGAAGCTAACCCTGCGAAAGGGATTTTATTTATATCAGACCCTATCCACCCTATGGAGCAATACATAATTAATTAACATTTTTAAGAATATATTTTCAACAGGCCAAAATTTCCGGACGGTTGGGAAAGGGGTAAAGAATGTCAGCTGTCAGAGTGAAGGGAAAAAGTGAAAACGTGTTAGAGTGAATAAATAAGTTAAGCAGATATCGGTTCAACTGTAGGTACGTTAGCTTATTGAAACAGATAACAAGCGAAAAGCAACTTGTTAGTATTTCTTATTAAAAATATGATCGTTGGTATACATTGTTATGTTAATAGGGCAAAAATGATGAAAAACGTCATGGCATGTTAATTCCACTTAGTGTGCGATAGTGGCAGAAGAACAATTATGACCCAAGCTAATTAATTTCAAAACGGCAAACCTTTTTTTTGTTATTGGCTTTTTTTTTTATTGAGACCAGCGCCATTTCAGCGACAAGAAGCGCTGGATTCCCAACGGTACCCAGCGCTGCTTGGCGCTGAAATTCGGCAGTAGGATGGTCACAAGTCAGGTTGACCATCACAGGTCCTACCACCAGAGTTGGGATCTGATCCTTCCGATAGTAAGGTTCTAGCTAAGTTAGTGACCATTGAAAATGATTAACTCATCGCTTACATTCACCACATTACATAAACAGTATCATAAAGCTTAATAACTTATGTATCTCAGAAATACTTGATAATACTCCAACTCGGGGAATTCGAGACGAAGTTAGATTTCCCAGACTACTTTCAAAGTTGGATCCAACGACCAACTAGCTTACCAACTGGTTGAGTACTTATTCAATCTACTGAATCAGTTGGACAACTTATTGGCCAACTTTACTCTAGCTGGATGTATCAGTCGATGTGTATCAAACCGTCCACTTTATAAGGACCTTTGAATATTATGCGCCTTGGTTTCACTGACATTTATTTCGATGACGAGATACTTTACGAAAGAGGTCTTGCTAAACTGGATAATGTGCTTAGTTTTGTTTGTGTGGAACCAAAGGACGTAACATGTTTACATTACTTACGGAATTAAATCGGCTTCATGTTTGCTTTTAGTGGCTGTATGTTGATTGTTTTATAATATATGATTTATTCAGAGGTCATTTCCGCATGAAACCCAACATTTGTGTGCTAGGTTATCTAATTATAAGCAACTTTTAATTATGCACTCCTGCAGATGTTTCAATGCTAAATTTTATACTTAGCTGTATGCTTTTACTAAGTGTGGAATATAGAAGGAGAAGAAGCAGAGTAGGTACACATAGAATGTTATCAATATAGTGGGCCCAGTATAAAATCTCAATACAGACCGCTTTGACAAGTAACTATCACACGACTTCAAGGCGTTGACAAACTTTGTGTACAATACAATACAATATTCTTTATTGAACATCAAAAGTAAATATCTAGTGAACTAATTTATATTACAGTAAATAATGCACAATGGGCACCGCCCTCTTCCAGACAACTTTTGCATGAACAGAACCAGAAGGATGTAAATATGGAGATATAGATGCACAACAAAATATAGGGAGATACTTTGCAAAGGCTCAAAGGCCTGAAATATAAATTTTCCTAAAATGTATTTTTCCCAAAATGTCTGCTTTCAACAATTGCACCTGTTTTGCATAATGTCAGCTTCTTGTAATGTCTGTCTCCAAGAATTACAGTTTCGTATAATGTTAGCTTTTCAAAAAGTGCTTATTTCCAAAATGTATGCAACTTCAAAATATCCTCTTTTTTCACAACTTTGTCATTCCTGGAAATGAATGAATGACAATTCTTTATTGTACACCAAAAACGTATAGAAGAATTGTCAATTTAAAACTAAAGTAAACAGTATAATGAGCGGACTTATCTCTTCCGGATGCCTTAGGATGGAAAGAATAGTACAAATACGGTTCATGGTAAGAGGGTGTACCTACATAATAAAAGAGAATAAGTAAAAAAAATGGGAAAAAAGGAAAGAAAGTATTATTCCCAAAATGTCTGCAGTCATGAACATGTAACATTAAAATATCTTTACAACCTAAAATATCTTTAACATTCTTAAGCGAAAATCCAACGTCCTAATCTTTAAAAATGCTTTTAAACCATCTCTCAACCAAATTTCATCTCAATTGGTTCAGCGGCTTAGCCGTGAAAATGTAACAGTAACAGACAGAGTTGCTTTTGCATGTATTAGTTTTGATTTTATTACAAATAAACCATGAGAATAAAACAATGTAATATAATTGAATCTTAGAACATATTTTTTACTTTATTTTTCGAATGCATTTACAACTTCAACCCAAATTGACCAGCAGTTTGTACAGTTAATCCTGACAACATTTTACGCAATGATGGTGATTGCTTATGGCCTTGGCCATAAGCACACAGCAGACACAGAAGAACAGACAGAAGACAGACAGCGGACAAAAGTAGTTTTGGCCAGTCTCGAAACATAGACGCTTCACTCGCTTCACTCAATCGGTTTATTATAGAATGGAAGAGAAAAGGAAGGAAGTCGTCTATCCATAATGTGAACATTATGGATAGACGAGAGATTTTACACATTTTACACATTTTCAATAGCATTTTGAGAAAGCTGACAAATCAGTTTCAAATCATTGTGAAAACGCAGACGTTTTGAGAATTTACATTTCAGGAAAACAGGTATTTCAAGCCTGAGACGTGTTTTCAACCGCCTGTGGTCTAGTGGTTCGTTTTTATTATAACCGGTGTGATTTCTAGACGGCAACTGAACAGGAGGCAATTTAACCATTTTAATGTGTTAAAAATATATAATTGCCAGCTAAGCAGGCGAACCTACTAAATAAGGAAAATATTAGTTGTATGCATATTTTAATACATATATAGAAAACATTTCTTTACATAGTGTATAAGTTAGGCCACACAAAAAAATAATTATAAATCGGAAACGATTTCCCTAAAAAACTTGAAAATATAGGATTATTTTCGTTAATTTATTCTGTAAGGATACCATGGTAGATATTGGTATTTGTAGGATAAGATAATCTTACTATGACAGTGATCCTGTTGTTTGGCTTGGCAATATCCATAGATTAATTTAACTAAGCTTAGCAGATTTACTTGATTTCGCCAAATATTTTTAGTATAGTCCGTTTAGAAATAATTATCTCATTCCTCCGGAATTCCTCGGTGAGCCCAAACTCTTCGAGCGATTCCAACTTCAATAAAAGTTTCCGCTTGTTGGAAACTTTTTAAATCAGTCCTTCATAATAGCGCGTGAGAATTTCGAGAGTCTGTTTGTTTTAGAAGGTTACAAAATTTTGTTACGACATCGAATTAATTGAATCAATTCCTTGCTTAGTCCACATTTCAAGACTTTTTTTATTATTATCAAAATTTGGGACACAGGTATGGATTACTAATACCAAAAACATCGGGTTCGACTCTTAAATAGTGAGTAGTCATTCATTCAGTCATCATTTAGTATACTGGTGTTACCACTCTGTTGCTAGTAGAAATGCCTTTTACTGTAGTAGCTATTTTCTAATATGTGCTTCTGCTACTCCGTAAAAAGCAGACAGAGCTTCGATTCCCACCGAGGACAAGCATTTAATGTTTGTGTGACATCTCATAGAATTGTATTAAATATTTTTCTTCGTCCTCGCCATCACCACGTTGGTTTTTCCATAGAAGATATGGGCGGAATATCGTAATTATTTTCACACTTATCAAAAATCCACCGCGACTATCATTTTCAATTTTATATCTCTTTACAGTTTAAATTTCATTGAAATCGGATAAACTGTTTGAGAGTTATGCCGTCACAAACATTGCCGCATACATACGTACAGTGCCGGATTTCCGCTTCGCTCATTCAATCAATTATCATGGCGACCATTGATGAGGCTCAATGCTCGCATTCTACAGGCGAGCAACAAAGTCAAGCAATTAAAAAAAACAGGATGTGTCGTAAAAACACACAATAGAAGTGAAATTTTTCTATAACCGCCTCTCCACCTCTCTTTTTTTTAACCGCCTCTGTGGTCTAGTGGTTCAACCCACCGATTTCAGATCCAAAGGTCCCGGGTTCGATCCCCATGGGGAGTACAATATATTGTGCTTGGTTTGGTTGGTGGGAGGACTTTGTTTGGGTCCGCTTGGCTAGCTACCATCATCTTACCTAATTCTGTCGCCATAACAACAATTCTAAAAATAATTGTGCTGTTCCGGCATTTTGAGGTAAGATAGCCAGTTCCTCAGTTTGTTGATGATTCCGGGTGAAGCGCGCCTCCACCTTTGGCCTTAACTCAACTTGTAACCAGTTGAGATGAAGGCCAAGCGCTTCCCCGTCGTACAGTAGGTACAAAAAAAAAAAAACCCAACACAGTGACAGCGACACACCACTTTTCGACAAACAAAAAGGTTGCGGATCAGAAATTCAAAATCCTGCCATAAAAAGTTTATCTTAAAAAATATGACTTACTATTTAATATGCCAGAGAAATCTTCAAGGTTTTCTTTTGATTCTGATTCTGTATGATACGAATACATTTAATAAGTGCTTCCGCGAATGAATTTTCATACAAATCTGTATTATTCTGTTCACTGAATAAATCAAACCATGTTCCTAGAAAAACAGGCATCACAGGATTTATGTACGTCGATGCTGTATTGTGCCACAAAATATATCGGTTAAAGTGGAACTGCCACGCTACTTCTGGCAAAGACAATATCATAAACCCGGAGCTGACAAATATTGTCCAGGAAACAATAAAAAAACAATCCACTGACAGTTATTGAAATTTAACACTTTCAGTAGAAATGTGTGGTAAGTATATTGCGGGGCTTTTGATTGAGGCGACACGTGACCCAAGGGCTGGCTCTTATTTAGGCCAGCGAATTAGCATAGCTATTCAGCGTGGCAATGCAGCCAGTGTCTTGGGCACGCTTCCGTCTGGTACTGGTCTGGAACAGTTGAGTTACCTATAGGCCGTTTGTAACGGTCCTTAGGTAATCTGACTGATTCCTTTGTACATAGTTAGTTTAATTGTGGTAAGTTAATTAAGAACCTCCTCCTTTTGGAATTATCAGGTATAAAACATGCAAAAAAATATATATACAAATTAAAAATAATACTCTTTTGAAGTCGGTAAAATAATTATGTAAAGGTTATAATATTATAGATACATTTACTTTAAAAAAAATTATTGGCCAACCTACGTTGAAGAGGTTTATGAGCTAGAACTCCCCTAATTATAGGTTTCGCAAGCAGTAAGCTAACAAACGACTTTTTTTCCGTGAGTTTGCTTGATAATCTGTATTTATCTGAGCATTTTGTACCCCTTACTAAATATACCGATTTTAAGAGGTCACAAAGCTACCGGGAAAGGTGTGACGAAGGTTCCAGACTCTTTTAATTATAACCAATAAAGGTTATTGGGGCAGACGGATATTATTAGCCTTATACAACCTTTTGTTGGGTTTAGATGTAGACAATGCGGCTTATTCTTCCCACTCTGCCATACGTTCGAATTAATTGCTGTCAAAATAACGTATTAGGTCCTTACATATGAAATTGGCGTTTTGTCGTACTGGCCACTTTGATCTTAAATATCTCCTCTTTGGTTAGGAATTCCAAATTCAAATTTAAACAGCTATTTACTCATGCATTTGTGTTTCGAAAACCGTAATTCATTTGTTTTTTTCTCTTTTGCTTTTTTTTTCTGCGTCACTCATTTCACAAAATGGAAAACTTAAAATATCGCATTATTTACGAGTACGAGTTCCACCGTGGCACCAGTGCTGCAGAAACGGCTCGAAGGATTAATGATGTGTATGGTGGTGGTGTCGCAAAAGAAAACACGGTGCGTTTTTGGTTTCAACGCTTTCGTTCTGGAAATTTCGACCTGCAGAACAAGCCCCGTGGACGGCCGGAGACCAAGGTCGATAATGATGAATTGAAGGCTATTGTGGAAGCAGATCCATCGCAAACCACATCACAGTTAGCTGCAGGCTGCGGTGTTAGTGACAAAACCGTTTTAATCCACTTGAAGCAAATTGGGAAGGTGAAAAAGCTTGAAAGGTGGGTACCTCATGAATTGAGTGAAGCGAACCGACAAACGCGCGTCGACTGCTGCGTTACATTACTCAACCGGCACAATAATGAAGGAATTTTAAATCGGATCATTACATGTGATGAAAAGTGGATCCTGTACGATAATCGTAAACGCTCATCGCAATGGCTGAACCCTGGTGAACCAGCAAAATCTTGCCCCAAGCGAAAATTGACTCAAAAAAAGTTACTTGTAAGCGTTTGGTGGACTAGTGCCGGTGTCGTACACTATAGCTTTCTTAAATCTGGTCAGACGATTACGGCTGATGTCTATTGTCAGCAACTGCAAACCATGATGGAAAAGCTCGCTGTTAAACAACCGAGACTTTTCAATCGCTCTACGCCACTGCTGCTTCAAGACAACGCTAGACCACACACGGCCCAACAGACGACTACCAAATTAGAGGAGCTTCAATTGGAATGTCTAAGACATCCACCGTACTCTCCGGACCTTGCTCCAACAGATTACCATTTTTTTCGAAATTTGGATAACTTCTTGCAAGGAAAAAAATTCAATTCCGATGAGGCAGTCCAAACCGCTTTCAAAGATTTCATTGATTCCCGTCCGAATGGTTTTTTAGTAAAGGGATCAATGAACTACCTATAAGATGGCAAAAGTGTATAGATAGCAATGGTACATACTTTGATTAATAAAATATATTTTAATATGAAAAAATTGCCTTTATGTTCCTCCCATACAAAACGCCAATTTCATATGTAAGGACCTAATATTTACTGATGTTTATTGCTGATCAAATATTTTATTAAAATTATCAATTTAATGACTTGCCTTAATGTCATTCACATTAAATTTCTTTTGTCTCTTTTTTTCTCAATGAAAAGTTAAATCAGTTATTTTATAGTGCAATATTAATTAATAGGACAATAATTTCACAAGGCGCGATCTTGCTCCAAAATAAGCAAAGCTATTATACAAACTAGATTACGGATAGAAAATGTGTATACTACTTTTTGAAGATTTAAATTCAAAAGATTAAACCATCTTACTTATGATACACTACTGATCAAACATCGATATTCACCACATAATTGAACCAAACACTGATCAATAAAACATCACACAAATGTTTATCATGGGTTTTTTTTATTGTACGACGGGGAAGCGCTTGGCCTTCATCTCACAACTCGTAACAAGTTCAGATAAGGCCGAAGGTGGAGGCGCACTTCAACCGGAATCCTCAACAAACTAAGGAACTGGCTATCTTACCTCTGAATGCCGGAACACAATTTTATTTAGAATTGTTATTATGGTGACAGAATTAGGTAAGATGGTGGTAGCTAGCCAGGCGGACTTCAACAAAGTCAAGCACAATATATTGTACTCCCCATGGGGATCGAACCCGGGACCTCTGGATCTGAAATCGGTGGGTAATCGGTTAAAAAACATAAAGAAAAACACAGAAGGTGGGAATCAACCCACAACAAAATAAATATTACAATGCAACATGTAGCGGCATTCGTACTTGGTTTGTAAGTGGCCTCTCCCTCCCCTTCAGGTGGCATAATTGGCTCTCCAACTATGAATAGCCTGCTACTAGCTGCTATCTAGTTGAGTAATCTTTAGTATTTAGAAACGTAGATCTTATATTATAGGTCTGAACATTCATATCACTTTTCCAAACTAAGCATAGCATATGGGAAATAGATTACGGATAGAATGTGTAAATACATACGTACTATATGATACAACGCCCACACACAAAACAAACATCTGTATTCATCACACAAATGTTTGTCCTGGGTGGGAATCCAACGCACAACCTACAGCGCAGAATGCAGAGTTACTACCAACTGAGCAATGAGGCTTGTTATATATACCTACCTAACTACCTATTATATACCTGTTAAGGTATATAAATCTACATCATTATAAATTACAAAGTACATACATTTATCTACTTGAGTAATAATAGTACTTATAGGTTTACTTATATATTTTAGTAAGTATCAACTGTACTTTTAAGCGATAAGACATCCCATTGTACTTTAACTAAATTAAATTGTCAATTGTCTTATATGTTTTTGGTGTACAAAAAATAATCTTAATTCATTCATTCATTCAATTTTACGACGTGAACGTCAAGGGCTGCCCAACAACACTGACAAAGTGAGAAGATTGAAAAGATTAAACCTTTTTGAGTTACTGACACAATAGTGAAATGTAAGTGCTACTGTGGAAACACACATGAACACAGTCAATGAACTTAAATATAGACAAAGAAGTACCAATGGAAGAAAATTAAGAATGAAAGAAGTACAAATTCTTAGTCGTAACTCGATGTATAAATGTAGGTCAATGTCAAATTACTCATTAGCCTACCACTGAGTATGAGTATGGATCGTAATGTAATTACGATGTATTTTAAATAAAATTAAAAAAAAATCACTTGCACATGTTTGATGCTAAATACAAGAATCGTTTTGTTTTAGGTCAGGCTACATTGAAAACAAAAACAAACCAACGACAAAAACAAGCCTATATAATGAAAATTTATCTTGAACTCATGTCCGGCTTACTTCCTCCTCCAAAGCTGGAGGGTTTTGCCATAATCATCACGCTTAGATTGGTGATCGTAACAACGGTGTAGATAATACACATAAGAAAGCTACTTCTTCTGGTGAGATCCCTTAGTCGGCTTTTACGACATCCATGGGCTTAGACGGAGGGGTTCTAAAGCCGCGACCGCCACGGAATCATGTATATTATTTATTTGTCTTCCGTGGATTGTTCCAAACAAAAATCTATGAAATTTGAAGTCCTTCTTCGTATGAAAATTGTTATGAATTTTCGATCTCTGTAAGGATAAGCAAGCAGAAGTTTATTGAAATTTGATTCTGCTGAATCTGAACTACCTCTGAAAGGCAATTTTGACGCTCGATCACAAAGAAAATAAAGCAAAATGAGTCTTATGCTGGGTTTTATAAGGCTTAATGTTAACAGGTATAGTACTCCATTCCAATACCTGAAGTTCTGGCAACTCTGTGCGGCTTCTTCAGAAACAAAAATAATAAATAAGATTGCCAGATAATGAATATCTATCTGTAGGTTTATTTTTAATTGTTTTGATAAAAAAAAACATAACAAATAAATAAATAAATTACAGGACATTAATTTACACAGAGCCATCTAGCCCCAAACTAAGCAAAGCTTGTAATATAAGAACTATGTAGATTACGGATAGAATACTTACTTAAATACTCTTTTTTTAAATACATACATACCATACAATGCAACACCCAAACATAGAACAAACATCGATATTAATCACAACAAAGTTTGGTTCTTAGTGGGAATTGAACCCACAACCTACAGCGCAGAAGGTGCAATGAGGCTTGTTAACAATATTACGTTAATAAAATAATATTACGAGACTGTATCAGACAGTAGGCAAGGTATCTAAAAGTAACTGAAATAATTCATCATGTAATTATGTACCTATTTAGACGCCGGAAGAATTTCCTTTTTTTTCGAGGTTACCGTGAGTACCTATTAAATGTATTAAAACTCATAAACAGTAGGATAGTAAAAGTTCCTCTAAAGTGAGTCGATACAATAAAAACGAATAAAACAAATGGACTGGGCAATTAAAAAGTTGAATAGCACCTTGAGTGTTGCAAGTGAACTCAACAAACTTTTAATTTGAAGTACCTACTGCCGATAACAATGCAAGAGCGCGAGGTCTTGCAACCTTTGTGTGTACCTCCGGAAAGTTTGTAGCAAGAAGCAAGTAAACTCAGAGGGAAACTGGGCAAGTCGCTCGCCTGGCCTCGACGCCGCCGCCCGCTCCGCTCGCTGGCAGTCTTCCCTTCCCGCGCCCCGCCAGCCAGTCCTCCCCGCGACCCTCCGACAAACAAACGGACAAGTTTTAATGTTTTGCTCACAAAGTGTATGATTAAACGCGGAGAGCGGCGGAGAGAGTCGGCCGTAAGTTATTGATTTTCCCCGACCGAACCCCCGTTTGCTACGCGGTAAAGTACAGCAGCTCTACGCCGCCTGTCACTTTGTAACTACCACAAAACTGCCCCGAAACTACTTCTGAGTGCGGGAAATTACTCGCAGATTCTTTTCATAGTTTAAAATTAACTTTTCGTGATAAAATATGGGTGTTGTAAAGTTTTAGATGTGAGTTACGGTGTGAAAAGTTGGGGGCGGCTGCGCTACATCACCGCGCAAGCCGCGAGTCGCGCACCCTAACTTCACGTCGCTGTACGTTCCGAAGTTAACGCAAGTTTCCGCCATTTTGGAACATGCTCACAACCCACTTGTTTTCTAAAGAAACTTTTTATTAATTCCTGTGGGCCGCGGAGTGTCAGTAAGATGGTTTGAGGTTATGCTGGAGGACTAAATACGTTTATTTCTGACTTAAAATTGCTTTTTTGTGTTCATGTGACTGTGAAAGTGTTGAAAACGTATGTTTTCGTGGATTTAAGATATTGTTTTGAAGTGAAATTCGAGTGACATACCTGGGACGCTCCTGTGATTTGTGTTTACTTCTTGAAACAGTAAGAAGGACGCTCTCTGAGTACTTTCTGACTTCCCGTATGGCCGGATCTGCCCAATAAGTGTCAGGTGATTAGTTTATAACTTTTGGTACTACTTTATCGAATAGTTGGAAAGTTGTGTTGATAAAAAGTTTCATGAAACTATGTGTGAGTCTACTTTAGAACTACTTTTATATACAAGCTGTGCTCATGTTCACTCTACGATTCTCCGTTGATGGGGGCTCATTCGTGATTTTGCACAGTCAATGCTATTTACTTTGTTCCGTATTGTTATGGGGCATAAAAGTGAAGGTCGTTTATTATCATTTACAAGACTAAAGGGGGGGAATCCATTAAAATATTTATGAATCTACCCCTGAACAGCTGAAACGAATTTTTATTACCAATTTCATGTAGCTATTGCATAATCGCTAGTCTTATGTGTAATAAGTAATTTAAATAAATAGATTAAATTTAAAAATCACCCAACTTAACCATTCTAAGCCTAGATCCTATGCTAGACATCTAGATATTACTTATTTCCTATCCTAGTATGTAGTCTAATAGATGCTACAAAACTTTTATATTACCTCCTGTTATGCTAAAACTTAATACAATAATAATAATGTCCATAGTTCTAAAGCTCTTAATTATACAAAGTTAAGCTCGTTAAAACTTAGAGTAACTGTTAAATCACGAAGATGGAAGTTGAGGCGTTCTATAATAGCTCCAAAATAATTTCCTTTGTTCCTCGCAAACTCGACGTACCACAAACCTACCAACCTATGGAAGTGCCAATGCCAATTCAATGCAAAAATATGACTTTGCGTAAACACCATTCAGAAGTTGACAAATGATTTATCTGCGCAGAAAAATATTCCGACCTATTTCAAGGTAATATTTCTTTAGCAAGTCCCATCAAACTATCTCATAAATAAAGTGAAATGCCCACGATATTGCGTCGTTTTATTGAGGACGCTATTACAAAGTCATTTCAGCGGCCGGCCCGGTCTCAGTCCATTGTAGAAGGAAAATCTTTGTACAGTCACGGCTCTCGATGGGATAACGCAAACGCCACTCCACTCCAATACGACACAAAGAATGATCAATATGCAAACAACAATTAACCCAATTGCCGGCGTCTTAGAGCACAATCTCGCCGGGCAGCCAAGAAAGCTATGAAACTTTGTTAAATAACTTTTCAGATAACTTGAACTCGGCGTATTTGCGCAAAGTTGTAAGCGGAATTCCACCGCGAGCTAATTCAATCTGTACCCGGTTGTAATAAACGTTGTTTTCGCGTAATGCCAATTGCGGAGTTATTTTAGTTTGTCGAGTTGAAAGTTGTGGACTTCACGAAGCAAAACGCGAACTTTTGTAGAACATTTCAGTGTAGTTAGTACAATGTTATAATGGAAATAAGCACTTCAAAATGGCGTAGTCTGCAGCTGTAGGTGTGCTTATATCGATTTGGTTATGTTTTTGTTTGATTAATGTTGAAAAGTTGTGACAGTTGGATTAATATGATTTCTCGTAATTTCGGAGAAATACGAAGCTCTAGAATGCTGATTTGAATTTCGAATGCCTAGGGTTATTTACTTAGGTTTTCCGCGTGGCCTTAGCAAACGGTAAACGTTCGTACCAAACCATTCCTCATTGAGTTCACACAGTAAACATATATGTGTAGCCATAGTAAACATATGCATTAGAAAGTAGGTTCGTTTGGCCTGCAATAACCCACATTAGTTTTTTTTTATAATACGTCGGGGAAGGACTTGGCATTCATCTCACCTGGTTCAAGTTATGATAAAACTCAAGATGAAAAGCTCACTCCACCCGGAATCCTTAACATACTGAGGAACTGGCTGTCATACTCTAAATACCGGACCACAGCTAAGTATTTATAATTTATGAATATGGATGCATGCTCTGTTGCTTTTTAATATAACATCCTAATGAAAGGACTTGCAGAATATCTTCCCTAGACGAAGCCTTTCTCATGAGCTCCACCATCCGTTCTATTACCTCACAATGCGACATTGCATAACCCTGCCCACCGAAACTGCATTATAACTAGAAACACTAATGTTTCTGCTTCCGCTACACGGGACGTTCGAGATAGATGTAAGCACCTTTGTTTGTGATTGTACTAAAAAGTTTTACACTAACTTTTTTGTACAATCACATACAAAGGTGCTTACATCTAAAGCCATGCTTAGATTTATGAGTCGTGAATAATAATTCGGTGAAAATAGCTACGTAGCCAAGTGGAAATAAAGTTTGATTTAGTTTGTACTTGTTGAAAAGTTTGTTCCGAGAGCCTCCATTCTAATTTGGACGTTGTGATATTGACTTTTGCGTCTAAAGTTCTATGTGTTTAGTTAGTTAATTTGTTTCTTGTCTCGCGGATCACTTCAGGAGAGTCAGGATTCCTTGAAATTTGCTTAATAATGTTAGGATATTAATTCGTTTCAGACTAATGCGTCTACTGTCGTTCATGACAAGAGTAAGACGATCTTGTTCTATTGGATCCTAAAATGAAATATGAGAAATCGGTCATATTTCATATTTAGTTTCGCTTAGGTATATTGATTCCTGTAAACAGATCTGCCTTAGAACCTATCACACGTAAATAAGTAAGATCTTTGGGTAAATCTACGATTTATATCCCATAAACCTCCATAGGCCATAAAGATATTTCAGCGTTATTTAACCATTCATCTCTCACTTTTCAAGGTTTGCTGGAAGGTAATTATTTACAAGGTTAAGCTTGTTTCTGTATATTCCCTATGTTATGCCCTTTCTATGACTTTTTTATGAATCATGGGTTAGCGCTTGACATCTAGTTTGTCTAGTTGTCTAGTTATAAGACCTTCGCCCTGCAGTCGGGCAGTATGGGTTAAAAATACATTTAAAAGTGAATAAATATATTTCTATTTATTCTTATTGCATAACATTAATTTCACTCAGCGCCATCTATTCCCAAACGTTTAGATTACGGATAGAATACTTTTTTTGTAAATACATGCTTATCATACAATACAACACCCAAACACAGGCTAAACATCTATATTCATCACACAAATGTTTGTCCTGGGTGGGAATCGAACCCACAGCCTACAGCGCAGAAGGCAGAGTTACTACCAACTAAGCTATGAGGCTTGATAAATAGAGACAGAGAGGTAATAAATTATATTTACAGAATATTATCGGTCACTGTAGCCTGAAAGGCGAAATAATTGTCTACTGGAAATAACTGTGTACCATGTTATACATTCAAGCATTCAGAATTCACTACTAGCTCCTTAAATTAAATCCTAAAACCTACCTGCAATAGAACGGCGTGAATACATGGCCACCTGCCATTAAACAAGCAACTTTATTACCGAAGCTGAGAATTGTGTTTTGATCGTTAGAGTTGGAAAGCCTTTGTATGATTAAAATTCATAATCTGTGTTTTTATGTGTTTGAACAATAAATCGACTCTGACAACTGTCTCATAATGTACGAGATTTTATGTTGTCAAGCGAATTTATTAAAATTTTTGGTGGCCACTAGAACTTGCCCGCGGCTTTACTTGTTTTTGACACATGGGTCTGATAACTGACCTGTTATTTGAGTACGTACCTTTTATTTCGTTTTCAGATTATGCGTAGGTACCCAAAGGGTGGCACCTTAACAGGACCTTATTACAAAACCTTTGCTGTACGTCCGTATGTCCGAAAGGAGGCTTTAGAACCGTAATATGTAGACAGTTGACAGTTGTGTATTTCTATTTCCGCTTTAACAGTAAATAATAAAACATAAATAAAAAGGGCCCTCCATACAAGAAACGTGATTTTTAGCCTTGTAATGTGGGTCGGAATCTGTCCGAGGAAGTAAAATACCTGGGCGAAACACCTCAAAAACAAAGTGAAGAAGGCAACGATCTCCTTCTGGCAATGCCGGAAAATGATTGTTAAAACATGGGTCTCAGCCCAAAAATCACCCTTTGGCTTTACAACACCGTAATAAGGCCTTCTCTAGTATATGGCGCTCTAGTATGGTGGCCTAGAACGAAACAGAGACTGGCGTGTGTTGCTACAACAGGATGTATGAGGACTGCCCCTACGGCAGCACTCGAAGCCCTGATCGGCTTGTTGCCCCTACACCTGTTCGTGCAACAAGAGGCAGCGGCAGCTGCCTTCAGGCTCTGGACTCTCAAACTATGGGAGCATAACACACAGTCACATCATATCACTATCATAGAGGAGTATGCCAAGGGAAACCCTATACTCCAGTCCATCTATGATAGATACCCAAGAAACACCTGCATGCAAAAAGCTTTACTATACAATTACATGAGGAGCCTATTGATTACTCAAACATACTTGAAGTGCGAATATACACAGACGGCTCTAAAATGAAAACAGGTACGGGAGCTGGAACTTTCTCAGACGACCTTAACATTCACAATTCAACAGCACTGGGCAAACACAATTCGATCTTCCAAGCGGAATGTGTCGGCATCATACTGGCAGCAGACGCAATACTAAAAAGTAACTGACCACAACATCAGAATCCTCTCAGACAGTGCTGCAGTTCTACAGGCCTAAACAAAGTGAGTTGCATGGCAGCAGAGGAGCCGCACACGTGTTCTGGAGTGCAGTAGCGTAGCGCCTCAACGCCAGCAGCACCTTGGGACACCGAGGACACCCAGGGAAGCCTGCACCAGCATCAGCGAGGTGCTGGCCTTCTTGGAGGACATCGGGTGGCTGGAGTAGCAAAAGCCCACCCGTTATTATGAAGCGTGGTGATTGTGGCAAATTGAACTGTTTGAAACACACTTTTGGAAAGGCCCAGACGCAGGGTCTATCTATATCTACCTACATTACAATACCTACATTGCAGGTTGTAGGTTGTATTACATGTGTTTATGCACCTATGTCACTAACAAGCGTAGCCGCGGGCAATATGTGACGCTACCATGGGTTACCGTAGTAAACTCGTCTGACGTAACCGCAGTAGTTTGCGCAGAGTATGTTACGTACGCGAAGTAACATCAAGTCATTTCCGTATTCCTGTTCAGCAGCACTTGAGTACTTTCGCGTACCTAGTAAGCCTTCTTATTGGTCGTTGCTAATTTTCGATTTTACGCACTTTAGTTCCTAATGTTTCGCTAGAGGCACTCTACTAGTATGCATGCACCTATATTTCCTACTCCTATTAGCAAGTACAGTTTGCAAATTGCTAATGGCAAACACACAAATCTAACAAAAACCTGACTTCAACGAATATTTAATGTAAACAGAAACTTTAATGCATGGTTAATTTAAATCTGATAGGTAGTGCTACTTCTCGTGACAAACACAAAAACGGTTTACTGATTTAATTTTCCTATCAATGCTTATCTTCTGTTTTATTACTTTATTTAAAAATGTTTTGCCAAATTCTCGAGCAACCAAAATCTTATGAATCTCACTAGGCATTATTACACTGGCGATTTGCGAGGTAATTCATGGCAAAGCGAGTTTGCTGCGAGCGCGCAGCAAACACGCTGCAGATGCGCAACCATTTTTCCACCTGTGTGCAGCATTTTGTTTTAGATATGACAGATTCTGATATGGAAACACTGCTGTCATCTTTGTTACTTCGAATATGCAAAAAACGAAAACAAATTTGAAAGATCCATGATTAACTAATTAATTAAAAAAGAGCGACAGCTTTGTGCTGTTTTGTAAATGAATAAATAATAAAATAAGTTATTTAATCAGTTTAATAAGATCTTCTTTCACAAGCGGCCGATCACTTTCTCCAAAAACTTCTTGTAATCTGTGAATTAATGAATATTTCAGCAGAGCTAAATACTCCAAAATGAATTGGATAGAGCAATCCTCCAGTCAGTCCTTTGTTTGCCTGCCCAAATGACCGTTGAATCAAATTTACAATGACATTGAATCAAATCTTGATTTAAGATTGTTCTACGCATAAAAGCCGGAACTTCAGCGATTCACATTCTACAATGTTTTTAGGATTTAGACAAAAATTTCTCAAATTTTCAAATAAAAAAAAACAATTTCATCACAATATGATTAACCAATATGTTATGAAGTATTAACAAAAACGTTTCGGCAACTTACTCTTGATAAACCTTCTCCTGAATCTCAGGATATTTTCCCAGCAGTTTTAGAGTATAACCCAAGCTACAGCTGAAGTGTCAGTTCAAGCCACTGTCAGCGTTAAAATTTCTTCCTTGAGTTCAACGTTATTGTACCCTTTCTCTCCACCGGATAGTGATATTAAAAGGTCGAGGAATGTTTTGTGTTTATATAAACCTAAATCTAAAAACAAGAAAATGCTCCGTTAAATTAAATTAATATTCCGACAAGGCGTCGTCTTAATTTTCTTAGCGTACGTAATGGATGTGATTGCGTCGCACGACAATATTAAATACAAGATCTATTGAGCACTCTAATAGAAAATTACTTATTTTTAGCTTTTTTCGTGGTAAAACCTACGACACCCTATTTAAGAACTGTGTAAGGGTGCAATATAATAATACGGGATTCTGGGAAATATTAACGCGATGGGAACGAAGATAAATACAGATGATCTAAAGAAAATGTAAAGAATCGGTTCCTACATTGTAGTCGGGATGCACTATGTCAGGATAATGAGAATGATTTTTCGTTTCTATTATCTTGTTTTCCAGTTTTTTTATTTCAATGCCAAGCTACTGGACTGATTTTAATAAAATTTCTATGGGACCAATCTGAAATACTTTCAATCAAAAAATATTTTTCCATATCGAAAAAAAAAACAACCGAATTAAGACCTCCTCCTTTTTTGAAGCCGGTCAAAAAATGCGGCTGTCGTACTAGAGGTCATGAGTGTAAATGGCGTCCGTAGCGCTATTCTCGGCGAACACGCTGCCCGCCCGTGACGTAATCGCTGCGAACTCATGGCGAGTCCGCTGGGTTTTCGCCTCGCTGTGAACTCACTCGCAAATCACCAGTGTGATAATGCCCTAATTTTTGTACCGCGAAATTTACTTGTACGGATGTTCTGAAAATTATATTACTTTGCATGTAATTCAATCGCATGGAACCGATCTCTTAACCGAATCACCACTATGCGGTTTGTAGTTAAGTAACCTTAAGTGTGTTTGACTCCCGCCCGGGAGAAACATTTGTGTGATGAATATTGTCTGTTCTGTGTTTGGGTGTATATTGTATCACTAGTGAAACGCTTTCCTGATGGAATTTCCCCGTGAGAGTTTCTTAGTCTTTTACACCTTTGGTTTGGGCTGTGCGTACATTGTCAGACAGGCAGTTAGTTCACGTCAATTTTATCTTGATTGGTAAATGTATAATAAAAAAAAAATGTTTGTTCATATTTTCCATATTCTAGTTTCTATATTACAAGCTTTGCTTAGTTTGGGGCTAGATGGCGTTGAGTAAAATTAATGTCCTATAAAGAAAATCTCTGTTACAAAATGTTAAAACAGGTTTGATTTAAATCTAGCTAATATGTAACTGCGAAATCGTTCTATTTATTTATCTTATATAATTTGTTGATTTTTTAATGGTTACACAGTGGGATTCTGGTTTCAACGATAAAATGTATCTTTTTTACATAGAAATAAAGTGTGTTTTAGATAAAATGGACGTTAACTTCAGTATAGACAAAGAGCCTACTTTATTGTTGTGGTTAATGAATATAAATGAAGGTAGCATGTTATTCATCATATAACTGTTACATTTTTTACGTAAATCAGTTACTTAGTTGTTGGTATGAAGTTGGTTATCAATAATATAAATATATCTTCAATATATTTTGTACAGTTCAGTTTGGATTGAATGATACGAATTTAGTTCGAAAGTCTTTAGTCCTAACAATTATCACATCCAGAAGGTGGTAGATACCTTAACAACATTACGTATAGAATACCTACCTACTTGATATCTTGTAAGTATTATATACTAGTAAGTATGGCTAACGGGTAATTCCAGACATCCCCATTGACTCATCCCCATCAATTATTGGAACGTTTCGATTATATAATTCCGTGCCACCATGTATGAGAAAAATAAAACAAACTGTAGGTTGTTGGTTCGATTCCCACCCGGGACAAACATTTGGGTGATGAATATGGCTGTTTGTTCTGTGTTTGGGTGTTGTATTGTATGTTATGTATGTATTTACAAAAAAAAACGTATGTAAGTATTCTATCCGTAATCTAGTTCCCATATTACAAGATATGCTTAGTTTGTAGCTAGATGGCGCTGTGTGAAATTAATGTCCAATAGTATTTATTTATTTATTTAATTCACCCATAATTTCTAGGGTTCCGTACCCAAAAGGTGCCTAAGTATCAATAAGCATCGCTGTCTCGAACCGTTGGTCCGTGTGTCTGTCAGCGGGCTGTCTCATGAACCGTAATAAGTAGACAGTTTAAATTTATGTTGCTGCTATAACAACTAATAAAAAAACGAGTCCCCGGACCAGAAACGTATGTCTTTAAATGTGGGTCGGGACCCTCGGATACTAGCTGACCCCGCGCAGTTATACTTGCGCCAAGGCTCTAAGTTCATCTCTATAATTTTGAGCCGTATAAGCCCACTGGCTAAACAAAGCATTTTCTATGTACCATTTTCTATTTAGCTATGTTTTTAGAAAAAAAAGTATTTAAGTATTCTATCCGTAATCTACAGTCCATCAAATCTAAGAAGTACATTTTGACGTTTCGCATTTCTTATTATGCTATAACTTTGTTAAAACGTAGACACAAAATATAACAAAAAGTACACATACAGTGCCGGATTTCCCAATTATCTTTGTCATGGCATAGCATTTGTCTTGTGCCCCGCCACAATCAAAATATATTTAAGTTTTCTCTATTCAGTTTAAATTTCATGAAAATCGGATATTCTGTTCTACAGTTATGCCGTCACAAACATTGCCACACATACAGTGCCGGATTTCCCAATTATCTTTGTCATGGCATAGCATTTGTCTTTCGAAATCAATCGCTTTTACCGATATTTTTTTGTCTCATAAGCTTGACAGTTTCAATACGTCACTTGTCACTGGCAGAAACGGTGAAATGGTTGCAAGCCAAAATAAAGAAGTGGAAGTTGAAGTTCACTCCGTAGGCACAAGTAGGTACAATTCAACCTCCAATTTAGTCGGTCGTCTATCTGTGGGCGGCCATCTTGAAAAAAAAAATAAGCAGAAAGAATGAATTTATTTGGTATTAATTAAGCGCTACATATTTATTTAACTTGTATATGAGTTTATAGTTTTATCAAAATAGTAAGCGATTGTTTCCTACCTATAAAGTATCAATATCGATTTTATTAATTTCTCATTAATAACGGATATTTTCGATGGCGATTATTTGGTTCACATCCCTAGACAAGTTGATCTGACAGCTGTCAAAGTGTACTTCTTAGATTTGATGGACTATAGTTCCCATATAACAGCAATGCTTCAAAGTCAAAGTCAAAGTCAAAATTACTTTATTCATTATGATTTTTTAGGATCATTTTGAAACGTCAAATCTACCGCCTGTTCGGAATCGCGACCGGCACACGAGGAGAAAGGCAAGAACCTCGGACTGGTTAATTTTTTTATGATCCATTCAACATTTAAATACACAATTTGTAATTATATTCTAAGTAGATACATCAAAAACCTAAATACTTTAATCTTAAAACATATGTTATTACCTATCTACCTAATGGGCAATTTGTTAACATTGAGAAATCACCATTTTGCTGTCAACTGGTATAGCAACATCGGGCCACGCGTTCTTATCGTCGATATAATCACTTATTTTGTAGTAGGCACTTTTAATTAAATTATTCTTTATATACAATTTGAATTTACGAGCAGAGAGTTTGGTGGCGCTTTGAGGAAGCTTATTATAGAATCTCACACAGTTTCCTAATATTGAATTATTTACTTTTCCTAAGCGATACTTAGGTATCTCAAGTTTATTTTTATTTCTAGTATTTACACTGTGTACATCACTTTACTAAACTCATCAATGTTTCTGTGAGCGTGCATTAGATTTTCATAAATGTATTGGGAGCTGACTGTAAGAATACCAATCTCTTTAAAACGTTCCCTAGGAGAGTCACGAGTTTTCATTTTATAATTGCCCGTACAGCTCTTCTGTAGAATAAAAATGCTTTCAATATCAGCTGCACTTCACCATAAAAATATGCCATAAGACATAGTACTGTAAAAGTAACTAAAATAAACTAACCTCATCGTAGCTTCATCAGTAAGATGCCTTATTGTACGTACAGCGTATGCAGCCGAGCTCAATCTGCTAGCTAATGACTCAATATGAATAGTTTGGAGCTACATTGCGCTGTGTGAAATTATTGATTTATTTGTTTATTATTAGAATATGAGCCGCCTCTATCCATCAACTACACGTGACCACCCGTCGCAACACAGCCCCCGTTGAGATCGCGGCCACTTCAAATAAAAAAAAAACTTACCTCGTCACTGAATCTTAAGTAAGCTACACTGCGAAATTTCGAAGAAACATCTGTGGGCTTTCTTAAATTCATGTTCTATAGTTAATTCATGTAACGGTGTAATTCATTGAATTGAATGTATGGAAAGAGCATCCAGCCAGACCCCACGCGCGAAGTAAACTCTTTGAACACAGAGCTCATAGTAGGTTAGTTTCTTGTAAAGGTTGTCTGTAAAACACCTTTAAAACGATGATTATCATAAACTCGTTAAACGACTGTTCAATGATTAATTTTGATTAGTAATTATTGTATGTATTAATATAAACCCCATATAACTCGAGGGATATGCCCAGCAGTGGGAAACTGACGGCTTAATATAATATTATGGTATTTATAGCAAATTTCAAGTCAATTCGTTAATATATTTGATGCATTAATGGATAATGGACATTAATTTCACACAGGGCCATCGAGCCCCAAACTAAGTGTAGCTTGTAATATGGGAACTAGATTACGGATACTTTAATACTTTTATATGATAATCGCAAGAATAATAAGGTTTAATATATTTAGAACTCATACGAACGTGGTAAATATCCCGTTTATTGGTGATTATTGTAGCATTCCTTTAAGAAATTTTAGCTTTGAACAGAAGTATCAACAATATATTATAAAGTGAAATAAATCATTTATGATATAAACAAAATAAATCTTATGCAAACAAACAAAATACTTGATACAAAAATTATTCAAACGTGCCTAGAGCGGGATAAAACAGGAACAAGAAGATGAAGAAACAAAAGATTTTCGACGACCCCACATTTTTGACGGTAAAGATTTTTAAGTTCAAAATTACATAAACATGAGATTTGTGTCCTGAATTCTAACAAAGTAAAATCTAAATTAAAACTTGACTTTCGTTACGTAGAACGACCGCTCACTCGCTGCCTACTGAAAAGTGAAAACAAAAATGCTTTCAAGAAATAAATCAACGTAACCTTCTTGGTACCTTATAAACGCTTTGATATTCTTTGCATCTGTACTGCATTACTTGGAGTTCCTTTTGAGGGCGATACATTTTTATATTTTCAACTCTAACGGTGTACTTTTAGAACCACTTTTTCTTTGACATTCAATTTTCTCGATATGATAAAGGTCTGGTCAAATATAACGCGTAGATAGCGCTTGTCAAATCGTTATAGCACCGCAACTAAAGAGTAACAACAGCTGGTAACCGTTAATTGTTGAACAAATCCTCATCCAAGGCTGTTGTAACCTCGCTTACCAGGCTGATAGTTATTTAAAACTCAAGAGGATTAAGGTTCCCTTACCATAGGACCAATGGGACACTATTACTAAGCCTCTGCTTGCCGGCCGACGGTCTGTCGCTTGGCCTTCATCTCACCTGGTAACAAGTTAAGATAAGGCCGAAGGTGGAAGCGCACTTCACCCGGAATCCTCAACAAATTGAGGAACTGGCTATCTTAACTCTAAATGCCGGAACACAACAATTTTAGAATTGTTGTTATGGCGACTGAATTAGGTAAGATGGTGGTAGGTGGACTTAAATAAAGTCCTACCACCAACAAAACCAATTTGTACTCCCTGGGAGTCGAACCCGGGACCTCTGGATCTGACGTTGGTGGGCGAACCACCAGACCACGGAAGCGGTCTGGTGGTTCGTCCACCTTTGGTGGTTTTATAACAGTTGTATTTCGATTGCTGCAATAACAAAAGGTCAAGCATCGCGTGCCCGTAATTTCACCGACAACCATACCCTTCAAACCGGAACACAGCAATACTGCTTGGCGGCTGAAATAGGTACGATGGTAGTACCTACTTCTCCAAACGAGCCCGGCTCTACTCTTATATTATTGAAATCTTAATCTTATAAATTAATAATTTATGCGTAGTATCATAACGCTTTATCGCGTACTAGGCACGCGTTATGTTTGACCGAGCCTTTATAAAGTATGTGCGTGGGTATGAGAGCTATTATATCAGAATTTCTTAGTTTCAAATGAGCTTTATAATGTTAAAACTACTCTTCCATTTGAGTATATATTTTCTTCAAAGAGGCGTCTAATTATACATCGATAGACTTAATCTACGATTGCTCTATTCGTGAACAGCAAACCAAAGGTGTATAAAGAAGTAACTCTTTGCTGATGATACTAACTTCCATACACTTATTTCGACCATTTAAAAAATGGAAAATTAACACTGCAAAGTGAACTTGTTTCAAACCGTCGGGTCTATAAATTTGAAATTGTTTATTCCCTTTGGTTTTTTTAGAGTCATTTTTAGATGATAATAGCTGCATTGTGCACCTTTGCCCCGATGTGGGAAAACACAGGTTTACAAATTAAGTCAGCCAAATGCTTACATGCACCCGAGTGTTCCCACCCACATTTCAAGGCAAAAATCACGTTGTTTGTATGAAGGCACTTTTTATTTAATTTAATGGATTTTTTTAATATTTTGTTAATTGATATAGCAGCAATAAACATTCTACATATTCGTTCATTAGATACCTACACGCTGACAGCCTGATATGGACAGTACACTCTTTGGCACCGTTTGGGTAATGAAACTTCCACCTTTGGCCTTACCATTACTTGAAAAATCTGATGAGATGAATGCTAAGCACAACCCTGTTGTACAATAAAAAAAAAATATAAAGTGATGATGAAATTAGTGTTTCTGTCCACAGAATGTCACGCAAATCTCGTCAGGGGTACAGCATCCGTCATCTACTCCAGTTGCCAAACGCTTCTCGCAGCCCACCGCCGGTTACGCACCCTCCACTGCCGAGCACTAAGGTAAGTACTGATACATACCTTAAAATCAAAGACATGCGGTTCTTATTTCTGTGATCACTGTTTCGTATATTGACTTTATGTGTTATAGAAAACCAACCTTATTCTTAGATAATTTAAGTGGTAAACTTGCAAATGTGTTTTACTACGAAACCCTAATACGAGAATCAGTGCTAATGCAAAAGGTGCACATTTTCTTTATTGAAAATTGATATGCGTTATGGGGCTAGAGTACTACTGATCCAAAAAGACATGTAGTTCTTTTAAATATATACGTGGTATATGAGTGGTTTATGAGTATGATTGGTTGTAAATCATCGCATGGAATCATCACAAGTGACTGAACATTTTTGTGCGCTTATTTCTTATCTAAAAACTTCTGTGAACAGAAGCCTGTCAACCATTAGCCCACGGCCGGGTAAAATTAATGAAAAAATGTGCAAACTTCTAAGATTTCTCGTATAATTTTTAACAACAACAACATGACTGACAACAACACATGTTTCATTCTTATAAATTAATAAATAAATATAATAAGCCCCTATATAAATAAAAAGTATTACTACTTTTTACTACCTACTTACTATACTTTTTGGGAGACTTACTTTTTCCATGAGGATTCACCTCTGATTCTACTCAAAGGGATCTTCGTTCAACCCACGGTTGCATGTCCATCGTCGCTCATTCTTAGCACCAAGAATATTAGGAAAACTGCCATTTTTTATCATACGATGGGGAGGTGATTGGCCTTCACCTAACCTGAATTTTAAAGTTATGATAAGGCCGAAGGTGCAAGCGCAGTTCACCCGGAATCCTCAATAAACTAAGGAGCTTGCTATCTTACCTCTAAATGCCGGAGCACAACATTTTAATAAATGTTATGATGGCTACAGAATAAGGTAATATGGTGGTAGTATAGATATAATATTGCAATACTATCACTAGATGCTGACAGTAATGTAATATTATATTCACATAGCCTCAAAGCTCAGTTGGTAGTAGCTCTGCCTTCTGTGCTGTAGGCTGTGGGTTCGATTCCCACCTAGAACAATCATTTGTGTGATGAATACAGATGTTTGTTCTGTGCTTGGGTGTTGTATCATATAGTACGTATGTATTTACAAAAAGTATTTAAGTATTCTATCCGTAATCTAGTTCCCATATTACAAGCTATGCTTAGTTTGGGGCAAGATGGCGCTGTGTAAAATCAATGTCCTGCAATATTTATTTTATTATTATTTATATAAAGCAGACACGCAAGCAGCTGCAAGCAGCGAGACAGATGTCCAGGGTAGAAATAAACCCATGAATATTTAACAAATCTAATAAAATCATTGTGTTCCGGCATTAAGAGTTAAGATAGAAAGTTTCTTAGATCTGTTAAGGATTCCGGGTGCTGTGCGCTTCCACCTTCAGCCTTATCCATAACTTGAAAAAAGAAACAAGTGATATGAAGGCCAAGCGCTTCCCTGTCGTACAATAAAAAAAAAACCGGCCTAGTGCTATTCAGACGATTCACGACAGACAGCTAAAGCTTAGTAATAGACCTTTGAGATTGTGTGGAACCTTAAAAACAAGATGGAAGTTAAGTAATATTAAGATTGCTTGTAGCCGAGCGTTCTCATAATATAAATATGAAGGCTTAAAGCAAATATTACCGTCGATGTAACGGTAGAGACTCACGATTCGTGTCACGTACGTAATAAGAAAACAAACGTTTCCGAAACATTGATATCATTTCTGTGAATGCGCCAAATTACGTTCCTTTGATCAAATGGAAATTTTCTGCAGAAATAGGTAGTTACTTTTACAGTCCACCAATCCATTAGAAATTGAAGTTATGGTTTTAGGTAATGGACAAGCGTGGGGATTTTGGCAACACTTGGCATCTTGGAGTAGGAGTTTGTGTTTAATTAATTTACATCTAATAAAGGAAAAAAAAAACAAATTTACGACACTAGTACCTGTCCACTAATACGTCTAAAAGTTTAATCTTATCAGTTTGACAATCTATGATAAGTATATTGCTTATCAAAAAAAAAAAATTTTTTTACTGATTTTGTAATTGGTCTGCTGTTTTAACCGTCTTTTCTTTACCATTGTAAACTTGTTCTCAAAAACAAAGATTTGTTTGTAACTAACGCTTGGCCTTCATCTCATCTAGTTTAAATTTATAATAAGGACGTAGGTGTAAGTGCACTTCATCCGGAATATAATCCTCAACAGTCTGGAACAGGAACTGGCTATGTTACCCCTAAATGACAGAAACCAACAATTTAGCATTGTGTGATGGCGACTTACGTAGGATGGTGGTAGTTAGACATAAAGAAAGTCCTACCACCAACCAAACCAAGCACAATTATGTACTCCACTGGGGATGTAAATACCTCGCTCACCTTTTTAGCTAGCTGGCTTATTGGCGAAAAGTATCCGAAACCTAGCGACGTTAGGCCAACTTGTCGAACCTTATTTTGGCATCATAATCTTTGCCAATGAACCTCTTGGCCTTGGGTACACACCTGCTCAGCAGTTTTACGACCTCGCCCCTTCACCAGCCGCTCTGCTAATTATTACCCATATCTTGGTTCAAATTCATCATTAATAAAAATTACATATTTTTTTTATAATTTATTTTATTTATTATTGTTGTGTGTAAATGTTGCTGTTGTAAATGACAGATTTTTATAATTATAATCATCCCATTTATCATGCGCATTGCAAAAACATGAAATCGGCTGCATGCGTCTGTATTTCCGTTGTCATAGGACCCTAATGTTCTAAATTTATAGTAACTTTTCTAAGTAAGCAATTCATCGAAGACCTCATGCTTGCCTGACAAAGTTTCGAGGTATAGTGCTGACCCATTTCAAATTGAAACCCAATTTGTTCCAGATTGTTTATTTTTGTAACAAGTACAAAAAATGTACAAAGTAAGAAAACACCAAACAACAGCGTATTAAAAATACAAAACATTTTGCGATATCGTGGAGGGGAGCGAATACTTCAAGGCAGTTTAGGAAAACAGGTAAATTTCGATACAATAACAACTTATCGACTATTTTATTCTGAGAATAATCTTAACACGTGTCGCCTCAAGGGCAGTGCATTCTGAGCATTTTGCTAGGGCTGAGTCTGCTCGTTTAATTAAGTACCTACTTTGTTTTTTTTATATTTTACGACGAGGAACTGCTTGGACTTCAACTCACCAGATTTCTCAAGTTATGATAAAGCCGGAGGTGGAGGCGCACTTCACCCGGAATCTGAACTAAACTGAGGAACTGGCTATCTTACCTCTGAATGCCGGAACACAACATTTTTTTTTTATTGTACGACGGGTAAGCTCTTACTCCTCATCTCACCTGGTTACAGTTGACATAAGGCCGAAGGTGGAGGCGCACTCCACACGGAATCCTCAACAAACTGAGGAACTGGCTATCTTACCTCTAAATGCCGGAACACAACAATTTTATAATTGTTGTTATGGCGACAGAATTAGGTAAGATGGTGGTAGCTAGCCAGGCGGACGTCCTATAAAGTCCTATCACCAACCAAACCAAGAAAAATATATTGTACTCTCCATGGGGATCGAATCCGGGGCCTCAGGATCTGAAATCGGTGGGTTGAACCACTAGACCACAGAGGCGGTTAAAGCAATTAAAGGATTGTTGCTATGGTGACAGAATTAGGTAAGATGTTTGGGGTTGGTGGGATGTACCGCCTACTGGTCTACCTGGGCAACTGAATCATTGACCGCTAGGCAACAGTCACGGCAGAATTATCATTTCGTTAGCGCTAGGACCTGGCTATGACAACCACTTTGCTGAAGTCCGTTGCCAAGCAGAGCATTGTTCCAGCAGTTTGCGGTAGTGCCAGCCGGTAATAGGCTTATGAGAAGCTGGATGTATCTCAGAACTCATCTTGCCCAGTAAAATGCACAGGAAACCTTGAGTACAATTTCCCATTCTACCTATTTAGAACAAAGCGACAAGTGACCCTCTTATTTAAGCCAGCGAATAAGCATAGCTATTCAGCGTGGCAATGCAGCCAGTGTCTTGGGCACGTTACCGTCTGGTACTGGTCTGGACCAGTTGAGTTACCTATAGGCCGTCCTTAGGTAATCTGACTGATTCCTTTGTACATAGTTAGTTTAATTGTACTTTTTATTGAATAAAACTAAATATATAAAAATATAACAAGCAACGCTTATTTTGGGGCTAGATCGCGCTGTGTGAAATTAATGTCCTTTAATTATAAAAATTATATATTACGGATAGAATACTTGTATGCTTTTCGTTTGTAAACACATACGTACTATATGATACAACGCCCAAATACAGAACAAACATCTATATTCATCACACAAATGTTTGTCCTGGGTGGGAATCGAACCCATTACCTACAGCGCAGAAGCAAAGCTACTACCAACTGAACTATGAGGCTTGTTAAATAAAAAAGTTCTTAATACTATTTTAGAATGATGACTAATTAAACGAGACAAAATATTATAGGGTATCTTGTTTAGTTGAGAAATCTATATGATCAGCTTCTAACTCTTTGATCAGACCCTAGCCAACTGACCAGGGCTAAATTTTCGGATTCAACATGCTGCGAATTCATCTTTTGCAAATTCAATTAAACTTTCTGATCATAAAGGGTACTTGTCAAGAGAAATTCAACAAGCCCGAGCGCGAAATAGTTTATAGCTCAATCGTCAAAACAGCTCCTATTACCCCCCTAAAGCTACTTTTGAATTAAATTATGTATATTGACATAGTGCTTGAAAAATTTACATCAATTGTTGAACAGGAAACTGTATAAAGCAGTTTGAAACGTAACACACATTGCCATTAACAAATAAACCAATTGGATTGAGAACCAATTCATAGAGAGCTACCAATGTAACACATGTACGTATGTGATATTGTGAACCATCCCTTTGATCCGCAAATATACCAGCAATATATCGAGCTTATGTTGCATTGAATTCTACAGAATGCCCGTGACGTTAGCGTATTGACAACCCTATGCTACGCTTTGAACTGGCTATTTTCGAACCCTGTTTGTTTTAGATTACCTTAGTGCTCGAACTATAGGATGGATCATAGCCGCTATAGATCGATTGGTACCAAAAGCAGAAAACAAGCTACAATACCATGTAATATTATTTATTGAGTACCAAAGGTAATTGTGAACTATTTTTTTGTACGACGGGTAAGCGCTTGGCTTTCATCTCACCTGATAACAAGTTAAGATAAGGCCGAAGGTGAAAGCACACTTTAATCGGAATCCTCAACAAACTCAGGAACTGGCTATCTTACCTCTAAATGCCGGAACACAACAATTTTAGAATTGTTATTATGGCGACAGAATTAGGTGAGATGGTGATAGCTAGCCAGACTTAAACAAAGTCCTACCACTAACCAAAAATTTATAAATAATGCACAAAGCGATAGGCGATCTCTTCCAGACAACCTTTGTGTAGATAGAACCAGGAATATGCAAATATGGACAAATAGACAACAGGGTTTCACAACCCTAAAAACTCTCGAGAGTAATTTCTATGTATATACATAGAAATAACTCTAGAACATATCTTGTTCATCCTATGATGGTCGGGACTTGTCGAATTAGAACCAATTGTTTCAAACTGCTATATTATTACATAGGGCTCCAAATCTTCAGATTCAGATTCGTTTATTTTGCGAAACATGGTTTACAGATAGGTGGTAAATGTTTAACAATACAAAAAAATATGACTTGCCAACATCAATATTTTGTGATTCAGCAAGCACAAAATATGATGTTAAGAAAAATATGATTATGCTTTATGTTTGCGGGTCTGTCTGGCTATAGCATCTCAGCTCTGAGACTAGACCTCTGATTGTAATGAGGTTTAAACGGTAAGACCGCCTCTGTGGTCTAGTGGTTCAACCCACCGATTTAAGATACAGAGGTCCCGGGTTCGATCCCCATGGGGAGTACAATATATTGTGCTTTGTTTGGTTGGTGGTAGGACTTTGTTGAAGTCCGCCCGGCTAGCTACCACCATCTTACCTAATTCTGTCGCCATAATAACAATTCTAAAATTGTTGTGTTCCGGCATTCAGAGGAAAGATAGCCAGTTCCTCAGTTTGTTGAGGATTCCGGGTGAAGTGCGCCTCCACCTTCGGCCTTATCTTAACTTGTTACCATGAACCAACTTGAAATGAAGGCCAAGCGCTTCCCCGTCGTACAATAAAAAAAATGTGATATGTTTGTGTGTGCATGGAAATATATCCAGGGGGAAGTTTAAATATTGTGAATTTGACTCATAAGTTATTATTATTTTAAATTACTCTAACTAAAGTCTCTTAAAAAATAGTTATTATTCGACCGAAGTATCAAAAAAGCATTTCCGTGATTTCCGTTTTGCTTTATCAGTTTTGGAGCAATTTTGGAATAGGAATTGGAATATCTTATCTTTATCTTTGTCTTATCTTATCTTATTCCAAAATTTAAGAATTTAGAAGCTTCGCTGAATTTACTAACTTAAAAGTTAATCTCTCTAAACAAATATTTTCAGTCTTGCATCTAAAAAGTTCTACAATGTTGTCTACATTAATATCAACAACGAGTATCTACATTGGATTATTTCGAAAAAACAGTTTAAGAAAAAATTAAATAATTTGAACAGTTGTTTTGAAACTGGTTTGCGCTAGCATTCTTACCATTGTAACATTCTTCCTTACATATACATTTGAATACCTACCTTAGCTACTGCACCTTAACTTACTATGAATACATTAACAAATACATGTAATCACAAAAAAACATCCATAAATATAGACAGAATTGCCTCTATGCGCCACTGCATAGTGATTTGAATGACTATCCTGTTTTAAACCTACTAATAGTATTTATAATTTAAAATATTTACTCTTGTTGTCAACAAGCTTATATAATTGTAATGTCAATTGAATGCGGTCCTTTGTCATAAAAATACATATTTATAAGCCAATCAGGTACACTCTATTGAACCTAACGCTCAGTGATATTTTATTATAAGCGATGGTATTTGCGGTTACTATCTGTTAAGTTGTGATTTATGGTTCTTTTAGTAAAATGCTTTTCGACAAGTGCAAATGGTTCATTCTCGTTTCTAACAGGGTTCAGTTTTTCGGTTAAAATTGTGTGAACCCAACCTCGACTTTCTGATATCAAGTTCTCTCATCCCTCCATAGAGGGCAGCTACGATGTTCGTAGACTCGTCTACGAACAGTGAAGTTCGCGCTACGTCGCAGAGATGGCGCGGTTTGCAATATGCGTAATACTAAGTTGTCGGTTACTTCACACTTAAGGACCACCATAACTAATATGTAAAATGTGTGTTTTGGTTTAGAAATCTCAAGTATATTCATAATAACTAGTGGTCGCTCAGAGATCGAAATAAAAAAGTAAACTAAATATAAAAGAAGAAAATTTTTGGTTTGGTTTTCTTATCACGCTTTAATATACGTCCATTACTAACCGACCAACCAAGCTGTCCACCTAGTTGGTCGGTTGTAACAGGCCTCATAGCTCAGTTGGTAGTAACTCTGCCTTCCGCGCTGTAGGATATGGGTTCGATACCCACCCAGGACAAACATTTGTCAGATAAATATATATGTTTGTTCTGTGTTTGGGTGATGTATCATATATACGTATGTATTTACAAAAAGTATTTAAGTATTCTATCTCGTTCCCATATTACAAGCTCTGCTTAGTTTAGGCCAGATGTCCTGTAATATTTATTATACTAATTAATGTTTTTCATATGTAAAAACTTACGAAGCGTACAAGAGTAAATTATTAACTGGACCATTATTGGTAGGTTCTAGGTAGTGTTGGTAGGTATTGTAAAAAAGGGATTTAAAAGTAAGATAATGCAAAAAAAAAAAAACAAAATAAAATGAAAAAATGACCTTATTGGTAGGTTCTAGGTTGTGTTCGTAGTTATTGTAAAAAAGGGGATTTAAAAGTAAGGTAATGCAAAAAAAAATACTTTATATTATTTTATGATGGACAAACATCTCACTTTAGAATTGAGGTAATTCGAAAGTGAGATGTTTCATATCAATGTTCATAGAATAATTGTTAAGCTAGGTAATGGGGTACTAAAGTATCGCCTTTAATTTGTACTAAGCACAACCATAGCTATGGTGTTAGCTATTCTTCAGGTAAACTCTTGCAGTTGCCAGAATAAATTATACTATGTTATAAAGTAGTAAGCTACTTTCCTGACTCACAAATCAATCAACCCGAACTAGAATTCCATTGCCAAAACAAACACATTTAGTTCTCGTTAGTTAGCCGTCCCCAACATTCCTCTGAACTATCCGAGACCTTTCAGTATCTATTTACAAAGCAAATAAACTATTTATTTATTGGACGATTGCTTTGATCGGCGAGTGACCTCGTGCAAACGTACAATTGCCGTTTTTGCAAAAGGGTAACGTCAGGCTAATATGGATATCCCGTTCATCAAACATGAAAATTTTGGCAGTCGATAATCCGGAAGAAAATACTTAAGTACACAGACAACTTTTTAAAAGGGGAGGCATCGCTTGCATTACGTTCGTTACTGAAAGTTCAAACATATAAAAAGGCGTGATGATAACATTTCGCTCACTTTATAACAAATATAGGTGTCAACTTTTAAGAAATGCCACTTTACTATTGATCATGAAAATAGAGGATAAAAGCTGCTAGCTTACTAAGACTAGAATAACGACGGATCTGTGTATTTAGACAAAACATTTGTCGTTCTAGGTTAAATTAATAAATAATATAACCGGAGCTTTTATACGACAGATAAAAAAATATCTGTCGTAATGTAGAAATTCCATTTATTATTCCACATATTATCTGCAAAATATAGTCAAAGAATGTTTTTTTATTGTGTTTGGGTGATAGTAATAGCCAAGAGTTTGATTTGTATATTGTATAAATATATGTATATTAATCCTGAAGTTCCAAATCTCACACTTCTCTATGTGCGCAATGAAGGAACATAGGATGGAACCTAAGATAAAAGCAAGCTTGTCTAAAAATTACCTTTTCACTCTGGATTTGAAGTCTCCAAAATTATACAGGTGCAGGAAAGCAGACGAAGATCAAAAAATATTGAGTCTTATCCATAAGTTTCCACCGTATTGGTAAAAGGGTTTCTTTTCACGGGCCGGTAGCGGTGACGTAACCGTGTCCGGCCCCCGTTTGTCTGATCCGTATTCTTGTCGGAATGTATGTCTCTTTAATGGCATTTATTTGTGCATCTAAAAGAATATGTTGTACGAACGAATGAGGGTACTCTTAAAATGTCGACATTAAGCATTTGTATAGGATTTAGGGAGATAAGTAGGAAGAGATGAAGAATTTATCCATACAATTACAGGCTGATGTTTGTCCGTACTTTTGCAATCTAACAGATATTCCAGCCCGTTATCCCACAATATGGATCGGAACAACATGCCCTATTAAAGATCACGCTGTTAAGAGTTATGGCTGAAATTTGATGACGTCAACCCTCCTTGGGACTACTTGGGTATGTAGAATAAGGATTAAGTCAATTCAAATAAAGTAATTCCTACACATTGTAAAAAAATATATAATTGATGTGATGAAGCATTCACTTGTCACGATAACCAGATAATTTCTGACTACTATCTTACTTGCCACGCATGGTTATGACGAACCCTACCTCTTTTGAAGAGGCTCTGTCCAGCAGTCATTAATAGGCTATTGAAGAAATTTAGAGGTAATTTTTGGTACAAGGCGTTTATTAATTTTCCAGTTATTCGCAAACACAAAGCCTTTTATTTATTTCAAAGTCGCACAGCGAGCTATGGCGCTATGGTAGGAAATAAAATCCATAATACAGATATTAATAATATTCCAAATTTACTGACATAGCTCTCATAATTAGCAATCTGAAGTGGCAGATGGCAGGCCACATAGCTCACAAAACCGTTAACTGCTAGGGAGCAAGGGTTCTCACATGACGTCCATGATTAAATGCGAAATGGAGTTTGGGAAGACCACTCACTCCATGGACCGATATTGTTTATTGGTTGCGGGGAGTCAATGGATGGAGGTGGCTCAGATCGAAATTTCTGGTGTCGATTGGGGGAGTCATGTTCAGCAGTGGACGTATGTAGGCTGAAATGAGGTTCCAAACAAATGAACTACGGGGAAGCGCGTTGCCTTAATCTCATCTGGTAACAAGTTGAGATAATTTCGAAGGTCGAGGCGCACTTGACCCGGTATCTTCAACAAACTGAGAAACTGGCTATTTTACCTCTAAATGCCGGACAACACCATTTTTTAATAATTGTTAGTATGGCGACAGAATTAGGTAAGATGATGGTAGCTAGCCAGGCGGATTCATACAAAATCCTACCACCAACCGAAATATATCTCTCTCAGATCACTATTTCTGACGTCGATTGGGGGAGGCATATGTTCAGCAGTGGAAGTATGTAGGCTGAAATTCCAAACCAAAAAACTTGTTGATTTTTTATAACGATCCGTTTCGGTGATAAATTTCCCGGTAATCTGGCAAGTGTTAGGTGATTAAGTACTCAGCGGGCGGTCGAGCGGTCTCTTACACGCCGATTTGTTTAGTGCCTGTAAACACCATGCCTAGTCACTAGTGCTGTGCGTTGTCGATAGCTGTTTCGATAGATACCTAATGCAATGCAGAAACTTTATTTTCGTCATCGTTATCATAATCGCCCGACAGAGTTCACTACTAGCAAACAGCGCTTCTCCAAAACAAAGCGTAGCGAGAAAATTTGACATAATTATCTCGTTTGGTTGGCGCGTTAGTGATTGCAGTATGTTGGCTAAGGAATTTCAACAATATAAATGCGTCAATTGAGGATAGAATAAATTGAATACATTGCTGTAGAATAAATTAAAAACTCACATTTTCTGCTTTTAGAGCAGATAAAGCAGTGTTTTAAATAATTAAGTATCGTATACCATTTTAATCTTTTATAGATTCTGTATCAATGATTAATTTAAATAATTTTGAAGTATATCTGATAACACTCAGGTGGATGCTACCTATCCCTGGTAAACCTTTAGTCGCTTCTGATTACATCCATGCCCATATTGGTTTTAAGAGTTTCTCATAAAAAAACTTAGAATTAGTTCTCTTAATATGAGATATAAGGTAGTTAACATTTTATTGGCTAGTCATCAGTTCAATTTACATTGACATATGCAATGTAAATTCTTTACCAAATTACCAGCCATTTTAGTTTGACATGTGCGTTTTTTAGCTGTTACTGCGTAGCAAATGTGCTACGGCGTAGCAAACTTGCTACGGCGCAGCAATCGTGCTGAGACTGATACGCAATATTCGCTGTATAAACTGTGTGTATTGTATATTAATTGAGTCGAATAGGTGATTTCTCGACGGTAATTCAAAAATGTCATACAAGAAGCTACATAATATAATAAGGTAGATATATTTTCAAAGCTGTGACGGCGTAGCACATTGAATGATGTGTATATTTTCACTTTTATGGGAAACACCTTCAAAAAGAGTGTAATATGCATTTTGGGCTCGCTCTATCATAGACCCCATCTTTTTTCACGCAAGTCAAGAGCAATTATAGACCAATTGTAAAAAAAAGCATTTGTTTCGATGAAAATCAGAAGTTTTATTCACTCGTTTTTTTCCGCTAGGTGAATAAAGCTACATAACAAAACTGACCAGGTCCATCACTAGCCTGTGCACACGAAGGCGCTGACGGCAATATTTCTTTCCGCCCACCTCGCGGTAATTTAGTGCCGGACTGTAACGTACGGTGGCCGATTGAAATCTAACTGCTAATGATGAGTTATTGGTTCTTGGGGTCCGGGCCCTTGCTTCACATAGATTCTCCATCTGGGTGAAGCACGGTAAACTTTCTGGTACTCATACTTCACCTAGGTTCTTCGTCTGGGTGAAGCACGGGGTATTTGCTAGTACTCATGCTTCACCTAGGTTCTTCACCTGGGTGTAAATATTCTATTAATGTGAGATTTTTAACTTCCAACAATTAATTTCATTTAAGTGATATTTGTCATCGTGGTAAAAACTATGTGTTGCTATTGTGACATAAGAAGCCATTTCCAAGGTGTATTCGTTATTCTGAATGGATTGTCATGTACCAATGCAATATTAGTGAATTATTAATAATATATTAGTGTGATGTTTCGGTTAAATCGTGACGACGCATCTATTCTTCTGTTGACTCAATATTTTTGATATTATTGAAGTAAAGTTATTCCTGCTCTCGAAGATTTTCAGAAATAGTTTAAGAATAGCGTTGAAATCTCTGGCGAATCTGTCAAAAAGTGATGTTTCCGATCCGAAAGCTTTCCGTGTTTGAGAATTGTTTGATTGGAAAAAAGTATAGGATGAAATTCACACCTCCGAAAAGTCAAGTGGTATTTTTTAAATTCAAAATGACATCCCATACTATTTACCAATCTGAAGCTTTTTTATGTATTTTTTTATTACGGCCTTCGTCCTGCTTCCAATCTATGGTAAGGCTGAAGGTGGAAGCACACTTCACGCCGAATCCAAAACAGACTGGCAAATTATTCGGGAGTTTCTATCGATGCATTTGGTTCTAACAATAGGCGTTGCATTTGGCTACTATTCCTATTTCCGTCCATTTGCTAGAAATTCCCAATGAATTTCATGTGTATCTACATAAGTCACTGGTGTTAGAAACTGTTAAGGTCTAACTAACTAACTAACTGGTAAGGTCTCCTGCCGAAGTCTGGCGCTAAGCGGTTCCTAATTTTTAGAATTGTTTCTTGAGATAATTACAAGGACTCATCTCAGTTTATTGCCGCAACCGTCGAACCTACAACACGTACTTGCGTACGTGTTTTATCTCCAAATTGTTGGCTCAATACATCACTAGCTGTTCGTAACGCACAACCTGAGTTATAGTTTTGCATTGATCGTCGGTTAGTCAGTAATTTTTACAATTGTTTCTTGAGATAGTTATAAGGATACTCATCTCAATTTATTTCCGCTACCGTCGAATCTACATGCAAGTACGTGTTTTATCTCAATACATCACTAGCTGTTCGTAACGCACAACCTGAGTTATAGTTTTGCATTGATCGTCAGTAAGTCAGTAATTTTTACAATTGTTTCTTGAGATTATTATAAGGATACTCATCCACGGGTTTTAAAGGTTGTTTTAAGTATAGTGCATCAAAGATATGAAACAACATTCCATCACCTCGAAGAAAAAAAATCTGTGTAAATCTTTTGAAAAAAAATTATAAAGTTTTATTACTTGATCGGAATGTTAAGGTATTTGAAGCAACTTTTAAAACTAAAAATAAAACTAAACAATAATTATTATAAGGCTACCGTCAAACCTACATGCAAGTACGTGTTTCATATCCAAATTGGTATCTCCATACACCACTGGCTGTTTGTAACGCAGAACCTGAGTTATAGTTTTCCATTGATCGTCAGTTAGTCAGTTATTTTTACCATTACAAGGCTCATAGCTCAGTTGGTAGTAACTCTGCCTTCTGCGCTGTAGGCTGTGGGTTCGATTCCTACTCAGGACAAACATTTGTGTGATGAATATAGATGTTTTTTCTGGGTTTGGGTGTTGTATCATATAGTACGTACGGATTTACAAAAAGTATTTAAGTATTCTATCCGTTATCTAGTTCCCATGTTACAAGCTATGCTTAGTTTGGGCTGGCGCTGTGTAAAACTTAATGTCTTGTAATTTGTTTATTTATTTACAATTGCTTCTTGAGATAATTATAAGGATACTCATCTCAGTTTATTGCCGCTACCGTCAAACCTACATGCAAGTACGTGTTTTATCTCCAAATTGTTGTCTCAATACATCACTAGCTGTTCGTGCGAGCTCTATCGCTCCCGCGCGACCACTTGTCGAAGCTAAACGCCAGTAAGCGTGCAGATCACGCTACTGCCTCGGGCCATTGTCGGTTCTTACAATCTTTATGTAGTTAGAATGTTCTCTTATAGATAAAACAATAATAGCTACAGGGGAAAATGGTGAAACGGTTATTCCCGTTTAGTTATCGACTTGCAATAAAACTTTTACAACATTAATTTGCTTTATTGCTCAAAATTGATGCCTGAAAAATCAGTCAAATATTCTGCCTTTCGGGAGCATTTTTTGTACGCACTTTGATAGTTACTTGATTCAGGTGTTATTTTGCGAAAATCAATATTTCAAAATAAAATCTGAAAACAGAAAAAATAATTAGTAATAAATCCGCCAAATCTCTCTGAAAAAATCAAATCGACACGTGTTTCGCCTCTGCACGAGGCATTCTCAGGAATTATAGTCTTGCTGCTAACTGATGAGCCCTCTATGGACGTGTTGCCGCTCCGAGCTCTGCGCTGCAAGTGACAAACAATTTGATCTTATAAAGTATTTCAGAAAATAATATGGAAATTATATTCAAAGGTGAGAAAGTAGTAAAACATCATAATGAGTGGATTCTTAAAAGGATAAAGCAAAAGGAGATATCACAACCACTGTAGATACGGAACAATGTTTCATGTTCATGTTTACAGACCATAACATTTAGATAAATATATATATTCACATTTTTTTCATTATTTTATCGATATATTCGATAAGACTTTGAAAAACTTGTTTCTAACAAAGACCTCTAAATAAGGTTATCCATAATAACGGCAAATAAAAAGTTTCAATTGAATTTCAGACTTTTGCTAATCTGTGAACAGCTGTGTGTTTATGAGTTTAGATCTAAATCCAAAAGTGGGTTAAAATTGAGTGAAAAGTGGGTGTGCCAGTGGACTGTTTGGTACTATTTGTGCGCATTTGATTCATGCACATGTTCTGACGGTGAAGGTCACATCGTGAGGAAACCGGCATGTACCTAGACCCAAATATCCGAATAGCATGTGAACTTATTAATACAATAGTAAATAATGCACAATAGACAACCTATTGGGATCCCACTTCCAGACAACTTTTGTATGGACAGAATTACGAGAATGTTAATACGGATAAATAGGAAAACATCATCAAAACAAGACAAAGCAACCATACTTGATTTGGTTAGCTACACGAAGTTACAAGATGCGTCGTAGCTAGGTATAAAGTTCCCAAACATTTTGTCTCAAGACGTGACCCAGCACCGCAGAATGCCAACCTTCTAACGAGTTTTTGAAAGGAGACCCTGACAGCCATCTTATAGGGATTTGCACTTTGTAACTAAATTATCTTCTTGAAATAGATATGGTCACTCATTTTAATACTTGTTCAGTTTCATCCAAAACGATCGTTTCATTTTCTCATCAAATTAAATAATTATTCAAAATCGATTAGTCTCTCCTCTCTCTCTCATACCTGGATATGCCAAAAAACCTACAACACAAAATCATATCAACTAAGAGCAGTTAGTTAAGACCTTTGTGGTCTAGTGGTTCGCCCGCCGGTATCAAATCTAGAGGTTTCGGGTTCAATCCCCAGGGGGTATAAATTTGTGCTTGGTTGGTGGTAGGACTTTGTTTAAGTCTGCCTCTCTACCACCAACTTACTAAAACTGTCGCTATAACAAGCCAGTTCCTCAGTCTGTTGAAAATTCCGGGTACTTCACCCGGAATTTTCAACAGACTGAGGTTCCGACCGCTTTCTCCTTTTTTATCATAAGTTGAAACCTGGTGAGATGAAAGCCAAGCGTTTCCCGTCATGCATAAAAAAATACTGTATGTGTCCACCGTTGGAAATATGCATCCTAAAGAGGACAACTTTCCTTTCCTCTAGACAGTTTTATTTATTTTTAACCAATCACTCATCGAAGCGTATAGGTACGCAAAGGCTAAACTAAAGCAAACAATACATGCATTATTAGTCGAGTCAACCGTCTTCAAGATCCCGATGATCCGTCCATTAAGTATTCATCTCGCGACATTAGTGGCAGCCGTTATTAAAACCACCTGTAAATCCCACTGAAGACTTGCTACTCTCCACACGTAGGGAGGGGAGGGCTCTTGCGACTTTTGTCTCGAATCTCGGCGCACGTCTTGGACATCGGGGACACGTCTTACAGAATTAATAATAAGCCAAGCCGGGTGCGGTTTGGGCCGCAATGTGCCGAAATTTCTAACCCTCATTACTGGTCCTCTGCACTCACCGCGTGCCTCCAACTTTAGACGTTCGCGCCCGCGTTTCCTCCTTGTTTATTGGTGTTGCCAGCATCTTGCTCCTTGTACCGGGTTTTAATAGTCGAATTAAGAATGTTCTAAGCGTTTGCGACGTTGCGGTACAGCGGTTACGGTAATTTATTTTACTTTGTCACTTTGTATTTCTGGATTCTAGCTGGGTCGGAATTGGCTGCATTTATAATTGGTATACCTACCACGTAGCATACCAATTTGTATGCTCATCTCTCGATGATTTTGTTCCTTTTAGCTTAGAGCAGGACTATGGATAGTTGGTGTGCTAAATATCTATACGCACCTATATCTGTATAAAAGACAAATAGGAGACCAAAGACCACAATCAGGCAATCTAAAATATTTAACACCCAATACACATCGACGACATAATGACTATTTCCATTTTGACAGCTGACAGATCGCTGTCATTTTGTGAAGACAATCCAAGGTATGTTGTGACCATCATCCAAATAGTGGCGGTTGTTTGATGTTTAGTTGGCTGTAGCTTAATTAGAAGTCCCGTTGCAATGAAAATGTCAGGAGTACGAATGTCGAAGGCTATATGTAGTAGATGGGACTGAAAATGAGATTATGAATTTCTTAAACGAGAACATGCGTGAGAAAGAAGTGGATAATAAGCCGACGGCTGATGAAGGTGAAAAGACATGTTATGCCTAGATCGGGATGAGGGCAGGAAGATGTAAGATAGCTTGATGTTAGAATATCGATTAAATTCTATGAATACTAGATTCTTGTTGCATAGTACCATTCAAAGTTTGATAAACTTAGGATGACCGTAATTGCGGCAAGGTTCGATGTTTCACTTTCACCCAGATTACAAATGTCAAGTGATCCTATTCAAATGTCTGACATGGCATTACAAGCTTCATTGTCAGAGGCGCAGACCCCGAGGCCTATAGCTGAACACAATTATATTTGACACAACATTAAACTTATCTAATATGTTACTATTCTTCGGATTTTCCATAGATCTAAAACATTTTTTTTTTTTTATATAGAGGTATAATATGATGGGCTCTTGACCTTCAGGCTTGTCTAGATTTAGGCCATGGATGAGGACTCCGATGCAGCTTTCAATAGCTCTCCCGCGCATTGGAGGAACACGGCAAACCGTTTGGCACCGGACTTCGGTAGGATTATAGTCTTTAGCCAGGTGGACCTTTACTAGTTTACTAATTCATAAATTATCTATCATTAAAAAAAAATACTAAGATAAGACTCAACTTGTATCTTTAAGATAGCACCCAAAACTTTAAGTTAAAACCCTGACTTATAAATAAGTCTCCTTTTCAAGGGATCCCTTTACAAATCGCATTACTGTAACCCCTTAACATACACGTCGAAGAAACGTAAACATTTTTGGGGCAGATTTTCCGGCATGTGAAAAGACGTGCCCAGCGAATAAACGGAAATTCATAATGATTTCACGGGAAGGGAAGAACTCATTCTGTAAAATCAAAAGTTCGTTTCGTATTTCAATTACTTATTCGTTCGATGCGTGTGCCGCATGCTGGGGTCCCGTAGGAAATGAAATAACACTTAAACATGATTTACGATAGAAAATATATTATTATATGAATAAGACATTGTTTTCTTGGTATAAATTAAGGCGTTTCGTATGCACGTGTTTTCCTTTTGATCTACTGCCGCTGCACGAATTGAATTAAAATTAATTTATTACTTCTTGGTTGATCTCTATTCTTGGAAAAGGAAACAATTTAAAATCTAAGCTTGTTATTTTTATAGCGAGTTTATCATAGCTAGTTAGCTAATGTTTGTTTTTTATGTGATTTCATTACATATAAAGCGTTCATTCATTCATTCATTTTTATTTAACAGTTCAAGAAACCAATTGTCTAACTCGTTGGGTGCTTTGCCCCTCGTTGTCTATGAATAACATATATCTTTTGAAACCATATATGTGTTGTACAGCACCTAACAAGTTTAAGACGGTAGTATCATGATCAACTTATTGGAAAACAAAGTCCTTAGTAACTTAACATGAATTATATATTTGAAGAAAGAGCTGTTAAATTAATTATCAGAGTAAATGGAGCTACATTTCCTTGAAATAATAAAGTTTTGGATTTATAATTAGCCAAGTATCCGTATAATAAAGCATCAACGCCCTGGAAGCAGCATAACAAATATTTCCTTACGAATTCCTTACAATGTTGGTCCGCACAAAAACGGAACACAAAAGTTGGGCGTAACGTTACGTCCTGCCGTGAATTTATATCGCTTCACAACAAGAAAACAAAAGTGGAGTCGAGCCAAAGGTACATTATCTTAACAAAGTACAGCAATTAGGTACACGTTCCACATCTGACTCTAATAATTTAAATATGATAAAATAAAGTAAGACGCGGAAGCGAAGAATAAGGCGGGGTCGCTCTAACTTATTTATAAAATGTTTCGTATCCGAGACGCTACTAAGGAGCGGGCTCAACCCTTCCCCCGTTTAATGCAATAAAGGGGCACTCATATAAGTATCACCGCTTTACGTGCACTGTGATAAAGGCTAATCCTTCTCTCGTGTGCGCTGATCTTTATTTATTAGATTTTCCTATCGTTTAGCCGTTTTCGTGCAGGTATTCGTGTGGGGTTCATTTACCTTTTAACGTTTCCGTACAGCGCTTAATTAATAACTAACACTACTTGAGGTAGTTTTCACATCATTCATTTTCAGTGGTTCTTGTACTAGATTGACAGAACGTTCTTTATCATTCACCTGTTTTACACAAAAAAACAACAATAGGCGGTTTTTTTTTTGCTTTAAAATCCGATCTCTACCGAACAACCATTGTTTACTGTTGACTGATAAAATCAAGATGGGGCAATTATGGTCTTCACAATGCAAGTAATAATATTAAAGAATAGTACCTTTATATAATTATCTAGTCTTGAAGTTTACTTAAATAAAATAACATAAAATATATCTAGCTTTTATCTAAACAGATGACTTATTATTACAGATTATTATATATTATAATAACAGAAGATACATCAATATTACAGGACATTAATTTTACACATTGCCATCTAGCCCCAAACTAAGCATAGCTTGTAATATGGGAACTAGATTACGGATAGAATGCTTAAAGACTTTTTGTAAATACATACGTAGGTACTAGATGATACAACACAGAACAAACCCCTCAACAATACAACAATAAAATATATAATGCAGTAAATATTCAATGCTTCAAACATGTGAAATACCTATACCTATGTTTTTTTGGAGCGATTATAAATTCACAGAGCGCTATCGTTCCAGAATCAAACGCTTTGTGGTAGTTCCTCAAACTCGCAAAAACAGTGGAGATCAATAGGCCACAATCCGCCAACCGTGCAAAGCTGGGGGCGTGCTCAAAGCTATAAAATTACAGATCAAAACTTCATCGACCCCGTGGCCTTTATTCAAAGTCGCCGAAGCGAACTATCAAAGAAAGTCTTCTTAGGAGTTACCATCTTAGGGTCTTCAAGTTTCTTGGCAAGGGTTACGGCAATGCGGGTGAGGGTAGTACGTTTTTGAATGTAAATAGTGGTGCGTGGGGCCTCGTATGAATTAAATTTAAGTAATTAATGGGCGCAGACGGTCGGACATACTTGCTTTGCGATTTAGATAGCATCGCATGTTTAGCTTGATTGCAAGACTTGGGAGCTTTCGTCTTAAGATGTTGGGTTTCGTTTAATACTATGTCATTATTTTCGTGCTTTTGTGGTTTGCGGTCTAAGAGGGGCTTAGTGTAGAAAAGTTTTAAGCAAATTATAAACTCTTTAAAATAGATAAAGTTGATCGTGTTGTATTTTTAAGCAAAATTGGAGTGACTACTTGTTATGTCAAAATAACAGCTTTTTACTAAATGCATATTAAAGTATATACGGTACTTATAACAAAAAACTATTCTAAAAAAGTTTATACAAAAAATATTAACCATATAGTTTTAATCATATATTCTAGTTTTAATCTTTCTCATGCTGTTAGTTTTATATATCCTGTCTCTATTAAAATTTGTTGCCTCTGGTTTTTTTAGTTAAGATTAGGCCGAAGGTTTGGAGGCGCACATCACCCGGAATCCTAACAAACCGAGTAACTGGCTACTTACCTTTAAATTCCGGAACACAACAATTTAAGAATTGTTGTTATGGCGACAGTTCAGGTAAGATGTTGGTAGTTAGCCAGGCGGATTTAAACAAAGGCCAACCAGCAACCAAACCAAACACAATATTGTACTCCCCTGGGGATCGAACCCGGGACCTCTGGATCTGAAATCGGTGGGTTGAACTGTCTGTGGTCTAGTGACCACAGAGGCGGTTTGTCAGTCTGTTGGCAAATCTCTGAAAAGGCCGGACCAATTTCACTGGCACATAGTTCATGTTATAAGGAATAACTAAGGCTACTTAATTTTAGAAAAATAATTAGGGTTCCGCTTACGGTACTTGAATTTTTAGAGTAGAATTTTGGGAAATTCCCAAGGGATGGATGGTAGTCAAGTCTCGAGCGTTTATTAGCATAATAAAAAATCTCCTTCCGGCCTCCAGACTCCCCAGAACGAAAATAGAAGTCTAATGTCATGCTTGTTTTTTACTCTAAAAATAATTATTTTATGCTCTAGTTAAAAACCACTTCTTATTACGTATAGATTTGCCTTTTCATGCAAAATATAATACCTAAACATATTTCGATAATCAACGACAATTATAGATAGAATAGATAAAAAATACAGATGAAGAAAAAAACAAAATTTAATGTAATAATTAGCAGTCTTATCACTAAAGCATTGATATCTACCAGAAAACCTGTGGATTCCATTAGTTGAAATAGCGTTTATACAAAAAGTTTCGAATGAGTTTCGAATGGAGCTTCTTGCCCTCGTTTGTTTTTTTGCACCAGTTAAATCTTAGTGGACCTGTAGACTCAAAGATTGTAGGTTCCTCTTAGAGAAGCGTGCTCCATCTTAGGCAACATCTTTACTTGCTGTTCAAGTAAGCTGGTGATCAAGCGCTTGGCTATCACCAATTAACAAGCCTCACAGCTCAGTTGGTAGTAGCTCTGCCTTCTCCGCTGTAGGTTGTGGGTTTGATTCCCACCCAGGACAAACATTTATGGGATGAATGTAGATGTTTGTTCTGTGTTTTTTCAAAATTCAAAAATTCAAAATTCAAAATTCACTAGATGGCGCTGTGTGAAATTAATGTCCTGTAATATGTATTATTATTATTAATTAAAATATATTGTCTATATAATAACAGTTTTAAATACTATAGCTCTTAAAATCCAAGTTTCTGTTGACATCCATGTGTTAAATATATTCATAATATATTCTTACCCATTCTGTTGTTTGGGTTAGTTTAATCCAAGTTAATTTCACACTAACCCGTCACGGGGCGCGGGGCCTAAGGGACCGTCCGGGTCATTTATTAATTATTACCAACATGTAAGGGTGGGGGTAAGTTGCTGAAGAAAGGGTAACCATATTTTAAGATGTCGCCTTCATCTGGCCACCAAGGAATGTACGGCTAAATAATTTATGTCTGTAAAATAATGCGGAACGTATGTTACTCAGAAGTTTGTAAGTTTGTCTTAGTCATGCTTATAGCTCGGTGTTTATGTCGAGTGAGCGATGCCCCAGTATTAAGTACTGAGTAGTAGAGGGCCTGGGTTATATTTATATTGACGCAAAAAAAAACCCTTCCAGTTAACTAGTTCCTTGATCTATATCTGTAATTTACTCGTAGTATATATTTTTGTAATATATTATGATTGTCAGTCAGACAATCAAATAAAATAATAGACATTTTTACCAGGGCACTTACACCAAAATAATATTGACATGTCAAAACGAGTATGTAAATTAATCGATTGAATCTAAGTTAGCCATCTATGAAAGGTAATTGAATACTGCAAAGTCCGGCGCAAATCAACATGCTATTTTTTACCGGTGCGTGGGACTGCCAGTGCCTTTTATAGGCTGCTTTTGGAAAGGCTCTCCGTCGTAGCCCTCATTCTCATCCAGGTTATGCCCAAGCAAGCCGAGCGGTCAAAAGCTTACCCATATCAAATAAAAACGAAGTGATTTCTTAGCATTACCCAGTACAAACAGTCTGTGGGTAAAAAGTACCAGCTGTATTGACCATACAGCTGGTAATTTGACTGAACAAAAATAGAAGCTTTATGATAAAACGGCAATTTGTAAACTCCGTGAAGTTTGGCGTTCCGTCGATTACAGAGCAGGCGCTTTGATCGCGTTACCGTCCGGAGGTATCTAATCTACTCTCAAAGGCGTTTTGCTTATGCCTTCAATTTGAGCTCGATTGGTAATTTGAACGGTATGACCTTACAGGAAGTAGTTGGCATCTACAAAAAAAATAGTTCTTTGTAACCTTATATTGAGTCAAAGACAAGCTCATTATTATTTGTAATCGAAAATGGGTGTATATTTTGCGTACGTTACACATGCCGTGGTAGCAGGCAGAATGGAACTCAGAAGCTACAGTCACAACTACCCACAGATTGGTCCCAGTTATTATAAAAGTCCAAATACATACTAGGACGACATACCTCTCCGATAGTGGCAATAATTTATTTTGTTCACAGGGAAAGAAAGTGATTTACCTATTACTTTTTTACTATCACATGGTCAGCTCTAAATTGCATTTGTCAGCATAGCAAATAAAAAAGCAAGGTCTTTTTTGGTTGCAAAAAAAAACTTGCGAACGATTGACGTACTCCGCTATTAGCTCGGAGTACAATCTATCAAATAGCTTACCCGGCTACCTCAGATGGAGAGTAATGTTTTTCGAGAGTATGTATGTATGTATGTTTATTTCATTGTAACACTTTGCAATCTAAACGGCTTGATGGAGGTGTCGTTTTCTTCCTCTAAATGGTGAAAGTGCCATAGGCATTATATCATTGAGGACGTGAATAAAAATACCAATATTTGTGAATACAGTGTGTTTTACTGTACACTTATATATGATTATTTTTTTGATAGTTGAAATTTTCTCAGTGTGACAATCTGATAAAATACAAAATAAAAGAGGCGTCCCATTATAAGAAACATAGCTGTTTCTCTTGAAATGTGGGTCATAACCCTAGGTGCTCGTATCAGTAACTGTTTTTTTTAATTTATTTTTGATGTCGCTCAATTGTACTTCATAAGCATGTTTGTGTGTTACCTTTTCACGAATAAGCGGCTGAACGCATCTTAATGAAATTTGGCAAACATGCAATGTGCGCCATGGAGAAGAACATGGTTTTTTATTTTTTATTGTACGACGGGGAGGTGATTACGCCTTCATCTCACCTGATTTTCAAGTTATGAAAGGCCAAAGCTAGAAGCGCACTTCACCCGGAATCCTCAAATAACTGAGGAACTGGCTATCTTACCTCTAAAATGCCGGAACACAACAATTTATGAATTGATGTTATGGCGACAGAATTAGGTAAGATGGTGGTAGCTAGCCAGGTAACTTTATAATGCTTAATAGGCGGCCTAAAGCTAGCATACAATCATTACTATCTATATCCAAAGGTTGTGAAATGCCCGCCCCTGTTAAATATTTAAGAACAAGACGGGGCCTCGTGGGTCTAAAAGACCCAGAAGTCGGGTTAACCCGCGAGCACTCATGCGTCCCTAATTTCCGATTTGTCGACCTAAAGGGTTGATTAGCATCTGACTTGGGCCGCATAGGGCTTTGTTGTTGATGGTTGGTCTCAAGTGTTCTGATTGTAAAATTGCTAATCTCAATTTGATAATGGGAGAAATACAATTATAAATAAAATATGATTTTCAATTTACCTTTTTCGTTTGGATGTTCAACCTACAATAATTATATAACATTGGGTTGATCAGTAGCAGTAAAAAAAAGTTTTTATTGTACGACAGGGAAGTTAATATGTAATATGTAAAAGCCTTAAAAGCTTGCTAGCACAAAAAATAATAAAGTAGCTACTGTAATAAGAAGAAATAAAAACTTCATAAAATCTACAAAAAAATATTTACATACATTGTTAACCTATTATAACAAAAATAAAGTTGTTTCATATTTTTTTTATCATTAAATAATGTAGCACATAATATTTGCCTATTCTTTGATATTACACTGGTATTTGAACTTTATATATATCATAAAATATCGCTCGATAACAATTCAATTTTGGTTCCTCATCATCTTCCAAAATCACTCAATCATTCTTGCCATAAAAACCGCATCATCACCTCTCAACTCCACCTGACCTTCGTTTTTCTGTCACGACCCCATGTTTCCGGTGCATTAAGTCAGCTACCACACACATGTAATCCTGCATGACACCCATGCTAGTGCTGCTACAGAAAACTTTACACAAAAGACGGAAAAAGAAAAGCGATATTTTGCACAATTTGTATTTTGAATGTATCATATGATATCTTTTATTTCGCTTACCGGTGTCAGATCTAGAGGACCCGGGTCCAATCCCCAGAGAAGTACAATATTGAGCTTGCTGTTGTAAGTGGTAAGACGTAAAACACTTACGACCATCCACCTCTACCACCGTCTTTCATAAGTCGGTCGCCATAAAATCAATAACAAATGGTTGTGCTAATTAGCCAGTTCCTGAGACAGTTGAAAGTTCCAGGTGAAGTGTGATTTCGTAGAGTCGTACAATAAAAATAAGAATCTGACTGTGACTGTGGCTGCTGATAATCGGCTAATCATATTTTTTACAAGCTTTCTTTCTTTCTTTCACTACCAGATGCTATACCAGTTCTTTGGCTAAAATCCACATGGTTTCTGTTAATTAAGGTTTTTTTTAGTGCGAAACATAATTCCGGGTTTTTTAACTTATCAACGAAAAGTCGGTCACGCAGCAGCTCTACGTGCGATCCCACACGACACCTCATGAATCTCTCATTTATCATCGCGAGCGCGTTATGAGCATTGTCATTGTGGTTTTTCTTTCAATTTCTTCTGTTTACGGCCGTTTTATTCCTTATACCGTGTTAGGCATTGCAAGTCATTGTTTCCTCATGGATACGTAACCGAGTATGTGTAGGGAACTCACTCATATAGACATACTTCGAAGGTCTTTAGGTCTTTATTTTTTACCACTAGGTTCTGAATATATTCTTCATTGATTTTTTTAGTATAAATTATATCTCTATGTTATAAAAGAGCTGTGTGGCCAAAGTCAAAGTCAAAGTCAAAATTTCTTTATTCATTTAGATTTTTTAGGATAATTTTGAGAGATCACCATTTTGCCGTAAACTGGTGTAGCAACATCGGGCTACGCGTTCTTATCGTCGATATAATCACAGATTTTGTAGTAGGCACTTTTAATAAAATTACTCTTTATATACAATTTGAATTTACGAGCAGAGAGTTTGTTGGCGCTTTGAGGAAGCTTATTATAGAATCTCACAATTCAAGTGGGTATGGGCCATTCTTCACATTCATTCACTTCTAATCCGGAGGTCGTGGGTTCAAATCCAGTCGTGCTCCAATGGACTTTTCAGTTTTTGAAAGTTTACGTGCGCATTTGACATTTCGTTTGATTTCTTAGGACCAAGTATGAATGACATGTGACATTCATTCTTGGCGATGATTAACAGCGATGAGCTTGCAACCTGTCACGTATGGAATACCATCCAACTTGCAAGCCGTGGGCATGTGCCGAACGTTAGTTAGGACGTGCCTTTGTGCTTCCCATCAGGTGATCCTCATAAGATCCACGCTCTGAGTAGTGATCAGAGGTAAATCCTCGAAAGTAAAAGTAAAGTTGTGCGTCTATTACGCACAACTTTACCCTTTCGATTATATCTCTAGGATAGATCCAAGTATTACCTAGAAGGCAAAGCCACTCGCGATATAATATGAAACTAAATAGGATAGCTAACTGGCTATACTGGGTTCACCCAGAATCGGTTGAGGATTCTGGGTGAAGTACACCTCCACCTTCAGCCTTGTCATAACTCGAAACGAGATGGGATGACGGCCAAGTGCTTCCACATCGTACATTTTAATACAGTTTTAATAAAAAAATATTATTATGTATTTGTCTGTGAACTCATGAAGTGCGTTGTTGCATATCCTACCTAGCATAGCATAGGGTAGATAGGTACCTACTTAACTGCTTTAAACTTAATTATTTTTATAAAGTAAGTATGTAGCATGTCTACAATTATTATTATTATTTTTCGATCTGAATAAATGTAAAACAATACATGACTTATGACTTAATATGTCATAGAACACGGATCAACTTCCACGCCTTTGTACCGTTACTGCCGCAGGTTTGTCCAACGGCAACGTAGTTGATGACTTTCCCCGTCGATATGTTATCCTACTTATCGAATAGGTTTGTTGCCTTGGTCCTGGGGGTACAACGACCTCTTACAGCAGTCATGTTTTGAAATTACTTTACTTTTGTCACTTTCTGTCCAGTGTAGAGAAAACGAGACAAAATTAATGTAACATCAAAACGAGAATGCTATAAGAAGTAGTTGGGCCCCTGAAGTCTAGATAGTAATAACGCAGCTGCTGCGACTCGTTTTGCGGTTGATTTCCCGACACAAAGGCTGGTCCGGTGGTGCGGCGACGTATCGGCTGTCACATTACCGCCCCGCGCCGCCGTGTTATTATCAAACTTTTTGAAGGGTCCCGGCCGAGTCGGCGTCGCCGGGGCGACTGGCGGAGATGGAGGCTAGGTTTGAGTGGAATGCACGTCACCATACAAAGCCTCTTAGTAAGTACTTAACTTACATTTGTTAAGAACCATGCACATTTATTTGAAAAAGCATGTGACAGAAATCCTAGGCTATGTAGAGACCCGAATAGACTTATTCTAAAAGTAGCTTCACATTTAGCCAAATATAGTAAGTAATCATTGTTCGACTATGTGTGTTAAAATTAATAATAAGATTTCAAATGACATTAGATTAATGAGTACATATTTATTTACAAAGAAATTGTTTAAATGGCTGAATGAAAATAACTTTTATGACATTAATGACTTACTTAATTAATTTAGCTAATCGCAGATCTTAATATTATTATGTTACCAATAAGTATTGCATGCTAGACTATAGCGGAACATGAGAACATTATTTATAATTACTATTTACCACCTTTATACCATGTTTGGAGCAATAAAGATGTTTGAATTTGAATTTGAATTACAGTGTAACTTGCTAATGTGCTACAGCATATTTTGATAAATATATTTGAAGTGATTTTTTTTATGGGATTGTTTTGAAATTCTGATCCGCAACCTTTTTGAGTGATGAAAAGTGTCGGGGATGATTAATATGATTTCCTGTACAAAAATACAAAATATTCACTACTATGTGTCCTTACGACACCTGTTTATTTCATCTGCATAATTTGAACCACAAAAGGCGCATATTTTATGCTATGTTCCTAATATTCCACCGCAACCAGTTTAATGTTTTTTTTTGCTATTTTAGTAGTGTATCGTATCCTCTCCAAAGACTGGCTAAGAGTTTAAAGCTGGTTTGAGTACCTGTACCTGCTAGACTTGAGCTACTTTGGGTAGCAGAGATAAATTACGAATTTGTCTTCCTCCTCAGATTGTAGACCTCATTATTTATTATAAATAGTCATATTTTATATATTGATAAATAGCTTTTTATTAACATTAAACATCTTTTTTATATTTGTATAAGGGAAAAATGGTATGACATTCCCATTGTACTATATACATGTTAATCTTAACACATAAGAAGTTTTATTTTTTATATTCACTTCATAAATTACTAATTCCAAAATGTTTTCTTTTATTTACATTTTGTATCCCAATGTGCTCAATACCAGTATTATAGAAGTAGCAGATCCATCTCCATACTTACCCATCCCCAGCCGCATAGTCTAGGAGTCGCATATGGTAATACCTTATTCAAATAGGAAATAGAGGCGGTCAGTGGCAATAATCCATCACGGCCGGCTTCGGTTATTTGTTTGCCCGGACACCGGACAACCGGACATGTTTTATGTCATTTTATGTATTCCTTACAGGTTTTGATAAATATTTGTTTTGGGTTTCGGACATGTCCAAGAATTGAATATCCGGTGGCGTAATTCGGTTCGTGATTGGCATAGAATGATGCGTATTAGATGTTTGTACTTTGGATTTGATACATGGATTCTTGTACATAGAAATCAAATTAAATATATTCCAACTCATAGATGTCGTAAAAGCCGACTAAGTGATCCACCAGAAAGAGGCAGAAACTTCCTTCTGTGTATTATTTAAGCCATTACTGCGGTGACCATCCGCCTGCCAAGGGTGGTGATTATGGCAAAATCCCTCCAATTTTGGAGGAGGCTCTGTTTAACAGTGGACACTAATATAGGCTTTTGATGTGATGTGTGATGTGATAAAGCCGATGTTGGAAGCATACTTCACTTGGAATCCTTAACAGTCTGAGGAACTGGCTATGTTAACTCTAAATGTTGGACACAACAATTCTTATTCTCTTATTAATTCTGATACTATTTGTCAATTCTTATGCTGCGACCACCATGGCAAAACAAACCTGAATGCCTTTTGAGGCATCCGGATAAAAAGGCATCGTAGTACCGCTGATATTCGCTTTCCCAAGGAGGTTCCCAGGTCAAGAGCTTACCCATAAAAAAAAACTAAGCGGATACGCACACCAAAAGATCCATCACAAAATCACGTTTCTTGTATGAAATATTTTTTCATACAAGAGGGTCCCATCGACACCCTTCGGGTACGGAACTCGAAAAGTGGATTTCATTGTACAGAAATGGAATGGCAGATTGGAAGTAGATTCTAGGCATGCCTAAAACGCTTTATTATTTTTCATGATGATTTCATAATGATCATTCATTTACCCTGTAAGAAAAATAATAAGACCAGGTATAGTTAAAAATAAGGTCATAAGATGACCATGTAAGTTTGCCATACCATATTAAGTAATACGTAGTAAGGCCTTACTCAATATGGTATTCAGGCAATCTAAAAACTGTAGAAGTATCCTCTAGGGCGCGTTCGTCATTATACCACGCACGGGCCAAGGATCGTATGCATACCAAATCCACCTTATCAGTTATGCATAATGTCAGACCCCAAAGGTGGGCAAAATATTGCAGTACCGCGGATAGACACAAAGGAACTGGTACAGGATGATGTTTTACTTATTTCAATTTATGTTACAAATTTTTTAGTTATATGTGGAAATTGACCCGATTACTCTTGCCTGTTCAGGGTCTATTAGCGTTACGAACAGTGTAAGGTTTTCATTCGTTTGTGCAACTGTCTAGGCATTTAAGAGTAGTAGAAGCCCCTTGTGAAAGGGCTCGTCCGGAGAATTACTACCACCATACTTATTTCAGCCGCTAAGCAGCGTTGCTGTGTTTCGGTTTGAAGGGTTAACACTTTTATGCCTCAAGTTGAAGGGCGCAATGCAGTGCCGTGTAGGCTATGTTCTTTGTGGATGTGACCTATGCAGTAAGGCATTGTCATAGGCAAGAGTACACTTAACACCAGGTGCGCTACTTGCTTGTCCCGTCTCCTAGTAGTATAAAAAAAAGGTTTATTTCAAACGAATAGTCAAATAATGTTTACTACATCAACCTGAGACTTCCTTAGGAGGAAACTATCCTTTTCTGGAATGCAGCTCGATGACTAATCACGGTTTTTACCGTCTTATCAATATTCGTATTTCTGATATACTTATTAGATATTGTTAATACTAAATCTTTATCCAGCTCAGTTATTAAAGCTCTGCCTGTCATCATTTGAGCAGCCTGGAAAACTGGAAAACCTGGAAAAATACCGCCAAGAACAAACAACTTTACAGAATATCGCAGCCAGATAGCACTATATCTACATCTAGTGCTGGTTTTAAGTAAGGTTGCCAGAGCTCTTTTATAAGAACGGCAACCTTACTTGAAAAGAAGAAGCATCACTCGCGGAGTGATGCTTCTTCTTTTCAAGTTCTTGCAAAGCTATCGCCCTCCCGGCTTAGAAACAAGCCAGCGTATTGTTCTTTCAATAATAAAAAAATAAAGGTTCTTGTGTTGAAAGCATCTACAGGCGACGGTAACCGATCAGGTAGACTGTATGCCTGTTTGCCACCATAGTAGTATAAAATATACCCTGGAGAAACATTTGTGTGACAAATGTTTGTGTATTGTATTGTAAAAAAACGTATTATATCCGTTTTTTTATTTTTTTATCAGGCGATTGGCTTAGCCTTCATCTCACCTGATTTCTCAAGTTATGATAAGGCCGAAGGTGGAAGCGCACTTCATTTTGAATCCTCAATAAACTAAGGAACTGGTTATCTTACCTCTAAATGCCGGAATGCAACTATTTAAGAATTGCTGTTATGGTGACAAAATTTGATAAGATGATGGTAGCTAGCCAGATGGTAATCTAATTCCTTTACCATAACAAGCTTTGCGTAGTTTGGAAACTTATATAACTTAATTTAATATTTATAAATATGCAAATTTTAGACTCATTGCACTTCAAATGCCATATAGCCTCAAATAACTGTTCCCTCGATGTGAAAACACCCTCTGTGTACCAAGTGACGATATCCACGCATGTGTCTACGTCAGTCTGATGGATTTTGTTCTCTGATTATATTACTGTTTTTTATTGTTGGTTGCGACACGGACGGATGATATCGCTTGTCCATGAATATGAATATAGTAATCTGTCTTTATTAAAACTTATTCATTTCTGTCTATATATGTTTGTGTCTACTTTGCTTGGGATGATACGCTTAGTAAAAGAAGTGATGTACCCAATGTTACTACTAGAAAAGAAAGTATACTTTAAAATCTTGTTTTAGTTTCGGAAAAGTAAATCACAAATTCTTTAGAAACTGTGTATTATTTAATAAACTTAATAGCGCCACCATACTTTCCGCTCGTAAATTCAAAATTTCTCTAAATAATTTTCTAATTCAAAATGGTTACTACAAAATATATAAATTTATTATAAAATATTAAGAACGCGCGGTCGATGTTGATGCAATGTAAACAATGCCCATTAGGTACCTTTTTTTTTTTTTAATGAATATTACAGGACATTATTTTTACACAGCGCAATCTAGCCCCAAACTAAGCATAGCTTGTAATATGGGAACTAGATTACGGATACTTAAATACTTTTTTTTTTTGTAAATACATACTTATATGCAATACAACACCCAAACACAGAACAAACATCTATATTCATCACACAAATGTTTGCCCTGGGTGGGAATCGAACCCACAGCCTACAGCGCAGAAGGCAGAGTTACTACCAACTGAGCTATGAGGCTTGTCAACCTTTACCTAGTTAGATAACAAGTATTAAGAATTTTATGTAGATCATTTACACATTAAAGTTATCTTCATATAAGAATTTTAGGACAATGAATTAATCATTAAAACGCTAGCCCGAGGTTCTTGTCTTTATCCATGTGTGCTGGTCGCGATTCCGAACAGGCGGTTGATTTGTCTTTTCAAAATGATCCAGAAGTTTGTGAAATTTGCATCTATGTGATAAATGACTGCTGCATCGTTACTTACAGAGATTGGACACTGATTTAATTGTGTTTTTGTTTATATTTTATTGGTTATTGTTTGTAAGAGGCCATACCAATCTAGTCGCGTAATATGAGCAAAAAGAGTGATCCCAATTCTTAACTTTGGTGGTATGATCTACAAAAGACGCCTAGTCTTAAAAAGAAAGGTAAATTTGATTGACTGGTGATATTTAGTTTTAGAGCCTTCGCGAAATATTTTGAGAACCTGTTGACAAATGAGTACAATTTACTTTTAGAAGTAAAAGAAAAATTAAAGTACGCGATAATCTCGCACGCCGTCAGCGCCATCTGGTGACGACAAATGTCGGCGATTACTTACAACGACTTGCGTCAAGCCGTGAATATGTCTATTTGTGTGAAAAATGCGTTTTTTTATCTTACAGTTGCAAAGATAATACATGGGTATTGATAGCTCGTTTATTCATTGTTATGTCAAGCTGTGTTTCAATCTTTTTTATCTTGAACTTTTGCTTTATGCGGTTCAGGGGTCCGCCCACAGTGTTAGATCCAGAGTTCCCAGGCTCGATCTCCGAGGGAGTACAATACTGTGCTTGGTTTAGTTGGTGGTAGGACTTTGTTCAAGTCAGCTTGGCTAGCTACCACAATCTTACCTAAATCATTTGCCATAATAGCAATTCTTAAATTTTTGTGTTCTGGCATTCAGAGGTAAAATAGTTCCTCAGTTTGTTGAGGATTCCGCGTCGCGATGCGCTTTTACCATCGGCCATATCATAACTTGAAAAATCAGGTGAGATGAAGGCCAAGCACGACCCCGTCGTACAATCAGTAAAAAAAATCACTAACTTTTTAAAGAAATCAGCTGTTATTCGTGCGAATACCTTTCTTGTTTGAAAAAAACTTTTTAAATCAAAGAAAGGAATGCCTGTTTCGATTCTGTGCACCATTTAACAAAGTGTCACCCGGCTTTGCCTGTCGATATAACACTTTTAACTACGCGCCCCTGTCGCAGATCGGTTTCCAATTAACAGTGGCTCACTTCGCTCTCATTATATTTTTAATTTGGGGGTGGAATCCTAAATTAAAGCGGGGACGTCAAAGGACAAGCTCGACTGTCATTAGAGCTAAATAATTAAGGAATTCGGCCGTCTCCTGTCGTTAGAAAGCATTAAGAGACCGCTTTGCTTAACTTCGTTATTCTGATTTAGGTACGCACCGGCAAGTACTGGAGTTCTTTGATATTGCTTTGCTATGAGAGTGGTGAAAGTATAGCACTGAAGTCGGAAAAGGTCGATGTGCTCACAATCACCTCTAAATACTAACCAAGTTCATTTCATTAATTGACTCTACACTCGATACATGTCTCTTTTTAACTGACATCAAAAAAAGGAGGAAGTTCCCAATTCGTCGGAATATTTTTTTTAATTGATGTTCCCCGATTACTCAAAGACGCTTGGACCGATTTGGAGAATTTTTTTTTTGTTTCAAAGGGTAGACTTCACAGGTGGTCCCATCGTCATCAAGTCAGGATCTGAAGATGGAATCCCGGAGAAATTGAGGGAACTCTTCAAATAATATATGCACACTTGAAGTGATTTGGGTATTTCTAGGGTCGGTATACTTCCCAGGTGATCCCATCGTCATCAGGTCAGGATCTGATGATGAGATCCTGGAAAAATCGGTACGGAACTCTTTAAATATTATAGGGTGTATTACCTCAAAAATAAGAAAAAAATGGACCCCATATAGGATCACGCGTCTGTCTGTCTGTCCGTCCATCTGTCATACTTGTAACGCAGCGCTCGGAGTGAAAAGTTCGCCGGGGGCTCATCAACGACTACATATTTCTTGAGGATGCCTCGTGAACATGCAAAATACGTGTCGATTTGATTTTTACCAACAAAATCAGCGGATTTTTTACAAAATATAATAGATTTATTTTCTGTTTTCATATACAAATCACCTCAAGCTTTTTGGCGTCACTCTTCCCTGCAATTTCAGAGCTTATATCGAGTCTTGAGCAAAAACAGCTTCAATGAAGTTATGCATCAGGTGCGGTGAGGTGGTACTTCAAACAAGACTCAAGTTCGGTCTAGTAGTACTGTTCGCTGATCGGCAAAATACCAACTAGATGCCCTAGACTCGATCCAGCATAGAGTTATTAAACTAATATGTGAACATTTTAAAGCGAAAACTAAACTAGCTCCTGGATCACCGCCAACACGTTGCTTGCCTATCGATTTTCTATAGGTTGCATTATGCTGAATTTTCGCAGGATTACCACCACCAGATCTGATACCACCGTCTCCCTTCCATAACCTGACAAGCAGACGCACAAAGTACTACCAAGCGGTTCAAATGCACCTGCGTTATAAAAACAGACAAGGTGTGGAACTCTTTGCCATCCTCAGTCTTTTCTGCTACTCAGAACTTGGGTCTTTTTAAGGCACGAGTGATATATATAGATAACTATTTTTATCAACTACTTATAAAAAACAACAAACACCTGTTAAAAGAATCTTGATTACTAGTAAAGCACTAGTAAACTACTAGTGCGATACTAGTAAAGCAATGGGAGTTCATATCGATGGTCTATCAATCTTAAAAAATAAAAACATTTCTATTATGTTCTTGCCATTGCTTGGCTTCACTCCAGTCGATCACAATTAATAGTTCCAATAAGCTAAAAACAAATAAAATCGTCAATAAACGTTATTACTCGCGAAAACGATCGAAACACCTCTTAATACATCTCGTGAGTGTCTTCAAATAGTCATGTTGTAATAATAAATATATCATAGTTATCCCACAGGGACGAATAAAAGGGAAAATAAAGCAAACCGGCTCCGTCTACGGAAGGGTCGTGAAGAAAAACGATTAATATTAACTGAAATTGTTATTGGTCCCTTTATTGCGTAGATTTAATATTTTTATTGGCTTTATCGAAAGAGTTTAAGTTCGTCCGAATCCAATACTCGTAAAATTGAAGGTGGCTGTTAAAATTGGGAGCTACGGCTGTCGTAATTCATTACGTTCGCGTCGGCTGGTGGCCATTAAAATTATTTCAGCCTGCGTATTTAATACCTACTGTTTTTACCTCTATGTCTTACAAATTCGTCAAAAGGTAAAAATGGTAAATAATGCACATAAATAAGATATTTACGTTATTTAACATACAATACAAATAGACAATAATTATACTAACCTATGTTATTTTTAACTACTATCTTTATTAGATCATTAATAACAAAAACGGGTCTTCATCGCGTACCTTTTTATATTCCCGACAGTTTCGACCGTGTTACAACGGCCGTGGTCACGGTGTCGTCGTTGTTGTGAGGTAGTTTCTCCAACTACCCTCGCTTGTTTATTGGAAACAGATGACTCAGTGTTCACACTGCGGCACACAACTCTCACTACATACTCGCACTGCGATGTATCGTCACGGCGAAAACACCTATTAATGATTGGGTTCCAAGGCGCTGAGAGTCTATAGCCGTCTTCGCGATTGAAATTTGGGTACTTCCTAATCTCAATCGCCTCACGAACCATTCTTCTATGGTAATAGCGTTCATTGGACAGAATCTTGGGTTTGTGCAGTTTGGTCCAATGATTTGGCCCTTATCCACTAGGTGTTCCGCTATCGCAGACTTATTCACCTGGCGGTTCTTGATAGCTGCAATGTGTTCTTTCACGCGTTCGGCTATAGTGCGTTTGGTTTGTCCAATGTATGAATGGCCGCAACTGCAGTCTATCTTGTACACGCCCGGTGATTGAAATGGTATAACGTACTTGGGCGTTCGCAACATCCTGGCCACTTTCGTTAGATGAGTGAAAATTGACTTAATGGAATATCTTTTAGGAATATTTCCGATTTTGTCCGTCACACATAGAAGAAGGGGTTCTTTATTTTTTCTTTACTAGGTTTTAGCGATCCAAATGACCCCAAACGGATATTTCACTGTTTCACTGAGCAGTTCCATTATACAGGCCCTGACTCATCAGACCAGCTCGCTGTTACGAAATCTGTTACGAAATCATTATAACATTATCTTCGAAAAGATAGGTTTGCAAAGGCTGAGTAGATCTGTTGAGCAGCAGTTACCAAAATCAGATCAGCTGGTGGACACCTTATGATAGCATCATCATACAAGATATTGACCTTTTAATCATATATTCTTCTAACCTGCTTGGAATATTAACATAGTTATAACGCTTAAATATAGAGGAAGACCTAATAGACTAAGATTTTTCTTGACATGGTTTTTGTATACTTAAGGAAATTGATTAGTATCACGAGAATTTGTGCGCATCCGTTTCACTAACTCACACACGGATTTGCATCGCGTCCTCGCATACGATTGGACTGTGTAAGTGCCTTAAATATAAGCTTGTAAAATAGCGGTATCACGAAAATTGTAAGACTCTCGACAGTTATTTCTACAATAATTATCCACATCACATTCGCGGTACACCACCGCTCTCTAAGTAACTTTGATTGGCAGCACCGATTTTCAACACTAGTCTCAGAGATAAAAGGCCATAGACAAACACACCACACACAGACATACTAAGGCTTCAAATATATAACATACAACATACTTGTATTATAAATAACTACACATAATTGCAAAAAATAATATTTTATTGGGCATTTATTCAAACTTCGTACAGAAGACATTAAATATTGTTCATAAATATCATAAATCTATATGAAACATCTTACCTGCGATGCGTAGAAATGTTATTTATTCGCTCAAACCTGCATAAAAGTAATGATTTTCTGAAAAAAATAATTATGCTTTATACATATAAGTATTTGTTTATTGTCCTTACTTTTTCCAACAAAGCTCATAATTTACAAGTTAATCAAAACCCAAAGTAAAAAGAGTCATTTAATGAGATAGCGCACGTGAAATTAACCCTTTAACGAGCGAGCGGTACCGTAGCGGTATTCTTACATTAAAATGTAAACATTGCCCCTTCCCTCAAGTCGCTGTGGGGGCGAATCGTCATTTCGTTTGTCACGTTGCAGCTGATACGATCTGGCGTCAAAAACGCTATAGTTCCGTAGCTAAAGTTAAAATCCAATTTTTTTTATGAAATGTTAAATCTGTGTTTCACCAATCGTTTTCTGTGTCTTTAATCGAAAATCATAAAATGTTTTAGCTTTTTTAAGCCTAATCATTGATCATTTGTTTTGGTTTGGTAACTTTTGGAGAATAATTTTAAAAACTTACCAGACTTTTTTAAGCTTTCGCGATCAGAACACATATTTTTAAACAAAAACACGGTATGTTTCTATAAATCGTTTTTTTCCTTCAATTAATTTTCCCAAAGCATCGGTGTGGTTGTACAAGCCGTGGTCGCAGCTACACCGTAACTATATTTATGTATTTACTCATTACCACTAACTATAAGTTATTGCCAGACATGACATTAACTTTTAGATTTTTAGCGTTAGACCCGCGGCGTTTCACGCGCCTGTTTGCTCCCCCATAATAAGAGCGTCTAATCTGCACGTCGAGTGCTCAAGAGCGGTCATCTCTGCTGGGAGCACTCCCCGGGGTGTCCTAGACCCCAGGCCCGGATTTATTCCGTCTGAATACGTAGTGTCGCAAACGACACCTCTGCGTGAATGTTTTATGGTACGCCGTGAAGATGAAGGGAAATTGGATTAAACTGGGAAGGTGTTAAAACTGAGTGCGATGTTTGTATTAAACGATTTCCCAAAAAAAGAGGAATTTCTACGCGTGAGTCATGCTTTTGGTGACGCGAGCGTTCATACGCGATGGTAACCGCTTTATTTCAGGTATGCTGCCGTGTGCCTGTTAGCAACCTTAGTGGTAAATAAAAAAAATGGTTGTCATAATCATCCGCAGCCAGATTACGCACCCACTACTGGCAGAGGTTTCTCTATGTATGTACCATGCCGAATAGTCATGTGCGCTCATCCAAGAGGCTCTCAATGCAACTGTATTTTATATATTGCCATCTTGTTCCATAACGTTTAGCTTGATATTTTATATGTTCCATCCATTTTTCTTAGGAACGCATCAATTTTAAACATACATATATAACGTGATTCTACTGGAAACTGTTCAAAAGTTTGTAAACGTTTTACCCGATACTTATTAGTTAAGTACAAATTTGTAAAAGTTATATTGACGAGCTCCTTGCCTCATCACCGTGTTAAAAACACACTATCTCCCACCATCAAACTGTGAAGTTTATGAATGTAAATTTCAATTTCGTCTAGACGTGTGAAGTAAACGCGTTTGCATGCAAACAGGATTCATTACTGTGCTAAACTTACTGCAGCTCGAGGTCGAGGGCATGGCCCTTCCTGAAGTTCAAAGTTGAACTCTGCTGCTGGCAGCCCCCCAGGTTTTTTTAGAATAGACGAAACTCCGGCTGTTGTTTGACTTTTCGACATCACAGCACAATATTTTTACACGTGCCTTCTTGTTAGTTGTTTGAAAAAATTGCCTAAGAATACTGGTCACATGTCTACTTCATGTGACCAGTATTCTTAGGCAATTTTTTCCTGTGACAAATATAATTGACCGAAGCCCTGCTTTTTGTGTTTTAAGTAGAAATCTTGCTTATCTATTGAATGTTATACTAGAACGTGGTTAGTAGCTAATGTAACAATAATATTATAGCCTCTTTATTTCCTTCACAGAATGTAATATACAGTGGATTACAAATCAATCTTACAAGGTAATTTATATTTAAGGGACTCAACGAGTAAGCCTCCTCCATAGTAGCCAATATGTATTTTAAAAGTATCATATCATAAGTTATAAACTAAGTATGTAAAGATAATTATAAAATTAAATGCCACTAGTATATAAATGTCGCAAACGTATCATGCTCGCCGGTTAATATTAAATTGGAATAATAAATATTGCAAGACATTAACATACAGCGCCATCTAGCCCCAAACTAGCTATGCTATGTGTAAAATAGGAAATACACAATTACGGATGGAATACTTGTCATTTACATTTTTTTTTGTAAATGAGGACTTATCATATACAATACAATACCATAACGAAGAACAAACATCTTTATTAATATCACAATTTTTTGCTAGATGGGAATCGAACCCACAACCTTCGGTGGAGAAGGCAGAGCCAATACCAACTGAGCTGAAAAGCTTAACTATAGGCCTCTTTGACGATTTTATTAGGTAAAACGGAGCGTAGCAATAGCAAACTGTATAAATAGGTGTACAAATTCATGATCCAAAACAACTTTCGATAAAGCTCCCAGCTCCGCTTCCATAACAAAAAGATACAAAAACAGGCTCATACAAAGTCGCATTCACAATTGCAATCGATACTTCTCAAATACAAGCAACGAAACCAGATTCTATACCAACACCCCGCTAACGGCCAAACTGCGTTCTAATCATGGCACGTCAAAACTGGATATTGGAAATTGGATTCCAAGTTTTTTTTTTGTATGCAAAGAGCGAGGGCCGTACAAATGGCCAGATCAACTCTGTAAGGGTACGTCGTGTTTACCCTGAACCCGCAAACCGTGGATGCTTTTTTGCGGAACTCTATTTGCCCGGTGTCGTAAAGGCATTGTGTGCGCGGACCATTGTTCGGTTTTGTTATTTTTTAGCAAACATTCGCGCGTTCGATTTTTGATTTCGCAAGTGATACGGATGTCAAGTTGATGTGGGGAATCGTGTATTTGGTTTGATGAAAGCGGAAAAGTGCTTTTGCATGGTTTCATGCAAATGTGATAAGATCGTTTCATTAAAAACTCTAGGTACTCAAGGCTTTTTAATAAAATCACCAATATGCCGCACAGGCCACTTTGGCAAATTGCAAAAAGCAGTTATAGTAAACTGCTAACCTCAGAATATTGATAGTAAAAGTATAAATAAATATTTCAGAACGTTAATTTCATACAAAGCCATCTAGTCCCACGCTAAGCAAAACTTGTAATATGGAAACTATACTACGGATATAATACACGATAAGTTTACTTTTTATTACACATACACATACTTATCATACAATACAACACACATATGCACAGAACAGAAATCAATATTCATCACACAAATGATTGTCCTGGATGGGAGTCAAACCCACAACCTCAGCGTAGAAGACAGAGCTACTGGGCTAACTGAGCTGTGGGACTTGTTAGATTAGTTAGTTGATTTTTATACTTCATTTGATTCACGTCTTTCTGCTTAAATCATGTGGTAAATAAAACATATGAAAGTTTAGACGCTTACATTCGTTTTTAACCGATTTTCAAAAAAAGGAGGAGGTTCCCAAGTCGTCGGAATCTTTTTTTCAGCATCAGCTTATGTCCTTGATACTAGCGTAGTCAAGGATTACCTTGGAGATAATAAAAAGTAACTAGCTAGAGGTTTTTGCCTATCTCCATGAGTGCTGGTCGCGATTACAAACAGGCGATAGATTTGTAGTTTCATGATCCGAAAAATCTCACTTATGAAACGATTATTGACTTTGACTTAGATCATCAAAAACGATGCGTATTGCAAAGAAAATTTAACGTTAGGTTTATGTAAACGCACCATAATCAAAAACAAAGTTTTTATCACGTACCCTCCATGACGGGGGTAGATTATGCAAACATCCGCAGCCACCTGACGTGGAAACTATTATAATATTATTAAACTGTAGGAGCCACTACGTAAGATGAGGGCGCCAACCGCGACGCACTACTAACGTGTTTATGTAAAGCAGCGCCTATCTAGTGATAGTAATAGGACTTGAAAACTTGCCTTGTTATGGTTTTGATTAGACGAAGCTGCAAAATGTGGAAAGACAATGACTAAGATTATTTTATACTGGTAGCAATGTTCAGTGTAAAATATAATACATGACATCCATTACACACAATTCAATTCATTTATTTTTACAGAATACTTAATGTGCGCGCGGGACCTATACTAAGACGGAGGTTTTTTTTAATATTTTTTTTATTGTACGACGGGTCAGCACTTGGCAACCGGAATCCTCAACAAACTGAGGAACCGACCGACTAACCTAACCTCTAAATGCCGGAACACAACAATTTTAGATTTTTATTAAAATAACTATCGTGGATCAACGTATTCATTTTTTGGACATACGGGAATTTCAATAATAAGGTTCGTGGAAATTCCCGTATGTCCAAATAATGAATTTTAGAATTGTTGTTATGGTGACAGAATTAGGTAAGATAGTGGTTGCTAGCCAGGCGGAGCCAAACAAAGTCCTACCACCAACCAAACCAAGCACAATATATTGTACTCCCCATGGGAATCGAACCCGGGACCTCAGAGACTAGACTATACCAAAGAGGCGATTGTCATAGGTCTGCCTTTCCTTCGTGACTCTTATGTTTAATAACTTTTAACACAGCGCCATCTAGCCCCAAACTTAGTATAGCTAGTAACATGAGAACTTGTATGATGGAATAGTTTGGCCCCTAACAAGATATCCGTGTTTATAAATGATGGGTTTGCTCCTGTAGGCTTGACCTGTAGGTTTCTAGATAGACCAATCAAGGATGAGACCTATGATAAAATCAAATTTCCCAGAAGGCACTGGCTCTCGGCGCCGGACTTCGGCAAGAGGGTGGTCGTTTGCTAGGTGAACCTTTACAGATCCACAAGCTGTGATCATTCAGCCGTAACCGGAGTTCTTCAATCTTTTAAGGATATATTTTTTTTTATTGGACGACGGTTAAGCACTTAGCCTTCATATCACCTGGTTACAAGTTGAGATAAGGCCGAAGGTGGAGGCGCACTTCACCCGGAATCCTCAACAAACTGAGGAACTGGCTATCTTACCTCTACATGCCGGAACACAACAATTTTTGAATTGTTATTATGGCGACAGAATTAGGTAAGATGGTGGTAGCTAGCCAGGCGGACTTATACAAAGTCCTACCACCAATCAAATCAAGTACGATATATTGTACTGCCAATGGGGATCAAACCCGGAACCTCTGGATCTGAAATCGTTGAACCACTAGACCGCAGAGGCGGTTAAAAATTTCGGCGGATTCTGCGAAAGTGCGCTTCCACCTTCGGCTTTATATAAGTTGTGGCTAAGCAAGATGAAGGCCAAGTGCTTCCTCATCTTACAATACAAAAAAAAGAAAACCTCTCGCAAAAGCCAGCCATTCCATTGCCAAGGATAGATCACTAGGTTAAACCTACTCCACTTTATTTGGCGCCCGGTAGCACATCCAAGAAATATGAGCTTTTACTATCCCTATCCGTATATGTCGTAAGAGGCGACTAAGGGCTTATACCAAGTGCAAGGGTATCATTACCATACTTCTATCACAGAGTGGTGATTGTGAAAATCCCTAATTTCAATTTTGCGTTGGTAGACAATATTATTTTCAACTGCAAACTTAATAAAATTAGTACTAAGTTATTCGTCTGCAACATACCAGTTGTTGCTATTCACTCCCAACATAGTTCAGACGAGCCTATTGACTCAGTACTCGCACAAAAAGTGAATCAGCACACAAAACATTCATACAAACCACGAGGGGGATGAAAATCGACCTCGAAACCTTGTTTAACTTTGTGGCAGCAATATCGCGGTGCTCCCGACAACTATGTTACAAATGACGAACTTGCTGGCTATGCTGCTCTACCAACTTTGTAATGCACCTTTACCTTCATGATACGCTCAAATAGTATTCATGGTTATGGCAACTATCGTAGAGACTGGTTTTGTATATGTGCAACGTGAAGGCACGCTTCAAATCGAACAATACTGGAACTCACTCTGCTGATTCAGTCTCGGGCTTAATAATAAAGAAGCAATAAAGACCTTCGTCCTTACCCGTTTTCAATAAACACCTTTATCGATTATTCAGCCCGCCGTCCATACTTACAGCCTCGGAGCTCCGCCATAGACAGAGAGTTGGCAAACTAATTCACGACACAGGCATAGCTTGCTGGGTGGTGTAGGTGGTCGCGATAGCCGCTGGCCGCGGGCCGCGCGGGGAGAGGCGTGCCTCCGGCTGGGCGGCGCCGACCAATCCTCGCAAACCACCCACCCGACCCCGCCCACCTCACCTGCGCCACACCATTAAGCCTGCTTTCCTCTTACTTTTTTCACGGACCTCGTATCCGTTCGCTGGCGCCGTCTTTATTTTATTTTCCTCCTTTATGCCTCCTTCCCGACTCGCCTCCTATTTTACGCCCGCCGCCGGCGTAGGTACAAAAACCTTTTGTGAATACGAATGCTGAGCAGGTATTACGCTCGTTAGCTACGGGCTCTGATATGTAAAGTAAATAGAGGCTCCTTTGAGCTGGGAGAGCGGATGATTCGATCCTATCAGCGTGCACTCGTAGGGTAATTATCGCGGGAAGAGCGCGACGCAAACTTCGGTTTACGAGCCGCGCCGCGGCCGCTAATAAACTTTTGACTTCCATATCGATCCACAAAAAGTTCCCGACGAAAGTAATCTCGGCCAACCTTGCTCTACATTTTGTTTGAATGGCTCGACGACGGGCAGAGTCGTATGCAAGTGTCCCTTCCGAGTCCAGGGTGAACGATCCCCACATCGATGAAGTTCAACTGTGAACTTGGAAAAAACTTGCAGAACTTTGTTCGCGCCGCGTGATTAGGAGACTTAGTTTAGAAGTGAGTTGGGAACTGTTTTTTCAGTTTTGAAAGTGGGTGGCTCAGTTTATGATCCGGGTGAAAGTCGCGTGGATCGATGAACCCCGGCCGAGGTCAACTCACAACATCAAAGTTTGCGGATTAATAACCGAATTTAATGCGGGAGGGAGGCCGTGCACTGTCTGCCGAAAACTTGGGGCCAGGCACCAACTTTAGCCTTGTTCATGTCCTGAATCGTAATCAGTGAGAAGTGAAATGGATGAACGACGTACCTACAAGCCATAAGACGGCAGTATTCAAGTTCACGGTTTACTCGTCTTGTCTAGTGCTGATCAGCAACAAATAATAAATATAGCCCAGAGGACCCAGATTAACCACTATGAAATTCTAACGTTGTCGGATCCGAAAGAACTTCTGTCATTAATAGAGTAAAACGTGCAAACGTTAGTATTTCTTAGTAGGTCTACGTACAAAGCGGGTGTGATGTATTATTCTGACTCCCAGGTATTTTGTTACTGAGAAATAATATACTATGAACTAATTAACTAAAAAAAAGGAAACTACCGACAGTGTGGGTTAAGATTTATTAAAGTATTTTTTATATATAATTACTAGCTAGCCGACAAGCCCTTAACACACCTATAGTTTACAGTGACTTTTATTTGAAACTTGTTTACAATAAACGTTTCTGTCGTACGATATTTAATTCTTCTCTAAATTCAGTTAAACGACTGGTTTGCCGGTCAAACCCGCATTTTCAATAGTTTTCATATTCAGCTAGATAAATAACCAAAACAGTGCAACACAAAAGCTGAACCTCTTGTACCTACCCAGCTGTTGTAGATAATCGTAGCCTCGCAATATGTCTCCACGTTATCGTAACTGTGATCGCAAAAACAGCTTCACCGTCAATGTAGAAATCGTCAACGTGTCATGTCAAATGTAATATTATTTTTTAGAGGAAAAAATAAATTTACCGCTCAGAATGGATGTTAAAATAATGAGAGAATATAATGTATCAGCTCCAAATATAGATTCTACTACACTAATACTGCAATTCAAGATAAAGAATTAGCATAACTTTGAAAAAAGAAAGAATGCCGGGTAAAATCTTACAAATATAATTTTTAGTTTTTGCCTCAAATGGAGGGTAATGTTTTTCAAGAGTATGTACTATGAATAATTATATTTCATTGTAATAATGCAGCCTAGATGGCTTGATAGATTAATATGCTGATTTTAAATGTATAAATATATAAATATTACAGGACATTAATTTCACACAGCGCCATCTAGCCCTAAGCTTATATGGGACCTTGAATACAGATGGAATACTTCTTTGTAATTATTTTTAAACACAAACTAACTTATGATACAATACAAAACATAAATTGTGAACAACCATCCCTACAACAAACATCAATACATCACACAAATTGTGGGAATTGAATCCACAATCTAGACAACTTTGACTTTCCCTCTTAGTGTCGCCCCATACAAACACTCTATTCCATTTACTTTACTGTGTTTACAAAAAAGTAACACAGACACACATACCATCCCCCTTTTCTATTGATGATAGCCAAGCGTTTGACCGCCAACTCACTTGAAAAACAAGTAAAGATGCCCCAATCCAAATGTACCAGCAAAATTTCATTCGAATAGGACATGCTACTTTAAAATGATCGATAAACTACATTTTGTATGGGAGAGCGGTACTCCGGGCCATTTATAATCCACCAGACAAAAAGCTACGGTTGAACAAACGTATCGCACCGCAATCACTTCGTAGATTCACGTCGGCCCTCCCCACTCGAGTACAGTTCTTATGAGTAGTGTTGTGTTGATAACTAAAGTTGTCCGTAGCGTCAGCTGACTGTGTTTCATTTGATACCGAGATGGCGAGGCGTGTTGCGCGATTTAGTTATGTCATCTTGTGATCGTACGTCATTCTTACCATTACGTATTAATGGTTTCGATAACATATAATATAACATACACAATATATTTTTGAATACGACGGAGAGAATTTGGCCTTCATCTGAACTGGTTTCAAGTTATGTTAAGGCCGGAGGTGGAAGTGCATTTTACCCGGAATCCTCAACAGTCTGAGGTAGAATAGGTTATCTTACCTCTAAATACCGGAATAAAACAATGTTAAATTGTTATTATGGTGACAGACATGATGGTGGCCATGCCTGACTTAAAAAAAGGTCTATCACAAACCACACCAAGCACAATATTGTACTCCTCTGGGGATCGAATCACCGGTGGGTGAACCACTATACCACAGAAGCGATATATAGACATATACACTCCAACTTTACCCGCAAATGTTGCAAAATACTACTAATAAGAAATCTCACCAGAAGGAGCGTAGCAGCTTAGCTTACTTCTATGTCTTGTCTAACAAACTAACTTTACAGAGATCACCAATACGCCTGTCGAGCGTGGTAATCATGGCAAAACCTTCGATTTCATGTCTCTTTCCAGTAGAGAACAATAGTGGGCTGTTGAAGATGATTAATCTTTAATTCAGAACCAACAAAATCCATGTTGTACTTTCCACAACAAACTAAAAACTGACAAAAATGAGTTGGGCAAAATAGTTTTTGCTGGCTTCTAAAAAAGTAAAGGTTCTTGACTCTATTATGTAACCTAACTCTCATTATAAAGCTCAAGTCGTCAATAAATAACTGCTAAATAACAAACTCCGCAGACTCAAACGGCAGTTTTTTTTACAGGCTTTTATTGAACTTGCAATGTATGTTAGTAAGTTTGCTTAGGTCAAATCTTGCGAGCTGAATTAGGACCACTTTTTAACATTCGATTAAGCAAAAATTTTGCCTACAACATTTGGCCTAGCTCATAGAAAGAAAATGCAATCTCTTGTCTGTATATAATAGTACAAACAATTAGCAATAGATGAGCCATGTGTGTCAATGCAAACATGGAGTTTGTGAAAAATACAGTATAAAAAACGCCCTGAAAATACTTTTTTTAACATAAAATTTCTAATATAAATTAAACAAAACAGACACTTTAATGTCAAAGTCTCGAATTTGATATTTTTACAAAAAAAATATGAATACTTTTGTTGTACCTACTTTTAACGGCAATCATGCACATGTGCACTATATAAATACTATTTGATAAGTTAGTTATCTTATCTAAAGGTGTACACTAAATGCAATACGCAATAAAATAATATATCAAAATTATATCATCATCGCAAAAATATATCATCCTTCATCATCCACAATATTATTGTGGATGATGAAGGATGATATATTTTTGACAACCCTCATAATAGGTATCAAAGGAAATGCTTGTACAGTAAAAAAAAAATAAGTTAGTGACATCTCACTTAATATAGAAAGCTGAAATTTGGAAGGTAGCTTTTTCATACGGCATTACCATCCACTAAGGCGGTTTTTTTTGAAATTCATTCCATTTCACCCATAAAGGGTGAAAACGTTTGTATGAAACTTTTTAACGCGTTGTGCGATTTAACCATATCGGGGTAAACTGTGGTGTCAAAGTTTGTTGAGGAACATTTCTACGTGATTGTCTTGAAACTTTTTTTAGATACTTACTATAATTATATATACATAGAAAAACAGTTCGTTGAACAAAAAACATTTTTCTTTGTTTGTACAGGATTATCTCCGAAACGAATTGACCAATTCAAGCTTCTTATGCTACTTTTATTTCAGAAAAATAATCAGGATTCCGCGCAAAAACAACCCATGACATTCAATAAATATACTGTATTCATTTTGTTATTTAGAGACAGGATTTTGTGAATTCGGAAACGGAATCCCGGGCTTTTGCTAGTTTATTTATAATTAAGTTTTAACCATTGATATTGATGACAAGAACATGAATCTAAATGGTCCATTCATACAAATCATCCTGTAACTAACGAAGTTGTCAAGAACCCTTGTAGTACGAATGTTTGATGCTCGTTCCCATTTGAATAACACAAAGATCGGACGCCGCGTCTTAGAATAGTAATCAATTATTTAGGAGGTTTTCATCTGCATTGGAAATACAGTCGATTGGTAACTCGGTTCTACATTTGCAATTTGCAACTCTTCTAATTTGTGGAGAATATTGATGAAGTGGATTTGAGAGTTCTGCTTTCATTATCATTATCAAACATACATAGCTTAGTATTTAAAGCCTAATCGATATCAGATTCGATTATTTATAGTATTCTTACAAGGAATTCTAGAGGTAACTGTTGAAAACAATCAACGGGATACTTTGTAACTGACTGCACATTCTATTTTTTAGAACAATTCAAATGAAATTAATATTTAAATGAATAATTGAATAATGTTAGCGAATTCAGTATTTTTTCTTGTATCCAAATATTTTAATTAAATTAAATAAAACCAAGGAAGATTCGTACAATATATATAGGTAGTTATGTAAAATTATTATACGCCGCGTAGCTGCGACAATTTTGCTGCTTTGAACTGTCTCGCAAACCGCCAGTGTAATAATGCCCTTACAATTTCGTTCAACTCAAAATGAAAGTATTTTTATAAGGAATCGTTATAATGTAAAGTAGCACAGGATCGGCCAGAGCATCTCCAACACCAAACAATAATACCCTTTTTTTCAAAAATCAACAATGCGTTTATATTCATTAAGATCCAATACGAAGGTAAATACAAAACAAATGGTTTTTACTGTCGAGGCGAAGTTCGCAACACAATTTGCGAGCCGGCGGCCAAGCGGGCCCAAGCCAAACACGTAGCTCCTTTGAGAGTAAGGGGTGTGTGTGGGTACGACCGCATTCTATCCTGCTATGGCTTGATGAACAAATCAAATACTTTCGAAAATACATACGTCGACAGTGCAGCTTTCTCAAATTCTTTAACGCGTCTACGATGACTCATTTATTGTTTTTAGGATACAAGAATTATTTCTTGGATGTCATGCAAGAGGTTTGACAGCGCACATCCCCCGTCAACAGCCTATTTTTGTCCACAGTAATGTAGAAAAAATCATCGAAAACTGTAAGGTTTGTCCATATTTCCACGCTTAGTGTAGTGTAGTGTGTGGCAGACAGATTGATGAGTTAGAATTTTGTTTAAACAGAGAAGGAAGCTACCTTTTTGGTGTAACCCTTTGGTCGACTTTAACGTCATCCGTGGGCTGGAGGGGTAGATGATTAAACCACGATTGTTATAGCAACGGTTTTGAGAGCACTTTTCATAAAACAGATATCAACCTTTTATTATTTGTTTGGGGTCACTTATTCATTTATTGTATATTGCGCACCCACTATGACGTACGGTCGATGCTATGGTGCTTTGCTCTCATTTTGCCTTTGTATAGAAGAAGTAGATTGAAAGTTGACGAGGAAGCCTCGGTCACTCACATGAATAAAGAGAGAAAAAGCGTAAGTACGCTTTTCATCATTAGAGATTAAGGTGTAATCTTAGCACACTTTTCTTGTAGTGTTGATAATTTTATTTTTGTGAGATAATTTCCAGGTAAAATACCTTACACAAACCAGATCTCAGTTTGGGGCGAACTATTAGTAGGTATTAGAATGTGGACTTTCAAAAACTAAACCTTCGATTTCAATTCCGTCTTCGATTTCAATAAGAATTCTGGTCAAATTACTCATTATTTAAATTGGATTTAGGGTATAATTGTAATTTGAAATTGTTGGTATATTTTAAATAATTTAGGGTGGTTTAACAAACTGGAATCCATACTTCAGTCCAGCGTCTGATGAAAAGACGAGTGGTAAGAACAGGATCCAGGACACTTCTATCTCGTCTAGAGATCGACGGAACAAATAATAGAGTTTAAAACATATGGTTCATATTCGTCAACTCCGTTCGAGTTTGATGACCAGCACAGGACCTGTTTAAGATTTGACTGCCTTTGCATTTGATAAGACTGCCGAGGAGTTTTTTTTTGTACTTATATAAAAATACAACACAATATTTTTATTACCTTATATTCCCGGCAACTTTTGGCCTTGTCAAATATATGGTAGGGTCAGCCGTACCTTAATGTCTTAGGTAGAATTTCGCTTGACCGATCTTCTATACGTAAACAATCCGCCACCCAACAACAACATATACAATTTATTGCAACAATATCGGTGTACCCTTCCTTAAATGGTTATCGTCCGTTTAATTGCCTCTATCGAGACAATGGCTAATAAGAACCGATGCCTCAGCACTATCCCATGATTTATCGAGTATTTGCAAGTTCCTTAGTGCAGATTATGAGAATAGCTTATTGTAGGTGGGTGATTTATGTAAAGGATTGCCGGGGCTTCCTATTTACAGTTACAAATAATACCAGTTGTTATGGGTAAATCGGATGTGATAATGTATAACTAGTTAGAAAAACTTGTATATTTCTTTGGACAAACATACCAAAAAATTAAAAGGTTTGATTGAAAATATCTGAATGCACTCACATAGTTCAAAAGCATTTCCATGTCCAAACCACGTGTATGGACTTAATGGCGTCGCGATTTCCTGGAAATCCATTTAAGTCAGCGAACCGCAATCCAGCCTTCTCGGAGTAGCCGCATCCTGATTCCATTAGTATCCCCTCTCCAGGCTATGAAAGTATCTCTTAATCTATGCTGGACATCACGATAACAATATTATAAACCATTCGCGAAGACTACAATTCGCTTTTAGAAGGGCCTTACAACTTCAACACATTTAATCTGAACCCCATTATGGTGTGAGGACCCCTAGGGCAGGCGCAGGGCTGTCGTGTCAATGATTTTAAGATGTAGATAACGCAATCCAATAATGAACTTATGTGACCGGGAATGAACTGTGATTTAGATGTTTATCGCATCAGAATTGTATTCGTTGTGTCGTAATGGTTTTACGAGTACATTTTTATAAACCACATTAAATTACATGCATATCCGCAAGAATTGTATTCGAAGCGGAACATTTAAAACAGCTTATCTAGTGTCCAAACAACTTCTGAAACTTTACAGACGACAAACTCGCGGCAACCCTACCACAAGACAAGGGTCAGCAGAGAAAACACGGGCCGGACAGTAGTGTCCACCGTGCGCCGGACCGCAAGGCATTTGTGTAAAGCAATTAGCGCCTCTAATGTGGCTGAGCCTTAAGATGGTCCCCGGTCTTAAAACCAAGCGCGTTAGACCGTCTTTACAGTACCGAGAAATTCTTGAGATACGGACCGCGAATTCCCCTACAAGAATTTCTTGTGTTTTAATGCAAGATTTTATAGTCGTTGAATAGTCGAGGGTGGAATAATTTCGTCCGCCACAATACTGCAGTGAATTTCAGAATGTGCAACAAACTACGAAATATTCCAACGAGAAAAAGGGCTCATTGAAATACGTTTCATGGAAAACGTATTTCAATTTCTGCGCTTTTAATTATATCGCTGCCGGTATCGAAGAGTGAACTCTGCACTGGATTTTGGATCTTGATGCTTTATATTTGAAATTTTAGCTGTAACCATAAGTTGGTAATTAAATTGTCTATAAAATAAACAAAAAGTTGGATTAGAATCGTATACTCATTTGCAGTTTTTCTAATCGTCACCGTTTACTAATACAATCGTTAGTTCTTGAAAGAAGTCTATTCTTAATATTTCAATTCCTAAATATTCGTATGATGAATTTATAGTTAGTTAAAAATAAGTATTTGACTGCTTATTCATTACCTACCTATGTAGTGTGTGCTACATAACCTATTTAGGTTACATAAGTACCTACCTAACTGCTTTAAACTTAATTAATTTTATATAAGTACCATGTCTACTATTATTATAATTATTTTTTGACCTATATAAATTTGTACCAGTATGACTTAATACTTATGACTCATGAAGTTTGAGAATAGTTTTTGATGCAAACCGTGAGTGAAATAATCGCTTAAGTCAAGAATACCGCACGCCTAACGCACTAACAAAATTGTGGCCACAATTTTTTCAGTCGTGCTTATTGAAGTACTTTTTGAAATCGGTATAGCGAGGCATTTAACGACATTTTTTTTTAATTTAAACGGCCGTAGCAGTCTCCAACTCAGGCCACGGATGTCCTAAAAGCCGATTTAAGGGATCTCACCAGAGGAAGCGGCAGCTTCTTGCTGTATGTTACATATCACCTTTACTGTGATCACCAACCCGCCTACCAAGTGTGGTGATTATGGCAAAACCCTCCCGTTTTTGGAGGAGGTCTGTCCAATGTCCAATTAACCACAAACCAACAAACATGAATGGGCTGTTGACGTGACTGTATTTACCACCCTTGAATAATGTAACTTGACTACTTGATACACAATAATCTTCTAATGCATAAAAGAACAAGTCCTGAGTGACTGACTGACTGATTCAACTAGATACAACGCACAACCTAAGACATGACGTACAGACATGAAATTTAGAGGGTATGTTTGTGTAGGCGTTCGGTAATAAAGGAATTTGGAAAATTTGCACCCCAAGAGGTTCAAAATGGCGTTCAAAGTTCGGAGTAAAATGTTGCATATCCCTGAAACAACAAATGATAGGCACTGTAAAATTAGCATGTTGATTGCCCATAAGGCATATTTTCGGTTTTTAATTATTTTCAGAAATAAAGGGTGGGGTGTCCAATATTCAGACCTGACTAATAATAAACAAAAAAATAGGGGGTTCCCATACATGAAACGTTTTTATAAACCTGTATAATAACAAAGTTGTTGTGAGTATACAGGTTGAGTTTTTTTCGATAACTCTCACGGTTTAAGACTTGGCCTCAGTGGCCCTGGAAAAAAACTCACCCTGTATAACTTTGTGGTAAATAAATAAATAAATAATCAAATCTGGCCAAACGTGAGTCGGACCGGCACTAAGACTTCAAAAAGACTGCATTTTTTGTCTGGAAATGTGGATCAGAACCCTCGGTGTGCGCGTCGGTCTGCACACCATGTAGAAGCTAATCGGTCAAATTTATCCAGGTATCCAAGAAATATATATATTTATGATATAATACTTGCACCTATTTCAAAAAACCAATACGCGGATGAAGTTGCGAGTAAAAGCTAGTCTGAGCATAATAGGCTAAAACGAAAATGATTGTCGCAGTATTTCAATTTGCAGAGCAGTGCAAAGTACCAAGAAGCTTTACGCCACGTAATCAGTCGCGCAAGATGTCCAATACTAGGGAGACGCGGCTTGCTGGGGGGTAGTTTCAAATATGACATATCTGGGAGCCGTCAACACCGCAACACTGACAGAACTTGGTCTGCGGCCAGCGCAGATGTGTGCACAGTACAATATAACAAGTAGGTAAAGTTTTACAGTACCAAGGGAGAGCGAACGCCTGAGGCGAGCCTACGTTCTGTTATTAGCGGCTATTGAGACACGACTATTTACTTACTGGGATCTGTTGGGTATCTGCCCAGTGGCGTTTCGAGATATTTTGTTGATGTTAGATACCTAAATTTTAATATGAAGTTATGTAAGTATCAGAATAGTGTGCCTTCAAAGTAGCGCATGTGGTTTTGAATACAACTAATGATGCCATTTATTACATTTTAATCACTCGTTTTACCCACGACGATAGTTGATGAGGATGTAGGAATATCAAAAATATGATTTACTACATACCTACACATTGGTTTGTATATGATTTAAAATACAACACCCAAAAAGCTTTCAATAACCTAAAGAAACAACAATAACACCCAAGCTAGGTATTTTATTATGCACCGCGCCACAGTTTCATTGAATTTCTGTCACGTCAGTATCCCGTCCAATTTTCAATAGCAAACATTTGGTCGAGTCTCAAATCAAATTTACAATATGGATATTTTTATGTAGATTCAACCCCTGGACCTATGTGGGTGACATGGACTATGTGGGTACTTTTGTGTCAACATGGAGGGGTTATTCACCACTCTGAAGAAAGTCAATTTACTCTAGAATTTTATACCTGTGCAAGAACTAGTAAAATAAATATTTTCATTCCATTTTCATAAGCAGTTGAAAATATTATAATAGTTTACAACTGAGAAGGGATAAGTTAGTTTTATTTATGTTGGCTATAGATCAGAAACCCCTCAAGGAAACACCAATGATTCGAATTTATGCTTTATGCAGTGGAAAATGATAAATTTATGGACGTCCAGTTTCCTGCGTCGATACACTTTGGCGTCTCGAGGAGACAACTCTTGATTTTTATGCCTGAAGCACCGTGCTCCTAAAAAGTAAACAAAACTGATGTGGTTTTTGTAGATTTCTAATGTAGATAGTATACACCAACACTGAAATATGAAATGACAAGCACAGCAATCTACACATACATAATACTATAATCAAAGGTTGTCTCTAATAAATCTCTTCTAAGTTTAGACTGCCCATTACAAATATATTTTTTGTTTCCAGTAGTGGTGTATGATAAACTATTTATATTTATTCATCGATTCATATGTTATAACTTAATTGATTAAATATGAAAAGATGATAAGTTAAGTTAACCAGCGCGAGATCAAACAGTCAAATATTTTATGTTTAACCAGTCGTTCTACGCTGTCGCCGGCTTTTGCTCAAAATACTTTCTGTGAGAGATAAACAAATTTCAGTTCACCGAAGACAGATGGCGCGTCAGATCACGTAGGACGGTAGGACGCGTGGCCTCAACCCTTCTTGGATAATATCTTTAAAAGTTTGGGAGCTCCGCATTCTACCTCCCTAGGGCCTGTCGGTCTCTTTAAATTATTATCCTACCAATCAAACGTTGTGAGGTGAAATTTTATCGGAGTGCGTAGGCTTAGCTTTTATTCTGAAAAAGTGTTTCCGAATAATATTTAAAATGAGAGCAAATACGAATGTAAAAGGTATTTGATATGTCCAAAACACAGGTAGGTACGAACAATGTTGTGTGATTTTATGTTAGTTTTATTCGGCCATGTTCTGTTCCGCTGTACAACAGGCATTCATATATAGAATACAATAATAACATACATAGTAAAACAAACGTGCATATTCAAAGATTATAAAGCACTTTAGCTACCTGTCAACCCGTTACAACCCGTACTTTTTGAACATCAACAAACATTGTGCCAAACACATTTGCCTGCTCGTTTATTATAGGTACTGGTAAGGAATGGAACTTATTACCCTCCTCCGTTTTTCCATACCAAAACAGACAAAAGAGTCGTCAAGTGCAGAGTGAAGTGCCTTCTATCTTTTTAAGTTAGCTGCTTGGCTATCGTAAAAAAAAAAATATGATTATTAGAAAAAGATATTTACTTAGATGTGGTTCAAAATCAGCTAAATCAAAACAGTTTAGTAATATCCCGAAATCAACGAGAGATAATTATCAAACATCTCAAATTTTATCCCAAAAGGCTATCGACTTCAAAGCGAAGACTCGATTCGTTTAGGAGTATTTAATTCAAACTTAATTTTACTGAAAAGATTATACACCACGGGGAAGGATGATTGATTTAATTATTCTTCTAAGACGTGTCCTCTCCTATAATTACGGTTCATTACTTAAGCATCGCTTTATGCTGACTAATTACTTAATAGAAGTAACGAGTTATTTCCATCTCGAAGTTGCCTGAAGTGGAATGTAATCAACGTTAAACGGGGAACGAAAATGAATTACACTAAGAAACAAATAGGATCGAATGGTGTACCCTTTACCTGAATAACAAGCCTTTAAAAATATTACAGGACATTGATTTTACAAAGCGCCCCCTACCTCCAAACAAAGGATACTCATATAATTTTTATAAATACACAATTATCATACAATACAACACCCGAATACAAAACAAATATCTTCATTTATCATACAAATGTTTGTCCTGGATGAGAATAAATCCCACGATTTGCAGCGCAGAGGGCAGAGCTACTGCATTACTTGCTGTACAGAATGATGTATCTATGTACAGAAAGTACTGTAATTCCCACACTACATCTAATTTGTATCAAAAAAATTGAAATCTGAATTTGAAATAAGGTATTGATATAGCTTCGATATTGTTGTTTACCTAACCTCGGGCTACAGTAGTCTAATTTTGATGTTGAATTAAATTTGACTTCACGTTCAACGTAAAAATATCCTTCAGCCGACTTCTGAAACACCTCGGCAGAAAATAGGTCAAAGGACTCCCTCTTTGTTGGGTAACTGTGATAAAACTTTGCCGAACTTTTGTTTTGTGCGCCTTAAGAGAGCAATGTAACAAAGCGAAATTTATTACGGAAAAAATGCATTGTAAATTTAGAAAATGCTACAAAATAAGGCTAAACAGTTTTAAGCAAAGAGACTTCCTTGAACAGAGCATTAAATTATAAACGAAAACGAATATGTGGCCAAACTGGACTAGGTCACTTGCAGATTAATCTTAATTTTTATTTTCTAGCTCGACCTGTTTGTTTAGGCATAAGACCAAAGAGTTTTTAAATTCAAGCGATTCATTCCCGCTACCCAATATCTAGAATGGAATCAAGATTTTTAATCATTTCTAGGTATTGAATAGCGAATACTTAGAAAGAAGTTATTATTTCTAAGTATTCACTTCGTCGTAAAAATTAGATACTTCAGCACTTTTGCTTATAGTAGGCTTTCAGCTAACTATCCAATATAAATAGGTTTGTGAAAACAATCAGGTATTGTAATAAGCTGCTGTCGAATCGTAGTATGTGGTCTTTACAGTTCTGATCAATGAATAGTTTTATTTTGTTTAAGATTATAATTTAAGGAAATAATTTTAAGTTTTTACAAAAAGTTGATTGTTGGTATGAAAGATCAAAGTAGTAAAAAATAACAGAAAAATAACTCCACTGTGGTGCAGGCAATCAGTTACTTTGTACCATGACCAGTGGTTCGCGGCGAATAGGGGACATAAATGTGAATGGATGTTAACGTGTTTTTTACGACAGCACGGTCAACATATCGTTTTGTTTGCGACCGCACCGATATCTTTATTCCCTGGTTCACCCCGAAATTTCTGGGGGCTTTTGGCTGGAAACGACCTACTTGAGCGCATGTTTTATAAAGTAATTCTCTTGGATAAAAATAAATACTTAGTTTTGTAGAATGGTTTACTCCATTATTAATATTCTTGCCTATATATATTTTAGAAATTTAATATTGTTCTCTAAAACTAGATTACAGTCTAGTCTACTAATTAATAATTTTATGTCAAGTTAGTAGGTATTAATATATATATTATAATTGAAATGATTTTGAAGAATGTGCCAAAGACACGTTTCTTACAATTTCATTATGGGGAAACCTTTTGTTATTGTGTTCTTCGAAGTAGCACTATCTCTAACACTGACACTACATTATTTTATTTTAGACTACCCTAGCTCAAAAGGTTTCTTTCTTTTCTGTCTTCTCAAAGTGTTTTTATTGTCAAGGAGCTGGATTACCACAATGTTTATGAAGTCTTCGTTAATGAGATTCTGAAAGCTGTAAGCTTTAAAAACATACAATAAATGTGGTATTAAAAAAAAACGGTTTAAAAATATGATCATCTCAAAAATTGCAAATATTGCATTTGTTTTACAGCCACCGCTGAAGTTTAGTACTAGTTACTGAATCTCCTCTTCCGTGACGTGAAACTTTACCTTATTCAATCTCATCAACCGAGCACCAATAAAACACAGCAATAAGAAAATATATTTGATTCTACTGTCCATAACTAACAAACGAGATCATCGCAGTAGATTGACAAAGGTAATTTATTTATACGATTCCTGTCGATATCCATGGGGGAGGCCGGGTTTGTCAACATTGACTCTTTGTCAAAGTGTTTGCGCTGTGTAAAGGCACGGATCATTCTTTTTACCCGGCTGCCTCAGAAGGATGGTTATGTTACCAACCGCATGTATGCATGTACTTATGTATTTTTCATAGGCACAATCGAATATATATGGAAGTATGAGGTGTCGTTTGGTGTGTCTAAATTATAAATGACATTCGATTGAAAGAAGTTTTTCTCTTTCGTGATTTCAAAGATATTGTTGACAAACACATGTCAAGTAGAGTAAGTTGCTAAAATAATCGGTGTAAAAACCACTCATAATCATTTTACTGTCCTATATACCACACTAGATGGGGCGACACAAACATGTCTTCTTCCGCTGTTCTCTATCGGACGTTATCTTATCATTCCCTCTTTATCCCACACAATCCTACACTACACAGTCAATCTATCTTCTTTTGTCTACTTCTACTATTATAATTGCTTAACACTCTTCTCGTTATATACTTACCTCATCACATGAGCATACCGTGCTATCTATCACGCCTCAACGTTTCTGTCAAATTATCCATTTACGTGAGAATGTTGAAATGAATGATGGAGTACCATCACTTTGTAGCCCAGTACTCTGATCATATATTACGACAAGTAATATGTAATAAGTGCTTATTATATTAAAAAATATTTGTGGTATTATTCGAACAAAGTCGCTTTTTATATTAGGTGTATTTTTACCGCATTTTTTCGCATCTCCATAATATCCCCGGGCCTATTGTCGTGTCGCATTAGTGGATATCGCATCATAACTTCCGATAATCTACGTTTATTGGCTCCTCTCCTGGTTTATTGCACTCTTCAAATATATGTCTTACCTATACGAGGCTGAGCTTGCTGAGCGATAATGGCTCTTGTATGTGACAAGCATTTTCAATACGGTGACGGTTTTTCCTTGGTTACTATTATTAAATCTCAAAGAATCTAAAGGTAGGAATCTAATACCAATGAGGTTTGTTTTTCTATTACGTTGTTTCTTGTTTCTTGTTTTTGGACGCTCTTTAAAGCACGTCAATTATTTACGCGCGTCTTACTTTACCGCAGATGTTGGTCAAATACCAAGATCATCATTATGGAATTCCTCATCATCTGTCAATTTGACGATTTTGATCTTTGAATTGAGATTGATGATCTTGGTATTTGACGAAAATCAGTGGTAAAGTAAGACGCGCATGGAATTTTATTATCCTGCATACGGAGACCAAGCAATTATAGTAGAGACCATTTTCTACTATAATTGCTTGCTATAATAAATAATTGGAGACCAACATGAACATGATAAAATTCCATTGGAATAACATACTACTTATAAATAAACTGACACAAAAATGCACTTGAGTCTCGGTTCTGAAATATGTCGAGGTACATGGGGCAACACATGCTTCAAATTATTTAACGACCTAACGATAATACACAGATGCAAGCTGCCCTTAGTCTACTTTTACGACATCTGCGGACTGAGTTGAAGAGGTAGATCCATCTAGTTTTTGAACGGTCGTTATAGCAAAAAAACGCCTGAAACTTCAGTAATATCTATTACAGCAATAACGCTTAGCTATAATGGAACAAAAGCCTCAGCATCACAATCACGATGCGGCATTATACTAAAGACAATTCATTATTAGAGAGCCGTTACACGTTGTAATCGGCAGTTATCGCCCTTTTATAGCGGAGTTTTATGGACGGAACTATTCACCCAAGATATGTACTTGTTTCTTGGCATTATTGGATTAATTATACTAGATGGGAAACTTAAACAATATGTTGATTGAGGAGCGTAATATTTATTTCAAGTTCAAGGTATGGCTGTAATCAGTAAAATATCGATATTATTGATTCATTGACTGATTTTTAAGTTTTTACGATAGCGAACTTTATCGCTAAGCTTGCCTATCAATGGATGAGAATTTCAAACTTTCCATGAATGTTCTGATAAATACGGTATGTAACTCATTAAACGAAATAAAAACATACAAAATAAAAAATATCGTGGGCCGTAAGCCCATTTACATTAATAGTTGAAAGTTACAGTTCCTACGCATTATCATAGATTATGCTCTGTTTTGTTTGTTTATTAGTAACACTATATCCGCCCTGGGATGTTCTCAAAATGCCCAATTTTTTTTTTTTTTTTATGTATTCTAGTGATTTAACTTATCAACTGAACTATGCAGCGACATTTTGTGTTTATAGGTTTGGCACCAATTCGTCATATAAATAAAGTGTTGTATCTCAATACAAGGTTTATGCAGTTGTTTGATTTTTGCAGTAAATAATTTTCTATCTGTCTTTTTATGCGAAACCATATTTTTTAACATATTTTTATTCGAAAATTTTGCTATGAAGAGGAAACAAAATTAAAAAGAATATTATTCTCGATAAAAACGTTAAAAGCACCCCTTCCCTCTATTAACTTGTAATAGTTGTTTACAACCGGCACCGACGGCGTTTACAATATATTACGATCTAGCAGCAATAAAAAGGGGTAAAAAAATTGAAGGAAAAACGTTAAAATAAAAACGGGAATATATACGACTTCCTAGAGGAAATAATAATGCTGTTTGCAATTCATTTGGCTACCTGGTTACCCTTCACAAGAAAACAACGGTGGAGTTTTGCGGGCCCCTTCATGGCGAGATTTTTCTTAGAAGGCCGCGATTTTTATTTCTTAACCCTTGCTCTTTAAGAAATCAAAGCTGAACGCGAGTGACTTTGATAAGGGAGTAGTTGCACATCTTAAATTGTTCCTAAACATTTCAATCATCGTTAGAGTGCCTTGAAAAGACGCAGCTCACAGTCGGATTAGGCAAAATAAAGCGCAAATATTGTGAATGAAATGTGATTCCAAATACAAACATCTTTTTTGGTGTCTTTTTTTTTGAGTGAGTGAGAAATTTGTGGTTGACTACATTTTGCTTAAACACCTAAGACGATTAAGATTAAGACTATAGACGAGATATATAGACGGCATTAATATATTTAAAATGAATATGTTAAACGTAAAAATGCAAGTACATTTATTGTTGAAAAATACATTCATTTACGGATGGCATATATTTTTTATGATTACATAGTTAACTCGAGAATTGCCTTGTAAAAATGAAACTACGATTGATCGAGCCTTGCCAATGCTGTTATTATCTTATAAATAGAATATCTTATTAATAGGAATCTATTTAATAGAAAACCTGCTATTACGCTCTTTTTCCCCAAAACCGACAACCCGACAAATGGCGTGTCGCACAAGAAAAATCAAAGCGTAACAAGGAGCCGTGTTGCTTACATTTAAAAGTTAGAAGTAAACGTAATTGTAACTAACCACCCCTTTCTTTTATTAATTTACCTCATTCATCCACCAACCCCTTGACGTCACGTTCGAAAAAACGCGACTTTTGTATAAAATATTCATGATACCACGACCTCCGAGCTGCTGGAATACGCAATTGTTTATTTGAATCTTTTAACGAATTCGTGTTTTGCGCGAAAATAATGTTTTTAGAAAGGCATCTAAATGTTACTGCTTTACTAAATAAGGAACCTGATATGGGAATACTTAAATTTCATCATCATCATCATCGACTCTGAGGAGTCGGAATCTGAGTAACTGGCTATTTTACCTCTAAATGCCGGAACACAACAATTTGGAATTGTTGTTATTGCGACATACTTAGGTAAGTTGGTGGTAGCTGCCACGCGGATTTAAACAAAGTCCTGTAAACCAAACCAAGCAAAATGAGATGATGATCGAACCCGGACGGAACCCGGAACCTCTGAATCTGAGACCGGCAGGCGAACCACTAGAGGGTCTGACTAAGTGGTCGAATTGTTCAGTGTTTGGGTAAAATTTTGTGTATGTATGTATTTATGTATTCAATCCGTAATCTAGTTCCCATATTACAAGCTGTGTTTTGGGGTATGGTGTTGTGTGAAATAGTTCTTTAAGATTATTTTTTTACCTGAACTCGGTAACAGCTTTTTCCAGGTATGGCTGTAATATTTGTTTTGAAGTATTTGTAATTAAAATATTATTTTACGAGACATCAAAGACGGTCCTCTGAAATACCGCATCGAGCGAAAGATGAAAATAAACATTACAAATACTCGAACGAACAAAAATGAACATCAGACCAAGTGGCCCTTTTTCAAGTCATCAAACGCGAACCGGCGCAGCGCATTCCTCCGTCCCGTCTTTTTTTAAATCCTGGTAACAAGCCAATAAATCCCTTCGCATTTTTCTCTCACAACCCTACGTAAAACCCTCGTCCCGATTACATCCAAATTTACTTAACACCTACACATTAAACCCGCTAATAAGGATTTTTAATGCAATTTTCTTATCCACCGGCTACGGGCGGATATTGTGAGCCCATTTTAATTAGATAATCGAATGAATTTCGGGTCTTGTGCAAATTTTATTCAAATTGAATTATCGGTATGATTAATGGTTTTGGGACAAAGGAGTAAATGTGCATTACGATGATTGGCCAGGTTGTTTGCGACATCAAGTCACTTCTAAGTAGTTATTAAAAGTAGTTTGTTAGCTGCACAAACATTGGTTCAGGTAAACAGGAATGGGTCTGGAGATTGCCTCGTAGCTACGAGTACTCTTTTAATTAATTAAGTGTATGGAGAGAGTTGAGCAGTTGCACACATCTGCAGCGTAAAAGGGGAAGTTGTTTAGCAAAATTGAAAACTTAGCTGATTCATCACCCAATTAGTTTTTGCTGTCATATCAGGTGTATTTGTCTCGCTTGCTGCGGAACACGAATAAGTTAGTCAGTAGAGAGTTATGAGTTGCTAGGACGATTTAAATAAAAATTGCGTTTTTAGGTTACCCAAAGTTGTAGAATTATAATCTACTAATTTTTGCCCGTGGCTTCGCCCGTGTGGTGCCTGTAAACAACATTTTGTTCCCTATGACATGCACTATACTATTCATTATGATATGTTCTGTCACTTTATAATTTACAAAAAATTATATATGTGAAATTTAATTAATGCTATAACAGATATTACGTCACAAGTACAAACCTCTATAAATAAAATAAAGTAAGTACCCGTATTTTGAACCTAGAAAATATGATCAGAGCTCCCTTTTTAACGCGTTGACTTCTGGCGTGTAATTATATACGTGTGTATAAACGTAGCCATTGAGCCATCAGATTACCTACTAAAATAAATAATTAATTAATATTTATTTAATTTCAGAACATTAATTTCACACGGCGCCATCCAATCCCAATCTAAGCAAAGCTTGTAATATGGGAGCTAGATAACGGATATAATACTTAGATACTAACTTTTTATTTTTTGTAAATACATACTTATCATACAATACAACACCCAAACACAGAACAAACATCAATACTCATCACACAGAAGACAGAGCAACTACCAACTGAGCTATGAGGCTTGGTGGCTAAAGAAGTACTTTCATACTGAAATAATAACATCCGATAAACCTTCCCAAGAGATTCCATCAACCTACACGTAGGTTACCAGGTATCTGAGGGTATCATCAAAGTAAATAAATTATTAAACCCCAAGTAGACCCCAAGACAGGACTTAAGATTGGCCTTATTACAAATTCACTTTGGCCTGCGCTAAATAATCTGGGCCATTAGCAAATGTAGCTTTTGTTGTAATTACATTTCGATAGTTAACTGAATATTCCTATAGTACCTATCTGTCAACGATGTCATTGAGAAAGAGAGCTGAGGAATGATTTTATGTAACCTTGTTTACAAAGAAATTAAAAACAAATATTTTTGTTATATCAACAAACTATAAATTTTATTCTTTTGAGTCGGGTTAAAATTAGTACCATGGGTTCGCTTCTGACGAAAACTAGAGGTTCTAGAGTTTCGATAAAAGCTGGTTAAACCATACTTCTATAATACAGATATAAATCAAATGCTCAGTGTACTTTTTACAGTTACAGTTTTGGTTGGTGGTAGGACTTTGTTTGAGTCCGCCTGGCTAGCTACCACCATCTTACCTAATTCTGTCGCCATAATAACAATTCTAAAATTGTTGTGTTCCGGCATTCAGAGGTAAGATAGCCAGTTCCTCAGTTTGTTGAGGATTCCGGGTGAAGTGCGCCTCCACCTTCGGCCTTATCTCAACTTGTTACCAGGTGAGATGAAGGCCAAAAAAACGTGTTAAGCTGAAGCAATATAACAATTTTCAACTTTAAAATATTCAAAAATTAAAATTATAATAATCACTTTACAAATATGTTGAAAGCATTGTGATCTAAAAGTCTGGACAACAAAATATTTTTGTTGATTTCCGTTTGTTTGTCGGAGTCGTGTTTATTTCTTAAATGACTTAAGTTTGACTGCAATAATGTTGTTTATTGATCACTGTTTGATTTATTCTTTTATTAATATAAGGTAGTAAGACCATCTCTAGCTCTCGTTCTTGATGAAAGGACGAAGTAATTCGGTTTGATACTCTGTCCATTTGACCTATGCGGTCACTAGATGCGGTCAATTGGACGTGATTTGCAAGTTGAGGCCTGATCTGATTGACAATATCTTTGAGATACTATTAGGTAGCGAAGGTTTCGTGTGAAACCAATCGCAAGATACCGGGCTTAGTTCAATCATTCCGAGTAATCAGTAGTCAATTTTGTCATGAAAGGTTCTGTATATTATGAATCCAACATAGCGTTTTTAACACATTGTGTATGAGTTTTGGCACGGAGACTTGTGTGAAAGAGCGTCAGTTGGTTAAAGCGTTTCCGGCTTTAGGAAAAGACGCGGGTTGGAGTCCCGTCGTGGGTTGTGATTTTTTGTGTTATAATAACATTTGTAATTGTGTGAAAGAGTTTTTTTTTAAGATAGTCTCATTGTCTTTATCAGCTTTCTGCAGAAGTACTGTTTTACTGCTAGGACACTGGAATACTGGCTAGTGAGAGCTATATTGGATTATTAAACTGAAAAAAAAACACTAAGGGACTGATTTTAACATATATTAACAAATTATTTACCATTTTTTTTTGGTAGTGGCATTGAAGAAACTGTTTATTTAATAGTATTACTCTAAATATTCACCGTAAGCAAGGCCCTATACCGAGGAGCCTAGCGAGGTGTTATAGGAAAGTCGGGACAATCTCTGTAGTATTATCGGATTCCGTGGGTGTTGGCCCACAATGGATGTCCTGACCGAGCCAAGCTTACCGCCGAAGTGCTTTGTACCAAATCACTTCGCGTAGATTTATTGCCGAATGTCCCACTTACCCCACCCTCCCCCATATAAATTGCGGAATAAGTGTTGCCATATTTACTGGTGACGTATTACAAATCGTGGGCACCTTCTGCGCGTGTCGTGAGTAGTCATTACTAATTACTAATCTACAGTTCGATGACGAATCTGAATAATTTATGTTGGAAGTTTATGGTACGGCGTTCGTATTGTCGAAACGATACCGATGAGGTAGGATGGAAAATCATAGTATGGCTTCTAAAATTTCAAGTTACCGGTTGAAACTTTCTTTTTATTTTACCATTAATTTTATGTTTTAATAACGTTTCTTTTACATAAATTAATTGATTTTTTTTTAATCTGGCGATTGAAGACATTTTTCTCTGGATTGCAATCTAGACTTATCTTAAATAATTCTTGTAATTAAACATTATTACATAACACTTTATATCGCCGTAAAGACACAATATGAGGCGAGCATTCAAGGGACATTAGGCAGAAGGGATTTTATAATGTCGGTGGTGTACCATCGCACCATGTGCGACCCAGCCTCTGCCGAAGTTGCTCTATAAATCAAGAAGCGAAACTATTTCGTAATTAGATCGCATTCAGGAGCACAACACCTTCTTGAGACGCCCAAAGGGTCCGAAGGTAGGCTCCGATGCCTTTCGAGCACCTCTTTAACGGCTAATATCCTTGGTAAATGGATCCCAAATATTTTGTTCTCAAACGTGGCGGCCATTATTATCAAAAACAATAACAGGGGTCGTTGTAGATATACTTGTTTAAAAAACATCAGACAAGGAAAACATTTTAAAATAGAATCCTCTTATTTTTGTTCTCTGATAATGCTTTTGATGTTTGTACTTAGTGTTTAATAAGTTGATCCTATTACAATGTCCAGGTAATGCGTACAATGGCGTCGCCGGGACGCTAACAAGATTATAACTTTCGTAAATTAATAAAAAGTACGAGCCCCGTGTGTTCTATTCCCCCATTTCACTCTGTGTCGCCATTATTGTTAATTTAAATGTTGTAAAAAGTGATTAGGCTTCGATGGTTTTAAGTACCCTTATTTTGTTTCATGATACTTTACATTTTTTGATGGAATCGTCAAACAAAGCACGAAACGTACCCTTGACATAAAACATGTTTCGAAGTTTTCATTTGTCATTTGGTCTAAAACAAATTTAACAGAAAAGGTTCTGAAAAAGTGTTTTTACCAAGTCAAAGAATACATTTATTTACACTACTTGACACACTTACCCAAACTAAGCACTTGTATTTTTTTGAATAGCTAACAACTTATTCCTATACGTATGTACTCATAACTTTAATTTCACCTTTATTTAAAGAACGTTCACACATCCTTTTTTGAAAATCGTTGCATTGAGTGGTAAATTGCAGATTATAGTATGTAGGTAGTGAATAAGTAAATAAAAATCAAGGATCAGAATCCCAAAATCACAAATTCAATGATTGGCAACCAGTAAAAGTAGGTGCCGAATAGGCCACGGGAGCTAGATTACGAATATAATACAAAAAAACGTTTGATATAATATGTACAATTAAACTGTTCAAGGGAAGCAGTCGGATTACCTAAGGACCATTACAAACTGCCTATAAGTAACTCAACTGTTCCAGACCTGTACCAGATGGAAGCGTGCCTAGACACTCAATGCAATACAAATATACTTCTCATTTATTAAATACATCCATAATCATCATCAGGGTCAGCTGAGGAAATGTTTTGTGTATCGCGAGATGATCTCGATTACTTCAATAGAGAGTTGGATGGGTTTGGGAGATCTCTATGCCCAACAAAGGGACAAAATGGTTTTAAAACTAAAATTGTATTATTAGCCCAATGATACAATATAACACTTTACTTATAACACTCTGAAAGCAAACAGTTTATACCACAGTAACATCGATCGAAGCAGCATGTCTCAAAAGCTGTCACCAAATCCCGTGTTAATGAAACAATAAATTCGTATTCCGTGTGCACGTCATACGTCCAATATCCCCCTACTCATGAGGCAGGAGTGCAAAACTGACGCATGTTGTCTCTCATTAACTTAATACGATATGGTTTGTACTCTGCAATATGTACCAAATGAAATTCATTGACAGTACAGTGTGTTCTGTAAAACAACAAATATTTACGATCCAGCGTTGTGATCCATTGATGTCGTTGATGTTAGGTACTCGTAGTCAGTATCAACTGTAGGCAAAACCCACGGCTTCACTCGCGTACCCAAAGAAAAAGTAGCACTTATGTTATTACTGGTCTAAAAAAATATCTGTGCAAGGATTTAGTTCAAACCGTGCAGTGGATTTGGCGTAAAGGAGTATCAAAGAACCAATCAGTTTTAAATGGCGATGCTTAAACATTCCATGGGAACTGATTAGTGGGATACAAAGTAACCTATTACAAGATCAACACATGCGTAACAGGTTGGCGTTTCGTTTCGTTACGCTACGTTACGTTACGTAACATAAAAAGGTTTGAGCTCTATCCGTTCAGTATTTTTGGCGTGAATGAGGAAGAAACATCCAAAAAAATGTTCACTTGTATTAAATAAGTTTGATGTGTAGTGTTAATAAAATTTAATAATAGTAAATGAAATAAACATTTAAGTTAATCAAATAAATAAACATTACAGGACCAAAGTAGAGCTCGTAATACGGAAACATGACGTATTTATTTATTACTCACATATATTTTTTTTGTACTTACAAACTTAACATACAACATCCAAACACAGAACAAACATCTAGATTCTAGAGAAATATGGCAGAGCTACTATCGAGTAAACTATGAGGCTTGTTGAGGGTAGTGATAATTTTTACATCATCAATTGAACCTACATTGATGATGATGATGAAGTTATCTGTAAAAATGAAACCCCCTCTATACGTGAGCTACTTATGGCTCATCAACAATATTGCGAGTGTACAAACGAGTTGGCGTTACTCGCGTCAGGGCGGACACTTGCAGTAATTTTATGAAGATCCGCCCTCAGCCTAATTCCTCATCAGGGAGAGAATTCCACTTCTTGTTTTCATTTTGTGTTTGAGTTGGGAAAATATTATATCCTAAACACATGACATGCTTTGGATATCATATTTTCTCTTTTTTATTTGTATTTGAGTCCTTGTTTAAAATTGACTGGATTTTACCTACTTGACTTTAACAAGGATTTTTTTTTTGGATATTAAATAAATATTTCAGGTCATTCTTATCACACAGCGCCACCTAGCCCCAATCTAAGTGAAGCGTGTAATATGGAAACTATATTACGGTTAAACAACTTTTTTTTTTTAATACATATATAAAATACAATACAACACACGAACACAGAACGAACATCTATATTCATCATAAAAATGTTTGTTCCGGGTGGGAATCGAACCCAAGACCTACAGCGCAGAAGGCAGAGTCACTACCAACTGAGCAGTGAGGCTGGTCGATTTGACATTGTTGAATAAATATAGATATTTACAAATAAATATTTATTACATATTTACTTATCTCATCTTAGACTTGTCTTTTTTAATATTTCAGGACTTGTATTTCACACAGCGCCACCTAACCTCTAACTAGGCAAAGCTTGTAATATGGGAATAAGATAACGCATAAAATACTTATATACCTTTTTTGTAAATACATACTTATCATACACTACAACACCCAAGAAGTACCAGCTTATTAGCTACAATAGAGTCAGTTGATTAGTACGAAGACTGATCATTTAACACAAGTAGCATAATAAAACATGCCTATTCACAAGCGAATATCTACAATCTACACGCATTAGGCCCCTTGCTCTCGTCGAGAGGTAATAAGCGTAATGAGCCCGAGACGGCCGGGCGAGCCGAGTCGGGGATTACTGCTTGTATCGATAAGCTTTATTTTGTATATTAGCTGATCTTACGTGTCACAGCGTCGGGGGTTGGATGTTTTGCTCAACGAAACATTATCTTCTGTACACCGACTACTATGTTATTGATTTACTTCAGTAATTTTAACATATTTTGACCAATATAACCCTGAAAACCTTTTTTTTTATTACAAGTCCGCTAAATTTATTTGAAAAAAAATCATGAAATTTATGAGCAACATGGCGAGATGTTGGCAGTGGGCGAAGGAGTTGAAGGAGGGAGTTGTCATTTATGCAGCAAGACTACATTTCCTGAGGATGCCTCGTAATGAGGCATTAAAGAAATTAATTAAGGGATAAGGGCAGGAGAATGATGATGCCTCGTGTAGAGGCGACTTGACATGTATCGATTTGAAGTTTTTTCGAATTATTGATACGAGTTTAGTGGATTTGTTAATATTGAACAATGTATTTCCGTAAAGTCACGACTGAATCAATTAGCTATATTTTGACCAGTCCCGACCCCTTTCAATATCACACATGGTTAATATCACGTGAGTAAATATGTTAAATAAATCGTATGATTTGAGTTACACAATTAAAAGAAAGGAAAAATAGACACATCTATTGTTTGAATGATTCGCCTTCAATCACTAACATTTATTTAAAAGTGCCATTTAAAGACATCCCCAATTCACATTCATGTAACCGCAATCATATTGATATACGTACCTAATTCAGCTTTGTAAACATAAGCATCTTATCTTTACACATTCACATTACTTTAGCTTTTAGAAGTTTGTGCCACGAATGGTCACGAATGACCCTTAATGACCAACGCTGGTCACAATAACTCGTAGAATGCTCGCTTGATTTCTTGTTGGTCTCTGGAGACGCTCCGGGATGGGGAGTTATTGCGGTTTTCTGCTAAAAATGCAATGCTATTTTCTAGTGAATATCACTGAGTGGTGAGAGGAGAATCTTTTCAAAATCACAGCATTTGTTCTTTTAACTAGTTGTATACCACCATATTTTAGTAATGTATTTTTAAAAGCTTTTTCTTTTATTTAAAAAGACCCACAATCTCGCCTGATTGGGAGCATGCCCTAATGGGACACGCTGTTCAAGAAGACACCTCGCCTCGCCTTGAAGAAGCCCATGAAAAACAACATTTAACAAATATTTTTGTTATTGTACGACGCGAATGTCCTTGGCCTTCATCTCATCAGATTTTCAGGTAATGATAAGGCCGAATGTGGAAGCGCACTTTAACCGGAATCTTCAACAAACTGAGGAATTGGCTATTCTTATCTCTAAATTCCGGAACACAATAATTTAATAATTGTTGTTTATGCGACAGAATTAGGTAAGATGGTGGGTGCTAGCCTGGTGGACTTATATAAAGTCCTACCACCAACCAAACCAAGCACAATATTGTATTCACCTGGGGATCGAACCCGGGACCTCTGGATCTGACGGTAGGTGAACCCAAGACCACAGAAGCGGTTAAAAACTAATATCATCATTCTCCTGCCTTTATCCCACGCTAGGTGGGGTCGGTTCAACATGTTATTTTCTTCCACTGAACCCTATCAACCGTCAACGCTGCATCTACACCTTTAAAACCCATGTCCCCTTTCACTAAACTAATCTATCCATCTCTCTTTCAGTTTCTCTTACTCGCATGTCCATCCACGCTCATATACATAACCCTTTTGGTCAAACGACTATCATCCCTCCTCATTACATGCCCATACCATGCCAACCTAGCACTCCTCGTCCTTTCTTCAACTGGCGCCACTTTCAAACTTCCCCTTATATTCTCATTTCCCATCTTATCTAACCTTGTCACCCCACACATCCATCTTAACATTCGCATCTCAGTAACATGTACTTTCCCCTCATTCGTCTTCTTCATAGCCCAACTCTCTGATCCATGCATTGCGACAGGTCTGATGACAGTCATGTTAATTTTTTTCTTAAGTTGTAAGAGGCATTTGTGAGTCACACGTTGTTCAAGAAACCTGTCGCTACTTCAGTTATCCCGCTCATATTCATGTAACACACTAACACATGTAATCTTTTAAATATCTTACCTACAGAAAAACCGATGCAGGCAACGCCTTTCACTCCTTATTGATCAAAGTTTTTAATAAGGTTGTTGGATGCATGATGACATCATATCGATCAGAGCTCCAAACGATACGGCTAATTATCTGCGCACTTGTCACTATGACTAACCATATAATCCATTCTGATGAGATTGAATCTCGCAGGGGCGAGCTAATGGTCAGTATGACGGGCATTACGGCGATTAGCATCTACCTGCGCCTACCCTTCCTCACCTAGAATTATGATTACCGAATCGGCAAGATAGCTGCGTATTTACTTTGATTCTCGTCGTTAAAAGTTTGCGGGGGGCTGACGAGGGCCGTCGTTAGGCCTCTAATGGCCACCATTTGTCTTGTCCGGCCTGTAGTTGTGCCCCGCTAATGAAATTATTGCCGCAACTATAGTAAAGGTTATAAATACGGGCCCGAGCGGACGCCACCTTGTTTCGCACTAATGGACCGGTCAAACTGTAAACTGTGTTATCAATGTAATTACAATTAGTAGGGAATAGGGATAAAAATAAAGGGTCGGATGCTGCATGCTTTGTTTACGTCGTGGAGTGGAAATTAGTAAGCGGTTTGTCGAATTTGAATATGCTTTCATTAATGTTATGGATTGTCTTTTCAAACATTCACAATAAAATACATGGTGTCAGATCCAGAGGTCCCGGGTTCGATCCCCAAGGGTAGTACAATATTGTTTTGGGTTTGGTTGGTGGTAGGACTTTGTTTAAGTCCGCCTGGCCGTCACCATCTTACCAGTTGGTTGAGGACTCCGGGTGAAATGCGCTTCCACCTTTGGCCTTATCATAACTTGAAAAATCAGGTGATATGAAGGTCAAGTACTTCCCAGTCGTACTATAAAAAATTAACCTCGTTTGGCAGGCGGATTGTTGATCACAGTTAAGGTCAGATCGCTTAGGCGGCTTTTGAATTAAAATAAGACACTAGAATGTGAACACAGGCTATCCTAATTAGGAACCGCACATTGAGGGTAGTTGATAAAACTAGGTAGACGAAGTTACTGAATATTTTAAAAATATTTTATTTATGGTAAATATATATTTTTTGGATTACTTAACTAAGAGAAAATACCTTTCAAGTGATAATGTTTTTTTTTCAAACAAATCGAAAGTACGAGAATTAATTGGACTAAATTTTGCTTGGTACCTACACTGTTCGTCCACCACGTCCAGAACAAATGACACTTTGAGTTCACCAGTATAAAGTTGGACAATATGAACACAATAAAACGCGGTATTCTCAGCAGATTCGCGAAATGTGTCCAAGAATGCCATCTGCCTCGGACAATCAAAACTTTGAGAGGAATTTTCAGCTTAGCGTCCAGCGGATTGGTGCGGACAGCTCTCGAGCTCGCTGTCTTGGACATAATGCGAGTACATCTCGAATATGGCTTTCTCGGCTAAGGTTTAATTATCTCTTGTGCTCAATTCATACCCGAAATAGTTTTACTTATCATAAGAATTATTATTTTGCGTAAGAAGTTCTACTTTGCGTCTAGTATATGAACATGATAAAATTGTTGAATAGTAGTGGTTTTTATCTCCTCCTGGTAAATCAATTTTTTTTTATTGTACGCCGGGAACTCATCTGTTTTCATTTTAAGATAAGGCCGTAGTTGGAGGCACATTTCACGCAGAATCTCCAACAGTCTGAGGAACTGGCTATCAGTTATATACTCGTTCTTTAACCTTTGAATTGAAATGAATGAATCTTGAATCGATGGTTTCCACTGGTGAAAAGACATGTAAAGGTCCACCTGCCTTGCGACTACCCCTGCCGAAGCCGTCGACAGGCAGTTTGCTTTGTTCCATCGCATGCTATGTGAGAGTGGCAGTGCCTTTAAATGCCAACTTCTTAAAAAGCTCGCTCAATCGTAATACTCACCCTAGTCCAGGTAATGCCCATAAGAGCAGTTAGGTTAAGAACTTACCCATTACAACAAAATGTATACTTATAGCTTATTTACATTAAAGTAGCCACATCCAAAAAACACTTCGAACAATGTCGGTACACCACAAAAAGGATCAGTGAATCGACGCTCCATTGCCCTTCCGTTTCAATGAAAAATACGACTCTCATCCGCAAATACCGTAATCTTCACATCAAACGGCGAAACCAAACCTTGATATTACACGCATCATTTGAAATGTTTCAAAGACATTCCTCGTCGGGGAAAAATTAAAATAACAAAGCGAACACAATGGAGCGGACGCGCGGCTGATTTGCGGGAGCTGCCAGCTACACACTAAAGGAACTGATTAAATTAAAAATTCTTTCAAGAACATTACCTACGGTTTAAAGTGATAAAACAATAACAATTTCATATGAAAATATTTTACCAGCAACGTTAATATTGGTGTACGGAGAAAGGCCTGTCAGAGTTCGCAAATCATTAGTGCTCATTGATTGAAACATGTACAAATCGAACTATTGCAGCTGTTTGTTTGCAGGCGTCCATAGTTTTGAAAATAGAAGCCGCATTCCAGTATCGAAAACAAATGGTCTAGCTGTTCGTTCAAAAACCGCATTGAGTGTGAGCATTTCCCGCGACACATGATGGATCAGCCGGCAGCCGGCGCTTTGTGCCCATTTCCGAACGGTTACCTTCGAATACCCTCGAACACTCGCAGATTTTAAACGCATTCCGCCATTTCGTGCGCCATTAGTCGAGGTGAAAGAACCAGTGATTATGATTGATCGTGCCTCCGCACACAATGTGGTAACTTGACTTGTTGAATGGGACCCTTCACGTGTGCACTTGACTTTATTTGTTGGGAAACTTTGTAAGCCGATTAGTTGAATGCGTTTTCTTTTCAGATTGATTACGGTATCTATTATCTTTTTATATTGTTATAAGCTAAAAATCATGTTATTTTGTATACCCAGGGGTTAGTAAGCAAAGAGCATCGTGGGTTAAAGACGAGATATTCGCCACTACGTACTAGCTGCCTACATAACTAAAAACAATAACAATTTTAAAATTAGAAATTATTTTGCCTACACTGATTCCCCAACTGAGCGAATTGTGCTCGTAAAGATATTATATTTACCAATATCCATATTTTGCTTTTTTTTGCTCTTATAGCTAAAGAACACACACAACCTCGTTTGAAAGATGTCACGCATAAAAAAATAATATTTATTCGGTAATTTAAATTCCTAGCCTGGCTAGAAGCCAAACAATATTAATATAGGATTTCTTAAACGGTCTTCAATCTTTGTAATATTAAACAAAACTATTTAGAATCCAGTTTCGGTTCCCATAATTCATAGATATTGTCCAGATCCGACGCGATATAAAACATTCGGTCCCAACGTGCACTCCAGTGCGTCTATTGTGGTACGATAGCGTTTGAAGCAAATCGAGAATGAACTGATTTAACTCGAAACTTGGTCTTAGATGTGAATAATAGAGATGTCTGATACAAATAGACTATATGGATCTCTGCAGATTTTATTTCAGTGGCATTGTAGTTGTGCGAAATTAACCTTTAGGCGGGGCAGGTCATATATATATATATATATTTTATTGGTATTGGTAACAAGTTATGATAAGGCCGAAGGTGGAGCCGCACTTCACCCGGAATCCTCAACAAACTGAGGAACTGGCTATCTTACCTCTGAATGCCGGAACAAAACAATTGTAGAATTGTTATTATAGCGACAGTATTAGGTAAGATGGTGGAAGCATGCCAGGCGGACTTAAATAAAGTCCTACCACCAACCAAACCAAGCACAATATTGTACTCCCCCTGGGGATCGAACCCGGGGCCTCTGGATCTGAAACCACTAGACCACAGAGGCGGATTAGGGCAATTGAGCTTAAGGACAAAGACTGAGTAGGTATGATTCCGGCCAAGTCTGAATTGCGATAGGTTTGCTTCTGGATCAGATAGTTTGGGGATACGACAACATAAAGAACTGAAAGTCTTACGTGCCAATTATAATTTAAAAGTTCCGTAAAGTTTGATCGATCATAAACAAATGGCCAAATAAAAGAATCTTCTTAAAAATGACAAATAAACAAGCAAGGGTGTTTCTCCTTTCCGATAAATAATTCGAAGAAATCGTAGCTATTTGTATCGTAATTCAGGGTGACGGAAGCAATTATTTTTTATCGACACGCACGAATTGACGGGGTAAGGGAACGCAAGAACCCGGATTTTTCACCGGTTGTAATTAATGGTGATTTTTGATGCAAATTAAGAACTCACAATCCAAGTACCATCATGGAAGCTCTGATAGTGACATCTAGGCAAGCAAGCTACTCGTATATCTAAGGTTTTTCAAGACAACAAATTCATATTTGAAGCAATACAAACGGATTGAGACAGATACAGCTATTGATTATTTAGTTTTTTTTTTAGTAAGACTTTTCGTTTTTGTCATGTTTGTCAGATGCCTAGGATTTTTTTGTTTATTGAAATTTGGAAAACTGCTGCAATACCATTTCCTCAAAATCTTAAATAAAAAAAATAGCCAATTACTGGAATTCACTAATAGTTAAATTGCATTAATTAAAAATGCGATTACCAATTCTCTTAGTTTAATGAATGTGGTTTATATCTATTAAACGAAGAACTTAAAAAGTTGAAGGTTAGGCATTTTGTATTTCTCTTCTAGAAACGCAACAAAATTGTCAGAATAATTCCCTTGAAAATTCGGTTACATGTAGTCCAGAGGTGGGGGCGAATAAGACACGACTTCGACGCATTGCACCCGCGGGAGCAGAGCACTGATAGGAGACAAAAAGAAGGTTTAAAGGGAAAACTGTGTTTTGGGGGACCTTTGAATAGATAGTGGCGGTCTCGAATGGTTTTTGTATTGTTTTATTGTTGACCCTAATATTATGGTGATTGTTGATTATGGAAGTATACAGGGGAAGACAAGTTTGGTTTTGATAAGAATTTATTTTCTTGTCTAAATTGTGGGAATGCTTTAGGAGACAAGTTATAGTTTTTGCAAGAAAAAATCAAGGGATATTCATTATCATACTATAAAGTATCTTCCCACGGAGAAATCTATGTTTAGCGTTTATTAGACTCCTTTATTCAATAAAATGTACAATTTAACTAACTATGTACATAGGAATCAGTCAGATAAAAGTAAGACTAAGGACCATTACAAATGGCCTATGGGTAACTCAACTGTTCCAGACTACTGGTCTGGTCCAGACGGAAGCGTGCCCAATTTTCAAGCGTTTATTAGAACAAAGGACATAGCTCAAAGTTTTAGCAGCCTGAAGTAGCGATGGGCTGGCCATTTTTATTTTTTATTTTATTTATTTACATATACAGAAATAGAACGGAATTTATCCAATTACTCCAATTAGATACATTATAATAATAATAATGATTATGGTTACACTGGAATGTCGCACAAATGTGCCTAGTCATATCAATATTATTAAATAATTCAAATCCTATATAGTACATGTCAAATTAGGTTGTAAATATGCCATATTTGCCGAAAGACCGACAACCGGTGGGATCAAAGAGTACTTCACCACGTCCAGACAAACGTAGTAGGATTGGGACGCCCAACGGCTAGATGTTGCAAGGACCTCCGTGCAGTGGTGGAGAGAGTGTATAAGAAAGGCCATAGATCGTGCTCAGTAGCGTATCTTGGGAGGGATTTTTTCATTTTTATGATGATATCAAATAAAATATAAATTGTCATATGAAGTACCCAAAAATGTATAAACACGTGTCACCAAGTGATATTTAATTTTGGAATTATCATCTTCATTATCACTATGCATATCACTCACAGCAATCAGCAAAGCAAAATTTAAACTATCAACACAAAACTCATTGTGCTAGTAAGAGTTATTTGAGAGTCAGATCACAACAGAGATGGCGCATACGTGGTGTCTCTTGGATGTCATGCTGGTTTCTTCGCAATATTTATCGTCACCGTAAGAGCATGTTTAAATGCCCGCATAAACTTTCTTCATATCTCATCAACCCTTCCAACTCAACCCGCGTTTTTTTTTAAACAACTAGGAGACGGAACAAGCAAGAAGCCCACGAGATGTTAAGTGCATCTTTTGCCTATACTAAGAACATAATCTACTCGGCACTGCATTGCGCCCATCAACTTGAGACATAAAAGGGTTTTAAGCCATTATACATTTTTTTTGTATCATATGACGGGGATGTACTTGGCCTTCATCTCACCTGTTTTTCAAGCCGAATAAGACCGAAGGTGCAAGCGCACTTCACCCGAAACCCTCAACAAACTGAGGATTTAAACCGAAACACAGCAATGCTGCTTGGTACCTGAAAGAGGTATGGTGGTAGTACTTCCCCGGACGAGCCCTTTTACAAAGGGCTCTACTACTCTTGTGGATGTCATGAAGCTGACTAAGAGATGTCTCCAGTAGAAGGGCATCAACTTACCTATGTTTTATCTAGCACCTTTACTACGATCATCCGCCTGCCAACTATGGTGACTATGTCAAGTTTCTCCTATTTTTAGAACAGAGCCTTCTCAAAAATAGGAGAAACTTGCCAGCAGTCATGAGCTGCTGAAGTCAGGGTACTAATCCATAACCATCGAATTGACAGGTCTATTTACTAGACCAACACTATTATTCTGCAATTTATTAAATTTTGATGTCAGATTCGTTAATATTTTGTAGCAGTAATTTTGCCTAGAGTAGGTAGGTACTTGATAGCTGTTTCATTGAAGGCTCCGTCCAAGGTTTCTTGCAAAAAATGTGAATGTAAAAACACAATTTCTTCCACCCAAAAATCCGAACATCTCAATGAATACAAGTTAGCCTGAAGGGATGAAATGGGGACCGAAATGTCTTTTTTATAATCTGTTTACTTGTTTCCGCTCTTACCAGATAATCTTTTTATACTGAACTTCCGATGTGTTTGCAGATTTTGTAAATATTCTAAATTATTTTCATTCTTAGGGTTCGTCCCTATATTTTGCTTCTGTATTAAATAGTGAAGAACTGTGACTGAATAAACTAGCATACACTATTGTTTCTTTAAACCTAAACTATCCTTAAATATTAGTAAGTAACACTTTATTGATTACCACAAAAAAATATAGAATGTCATAATAACTAAGTAATATAAGTGAACTTAAAATATATACATTTATTAAATAAAAAGTACAATTAAACTTACTATGTACAAAGGAATCAGTCAGATTACATAAGGACCGTTACAAAGGCCTATGAGTAAACTATACTTAAAATGGAATACGTAAACAAAGAATATAACTACATTTGATATGTTAAAATGAAGTTATTAATTAAATTCTTTTTCTTTCTTAACAAATTTAAATCATTCTAATACATACATATATATTTGAAAACATATTATATGAATTTAATATATTATTCTAGACTACCTAGCTTTTTATTATATTAGGCTCTGCTGTCAAATGAGGAATAATATAGAACTATAAATCGTATATATATTCGAAATTGAAATGGAATGGAACGACATTATTCGCGTAATTTTATCCCCAATGCGAAGCGTTTAACAAAGTTTAACTGAACATAAAATTTTATTAACCCATATATGAAATAGTGAGACAATCTCTTCCAATCCGAGTTTCTCGAGTCATTAGCCGCATTTTTATTGCTCCATGACTATAAACATGTCGTAAGATACCGACTGAAAACATTCATAGAATTAGTTCCCTCGTTTCGATGTTATGATTCGATTATTACGTTTATTATGTTCGATTATCGAGGTTTGTTTAGCTTTTTATCGGGATATTATTCGTTTAATGGTGAATCTGTTTATTTATAGACTTTTTAGTTATTCAGTAAAATTTCCAGTGATTTAAATATTTTTGTATATCAGCCCTTATGTTTGATTACTTTTTTAACCACCTGTGTGATCTAGTAATTTACCCACCGTTATGAGTTCCAGAGGTTCTGGGTTAAATCCTCAGGGGGTACAATATTGTGCTTGGTTTGGTAGGACTTTGTTAAAGTCCGCCTGGCTTGCTAACACCGTCTTATTTAAGTCTGTCGCCATAGCAACAATTCTAAATTGTTCTATTCTGACATTTAGAGGAAAGGTAGTTTGATTAGGATTCAGGATGGAAACGCGAAGTGCGTTTTCCTTGTCATAACTTCTATCAAACTTCGGCCTTAAGAAGGTCATTTTAAGTAAATTAATATGAAGGCCAAACGTCGCACATAATTATTATTAAATCATAGTATTATTTTCTAAGCTTTTTAGGGTTCCGTACTAAAGGTTGCCAACGGAACCCTATTACTAAGCCTCTGTTTTCCTTACGTCTGTTTTTCAGCGAGTTATATCTTATGAACCTTATTAGATCGACATTACCCACAGTGGTAATATAACTATTCGCTCTGTGAAAATCTCAACTACTAACTAACAGGAAAGAAAAAAGATAAAATCTAGAAAAAATAAAAGCGACACACAAAAAACGTGTTTTTTGTGTGTCGTTTTAATTTTATTTCTGTGAGTTAGAACCCGTGTGTGCGTGTCCACACTTGGCTGTTTTATTTAATATGATTATTTAACTGTTCGTGTTACGATGTTTAATTTTTCAGAACTCGCTTGAATTTCTCAGGAGCACAGCCATTATTTATTGCTTACGATTTCGCTTACACCAGGGAAATATTAGTGTACATTTTTCGCTCGCGTTCAACCGTCTCCTAATTTCTAATGGGCGATTTGCCACTTTGTCAATTGCCGCGATAAATCTGAGTGGCCACGGGGCGACTGAGTTATTACCACGTCTTGGTATAAATTCTGCTGTTCTTTGTTTTATTTCGCGATGCGATGGAAGTGTTTGACCTGCAAGCTATTACTTTTGATGGAACGTGGAAGTTTTATTTGTTTTTATAAGTGTGTCCTTTAAAAATTTTATGTGCGCTCAGTTTAAATCTTTCCTCTTATTTAAGGTAGGTAACATTATCTACGAGTAAAATCATTGGTCATATGAAATTTTATTTAATTTTATGACGAAGATGCGCTTGACCATCAAATTACCTGGTTTCAAGTTGTAATAAGGCAGAAGGTGGAAGCGCACATCACCCAGAATCCTCAATAGTTTGAATAACTGGCTATTGTGACAGACAAGTAAGATGGTAAGATCGTGTAGTAACTAGCCAGGCGGACTTAAACAAAGTTTAACCACCAACCAAACCAAGTTATATATTATTCTCTCCTGGGTATCGAACCCGGGACCTAGGGATCTGAAACCAATGGTTGAACCACAATACCACAGCGGTGGGTCTAACATCGATTGCTAATGATTTAGGTGGCGTCAAGCAAGATTACAATTTTAGGTAACACATTGAAACATAAATTGAAATACTGCCATATCACGCTACATGCTGTCTTTGAAGCGCAGCATTGGGCGGCGAACCGGTCTTTTTGCGTCAGATAATTCTGCTAAAATGAGTGACTTTTTTAAAAAGTCATCTTTTACATTGCTAAACAGTACATTGTTTTCGTACATTGCTAAACAGTACATTGTTTTCGTATATTGCTAACAGTACGTGTGGGCTGTGTAAAATATACTAAACAAATGGTACGTAAAAAGTTTGTATTTATAAATATTTTATTACGAATAACCTAAAATCATTTTTGGATATCTATCCAAAACAGTTAAAGCACAGCATTTCAAACGCAAAAGTTACGACAGTTGCGTCTAGCTAGGCTAGACTTTAACATATCAGAAATATACTGCCCATTAAAAATTGACATGTTTGCCAAAGTTGAATCCAGTATTAACTAAAACAAAACTGAAACGCAAAACGCAATTTGAATTTTATTGAACTACCAGTTCTATTTTGTAACAAACGGTTTTTACTCGAATAGGTTAAAAGCAAAGTTTGGATGTCGTTTCTATTTTGAAACTAAACTACTTAATAAATGATAGTCGTGTGAAATGTGAACTGGCATACAGCTGTGTATAATCTGACTGCAGTCTGAAAATACAGACTGATTAGTAGAGCATCATCATCGCCATCTTTTTTCTCGCTTCAGAGCAGGCACAGTGTTTATTTCTTTTCCATTTACTTTAGTCAGTCGCCCCTATATACATATCATCTACTTCATTCACACGCATGCTAAGTAAATTTTATCTCAACATTTAATACATGCTTTATAACAAACATGAAATCAACTATTTGGAGGTATTAAATTGTGTATGGTTTGTTTTTATACGTTGGAGTCGCAACAAGCAAGCTACCTACCTGATGTTAAGTTAAATTATTGCATTAACCTAGCCTAACCTTACTGCGTAGGTCATATACTTCAAATCAAAACACAGTAATGCTGCTCAGCGGCAGAAATAGTTTTTTTTGTGTACGACGGGGAAGCGCTTGGTCTTCATCTCACTTGGTTACAAGTTGAGATAAGGCCGAAGGTAGAGGCGCACTTCAACCGGAATCCTCAACAAACTGAAGAACTGGCTATCTTACTTCTAAATGCCGGAACATATTTTTTTTTTAAGAATTGTTATTATGACGACAGAATTAGGTAAGATGGTGGTAGCAAACCAGGCGGACTTAAACAAAATCCTACCACCAAGCAAATTATTGCTTCCCCTGGAGCTCGAACCCGAGACCTCTGGTTCTGCGATGGGTTGAACCACTAGACCACAGAGGCTGATAAGGTACGGCGGTAGTAGTTCCCTTTACAAACCCTTTCACAAGAAGTTCTACTACTATTTGTATTAATCATCCTTGATCATGGACCTATTCTGGCAAACATACGAGTATAAGAATTGTGCCTTCAAATGTATTTCATCTTTCTTACTTTTATGTTGTATATTTGCCATGACTTTGCAATTTAACATTTTACCGGTTTAATTTAGTGTAGTTGAATAAATGGCTTTTCATTTTATTTCTATGTACTATGTGTCTTTGAATGGAAGTGAGATAAACATTTCGTACATAATGCATATATTTTTTTTTAATTTAGTGGAAAACCAACAGCTGAAAATTCAGTACAAAATCTAATTAAGCTTACAGTGAGCTAATAATAGGTTTTCACGAGTAAAATATATGTATATGTATCTAATATACGAAGTTTATATATTTCCGCCGACCGAGTGATGTGCCACTCTAATTCCTGAGCTCAAGGCAAATCCCAGTCCTTGGAATCGTGTATCACCAGCTGACTCGCTCCGACATGTGAATACCTTGCATTTAGGATGCGACGTCGAAGTTCGCTGGCGGTTTCCAGCGGACAGAATACGCAACTACATTAGAATTGTAAAGTTGCCTCAGGCAGCGATCGCCGCTCCATTTGCAATGATGCGCCTAACTTTTTAATAGTTGCGAAAATTTAATTAACGCGAGTCATCAGTCACTAGACCTGTCGCTGCTCCAGATAGATAACGGGGGGTCAGACTGCACTAACCCGCCCGTGATGAATGTACCCTTAACGGACCTCAAATATGCCGCTGACGGCTCCTAGAAATGTTTGAATAACCCATGCAATTAAAGTGGAGCGGGCAGGCCGTGACGAAGGCTCCCAAGGAAATCGATTCATCCTTAAGTTACGCCTCAACTTATGCGGCACATTATTCATAAGTTTGTACTCGTGCTTTCGGACGGTCGAAATGCAAACAAACCACGATTCTTGTTATTAATCATTCAGGTTCCTTGTTATCGAATAGTGGTGGCGTGATGAAGTGGCGGCGAGCCTAATTGTTATCATCGCCAACTAAGTATTGACCGCTGGCCCCGCTGCTGACCGTTGGCCCCGCTGCTGACCGCTGGATGCTGTCCATCTATTATTTACTTCAGTAAATATATTTTTATACTACTTGGTGGAACAAGCAAGGAGCTCACCTAATGTTTAGTGCATCTCTTGCCTATAACAATGCCTTAATGCGTAGGTCACATCCACAAAGGATAAGGCCGCGTATATCATAATACGCGGCACTGCATTTCGCCCGACAACTTGAGATATGAAAGGTGTTAAGCCTCTCGTGCCCGGCAAAACGGAACACAACAAATGCTGCTTGGCTGAAATAGGTATAGTGGTAGTACTTCTCCGGTCGAGACCATTCACAAGTAGCTCTTCTACTCTTAGAACATCCAAATGATCCTCCGCGTACAGAATAGTAATTGTGTAAAACCGTCACATTTTATCAATAGCGTATTCGAGTTGGTATTCGATTATTATCTAAATTGCTTATCGGTGCGTTTGCGAACAACTTCGTCGTGTATTGAAATATTAAAGCGTCCATACAAATCTGGGGCTCATTACGGGCTCACCTTGCGAAGGTGAACGCTCCTCATTAAAATATGTACGACAGCTTCTAAATTCTACTCTTTTCTCCGCACCTCCATTTCAATATACAGGAAAAAGTGGAAGAGCGATGTGTTAGTACCGAGCCGGGTTGGGAAAAGTTTTGCCTCCCCGTCCCGTGTGGGGGCAAAAAGTGTTTGGTGAGTGTAGCTATAGCTGTGTTGGGAGAAAGTTTTCCGTGTTGCGGGTAGGGGGAGGGGACGACGCATGCGCCGTGGCCTCCCGCAGACCTGACGTGACAGTCCTGGTCAGGACTTGGTGGCTCGAGCAGGGTTTTACGGCCGGATCACTCCGTAATGCGACGCTCACGTAACTATTTGGATAACATTCTGCACTTTGTCTATCAATTATTCTAACATTTCAGGACTAAACTAGCGAATTTAAATAGATTTATTTACGCAGGTTTTAGTTTGAAAACACAAAATAATATAAGATTATGTATTCTGCATATCTTTTATAAATCGTTGCCATACCTTTACGGGTCTTAAATTAATTGAAACTACACATATGTCATAATAAAGTAAAACACATTTTTAAAGTGTCTTCATATTAAAATTGATATATGTTAAATAAATAAATTAAAACAAAAGGACACTAAAAATACAGTCACAAAGGCAGGCAGGTCATGCTGAAGGCACAGTTGCAATCGATACGATCTGCCTCACACCCCGGGAAAGTAGCGGCTAACTTTGGCACCGCCTACGACGTGGTCGCGTAGCATCGTAGCATAGCTACAAACCTATGTAGCATCGTAGCAGTACGTAGCGGCGTAGCACTGCTGATTTGCAGGAAATCTACATTCCGGATTAACCGACATTGTGCAGGCAGTTTCATATTAAATCTTGGTTTAAGTAATATCACAGTAAACCGTTGGTTTCAGGATGTCAGGGAGCGTTAAAGGTCTGAGTTTAGTGACATAAATCATCGTACCTCCATCAGATCAATTATTTAATAGTGTATTACATGTACTGTTGTGCACTTTATGAAAATCAAGAATATAAGCATTTGAGTTCTTAAAGTTACTGGAAATCTTATGACACGTCGACCGACCGTCCCATCGTTACTGGAAATCAATCTTAAGTCAATTAAAAAATCGAGCTATTTTAATCGATTTTTTAAATTAAAAAAACGATGCCAAGAAGTATAAAACTGTGTCATAACTGACAACGAGCACTCCGAATAAGTGTAAACAAAGTTCCAAATAATTTGATTAGGTTACAGAATGTAAGCCAAGTATGACATTTGATTATTATTTTTATTTTAAAAATATACTTACGTACTCGTTCTTGAGGCACAGAACTGGTTTAGTGCCAACAAAACAACAAAAATACATTATATGTACGAGGTATATGCGATAAAAACAATGATAGAAACTCATGTCTTTTTATTATTTAGATGTCACATTACTATTTGTAACAAATAAGAAGGTTTTGTGAATAAATTGTTTGTGTAGATGAGGGATAACTGCGTTGTTTTGGCATCACTGAAAATAAAAAATTGTAATTATAATGTCATAGTAATAAATCATTTATATATTTCGGATTCATATTCAAGCATACAAACAAAATATATTTCATTGACAACTTAAGTAGTACCATTAAAAATGGCTTGTTATTATACAGGACGTTATTTTTCGAAAGAGAAGTCTTCTACAAGATATATTGCCACTGCTTTGAGGGTGCGATAAGGTTATGTTAGGTTGTCAGGACCTACACTACGTCAGAGACTTGTGCTGTAGGTCGAGCCATACAGAGATAGATAGATAGACAACTCTTTATTATTTATCATTTTGAAAAAAACAACAAAATACTGGTAGAAGAAAACTGTTTTTTTTTTTTTAAATGATTGGTTAGCTCTTAACCTCTAAAGCTCTCCTCTTAAGACTTGTCTAGCTCTAGGCTAAAGAAGAGCTAGTCTTCTCAGAAAGCTCACTCTATCGTAGTTGCGTTATCGTTCTACCTCATGTCTTCGATAGAGTGACCTTTCTAAGAAGGCACTGACTTCTCCGTACAATGATGGAACACGCCAAACCCTTTGACGCCGAACTTCGGTATGAGGGTGGTCGCTAGCCAGGTGGATCTATACAGGTCATACCACAAGTTTTAACATAAAATTATTTTTCGTAGAAAAGGTTCAAAACTCTTGTAATAAATGATCAGCGCTCAAGCTGAGTATAGATATGACATAAAACATTCGGAATCTGCGTCAGGACAATACAAGACTATTTTATTATATTTTTGCATTTCAAGTGATTGCACTTGGTCACAACATTTACAATTATAATGATACAAAACTTTACAACCAGCGATGAGACTCGAACACGCATTTTTTACATAGTCTAGTCTTTTTTACATAGTTTTTACAACCCTCGTTGTTCAATAAAAAATGCGTGTTCGAGTCTCATCGCTGGTTGTAAAGTTTTGTATCAGTATAATTGTAAATGTTGTGACCAAGTGCAATCTCTTGAAATGCAGAAATATAAAAAATACTCTTGTTATGAAATTCCCGAGCAACAGTATGTGCATATACACCACACAACAGCAGAGAACTCTATACAGGTTTTAACATAAAATTATTTTTCGTAGAAAATGTTCAAAACTCTTGTAATAAAGGCTCAGCGCTCAAGCTGAGTATGGATATGACTTAAAACACTCGGAATCTGCGTCAGGACCCTCGGTGCTCAATAGAAGAATGCGGGTTCGAGTCCCGTCACTGGTTGTGAAGTTTTGTGTCAGTATAATTGAAATGTTGTGACCAAGTGCAATCACTTGAAATGCAAAAATATAAAAAAAAATACTCTTGTTATGAAGTTCCCGAGCAACAGTATGTGCACATACACCACACAGAGAACTCGGCTCGTGAACTTGAAAACGACTCGCGCGCAACTTTCCAGGATTTGTTGTGACTTGTTGTTGCTGTTTGTTACCGAACAAAATTTGAGTTGCTAAACTAAAGTTGTGGATATTTAAAGGGAACTTTTTCACGGAGTCAACGGCCGGCTGGACCGTCACCCAGTTTCTGAGCAGCCGAGTTATGGCACTTGTTGGGAAGTAGTTGGTCCAGGCAAGAGGGGCTGCAGTGAAGGTCGTGCCGCTAATTCGACCTTGCCTACAAGTTCGCGAGCTCTGGAACAATAGTTTTGGGTTCCAGTTTGTCCAGTTTCGTACCCGAATAGACGGAATACAGCTGTTACTTGGGATTTGTGCGTGATTCGATGTAGCGCCTACTTACAATTTTACATTCAAATACAGCTATTGTTTAAAGTTGCGCATATTATACATAAATAATATATAAATAGTACATAAAAGCAAACCTGTAGGATCTTGAAAAAAGCGCCTGTGTCAGACACAGTGATTTGAAAAGGATATCGATTGACCTTTATAGAATTAAACAACCATCTTTGCCGTCTGTATCTGCGTCATGATAATATTAAAATAATACCTGCGTAACAGAAAACAAGCATAGACGTTTCCATTCACATTCTTGACCAGCTGGCCTGTTACCTAACTCTGTTTAATTTCGGTTTCAACAAAAATGGCTGCTTTTTTTTTTCTTCTGGAAATTTATGGGCTTCATTGATAAGACAAAGAAAAGCCGCCATTTTGTGTCTATTGAAACCTTTAATGAAACCGAATTGAAACATGCTTCATAGCTCACTTGGGAGTAACTCTGCCTTTCACGCTGTAGGCTGTGGGTTCGATTCCCACCCAGGAAAAATATTTTTCTGATGAATGTAGATGTTTGTTCTGTGTTTAAGTGTTGTAACACATAGTAGGTATGTATTAATAAAAAGTATTTAAGTATTATATCCGTAATCTAGTTCCCATAAGTCATGCTCTGCTTTGTTGGGAACTAGCTGGCGCTGTGTGATAGTAATGTCCGGTAATATTTATTATTCGAGTTAGGTGATAGGTCACCAGAATCTGTACTGCGTATCTTTGTATCTTTTCCAGTAGGAGGAAGAATATTATGTGGTTTTGCGAGAATGATAAATTCATTGAAATAAAATATTCATCAACATTTTATTTAAACACTATAACTAAAATTAACGGGATATTTACAATGATTTGTTAATAAGATATGATGTTTAAGATATGCATTAAAACCAGTGGTAGTGTCGTTAGTCACAGTAAATTCTGAGGAAGAGGGAAGATCGTTTCGGCGATCATTTACTACCTTCATTCTTACTCGCAAAGGCTTCAGTGTATCCGTGATCTTGGCGCATGCAACTGAGTCGATATATCTGATAACTCAAAAAACATAAAATCATGGTAAATATACCGTTAATTTTAGTCATAGTGTCCATGACCATGATAGTGTCAAAAGTTATTTTATTTAAATGTAATGAAGATTAGTATTATTTATTATTTTTTTTAATATTTTACATGTTTTAAATTTTTTTGAATACTCGTGTTGTAATAAGTTACAAATTATAATTTCAATTTATCTCATAAAATCGTATATTGATTTTGTTATTGGCTATTTTTAATCGTGCTAATTCATAAGTAAATGGAGGACTGGACAAAAAATATATATGCTAGGGTGGTCACTAAGGTACAAAAAAACACAAAAACAGTGTAGTAATAAGCTAGCGTCTCCCATATCTTTACCATTGATGGTAAAGAAAGCATGGTGACTTTGGAAGCTACTAAAAATGAGATTGCTACTACTTTCTCACATTTCATGTTTTTTTAATCACATTAATGACTTTTATTAAATCACATTTCAGTTATATTGGGTAATTTTAAACTAGTGCGATAAAGTAACCGGCTATTTTTTGTGATAAAAAAAAAAACAAGATTTACTTTTAAGTTTCACAAAGACGACTTACGACTCTGAACAGCACTTTTTCTGCCTCAGAGCGCGGATCAGCTAACAGCTTATTGAAAATACCATCATTTCTGTTTACACTATAAGTCATCACAATCACATAGACGTGCTAAAACTGGACATATGAATGTAGTTATTGGGCTTTTGTCAAATATTATAAGGTCACTGGGCAGGTTATAAAATATGTATGGTTTGGTATATAAACTAAGCCTACGTCTATGTAATGTTTCTGATACCTCGACATTTAACGTATTTTAAACGGTCCTCGTGGTTCTTCAGTGACGACTCAAAATAGTAATTTAAATGTAATTCCATGAACTGAAATCCAATTAAGCACCGCGAATCTCAACTCGTAAACAGAATCGTCAAAGTCAAGAAATCGGGGTCTTTTCATCATCGCCGTGATTAACCGATCTCCGTCAAAGGCTTCAAACAAATTGGCCACGACAAAATAATGGAACTTAATAACCATTATAGGACAGCATTACAGATTAATTGTAGTAGCTAAATTGTACCCGAGGCACTGGCGCACCTGAATGTAACTAAATTATGGAGAAATACGGGCGTCAACGTCACTAATCCAAAACATTTTTTTTAAATAAAAATAATATTTATTTATAGTCTCTCACAATCAGGTCCTTAATAGTAGGTGGCTTAGGTGACATTGAACCTGTTTAGTTAGAGACTGGTGCCTGAGATAGGTTTTCGAAAAAACCTGTATTACAGGTCACCAGGTCTGCTCACTCCACGGACTCAAAGAAGACCGTAACCAAATACCTATAACCTAAATAATCTGCTATAAGATGGTTAAGTTAATATAACAGTATATTTAGTACGTAAGTATGAGTGTTAAACAGAAAATTGAGGATGAAAAAAAAAAAAAAAACAAGAACATATAGTTTAAATTAATATTTTGATCCCATTATAATTGATATGAAATGTATTAAAATAGATCTCTAGAATGTGGTATGTATAATAATATTGAATACCTATATGTTACTTTGATAGTCAAAATATAAAATGAGTTTTATTTTTATTTTCCGTGCTGCATTTTTTGCGCAAATTATCATAGAACCAGCATATAAAAAATATATATGAACTATGAAATCGTATAGGTAATTCGTTGTATTCGCATTTTTTTACAAACTTAAGGTTTCAGCAGAATTGTCGTTCGCGATCTATTTACCCGGTTAATTACCGTCCAATGAGGAAATATTAGCCGGGCAGCTAATAAGCCGTTCGCCACAATTAAATTGGAAGGGTAGCAATCGTTATTCATAAACAATAATATATCAAAGCGATATTCTCAAGACGGCGTTCGCCGCAGAGCAATGCGTCATAGCGCGCGTGCTCGGGTTAATTTATATTATAAGTTTACGAATTTTTGGTAAATTAGCTCGAGGCAAGAAGATAAATTAAGCAGTTATGTTTTATTTTATTATAAACAAAGTTAATTCGAAGCATGCTAGAGATTCACACAGAAGTCTGGCTCTAACCTTTAATCATATTATAAACATATTATAAGTATTTCGGTGTCAGCTCTATACCGTATAGCAACATTGCAATTGAAATTGCGGGTCAAGACTAACTTTAATCATGAATATCCGAAAGGTACTGCTAACATTGACATTGTTTTTTCATCTTAGCCTACGTCATATTTTTAAACAGCTATCATGTAAACGGTCATCTAATGAAATCATCGGTCAGCTCATTATAAAGGTTTTGGTCAGCTCTAAAATATATTTTGTCGTAAAAAAAATATATTAACATAAATATATGTTTGTTGTAAAAAAAATCTTTTAAATTGGTATTATTGCTGATCGAATGTAAAAAATATCATGTAATTACTTGCTTTTCTAAATCAGACAAAGATCCATAAAACATATTAAAATAATGAAAACCAGCAGCAAAATACGTTCTGGCATAACATCGAGCAAAACACGAGCCTCGTCGTATTTATGGTTATATGGAGCAAAAGTTTTGCAGCGTAGGAGCTAAAGCCATCGATTTTCAAAACTTTTTCATGGAAATAAACCTACTTTCGTTGTGTACGCGGCCCCGTGTTACTGTGTGCGTGAACGCGGGTACTAACACAAACGAATGGTGTAGGTCTCATGATTCTGATGTTGTAAAATCGCGGATTTTAGTAAAAACTTAAAGCTTAAAACATACAATATCATTGAATAGATGTTGATTAAAAATGAGAGTAATACATACATATCATTTGTAAAACTTACAGAATTCGCTGACCCCAGAAAAGTTAGCTTAAAGAGCTGACTTATGGTTGATCCGTCTGTTATAAAAACTCGTTATGTTTTTAATGTTTAAATTTCTTTGCGTCAAATGGATTTCATGAACGATGCTTCATTTATTATAGCTGTCACGACGTCTTACAAGTACTTTTCATATGTAAAGTAGAGAATAGACAAATGCTGTTTTAGCTTATCCCATGACACATCATAAGGTCTATCGACCGCTTGTATCGACGAACCCACACACACAAGCCAGCGTACTTGTAATGGGTCCGCAAAGAAAACTTTTTAAAACTTTTCCAGCGAGGCAATATGGCTTGTGTTCTCAACCGTTATGTTTTATTTAGGTAACCGGTGGCCGTCTCTTTCTGGTTCATGAAAAAACTCGCTTGAACGAGCGGGATGGCTTTATTTTATGCGTTACTTATCTGCGGAGCGGCTGCCTTGCCCGGGATACGAAGTAATTATTTCTATTCTGTCATTGCCGTGTATTTTTTATGTTCTACTGTCAATTTTGGTTAACTAGCTTCTGGCTAAGAGACTACAAAATTAGCTGGCGGATAGGCAAGGTTTTATTTATAAGGCATATAATAAAGACATTCTGTATAAGAACAATATCATTCAGGACTAAAAAGATTTTTCCACACATACAATAACGTACATTTCAATAAAAATTAACAAAGTTTTTTTTTTTATTGGACGACGAGGAAGCCTCCAAGTAATCCAAGATAGGTTCTTTAAATAAGTGTATCATTTCCATTAGAAGCATACCATGTGCACTATAGACTTGTACCCATTATCTTATGAAGTATTCTTTCCATAAGGTCTCAAAGAGTGCAGTCTCATGGCGAGTCGTTTATCAAGATCGCCCGATTGGGGCGGCTCAGCTGCGCTTTATTGGAGAATTACAGGCCCCATTCAAATTTTAATTTATATTTCTCGAGTCAAAGCCGGGAATTGGATTTCGGAGTATGAATTTGGTATATAAATGATATTGCCCGGAGATTTTTTTTATTGTTCGACGGGGAAACGCTTGGCCTTCATCTTCAGTGGACAAGGACTTTTTTACTATAGAATGTAGTATATTTACCAGCAACAGTTCTTTGAATATTTTTTTTATCTTATCTCACCTGATTACAAATTTTGATAAGGCCAAATGTGGACGCGCACTTCACCCTGAATTCTCAACTGTCTGAAGAACTGTCTATCTACTCTAAATGCCGGAGCACAACCATTTGGAATTGTTATGGTGACAGGCTTAGGTAAGATGGTACCTAGCCAGGCGGAATTAAACAAATTCCTACCACTAACCTAAACCGAACCTCTCTGGACCTGACACCGATAGACGAACTACTTCACCACAGAGGTGATTAAAATTAATAATTTTACACAGGTTTTTGATGAAATACTTAAAACAAAACAAGCCTCATAGCTCAGTTGGTAGTAACTCTGCCTTTTGCGCTGTAGGTTGTGGGTTCGATTCCCACCCAGGACAAACATTTGTGTGATGAATGTAGATGTTTGTTCTGTGTTTGGGTGTTGTATTGTATGATAAGTATGTATTAAAAAAAAAAAAGTATTTATGTATTCTATCCGAATCTAAATATATCTAGTTCCCATATTACAAGCTATGCTTAGTTTGGGGCTAGATGGCGCTGTGTAAAATGAATGTCCTTTAATATATATTTTTTTTTATGTAAACTAATGGAACCTTGCCATGATCTTGCTGCGGTCGGTATAATGTAAAAATGTTTTCTTTTGACATTATAAATTAAAACAAATACATTATCATCATCATCAACCTATCGCAGTCCACTGCTGGACGTAAGTCTCCCCCAAGGTGCGTCACTGAGCCCGATCTTTGGCCTTTCACATTCACTCTCTGCCCGCCACTGTACGGAGGTTATCGCTCCATCTAGCCGGAGGACGTGTAGGAACACTACGCTTGCCTAGACGTGGTCTCCACTGAAGGAGTCGTTGACCCCAACGTTACCCACAATTATACATTAAAACAAATACGCTTCTTGTCTTTGAAAATATCCACACATGTTTCACCTCTATATAAACCATCCTCAGCCCATATTGTCTTGCTGCTAAGTCGACGAATGCCTCAGCTGACATAATGCCGCTCCGAGCGCTGGTAGTGTTATTTCTGTTTTCAAATAAAAAAATGGATATTTGCAAATTTACGCCTGTATTCCCTATCTTTGAAGAATACAACAATTTATTCTTCGTTAAAACGTTTGCCCCTTGTGGGAATCGAACCCACAACCTACAGCGCAGTAAGCAGAGCTACTACCAATGTGAGCGTAGATTTAAGACATAATATGACGTAGAGCGTTTCAAAATGACTGTAACTTGTAGTGTGTTGTTGTTTTAAAAACTTTTCAATTTAAAATTAATTGATTCATCATATTTATTATTAATAATCCAGTTACATTAAATTGTAAAACCCACAAAACAATATCTCATCCCGATTTCGATTTCTAACGCCTAATAACATTTCCCTTAATCTTAGCGCGCGTTTTAAAGCGCCTTTATCAGGAGTCCGAGTTCTCTCGTAAATTACAAAGCCATTGTTTAATGCGCGCTCATTACATAGATTGTTATAGGGGTGGTGCTATGACTTGGTATGAGTTTTCAAAGGAAAAATTATATATTTGATTTATTTGGTTGTTTTAAACTATTTGTTCGCAACTCATTCGTTTTAAGTCTGGTTCAGAATGAATCTGGAAAAATTAGTGGCGAAGATAATCAAAAATATTTATTAAAAAAAAACAGTAGTATCTCCCTCTCCTATACAAACGTAGTTTATCGTGCAGCGTTTCAAATAAAAAATGCATCATATACTGTTATGTATATACGAGTATTTTGATTTCAATTGTTTTTTAAGAAAAAGTAAACCTCTCGTCTTGTAACCTATCACATATTAAATACTATAGTTACTTGCATACCGTGGGTATATGCCAAACGTGAGTTTGGACGTGCCTCTGACTCCTAGTAGATGATCCTCATAAGATACACACTCTGAATAGTGATCAACAGTGAATCCTCGAACGGAAAACTTGTCTTCTTGCTTTCCATTTTATCTCTAACAATAGATTTCATTTATTTTATGTAACCCGGCCAAGGCTTCTCCAGTGTAAGGTATACCTACTAAAGTAAAGCCCCTACGGGAGTCCAAATCACACTTAGCCGTTTTTTAATAATGGTTAAACGTAGTAGATCTCATTACTAGCATTAGTAGCACATCATTTAATTCAAGCTGGATAAGCAATAGTATCATTGAAATATAAATATTAGGTCCTTACATATGAAATTGGCGTTTTGTATGGGAGGAACATAAAGGCAATTTTTTCATATTAAAATATATTTTATTAATCAAAGTATGTACCATTGCTATCTATACACTTTTGCCATCTTATAGATAGTTCATTGATCCCTTTACTAAAAAAACCATTCGGACGGGAATCAATGAAATCTTTGAAAGCGGTTTGGACTGCCTCATCGGAATTGAATTTTTTCCTTGCAAGAAGTTATCCAAATTTCGAAAAAAATGGTAATCTGTTGGAGCAAGGTCCGGAGAGTACGGTGGATGTCTTAGACATTCCAATTGAAGCTCCTCTAATTTGGTAGTCGTCTGTTGGGCCGTGTGTGGTCTAGCGTTGTCTTGAAGCAGCAGTGGCGTAGAGCGATTGAAAAGTCTCGGTTGTTTAACAGCGAGCTTTTCCATCATGGTTTGCAGTTGCTGACAATAGACATCAGCCGTAATCGTCTGACCAGATTTAAGAAAGCTATAGTGTACGACACCGGCACTAGTCCACCAAACGCTTACAAGTAACTTTTTTTGAGTCAATTTTCGCTTGGGGCAAGATTTTGCTGGTTCACCAGGGTTCAGCCATTGCGATGAGCGTTTACGATTATCGTACAGGATCCACTTTTCATCACATGTAATGATCCGATTTAAAATTCCTTCATTATTGTGCCGGTTGAGTAATGTAACGCAGCAGTCGACGCGCGTTTGTCGGTTTGCTTCACTCAATTCATGAGGTACCCACCTTTCAAGCTTTTTCACCTTCCCAATTTGCTTCAAGTGGATTAAAACGGTTTTGTCACTAACACCGCAGCCTGCAGCTAACTGTGATGTGGTTTGCGATGGATCTGCTTCCACAATAGCCTTCAATTCATCATTATCGACCTTGGTCTCCGGCCGTCCACGGGGCTTGTTCTGCAGGTCGAAATTTCCAGAACGAAAGCGTTGAAACCAAAAACGCACCGTGTTTTCTTTTGCGACACCACCACCATACACATCATTAATCCTTCGAGCCGTTTCTGCAGCACTGGTGCCACGGTGGAACTCGTACTCGTAAATAATGCGATATTTTAAATTTTCCATTTTGTGAAATGAGTGACGCAGAAAAAAAAAGCAAAAGAGAAAAAAACAAATGAATTACGGTTTTCGAAACACAAATGCATGAGTAAATAGCTGTTTAAATTTGAATTTGGAATTCCTAACCAAAGAGGAGATATTTAAGATCAAAGTGGCCAGTACGACAAAACGCCAATTTCATATATAAGGACCTAATACTAAAAATCAATTGGATAGTAGGTTCGAAAAATATTCCTTCTATTGCTCCTAAACCTCTATATAAAAAATTTAAGGAGTATGGTATGTTTACTAACAATTGTCTCTCTATTATGGTCTGTTATGGGAATAACAGCATATTGAAAAGTCCCGTTAAGCGTTGAGGTGCTACGAAAGTGCTACGTCGTAGCATGTAGATACGAAGTGCGACACAGGTGCTGTTTTTGCCACAACCACCCCCTTTACATACATTGCTTCCACAGTTAGAACACAATGTCGCCTCTGATGAGGGATCGTGACTTGTGTTTTTTGAGAATTTACTGATTTTCCACTTCACTGGTTACGATACTGTGATAGATATTTGCAACAGTGTGCTATAATTTTCATCGTGATAGTTTCATTTCACCCCATTTAAATAAAACATAGCTAACTATCAGATAATGACAAAGTGTACCCTTTTTTGAGTTCCGTACCCAAAGGTTCCAACGGGACTAAGTAATAGGGATTACTAAGACTTCGCTGTTCGCCCGCCTGTCTGTCCGTCTGTCTGATCTTTAAATGGCTGTATCTTCTGAACCGAACCTAAGGTTAAAATATTGTTGCTAGTAATATATGTTATTAGGGCAGATTACCTGTCAAATTCATAAAACCATATCTTGGCACGTGGTTTGGTGAATTTGACGTGGCTATGATGGCAATTCCGGGTAAAGTGCGCCTCCACCTTCGGCCTTGAGATGAAGACCAAGCGCTTCCCCGTCGTATAGTAATTAAAAAAAAGGTGGCGCTGTGTAAACATAATGCCCTGTAATATTTTTTAACATATAGGTATAATCAAGTCCAGTCTTCTGTCAAAGACGATTAACAATTTACCATGAGTATCATGCTGCGTTTCTTTTAGCCGCTTGCCTGAGGCCAGTGGCAGTCAACTTCCGGCAACTGGCGCTGTGTCGAAAGCTTTACGATGTAGGTTCTGCACGGTCTGATTATAAAATTACCGCAGCGCTCGTAACTTCGTAATGGAGTGTTGTTTGTACTCGTTTGTGCGCATTTCGCTACGCTGAAAGCACGGATGTGGATGCTTACATTACTTTTTGATCACATATAATGGAACTGAGTTTTTAACGTTCTAGCTTAAAAAAAATCACGCACGTTAAGGAAGCATAATTTTTTGCCAGCTAAAACATCATTAATTGTGGCTAAAGTACCTGTGGCTTACGTACAGTTTGTTTGGACAAACAAATTTATGATTTACTTACGCTGCCCAAACCCAAATAATTGTTGTTTTTCGGCATTTACAGGTAAGAATGTCAATTTCTCATTCTGTTGAGGATGTTGGGTAATGTGCGCTTCCTCCTTCAGCCTTATCATATCTTCACACTAAATGAGACGAAACCTAAGCTCTTCCCCGTCGTAGAATAAAAGCTTGCCCTACCTTCTAACCCCTCTGAGAAGCAGACGTGAGTCTGTTTGTACTTGCCAGCTTTTAAAATACGTAAAAGCTTGCGATGCGTCTCGGAATACAAAGTCTGTCATCCCATAAGTTTTCATAAGCTTTACATCTTACACACATAGTTTTAAAGTGTAAATCGCAATAGCTTGGAAGCTAATCGCAATATATCACTGGGGATCCGCGGCACTGCGGCATTGTCACGTGCGCTGAGCAAACCGCTGCATGCTGTTGCTTGCTTCGCGTCAATGTCATGCGAATTCAATACTTCGTTCAAAAATATACATTGGGTGAAATCGATTCGATTTTTTTTCTTGGAATTATAGTTACCTGTTTCATGCGTTATTTTGCGGTAGCCCATTGTAATATAAACCTGAAAATAGAAATGCATTTATTACTAAGTGGATTGGTCACAGAGTATTCCTGATAAAAAACTAATCGACACGTGTTTTGACTCTGTACGAAGTAGGAATAAAAATAATAATTATTATTATTATCACTGGACCATCATTTACACAGCGCCGTCCAAACTAAGTTGTAATATGGGAACTAGATTACGGATATAATACTTACATACTTTTTTTTTGTTAATACATACTTATCATACAATACAACACCCAAACACAGAACAAACATCAATATTCATCACACAAATGTTTTGGTGCGCTTCTACCAACTGAGCTGTGAGGCTTGTTTGCTCACCAGAAGAATAATTTTATTTCATGCAATCGTAAAAAAACTTTTATCAGTCATGTATGTAATTCTGTATCTGCAGATAGAAAGATAAATGTACCCTCAAGGGACGAGTATGATTTTTGAACATCAAGGTCGAATAGGCAATATGGACATCTTTTATTTTTGGAGAGAAAAAATAATTTAGATATGAAAGGATATTTTATTCAATAGCATTTTATTTTATATCAATTAATATATAATCAAATTTTTGTATTTTGAGTTTCAGTTCAAATTTCAATTTTTCACTTGGTCACAACATTTACATATATCATTATGACACAAAAATTCACAAGCACGACTCACGACACGACGGGTTCGAGTCTCGTCGTGGGTTGTGAATTATATGTCATAATAACATTTGTAAAGTCTATATATTAGCTACAGTAGTCGCGTATTACTTTTTTTAATAGGGTAAGTCTAGATTACTGTACCGAGAGTACCTCGCGATTTATTTTGTCCCCACGAAGGCTGCACGAACGATCGCGTTTGCAGTCGCATAAATACAGACTGTAATTAGCATCCTTAGTTAGCGTTTCGGTGTAACCTTAATTTTTACTTCTCGTGATGCTTATCTACTGAAAAATTGCAGTAGAAATATTACTTAGTTGCGGTGCGGCTCGGAATTTATTTTACTATGCCAAGACAGGTAATTTGTTTTTGAATTTGTGACTTGGATACTGGGTGGTATAAAAAAGTTAGTTTTATCTTAAATGTAGCGATGTAATCAATGGGGTAACTAGCTACCTAGGACAATATCTAATCCTGGGCTCCGATTCTACTAAACCAATCGCTTAACTATGACAGTGGAATCGTTGCATAATTGCCACTATGTGGTGCCTTTGGTATTCTAGTCAATCTACGATGATATCATTGCCATTGTAAATCTATAGGTTTAGTAAAATCGGGCCCCAGATTCATTGATACCTTTATCCAATATCAATTTTTCAGTAAATTAATTTAGTGTAAAGCATTCGTACAAAAAGCTAAGTTCGGTAGGTAGGTTGGAAGCGTGCGTTGGATGCAGAAAATGGCCGTACGGGCGATTGTACGGATACGGAGTGACGAAACAGTGAGACCACATTTCAAAGAATTCGGGATTCTCACGCTGCCCGGTATAGCTATCTCACCAGTGGCACTATACGTGAGAAAAAACCTAGCTTCGTACGCGACTCACGGTCATTTCGCATAACACGTAATCAGCACAAACTTGTGCCCTTGCCACGGACCCTCGAGAAATCATCGAGATTAACTCATATTATGGGCCCAGCAGTGTACAATAAGCTGCCCGAGTCCATCAAAGATGCGCCAAACTACGCTATCTTTAAAAACAGACTAAATCGCTGGCTTATCGACAAGACTTTTTATAAAAATTATGACTTCATAAGTCATATTACCCGATAGACAGATGCTGTATCATTGCTGTACCTATACTTCACTACTTGTACACATTGTAGTTGTAGTTTTTATGTATTATGATTTTTGACGTTTAATGATAATTTATGAATAAATGACTATAAATGTAGTTGAAAAACAGATATAACATTACTGACATCACTATCATGTAATTGTTTGATGAAGAATTCTACCTTTTCATGAAAATAATACCCATAATTCACATCACATGATAAATACGCACAAATTACAATAAAATTACATCAGGAAACATAGCGGAGACTCACGTGCGTGGCCTAACTGCCGTAGATTAGGGCCGCGTTGACAGCTGCGTGCGCGCCGCTCGTGCCAGGCACCGCTATCGCTCACCATCGATGACTAATAAACACAACGCAACTCACCTAGCCGCGAAAACATACCTTATCTATATTATTATAGAGATTCAAATACAAGCGCCGAACCCGAAGTCAATCTCGCGACCCAGCAATCAAGACAATCAAGTCTTACCATCAAATTGAATCCTCCGCCGCCGACTTAAAGATGGGTTTCGCATTACAAAGCGTGCCCAGCTTATAATCGTGCCCACTTCTAGCGAACACTTCAAAAGTTCGCCCCCGAATTGAGCGGTCCGTGTCAGATTCGTGTGTACGCGTAGCGACGCACTATTTCGTGGGAAATTATCATTTTATTTCTTCATTTCCATTTCGGTTTCACGGTGTTGTAACAATTTTATTAGGTGTATATATCAAGTCACATTTGCACGAATCACGCGTTAGAAATTTGTTGTGAGATATTAGTCTGTATAAATCTATCCATTTGGTAAGCGAGTTAAGTGTTTTCAATAGTTCTGATAATAGTTTTGTTATCAAAAAGTTGATAACCAATTTAGATTAGTGGCTTAGCTTATTGTGACTAGATCAAGCGATATAATCGCCTCGCCTCGCTGTCTCAAGGCGTTGTCTGTAAAGTTTTATCTACAGAAGAGCACCTTTAGATTACTCATTTCGCAATAGCCCAAGGCAATTAAAAGCAAGGGGTAGTGGTATCATTAACCGGGAGCGGGCCAGGCGTCTTAACAAGAATATAATGCAATTTTAAAATAATCCCGCAAAAAAGAAATTAATGCAGGCACCTCGCTGGATTCCCTTTTTATCTCCTTAATTGGTTTTCACATCTTCCAGTGGAAAAAATATCGTGTTCTTTGTAATCTCAGGCGATGTTTTAATAAATATAACGAAGTGATCTCGAACTTGGGGTGAGAAAAAATATTGCCGCCCTTAAATAAACCTTCACACTTGAAAGATCAACGTGGCAACTGGTGCGTTTAAGATTTATTGGACAATAATTACGATTTTTTGAGCTAAGAAATGATTAATGTAAATACAATTTATATTGTAATTATCTCATAATGTGAACTTTTGCAACATAAGATACTTACTATTGTTTTATATAATTTCGTTATTTTGGAGAACGAGAGCTGACCCATATCTAAATCATATAAAAAAAAAGTATTTTGTAACAGGCCTCATAGCTCAGTTGGTAGTAGCTTTGCCTTCTTCGCTGTAGGTTGTGGGTTCGATTTCCACCCAGGACAAACATTTGTGCTATCAATGTTTCTTCTGTGTTTGGGTGTTGTATTGTTTGATAAAAATGTATTTACATAAAAAAGTATCCGAGTATTAATTCCGTAATCTCGTTTCCATAACTAGCTTTGCTTAGTTTGGGCTGAGATAGCAGTGTGAAATTGATAAATAATCCTGTAATATAGAATATTTTTTTAATATTGTATTTAATATATTGTTATTATACGTTCCAATAAATAAATGTAGTATATATTAATTTGTATGTAGTTTTTATTGTATATGGCTAAAAACCGTAGATACTGTAAAGTAAAATCTAAACGTTATCTTAATTTGTCTTAAATAAAGTCATTAAAAAAACCCCATGCTTTCCTGCGAAAAGAATCGGGGGTTTTCAAAAAGGTAATTATTCTCTATATGTATTGCAAGTCACCATTTTACGTCTCTAACAGTACTAACTTTTGGATTGGCCTTAAAATCACTCATACGGACCCGTGTCCAATAACGGAATCAAAGCACTACAGTGTAATGTAATCCACTCATAAACCCTGCAGTAATCCTTCCATTCTGCAGTGCTTGTGTCATCAACGGTAGTCACGGCTAGGGATGCGCTAAAGTTTGTCATAGTAAAGGTCCATATCGGAGTCCTATTGCAGATCCCCCTAGAATATATGTGATACCAGCTAAAAATGCGTAACAGCCAAATTTTGCATTGGTTAATGAATTATTCCACCAATTGTTAATCCAAAACATCTAAGAAATATCTATCTAATTTGACTGAACTATAGAAAAAAATATATAAATAATTAAAAAAAACTAAAGCAGTGCATAACGTGAATCTGAAAATTTTAAGTAATAAAATGCATTATAAATATTTTTTAAAGCAAACTTGCTCAGTTATTTATACAATGTTCATACACGAATACAAAGATCTAGAGAGCATTATGTACGATTTTAAATTTTCACCATATGCACCAGATTCGGATTACCACCGATATTTCGGAGTGGTTGATAACTCACATCACCAGTCTAAATTTTAATCACCCCCCTCACAACCCCCTTGGTTGCCTAAGGCTCCGGACGGCCGCTCCTTACACGATATTCCCATTACTTAGTCCAGGGCGATAATAAAATTTAATATAATGCCCTGGGCACCGGATGCGACCACAATGGCAGACGGCATTGGGCCGGAGCGTGAACTTTGAGACGGATCATCCTGTGTATTTTATTTTTCATAAAATTTTATGCAGCAATAATTCGGAGTTTTACTGCTATTCGGCGCATCGAAGGCTCGAGGAATAGGGATGGCTGACTTGTTGCTCTTCAATTACAACACAAAAACGAAATAATGTTGATTTATAATATAAATCGTGTACTTAATACATAATTTATAGTATCCATACAGTATATACAAAAGAGATACATTAAAAACTATTTTACATATACCATAGCTAAAAAAACTGTTTTGGGTTGTAAATTACACAGGTTTTTAATATTTTGACAAAAATCTTGCATTTTACCTATACTAAGGAGTACTTTTAAGGCCAAGCGCTTCTCTGTAGTAGAATAAAAGAAAAAAAAACTAGCAAAATATTTTTTGGATATTATAAAATTGAATTGTGTTATATACTTAACAGAACCTATACAATTTAGAAGCAGGGCCAGCGCTGTATTGAAACTTTTCACAGCTTGTTATTATAAGGGTCAAGTAAAATTGCTTATGATAGCCAGTTCCTCGATCTGTTGAGATTCCGGGTGAAGTGCGCCTCCACCTTCGGCCTTATCGTAACTTAACAGCCTTATCGTAGCTTAGGTGATATGAAGCTTAACTTTCATCTCACTTATGGCAACTTCACGTTACGTTTAACGTCGGAGAATAAAATAATATGATCCTAAATTGCTTTGTCTATTTTTTTAAAATAGAAACCAAAATCAGTTATTGTGAGTGAAGGCGAATATTTGTGCTAAAATAATCCATAATCAAAGGCGTATATTCACCGTCTGATTTTCTTACGCTAAATTTACCGCAAAAATTCTCGAAAGCAATAAAATACACGGTTTCTGATCCTGTCGAAGTGCCTTAGGCTGAAGGGTTACCGATAGTATATCTATTGTGCGTCCATCTCTAAGAAGAAAGGGGTACTAGGGGAAAATGCGTCCATTGGTATGGAAACATTTACACCAAACGTAAGCAAGTACCGAACATTGTCGGGCCACGACTGTAATTTGAATTCACACAGTACGAATTCTTAAAGGGTAAAAGTATCTGTTTACGGTGTGATCGTTATCCATAGAAATGAAGGGTTGCTAGGAGAATATTGAGAAATGGACCGGTTAACGTTGTTACGGCCCCCTGGAGCCACTGGATTAGAGTTGCCGCTGTGAAAAATGTTTTGTTTTTGCTCTTCAATCATTGGAAATTTATCGCTTTAAGTGCACTACCGGAAAAATCTCAAAAAACGTTTTGACCGAAAGAGAACAAATTAGATTCGTTTTTTTTTAATATAAAAAACAGAAAAATATGAAAAGAGTTTTTTGTAATAGAGGTAATAGAGTTCGTGGTAGAAAGTACTACCACCATTATCTATTCCGCCCGCCACGCAGCATTGCTGTGTTTCGGTTTCAAGGGTATGGTTGCCGTGGAAAGTACTACCACCATATCTATTTCGGCCGCCAAGCAGCATTGCCGTGTTTCGGTATGTTTGCCGGTGAAATCACGGGCACACAGGGCTTAACACCTTTATGCCTTAAGTTGATATGCGTAATGCAGTGCAGCGTTGATCATGTTCTTTGTGGATATGACCTACGCAGTAAGGCTTTGTTATAGGCAAAAACTGAACATCAGATAGACCGTTTGCTTGTTCCGTCTCCACGTTGTATAGGAAAAGATAAAGTTCTACAATAGAGCGCGCCTTCACAGAAGCTGAAAGAAAAAATAGAAGAAGGTTTACGATATGTCTTATGCAAGTGTCAAGGCAAGGTATCAAAATGGCCTCTAGTTTAAAATATATTGAAAGGGTTTTAATATTTAAACAAATTTGTAATATTATGCCATTGCAGCTTATAAACGGTGAAATAATATTAGACATATGCTAGATAAGTTACATAAAATATTACTTATAATCTAAGGTCTAAGGCCTTAGTTTATAAGCAATATTTTTTTTTGCTTGACGTTATTATTGCTATGAGCGGTATTCTGTTATAGGTACTTACTGCCGTATAACATTAAAAAAAAACATTTCATAAGATTTGATCAGTTTTTCACGGCCAAGGGTTAAAAAACAGTTAAAATGTGATCTTTCATTGTACTATTAAATAAATAAAAAATAATAAACATTACAGGACATTTATTTCACACAGCGCCATCTAGCCCTATGTAAAATGGGTTCTAGATACGTAACATATACCCTTAGTATATACGTAATATATGATACAACCTAAACATAGATCCAACATTCATCACACAAATGTTTGCCCTGAGTGGAAATTGAACCCACAACAATTTAGCTTGATTGTTGATTAAAAATCAGAGATTCCATTGCCCTCGTTGCACGACAAAGTAGATAGCACCTATCCTAAGCTTGTACCGAATTCAAAATGCTGCAGTACCTACAATATATTTTTGTATCCAATAATTCAACATAGCTCAGGTACCTTCCATTTCCACTATTTATTTTATTATATATCCAAATAATTAATTTTGTTCAAGTCAAAATTCTCGGTCCATAACCAACTAGGTAGACAACCTGGCTAATAGACGATTTTCTGTACCGTTTAAATTCAAAAACGGTTTTTAAAGCATGAAATTACATTCAAATTAATTTCCTAAGGAGCCCACAGCAAACTTAAATTGCCTCAGTCCCAAGGTAATGAGTACAAGGTGCTGGAACTCTGCACTTTTACAAGTTGCCTGCTTGATGCAAACTCATTACAGCGCCAACGAGCTGTATTTGTGTTTGGGACTTCACTTTAAAACTTTAGACCCTGATGGTATCGTTAAATTGACAAAATATTTCACTGCGTTAACCTGTATTTTTTTACTGTATGACGGGGAAGTGTTTTGCCTTCATCTCACTTGATTTTCCAAGCTATGATAAGGCCGAAGGCGGAAGCGCACTTCACTCAACAGTCTGAGGAAATGGCAATCTTACCTCTAAATGCTGGAACACAACAATATTTGAATTGTTGTTATGGCGACAGAATTAGGTTAGATGGTGGAAGCTAGCCAGGTGGACTTAAACAAAGTCCTACCACCACAAAGTTTTCTGTGATTTATAAATAAGGTAGATAGACTCTTATTATATTTCTGGCCAAATTATTACAAGATACCTATTTTTTTTGTTTTTATTTTAATAAATTAACAAAACAAAGATTTACCATTTATTATAAGGAATTTAGTCAGCTTGAGACAGCTCACATCCGGACGCGCGGTAAGGATGCGAAGCGCCTGTGTAAGTATAGGTAACCTCGAGTCATAAGGTTAATTACTGTACGTGCGAATGTGTGATTTATTGCCCCTGAACTGAGCACCGCTTGGCTTGGAAACATTTGAGATGTGAAACGAAGGGTGTACAGATTTGTAATGTTTTCGGCAAGGCCAACAGTTTCTTTGATAATTCATAAATACATTTATTGTTTCAGGTATGCTAAGCACTGCTTGATGTGAAATCATTTGAGATATGAAAGAAACAGGTATTTCTAATCTTGACCTCGAAACTTCTTATACAAGGACGAGGTCAAACCTAGTACTTGTATGGGAAGTTTCGAGTTTTTATGATATTGTTTTCGAGATCTTTCATTTGAGATCAAGCACCATTATGAACACGATGTACAACTATTATTTCTATCTGCCAGTATGATAATCAAAGTATCTTAAACATTGCAAGAAGTTACTGATTGGAACATGCCCTTATTGAAAGCAACCATTTTAATTGAAAAGCTCGCTAATGCAACCTTACGGTTTAATGCGTGAAAAAAGCCAATGTCTTCATAATTGACTAATTTAATTTAAAATATATATATTTTCACCTTATTAGTGATACTATCTTTTTTTTATTGTATCTATCTATATAAACAGTAAAAATTATAATTAAACTATGTGCAAAGGAATCAGTCAGATTACCTAAGGACAGTTACAAACGGCCTATAGGTAACTCAACTATTCCAGACCAGTACCAGACGGAAGCGTGCCCAAGATACTGGCTGCATTGCCACGCTGAATAGCTATGCTAATTCGCTGGCCTAAATAAGAGCCAGCCCTTGTGATACTAATTAGTCATGGAAACCATACATAGATTCAAAAGTTTTGTTATGCTATCTATCCTCCTGAAACTATAGACTATTATTTTTGTATGATTGACTAGTTTTTTATTGTGTATGGGGATGCGCTGGGCCTTCATCTCACCTGGTTTCAAGTTATGGTAGAACACGCGGGTCTTTGTTCCCATCATCACGTGGAATTTCCAAAAAATCTTGCATATTACATCCCTATACCACGAAAGGGAGCTACCCTAAAAAAATCTTGTTGGATTTCAACAAAATTTGGTTTAGTATTTTTTCCACGGAAGCATATTTTTTTATCAAAAAAATAGAAGGCCGTTTTGCAATTCACATATACTCTCATTACACATCGATTTTATATATGTGATAGCCGATCGTTTGATAATAATCTCACCTGATCTTAAGTGACGATGTTATACGGTGGTCTAGTAGACACCAATTCGCTGTTGCCTTAAAAAACACGAAGACAAGAGTAGCAGGTAAGACTAAAGACGGCAAAGTGTTCCAAACCTTGACTGTTCTTTTAATGCTGGTGAATTTCACTACCTAGTAATTTAACTAGTTTTAACTAGTTTTTAACTAGTTAATTTAACGTTCTACTATCTGCAAAATGACCTTCTTAAATGCAGGAACCAGACATCCTTCCCTTTCCAGCGGATAATAAACCTTGACGTATGGGATAGTGCATGAATAAAATAATAATGAATTTCACTAGAACATTATATTCGTGGTTAGTAAATGTGCCATCGCATATGCAGTGGTTGAATGCATTTAGTCTTGTTACGTAAATATGTGCTCTGAAAGTGGCTACGATAAAATATCAAGAGTTAAGTTTAATATAATCATGTTGTATGTATGGTCTTACTGTAGGGGTGTGCTATCGATATTGATACCATATTTATACTGCAAAAAGAACTGTTCGGGCTATCTATAAAATGGGCCCCAAAGAATCACTTACACAAATTTTTTAAGAGATAAATAAACGAACGGTCAATTCTCAATATATTTACGAAAATCTGCTTTATGTTCATAAAAAATAAGATTAAATATCTTATTTTTTATTTTGAAAATAAAGATTTCAATAGCTCGTTTTCACATCTTTAAAGTAAGTTTAAAGGAATTATACTTACAGTAATATTGTAACCATGACTTAAGTGAAATGGACTCCTAACTTAGTTTTAAGACTTGTTGTAAATGGTCAATTGTTTTTTTTTCGACAATGCGATCTTATGCAGATGAAGAAATTTTGAATTTGAATTTGATAACAAGACCGGTTCGTAGTAACTTTGCCTTGCGCTGTGATTGTTGGTTCGATTTCCGCCGAGTATATTAGTATGATTTTTTTTTTATTGTTCGACGGGGAAGTATTTGGTCTTCATGTTCCTGGTTTCAAGTTATGAAAAGGCCGAAGGTAGGAGCGTCTTAACCCGGACTGCTCAATAGTCTGAGGAACTGGCTATCTTACCTCTAACTGCCAGAACACAACAATTTAGAATCGTTGTTAAGGTTGACTTAGGTAAGATGGTGGTAGCTAGCCAGGCGGACTTAAACAAAGTCCTACGACCAACCAAACCAAGCTCAAAATTGTACTCCCTGAGGATTGAACCATTCCATCTAGTTCCCAAATAACAAGCTATGCTTACTATAGGTCGATATGGCGCTAAAATCAATGATCTGTCATGTGATCCTGTTATAATAAACCGGCCAAGTGCGAGTCTGACACGCACACATTTCAAGACTGTTTTTTGCAACTCATTCTGGATTCGTGTGGGGTTCGACATGTTAGGCTGGTTTTTAGTATTTGTTGTGATATATCAAGGTAAGGACTACTATCACACCAAGTATGAACTTTGTGTATGTTGCAATTTCGAGCTAGAATAAAGTAAGTTTATTTTTCATTTTTTTCACTATTTATATTTTCCCATATAGAAATTCGATGTCATTTTTGTGTAAGTAAGTACACAAAAGATCATCGAATTAAAAACAACAACAAATTTCTTTATTTGGATTTAAAACAATTTACTAAAACTGATGCAATGATAATGCTTGCAAGAGTTTTACAAAAACTGTGTCGCGAAATCATTCACGCCCTCCTCCAAGGAAACTGTATACAAAAATGTATTATAATACAAACATTAGAAGCACAGTGTATAAGTACAAGTATTCTTGCGGGAAACCGTGTAAACTAACACAGACACTTAAAACATTACAGATGGTAGCAGAATTAGTGAAAATATTAAACTTAGCTATTAAACTAAAAACAACAAATGTGGTCTCGACAGATCTTACCTATTTGAGCTTTTTGGGGTGGAGACCTTGGGTCCGTGGGGAGCCGGTGCCCTCCGGGTTTTCAAAAATCTTGCGGGGCTTTTGATTGAGGCGACACGTGACCCAAGAGCTGGCTCTTATTTAGGCCAGCGAGTTAGCACAGCTATTCAGCGTGGCAATGCAGCCAGTGTCTTGGGAAAGCTTCCGTCTGGTACTAGTCTGGAACAGTTGAGTTACCTATAGGCCGTTTGTAACGGTCCTTAGGCAATCTGACTGATTCTTATACAAATACAAATTATAAAAAAATAAACTAATACATACAACATTAATTAAGTAATAATTATCCAGGTTTATTTTTATATTGATTATGTATAATTTTACTAGAAAAAGTGCTACTGTATTATAGTTACATAAAGTGATTGTTGCTATGATATTTTAATTACTAAGCTTATGCCTGTATCGAGGAAAAATAAGATTGTTGTGAGGTACTTTTAGGTATCTTATCGTTCTGTTGTCAGTTCTATAGAGTGTGACCACCTATATAATAATGCCGCCGAAGAAACGCAAACACTTCGGTTCTAGCTAATCGCTTAATCAAAATTTATTCCGCACTTTGATTTTAAATTTGGGACGCAACATTTATTACTTCGCCCTCAGAAAGCAACCCTTCGCGAGCTTCATTATCGCGGATTACGGGGAATTAATCCGTAGTGCTTTCATACAAACTTGGTTTTCTCCAGACAATTATGTCATATTTGCGATATGCTAGTATCTTTTTTTTAATTTTTATTTAACGATGGGGATGTGCATGGCTATCATATGACCTGATTTTTCAAGTTATGATAAGGTGGGCTTGCTTGTTACGTCTCCAAGTAGTATAAAAAAATGACTCTTTCGATACGAGAGAGATGAACAAGAGAAGATATCGATATTTGTTCACCAAAATGATCTTCACCAGCAATTGAGCTAATTTAGACGCAAATCTGGTGGTTGCTGATACAACAAAATTGTGGTCTGTGTCTCGCGCTAGATATAACAATTTCTGTGTTAGAGTGGATAACAAGAATCTTTGCGCTTGTATGAAGCGCGCGTCGCACTTATACCGCTTAAAGCTGCGGAATATTTTATCGATCGGAGTATTCATTTTCAATTAAGCGCCAAGTATTTTATTAAGTTGGAAGCGAATTGATGAGTTTTGCGAACTAATATTTACAGCGTGCGTGGCACCTGTACTCGCGGTCTGCGATCCACGTAGCAATATCATGTATTAAGGTGGGGTGTAATTAGTTTTTGGTTCCTTGATCTTGTTTGTAATCAATCTTTGGATTAGGCTTATTTTAGTTTGTTTCAGAGCCATGCCACATATATGCTGTGTTGCTTGCTGCGTTGTTGCGATATCAAAACAAAAGCTTGGGTGTTGTATTGTATATAAAAAAGGGAGAATAAAAAAATACTTAATGTCGACTGTTGGGTATCAAATGACAGGTATTTCAATTTTCAATCTATAATGTAATATTTTTAAGTCGCGTTTTCTGTAAAGCCATGAAGTTCAAATATTTGCAGTCCGGTTACAGCTTTTTCAACTTTCAACTTGTACAAAAATTTTACAAATCTTATTTATGGTAGGAAATCGCTTAAACCCAATTAGATTAATTTTTTTTTTTTTTTTTTATTGTACGACGGGTAAGCACTTGGCCTTCATCTCACCTGGTAACAAGTTGAGATAAGGCCGAAGGTGGAGGCGCACTTCACCCGGAATCCTCAACAAACTGAGGAACTGGCTATGGCTATATATTAAATATGAAATGCAATGGGTTTAAATGAAAAACACAACGTTATCGTTAATTTAGACAGTCGGAGAATATTGAAAACTGTTCTAGATAGCATTCCGAAAGTTAGAAAGCTTAGCGTATTGAAAATGCAACAATACCCCACCACTAATAGTTAGAAGACAAACCGTTTCGAGTACAAAGCAATGGAATCAGACAACAAAGCCACATACGATTATTCTACGGATGCTGTTCCAATCGATATTCAATTTAAATCGTTCAAAACAACTCGTAGAATTAGACGTTCTTTCACAAAGCATTGTTCGTGCGCAAGGTGACTTCAATTTCCTGGCGGGACGGAGCCTCCGCGGAAGTTTTGAAGGCTCGTCATGAAATGCACCTATGCGCTTACACGCCTCGGAGCAAATAGGCTATCGCGTTGATACATACGAGCGGGATAGGATGCTGTACTTTGTTCCATCCAGAATATAAATTTATTCTAGATGCTATAATATATTCTTCGCACAGAGCTTCTATATCTTTTTGGAATCTATTAATAAGTTCAGCAGCATTTTCGCCGATGAAACGAGCTTTTTAGAAGATACTTATGATGCATAGACGATTAATATTAACCTGAACAGAAAAAATGTTGGACGTTGTTCAGTTTGTTAATTATTTCCGCTTCCGTTAAACCATTGATTAGGTACACAAGAGCCACAGGTAAGAAATTAAATCATTTTTTCGAACCGTCGACCCTGTGGGTACTGTGGTACCCACGGCGGTTGTTGACATAAAAAATGTGGTAACAACAGTTACCAGTGGCGGTCAAGTGTACTTGGATATGTACTTAGTTAGTTTCAAGTTCAACACTTGTAGACTTATCAAAAATTAGAACAGTTTGAACGTTTTGTAGTTTATGATTTGAGGTGAGGTGCGGTTTGCAGCCGTCCGATTGCATAGCCCCGAGTAGATAGGAAACAAGTGAACTGGAAGACTTAGCACCTCTGTGAATGTTACATCCTCTCTACGGTCGCTTGCAATATCCGCGAAGGTGTACCTGATAATGTTGAAATGTTTATTCATTTATTTAAAGCAGTACCATGTTTCATACCGAAGGATTTTGAATGAATTTACTGTTCTTTTGTAATTATTATAATTATTACATGTTTTCGGTAGTTACGACATCGTAGCATTTTATGACATCTAGACAATAATCATTAAAATGAAAACTCTTTTTAACCGACGTTAAAAAAGGAGGAGGTTCTCAATTCGTCGGAATCTTTCCCCGATTACTCGAAGACGCCTAGACAGATTTGAAATTTTTTTTTGTCCGGTAAAGGGTATAATTTCACAGGTGGTCCAGGATCATAGGATCTCATCATCTGATCCTGACCTGATGATGAGATCCTATGAGAGTAATCGAGGGAACTATTTGTTATATAATAAAAAAAATCACATCCACCCATACTATTTATATATTTATATTTATCTATAAAGATATATTTTAAATTGAAAATGTCTTTTTGTTATGTTTTCAAGGCTAAACGGATATTGATGAAATTGACAAGAATATTTTTATGATGGTAATAGGCAACTTTTTTTGGAACTAAGTTTTTTTACGTAAGGTTTTATTTTACGCTAGGCTGGTATGGTTCTTTGGTTAGATGGATTAGCTACCTACTTAACATACTTAGGTATTTTAAATTGTTGTTCGATCGATTGGGATTCGATCATTCAAGGAATCAAGAAATCTGAACCTTTTGTCATTTCACTCATAATTTATTACTTTCTACCGGTATTTTTTCATCAATAGTTTATTTTATATATAGGGAAATAAACTATTATCATACTCCATGTAGGTTCTCAGCATAACGCGTACGGAATCGCAAGTTAAAGCTAAATATATGAATAAATAAATATATATTACAGGACATTAATTTCACACAGCGCCATCTAGCCCCAAACTAAGCATAGCTTGTAACATGGGACCCAGATAACGGAAATATTACTAATGTATTATTTTTTTGTAAATACATACTTATCATACAATTCAACAACCAAACACAGAATAAACATAAATTTTCATTATACAAATGTTTATCCTGGGTAAAAATCGAACCGAGCTATGAGGCTTATTAAAAACAATGTAGTACCTACTTGCCACAATATATGACTATCATACTCATACATGTTTTTCCAAATTTAATCGAGAAGGGAATATGAAAGTTTTAAAATAATTGAAAACCCTAATCAAAACCATTCTGATAAATCGCCAGAGCTCTATCAAACAATCTAGCCGCCAGCATAAGTTAATTCCAGCGTCTTAGTGCTGGGAATAATGTCTGGCAGTAAATCCGGCTGACTACAGCTTCACCTGCACTCATTATATTTACGCCGCAATAATAAAAGTTTCCAGCTAGCTCTGAATATTGAATTCATGAGGACGCCTTGCTTATTGCCGTCAGTTATGCAATGCAGAGAGTGCCATGAAATTAAGAACTGAGGATGTGACAGTTTCAAGAGTTCATGCGATTGTCATTATTGCCCTTCCCTATAGCCCTAGTTCAGTAATACTACCACTAGGCCAGTGTCTTCTAGACCAGCGTGCTACATTGTTGGACACATCGTCGCCTCCCAGATCCGAGATTGAGGTCACAAGTAGGTCTATCTTGATAAAGAAAAAACTATATCCATTTATGCCACTTAGAAGTATTGTTTTGCTTCGATTTTAATAGTATATTTACCGTTGAATATACAGATTATGATGACGAGCGCAGTAAGTGCGCCTCCACCTTTAGCCTTATCTTAACTAGTTACCAGGTGAGATGAGGGCCAGCTACCCCGTCGTAAAAAAAAAAGACAATCGACAATTAAAAAGTTAAAGTTACTAGTTCAATGAGCGGTCTTATCGTCTGTCTGTTATCGACTTGCGGGAACTTCAAAAGGTACGCGCGAATATTAAACGATTCGGATTTATACAAATTACTCTGTGGCAACATTAAAACATAGACTAAACACTTGAATGACATTGAAAAGAGAGATCAAAACAACTGTGATTGTGATTTTATGGGCTACAAATATCCCGCATATTTGTAAACAGCATTTGTTTTTAGTTTACCATCTCCACTGAGGAAGTAGAATAAGCTCTATACTCTGTGGTTCTCCACAGGCCGTTTAATAAAGGCTGGTCGACGGGGCATTTCGAAAAGTTTTCGTGAAGGCGGACGTAGCTCTGACAATGAGCCGCGCTAAGCCTGGCAGGGTCTGAGCTATCCTGTGTTTGTTTCATATTCCTCTCATCGCATAATTTCTGGAACATACTCCTTAGTACATAGTCAAGACTGACATACCTATATCATATAGGTATAAAGCGTCTATTTGTAATTTTTTGTTCTATGGTATGTTTCCTATTTTCTACATTAAGGATATCATCAACACCCCGTAGGTGACTACTGAATGATGGGCCTCTTCCGAAAAAACTGGAGGGTTTTGCAGCACGCTTGGCAGGCCAATCGGTGATCACAAAAGGTGTTAGGGAAATTAGATAAGCTACTGCCCTTCTTCTGGTGAGATCCGCTGGCGATCAGAGAGAACCGCCTCTGTGGTCTAATGTTCCACTGATTTCAGATCCAGTGGTCCTGAGTTCGATCCCCAGGGGAGCAATATTGTGCTTGGTTTGGTTGGTTGTAGGATTTGGTTTAAGTCCGCCTGACTAGCTACCACCATCTTACCTAGTTCTGTCGCCCTAATAACAATACTTAAAAAAAAAATGTGTTCCGGCATTTAGAGGTAAGATAGCCAGTTACTCAGTTTATTGAGGTTTCCGGGTGAAGTGCGCCTCCACTATCTCAACTTGTTACCAGTTGAGATGAAGGCCAAGCGCTTCCCCGTCGTACAATAAAAAAAAGAGATCCCTAAGTCGCCTTTAATGACATCCTCGGGTGGATTTAGAGAGGACCTTTCTTAAGTCACGACCACAAAAGTCTAATGGAAAAAATCTAAATAGGATCTGATATAGATTAATGAAAACCAATGTTATCTTTTTTTATTAAAATATTAAAAACTATAAACAAAAAATATAACTAGTAAAACGCCCGGATTTCGTTCCCATCACACTTTCTTAGTGCACCTTGATCATTTCAAGTCTCTAGAATCTCTAGTTTTGGCGTCGATTATCAGTTAATCACTCAGGTTCACGAAGATATTATATATTTAAATTTTTTTTTTATAAGTATTTACAAATAGGGTATTTGCTACCCTATTTGTAAATATTTTGACCGGTAGTTTGAGTTTGAAATAATAATTTTCTATCCGTGACTCAATTATGCTAATTTGGTTTTGTTGTTTAATCTAATATTATTACATCGTTATTATGGAATGGAGGCTGTCGCAGCTGTGGTGAGCTAGCGTTCCATGGCGAGCCTTCGTCATGCGACGCCATCGCTCCACTTCTGTTCAAAATACCTACTGCGGTTGTTAATGGGAAGACCCATTAGACCATCCTTAATTGAGCCACAAAATCGTATGTTTATTTTAAATATAAATATTACAGGATATTAATTTCATACAGCGCCATCTAGTCTAAATCTAAGCAAAGCCTTAATATGGGACAAATATGGGACTAATAATACTAATATGGGACTCACACTCGGTTATTATGTGTATTATATCAACATACCATTATTGTCTATTGATGGGCAGAGCCTTCTAAAAGTTGGAGGGTTTTGCCTGATTATATACAAAACCCTCCGCCATGCTTGAGAGGCGGATTAGTGAAAGCAGTTAAGGTATGATGTATATATATATATAATAAAATACACAGAAAGACGCTGCTGCCTTTCTTCTGGTCTGATCCCTTTGTCGGCTTTTACGACATCCACGGTCTGAGTTGGAGGCGTCGTTTCGCAAGCCGCGACCGCCACGGCTATATATTATATATGACGGTACATTGCGGATAAAAAACTTCTATTAGTAGTTATTTGGAAAGAATAATAATAATAATAAAAATTACAGGACATTAATTTTTACACAGCGCAATCTAGCCCCAAACTAAGCATAAATATATTATAAATATATTATATGAAATACAACACCCAAACACAAAAAAAAGACTCTGTGTTGTATTGATATTAGTACAGATAGAAAAATCAGCTATATATTATTAACAAACATTAAAATAATATGTACAAAGGAAGCAGTCGGATTACCTAAGTACGGTTACAAACGGTAACTCAACTGTTCCACTAAAATGAATGTTAATGTATACTTACTTACTTAGCATTACTTTTTAGAACCTTGTTCGGAATATAAATTTTAACAAAAAAAAACTTTGAAAAAACATTAAGTGCGAGATAGAATTCTTCAGCATTCGAGTGTATATTCCAAAAGAAGTAATGTACAAATGATACACCTTTATTGCTTGTTTCTCTTGTGATTATCTCAGAGATACAAAACCAGTGTCCCCTTACCTAAGATGCTCTGAACAATATTTAAAGCAGGTAGACGTCACATAAATCAAAACCTACCTTTCTCTTGTAGGCTTGTGGCGCATATATTTCATACTTAATTCTTTCCCGTTTTAGAACACCCTGTGTAGTTTATAGCCGTCAGTCTGAGGCTTCGTTGCATGCACCTGAACGGGCCTGCCTTTTAGGCTAATAGTCTTTTAAATAGCAGCGTCAGACTGTATCCATTATACGCCCTCACGCTTTCATACGCGGTGGGATCTGACAGGTTTCTTGTGTGCTCCATAAGCCTAATACGAAACACATTTTATACATTAATGTAGAATAGTACTACTTTATACGATCTTAGATAATTTGACATTCTAACAAGACCAAATAGACAATGTGTTCCGGTATGTAAAATATAATTACAATTGGATTGATTCGCGTGCGAGCGCTTGCGTTCTCCTGATTTTTTTTCGCAGTAGTTGTTCGCAGCGGCCAAACAAGCGATAAATGTTTAATGCGTTAGGCAGCTGATTGACTAAATAACTGACAATCAAAGCACATCCCAAACCAGAGCTTCCAGAGCTTTCCAGAATGGTTATTTTCAGGGTAGCTTCCTTTTTTTTCAAATGTGAGTGCACTAAAAAGGATTTTAAGAAATTTTGACAGGATGACGGTAATAATGTTCCAAGCGTGACATAAATCATAAAGCTTCCCCAATTGAGTTTACCTTCCTAGCCGCTATTGCTAGCTGCATTTGAAGGAGGCTGGGATCTAGAAAAGGATACACAAACTAAACCTTGTCAGAAGTTCACTCTGTTTATTGAGAAAAAAAAACGTCTTTTTAGGGTGGAATGGATTTTCACATTTTCACACGTGTTCTTGTCTTATTTCTTTGCCTCGAAATTGATTAATATTCGTATAGGTGAGGCAATAAATCTGCTGTTTGAATCTCAGCTGCACTGACGTCGGTTCTCCCCAGGCAGCCATACATCCCAATAACCCGGCATCGCCCTTTGAGAACGCAATGTCTGTTTCTTAGCCTTTGTGTGGGTATAACTCATCCTACATCTTAGACCGAGTTTGAACCTTGGCTTCAATTTTAGAAATGTTTACCGCATTTATAAATGTTAAAATGATACAAAAAAACATTTCTGAATAATTCGAATATTTGTGTCATATAGATACTCACCGATTAGCGCTCAAGCCGAATATCAATATGACACAAAAAATCGCAATCTGCATCAGGACCCTCGTGGCTCAGTTCAGTCAGAGGGTTGTGAATGTTTGTGTCATTATAACATTAGTAAATGTTGTACCAAGGCAATCACTTGAAATACAAGAATATGTTTACCCCATTATTATATACAGAAAGCTATTATTCCAGGCAAAAAAATGTATATTGAAAATTCTCTATTTTATTCTAAAACATACAAAAAAAAGCGGTTTTACCGTTAAAGCAGCGATCTCTACCAGACAACCGTTAGCGAGGCCTTAATTGTTCCCGAATCATTGAAACTCACATCGAGTTCTCAATAAATCGGCCTCGCCCAAATTACCCATTCGAAAGCCAAAATGTTAACTCGAGCGATTCTCTACTACATACTCTGAAGGTGGCGTCCCATGTAAATGATGGACATCACAATAGGTACACTCGGTAAGTTCTGAGCTCTTTGATTTCCAAATTCACACCCCGTTTTACGCTCACTAATTTTCTTGTTCGGACACAATTTCGGCTGTGGCTGCGGACCCCTCACAATAATTTTGTAGGGAAACTATTATAGTCGCTCCTCTCTAGCTAGTAATTAATTTTGCTATAAACCAGCTCCATTGAAGCGTAAAGATTTCGTGTAGGCTGACTCCCGAGTTTTGCGAATGATAATTAGTTCTCAGCGTTCGTTCGCTGTATTTTTAAACGTATTTATTTGAAGTTGCGCTAAATAAACTGAAAAGCTCGAGGGTTTTAATGACTGATTGGTGGCTGGATTTCTGAGAAATTAGTGATCTGTTTTTCAACGAAGTTTATATAGGATGTTTGGTAACAAAGTTAAAGTCGTAAAAGTTGTTCTGGATATATTTTTAATTTCAAATGGGTAAGCTTGTTTAAACTCAAGGCTTGCCTGGGTGAGAATGAGCTCTACGATGAAACTAGTTTGCCCAGAATTGCCTATAAGATGCACTGGCAATCCCACGTACCGACAAGACACAGAGTAGTCGCAAGTCAGGTGGCCCTTTACAGGTCCTACCTTCACTACCAGTGGTAGGATCATTTAGTCGTAGGTAACACTTTGACTTAAGATCAACGATTCCATTTGCAAGGAAACCCACCCCAAAATGCAAAACTAGTTTGGTGTAGGAAGTTATGTTTTTATTGAATTTGCTCCTTGCTATTCCTCGTAGCATCGTTGATAAAATTGTAATTTGAACTGCATAGTATCTACCGTACAAATAGCAAAGTCTACGCCGTGCAAATTTATCTTATCTCACCCTGCGTGGCTCCCATCCTTCGTACACTATCTTACCTAGCGCCTGTGAAGTATACATCACAATACAAGGGCGAAGTTTCGTGAACAAAGCCGCAGCCTGCGTTCTCACTTATACTCCAAGAACCTATTTCTGCATTGTCGAATTCACTTAAACGGCGCTGACATACGGTTCTTGGGAACCAATTTTGCTATTTTGTTTTTATTACATTTTTAATCACGGGGTTTACTCACGTATACGATAATAATAGTATAGGTGAGTAAAATCCTTGTTAAAAATGTATTGTTACACTAACGCAAGTTTTTTTTTAATTATATTTTTTTTACTTATTTTAGGTTATTATTATTTTGGTCACTATTAATCCGTAAAACATATGAGTTAAACAAGAGTTTTATATTATACGCTCTGCATGAACTTCGAATAAGCTACCAGTGTCTGTTTTTCCGCTGTGTTGGAAAGAAGATAGTTAGTCGGCACCTTCTGGGTAGAGTCGCTCAATCGTAGCCTGTACTCATCCTTGCATGTGTAAGTTTCGAGGTCAACATAGGTAGACATTCTAAATAAAATAAAATAATTTCGTTTTAAAAACTAAAAAGAAAACCGACTTCAATAAAGAATATGATACAATTTCGTTTACCTGGATGATGTATTTTTTCCAATTATTTGAAAACCAAACTACTGAACCGATTTCGATGAAATTTATATGGGACCAATTTAAGAGTACATAATATTTTCTTTCATATCAAATGTATTTTAATCCATTCATTAAACTCGCGTTTAGAGGCTTCCGTACGAAATGTATAATCACAAATAGAGAAAAAAATATGTTATATTAAATACCATCACTTACCTACACTCACACCTATAATCATTATATTTGAAGAGTTTCCTCGATTTTTAGATCCTGACCTGATGAGGTCAGAATCTAAAAAACTCTTGTCATCATAAGGGTCCATTTTTTCCTTACTTTTCATGTGTTCCCATAATATTTGAAGAGTTAGCCTTGATTTCTCCAGAATCCCATCATCTGATCCTGTCTTGATGACGATGGAACCACTTGGGTATACTCTTTCAAACAAAAAATAATATTCCAAATCGGTCCAGGCGTCTTCAAGTAATCGGGTTACAAACATAAAAAAAAAGATTCCGACGAATCGAGAGCCTCCTCCTTTTTTTGAAGTTGGTTAAAATGATATAGATGAACTTGGTAAAAGTAAATAAAAAAAAAGCAATAAAATGGAAAACGCAATGATAAAAATAAGGTTTCTTCGTATTACCGAACTATTGATTGGCATGATGACTCGAAAGCTGCCTGTTAACTTTGGTCTTGAAGACACAACGGAAACACTGACAAAGGTAGATGCCAAGCCAAAACAGAAACAAGAAACATGTATCTCTATGCAATCCAATCCACGAGTCCAACCGAATCAAACTTCTAAACTTTCACAATATTCCCTGACATAATTACTTAAATCAGAGCTACCTGTACGCCAAAACCACGCCGACAAACCACATGTAGCCAACTTCGCGACAGCAGCAATGTTCGACGTCTTTGAAGGCGCTGAGTCAGGCATGTTAGCATGCAGTAGCGCCTGCCATCCACTAAACCACAGCCTACATCGCTTTCATCATCTTCATCATTCGCTGCCCGACTCCATTTACTGCTGGGTATAGCTCGTACCACTCTCTTCGGTCTTACGCATTTTGCATCTACTGACGGGCATCGATGCTGATAATGTATTCAACCCATCTCCATCCGAAGTTCCTCTAGTCCGTTCTTGGCAGTTATCGTTTTGTACTAACTGTGATTGACAACAATCCAGGTTTGTCTTGAATTTGTCATTCTAACATGGCCTCAGCTCATTGCGGTTGGTAGTAATTCTCTGCGCTAGGTAGGTAGGTCGTGGGTTTAAATCCCACCGGGACAAACATTTGTGTGATGAAAATAGGTGTTTGTTCTGTGGTTGTTGGGTACAGATAAGTATGTATTCAAAAAAAAACTTATATATGAATGTTCTCCGTTATCTAGTTCCCATTTCATAAGCTGCGCTTAGTTTGGGGCTGGATTGAGTTGGAAAATAGCTGGTAATATTTATTACAGACAAACAAGCCTGTCACGTTGTTGTTACGAATTTATGACTCTTTAGTCTGAACAGCACAGACCAAAGAGTATGAGAGCGGAGTTGAACTTCCCGTCTTATTTACGCATTTACTTTAGTTTCTTATAATAGTTTTGATGCATGCGTATCGATGATCAATAAATTTCATAAGACGTAATCTAATTGTATATAGGATTTAACTCTCAAGATTAGTCTAGTTGTCTGTCACTTAACAAAAAATAAGTTTTACAAATACTAGACTAAATACGTGACCATACCTAGACATTTTTTATACTGGGGTGAAAGTGACATACACTTTTGAAATCATCAAATCAAATCATGGTGAACAATATAATTATCTTCAAATCGTGGTTAATATATTTATAGGATTTAAGCCATGGTTTCGTCAATGAAGTATCTACTATAGTACAGTACTATAGTACAGAGGCTATAGTGGCTGGCGGTCTTTATCATGCAGTATTATTGGCTCGCGGGCAGTCTAGCCAGTCTAGCACATTCTCACCTGGGGCCGAGTTGGTAAGACTTCGCAACTTTGACGGCGGCATCAATGCGCTCGAATTACTCAGGTAACCGCCGCAATCGATTACCGTTGAATTAAACGAAGGCTTTGTTAATAACCTGAGGGATAGTACTTTCTGCGTCTAAACTTACTTCACCACACCCAACAATCTGGTTATAGCTCATGTTATGATTCTGCAATAAATTGTACTAATTAATTTGAGATATTAGGGATTTGCCGTTTGTAATCTGCCTATATAATACCTACCTGCTAAACAAAGTTATTTTTTTTATTGTACGACGGTAAAGTGCTTGGCCTTTATCTCACTTGGTTACAAGATATGGTAAGCACGAAGTCTTTAAGCACTTCTCCCGGAATCCTCAACAAACTGAGGCACTGGCTATCTAACCTCTGATTGAAAAATTTATAAATTGTTTATTTGTTTATAGCGACAGAATTAGGTAAGGTTCTTGGTCTAAAATACCAATGGCAAAAATCATCTTTGGCAGAAAAATTTTTGACGTGTAAATTATATAGGTACTTATATAGTATTATTTCCTATTTATATATCCTAACCAATAAATAAACTGAAACTGAATTAGAAATACACATTATTGTCTTAGTATATTATTGACTGATACAAAGCTACACTACCTTTGTGGGGTACTACGAGTAGTTAGAATCAGTCAAAGTAGCAAAATAGTTTTTTATTTAAATCTTCACGGATATTTAAGTGAGTAGGTTTCTTTAATTCTTGTAAAATTATGGTAAAGATGAATAAGAACAGATTAGGCATTACGGCACCGGCACCGATGCGTGTTCGGTTCGTGAGACAACTACCCCAATAACCCGCCATTCAAGCTGTCGGTAGCACGTTCGAGTTTTTACTCGTCCTAATTAACTGCCGAGCCATGCCGGCACGTAACAGCCACCTCTGCCATAAATACTACCAAGAAATCGGGACCATCCCCATAAATTCCTCTCGTAAAAGGCTCCGCGATTATGTTAGAGGGTGGTATTAGCAAAGTTTGTCCGATCGGGGGGTTCACCCCCTCCATAATACATTTTTCGTTGATGTAACACGATTTCTCGACGGCTCTCGGTTACGTGATGGATTAAGAAGCGGCTTGCTTCGCCACCATCGGATTAAGACAGGGGATTCTATATTTAGGGCATCTCCAGCTAATATACAATGTTTGTTCGATAGACTTAGCCGAGTAATTCAGGATCCGGTAGGAAATTCCAACATGTCAGGGGCTTTAGCCATCGATGTCGAAGCAGAACAACTATTTGCGCTGGATCTTCCTATAAATTCCAGTTTTATGAAGCTCGGGTCTTCATCAATTCATAATACAAGTAAAACTCCTGAGATTATTGGTGATAACCAAGCGTTTGACAATCAGTTTACCTGAAAAACAAGCAAATATTTGCCGTCATATGAAGCACGATTGTTTAGAAGAAACCTACTAACTCTGGGCTTGAAGCCTTCAAGAATGTGCAGGTGCAAGATAACTAATTTTAACGGGATATTTACCATGATTTGTGGGTCAATAATCCATTTACATATATTTTTTCATTAAATTTTATTAATAAAAATTTATTCACAAACATCAAAAATAATCGCTTATTAAATAAGTTTTGGTGTTCATAACCATGATAGTTTCACAAGTATATCTTTTTAGAACAAGATGTTCCATTCCTTACCAGTACTTATAATAAAGGAAGATTCTAACCGGTGTGTTTGGTACAGTAGGACATTCAAGGTACCGTGTAAATACCTGCAGTGTGTCTACTTATATATAAAACACTATGGTTACCCTTATTTTCTGGTTCCAGTAAATCCGGTAAATACTTCCGTGCGCCATTTAATTTTCCGTCTATTTTCCCCACACATGGGCTGGAACAATAATAATAAATACATTACGCGCGATTGAGGAGCTGATCCGCGCGTAAACAAGATTTTTCAATCTAACTCGTTCTATCTAACTTTGCAGGTTTTCATCTCAATATCTTGGCGTTTAGAAAACGTTTTGCATCTTACATCTTCCATTAGCAAATCTTCAAAAAAAAAATACTAAAATGAAGCTGGTTTTGTAATGTCGAAATAAAAGTTTTTTACTAAATGCATAAAGACAGCAAGAAAAATCGTTTAAATAGAATTAGAGTAACGCGCCAAAAAACCCCATGAAATTCAATCTACTAGATGTTTTAGAGAAGATTCCTTTCGTGGTATAGGGGTGCAATAAGAAAGGATTTTGGGACTTTTTTTACGGAATGACGGGAACGAAGTCCCGGGCGTTTGCTATCATTCATTTTGATTCGGATTTCATTGAAATTATTCTTTCGTCTTACTATGTTTTGGCATATCATTCCACATTCGAAACATTACAATCGAATTTTAAATTTGAATAATTTGTATTATCATCTTAAAATTCATCTCAAACATCTTTAGTTCAAAATGTTCAAAAAGTTTTTACCCTAGATACCGAGGTTACTAAATCCTATACTATTTGCTTGCATATAAAAGCTCTGTTTTGCTATACTGTTCCTTAGTTTTTCATTAACAGTATCCTGTAGATCGTCAAAAACCTTTCCAGCTAATAGAAATAAAATACTGCATTAATTATTGAGCAACGTGAACAAATAATTTGGAAATTCTTGCATCGGCCGATGCCGCCCCTGATCGCATAAATACTGAATAAGCAGTAAACTGTATTACTTCCGAACCCTTTTCACTTGGCGAATTAGTAAAAAGCAACTGGGGAGTGAAAATTTTAACTTAAGGGGGTGTACACACTAAAAACGTCAAAATCGAAAGAAAATCATTACTTCTTGCTAAAAGTGAATTTAAAATGTGATAGGATTGTATAATAAAATTAATCTTATAATTAATATTTTCGAGGATGAGTAGTTTTTTTGTATTTGTGTTTTGAATCCTCCTTATCACTAACCTTAACATAGTTTTAGGGTTCTGCATACAATGGTGCCATACAATACATACAATGTATTGGCTGGTTTATCTTATTATTTTTGTCGTTGTATACTATCATTAGTTTGTATACACCTAAATGCCTCTGTGGTCTAGTGGCTCAACCCACCGATTTCAGATCCAGAGGTCCCGGGTTCGATCCCCACGGGGAGTACAATATATTGTGCTTGGTTTGGTTGGTGGTAGGACTTTGTTTGAGTCCGCCTGGCTAGCTACCACCATTTTACCTAATTCTGTCACCATAACAACAAATCTAAAATTGTTGTGTTCCGGCATTTAGAGGTAAGATAGCCAGTTTCTCAGTTTGTTGAGGATTCCGGGTGAAGTGCGCCTCCACCTTCGGTCTTATCTCAACTTGTAACCAGGTGAGATCAAGGCGAAGCGCTTCCCCGTCGTACAACAAAAAAAAAGTAATTGTTTCGTAATTAAGTATGGATTTATTATCATTTCTAACAGCACAGTTGGTAGTAGCTCTGCCTTTTGCGATGTAGGTTGAGAATTCAATTCCTACCTAGTTTATACAAACTACTTACAAACTACTATACTACAAACATTTATGTGATGAATATAGATGTATGTTTGTTATCGCAACAAAAAAACAGATATAAGATTAAATCCATAAACTAGGTCCAATATTACAAATTACAAGCTATTCTTAGTTAGAGACTAGGTGGAGCTGTGTGAATCAACATCCTGAAATATCTTATCTTTATTATTTTCGTAGAATTGTAACGTAGACGAGTACACTAGGCCTTAAACGGGCTCGTAAGCCTCCGTACCTGAGTGTGTTTGACAGTGCGATGTGATTACATCGCATATCCTCCTTTTGTTTGTTTTGATTCGGCCTAATTTGACTGGTGACGTTTTTCTATTGAACCATTATAAAGTTGCTTATATCACGGTTAAAATATTTCGCATATCAAGCCTAAATCGTGATTATATCGAAATATCACTGTTATCATCATTAATATAACTGTATTTGTACAGTTATAGGTACGCTTACAAAGAAAAGAAAGAAAGAAAGAAAAATCATTTATTTGATACTTACACAAGTAGGCAGCACATAATAAATAATAATAAAAAATAAAATGTACAACAGGTATGTGAGAAAACACAAACAATAGGAAAAAAACATATAAAACTACAATAAAAACTTACACACAACAAACATTTTACAAAAAAAAAACTACCTACTGTCATGTGTCAAACTGGCGTCCGACTCAGCAAGTTCTTGTGTTACATAAAATGCAACACAACGCTGATCTTCCGTTGGAACCAAGAAGGTGCGCCGCGATACGTCAAATAGCAATCAAATAGCATATGGTGCGGTCAACCATCATTGACATAGATCGAAGACAGCGGTGATGTTATACGACGCGTTTGGCCACCAACTCACTTGATAAATAAGTTAAGAACATGTTGACTCTGGTCTTGAAGACTCTAATATTGTATTGGTGCGGGAAAACAGACGAGGGGAAGGAGTTCCTTACCACTAATAATAATAATGGTGGAGGCAAATCGATGTGCTCAGTACAATGGAACATCTACAAGGTACTGGTTGTACCTGCCATCTTCTAGTCCGGTGATGGTGGAGATACAATGAAATACGTGCTGTTTTTTTTTGTACGACGGAGATGTGCTTTGCCTTCATCTCACCTGATTTTCAAGTTATGATAAGGCCGAAGTTGGAATCGCACTTTTATTTCTTAATGCCAGAACACATACATTTTATAAATATTGTTATGGACTTCAACAAAGTCCTACTACTAACCAAACCAAGCACAATATTGTACTCGCCTGGGGATCGAACCCGGGACCTCTACATCTGATACCGGTGACCGAAGCACTAGACCACAGAGGTGGCTTACTCGCCTCTGTCAACGGTACAATATGATAGTTAGTGGATAATGACAGAAATTTGGCGATTTTTCGTCGCTCGCGTCGCAGTGCCCATGTAAATGAGTAAGAGAATAAACACATGCCACTCAATAAACCACTTAAACGATTAGTCCAATGTAATTGTTTATGTAGGATGTAGGCCCGACTCACGCCAGACAAAATTATCGTGCGTAATTAAAAATGCCAACATACTCGCAGACGGCCCCGGGCCTGTCTAATTAGCAAAAAGTTAATAAACAGACGTACATGCTTGACAGTGACAAGCTCCCGTGAAAATGCCAAGATGAAACGTTTAATTTGCAAGCGTGTGTCGAGTTATGTGAGGGTATGCTTTTCCTATATGGGGAAACTGTTGGCAACTCTAGCATGCTTACCAACCGATTTCAAGAATACCTTCCTGTAGTTACTGCTGGTTTAAGCACAGTATCACAACATAAGTGTATCTATACAAGAAAATGTATCGTGTTTTCAGTTTATTTATTTACTAGCTTCTGCTTTCGGTTTCGCATGGTACCCTAATAAAAAGGAGCATAAGTATTATGATTTTGTGGTCCAGAAAAATATCTCCGAAAAATTTCAACTCAATCCATAGTTTTGGCATAAAGAAGCTACAAAAAACAAATTTGTTTTGTTTAACGATGTTTGACATCTTGTCCCAGGTAACGGGAACTGATATAATGGCTGAAAAGTTTCCAGTGAGACAATGAGTCATTTCCGATATTGAGCTGAAACTTTGCACATATCTCATGTGCAAAGTTACAACTCAATCCGTTTAGTAGTTTTGGTGTGAATGATGAACAAACATCCATTTGATTATCCACTCAAAAACACATTTTAGCTTTTAGAATTTTAGTGTGATATCATTAACGTTTACTATTCTTGCGAGAATTGAATCACTCAAAATAAAACTGCTCTTCAAAAGCGAAATAACAAGACTCTATTATTGCTGTTACATATTTTGTATTTAGAGTCTCCATGATTATTGGGCTCATACATCTTATACATGCATGGAGTCCAATAATGTATTCACCACCACACGTAACATCGTTCACCTCATCAGTCTGAACACCATCCTTTTGTACACAAAATAAAGGGGTAAAGCCACTAGGGTGAACTGTATCTTTCGCTCACACACGAAATTTGACGTTTCCGTATGACATAATTTGCATGCAATCAAGTAGAACAATGTTATATAACTGATATTGCGCCTTAAGAACTCACTTGAGGCACGTTTTAGCTCGTACATTACGTAAAATAATAGTCACTTCCCCTTCAAGTATGATATATAAATAGTCAGTGTCTACTTTATGTATGATATACGTGATCACATACATCTCATCAAAGTTTAGCCTCTTGTAAGCTACCTGATGCACACATACACGGTCAGTTTGAAGAGGTCTAAGGGGCACCTAACAGCCATCGAAACAACGAGTTGTTAGAGGCATCTCACACTACAAGGCATGCGGATTCGACCATCGATCTGTCAAATTAGTCGATCCCTGAGTGCGCTCAGTTGGAAGTCACCCATTGCTAACAAAGCCAATCAGCACGTTGCTGGATAATCTATCAATTCTATCATAATGACATCGATTTCCCATCTGGAGGGCTACGTGACTGACGCGTCATGAGAGCTTGCATCTTGAGACTTGACTTCAAGTTCGGATATTCTGGCTTGTATGTAACTATTTTGTAACGGTCCTTAGGTAATCCGACCGATTCCTTTGTACATAGTTAGTTTAATTGTACATTTTATTTAATAAAGTTACTATTATGATGATTGCGATATTTGGTTGAATTAATAATTGAATTAACAAAATAACACTTGATTGTAAATTTAAATTGCATCGAATAATACGTATATAAGCACACAAGGCGTCCGGTGTAGAATTTTAAAAAAAAAGTTTAGATGATAGCGCACAAATAAGGGAAAAATAAAATTATAAACCAAATCAATCAATTAAAAATAATATATTACCCATTACAACAACAACATAAATTAAATCATAAATAAAGTTTATTCTCCAATGCACATTTAATGAAAATTACATGGACCAGTAAGATGGAGACAGATTGAAATAGAGACAAGGTAACAACGATTTATTTTTATGGTCATTTATTTTTATTATGCCTCTGATCATTCCATGTCTTCATTAAACACTTATTCGAACTTTAAAAGTCTGAATTTGAAGGTCCAATGACTTGTTTTTTAGAGCTTTCTGTTTTTATTTTCGCGCAACTAAGTTGAAAGTGTTGTAAAATAAAGTAACAACACTCTGGGGAAATAGCAACGGAGCACGACATGACAAGCTGCGTTAATTTCTGCTGCTAGCGGCCGCAGAGCATCTTATTAGACACGTAGCACGTAGCTGCGAGCCGCGGGTGCCTTCAGATGTGTCGTGATGAGACGTGGTGCTTGCGAGGTAATTACTCATTTGTATGTGAAAATGGCGAGAAACTGATGATGAACAATGCAAATTATCTTTTTGTAAAAGTGATTGTTTGCCTTCCAACTATCTGCTTATCACTAATTTTTTTATTCATTCTATCTAGTTTAGTTGGTAGTGGCTCTGCCTTCTGCGCTGTAGGGTGTGGTCTCTTATGCATAGCTATTGCGGTAACTCCATGCCTGGACATTTTGTACGATGAATACACATGTTTGTTCTGTGTTTGGTATTTACAAAAAAAGTATATGAAAATCCTGTCCGTAAACTAGTATCCATATCACAAGTTTTTCTTAGTTTGAGGCTAGATAATGCTGTGTGAAAATATATACCTGAAATATTTTTCTATTAATTCGTTTTTCATATAATTCTGCACCGTACTTCAATCGGCCATTATATCCTAAATAAGAGGGCTTCATCACCACACTTGGCAAGTAGATTGGTCAATGTGTTACAGTGGCACAGAAGTAATAAGTAGCCCTTCTTCTGGTGAGATCCCTTAGTCGACTCTCAAGACTTCTTTGGGCTGAGTTGGAGGGGCACTGGAGTTTAGTTAAAGGCTCAAGGACAATGCAGTCTCACTACTGTAAAGCCTATTCAGTTACATAGTACCACTTAGTACTAGTTACATAACGCAATGCGGTGTCAATACCGTTGTTATTGTACATTTAAATAAATGTAAATACCTTATAATCATTTTGTGTTTCAATCAAAGGGGTACCACGACCTATTATAGCATTCTTGTTTTGATATTACTTTACTTTTGTCATTATCTATCCAGTTTAGAAATAAGGAGACAAAAGTAATGTTATCTGATATTCATAAATTTTAAACGCACTTGTTTTGCTTGATATGTTATATTTTACACGTCATCGGTAAACAGTGGGGAGATGTATATTGAAAGATGTGAGGCCTTTTTATATCTGTCAAAAGTCACAGCGTCCCCATTTTAATTGATAAAATGTTGTGATTTCCCACATTGAGATAAGAAACCGCAGCTCTTCGCCGCACATGTCTCGAAGGGGGTAGGGGGCCGAGTCTTTCTCTAATGAAGCGGCCGCGGTGCCGACGACGTCGAGAGCCATAATGGTTTCCTCTCGAGGCCTTTGTCGAGCCAACTTTGCAACTCTTAACACAGATTGCGCAAGAGTTACTGCCATAACTAGAAGTGACGTGAAAGTGCATGCTCGAGAGTGAGAAAAGGAAATTTGTTAGCTTAATTAAGCTACTTCTAGTCACTTACTTTAACGTAGTTCGTAGAAACTGTTTTCAAAAATTGTTGCCCAAATTCACAGCACATGTCAGGGCTGGCCCAAGTTTCTAAATTGATATGTGATTCATGAATTATCAAAATTGTAAAGTAAAGTTAAAGACTCACGACTTTTTCCCCTTCGAGGATTCTACTGATTACTACTCCGAGCGTGGTTCGTATGAGGATTATCTACTTGGGGGTAGTCAGGGGCACGTCCAAACTTACGCTCGGCACTTGTTATTGTCCGACGGGGAAGCGATTGGCCTTCTCATCACACCTGATTTTTCAAGTTATGATAAGGCCAAAGGGGGAAACGCACTTCACACGAAATCCTCAACATTACCTATAAATGCCGGATATAACAATTTAGATTCTTTGTTACGGCGACAGAATTAGTCAAGATGGTGGTAGCTAGCCAGACGGACTTTAACAAAGTCCTACCAGCATCCAAACCAATCACAATATTGTACTCTCTTTGGGGATTAAACCCGACAGCTTTGGATCTGACACCGGTGGACGAACCATGCCCACGGTTTGCGATAAGCTGGTATTCAATTTGCAACATGTTGCAAGCCCATCACCGCTTAGCAGAATACTAGCAAGTAGTACGTGCCATTATTTTTTTTGGTCCTATAAACATGCCGTTTTCCCCACGCTGTGACCTTCACCGTCAGAGCATATTCATGGAAGCGCTCCGTAGTGATCCTGATGCATGATTTTAGGTATAAGTCAGAACAAATGCTATATGCCGTCCGCCGCGCATCGTCGTATCATATACCAATAACGTGGCTCTTCCTTTCATTCAGAGGTCAAACAGCTTCACGAGGTACTAAAATATTTCTACATGTAGTACAATTTCATAGGTTTCAAAATTCAAATCCATTTAAATTCCTTTATTGATAATAAGTTTAAATTACATATTGAATTACTAGAGGACCCCACATTAGAGCTAGCCTGTGCCGCGGGTGTCTATTTAAAGAATTACCAAAAGACATGCACTACTTACAGGACAAAACCAGGCGCACTTCACCCGGAATCCTCAACAAACTGATCTAAATGCGCGTGCGTCCCTTTTCAAGGTCGGCGGCGGCTTTACAGTATTTTTTACTAAGGCAAACTTTGCCCGGTGACATGACGCAGTGTTTTTATGTAAAGAATAGCAGATTAGCTCACAGTAACTAGGTAGGTACGATGGTTCAATGTTGCTCGCAAGTAATGTTTTTTTATTGATTAAATTAGAATCCGTAGGTTAGATACGATTGTGATGTTTTCGTCTATAGAAAATAGAGTCAACGTTACAATGTTTAAATTTAACTAAACCTTTCAAAAAGTATCGATTCCCTTTTAAACCAGCAAAAGTAATTTGAGCTTGAATCCTAAAGAAAGGGATACCCTTGCATGGTGACGATTCCACTCACAAGACGATCCGTGTTCCCTCATTTATTTATTCCCTCCAAATAAACAGACTCCATAGTTTCTTAAGACTTCTTCAGCCTTCATTTAGACGCATGCAAAGATACGTTCCGTGATTAAACCCGCCTTATTTGTATACGACGTAATTAAAGATGCCGCATCTGAGTGATCTCAAAAGAAACTTTGCATTTAATAATTTGCTGGTTAATATTTGCTTTTAATAATTGGCGACGCTTATTAAGCTACGTTTGGGTTAGGAGTGGATTCTATTTTACGAAAATTTACTTTAGGCCCTCTGTAGAAAGCCAACTACGCTTTCGCAGCTAAAAAAATAATCCTATTCTGATTATTCTATCCAAGACCGATATTGGCCACGTTGAGTCACATATTTACATTGAATAATAATCAGATATGACAGGATAATAATTTCACACAGTTAAGTCTGCCTAGCTACCACCATCTTACCTAATAACAATTTCAAATTGTTGTGTTCCGACATTTAGAGGTAAAATAGCCAGTTCCTCAGACTGTTGAGGATTCCGGGTGAAGTACGCTTACACCATCGGCCTTCTAATAGCTTGTAAACCAGGAGAGATGGATGGAGGCCAAGCGCTTTCCCGTTGTACAAAATACAAAAAAAATGCCTGGCAAATTTTTTATACGTGAGATGGAGGCCAAGGTAGGTCATTTCCCCGTCAAACTTAAAAAAAAGATGCCTGGGACAGCACAAAGCCTGCAAAGAACACCACTGATATGGCAGATCCGATATCTCACTGCTCAATCTGCATAAACTTCCATAGTAAACTTCGCGGCTATGATTACCCGGGTGGCACCTGTGAACGAGGTCTATGCTAATGTGCCTTCGTATTTCGGAGAATTTTCTGCACGTTATTATAAGAATGAGAAGGAACTCCATCAGATAAACGCCTGTCAATTTCCGCGACTTCGTACAGAGTCAACTAACGTTTAGGGTGAACATATTGGCACATTAATTTATGATAAATTGATTCAGAAGTTATTATAGGTACTGTTGAAACATCGGGACTAAATTCCCGTAATCCTGTGGGATTTTTTTACATCTTTTCTTCGTTCCCCATCATTACACATGTAAGCTACCCTGAAAATTACAAGTTTCTAAGACCTGGGCCCCGATTCTACTAAACCGTCTTACCAAATTTTGTTGCCATAACAATCATTTTTAAATTTTTTTGTTCCGGCATTTACAGGTAAGATAGCCAGGTCCTCAGTTTGTTGAGGATTCCGGGTGAAGTGCGCTTTCACCTTCAGCCTTGTCATAACTTGAAAATTAGGTGAGATGAAGGCTAAGCACCTCCATATTGGGCGATAAAAAATATAAATAACGTGGCTAGTTTTTCCTACAGCGGCTGACTTGAGTTCACCCGTCCCAAATTATCTAAGCTCAGTTGGGGTAGTAAGTAGCTCTACCTTCTGTTCAATTCCGACAATAACGAATGTGAATGTAACCATTAATAAAAAACAAAAGAATACCAAAAGTCACCTATAATGACAATCCTGCGACGATTCCACTGTCGTAAAGCGATTGGTATCGTAGAAACGGGGCACTGTGGTTTAGGTGGTGCATTGATTGTCAGTCAGTCATCAAGCTACTTGTTGATTTTACATAATTAGATGAATGTAAAGGCATTATTAAACACGTTACTAAACATAAACTTTAAGCGCGTAGAATAAAAATATTATTTTTACATATAATTACACATATAATATATATTATTAGGTCCTTACATATGAAATTGGCGTTTTGTATGGGAGGAACATAAAGGCAATTTTTTCATATTAAAATATATTTTATTAATCAAAGTATGTACCATTGCTATCTATACACTTTTGCCATCTTATAGGTAGTTCATTGATCCCTTTACTAAAAAAACCATTCGGACGGGAATCAATGAAATCTTTGAAAGCGGTTTGGACTGCCTCATCGGAATTGAATTTTTTTCCTTGCAAGAAGTTATCCAAATTTCGAAAAAAATGGTAATCTGTTGGAGCTAGGTCCGGAGAGTACGGTGGATGTCTTAGACATTCCAATTGAAGCTCCTCTAATTTGGTAGTCGTCTGTTGTGTGGTCTAGCGTTGTCTTGAAGCAGCAGTGGCGTAGAGCGATTGAAAAGTCTCGGTTGTTTAACAGCGAGCTTTTCCATCATGGTTTGCAGTTGCTGACAATAGACATCAGCCGTAATCGTCTGACCAGATTTAAGAAAGCTATAGTGTACGACACCGGCACTAGTCCACCAAACGCTTACAAGTAACTTTTTTTGAGTCAATTTTCGCTTGGGGCAAGATTTTGCTGGTTCACCAGGGTTCAGCCATTGCGATGAGCGTTTACGATTATCGTACAGGATCCATTTTCATCACATGTAATGATCCGATTTAAAATTCCTTCATTATTGTGCCGGTTGAGTAATGTAACGCAGCAGTCGACGCGCGTTTGTCGGTTTGCTTCACTCAATTCATGAGGTACCCACCTTTCAAGCTTTTTCACCTTCCCAATTTGCTTCAAGTGGATTAAAACGGTTTTGTCACTAACACCGCAGCCTGCAGCTAACTGTGATGTGGTTTGCGATGGATCTGCTTCCACAATAGCCTTCAATTCATCATTATCGACCTTGGTCTCCGGCCGTCCACGGGGCTTGTTCTGCAGGTCGAAATTTCCAGAACGAAAGCGTTGAAACCAAAAACGCACCGTGTTTTTTTTTTGCGACACCACCACCATACACATCATTAATCCTTCGAGCCGTTTCTGCAGCACTGGTGCCACGGTGGAACTCGTACTCGTAAATAATGCGATATTTTAAGTTTTCCATTTTGTGAAATGAGTGACGCAGAAAAAAAAGCAAAAGAGAAAAAAACAAATGAATTACGGTTTTCGAAACACAAATGCATGAGTAAATAGCTGTTTAAATTTGAATTTGGAATTCTTAACCAAAGAGGAGATATTTAAGATCAAAGCCCGTACGACAAAACGCCAATTTCATATGTAAGGACCTAATATAATATAAATATATATATATTAAATTATTACAATATGTTTATATAAATATATTATTATACATTATTAATCAGCTTACTTTGTCCCACTAGTCGGGAATTTTCATTCCATTGCCATATTATTATTTTTTGTATTTTATCAGATTTGGTTAGTTTAGTTTGTCAGTTTTCCGTTTGTAACGGTCCTAAGGTAATCCGACTGCATTCTTTGTACATAGTTAGTTTAACTGTACCTGCATATTTTATTTAAAAAGAGAATGGATGCATTATTGATAATACATATCATGGACGTAACCGCCGAACCTTAAATAATAAATTGTGCAAATTTAAGGCGAATGTACAATATATTTTAATAACGTATCCTCAGGAGACTCGACCCTGTGATATGGATAACGAAGTCGAAAACATATTTTTACATTTCCATGGATTGCTACCTCAGTAATTTAAGGGGAGAAAAAATTAAACACGAACTCATAAATTCGCATTAGTGAGCGAATATCGTATGCTTATGATATGGAACACGAAGCTTGAATATAAAGTACAACTTCTTTCTAAGCGATGAGGGAAAATTGTTGGCGTGAAAAACATAATACAAGTTTTGATCGAATAAACAACATGTTATGATCACGTTACCCACGGCAAGTTTGCGCATGTTTTATATTTACCGTGAATTATAATATCGGAGGAAGCATTGGAAGGCTTGTCAGCGCTCACCTTTTCCTGTATTACTTTCTTTGCCGGAAATATGAGTATCAGAACGCAGGTCGTGGCGGCGGCGCCCGCAGATTGGATCGAGTTAATTTCGCTCCACAAACAAATTGACAAAGTTTAGAGCGGGGCATATTTCTTCACCCGCTGCACCCCCCGCACCCCGCGGCCCGTGACAGATTCCCGCATAGCGGAAATTAAATTTCACATCCGAACAAGAACGGGAACACTCGCCGCTCCGCTTACGTTCACGTGTCGCGGCGGTGGCGCGGCGGTGGCGCGGCGGTGCAGCGCCGCTGTAGCGCGGCCGCACACAACAATGCCTTGATGAGATATTGTTAATAAGTCGAAAGTTTCCAACTACACGTGAAGTGGATCCGTGACGATATTACGCGTCGTGTTTATGTTGAAGCGCGGAGTTTAATAGAATATTCTGTGTTGAACGGCGCTCTTGTGTAATACAAACTTAATGGAAAATCTTGAACTGCGATGCATTGGTATTTTTCCGATTTTTTTTCTATCCGTCTCCGTGGTCAAGTGGTTCGACCACCAGTCAGATCCAGAGGTCCCGGGTTCGATCCCAATGGGAAGTACAATATTGTGCTTGGTTTTGGTGGTAGCACTTTGTTAAAGTCCGCCTGTCTACCACCATCTCACCTAAGTCTGTCGCCATAACAACAATTATTTAAAAAAAAATGTGTTCCGGCATTTAGAGGTAAGATAGCCAGTTCCTCAGTTGGTTGAGGATTCCGGGTGAAGTGCGCTTCCACCTTCGGCCTTATCATAACTTGAATAATCAGGTGAGACGAAAGCCAAGCACCTCCTCGTTGTACTATCAAAAATACATAAAGGTTGCCTGGAAGCGATCGCTTTAAGCGATAAGGCCACCCATTGTACCTAGTTCAAGTGTTTTTCTTGCATGTCTGTTTATTTTTGTTTTTTGGTGTACAATAAAGAGTTTATCTATCTATCTATCTATATTATGTAACCCAAAATTTCAAGACCTAAACGAAAGGCACAAGAGATTGCGAAACCGTGTATATTGGTACGAAGAGATGTAAGCCGTCAATCAGCTACCCTTAGTATTTCCTTATATTTATATCAGCTCTATTCACAAACTGCCGAGCTCCACATTTATGGTTCACAAATAGGGACATGGCAAAACTAATCCGGCTGTGCTCTATCAAAATTGCAATTAAAAGCCCATTTACGGCGGTGCGGCTGAGACAGACCTGGGGTCACCTCGAGAAGGACGCTCGAATTGGCCATTAGCGGCCGCTTCGGACCTTGTTTACACCGCGCTTGCCCTAATGACGACCTTTGCTCTGCTTCCCTTCGTTAAGGCGAGCGAAAACCTCGCACTAAAAGGCACGGTCCCCGCTGACCCGCAGAGACGCAACATCCCGACATCGCCCGGAGAGAAAAGGACAAAGCCGATGGCTTTCGGATTAATGCCCATGTACAGAGTCGTTAAAAGGCCAGCCAACGCTCGCCTTGCCAGGGTTAACAAGGTTATTATGGGATCATCCCGACCAACCGCTGCCGTAAAAGTGTTAATTATCTTTAACAACACCTTATTTCTTCTGAATCAGTCATTGTCGTTGTGACACAGGTCTCGATCCCAATTTAGGCCGATATAGCTTTTCACTATGGCGAGGCAATACACACAGACATTAAAAAACTCTGAACTCCGTAGAATCTAATGGACTCCATTGACATAAATGTTTTATTCAATTGGAGCCTGCGCCAAAACAAAAGAAAGTATGTCCTCATCATTATGAGTTGGAAAGTTTTTGCATTTTTACTCGTTACGGTTTCTCCGAGGAGAAATAGACATCTACGTGAGTCTGGAATGGTTGAACAACTTCGTACGTTTACAGATTTCGCTATCGACCAATAAAATTGTAATGAAAAACATCAGTTTAACCACCTTTGTGTGGTTCGCCTACCGGTGTCAGATCCAGAGGTCCCGGGTTCGAACCCCAGGGAGAGTACTATATTGTGCTTGGTTTGGTTGGTGGTAGGACTTTGTTAAAGTCCGCCTGGCTAGCTACCACCGTCTTACCTAATTCTGTTGCCATAACAACAATTTCTAAATTGTAGTGTTCTGGCATTTAGAGGTAAGATAGCCAGTTCCTCAGCTTATTGAGGATTCCGGGTGAAGTGCGCTTCCACTTTCAGCTTTATCATAACTTGAAAAATCAGGTGAGATGAAAGACAAGCCCAAACCCGTCGTGAAAAAAAAATCGGTAGTGTGTTTTTTTTCATTCTACTGACGTGGCAAACAGGTATACAGTCCACAGCCATAAGTGGTTACTATCCACGATGGATGCTTGCAACACCAAAAGCATTACCAACCCGTTTGAAGGAGCTCTGACGACCTCACCGCAGGAACACAGCAACTATGTAATTTTTTTTTTTATTTTACGACGGGGAAGCGCTTGGCCTTCATCTCACCTGGTAACAAGTTAAGATAAGGCCGAAGGTGGAGGCGCACTTCACTCTATTTGGCAGCGATATCCTGTAAGGTAGGTACTTCCCCAGGCGAGCTGCTAGAATAGTGAGTAGGAAATCGTATTATGCCCTACCACTCGAATAAAGGAGCTCTGGCGACTTTACACACCGCAGGAACACAGCAACTATGTAATAGTGCTATTTGGCTGCAATATTCTGTAAGGCGGAGGTACTTCCCCAGGCGAGCTGCTAAAATAGTGAGTAGGAAATCGTATTATGCCCTACCTCTCATCTCTTGTGTGCTACTGCTATGGAAATATATTCGTTTACGTTTTACTTTTTTGGAGGTGGGTGGGTCATCTATTACCTCCGAGTGATCTTATTTAGGCAATAGAATGTTGACCTTTATTCAACGGTTTGTTTACAGTACTACGGTAGTTTGTATTGTTTGTATAACGGTATTGTGGCGGTCGCGGGGAGTCGATGGATGAAGGAGGCTCAGGATTGCTATTTGTGGCGTCGGTTGGAGGCCTATGTTCAGCAGTGGACGTGTGTAGGCTGATATAATGATTATGATTATCAACGGTTATAGCTATGCAAGGCATGAAGTAACTTTGTGCATCTTGGTCAAACCTGTAAACATCAAATTCTAAATGATCCTATAGCTGGTGGCAGGACCTCTAAAAGCCTCTAAAACCGCCTGTTTTGCGACCACCCTCGAAGTTTGTCGCTCAAGCAGTTTGCTCTGTTCTTTTTTCAGTGCTCGGGAGTTCCAGTGCTTTTAGTCAGCAGCTTCTGGGAAAGTTCGCTCCATCGTAGACCTCATCCTTGCTTTGGTATAAACCAAAGCAAACTTCGAGGTCAAACCCATTTCATATAAAAAAACGTAATAGAAGAGACCAATAACGAAACATTTACATACATACTACACCTGACCTGTGCCAACTAAGGTCCACATCCGACCAACTCTCTAAATTTTCCAGTCGCCTTCCCAACTTGATTACACTACGCACCACGTGTGCAAATTCACTATAAATCCTAGCATTAGGTAAAAGCTTTCATTACTTAAGTCCCGTAAAACCCTTATCCCATAACGTTAATAACACAATTACTATAAATCTATCATCGCTGAGCAAACACCGTCCGAATCTCGGCCTAAGCTAATACATTTTGTCCACACCCGTATTCGTACTTAACGACCGGGGTAGTATTTGCGAAGCACACACGCGGCGCCCAGCGCCCGCACCGAGCAATATAACCTGTAAGACGCCGGCCTTCGCTCCGGTCCTCGCCCGACCCGTACGACAGTAATTACGGTAGGCAAATTAAGCAGTAAGGGGCCACAACCCCGCGCCCAGCCGTGTCCATCTTTGTACGAACGCGTTCGCCGGTTTATTTTAGGTTATTCCACGTCTTATTACAATGTAGCCTCCCCTGCGGCGCGCTCACCTCCGAAACTGATTTGGGCCCGGCATCAGAGTTTCATTACGGTCTGTCGAAAACAATCCACTCTAAATATCTATTCTTGGGTGCGCGCACTCCGGAATTACATTAGTCTGAGGTGGCGAAGGCTCGACTCAATTTGTTTGGCCGTAATAACTACGCTATCAGGTTATAACAAATGAGCTATTGTGAGAGCGAATCGAAAACGGTTTCGCAGTGTCTGCTCGATTTTATAGTTCCCAATATGACGTCGAGCTGCAAGGAATTGTTTGGAGTTTGTCTCATGTGTTCGTTTGTTATTAGCTTACGTCGTGGTTTAAATTTATATATACAGGTGGTGGGTGGTATACATTTTCAGCTCATGTAACTCGATTCAATGCTCGAAGTTCGATAACTATCGAAACTTTTAAAAGCAAAAACACCTCGCATCGCATGCAGGACTCGCGTGTCCCCACGGCTTTAAAAGGCTCACCACTTCCAACAATAGAGTCTGCCACGCGACTCCACCGAGACTTCACCGCAAATATAATTTGTCCATTAAAAAAATCAACAAGCGTTGACCACTCTTGACCGTGGAGATGGTCACAAAGCGTCTCGTTAGTGCGTACGTGCCGTGTCACACACTTCAGCCCATCGGCCCTTCGTAAATAATGAGAGGGCAGCCCTTGAGCTTGAGATGTGGGACAAAAATACCTAATGGAGAAGGCGTGTAGGGGCATATGACATGTCGGAAATAGGACGATCTTTTTACTGTTACATCAAAACCATTCAACTGTAACGTTGTACTTTTAAAGGTAACAACGCCCTTGCTGCCATGTTTTACCTATATCTAGAGTCATTACGTCCCTACCCTACAATAATAGGAGTTTGCATAACACGTTTTTTCCTTAATTCTCTTGTGTGAAATTTCATCTCAGCATTTGCTTCTTGTATATACTTGTCATAATATACATAGCAATAGTCTTCACCACTTCACTTTCACAAAACACGCAAGTCATATGTATTTTAGTTATTTACTATGAGATGTAATTCAAAACATCGATGAATTCAAGGATGCCACATCCTTTCGACTAAGCTCTATATCTACATCTAGAGGTCCTAACCCCTTGGGAACCGAAACCTACGTGGGGCTGGCTTGTCGTCGGCCAAGGCTGAATACCTCTTAGATTGCCTCCTACCTCCGAGTATAGACCAGCGCCAAACAAGGAGCCAGAAATGGGATTTCAACATACATACATACCTATGAAGATATGGACGAAATCTTAGGGGATCTTAATAGGGTTGCATTAAGATGTTATTGTATGTGGAATTATCAATAGCCGAGTAATTGCCAAAGGTTTGATTGATCTTGTGTACGTGGGGTAGATAAATTAGTGTTTAGTCGACGGTCAGTACGATCCACCGACCTTTTGAAAGTTTGTTTACGCAATCATAGATGTTCTTAATAAACAATCTCGTCATCATTTTAAGCTCTAGATTGTACTGCGAGGGGTTTTACTCGAACTTTTCTAGCAAAGGGCACGATAAAAAAAATCAAAGGTCCGAAAAGTTTTCTCATATTCGAGCGCCCATCCGCGCGCGCTTCGACCAAAAAAGGTTCAGTGAAAAGCCGCAGCGCTGTAGGAGCTTTAGACCAATGAAGCAAAGCTACCAAAATTATTTTGGTGATTTTAATTTGATGAAAAGACATGTACATGTAATAAATACTCTGGAAAGATTTTACTATGATATTTATGCAGTAATTTATTGTTAAATTATATCTATTTCATGAAGCATCAATAAGTTGGTTTTGAAAAATATAGTCCAATTTAAACACGTTTATTACCAGGTATAAAGTAATAACGTAACGAAACAAAAACTTCATAAACAAGCTAATTTAAGGGTTTCTGCCGTGTCTTCCGAAATTAACCTTCAAAAATTGAAGAACATCAGCAGGCTATTTACATGAATTAGCTGACATTTATGCTTCCTCCGAGACAAACCGCGCGCCGTACCACCTGGCGGTGAGAGAATTATTCGCTCGTTACCCGCTCTGCTGCGCGCGACCCCAGTTACCTGCCTTATATTGTATTTATTTATTGGTGAAAGTAACGCGATTTGATACAAGTTATGTCAAGGTGAGTTGGCAAATTGGCCTGAAAGTGTTACTAAATATAATCTATGGAAAAATAACTTATATCATACATGTTTTAATTACTTGATATGTTTGGTCAAAATGATTAAGATATGTTTCTTCGTTGTCGTGAAATGAAAGCATTATTATACTGTATCAAATACGAATTGAAAACAATTCCAAAATGGAAGCCAGTTTCTCACGGAACCAATCAATCGAAAGCGGGATTTAAAACAATCGTACTAACATTGTGTAGAATGAGCTCCGTCGTAAAGAATAGGCGTCTCCGCGGAAGTTTTCCCATGGAGGGCATAAATTGGATTCGGAAGCAGATCACGTAACGGTTAAGAGTTCACAAAACTGTGCCATAAATCGGACGCGCCGAGGTGCGCCGGAGACAAACGGCGCCGGACCGGGACAGAGAACCTATCGAGACTTATTTTCAATTTGTAATGCCATATCGCCCCCGGTCGTCATAAAATACACAACGTTATACGTATGATATCGTTTTTGTTATGCGCAGTGGAGATACTGTGTGTTAAGCCGTAACAGTTCTGTTCGCGTTCTAACTTGCAATTCGATATTTTTGATTTCTCTGTTCATCATCTTAATGGAGATTTACATTAACATTGTGCTAAGTCGTTTGTTGAAACTACAATTAAAGATGTGTACTCACACATTTTTCTTATTGGTAATAGCCAAGTTTTTAACACCAGCTCACTTAAAAACAAGAAAAAACTTGTTCTGAATGAACACATATTATATATTTTGAATTATAATGGAAGTACATATTCATAATTTTTTCATCAACGGTTATAATGTTTTTGGTCATTTCCATGAATTAAAACAGATTCAATGTGTCTCATGATCATAAGCCAACATATATTAAACATTTCAGGGCGTCGGAAACTATCCTCTGATTACTTCAAAGTTACTTTTAATTCCTTACATTAAGAACCTAAATTATCTTACAAATTGCAAGAGGTGGGAATAAAACCGATTTTCATACAGGAACTCGCATTTGCATTTGGAACATCTCTTTGGTTTCACGGTATAGATTCCCGCAAGGAGCTATTTAGAGATAGCACTCGCAGGGTAAGTCCCCGGGCGCACTGGCGCGAGTAATTCACCACAGGTTGATGGTGTATGATATTTGAATTTTAAAATTGTTTTAAAAAGAACCTCTTTACACTGATATGTTTTGTTTTTTCGCCTTACATTGCTGATAATAAGTAATAAATAATAAATAAATATTACAGGACATTAATTTTACACAGCGCCATCTAGCCCTAAACGAAGCATAGCTTGTAATATTGGAACTAGATTACGGAAGAACTGACGGCATTGATGAACCTCATGCTGTCGGGTCGAGTCAACAGCGAGATTACAGAAATCTTATATGACGCTAACCTTTGTGCTTTAAAAAAAAAAGGATGGCGGGATAAGACCCATAGCCGTAGGCACCACCTATCGCCGTCTTGCAGCCAAAGTCTGCTGTCGCAAAAAGCTGCGTACCTAGGCGACTATTTCCGACCGGTGCAGGTAGGCTTTGGTTCGCGAGGCGGTTGTGATGGCAATCATTATTTTTCATTCATTCATTATTATGTTGATAGATCCTCTAATATAGTCGTAAATGAATCAAGCTTTTAACAAATCCCAAATGTCCACAAAGCATTCGGTCAACATTTCTCCCGTTGATTAGAATTGAAAGCCGACGAATCGAGCGGAACAGTTGACCCAAACATGCAAACGCCAGGCCCTGTGTCCTAACAAAATAGAACCTAAATAATTAGCAGGGCAGTCTCGGCCGCTTCAATTGTGTACGCTGAATCGGTGATTTTGTTGCGCGGGACGTATTGAAGTGGGGATTTAGAATTATTATGTTTCACGAAGATAATATGAACGTGATTTGAATATAATTTACAAAAAAAAATCTCTAGAATCTATGTTATTTGCTGTGGCGGTCGCGGCTTAAGAATCAACCGCACCAACTCAGCCCATGGATGTCATAAAAGTCGACTAAGAGATCTACTCAGAAGAAGTGAACCTAAATGTGAGGCTTATGGCAAAATAATCCAGCTTTGGAGGAGCCTGTCCAGCATTGGACACTAATGTGATGTGATACAAGTTTTATAGAATAATATTTAAGAAATGTCTACGTTATAAAAAATGTTTCTTTTCTGGTTTTCATACATTTCAATTTTGTAAACAGGATCGGAGAAAATCGGCGCCCCTGGTCACCCGATGGGCATTTAGCATTATTATTTATTGAGTCGCAACGGACCCCGGTTACCGCTTTCATTCGCCCCTCTCGGTCCGACGCAAACAAATCGGAAGAAGTAATTATTAAGAATACTGCAAATAGAGGGCAATATCTCTTATTTATTAGATGTTTTGAGTGTATCTCTATATGCTTAAATTTCGGTTATTTTTGTATCTCATTGATTTTTTATATGAAAAATGGATTGGAATCAACGATAAAAATGGAATCTGTTACATATGTGCTTGAACATTAATTTAATTGTACATATTATGTTGAATTGTTTGTGAATTAATAAAGTTAACATATAATACATTAATATCATCATGATTTGTATAAGCTGATGCAAACATGGGTACCTGCTTGCGTAAAAAAATCTAGGTACCACAAAACATTACATACAAACCATTTGCAGCATCGATAAAAAAAATAGCAAATCTTTTGTCGACTTTGACTAAAATAAAATAAACATTCGTCTTATACGAGGATTGGTAGTTTTGTTATTTCGCGCGAGAGTTCCTTTGTTGCATGGATTCGCGTTAAATGGCAAGGAAGTTACTACAGGGGCTCAATCGGCCGGAGAGAACAATCTTTGTTTCCTAAGGCCATGAGACGACCACTCCTGATAGACACTTACGCAACTATCAAACACCCTTTATTTACCTTGCTATCTATGGTATTCTAAGAGCAGAGCAGGTCAAGAAAGTCTGGTAACTGTTTGCTGAAGAAAATGTCTCGTCCACCCTATATGGTTGCAGACGAATAAATCAGAAACGAATACAATATTTACCTAGTACAAAATGTATTTATATGTGTGTAACTATTAAAATAAAAAACGGAATAAATTAAATGTGGGTATGCAAACTATATTTACATAGATTTTGCAGTGAAATTGTACCAGAAAGAGATTTGTTTAGACCATTCGAACCAAACCGATAGAACGTTCAAACTATCAGATAAAACATTACTCCAGCACAATACGAAACAATAAATCAATAGATTAACAATAGTCTGGGCACACTACACTGTAAGATGTTGAAACATGGAAATCGTTTGTCTGCGGCGAGCTGGGAAATTAATTCCATTCAGTGTACCGCCCGTGTAATGACGATCCCTGACTCCTGGAAAATGGTACTGTGATCTGATTGCCAATTTATTTCATAACAATTTATGATGAAACTAGCGTGCCGAAAAATGTTGTTTGTTTGTGATTGCAATAAAATTATCATTTAAAGCAGGCCGTTATGAAAAGAAATGAAGAGCTGCGTAGTACGTTCTTGTAGTTGGTGGTTAGGGTAAGCTCTAGTAAGATTTTTTTTTCCAAAAAAATGGTAAGTTATGTTGTGCTTTAAACCAGTATAATTAAGGAGATTTCCATCGCTCCACCGTAAATCTCATTATTGTCTGTTCAAGTTTCAAGGTCAAGAGCCGACCCAGATTTAATTAAAAAAAATGAGTAAAATTCACATATTTTTTTTCTTTTTACTTGCACATTTAATGTATATTTATAATTCATCTTATTCATGCATTGGATGTTTTTTTTCTGTAATGTTATTTGAAAGAATAAGTAATCACCCTGCAACTCGGGGAATCATTACCTAGAAAACGTAGCTGATCGCTTAACTCTCTACATTATGCAAATTTTCTAAAGCGTGTTTTCAGTGATGCAACAAACATTAATGATAAATTTAATGTAATATTTTTGCGTGTTGCCAGTGTAGCTGATGCAGAATTTCCCCAGTCATTGGTAAATTTATTGCAAGGTGTGCACAGCAACGTGATGTTTCACTTTCACGCCAATGATTTATTGTCTTCCGAAACAATTTTAATTGCTCCCAGTGACACGGTGTAAACAACTATTCGATTAAGTTAATTCCATTATTTTGCTCTCCCGGCAATTAATTTAAAAGCAGCCTCAACGCGAAGGTTCGCGTCATTGGAAATGTTATGGAAGTTAATGAGCTGGAAGTTTACCATTTGCGTAATTAAAATTCACCAAACAATTGCACGTCTAAAACTTATAAAAGGCTCAAATACACTTTACAAACGCGGAATGCGTGGAATATTATCAAGTCGACATTCCACCCTGCCGAACCAATAAATAGAACTTTTGTAAATTTATTTTAAGTAAAGAGTGCATGCTATTCCTGCATCTTTGTACATACCAATATAATCTATATCTTTCTGCAAGTCAAACGCCAGCAATTATAGGCTTAAATTTAAATGGTTATAACTAATTAATGCGGTTTTGGTCAGCTCCTATATGTAATTTATCAGCATTCAAAGTGAGTAAAAAATACAAAATGTTTTTTGGTCCAAATACGTAACAACTTACTGCCAAAAGTTCGAATCTGTCATTTGATTTACTTTACCACCGAATATTCAGAAACCACCATGAAAAGAGTGTCTTTGATAAAAAAAAATGTGCCATGTGCTATCCAGTAACTTGCGGTCAGCATACATCATGAAATAAGGACCAAGTATTGCTCACTCTCGCTTTAAAAATACCAAAGAATAACCCCGAAAGCATCTGAAGCTAAGTAGCCACTTACCTCGTCCGCGAAACTTCATCCGCGCCGCATGAGTGGATTTGCATGGCCATGCATGCTCACAGGACGTGTGTATAGCCTTATTTCATGCTCCATGGAACATCTTATCGCCGCAGGTCGCTGAGAGTTCTAATTATAATTACTGATGCTCGCATGCTCAAAGTTGTTTTTGAGGTTTGCGCTTTAGCGGACGCCCGGACGGGTTTTTAGATAAACAGAGCTTTAGGATTAGGAAAGCATGTTTGCTTGCAGTTTTAACCGTGTAGACAGTTCTGGCGCTGCAATTTATATTTACACTGGGAATAGTATTTTTTTGAGAAAAAATATTTAGAACTCTGGGTCTTAGCATAAAAAGCATTTCAATAAATTAAACGTTCAATTATAATTGGTGATCTTTCGTCTTGAGCCATGTGTATGACGATATATCTCAGAAAATAGAAAATATGTAAGAAGTTACTTATTGTGTCTTGTTATGTTTCATTGTCTTCTCTGATTTCATTGTCTAATGAAGCAATTCGGAGCTCTACTAAATATAAATTAGGTAACTTATTAATGGATATTTGGCTTTACCCGTTAATTATTATCTAGTTCGTAGCTTAACAATATTATAATTTGTTTTTGTTGATTTTATTTCTGACTGTTAACTTACGTATGAATTTGTTCTGATTTAAACTTATGAAAGAATGCTGTCTCCAAATCGTTTGATAATTTATCTTAAATTATGTTCGCCAAGCAAGTATACCTGTTTTTTTTATTGTACTTCGGGTAAGCGCTTGGCTTTCATCTCACCTGGTAACAAGTTTTAAGGCCGAAGGTGGAGGCGCACTTCACCCGGAATCCTCAATAAACTGAGGCAACAGGCTATCTTACCTCTAAATGCCGGAACACAACTATTTTAGATTTTAATTATGGCGACAGAATTAGGTAAGATGGTGATAGCTAGGCCAGGCAAACTTGATCAAAGTCCTACCACCAACCAAACCGAGCACACTATTGTACTCCCCCTGGGGATCGAACCCGGGACCTCTGGATCTGAAATCGGTGGGCTGACACAAGACCACAGAGGCGGTTAAAACCTATGCAAGAATATAATGACTAGTCCCTGTATAGATATTAAATCAAGTTACACACCTACTATAAAGCCGAGCACACATTACACTGTGAAATCTCTGACGTTATTTACATCAATTTTGTGTAAGATGTGACATTGTGTACACATTTCCGCACTTAGCTCGGTGTTAATTTGACGATGACTGTCGCGTTTCGCCATCCGTCATCGCCCGCGGCCCCAGACACGTCTTTATGACGTCTAATTTGAACATCACTGCATTGTGAAGGGGTGACTTATGGCGAAAAGATGATTAGCTATTTTTATGGAGTTCCCGTTGGAAATTTTACACTACTTCAAGTTAACTACGACTGCAATGGATATTATGTATACAATGATGGTTACTCTTTTGTTTCATGGAAATGATGATCCATTGCTGTTGAAAATAATTGTTTTAGTTATTAACCGGGTTTTATTATACCAATCTTGATTACAACCTCACCTCGCATACATGAAAATAGTTCCTCAATTGTCGCAACTGAGTCAACTGGATCTGAGCAATTTTCGCCCAATTGAAAGGTAGTCTGTAAGGTGGAACTTTGAACGTAATCACACAATAACGTTCCAAATCACAATGAACAAGTACCCGTCGATGCTACATATTCTATCGCAACAGCCGAAACGCCCGAACTTTGCTAGTCGAATGGAAACAAAGGTTCTCCCGCGATAATTGGATGTGGCCGTTCTGAATGCGCTCTAGACGAGACTTAATTGAGGTTTTAGAGTTGGGCTAATTCGCCCACCTTCGATCAGTTCTGCGCCCCTGGTCCCCTCGGCCTCGGGTTGAGGGGCTTCGTCTGGCAACAATAATACTGCGGCTGAGGTTAAGTGAGCTTTAATGGTTGGTGTTGTATTACTTGGTGGAAAATTTTGGTCCGAGATATGCAAGCTACCGTTTTCTCCGACCAACATTTTTTTGTATTTGATGTCACACTAGTATAAAATTCTTGTTCTTTTTGGATAAATAAGTATAAAAGGAAATTCAAATTGAGTGGCGGTAAAAGAGGGCCTTGAGAGTAAGAGCAAAAACTTTACACTAGCAATAGTTATCAGAGCACTTCCCCTACGTGCTAAAATAGATATTTGCCTGAAAACTCAAAGCAAAACAGAGTCCACAATGATTAAGAATTCTCTCACGTGCCGCGGAACAAAAAGTAACAACTAAATATTTCGGAGACGGTCCGATAGAGGTCGGGTGCGTATAACAAAAAGTAGGGGCCGGCCCAAGGGTCCGCGACACCCGAACAGATATGATAATCCCGAGTATGTAAAATAGTGAAATTTAAGGTCTCTCCATGTGAAGAATTGTGTACTCTCCGCCAGCAAATTATTCTAATGCGGCCCTTTTATTCGAGGCACACATACGGGTCGTGGAACTCCTCTCATTTGTATTTCAATAAAACACTAGACCTATCTAAACAAAACTATGATACCATCAATCTCGTCCGTGAAATTGAAAAGCGTTTTGTTATCCCAACGTTTTCAGCGAGTATTTTCGAATCGGTCAACCGTTGATGAATCAATTTAAATACATTGAACATTCATCGAAGTTTACCTTACGGCTATGAATATAGATTCGGCCTAAGCAAAAAACGCTTACAATAACCGTTCTCCCTTCGAGTCCGTATTGTGGATACGCCAATTGAAATATGTTAATATAGCGTTATATCGGCGACAGGTTTCGGTCCGGTGCAGACATATGCATTATTCGAATTGCGTAGTCGAAAAGTTCAAAATCGCATTCACCTCATCAGCTTGCGGGGAGCATAATTCTTCGTTCCATCTGACGTCTTCCTGTATCTACCCTTGCTAACCTCTTTTTGCCCGAGTCCAGCCGGCGGCGTTGTTCACGATACATAAATTTCCACGATCGGTCATCCCTTAAAAACAAGTTTAGCTCTTCATCCGTAGCGTAGTAAGTTAAAGAATGGCTCGGCCGTGCGTTACCCTCTTTATTCGTTACGTATTCAAATTATTTCGTCGTGTTTTCGAGTCCATTTGTTGGGTGGCCTTAGAATTGTACGGGGTCTGTGCTATTGATTTTGATTAATTAGTGCGATGTATTGTCCGGTTTTTCTTTCGGAGTACATTGTTGGTTGAACTATACGAACCTGGATGAGCGAGTATATGTATGTGGGTTGACTCAGGAGAAGTTGGGCCATGCCTAATTAATCGGGGCATCACGGGGCAGGCGGACGGTTCAGACAGGTCGCTCTCCCCAGGAGTTGGCGTCGACTTACGACTCTCATGTGATTCCCTCTGGATAATTAAATAATGAGGCTTAAATCCGTCCTTTTGCTTCGTCTACATACGTAATCAGCATTGTCTATTCAAGAGGTCCTGACATTTTGACCTTTTGTCACTCGATTATCACTCTCAGTGTTGTATAACGGTGTTAATAATTTAAGTATTAACGTGCGTAATAGGTTTTTAATAAAATTTCGGGTTATCATTGACGTTTTCACCTAATTTTGCTACCAGAAGATATACCTAAGTATGTAAACTAAATATGAGATTTGATATCGCTCTGTACCACTACAATGCATTTCAGCACTCACGCGACGTTGGACCTAATCTACGTCCGTGCTATTCATTGCTGAAAACTTCCACGTATAAGGGACCCAATACATGAACAATGTCTTACCTCAATAAACATTTTTTTTCGCTTTTGGTAAAATAATCACAACGTGCCCTCAACCTGAAAAGTTTGCCTCGGGACGCTTTTTCATACTGCGCAATCTAAGTCCGCAATAAAGGACGTCATAAATTGCTATACTTTGACGCTACTAAGCATACTATAAATAGTTTTGTGTTGTCCATTTTCGAGTATAAGAAATGTCGTGAGATTGTTACAGATATATACTCTTAGAGGTATAACTTCGTATTCATTTACGTTTTTTTTTAATAAGCTTTTGACGTCTAGTTTTGTCTAGTTCTAGGCTAGATAAAATTTGAGGCCCTGGGTGCTGGTTCTCCCGTGCGCTGACGGAACAACCAGATTTTTCTCAGATTCGGCTAGAGGATGGTTGCTAGGCAGATGGAATTTTACAGGTTCTACCACCTGGTATATGATAATTCAGTAGAGTCCCTTGTTAAAAGGCACGTCCGGGGATCTACTACTACTATACCCATTTCGTGTTTCGGTTCGAATCGGTTCGGTATGGTTGAAAGGTGAAATTACAGGCACACGGAGCATAACACTTTTATGAAGTTGACGGGCGCAATACAAAGCAGCATAGGTCATTTTATTTGTGGATATGACCTATGCAGTATGGCACCTGAATCTGAATCTAAAGCCATTTACTTACAGGCAAGTGTTCCACTGAAAATAAGGTGGGCCGCTTGCTTGTTCCATCTCCGATTCTGTTGCCCGGGGTAGACCTACCGCACCCCGTCACCTACGGTATCAGAAAACAAGTTAATAAAAAAATACAATCTATGTTGTTTCAACGCGAATTATTCTCCAACATGTAGACGGTCCTTAATACCACCTCGCAAGATAAAGCCTGGTCATGCATGCGGCACACGTCTACTCTTTACAAATTCAGTGCTGATGTGAAGCCATTCATAGCGGATAAGTTTCGCCCGTGTGCGACTGCCTGAATGCGGTGATAAGTCCCTGCTACATGACAATGTCTGTCACTTGATTCCACGGCGTTTGTTGACATGGCTTAGCTGAATGGACTGGACTTATCTCAATGGTTTTCCAGTGAACGATATTAATGTTATCCAAGTGGCTTCCATTTGCGAGGTTCTTTGACTATGCATACTTAGTTTGTAGACATACATACGTATTTAATTTTTAATCTGTTCCTCATTATAGAGGTTAGAGGTAAAAAATATTAGAGGGTGATATTTTTTGATGACTGGAAGAAATCGCTTTTAGCCTTATCTCGTTTATAGCTTTAGTGAGTCACCTTATGTTTGTATTTTTCAATGTTATTTCTGTGTACAATAAAGTGTCATTCATTTTCTTGAAGATTTTTTTAGACCAAAGGATTTTGTAGGCATTAAGTGCATTACCTTAACCATTGTAGCGACAGGAAAACGTTCTTAGGAGATTATCCTTGACTAAAGATAAAATTCATTCACAGCTTTTGGAAAAAATTTACAGTCAGCAAGAAAATGGGCAATCAACAAAATTTTTTATGCCAATCGCTCCTGTTTCATATATTAAGGATTAAAATACTCTTTTGGACCAACCAAGGAAAACGGCCACTACTAAAACGACTAGGAATACTAGAAAAGACAAAAATTCATAAAATCTCTAAATTCAACTTACTTTTACGTAACAAAACTTTTAATTCTCGTTAGACAACTGGTTGATACAATGAAAACGTTTTCCTGTAGCTACAATGTATAAGGTACCTTTTCTGCCCCCCTCTCAAAAACTAACCCTGATATATTTTCGCGTAAAATTAGTTCAATATTATTCGTCGTATTTAATTATACTAGGTCGTATCAAATGACTTTAAATTGTTTTTAGCCCCGATGAGTGCAAAAAGCTATTACATTTTGAAATGTTACTTCAGTCCGGTAGACCGTTACGAAACTGACGTTTATCTGCAAACTATTGGAAACTTATAATCATGACAAAAGAGCGGACACATGTCGCCGATAGCATTAGCGGAATAAAAATCGTCGTAGGAACCGTAGAGCGGAACGCCGTAACCGGTAGGCAGGGCCGGAACTAGGGGTTGACATCATGGGCACACCCGATATTGATCTAAGGTTTTTAAAATAGGAAACAAACCAAATGACCTACCCTATAGTTAGCAGATCTATAGCCTATGGAAATTTGTTACCAGGGGTTCATCTCAATTTTTTTAACGGTTTCCTGAGAAAGCCCTGTTAAAGGATGTGCTGTATGAGACGAAAGTGGCCAACCACTGAAGCTTTTGAATTTAAATTTAAACCGCGTTGAGCGATTTTCGGTTATCGCAAAACTTATGGGTTCGCGTCACCGACATTCTTATGTTTTATTTTATGCCAGACTGGCGGCCGGTGTGGTTAAACAGATCTCTACTTGTTCTATAATATTTGTTTGCAAGATTTTAAATAAAAAATCCAATAATATTTTTTTTTTCTCAATAATGTCTTCAATTTTCAGAAATAAAATAAGTGTTTTGTAATTTGCGTTATACCTAATTATTTTGAAATATTGGTCGATGTCTTTTGTTATTATTCATAAAAATAGTTTGCATTAACTTGTACAATTCAATTTCACCATGGGGCCACAAAAAAGTATTGTTTTACAGTAATTGTTTCTAAATACCCATTTTTTGTGTGGTATCAGAATTATTTCAAAGATTTAAGTTTTCACTTCTACCAGCAGCTCCTATAACGGCTTAAGTACTTTTTTTATGTTTTTTGGATGTCTGGAATAAACTTGATTGAACAAGCCTTACCACTAACGCTCTTTTTGAGGGTTTAGGCGATTAAGTACCTCATGTCTACTTTGATTAAGGTACCCAATTACACACCCTTATTACATATCTGTACTGAAGTTTTGGGAACGTTCGATGGACAAAACGTATGGCAGGGGGGGCCAGCGGAGCATGCAGCGTGATTCATGCAGTTATTCAATAAGCCAAGACTGTCGCTTGGATTTACGGAGCCGTAGCAGGCAGCTAATGCAGTAAATGGGACATGGCTAAGTTACTGAGTAGTAGCGTATATGCAGGTATAATGTAAAGAATGTTGTACGTACGTGTACTGTACGTGTATTTTTCTGATCGTACCGTAAACACCGTACCATAAAAAAAACGTGAGGCGGGAAATCACTAGGCCTTCATATCACATGATGCCATGAAGGTGGAATCACTCTCCACCTGGAATCCTCAACGGACTGTGAAAGTTTTAACCGTATCTGAGGCATAGGGTTTCTCCCGTCGATATCAAATCCAAAGGTCTCGGGTTTGATCCCTAGGGGGTACAATATTGTGCTTGGTTTGATTGGTGGTAGGACTTTGTTTAAGTTCGCCTGACTAGTTACCAATATATTACCTAAGTCTGTTGCCATACCAACAATTGTTGTGTTCCGGTATTTAGAGGTATGATAGTGAATAGAGCCTCCACCTTCGGCCTTACCTTAACTTGTAACCAGTTAAGATGAAGGCTAAGCGCTACACCGTCGTACAATAAAAAACTAGCTATCTTATATCTTGATGGGGTAAACAACAATTTAGAATCGTCGTTAATGCGACAGACTTAGGTAAGATGTTTGTAGCTAGCCAGGCGGATTAAAAAAATGTTCTACCACCAACTAAACCAATCACGATTTTGTACTCCCCTAGGAATGGAGCCTAGGACCTATGGGTCCGAAACCGATGGTTAACTTAATAAACCCGACTTACGATAAAAAAACCGCTTTTAAAATGACGAAAGCTACTTCTAAAATGGATCGACATATTCACGACTAAGATTAAAAAAAAACCTTGAAGAAAGAGCTTTAGAGCAGGCTACAATAATTTTGTGCTAGAATAATATTTCATTTATTTTACGTAATCAATTCGTTTCGTAAATGGTTTCTTCGTTTGTAAAATAAACTTTTTTACATTGCAAACATGCGAAGTTAAGCTTTATGTTGCAAGACTTTGGAGTAATTGTCACTCGTAAGGCTTCTGTACAGCAAGTAAGTTTTTTTCTTTTCTTCTGTTTGCGTAAGGACGCACGTGGTATCGACACGGGTTCTGTTCGACCCCTGGCGACGCACAAATCATGCGACATGCCGCGAGACCTACGTTTACGCAATAATTCATTCGACTAATAAAGGCACTTTTTTAAAGGTTTGCAATACGTGAAAATAAGTAGTCGGAATAACTCCGTCTGTAGATTTCACAAAGCCTTTTTTTATTGAACGACGGGGAAGCGCTTGGCCTTCATCTCACCTGGTAACAAGTTAAGATAAGACCGAAGGTAGAGGCGCACTTCACCCGGAATCCTCAACAAACTGAGGAACTGGCTATCATACCTCTATAAATGCCGGAACACAACAATTTTATAATTGTTGTTATGGCGATAGATTTAGTTAAGATGGTGGTAGCTAGCCAGGCGGACTTAAACAAGTCCTAACACCAACCAAACCAAGCACAATGTTGTACTCCCCATGGGGATCGAACCCGGGACTTCTGGATCTGACATCGGTGGGTTGAACCATTAGACCACGGAGGCGGCCTTGTAACTCTCACTCAATAGAGCTTACAAGCTTACAAGTTCACGTATAGAAACACATCTTGCATAGCAAATGATTTTACACTCTCCGAGGCAGCGAGGCGTGTGAATTTGTCAGACCAAAACCCACGCCAGTTCCGATTTTACAACGCTATAAAATATTCAAATAAAAATTCGCGAACAGACAATAAAATAAAACGCTAACCGTTTTTACGGCGCCGACAATATAATGAAATAATCATAACGGCCGTCAACGTCACGTTGAATTGCCCAATATATCTTCCGCGGGTCATATTGTCCACAGTCCGGTACTTGGCAACACTTTAATATCGAGAAATATCATCTCGGTAATCGAACGCACTAGTCGCTCGCCGCCGCGTATAAATCACCGCCCGCTCTCGCACTCGTTTATTTTTTTAGACTTTCCATTTCCAAATAAAGTCCCCGAGCAGCGGGCCAGTGCTTCCTCCTTCCGGGGCGGTTTTTATATGATTTGTCGACTGTCAGCCATTTCCCTTAATATTGTCGATATTTCAAATATTAATTGTTATAAATCAGAAAAAGTTTCCCATTTTATAGCCGCTCTCGAGATTGGATTTTTATTACAAAAAAATTAGCCATATCACTCGCCCACCGGACCGGACCTATCGTTTTATTGTTTTTAAATGGAAATAGAATCGATAAACGAGTCATACTTCCGAGGGGAAACGTGTTAAATTATTAAGGTACACTTAGCGCGTCAGTCTACGCACTACTTTGAAAAGTTCCGCCCATGAAACATTAACAAGCACTCAAGAAAATTCCCGGTCGGTTGTCCGTTCGTTAAGTAGTATCCAGGCTGTAGTTTTTCCCACCTCGAGTTAGCGGCGTCCGCGCGTCCTCCCGGGTACGAAGGGTCGCTGTCAACGCAATTGGCGAGCCGATATCTCCCTGGGGCACTCCAAGCCAAGATCATCGCGAAATCCTCAATTAATGACAAACAATGGTTCGTCGCCGCGCGCCCAATTTTCAGTTGTCGCTCTCGTTTTGCCCAGTGACAGTTGGCATGGGTCACCTCACGCGATGCTGTCCGTGTCTATCTTATTCCCAGTGCCATTTGCCTGCAGGATTAAGCTATGTGACAACGGTACTTTGTCTGCCTAAGTAGGAACACAATTCAGCACATGAATTTATTTTAAAATATTGTTCAATCTTACCACTATAATGTACCTATGTATGAATCACAGTTCATGTAAAGTTATGAACAAAATGTATTTTATCTCGTAAAACACTACCCTCATATGAGGGAATGGTAACCTTGAAAACCTTAACCGCGACATATATTTATTACCTTTTGGTTTATAAAACTCCTTCGATTTTTTGAAATTATGACAGATCAAACAAAACCTAGGACAAAATCCCTTCCTAAGTTTATGGCCATCACATATTTGCCAATCTTCTGACATTCACAAGAGAGCATAATTTAACAAACAAGCAGCACAGACTCCCAGCCACTCACTAAAATTACCAAATACCCTGCAAAACACGTCATGGTAAAGTGTTGTCCGGTATTTTCATGAGGCTGAGATCTGAGGCGGCGCTCGCTCGGCGCCCGCTATCGATCCGCAGGGGGAGGGGAGAGGGGCCTGAAATTTGGGAAAACTTTGAAAGTTTCGCGTCTAATTCAGGCGCACGCACACACCGACACTGTTCCAACTTTCGCACACAGCGAATGTTGCCTCGTAATTTTGTTTTGCGCCTGCTTGTTTTCAAAATGTCACGTGTTCTCCTCCAACGTGACTGGACCGATCTGTAGAAAGGGTTCAAGAGAACAGTTGGTAAATTATGGCCAAATCAACGCTATGTCAGCATTGTAAACTCGATAGAACTTGATTGGTGATGTTACCTAATGAGCCTATAGAGAAAACTATCACGGATATATATTCCAGAGCTAACTAGCCTCAGAAACATTACACACAGGACAAACATTTGTGTGTTGAATATAGATGTTTGTTTCTCTGTGTTCTGCGTTGATCTGTATTTGGGTGTTATATGGTATCGTTAATACGATTTTCAAAAAAAAAATACTTTATTGGTGATTTCACCAATCTATTGAAAGTATATTGAGAGAACTTATCATAATTATATATTCCAGAGCTAACTAGCCTCACATCTACATTAGACAAACATTTGTGTGTTGAGTATAGATGTTCGTTCTGTGGTTGGGTGTTATATTGTTTCATAAGTACGTAGGTATTTACAAAAAATATCTAAGTATTCATGTTTAGTGTATTTTAATTTCCATATTAAAAGTATTGTTTGGTTTGGAGCTATATAGCGTTGTGTAAAAATCTCTTGCTATTTTTTTATAATTTATTTACCACTTAAATAACCGACAAATACTTCAAATCAGCATCAAAATAAACAGTAATTTTAAAATAACACGTACACATAGAAACACTTTCCTCCATAATTGAAAAACATGAATTGTAAATGTATTATTCATAATGCGCGTGAGTACCTAGTTACTTCTACTTCCTATGTACATTTTTAATTATTATTCTTTCGAGTTTGTTATTTGTGAAACGACTGTAGGTATATTTCTGCTCCCAAAAACGTCAAAACATTTTCGAAAACTATTTCAATTTTCCTTATTTTCGCCAAAGTGACCATTACTTTGACATTAAATAAATAACTAGGCGAGAATTTACGAAATGACTACACTCAATCTAAGATCAAAGCGTGTGATTATCCATTGTGGCGTGAGTGCTTTGGAAGAAAACAATTAGAAGATGGGACGTTGCTGGCAGGACAATACATTGGAGACCGGCCACTTCCGGACGAGATCAAAGCGTCTATTCTCTTTGCAATCGCAATGCGTGTTGTATCAGTCCAACCGTGTGAGAAAATCTCGCACTAAGTAAAAAGTGCGAGAGTGCTAAGCCTTCGGCTGGCAAAACTGGGTGTGATAACAGTCCTTACCATGATGTTTAACATTAATTTTATTATTATTTTAGCTATAAGTCCCATTGCTGGGCAGAGGCCTCTAAGAAACGCCTTCCAGACTGTGCTATCCAGAGCTGGTACTTCTCCAGTTCTCGAGGAACTGGTCAAGCTCGCCCCGTCATTTGCATTTTGGTCTGCTGACGCCTACTCGCTGGGTAGGGACGCCACTCAGTGACCTCCCTTGCCCAATGTTGAGTCGGCATGCGACAGACTTAGAGTAGCGGTATTCGTAGCTAAATCTACGATTTCCGTTTTTTATGTCTATTATTTACCATACAATACTAAATATCGGCCAAGCGTGAGCTGGGCACACGAATCTTCCAGAACGGAATGCAATAAACCAGCATGTTTTGCCTTGAAATTCGTCGTCAAGGGTCTTAACCCTTGGTGTGCGTGTCCGTCTCGCACTTAGCCTGTTTATTGAACGTCGGGGAAGGTGAGATGAAGGTGGCCTTCATCTCACCTGGTTGCAAGTTGAAATGAGGCCAAAGGTGGAGGCGTACTTCACCCGGAATCTTCAACAAACTGAGGAATTGGCTATCTAACCTCTAAATAACGGAAAACAAAAATTTTTGAATTGTTGTTATGGTGACAGACTTAGCTAAGATGGTGGTAGCTAGCCAGGCGGACTTAAACAAAGTCCTACCACCAACCAAACCAAGCACAATGTATTGCACTCCCCATAGGGATCGAACCCAGGACCTCTGGATCTGAAATCGGTGGGTTGAACCACTAGACCACAGAGGCGGTTAAATGTATAAAAATACGAGTCTATTTATACTCACTAATCTGTTTAAATTACACGTTTTCAAATGAGAACCCGTCAGTCATAATAGCTACATTTCATTTAGCATGTTCTATCCCTAATGCCTGTCTGATAATAATTAATCAGCAAGACAGATCATTACCCCTTAGCTTGTAATTTTAACTCATTTTTGCAATTTTACTGATTCCTTTTTCAAAGTATATGGAACTACTAAAACTGTAATTTTAGTTTAACTCTGCGAGTTTTTGTTTTTCCTAAAATTTACATATGCGATATATTCGATAAAATTTTTAGTATTCCATTATATCCCGTAGCTAATAGTACAGTTTTGTGTCAACACTTGTCAAAAGAAGCCAAATGGTGCATGATTTATTTATTTGTTATCTGGGTTATTGATAATGTCAAAAGTTTGCCATTCTAGTCAGTTTGTGGCGGCACAATACATTTTTTGCCCAAAAATCCAAAAACATTTCCGTATAAATCTCGTAAAGACAAAAGCTTTCGAACAAAACGGTCGCCAAAAAAGCGGCAACTTGAAAAATATCACATTAATTATAGTCTAATTAAATGGCCATTAAATCACGCTAATTGCGCTTTGTTTTTATTTTCCGGGATTTTTTTTGTTCTTTGGCTCAGAAGCGCTGAATGGAATCCCTTTATTTGCAAACAGGCTGTTTACCGAAAGCGAACGACAAAGGACGTGGAAATTATACCAGCCATAAATTGAAGGCAATTTTTTATGATGAAAGAGTTATTAGAATGGCTTATATTTTTAAACGGCCTACCGTACTGAACCCTTGTTTTTCAATTTGATATGTGAGCGTTAATTTTGTGTATTATTTTTTCTAATATCTAATAGGTATGTTACCCTGTAACCCTATGAAGGTTTATTTGGGTTCTCACATTCATCGTATTACAAAAATAAAAATGTATGATTACAAATATGCAATTCGAGCTAGTCAAAGCTAGTCTCTCAAATTATAAATCGAAAAAATACACTATCTATCTATCTATTTATGTAAGTAGACATACTTTTTAATCATGTTTCTATATTCATAATGTATGTAAGTTTATTTTTCTCGTTAAATTTAGCTTTTAGATGATCTATATAATTACTATCAACATCTACTAACCCGTTATCGCAATAAATGAAATATGAATTGTGTTTTATTCAAATTAAATTCAACGATTTGTATAGGATAATAAAAAATTGAGTGTGTATAATGTGTCTTCTGTATACAGTTGTTTTAGTAGCATTTGCTACTTAAACGAACATTTTTGTTTGTTTTTGTTGAATATTTTAGAAGCATTGTTTATTTTGGTCAGTTTGCTTTTCACAAATACTATTTCGCCAGCTAACTAGATCTGAGTAAACCACAGCTTGTGTTAATATGACGTAGATTTAGGGGAGTTTAAAAGAGCGGTGGCAACAAATAAAGATATCGGTAGTCGGGTCACGATACGGGATCAAGTGCATGAGAGGTGCACACGGGTTGAGTATAGGGATATGTCCTGGAATAAAATCGCGATACACTCGGTTGCGATTTGAGGTCGAAAATTCGTTTTGTAACATTATTTTGAATCATTTAAATAAGAATACTAACGTACAGATACTCATCTTAAACAACGAACCGTGACCATCCTTAGTCGGGCTATTTTGTTTTGTCTACTAACATTTCACACAGCGCCATCTAGCCCCAAGCTAAGCATAGCTTGTAATATGGGAACAAGATTACGGATGGAATACTTAAATACGATAATACAATACAATACATTTTAATACAATACAACACCCAAACACAGAACAAACATTTATATTCATCACACAAATGTGTGTCCTGGGTGAGAATCGAACCCACAACTTACAGCGCAGAAGGTAGGGTTACTACCAACTGAGCTATGAGACGTGCACTAAGATGGTAGATGGCGCTAGTTATGTACGACCGCTACTTTAAGCAATTTTATATAAGCCATATTATATTTAACATTATATAAAAACAAGCATTACTAGAGAGTTCCTACTTTAGTTTGTATTTCCACAAACTTCCTTTTTCTTTGACGTCGTCCGTGGTTTGAATATCAATGCAGAACAAACTAGACGTTCTTAGAATAATACAAATAGTGCCAATAAATACTTAGTATCTTTAAGTTTACAATTAGATAAATTATTTTGAATATTGCAGTAAGTAAGCATGGAAAAGATGGATTCGGTTTAAAGTTAATTTAGGATTCAGTCAAAACATTATAGTGATTTGTTTTCACTTCTATATTTATGCTCGGCCGGTAACCATCCGCTGACTTAAAAAGCGATGGGTAGTCTTCGAAAAAAAAAGGCAATACGAAGATGAAGACTATAAACATAAAGGGCTGACTCCAATGCTTACTTGCGCCCTACAGCCAAAAGGACTGATCGCAAGATAAAAAACATAAAGTGATGTATACCATATTTCTTATTCATTCGTTTTTAAGTTTTGTTTTTTATTTAGATTTAAATTTATTACGGTAGGATAAGACTGTCATGCCATTTTTGGCAAAAGACACTTATAAAAATAGAAGAAAAAATAAAGTTATCCTCGGCCAATGGCTGAGTTTTTCTATAATTTTTCGGCTATTTAATCTCAACACTTTTTAAAAATTGTAAAAAAGAATCAGGATAGGTCGTTTTTATCCACCCGTGTGTATCCAACCAATCCACCTCACGAGAACCGAAGTGAAGTAATAAGAAAGGCAGGAGTGCCCCATTGAATGATAACTCCGGGCTCTTTGTCTCGCGAGTCCGTCTTGACGAATCGAATTAAAAGGCTTATTGTGTCTACGTGACAGCTCAGCCCCTGCAAAAGGCGACTTTTTACAAAAGTCTATCACTCTTCAGTACTCTGTTGACCTCTTAAAATGTGCTCTATTTGCACTGTTTAAAGTTCAATATAATTCTCATATTATTTTTATCTTACTCGTAAATGTCACTGAAACTTAGGGTTGCTACATAGTATTATTGGTCATTGTGAAGTTTCACCAAGCCCCTCACTAAATATAGCTTGTTATATGGGAACTAGATTAAGGATATAATACTTTTAAGTATAGGTTATTTTTTATTTTTATTTTTGTAAGTATATACTTATCATAAGGTACGACACCCAGACATAAAACATGCTTCAAAAAAACTTCTTGTTAAACAAACGAACGTGTGTTGAACATAAGTCATCACACAATTAATGTCCTGGGAGAGAATTGAACCCCGAATCTAGAAAGCGCTCCTACAAATGAATACATAAATTAGTAACGTGCTTTTCAGTATGTCCTTTTACATGTTTTCTTGGATATTGTGTGAATTATTTGTATAAATGTATAGAAAATCTTACTTTTGTGGGCACATTGTATTTAAATAAACAATGACATACCTATTTGAACATTATAATCCCAAACATTTTTATTCGCTAACAATGGAAAGAAACCACACTCAAGGTATCTATTTTCGTCGTAGCAGTAGAAGTATCGGCTGATTGGTACTGTTGTCTCATCTGCGCTTTTTGTTTTAACCAAACTAAAATATTACAGACCATTCACTACGACCCCAGTGGGGAGAGATTCGAGATTTGCTACGTGAATTTGTACTCAATTTTTAAAGAACCCTTAATTAAGAGAGTTGCTCTTTATTGGCAAGAGAAGTCTTAATGCGTTAATTGTCGAAATGCAATCTTTGCGAGGGGTTTTTAATCATTCAAATGCGTCATATTTTAATTTGGGGAAAGTTTTCGAATTGCGCTCGACGGCATGGTGCTAATGAATTTCTTAAGAAATTAAGAAAAGTAATTTCACAGATTGTATTATATATTAGTTACAGGAAATAATAACGTAGTGTTGTTTTGTTGCAGGCCTCTTTGCGTCACCGTGTTCCATCGCCTTCAGATCAAGGTAAGATTTATTTCAGTGTTAATATAGTATTACTATAATGCTCCTATTATTAAAGTGTATTAAGCGTTACAAAACAAAAATAACCTTGTCATAATGTAAACAAATAAAAATAATACATTCTGACAGCTAACCCCATCACATAAGAAAGCTTATAATAAAAATACGCGTACCACTTTTATTACGAATATCACTTTAAATTTGATTATCATTCACCACCATATAATTATGTTTGTTTGGTTGTTGCATACTTATCATACAACACCCAAACACAGAACAAACATCTATATTCATCACACAAATGTTTGTCCTGTGTGGGAATCGAAACCATAACCTACAGCCTAGAAGGTAGGTGCCATTTCGACTGTTTTTACTTTGACTGGTTAGTTTTTAATTTGCTTAAAGTGTCACCGCAGACTTTACAATCAATATCAAGACCGCAATTTTTCTTGCCCCGTCATAAAGCCGCGGTCCCCCAACCAACATGTCTTAATTATTCATTACATCCCACGACTTGCAGACGACTTCCAAAAAGCGCCTATAAAAATACGTACTTATAGTAAAAACGAACACGCACATTAATGAGGGCCGTGCAATATTTATACACAAGAAACCCTAATTGCTAGGGTGGAGAGTGGAAAAAATGGGCAATTTCACGTAATGTAATATGTATATTTAAGGTGGAGTTCCGAAAGCGGTGGAATTTTGTCGCGGTCGTGCTTATTACACGACCACTTCAAGCGTCTTTTCTGCTGCCGTGATGGATGGAAATGAAAGTAGCTCTGGTTCGTTTGTGGTCGGAACCGAAAAGTTTGTGAAATAAATAGGGTCTAGAGAGTTTGCGAAGACCACGACTGGTAGAAAATAGTAAAGCCGCATTTGAGTATTTTTGTTGGTTCTAATACCCGTTTTGTGGTAAATGTCCATTTCCAACCAACAAAAAGTATCTAACAAACTCATTCTGCTTCGCGGGTCAACCTCATCACTATACAGAGCAATATAAATCTAATCGAGATCACCTAACAATCAACAAACAATGAAAAATAATATATTTTAAACAAGATCTTGAGCATACAAATTGTTCTTAGCTACCACCATCTTACCTTATTCTGTCGCCATAATAATAATTCTTAAAAAAAAAATTGTGACCCGGCATTCAGAGGTAAGATAGCCAGTTCCTCATTTTGTTGAGGATTCCGGGTGAAGTGCGCCTCCACTTTCGGCCTTATCTCAACTTGTTACCAGTTGAGATGAAGGCCAAGCGCTTACCCGTCGTACAATAAAAAAACTAAACTAAAGACAAATTTGTATGCTAATATAAAGTAGAGTATCTTTCGGCCCGTTTCACGCAATAAGTAGCCAGGATTTTTATTTTTTCAATATGTTTAGGTGCTCGGCTCCCCTCGCCACAATTTCCTCTTGACGGAAACCCTCAATCTAATGATACGGCTGTGTTAAAAAACACAAGAAAATTTAATAACGCCAAGATCCAGTACGAAAAAAAAGAAAATTTAATTTCGACGATTCCCACATGCTCAATATTGCTGAGAAAATGCGCCCTTCTAATTTTGCGTGCAAAAAAGCCTTTGCGATTATGGTGAATATTTTAAAAGTGTGTACACCTGAATGTTCATAATTTTTTTGCTTACAATTAAATGTGTACAGTTAATTTTGATAAACGGTGAAATCCTCAAAGGACCTAATTCTTTTTTTTTTTCAAAAGATTTAATTAAAGTATAACGAAGCTCAATTAACTGATCACTAAGTACGAAATGTTTTTTTTTTAATAATTGCTTTGGTCATACTCTAGAATACATACCTAATAGTTTAAGAATACAAGTCTTAATTTCTTCGAGGGTCTTGTATTTTATTATTTTAGATTACAATTATAATAAAACCAGGAAAATGTGAATTTACACATAGATGGTTCGACCCACATTTCAAGGGTAAAATTCACGTTTACTGTATCATTTATTGTTATAGCAGTAATAAAAATACACGTGTGATAATTACATTTTAAAAACTAAAAAGAAAACCGACTTCCATGAAGAATATGATACAATTTTGTTTACCTGGATGACGTATTTTTCCAATTATTTTGATGATAAATGAACGGGCAGACAGACAGGCAGACAAACGCGTGATATGGGGTCCGGTTTTTCCTTACTTTTGAGGTAATACACCCAAATCGGTCCAGGCATCTTTGATCGGGAACATACATAATAAAAAAAAAACGAAATAAGAACCATCTCCTTTTTTTTGAAGTCGGTTAAAAATTTCAACAATATATATATATAGACAGACAGACGGACGGAAGGATGGGCAGCGGAGGCTTGGAATACATACATATTTGTTTAAAAATAAATTGTTTAAATGGCTGAATGAAAATAACTTTTATGACATTAATGACTTACTTAATTAATTTAGCTAATCGCACATCTTAGTATTATTATGTTACCAATAAGTATTGCATGCTAGACTATAGTGAAACATGAGAACATTATTTATAATTACTATTTACCACCTTTATACCATGTTTGGAGCAATAAAGATATTTGTATTTGTATTTGGAAAATGGATCCCGTCGGTACTCCTGCCGTGATTTTTTGGTCGCGGGATAAGAATCGAACCCACCACAGTCCATGGATTTCGAAAAGCTGACTGAGGCATCTCACCAGAAGGCCAGCCTAATGTATATTATCTACACATTTACTTCGATCACCAGTCCGCCCGCCAAGCGCGGTGATTAAGGCAAAACTCTCCAGCTTTGGAAGAGGCTAGTAAGCTCTGTCCGGGAATGGGTACTAATGGGCTGTTGATGTGGTACTCTCGCAGATCCCCCACCCCCCCCGAACGTAGCTCCGACACAACAAGTAACACGTGACACATAAATCATAATCTACTCAATAAAAAGGCTCTGCTCTCACATCCCACCTACATTATTAGCTATTCATATCGCGGCGGGGCGTGAGGCCTCAAATAATTATTGCTCGGTTGACAAATTGCCAGCAAAGCCTACGTGTCGTTGTAACAATTTCATACAATTTTCACCACCTTTCGCTTCCCGTACGGGCCGACAGATTTGCATACGTGCGCGCGGGATTATGCTAATATTTTTTTACGTACTGTTTACTTACCCTATGCCCAGGAGTGGGAAAACCGCTGGTTCAGTACCGTAACTTAAATTTAGGCGAATTGCTGACTATCGCCGTCACAGTGCTACGCCTCGTAGCACGTGCTACGCCACGTAGCACGTTTCGAAAGTTGGCTTCATCGTAGACCTTACCCTCGCCTAGGTAATTCCCAGGCTAGAGGTAAGCTATTCAATAATAATAAAAAAAACGCAAAATTGTCGGACATACGGCGTTTCAGTCTTCAGATTAATGTATGGCATCATATTATCTTGCTGCAGCAGTCCATTGGTATTTGTTTTTTACGCGAACAGTATCTTTGTTACTCTATTTTCACTTCTCACAAATCATTGATTGGGTGTAGTTACTATAATAATGTTTTTCTCTCGGTACGTAGTAACCCAGGGGCCCTATCAAACCTGTGACTCGCAGGAAAAGGAAACACTTCGGGTGCGTTTTAAAAAGATTTACGCGCTTTGTCGGGTCATTAAGTGCGGAACTAATTTGCTTACCTTTGAAATGTGTTAGTCTGTCCGTAATTACAGGGGTAACCGTCCCTGTAATGTGATATGCAGATTTTCAGCGTCTGTGTTGATTTTTCCCCACCCCTTGTCTTATTGTGTAAAACCTATTTTAATAAAGGCAAGTGGACTTCACATGAGCTGATACTAACAAATGCAATAATATTGTTAAGAGCAATCTAAGGAAGGAGCAGTTGAGGGTAAATTAATAAATACAGAAAATTAATTTCACACCTCGCCATCTAGCCCCAAACTAAGCAAAGCTTGTAATATGGGAACTAGATTACGGATAGAATACTTAAATACTTTTTTTTTGTAAATACATACTTGTCATACAATACAACACCTAAACATAGAACAATCCTTCATATTCATCACACAAAATGATTGTCCATCATCGCAAATTGTGGAAAGATACAACACGTACATTGAGCTTGTATTATTTGTAAAAGCGCTTTAGAATCATCTCATGTCATGACACATCCAAACAACTAACAGAATGCATTGTATTTTTGCAAAACACTGTGAATTCAAATTGCATTGGCATGTGTACTCTAAGCGTGTTATATCTCTTCTCATTAATCTAATTAGTAAAAAATATAGTAAATCCTAAACGTTCACCGGTAACATGTAGAGGTTTTGTAAGGCAAAACTTTGATTCACTTCTACATCAGTACTGGTAAGTAATGGATTTCTTCCAGCAGCTTTCGTCTATTTTAACGGATCAAAACAATATCAAAATCTATGTCCAGAATGTATTTCCTAGATAAAAATGTCCACCTTAGTCCACATCTTCACTAAGAGAAAAAAAACAGGGCGATATAAAATAAAATCCTGCGCTTGCAAACACATATATTGACAGTAGCAATAGCAGAATTGTATAATAATAGACTCGACGCCCTTATGTCTAAGGGCGTTGAAAATAAAAACAGTTTTAACAAATAAACAAATATACCGACTGGCATTTTCCCACGATTTTCGATAAAAATAAACTGCACAAATCGGTGGGTTGGCTCCGAATTAAGCTGGGTGGTCGAATGGGCCGCGCGAGTGAAAAATGTTATGCGCCACCTGTGGAGCGTACGTGTAATCGTATGCGCTTATCCTACACCCAGCACAAAGATATAGCTCCTAGTGGAAATAGACTGTAAGGACTTTTTCCACTAGGTTTTAATACATTTTAATATGTTGATACACAGCTCTGTTGGTAGTACTCTGCCTTTTTGGCTGTAGGTTATGGATTCAATTTCCACCCTGGATACATATATGTGATAGAAATAGATGTTTGCTGTTTTTGTGTTACATTGTATCATTTGTAAGTATAATCCTTGAAATCTGTTTCTTAATTATTATTTTTATGAGTATTAAAAAAAAAAACATTTGCACAATTTGTTATCCAGTTCCCATGTATAATCCTTGAAATATGTTTCTTAATTATTATTTTTATGAGTTTTAACAAAAAAAAAAGCATTTGCACAATTTGTTATCCAGTTCCCATGTATAATCCTTGAAATCTGTTTCTTAATTATTATTTTTATGAGTATTAACAAAAAAAAAGCATTAGCACAATTTGTTATCCAGTTCCCATGTATAATCCTTGAAATATGTTTCTTAATTATTATTTTTATGAGTATTAACAAAAAAAAAGCATTTGCACAATTTGTTATCCAGTTCCCATGTATAATCCTTGAAATCTGTTTCTTAATTATTATTTTTATGAGTATTAACAAAAAAAAAGCATTTGCACAATTTGTTATCCAGTTCCCATGTATAATCCTTGAAATCTGTTTCTTAATTATTATTTTTATGAGTATTAACAAAAAAAAAAGCATTTGCACAATTTGTTATCTAGTTCCCATCTATAATCCTTGAAATCTGTTTCTTAATTATTATTTTTATGAGTATTAACAAAAAAAAAAGCATTTGCACAATTTGTTCCCATTTTACAAATACTATGCTTATCTAGTATTGTATCTCGTAATCTTGGAAGTATGGAACTCTTTCTTAGGGTAATTCCATAAAGTAACAAAATAGTTTTAATTTGTCACATAGGATTTTATGTAAAAATTAACATCAGCGATGTCAATCATGGCTTGGATATTAAAAATAGTAAAAACATTGATAAAGTTTAAAATAATTTGAGGCGATTGAGCATATTACTAGGTAATAATTAATTAGTGAATGTTTATCATAATTTAACATTAATAGGTACATACTTGGCTCATGTTGAATTTGTTTAGTAATTGGTATTGGATATGGTACTTTGAAAACAGCCTCAAATGGTTGCAATAAAAATGTTAAAAGGAAGTAGCAAGTCACGAAGTTAAAGTTGAATCTGAAATGAAACCACTTCCAGTGCGATCACTGATAGCAAACTGATATTCCAAACGGATGCTCCACTGGGCCGTGTTTGCATCCATTCAATTCCACACCAATAGTCTGAATTTATGCGGCGCCCGATACTGGCTCCGCGCACCGGGCAGTAGGCAATTATCATCCGCAATGACTGCTCACTGTCCACTCGGCGGCCGGCGCTCCCTAGCCATCGACACGATACATTCCCGCACCCAACCAATTAACACGCCTATCGCATCCCGCTCAATTGACCAGCGATTTATCGACACAGCTCAAACCGCGATCCGCTCAACCTTTTTTCACGGAAGCCACATTTTCCCACGGTTATGAGGTCTTAATAGTGAACCGCGCTCCTTTATGAAGCCGAGCGAACACAATAACGATAAAGGTGAACAGAAAATCCGGACAATAAACCTCGACAAAAAAGCTGAGTGAGGGCTAGTGCGGGGCAAATAGTTCGTGAAATTTCGAAGGGTCCTGCGCTTCGGACGGGACACTTTACGACGGTCCTCTCAGTAAACCTGCCCATTATGTTGGGTTAAAGGATCGTACTCCTCCAGTTATAAAGATGCCGAACGCTCAGCTAAGATTTGTTGCCGGTTTATGGATGTAGAAGGGTTGTCGGATGCAGCGGAGGGTATTATGATCATGTCGAGTCGAGAGGTCGTATCGTTTCCTGGAGTCAACATCGCGAACGCGATTGAGGACTTTCAAGGGCTGCTACAGAAATATGAAACTGATTTTTGAATTGAAATTCTTACCGAGAGCGTAGTTCATTTTGTAGGATAACGATGCAAATGCAGTCTACCTTTAAATGATTGAAGAGGGGCTAGGGTTTACGATTTCTCTGGGAAGTAGCAACATTAAGGTTAAAGCAATGTATCTGTATTTACAAGTTAACACTTCAGAGTCTCAACACCTTGACGAATCTCAACTCAACAAGCGCTACTACAGTGCACAGCATCAGAGACTTCTGAAACAAGACTCTTTTACATTGAATATACAGTCTGTATTTCCTTGCTTCTTGTGCATCTGCTGGTAAATACAATCAGGTCTGCAGGCGAGACATCTAAGGCTAATTGTACACGGCAATCGTGACCGTCCAGTGCAAATAGAGGCGAGGTAAAGGCGTTTACAGGTGTTTGCAGACAACCCTCACGTAAACAGCTCACTTGGCAGCTCCTTTCGCCGTCTGTCTAGTGCTTCAGCTCAGTTCAACTGTTTGTATTCAGGTCTGTTCTCTGAAAGCAGACATTGAGACGGTTAGCTTAATATTACTTGCAACAAACAGTTTTATTCATTGTCGTACGTTGAAGCGCATACGACTTCTATGTTCAGTGGCTTAAATTCGCTTGTACAGATATGACTAGTTGCAAAATGCAATAAAAGAAACTTCCGACTCCGTAAAATGTCTCGTGATTTTTCTGATGACTGATAACTGCAAGGTAAGTACTAAGTAAGTCATCAGAAAAATCGCGTCATCTAGCTCCAAACAAAAACAGACAGGTAGGTCTTAAGAGTAGTAGACCCTCCTGTGAAAGGGCTCGTCCGGGGAAGTACTACCACCATACCTAGTTCAACCACTAAGCAGCTTTGCTGTGTTCCGGTTTGAAGGGTATGATTGCATCAAATTGACGGGCGCATTGCAGTGCCGTGTGGGATATGTTCTTTGTTGACGTGTACTACTCAGTATGGCATTGCTATAGGCAAGAGATGCACTTAACATCAGGTGGGCTACTTGCTTGTTCCGTCTCATAGTTTTAGGAAAAAAAAAGATAGTTTGTTATGTATCAAGTTCCCACATTACCCCGGATATAAAACAGTTTCTTTTTGTAAATACATACATATTATGTGACAATGCAACACCCAAACAAAGAACAAAGATCTACGTTCATAGCATAAATGTTTGTCCCGGTTGAGAATCCAACCCACAACAGCACTGAAGGCAGAGCCCTGAAGCCTTTTGGTGTTCTAAATTGCTATTAGTAAATTAAGCTTAAATATTCAAACCCAAACTGCGGTAGGTTTAGTTTTCTCAAATTGTGGTCGTTATATTTCGCAAATGAAGGCAGTAATGCAAAATGAACCTCAACGCTCGTCTATTCACCAAAAACGCCAAACGCGGTCTAGGCTGCGGCGGGAGCCACCTCGGTCAATCCTTTTGACGCCTAAACCTTTGAGCTCTCACCTTAGACCGCAAACATTTGCGTGAACTGTATACTGTTTATGGGTAACTGGTTTATCTGAGAGACAGAAGTTATCCAGTTTCCCGTAATTACCAAGAAATTCAACAGATTTAGTCAGAAGTAAATATGGTTTTTAAGTAGCGAAGTTTTTATTCAATTTCGTTTACTTACACTTTACGCACACAAAAGTAAGTTCTTTCTTTGTGTCGTTCACTCTATTTAATTCAAACTAACAGTAAAATGCCCAAAAGCAAGTAAATAAAATAAAATAAAACAGTCAGTTTTTACACAGTTTCACATTTTGTGAAACTGTGTAAAAAAACGTAGATTTCTACATGAAATTTATGAAACGACACATTATTTTTTAAATAAAGCAATAGTCAATCAGCTACATAATCATTTGAGAAGACAGACGTTTGGATTTTTTATCAAGACAACTACGTAAAAACATATGTAGCGATTTGCATTGCAAAACGAAAGACTACGAAGGTGCTTAGAGACTACTCTAAGCACTGAAATGAATTAACAATATATTCAAGAATCTGATCCAACCTTTGTTGACAAAAGTAAAGAAGTTCAACAAAATGGAAGAATAATAAAGAGCATACCTAGATGGTTTAAGCTCTGTGTACCTGAAGTATGCGGATTGGGGATCAGACAAAATATGCAAGCACCGTCGCGGAGGCGAGGCAGGGCGGTTTCCGCAGCGGTCCTCCCAACGCTGCATATTACATGAGACCAACTTTTGCCGATTCCTTCAATATTTCATCTTGGGAAATCCTCTGCCTTTACCCTGTCTAAAATTCAATTTATATAGCTTGCTCCAACCAAGCAAAAGAATTTACATCGGTGAAAAACTACTTAGATTGTTGCATTTCAAAACTTTTAGTGAAAAAACGTTTAGGGCGCATGGACTAAACGCTGGGGCTCTTTTAATTGTAAAAGCAACCATGAAATGCTTTGTTTCAAATTATATTTGTCATAATAACAAAATGATGTGAAAGAAGTTGATTTGCGAACAAATTTTAATCACGCAATGAATAAAATATGCTTAAATGAGGACGTTCACTTTTTCTTTACTTCACCGCCGCATTTAGAAAAAGCAGTCTGTTATTCAAGTACATAAATAAAAAGTAGATTATACTCTTTGTATAATTGATAATAGTTTTAGTAAAATCTGTTTGGTAAACATTGCAGTGAGAATGTTATTCAAATTAATGAGTAAACATATGAGAGTTTGAACTAGTTTGATGTTTGATCTTGAGACATCTGTCATCACTTATACTGTCGATTGAACTCATTTTTGTAGATAACAGAAATGAAGTCACGAAGGTTTCTATAGTTTATAAATTGAACTAAAAAAACATGAAATTTAATTATGACGAACCCTATTCTTCCTAAGTTCAGCTGAAACAACCATCGTATTTTACACTACAGCTGCAATATTCAATGAGTGAAATGCACGTAAGAAAGGCTCTTGCACACCATGTTTGGATGTACGGAGTTCTCAAACAATTCAATATGCAGGCTTTTTGAAGCCTTGGTGCCGGTCAGACTCACGTTTGGCCAGATTTTTTTATTAATTTATTTATTTACCACAAAGTAAGCACTATACTCACACCAACTTTGTTATTATACAGGTCGAAAATAGCAATTTATAAAAAAGTTTCATGTATGCGAACCCCCTATTTTTTTTATTTATTATTAGTCAGGTCTGAATAAAGGACACCCCACCCTTAATTTCTAAAAATTATTAAAAACCGGAAAAATGACATAACTTATTCCTTATGGGCAAGCAACATACTAATTTTCAGGTGCCTATCATTTGTGGTTTCAGGGATATGCAACATTTTACTCCGAATTTTGAACCCCATTTTGAACCCTTAGGGTGCGAGTTTTCAAAATGACCGGGTAAATAAAAAATAAACATTTGCTGTTGAATGCCTCGTTATACCGATTTCAAATAGTATAAGCACGACTATTATACCATGCATTATTCAGAAGTTCCGCTGTCATCATCGTAAGACCCTGGTTTACATGGTTTGTAGAAGAGTATCACACATACAATCATTTTTAATGCGCAACGCTCTTAATATGTATTACTGTTATTTACAGAAAAACCCCCTTTATATTAATTCCACTCCATCATCAGACCTTGGTAGTTTTGACCTTCATCCATTGTATAAAGAGCACTCAATATACACCAGCTTATTACAGAAACCACGTGTACATCGCATTTTTTCTGTTAAATAACAATGTTTTTTATTTATTTTTTTCTAATGAAAGGAATCCCTTCAATTATTAAAAAAACAAATAACCATGAATCACCTTCTATCTATTTCATATGAGGAATCTATAATGATAATTTTGACCAGAGTTATTTGTTTCAGAGTTAGGGCATACTTTTAATGAAAAATTTCAACCCCTCCCAAAAATCTCAAAATCCTTTCTTAGGCAAAGTCTCAGCCCGATCGGTTTAAAATTTACAAAGTTTCATACAAACTTTCATCCCCTTGGGGGTAGAATTAATCAAAATTCTTTCTTAGCGAATGCCTACGTCATTACATCTACCTGCATGCCAAATTTCAGCCCGATCCGTCCAGTGGTTTGGGCTGTGCGTTGATAGATGTCAGTCAGTCAGTCACCTTTGAGTTATATATTTAGAAGTAGAAGATAAGATATATATATATATATATTTATTGTACGACGGAGAACCGCTTGGCCTTCATCTCACCTGGTTACAAATTGAGATAAGGCCGAAGGTGGAAGCGCACTTCACCCGGAATCCTCAACAAACTGAGGAAGTGGCTATCTTTGCTCTGAATGCCGGAACACAATATTTTTTTACAAAGTGTCATTATGGCGACAGAGTCAGGTAAGATGCTGGTTGCTAGACAGGCGGACTTAAACACAATCCTATCACCAACCAAACCATGCACAATATTACTCCTCCTGGGGATCGAACCCGGGACCTCTAGATCTGAAATCGGTGAGTTGAACCACTAGACCACAGAGGCGGTAAAACTACCTCCTAGTGATCTACTCTACGCAACGATTCTGTTGCTTAGGGTGGATCTACTACCTACTACTACCTCAGGTGACCTTGCAACCGCTTCTGTGGTCTAGCCACAGAGGCGGTTGCAATTTATCCTGTGTACTATATAATAATTGTAGACAAAACTCGACACCCAATATGCCAGTAATAAACCCCGAGACTTACATACATCATGTGCCTTAATTTCATTTCCTAATACATTCCCATGTTTGCTCTCCATCCAGCATCCATCTATTTGCACTCCACCGCACTCGTTCTCGGTAGACGGACTCCATATTTTCCTTTTGTCTAGACGAAATCTTAACGAATGTTTAAGTAGTATGAGTTCTGATGAGATGCAAGTACTATTAAAATTCAAGGGAAAATATGAATTTTAAAGGTAAGACACACTAACTTCACTGAATAAATGAACTCCGCATGTTAAAAGGAACTGCATAAAATAATTATAGCATAGGAGTAGAAATACTTGAAATTTATGCTCTGATTCCTGAATTTTAAATTATTAGTTCAATTGTTTTTACAGAATAAATTTCTAAACCTACACTAAGATAGAACAATATACAATAAAAAGTCGTAGGATTCACTTTCATGTAAAGTTTCATAGTAATGGAAATTACTGTAATATTCAGTGCTCAAGAAAATTAGGCGTAAGGTAGGTACGGCGGCTTTTATTCAACATTTGCGGCAATAGATATCGCATTTAAATATACTTGTAGATCAAATCAAGCGAGCACGAATAATTTTCTCAATTGAAACTCAATTAAAACCATTATAATAAAATATTAAATAATGTAATTAATATTTTAGGATATTAATTTCACACAGCACCACCTAGCTCCATACTAAATACCTACCTGAAGTTTGTAATATGGGAACTATATAACGGATAAAATACTTGTTTTTTTTGTAAATACATACATAACATACAATACAACACCCAAACACAGAACCATTATGTCAGGGCCACGTTGGTATGGAAATTATTAGTCCTGGTAAGTATAACCTGAGGGACAATCTTACCTAGCCTCAAAACATCCTCAATGCGGTTTCTTTTAATAGACTCCCCCTCCGCAAAAAGATCATTTTTTTAAGCAAAAATTTGGAGGCGTTACGCTGTAGCCAGTGACCGCAAAATGCACAACACAATGTGCACAATCCCCGCAGAATCACATATTAGCAACAAATGCGAGTTCGAAACAGGGGGTATCTCCAATTTGCTCATGTAAGACAAAATTAACCCTCACCCACATTAACACAGATAAGTCGGCAAGCTCATTTGCGAGCCTTCCGGCTGGCGCTCGTTACATCTTGATATTCTTTACCCCTTCACCGATACCACATGAGGCAGCGCAATAAATGGCGCGGAAGCTCCTATCGCAAGCCAGGCCCCGATATCTTCCATCCGAATTAATTTTAGAACGCTCCAAAACGAACTAAGTTCGCGTACTTGTTATTTCCACGTGCACTGAAGCGTTTGCGACTTCTAATCGCAAAGTCGCGAGATAAAATGGCGACCCGTAATTACCATAACGCCTTTCGAAGATATGTGGAGAATCTTAATGGTACGGTGGGTACGTAAATAATGGGCTCTTATGGGAAAGTTGGTAAAGAGCACTGTTTCGTGTGTAATTTTAAGGCTTCCTGCTTCACGTGCTTTTTGAATAATGCGCTGAATAATGATGGCTTTTGTTTTCATATAAAGTTAATGCTGATGGGAACGGCTTTGTATGTGCTGGAATCCTATGCGTATACCTAAGGGTTTGCCTTATCCGTGCAGTACAAATGTGTGGTCGATTTAAAAAAAGAAAAATAAATACATTTATCTGAATGCTTGTTGGATTTGTAATAATAGCGTTTATGTTTGATTTCTAGCTCGATTTGTCTTCAATCGATGAACTTCAACAAAAGCACACAACCCTTTCGTTTAGAATGAAACGATGCAATTCATCGCTCTATTTATATTTATATATATACCCTCTAACGAGCGTACCTCAGCAGTAAATTAGCCGTGTAAAATGCATCAAGCGCGCATAACAAAGCGTTAAAGATAATGCACCATACACCGAGCTCCTACCGAGCTGAGATCCAATTCAGCCATTGCAATGCAAATTCATATCGTTAATTTACGAGTATTATCGTGCTCATATATTGTTTTTTTAGGAGCTAAAAATCGGAATTTCATAAGATATTCATATTTTTTTACTGAATAAATGTGTGAACACATGAGCAATTGACCACAAAATAATTACAAGTTTAACACTATAATCAAATCGTACGAAGGGGAAGCGTTTTGCTTTGACATAGCTTCGAATTATTATAAAGCCAATGGTGGAAGCGCATTTCACCCGGAATCCTCACCAGACTGAGGAACTGGCTATCTTACCCCCTAGTGTCTATAGTACCATTGATTTGTACCATCAATGGTACAAGTGATACTACTATGTGTCCTTAGTACCGTCGAAAAAGATACTAGTTTATACCGTTTATTTACTTGTGAAAAAAAACAAATAAAAAATCATAATTTCGTCTAATTAAGATACTACGTTATTTTCACAAGTAAATACATAAAATAGTATATAATGTGTATTTACTTGTGAAAATAAAAATCTGATTTGTTTTTATTTTCTAACGACGCAATTTTTCTCTAAATGCCGGAACACAACAATTTAGAATTGTGATTATGGTGGCAGACTTAGGTAAGATGGTGGTAAGTCAGGCAGACTTAAACAAAGTCCTACTACCAAACAAACCATGACCTGATAAGTACCATATAGCTTGGTTTAGCGTGAGGCATCCTTAATACCGCGATCGCGCTATCAGTGGCGGATGCAGCAATGTCGCGCGACTGTCGCCGATTACTGCTGAATTATGAGCTGTGCATGAATTGTGGTAGCCTGCAGCGGCGGCGGCGGCGCTCTCTAAAGACTGGCGCGTCTTCTTGCGGTGTCGGGCATCTTTTGTGGTGCCGTATTAACTATAGCATTAGCTATTGCACGGTGTAGTTTTACAATCAGCAATGAAAACATTATTCTCAAAATCCCTATTGACTCAACCAATGAAATCCACCCTTCTAAAGTAAAGTGTGATTTTGTATTTTCTCAAACTTTAACAGTGTAATAAGTTTAATATAAAATTGTTAATTTACGAATTTTGAAAACAAAAATAATACAATTATCTCCATACTATCCAAAAACTTTGACGGCAATGTTTGCCAATTGGATGCAAAAGGTGTGCAGTAAAAAAGGATTAGACTGAAATTTTACCAACATAAGGCATAGAAAAACCACATCGCAATTTTTATCAAATGTTGATTGGCTGGAAGAGATTGCGTGTCCGTGATTTGACCCACCGAAATCAAGTTAATATTTGTAGCTGATATTCTTATTTTACATAGTTACCATTAACTATTAATGAGTCAAACCCCCTTAAGTAATAAATATAATAGTTTCAGAACAGATTTTCATAACATCAGATTATGAACATTAATTCAACATTTGCTCACCGCTCTGCACTGTTCCACTATTCATATTTGCGAGCTCCGCTAATACATTTCGAAATGCACACATAACACACACCTAGTCGGGTGCAGTGAACGTGTTCACCAAAATTACAAGCATTGTAAATTAGGAACCAAAAACAGTCTCATTTTCCACCCCGCTGCAACTAATATTGTCTCGGCCCTGAAGTATGCAGTCTTACCTGCGGCATACGCTGTAATTGTCGAATATATTGCATCGCTTAATCCCACCTACATCCTCCGGAATGTTTGAAACCGAGATTTGCGGCGAACTGTTGTTGGCCCCGGGCCTAGCGAGCTTACCAGACTTAACTTGAGATTTCTCCGAAACACTGCTTTTACGAACACAACTAAGCACATCTGTAAACAAACATTAAAAACTCGTTTACTTTCCCCAAACCCTTTTAAAAAGAGTTAAAGTTGCAACGCCCCGAACCTCCTTCGTCCCGAAACTCGTGCCACTGTAAACAGCCGTAAGGCGTCGTCGATGAAATTGCAAAAATGTAAAAGAGCTAATGTTTGCTCACCTTCAACCCCTTCCCGACCTCGCGCCAGCGTGACGAGCCGGATAAAAGGCTTTAATACACCCTCATCCCTTATTACGAAACTTGAAAAAGACAACAATATAGATCCAATGTGTCGCGGGCGCGGGCAATCATACGCGCATCAAAGGTGGCGCGCCTGCGAGCTAGCCAAGTGTGGAGGCGCCTTTATCTGCTACGTTTTGTAATACCTATGGAAATGCCGAGTCAAAGGGCTACGCGCGTTATGAGATCTGGGACAATACGGATTGTGACAATCCCGTTTCCTTCATACGTGAGGAAATGCTATTTGAATGTTTAATGACAGCCGGCTTTGTGGGTGTCGTAAATATGGATCTAGGAATTGTGTGTGTTTTGCCCTTGAATTTGTGCCTAACTTTCTCAAGTGGCTATTGGTATTATGGAAATATAAACTTGTTACACAACTCCACTGACACTTTAGTTTGTGATCTTATCGTGATCTGAGCAAATTAAATCCAAAGGTTGAATTATCTCGAAATACGAGTATATTATAATCTTCATATAGACATATTCATTCAGAGACCAAATATTAGAATAAATAAATTATTAAGTAATTGATAAAACTATATATTTTGGCAGATGTTATGTAAAAGTATATTATTGTTTCATTTTAGTTTTGAAGGAGGTTCATGTCTGTATGTAGATAGTTACGGGCTTTTGGTGATGATGATGATGATGGTGATAGTAATAATGCTTTCGAATTCAGTTTTAGCTCGTTGTTTTTTGTGTCGGAACTGTCTATCCTAGCGTAGAAATTTGAGGAGATTTGGGAAATTCTTAGTGATGGATAAATGGATAGACAAACAATATGTTATTTTTCTTGAGAAAACTGTCTCCACACTTGCACATCACCGAGGCACATCAAGCAGTCATTACCGCCCTCCTGAAAAATCTCAGCGCTGCTTTGCAAGTCAAAGCTCCTTCGCACACGTGACAGGCGGCACTCATCGGATGAGGAAAGTGTGTGAACTTTCATATTGGGCGTACAGCAGGTGTGGAGGTGCTTAAGGTATACCTGTAGTAAGGGATTTGGTATGTGAAAAAAATGTACGTTAAAAAAATAAAACATGGTGTCTAAACGCAAGTAGTGTCAAGGTCAAATCCAAGGCAATTTTTTTTATGTGTTTAGATTTTTTTGGGTCATTTTAAACGTCAAATCTATCCCCTAATCGGCAATGCGACATGCACACTAGGAGAAAAGCAAGAACCTCAGGCTAGTTAATTTTGATCCATTCAAGATTTAGGTATACCTACAGAGTTTTAAATAATTTAAATAACATTATATGTGGGTACATCATGAGCCCTGGTAAAGCAATATCGGGCCACGCGTCTTTATCGTCGATACAGTCACTCATTTTGTACTCGTAGTATGCACTTTTAATTAATTTTGTTCTACATATAAAATTTGAATTCAGGAGAAAATTTTGGTCGCGCTTTAAGAAAGCTTATTATAGAATCGTACGCAGTTTCCTTAGAATTAATGAAAAAACTGTAATAAACCGGACAAGCATGGACACGTACACCAAGGTTTTAAATGTTTTTTTGGAAACTGACTGCAGTATTATTTGTATTATAAATGATTATCATTATCAATGATCATCATTTATCTGATGGCCACCGGAGGCTTAGTAATAGAGTCATGCCGATGGCTACCCCCTAGAAACTATGTGGTCTCGTTTAAGAGTCACGATTTTGTAGCTTATGGTATTGTAGCCTACACCTACCTATAGGCGCATAGAATTATTCTTTTTTCTTTAGTAACAAAATTAAAGCCTAAGTTTAAGAAACTCTTTGAACAGGGCAACGAATAATCATTTTCAATTGAAACATAAAATATTGGACAAGACACCCGTATAAAATGTTTTAGTCGTTCTCTAAATTGGCAAAGCTAGCAAAATTATTTCAGAATGGGGGAAGGAACAGATAACGAACTGCAGATGTCTCAAGCCGAATGTTTTATGTGAAAATAAAATCAGTTTGAAAACATATCGGACTTATGATGGAATTCAGCGCACGCCGATCCACACATCGTTAAGGCGACGTGTACACCATTACTACGAAATTATTCGCACATCCCTCAAATTGACATTCAATCAGTGTCGTGACATTGTTTCCCTATCAATCCTTATTGGGAGTAGGCGCACGCGCGCCGATATGCCGCGATATTCCGCCATCAAATCGCAATTTGTTTATGAAAATTTATTGTATTCGCCATTACCGCACGCGGATTCTTTTCCTTCGGGAGCGACCCCGCGGAACGAAATCACCTTATTCAATTCCCTTTTTGCATACATCACACACATGGGTGTCTTCGAGGGGAGCCCATGGTTTTTGTCTGAACACGTGAATCGCGTTTGGGACCCGTGTATGCTTCTTATTAGTCTGGATTGGAAAGGTTTTTCTTCTATCGCTCGAGGGAGAATTTACATGTCATCATATTTTGCGTGAATCCGTACAATGTTTTCACTAATTTATATTGAGTTGTACGCTCATCTGTGGTATATGTTTAATGTCAGTATAGATGACTCAGTTTCCTTTGTTCCACCCAGTCTTCATATTTCTCCATTCCATTTTTATAATGGTTAGATGTCGACCACTAGGCTTGCCTAGACATTACCTAGGTAAGGATGGGGTTAACGCTGGAGCAAGCTTGCCCAGAAGCTGGCTATTAAACGCACTGGCACTCCCGCATACCGGCGGAACTCCTTAGCGCTGGTCTTTGGCAGGAGGGTGTAGACCTCTAAGCGCACCCATCGACCCCATTTTGCACCAGGTTGATCTGAACCACTCGTAGAAATGTAAAATTTTACAACAGTATTCCCATCTACGATTGTACCGCAAAAGGGGAGACAAACCAGAAATTCCTATTTCGAAGGAATCATTTATCAGCGTCGAATTAGCGCGTCACATATGCAAGGTGTCGATGGCATCGGTGCGCGAGATATGACGCCCCTATTCTCGAGGATTTGAGAAAGAATCGTCGCATATATCACGGTTAATAGGGTGAGGAGAGAGCACTACTTATGCCTAATGCGACAAGGAAACATGGCACGCGCCCGCGTACGAATACATTTCAGGAAACTGGATTCAATGGCAATAAATACTGCGCGAGCTTCTGCGGAAATATGCAAAGGTTATGTTGCCGTAAGTTATGAATATCTAGACAGGAAAATGCTGACATATCTATCCCCTTGACCTACGTGATACGTAACTCATAGTTTATTTTTTATGTTCAACAGAAAAGTAAGAAGCTGTGTGGCCAAGAGGGTATGGGCCTTCTGATCCGGATGTTCTGGGTTCAAATCAGTCGTGTGCCAATGGACTTTTTGGTTTTTCTGAAGTTTATGTGCGCATTTGACACATGCACATGCTCTGACGGTAAAGGTCACATCGTGAGGAAACCGTCATGTTCTAAGGACCAAAAATCCGAATAGAATGTATCACTGGCTAGTATTCTGCTAGTCTATGATGGGCTTGACCTATCACCTATAGAGTTCTAGCTACTATGAACCGTGGTAGGCTTTGGCTAAACGTAAATTCGCGATCCTCACAAGATCCATGCTCTGAGTAGGGTAAGCAATGAAACCTCGAAGGGAAAAAAGTCGTGTGTCTCGTTAGCATGACGTCTTGATTATTTACTCCAAGGCATATTCACGACAAAGTGGTACCTGAAGCTATACAAAAATGGTACCATATCCCTTTTCTTGTACCATAACAATAAAGCGGTGACGTGCTCGTAAACACGATGAAATGACGCTCCGTAAAAAGCAACGGTGTCGGTAAATATGGACAGGCGATGTCTTGCCGACGTCAAAGTGACGGTAAAAACGAAGACGCTTTTACCACGCCAGTGTAGACGTGCGAAGCAAATTTTTTATTGATATGCATGCACCGTTTAGTGGAACATAATGGTTCGTAGTGGAAATAGAAACATCATGGCGCTACTACGGTTTTATTAATGCCAGTACTTTATTAACTTGTTAGCTGTCCAAATATTTGTTCAACGTGTATATTTTCTGGCATTAAAGTCGTGTTCTAATAGATTTTCGTAAACGGAATAGTATCACAAGCAAGACAGTATTCTACATGCATTAGTGTGTTATATTATAAAAGTATATTATATTAATCCAATTATGCTATAGGGCTAAAATAAATAAATTATTACATGACCCTCTAGTCCCAAGCTAAGCAAAGCTTGTCATATGGGAACTAGATTACGGGTAAAATACTGACTTTCTTTTTTTTTGTAAATACAGCACCCAAACACAGAACAAACAACTATATTCATCACACAAAGGTTTGTCCTGGGTGGGAATCGATCCCCAAAATACAGCGCAGAAGGCACAGCTATTACCAACTTTGTCTAAGACTGCTTTAACAAGTGAAAATGTCTTGAGAAGCACTTATCAGGTTTTTGAATGGTACATATTAATAACTTAGCGGTTTATCGTGAGAAAACACGACCCCCGAAAGAGTGGTAAAGATGCAAATCGCGAGGTTTCACGCCTTAACGACACACATTTGATTCCCTCGTATGCTCGAATCTCGGCAAGGCTTTTGTCACTTTCACTAGGCCTAAAAGAAAATTGAACCTTCGTGCTGTGACTTTAATGTCATTTAACTTCGTGAGCTTTTCAACTTACTGAAACGAAATAGTTGGAAAGGTAAAATGGTATGATCACCGTATTTTTTTTTGTCCTATTACGTACCTGGACTATAAAAATCGAATGTCGTCGGATCCGAAAGAACTTCTGGCATTTTTGTATCGAAAAACGTGCAATCCGTCAACGGATCCGTCATGTTTCGTTTTTCGTAGTAGACCTACTGTGCTTTTTGCAAACACAAAATAAGTTATTTCTAAATCAATGTAGATATATATATAATATGAGATAAGTGAAACCTTTGCATGTCTCGTATTATTTCTTCTGCAACGTTGAATTCTTTAACATAATCATGTGTTGAAAATATAACAGCTTTTTGCAGGGGTGTCTGTTAAACTCCGCTAAGTATGCGTTGTTCGTAGAAATTATACATATACCAGTGCTTAGCATAATGTACGTTGCACCAATAAAGATTATCTTTTTGGATTCGAATTTGTGGTGCGTGTTTTGAAAGAGAATGAAGATATTTTTAGGTACTTGTAAATCGATGATTTATAAGCACACAAAAAATATGTAACATTCTTATGTAAATCAAAACAGCATTTACTAACAATTTTTATTTTATTAAATTAAAAAAGGAACTTTATACCCACACTCAATTAAATCAAAAGATAAAAATTGTGTGGACTTATCTGCAGTTTTACAATTTGATATGATTATATAAAGTATCTACAGCCTTACTTTAATTTTAAATTGTTAATTTTTATTTTAATATGCAAATAATCACAAGAAAGTAATGTGGACCGCCATTATCCGGTAAAGCCTCTTCCAAGGATTTCTAAGCTTCCCTATTTCTAGCTATTCACTACTTAGCTACTAGTGTATTAAACCTTCATTTCACCTTTTGAATGGCCTTCCTTGTTTATTTTTTTTTTATCAAGAGGTATCCAGTTGGTAATATGGGGTCGTAATCTTACTAAAATTATCTAATTTGTCAAGCGACTTCCACATTAAGCTCAAAGCACAAATCACCAACAATATCCTCAACACAATTCATCAACATTTTCGCAAAAATACTCGTTTATTAATATTTAAATCTTCAAAATTGCTCGCAATATAGATATAAGTCTGGAATAACCCATTTGGCGGGATAAGAAAAAGGGATGGTAGTCATTAGCATATAATGACAGTAATTAAAATACACAAATAGAGCTATAAAGACGGGCCGGCGTTAAAGGGTTGTCTTCATCATCCGCGTGAATTTATACGGCAAATATTATGAGTGCGGCTCAGCTCTGAAGAAAGAGCGCATTTAACGTTAAAACTGGCTACTTATAATCATCCAGCGTAGGCTGCATCATCGCTTACCATAAGGCGAGATAAATAAGTAAATAAATATTACAAGACATTCATTTTACACAGCGCCATCTAGTCCCAAACTAAGCAAAGCTTGTAATATGGGAACTAGATTACGGATATAATACTAATATTCATTTTTTTATTAATACATACTTATACATACTTACACACCCAAATGCAGAACAAACATCAATATTCATCACACAAATATTTGTTTGTCCTGGGTGGGAATCGAACCCACAACCTACAGCGCAGCAGGCAGAGCTACTACCCACTGAACTGTGAGGCTTATTAAATTGCAGTTAAACGTAATCCTATCAAAACATTATGAAAGCGGACTTATATGTAATCGATGAAGAAATGACCCACACACCCACTGAATTAATAGCAGTCGGTCAAACAATTTTTTTTTTATGACGGGGAAGTGCTTGGCCTTCATCTCACCACCTAACTTGTAGTTAAGATAAGGCCGAAGGTGGAGGCGCACTTCACCCGGAATACTCGACATACTGAGGAGCCGGCTATCATACCTCTAAATGCCGGAACACAACAATTTTAGAATTGTTATTATGGCACAATTACGTAAGATGGTGGTAGCTAAACAAAGTCCTAACCACTAACCAAATCAAGCACAACATTGTACTTCCCCTGGGGATCGCACCCGGGACCTCTAGATCTGAAATCGGTGGGTTGAACCACTAGAGCACAGAGGCAGTCAAAAATACTTGATAGATTTTGTTTTACTGTATGTCAAGGGAAGCGCTTGGCCTTCACCAATTTTTATTATGCAACTTGGAGATATTTTGGGGATTTGAACATTTGTTTAGAAATATACATTTATTTGTCCCTTATTCATAATTGTTGTGTATATAATTCGCACTAAAACGATTGATTTGTCCTATATCCCAAAAGTAGCAAGTGGAACCAGTATTAGGTGTAAACGCGACGTCAAGCAAAGACGCACCGCAACGGGACTAACAGTATTGTTTAATTTATTAATCAAGACGGCAGTGTTGCGGCACCGATGATGGCATCAGCCGTTACAGATGAGGATGTATCTTCTTATTTCATTTGTCGAAATTGATGTCGAAAATGAAAATCAATTAGCAAAAATCTGAAGCTTTCATTCTATTTCTGGTTTTAACATATCAAAGCTGTTAGTTTTAGCTTTAAAATGAGTGGTCTACGTTGTTGTTTAAAAATTTATTTGGTTAAGAAAAAATATTAAATGACAAGGAGTCTTAAACAATGAAAAACAGGTGATAATTAACAATAAAGAAAATACAAGCTTAAATTCGTCAAAATATTAATTTAATGTTAATTAACTTATCAATATTTAGTGTTCCCTCCCCTGGCCCTAATAACAGCTTCCAATCGCTTCTTCATGGATCGAATAAGTTTCTTTACTCGATCTTGTTCGATGCTATTCCATTCTTCAACGAGGGCCGCTTGGAGGTCCGATTTTGTGGCTGGTGCAGGATTTCTAGCCCGAACTTTCCTTTTAAGTTCATCCCGCAAAATGCTCGATAGGAAAAAATCCGGGCTACGCGCTAGCCAGTCCATAGCGGCAATTTCGACCTCCTATAAATACTGCCGGACGGCACCTGCAGTATGTGGACGGGCATTGTCGTGCATTAAGATGAAGTTTTCGCCGATGAAACCGCCGTAGGGAACGACGTGATCCCCTAAAATCTCTTCGATGTATCGGTTTGCCGTCAATCCTCCCACTCGACCGCCAGTTTCAATAAAACCCAACTCTGTTTTTGCCTCCATTGAAATGCCCGCCCACACCATCCAGGAACCTCCTCCAAAAGCCACATTTTCTTTGATGCAGCACTGCGCGAATCTTTTGCCAGGTCTTCTGTAGACTCGACCTCTTCTATCGCTACCATGTAAGCATACTCTGCTTTCGTCTGAGAAGAGAACGGAGCTCCATTGTTCGTCAGTCCAATCAACGTGTTCTCTGGCAAATCGTAGGCGGGCTGCTCGGTGGGCTGGGGTTAATTTGGGGCCAGTATCTGGCCTTTTTGGCTCAAGGTTAGCTGCCACTTTTTGCGTTTCTCTGAGCTCTTATCGGACTTGAACGCCAGTGAGGGCCCGATTTCTCAGCGATGTGCTAACAATGAATCGGTCATCTCTCTCCGATGTGCACTTTTTCTGGATTTTTCTGGGTTGTGCGAGCAAGAAACTTTACAATATCTATTATCATTTTGAAGCTAATTCTATCAGCTTTAAGATGTTATTAAGAAAAAAGTATTTTCGCGTTCAGTTTTTTTCCCAGTGACTTGCGAGTGCAGGTGTGTCACCTGAGTCGATTTTTTTGCTCACGAGTGTATGTCAAGTTCAATTCAAGCTATTTTATACACCGGTACTAAATTAATTTCCGTAGCGACACTATGCATATTACGGCTGGATCTCAACTAAAGCGCTTCACGCCCACGCGGGCATCTCAACTCTCGCGCAGTCCAAACTAAACAATATTTTTTATAAGTGATGGGCTAGATCATCACCTCTAGGATTATCTAGCTCTACAGAACAAGGAGAGGTCTACGGTAAAGCGAGCTTTCGCAGAAGACAGAGAACCAGTTCTCTGTGCACCGACGAAACGCCGGACTCCTTACGCGTTCACAGGTCCTACCACTAGAGTTGTGATCGTTCAGCCGTCCACAAGCAAAACCCAGCGATTACGTTCCCCGGGGTATAACACAACTAACTTTTTATGGTGGTTAATTTACAACTGAATCTATTTAGGCTGTGGAACGCATTGCCTGATAGTATTAAAAAGACGACATCGCAACACATTTTTAAGAAAGTGTATCACTAATACCTATCAGTCTATTCCTAACTTATCATTTTTGTCCCTTAATATTATTATAATCATGATTATTATTCATGTACTTTTATGTATAATATTCATATGTACTTATACGATTAGTATATTTTAAGTATATGCTATTGATTGAGAATACAAACTTCAATCTATTATATTTAAAGGTAGGTATTTTGCATGTAAATTTGTAGTTACCTTTGTTATTTTATTATTGTTTTAAATCAAGTAATTATTATAACTACACTACGATCCATGTATTAGTTTGTACACCAAAAAGAAAAGAAAGCCGTTGACTTCTCTGTCTTTCGAACTAACACTTAAATTATGTTTCTGCTGTCTGTATTTTGTTATGTTATTAGTAAATGGTGACCAATAAAGTTATCTATCTATCTAACACTAAGAGGCCACACACGCACCAGCACACTAAATTTCACTGAGCAGATTTTACTTGTTAATTTGCTGAACATCCACATTTACAAATCCGCACAAAGCAATAGGCTACTCTACACCGAAATTATTTCAATTCATTTTCTCTGGCCGCTCCGCTGCTCGCAGACAATGCCCCGGCTAATTACGAGATGTAAGGCTTTATTAACGCAATCGGGCGGTTATTAACATAAAAAAAATAATATTTACTGGCCCCGCACTCGGAAAAGGTACTTAATTTAGGAATATTACGGCATTAGACTTACTGCGCTCGTCTCAACCCTTCTTACAAATGATCGCGGCGATGCTCCGCCTTGAGGAATGGGATGAGCGAGATTAAATCCCATCTCAGTTGTTGTACTGGAGAGATTTTGCATTGTAATAACCGGCATTAGACTTTAAGCGGAACGTTTAGAATAAATTCCTCTCACGGCCGTCAAGTTCAGCCAAGGAAACGTTTCGCAAATTACCTATTGATATTTTAATCAACGTCCCTTCAGATTCGAAGATTTCCAATATTAGCATATAAATAGAGAGTAAAATATGACATCAGCATTTTAATTTTTCGATATTACGGAGCGATTTACAAATTAGCGGGTAAGAAAAACGCCTTGGAAGCCACGAGGGTCGCTCGCCCAACTTCTATTTAAATGTAAATTTTTGACACAATGATGACATAAAAAATTGGAGACGCTAGAATTTGGCGGGTTTTTCCATTATTGTGATTACTTATTGAATTAAACTTAATACCAAATTTACTACAAATCAAAATATTCCTGTGAAATCAAAATGATGTGAAACATCTTTTGGTGCGCCTTGGCAGTTAAACTTATATTTATAGCCTTTCATTATTCATCCTTTCGCGCATATTGTTTCACATTTGCAGGCGTCCCACTACGGACAACTTTTTTTAGTTATGCACCTCGTTATTCGTTTAAATTAAGATGAGTAATACATTCATCCCAATTAACGATAACATGAGCACCTTAATAATTATCACTCAGATAAGAAAAAATACCATGATTGTGACAAGAGTATTTAATCAGAGCACAACAAACAGGAGGGTGACAATTGCACGCAAAGAAAAAAAAGAAAAGAATGAATTCTTTTGAGCGGAAAGGGCAACAAAGAAGAGGCTTAGAAAGGACCGCTCCGGAAGTGGGAATGACAGATCGTCTACAATGGTGAAAAGTCACACCTCTTGTTTACGAAACGCCGGGCACGGAATTAGCTATCATTTACTTAAGCACTTTATATAATTAAGTCGAGCGGCCATTAGTGAGAGGGTCGCCATATTCTTTCGTCTCTAATTGCTCTCCCTTAGTTGGGATAGACTATTTTGTCGAGTAGATTGCATCATAAAGTTGTGAACGTTTCAGAGATAGAGTTTCATAACAAAAACAACATAAATTCAAGTTTGTACATCCCGACTGATTACGGAACTCCCTTTGCATCTTGAATTAACGAATCGATTATAATTGATTAAGTACAGCGCCGATCTAAGGAGTATCACAAAGGAGTCCATTCGGCCACCTTCAAAAACAAAAACAAGGCCCACTCCCCTCGCTTTTCGGCCGTCGAAAGCGAAATCTGGCTTTGTTCATTTACTTGGTAAACCGATAATTTCATTAAACAACAAAGTGGGACTCGTCGGGAGCTCTCTGTAAACACGGCAAGAAGCCAATGTCCCCCAAGACGGAAAATTCATTTGAAGAAAAAAAATCTCAGACGTAACACAGCGCGACAAATTAGGAATCCTGCCCCCTCATGTTTATGCTTTCCGCGTCCAAGAACACTTTGATTTGAATTCTAATTAGTGGCCAAAAATTTTAAAAATGCATGGCTCGTGATTAAATTTATTGATAGAAAATTGGGCTTCTTAAACCCTTTCGTGGCTTGGGTTACGTTATACCGACAATCCAGTTAATATTGGACGGGTAACCCAAAGCGGGTGCATTCCGCACGCTAAAAATATCGCGCAGTAATTTGGAGCATTCGAGCGGCCACTCGCATTTAAGTCGGTACGGGGCAAATTAAGCCGACCCCGATATATTGCGTTTGTTCTTTTGAAGCTGCCGGTGAAGGGTTGAAGCCAAGAATGCTTTGCTTTTTATAGAACTCAATAAACCGGGAACGAGAGCGGTCCGAAAATCGGCCTGTTATAAATTGGTCCAGCAGAAATATTTTGTGAATTTTAAGTGCCCATTTACAAATTCCTAATCATTTTAAAACTGATTGACATAAAAACATTTGTTCTAGTACAATTAATAAAATAAAATAAGAAAGCCTTTATTCTGTTGCCTAAAATTTACATTGTATATCTGAGTATAAGAAATATACAAAATGTCGAGTATAATCTTGACCTGTATGTTAAATTCAGATTATCCAACATTTATTCTGAACATATACAGGCACATTGTCAAATAAATTTCCCACAACAAACACACGCTCCGCAAAACCAATGAATCATACCTCAGTCAGGTAATTAGACCAAAAATACCATTAAATTAATAAATAAAAAACAGGAGCGTACCCCATCGGCTCTCAGGACGACGCATGGTACCCTCAGTCGAATAAATTTATGTAAAAATTTTCATTAATATTTTTGAGGCCGAGCGTCCGCGCGCCCTTGGGAGTGAAAATCGAGTTCGCGGTCGCGATGGAAAAATGCAAACCGAAAATTATGGGGACCCTCGCCTTGTATTTGCTTATGAATACTGGCCGTACCTGCCTCGTGTTGTAAAATATAAATGTACGATACGATACGGGAAAATAAAATTAAAACATTGTTGATGGAGTCATTTTATATTAAAGCCCATTACTCAATTTGTTGGCTAAAAAGCGTGTTAACCAATGACCCTTTCATATACCAAGTCCTAGGGTGTTATTTTTTCGTTTCTTAGTTTTTGTTCAGCCTTTAAATCTGGGTGTTCACTATGAAAAACGCCCCTCACAGGATCTTGCGAGATTATGAAAGATTTGTGAGTTTTGGAGTGGCGCCCGCGGCTGGTCGCAGTGAGCTTAAGAGATTTAAATCGGTCGCTGGCCCGGAATGCCAGATACAAACAGATTTCTTACGGACCCACGCTTTGTAGCAATGATACGATAAGAGGGAGTAAGTCTTAGGATTGATAAATGTTTTAGCATAAGACTGGTTCCTATTCCCATTGTTTTTGGCAATTTTAGCAACGTTTAAGAGTTAAAGATGAGTCACTGAAAATATTTGAAGTAAGTTATACGGCGCACTTATCAAATCCAGTGGTAGAGTAGTGAGAGATCTTTTGTCAGCGAAACATGAAAGATTTCATGAAGCCGGAATAATTTCCCGAAAGTTCGCAACTCGAGTGAAGTGGCTCCATTCCACCACAATGCAGTCGAAATCTGTAAGCGATATCTCCGCGAAACCTGTAAATCTCTCAGGCATTTTTATATTCGGCGTTTTCTCGGCTCTGAGGGCTAAGCAGCGCCAGCCCGAGATTATATCTTGACACTTGATGGATGAATGGTTATTGGATCTCAACATTTTTATCATTTTGATACAGTTTCGGGGGCAAGGTGCGCTTAAGTTTGCACTGCAGGGGACATAGTTTAGCGTGTTGCGGAAGTTTCTTGAATATGTAGTCAGGTTACTATATATAACATATTAGACGCGAAAACAGCGTATTACGCCTTATTGCTTATCATTACATCATATTAACGTTATAGCTTAGAGGTTTTATCAAAATGTGTTTAAGTTTTGAAACTGTTAAACTACACCAAGCTGTGTATAATTTTTTCTTTAAATCAAATTAGAATTGTTTATATTTTAAAGAATCTTAATACCAAAATTGCTATAATTTATAATTAAAGTTATTATTAATAGAGTAAATTAACACTTTAACTGAACTTATTCGAAATGTATTTATTATTCTTCGAGCACATTAATACATAACTATACATAGACTTGAAGTAAAAACAAACCTTATAAATCATGATGATATATGCGTAACATATTCAGGGTGGAAGCTCGGAGGTGAAATATGTAGGATTGGCAATGTTCTTAGTAAGCGTCTGACACTGCGACCCGATCGTTTGCACTTTTACTACATCCCTTTCTCACATTTTATATTCCGAGGACAGATATCAAAACAAACACTTTTTTATTTAAAAAGGTAAGCCTCGCTTTATAGGTACATGCCATAGTTTTAGTCTATTTTAACATTTCATTACTAGATCACAGTATTTTTAAAAACAAATTTTCATTATTACATCTATACTTTTTTGTACAACAGCAAAAAATTATACATTCTCCGGTTGAACGAGGTTTTTATCAGAGTACAAAAAAGATTTGTTTTTATTAGGATGGGACTGCTGTGTTTTTTGTATGTTATCATTGTAGATAGGTCTTGCAATTTTCTGAATGAGATTAACCAGTAAATACGATAATGAGATCAAGCCACGTCATCTAGAAATACTCTATTTAACAAGCCCTATAGCGTTGTTGTTTGTGTTTGCTCTATAGGTTATGGGTTTGATTCTCATCCGGGACATATATCTGTGTGATTATAGATGTTTGATCTGGAAATATTGTATGTAAATATGTATTTACAAAAAAAAAAAAAAAAACTTTTTTTTTTTTATGGGTCTTGGCCTTCATCTCACCTGGTTACAAGTTGAGATTAGGCCGAAGGTGGATGCGCAATTCACCCGGAATGCTCAACAAACTGAGGAACTGGCTACCTTACCTCTAAATGCCAGAATACAAGAATTTTAAAATGGCGACAGAATTAGGTAAGATGGTGGTAGCTAGACCACCATCTTACCTAATTCTGTCGCCATACCAGGTGGACTTAAACAAAATCCAACCACCAACCAAACCAAGCACAATATATTGTATTCTCCATGGGGATCGAACCCGGTACCTCTAGATCTGAAATCGGTTGGTTGAACCACTAGACTACAGAGGCGGTTAAAACTACTAATCTCATCCGTAATCTAGTTCCAATAGTATGATTATAGATTGTTTGTTTAGTTTAGGCCTGGATTATGTAAAATGTCTAGAAATTAAGGTTCTATAACTATCTTCTACTACTGATTTATATTTTTCAGAACCGATATTATATTATCCGAATCTTTCAAGTGCGAACGGTTATTTTAGTGAAAATTTCAGTTTTGTTTCTGACGCTACAAGTTTTCCACCCGCTTGGCTCGCGTAGTCGCGGATCATACGTGATATGGCCTGAAAAATTCCACGGCCCACTCTCTACCGTTAGCGGAAACATATCAATTCAATTTTGAAAGCTCGGCGCGCGTAAAATAGGGCCTTCATGCGCTAAATCATGGCGCCACACAGTGATAAATATATCGGAAGGGTTTGTGTTTTATTAGCTGTGACGGAGGCTATCTTATCGCGGAATAAGTTTACCAAGTTTAAGGTACACTTCGGAAATCTTTTTATCCGATGCAGAACGAGAGACAGAGCAATTTCAACGTGTTTTTTTGCGTTGGGAGATCAAAACAAGAGAGAAACTTAAAAGGTCATAATGCTTTTTTGATTATAATTTGAGGAAACGCTTGGCCTTTATCTCTGGTTTCAAGTTATGATAAGGCTAAAGGTGGAAGCGCAATTCACCCGGCATCCTCAATAGTCTGAAGAACTGGCTATCTTACCTCTAAATGCCGAAATTTATAGCACATATCGGAAGAAATTTATAATTGTTGTTATGGCGACAGACATCGGTAACATAGTAACTTATATTTGTCGCCATACATATAATCGTACATACTAACATAAATGGCGGTAAGGCTAATTAAAGCAAAGTCCTACCACCAACCAAACCAAGCACAATCATTATTGACATAATCATTGTCTCCACAGCTCTACATAATGAAAAGTTAGATTTGCCCTAATCTACCAGTATTTAGTTTATGAAACAAATTTAATAGGTGTTAGCATTTTTTTTTATTGTACGACGGGTAAGCACTTGGCCTTCATCTCACCTGGTAACAAGTTGAGATAAGGCCGAAGGTGGAGCCGCACTTCACCCGGAATCTTCAACAAACTGAGGAACTGGCTATCTTACCTCTGAATGCCGGAACACAACAATTTTAGAATTGTTATTATGGCGACAGAATTAGGTAAGATGGTGGTAGCTAGCCAGGCGGACTTTAACAAAGTCCTACCACCAACCAAACCAAGCACAATATTGTACTCCCCTGGGGATCGAACCCGGGACCTCTGGATCTGAAATCGGTGGCTTAAACCACTAGACCACAGAGGCGGAAGTATAAGAGTAAGTAAGTAAAGGCTGGAGTATAAGAGCGCTGGTGTAATAGTGTAAACAGAGCCTGGACTTGTTTGTTTATAGTTAAAAATAAGTTAACAATCTAATAAAGGCAAGTGTCGGCTTTAGCTAAGCCCACAATTAACCCACCCCTGTTAATAAGACAGAAAGTGGCGGGCTCAGTAAAAATTCATCGCGTCATCCGCAGCTGAGGTTGTAAAGATTAAAAATGCACACTCGCCGGAGGCACCTCAAGGAAAATATGCTCAGCCACGCGAAAACAGATCAAATATTAAGCAGATTGCGTTTTAAACTGTTGCTGTTTCGGAATTATGCTCATAGTGAAAATAATTGGTCTGTTTTACATAGCATTGTTACAAAACGTGTTATATCGTTTCGTAGAACCATGTAGATCTCAAGGACTCAGGTCCTTCCTACCTATCTACAAAATTATAGAGACCGATTAGGTATAATATATTGTGCTTGGTATGGTTGGTGGTAGGATTTTGTTTAAGTTCCCCTGGCTAGCTTCTTCTAGCCATCTTACCTAAATCTGTCGCCATAATAACAATTCTTAAAAAAATTGTTGTGTTCCGGCATTCAGAGATAAGATAGCCAGTTCCTCAGTTTGTTGATGATTCCGGGTGAAGTGCGCCTCCATATTCGGCCTTTTCTCAACTTGTTACCAGGTGAGATGAAGGCCAAGCGCTTCCCCGTCGTACAATAAAAAAAAAGGATATAATTTTTAAATCTTACCGAGGCTTTACCTTACAAAGTATTATGAAATTTTCGCTTTCAAACTTTATCTAATGGGCTTTACTTATAAACATCAAAAAAACATAACAAACAACAAGATACAGTTTGGCGTTATCTGTACCTTCACTACAAATGGTATAAAAAATTGTTTGCTGTTTGTATATTTTTCCTGTTCCTATCCCAAAAAAACGATCGGAACAATATAGTCTTAAAAACAATAACATTAAGTTGCCTAACATTTCCTTATTCGTACACTATCCTATAATTTTCATGAAGACAAGAAACTTGCAATGCATTATTAAACTCTGACTGAACCTCGAAATTTCATATTACGTTCTAGAAAATTCGAGATTCATTCTCTCGAGAAGCAATCTTCTACACATGTACCTCCGATAGCTACCGATTTAATATCCCACTCATAATTGAAGCGAACGTTCTTCCAAACCCATTAACCACGCGGGCATAGATCAATCTCCTAATATAGAAGTGAAACTTTGCGAATAGTGACGTCAAATCGTTGAGAGGTTTTTGTAATCAGTTTATTTGCAGGCGCATCTTTTGCGAATTTGATGAACGTGTAAAGAAAACTAGGATTTCAATCAGATCACTACTCAGCAAGTGACTGTTTTAAGGCACCAACTGTGCAGTATGAACGAATTTATCTAGCTCAAAACATTACTGTACTGCTTTGTCTTGTAGTTGTTTGTTATGATTTTTAATGATTAATTTTGCTGTATTATATTTAAATGTAGTTGAAAATTAGGTAATACACAATTTAATCCCTGTATACCTATGAAAATTAATATACATGATTATTATACAAAACAACACTCTTCGAAAAATACTTGCACCGGGTGGGAATCGAACCAACAACTATGAGGTTTATCTTGAGTTGCTGTCTGTAGAGTTATTGTATGATCTAGCTTTATGTTGCACGTATTCAACTAAATGAGTGACCACGGAGTTTCGCATCCATACCTTCGTATTACCATTTATCTATGCCTGTAGACTAGTCAGCCTGTAATGAACTCACATTATAAATGCAACGAGGCATCGCCGCGATGCACCGAACACTCAGACGCGAAGAATTAATTCATTTGCATGTAAAACTTATACGGGCCCTACTTAAGATTAGGTAGACGTGTAGGGCTTGACTGAGAACATCTGCGGGTACGCGTAATTATACTGTAACGTTATTTTAGATGGTTCTTTAACCGCCTCCGTGGTCTAGTGGTTCAACCACCGACGTCAGATCCAGAGGTCCCGGGTTCGATCCCCAGGGGGAGTTCAAATATTGTTCTTGATTTGGTGGCAGGACTTTTTTTAAGTACGCCTGGCTAGCTACCACCATCTTACCTAATTTTGTCGCCATAATAACAATTCTAAAATTGTTGCGGTCCGGTATTTAGAGGTAATAACCAGTTCCTTAGTTTGTTGAGGATTCCGGGTGAAGTGCGCAGTCACCTCCGGCCTATAACTTGTAACCAGGTGAGATGAAAGACAAGCGCTTCCCTGTCGTACAATAAAAATATTAAAAAAACTTTTTGTGGCCAGTACATCATAGCTGGAGATGCTGATCACCCGGGACTCGTTTTACAGGCATAGATGACCAGTTTCCAGTTTGACTCCGATTCGTTGACATCTGTACCACTTAAGTCCCTAACTTTAAGCTGGTCATCTGGTTGGAGATCTGCCGCGTGACCGCTTCGCTTCTAGGTCGGATGATGAACAGCTTTTGTAACTTTCTAGTACCACGCAATGTGTGTCTCAAAAAATCAAAAATGCGTGTCAGTTACGATTAGGATACGTCGATGGCAAATCGTAGCAAGGTTAGATTTATCAGTGATCGTTGAACTACGCGGTATTTAAGTTAGTAAAAAAACTTTGTACTGAAAACTTTACATGACAAAGAAAAGCTCCAATTATATGAGAGTTAAGATAAAATTATGACACATATCCTTAAATAAATAATCCAGGCTTACTAATATTATCAATGACCATGCACTAATTTAAATTCGAAAGTGTCTCTGTTTGTTAGTTGATACCTTTTCATGACTAACCATAAAGATCTTTTTGTTTAGTGCGCTGTGAGGTAGAACATATTTTAAGATTCACCGGCAACCATACCCTTCAAACTGGAACAGCAATGCTGCTTGGCGGCTGAAATAGATATCGTATAGTAACTCTTTCAAGAGGGGCTTTACTACTCATAATACTTTTGTGTATTATTCATACTCATATTCATTTATTGCATTTCATAAGTATCTACCTAATAAGTTCAAAAAGTTACTGGTAACATTATGAACCCTGTCGGGCACAGCAATTTAAAGTAAAGAGGATGACTGCGATATTAAAATATTATATTGTAAACGATTTTATTTGATTTAACTATGCTATTACCTATCACTTTTAATGCGACCAATTCACCTGCCAAGCGCGGTTGTTTGTTTTGTAATAACCATTATTTCAATCGTGTTCTATACACGATGAAACTAGCGAGGTTCGTTGACTTGAAAACTGCACGAGGCACCTGCATTATACCTGGGTATCTACTTACCTAGGTACGCCGCGCTAATGGTTTCCGCAACCCCTCAAGACCTGCTTCTAATTCCATCTACTTCACTTGAGTACTTTTTACGGACACTCCGACCCTCTCGGGGATAATCAGATGCAAAATGGTGACTTCAATTTGAGTGATTGAGAGGCACAGTCGTGTAGATTAGCGTGTGAAGATCGTTTCGTAATATGGGGGTCGGAAGTTTTATATAGCCAGCAAGAACCACAGCCAATATACTGGCATAGTATTTATTATACGTAGCGACATTAATTAAACGCAAAACGAAGTGCGAGAAGACCACACTCGGTGGACCGATGACTTTGTGGTGATCACGAGGAGTCTATGGATGGAGGCAGCTCAGGTGTTATTTGTGGCGTCTATAATCAGTGGAAATATGTGGACAGAAATGATGATAATGATGATAATATTAATTTACATTATATATTAAAGTCCAGTGCTTTGCTAAGGATTTTAAATCTATAACCCATCCAAATTTGCAAAATAAACTTTATTGATGCCGCTTTTTATGAGAACTTTACGTGGACAAGACTGATGTATTTTATGAAGCAAAATTTTCAAAAATATGCTTAATAAATCCCTTAGTTAGACGACTAATTACTGATTAATTTATATGTGTATATAAAAAACATGTAAAATATATTTTATAAATAAACTAGCTTTTACTCGCGACTTAGTCCGCGTATTGGTTTTTTGAAATAGGTGCAAGTATTATATTATAAATATATGTATTTGTTTGATGTCTGGATAAATTTGACCGATTAGCTCCTACATGATGTGCAGACACGAACACCGAGGGTTCTGACCCACTTTCCCAGACAAAAAATGCAGGCTTTTTGAAGTCATAGTGCCGGTCCGACTCACGTTTGGCCAGATTTTATTATTCATTTATTTATTTACCACAAAGTAAGCACTATAATCACACCAACTATGTTATTATACAGGTCGAAATAACAATTTATAAAAAAGTTTCATGCATGTATACTATATTTTTTTTTGTTTATTATTAGTCAGGTCTGAATATTGGACCTTTATTTCTAAAAAATATTAAAAACCGAAAATATGACATAACTTATTCCTTATGGGCAATCAACATAAAAAAAATTAAGTGCCTATCATTTGTGGTTTCAGGGATATGCAACATTTGACTACGAACTTTGAACTCCATTTTGAACCCTATGGGTGCGAATTTTCAAAGTTTCTTTCTTAGCAGGCGTTTACACACCAAGACAAACATGCCTTTGAAATTTAGAGTCTGTACGCCCAGCGGCTTAGGCTGTGCCTTGTATCTAGTTGAATCAGTCAGTCAGTCACTCAGGACTTGTCCTTTTATGCATTAGAAGATTACTGTGTATCAAGTAGTCAAGTTACATTAGTCAAGGGTCGTAAATACAGTCACGTCACCAGCCCATTTATGTAGTGCTTAATTGGATATTGGACAGAGTCTCCTCCAAAACGGGAGGGTTTTGCCATAATCACCACACTTGCAGGCGGGTTGGTGATCACAGTAAAGGTACTATGTAACATACAGCACAAAAGCTGCCGCTTCCCCTCGTGAGATCCCTTAAATCGGCTTATACGACATCCGCGGGCTGAGTTGAAGGGGGTCGATTCTTAAGCAGCGACTGCTACGGCCGGGTTAATTAAAAAAATAACATTTGTCGTTGAATGCCTCGTTATACCGATTTCAAAAAGTATAAGCACGACTATGATACCATGCATTATTCAAAAGTTCCGCTGTCACCATCGTAAGACCCTGGTTTACATGGTTCGTAGAAGAGTATCACACATACAATAATTTTTAATGCGCAACGCTCTTAATATGTATTACTGTTAAAAGGTGAAAAAACCGCTTTGTATCGATTCAACTCCATCATTATACCTTGGTAGTTTTGACATTCATCCATTGCATCAAGAGCACTCAAAATACACCAGTTTATTATAGAAACCACGTGTACATCGCGTTTTTTCTGTTAAATAACAATGTTTTTTGTTTTTTTTTTTCTTACAAAAGGACCCCCTGCCCTTCAATTATTATAAAATCAAAAACCATGAATCAAGTTCTTATCTATTTCATATGAGGAATCTCTAATTATTTTTTTTGACCTTTTATCATGGACGGTTTCAGAGACTTATGATATATGTATGTATACTTCATTTGTCTATTAACATTTTATTTACACTTTCAGTAAACTTGTCTACCTTTTCAGAGTATCGCCCCTCTCGAAAACTCTTTAAGGGTTACCTCGCCGTACATATGTTTTATTATGACATGTTTAAATCATATTTATGTGTACGATAAAAAAATACAAGAATTACAAGAATAAAGACATTCATAAAATTATATTTATTCTAAGTATATAAACTCATAAAACCGAGCCAATCAACATATATTTTTGTAAAGTTGTTTTTTTCCTCAGATCATGAAATTTGATTGCCAGCAATAAGCGTACAGTGTAAACGACTTGCAAAAATAACAAAATAAATTAAAGAGGGTTACACAATGCCTACGCAAATAAGAACGCCCTCTCCTACCTCCAGTTAAAAAGAAGAAAAAAACGTAAGAACGGCGAGACCAATGAGTTTAGTTGATAAAAAGTCAGAGTGCGCGTGATCGCTCCCCCGAGCCCGCACTTATCATTGACATTAACTTTTTTGTTGTCCATAACATTTGCATAGCTCTTAAACTCTGTATCAGAGGCCCGAGGCATCAACGGGGAGGCTCTACTTTGTAAGATCATTTTCAGTTCTTGTCAAAGTACGTTAGGTCTTCAGGGGCTCGTTCATGGTACACACAAATTACTACTTGAAAAATACACGAGCTTATAATAAATACAAGCAAGCCTCACAGCTCAGTAGTAGCTCTGCCTTCTGCGCCTTTGGTTGTGGGTTCGATTTCCTCCCGGGACAAACATTTATGAAATGAATATACTTATGAGTTCTGTGTTTGGGTGTTTTCATGTATTGTAAGAGTGTTTATTTAAAAAGTATGAAAGTATTCTATCCGTAATCGAGTTCCCATATTATAGGATATGCTTATTTGTTGTTTTAATCGCACCTCGTTTGACGCTTAAAGGTATAACCGTTATTAATGTCGAGCTAACATAAAAAAAAACCTAAAAAAAACACGATTTTAAATACATATTCTCTGATAATTTCAACATGCTACTAATAACGATACATATACAAAAATATGTTACACAACAAATATAACACATTAAATATACTAGAGAGGTATTCCAGACCCACCATAAATCGCTATCGAGAAGTCGGCGAATAATTTTATAATTAGAGTATTTTGACAGCTGTCACATTCAGACAGCCCTTCCGGCAAACGAAGCTTATTCGGACCCCACAAGTACATACTTTTAATGTATTGATATTTGAGCAACTCATTTCGAAAATTATTATACGCGTAATGTTTGCCAATGCATTTTTTAGTTAACAATTTCATTATAAGTTGTCTAAGCTAAAGCCCTGCCAAAGTATAGAGATTTTATTGCAACAGATATAAACAGTACCTCTAGCAACATTTTAGCATTCCATAATGTTATAAAAAAAATACCATCATCCCAGGTAAATACAAAATTAATTGGCTCCGAAATTTTCCCCATGATCCATCTGCAGATTATAATTTAAAAACATGAGGAAGTTGTAATGGAGGACAGGTTTCTTGGACGTTGTACGGCTTAATAAGTAGGTATCGTTGGCGGCAGCTGTGATACCGGCCGAGTGTCGCCGCACTCATCCTTAAAGAGGTTTTTTCATTGTTTGACAAAGATGGAAGCGGCTTTTCTATTCATTAAGAAATAACATTCATATAAGGCGTAGAGATCAGACGCGTACGCTGTAGATTATATTATGTGACGAGTGTGCGCATGATATTTTTGATCTAATCCCTCCATCCCCTTTCCACCACCGGACTAGCAGACGTATGGCTGACGTATGACAACCCGTACCTTGTAAATGTTCCATTGTGCCGAACACATCGTTTCGCGTCTACCTTTATCATTAATACTGGTAAAGAATGGAATTCCTTGCCTTCGTCTGTTTTTCCACACGAGTACAATCTTGGAGTCTTCAAGTCCAGAGGTAATAGGTTCCTTTTAGGCAAGCGTGCTCCATCTTAGGCCACATCTTTACTTGTTTTACATGTAAGATGGTGGTCAAACGCTTGACCAATAAAAAAAAATGTACCATATTTCATATTTCAATTCTGTCACCATTTCATTTAGTGTGGTATACTGTCAATTTCGCGTAGGAGTCATTTAAACCCGATGTTTTATTGAATAACATCTAGTTTAGAATTACTGGCTGCAGTCTATAAAACTATTACTGTCATCTTTGGGTAAAACGTCAATAAATAATTAATCTATACATTTTAATCGACGCATTCCATACTAGCATACCCAATCGTACTAAAGCGACCGTCATTTTTCTCGCCCCAACCTTCTGAAAAAATAGGGGAGATTCCTATCTTGTCGCTTCTAATTTACTTATTCCTCTTTTAAAGACTTATTTACCTTCAAAATCCTATTGTGACCGGCGCGGGCCCACTAGAGCACAGAAAAAACGGCGCTCGGAGAGTCTTCTGACGTGTCAAACGAGGCTTTTAAAAAAAGCAATAACAATTTACATAAACAGCCGGTTCTAGTTAACAGTTAATAAAGAAAACGTTGTCGCAATCGACGGAGCAGAGTCTTTAAACGCCTTTTAGATGGAAATTCTTATGGCATATTGTTTAACAAGACTTCTTTTTTTGCGACGCAATAAATGTTGAATCGAATTGTTGTTTTGTTTGCTGGCTCGAGAGTTTAGTCATGGCGCATTGAATCTAAGTTTTAAATCGTGGTTCAAATGGATCATGGAGAGGATAGACGTAGTACGCACACAGTGACCTCATTGCCGCGTAGTTCCGGAATTGTTTCATTAAACCGACCCAAAAGTTTGACGTGGTCCGCTAGCGCTACCCATCCGCGATCGATTCCCAGTTCATCGCACCCTATCCTATCTTCAAAACGCAAAATGTGCACCAGGCTCCGCAAGCCCCAGGGCCAGACCCCAGTAATCAAACACCCCATGATATTTATGCCGAGTTGATGGCACGGCGCAGCGCTTTCGCGACGTCAACCCGATCTCGTCAAAACGTCCCACTCCTAATATTAATCTGAAACAAAGTTCAACCGGTTCAAGGTCGCAATTTAAAGTTTTTTCCAAAACTTCTTTTCCCGTTCACTTTTTCATAAGTATATAAATCTTTTTGCCGGCAAAGTTCTACGAAGTTTTTGGCCCAGATTGTCATCGATTTTTGTTTGAAGAGTTTGTTTTTTCATTGTTCTTCTTTACTTGTTTGACGGTTAATTCATAAAAACTTTGCCGCCAGCACAATCGATAACGATCGTACTGTCAGTTTATAAACAAAGCCATGTGGCGGGTCAATAACCGGCAGTTATTTCAAACAATGTCTTAAACCACAAGAATGTATTATATAACTAAACTTACGTATCATTTATCATAGGTTTACACATAAGTCCCAACTCACGAGTGCGCAAGTGTCATTTTCACGAGTAACTGTGTAAATCTCAACGCAGACCCCAAAAACTATTACGAAAAAATAAACGGTTTTTTGTTGATTTATGTAAAAAACGGTGCAATAACTTTCAATCACACTAACCCGATGTAAAACAATAAAGCGCATCATCGCAGTTCCCTCGCTGGAGGTACTATTTTCAGTTGCTTCATAAATATTGCGTTTATCCTCGCCTGTAAATATTTTTCTCATAAAAGCATGCATGGACGCCGTAGGGCTCTCATCACCTCGGCCCTGAATATGTTCATACGTACTCCTCGAGACCCTCTGACACAACTTATGTAAATTCTGCCCCAACACTTTCTCAGTTTTTCTCGCATTTGACGCACAATACGACGCAATTTGATGGCAGATCCTGACATTATCCGCGCGAGGGCTTACCTAGACTGGAATGGATTTATAGTTTATTCTTTGGATTCAATGAACTTTTACAAACTACCTGTGATACACCTAGAAATTTGTACCAATCTTACACTTACATCTTACTAACATCCATATGTAAAATTTCTACAAGGAAACGGTATCCTTGTAGAATATTTATAAATACCTTTATTAGGGCAACCCAAAACTACAAAAAGAAGCACAGAATATTACAAGTTAGTAATATTACAGTTAGATCTCTTGCTTGGGCTGTGCGTTTATTATTAATTAGAAAATAACTCAGCTACAAGACAACTATTGTCGTCTGATGTAAAAAAGTAAAGAAAATCAGGAAATCGAAATGCATTGACATTTTTTCACATTAATTGTTAATCGCGCAGACAAAGAAAACGAAATGAATGGCGTCCCCACTGTCCGTCTCGGCTGATTTATTTCATGACTTCTCGGATATGCAAATAACATTAACATTCAAAGATGTAGGTTCCTTCCCCTTAAGAAATCCGTGGCGACCGCATGATGATGCCAATCCTGGGTGAATTTTAATATTTTATGTTGTGTTATTTCCCTTTCTCTTTTCATCGTGCTATTATTTATTTCCTTGCCGACAATGAGATTCCCACTTTGGCGCGTAATAAAAAAGAATTATTGTTCATCTTTTTATAGCGTTCCGTTTTGTTGAGGTGTATATTATCGTGATTGAGAAGTGTTAGTATTATAAACTCAGATTTTTATACGTTTAAAATAAAATACCTATTAATATTTTTTGAATAAGATACTTTTTATGAGTATTATCTTTGGTAATATAACATAATAAATAATAAAATAAAGCTAAAGGTTAATATATTTAAAACTCTTTTATTTAAATATATGTTATCTTGATTTTTGGCCTCTTCAATTCTGGATCGGAATCCTCGGTGTCATTTTTCATGATATTTTTTAAACGTGTTGTTTTTGAAACCGCTTGTTCGGGATCGCGACCAGCACTAAGTACAGTGGCAGGAGGCAGACAAAAATTCGACCATTTCTAATATCCCACATCCACCATTGGAACGGAAAAATCTATCAGCATTTTGCGTATCCCACACGAGTGATTAACAAGTCCCCGGTGGGCTACGTACATAACAGTGGAAAAAATCATCGAGGCCTGGGGAGTGATCGGCCCGATGATTGATCGCGCCACTAATTGGATGATCGATGGAAAGGAAGTTGAAATTCTGATCTAAAGCTTCTGGCTGGACTTGGAGAAGCCTTGGAACTAGATAAAAGATGGTATAACGCATTAATAACAGTTAATATTAAAAAAATACAGCACAGTCCCGGTAAACAATATGGGTTTGTTCCTATCCAGGGTAGTACAAACAATAAATGGCAAAAGGTTGACACCAAAACATGGACAGCATCCGTGGTCTAGTGGTTCGACCACTGGTGTTAGATCCAGAGGTCCCGGGTTCGATCTCCAGGGGAGCACAATATTGTGCTTAGTTTGATAAATGGTAGGACAGCCTGACTAGCTACCACCATCTTACCTAATTATGTCATAGGAACTATTCTAAATTTGCTGTGTTCCGGCATTTAAAGACAAAGATAGCTAGCTCGGAGCGTTGAGGGTTCCGGGTGAAGTGTACTTCCACCTACATCCTCATCAGAACAGAAACACTTCACCACCGAGGCGGTTAAAATTGTAGACTAAGTTTGTAGTTTTGCTGTAATTATAATGATGATGTTGCTAATGCGGTATGTGAATATAAGCAATGATACCGCGAATCGAGTATCATTTCCTCAAGATCAATTGACGTGTGACAGCCATGATTAAACATGGTAGCTTCCTGCCTTAGAGCCTGATATTTGGAAATAGTAATTAAATTCCACATTGGCGGTACAAAGCGAATAAGGAACCTAATTTTCATAGATGATTAGGCGCACTCCACACGGGATGCCGATCACCCTCACGATGAGGTTTGATGTTGAGACAAATGTGCTTTTGAAGAGTTGATTGATATGTGTATAAGTACGTTCTATCAGAGATAATAAAAATCATTTTACACCCAACCAACTTCGTCTTATCTTTTACCTTATTCTATCTTATATGCATAGCATTTTATATTATAAAATGCTAACTGACTCACTTATAACAACGCAAAGCCTAAACGGCTAATCGAAGAGACATGAAATATGAGGGAGATAATAAAAAAAATATAAGGGATATAAAAATATGGAGGGTATGTTTGTCTTGATGCGAAAATGAGTGCTAAGAAGGGGATTTTGAAAATTCGTACCCTACGGGGGTTAAAAAGGGGTTGAAAGTTTTCATTAAAAGTATGCCCTAACTCTGAAACCATGCATGATAAAAGGTCAAAATTATCATTATAGATTTCTCATATGAAATAGATAAGAACGTGATTCATGGTTTTTTGATTTTTTAATAATTGAAGGGGGTCCAGGGGTCCATTTATTAGAAAAATATCAAAAAACATTGTTATTTAACAGAATAAACGCGATGTACTCAATGGTTTCTCTAATAAACTGGTGTATTTTGAGTGCTCTTTATACAATGGATGAATGTCAAAAGTTCTGATGATGGAGTGGAATCAATATGAAGGGGTTTTTGCAGTAAATAACAGAAATGCATATTAAGAGCGTTGCGCGTTTAAATAGATTGTATGTGTGATACTCTTCTACGAACAATGTAAACCAGGGTCTTACGATGATGACAGCGGAACTCCTGAATAATGCATGGTATAATAGTCGTGGTTATACTTTAGCCCGCGGAACCAGAACCAGAGTAAGCGGCATCTTCCTGCTGTATGTTACATAAAACCTTTACTGTGATCACCAGCCCGCCTGCCATGTGTGGTGATTATGGCAAAATCCTCCCGTTTTTGGAGGAAGCTCCCATACATGAAACGTTATTATAAATTGTTATTTTCGACCTGTATAATTACAGAGTTGGTGTGAGTATAGTGCTTACTTTGTGGGACTGGCACTAATACTAAGCCTGCATTTTTGTCTGGGGATGTGGGTCAGAACCCTTGGTGTGCGTGTCTGCACACCATGTAGGAGCTATTCGGTCAAATTTATCCAGATATCAAACAAATATATATTTATAATATAATACTTGCACATATTTCAAAAAACCAATGCGCGGACGAAGTCGCGAGTAAAAGCTAGTCTCGTATAATATTGTAATTATGTATTATAAGTATGTAAAAAAATAAAAAAGTATGTAAGTATTACATCCGTAATCTAGTTCAGTAAGTAAAAGTATGAAGTTTATGCATGTATATAGGTGTGACCATAAACATAACAATCATGTTATACTAGACTAGGTATTCTTTTAAACATAATCAGCAAAAACAATCTAGTGAGCGAGTATTTGTTATTGTACAACGGAGTAGCGCATCGCCTTTATCTCATCTGGTTTCAAGTAATGATAAAGCCGAAGGTGGAAGCGCACTTTACCCGGAACCCTCAACGGTCTGAGGAACTGGCTATCTTATACGTAAGTGACCACTAGCATAATCTGGCGATTCCGTTGCCTGGCTATATATTTTCTTATTATTTCACTGTCCCCGTGATTCACAATCCATAAAATGAGTAGATATAATTTGAGTTGGTTCCAAGCGGTACCAGCATAAGCGCTCAGTTTATATTCGTCTCGGAAGCTACCCCTATCAACTGTCGGATGCACGCCACGTCACCGCTGACGTCACTCCTGACGTCTTACCGATGAAAAACAAACACAAAATATGCGAGTTATCTCCCTAATTATGAATTAGGCGGTTTGTTTGAATAAACGCTTAGGGAGACCATGTTGGGTATAGATTATTTTACTCAAATTATGGAGGGCTAGGATTATCCAGAAAGGCATTATTTTACTTAGACTGTAACTTTTAAGACAATTTCTAAATAAACCATGTAAACCACGGCTGGTGCAACCCTGCCGAAACGTCGGGATAAATATAGAGGTAAAATACGCGATAAATACCCGTTTCTCGAATTAAAATTAAACCATGTAAAATTAGACGATTTTGTGCATTTAATAACGAGACGGCGATTTATTTATTTTATTTGTTCGCTTTTTATCAAGCGAGTAGACAGACAAAGATAAAAACGTATTTTTTGTGAATAAAAAACACCACGCTAAAAGTAAGCTTTAATTTACAAATCATTTTTTGTAAAAAAAACACACCGATGGTGTTTCAGGTATATTTGATAGAAATCTGAGACAGCACTTAGAGCCAAGCTATTCTATAGTAACCTAGATAATTCGTAGAAATAATTATATACCAATTGCATAAAACCAAAATATTTATATTAATATATTAATATTACATATCATTATATCGATGTCAAACTGCTCGGTTAGTAGAAGCTTTACCTCCTTCGCTGTAGGTTGTGGGATCGATTCCCACCCAGGGAAAACATTTGTTTGAATGTCTGTTCCGGGTTTTGGTGTTGTAGAGGTATTTGTATGTATTTGTATAAATACATTCATTCGGGCATGTCGTGTAAAATGGTCGATTAATACTTTTGAACTATTGGTTATAAGGTAAATATTTCGACTTTCCCTGTCACAATTTGATCACTAAAATACGAGGTCTACCTGAAGACTATAAAGGCCGTTTCACACGCACACAGGGTATGTGCGATCCACATTCCGCACCTATACCCGTACTTACTGTAAAGAGGTGCATATAAAAGCTGTCTAGAAAGTTTTCTGTCGCTCGCTCGGATCGATACCGCTACCAGGGATCACAGTATAGTATTTATGGACAGAAGCTTCACTTGGCCTTAGTGCAGCTAGTGTTATTGTAATATTTATATGAGTTTTTTTTTAAAAAACAAGCAATAAACTCACCTGATGTTAAGTCCATCTCATGCCTATAACAATGCCTTACTGCGTAGATCACATTCACAAAGAACATAGGCTACACAGCACCTGGCATTGCGCCCGTCAACTTGAGGCATAAAGGTGTTGAGCCTCTCGTGGCTATTATTTCACCGGTGACCATACTCTTCAAACCGGCACAGCATTGCTGCTTGGCGGCTGAAATAGGTATGGTGGTAGTATTTCTCCGGACGAGCCCTTTCACAATCGGCTCTACTACTCTTATAAATCATGACTAATAATAATCGATCTACAAATACTTGTGACGGAATATCGTGTAAGTTTATTTCAAGATTTACAGACACTTACGGTAGCTAAATGTGCTGATAATTTCAGACTATAGGGTCATTTGTTGACAAAAAAGTCGAAACAACAGATGTCCTCATCAACACATTAATCACAGTGTTTGCAATCAAAGTTGTTATTGTTACGAAAACAAGATTTTTATCATTGTCATATTTATAAAACGCCATCTAGCCCCACATTTAGCACGGCATTTGATTGGGCTGGTTACGGTAAGGATTTTTTTATAGGTACTTACATACTCATGATACAGTAAATCACCCGAACACTGAACAAACTTCTAGAGTATATTCATCACGTAAATGTTTGTCCCGGGTGGGAATCAAAGCCGCAACGTATAGTGCAAAATGCAGACTTCTATGAACTGAGCTACTAGGCAACATTCATCAGTCATTGAATATTTAAAACAACAATTTGTCTCGACCGAAAGACTTTTTCGGTGACATTTCGTGCACTAAATCCAAACTTATTTCCTCTCCATTCTAGGGTTGTCTAGCAGAGATCGTTCATAAGCGATAAGTGACTGTCTATGGTATTGTTAGCTTTCGTTTTCCAATTCAGTTCCTCAGTTTGTTGAGGATTCTGGGTGAAGTGTGCCTCCACCTTCGGCCTCATCAAAAAATGTTACCAGGTGAGATGAAGGCCAAGTGGTTACCCGTCGTACTATAAAAAAAAACAAGTATTTTAATATTTTTGTGTACACTGAAAAATTTCATTCATTCAGTCATTCATAAATACCCGTCAACTTTGAAGTAAATACGTGAACATTCAAGAACAATTATTCAAATTCAAATTCAAAATTCAAAATTATTTATTTCGGTTGTTCACCATAATTGTTAGTACCTACACCATCTATACTATGTTAGAACCATAAAAACAGATTTCAATTATTTATGTATTACGAGAGTTCAATTCAAATTTATTAATTATTATTGCAAAATTAAAATTAAGTTATGTATGTTAGTGTCAAAATAATTTATTTATTTTGTTTTTTTTTTTAATTTGATCAAATATGCGATTACAACTGTACTTAACTTTTTTACTGTGACAAAATAAAAACAAAATAACATGTAATATTTAGCAGCAAACAAAATTTGGAATACCTATTATATCATAATCAATTCAATCAATGAATGGAAATCGTGACAGAATTTAAACTTTTTTATTATCGTTGATATTTTGACAATTTACATGTTAAGGTTTAATTACATTTTTTTTTATTGTACGACGGGGACGCGCTTGGCCTTCATCTCACCTGGTAACAAGTTGAGATAAAGCCGAAGGTGGAGGCGCACTTCACCCGGAATCCTCAACAAACTGAGGAACTGACTATCTTACCTTTGAATGCCGGAACACAACAATTTTAGAATTGTTGTTATGGCGACATAATTACGTAAGATGGTGGTAGCTAGCCAGACGGACTTAAACAAAGTCCTATCACCAACCAAACCATGCACAATATATTGTACTCCCCATGGGGATCAAACCCGGGACCTCTGGATCTGAAATCGATGGGTTGAACCACTAGAACACAGAGGCGGTTATGTTATGGTTACAATATGTATATCTGAATGCTAGTCTATTTTTATGAAATTCATTTTTAGTGTTTGTGTTTCTATGTTGTAATTGTAGACAACACTGAGTGTAAAGTTTAGTATCCATGGTGAAAATAAATTAAATTAGATGAAACACGAGCATGTACCTGATTTAAGTGTTTTTCCTGCTTGTCTGTTTATTTTTATTTTAGGTGTACAATAAGAATTTATCTATATATCTATGTAGTGTTCTTAAAAATCTGCAGAGGATTGTTCATGATGTATTTCACATGTGAATGAAAGATACGCGAGTCCTGTTTAAGAAGGATTGATTTGTTTTAGGTAATGTAATATCCTCAAATTAGCCTCCCTTCGTGCTCAGGCTTACCTCGTATCGGTTAATTTCATTAATTTGCCGCCGAGCACGCACTAAGACTGTCCCTTGTAGTTCCGATAGGGATTTGCTCCCAATTATGTAAGAGCTTGGATTTGGCGTGCGTGGGTCACAAGGGACTTAGACTTACCTTCATTCTTCCACAAATCTTTACCTTTAATATAAATTTAAATTTTGATTAAATTAAATTACAGGATTCATTTTACACAGTGCCATCTAGCCCCAAACTAAGCATAGCTTGTAATATGGGAACTAGATTACGGATAAAATACTTAAATACTTTTTGTAAATACATACGTACCATATGATACAACACCCAAACACAGAACAAACATCTATTTTCATCACACAAATGTTTGTCCTGGGTGGGAATCGAACCCACAGCCTACAGGGCCGAAGGCAGAGTAACTACCAACTGAGCTATGAGGCTTGTCAATAAATTTAAGTGTAACTTTACCTGTTAAATTATTTGTAATTATTTCTTGATTAAAAAGCTGAACAGATCTTATCGAGGCAATATCTTATCATGGAAAAGAACAAAGGCTACTTTTTATCCGGGTAAACCACGCTGCAACAACTAGTTTCAATTTGATTTCTCTTTTTCTTTGTAGGCCAGCTCAAGTGGTTTTGGGCCATTTTGATTTCTGTATGAAATCGTCCTATTTCAGAAACTGCGTGTGAATAGGTCAGCGCTGTAAGTCCCATTTTATTCTACCTTGGTGAGCCTTTAAGGGCATGGGTGCACGCATGTCATGGCGGGTCGCTTGCGGTGATTTATTGCACGATGTCCTCACCTTTATGGCGCTGACATGCTCGATTTATGGACCGTGCTCACTGGCTAAACAAATCTACTGGTTTGGGGTAAACTGGTATTTAGCAGGTAAATTATGGAAGGCCCATTATGGTTTTGGATTAAATTAATTTATTCTTAAAAAGACTCAAGTCACTTACATGAGAACAATTTTATCATATTTCATTATCAACACTAACGAATTTAATTTAAAAATAGGAAATCTTAATATTACCCAAAATATTGATGTTGCGACAGCTTTTGAAACGTTTTTTACTGATATACCTGTTTCTACCACAAAACCATTGAACTCTTCAAATATTATGGCAGAATCAATACTGAAAAACAATGTACCATCGTGTAATAAACCATTTTATTTGAAATATGTTAATAATAACGATGTTATTAAAGCATTTAAACTTATAAATGAAAAAGACGTTGCTACAGCAAGACTAGTTTACTTCAGTTACTTTCACAGTATTATGTCATATGGCATAATACTGTGGGGAAGTGCTGCAGATATAGACACCTGGGTACCTAGTACCCATACTAGGTACCCATTTAACGCATTTAAATTAGTCTTTAAGTATACTCTATATTAAGAGTTCATGGTTTATCATTAAAGGGTTTATAATTCAGTTACCAGTGAAATAATAAAACAAGTTGTCAAGCTCTCGTTCATTATCGATTTTACGCCGAGTATTTCAGTTCATTAAATTCACAACTAACTCAAATGCATTCCCCTCGCTCTAGATGTTTTCACATTTTCAATAAACTTGAACTCCGCGGTTCTCTATGCTCGCTCGCCTCAATAAATGAGTAGGTTATTTCATAGAAAACTAAACTGTTTTCAGTGCGCTTCTGTTTTTGCTCCGCAATTAAACTGCTGTTAAAGTTCTTGCAGCCGTGTTTGTGGAGCACCTGAACGGTCCGTGAAAGTTGTGCGGCGCTCTGCTCCTTGTTTGCCTGCTAATTATCCCGGCTCCAGCGCCGTCAGCTCCCGAAACGCTGACCCGCTCGAAATGGTCAAACGGGGCTAAGCGCCTCACCACTCCATTCAAACAAGGCTTCCGAACCACCCTGTAACCATAGAGACCGCCCAGCGCTCTATTATTTCATTGTAGCGACATTCATATCGCCGCGTGTAGCGAAGGCTCGATTAAATAAGGGTCTGCCCGAAGCCAGATTTGTCAAGTCTCCTTTCAAATTAGTCGCCACGGTCCGGCGTTCGCACTTCACGCGACGTTTAAAATCAAAAGCGCAAAGGGGTTACATAATCCGGACCTTTTGCGTACGACTTGTGTTTGTGTGCATGTCTCGTCTTTTGTCACGTATTCTTAATTAAGAGCCGCCGCGACCCCACGCGTCACATTTTCATATCGATTGCAAGAGGGTGCACTCGCATGGCTCGCCGCCGATACATCACAATGATTGGATAAAATTTTTAGCCAATAAGCCGAACATCGAAAATGAATCTGCAAACGGCCCCTCTGTTTGGTAAACGGAAGTGAAGCCTAATAAACCGGCGCTTAACCTCTCGCGACAAAGCCGATACAAAGTGAGTGACATCCCTACTCCAAAGAGATCTCGCGAAAAAATCCGGCGGCGACGTGTCAAAGACACCGCGAGGCGATGAGGGAGAGGCCCTTTGTTGCGTATCGAAATATTTTTTAAAGCTTAACTCCTTAGTGAATTGAGAGATTAGTCTTTTTTGAAGAGGCGACCGATCCCAGGGGTCGTGCGATCGTTCCTTCAGATCTCATTGTCGCGGATGCTCTATTTGATTGTTATTTTTGTTACTCTTTCCCGTTTTGTCCGGGACTCGCCGGTATTTGAAGTGACAGTCGACGATTTGCACTCGAGCGCGATAAGTGTTTTCCAACGTTTTTTTAAGCAGCTTTGTTAGTGTTTTCTTGTTTCATTCTCATTTCGTATTTTTAACGGGACACGAGTGGACTTTGCGTCGGTACAAGAAAAGTACCCTTCAAAGTACTTGTTCGCTTCAAAATTGCTGACATTAAAAAATGTTTCGAGAAAATAACGTAATAATTGCTACCACTTGTATTCTGTTCAAATAAATAATACTTGTAGCTAAACTTAGTAATTGGAACGATAGCTGTAACGCCTTGACTGAGTCGCCAATCTGTGGCATAGTGTAGAATGTAGATCAAATGACAATCATATTTTTTACTGCGAATACAAGTGAAGCTAATTACGTGACACATATTGCTATGGAGATATTAAAGTACCGTTACGGACGGCAGCACAAAGCCGCAAGAAAATATGCAAATGACTATAAGGCAGTAGGTAAGCGCTCGTAAGCCGTGTAATTATTCACAGGATTTGCAAATCTCGCCCGGAGCGGTCCGCTTCCACTCGCGAGCAAACTGACCCTCAGAAAACACATATGCTGAGAGGTGGCCGGCTTAGCGGACGCTGATTTTGAGATGAGGGCTTCCCCTTTTTGCGGGTCCCTGCGTCGATTCCTTGGCAGCGATGATCGATACCCGGCCCGCCGGCCGCGACCCTCCCTTGCTCTTAATTAGGACTCGGAATCTGCGGCGGACGCACACATACTCGCGTCGCTATAATGTTAATCAACTTTCATTATGCACTAAGGAATTATATGGGTACGCCTGAGGAGTGATTACCCGAGTTAAAGCGCGTCCCCGGCCAAGAAATCATAGTTTATTATGATTCCGCGGGTTTCGGCAGCGACTCGCGACATCGCATTAGAATTTACTGCGCGTATATCATGCCAGTGCGGTTTTACACCATTGTCTGTAAAGTCAGCGCGGGGTGATTAACTTTTGTTGCGTTCACTTTGAAGGCGGTCGTCCGCTTTGCTTAATCTTAGAAGTTGCAGAAGAAAGCTTTTATTTACTTTTTTTTAAAACATTTGGTATTTCAATCTAACAGCAGCACATAAAATACGTATATGTAGTCTGTTTCTCAAGTTTACACACATATTTGTACACATAAATCTAAAAAAGTCTAAATACTTACGTCAATCTTCTTCTCATTCGTTGTACTAAGTTGGTGGTAGAATTTTGTTTAAGTCCGTCTGGCTAGCTACCACCATTTTACCTAATTCTGTCGCCTCAATAACAATTCTGAAAAAAAATGTTGTGTTCCGGCATTTAGAGATAAAATAGCCAGTTTCTCAGTTTGTTGAGGATTTCGGGTCCCAGTGCTTCCCAGTCGTACAATAAAAAAAAAGAAGTATTATTTTGGACACCGGCTAGCCTCTTGATTTCTTGGTATTTTATTATGTTAAAAGACAATCTGTTGAATTCATGTGGGTTGCTCTCAACTGCAGATTTTATTTAATCGGTTCATAGCATAGGCGACCTTCCTCTTTTTCTGGTTACCTCTACTTGACTACATGTCCCTGGATGACAAAACGTTCAATGGAGTCAAAACAAATAAGAATCCGTGGCTGTACTGATGCACTCAAAACGCTTTATGATACCTTGTTCCTAGATTATTGAAACGTTCGAAGATCAGTCGACGACACCTCAAGTGAGCTTCTCTAGCACCACATTTCTAGATCATATTTTCTCAATCTCTTAGCGTCTATAGGCAACAAATTGACATCACGAAGGTAAACTCTATACACTACAATTCAAGGGTCCGTATAACAAGTTGATTGTTTACCATCTGATACCCGAATCTCCTCGTCGCCTATATTAGTGTACTCGACTCGTGCCGAAGGACCGAGGAGGCCGTTGAGTAATGACTCTTAAGCTAAGGTTATGAGGATAAACCTTCGATAAATCGTTCACTTTGACCGTTTCATGAACGCATGCTATAAAATTTAATTGATCGGATCGCTAAAGTTTGTGAATTATGAGCCCTTTTGAGAGGTGCTTAGTTACATCCTATCTTCTGTATAACGACTAATGAAACTACTTATGACATCTTATAATTAAAATAGTCATTTACGTAGGTAGGTAATGTTAATAGAAATATACATATATATGGAAATTGTTATTTATTGGTGATGGTCAAACCAGCTCAAAACATATAAAGAAGTGGCCTAAGAAGCAGCACCCCTAAAAAAAACCTATTCACTCTGGACTTGAAGACTCCAAGACTAGTACAAAACAACGTGTTCAATTCCTTACCTGCCCCCTCAGCACGGAGCGGGGGTATAATTTTTGTCCTCTGTTTTTATCCACCTTCGAGAGCATTTTGTCTCCCGATGGTGGATAAAAACATAGGACAAAATTTTTATCCCCTCCCCGTGCTGAGGGGGCAGTACTATATTATTTTTATTGTTTGACGGAGAAGCGCTTAGACTTCATCTCACCTGGTGAAAAGTCATAAGGCCAAAACTGGATGTGCATATCACCCAAAATCCGCAACAGACTGAGCAACTGACTACCTCTATATACCGAATACAAAAATGTATTAAAAATTTAGACTAATTTAGAATTGAGCCTGCTTCTGACTACCCCCTTGAAAATGATCCTCAAAAGATCCTCGTTCTGAGTAGTGATTAGAGAATCCACAAAGGGGAAAAAGTCGTGATGAATGATTATTTTTTATAATTAAACAATTACTTATGATAAAGGTAAACGCGAATCAATTTCCTTGGTATTTATTACATTTACAATTTTTTTTTTTTTTTTATTGTACGACGGGTAAGCACTTGGCCTTCATCTCACCTGGTAACAAGTTGAGATAAGGCCGAAGGTGGAGGCGCACTTCACCCGGAATCCTCAACAAACTGAGGAACTGGCTATCTTACCTCTGAATGCCGGAACACAACAATTTTAGAATTGTTATTATGGCGACAGAATTAGGTAAGATGGTGGTAGCTAGCCAGGCGGACTAAACAAAGTCCTACCACCAACCAAACCAAGCACAATATATTGTACTCCCCATGGGGATCGAACCCGGGACCTCTGGATCTGAAATCGGTGGCTTGAACCACTAGACTACAGAGGCGGTTAAAAATTTATAAGCCACTTCCCACGTGATCTTGCTTTACGCATCTAAATAAATATGACATCTATCACTCCAGCTCATTGTATACGTCACAAAAGGCATAAACCTATCTGTAAATTATCATACTGAATAAATTTGAGGACATAACACGAGCCAATGTACTGTTTCGTATGTGCCTAATCTCACATTACTGCTTTGATAAATGAAATTTCTTAGTTCATTTTCTTCACGCGCAATTTATTTATCCCGCGAAGACTGAGAAACTCCACCAGTTTAATCAGACCCGTCACACGTTTACCTCGCCTGGTTGTTGTGTTTCTGTATAGATGGTGTGATGTGTCTAATTATAGTGGTAGATACCTCACGTGTGTTCACGGGCCCTTGTACTAATTTAATAGATGAGGTGTTCACATTAATTACAAAGAACGTCGAGACCAGTTCGCTGCGGGTTACTCGCGAACAAATTAATAAGATTATTAACTTCACCCGACAAGTCATTCTTTCCCGTTCGTGAGCGTACGGGCGATACAAAGTTTGTGAGAATATTTACTTGTAGCGGTACAAAACATCAACTTCGTATGGGTATATATTTTTATCACAAATATTCGAAAAACGACAATTGGCTTTTGAAGACAGCGAGCACCAAATTCAAATATGTTCCCATGCAAGTTTGAGCTTTCTATGTTCCGATTGGTACGCGTTCGTGCTTTTGATAGATTTGGTTAGTTAGGTTGGAGCTCGCTTGAAGGTTTTATGTTAAAAAAATATAATTTTACTTACTGACATTATGGGTTGTTTCACGTAGCTTATTTTTTCTTACAGATGATGATTGACGAAAAACATTGTGTCGCTCGTGGTCAAAATATTTTGTACTCAGATGCCGTGGCTTTTATTGAATTCCTCGGTACGCTCTACTTGAAAATCCCTCGCTGCGCTCTGAATTCAAAATAACGCCCTAGAGGAACAAAACTTTACTTTGTCCCCTTGTAACACAAAGAACTATTTTCGAATTGGTGTGATAAAAAAATAGTGTACAGGGTTTTGAGGAGTTTTGTAACTTTGAAAAACATAATGTCGATATTTGTTGAAAAGAGTATTTGTTTGCGCGTAGCTCAGAACTGTAGCGCTTGCTACGTCGTAGCACATATTACTTTGTAGTGCTTGCTATGTCATTGCACTTGCTATATTTCTTGCAAAGCCTTTGCTTTGTCGTAGCACCACCTACGACACTGAATCCATTTGGCAAAATAATTCAAATCTCTCAAAGAAACAAGTGAGAATAGTGGTAACTGGTAGTCCTTTCGTGTAAATACACTTAAGTAAATAATAATTAAGGTCCTCAAACATTTATAATTGACATGCAGTTAACACCGCGCTTGGCAGGAATAAAACTTGGCAGCTTAAGAGTTATTAATAGAAAATAAACAAAAACTGTACCACAACCCGTCCGAACCTCGCCCACGCGTGATTGATCGTTAATGAACTGGGGTGATAGTTATTAATGACGCGCGGCTCCGCCCGGGGTTGCACTTCTTTATTCACCCACTAGCGCCTATTAGTGCGATACATCTACGGGTAAAACTGAGCGTATTGCATGCGGGACCGTCGATGGAGTGAAAATCTATCCGAGAGATCCGTGAAAGGCTACCGAAACTGTTTTATATATTGGCACCCGTTTAAGGAATCAGATGAAACCGATTTCTCAATCAATTGTAAACAGTATGTTTCAGGTTTTACTTATTTTCTAGCCAGTATATCGATGTTATCGTTTCCATAAATTAACGTGTTCCCGTCTGTGATCTATAGTTATTATAGTCAAGTGAGAAGTAAGACAAATGGGAGAACCCTTAACCCTTGGCTTACAAGGTACAAAATTATACTTAATAATGTATTACTTCAAACATTATGTACAATAAAACAAACTATGTACACAGGAAAATAAGGACCGTTACAAGCGGTTACTATATAAAATATTTTGAATTAAATACTTAATACTTATTAAATACCTACAATACAAGTAATATGATTATGTAATCACTCTTACTGTCGATTTTTATAATCAGTTATTTTTTCAACGATATGAACCAACCACTGAAAATAAACAGGGATGCTAACAAAGCAGGCAGATCCGAAGTAAAAGTGCTACCTTAAAACCTCGTATCGTCATTATTCATGCATTTTTTTTTTATCCCACCATATAGTGGCGCAGGTGTAGCTTTATTTACCTAAAAGCGCCTATTAGCCGTCCGATACACTCTGAACGCGATATATCATCTGATATGAACGTATCAATCAATTTAGGAAATATAACATGACCTCATATTTTATGTGAAACCCGAGAAAAATTGTGTAGCTATGTTCTAATATTAGGATGTTTGTGATACATTATAGTTTCAAATAAATATGCTAGATGATAGAAAGTTTCATTTACAGCCCCATGTCATCTACTCATGATATGTTATTTGTGGATTTGACCTATGCAGTAAGGTTTTGTCATAGGCAAGAGTACACTTAACACCAGGTGCGCTACTTGCTTGTCCCGTCTCCTAGTATAATATATATATATATCATGTAAACCATTCCTCGCCATATCGCCAAATAAAACTGATTCGGTTCTATTTTGCTCTGTAAGACATACTATTTATCTGGGTACAACGCAGAGGAAGACGCGAGCAGAAGTTAGTTTATAATATAAACTTGATTTTAATAATTATTAACTATAGACGCATTTCATTGAAACAAGTCACAATTTCATTATTCTACGAAAATAGCTGAAGGGTGAAATATTTAAAGTCATCATCAGTGAAGGGTTCTGTTTTATTTCAATTAAGCCGCAATCACAATGAGTTCCCAGCCACAGCAGTCACTCTATCGTCGATTTAAACAGATGTCGTGTTAAGGAGGTCCTTTAGAATATTTCGGAAAATTTAAATTGCAAATTGGCACGGCGGCAGGTGCAGCGTCACGATTGAATGTTGACATCTCTTTCTAAAACCTACAAGAAACCACCCCTCTCTCTTTCACCCTCTTAAAATCAACATAATGAACGTCAACAAATAAAACTTGAGCGTTACTAATTACTGAGCCCGCTCAAACGAAGAGAGGTAATTTTTGCACTCTATTCCGAAGAGAAAATCTCAAAGCTAATGGCGTTAATTTAAAAAGAGGCCGATGACTGTGATTTTTCTTTCGCTGCTCGACTTTTCAAGTGATTTATTAGCTGGGCGATTTAGCATCACCGTCCGTCGCTAGGCAGGGTGAGTATAAAATGTCAGGCGCACACTAGCGGTCTCGTTAACTAAACAATTCATTATGAATGAGCGGACGTGGACGTCGCAGGTACCGCGGCCCAAATTAAAGTTTCGCTCATCGGCAGTGTGTACACTGTAGCTTTGTTTGGCAGGCCGATCACGGAGCTGCCGGCTTAATGAATGAAGAAATTCCGAGAAACCCCTTACACGTGCCCCTCGGCACTATCCTCCCTCGCATAGATTGTAAACTTTGAGTGTAGTCACCGCTTAAACGACCCGTCCACTAACAGTAGCTGCTCGACGAAAGGACAAAAGTGACCTTCATTATCCGTACATAAATATACCGACTGCGGAATATTGAATAAGAATTAGCTTAATCTTTATCGTAACCCTATTCTGACCGCGGGAGCTGAATAATTAGCTTCCCGTTTTAAGAACGCTATGCTCCGCGCCTCCATCAATCCACTCCCTCGCCAAGTGCCGAATCGATAATAATTAATTATTTTGACATAATCACAGCCAAAATCCATTCTCTTTTTGCTAACTCACGTCCCTGTAATAAAACGGGGCGACGCTTTAAGAATCGCCGGGGTGAAATTGATAAAAATAAATAAGACAGCCACAACTTTTTGCAAAGTCAAACAAAATGCAGTCGCCTTCGAGCTGCATGATTAATAATATTCCGATGTTATCTTTGAATCGGTAGACCGTCGCCAGTGAGTAGACCTACATTATCAATCCCGTGACTTGTTACACAAAAGATTGAATGATCAGACCGAGGAAGTCACCGAAACCCATATTTACTGAGACTGACAGGGGATCGTTGTCAGCAGTACACAATCGACGGGACACTGTGTCAATATTGGACATCTCCCATAATAGAACCAACATTCAAATATGTGATACATCCAGCTAATAGTTAATGTTTGAAGACCTCTCCAATCGATACTGAAAGTTTGGACTGCGCGTATGAAGTTCGTTGAACTACTTACCTCTAGCTTTGCAGATAGTTCAAAGCCAGAGTCGTAACTTCCTGAAATACTCGTGGCGTGTTTTTAAGACTAGTAGAGCCTCTTGTGAAAGGGCTCGTTCGGGGAAGTACTACCACCATACCTATTTCTTCCGCCAAGCAGCATTGCAGTGTTACAGTTTTAAGAGTATGGTTGCCGGTGAAATTACGGGCACGCGAGGCTTAACACCTTTATGCCTCAAGTTGACGGGCGCAATGCAGTGCCGTGAAGGTTGCTGTTCTTTGTGAATGTGACATACGCAGTAAGGCATTGTCATAGGCAAGACATGCAGTTAAAATCAGATGGGCCAACTTGCTTGTTCCGTGTCGTTGTTGTATAAAAAAATGTAATAAAATATGTTTGCTGTGGTAGTGAAAAATCTAATAACGCCCTTCGACAGGAGTTAGTACTGAATGCGCAATAACAACGTTGCGAGCCTACCTCGAGTTTCAAATACCGGATACCTAGGTACTTAAAAAATACATAGTGAAAACATTAGCTCCGCCCGGGGCGGGGTTGGCCCATGATTAAACCCAGCGAGGCATGCATAACGAGGCCGGTATGTTTGAACGCTTACGAATACTTTCCAAGTTGGTCCGGACAGCGGTTGAGGCGGGTTCAGTGCTCCGACACACACCTGCGCTTGTTTATCGCTAAGACTCCACTCCACCACTAAGCTAATGTATTGTTTGTTTAGGCAACCGAAGGCTCCTGACCCACTTATACATTAATAACACCGAAATTACCCAATCGATCGCTCGAATTCAAATCAAGTGGATTCGAAAATAGCTTCTCGTTTTATTTCCCAATAACACAATGGAATCCCTACCCAAATCCTGAAACCCGAAACGGTTAAGACTCTCGACCGAAATTAAATAATATTTTGAAGGGATTAGTATCATGATTGGACGGACACATGCTAATGCAAGAAGTTTTTAATTAAAACCGTCCGCTGTTAAGAGGCTGCGTAATGGCTGATCCTCAGGAGGGATCCAATATTGGGTGTGTGTACGGCAAAGCCAAAATACAAACATATTTAGGTCCGGTGCGTTGCTAGTGTGCACTGTGGCTAATCACTGCCCGTGCTTGGGAACGGTACGCGCTCTCCGCTTTGAATACCCCTTTCTTGTTAATAACATTCCAACTTCCAATGTAAAGATATAAGTTTATTAAATATATTTGTATTTTGTTATTTTCAGATACACGGGACGGCAGCGACGAGGACTCTAACAAGGTAAATAAGAACGTTACCGCGTAGTGAAACGTTTATAACTAAAAAACAACATTCAGGGAGCACTCGGTGCCCCCACAAGCGCAATCCAAACTTTGGCGACGAGTTTATGGCCAGTGTGACCGCCAAAAGACGCCGAGGAAAAGTGCAAGCTTGTTTACCCGTATATCAGCGGGTAGGTCGACATTTCTTTCCGATAAGCTAGCTCCCCCGCTGCCAATAAAGTGATTAAGTCACAAATCGTACCAGCATGGCGCCTTTACCCATGATACTGATATACCGGGGAAGCAATATTGCTTTTTAATTTCTATTTTTCGCTCTCTCGATTTGGTTCTGCTTAGTCAGTTTTTCTTTTATTGGACGACGGGGAGTTGCTTGGCCTTTATCTCACCTGATTTTCAAGTTACGATAAGGCCGAAGGTGGAGGCGCACTTTACCCAGTAACTCGGAATCCTCAATTAACTGAGGAACTGGCTATCTTACCTCTAAATGCCGGAATACAACAATTTAAGAATTGTTTTTATGGCGACAGAATTAGATAAGATGGTGGTAGCTAGCCAGGCGGACAAAGACCTACCACTAAAAAAACAAAGCACAATATTGTACTCCCCGTGGGAATCGAATCCGGTACCTCTGGATCTGACACTTACAGTTTCTTGCGCATTTTATCTACGTACCCTGATCACGGATTGAATAGCATAACAGTTTTTTTTTACAAATATATTCGGTATTTTATCGTTGTGATTGCGTGTGCTACAAGTTTCAGTCCCATAGACCCTGTCCCCACCCAACGGCTCTATTAAAAATAAATTGCCCCTAGAAATCGTTCTGTGCGTTATAAATTTCATACGTGCTGAGAAATGACATGCGGTATTATTTATTACGTACAGTTTTTTCGGGGAAATACAAAGAAGACATTGTGATGTAATGGAGCTACGTTTTATTGGGGCACGCTACAATTTCCACGTTGATTTTCTATTGTTAAAGAAAATTGGCGTTTAATTATGTTTTTTTCCCTTTGTATACGAATAAAACAAAACTACAAACGAGTAAACGATTGAGCCATACAGCCATTCAAATGAAAATATATTAACGAACATGTGGTCAGTAATCAAAAGGCTATATTAATAAGTTACTATCATCAACAGCCCATTAGTGTCCACTGCTGGACATAGCGTCCTCTAAAGCTGGAGGGTTTTGCCATGTTTGCGGATTGGTGATCGCAGTAGAGGTATATACTACAGAAGGAAGCTGCTTATGGTGTCCCTTTAAGTTGTCGGTGTGCGCGCGCATCGTTAAAAAATGCACTCTCATCGTTTTTCCCAAACGCGCCAAAAGTATAACTTCAAAAATAAAAATAAATATTACATATAAATAATTTTAACATATCAGAGGCGCGTTGCATTGCATCTCATTTGGTATACATACACTTTGATATCTTAACTTAGTTATTTATGAGTGTACCTCAAATATAAATAAACAAATCAAACAACTTATTTAATCATTTACCCACCTCTATATCATTCAGCACTGACTAGCCGAGTCAATCGCCCCCAAATGTTTACACGTCGGCAGCATTAGGCGGAGGCGCCATTAGCTCTACAAATGACACTAAAATGAAATCTATTCATTTCCTCGCGAGTCAATCGTCGGTAGATACTGTCTCATTTCACGCGATCCGCGCATTACCGGGCTCCTGGCTTGGTTACAATATTCGAGCATCTCGCACACGATATTTAAGTTCGACATTTACTATAGTTTTTTTTATTTAACCACCTCTGTGGTCTACTGGTTCGCCTACCGGTTTCGGATTCAGAGGTACCTCTGGATCTGACGCCAGTGGGCGGACCACTATACCACAGAGGCGGTTAAAATAGTTATGTTTCAGCTAAAACATCAACTAATATAACTGAAACTCAAATTGTATCAGCGATAGTGATAATTTGAAGCTGGAACACCTTAATAAAATTAAAAAAAGTGTTTGCTGTGATCAAGTGTATACTTGAAGTTAGTCTGTTTAACATTCAACAGAAATATATTTTTCCCCGAAATTAACCAACTATCCCACGTAACCCTTCCCGTCGGTATCAGTTTAGTCAATGTCGTTATGGTAGATGCCTGATACCGGGTATTGCGTATCCGCGTATCGGGGTACGACGCGCTTGCAGGGTTAATTTGGTACTAGAGATGTGACCGGGATATCGTAGACTAAAGTTTCGGGGTTTTGATTTAACTGTATATTTCTTTGCACCACTATTTTTTTATTGATGATAAACAAGCGTATGACCACCAGCTCACTTGAAAAACAAGTAAAGATCTGACCTAAGATGGAGCACGCTTGTCTAAAATGAACCACTTTGGACTTGAAGACTCCTAGATTGTACTCGTGCGGATAAGCAGAGGGCAACAAGCGACAAGCTTTAGGCCAGATCTTTATTTGTTTTCCAAGTGAGCTGGAAATCGCTTGGTTATATAACAACACCTGGAATACTGCAGCCACTTTTAGGATGGTTCGGCCAAATATAAATGCCGCACTTGTATTAGTGGAGTGCAGAGCCAACAGGCTTATAGGTGAATAGTATTTTGCCGAAGTGAGACTCGACAGCGTCACAAGGTTGCGTGTTTGTCGGTTTTTATTTATTATACTTCTGTGAATGTGCTAAGGAGTTTCACAACCGTATTCTGCCTTCGCCGTTCTTTAATAGAAATTTAAGACACACGGCTTATTATCGTTCCCATCTGGTTGATATTCTTCTTATTACTATCTACATACGTTTTAAGTTCAATGAACTTTTTTTTTTATTTTTTATTATGCTCACTGCAAAAACTTTGAATTTGCTTCCAGCGTTTGTATTTCCACTGTGTGACGAACCTTATGTCTTCAAGTAGAGAGTTAATAGACACCTTCTGGATAGGCTTGCTCCATCTTAGATCTCATTCTTGCTTGTTCAAGTTTTAAGGTCAAGAGCCGACCCCCCATTCTTAATAAAAAAAAGTCGTTGTTTCATTCCTATGTGATCACGAATCAGTCAAGAACACAGCAATGAGTAGATCGTTCTGCTGTTGATGATGATAATATTATGGAAACACATCTCTAATCTCACGTTGCTTATCGGCCCGATCGAACCGTACCTACGTCCACTCCATACCGCTACGTGTTTAATTTTGTCAATGCCGATCAATTTGTTTGTGCTGTGTTTTGCCCAGTGACAGATTAGAAACATGTTGCCTTTGAGATGGGGTCATATAACTGGATTAAAATAGTAACAGCATTATCAAAATTAAGGTCAAGCGTGGATCTAGAATAAATTCAATCAACACGCAAAATGTATTAACTACTCTCGAGACAGGATTTCGGAATTTTTCAAGACCGCCACTTTTAATTCTTTGAGTGCAGGTAAAAGTCTCAGAAGCATAACGCATAGAGTGGAAACTCGTTACAAAAACGATGTATATTGATGGATTTCAGGTTGAGCATCGATTCCTAGTAAGCTATTCTGTCATTTTGTGTAAAAAGTGCCCTTCAAATGGCGAATGCTACGTCGCATTGTAAATGTTTTTGAATTGTATGGTTTTCCATTATAATATTACTAATTGATCTACAAAACTTTTCCTATAAACCAAAACAGAAGGCAATGCATGCACATAAATCATCTTGCAATATTTCACCTCTCAGACAATAGTGGGGTGTCTTCTGTCATCATTCATTAGATGACCTTGGCTCATTCCTACAAGATTGATAGCATAGGCTGGCTCGTTAGCATGCCTTTGTAGACGCCCATCGATTATCAATTTGAGGAATACAATGCCCTGGAGACAAAATGCGGGTAACACCCTCAAAAGCTGAGATGATCGGAGCTTGCTATAAAATATTGCTATAGTATCAGTTCTCAGAGATGCTGGTCACGTTATCAAATTAATTGGAAATAATATATTTACATCGTTGAACAGCTGGTTCTTTTTTTCATTATGCTGATGCTCGTGTCAGTAAAAAACTGTTTTTTTTATATGTTATGCAATATTATATTTCTAAACACGCACATAAGGTCTATGATGGAACAAACCCAAAGGGATTTAAAACCAGATGGTTTTAAAATAATTATTTTTATTTTTCTAATATTTTGTTCGTAATACAGCGGAAATACAGACGCATGGCCAAGGCGATAGGTGTCTCTTAGAACGGCGTGCTACGTCGTAGACCACATCACTCGCCAGTCATCTGGCGAGACTGTGGTCAAACGTAGGTCCTAATAGGTATCCAAATTATTAAAAAAGCTGATAGCAAGTTGTTGCTATGCGCATAAAAGATTTTTGAAAACGCTCATGATTGTGTAATCACTACGCTATTACACAAATATAGACACTGACTTTAAAATATCGTTACGCAAAACGAATATAAACCGTCTACATAACGATCAAGCAAATTACAGTCGTGACTTACAACTCCGTCTTTTAAATTAATAAAGCTATAACAAGAAAATAAGATAAATTGGAATCAAACGACTTTGAAATTGCCTACGAAATGACACGTCTGCGACGGTAATTTACTCCTAACTTTAGAATAAACCACTCAAAATCGACTGCGAGGTATGATTATCTAAAAAAATTGGCTTATTATGAAACAATTCGCTCGGTAACTATCTCGATCAAATCAAATATTAACATGCTAGGGTGGACGACGACAAATTGGTGCGATCGGTCAGCGGTACTGCAATACATTTATCGTTATCGTCATAATTATTTAACGACCAGGATGTATCAAAAAGATACATTAATATTGTATTTTTTTGATAAATCCTACCGAATATCATTTTTTTATCAATAAATCGTCATAAAATTATATGTGCGAAAGTAAGCGTTGTTGATAGTTTCGGTTTTGGAATATTATAAATAAATATAAATATAAACCTGAAAGTAATGATAAGCGTTAAGTTTATTAAACACATAAATATGTACGCACTGATTTCAGAGTGCGTTTAAGCATAGATATTGTAGTGTATGTATGGCTACTTTTTATTTGTGTACAACGCGAGCGATACCGCGGGCAAAAGCTAGTTTAAAATAAATTAAATTATTTTCTAAACTAAATAAACGAAATGAATATAAAATAGAATGGTAATTGAGTATGAAGAGCTGGATTTAATTTCTTTAGTCGGTCATCTTTTGGGTATACTTATTTACTTAAAGCTCCGAACTGATTTCTTTATCGAACTTCTACTTGAATACGATCTAGGTAATGAAAATAATAAGTAGGCCAAATTTGAATCTAAAAGTCATCATTTGACCTTGACCCTTTTGAGGACCGATCGATGAGGGTGTTGCTATCCGAAGATCATTTACCAGAAGAAACGTCATAATCCAGACGTCAAGACTTACTTCAAAGTTAATTTGAAAAACATACGTCTTTACATATTTTTGTGTACAATAAATAATAGTATTAAAATTAATAATCCTAATAAATTGAATAGCAAGTGTGGATGATAGTTATCTACACGTCTGAAACATCTATTATGGAACGAAATATGAAATGAAATTCCAAATATTATAAAACGTGGATTGATTAACTTCGTATGAAATACCAACAAAAACATAATAAAAATAATAAAAAAATAATTAACTCTGAATTTATTTCAGAGTTAATTATTAATTTGCAACAGTTGTTGCAGTTAGTAGGATTTTCATTTTCCAAGTAAATTATAATCATCCATAAAAACATTATGAACTTGAAAATCTCTCGTGCGAGAAAAAAGCTAGTAGATACTTAGTCTGTTTAGGATTCCGAGTGAAGTGCGTTTGGCCTAATCGTAACTTGACACCATTGTAACGATTCTCAAACATACGGAAAGTTTTCGTATTGGAAACATCACCTTTTGTCTGATTCGACGAATATGAAAATCTTCTGTGGAAGTCTCGAAAACTTTTTTTTTCAGACTTAAGAATAACGTTTCAAGAATCGGTAGTGTCCGAATTCGATCCGATAAGGCTTCCCGAATGTTTGAAAATAGAGCGAGGTGAGACGAAGTTCAAAATAAAACTAAAATAATGTTCACTCACTCATTTCAAGCACCCCTCAGCTCAAATGGCATAATTCGGATCCGCAATCGGCGCATCTCGACGTGTCGGCATCTCGTGCGACGAATGTAAATGTTCTCTTTTTGAATTTCCGTGAATTATAAAATCAATTAGGCGGGCGACGTCGCAGGATGAATAGATTTTTTTCTTGTCTGCCGAGATGAACCAATATTGTAGAGTCGATTAGCTTGCTGAACATCTTCGGAAATTGTGATTTATTTTTTGCTGGCTTTCATAATGTCCGATGCATAAGGCGGCGTTCAGACCTCTTTTGACGTTGTCCTGTTTCTTGTTCAAATTAGTAAATATACCAATCTATATTATAAACAAACTTGTTTGAAGGTAAGGTGGTTTGTTAATAAATAAGCGCTAAGAAATTACTTTATCCGAAATATATTAGCAATAGTAGGTAAATAAGCTGAGAGTTTTTTAATTAATTTGTTTCTAAAGCGGCAATAGAACATTAAAAATGTTAACCGTCTACTTATAATGGTTCAGATATAGCCAACCAGCTGACAGACAGACAGACGGACGCTCAGGAGAGGTTTAGTCATATCCTAAAAAGTAGAGATGAGGCACGTCAATATATTTGACAAAATTCATCAGTACGGCACATTCTAATTTGTCGAGTGTCCCATTGTTTATTGTGCGGATCCTCTTTTGATTTAAATCATGTTTTCATTAGTAAAATATTTTTGTGACAGTTAACAATTAAGACGGTCCCTTTTATTAAATAAAACTGAGAAAAATCAATAAAGCATTCAATTAAAGCCGCTCCAACATAATTATTCATCGCTGGGATTTTATAAAAGTGGCGTCACGCTCGAACAGTCAAAAACAATACTTATTCAAATGAAACAAAAAGCAATTAACGGAGGAGATATCCCTCCGTCCTCTGAGGATGCAAGAGGAGAGATTATTGAAAAAATAATTAATAAATATTTATGGCGAGCCACCTGAGAAACGGGGACGTGTTTTTATCCAGTGCTCCGGTTTGTACGCATCTGCAGCGTAACAGGCAAAAGCGGTTTATTACAAATGCAAAATTTTCCATTCATATTCAAAATTTTATATCCCAATGTGGCCGGGAGGAGGCTAATTTATTCCGGGGAGCGGCTAAGGAGACGGGCCGGCGCCTCGCGTCTTGGGGAGGATTAGAAGGGTTGAAGCACTGCGGAATTGACAGGTGCCCATCAAAAATTACAATTAATAATTGAGACAATTGCGGCTGCAACTGCGGCTCAAGAATTGAGTTACTCTGAAATATTAGGAAATATCGATCAACGTGAACTTAGTTCGTGTGTTTAATAAAGTTCGCTTACGCCTTTCAGCCTGTGACACTAGAAGAGATGACAGCGTTTCCCCGTCATAAAATAAAAACAATCTACAACACAACATTGACCTTGAATTCGTATGAATAAATAAGCCTCCGTGGTCCACTGCTATGTTAGTGCTGGGCTTTATTACTTCTAAATAAGACATGCAGGCTTGAATATTCAGAATGTGTTTTAGGCAGGACTACAACCTGGGTTCAACTTCTAGTCAATTCTACAAAAATCATGTCTGACACCTGGCTGCTTGTAAAAGTCTGATAGAGCTGTTACACAAACTGTTTTTATTTTGATGTAAATGTTTTTTTTTTGAGATTAATGTCAACAGGCCTCACTGCTTAGTTGGTCTGCATTCTGCGCCGTAGGTTGTAGGTTCAATTACACAAAAAAATGTGTGATGAATATAGATGTTCGCTGTGTTCGGGGATTGTTTTGTTGGATATGTATGTATTTTAAAAATAAAATTATATAAGTCATGTATCTGTATTCTTGTTCCCATGCTTCACGCTTTGCTATGTTTGGGGTAAGATGGCGATGTGTGAAATTAATGTTCTGTAATATTTCATTCATCAATGCGTAGTCCAAAAAATGTGATTGTCGTTTTGGTTTCTCTCGACAACGATGATTAAAGTGACGTAAATCCCTCAGCACGACCGTCCCTCTGTCCATATAACGACAATAAACAGCGGACTGCGCATCGATCACTGGTTTACAGCCCGGTAGTTAATGGCGGTAATCCACCACTAAGAACGGTTTATAGCACTGTAACGACCGGCTGAATCTACTGCGTGGCTGTTTAAATTTGAATCTCTTGCAGAGAAATACCTATAAAACGTCAATATCATGTATTCATCCATTTAATTTATTTTTATATCACGATAATTCAACTCTTGACCAGTTTGCCAGAACAGCTGGGAGCAGCTTTACATCATTTGTCTTTTTTTAACCGCCTCTGTGGTCTAGTGGTTCACCCACCGATATCAGATCGATCCCCAAAGGGGTTCAATATGGTGCTTGGTTTGGTTGATGGTATGACTTTGTTTAAGTCTGCCTGGATAGCTAGCTACCTCCATCTTACATAGGTCTGTCGCCATAACAACATTTCTAAATAATAGTGTTCCAGTATTTAACGGTAAGATAGCCAGTTCCTCAGTTTGTTGAGGATTCGGGTGAAGTGCGCCTCCACCTTCGGCCTTATCTTGATTTGTAACCTGGTTATATGAAGGCAAAGCGCTTCCCCGTAGTACAATTTAAAAAAAAATGCTTCTTCGAGCACGTAGAAGTAAAAACATGCATGCATCAGCTAAAGCACTTATTATTAGCATATTTTTGAAATAGAAAAATTTGCGATTTTATACAGCCAAAGGTTATATTCCATCGATCAAAACCCGCATTCGTCACAAACGCACTCAATCACACATCGAAACAGCCGTGCGATAACGTGTTATTGATAGGGCGCGTTTTTCACTGGCCGCGGGCGCCACTCTGTCTCTATTAGCGATGCGTTTGTATCGAAGCGGGATAGCGGTTATCGCGTGCAGTTTTGTCGGCGATATGTTTGTGTCACGGTTAACGTTTGAGTCATACCGATGACGATCATTTGATATGGGATTCAAGGGGGTGAGTTGTGATTTTTGTTACATAATATGGGCTAGCTCTTGATATCGTGATCTTGATCTTGTCTTGCTATCCTGAGCGAGGATGGTGTCTATGGTGGATTGAACTTTCCCAAGGCACTGGCTTTCCCGCGCACGTTAAGACGAGCGAGCAAGCGTCGTCGTCGCTAAATATGACATATTTAAAGTTGGTACAAGTTGTGTCTGCGTGAGAAAGTGAAACCCAAACTTTGCTTAAGACATTGTTTGCAATAATTGTTGATAGATTATATGCGAAAAGAATTGTGTAAACTGAACAGGTGCACCGATACTAATTAATCGCCCACGTATGTCTCCAACTCGAAAACTTCCCGAGACGCAATCAGAAAAGTAATTAAAGGGGTCTCCCGCGCACATTTTCATAATCTTTACGATCCAACAGAAATTCACTTGTGCAATTTCATGGAGGAATTTTCATCGTGTCTGCGTCATAAATATTTTGTCCGATAAACCGTTCGTTCGACAGCCGCGAGGCGTAAGAAAATGTTAATTAACGAATCCATTGTTTTCCCGCCCGGCGGCTCCAAGATGGTGCCGCTTCCGTTTCCGGGGCCTTCTTTATGTGCGTTTCTATTTTTCCGAGAGTCGGGTAAAGCATGGTTGTGGGGTAAGGTATAATGATTTTAATTTCCTCTAATCAAGAGCCTTTGGCGGAGCTTAAGAATTCTAATCATGTACACCGCAAGCCTGTGGCAGCCGCGACGGGTGACAGAAACATCAGCACTTATTCTGATTGCGAGTGTGGAGCTGAATAATTAATACGCCTTTATTTTAACGGTGGCTAAACAAAAGAACCCCGCATTAATTTGTGATTTCAAACTCGAAATCTGGGGGCTTTTGACGGCAGCAAATTGTGGTTTATGATGGGTTTTGTGTTATAAATTTAAGTAACAACACAGAGATACTAAATGGTTTTGTGTATCAAGAGTCGGTGTATTAGTTAGTTTTTAATAATCATATATCTTTATTGCAGACACGAGATCCATACATTTTACATTTTACACATAAAAAAAACCATACAATGAAATCAAAATTAAAAAAATAAGATAAATGACGTATCTACTTTCACACTTTTCAGAGTGCTATCTACACCCATAGTTTAATAATGTCTGTCCGCGACACTGTTTTGCGACACTGCTCTGTAACTTCTATCTATGTGCAACATACTAATGAAGGAATTACGAGGGTAGTTGAAGTGTACATACAACTTTTTATTAGCTCTTCAGTTTATTTTTAAAATTAATTACTAAAAGGCTAATTTTAATGCAAGTTGCAAGTGAATATTAAACCCTAGTCTTTCTTACACTCGTTGGTATATAAATCTCCTCTCAACTTACCTTAATTCTTCACAAAAGCAAGAAAATGGATCTCTATGCCAAGCTGGCAGCCAATATGGAGGAGCTGGCTGGTACCTTCCAGGCCAAGTTTCAGCTTATGGAGGGGGACATAAAAAAGCTGTCCAATACTGATCTCAAGTCACAGGAGACAACACTGACACCTCACAAAGATCTGGATTCACTTTCACGTGAGTTTAATGACTTCAAAACACTTATTTGGAGGTCAATGGCCATGATCCGTGGCCAGTTAGAGCTCATTATCCAAGGTCTGGATCGCCAGGAAACAGTATCACGCAGGAAAATCCTCCTTTTTCATGGGATCCCAGAGACTACCGAGTCTTCAGTGGAGAATTTGGTCTTGAAGCTGTTAACCGACCAATTTAAAGTGACAAATGTTACACCTGAACAGTTTTCTGCTTGCCATCGTCTAGGCGCGAATAGCAGCAAACCCAGGCCTATTTTGGTAAGGTTCTCCAACCATAAGCTGCGCACAAAGATCTGGGACTCCAAAACATTACTAAAGGGCACAGACATCTCAGTATCTGAGTTTCTCACAATAACAAGACATGATGTGTTCATGACGGCTCGTAAGCATTTCGGTGTTCGACGGTGTTGGACCTCTGAGGGTAGAATTATCATCTTGGTGTCTGACAATAAACGCCGGAGGATCGAATCCATGACGGAGTTAAAGCCGCTGCTCGCAGAGTTTCCCGATCCTAATTCGAGCCAGGAGAAAACCCCGAGCACGTCTCAGAACAAAAAAAAAGCCTCCTCTGCCAAGCCTTCAGCTAAGCCTAGCACCAGTAGAGCGGACTCCAGATCCAGACGTGCACGGTGAATGTGTTATTGTTGTTCGTTTATCTGGTCTTAGATTGCTTTTGCATTTTCATGCACTACAAAACTTAGCATCATAATTTCGAATAGTTTTTTGAGGTAGTTGAATAGATGTTTGTTTTTCTAAATTAAATTGAAATTCAATCACTCAACTCCAATGCGATCAATGATATCAATCAAAAGTGAATCAAAACAAAACATTTTTATTTGTTACTTCAGCTTCAACTTCTTTGTTTTTATTTAGCTGACAGTGACAACTATCCTGTTCAAGTTTTTTTTATCTTTTCTTTTTTTGTTTTGTTTGCACAAACACCGGGTTGGAAACTTCTTATAAATCTCTGTTTCATGGTTCATTCTTAGTTTTAAATAACCTACTATTGTTTTCTTTTCTAAACCATGTTCATTAAGTTTGGTACTTGTAGTGTTTTATTTTTATATCATAATTCATGTAACCGCAAACCGGCGAGTGTTAGGGAGACAAAATGCAATTTGAAGTAGGTAACTAGTTTTCTAGTTACATATATTACAGTTAGTTATTTAGTATATTACATTATATTTAGTAGGTTTATAGATATTTTTATTTATTGTATACACATATTTATGGATTTAAATGTACCTGATGATAATTATTTTTCATGCTCTTCTTCTTGTACTTCAGATAATGAGTACCTCAGCTTCAGTGACAGCAATGTTAGTGATACATCTATAGATCCACCTCACCTTCGGACTATACTAGAACGCAAGTTTCTTGGTTGCTCTAAATATCTAAACATAATTCATATTAATGCTCAGAGTATCCCGGCTCACTTCCCAGATATGCTCAGTTCTTTCGATTACAAGATCATTGATGCTATTCTGATATCTGAGTCTTTTCTGAAACCTTCATTACCGTCAACGCTTTATCCTTTGCCTGGTTTCATCCTTATTAGGAATGACAGAATCGGTAAGGGCTGCGGTGGAGTTGCTATCTATCTTCGCGCGGACATTCCTTATAAAATCATTGATCAATCTCCTGGCCAATACTCTAAGTTTGCAGAGCATCTTTTTATCGAAATTATTATCAACCATTCAAAAATTTTGCTTGGCGTTTACTATCCCCCTTCCAGCAATATTGATTATTTTTCCTCTCTTGAAATAAAACTTGAATCTTTCTCCTCTCTCTTTGAGCATATTATTATTTTAGGTGATTTTAACACTTGTCTACTTAAGAAAGATGTCCGTGCAAATAAACTAATATCTCTTATCTCTTCAGTCAATATGCATATTCTTCCTCTGTCTGCTACTCACTTTGCTCCTAACTGTCCTCCCTCTCTCTTAGATCTTATTCTTGTTTCAGACATCGACCGCGTGGCTACTTTTGGCCAAATTACTGCCTCTTTCTCTCATCATGACCTTCTCTTTCTCTCCTATAAAGTTCGTTCACCTAAGCGTAAAGCGAAGTACCTTTTTCTTCGCAGCTATAAAAACATCGACCTTGAGGCACTGAAAGCGGATGCTTCTGACATTGACTGGGCACCTGTAATTAATGAATCTAGTGTAGATGGAAAAGTGGCTTGTTTCAACAAGATCTTAACCGATTTATTTGATATCCATGCGCCGGTTAAGAAAGTCAAAATAAAGCATCCCCCTGCTCCGTGGTTGACCCTGTCGATAAAAAAGATGATGGCGAAGCGTGATCAAGCGAAACGTTTCAATAGGAAACATCCTAGTGATGAAAACTTCGCCACCTATAAAAGACTTCGCAATCGTTGCAGCAAGATGTGTAGAGACGCAAAAAAATTTCACATTTACAACACTATCCAAAATTCAAATTCTTCACAAATGTGGAAATTTCTAAAATCTCTTGGGCTGGGTAGTGGGTCTAGTGATTCTCCTATTCCTTTTGATTTAAACACTATTAATCAACACTTTTCTAAATCTCCAATTTCCTTGAATAATAGTTCTAAACTTTCTACAATAGACACTCTATCTCGCCAAGCCCTGCCTTCCTGCCCACCGTTTGAATTTGTAGCGATTGCTGAGGAGGATGTTATTAAAATTCTAACTTCTATTTCTACAAAAGCTGTTGGCTCTGATGGCATTCATGTCCAGATGCTGCAGCTCCTTTCCCTTGAACTTTGTCCTGCTATATCCCACATTGTAAACCATTCCCTGGAGACATGTGATTTTCCCAGTGCGTGGAAATTGGCTTATGTCATTCCTCTTCCTAAAACTTCTAATCCTACTTCCATATCCCAACTTAGGCCTATCTCCATTCTTCCAGTTCTTTCTAAAATCCTTGAGAATGTTGCTCATAAGCAACTATCCCTATTCCTTAACCGTTACTCCCTTCTGAGCCCATTGCAATCTGGTTTTCGTCCTGGCCACAGCACTGCCGGTGCACTTACAAAAATTACCGATGATATTCGCTGGGCCATGGACCAGAAGCAGCTTACGGTTCTTGTCCTCTTAGATTTTAGCAATGCATTCAACTCAGTTAATCACGATATTCTCCTAGCCATTCTCTCCTCTCTTAATATTTCTTCCACAGCTATCAATTGGCTTCAGTCCTATCTCTCAGGACGCTCGCAGCGTGTTCGCCTTGAAGAGTCTTACTCTGATTGGTGTAACATATCAGCGGGTGTTCCTCAAGGTAGTGTCCTTTCACCTCTTCTATTCTCTATCTTTATTAATTCAATCACTAATGTAATTTCTTCTAGCTATCATCTTTATGCTGACGACTTGCAAATTTACTGCCATTTCAAAGCTGATCAGTTGTTTGAAGGAATTAACCAAATTAATTCAGATCTCAGTAACATCGACTCATGGGCGAAAGCCTATGGTCTTTTGGTTAACCCCCTGAAATCTCAGACTTTGATCTTTGGTAGTTCCTACATGCTGAGCAGCATTGCCGATACTCCTCTTCCTCCCATTGTTTTGGCAGATAGTTCCATTCCGTATTCTGTGAAGGCCAAGAATTTGGGAGTTATTTTTGACAACCGTCTATCTTGGACTCCTCACATAAATGAGATTAGTAGAAGAGTCTATTTTACTTTCCATTCCCTCAAGCGTCTTCAGAGGTTTTTACCTTTTGAGACCAAAATCATCCTTTCCCAGACTCTCATCCTCCCTCTTCTCGACTATGCTGATGTCTGTTTCCTTGACGCCACGGAGGAACTTTGGAATAAACTGGAGCGTCTTCAAAACTTGGGCATCCGATTTATTTTTGGTTTGCGCAAGTTTGATCATGTCTCCGAGTTTAGATCCAAACTTAATTGGCTTCCTATTCGCCGTCGCCGCGATCTCCATATTCTTTCATTTCTTTATTACATTCTCTTCAATCCCCTTTCTCCAACATACCTCCGTGAGCGATTTAAATTTCTTGTTCCTCGCGGTGTGCCATGCAGGTCGATTGTCTCTCTCCGTCTTGCAACTCCTCCTCACTCTTCCACACGGTATGGTGATTCGTTCACCGTCCAAGCGGTTAGGCTGTGGAATTCTATTCCACACACAATTCGTGCCTCCAAATCTCTAAACATATTTAAGCTGAAGCTGAAAGAGCATTTCTTATCTGCATAGTCTTTTTATTATTGTTGTTACATTATATCTGTGTATCATTTACGTACGTATTTATTTGGTATTGTTTTATAAGTAGACCAGTGTAAGTATTTATTTAATTGTGTGTATTGTATTATTCTGTAAGTATAAGAATATAAGTAGTGTATATTGTTTAATAATATTTGTGTATTATGTATTAAGTATTAGGTACGTAGTTTTATGTAAGTATATTGTATTGTATTTATTTTATATATGGTATAACTATATTATATAATTAATGTACACTTTATACCCATTTAATATATCGCCTCTCTCACATCAAAGGTTTGCTGGAAGAAAACTCTTAACAGGGTTAAGCTCGCCTCTGTACATGCCTTTTGTTATGATATTTTTTTTTTTTCTTGTTATTATTTTTGTGTGTACAATAAAGAATTACTAATTTTAACCATATATCTAATTTGAATCATATATTTCAATTGTTAATTCGAGTTGGTTTTGGTTATGTATCACTATATTGACTACTACTATTACGTTTATTATGCGTATATATTTTTTGGGTATTCGAGGTAACCAACTTAAACTACTGCAGAGCTACTTAAGTGATAGAACTCAATGTGTCAAAATCGGTGAACACGTCAGCTCTGAGTTACCTGTTACCTACGGCATCCCCCAGGGCTCGATTCTTGGACCGACTCTATTTTTAGCATATATAAATGAATTATGTGAGATCACTATACAACATGGTAAGCTACTAGCTTTCGCCGACGACACAGTCTTACTTTTCCAAGGTAACAGTTGGGAAAAGGTCTTCACGTACGCTCAAACAAATTTTAATATAGTTTCTAAATGTCTCTACCATAACATTTTAACGCTTAACGCGACGAAAACTAAATATTTAACATTATCACTACGTAAACCTGGACTTCCAAGCTTTGCAAACCACTCCATAAAAGCTCACACCACACACTGCTTAAATACGACCAACTCTCTACAAATTTGCAACTGCCCACCGATTGAAAACTGTAATACGATCAGATACCTAGGTGTTACACTCGATCAACATCTTTCTTATGCAACTCACATTAACTTACTTACATCAAGAACTCGAAAATTAATAGCAGTCTTCAAAAATATTAAGCACGCAGCAAACAACCAACAGATTAGGAACACCTACTATGCCCTATGCCAATCGCTGTTAACATATTGTGTAACATCCTGGGGTGGAGCCTCCAAGACACACCTGATTCCACTAGAGAGGGCTCAAAGAGCAGTCCTTAAGGTAGCATATTCTCGACCACTAATGTTTCCAACAAAACAACTCTACCATGAGTGCGAGGTCTTATCTGTGAGACAGCTATTTATACAACACACAATCTTAAAACAACACAAAATTACTCCTGATATAGACTCCACTAACAAAAGACGAAAGCACAAAATATACAATGGTCCAAAAATTAAAACTTCGTTTGCACACAACCACTTCGACTTCCTAGCTGTTTACCTGTATAACATTATCAATAAAATTTTAACTATTCATGAAACAAATCACATAGTTTGCAAAAATAAATTAAAGCAATATCTACTTGGACTCAACTATGAGGAAACAGAGGCACTGCTACACATCCAATGTTAATTACATCTTTATCTTTATACATACACATGCACATAAACACACACAAATCACACTACTTTCTAATAACAATACACTATTTTGTCACACACACAACACAAATACTACACAACCTTTCTACTCATTATATACACACAAACACACACACGTACACACACACACACACATTATATTAGATACTTACTTGAAAGGACTACTAGTTAATAAGTCAAACTTTTTCTCATTTTTAAATATCTATTTAGTTAAATTTACTATGTACTTACCTACCAAAACTATTGTTAAATCTAACACGCTGATAAGTTTATCCACAACATTGTCATGTATAACACGAGCCAAAGCAAAGATCCTTTTGTGTCTAAATACAAGTTTAATAACTTAGTTAGAACAAAGTGTCAAAGTACTGGACCGTTCACAATACCTACATAATATGAGCTTAGAACGCAACAAAGCTAGTTAGTAAGATTAACATCTGTACTTAGTTCAGTATATTACCTAACTATAAAAAATATTAGATACCCTAGCTTTATTAAGTACTATATATTATTTTTTTGTATTTACGGCCATTTTCTAAACAATAAATACATTTTATTATTTTATTATTATTATTATATATTTGTCTTTTGCAGTAAGAGACCAGTTGCACTTTACTTGCTCTCTGGGAGGTAATCCTGATAAATACGATTCGTGGTTAAGATTGCTATCGACAAATGTGAAAGCTTAATACATAAAAACATAATAAAATCGCGACAGATAGTTTGTTATTTCCAACGGCAATTTTAATTATATCGGGGAAGCTAAAACGTTCCCACACCCTTTCGTTCAATTCGCACTAACGACCACATTTCGGTCGCCTAAATCACGGCGACGCCACTTGCAATTAATTTTTTGACTATAAAACGTAGCTTTTATTGTGATTACCGACATAGACAATGACTGCGGGGATTAGCATTGTCAGGCTAGGAACGTTTGAATTGGTTATTGTAAAATTTCCACTTAACGGTTGTCTCACAGTAGAGACGAGTTGTTTGAAATATTTAATACAATCACCAAGTTTCTGATTGGATGATAAAATCCCATATGTAGAAAACAGGAATTATTATTTTTTTTGTACGACGGGTTAGCACTTGGCCTTCATCTAACCTGTAACCTGTTACTAGGTGAGATAAGGCCGAAGGTGGGACTTCACCCGGAATCCTCAACAAAATGAGATTAGAAATTTTCATACTTTTAGTCCCCTCTTATTTTTGATCGAGTATCAGGAATAAGTCCAAACAAAATAAATACCATAAGCTAGGAAAGGGTTAACGCACCATTCGTTGTTTCTTCTCATTTTGCAATAATTATAAACAATAGCTAAAATTTGGAAGAAATATAACTTCATAGTGCGGGTTGTATGTGAATTTTATCCTTTAATTTTGTAGTAGCACAGGAAAACCAACCGACGTTTCTGGGTGCGGTCTACAAGGAGCACCGCACAATCAAGGGAAATCCTTCCACAGCGCGTACTTAGCATTCTAATCACTTCGCAAGCAGACGCCTCGCGCCACAATACAACGCTTAACGCCGCAAAATTAAGTGCGAAAATAACATCTCTGCCGCCAACTCGCTCTAAATTACGTCGCGAACCAGATTCCAATTTTAATTTTATTCCAAAGCCACTAATTTCGACGAAACAAAACAGCGGAACACGCGACCCTAAGCGCACTCATAACCCTCGAATGACGGAAGTAGTACGGCAATAAAATGCGAAAAACGATTACGGATCAATGAAGCGTACCTTCCCTCTCGGGGCGCAAATAAAGCCGAGTACACACTTCAAATATGCTTTTCTTAATCGTTCTCATAAAACAAAGATCAGCCGCTCGACCTCCCCCGTGCGGCAAAAATAAAAAATCCTCGCTGCTCATATCGCGTCTATCAGTGCGGATTTTTTACCACAAATTGTTTCCTCCAACGGAACCCTCGCGAATCGATACTGTTTGTATTGGGATCGCAGGTTCGGAAGTTATTATTAGTATCCCATTGTAAAAGAAATGGAATTATGGCATATTCCGCGCGCTGTCGTGGCTCATTTGCGTAAATGGTATCCGATTTCAGTTTCCGATTCACTTGCGGCAGCCTGTGGACCTTTATTACCTGTGTTTCAAACTTGATGCTTTTATTGGTTGATCTTCGATTCCTCATTCAAATCCGAACGCAACCCTATCAAAATTGTATCCAATTACTTAGGTCCCATCGAGACGATCCACCTTTTAAAGGTAAATCCATCGGCCACGGTATCAGGAATCTTCAAAGTTGAATTGGCTTAAAACCTCCCGGCGGATGTGTCATTATAATTTGCTGGGGAGGGATGACGGATCCTTCGCCTGGAGCCGTCTCGAGAATTATAATACCCCAAGCTATTTTAATCTTAACTTAGTTAAAAATCTTGCGTCCGACATTAGCATTAATCACTTTTGACAGTCTCTGTAATGGATATTGCACGTAGATTCGCTAGTAGGTAATTAATTTGGTATTTAGCTGTTTAGGAAAATATTGGGTTACCCGTTTATGTAAAAATAAATATTTAGCCAAAACCTAACATTTTGTTATTTTGTAATGAGTGTCAGGTACAACATCAAATATATTCCACGGCAAAAGTTCAGCGATCTTAAAGATTCTTGTTTTTATCAACAAAAAAAAATGTTTTGCTTGGAATGGTTGGTGGCAAGACTTTGTTTTTAGTCTGCCTGGCTAGCTACCACCATCGGACCTAAGTCTGTCGCCATAAGAAACATTCTCAATTGCTGTGTTCTGGCATTTACAGGTATGATAGCCAGTCCACATTCAGCCTCATCATTCGATATTCGAAATGAATGTAATGGTAACCCAAAAATAATTAATTTGTATTCAAAGAAACAATGAAAATACCTTTATTAGCCACGAAATCTAAAGCATAATTGAATGTCGACATTGAGAGATTTCAATTCAATTACTAAACCATATTTAACGAAATCCAATCCCCTTTCCCTCGAGAAATAATATTATTTATTCACAAAAAATAATACAAAACGCGGTCGAACGCTCTGTTGGTTCAGCGGAGATCATTCTATGTAAAAGTTGGAAGTAGAGGCAGGAAGAAAACTGGGATAAGCGAAACCCTCTAAAAATGATTGATGCCTACATTGACGGGGGACCATCGCTCACTGGCACGCTTTAAAACGAATAAACGTCGAATCGTTCGAAATTCGAAAATGAAGATCATTAGCGCTATCGGTGCAGAACCCCCGAACGATTCATTACCCGATCGAATTCTTATTTTTTTCTGATTTCATGTTCATTTCAATTGCCATCAGTTTTCCTCGTTAGAATCGAGACGGCCAACAAAAGCGCGTCGATATCGGAAGCCAATTTCCTTACGTATTGGAAGCGATTGTATGAGGACGTGTTATTACACGAGCATTTAGCTCGGCAGCTAACAAGCGTCGTTTGTTTCTGGTGGGTCTTTGTTGGGAATATAACAATTAGGAGGACAATGCAGCTGGTGGCGGACGGTGTTATCTGCATGATTCGGGCCGGCACATAATGGCTGCGGCGACAATGCGCGCTCAATATCTTTATGCTCCTTCTGTTGAAGGACGATGCACTCCCGTTGAATCAGATTTTCTTGGTTTATATTACACATAGATAAGCTATGTGAAGATACGACAACAATGCATTGTGTAAAAACAAGTTTATTAAATTACATTTTTGTCGACAAGTTAATAAGATGTTAAGAACAAACGCAACGATTTGCATTTAGCGCTTTGATTTACTTTTTAACGACTTTTAAAAAAAGGAGGAGGTTCCAATTCGTCGGAAACTTTTTTTTTATTTATGTTCCCCGATTACTCGAAAACGCCTCGAAAAATATTTGTTTGTTTGAAAGGGCTTCACAGGTGGTCCCATTGACATCAGGTCCGGATCTGATGATGGGATCCTGGAGAAATCGAGGGAACTCTTCACATATTATATGCACACTAGAAGTGATTTGGATATTTTTTGGGTCGGTATACTTTCCAGATGATCCCATCGTCATCAGGTCAGGACTGAATGAATTGAATGAATGAATGAATGAGCTCTCTAGTTCTTATTTTAATGTGCCTCGTATAGTATGTACACAAGATTGTGAGGATTGGATCGAAGAGGCCTGGGATCAATTAAATCCAGGACAATTGTCAGTTTTTTATCTGAAGTATCGGATCACTCTTTATAGTCAAAAAATTGTTTTATGTGCCTTGTAACAAGATGGAGTAGGCCTGGGATCACTAAAATCTAAAAAAGTTCTTTATCTGAAGTGTCGTATCATTTTCCAGTGCTTTAATTAAGTAATCAATTTTGGAGACTAAACCCCTACGTAATTCAACAAATACCGTATTTGTTGAAGATTCTAGTTCGTTGCGTCGGATCTGTTCTCTCGTCTGTGCAGCTATCTCGAGACGCCGCGGTCTCCCACAGCACGGAGGCGCTTTGTTCCGCTTCCTTCCTCGGACGTCGCCTACCTGAATGCAATGATGCTCAACACACGCCATTCTTGGGTAACGAGGGTGCAACGTCTAGTCGTTTGGAAGACTTCACTGTTCTTGAATAGCTAATATAGTTTTGAAACATATTCTGTGTGCCACTATTATTTTATTTACGTAGTAACCTGAGTGCATTGTTCATTATTGTATCGAGAAACTTGACTGCGCGCCTTGGTGATTGAGTAGATAGTTGAGTCCTCGACTCAACTATCTACTAATTCGACTCTTCTTTTTATTAGTCATAAAAATAAAAAAAAACTCGAAAATGTAGACTAGACATTTTTCTAAGAAACCTTGGCTTGTCCTTGAATATACTCGTACTTGTAGTTCGCTCCGAACTGAGATTTCGTGATGTCTGGTTTGTAACGGAGATTATTTCTCATATAGAGCGTAATTAACAAACGATAAAAGTGTGCTTTCATTACACCTTTCTAACTGCTTTACTTAAGCACTTTTTTCTCGAACTCTCTTTACTTTTGATTTTGATTGAGTGGAAATCAAGACGTTATGGGACTCTATTTCTATAAATGCCTTTAGATATCATACCCGATTGAAATTTAACAAGGACTTAGCGCTTTCAAAAACCATTTATTTGGTGCACTGCGATAACTAGGAATCAGCTAAAGCGTCTGTATGTCTGTATTTCCGTTGTGTTACGACCCTAATGTCTTCAAGAAGAGGGTTAAAAGGCACCTTCTATATTGGCTCGCTCTATTGTTGACCTCATCCTACCTGTGCAAATTTCGAGGTCAAGAGCTGACCTATTCTAAAAAAAAACAGTCACTAAAGTTGTTTTATTGGAGATTGATATATTCACTTTACTCTTACATAAAGTGACACTTCTGACATCAACCAATACTTGTATTATTCTCTACATAATATGGTTGTTTGGAAGAGATCACACTCAAGCGATAAAATCGTTAATTGTGCTTTTAGCTTAATTTTTAACTAGCATTTTTTATTTCAATTCAATAATTCGTTCGTTCGTTCATTCGTTTGTTCACTCATTAATTTATTTACATAAGCTATGTCCTTTGAACCAAACCACTAGATACTATTTCTATTACTAATGCAAAACGACATGACATGGCAGGAGGCAACCAATTTAAGTGACACGATGTGTCGACACCTGCGGATGTGTAGCGCTTATTCGCATAAAGAGCTAATTGTCTGTACGGATTCCACAGGTAAACAGTACGCGCCATTTACACACAACCGCGCCACAGAGCTCCGAATATAGTTAGATAAATGAACAAGGTAGTTCAGAAATTCAAACATAATTCGTTTATTCAGTGAGATTTTTTAATCAATCAATTATCTCATTGAAATATGTACATGCTTACTAAATATGTACACTTATACATAATTGCAGAATTCACTAGATTATAAAAAAAAACAGATTCCAATTATAACATATATAATACTATAATTATAAATATGCGTTACCTTTTTTTTTTTTTACTGAGCGACGAGTAAGCGCTTAGCCTTCATCTCATCTGTTAACAAGTTGAGATAAGGCCGAAGATGGAAGCGCACTTCACCCGAAATCCTCAAAAAACTGAGAAACTGGCTATCTTACCTCTGAATGCCGGAACACAATTTTTTTTAAGAATTGTTATTATGGCGACAGAATTACCTAAGATGGTGGTAGCTAGCCAGGCGGACCTAAACAAAGTCCTACCACCAACCAAACCAAGCACAATATATTGTACTACCCCTGTGGATCGAACCCGGGACCTCTGGATCTGAAATCGGTGGGTTGAACAACTAGACCACAGAGGCGGTTAACACCCTAACCTTACCTAAGATAAAACAATTTTATAAATATTATAACATTAAACTCAATACACAAAAAACACAAATCACACAATGTGCATTGTGTGTTATGTGTTAAGCCTGAATCTGCTGTGGACCTTCTGTGGACTCAGTAATTTATAGCCCTATCTTATATATAATAATGATAATAATAATAATAATAAATATTACAGGACATTAATTTTACACAGCGCGATCTAGCCCCAAACTAAGCATTGTTTGTAATATGGGAACTAGATCACGGATAGAATACTTTAATACTTTTGTAAATACATACGTACTATACAATACAACATGTATTACCTACGTAAAATACATAACAATACAATTTCCATCAGTACAGCTACAAATTATCTAGACGGTTATGATTAATCTTTATTAATTATTGCCACTGCTGAAGCTTAAGTTCATGTTAATTATTGAATTTTAGATTATTGGTTGGTATCGTCAAATCTACCGCCTGTTCCTATTCGCGAATCAATAAACTCGGGCTTTTTAATTTTTTGATGCTACCAATAAATAACATATAAAATAACATAATTAACCTAAAAACTTAAAAATATCTTATCAATATTGATTATTTCCTCACTACTTAGTGGGCAGTTCGTAAGTATTGCGACATACCATTTACTTAGCTGCCAACTAGTATAGCAGCATCGGGCCACGCATTCTCATCATTGATAAAGACACTTACTTTGTAGTAGGCTATTTTTACTAGACACTGGAATATAATTCTTGATATACATTTTGAATTTACGAATACAAAGTTGGGTGGCGCTTTGACGAAGTTTCCTAAAAAATAATGAGAAGGGCTCATACGTTAAAAAATATTCTCAAATGATCCTTGCCCAATTTTTTATTTAAGCTCTAGAAGTAATCTATAACTAATAATACGCGTTATATACCTTTTGAAACTATCATAGCTATGATCACTGTAAGCAATGTCGTATTTTCCTGTTACGTACGACCTTATCATCTTCAAAAGTAAGTTAATAAGCATTTTCTGGGAAGGCACGCTCCTTCGTAGACTCTAATTGCTCAAGCAAGCCTCGAGGTTTCTTGAGATGAGAGCTGACCTATCGTATATGAAAATAAACGGATGTAAATACCTATTATTTTTGCATAGACTTACGTCACAGTAAAAAAAATGGAACTGAATTCTCACATCGAATAATAATTCAATTTTATGAATCTCTGAATACTCTCTCTATTCACTCACTCCAGCGTGTGTTACTTATAATAATATTATTTAATTTCAGGCAACAATAGAAAGGTCTTGTTTAAATTATTCTGGGTAATGAAAAGTATGTATTTACAGCTATGTAGCTCCCATATTACAAGCGTGCTTATCTTGGGACTAGATAGCACTGTGTAAAATGAATGTGCTGTAATAGTATTGCTACTGTGGCACACACACACCTGTTACCGCTTAGGGTTTCATTTATTTTTAAGTATCTACCTACCTACTTCATTTCCTGTTGCTTAAAATATTGTTATTTTTTTACCATAAAATATGTTTTTACTGTGTTTTTTATCGTTTTATAAGTTTGTGTAGTGTGCTATTTCAAGTGAATAAATGTTATCTATTATTATTATTATTATTCTACGGCCCATAGCAATATATACCTTAAAAGCTGACAATGAGGTTCATAAAATCTGAATAGTTTAAGAACTGCCTGCGTTTTACTTCCTTCGTCAGCAAAACAATTCAAGTTGGTCCAAATAGACATAAATTCGTACTTCTGCGTTCACCTCTACAGACACGCCGTATCTGTACGTCGATGGGAGGATTACACGACGAGTGATTTAATTCCCACTGATTCATTACGCATATACCCACGTTTGATGACAATTACGCTCAATAACCCTGCGGTTAACTGATGTATGATTATGTGGAATTACCTAAATGGCTGGGGTCGCGAGCGCTGGTACTGTAGAAACCAATTTAGAGCGAATGGCTGAGTTATTTGGTGAAATGTACATGGATTATTTGCCTGCTGTCGTATTTGTCGAATATGATGGCTTTTATGCAAGTTGTTATGGCAAGCTAACTTTTCATATATGCCCTTGAACTTTTAAGGCTTTTCTAGCTCTAGGCAAGTGCAAAGATGAGGTCTACGATGGAGCAAACTTCTCCAGAAGGCAAAGGCTCTTTCGCGCACCGATTTAATACGGCAAACCATTTGGGGCTGAACTTCGGCAGGAGGGTGGTCGCTAGTCAGTTGGGTTTTTACAGGTTCTACCAACAGTTTTGTGATTATTCAGCTGTAGCTGGTGGCAATGACAATTGATTCCATTGCCTGGGGTAGACCACTATGAGGTTATTCACACTATCCATATCGAATGTCGTAAAAGTTGAATCATTGCTATCTATAATAATATGATTCAACTTTTACGACATTCTATGATTGAAATATGGGCATCTCTAGATTGCTTTTTACCGTACACCAGGAGATGGGTAGAAGCATCCACTCGGAGTATTTAAAAGAGAATACAAAGCTGCGATCACCAAATCGTCTGCCAGGTACGGTTATTATCGTAAATCTCTTTTTTGCATTCCTTGGGATTCCTTTGGATATGACATCCAGTAGTTGATAAATCGGCACTAATGATAATGATGATCATGATGACAACAGAACAAATAAATTCTAGTCTTGGCATAGCATATTTTATTATAAATATGAATGAATTTTAGGTGAATCCATGAAGAAAAAAAAGTCAACAAATGTTTTTAAATTGACAATTTACGTTTTATGTTTTTGGTGTTAAATAAAGTATTGCCAAAGCATTTTCAGATATTGTCTCCAGATTAAACTGAGATTAAAACTATGTGTCTATGAATTAAAAGTCTTACTGATTCTTTGATGATAGAATTACTGTCACATTGTACGAAGCCACAATTTGACTAAATATCAGGATTACGACTGTGCAATGTCAATATAGGTTTTACAACCGTTTGGGGTGTTTTTATGTCATGAAGGGGAATGCTCAGTAGAATGAAAACACAAACCAGTATGAAAATCCGAGTTATGTTTTATAGTGGACGTGCGGTGAATAAGGGCATTTTTTATGCACAAGGGTCTCCTACGGCGAAAGCTATGTTGTCTTGTAATAGGGATAGAGCATATATTTCACACAGCGCCATCTAGCCCCAAACCAAGCAAAGCTTTGCTTAATAATAAAACATATGATTTATTTTTGGTAAAAACGAGGTGTAGGTATACATTTAGACATTGGTTCCTTCGTAAAAAAACAATACAAAATAATTATGACTGTGGGAGCTATACTATTTTTTAGAATACTAGTGCTTCTATTATGTAGAAAAGGCTTGTTCGTGGAAGTGTTACCACCATATCCATTTCGGTCGCCATGCAGCATTGTTGTATTCCGATTTGAAGGGAATGGTTGCCGGTGAAATTACTGGCACGCAAGGCTTGACATCTTTATGCCTCAAGTTGACGGGCACATGGCAAAAGCGCAGGCCTATTCCCGGCCGGTTGACAAAATTCACTATTTTCAGTCACAATAGAGTAATATAACTACGTATATCTAGGTATACGTAGCTATCTTCATATATTAAATCATCGTGTAGTTAATTGATTCACTGACTGAAAATCACCGCACAACTCAAACCAGAGTTCCGGGAGAGTTGAAATTTTCAAGAAGCTTTCATTTGTAGTGAAGCATTAAGATGTGTAATAAAAAATTTTACATTACTTATTATTAATTCGAACATAATTATGTTTGTTGCGGAACCTAATCGGATCTAACTAAAATTTGTCATGGATGAAGTGTATGTCACGGTCAATAATGCTACTTTTAAACGGGTAGCGGATCCACGCGGGCAAAGCTGCAAGCAAAAGCTAGTAAATCAAGGATTAAACTTAAAAATCAGGAGATGTTTTTCTTGTTGTAAGGAGCCAAGAGCACTGAATGCATCTTACACATAAAACCTAGAACTAAAATGGACTTTTCACAATAATATATTCATCGCAGGAAACCGAGAACTCAAAAAGCGTCGTAGGAGACTCCCGTCGTCGCCAAGACTTGGCCATTTTTTATTATTCATGGAGCGATCTTGCTCGCAGAGTGTTTTATATGAGCGACTATCGAGTATCAATTTGTTCCGAAAGGGCCCATATTAGCATTCCCGTAGGCCTACATTGTTTCAGGGGAAAACTAGGCAAGGGCTGTTTTGTGTGCCTTTTATGAGCCTTTAGAAAATGCTATGGGGATAAATCTTATATCATTGAGGGGCTTTATACTGAGAAGCCTGAAGGCATTGTATATTTTAAGAATGTAAGGGATTAATCACACAAAAAAAAGGTTCATTCAGTAAATTTTTTAAGATCATTTGGAAACAGAATAAGAAAGGCAGAATTTTGGGTTAGTTAGTCACACAGACTGACAGACTGGTCTTAAAGTTGTCTGATCAAGAAACTTGATTCGATATATTTAACAGGTACAATTACACAGAGAACATAATATCCTCGAAAGGAACCCTATGAAACTCGTAATTAAATGCTATTATGATGTCTACAAAACGCAAGCCCCGCAAAGCTTTCTCGGCTCATTTCAGTCGCGAAGCTATTCAATGTCAAGATGCACTAAGCTAGACTGCTATTAACGCTACGCGCTGTTTCTAGCGTCTCTATGTTATTATAGTTTAAATTCTTAGACTTATTTATTTTTACTACTTACTCCACTTAGACCCTTAGTTACCTGAAAATAATAATGTTTTATACATAATTAATACCTTTTATGACAAGCGTGCTCCATTTTTGGTGATCAACAATCAAACGCTTGGCTAATAAGGTAAATAACCAAAACCTCAATCATTATTTATTCGACTGATATATTTGATGTATCAATTAGAATTTTTAGCAAGTAAATGAAAAAATAAATTGTTTTCATTGAACAACTTGGTGATGATTTGAAGCCTATTCCGCTGACAACGAAACATGAAGGATCCGATGACCGTTTCCGTTTTCCGATACAAAAATGACATAAGATCTTTCGGATTCGACGACGTTTGATTTTCACAGTAGGGCCTCGGAGACCTTACATCAAAAATCAAATATCATTGAATCCGAAAGAATTTCTACTTATTTAATATTGAAAAACGTGCAACCCAAAATCGGATACCTCATGGTTTGCTTTTCGTAGTAGACCTACTGACGTTTGTCCAAGATTTGATCAAGTCTTTTGCACCAAAGTTAGAGTTTTCGAATATACCAACGTATATAGGAGTGCATTGGCTAAGTCTGCGACACAATACGTTAAGCAGTGTGTACGCTTATGAGTGTTCATTAAAGATACGATAAAGACGGCGGATGCAACGCTACTGGCTAAATTGGCTGCTCTGCTCTTTGCTAAATTCCAAGACTGCCAAGATCTGGAATTTCACTGTATTTAATGAGTTGAGGTTTCTTGGTATTGGGAATATGCTTTCAAATATCTTACGAATAGGTTTCTCATCAGCTACTTAAATGAAATACAGCTTTATTGTAGACATAGGATTTTGAGCTCGATCGATGTTATTTCATGTCAAAAAGTAAAGCCACTTGTGCTTTATCATAAATTTAGTGAATTGGGATAAGTATGTTATCAAGTCATATAATTAGTCTTTGAACTAATTATTTGTTGGTTTGGGATACCCGTCAAAGCCAGTTAGCACAGTCGCAGAAGTCAAAATCGACCAAGACATCATCATTAACTTGACGTCACAAAAAAAGTGCAATCCTTGATCTAGTGACACAGTAAATAATAAAAGTAATATCTGTGATGTGTGTATCGAAGACACTGACAGTAGTTTACTGTCAGTGTCATCGAGACAGCATCACAAAATTTCAAATCAGCATTTGTAATTTCAGTGAAAGTATATACGGACTTTAAATTGTTTACAGTTCACGAATCACCCCGATTATCGATACGAAACTACAATGGCAATGGTGTCTGGTTATTTCGATGCCAGAATTTCATCTCGAGAAGTTCATTAACACTGACTACATACTGTCTATGCGTCTGTTCGTCACTCGCGACACCGCCGCTATTTTCACACAAAATGAACATTCGTTCCAAAGACACAGCATAGTTTAACTAACAGGGGTTGTTAATTTAAATTTAGTATCTCGGCTCGCGTAATGAACGGGAAGATGATTGTTATAATGGGATTGTAGATTTCTGCCATCTTATGAGGCGGTAGGTGCCGCTATTATTTGCAACGTTTGTTTTGTTGTGTTGGATAATTTACTTATAAGATTTGAATGTTGAATAATCATATACGAGTATGTACGGATGCGTAGAGACATAGAGCAGTAAGTACTCGAAAACTCAGGATTTGTAGTTCAATTACATAAGTTTCTCGCTTGCCATCTTCAAGAGTAGAGTCAAAGAGCACTACCTCACCATATAGATTGTGGTATATATGTATGTATGATATGTATGTTTAATAAGATATGTATATATAATATTCACAGTATAATATAATGTAGTTTCTAGTATAATGTTATGTATGTTATATATTAATTTTGTAAAGTGTTCCCTTCTACTTAATCTTGTTTTTCAATCTCTCTCGAGGAAAAGAGTTTTCTTGCAGCAAACGGTTTGCTGGAAGAAAACTCTTTTTATAATTAAGCTCGCCTTTGCCTTATTTTATTTTTCTATGTTTGTATGCTTTTATACGAGTAGTTGTGTGTGCAACAAAAGCAGTAAAAAGAGTAATACTAGTACGATAGTTACAAATATGAACATTTAATACATATCATAGTACATTCAGGTACATTTCAGATTCAGCTTCACTTAGGTCAAACGTAATCTCTAGTTGTGTAGATGTTTCATTGTGCCGAACAGACTCACTTCTACCTATATCGTTGGTACTAAGATGGAAACCTGTTTTAGAAAACGCATAAAATAACTTTTTAAGCCATTTAAAAAATATCTACTTGTTGTAAACTCTACCAGACATAATATATGTTCGATGTACAAAGATTCATCGCAAGAACCTTTCGCCTCTGCTCCTGAGATACAGTCTAAGGTACACCGCTACAGGCGTCGGGGAGCGGTTAAGTGTGGCATTTTACGGCTTTTATGCATATTTGATGGCACCGCCATAATCTCTGCGGTGAGGGTGTCTACCTGTATTGGATGGAAGCGCTGAGACGGAATGATGAGTGCCTTTCTTCAAGGTCATATTCATTGAAGATTTCAAGAGATAGTATGTTACAGAAATATAAATAGAAACATGACTCATAGTGGTTTTAACATTGTTGGACGGCAGGTAAATACATTAAAAAGTGTATTTATATTTATACTATATTGCACACACAATTGTAAAAGCATATAGTACAATCATATAAGGCAAGCAATGACGGATATATAGTCGATCATATCAGCAAAAGAGAAAGAAGTAGATAGTAAGGATAGCAAAATTAGCATGATAAAAACTAAGGTAAGTATAAGAATAGTGTAAGGAAACGATTAAACAAAATAAACAAAAAAACAAATACGTCGAATTTCCCTGTAGAAAGAGTTGCGCTATTAGATTATTCTAAAGCTTCATACTTTTTTTATTTCCACCTGTAAATTTTTGTATTGTTTTAATCCCCCATCGCTATGATTAAAGAAAATGACCCAAATTTAATACTATGGTTCAGCCACTAACTAACTTACCTAACTGAAAATTAATTTCAAAAACGGTGGCATGTTAAATAATCCACCTAAAATCCTGCGTCGATGAATTTGAATATAATGACGGGCATTAGGCGCGTGCTAAGAGGGACGTATCAATTATTGGACGACAGCAAACAGGGTATTACAGTCTCAATATTAAAATCGAATTTAGGGAACTCCTCGTCTAAAATCGCCTAAGCATTGAGTGTAGTAGTAGGCATTTTGTATTGTATCGTTGGAAAAAAAATGTCTTAGTAGTATGTAGTCATTAAAAAAAATAACTCTAATTCAATTATTAATACATCTTGCTCTACCCAAGAATCAAATAGAGTATAATATAAAATTAGTGTTAAATATAAATTATCTTATATAACACCGAAACTCAAAACGAAAATCTATATGATTCACACAAATGTTTACCCGGGTGGGAAACGAACCCAAAACCTACAGCGCAGAAGGAGGAGCTACTTTCATCTAAGCTGTGAGGCCATTTTCAATATATTTTCCATTGCTGATCAAAAGCTTCTTTAAATACTTTAACCTATTTTTTTATCTTATCCAAGTGCCTACCGGCTACCGATTCTTGTAAGAACAAACATTCATCCAGCTTTTTAGTCTATTCAGCGTCCTTTACCGTTCCGTATCCGTTCCTTTACTGAGGAATACATTAAAAATCTAAATAGATTATTTTTCTAACTATTTTTTTGCACCTTATAAAATTTAGCACATTATTTAACAAAAATGCACATAGAGTAAGGCGTTAGGAAACGACAGTTTTTTTATTTGTTGTACGGCGGAGAAGCGCTATTATTTTTACTGTAACTACTGCTTACTGATAAAATTTTATGGACGGTTTCAAGGAAACTGCTTTTAGAGTTTAGACAAGTTTTAGAGATGAAATCCTTCCTGGCACATTAACAGGTTAACACCATTTACAAATGTTATATCGACACAAAAAATCACAACCCGCGACGGGACAAGGAAGATTAATACCAGTTCAATTTGTATTGAGATTTTTATTTGATTTGAATTCGGTGTTGCTTAGCGATTTTTATTTCACAATTATAATATTATATCGTTCATTTGGTTAAAACTAAACATAATAATAATAAGAAACTAAAGATCTAAAGCACAAAAAATACGTGGGCGTAACAGAAGTTGTACTTCATTTGCGCAACAAAACAATTCTAATAAAACTCATAAATAATCGTAAAAAAATCACTCTCATCATTTTTTCAAAACGCCACTTCATGTTGTCGCTTTTAGGTGTAGGTGTACGCGCACATCGTAAAAAATACGCATATATTTTTTCCGAAACGTGCTAAAGAACTTCAAAAGCACTTGCGGTAAGGAGCTTAAAAAAATATACCTGTTTTGTAGTCCGTACATTTTAAAGTGTTTGTTGACCGAACATAACATCAATTAAATTCCCATTTGGTATAGTTTCGACACGTAAGCCTGCCATTTCCGCGTGGGTGGAACAATCTGATTCCAATGAGCGATGGCTCATTACCTTTACATTCTTGTACACATATCAAATGATGTGAACTCAAACATGTGGCAATAGTTTCTAAGAATTTGACTTGGAACTCCATTCCGAGAAAAATAGCCCAACAAAAGGTACAAAACTGCTTAGAAATGCCTTCTAAAACTTCTGTTAGGCGTTAGTCAATTTTTACATCCTAATTCTCGATCTCCAACGTGACCTATGAAACATTGCAAACTCTAAATCATTTTTTCTACCAGTAACTCAACTAACCGTAGTAACTGTTTAGTATACTATAATGTCACTTATATTACAGAATACTAAGCAGCTACAACGGTCTCGTCAGAACGTACCATTATCTCGGGAACTAAAAACCTCAAAACCGTTAAGGAGATTTGACGGTTGTCTACAAACAGTCTGTCAATGAGTTTTTTTATTGTTTCAGCTGGAAGATGACCACCCCATCACACACAAACTCTTCAGGCCATCCACCTCAACGTAAGTAAACTCATTCACACTAAGAGTACATTAAGGAGAGCTGGCACGTTCACAATACACACTGTTGCGAATTTTATCATGGATTATGTTTCAAATATATAATCAGTGATGAAAAAAAACACACACCACTTTTTCTCCTTCGAGGATTTACCTCTGATCACTTCATATTGGGCAGACAGTAATATAATATTCAAAATACAATTATTTAATTTGTGTTTCTAATTTGGATGTGTCATTATATGACGCGCACTTATTTACAGACACTACACAAGCTCAATGAATGTGTTGGACGTGCCAACTCCCCGCAATGCACCAATACGTTAGTTAATATATCAACAAATCAAGAGCTTTCGAACCAAGTTAAAACAAATCAACTAATATGAAGAAAAGGGTAAATTGAATAAGTAGGTAGCTAAAAAATAATAAAAACTCTCTGTGTTACAAAGTAAATCAAACTCTAAGACATCAATCGACGTATATAACAAAGTGAAAGTAATGTACAAGTTTTAGGAGTGTTTTAACCGCCTCTGTGGTATAGGGGTTCCCCCACCGTTGTCAGATCCAGGGATCCCGGGTCCGATCCAAGTACAATAATGTTGTTGTTAGGACTTTTAGGTTCGATTCCCACCCAGGACAAACATTTATGTGATGAATATGATGTTTGTTCTGTGTTTGGGTGTTGTATTGTATGATAAGTATATATTTACAAAAAAAAGTATTTATGTATTCTATCCGTAATCTAGTTCCCATATTACAAGCTATGCTTAGTTTGGGACTAGATGGCGCTGTGTGAAATTAATGTCCTGTAATCTATACTTTGTTAAGTCCACCTGGCTATCTAACATCATCTTACTTAATTCTGTCGCCATAACAATAATTCTAAAAAAAAATGCTGTGTTCCGGCATTTACAGGTAAGATAGCCAGTCCCTCAGACTGTTGAGGATTCCGGGTGAAGTACGCTCAACTTCAATCTTCGGCCTTATCATAACTTGAAAACCAGGTGAGATGACGGCCCAAGCACTTTATCTTCGTGCGGTAAAAAATAAAATATAAATATAAAATGTAAATGTACATATATAGAAAAATATAAAAAAAAATTGTTTATCAGAGGCAGACTAATCCTTCTAGCCGATTTTGTATGCAAAGACTAGCCATGATTACTGAAATTAGATAAGGCCAGGGCATTTAGCCTTCATATGTCCCATGTACCCAATTTCGCACGGAATGCGCGGTCACAGGTATTGCAAGTTATGGTGCAATTAACTTATATGTAGGAAAAAAATTAAACCATCAAATTTAAAAGGTTAGCAGTTTATTTTGTGTGTATTGAACATTATGATCTCAAATCCACCTGCGTAAGTTCTAAGTTATTAGGCCCATGTTCAACAGTGGACGATTGCGAGCTTTAGATGTGACACTAAATGTCATCTTAGAATACAGGGAAGCTAACAAAATACTTGAAAAGTACTTTTGATTCAGGGGAAATACGTTTAGTTCGGTTTATTTAAAAAAAATACAATCATTAGATGCAGTTGGAAATGTCAAATACATAATTATTGAAATTACAACATTTTGTCATATCGAATAACCATCATTGATTCTTAAGAGGGTGCCGTGATGCCGTGGCGGTTGCCGCTTAAGAATCGACCCTCCAACTCAGCCTATAGATGTCGTAAAAGCCGACTAAAGGATCTCACTAGAAGAAGGGCAGCAGCTTACTTCTGTGTATTATCTACTTCTTACTGTGAACGCCAATTTGCCTGCCAAGCTTGGTGATTATTACAAAATCGTGAAAGAGGCTGTCCAGCAGTGGACACTAATTTTATTTTTATTTTCAAAATTTTGGGAAAACTTACTGCTAGGTCTTAAAAATAGTTACTTTCCTAATACAGGCCGGTATAAACCAGCGTGTGTGTGCTGAGGGACAATTAAAAAGTTTCCGCAGATATGTACTTAAATAGAATAACAAAAACATACAGTGATTGTAGACGACATGAAATACAAAACATAAAGCAACATTAAATTAAACTCATTTTAAAAAGAAATCATTGCTTAGCAAGCGTTTACGGTTACTTGCAGATGTGTTAAATAAATCGACATCAATAATTTTATTGACCAATGAGTTGAACAATTTGTTAGCTCGTATTAAGAATGCGTTTTGTCTATAATTAGTTTTTACCATAGGAACGTAAAGAATACTCGGGTTTCTCAATGCAACAATATTTGTACGTAACCCTACTTGCTCAATTAGCTCAGGACTGTCTACGTTACCATTGCAGATGTTGATGAGGTAAGCTAGGTTACCAACTTGCCTGCGATTATAGAGTGGAAGGAAATTAAACTTGAGACACCTTGTAAGATAATCGGGTAAGTATTGTTTAGCTCTGTATTGCAGGTATCGAAGAAATCTTTTTTGTATTGATTCAAGACGCGATGAATAAATCTCATAGTTTGGGCTCTACACCTGAGATGCGTACTCGAGGTGACTACGTACATAAACGCAATGCAAAATTGTAAAAGTTTTAACGTTAACGAATTCCAATGACATTCTCAGAACAACCCCAGGGCGCGTGACGCCTTCTTTGTTATATTATTAATACGTTCGTCAAACATCAACTTGGAATCAAATAGATCTCTAATTGAATTTACTCTAGTTATAGGTAACTAATAGTAATGGACCGATAATAATGTTCTAAATACTGAACCTTCTCTTATTTCATAAATCGGGTAAAAACTGTAAAATTACATTGTTCATACAGCAAAATGTTAAAATCATAACCTAAAATTTTTATACGATCCGCAATAACAGAGCAGTCACGGAGTCGCGGCGAGATTGCGACAATATAAAGCGCGGTACGAGTCGCCCGCGGCACCAATTACTCTAGCCAAGCCATAAAGTCGCATGCGATATTTATTTATGTAACGTGCATAAATATGTGCGGGTCCTCGACTCGCGGTAATTATCGCGTGACTTATTGGCGGAGGCAGATAACACGTACCACGCGCCCAAATTACCCAGACCCCCGCGACGTCTTACACCAAATCTTGGTTCATGAATTCTGGGAAATGGGAATGCAAGAACGAGGCAGGTCAGGTTACGCTGGTGGTGCGTCAACCGCTTCGAGGGTCGTGGCTGCTTTATCTGCGCGACTGTTGATCGTGACTTTGCGACAGAGATTTTCGGTAATTACGCTGATTATTAGGAGGAGTTGTGTTCTATCCTTGTTCTTGGGAATGAAATAGAATGTGCCTACAAATAAACTAAGTTTCTTATGAATTATGATGATCGAATTAAATATGTCAATAGCTTTGCAGTAACTTTTTTTTTGTTAACCAAATTTACGTAAGTAACATAAAATTTGGTTAACAAAATAGCGTCTACCCCGTAGACTTAGCTACGGCGTAGACGCTACACAGCTACGGTGCTACGCGGCGGCTTGGCCAAGTTACGATGCGACGACGTAATTCCTAACTTACGATATCAAAGGGAAGGCAGTTTTGCCAGCTTTTGTACTGCCTAACTTCTATGGTTTCTGTATCAAACATCGTAATAATAATGTAAAACCGCGTAAGCCTTACGTAAAAGCCTATTGTGCCATCGAGGTAGTATAGTCATGAGTAATTGTTTCTCAACAAAACCGAAATTCGTTAATATATTTGCTTACAAACATTACATAGAACGTAACATTCATAATAACAATGAGTTAAACAATGAAAAATATCGACGACTTTTCTAAGCTAACAAAGTTTGTTTCCATAAACACGCAATTAGACAATAATTTCTGATGAAGTTCCGGTAACACACAAAGTAGAAGACACCTACCGACGCTTCGACCCGCTCAGCCTTGTTCGGAAGTTCGCTCCAGTAAAACAAAGTTCCGAACAAACGAATGCATTAAAGTCACCGCAAACTGATCCAATCGTAATATCGCACTCCCAGACATCGAAAGTTAGTATGCATTGACTTTGAAAAGTCGTCCTAAACTAAGTTGGGTTATGTTTATGAAACTATTCAGATGCGGGTGTGTGCCGATACACATGCAAGAACTCGCGCTCAACTCGGGCATAGTTCGCTAAGTGGAACAGCTGTAAAACAAAGTAGCGAAGGGTCTAGGAACTTGGTGTGTACGTTGGTAACTATTTGGGTGTGCGCTGGCAGTCGCAGCGGCGGCGGCCCAACAACTTGGCCAGTTAACTCCAGGAGCCTCCGAACTCGGCCGACGACCGCTGTCGATCCCCAAATAAGTTAAACTAGGTTTTAACTAAAGTATGAGCGGAGGGATGATAACGAGACCAGCGCCTACACCCCCTCGACTCCCGCCGCGCGCCCCGCGTGCAGATAAACTTTTAAAATGACTTTGGAAGCTTTTGAGCTTTTAATCGGTAAAGTTGTACAGACAGACAGTTCGGGCGCAATCCTTGAACCGCTTGCGCCGGCGTCGGCCGCAAAACTTTGTTTTACAGGACTACTTTTCTACTTGTTTCAAGGTTGGACTCTTAAAACAAACTCCGGTTCGACGGAGTTCGCGAACTCGGGCGCGAACAATTTACAAATTTCTCTCTTTCATAACAACTAACTGCCGCTCGGCGCGCCGGCGAAAGTTGTCCTGCGTAGATCTTAATCGCATTGTCTGTTGCGCTCGCGGCGAACAGCTGGCTGTGACGTCACGCTTCATCGAACTTGTACCTGATTTTATGCACTATGCCTATCCCAGGCGTTGTGAATGAACGCGCTACGCACTAGCGCAATGCGAGATTGGAAATACAAATAAACGATATGAGGAGGGCTTTTGACAGGCGTTTTGAAACATGTCGGGGCGATAAAACCAGACGCGACACAAAAAGGCTGAAAGATATCGCCCTCTGATGCGTTTATTCAATTCGTTTAAGTGACATCGATAGCATCGGCTGCGGTGGAAAAAGTCGTCTGCCGTCACGGGCGTCCCCTCGACCATCCAGACACTTCTTTTTTCAGTTTACGCCTCACCTGCCCCCGGGCAGAAGTGGTCTCCCGTGAAATACACTGATTGGCGTTTAATGTGCGACCGTCTGCCTTTTATCTGACCGCTGCCCTTTTAACACCACCCCATTTAACATCTAGGTATTTAGCTTTTAACTATGGCTTTTCACAATTTTAGCAAGATTTCTGAAATAAAATCGCTTATATTGCAGCAACACTTTGATTGAAAAAGTTGCATGCCATATTTTACATAAAATTGTTATATAAAACCGGGCAAGATTGTAACATAAGCTAAATGCAGTATCGGTTATTGCGCGTAAATTTTACGTAACTAGAAATAAATAGGTTGCGGGTGTGTGGGGCGGGGCGGCGTGGGCGGCGGCGTGCGCGCGCATAGCCCTCCCCCCCGCGGGTCCCCTGCCCCCCTGTGCCCATAGCCACCGCCAGCCCGCATAGTTCGCGAATCGCGCCGCGCGAGCTACCCGCGCCGTGCCAACAGCTTCCGCGTAGCCGCCCGCTACGAACACTCTGCTACGCACAAACTTTTCCGGCGTAGCCGCGCTACGATATCGCAATAGTGAAACCCTCAGTGTGTAGTGGAATTTGTGTACTAGTGTCATAAAAAACTGTAGTGTGTGATGAGGATTCCCGTCTCTTTTTAACGATGTCGGCCCTCGTTCGACCTGTCTGGTAAGTCGAAATCTAATCGCAGAAGTTCTTAAACTTCTTTTATTGGAGTGAATAGTTAGTTTTGTTTCGTCGATGTACGATCGCGTTACGTGTTTTTTCGGTTTTGTCATTTCAGCGGTGATATCTTCGTGAAAAGTGCGGAAAGTGTTAAAAATCGTTTACGCACAAATCCCACGCACGTAAAACCATTTCACAAAATGCTTTCATAAAAACGTTATCTATGCTATAATATATGTAGGTCAACAGTAGTTTTATATGAAGTTGTAGAGGTGTTTACTTTTCGGTTGATTATTCCTCCCTTTCGACATATGTGCGGTAATCGAATTACCTCCAGTCGACAAATACCCGCGATTTGCGATGAGGTGGAATACTTAATCGCTACACGCTTGACGTGCAGACAACTATTTAATTACTAATCAGTGCGGTTAGACATGTAATAAACATGACTTATGACGGGAATAACTTTTGAAACGTTTTAACTCTTATGTTCAACATGCTGTTTATGTGATTAACAGTAATAAAGCCTTTATTTAATTTGTATTTAGACCCATTTTAGTTTGGTGAAAATCTGATGAAGACAATGATTTTTTCGTTTTTAGTAAAGTCGATTTCAATATTTTTTTAAATAACTTATAGTTAGTAAATAGCAAGGAATTATGTTTTTAAAGGGGGTTGTGTTTTCTAGACTATGTTCTAGTGCTTGTTTCCTTTGAAGACCAGATTGATACTCTAAATAGCTCTTGCTTGAATTCATTTTTATCCAAATACATAAAACCGTTTTTTTCTAACTGACTAACAATCTGCTCTCATCCCAAACCAGAGGTCATATTGATATGGAATACAGTGTATGTTTTGTTTAGGGAGTAGTGTAGGGGGCACTAAGAAAGGCGTTCGGCCAAATTTCACGGGAAAACAGAACCAAAGTTTACTCGACGTTTGCGTAATTTATTACTAAATAGGTTCACTTTTCCGTAGAATAATCGTAAATGGATTTTATTTATAGCACTTATAAATTAGTTATTACGAAGTAATAATTAATGTCATGTCAATTTGTGTGGTATACATACTGTTTCAATTCATACCTCCTTATTTATCTATTCTCTTATTTTCAGCCCGATCTTTTGTGCAAAAGAGTTAAATACATTTTGAGAGGATATTTATAGTATATTGTATACAGAATTTAAAATGATTTATTAAAAGTCAACGATTACTTATACACACGCAAATTTTATTTAAAGTCTGGATTGTCATTTAAACCAGTTTATTTTCAACTATTTCAGAATAGGTCAGTGTCCCAGGAGTTGATAACGATTACTGTTTAACAAAACGGGGATTATAGGAGCGAAACCACACAAAAAAATAGTATGTAGGCGTCTTAGTGTAAATAGGTTCCTTTTATGGAAGAACAGTCCATTATTTGACCATGTACGCTATGCATAGGTGTCTTTATTACTTGTATATAGGCGCTGATTGACAAACTTTTTATAATAAATCGATTTTGAAACTGTTTTGATCTACGATGCCCTGCGTGATTATTACTGAAGTGACCTACGTCCAGCAGTGGACTGCAATAGGTATATTGAAATCTATCTAATATAAATATCAACCTATGATGGTGATGGTGATAATAAAGAACCAAATCTCTAAAAATCCCGTAAAGGCTTAATTTTGGAACTCCTCCCAAACAATCGGAGTATTTATGGTCTTGGATATTGGTACGCATAAACGATTTTCACGGCTGCCGCCCTCTGAACGCAACCACCAGATAAGCTTCAAGTTACCTTTAATAGCACCATAGCTTTATTTCAGTGAACACCTTGGGGTTTGCGATAAATATAATTTAATGTAATTTGATTGTTGATTTGAATTGCTGTTTCGTAAAAAAATATAACTTGTGAAAAAAAATAAGTACCAAATTTATTCAGTACAGTGTTTCGTTTTGAAAAATGTGAAAACGAATGAGACTTTAAACTAAATATAAAGAATATTTACCTACTTTATGCGGTAAGAAGCCAAGAGTACTGGCTGCGTTGGATGGCCTAAGAAATGAGTTGGTCTTATTGTCTACAGACGTCAATTTATTTACGGACAAATTATTTTTTATTGTCTATAGAGGATGGTCTCTCCATGGCCCAAAAGTTTTAAATCCTAGTGAATTAAAAAGTAAAGTAGGGAAATATAAAGCTTATAAAACACTTTGTAAATCTTTTCAAAAATGAATAACTCAAGACGACACAAACCCAAGCTAAGATGATGCTTCATGGATGGGTTTTATTTCTAAAATAGTCGAGTTTCATTCTTAACGGTTGGTACGATTAAAAAATTAAGTTTCATAAAGGATTTCGTGGCCGTTGCTGCGACACTGTGCGTCTAGGGTTACTTATTCAGTATTAGCTTAGAGTCTGTTTATCCCAGTTTACTATAGCTTATAAGTACTACTATAATACTAACAATACCGTACATAATATAAATGCACTTACACAAGACACAGGGACTATTATAAGAACTCTGAGTGTCAGTTTGTTTATAAATGCTAGTACATTATGTGTATAGGCAGTCTTGTCTTGTCTCTTGAGTATCGGTTGGTTGATGATAGGACTTTGTTTAAGTCCGGCTGGCTAGCTAACACCATCTTAAATGATTCTGTCGCCATAACAATAATTATAAATTGTTATGTTCCGGCACTTAGAGGTAAGATAGCCAGTTCCTCAGACAGATGAGGATTCAGTGAAGTGCGCTTCCACCTTCGGTCTTATCCTACTTAACTTGAAACCAAGTGAGGCATTTAAAGCGCTTACCCATGATACATTGAATAATAGTGTTATCTAAGGAATGTTTTAATATTAGAATAATTCACTATAATTCGTAATGTCAAGTCCTCCACTACCATCGTACAAATTGCGTACATATTACAACAACGTACGAGACTTAACTTAGTGCTTAGTGTATTATTTATAGTATTATTGTGTAGCGTTATTTTATACGGTAAATTGAGAATGAGCTTCCCTGATAACTTCACATCTCTAGATCTTCAGGTTGTGGTTTGGAGTCAGTTAGTCAATCAGCTACTTACATGAAGTATTAATAGGATATAATAGTAGGTACTGCCTTCTCAAAATGTTTTTTTTTGTAGTACGGGGAAGCGCTTGGCCTTTATCTCACCTAGTTACAGGTTAGATAAGGCTGAATGTCGTAGCGCTCTTTACCCGGAATCCTCTATTAACTGAGGAACTGGCTATCTTACCTCTAAATGCCGGAACACAACAATTTTTTTAGGAATTGTTATAATGGCGACAGAATTAGGTAAGATGGTGGTAACTAGCCTGGCGGACTTAAACAAAATCCTGCCACCAACCAAATGTGGACTGCGGCCGACATCAAACTAAAAACATGCCCACTTGTAAAATCTGTAAGGGAAATCTGTAACTGTAAGCTTTTAACGGTTCAGCAAATCAATATTTTAATTAAGATACGGGTAAAACGCCCGGAACATAATTCTCATCATCCCGTGATATTTTTATATAGTATTGTCTTAGTGCACCGCTACACAACGAAAAAAATTACCCAAAAGCTAATCAAGTTTTAGGTCCTTTAGTTTGGCCTGTAACGTGTTTGACAATCAGTCACCTACATGACGTTTCAATATGCCTATAGACGAAATCTAGAAAAACAAAAAAAAAATATGTAGTCCTCATCTATGTAGTAGTAAAAAAATCTAGTTACAATGAAAAGAACTCCATTACAGTAATAATAGGAACAAAGCCAGTTAGGTAAACCATTTTAAAATTAAAATCACAACGCAACAGTTTATGTAACGTTTAATTCAGGTAGCTGCCGCCCGCCCATCAGATAAGCCTCAAATTGTTTCCACTCATGCCATTCCGGCTATCTGATGGGCGGCATACGCGAGCATTTGTACCTTGTTTTTTCAATTTAGAACGGGCATATTTTACAAGGATTTTCTACTGGAACGCTTTTTCATGGCAATCGTGTTGGAGTAGCAGTGCTTTTAAGATATTAAATCCGATTTCTGTGAGTTCTTCGACTTTGACGTATAAGTTTGGATATTGATGCATTGCAATCATGATTGTATGACACCTTCATGATCTAGTGGTAAATGAATAATTTTATGTGTATTATTTATCATATAAATAAATAAATTTATGTTTATTGTTAATCATAATCATAAATAAAGAAATATTACAAGACATTAATTTTACACAGCGCCACCTAGTCCCACTCTAAGCAAAGCTTGTAATATGGAAACTAGATTACGATACGGATATAATATTTAGATACTTTTTTTTATGTAAACTTTTATAACCTATCATACAGTACAACACCTACACCTACATTGTTACTATATTACATCTTTTTAGACAAGTGTCCTTTACTTAGGTCACATCTTTACATGTTTTTCAAGTGAGCTGGGGGCTAACGGTTAGTTGTCACAAAAAAAATAGTACCGCTCTTTTACAACATTGCATCTTAAAAGCCATATCTAGTTAGGCATGGATTGGTAGGGCCTGTGGCTCTCGATGCAGAGGTCCCGTGTTCAAATTCCGGATGGGACCTACTTTTGTGATTTTCCATTATGATTAGGACATTGCAGGCTAGGATCACCTGATTGTCCAATAAGTAAGATGATGTAGTGGCTTTGGAGGAGACGTTCGTCCGTCTGTTCCAGGTACTGCATATAGTAGTAGTCGGTAAAGAGCCATGTCAGTCGTCTATGATGGCAGCTCGTTAAGTCTGATACCAGGGCTGTTACACAGTCAATACCCGAAGAAAGAATGAAAAAGAAAAAGGGGTTGTAAGACATATAACCTATTTAAGATTCTTGTCAGATCTTCTTGTGCAATGCTTTGATTTGAAATTCAAGATAATTCTAATTTATTCAAAGGATTTTTTTTTATTGATATTTTAATTCCGGTCTGGATAATTTGATGGTACTAAGAGACTTAGACAATATAACAAGTTTAAAGTTGTTTGTTGTGTACAAAGAGATCGTATATCTTTATTTGATTAGAGTTTTTATCGAATACATAAAAGGTTGTTCTCAAAAATGAGAATATCCAAAATTGTTGTTTTTAAAAATAAAAACTATTATAATAGTTGCGATCTTGCATTTCGATGATTTTGGGTGAAATGCGCGTCAACCTTCGGCTTTACCATAACTTAATACTAAGTCAGTTGAAGGACAAGCGCTTCCCCGTCTAGAATTCAAAATGCAACAATACTAAAATGGAGAACATTACATCTCAACCATATTGTATCGCTATTCTTTAACAATAGGAGAAACAACTTTTTTTTAAATCAATCTCTCTCTGAACCGTCGCAATAACCTTCAAAAGAAATCCAGTTAAAATCTCAAGGTCACAAGGAAAAAGAACGAGGTTTTTATGGTTTTATGAAAGAAACATGTTTAACGGATAATAGTAGAGAAATACACATGGCAACGTGTCCGTGCTACCAAGGGTCCGATCCCGTTCGTGATAACCCCTCGTACAAGAGAACCCTTGACTCAGGGTTGGCAGGAAATGGTTTTATCGTTATTTTTCATTAAACAAGACATTTTTGAATATCCTACATATATGTAAAATATGTGTTTGTTGGAATGTAATACTATTTATTATTATGTTATTCAAGAGTGAAAAATCAAATGTATCAGGCTTGAATTCAAATTTAATATAGAATTTACCAGACGTGAATATGTGCAAGACATGTAATGGCTTCATTTTGAAAATTATGGATTTTATAAATATAAACGCAGACAGATAATGTGTTTGAAGGTAAAATCTAGTAAAAGATGCTGTATAGCCATCGCTATCAGTCGAGACGCAAAGCTAATTATCATCCCCATCTGGTTGATATTCCTCTTATTAACTGAGGACATTCGATTTTTTTTTATAATGCTCACTGCAATAACTCAAAACTAAAACCAGCTTCCAGCGTCTGTATTTTCGCTGTGTTATAACTCCAATGTCTTCAAGAAGAGAGATAAAAGGCAACTTATCTTTGCATGTGCAAGTTTCGAGGTCATGAGCCGACCCATAATAACTATAACTTAAATTGAATATATTTCAGATATATTATTTTCTTTTATTTTTATTGTACGACGCGGAAGCGCTTGGCCTTCATCTCATCTGGTAACAAGTTGAGACAAGGCCAAAGGTGGAGGCGTGCAGGGCCTCTGGATCTGAAATCGGTGGTTTAAAAACTAGACCACAGAGGCGGTTAAGATATATATAAATGCAAATAGATTGCGGTCAAACGTAGGTATATCTTAATTAAAAATAAAGCGGTTAAGTGCGAGTCACACTCGCGTGGAGAGGTTTTAGTCCTACATGTGGGTAGGTATATCTTACAGAAGACGAACCTTGAAGTTCCCTTAGGTTTTCCTGTAAAATATAAGTGACGGAAGAGTATTCCAATTTCTATTAAAAAATTTTGGCTGAACCAGGAACAATGGGGTAATATTGTCTATTTTCTTCAATTACTTGATACAATGCATGATCATATTTTTGTATTTCAAGTGATAGCACTTGATCACAACATTTACAAATGTTATAATGACACAAAAAATCACAACCCGCGACGGGACTCGAACCCGCATCTTTTCTAAGCCGTAAACATTATAACATTTGTAAATGCATGATAAAATTTTAAATGAATGTGTATATCTTCTCACGACGAGATCTTTCCTTTGATATCCTATACGATGCTTTGACATCGCAAAGCTTTTTTATTTTGCTTCACGTTACGTTACGTTAAACCAACTTTTAAAACCGGAAACCGCTTATATAGCTCGCTAGTCGTGCATGATAACGTCACCAAATTCTTTATAGGTATGCACCAAATTTCTACTTTTTTTGTCGGGTAGTTTTGGAGAAAAGTGGGTGTGACAGACTGACAGACAGATAGACACGCGAGTGCTCTTTAGAGTGCTCTCGCTTGGCCTTCATCTCATCTGTTTTCAAGTTATGATAAAGCTGAACATGGAGGCGCACTTCATCCGGAATCCTCAACAAACTGAGGAATTGCCTATCTTAACTTTTAAATGCCGGAACACAACAATTTTTATCTGTTGTTGTAGTTACAGACTTAGATACGATGGTGGTAGCTAGCTAGGTGGACTTAAACAAAGTCCTACCTCCAACCAAACCAAGGGGGTATATAATATTGTAGGTACCTGGTACTGGTGCGATGCTTTAGTTGGCTTTTACGACATCCACGGGCTGAGTTAGAGAGGTCCCTCTAAAAAATACATATCTGTATACGTTGAAATTTAGCTAGGTATATGGGCGTTACATAGCTAGAGTACGCTACTGAAGGTCTTTGTGACGCACAGATAAGTAATTATTTATTATTACGTAGAATACATGCGTAATGCATACATATAAGTAATTATTTATTATTACTTAGAATACATGCGTAATGCATACATTTATTTATTTATTTATTTTCTAGGAAAACCAACAGCACATAAAACATAAATGAAACACAGAAATAACAACATTAGGCCAATAAGTACATATAACATATTATTATTAGTATCATATAAGTAATTATTTAATATTACTTAGAATACATGCATAATGCATAAATATAAGTAATTATTTATTATTACTTAGAATACATGCGTAATGCATACATAATAAGTTATTATTAAGAATACATACGTAATACATACATATAAGTAATTATTTTTTATTACTTAGAATACATGCGTAATACATACATATAAGTAAATGTTAATTATTACTTAGAATACATGCGTTACAGAGACCTTCAGTAGCGTACTCTAGCTATATATTTGTTCAGTAATCACAATCATTGTGTAAGTTATGACTAATCAAATTAAAGATTTATATAGGTATGGTATTCTAAAACTATCTCCAATATATGTACAATGTATTTACAAAAAAAAAACTTTTCAAGTATTCTATCCGTAATCTTAGTTTGGGCTAGATGGCGCTGTGTAAGATAAATGTCCTGTAATATTTATTTATGGGATATGGGTTAGACTGGCGCAAGATCGAGAAGGTTGGCACAAGCGAAGGGAGGCCTATGCCCAGCAGTGGGATGAGACAGGCTACACGTGATGATGATGATGATGTAAATGATGATAAATATTATTTATAACTATTTCGGCTCTGTGTGAAATTAATGTCCTGTAATATTTAGTTATAACTACCAGTGTGTAAATAAATAAATAACCACCTTATTTTATTGAATAAGTTAAGTTTTTGGTGCGCGTGGCAACCATATCCGTCTAAATCGCGAGGGTTAGGGGTGTACGAGCCAGTCACGATGCATCACACAGGGTACTATTACCCCACTTATTTTAACCAAGTTAAACTATAATATCGATTTTTAAACTCATATGGTTCTTTGTTCTCCTTGGGCCGGTCGATATGGGGTCATGGCTGGTGACCTAGTAGAGTTTCTTATTAAATTGCAAACTTCTCTTGAGTTTTATTAAAGGTATACAGCAATACCGAGGCAACAATAATTGAGACATATCAAGATTAGAGTTAAATGCAACACTCGCCTATGTTAACTTATAACATGGTTTACTTGGTACATTCTTCACACTTCAATTCACCCGGAATAACTGCTATTACTATTAATATTTACTATCAATTCTTCGCTGTTATGTTTTTTTAACTACAGTCAATTTGCACGTCTGTGTAGTACAATTCATGTGTTTTTTAAAATATGCTATTATTGAAGGGAAATATTTTATAATCAGTGTGATAAGCTGAAACCTTATGAAAGAAAAAATAAAAAAATAAAATTGAAAATCGGTATCATAGGCACGTCGATCATTAAAAACAAGAAAATTGTTAAAACTAAAAGTCTGTGTATATTCTTAGACTTCTTTGTTATTTTTTTTTTTTTTTTTTAATAGCAAAGAGTTGTCTGGTCACTAACAAAATGTTCACAAGCTAGTGGATCTTTTCAATAATTCGTTTATCAGTTTTGCTGGGTTGTACGGTCTTTTTGAGGAAATAAATCTGTTTCCAAAACAAATTGTTCTAAAATGTGCAAATATACTCAATATACTCAATCAACCTGAAGCCAGACCTCATAAACTCATTAATTAATACTTAATTGTACACGTCAACAAATACAAAAATAAAATTATGTATCACAATAAGGTCAACACAATTTCGTTTGTTTAAGTCCTATAGAATAGAAATATTTATTCAATAAAATTTATAATTAAACTAACTAGGTATGTACAAAGGAATCAGTCAGATTACCTAAGACCGTCTCATAGTATTTATAAATATAATAAAAAATCCTCCCGCTATTAATATAGAATATATTAATATAGTAATGTCCTGGTATTTAGAGGTCAGATAGCCAGCTCTGTTCAGGATTCCGGTGAAGTTCCCACCTTTCTTTTTTTTTCTTTGTCTTCTCATCGAAACACCTTCACCGACGTAGAATAAAAAAAACCTATTTAAAATGATGAAGACGTATGGATAGGCAATTACAACGACAACGCGTTGAACTCTTTTGTATGATAATCCGTAATTTTCGGGACTATTACATAATATACCTAAACTAGTGTAATGCCCGAAACTTCGTGTTGGTCACCCCGTAGGCATTTTCTAAAATCCTTTGATGGTGCACGCCTACATTACGATAGAAAGATATCCTGAACATTACAAGGCTATAATATTTATAATTAATATATATAATATAAAACATTTGAATATTAATTTAAAAACATTTGAAAATTGGATTTGTTGGATATATTATTCATTCATGTTTACCCTAGATACACAGTTTAATTTACTAGAAGTACCGTCAAAAAAAATACATTTGGTCTTTCTGCACTCCTCTATACTCGTATAAACATTGACTATCACGAATGTTACACTCTTCCGTGCGCGTAATATGCTTTTCAATATTAAATGGTCCTAAGTTTTCTCTTAGCCAATTTATTAATACATATAGATATACATGTTTTTAATTAACGTCAGTTTGACATATTACTATTCGTAGCTGGAATAGTTTATGTTATAGTCATGGACTTCTCTACTCGTGTTTCGATGTAATTCATAAATATCAGTAATGGATGGAAATAAATTGCGGCTCACTTGTTAATTAAACTGTACTTATTATCTATCGGAATTCTCAATATATCTAAAACATCTTATCCAACCCTTAAATGTTGGATAAAGGGCAGGAGGATGATGTTCCAATTCTACCCAAAGATCTTTGTAGGTACACATAATAATCATACCCGACGTACAAAGTATAACTTGTACCTCTTCGTAAAGTTTGACGCTCCGTAAGCCCTGTCCACTTATCAGCCAGTCTCAGTTGTTATTCGCTATAAACTTCATCCGAGCTTCGTTTTAAGCCATTTAAACGCGAAACTCAATTCGGGGCCAAATTGGCAGTGTATTTATCTTCCCGGGTAGTCGATTTAAAAGCAAAATCACGCGAGCACACGACGCCATTATCGCACGGCCTGGATCCGCAGGCCGCGCCAACTCTATGAATCTAATCCAGAGGATTTACTCGCTGATTTACAGTCGAGCCAGGCCAAGGAGGGCGCCGTTGCTTGAAAGAAAAGTGATAATGTCTTAATCCTACCACACTCGAGTTTGCTCGTATTCACCCCCTCCTCCCAATTTTATGGTCGCCCGCGCAGACGGCACGTTTTGATTTATGATTTCAATAATTAAGAATTCTAAGGTGCAATTTGAATTTGGGAGCCGCGATGTCTGAGGGGCCCGCGGGATACCAACGCGTGTTTGTTATTGCCCAAGGGCGGGAAAGGGTCTCTTGGCTTACCTTTCATTTTCTAAGGAATTATAATGGAGTTTCAAGAAATTACGGGGAATTATGAGAACCTGCGTGTTTTCGTTGTAACGGAGACTTTCGTATAACCTTCGTTACAAGAAATTCCGTTTATTACGATCGGAGAGCCTGCTTCTAAATCTCGATCTACGGAAACATTAAAACTGCAACAAAATTAATGTGTTCAGAAGTTCGTTCGGAAATCTTGAGGCGCTTTGCAGAGCACATTCAATCAAACGATCCAAGTCACGTCTCTACTTCCGTGCCCTCAGCGTCTTATATCGCGCCCTAATCTCCGCGCATTACAATTAACGCGGCCCCAGATAACCCGACTCGCCACCCGCTGATAAAGGTCTGCTGGTTAAACTGGTTAAGCATCCACCCTGAGGGCTTATCTAATTACCATGCACACAGACGTGAGCTGTGGCCAAAACGTTCATGTATGCTACTCCTTGAGCGTACACGTAAGTAAATGTGGCTTGAGGTTGTGGCGTTTTGCTGACGTAGAAATAGAGAAACGGGAAATAGATTCTATTGCAATGAGCCTGCGGTGTGTCTAAGTTGGATTTAGTTTGCAGTTGAATTTGCGTCGTGTCGTTACTGTCTGTGGAAAGCTCCTCTTGCTTAATGATATCTGTGATGCTATTCTACAATGACTACTCGATCAGTGGATGCTTTAGCTTTAAGAAGTTTACCTTAAACTAGAAAATGTTCATAGCCCGTGTTGACTTTGCTTATATGGATTGCCCAAAAATATTTATTCGTCTAGGTACTTTAGCTTACGCTGTCTGTAAATAATCTGTAAACTAGCTGCTCACTAAGTTTTTATTTCGATTATGAGCTAGAAAAAGGGTGCATCTCTTTTTATCCGACTTCTCTAAAAGGAGGAGGTACAATTTGGATCAATATTTGATGTTACCATGTTACCACCAATTACTTTCCAATATGAAATTTGAACCTCAAGACCAATACTCCTCAACGGACAACAATAAATCGCCAATTAAATTTGTTTAATTTTTTTTATTGGGTTACAGATAATTACTGATAAATAAATAATGAATATTACAGGATGGTCGTTCCAAATAAATGTGGTGCACGTGGGTTTGATTTTGACTGAGCACCATTGACTGAATGGTATATCATGACTATAGTGAAAGTAAAAAAATAGTTTCTAATAATCGCTGATATTCTTATTATTAATTAAAAACTAAGACCCCTATCGGTATGAGATTACCTTACTTTTGACAATGATCCTATTGTTTTGTATAGCAAGTCTAGAATTATTTTCTACTATCTACTGAAGTCGGTTTATATTATTTTTAATAACCTATATACTTTTGTGTTTATCGGACATTATTATTATTGAAAATCTGGTATTACTCGTACCACTATTTTGTTTTGAGCAAGCTAGTATTATTTCGAGAGAATAAACTGCGCCACCATCCAGTAAACTCCTAGTTCTGCGTCAGATAGGGGGGTAACGTCACGTATAAATGTTTGCCTGACGTACTATCGCCATTCGGCCTTCCGTGAACCGCTCAAGGTACCCTCAAGGACCATTGATTGCTATCTCTAGTCGCATATTGCACAACTTCGTAGAACAGCCGAAGATATTCGATCGATAAATCAGAACCCCGGGTTAGAGAGTTATGACTTTGTTATTAGGGAAATCTCAGCAAATGCGTAACGATAAGGTGTACTTACGCTTGCTTAGGAATGGTTCCCGCAAACCTTCCTGTCCGTATTTAACAGGAAGGTGATAGATTTTCTACATGTTTTTGCTGTACGAAAAAATGCTTAGTCGGAAACATGTTTTCTTGGAGTAGCGTTGTTTGTTTTGCGTGTGTGTGCGATTTTCTGTTTGGGTGTTGGGTGTGTTTGTAGATTAGAGTATAAATAAGATTGTAAACTCCATAATTAAATTGGTTTACCCAATTGAATTACAAAATCGTATGAACCTTCGATCAAACTGTAGGTTTTGCAGTAAAAACAACTTGACTTCTTATAGTTTGTGTACTAAAAAAACTACACAATCCACCTTTTCACATTTAGCGTAAAATCGTAAAGTCAGTTTAAAAACAAAGAAGTTTCTTGACAATTTGACATAGGTACTTAGAAGTTTTTTTTGAAGTTCTGAAAGTTTTATTTTTCAAAGTTTTGAAGATAATATGAAATTGGTCAATATCAAGAAACAATGAATGGTATACCAAAATCCAGAGTGTTCTTAACCTAGGCTCTTTAGTATATATTTTCGAAACACACTCACGTATCAAATGCAAATCGCGGATCTAACTCAAAAAATAATAAAACTGCCATATTTGTAGCTCGCTCGTATAAACTTCTGTAAATATTTGGTAATCTAGTTGCCTCGTTGCCTTTATCTATAAAACTAACTTGGTTGAAAGCTCTTGAGTGAAATGGTTTTTACGTGGGAACGATTTTTGTGCAAATATACAAATTACCAAGTGCTTCAAAAGTGTTAACGTCGGAATAAAACGCCGAGAATCATTTCCGCGTAAAAATATTGTGATTGTGGATGAAAAATCGAATCGCAAGTACAATGTTTTACTATTCATAAATGTTGTGTTATTGGTGTGTAGTTAGATCGGGGAGTTTGAATTCAATATTTGTTTCAGGGCGACGTCTTTCAATCAGCCAACTGCACAGACGTCCTTGTCACAGATCAACAAAAGAAGATTTGAGTACGGAGTGGATGTCGAAACGTTTAGGTTGAACGACAGACGAGCGGGCAACAGCGACGGGTCCATGGAGGAAGAAGACGTGTTTGCCAAGCGACGAAGAAGACTTCTCGATGATGAGAGATATGAGGCGGAGGCGCGACGGCGGCCCTACCCCATGCACAGGCCGCAAGTAATGCGACAACCCGACAATGAAAATGAAAACCTCTTACGAGACACGCAAGCTGCACTAAAATCACTATCAAGCAACTGGACACGAAACGCATCTCCACAGGTCAGCAGTGAAGACAACGATGACGGAAACGGGTTCGAAAATATCTTTGATGACAAACGTTCCGATAAAATGCTTCCTTCCTCCCCATCACAGTCTTCTGAAAGCGCTTCCCAGAAGAGTTTTTTATATAATGACGATCGTAGAACTGATGAACAGCACACAAATGGTGTTGAAAACGAAGTCAAACGTAGATCAGACGATGAAAAAAGCGAAGGCTATGACAGAACCAGTAAATACTCTCATTACGATGGAACGAACTTCGATGAGCTCGGTGACTCTTCGAACGAATTGGAAATCGACTGCGATGATGATGAAAGCGACAACAAGCAAAAACGGAAACCTGAAATGGCTGCTGTAAACAAACAGTCGCTTTTCAATGCTTACAAAGCCGCAACGGCAGCGCTGCCGTATTCAACGCAATCAGCGTTTAAGCCGCCGGCTGAGGTGAAGCACAGGCTGCACAATCCGTCGCTTCCGAGCGAGCCATTCGGGGGATATTCGAACGACCACGAGAAGAGTTCTGTGAACAAGGGCTCGAAGCAGTACACTGTGCTGCAGCCAGCAGGGGTCGGGTCGCGTGCTGCCACAGCGCTGCAGGAAGCTCGTGCCGTGCCGACCGCGCAGCCGGCGCGGGACACGCGTCCGCCGGCTACCTTCTCCCCGACCAACTCCAGAGGTACCACCGGCCACGGATACTCAAACTTTCTTAACGACCTGCCCATAACGTACCAACTCCGCTATGAACTAAGTCAAAGTTTGTTTCAAGGTCGTCCCACAATGTCTCATAACGTAACTTGGCGCTTCCAAACAGCTGATAGCCCAACTTTACTGTCGGATACTTATATGAAACAAAATAAAATTATCAGAATCCTTTCTTTTCAAACTCGTGTCTTTTTTTGGTGCCACGATTCGAAACGATACTCATTTTGCGAGAGCTTGAAAACAAATCATGCCTCATTTGTAAGAAGTCTCCATAATTCATTTGGCGACGGTCAAAATAAGGTTACAACCCACCTACAGGCGTAGTATCTATATCGCTGGGTACCTAAATGTTTTCCTCACATTGCTGGATGATAACCGGGTTTACGTCAGGCAATAAAAACGGGTCAGGACGGGCGGTGGGCGGAGCGTTGCGCCGCCCCCCTTTTTCCTGAAAGAAAAATTGCTAGTCCGCGCGCAGCCGCCTGGCGTTCTTTATTTTTTCTTTGGAGTTGCGTGGGTGGGGTGTTGCGGGTGAGGCGCGGGGGCGGATCGCGGTGGGCACGCCCCGCCGCTGGCACGCCCGTAGGTATCGATCGCGCACGCCCCCACCCGATGATTAGGAAAACACTAATTTGTGCACCGGTCGATTTGTTCGCAGAAGGCAACAAGTGTCCAACGCCCGGGTGCAATGGGCAGGGCCACGTCACTGGTCTCTACACACACCACAGAAGGTGAGTCATCGCAATGATTCGTCAATGGTAACCAACGATTATATTCTGGTTTGGATATCTATAGGTATCCAAAGCATCGAGAAGGTACCTTCTCGATGTACTACTTTGGGATGATTTATTGTTGGACATACTCTACTACAAATATCTAGTTTTAAACGTATTACATTGGATAAGTACGGAAAGCTGGGCAGTGAACTTTAATCAATAATTTCGTAAAGATTTTAAATTTGGGTGATATTACTGAAATTGAATTCCTTTCCTCAGTCTGTCAGGATGTCCAAGAAAGGATAAAGTTACACCAGAAAGTGAGTACACCGCTCGATATCAAAGTTTGATAACCTTGAGTTGCGTTTCTGTTTGACAAAGTTTATGTTGTTATTATCCGTTGGTGATACTTTCATTTCTAGCTTGTTGAGTCGTTATCGTAGCAGTATTTTTAGTATGTTGTAGCCAAATCAAGACATATTATTACATATTTTATTCAATGTTTTTGAAATTAATTTCGATATAGCATGTCCATAGCAGCAAATAAATGGTATAATCAGTGGGCACACTGAGTGCTGCCTCGCTTTTTATAAATTTTTGTCCGGTTCGAATTAAATATTCGAACCGAACCGTCGATCACGACAAATTTCGATCGTTATTTATTTACTTTAGCATCATAAAAAGATACTGTTATCGTAATTTTTTGTAATTATTCCTGAAAATATTTAAGGTCCATGATTTTGACACGGTTTTTTGTATGCAGTTTTGGCGTTGCACGAGACAATCTTAAAGTGTCCTACGCCGGGTTGTAACGGCCGTGGTCACGTCAGCTCCAACCGAAGCACCCATAGGTCCCTCTCCGGGTGCCCTGCAGCCGCTGCGAGGAAAGCCGCCGCTAGATCGCAGAGAATCAGACCTCTATGTAAGTTACAACTTTAGTATGGCGGATTGTAGCTAAGTTTCAGGAACGTATTACATAGTAGCTTGCTTTCACCCGTGACTTTGGCCGCGTGGTATCCCGAAAAAAACATCGCTAGGATACAATCTAAATATATTGCAAATTTATTAGGAACCATTCAGCCGCTTAGTCGTGAAAAATAACTAGGTAACAAATAAATATATACCTACTTTCGTGTGTATTGGATTGGTGTGGATGTGATTGTAAAGTAATTAGTAATTATTAATAAACACAGTAAAATTATTGCAATAGGTGAATAAAAATAAACGGAGAAAACATAATTTATCGTTTATGCTTGTTCGTTTGCCCGCGATAAAAAACTAAAACTCAACCCTGCGCCGCTCGTTGTAAGGCGATGAAGCTTCGTAGTTATACTGGCGGCCATGGAAAACTTACGCAATATATAACAAGCCTCATAGCTCAGTTGGTAGTAACTCTAGCCTTCTGCGCTGTAGGTTGTGGGTTCGATTCCCACCCAGGACAAACATATGTGTGATGAATATAGATGTTTGTTCTGTGTTTGGGTGTTGTATTGTATGATAAGTATGTATTTACAAAAAAATAAATTTATATAGTATTTAAGTATTCCATCCGTAATCTAGTTCCCATATTACAAGCTATGCTTACTTTGGGGCTAGATGGCGCTGTGTGAAATGAATGTCCTGTAATATTTTATTTTATTATTATTATATTTTAACCGCCTCTGTGGTCTAGTGGTTCAACCCACCGATTTCAGATCCAGAGGTCCCGGGTTCGATCCCCATGGGGAGTACAATATATTGTGCTTGGTTTGGTTGGTGGTAGGACTTTGTTGAAGTCCGCCTGGCTAGCTACCACCATCTTACCTAATTATGTCGCCATAATAACAATTCAAAAAAAAATGTTGTGTTCTGGCATTCAGAGGTAAGATAGCCAGTTCCGCAGTTTGTTGAGGATTCCGGGTGAAGTGCGCCTCCACCTTCGGCCTTATCTTAACTTGTTACCAGGTGAGATCAAGGCCAAGCGCTTCCCCGTCGTACAATTAAAAAAAAAATAGAGAAAGCAACAATAACATAACACAACACTTATATAGTGGCAGGTAAGTGACTATTCACTCACCTGCCACAGCCGCATGGAAACAGTATTTTGAAAATAAAATCTCGGAAATGATTCATGTCTCAAATCTGTTTTAAAATTTAGTTCAGTTGTTACGTAAACAATTCTGATAACAGCAACACAGCCAGATTGAAAAATAAAGTGTAGTATGATCTCTAGTGCCGCCGGCCGTGCCGATCACGGTAGCGAGTGAGACGCCCACGAACTCGTCCGGGAGCGCGACCCCGAGTGCCGGGCGAGACCGCGATCGCGAGCCCGCGCAGGCTCGTTTGCCGGTGAAACGCGAAGCCCCCGAGCTGCTGGTGCCGAAGCGCGAGGCGGCCGAGGCGGAGCGGGACTCCCCCTCCGGTCTGGCCGGCATGGAGACGAGACACGCCGGCTACGGCGCGCCGCCTGACCAACGGTCGCCGTACGAACGACCACCGGACGACCATGTGCGGTCTTACAGGTAAGATTCACAACTTTACTATACTGCGTGATTCATTCCATATTGAAAACATCACAACCAATAGTGTTTAGGAGAGAGGATAGAGCATTATGATAGAAACGATTGTAATAAGAAAATATGTTGTACCGATTCATGGAAACACAAAAAATAATTGGTCAGCCCTATTTTCCCTGCAAGTTTATATGTAAGCTAGACAGACAATATTTCACCAAAATGCCTCGAACGTAAATCAAATACGTAGTACCTACCCATTCATTTTATGCATCCTCATTATGAATTTAGGTTAGTTAACAAACCAATATAAAAAGAACCAAGCCATGTTTCCTGAAAACATCACAATGACCGCCGTCAATTTCTCTCTGCTAGTCAAATGAATGAATCCCGGTACGGCTATGAATCCCGGTGCTACGAAGGTGCACCGGCGTTCGAGCGGTACGACCCCGCCCAATGCCCCCAACGGCCGTACGGCTGGGAGGAGGAGCGGTACCACGACCCACATCTGCCCACGCCGATGAAGACAGACCAGTCGGAACAGGAGACCCCAACCGGACCAATTTACCCTAGGTACGTGACGCTTCTTGTTCGCTATTAATGTATCATTTATGTGGTAAACGAGACACCTTATTTCGGCAGCGTAACAATAGGCCCTCTAAAAATTAACACTTGTAATCTAAAACGTAACTCAATAAAAATAAAAACGGAAACTCACGGGGAAATGTTATCCATAGACCGATGTACCACTACGAAACGGGTACCGGAGTAGGGGTGGGCGGTGTGAGCGCAATGGGTCCCGGCGTACCGGCGGGCATGCCGCCGGGCTTCTCCGCGATCAACCTGTCGGTGAAGATCGCGGCGGCGCAGGCGCAGCGGCCGCGCAGCCCCACGCCTCGCGACCCCCGCGACCCGCGACCGGCGATAGATCTGTCCACCTCTAGCGGCAGTCCACAGGTGAGCGGCAAAAAACTACCGAGCTTTCGAGGGAACTGATTTTCGCTAGCGATTTTTAGACGGATAGCTTGCTCTTTGCTTTTTGAGTTGCTCGTTTATTTTACCTCAGAGGCAAATCTTAAAAGTACTTTTCACAACAGGGTCCATACGCATCGCCGGTGTATACGAGCGCTGGCGGCCGGGGCAGTCCTCAGCCGGGGGCTTCGCCGCAGCTCACCGCCAGCCCCCAGGTGCCCAGCCCGCAGGGCCAGACCCTTGACCTTAGTGTCCGTTTACCACATAGGTGAGGCATTGTGCTGTACAAACACATTTTGTCGATAGATATGCTTGCTTTGGGTTATTTTTCCAAAGTAGTTTTAAGGCCTAGGTATCAATGCTAGAGATCTAAAGTCACACTATCTCAATCGCATGTTTCATGTTACCACTAGGACTGACCAAATGCACGCTGACCCTGACAGTGTGATCTGGACCTACTTAATTTGACTAAGCAATTTCACCATCTGTGTCTTTAAATTTCATGGTCAGTAACTGCAGGCGACAATGCCTTTGTAAGAGATAGTGGTAGTCAACGCAGTGATGATGAAATTACACTAACCGTTTCTAGTGAATAAAAGACTTATTGTGATGTATCTTGTCCTCAGCCGCAGTTTTCCCGGAGGAGTATCTTACAGTCGAGAATCAACGCCAGATAGTGGCGGTAGCCATCCGTATTTAGAAGCTTACCACCGAGACTCCGCTGCTGGTGAGTTTTAAGTCCGTTTTTAATAATACTATGACGGGCTAGCTCTTGACTTCTAGTTTTTTTTTTATTATTGAACGACGAGGAAGCAAGTTAAGCCTGAACAAGGGCCAGAAGGCTCTGGCTCTCCCGCGCACCGACCAAACATGGTGTCGCTAGTCAGGAGGACAGGTTCTTCTACCATTGCATTGATGTTTACCAAATTATATTTATAAACCCTCTTAAAATATTTATTTTGATAAATTACTGCTTAGCTCTTGACTCGGTTACGTGGACTAGTGACCTTGACGAAACGCAGCAAACCGTTTGGGAACGGATTTCATTCCATTTTTTTTTCTAACATGGGAAGCGCTTTGCCTTCAGCTCATCTGGTTACATGTTAAGATAAGGCCGAAGGTGGAGGCGAACATCACCCGGATTCCTCTAGAACTGGCTATCTTACCGAACACAACAATTTATAATTGTTGTTATGACGACATATTTAGGTAAGATGGCGGTAGGTATAGCTAGGCGGACTCAAGTAAAGTCCTACCACCAATCAAACCAAGAACAATATTGTACCCCCCTGGGGATTAATTATGCCCTTCGACTTGTGTCTTGATACGCCAGATATAAAATACGCAATTTAAAGGATGCAAAGGCCTCTGGTGTTCGTTATCTCGTATTAAATATAAGTAATTTTCTAATGGGTATAAAATTTACAAACGTGGAACACATACACAAAATTGATTACACGTCTCGCTTGAAATTGTAATCTAGTAGATGTGCCGTATGCTCACCCCCTCATAGGGGGTTAGGGCCCCTCTACACTGTAAAACACGTCGTGCAAATTAAAACCCGACCGCGATAATCACTCCGGCCGGGAACATTGGCAACACACCGCGAGGCACGATGCTAATCCGCGCTGTGCCAAACGTTGCGGTCGCCAGTGTGTACGTAGCTTTACATGGCGCTGTTTTTGTGAATATAGAGAGATAATTAACATTCAAAAGTTCTCACGCCTCGGGTTAAGCTCTCACGGCTAATTATGTTACGCAATCTAGATTTTTTATAGGTCATTCAGATATGAAAGCCTGCTGTCGGTTACGGTACGGTTTAAGTTCTACGAGTATAAGTGATTGTTATAATTCACTACGCATAGGTCCCTACCACTTGGTTAAATGGCTTCCATGGAGTTATCCTGAAACTTAACAGTACGGAAGTTGTCGCTCTTCCTTGTGCCAAGGTGTCCTACACGCTTTCCTTTTTTTTATAAATGTTGAGGTAGCGCTTGATCTCAAGGCTTGTCTAGCTAGGCCAGACCAAGAATGAGGTCTACAATGGAGCGAGCATTCCCAGAAGGCACTGCCTCTCCCACGCACTGGCGGAACACGGCACTAACTGAGGTCCAGGAGTGTTGCAAGCGATTCCGTCGCCTAGGGTAGACCACTAGGTTGACCAAAGTCCTAGTCTGAAGGACACGTCGATTCCACTGGTTTACGTGGATATTGTTTTCATCTATACAGGATACGGCGGTGTAAGTCCACACCCAGTAGCAGGCTACGGGCTCGCCCAGCCGGACTACGCGGCAGCGGCTGCGGCGGCTGGCTACGGTGGCTACCAGTACCAGTGTGGTGCCTACCCGCCGCCACCAGCATACCCGCCACACGCCGCTCCTTACTCCCCGCCGTGCTACATGCCGCCGCCGCACGCGCCACACGACAAGCCCAAAGACAGCAGCAGGTGAATATTCACTTCGAAACATTTACCTTTCTATCGCCTACTCGACGAAGCTAGGACGAGACTTCGGTTGGTCCACAGACTGGATATGTGGCCTACATATTATATACTTATGTAAAATGCTGGCACAAAATGTATCGAGATCCGCATCGGCGCGCCCTGACAGCAAGCAGGTCAGTATTATATAAGGTTATTTGTCACGATTTCAGGTGCGATTAAGCTTGGACCAGCTAAGAATGTCTATCTTGATATTTTGTATTTTAGGTGCAAAAGATAGGTAAGTACAGTTATATTTAACTATGTTAATGTGGCCATAGGTATGTAGCTAGCAGGCTACATGGTACCTACAATTTTTCATCACTGTGACGTAGAATAACCTAGGAGATCCTTATTTTGGCTGAACGCCTAATATTTATTATCAGCTCCCAAGTTTATTACTCTAGTTGAATGTTTGCCCAAATACCTACTTATTTATTTAGTTTGCTAGTTAGGTGACTGTCTACCTATTAGCATTCGTGATTTTTTCATTGAGAATTGCATAATTTAAGTATAATGGAGCATCACTTCTCTTTAATCCAATAAGGTAAAGAGGAGTAAAACTTAAACATAAATTAAGTTACGAAACGTTTTTCTCATATATATTATTTCAACTGTTTTTCTAACTTAATAGGTGTACCTACGTACTATTTGTTGTTACTATTTTTTTACATTGTTGCATACACAGCTGCCACTCTACTGCTTTTACAAAACACTAACAAAACATTCCCTTTTGTTCATCGACTCGACTCTACATGAGAGAGAGAATTAAAACTGACTGAACTGAGTAGGACCTTGAAACGTTCTGACTGAGCATGACGTGTCATACGACGACGAAGTCTCATTCCCGCCAACAGAAAACCGTATCAGACATACAACAAACAAAAACAAACTATCTCGCTTCAACACTATCGAAAAAAATAAAAATAAACCACACTTGGCGTTAAAATAAAGTGAATCGCATACTTAACTTATCATAGGTTCTAAATAATTAAGTACTAATTATAATAACTGCCGTTAATAGTATTAATTTCAAAGTTCACAGTTACTTAAGCAAACTCACCAATGCGTGATATTTGCAGTTTGGCGCCTAAAGCATAATGTTATAGGTTAGAAAAAAACTCTACGAAGCGTATCCAAACATAAACTAAATACACACTCGGCGGATCATTCTAAATATACCAGCGGAGCGCGCAGGCGCGTTCGAGACTGCGCACGATCATGTCAGATAACCAACACACCAACGATAAGATACATTAATTTGAATATTTCTATCACTTCAACGTGACACACGGCGACAAGGACACCGATATGCGGCGGAACAGGTAAGAAAAAACTTTTGCAATAGTTTTACAAACTTTTGTTTTGCGGGACGTAAACAAAAAACAATTAACATGGCACACGTTTGATAGCAAAAAAAAACTTTGAAACATTTCTTCGAGTTTACGCGCAGATAAAGCTATTTCAAGGCAATCGTTTTCACTCTTTACTGGTCGGTTATACAGGTTCATGACATACTTTGTTTATCATTTAAAATAATAAGTTTCCGCTAGCATATTTTTATTTCCTTGTTTTATTTATCGCATATGTTTTGCACTAGCTGCCACCGGGATGACTATTATGGGAATTACCGGATTCGGGAGTGTCGGGAGCTAATCCAGTGTCCTGTAGAGAGCTGCGACGGGTCTGGTCACGTTTCTAGCAACTTCGCCACGCACCGCAGGCAAGCGGGATTCTCTCGCGAATTTTTCATTGCACTAACAATATTGACTGGAATGTAAAAATCGATGTTAGATTTAATCACAAATGTTGGAAGTCTTAAAACTAATGATGCACTCGTCGATAAATCAAGATCAATATTCACTGAGATTTTTAGGATCATTTTGAAACGTCAGCTACCTACATCTATTACTCGTATAACAATATGCCTTGCGGCTTCTAGCTCCAAAATAAATGTAAAAATAAAAATAAAATAGATACACCAAATTTAGTATACAATATTATGTATACCTACATAATGTTAAAGTTAATAGGTAGGTACCTACTCCAAAGATTACGTTACAATTCCATGTAGGTTTATATGTTTAAAAACGATAGGTCGATTTGACTTTTTTTTGACAAAAAGTAATAAACTGTTCCATTTTGTTAATAGCAAATACCACAGCAACTAGTCAGTAGGTAAATATAATATTATAAAGAGCCACAGCAACTAGTCAATAGGTAAATATAATATTATAAAGAGAAAAACCTTCATTACTTTACAATAGTAACGCAAAGGTAAATAAATTTGAATTTGTCATTGAACTGAACTTGCATAAATTTATTACGTCGCAAATAGTCGTGGTAAAGCATCAGCATTATACAATAATAGTTCTCATAGGAAGTTTTCGTGTGTTTTCAATCACATATATGTACTTTTAAATGCAAATAATAGTTCATGCTCAAAGAGGATAATAATTGTACCAACTTAGTAGGTGGTTTCGGATATACTTGTCCACACACTACATCTATCTATGTATTTACAACACACAAAATCTTGCACTAAATTCAAAAATACCTTGAGGTTTTTTTATGGGTTTCGAAGTATCTACAAACAGCAGACTGAAGGTCGAAGATTCCTGCTATACATTATGTGGACCTAGAGATATTACACATTTGCACAGCCGTCGTTCAGACAAGTTGCGCCCCTGAGCAGCAATTTGCGCACTTCCGTGCCAATTGGCGCACTCCCACAAGATTATGATGCAAAACTAACAGCATGACATATTGTTCCGCTTTTACGATGTTCTCATGTTCCTTAATATCATCCATATTGAGCGTTTGCGTGTGTCTGGAATCACTGAAAGTGTGTTGCTAGCTTTATTTGGTTGTACTTAGCAAGAGTAGATTACATGAGTGTAAATGGATGGGTAGAGCTAAGGATGGTGTCAGGGATGATAAGGGATCGAGCGATGAGGTACAGTCCGATACAGGAGAATGGAGGAAGATATGTTGTGCCAACCCTATAGAGTGTAGGATAACGGACAGGAAATAACAGCGAATATTATTTTATTTATTCATACGTTATACGGTCTTGATCTCGAAACTTGTTTATGTAATAAACATAAATATAAAGACAAACATAGTACGAGACGGCAAGTAGTAGGTAGGTAGTGCACTCTAATGCTTAGGTTATGCATCAAAGCCTATTTACATGTTTTAGCACCCACGCGAACACAGATATTACGTTATTGCATCTTGTTTGTGATTCATTGTAGGCTACTAGTTTTGACTTGCTAATCAACATATCGCAAAACAAATTGTAATCGACGCGGTCCATGCCTCTGTTAATTGACATGAGGCTAGAATCATATAATACCTAACAAGTACTAACATATTTCATTCACGTATACCTACGTTTATGTTGATGGAGGCACCAACAATTTCATTTCACAAGTGAACCAGCGTAAGGGTGAGTGTGATTCGCAGACGAGGTCTAAGCGCGCGCATTCTTCCCATTATTTATATATAGAATTTGTATTATTCGGTTAAAAGTTTGTACCTACAGTCCTTCGATAACGTATTAGGTATAGTCTCAATACAGATTCAGTAAAAAATAATTAAAAAAAAAGAATCATGCAAATCAGACTTTAGTTGACGGGATGTTAAGCTGTGTTCCATTGAGGAGTCCTGATCCCCTGGTCCTAAGATCTTCATCAGATTTTCACTAAATTAAAATGGGACCAATTTTAAAATTTATCTTATTCTCTATCGATCAAAATAAGAATTAAGGAAATCGGTTATGAAGTCGCAGTGTAATCAGTAGATATATGGATAGTTAGGTAAGTTTAAATTCTTCACTACTTACAATACATAACAAAATACAGATAAATAAAAAAATTGAAAACAGAAAGATATAGGTAGGTACCTATAGTAACAAATCCGCTAAATTAGTTTGAAGTCCGTCCAAGTAATTTTTTCAAACTAATTTAGCGGATTTGTTACTCTATATCTTTCTGTTTTCAGATTATTTATTTTGCACAATGTATTTCCGCAAAATAACGCCTGAATCAATTAGCTAATTAAAATAAACTTAATCTAAGCGACGCTAGTGCCGCCAATAGTGGGCATACATAGAAAATACGGTCCGAATTCAGAACCTCTTCCTTTTTTGGTCGGTAAAAAAATCAAACGCCCAACTCTCTACTCGATGAATTATGATATCAGAATGTTATGTTGACATTGAAAATACCTCAGCATCGTACATATTTATTTCCCTAGTAAAGGTAATCGTCAGTTTATCGAATCACTTTTATTTATACAACAAAAGATAAAATTAAGTACTAAATGCTTTTAAAAACTAACCTACTTATTCGAACTTATCGTGGGTATAACGTTAACCAACATAATAATTTAAACCAACATTTGTTTTGTAATCTACTGCCAGCTCGTATGGGAAAATTTTGTTGACCATTCCTTTGCCAAAGATTTTAAAGGACCGTATTAAACGTAACTTACTCAAACAAGTAAATCGAAACTATCTGCACTTAAGCTACGATAAACATGCAAAATTAACACAACATACATACCTACATCATCAACACCAATAAAAAATATATTCCACTCTAATACGACGAAAGCTATAAGCAGTCTAATTCAAGAAACAAGTATTACGGCAGCTATGACTACGTTTATGAACACAAATAATTGGACTATCGCATGTCGTCTTGTTACATGAAATAGACCGTGAATCAAACTCATAGCCACAAAAGCAACAGCAAAAATATATGTCTTCTAAAATAAGCTGCAAGACTTAGCCCCGCCACGGCATTGTAAGCAGTCTGTATATGTGCAGTCTATCCGGGTGTCCGCGCGTCGACCGCTCCCAACTCCAACCGCACTCCCAAGAGCTGAAGTGCCCCACCCCGGGCTGCGACGGCTCCGGCCACGTCACCGGGAACTACTCCTCACACCGCTCGCTCTCCGGCTGCCCGCGAGCCAACAAGCCCAAGAGCAAGCCTAGGGACGGACAGGACTCTGAGCCCTTAAGGTGAGACACTTTTCTGCAAGAGATTTGATGCCCCATTCTTTAAAAATCACTAGAGTTTAGTAACACGTGTAGGACCCAGGCGTAAACAAGTATGCGCCTCTAGGTCAACTGACGTATACCAATAGCTCATTAGTCGTGACATTATGTTATCGTTTACTCGTTACGTTTACAATAAGATTTGGTCATTTTCACGCTGCTCAGATGCCCTATACCGGGCTGTGATGGATCTGGACACGCGACAGGGAAATTCTTATCGCATCGAAGGTAAGACCTTATTGTTTGATTGTTGGTCTCGTTTTGTGTTTGACCTTTGTCTAGCTAGGTATTATGACTACTTATGTATCTTTTCTCCCTATAGTGCATCAGGGTGTCCGATCGCGAATCGCAATAAGATGCGAGTGCTAGAAAGTGGCGGGACAGTTGAACAGCATAAGGCGGCCGTCGCAGCAGCGGCTTCGGCCATCAAGTTCGATGGCGTGAACTGTCCAACCCCTGGGTGTGATGGCTCTGGGCACATAAACGGCTCATTTCTGACGCATCGCTCGTTGTCCGGGTGTCCGGTGGCTGGTGTGGTGACGCCCACGTCCCAGCCGAAGAAGCCAAAGTACCCTGATGATATCACGCCGCTTTATCCGAAACCTTATCCAGGTGCGAAGAGTTTTCTGTTACAATTGTACTTTCTGAATTTTACTTATTTAAGGATAATTTTGTGTAGTTGCAAAATCACAAATCTAACATATTCAATCTCAAATCTTTGTTTTTAAAAATTAAGTTAAAATATTAATTAAACATATTTGAGCGGATTTCTTACTAAGCTTTGATTAGGTACTTTAAATCCTTTCAGGCATGGAGATGAATATGCAAACCGGAAATGGCGAGGACCTGATGACGCTAGAACAGGAAATAACGGAGCTTCAGAGGGAGAATGCGCGCGTCGAGTCTCAGATGATGCGGCTGAAATCGGATATCAACGCTATGGAAACCCATCTTACGCATGGAGAGAGGGTAAGGACATTTTTTTACTACCTCTTCAGAAGGCTCAATTTCACATTATGAGAAAAACAATAGGGACAGGAATTTATGATTTTACTTACTTACCGCAAAACATTTCAATAAATAAGCGATGATTTAAAAACAAAGATCACGCTAAAAATTGTGTGAAAGAGTCTTCTGAAATGGTTTGCCTCTAAGAGTGATATTAGCTCTCTCCTTTATTTATCCTGTGCTCCTTTAATTTTGGTCTTAAAAATGATATTTGCTTTAGTTATTCTGTGGTATAAGTTGCCTTCCCAAAATTATAATCCAGAAATTTTTGTCTGACAACTTAGATGGTACAGTCATGGCTACAGACATCCAACTTTCAGTGTCACTAACACCATTCGTAAGTACCATTCTATTTTCATTGTGGTACCTTATCTAACACTAGAAGCCATATTGCAACAACACTCGAAGATAAATTTCCTAAAATAGGCAGCGGATCGTATCAATATTATTTTAACCAAACTTGTGTAGGTTAAAATATTATTGGTTAAATAAATTTTGGAGATCGGCGACGAGTGCATAGACAGGCCTGGAAGTTCAAAATCACGGTGACGAGTTTACATGAACCCAACTAAATTTTTTATAAACGTCAAACTAAAGTAAAATTTTCTTCTATTCCAGGAGAACCAGATTAGGTTGCAGCACAATAACAACCTCAACGAATATTACGAGAACCTTCGCAACAACGTCATCACACTCCTAGAACAAGCGAAGATTCCCGGCGGGGGTACGGTCCCCCCTACCGCCACCGCCGCCCCCGGGGCACCCCCATTGGTCGCCTGTGAGAAACCAGCCCACGACAACTTTGACTCCTACCTTACCAAGCTCCAAAACCTCTGCTCACCCGATGGCTACTGTCCCGATGAAAACAGACCTATCTACGAAACTGTGAAAAACGCGCTTCAGGACTTTACAGTGCTCCCGACACCCATTTAAGGCTCACCTAGCGCCGCCGATACGGACCGTCAGTGAACTAAAAGGCCTTGGCGGCGCTTAGAAGTGATCACTAGTGCAAAACGAACGCTATTCACACTAAAATTGACAGTGACAATGAAAGTGTCGTGTTGAAATATTTGTGTTCTATTCTAGGGTACTAGATGTGTTTTTAAAAACCGTTGTATACGATGTGTGACTTCAATACCATCTCACGCGATTCATTCGACTTTAAGCACTAGGCTGGATAGACTAAATTTTTAATATTGTTATTCGTATGCTTAAAGTTAATGTTAGGTTTATACATATTGTATTTACTGATAAGGGATTTTAGCCAATACTGAAAAATTATGTAAATATTGTACGTAATAATGTCTGTTATAGGTATTAAGGTATCGTCTGGTTCGCCGGTGTCTAGTTGATCTGCGGTCTCATCAGGTTTTATCAAACTGGTATATAGAGTAAAATAGTTTGTAAGGGAAACTATTATTCTGTCTTAAATTTCATAATACTGGGAATGTGCCAAAGCTTCTGTTCACAGCAGCTCCCGACGCTGACGTTTTAAGACTAAAGTATTGAGATAGACATTAAAAGCGATGTAAAAATGAATCCCTAGGGGACATTCTAGTCAGATTTTGTAAATAAAATGTGAATAATGATAGTTATCGCACCGCAAGGGCGTTTTTGACTATTCGTACTAGGAAAATAAGATCTCACTAGATCAAGTAAGATAATTCAGTCATTATGGATAATCAATTTTAGAAATAGTCATTCATATTTGTTTGTTAGCAAAATGTTCACTCGCTGTTATTATGTTACGTGTTATTTATTGTTACATACGAATTGTGATAAATTAATTATCTCAAGTTATTCGTTATTTTGCTACGTTCTGAATTATTTTTAAAGGCGCTTGACAATACGTGCAATTAAATTTTTGGATCAAGTCGTTTTGCTATTATTTAAAAAGTACATTGTCTCACAGGAATAATTGTATTCGCATTTAATATTAAACTTAATAATATGTTACTACTCTGATTGTCATTATATGTTTCTGTAAAATATTGAGTATGTGTTGTTAAAGAGAATAAAATAAATACAAGATTAAATCCATGTTTCGGTGCTTTATTTACAGGGTAATCCATGCTTAGACTTTTCTTTATAAACAAAACATTTTTTTTTGATCCTAAGATTCCGTTTTATTTGATTAGGTAGGTTAGTTATGTTCGTCAATAGCACTAATCGATTTACAATTTAGTCACCAGCTTCTTAATAGATAAGTAGGTACCTACTTGCTAACTTTCGCACTCGCTTACCATTACCAATGCGCCGCATTTTGTTATTCGCAGAACGTACCTAGATCCCGTCAATTATAGTTAGTTGAAAAACCTAATAATATAACAAGTGAACCGCTTTACTGCAACAGTTTAATAGCCAAAATTCATATATAATAAAGAACTGTCAGTCTGTTTTTTTTTTATTTGTGAGACTAACATATCAATGTGACTGCACTCGCTTCCTCGACATTTCGAAATCTTGAATCTTGAATCGAATAAGCCCAAGGCTACACTTTCATACTTTGGAAGGTTACCTTTAGCTACCTACTACTAGCTACGCTACAATGTAGATACCTACTTTATTTATCTAGGTAACAATCTCGATTCACTATCCACCTAGTAGGTAGGACAACTAGGTAGTCGAACCAAATAACAAACCTAGGTAGGTACCTAGGTTTATTATTTGGTTCGTTCTTCCAAAAATCGCCATTGACCCGACGACCCATTAAAATATTTTAACAAATATTATGTAACTGTGCTTCAGAGGATTAGTAGCTAGAAAATGAAATGCCTTTCGTGCGATATAGGTACCTTCGTGATATCGCACGGGGAAATTTGTAGGTACAGTTGCCTTCAGTGATATGGAGGTGCCTACCTACTATAGGTAGGTAATACTGTTAATAAAAAAATATTACAGGACGTTAATTTCACACAGCGCCATCTTGCACCAAACAAAGCATAACTTGTTATATGAGAACTAGATTACGGATAGCTAGAATACTTATATGTACATTGTTTTTTTTTTTGTAAAAAGATACGTACTATATGATTCAACACCCATCGTTAGTATTTTATTATCTGTGCCCAAACACAGAACAAATATCTTTAATCATCACACAAATGTTTGTCCTAGGTGGGAATCGAACCCACAAGCAACAAATATATCTATCAGTCTACCTTTAAGCAATCTACTGATGAGCTATTTAGTTTTATCTAGTTCTAGTAGTCTACCTAATGGGAAATAATAATAGCTAAAGACTACATAATTTGGTTATTTAACCTTTGGTAAGGGCAATTACAGAACACTTGAGCATCCCGGCGGGTATGGGTGAAGAGTTGAAAACTATGGGGACTGACTGGTATAGGTAGAATGGAATAAGTATGCATAATTGCATGGAATATGGCTACTACCCATCTTGTGTAAGCCGGACATGTCAACTAACATCTAATCTAATTTAAAACCGACTTCAAAAAAAGAAGGAGATTCTCAATTCAGCTGCATGTTTTTTTTTGTTTGTTACTCGATTATACTCCGCCAATTCGAAATTGATTTTAATGATTCTTATTTTGCTGCTTTCCTGTAGTGTTTATGGTCACTAGAGTAGTTAAGACTAGTATTGAACTGCTTACTTTCCAGTATCATTATCATCATTGACTGATGAAGAAGCTAGACGGTAGGCAATTCACAGAAACTCCGCAATTAAACAATTTATCATCATCATTGCAGCCCATAAAAGTCTCCTGCAGGACATGGGCTTCTCCCAATGCTAAAGAAAGCAATGGAGGGTTTCGCCATAATCACCACGCTTGGCAGGCGTGTTAATGTAATGATACTTATATTTTTTTTTTGTAAATACATAGGTATTTTCTTTATTTCTTCGTGTGACTGTGTAACATTTCTGGTAACAGACTTTACGTTTGGCATGTAAATAAAAAAACAGGACAACAGGATAATGGGAACGAAAAATCGTTCCCACTATCCTGACAAAGTGCACCCCTACACAGCACTAAAGTTAGATCCGATTTTTTTTTTTAAGGTCATCTGTATTTTTTGTAGTTTTTTGTTCCCATTATTGCATAGATATTTCCCAGAATCCCGTATTATTGCACCCTCACAACACTTTTTTATAGGGTGTCGGAGACGTCGCGTGGTGTCGTAGGGTTTACAACGAAAAAAAGCTAAACAAACAATTTTGAATAAAAAATGGAATCAACTTCACCACTAAAAACTTAAAAATAGCTATAATGGTAGTTCATATAATTTGAAGGCAGCGCCATACAATAAACATGTTGTTGAGCTTGGCAATTCGGCACCAACTTCAAATTATATGAACTTATCCTTAGAGTTATTTTTAAGTTTTTAGTGGGGAAGTTGGTTCCATTTTGAATTAAAAATTGTTTATCAACTTCATTGTCAATCTGTGGCCGTCAGTCAATAAGTGAAGTGGGAGACCTGCGTCTCCGCCTATTTAGGAGTCCATAAAGACCGGTCATTGAGCATGACTACTTATAATGTGGATTTGACGCAGATATGGATCGCCCGTGCAACGCTCCGGCCAGTCTTAACTTCGAGACTGTCAATAAAAGTAGTAGAGCCCCTTGTGAAAGGGCTCGTCCGGGAAAATACTACCATACCTATTTCAGCCGCCAAGCAGCTGTGCACCCTTTAAATCGGAACAAGTATTGCTGTGTTCCGATTTAAAGGGTATGGTTGCCTTGCGTGCCCGTAGCACGCGAGGCTTGACACAGGCTTTATGCCTCAAGTTGACGGGCAATGCCGTGTAGGCTATGTTCTTTGTGGGTTTGACCTACGCAGTAAGGCATTGTTATGGACAAGAGTGCACTTAACATCAGGTGGGCTATTTGCTTGTTCCGTCTCCTAGTTGTATAAAAAAACCCAAGATAGGAGTCTATAAAACCTGCATCAACTCGCGCTTAAGCATTGAGGACTTTGTGGTAGGTATTCATAGCGCATCGATTGTATGACCGCGTTGACAACTACCGCTATACCCACGACAAATCATTCGCTCATCTGCACACGCCACCACCGGATGATGGGAAACCCTGGTGACTCCTGCCCATTAAATACTGGGCACACCTGACTCTCCATAGAATTGCAATCAGAAAGATACCAGCTCAATGAAACCTCTTGATGCCAAAGCATTGCCCCGTGATCTTGTGATAGACTTAGTAGCCACAAAAGTTGATACTATTGGTAAGCTGATTAAATAGCGCCAGCTAGAAGCCCTTACCCGCAGCTTTGTTAAAGAAAAGATGCTTTTCCGTCAGTCAAGATTAATATGTTAATGTCAAAACCACATGGTGCTTATTTCATTTCGTGTCTAATCTAAGTTTTGTTTTGTTGACAAATTGATAAAATTCGTTCATCTATCATATATATCCTAGTATTCCTCGTCGTCGTAAATAATATTGCATAAACGTTTGAATTTAATTAAGTAAAATGAAAGCTGAACGCAAGGTAACTTCAACAAAATAACCGTTTTCCGCAAACAAGATTCGATTCAATTCAAACATGTTTTGAATCCGATCACTCAATTTGTGGTGAAACATAATCGCTAGATTTTATTGCAGAAACGCTACTTCGATACAAATGATGAATCTGAAATCCCTGCAAAGAAGACTCAAGGCGTGCACAAAAAAAAGGAACACAACAAATTTCAAGAAACTGAAACTAGCGCCAGCGACGATGTGCAAGTTTACAACATAAAATTAACTGCTCGAATGCTAAAAGAACAGATGATAAAGGTCAGAATACACAGATTATATTTTATTATAGTGATTTTTTTCGTCCAGGAAAGTAGGACAGGTGTGAGTAAATAAAGAATAAGTAGAGTCCTATCGTATGTGCCTAACCTATGTAAGTACTTACAGAACTCAAAAAGAGCCGAGTATATTAGAGGTAAGAAGAAGAAGAAAGAAAAGTTTCCTGGCAGAGCCTCAATCAACCCCGAGAAATTGGAAGCACATTCTAGAGGGGAAGGTGTAGGTGCTGGTGTTAGACATCCTCTTTATGCCGAGAAACTAAAGAAAAAAGAAAAAAAAATCCACTTGGCTCAAGAACAAGCTGCTAGGGCTGAAATATTACTGACTGAAGACCAAGGGTAAGTATTAATTATTGTAAATTTTTACACTGTAGAACTTTCTTCCATTGTCTACCCTGGCAAAATTTTCACTAGATATGAGCAAAAAAAGCTTGGTTAATCAAATGGCTAAAACTAACAAGGTGGGTTTTTTACATAATAGAATAAATGACTTCATAAAACTTTTAAGCATTTAGCAATTACAGATTTGTAAAGCAAGGCATTTAAAATCTTGCAAAGATCTCATTTTTGAATAACTTCCTAAACACCTACTTTTTACCTTATAAATAAAGGATATTCATGCTTAAGTTTACAATATGACAACATTTTTACAAAACATTATGTAATTTTCAGGGGTTTAGAAGTAGGTGATGATATTAAAACTACATCCATCAACCAGAGAGTCATCGCTCAAAGTGTGGACATTGCAGCTGCATCAAAAATATTTGAACTGGAACTGGAGTTTGGACCATACAGAGCAAAGTACTCAAGGAACGGTCGGCATCTGCTGCTTGGCAGTAAGAGAGGGCATTTGGCAGCTTTTGACTGGGTTACTAAGAAGTTGCACTATGAAATCAATGTTATGGAATCTGTTCATGATATCAGGTAAAGTAGAATAAATGGTGACCACATTCATTAATAACTGAACCTTTTTTTTTTTTTATTTGATGATAGCCATGCGTTTGACCACCAACTCACTTGAAAAACAAGTACAGATGTGGCCTAAGATGGAGCACGCTTGTCTAAAAGGAACCTGTTCACTCTGGACTTGAAGACTCCAAGATTGTATTGGTGCGGAAAAACAGATGAGGGTAAGGAGTTCCATTCCGTACCAGTATGAATAATAAAGGTAAAGGCAAATTGATGCGTTCAACATAATGGAACATCTACAAGGTACGGATTGTAACCTGCTGTATGTCTGCTAGTCCGGTGATGGAAAGTATCAAGTGCACACTCGCCAAAGTGGTATTTATAGAGCACAGACAACCTGGTAACCCGTCGTCTGTGATCTAGGCTGTGCAAACTGGCCTCAATGAGTGAATAATCATCTATAAGTCTAGCAACACAACACTCAATCGAGTCCAGGGCTTCAAGCTGGTACTTGGCTGAGCCATCCCAGAGATGAGACCTTAAATAGGTACTTATGTACATTACGGTACATACCTCCCTAAAAGATGCATTACACAAATTTTTTTCTTTCATTGAAATCTGCTGGACGAATAGATTAGCATAGAATAGAAATACGAAAGACATATACCTAGGTACATTAAATATTGCAAAAAAAAAACCTAACAAAATTAACACCAGACACCAGCCCAAAATAATACATAGCAACCACAACCACTGTCAAGAGTGTACAGACTGGGATGAAAGTATTCGTGAATACACAAATGTTTGTCCTGGGTAGGAACCAACAATAAGAGAGTCATACAAAAAGTTTTACAGATGATCTTTCATAAGATAGATATCAATTCCAGCTGGTTGCACGTAGAGACGATGATGGCGGTAGCGCAGAAGGAATGGCTGTACATTTACGACAACACCGGTGTAGAGCTGCACTGTGTGAAGGCCATGGACAAAGTACTGAGAATGGAGTTCCTGCCTTACCACTTTCTGTTGGCTGCAGTTGTAAGTACCCTCTATACAAAATGCAAGTTGCAATGCAATGCAAAATGCATAAGTCCATTCTACACTTCAAAGTCAAAGTCAAATATTTTTTTTAGATTTTTAGGATCATTTTGAAACGTCAAATCTACCGCCTGTTCGGAATCGCGACCAGCACACAAGGAGAAAGGCAAGAACCTCGGGCTGGTTAATTAATTTTTTGATGATCCACTATGCAGTGACCCCTCCAACTCAGCCCATGGGTGTCGTAAAATCCGACGTAGGAGGACTTGTTGAGATCAACAGAAGAAAAGCTGTAGCTTCCTCCTATGTATTATCTATACAGTTACTGCTATCACCAATCCGCCAGCCAAGCGTGGTGAATATGGCTACAGCTTTGGAGGAGACTGTTCTGCAGTGGACACTAATGGGCTGTTGATAATGATTATGATAAGTACACTAGTACTAGGATCACAAAGTACTCTTAATATGACACTTTGGATCTATGGAACAACCACATAGCTGTTCTTTGACTCAAATTGTGGGAAATACGGATATCTCTAGGTTCAAAAATTGTTACTATCCCAAATTTTGTCTGTGTGTTTTTTTTGTACGACGAGGAAGCGCTTGGCCTTCATCTCACTTGGTTTCAAGTTGAGGTAAGGTCGAAGGTGGAGGCGCACTTCACCCGGAATCCTCAACAAACTGAGGAACTGACCATCTTACCTCTAAATGCCGGAACACAACATTTTTTTTAAGAATTATTATTGGAATTATATGATAAATAAAGATGGAAGTGCACTTCACCCGGAATCTTCAACAGACTGCAGAACTGGCTATCTTACCTGTACATGCCGGAACACATCAATTAGAATTAAGTTTTTATGACATACTTAGATAAGATGATGTTGGCTGGTCAGGTGGTCTGAAAACAAGCCCTACCAGCTACCAAATACTCTGAGTGATCTAACGTCAATGCTCAAAGAAAGGGAATCACAAAGTCGTATTGTGGGTCCATTGTTTAATACTTTAAATTATTTCAGAATGAATATGACTTTATGTCATGGCTGGACATCTCAATAGGCGAGATTGTGGGTCACTATAGAAACAACATGGGCCGGTCGGCCGTCATGACTCAGAACCCATACAACGCGACTCTATGTCTGGGCAGTTCCAAGGGTGTCGTATCTCTATGGACGCCGACAGTGAAACAACCATTAGCTAAGATATTGTGCCATAAGACGCCGTTGACAGCCATTGCTGTTGATAGTAGAGGAATGTAAGTAAATAATTACCTATTAATTAATCTGGCAATTGCCGCGCGATCTATGCAGTTACTAGTCAAACGGATTTTTTTTTAACTTTTTCTTAGTGCACCTACCCCTACAAAACTACACTACAAAAGGAAGCTATCCTAAAAAATTCAAGTCTCTGTGACCTTTGGTTTGGTCTGTATTTGTGATAGTACAATTATTTAACCGCCTTTATGGTCTAAGGTCTAGTGGTTCGCCTACCGGCTTCAGATCCAGAGGTCCCGGGTTCGATCCCCAGGGGAGTACAATGTTGTGCTTGGTTTGGTCGGTGGTACGACTTTGTCGTCCGCCTGGCTAGCTACCACCATCTTACGTAATTCTGTCGCCATATATAAGGGCATGTGTCATCAAGCTGACTGTATAACCACAGGTACATGGCAACAAGCGGCGTAGACAGGAGCCTGAAGATATGGGACATTCGCAACCTGGACGGACCCTTACAAGAGTACCGCCTGCGCTCCGCCGCTGACGATCTCGAGTTCTCGCAAAAAGACATGCTCGCCGTCGGCTTGGGCGATGTCGTTGAAGTATACAAGTAAGTACGGAGACATGTGTTTACATGACTATTTTGCAGACAGGCATCTGGATTACACTGGTCGTAGGACCTGTAAATGTACACCTAGCTAGCGACTACCCTGCCGATGTCTGGCGCCCGTGTGTTCCGTCAGTACGCGGTTAAGCTCGCTCCATCGTCCACCTAATCTTTGCTCTTGCCTAGATAACATGAGCAAAACAAGGATTTGATTTCAAGTCAGTTTTTTTTTTCAGACTTCTTATTTAAATGTTAAGCTGTCTAGAGAAAAAAAATTGTCATCCTCAAGGAATTTTAGAAAAAAAAAAACATTGCGGATTTCTCACTACAATAAATTTGCTTTTAGATTATTACATGACAATGATGTTGAATGACAAGCCTTTGTTACGCTTCCAGAGACACTGGTTGAACATTTTAATTTCTTTCTGAAGTCTGTCGTTTCAGGAGGCTTATTAGTGCATTACGTATATCCGTATATTTGGAACATCCATCCTTATTCCATACGTATTTTCATTTTCATATTTGAGTGTCTGTTTGTTTATTTATCTGTTATCTTTTCACGAACAAACGGCTGAACGGAATTCAGGAATTGGCAAAATCTTGGTGATCTATAAAAGAATGCAATGAAATCTAACTCATATCTTCTTCATTTTCAGTAACTGCTGTACTCAAACAGTAGACCGGCCATACATGAGGCACAGAATGTCCAAATCTATTGGCAATTTCAAGTTCTGCCCGTACGAAGACGTACTGGGCATCGGGACAAGCAATGGCTTTACTAGCATCATCATACCAGGTACAGCATTCATGGTGTCTAGTGTTCAAATCATAAATTGTATGTGTACTATATGTGTACGATTTAGATTTAAAGTGGTTACTGGGTAATGTGGCAAATCCTCCAGTAGGAGTCTCGGGTCCGAAAGTGGTTATAGAGTTCACAGATGAATGTAATCAAACAAATGCAGCCCCAATCCCATACTTGGAAGGGTCGCCACAGCTCGCTCTCCATTCCACTATCCCCTGTCACCCATCCATGTCTTCTTTGGTTACCCCTATGTCAACTTTCCCATCGCTCTGTAAGTAAACACTCCCTTTACTAGTCACGTTACTTTCTTCCCTCCAAATCACATGTCCATATCACGCTAACCTATTAGGTACTCCAATATTTCCGTCACTGGCGCTTCTTTCAGACTTATTCTTATGTACTCATTTCTAATCTTGTCCATTCTTGGCACACCAGACATTAGTTAGACCAACGTTCGCATCTCAGTCATATGCACTTTTTTTTTTATTCGTCATGATCCATTAAAACATTTAAAGTCTGTATTATATATTGCTAGTATATTTCGTCCATGATTATACTCAGAAATATCTTTCAAACAAAGAAAACTAAATTAAAGTTATTTTAAAAAAGTTATTTAAAAAAAACTGTGTAACCAGGTTCCGGCGAGCCGAACTTCGACGCGCTCGAAAGCAATCCGTTCCAGAACAAGACACAACGAAAGGAAGCGGAAGTCAAGGCTCTGCTCGACAAGATACCCGCGGAGCTGATCACTCTAAACCCATTCGAGGTCACGGAGGTCGACGTGCCCTCTATGCAGCAGATGATGGAAGCCAAGAAGAGCCTTTTGGTAAACTCCAACTTTATCAAACTCTCTAAACCATTGGCGGTTGATCAAATTGTATGGATTTGACATAGCATAGAAGTGTCACGTGACTGTTGCAAACAATTTTACCTTCCCCGGGCGTAAACGCCAAAGGAAAGTCAAATGTAACTCCCGTTTTTATACTCTTAAATGGACTATTGTGCGTAAGGAATTGGCTTAGTATAGTCCGCTGCAAGACGACTTGCATTGATTTGATAATTTTTCACCTTTCCTTTCATTCATCAGTATTTGAAGCCAAAGAAGGTGGACGCTACACCGAGACGAAAAAACAAAGGCAAGACCGCTGCGGCCAGGAAGAAAATTATCAAGGAAGTTGGGCGACAAGTAAGTTGAAACATTATCTCTGATAAGGAAATTTTCGAAACAGAGGTACCTACCTAGTTTATTTACGAATAATCTGGTGTCAACACTACCTTAGAAATAAACTGTATATAACAGTTACTAAGTGCAAGATAACCCTTTCCTGATTTGTTGGAGCAGCACTGGCATGGTACCCACAATTAAAAACAATGCCCATGGATCGACCAGTAGAACTCTGCTCTGCTCTCGAGATCGGACCACGGGCATTTAACGGTGCCTAACGCTTTCAGAGACTTTTAGCCGCGGACACCTCGTTTTCAAAACAAAAATGGCGAAAAGAGATCATTTATTAGTCTGAAAATAACATCTGAAAGTTCTTTTACAGCAACAAATTGTCGACCATATTATTTTCAATAGACTGATCGTCTAATCATTTATAAGTAAAACACGCCAAAAAATCTTCATCTTTGGAAGAACACATTGTCATGCGGCGACACAAGCCCTGCTGATAAATTTTGCGTACCATGAAGTGCATAGAGTAACGAAGTATCGTGTCGGTAAGCCGAGTGTGTACCTTCCATTGCACCGATAAATCAGGAAAGGCCGAGTTTGTAGCGGCTCTGCAAATAATAAAGGAACATTCCTGTCGTACCGTGGAGCGACTAGATTATTATTTGAGATGGATGGATACTACAACATGACATGACTACGACATTAAATCAAACCACCTACTTGGAATAAGCGTCGTAGTGTTACTGGGATCACCAACCTGACAGTGATTGTGGCAAATTTCACTCTTTAGCAAAGGCCTATGAAAGCCTTAGCTCAAGAATGAAATTTGACTTTAACGGGCTGTGATGATGAGATTAGTTCAACGATTGATTGATCTTTCTTCTTTTTGTTTCTAGGAATTTGTACAGCAGTCAATAGAAGCCAAGAAGCTATTGGATTTGCCAGAACAGCAACGGGCGCCAAAACAATCATTTGGGGTATTAGATCGATTTGTGTCAAAGAAATAAAAATACATATATGTTATCCGAAAAATGTATTTCCTTCTGATATAGGAACTTTTAACAGTTTTACATTACATGATTACTTTCTATTGAAGTAAGACAACATGATCAAAAAATAGGTTTCGAAAAAAAAACAACTTTTAAACTAAAGAATTATAAAACAGTTACATAAATCTATGAAGCTAGGTCCGCTGCTTAACCTGCAATATTTAACTATAATCGAGCTAAATTCGAAGATATTTCCAATTTAACAACCAATTGTAGGACCTTAGCTTAATACTGTTGCTCTGCTTATGAAATGTCGAAAAGGTCGCACAAACCTTCCGAGCCTCTCAATGAGAAGGAAAAGTCACTTTCCGTTATAGGTGGACTTAATCTAACGAGACAATCTGAAAAAGAAAAAAATAGTATCACACTTTTTTTTATTGGTGATATTAAAGGGCTTTTGACCACCAGCTTACTTGAAAAACAAGTAAAGATGTGGCCTACTTTGATATGTCCAGTGCAAAACGGGAGCAAAATTCATTATTAATCAACATTTGGGAAATTATACATTTTGGGAATTCAACTTTCTGATCCTAAAGGAAAAATTCATTGGTGCAGGCCGATGATCAAAAAATTAATCAAACGAATCGGACCTCAATTTGTGGAGATATTCTCTATGATTTACTGTTTCTTGTCAAGGAGTTCTAGTCTGCAGGTCCAAAGTTGGTCCAGGTCTTTAAAATGCGACCAATTTCAGACCATCTATCGAAAAAAAAATACCATCCGAATTGAGAACCTCCTTAAGCATAATGAGTAACGTAAATAGAAAGTAAAATAGCTTTTGCCCGCGGCTTTGACCAGTACATGGATAAAAATTCGCCTCTGTTCTTCTCCATGGTGTCACATCACACATCAACAGCCTATTTGTATCCACTGCTGGATTTGTGATCGCAGTACATTTGTAGGTAATAAACAGGTGGAAGCTGCTACCCTAGTGGTGAGATCCCTTTGTCGGCTTTTACGACAGCTGGGTTGGAGGGGTCGACCTTAAGCCGCGACCGCCACGGCACAACACGTGCACGACACGGTGCACTATATCCATCCTAAATCCAATTATGATTGATCAGCAATTTTTTAATGTTTGTATATGAATTGGTACATTTAAGTTTTACTACTTGTTCATCTCTATGAGCTAAGCTTGTAAGTACCGTTTCCTAAATCAATAGGTATACCTATGCATAAGTTTTAATAATAGTGAATAGTTAGTCTTCTTACTATTTGCATATAGGGTATTGTCACATTTTGTTGTTAGACCTTCAACTTCATCATCAACATCTGTCAAATCATTGTCATCATTGTCTTCATCTGATTCCTGAAAACAAACATCCATGCGTACTCGTCAAGATATTGTAACACAACATAACGAAAGTTGAAGAAAGAGTATATCTACTCAGATTTTGGATTAACTTGAATGTTCCCAATTTGAAAAATTCTTGTTGCAAGGTCAGTTTAGTTAGCAATAGGTAATCAAATAATACAAAGCAGGTATGAATTATGGATTGATAAAGATTTGTTATATGTAAGTAGAACTATATTGCCTATGAATGCTTCTTTGAACACCAAGAGAATCACTTGAAAGTTTTATTTTATTTTACGATAGGTTAGCACTTGGCCTTCATCTCACCTGGTTACAAGTTGAGATAAGGCCGAAGTTATGGAGGCGTTCTTCACCCGGAATCCTCAACAAACTGAGGAACTAGCTATCTTACCTCTAAATGCCGGAACACAACAACACTCTTAGGAATTTTAAAGACTTAATACTGTATTAGTGTTTTGTTCTCTATGAACAATATTGGCAGAATGACCTTTCCGCAACTTAAAGAAATTTCTATCTAACTACACTACAGGGAACCAGTATAGGATAAAAGTAAGTATAGGATATAACTGCAGTGGTGCAAGTCTTAATGCTGGGACGAAGCACCACTGTTGTGTCAATTCAAGTGACACAGTTAGAATTACGAAAATAGTATTAGTACCTATATCCATTTAAAAATGGTACTACCTAGTAATGGTACTAGGTAGTACCACTTTGTAAAAGTGACTACAAATACCTTTCCAGTCAAGTGTATCACACCTATTGATTCTTCTGCCTTCACATGTAACCCATATTTGATGTTATTATCCTGAAATTAAAATAAGTGCTTATTACTTTAAAAAAACAAACACCAGATTTGTTTATATGTATTTTATACAAAACTTTTTGCAGCATTATTTAATTAGTCATACCTACACTAAAGCATGCTGTTTCAACTACACCAAGTGGGTGGAAAAAAAAGGTACTTATGCAGTATTTATGAAACAACAAAGCAAACAAAACTTGCAAACATTTAAATTGTTCAAAACACAAATTACCTTCATCGCTTCAATTCCAACAGACAAATCAGCTCCTATAGGTGCCTCTAACACCAGTGATTGGCTTTTATTGAAGCATCCCTGGATGTCCTCTTTGGTTACATAGCACAGGTTCTGATTGTCAGTATCATCAAGCACATTTTTGATGCTTTGTTTGATCCAGTGCAGTTGACTTCAGATACCAAGAAAATATTTATTATTAAATACAGATACATAAAATTAAATAATTCTTTATTCAATAAAAAGTACAATTAAACTAACTATGTACAAAGGAATCAGTCAGATTACCTAAGGACCGTTACAAACGGCCTATAGGTAACTCAACTGTTCCAGACCAGTACCAGATGGAAGCGTGCCCAAGACACTGGCTGCATTGCCACGCTGATTAGCTATGCTAATTCGCTGGCCTAAATAAGAGCCAGCCCTTGGGTCACGTGTCGCCTCGATCAAAAGCCCCGCAATATTTTTGAAAACCCGGAGGGCACCGGCTCCCCACGGACCCAAGGTCTCCACCCCAAAAGGCTCAAATAGGTAAGCTCTGTCGAGACCACTATATTTGCGCCTTTTGTGATCCTCGGCCGAATCAGCCGCCGCACCAGCCCTAACTGATGTCCCAGGCAGATGAGATGGCGCTAGGGTGTCGACGCAGGTAGCGTCCCACACCAAAGGCCTACCCATTTCATGTATATACACTTAAATTTTACATAAAATTGATATACAGATTCCACTGATATATGGTACCCGAGATTTCAATATGAAAACATTAAAATATTATGTACAAATTGTTTTTTTTTTCAAAATAGGTTAATGCATTTGGTACCTACAAAAAAAAACTATGTTTTTTTTTGATAGATGGGGAACTGATTGCCCTTCATTATGTTATTATAAGGCCGAAGGTGAAAGCGCGCTGTTGAGGATTGTCTGAGGAACTGGCTATCTTACCTCTAGATGCAGGAAAACAACAAGCCAGGCGGACTTAAACACCGACCAAACCAAGCACAATATAGTACTCTACTGGGGATCAAACCTTCTGGATCTGACACAGTTGGGCGAACCACTACACAGAGGCACTACACAGAATCGTCTGTTAGGATATAATGCTGTTAATATACAGTGTATAGGTAGTTGCGGTATGTGTGCACCACATCATAAGTGCAAGCAAATATTAGGGCTGGAGTTGGGTATGTCATGTGGGCAGACAGTGAAGACAGGTGGAGCAGAATAATAACCAAATAGTGTAGAGAAGTGTTGGTTGTCCACCAGCAAGATGGTTCAATAACATAATTAAAATTATGCATGTTCATGGGTTAGACTAGCTCAGGCTAAAGAAGCGATGAAACAGGCTGCATGTGATAATGATGATGGAATGGTGCTTACTTGTTCAGGATTTTATCTTGTTGATCTATATGACTTATTTGAGTTCGCAGTGCAATAACTTTTTTACCAATATCACTGCGGTTGCAATCTGGACCAGCACCTCTGTAAGACATACATGCATGTATTATTTATAGTAGTACAGAACAAATTATGTTTTGATACATAAATAAATATTACAGGATGTTAATTTCACACAGCGCCATCTAGCCCCAAACTAAGCAAAGCTTGTAATGTAGGAACTAGATTACGGATAGAATACTTTTTTTTTTTAAATACATACGTACTATATTACACAACATCCAAACACAGAACAAACATCTATATTCATCACACAAATGTTTGTCCTACGTGGGAATTGAACCCACAACCTACAGCGCAGAAGGCAGTTACTACCAACTGAGCTATGAGGCATGTTACATGTATATAGATGGTTAGAATGGTTTCCAACCACCTCTTTGGTCTAGAGGTCCGTCCGCCAGTATCAGACCCACAGAGGCAGTCAAATAGCTAACAAATGTAAAATAAAATAAACAAATAGCTGTTGTCATAACAATAATAATATTCGAAATTCATCTATTCCAGTATTTACATGAAAGATTGCCAGTCAGTTGAGGATTCCGGATGAAGTGCGCTCCCACCTTTGGCCATATCATAATTTTACACCAGATGAGATAAAGGGGAAGCACTTCCCCATCGTAAAATAATTAATAAGGGATTCCCGTACAACTCATAATCACTTTTGTCCAAAAATCACTTTCCCACACAGACATCTTATAATCATCACTTGCCATAATGCTAGATTCTAATACATTTAGATTATTATAATACTCTTTTTCCCGAATGATCTTCAGCTATAATATAGCAATACATAATATTCACATCTCCGTATTTCAATGTTCTTAAACTCATATAAATTATTGATGATATAACATATTAATACATATTAAAAATTATAAAAAACTAAATACTAATTATGTACCTATTTGGTTGTATTACGAATTACAAGTATACTTAGGTGACAGATCTACATTTTCATAGTTTTTTTGCAAGCTCATCAGGAATGTTTGATATACTAGCAATTGATTTCATTCAAAATGAATGACAGAACCGAAACGGTGGATCCGGAGCCAGAAACTCACATAGAAGGTTCTGAGAGGAGCAAGCTGGTGAAACAAATGACAGAACCAATACGGCCAACCCTGACTCTACCTGGTCTTGTGCGTGACATTGTATTTAAAAAAGGCGGAGCCAGAAGCTTGCGAAGAAGGTCCTGAGAGGAGCGAGCCCGCGAAACCTAGTGAGGCGAAGGGGAGAGGTGGCGAGCGAAGCGAGCCGCTGACCTCCATAGCATAGCGTAGGTTGAGTGGGTGAAGTGATTCTCAGGGGCGACGAGCGAGCTTTCTGGCGGGAGCTCGTCCCAGAAAACATTGCGTGCTGCTTGCATGCTTCTTGCATGCTGCTTGCGTTGATTGCATTTTAGAATAAATTATTTTTATACAACATGACTGTTATGATAAACCAAACTATGGATAGTGTTTATCACTTTTGAATATTCGGGATTATGTCAATTATGATAAAACAATTTCGGAATTTTGATTATTATATAATTTGCAATACGTACAAGTGATGTTAGGTAAAATGATATTCGACAAAATAGGTTTCGGAATTTTGATTATTATGGCAAAATCCATTAGATTACTAAATTCGGATCATCAATTTTATGAAAGATGAGAGAACCAATAAATAAACTTACCTCCATTGAATGCTGTTTTTACTCTTTTTCTCAATCAGTCCTATCCCCTCCAAAACATTGGTAATATCATAAATCCGTCGCTTTTGTCGAACAGCTAGTAAATTAGTCGCCTGCAATACACAAAGTGTTGGGCTATTTCAAATTGATTTTCGTGCCAAAAAAGCAACTAAGCTCTACTTGACAGATCAATGAAAGGAAACCAAACCAAACTTTATACATACAGTTTTCAGATCCAATACACCATCTTGGGCTACTTGAAGAAGGGATACAAATTTGGTAGTGAGTAAGCCCAGTGATTTTTCATATCTTTTGTATGTAGGATCGGTCATTACGAAAACACAGATCTTTGAAATTGGATTTTCTTTCCCACTTTGAATTTTGTGTTTATTTGTTTGTTTGCGTTGCGTCCTTGCGTCAAAAAAAAAAAGGAAGCACATTAACACAGAGGATACAGATACAGAACAGAGTAACTTCCTTTCATCTTCCTTTTGAGTTGTGATTGTGAATAGTATTCTATGGTAACTTCTGTGTATGTATAACTCATGAACGTAAACTGAACAGCGCACTCAAATATTAGATACATGAAATTTACACTCCACGCGGTGAAAATAAGTTTCAAAATTGTTTGTCTTATGTCAAAGTAGAAAAACGAGCCAGGTGAGATAGCTTAGTAATAGTAATGAAATGTAAATTTAATTCCTTGTCTAACATGTTGCCATTACATATTGAACTACTCTTTGGTAAGCCTTGGGAGCTTTCTTTGATTTTCTTTATTTTTTTATGATATAACTTTGATAGATATTGCATGAACAAATACTTAAAATATTTTTTATTTTACAACTATGAAATCCTCTACCACAAAGTGACTTACGAAATACAGAATTTTGGCGTGTAAAAGTGATAATGGTAGTATTTTGTCATCCATATGTGTCCATATTACTCAGAAAACTACTAAATCAATATGGCTTCTTTGCGTAACGGCTAACCTTAATAGCATTAATAATTGTATAACGCTATACAATTATTTAAATATAGAGGAAATGGTGTATTTTTGCTGTAAAAATAGATGTAAAAAGGAATGGTATCCCGGCTTTGGCCTGTCTTTCCACAGCTGGGTGAGCTAATTATCAACATTTCAAATTATGATACAGTAGGGTATCCACAAAAAAAGTGGATTTCATGGATTTCCATTACCTACGTAGATACCCATGATATGGGGTGTTGTCAGATAGAGTATCTGAAAAGCATACAATATTTCTAACATTATTTACTTTAATCTCCGGTTTTTCAAGGATATATATTTTGATTTTACATATTATGATATGTAATCGTTTTGTTGTTTGTAGCAAGCTTATAAACCGCATTCCCAACGTCGAGATCCGAAGATGAACGAAGTACAAAGACATTGGGAACCGTATAACGGAACTAAAGTGGAGCTGGGCAGGACACCTGGAGAGAAGGACGGACGGAATGGCTCCCAAGAAACTGATATCGGAATGTCGGTCGTCCAGCAGCTGGGCCGACGATATAACCAGCATCGCAAACCTTATCTGGATGAGACTGGCACAAGACCGTTCGACGTGGCATATGCATATGGAGACTTATACCCAGAAGTGAGTGAAATCAGGGCGGATGATGATGATGATGATGATGATTTGTCATTGGTTAGGAATTTTTCTTTGTTTCTGATTAGACGTTACTGTTACGTCACTGTTAGTTTTGTATTTCCCTTTTTCTTCTTCATGGTTCACTACGACCACAAACCGTTGCGTTAGGTGTCGACCGCGGCATGGCGTCGACCGCGGCGATCTCAAGCAAGTGGAACGGGTAATTGTGGTCGTGGGCTTTGTGGTCGAGTAACGGAACGCACCTTAGGTTACAAACATCCCCGGCAACCATTATGTTAAGATTTCTCAGCTCTAATTTTTTGAGTTCCACAGCATCTATTATGACAAAGTTTTTCACTTGGAACCAGTCAGCCTAGATATGATTAACAAAATAAATAAAAAAATGCCTTAGGCTGTGACTTGATAAATTTAGACTTGAACTTAATAATGCTTCCTTATTCTTTGGAAATTATTCAAGGTATTACTAATAGGTCAATAAGTACGTCCACTTTTCCTGAAATTTGGAAAACGGCCAAAGTGCGTCCTTTACCAAAAGTTTCGGATCCTTCGGAGCTTAAACACCAACAGCCTATTAGTATTTTGCCATGCAAGTCGAAAATTTTGGAGAAAGCAGTGTTTTATCAGCTGACTGACTACTTGGAAAAGAATCAAATCTTACCAGATGCACAATCGGGCTTCAGAAAGGGTCGAAGTACGACTACTTCTCTGCTAGATGTGACTGATAACATACTCTGCGCGCAGGATAGTGGGATACGTGCACAATATTAGTACTGGTTGATTTCTCTAGAGCTTTCGACTCCTTAAATATTGATCTGCTAATTTCTAAGCTAGCGTATTATGGTTTTGATCATAGAACTCAAAAGCATTTTTCTAAAGCATCTCAAAAACATATTATATTTCATATAATATGTAATTTAGTAATTACTTGACTCAGTCCCTCTACGCATTAGGTACACCAGGGTTAAATAACATGGAGTTGGTGGATAGAGGCGGCTGATGTTATACACGTAGGGTCAGCCGAGGATCTCGAGGCTTGCCTGGGCAAGAATGAGTTCTACAATGGAGCAAGCCATTCGAGAAAATGATTTGATCAGCAGTGGGCTAATATCACGGATCAATTACTTTATATTCTGCTAATAGGGCCCGTTACGATAGCGATGAAAATATAATCTTGGCGCAAGTGTAACTGCGCTTGACAAGAGTAGTCATATACTCTTTGGTGACGACAATGACAATGACAACAAACGACGACGTCGAAACGAAGAGAAAGAGAGAGGGAACTAATGGATGGATGGATGGAACTAAAAAGAGCAAGAAAAGAAAGAAGACGACGACGTAGATAGAAAGTAAAGTGCAGTGAACACGAATGATTTTTTTTCTAATAAAATCGCTATTATTTTGTAAATGTTGAGCTAGTTTCTATTTAATTTAATTTACCTAAAATGGCAAAGTGTGGTGATTTCATTAAAAAACAATTCCCACTTATTGATGAAGAGCTAAAGGAATATGTCGAGGGTATGTTTTAGGTTAATCTGTGATCGAGTTGAGATGTAATTTGTTGATTAATAAAAACGCGAAAAACAGCTATTTGTTTTTATGTTTTAGTCCTTGCATCGTATCACTTAATAGTTGCTCTAGTATTGTGTACAACTATTAATTTATACGATGCTAGGACTTCACAATTTCTATAAACACTGAACAACTTATTCTAGGTATTCTTGACAGTAGTGCAGGAGAGTTTGAAGACACGGAGGAGGTTTACGAAGCCGTCGGCGAAGTCTTGCTCGGCATTTCGGAGAAGACGGAAGAAGATATCAGGTTTGGTGTTTTATTGTCAAGCTGTACATTATATTATTTGTATTGTAATGTTATTAGATGTATTTTCCGTAAGAACTGATAGTCCACTTGAACTCGATACAAATCGTAAGGAGCGGCTGAACAGTGATTCGAAATATTCCAGCAAAGTTTGGGTAAAATTTGCTATGAAGTATTTTGTACACAGTTGGCTGCTTAGTTTGTATAAGTAGTGTACCTACCTGTTTGCTATCAAAACTATATTGCAAGTTAAAAATACAGAAAGCAAGGGATATATAATGTTCCACTAAGATGAAAACGAAATACCTACCCAGCAAAAAAAACATAAAATCAGATTAGTTACATGCCTATATTCTGTGTGAATTGAATATTATAAAATAGAAGTTCCATAAACTTTTTCCATTATTTAGAATTTCTCTATTTCAGAAAAATATGTGAGAAGTTGTTGCATATGCTCCAACCAAACATGACAGCCGGTACAAATGGACCTAGGAAGGTTCTTGATGCACCAATTCACCTAGCATCCATGAAAGTCCCAGTAAATGAGGGTGATGACCTAAAGAGTATATGGTTGCAAACTAGAGATGATACTTTGGTAAGTTACTTTGAGGCATAGGCTGCACTTATTATGCTACACATAGCAGTGTGTTTCAGGTATGTTTGTTCACACTTCACTGACACTTGTGTAGACTCATTCTCATTCTGTTTTGTTTGATATAGTATTGCACAAAGATGTATTATAATTATGAATTATTTATTTATTATAAAGGTATAAATGGGTATTTTTATATTCAATGTGTATAATATAAAAATAAAATATTAAATCTAAGAATAATAATAGTATTCTTTGATTGAAATTGAAATTTTGCTTAGGTATTGCTCTGGAGCAAGAATAACACTGGGTTTGCCACCTGTGTAACACTTTTTATGTGTTGTTATCATTGAATACTATTTTCAAGCCAAATTTCATAAAGAACCTTGTCCCCAACTAGATGGATTGTGTGAAAGAGGACACAAGTATGATAGGTGTGGATGCAGACTTGATGGATGATAGGAGTGAGTGAATACAATCTGTTCTCTTTGAAAAGGCTGTACCAACCCTACCTAGTGTGAGATAAGGGCAGGGGAATGATTATGATGACCTGTTTAGTTGAAGGTAACAAACAAATAGATTAACTTTCAAATTAAATATAAGCTTTGGATATCCAACAAAGTAGGCTTGCCAATGTTGAGACTGTGCGTTATTCACCTGCCAAATCACATGTGACACAGCATTTAATGAGTTAAACAAACCATCCTCATAAATAAGCCTATCCCTAATAAATAAATAAATATTACAGGGTATTAATTTCACACAACGCCATCTATCCCCAAACTAAGCATAGCTTGTAATATGGGAACTAGATAATGGATAGAATACTAATATGCTTTTTTTTTAAATACAATCTTATCATACAATACAACACCCAAACACAGAAGAAACATCTATATTTATCACACAAATGTTTGTCCTGGGTAGGAATCGAACCCACAACCTACAGCAGAGAAGGCAGAGCTACTATCAGCTGAGATATGAGGCTTGTTACCAAGACTTAGATACCAAGTATGTGATGTTACAAAGTCAATATGGTCGTTGTCTTAGTTTAAAAACTCCAAGCAATTTTCCCAAATAATGTTTATTTCTATGTGATGTTGTACTGCAAAGTAAGGAGTTCCCTAAGATATCCATTGTGTATTATATTTGTACTTTCAGAAAGTAGATGCGAGGAAACTAGAAAAAGCAGAAGCAAAGCTCCAGCAGAAACTTCAAAAGGCTAAAGATACTAAAAACATACCTGTAGCCGCGCCAGTATTGCAAACAGCATCAGCATCACAAGTCACATCTAAGAAAGACAGCAAATTGGAGGCCAAAGGCACCAACCGCACACAAGATATTAGGATAGAGAACTTTGATATTGCTTATGGTGACAGGTAACTAAACTGTACTATATGCCAGCATCATAATTTCAGCTGATGAGCGTGTACCTATAAACAACTAACACTACTAAGAACTAACTTAAGAATGCATGAGGCAAAAATGTTGGCCTAGACACCTGTTTCCTAGAAGTTCTAGGAAACAGGTGTGGGCCTATTGTTTGATTGAGTATCATTTTGAATCTACATATCCACTACCTAGCATAGGCCTCCCCAAACAAACCTGCAAACCGTAACCTTGTTTTTCTTTAGAACTTAATTTTCCTTTCAGGGCATGAGCCTTATGCAGGTAGTTACAAGTACTGTTTGTCTCTGTAATGCCTGTTTAATCCTAAGCATATAGTAATTATGTAAAAAAAAACTGCATTCCTATTGCTGTATCATCCCTCTTTTGGTGAGCTTTATGTCTATAGTTATAAGTAATATTTTTCAGGGTATTACTACAAGGTGCTGACCTCGTGTTAGCGTTCGGTCGGCGATATGGCCTCGTTGGTCGGAACGGTCTGGGAAAAACCACTCTTCTACGGATGATATCTGCGAAGCAGCTGAAGATTCCCTCTCATATATCAATACTACATGTGGAACAGGAGGTTGTTGGCGATGACACGTTAGCATTACAGGTACCCCAGCCCTTCAACAAGAGGTTTTTTTTTCTTATTCTATATTATGAAACTAAAACCTATGTTAGGGTCTTTTTAGGTACTCCCCCGGGTAGGGTTTTAGTCCCGAGAGATCGGGAATTTTGATAATTTTTTGAACTGGTTTCTTTTCGCTTTCGGTTCTTTCGGGGCTAAATAAGACGTTTAGAATTATATAAAAAAAAATAACTTTGTCATTTAATTTAAATTGCCAAGATCCGAGACTCCTCTACTTTTTTTATTTAAATGAAAGAAAGACATAATGAAAACCATTTATTTCTTCCACCAGCAACTTGTTGACATTTAAAACTAAAATTATTAAAACTTAATAATTGCACTTGATGCACTAATTACTAATACCCTACTCATCATACGTGGCAAACCTAAAATAACTGTAACAAAATATAATAATGTAAAACACAATAAAGGGGGGGAGAGAGAGAGATAGATAGAAAACTATTGACCTCAGCCATGCCATACCACCAAGTATATGATTGAAAAATGATGTGTTAGCTCATGACCTCAAAGTTTGTTTAGCTCTAGGCCAGAGCAAGGTTGATGTCTACGATAGAGTGAGCTCTCTCGCGCACTTACGAAAGACGGGAGAACTGTTTGGCGCCAGACTTCGATAGGGGGTTGGACACTCTCCTTCGACATAAAGTACCGAAATCCCGATCTGCAAAGGACCTCTTGGCTAGTGACCACCCTTCTGCCGAAGTCCCCAAAGTTCCGGTGTTCTTATTCTTATTCTGAGTGGGGGTGACCAAGGCCTGCACTGACGTCCCGCTGTGGGGTGTTTTGTGCATTGTCCCCCATGTTTTTAATCCTACCCCAGCCAGCCCAGCTCCTTAAAATGTTGTGCGTGTTGCGCGGGAGAGTAATTTCCTCTGTGTGTGCTCGCTCCATTGTAGACCTCATGCTTGGCCTTGCCTGTGCCTTCTTATTTGCAATTCAATCGCTAATATTTGGTTTGATGTCGTTTTTTGGCAGGTAAAATGTATTTAATTTTTTTCAGAGTGTTCTGGAATGCGACTTTGTTAGGGAGGGGTTATTACGAAGAGAGAAAGAGATCACGGCCGCCGTTAACAATGGGTAAGTTATTCGTGGTCATAATAATTTATCAATAGCAAATAAGTAAGTAATTGCATTCCAGATATCATACTTTTTATGCAAGACTCGTGAGATTGATAACTGTGGTGAATGCATTAGCTGTCAGCTAACCTTGCTAAGATGGCGTGCTTATGCTAGGTACCTTTCACCTAGGTAAATGAAGTATAACAGTAACATAGGCAAATAATAGTATGACGCTATTATTGGCCAATTGTAATAAATGGCATTTGTTTCTATTGCTTTATTAATTTTTGGACACCGTCTAACGTATTTTGACCAAGTTTCATACGTTAAAGGTTACGTTAAAAGTATCATGCATGTGAGAAACAAAATGAGATGAGAAATAGTATAAAATGCGGGCAATGATGAAACGTGGCAATCCGTTGTCAGCCTGTCCTTTTAGAAAGGCGGGAGAATACAAGTGGTTCGGTTCGTCTTACGAGTTTATGCAATACGCAAACGAAGAACTTTTTCCTGTGCTAGCCAAGTTCTTTTATCGCTAGTACAAGTGACATTATTCGAACATATTTGCCACGATGTCGAACATAGACTAAAAATCACTAGAATACTTTTTTCGAGTTGGTATATCACGATCGATAGAGCCCGTACTATCGATTTTAACTCCCTTTAGTTTCCGCTAGCGGTACTGCAAAGTACTACTGTACTTTGCAGACGTTTTGGGAGTTAGTTGAAAAATGGGCATGGTTTCTGTTTCATGTTAAATATCTGCGTGCACAGTTCAGTATTAAAGTTTTACAGATCAACAGACCAGAGTCTCTCAACAGAGCTAAGCGAGATATACGTTATGTTGGAAAACATCGAAGCAGACAAAGCACCGGCCAAAGCGTCCATCATACTGAGTGGGCTGGGGTTCAATCCGGCGATGCAAGGGAGAGCTACCAGGACCTTTTCCGGAGGATGGAGAATGAGGCTCGCGTTGGCTAGAGCACTGTTCTCTAAGTAAGTACCACACATACAGACAGACGTCCGTCATAGTTTAACCAGGTCCTATTAAATAAATATTACAGGACATTAATTTCACACAACGCTATCTAGCGCTTAACTAGGAACTAGATTACAGTAAAATACTTAATACATACTTATCTTACAACACCCACATTGTTGAGCAGATGTCTATTTCTTCTTTGCTTATCTTCTCACTTAAGAATAGAACTCTAGAGCACTCTATTACCATCAAGCCAAGGTCCTGCTCCACCACTGCCGAGTTGGGCTGGCTGGGGTAAAGTTAGCTCAACCGAGGCAAAGCACAATACACCCAAAGCGGGACATCAATGCAGAACACTTCCCCCACCCACCACATTAGAATTAGAAGCATGCATATTGTTCTTTGATAACTGATCAAACATACTAGGAATTATTTTTAATGTATTACCTTTTTATATATTGAATCTGTATGTTTCCCGAATAAAATAAAATAAAAATATTTTTCTTACAGACCAGACCTACTGCTACTCGACGAGCCCACAAACATGTTGGATATAAAAGCCATCATCTGGCTCGAGAACTACCTTCAGAACTGGCCGACGACGCTGCTCGTCGTCTCTCACGACAGAAACTTCTTGGACACCGTCCCAACCGACATCATGCATTTACACTCACAGAGGCTAGATATATACAGGTATTGACACCACAATAGCTTGTAAACGTCCACGGTTTGAAATGAGCGTCCTCTTGGTTCCTGTTTTACAAGTAGATTTTTTACCGGTTCAGAGGTTCCGGGTTCGATCCCCAGAGGGAGTACAATATTTTGCTTGGTTTTGTTGATGGTAGGCCTTTGTTTAAGTCCTCCTGGGTAGCTACCACCATCTTACCTAATTCTGTCGCCAATTCTTAAATTGTTGATACAATTTAAGAATGGTTGTTTTCCGGCATTTAGAGGTAAGATAGCCAGTGCCTCAGTTTATTGAGGAGTTCGGGTGAAGTGCGCTTCCACCTTCGGTCTTATCATAACTTTAAAATCAGATGAAATGAAGGCCAAGCATCGCCTCTTCGTACAATAAATAAAAATAAAAAAAGATATTTCACCGCTTGATTGCAATATACAGGTCTACATGCTCAGCAGTTTCTATGTCTACAAGCTCTAATCAATTGAAATTGAAATTATTTATTTCAAATGACGCTATTAGAATATTAGCTATCCAAAGACATCATAGAGCTGGATGGAAATGATACTAAAAAAGGAGATATGGAAACACTTCTAAATGTCTAACTTCCTTCCACAATCCTCATAGTTACAAGTCTGTTTACAGATAAAACTGAAGCAAAAAGAAAGATATTTGACCATATATAGTGTGTGATTACAAATTCAGCCCATTGTCTTAGTAGTAGGATAGTATTCCCGCTTTCCCATACAAACGCAGTTCCTCATTCACTTAGAAATGTCAAGTCCGATTCAAAATAAAATTTACATACAACCTATACAATAGCATAGGGATAGTCTGTGTCTGTGGTGCGTTTCGAAACCATTTCTTATTGGGATTATTATGAGGGTTTTAGGAAATACCATTTTTTTTTCCACATGGTAGCACTTGGCCTTCATATCACCTGGTTACAAATACTTAATGGACGATGGGAACGAAGCCTCGGGTGTTTTTTTTTGACGGGGAAGCGCTTGGCCTTCATATCACCTGGTTACAAATACTTAATGGACGACGGGATCGAAGCCCCGGGTGTTTTTTTTTGACGGGGAAGCGCTTGGCCTTCATATCACCTGGTTACAAATACTTAATGGACGATGGGAACGAAGCCCCGGGTGTTTTTTTTTTCGACGGGGAACCGCTTGGCCTTCATGTCGCCTGGTTACAAATACTTAATGGACGATGGGAACGAAGCCCCGGGTGTTTTTTTTTTCGACGGGGAAGCGCTTGGCCTTCATGTCGCCTGGTTACAAATACTTAATGGACGATGGGAACGAAGCCCCGGGTGTTTTTTTTTTCGACGGGGAAGCGCTTGGCCTTCATGTCGCCTGGTTACAAATACTTAATGGACGATGGGAACGAAGCCCCGGGTGTTTTTTTTTTCGACGGGGAAGCGCTTGGCCTTCATGTCGCCTGGTTACAAATACTTAATGGATGATGGGAACGAAGCCTCGGGTGTTTTTTTTTTCGACGTGGAAGCGCTTGGCTTTCATATCACCTGGTTACAAATACTTAATGGACGATGGGAACGAAGCCCCGGGTGTTTTTTTTTTCGACGGGGAAGCTTTTGGCCTTCATATCACCTGGTTACAAATACTTAATGGATGATGGGAACGGAGCCCCGGGTGTTTCTCTAATAAACTGTGTTTGTACAATATGACACTATCGTTACAGAGGTAACTACGAGCAGTTCCACAAAACGAAAACGGAAAAGATGAAGAACCAGCAGCGCGAATACGAAGCCCAGCAGCAACATCGCGCGCACACGCAGGAGTTCATCGACCGCTTCCGGTATAACGCCAACCGAGCCTCCTCGGTACAGAGCAAGATCAAGATGCTGGAGAAACTGTAAGTATTTTAACCTAACCTTACATTTGACAAGCCTCATAGCTCAGTTGGTAGTAGCTCTTCCTTCTGCGCTGTAGGTTGTGGGTTCGATTCCCATCCAGGACAATCATTTTTAACATGAATATAGATGTTTGTTCTGCGTTGGGGTGTTGTATTGTATGATATGTATGTATTTACAAAAAAAAAAAAACTATATAGGTTTCTATCCGGAATCTAGTTCCCATATTACAAGCAATACTTAGTTTGAGGCTAGATGGCGTTGTGTGAAATTAATGTCCAGTAATATTTATTATAACCTATGTAGGTTTGAGCGGGCACTCACTCTTCAAAATATATTAAATTTGTCTAATTAAATAAGAATAAAACAATCATAATTACTTACACTTTACTGTACAAGTATAATGGGTACTGTTAATCCAAAATACTGTGCTGCTCAGACCCAACAGACCCTGGGGAATGTATCCTAGATCGTCAAACATATATATATATATATATGTTTGACAATTATATAACAATATATATATATATGTTAGACACTGAATTCTCTCCATGATAATTTGAAATATGCTTGATCTTCACACAATTTGTCACCAATTTCCCGCAAACATGGCTGAGAACAATCCCAGATTAATAATCTTATAAATATATATTGATACCGGAGCTCCAGTTTCGGAGCTAGATCTAAGATCAGAAACTTATAACACTTAATTTTTGACAGGGTTTTAATATAAAAAAACCCTCCGAGGCAGTCGAGTAAAAATCAAATTTCATACTAAATATTGCTGTTATTATATTGTTTTTTTGTTTTTAATGGTGGTTAATTATGGATATATAAATCTGAAATAAATGAATTTATTATCATTATTATTATTATTATAACATTTTAACAAGCCTCACAGCTCAGTTGGTAGTAGCTGATTGATAGCGCTGTGTGAAATTAGTGTCCTGTAATATTTATTTATTAATTTACTTATATTTATATATAAAAAATATATATTTTTTGTTACCAGGCCCGAGTTGAAGGCAATAGAGAAAGAAATAGACGTGGTCCTACGGTTTCCTGAAACGGAGCCGCTGTCTCCTCCCATCTTACAGCTGAACGAGGTCGGCTTCTACTACTCTAAGGATAAGGTCATCTTCTCAAACGTCAATCTCGGAGCCACCTTGGAATCCAGGATATGTATTGTGAGTAGCCATCAGTATAATACTAGGCTAGCGGATTCGCCGATAAACAAAGAAAGAAAGAAAGAAAAAAGACACATTTATTTAACCCACATAAACTTACAAACTACATGAATAGGTAGGTAAGTAGGTACACAATACAGTTAGGTTAGGTTATGAATGAATTAACGAATGAAAATTCTTTACTGTACATCAAAAACATATAGAACAATTGTTAATTAAAAAATTACGTAAACAGTACAATGTTCGGTCTTATCCAGAGATCTTTTCCAGACAACCTTAGGATGGAAAGGATAGTACAAATACGGTTGATGGCAGGAGGTTAGTACCGTAGGTACCTACATACTACATAATTAAATCATGAACTTAGAAGAACACATACCTAAAAATAAATGGACCTACCTAACATGATTTCCTACACATAAGGTCATATAAAAATTCGCGTAACAATAATTATGTGTGGAATAAAGATAGATATAAGCCGGAAATACCTATGGGAAGGTTTACGATCAGACCGGGGTGCATTCAATGTCACTACTCTGAGTCTGCACACCAAAAGTCTAGAGGATATAATCACACTCCAAAGTGAAGGCGGCACAATATGTCTAAAATAAGACTTGCTGAGATGTTACATCAAAATTGCCAGGATTGCTTTTTTTTGGGGGTATTGGGTGTGTTATAAAGGAATTAAATAATAAATAAATAAATATTACAGGACGATAATTTTATACAGCGCCATCTAGCTCGAAACTAAGCGTAGCTTGTAATATGGGAACTAGATTACGGATATAATACTTATATACTCAATTCATAATTATGATTCTTCTTATGAGCTAAATATTTTCAGGTTCTACCACAATCGAATAATTACTTCGATAATAGGCTAGTATAGGCTAATATAGTATAGTATACATGGATTCATTTCACACGGCACCATCTGGTCCTAACTAATCTTGTAATATGGAAACTTGATTATGGATATAATACTTATATTTTTTTTCGTGAATACATACAATACAGCACCCAAACACAGAACAAACATAAATATTCATCACTTAAGCTTGTCCTGGGTAGGAATCGAACAGGCAACCTTCAACGCAGAAGGCATAGCTACTTCCAACTGAGCTGTGAGGCTTGTTAAAATATATACTCAATACCTCTATATAGTATAATATTCTATTTGTTTCTTTCAGGTAGGTGACAACGGCGCGGGTAAAACAACACTATTAAAAATAATAATGGGCATCCTATCGCCCACAAGTGGGATTCGAAACGTGCACAGAGGGCTCAAGTTCGGATACTTCTCTCAACATCACGTCGACCAGTTAGAAATGAATGTCAATTCTGTGGAGCTACTACAGAGGGAATACCCAGGTGAGATCTTATAGACTTTTCTTTGATATGAGCCTTCAAAGGGGTAGGCTTTTATCGTAACACACTTAACAGCCTAGTTTTAGGTTCTACGTTCTACGTGGGCTAGTGGTTCGCACACCTGCGTCAGATCGAGAAATCCCGGGTCCGACTTTGTTAGTATATTTGTTAGTGTATAGTAGGTACCCACCTATTGCGCATTGGATGTAACCATTGGATGGATGATTGGATAATCCTGTGATTTTAAACGAATTTAAAAATATTAATAAATTAAGTTGAAGCACCATTTTTTTTATTCGCACATAGGGTGTAACATCTTGCTGATTTCTTGCTACGTTACGTCTGATTTTTGCGAAAGGTCAGGTATTAACCTTGAAACTTGCTATTTCATTTTGTGCGGGAGTTTATTTTTACGATCAGCGTATTTATATAAACGGTTTAGGTAATAAAGGGTCAGGACTAAAATGTATTTTGTTTATTATTATATTATTAAGTCCGACTTGGCTAGCTACCACTGTCTTATCATACCATACCATACTCCGTCGGACTCCACCAAGTACCAACACCATCCTGATGATGATAACGGACAAGCTTAATGGTCCGCTATATAAACAGTGTTGATGTGCTTATTAAATAGTGTGTATTACTAACATATATATAAAAAACTAATAATAATTTATGGATGTTAATTATCTGAAAAATAAAACGATTTATTATTATTATTATCTAATTCTGTCGCCATAACCAATGAAAAAAAAATGTTGTTGTCCGGCATTTAGAGGTGAGATAGCCAGTTCCTCAGTTTGTTGAGGGTTCCGGGTGAAGTGCGCCTCCACCTTCGGCCTTGTCTTAACTTGCAATCAGGAGAGATGAAGGCCAAGCGTTTCCCCGTCGTACAAATAAAAAAAAAGTGCCAGGTCCTAGGTCAATAGCTAACCCATGTCCATCTGCATCAACCAGTAAGCGGTGGGGGGTTGGTGCTATTTTATATGATTATTCTCAACGCTCTCAATGTTACCCTCTTATTAGTGAATTAGAATTTGGGGTCAATCTTCTTTCGTATTTTATTTTAATTAAATATTTTCTCTTGAATTTCAGGTAAAACAGTAGAAGAATACAGGCGACAATTAGGCAGTTTTGGCGTCAGCGGCGATATGGCGTTGCAGACCATTGCCAGTTTATCTGGAGGACAAAAGTCGCGCGTGGCCTTCTCTAGAATGTGCATGGGCAACCCCAACTTTCTAGTATTGGATGAGCCGACCAATCACTTGGATATCGAGACCATTGAGGCTTTGGGGAAGGGCATCTCTAAGTACACAGTAAGTGTTCTTTACCTATATGTTATGTTCCACACATTATACATAATACTCCACAAAGAACATAGCCAACACGGCACTGCATTGCGCCCGTCAAGAGGCATAAAGGTCCCTCTCGTACCTGTAATATACACACATCAACAGCCTTTAAACGTCTAATGGTGTATGTTTTTTTTTATTGTACGACCAGCGAAGCACCTGGCCTCTATCTCACGAGGTTTCAAGTTATAAGTCTTAGTCTTATCCTCTTTAGTGACATCCATGAGTGGATAGAAAGTAAGATAACATATTTATATAAATAAATATTACAGGACAATAATTTCACACAGCGCCGTCTAGTCCCAAACTAAGCATTGTAATATGGTAACTAGATTACGGATACGGATACTTGAATACTTTTTTTTTTGTAAATACCAAACATCCATATTCATCACACAAATGTTTGTCCTGGGTGGGAATCGAATCTACAACATGCGCAGAAGGCAGAGTTACTACCAACTGAGCTATCAGGCTTGTTAAAAATAAATAAATGCAGTGTGGTCGAGATGGGGGAGATTTAACCGACTCAGTGGTCTAGTGGTTCAACCCACCGATTTCAGATCCAAAGGTCCCGGGTTCCCCATGGGAAGTACAATAAATTGTGCTTGGTTTGGTTGGTGGGTAGACTTTGTTTAAGTCCACCTGGCTAGTTTAACTTAGTTAGAATAAATGATCAAAGTTATCGGACCGTTCACAATACATAATGCTGTTACCTAGCAGCACTTACATGCTAACAGTACTAACATGCTACATAAGTAAGCTGCTAGGTAACAGCAAGATGAAGGGATAAACCTTATTTGTACTTACTTTATACATATCCAATGAAGTTTATTTTGTACGGTAATTTTTAAGAAATAAATACATTTTTATTTTATTTATTTATAGTTACCACAATCTTACCTAACTCTGTCGCCATAGCAACAATTCTAAAATTGTTGTGACCCGGCATTTAGAGGTAAGACAGCCAGTTCCTCAGTTTGTTTAGGATTCCGGGTGAAGTGCGCTTCCACCTTCGGTCTTATCTTCACTTGTAACGTGTGAGATGAAGGCCATGCGTTTCCTCGTAGTACAAAGTAAAAAAAAGTACGTAACCGGTAAAACGGACACTGGCAACTGAATAACAAGCCTCATAGCTCAGTTGGTAGTAACTCTGCCTTCTGCGCTGTAGGCTGTAGGTTCGATTCCCACCCAGGACGCACTTTAGTGTGATGAATAGATTTCTGTTCTGTGTTTGGTTATTGTATTGTATGATAACTAAGTGTTAAAAACGTATTTAAGTATTCTATCCGTAATCCAGATACCCATATTACAAGCTTTGCTTAGTTTGGGCTAGATGGCGCTGTATAAAATAAATGTCCTGTAATATTAATTTAATGTTTGATTTGTTTCAGGGCGGCGTTATCCTAGTATCTCACGACGAGCGGTTAATACGAATGGTCTGCAAAGAGCTGTGGGTCTGTGGCAACGGTTCTGTCGAAAGTATAGAGGGCGGGTTCGACGAGTACCGCAAGATTGTCGAACGGGAACTTGAAGCGCAGAATAAGTAGACAATACAATACCATACAATACCATACAAATATTTTATAACTGTTATTATGACACAAAAATACACAACTCGCTATAAGACAAGCCTCATAGCTCAATTGGTAGTAACTCCGCCTTCTGCGCTGTAGGCTGTGGGTTCGATTTCCGCCCAGGACAAACATTTGTTTTGTGAATATAGATGTTTATTCTGTGTTTCGATGTTGTATCATATAGTAAATACAAAAAAAAGTATTTAAGTATTCAATCCGTAATCTAGTTCCCATATTACAAGCTATGCTTAGTTTGGGGCTAGATGGCGCTGTGTGAAAATTCACGTCCTGTAATATTTATATATTAAGACTTGAACCTGCGAGGCTTCCTTGTAGTTCCTTTTTTATTTCGATGTGGTAAGTCCGATTTACATTAAATTTTGAATGTATAATCGAAAAGAGATTATCTGTGTCTGTGGTGCGCTACTTTTACTTAAAACGCAATAACAATGAAAATATATGGAAAGAGTGTTTGTATGGATAAACTCTTATATATTTTGGTTTGTATTTACCACTCTTTGTGGCCACAGACACAGATTATCCCTAGCCGATTATACCTGGAAAAATATTTTGAATCAGACATGCCATTTTGAAATGAAAATGGAACTAAGTTTGTATGGGAAAGTGAGCCTACTTGGTCTTAAGTGATGATACCTGAAATGGCTAAGCGATCATATCTTCCATAATACTGAAGCATATACTATGATATATGTTGATACGTGGCGAAAATATATTTACATACAACTTTCTGTTCAGAAAAAAAAACAAAGTTGACTTGTACAAATTTGTACCAAAACTTATTTTTCAATAAATACGCCCAGTTAGGCCTTGAAACTTGTACAGTGAATAAACTCTATATATTGAGTTATTTGCTCTGCGTTTTAGATTTTCAAAATTAATATTTATTTTACAACAAAAAAAAAACGTAGAATTTTGTGCGTAGTTTTCTCTCAAATGGTGGTCAATAGCGCCGTGGTGGAGCGCACAGCAATCTCACCTTTATAATAACTGTATGTAAATGCGAAACTGGAGTATCCGTCGAGTTGCTAATCTGAGGTAGTATCGGCATTGAACCAGGCTCAGTAATACAGCTCTCCCATACAAACGTAGCTTAATTTCTAAATGACAAGCTTCATAGCTCAGTTGGTAGTAAATCTGCCTTCTGCGCTGTAGGCTGTAAGATTCCAACTCGGGAAAATATTCTGTGTGATGAATATAGATGTTTGTTCTGTATTTGCAAATAAAAAAGTATTGAAGTATTCTATCCGTAATCTAGTTCCCATATAATAAAATAAGCTGAGCTATATTAGCTATGCTTAGTTTGGGGCTAGATGGCGCTGTGTGAAATAAATGTCCTGTAATATTTATTTATTCAAATGAAATTTTGCCAGTATAATCGGATAGAGATAAATCTGTCTGTGTTGGTTTACTCCTCTTATCCTTATTCCTGCAAACATTAATTTGAATCGGACGTGCCATTTTGAATAGAACTACGTTTGTATGGGAGCGATACTTCTTAATTCGGAAAAGCTCTGCCCATTGAGCTACGAGAGTTATGACGTAACTTGCGAATTTTTGTGTCATTATAATAACCTAGTGTGAGAGACACTTGAAAATACAAAACAAATAAATATACTTTACGAAATTGGAGTTTCTAATAGTTCGCAAACGTATTGTAAACTTATGTGAGAGTTTTTCCTCAGGGCAATGTCGGTGCGATATGGTTTTGGTAAATTGTAGCTTCAAAACACTAGAGAAACTAAACATTGCATAAAAAAAAATCAGTTGTTTTTATTATAATGACACAGAGCGACGGGATTCGAACCCGTATGTTTGTCTAAAGCCGGAAACGCACTCACCAACTGCGCCACGAGGGTTCAAGCGCAGATTCCGATTTTTTGTGTCATATTGATACTTAGCTGTCTCGCGGGTTGTGATTTTTTGTGTCATTATAACATTTGTAAATTTTCTGACCAAGTGCGATGACTTTTTCATGTTTCAAAATTTATGTAAATAACTTTATTTATAGCCGTATAGTGGCGAATTTTATCCTTTATGAATCCACGGTGTGTTTTGAAGCAACAATAATACGGAAAACCGTCTCGTGTGCGTTGCGTACAGTGCGTACTCAACTCTGAGGAACCTTAAGCATTGATCAAAGAAATTCGGTCCATTGTACTTGGTTCCTGGCCCGCGTAGAAAAAGGTACCCTGATAAAAAATCTTATATTATTCCCGGTCTAGAATCGTTTGAGAGTTTTTTTTATGTGATAGGCGTTGATTTGTATCTCGCTACTCCCGGTCTAGAATCGTTTGGGGTTTTTTTTTATGTGATAGGCTTGCGTTGGCCGGTATCTCGCCCAATGTAAAGCAATGATGCAGCCTTCGATGGAGCACAGTTACCTAGAAGGTAGCTTTTCACTCTTGACTTGCTTTTGACTCGGGCGTGAATGAAAAACAAAATCCGATGCAAATTTGAATTTGTCTCATTGTTTCTAAAGTAAAATGTCACACGTCAAACCAGGACAAAATCCACACTCACTAAAATAGGTTTACAAAATGTTTTTGATGCATACTAAGTAGGCTCTGATTGCAGCAATTACAGTCTTTGATCTGCCAACCAATAGACCAATTCACTGCAATCTAATTGGGTGATTAGTTCACTATTTATGATATAAATACGGTAAAGAGTACCTAACTAGCATGGTTTTGCTGCTGAGCTCATTGACTGCAGTTAGAGGGCAACACCGGCAGTAGATGAGTTAATCGCTCGAAATAGATAGATTACATATATCGATTGTTTTGCTTATTCGAATAGGATATTAGACAGAAGGTTCCAATTAATATACAAATTATGTGAAATTATTGTCCTGTTATATTTATAAAAAAAAAACATACACTACCTTAATGGGTATTCTACTTGAATCATCGATCTAGATTAAATTTGTCGAATAGCCTATCCTAATTGTCAAAACAATTAGGATAGGCTATTTCAAAAAGGTACATTGTTAATTTGGGCGTCAGTCTAGATTCTTCAAAAGCTAATCAAGTGATATTATACGTTGAACAGTTCATATTTACGTTTGTCTCGTCAATAGAACCAAAACGTGCAGTAATCACCCGATTAAGTTTCGGTGAACTTAGGCCTTTTTCATTGTGTTCGTAGATTACTCAAAATTGTACTCAATCTGATCTGACTGACTGTTGTGTGATAAATATATTGTTTCACCGGAATATTGTAAAGGCTTTATTAGAAATTATCAGATTTAGTAAAGAATTGACTTGAGAAGCGTCGGATTTATGCAGATTTTAGTCTCCCATACAAACGCTGTTTGAAGTTCATTTTAAATTGTATAGCCGATTTAAACGTTTTGTTTTTTTTTCAGTTTTCATTCGATGAGGTCAATCTAGGCTAGCGAGGATTTAATTAGTTACTAAAATTAACTTAAAAATAAAAATATACTAACGCAAAAAAGTGTTTGTATGGGAAAATTATTTTGCATATTTTTATTGGATCGTAGACTGTCAACGTTTGTATGAGAGCGGTACTCATAGGCCTTCTTAAGAACTGTCTTGGGATCTAGAACGCACCAAACTTAACGAGGCCAAGTGTAGATTTTTACTTGTTTTTGTTGTCGAAACGTCGAAAATCGATACTCGAGTGTCGATCCAAGTTTGAGCATTGTTTTATCTTAAATTACAAGTGAATTTGTGTAAAATCAAATTTGTTTGATATTTTTTTTTGTGATAGCGCGAAAAGCGGTTATGTACCTATAGCTATTTCATAACTATGCGTGAAACTGTATGTTTGTCCGTATCGGTCGCAAATCATGCAACATTTGTTTCTTAAGAAGGCCAAGTAGTGCTGCTTTTCATAGAAACGTAGTTTGTCGATCATTTCGAAATGGCATGTCCAATTCTAATTAAATTTTGGGGTATAATTGGATAAGGCTAGGACCTAGACTTCACATTATATTATAGAAACAATTCAAATCAAAATATATGGAAAATAATACATGAATGCTTTTTTTTGGAATCGGACATGGTATTTCGAAATTAACAAAGAAAGCAATTAAACTATACAAGAAAAAAACTAAATAAGTAGTTCGAGTGGAAAGCGGTCAAACCCCGGGACCTTTTGTTTAAAAAAAATATTGAATTCTATTTATAACTGCTTAGTTTTTTTGCTCTCTCGTAGTAACAATGGTGAGTTTGGCACATTACGTAATGTACTGACGTTTTGTTATGATACTGATTCGTGCTTTGCGATCGGTGTGGCCGAGTGAACGCTTAGCATAATCATTCAATATATTTATTTTGTTATATATGAAAACGATCTAAATGAAAACAAAATGTTAATATCAATGCAATTTTTTATTTATACCTTCAACCTCTCGCACTGTCCGCATTTAAATAGTTACCATACATTTCCATGGCAAATAAAAAAATATAATTAACTTAAAATGCATATTTACAAATTAAATTTCACAATACACAATATACAATTAAAATAATGACTAAGATAGCTATAGTTAAGAATTAAAACATGTTCTGTTTAAAATGTCCAACAATTTTAGTTATAATTGAATTCAAAATTGCGAATGCCATATTATTGAAAGTATAGATTAAATGCATTTTTTGTTAGCACATGCTTGGGTTCGGAGGGAAGTGATCGGTATGAATATATCGTAATAAATAATGGATTTCAATTATTAAAACAACTATTGTGGTATAATATCTATACCGGTTCGAATTATGGCAATTTCTATGTGAATAAGTAAAGTACAAACTAAAGAGTTATACATACTAGCAGATCACAAAATCTTAAACTAATATTACTTATGTCCAGTTGGCAATGACAAATGGCGGTTGAATCACACGTCTCTTACAGTTGTAAGAGGGGTCGATGAAATAAAACGTACTCTACTGATGTTTCTTGCGCCGGACTTTTGTTTTGTCGGTGTTCCTGAGGACCTCCGCGTAGGAGAGCTCCAGTTTCCTCAGCTTGTGGATCTCCTGGGATGCGGTACTCTGTTTTATATCCCAGGAGTCGGTTTCAGGGTTCCATCCTTGGTAGATCTTGCCCGTACGGCCGCTCGTGCTGGGCGTAGGAGAGTTCATGTTTCTGTTGTAGAATTGTAGGGTTGATCCGTTCCAATCGCCCTCCGCCGCCCTGGCTAAGGGTCTGACTTCTATCGGTCGGTAGTCCCTTCGCTTTTTGTTTGAGGATTTCTGGTAGGTGACTTTAGGCGGGGAGGGGAACACGGGGGAGTCCGACCCACTCTGCCTTTCCGAGCTTTGTTTCCTGTTGCGATGTCTGGACTTCTTTCTAGTGGCCGCGATGTATTCCAGTGGCTGACGCACCAGCGGTGTCAGCACTCGCTCCTTATCTTTGTCTTCCTCGTTTTCTGTTTTACCCTCAACCTCCGGCTGTTTCGGTTGTTTCGGTTGCTTCTCTGCGTCCGGCTCTGGCTCTTTAGGCTTCTCGTTGGTACGTTCCTCCACTGGTGTCTCTTTCTTCTCTTTGATTTCCCGTTTCTTCTCTTGCTTCCTTTTGATTGGCTCAGGTGCGCGTTGTTTCTCGCGAGGAGCTCTTTCCTTCTCTTTGTGAGTGGGCGTATCAGGGATCGTGATATCGGACACTGGAATCGATTGTTCGGACATCACAGAGGATAGCACGCTCTGGGTGTCGTCGGTGTAGTTTCCGGGAGGCTCCTCCGTGGCGGGTGTCACCGGGGGTACCTTGCCGGTGTCGTCTAGTAGAGGCAGCTGTTCACCCTCGTCCTTATTCTCCGCCGCTTTCTTCAGGATGGTGAAGATTTCCTTAAACAGTTCGCGGTACTCGGGTCGGTTGCGGAAGCGGCTGTCCATCGGGCTAACGTCGTCGTAAATACTGAAGCGGTAGTCTTCTCCGTCTGCGATAGTGCACAGGAAGGAGCCGGGTCTTTCCTTCTCCGTTTGCGTCGCCTTGTTGCTGGTCTCGTCTGAGAAGCCGGAGCTCGAAGTTTCCGCTTCGGAGAAGTCCGGGGTTTGGATGATCTTCTTGCGCGACGTGGGGTCGACCTTCTTTTGCTTGTCGCCTTTGTCTTCCCCGTGGCCGCTTTCCTCGTCGGTGTCTTTGACGCTGAACGTGCCGAAGTCCCCGGAGGTTTGTAGCTCGTCTTGCAGGGAGATGGGGCCGGATTGGTTCATGGACAGAGATGCTGGCTTGTTCTTCCTGATGTTCTTCACCTGCGACAGTTGCACCTCAAGCAGTGCCTCGTACTTCTGCACCAGTTCTCGGTACGGATTCTCGTGCCCGTCCTCCTTGTTTGCCCAAATGCCTTGCAGTAATTTTTCCTTGGCATTCTGCAAATTGAGGAACCATTAAGGAATACGCAATAATGGTGAAAAATATTGTGAAATGGTCGTTATCAATTTATGTCGTGTGAGTTAATTTAGATCAAGATCAAAGTAAGTAGCTAGTTTTAGAATTAAGATTTTAAATTCGCCAGAAACTGAAGGGAAATAGGATGAAAAATTAAAATGGAACTATAATGAATATATGGCAAAACAGTTTTTAATTCTGAATTGTAAATTAATTAGTCAAAAATTACACCCATTACCCTGATATGTAACGACTTCGTACATTATTTTAATCTTGCAAGTTAGTGAAGTCTGTTAAATACCTACGATATAACACAAGTACCTACAACGGTTTTTAATTTCAAGATAAAACAAAAGTGCCCAAGAATCCGAGCATGCTGTGATCAAAAACAGCCCAATAACGATCAGTTAATAAAGCTTTAAAGTTTTAACTGATCACAATAACTAAATTTGTAGCTTTTTATTTTATTTTAGTTGTCCAAATAACCTAAGCATTACAAGTTCTGGCTGTAGGTAAATTTCCACAAAAACATTTTTAAGGGCAAGGAGTCATGAAAGAATAGAGTAGTAAGTGATCAGTTAAAACTGTCAGTCATAACAGCTGATTGTCCATGGCTGTAATACATATACACTAGTTTACCGTCACCATATTACCAATAGCGTGCATTATTCTCGTGTTATACAGTCGGTAATGGACGTACCTTCGACTACACTCGATATATCCAAAGAAAACTACTGCAAATGCGCTTCATTATGCATATGCAAAGCGTGATCAACAACATCAGGGGTAGTTGGAAAAGCATTGACGCCTAGAAATGCGAAACGTTCACGTCAATGGGAAATCGGTGGCATAAGATAGGCGAATGCTAGCAAGGATGTGAAACTCGGTTGTAAAACACTTGATTCATATGCATTCTGGAACGAAACTTTTCATGAATAACAACTTCAATTAATTTCAACAATAACAATTTCTTTCAACCTCTGTTTGATAAATCGCTATGGTTCTAATTTCAAGATTATGTTCGGTTCTAAAAGGTTTTCAAGTTAGATTTGCATAGTGAGAATTGTTCAAATTTAAATGATTTAACGAGTTTCACATCTACACGCTGGTAATACCTATTTTATGTTGAATGCTCATGTCATGTTTATTTATCAAAACGGACATGTTTTCTTTATCAAGTTGCGGTCATAGCAGAATGATTAGTTGAGGTTAAACTGTTAGTCACTTTGCGATTGCTGGATCGTGAATTATTCGTTTAGTTTGCAAGAAATTAGAAACTTACAAAGGTTAAGATTAAGACAGCACAGAAAAAGTACACAGATATGAAGCCGAGAGCAAAGAATACTCATGCGTTGGGATAGGGAGGCGTTTATTAGGTAATTTATTATAAGAACAATAGCAATAAGTTTAATAAGTAGCTCAACAAATGTTATCCAAAATACCTTCACAAAATAGCAAAATAGTTGCATCAATATTTTTTAGTTTGTTACAGGAAATTTACCACCGTACCCGCGTTAGAATAAGATCGTTAAAGCCCTGTCATTAGACGTTTCCTCTTTTTCAAATGGAAAATTGTAGTACTTCTGAACAAGTCACGAGTCTATTTTTTATATATGTATTACTTCAGGTACCTATCTACATTAAAGGTAAGCTGAAAAATTTCTCGACAAAAATATTTATTGAAAATGGTACGTTTCAAAATGTACAAGAGAAATATTGTGATACCTACAATGAATATTGACTTACGATTTCTTTTAAATGATAGGTTACATGTTGATCTACAATAAAGGTAAGCTAGTTTTTTGATACCAATTCAAATTTGATTTTAATCAGTAATTATTTGAAAAACTACAGGCGCACCGCGCGCCCGCTTTTCAATCAGTAGCTCTGTGACCACTGTCGACGTCGGACGTTTGCTTGTCGTCGTCGCAGCGGTCAGACAACATCTAGACTCAGAATAAATATAAGGACGAATGTAAATAAGTTATTTGTTCTGTGCCAGTGAAGGTACCATCATATGGTCACATTACCTACCTAAATACCAGCAACGCGATCTCAGAATAAGAATTATCAAAAGGTTTTATTTACGATACGCATGCGCCACCTACAGCTTGCCGTTGTCAACTCTCATAATCGTTTCTGCCGCGATTTTAGCTGCATAGAGCGCCTTAATCGCTAGGTATATATCATTTATATCTCTTAATGTTCTTTTGAATGCGTTGGTATTATAAAACAAACGATCAATGTAGACATTTATGTTAGTTATCTCACCATATTATGTTATTGTATTGCAAATTGAATATCAAGGTTGAGTTGCTTAGCTACTTCCGAACGCGATTTACCTACGTCATGGAATACGACATAGCTAAGAGAAACGGGGACAGGTTCTGGTAGTTACTTACATCGAATTTGATGAGTTTGGTATTGACCAGGTCTTCTCGGGGGCTGTCCGGGCCAGGTGGTAGTATCAGGGAGCTGATAGCGCTTCTGTCGTCGTCATCATCAATTATCGAGGACATGTCATCTCGCTCCACTCCGCGGAGGCATCTGATGCATAGCTGTCCTTGTCTGAAGTCACAAAACGATTTAAGTTAGGTTTTTAGTGGTTCAACCCACCGATTTCAGGTCCAGAGGTCCCGGGTTCGATCCCCAGGGGAAGCAATATTGTCCTTGATTTGATTGGTGGTAGAAATTTGTTTAAGTTCGCCTGGCTAGCGACAACCATTTCTTGTCTGTCGCCATAATAACAATTCTTCAAGAATTGTTTTGTTCCGGCATTCAGAGGTAAGGTAGCCAGTTCCTCAGTTTGTTGAGGATTCCGGGTGAAGTGCGCCTCCACCTTCGGCCTTATCTCAACATGTTACCAGGTGAGATGAAGACCAAGCACTTCCCCGTCGTACAATAAAAAAAAAAGTTATTTGCGTAGTAAATGTGATATACCTACCTACGTGGATATCTTGTATGGTAGGTACAACCTAAGTATATGTAAATGTATCGTCGTGGCGGTCGCAACTTAAGGATCAGGTGGCAGATGGGAACGCACTAGAAAGGCAGCAGCTTTCTTCTGTGTATTATCTAACACCTTTATCGTGATCACCAATACGACTGCAAGACATGCGGTAGATGTGATTTATCGGTCAGTTTTAGAGGAAGCTCGGGCATGGCTCTGTTTAACAGTGTTATGTTGATGTATGCGATTTCTGTAGATAATTTGAACCCATGTTCAATATTTTGTATCGGTAGATATTGTACTAATCGGGCAACTTGTTAAAAAATCCAAATAAGATTAGTAGATATCGTACTAATCGGGCAACTTGTCAAAAAATCCAAATAAGTACGCGTTTAGAATATTCGATTCTAAGCTTATTTAAAGTAATTCTTATCTTGTAAGTAGGTACTCACCTGACTTCTTCCAGGATCGAGAACTCCTCATGCATAGACTTGGGCTCGTCCTCCCCGCGGTGCCAGTTCCTCAGTTGTTCCTGGATCCTGTTGTTCTCCTGTACCATTGATGCCAACTGTTCTTCTAGCTCCGTCACTCGCCTCTGCTCTTGCGCGAACATAACTTTATTCTCCCGCAACTCATCACTCAGTCTTAACAAATCCTCATCTTCCTTTGTAAGCTCCGGTAACGGAGCTGGCTTAGGAGCGCTATTCACTCCTAGTTTCTTTACGGTGACCTCCTTTGGGGGCTCTTTGGGTTTTTCTTCTGGTTTCCGTTCCGCTCGCCTTCTGGAGATCTCCAGCTGAGCGTTCAGGTCGTCGACAGTCTTTTGTAGTTCTTCGCATTTGCTTTCCAATGTTTCGATGTTTCCGCATAGTCTGAAACAAAACTTACTTATAACAGCTGTTGGACTGGACAAGCCAAGTGAACTATGGATCATAAATGGCTATATGCTATGGCTATATGGAAATTACGGTCACACAGGGTTTTATACATGTATGCCTGAAGTTGACGGGTGCAATGCAGTGCAACGGTCATATTCTTTGTGGATATGACTTACGCTGTAAGGCTTTGTTATAGGCAAGAGTTCCACTCTACACGATCAGGTAGACTGATTGCTTGTATCGTGTCCATGTTGGTTATATTAAAAAAAAAACTTAAATTCTTTACTTATGTTTATATTATTATCTTCTGTGCTATCAATCACGATTTCAGCCGGTCTATCTCATAAAGTTATACTACTTAGTTATACTTGAAGTCTTTGAAACTCTCTATACTCACAACAGTCACAAATCGTGTCATTGTTGCGAAAATCCTTTCTAAAAAAATTCAACCCGGAGTAGATATTTAATGCGTTAGCTAAATGTTCTAGTTTTTGGATAATTGGGTGTCATCAATTGTTTTTTGCAACCAGTGGGCCTGGACTGGACACGCAGTGAGCGTTCCTTGTAACATGAATATTATGCAAATGAAATTACAATCTACGAGCGCATTTAAATTAAACCATATATTTTGCAACGCAATTGCAATCCGCCTTGATCTTGATAAGAAACAGTAATTTAGTGCGCGCTTTAATGTGTTGTCACATGCGGCCACAAGACAGGCAGGTAACAATAACATTTCAAGTTGGATTGTGAATTTTAAAAGATAGAGCTGTTTGATTCTCATTGTGGTAAAGACCCATCCCAAGGCCATCTACTTCCTAGAGGTATTTCTCGTGGACCTATGCTATATTTTCACTTTTTGCGTACCCCTGTAGTTATACGTATTTATTTTTTTGTTATTTATTGAAAGATGATTGGGCTTCCCCTTCCTATCGTTATCGGAATCAAACCTTTAGTCAGCTGTTACGGCTGAATAATCCTACCTGAAGCCAGTACATATTGGAAAGTTCGCTTTATCGTAGACCAGGAAAGGTTAGCCTTGAGGTAAACAGCTTGCAATGTCAAATATAAAAAAAAATCTTACACAGTTAAAAAGTATGAAGTCAAATTCTCACGTTTTGATGTGCTTCTTCTCGGCGGAATGATCGACCGCAAGCCGATGGTTCGCCCTCTCCAAGTCCTGGATGCTGACCTCCAGTTGCTCGTAGATTCGGAGCCGCGAGTCGTTCACCTCGCGGAGCGCTACCGTTTGCTTCGTCAGGTACTGCCGAATAACATTTAGTTTTAGATTTTGAGCCTCAGAATAGGAACACGGAAGGGGTTTGGATGCTGTAGAAGGCGATGGATTTCCTGCCAGGAAATGGGCAGGCTACAATATCTTGTTTGGTGGTAGGACTTTGTTTAAGTCCGCCTACTATCATCCTACCTAAGTCTTTCACCAATTTCACCATAACAACAATTCTGAATAGTTGTGTTCCGGCATTTGGAGGTAAGATTTTGCAGTTTCTCCGTCTGTTGAGGATTCCGGATGAAGTGCGCGTCCTCCTTCGGCCTTATCCTATCTTGAAACAGGTGAGATGAAGGACAGGCGCTTCCCCGTCGTACAATAAAAACAAACGAGCTACCAGGTTGGTACAGTCGGTTCTGGCAAGCTAAAAAGCATGAAGATTACGGCAAAACTCTTCAGTTTTGGAGGAGGCTCATAGTAAACTGTAGTTTGTTACGGGCTTACGGACAGTTTTGCAGGACACATATCAGAATTGTGGAAAGAAACTAACTAGGTACCTACCAAACTTTCGTTTCGATATAATCATGTTAGCTTAACTGGTAGCTACCAGCCTAATAGTAGAGAACGCAATCATAGTGAGCTAGTTTTACGGTCAGGGTTAATGAGTTCTCGTGATAAGCTCTCTGATAACCTTGAATAGGTACTTTAAAGATGTATTCTGTACGCACTTATAAGATGCTATAAGTACTTGCCTCTATTCTATACTATTATCTAAGACAAAAAAATACAAATAGCATCTAAATACTTAATACGATTCTTACTTCGATTTCCTGTGTCTGATCTTCAATGACATTCTGGTGTTGTCGTAAAGCAGTCTCAAGTTCTTTATTTCTCTCCAATAGGGTTTTCCCAAGTTCGGCTGCTAGCTGCAAATCTGTAAAGAATAAATATATTCTTTATCTTCAATGAAGAGTATGATAGGGCTAGGTTTGATAGTAGGTATGATAGGTACCTTAAGCAAACCATTGATAAAAGAGTTAGGTCTGCCGGGTAATTATGGTTTCCACCACTAGTAGTGTAAACCACTGTAAATCATTCTTTGAAAATCTTATCTAGAACAATTAAAGTCATAGCGTTTTTTTAAATTATCGCAATTATTATACATAATTAATAACAAAAACAAGTCTTCATCGGAATATAAAAAGGTACGCGATGAAGACCCGTTTTTGTTATTAATTATAATTAAAGTCATATTATTGAAAAATAGGGAGCAGTTTGGTCTAAAACATATATTTTGATGTCCCGTTGTGATGGTCAAATGAAAACCTTAATTACTCCCTGATTTATTTACAAAGTAGCGAGGTTTCTTTCTCTGTCTTACCCCTAAATTTACAGTTAATGTTTGGGTTATCGAGGCCGTCAACAGTAAACAAAACCGAACAAAATTCAACAAACAACCGATTACGGTAACTCGACACAACTATGAAATCACGTCTGTGCCTATTGTTTCGCTAAATGAATCGCCATATTACGATGGTACCTATGTGTAATGTAATCATCTTGTCCTATCAGCGTTTCAAACCCGGCTGTTACTGCATGACCGCGTTGGGGTTATGAAACCAGCTACGATACGATGTAAATACCGAGGGCCATTCACGCCTAGAGACGGCAGACTGCAAGCGTTTTCACAACAGCAATGACCAACCTGGTAAAGTGCCTGTTTACCTAAAATCATAATAGGTAATAGAATATAAGAACATTAACTCTTCCCGTAGAATCCTGACCCACACTGATCCTAACCGCATACGATTTTTTTCGAGACTTGGTGGTTGTTACTGTTATGACTCTACCTAAGATATGTACTTACGTAGGTACCTAGGTACTTGTATAAAATAAAAAAGTGGCGCGTGCATTCGTACTTTTGAATCGGACGAGTAAGTATAGGTACCGACCTCGTTTTGGAGATTACTTCCTATTCCTATGATATATCCATACTCACAAACTTTACCTCTTTATAACATTAGTGTAGGTGGAAGTGTAGATTATGTTTATTAAATAGGTACCTAGATAGGTACTTGGTAAGCTGTGCTACACCTGTAGATCATCAGTGCCTTTAGACAGTGTAGACCCACTAATGGAGACGTTGTGTCAGACCTTTGCAAAACAAGGCCAATGAATGTCTAGTAAACGAAAGCTGACAGGCATGTCGGAGAAATGTGATTTATGGTTGGACGCTTCCGATGGTGGGAGCTGTTATTACCTATATCCACTGAAGCTTAAAATGATAGGTTGCATGCGAGTTGTAATGACCATGATACCTATCATAGGTACAAATCATAGGTTTTTTGCCTGTTTTATGGTTTTGTTTTGAACCGCGCCCGCGAACCGTGTCGGATATCCACGGTACTGTTTTTCACAGAATTCAAAAAGATTGCAAAAATGTGTTTTGCTAGTAAGACGACTCTTTGTACACTATTTGTAGGAAACACTTCTCGCTCCAAAAACCAGGTATTCGCTGAATTATTGCACGTTTCGAGGTTCCGAGCCTACCCGCGTCGTCAGCTGGTCATCAACTGCGGAGGCAATTTACTTTGCGTTTTATTTTTTGTTGACTTGTTTGCCTTCAACTGCTACGACTCTTGCAATGACGTTTGATTGAGAACTTACGGAATAGCTAACATTGTTGTTTGATTATGAAAAGTTATTCATATCCTCATAACATTTAGGTAGGTACCTACCTACCTACAGGCACAGAATAACTAATAGTACTACGTACTTCAGGTATGTAAAACTTGCTTTGGTACATGTGCGTTTATGTCTTTTCTATGTACCTAGCAACCATGAGCTTAGCGAAATGGTCGGGTATTTTTGTAGCTAGAAACCTCTTTGGGTACATATGGGACATATATCTGTATTTATCCTTATTTTATTTATACCTATCTAGTATTTCTTTGAAGAAATGAATGTACCTACTTATAATTATTACTAGGGTGTTTTTTTATAACTTATATCATACCTACATACAAAACATGTAAACAACATTATGGTTATAAATAATAACCGATGGTTTCTTACCTGTGTTCAAAAGCCGGATCTCAAACGCGGTATTTTTTACTAATTACAGACGCAGTCAAACAATGTTTTTACGGATATTTTACCGGAATCACGTCGTGGTTACTTGTAAGCACTTGCTCATGATTTATTATTTTACTTTTTATAACGATAACTGAGGATCCAAAGTAACATTGAAACAACTATTTTTAGTCAGGTACTTTTTAATAATTAGCTATTTGTAGAAGTTAAGAAGGTTCTTTAACACTCGTATTTACTTTTGAAGAAGGTAGGTATAGGTACTGCAGTACAGTTGACCTTCTGCCCCCTCGCGTAGACTACAAAGTTCAGGATTTTATTACCTTCTTAGAGAACGAAGGTAAAGCAAATCCACGAGACAAAACGAATCAAGTCGTACACAAATGGCATAGTCTACATAATAAGATGTCATACCTATCTCTCTACGTACCTACGTCTCTCGCGTAGTTCTGTTACCGCTGCTATGGTGTAAGCCCTGTAGTTGGGCAGGAACTTAGCCTAAAGGGTTAGTATAGCTACTTGGTCACTTGCCAGATTCCAATTTTCCAACGACGACCTAGATAGGGACTGTAGGGTCCGCTCTGTTGGTAGAAGCTCTGCCTTCTGTGCCGGAGGCTGTAGCATAGACGTAGGTGTTGTGGGTTCCATTGGCCATGGACAAACATTTGTGTGATGAATAGAGATTCTGTTTTGTGGTCTTGTAAAAATGTAAGTAGCAGACTCACGACTTTTTCCGTCTTGATTACCTATTACTCAGAGCGTGGATCACCTACTAGAGGGAAGTCAGAGGGACGTCCAAACTTACGTTCGGCACATCCTCACGGTTTACAAGTACATTTAGACATAACATTAAGTTTAGCCTTGATCTCACCTGGTTTTATAACTTGAAACCAGGTGAGAATAAGGCCGAAAGTATATAGACGCGCATATCACCCGAAATTCTGAGGAACTGACTATTTTACCTCTAAATGCCGGAACACAACAATTAATAATTTTTGTTTTGCCGATTGACTAAGGTAAGATGGTAAACTTAAACAAAGTTCTACCACCAACCAAACCAAGCAATATATTGTCCTCTCCTGGGGTTTAAGCCTCTGGATTCATACCGGCGGGTGAACCACTAGACTACAGAGCTATCCGTAATCTCGTTCCATTATTACAAGCTTTGCTTAGTTTGGGGCAAGGTGGATCTGTGTGAATGTTTGTGTTAAGAATCCTGTAATGCACTGATAAAAGTCTGCAAAATATTTCGCGAACAATAGTCAATCAGCGAACACACAATACGTTCAAGATTTCTAACCATCACTCTAATATCCAATAGCGATGTGAAACTTTCTCGTGGCGGTATTAAGATCACTATTGGCTGATCTAATGGATTGTTACGTGGAAAAGTAGGTCCAAATGTGGAGAAAATTGAACTTTACCGTTCCGTACACCGAGGTGGCCATCGATAAGAAAACTTCGGTCTCCTCCATGCAAAAAAAGCAGTAGAAAAGACACACCAACTGAAAACCTACTTTTTTTTTGTACGACGGGAAAGCGCATGGCCTTCATCTTAATACAAAATCAAGGGTTTCATACGATGATAAACTTGAGCCGCTAGAAGAACCTTGCGAAACAAATTTCGTCAGTCCAAAATTTATTGCTATTCGAAAAGTACCTACGCTTTATTTTAATATGAGCATCAATAAAACCAGCTCATACTTAGCAATAAAAACAGAGTGCAGTTTTTTAATCATACTTACCAAGGTTCAAAATACGTAGGTCATAAGTATTTTGATATATCATTAATTGAATATGCCTACATAGATACACAGCAATAGGTACTTATGCATCCTGGCCGGTATCTTCAGTTGATGATCAGTCAGTCGTTATACCTATGAATTTTGTGTTTCTTTTCTACAATATAAAAATATGTAAGAAACGTTTACGCCATTGAATTCGAGGAGGATTGTAAAATACTATATTATAGCAACCTACTCATACGTGTTAAAAATGATCATGCAACATGTAACACCATGATAAACATTCCATGCATGGTGTGATCTGAGACAATTAAAAACGATACGAGTTAATAGAGTAATTAGTAGACAATTGGACCTATTATTGTGTGACAAGGTGAGGAGTTAAAGCTATGAACTCACAAGCGAACACTCACTAACAAACGTTCTAAATTAATTCGCCTACTTCAGAGTAAATATCATTCTTACTCATTTTTGTATTTCGATATTTATCACATGTTTAATTAAAGGGTCTCATTAAGTGATAATGCCTCTGCACAAAGTGGTGACGTCAGATGACTGATCTCTGGATCGGAAACAGTTCGGATTATATGTCAAATCCGATATAAAGTGATGTTTCCGATCCGAAAACTTTCCGTGTGTTTGACAATAGATAGACAGGATAGAATCGGATAGAAAGATAGATCTTCCAACTTTCTGACGAGATCTCTATAAAGCAGGCTTAGGTGATGATAGCGGGGGAAATCATCACCAGTACCTTACCTGTAACCTGTTACCTGTGCCTTGGTGTGGAATATTGCCGTGAGTGTACTACTTGGTGGGTACTACTTGCTCCTAAAAATCTATTTCACTGATTTTTAGGAGCAATGCTATTTCACTCAATAAGAGCCAGCCCTCAGGTCACGCAGCCTGCGTTGCGACTCAAAGTTATGTACCTACCTAAAGTTGGTCATACCTACTTGTAACTCGTTGGGTCGTGCTGGCTGGTGAAGAGCACACCGTCAGTGATTTACCTACCCAACGAGTTAAAAGAGAAAAAATATCGTATACTGTAAACTAACAATTTAAAGAACTGTACTGTACTTATCCGATCCAGAATAGTACCGTGCGGAAGCGTGCCTAAGACCCTGGCTTAAAAGATACAACCAAGTACCACTTATATTTTCTTTCAAAATATGATGTTTGAAGACCTTGAGTATCAGGCAAGAGTTAATAACTTTAAGTTTCGAAAACCAAAGGCCGCGGTGACTGTAAATGCTCCACTTACTGGTCAGTTTCAAAAATAAAACTATAATTACACACAGCGTTAGAGTTCCGAAATGGACATGAAATCACGTTGAATCAAAAAACATCATTATGTTTTGCTTTGTTATTGAATAAAGCAAAGTCATCAAATCTTTGTTAATAATCAAAATGATCTGTGAACCTATGTAATACCCATACCATTATTTGTGTGTTTTTTACCGCCTAAATGTTCTAGTGGTTCGCCCACTAGAATCAGACCCAGAGGTCGCGAGCTCGATGCCCACGGGGGCACAAATTTGTGCTTGGTTTGATTGGTGAAAGGAATTTGTTTAAGCTAACAACAATTCTAAATTGTTGTGTTCTGGCATGTGTAAGTAAGATAGCCAGTTCCTAATTCTTAGGTTCTGAGATCTTCTGTAGGTGTGCCGCAACCGCGATCTCATTTGGGAATCACACCGACCTGATGATGGTTTCTGAAGAGAACCGAAACAAAGTGCCTTCATTAACTATCGTATACGTGAGATAAACCCATGTTTAAATAGGTATAATACTACTCACGCATGTTTCGAAAGTAAAATATCCAGTTTTAATCTTTATAGTGTACAATTAAGTAGTGTATTTTCATGAATGTGCACTCAAACCCTAAACATAGTAATAGGCTTATGTCCTATTTAAATGTGTTTTGACGATATCCTACGTGATGTTTACTGATAATAGAACTCGAGTCACAAGAAAAAGAAAATGTACCCTTCGCACTTCAATATTCCATCATTGGTTGATTAATTTTGTATAGCTACGTTGTTATTACATAATGCCAGGCCGTTTATGAAAACTTATGCGAGGGCCACACCTGCAGGAAATGAAACGATAAGCGCCACGCATCAGAAGCGCGTTAATTTTACAATGGCATTTGACGGTCTTTTTTGACAGATCAAAGTAAGACCACCATCTTGAAATGGTGTCATTTTCAACGGATAGTTTTTTTGGCAATTGACGCTAAATCCTAGTTACCTCAGTGTAGCCAGTATGATTAACGCGGGGTTTATGGCAGTATTTTTACCCAAACATTTTTATCGTAAAAATACTGCCAAAAACCCCGCGTTGATGGAAGTTAGGCGCTGAAGTTGATGTGGCCGTAGAAAATTACGCGTCAAAACTTAATCTAACATAGATAGCAGAATGCACCTCTTTCTTATCTAAAATAATCATTGGACGTTTCCAGTACGACCCAAAGTGGAATACAATCTTTTACGATAACGATTTTAACGGTTTTTAATTGCTTCACCATTAGGAAGGTCTACAAATTAAGTTCAAAATGTTGGCTGTTATCATATCTGTTGTTATGCCGATATGTTTAGAAAGACTGGAGGTAGGTATCTCCGAAATGAAAATTACCCGCTACCATTATGTGGTTAGTGTTAAGGAAGTAAATAGTCATTAGTTATACATTCAAGATAACAATCCCCATTAGGTAATAAGGGTTAATTGGATTTGCTATCACCTATGCTCGACGTTGAAATTGTTTGTTTCTCTAACATTACATTTGCTTTTTGTACGATTTTTTCCAAAGAATCTCATGAAAATTAAAAAAACTTAGATAGATAACCAGTTTCACTGGATATAGTTGCCTAGCGTATAAAATCATCGAAACTTCTCCTCAATCACAATTACACGGTCCAAGATCTATTTGTTGGTAATCGCTGGCTAGCCGCGATCAACTGCTTTTCAGCCTTGCGAAACTATATAACCTGCGAATCCTCGATTGCTCGTAGCTTTGCAACGTTATACTTAGAGCTCTTTGAACCTTATAAAACCAGTTGTGTACCTAGGTATTACATATTGTAAAATTTCCGCCAGACTTCAAGACCAACCTTCAGATCCTTGCAAGCACTCCAGTTCCACTGTATAGTCCCAAAGGTCCAGAGAATTGAGTCCGTTCAACTCCCAGGAGTTGAACGAGTCTGGCTCTTGCTGCTCCGTCATTTTCCACTGTACAACGATCACGGACACGGGGCTAAGAGACTTTCCAAGCCATATTTTTGCTAGGCCATTGTTAAGTGTGAGCTATTGAGCTGCGCGGCCACCACCGAGGCGCGAAGCGGACTGACGAATCGCAGCGAACGACAGCCGGCACCAATTACCGTACAATCTAATTTCAATCTCATTTCTTTGTATAAAGAAATTAACGTATTGGAGACAGCAGATGCAAATCGGCTGACAAAAAACGTGTGGAATCTCGAGAGAAAGTGGTGTTCCGATCCGTGGATGATAGGAGACGTTCCTACGAACCGAACTGAGGTTAAAACGCGAGCTGCTTTCTCACGAGCTTATTACAGCGTCGAGGGTTTTCTATTGTTTTCGTTGTACCATTACTAGGTACTAGTTCTTTCCCTGGTGCAAATTATGGGTTTGTATTCATGGACAAGTGAACGGAGGGATAATGCACCGGTGTGGGAACTAGAGTTCGTGTCGGTTGATCGGTCCACTGTGTAGCCATCAGACCGGAACCGCGATTGGCTGTCATTCTAAAATGGAACATTTCGTTACGTAGTCTGGTCGTTACTCCCTGCTGGTTGCTCATGACTCATGCCGCAACGCATTGGCATTCAAACGAAGACCTTTCACACTTTGGAATGTAAATAAACTATCAAAGTTACTTTTAAGGCTGTTAGACCTGGAACGTCGTTTTGAGCGTAAGCCAATTATGACTATGTAACTACATGATATCATATTTTTAAGCAAAAAAAAGATTTTCAAAATGCATACGTTATGTTTCTTATATAATCTTATAAGCTCAGTCCTATAAAAACCTTTTATGTAATAAATAACCTAATCCTAATGTCTTTATACTTGCTACCGGGAACATAATCTTTTGTCCGGAACTCAGGGCAAAGGCATTGAAGTCAAAAATATGTTGATAAATAATATTATTTTCTATTCTAATCTAGGCAAGGCTTAAACATAAATCTAAGCCAAAAAAGTTAATTTAATATTTATAGCAAGGAAAAGTTTCCAAGTCTCATCATCTCATGTAACTATTATTTATTATAATGTAACAAGGTCGTACAACACGCGATATCGGATCATAGTACGACCTAGTCAATCAACAAGATCTATGGAAGTAAATTTAATTTGTGATTAGGCTGATGGAATGTCGACGATGCATTGCACAAAAACTTGCAAAAATTTCCACGTCGCTTCTTACAAATTGATTTAGGGAGTTAGGAGATTATTTTATCGGATAAAATGGATTACGCAGTGAGCTGCGATAATATTTTTTAAAATAAAAAAAAAATGGAGCGTAGAATTGATATGAGAACATTGCATGAGATTGCATTTAAATTGTACCTACGGCTTGTATAGTTCATGATAAGAAAAGTATGTTTATTGAAAATTATCGTATTTGATATACTGAGCCTCAAGTTCAGGTAAATTCTCAATTAAGCTAATCGACGGGTAATGTAACTGTAATATAACACATCACATCGCGCTTGGCCGGCGGATTGGTGGTCGCCGTAAAGGTGTAGATAATACACAGAAGGAAGTTGCCTTCTTCTTCCGTTAGTCGGCTTTTACGACATCCATGGGCTGAGTTGGAGAGGTCGATTCACAAGCCGCGAAAAAATAAATTGTAAATTCAGGTACTAACTATTATTCGACCTTTTTGTCAGCTTAAAATTGTGTTTTTTTTTTATATGTTAATCATTTTATCTTACCTCTGATTTTATTTTTTTCAACAAAGGCACTTTTTCTTTTTTTTAAGTGTTTTATGTAGTTGCGAATTGGTGTAAACTAGTATGTAGCTATTATTTTTGTTTCGAAGCAAAATGGAGTGCTATGATTTGACCGATATGTATGTATGTTCCCTCATAACTTCTATAATTATAACTACTTATCAACATTTGATAAATAAGGTATCGTTGGAGCGCCTTGATCGTCCGCTGGTTATAGGCCTGGCCTATAACCAGCGGAAGATCAAAGCGCTTCCTTATTCAATTAAATGTGACGTCACATAGGCATATGACATCAGATTCAATAAAATTTGGCGCCCATATGCCACCTACTTACTACTGTTAGAATGTATTGTTTTTCGAGGGTAGGTTGTATACGACCACAACTATCCTCTGAACATCACTATGAATTAAATAGTTAAAATATGTTTCGTGTAAATTGTTTGTTCAATAACTCGATCAAACATTTAATAGTTTTAACGTAACAATTTCAGATGAGAATATTTCCTTATTTCATACTTTTTAGAACGTGATATATTATTTGTTGGAATTTCTTTTTTTGAACATATTTTTTTTTTGATTAATCAATAAATTTAATTTATTTTCATTTTGTAAAAGCAAAAAAACATTGTTTTAATGAGCGATATAATGTTGAATTACAAGAAAATAAATGGATTGAGTATGAAATGAAAATAATGTCTGGAACATAGTGACCCCTCTATACGTAGACCCCTTTACGACTGCTACTGCTGCTACGAAATATAAGTGCTACGAGTTTTCCAAATGTAAAAATGTCCTAAGCATATTGCTTTTTTAATTGTAAGACGAAGAAGCTCTTGTCCTTCTTCTCATCTGGTTTCTAGTTATGTTTGATAAGGCCGAAGGTAGGTCTCTCAACTCTCAGCAGTCTGAGGAACTGGCCATCTTTATATTGTTAATAGGAGACGAGAGAATAGAGAGGTCGCCCAGTGGTCTAAATTTTTACCTTAAAAAAAGGGCTTTTTGCTTCTCTCCATTTCTCTCCGAGTAGTTATCTCAAACAATAACTGTGACAAATCTCTTTGTACGCGTACAAAGTACGCATACTAAAAGTGACCAGACGATTACGGTCATAGACTACTGAACAAAATATGCTAGTTTATATTAAGACATCTCACCATGTAATGGACAGATACTAACACTAAACATCTTCCTAATATTAACAATAACACTTTAACTGCAATCTCTAATACCTCTGTTAAGCTGAAGATTTGATCGAACTAGTCACGTGTGTAACATTCTCGAACAATTTCAACTTGAATAAAAAAGTCACGGCACGATTGAAGTATTAGGTAACTGGAGTTTTAGACACTATGGCTCTGGGTAAATACTTGACACCAATAAATGATGGGTTGGCTAAACTGTAAACTGATGTTGGGTTATAGCTCTAGGTAAGGATGAGGTCCATGGTATCCCCAGGGGGAGTACAATATTGTGCTTGATTTTGTTGGTGGTAGGACTGTTTAAGTCCACCTGGCTTGCTACCACCATCTCACATAATTCTGTCGCCATAACAACAATTCTAAAATAATAATTGTTGTGTTCCGGCATTTAGAGGTAACATAGCCAGCTCCTCAGTTTGTTGGTGATTCCGGTTTAAGTGCACTTCCACCTTCGGCCCTATCTTGTAACTTGGGATAAGGACAAGCGGTTTACCGTATATACAATAAAAAAAAGAAGGTACTGGCTCTCCCGCGCACCGACAACGGAACACAGCAGAAGTGGTCGCCAAGTGGACCTTTCCAGTTTCTACCACTAGTGTTGTGATCATTAAGCCGTAACCGCTTGCATAGCCAGTGGTTTTGTTGCCCGGGGTAGACAATGTGTGATCTACACAGCATTGCTGCTTAGCGGCTGAACTAGGTATGGTGGTAGTACTTCCCGGACGAGCCCTTTCACAAGGGGATCTACTACTCTTTAATAAGTATATACTATGCATTCTTCAACCCACTTACATCACCTCGGTCATTGACGCTGTATCCAATTTATCTCAATTAGCTGATGCTCTTTGTGTACGTGTATCTACTTATCTAGCCAGTTCAGCTGCTCACGCGAGCATTGCACTGTAGTTGCATAAAGATTGGTATTTTGCAAACACGTTTATTATGAAGTTTTAATGAGATCTGCATAAAGAGGTAGAAATGCGTATACCTTTCTTGAGTTGCCATATAATTTTTGCTATATAAATACTATATAAAATATAACAAGTTTCTATTAAAAAAGTTGTTGACATAACGAGAGAAATCTAAGTAGATACTAACTAAACTGATTGAAACCGTATTCACTTGAAATTGAAAGACCTGCGGTGAACGATTTCTAACGAACCTTGCGTACAACCGTGTATGTTACCTATGTCAAGTGCTTCAAAATCTGCAAATACTTGAACAAAATAGATAGGTCTTCTTACTTATTGGGTACCTATATTACGTTATGTACCTATATATACATTAGGTTAAATAATAATAATAATAAATAAAATAAATTTTACAGGACATTCATTTCACACAGCGCCATCTAGCCCCAAACTAAGCATAGCTTGTAATATGGGAACTACATAATAACAACTTAATTTATATACGAGTATATGTATTCTATCCGTAATCTAGTACAAACTTTTTTTTTTAAATACATAAATATCATATAATGCAACACCCAAACACAGAACAAACTGATATTCATCACACGAATGTTTGTCCTGGGTGGGAATCGAACCTACAACCTACAGCGCAGAAGGCAGAAAAGTATACATCGATTTATGTTGAAAATTTAGCTGTGAATATGGGCCTGGCCCACCCGCAGGTGCCTTAATTTTTTTTGTTTTTTTTTTTGCATGTAAAAAATCCTAGACGTTTTCAAAACCTACTTCTGTGAGTCTATCACAGCATCACAGATAGTTTCATATACATTACGTAGAACAGTTTACTTCGATGTCTTTGTAAAGCCAAATTTAATACCTATTCTATACTCTAGAGGCGTTGAATAAGTTTCCGTGGGGTCCGTGGGGAGCCCTCCGTGCTTTCAAAAATCTTGCAGAACTTTTGATAGTGGTGACAAGCTCCTATCCAGGCCAGCGAATTAGCATAGCTATTCAGTGCGGCAATGCAGCCAGTCTTGGGCATGTTTCCGACTGGTAATGGTATTGAACAGTTTAGTTACTGATAGTTCGTTTGTAACGGCCATTAGTGCGACTGCTTCGCTTGCATATATTTAATTAGATACATAAGTTAATTGTATATTCTTTATATTACAATACCTACTTGTAGTTGGCATAAACCTGAGTTAGCCACATATTAAATACGTTATATAAAATTGTTAACACGCGCTATATTTTGAATATTGTGTCAATAAAAAACAAATAAAACCGATTAAGCGTTGATTTAAATATCTAAATGTCCGATTAAGTACCAGAGGAACAGTTAGTATGACTCATTCCGACATTCAAGTCATTAGACACTGTCATTGTTCGCCAGGCCATCGTCTCGTGCCCATCAATGAAACTACAAATGTCTTTTATGTAACCATTACAAAACATTTTACCCAATGCGCGTATCAGTCTACGTCTGACTAGGTATAATCAGTCAATTGTTGTGAAATTAGGCCATTTTTTTATATTTATTACCATGACTACATTTCAAACTGCCTCTGTGATCTGGTGATTTGCCCACCGGTATCAGACCCAGGTTTGATCCCCAGGGGGTACAGATTTGTGCTCGGTTTGGTTAGTGGTAGGGCTTGTCATTAGTTCGACTGGATGGCTACTACAATCTTATCTGTCTGCCGGCGCTATAACAATAATTCTGTTGACATGACCAAACAATGACATGACGTTCATTACACAGCACAGAGACTAAAAAACTATACATTCATATTTACGAAAAGTATATGTCTTTGATCAACAAAGTCCCCTGAATGTGTCTTTACTAAAACTATGCCAAAACGCGAAGCAGCAGTTTTCAATCGGTTACTCGCTGTCTATCAAGATCGTAACGAACAGTAGATTATTTTGCGTTTTAAGCCTTAAAGTCTGAAGTTAGAGTTGCTATTTGTTTGAAAAGCAGTAATCATGAAAACTAATACATTTATTAAATAAAATGTACAATTAAACTAACTATGTATGTAATCAGTCAGATTACCTAAGGACCGTTACAAACGGCCTATAGATAACTCAACTGTTCCAGACCAGTACCGAAAGCGTGCCCAAGACACAGGCCACGCTGAATAGCTACGCTTATTCGCTGGCCAAAATAAGAGCCCGCCCGTGGGTCACATGTCGCCTCAATCAAAAGCCCCGCAAGATTTTTGAAAACCCGGGGGGCACCGCCTCCCCGTGGACTCAAGGTCTCGACCCAAAAGGCTCAAATAGGTAAGATTTGTCGAGACCACTATATTTGCGCCTTTTGTGATTCTCGGCCTAATCAGCCTCCGCACCAGCCCTGACTGATGTCCCAGGCAGATGAGTTGGCGCTAAGGTGTCGACGCAGGTAGCGTCCCACACCAAAGGCCTACCCATTTCCCAAGGGACAAGAGTCATACCGTCGTGCCGCTTACCAACATCACGTGACAGACCATTCGGCTCAAGAACGTCTGGAACATTGACACTGGTAAAAGCTCGACGGATAATATCATATAGTTTATCTATTATATTATATCTAATATTTAAGTTTAAACAAGAAACATATGCCATTATTTTCGCAGTAGGTACATATGTATGGCATGCGACAACCCTTGTTTTTATGTAACTAGTGATGAAAATGTACAAATAGTGCACCCAAGTGAAAGTTACCAACATCAAGCGCAATGTAATCGTAAGTATATAAATGTTTCAACCGCCTTTCTGGTTCAACCTACCGATTTCAGGTCCAGAGGCCCCGGGTCCGATCCCCAGGGGAGCAATATTGTGCTTGGTTTGGTTGGTGGTAGTATTTTGTTTAAGTCCGCCTGGCTAGCTACCACCATATTACCTATTTCTGTCGCCATAATAACAATTCTTAAAAAAAATGTTGTGTTCCGGCATTTAGAGGTCAGATAGCCAGTTTCTCAGCTAGTTGAGGATTCCGGGTGAAGTGCGCCTCCACCTTCGGCCTTATCTTTACTTTTAACCAGGTGAGATGAAGGCCAAGCGCTTACCCGTAGTACAATACTATATATATATACATATATATATGTATATAATGTATTGTATGTACGTGCCAGCTCTCTGTAATACTTATACTTATCGTGCTACATTGTTTTATGTACATTGTTACTTATTAGGTCAATCGATGAAGGTATTTCTTTAATTGCAATTGTTTGACGAACCTAGTTAATTATTAGGTCAATCGATGAAGTTATTTATTTCATTGCAAATTACTGACCCTGGCCTGGTGATAATGATTGATAGACTGTGAATAAATGGACTCTTTCTACTTCAACTTCTACCTATTTTTTTAAGCCAATCACTGAATCAAGGAGATCGTAAATCGCTGAATACAAAAGATTATTGGCAATGCTAACTGTGGTAAGGCCCCAAATTTTTGTTCTATACGCCAAAGACAAATAGCTTGGTAATTTGTGTGGTTTACACAGTTCGGTATACTCGTATATCCGGCTTATGCGGTAAATGTCAGCCGTGATTTATATTAGGCGATTCACTGTTAGATTCTTCTAAATAGTGACACGCATGTGTCTTCGATTACGACATGAATTATCCAGTGGTCATTTTTCTAAAATATTTTATCAGTGCACCTCTACTTTTATTAATTAAACCCTAAAAATGTCAAGTCTTTAAGGGCTCTGGTTTGGGCTGCGCGCTGTTTGTCGTCAGTCAGATACTCTGGTAAAAAATACCTGTAATTATATGAATAGGTAAAATTGACCCATACATATAGTCTACTAATAATAAAACATACAGAATTATCGGAGCTTTAAATAACTTATTTGAGACTTTCCGTAATTCTTCTATTAGGTAGGTGTGTCTCAGGAATTATCTGGTAATCAGTATATCATTGCGATATCACGTAATCCACGTCAAAATATTAGGACAGCTTACTTAATTGGCTATTTGGTATGGTTCTATCTTATAAAAATAAAATATTTCCTAATTCCCCTGTCTTTATCATCAATAAATAAGGTTAAGTATTGGTAGGTATTACTAGCTTGTATTATCAATTTTTAGCCGCCTCCGTGGTCTCGGGTCACCGGTGCTGACACCGGTTCCATATCCAGAGGTACAATATTGTGCTTGGTTTGGTGGTAAGTAGGACCTGGCTAGCTACCACAATCTTACCGTTCCCAGCAGAGTTACGTTTTTCGAGAGTATATTAATAAAGTATGTTTGTCTACTTTATTGGCACACTGCAGTTTATTCAACTGTCAACTAGTTTTACCTGCTCTTGATAAGTGATAAGTGATTAAAATTAGGACATCAGTTTGTTGGCATGCGGCAGATGAAGAGAACAGGTCAGGCCAAGGCCGGGGCATTCAAATAGCCCTGCCGTGAATGCTCGATGATTCGAGGCTGGCCGAACTCTGAACGAACACGACACTGTGACAGCACGAATGTTTCTACTTTGCTTCTTCAGTAGAAGCGCATTTGGCTAGGTTTTATATAGGCTATCTACTTATTCTTGTAAAGTGATTCCGGAAAAGTAGTAAGGCTATAGAATAATCTACTTTCTAAAACAAATTGATTCTACTTTCATCAATTGGCAGCGCGCGCTTTGATCCCCGTGGCGCGTGCGACGCGAAAGGATGACCTGACATTTACTACCCTTCCTGGATCATTCAACTCCAGTTCACTACTACCGATGTTGTTTTAAAAAGAATCAGTATTATTCAATAAATACATTTATGAACGTTTGTTTGGATATTTGATCTCTTTTACGTTGAAACAGTACGTAGTTTTGGCGTTTCGTATAGTGCTAGAGAGACAGTAGAACAGATTGATTGAGCCGAAATTAGCATAGATTTTATTCTAGACAGGAATATTCAGTAGCATCCGGACGAAGCCGCGGCAGCTTGTTTACTATGAAATTTACATATGTTGATTTTAGTTAACCTTATATAATTCTTACTATAAAATCCTCTAGTTATTGTAGACTGAAAAATCGGCAGTCAAGCAGAATGCATCTTTGTGTCTGATCCAACATTCATCCATATAAGACAATCTTTTTACTTCCAGATAAAACTATATTGTTACTTGCATCTATTAAACTTTATCTTGATTTAAACTAATATGATTGACCTGCGTACCTTAACTGTATCATAGTAATGCGAAATTGTGCTGCCAATTTTGTGAAGTGATTATATTGACTGTGGTCAAAAGAGCCCCAGATACTACAGCGTTCCGCTCTCTAAGGGTTAGGGCGCATTGCGAAAACCATTTTCTTTTCGCAATTCTACGCACTAACTATTGAATGTACGTGCGATTGAAAAAAAACGTGAATTGTCTTGCGAATTTAGGTGGCTCGGATTTTATTCGTGTGAATGGCTCGTAAAAAAGTCTTATTTGAGCTTTTTGGCTTATTCGAGGCTAGGTGATCCCGACTTCTTTCAAACCTTCTACTACAGCTCAGTAAAGTACATGTTTGGTTCTGTTATCCATTGCGACGTGCCTCTTAACCGAGAACTTATAAATATTATATCAAAAATAGCGTGTTTATTTTCTTTACACGGACTTTTTAATTTTTTTGCAGGAATATAACTCGCGCGGTGAGTTTTTGCAATGCTTTTAAAGGATTAAACATCGACCTACCTACTACATGGAAAATACTATCATAACTTTATTATATAGTCGTCATGGCAGCTCATTTGATCAACGCTACATTAGTAAACCCTAATATTACTACTAGGTGCCTATTTATATTCACAGAATACTTAGCTTTTTGTTACTATATTTTTTTTTTAGCAAAACTACTCGTTTATTTTTGCCCACTGTAGTAGGTTTTAAATTCAGTTCCTCATTTATATTATAAATATTATTTATAGCAGCACTCAACCTCGGTTGAATGTTGAGACAGATGGCATTAATAACAGCGGGCGTACACTCAACTATGCGATGTATAGAAGTAAGTAAGCTACTTATTAGCATACATATATGCGTAAAGGACAAACGGAGATAAGTCTTTCTAAGGCTGCGGCCACAAAACCGTAATGAAGGATGCAGGGCCTAGCAAGCTGAACGCCAAATAATAAGAAACTGATCATATAAACAAATAAGGGAAAGGGATAAAAAAATTGATAAAAAATAAATTATTGCTCTCTACTTTGGACCATTCATTCCCTCGATTTCCATGCGACATAGACAAGGCACAATGATATAGTGTGGCATCGGCCAAATGATTGACGGGCGAATATCTTACTGAAAACTTACACTGGATTATTTCTTGTTAGACCTAGAGGTTCTAGGTACAATTTCCAAAGTGGAAGAAATGTTCGTGCTTTTCAACGTCTGGATGTTTTTTTGTTTACTTTACACCTTACTATTCATCAAACTCTTGGACTGTACCTATTACGTGTAATGTAAGTATTTGTGTTGTATAGCTACTGTACATAACTTTACCTACTAAGCAGTGCTCTAACATTGTTATTCGGAGCTTGTATGTAAAGTACCAATTACAAACATTACTGTGAATTTGTAATACAACATCGGTAACCAAAACCACAGAAATACGAAGCTTGCGAGTAGGTAACTTAAATTTACGTGTCGACCTAATTATTGTAGGTGTGGGTGTTGATTCTCGGTCTGGTACCTACTTATGAAGACTAAGTAGCAGTAGCCAATTGGACGATATTATGGACATTCAAAAATAAGTCAAATTTAGCTTTCTACATTAAAACTTCAACCAATTAATTCTCACCAGTGTGTGCCCGCAATATTTTTAAGAAGGGGATTGAAGATTTCTTATTTGATTATTTAATTAATTATGTTAGGTCATGTCGCCTTCTCGACAAGTGAGAGTGATTAGGCCCTTAGTCACGTGGAACCAAATTGGATTATTGAATGACACGGGTCTTCAAACTTGGTAGCGACATACCGATTTATGGTGGTGTTTTCTTTCACTGTACAGTACTATTCAGATCAGTGTCAGTTAAGTCGCTGATCGGATCAAATATAAAGCCCCGACAGTCAGTAAAATACGAACGCATAGGTACGTATTTCGGATGCGTACCTAACTTGGATCAAAAGTCAGTCTCATTTAGACCAACTTTTGGATTGCAGACTTGCAGAGTAGGTAATTATTATTATTTAATGATAGGGGAGCAGCACTGGGGCTGATGTGCCTATTTTACAGATTTTAAATAGAGAGACACTTCACTTGATTATTCCTCGTAGGAAATAGTTTATTCGTTTGTAGCCAGTTGTCCAGTTTGTTTTTAAAGCTGCTTATAGAGGAGGCAGGACAACTTCTTCAGGTAAACGGTTCCAGTTTCGTACAACTCGATTGCAAATAAAATAGTATGCAGCATTCTTGTTCGTCGAGGGGTCACGGTTTAATCGCATGCTATGACCTCGGGCTGATCTATGAGTCTCTTTCAGTGAGAATATGGAATGGATGTTGGGCAGATTATATTTATGGGAAAGTATCGTAAGAGTCTCAATGAGATCCCCACGAAGGCGTCTATCTTCAAGGGTAGTTAGGCGTAGTGCGTTAAGTCTTTTAGGGTAGGTTTTTTGACAAAGGCATTGAGGGATCTTTGTAGCTTTTCTTTGCACACTCTCAAGTAGGTCTATGTTCTTCTGAATGTAGGGGCTCCATAACTGGAAGCCATATTCAAGCAGGGGTCTTATGTACTTACTAAACCAACTTTACAAATCGGCCGACCAATGCAATTTTAAAGCGAGATAACATACAATATACTTAGGTTGTTTAAATTAAATGTTTATTTTTTATTATATATGGGTAATAGTTAGTTCCCATATTACATATATTGACGTACTTTATAACACACAGATAAAAACAAGAAAGCACTAGATATATAAGAGCTCTCAAATCAATTGGATTGCATCGTTACCTAGGATTCATTGCATGCAGGCAGGTTTGTTCTATAGGTATTTGGCTGAGAGATCGGGTCAAACCAGATTTGTCTTTTCATTGAAGTTCTCAATACGTGTCTATCATGCACCTTCGTTTTCGTACAAAATAGGTAAATCTAAAAGAATAATGAGATTTTAGTTGATACAAAACTAGTTGGTAAAACTTGAAACATGGAAGAATTTGAGTTTTGCTATGTTATTTGTCCTACCACTAGTTGGACTTTGTTTACTTATTTATAATTTCTACAATTATTCTTCTGTTGTGGGTAAAGACTGCTTCTGTTTTTAGTCCTAGTATTCAATACGTGACAAGTTGCAAGCCCATCGTCGCTTAGCGGAATACTTACTAACCAGCGACACATGCCATTCGGATTTGGTCTTAGTGTCATGCGGTTTCTCCATGATGACCTTCACCATCAGAGCAAGTGCATGTGCTCATAAACTTGAACCTTGAAAACTTGATCTGAAAAGTTCATTGGTGTACGACTGGATTGTACCCACAACCTCCAAATCGGTAGGCGGGTCCATACTCACTTGGCCACACTGCTCTTTTTTCAGTACAGTCCAGTACCTATTGATTTTTAAACCCTATAAAATGTAGTCGAGTGAGGGGAGTCGGGGTGAACGCTCTCATAAGCACGCATACAATGAATCCGCTTGCCAAAACGGGAACCATCTACATTGTGCACTTTGTGATTTCAATGTCAACGGGTTAGAGTTTAAAACTTTGTTTCATGTTCCCTTGAGCCCCCGGAAGTGACTCAAACGAATTGCTCATTGTTTATGTTAAAGCTATTGTGCGGCGAAAATATTTACCTATAAGTACAGTACCTGCTTTATTTGAATTCGTCACCTAAACCCCTTCTGACCACAGACGTGTAGCGTTCAAAGTCACTCCAATTCGGAATAAGTCCATTTCCAATTCAGATTTATACAAAAGAAACCTACAGCTGAACAATAGTATCTTGATGTCTTTGCCAAGGTGCCTTTCAAATGCTGTAATATCGTGAACGAAAAAAATTACTGCAGGCTGTAATTCTAGGCACAGAACATATCTAGGTATATGTTAAATGTAAACACTGCCGCATGTCTGTTCGCAAAAATCAATAACGATTCTGCAAGGTTCTTCCACATTCTACCTTCCTTGCCATTGGCCGTCCGCCACATCATTGGAAAACGATCTTTGTACCTACCTGCATATACTATCATTAAATGAGGATATTATTTTTATGATTGGATTCAAATTAATACTAAATAGGTACTCGTAACTTACCTATTTATGTAAGTTACGAGGTCGTTTAAGATAATCAATATGAATCGCTCTTACCGTCCAACATAGACCGTCGAGATGTTTGCTCATCTTCGAACTCCTCTCTCCCAGGCTTGTCATTCACCAACTCCATGTTCAATGCACTGACACAAACACTGCTTACATCACATCAAAGCGTCACTCACACGGAATTCGCATTTCCAGCTGGTCACTGGAACTTGAGGCGGGCTTTCGCGGTAGCCGTAAGCAAATAACTGGTCTTGCGAATCGGCTGGTGGCGTTCAATGTCAGTATCGAGTGGACAAGACAATAAATTATGCGACACAATGTCGATAAAGAGGAGTCGAATGTCGCAAGTCGTCACGTTGTCTGCGAGCCAAGCTAGCACAGGCGCACATGCATTCTGACTTCTGAGGGTGTTCGTATTGTCGGTGGCACGCATGCGCGGGGAGGGACGCCCGTATCGATGGCGCCTACCGTCGCGTCGTCGCCGGGACGCCCGCCTGACTGACGATACGCGCCCTCTCAGATGGAAACTAATTGAGCAATCAACAGTAACGTCACGAACGCACTCAAGGCAACTAAACCCGATCCGTTGATAATTATCATCGCTGATTTCAAGGAGAATCCACGATGCACGACTTAAATTTTGCTAACCTTAATGATTAATGGAGATTCAAAATAAAAAAGAAATGCCAGGCAGGTACTTAAATATATATGCGGGATGAACTTAAAAGCATCATGAGACAGCCGTTAAATTAAAGTAATCATTATGTTAAAATTTGTTGCTAAGCCGAGAGTCTAATAAAAGCGAAAGTAAATAAGTGAGGTCCCTACACGTTTGGTTAGCGTAAAATCCACGACGGGTTGCTGATATAAAACACGCAGGCGTTCTTATATTTGTGTGGTTGATATTCAGATTATGATAGGCGCTCAAAATATAAGCAAGGCTTGTAAGCGACTAAAAAAAACATTAGTTATTACTAGAGTTCGAACGATTCACATAACATCAGCCACAACTGTCCACTGTGTATGCAAATGTTATTTTATCCTCTCCAACATCATCTCGAGATATGGTAGGTATGAACAGAATGACATCATTTTATATACGCATGTTGGTAATGTCAAGTTCAATTCGGCTGTTTGCCGCTTCTCGAACTGTCGAGAGTACCAAAGTTCATAGATTTTAAACCGGTTGCCCATCCCTCAATGTGTTGAATTGAAAGTCACGGGTGAGGTTAATCCACTATATCATATTAATGGGCTTTAGAATAATGCCAATGACTTCATCTTTTAATATATTACCTATAAGTACCATATAAAAGAAGTTATGCTATCAGTATAGGTAACGAAACCAATATTACTTAGATTCTAATAGACTAATTAGTTCAAACAATACAATATGTAAAATTAAACTAACTATTTAGAAGCATTTAGATTATCGGATCGTTACAAATGTTCTATACAGGTAACGCAATGTGCCGGACAATGTGTGTCCTAGACACTGACTGCATTGCCACGCTCAAATTTTTATTGTCACCAGAACTTAAGGTAAACATTTCAGTTCAATCGGATGTCAGGGAAGTGGTTCTAATTCGGCTTCCAAGATTTGACCTAAGCAAACATACAAACTAACTCATTAAAATACTTTGTAGACGCGCTAGTACCTAACATCTTTGCAACTACGTGCTACACGTGTGGATCTTACCCATAATTATTTTAATACTGATGGGAAAATATTGTACGAGTGCAATGTATTTAGACAGTTATTGGTAGATATCTCTCTCTGATACTACTCTAGGTTCTAAACGAGCTATACTCATGTATTTCGATCAAATTAAATAACCAAGAATGAGCTTCATCTTCTCTTAACAGTATATTATTGTCTACTGCTGGACAGAGTCTCCTCTAAAATATCTACTTGTCAGGGGTTTGTCAAAATCATTGGCATGATTGATGATAGCAGTAAAGGTTTTGATAATACACTGAAGTAAGCCTTTCTTCTGGTCTCACCAGAACAAGGGTCTTTTAGTAGGTAACTGCGGTAGCATGTAGATATCCGCGGGCTGAGTTTGAGGGGTCGTTAACGCCACGGCAATGGAGTGAGAAAGTGCACCTAATTATTACGGTATATCGTAATTCGTAGGTACCCTTGGATCCATCTATAAAGTAAAAATAAATATCATTGATTGTGTGCTATTTAGCGTGAACCCAACACAATTCGTTTAATAAACTAAATTCTCAATATCTCGAAATACATTTTAAAACACACAGTGTATAAAATAAAAGCATTGAAACTCTCAACTTGATATCGACATCGATAAAAAACTCCAAATAGAAATAAATCAATCTCTTGCACTTCCGCAGATATACGATCAGATAACAAATCTATTCCAAAGTTTAACGTGTTATGTAATGCAACCATTATTAATCGTACAGATTCCGAATTGAAATCATTCCACCCACTATAAGGTTCGTTCACAGACCAACAATGGTTTCATTTATGGCCTAACGAAAGCACCTTGCGCAATATACCTAAACGACGATTAAAATAATTAATGGCTTAGTAATGAATTACATCACAAGAACCTTTGATACGCCGGTTTATGTGCAAGATATAAAATTAATAGGTAATATAAAGACAATACAATGACTAGCCAAGCTTAACGAAACGCTTATTGAGGAGAGTGGATTAGCGGTTTGTTTTTTTTTTGTGAATAGAAACGTTGTGTAGTGGTTTTATAGCAATGAGTTGAAATTAAAGGTAAAGAATTTTCAAGTAATGAAGCCACAATTGTAAGGTTTGCTGTCTACTTCTACAGAATTGTCTTTCCCTTCTTTCGTTACTTTTATGCCAGCATATTTTTACTCAATTATAAAACAGAGGCTTTTTTGACAGAATTATACCTACGTAAGTTATGTATAGTTCTGACTATCACTTATTATTCTGACTAAATATTTATAATTCTTCCATTTAAAAATATATGACTACATAATGTTTATATATAATTTTTTATATAAATTAAATTGTTAGTATCAGCATGGACGAAATATACTCACATCAGTAGACAATTAGTATTTTGGATGACAACGAAAATACATTTGTAGATAGGCTTACTCAAGGGTATACTTCTTGAAGAGAGTTCATGATACCTAAGTCTATTCTCTTAGTCATGACTGTTGAATGAACGTATCTATACCTAAATATAACGCATAAATGAAAGTCAAGGGACATTATACACAAAATCTTGTGAACCCAAGCTATTTAGGTAGGTACTGTACTTTCATTTGTTGAATCCGAAAGATCTCATCTCTCCCATGGTATCTCTAGCAAAACTAAACGAACTATACAACATAATGTTTTAATAATAGGTAACCATCCAACAAGACACTAAACAATACCATTGTAGATGCGAACCAGCTTCAAACAAAATGGTAAGATTGCTGATTGTGAAAGGTGGGTAACTCGTCAGTCATTATAAAGTAATAATGATGATGTTTCCATTCACCTTCATCAGATACAACACTTCTTAGGATGTTCACACGTGACTTGGTATGTGTTGTGTTTGTATCATTAAAAACAGCAGTCATTATGAAATAACACTCGGCCATTCATATACCCAGAACTTAGTCTCCGTTTTTTAGCTGAGGTATGTAGGTATATGAATTGAAATTTATTGAATAAAATTGAATATTCGTTCTGTTTGAATAAAGATTAGAAAATAAAAAAACATAATTTGAGCTTGACTGCAACTTTTACAACACTGGTATTGTAGGTCTTCTGAATGTTAATATGCGAACCTTTAAATGAACTAATCAATAAGCTGTTATAGATACGTACAATATGCCTAAAAACGTAAAGGCATGAATGTTTTCAGATTTAACCGAATGACATATCCAGACGAAGCTGTCTAGGCTCGGTATGTATTACATACCGAGCCTAGACAGCTTCAGATAATAAAATACTAAAGTAATAGTATTTTATCATTTGTTATAGTAATAAGTAGTCGTCTATTACTTATCAATCGATTTGTCAAGACGATTCAAACAGAATTTGAAATCGAATAGCTATTATTCGATTTTCAAATTCCTTTTTTGCGGGAAAAAATGCATGAATGTAGCGGATTGTGTACAATTTGACCATCAAATTAGTTTAAATTAGTCCAAATATCTTCTTATGATTTTAGAAGTGGATAACTAGCCAGTTCCTTAAATTTGTTACGGGCTACCTCAAACGTCTCAAAAAGTGGCGAGACGTCTCCTAATTCGAAATTCTTAAAACCCTTTACAGTGTAGATGAACAAAAACTGGTTTGAAATTTTTCCCAGATAGCGGGCTAAAAATCACAATTCCTTATCGATGTATAAATCGTAGCCAGATTCAGTCGACAAAGCTTATATTTGATGCTCATAAGGTGAAGCCTTTAGGGTTGAGTCCTTATATATGTGGAAAACCGGTGCCCTCCGTGTTTTTAAACATACCTATTGCGGGACTTTTGGCCAAGCGAATTAGCATTGCTACTCAGCGTGGCGATGCAGCCAGTGTCATGGGCACGCTTCCGTGTGGTAGGTACAGGTCTGAATACTACAGTAGTAGGTATAACGAACAAATATTTTTGAACGGTCCTGCTGTTTAATTTGTTGAATTTTTGTTCGTTTAAACTGGGGATGTGCTTGGCCTTCATCTCACCTGATTTTTAAGTTATGATAAGGCCGAAGGTGGAAGTGCACTTCACCCGGAATCCTCAACAAACTGAGTACTACTTACTTTAATTGTACATAATTGTTCGTGTTTAAATGTATGCAATAATCTTGTTGTCTGCCTGTATATATGCAATCGATCAAGTGTGTCACATCAGTTTCACATATTCACCTGTCGCGACTGTGACCCGCAAATGACATAACGGATACCCAACTCGTATATCAACAGCAACAATTTACAACAGGAAATGCAACTGGATACTATGATTTGTGTTGACTGTGTTACTTTACCATACCTCATCATCATTATACAACGGGAGATTTACCGTTGCTGTCTACCCTTAAATTTAAAGATCATTGTCGTAGTATCGATGAAAATCTTTGTCTAGAGCTATTAACACAAGTATATTAAAAAAAAAGATTGCTCTTTCACGCAAAAAAAATCTTGATCTGAAACGTAGCACATTATGTTGCTCTGAATCGGGATTTAGGCCAAGGCTATTACTATTCAACCCATAAATCAGTTTCCTTGGGATGAAAATGGGATGTTAAATATAGCAATACAAAACCGATTCATTCTTTGTTGCTTCTTCACGCAATTGCACAGATATTGTTCTGGACAGGAAGAACACAGACTATTTTTATCTGGGTACAACGCAGGCGAAACCGCGAGTAGACGCTAGTTTTTATTAAAAAAGGGACATCGCACAATACGAATAAAAGTCTGCCACAGGTCCTTGAAGTTTTGAGTCTGTAAGGAAACCATTACGAATGATTTTTATGACCAACCAACAAACCGGGCTGTCCAGCCAGTTGGACAATTAATATAATTTTTAGGCATCTGTACCTAAAAAGAAACGACGGAACCCTTATAGGATCACTTTGTAGTCCGTCTGTCTGTCAAGACTCCTTTTCTCAGGAACGCGTGGAGGTATCAAGCTGGAATTCATATGTTAAAAAAACAAACTTCTAAGCCAAAACGATGAAAAGATACTTTTGACTTTGCCGTATATGCCACAAATTTTCGATAATCGCAAGGGAATCAAAACCTACAGGGGTTCGTACCAAATTTCAAATTCACGGGAAGTATCCCGTGAACTTGAAATTTGGTACGAAGCAACGTTTTGTAGCACAAATAAAGGAAGAATTGCTAAAATCATTATAAAAATATTTTTATTAATTTCTATCTATATAAATCAAAACCTAAAGGATACTTCCAGTCGATCTTGAAATTTGGCATGAAGCAACGTTTTATAGCAAGAAAAAAATCGGAATACCTTACATTTTTTGTTACATCAATTTGTATATATATATATATATATATATATATATATATATACATTGTAATAATTAGAAACAATAAAGAGACCATTGTCTTAAATATGTGCTCCTTTGTCTATTTAAACAATTATTTTACCAACTTTGAAAAAGGTCTCTGTAAAAGTTACCGATTGAAGTTTATTGTATCGATCTCGTGTTAATTTTATCGACCGTTGCGATTCGCAAATAAGCAAACGATATGAAACGATACTCGCACTACATAAGGCAAAGAAAGCTGATAAAGTCGAGGTACAGACATTTCAAAACTTATGAACGAAGCGATGTCAGATAACATAATAAAAATAAATATCCGAGAGCTTTAAAAACCGGCGCTGTCAAAGCCATAATGTCAGCAACGTTAAGCGCAAGATTTTTTTGTAACCCATGATGTAATTAACCTAGTTCCATTTACCATATTTATATTCAATTAAGGCCAGGAAGTGGCTGTAAGTGTTAGTGCGTCCGTATGTGTTGCTAAAACACTAAATTGACCTACGACCGGTTAACGGTCTTTCTTTCTTTGTGTTGAGCTACCATTTCGTGCGTTTCGGAAATTTCCGATTTCCAAATCTTCAACAATATTTTTCCAAAGGGAAGGGCAGATGTGCTCCCACCATGAATTTGACTTCCGGATCGTGAGCCACTCGGTCTACCCTAGTCCCCCTATGCCCCAAGAAGGAGGCGTCATAGCACTACTGCTATGCGATGCAGAAATTCGTGATGAAGGAAAAAGCGATGAATAAGGGCAGGATCATCTTCTCTCTTTCTGATCATTCTCCTGCCCTTCTCCCACGCTAGGTGTGGTGGGGGAGTAGCACAACATGTTTTCCTCTTGTTTCTCACTCACGCTTATCAGCCGTCAACTCACATCGTTCTCACAACTCACGTCTCTCATACCCATGTCCTCTCGCACACACAATTTCTCTATATATCTTTGACCTTCTGCTCGTATGTCCAATAACGCTCATATTCATATGCCTGTTAGTCAAGTGGCTAAAACAATAAACTAAAAAAATAACAAGGTTCAGTTGCGCTGTCATTTATTCAACATTCTCAAAGCTTCGTCAACCGGCCAAAGATTATTTTAAAACATGACACTTTGTTCTATGGTCGGCAGCTTACTTCTACCACAGGGCGAATTGTAGGATGGCTTGTATGGTACATTTGGTACCATTACTTACGGTATGTAGGTAGGTATAGAAGTGGTTTCCATTCTACGCATTGGTTATATTCCTTTCTCTCTGATTTGTAGTAGTAAGTATTAGTTGTAAATTCATCAGATTTGCATGCAAATTGGTTGCTTATAAAACCATCAAGTAATTAGCAGAGCCTTACGTGGAGAGTAACTTTCGGATCATTTCTATGTTATCAATCATGATTTTGTATATAATTAACAATATCGCACTGGGTATGTATGGCCTTGGATTAATAGATTAACCATTAGTGATCGTAGGTATATATAGGTCTACTCCAGAAATACAAATTTATCGGATAATTTGGTAAAAAATGCGAGGTGTAACTTTTTTGTATTATTTTTGCTTACTTCCGTTGTAATTACAAGATGGCGCCTTTTGACGAGTGTGGTCTTCATATCGGATCTGTAAGGAAGGTTATCTTTTGAAAATGGAATGCATTACCATAATCTCTAGTCATATTTCAACCCTTATTTTGTAGCCTTAGGAACAGTAGCTTACAATGGTTGTTATGCTTACAATGTGTCGCAAAAAAAACATTTTTTTGAAGAGATAGGTACCTACTCAATCAATTATTAATAAACGGTTCGTAACATAAACGAAGATGACGTAAGCCATAAAATGAACATTATTTTATAATTTCTGACAAAAAGTCAAAAGTTGACGTGAATTACGTAACACTTTGATAGCTTGTGATGATACAAGTAATCAATACCTAACTAGGTAACACCTAAACAAACAAGACATCACAACAAGACGAGAAAATTATGTGGGAACTAATGATAAGAAACTAGTAAAAATCTTCTCAACCAATTAATTTTGTTTTTGAAAGTAATATTTAGAACAACAAGGCTCTATTGGTACACTCGGGACTTCGTCTTCACGTGGGAGTTTCCAAAAATAGTTTTCTTACTTTAATTGCACCCGTATACCACGAAAGAAAGCTAAACTCGAAAAAAATCTAGTTTGATTTCTTTATTCTTTATTGCACACACAAAATACAGCATATATTGTAAATATAATATATTATAAATATGAAACATGCTGTATCTAATATAAAAAAAAATATCCCTGAAAAGAGTGTCATCCAGCAAACCTTATGAGAGAGAAAATTCAAAAATAAATAGTGGGTACGTGCAAATAACTGAAATATTAAAGTAAATAATCGGTCCAGCCGTTTAAGATTCCATTCCAAGATTAGATGTTAAGCCTCAGTCTAAGCCTCAGTAAGCTAATCGACGGTTAAAGTGGTCAATAATCAAATATTTGTGATCAAAACTTAGTCAGAACATTACTTGGATATTTAAGTATGAGTTCCATTCCCAAAATGGCTCAATAAATGGGATAGCTTATTCTATCGTAGATTTTATGCTGGCTACAAAACAGAAATTGCTGTTAAAGAAGTTACCAATTTCATGCAAAAATCTAAATTAAAAGAAAAAAGTTTAAACGGGTTCAACTAGACAACCGTCATCCGCCTCAGAAGTATTATTACCTTCAGGTACCTACTTGTCGGTAAAAAATAATTGTGAATGCGCTATAATTTATAAAATGTGAGCGGCTATAACTCTAATTCAGTGGAAAGACTGCGCAGGCGAATTTACTAGCATTTCGACGTATCCCGTCCAGGAAAGCAAGATAAATTGCTTTACATTTGAAAGGTAAGCAATTTGTATGAGCTGCGTGAAAGCAGGGCCATTTTGTATAAGAAGTTGTTACAAAACACTTGAGCTGAACTATTTCGTGCTATTAAATTACAGACCTGCGCAGGATATGTGTTGGCTGGGTTCTTCCATGCATTGTTTCTGTTCTTCTTCTGTTTGTGTGTTGTGAATGGTATTTTAGTGTCGCAATGTTTTTTGTTAATAAGATGGGTTAGCTGGGCTTGCCTGGGCACGGCCCAGTGTTAGTGGACTTTTTTTTTTATTGTACGACGGGTACACTTGGCCTTCATCTCACCTGGTAACAAGTTGAGATAAGGCGCAGGTGGAGGCGCACTTCACTCGGAATCCTCAACAAACTGAGGAACTGGCTATCTTACCTCTGAATGCCGGAAATTTAATTTAGCAGTAGCATTAGTTATTCAGCCGTAACCGATCACAAAAATCAAATTGTAAAAATAAATTGTAGCCTGTAATATTTCGGGTCAATAGTACCTCGTCTGCACTGGCATTAAATGTAACAGTTTGCTTGATTTTTGTTTGTGTATTGTGTAACTGAAAGCTTTTAAGTTTTGGGCGTATAAATGGGCTCGAGAGGTCAAGTAAGAAACTTGTACAGTTTATTGAATGAAATGATGGTTATTACCGTAATAGGTAGGTAGGTACCTAGCACTTACTTGTAGGTTATACAATAACGGCAGTTACCGACAGTTTTGTTTTTGCGAAGAAATTTGAGGAATTTACTCAGATATTTACAAATGTACATTTAAAAAGTACGTATGTATTTACAAAAGTATTTGAGTATTTTAACCGTAATCTAGTTCCCATATTACAAGCTATGCTTAGTTTGGGGCTAGATGACGCTGTGTAAATTAATGTCCAGATATATTTATTTATTTATATTAGACAACTTTAAATTGTGATAAACTTATGAGAACATAACATCCGCGATCCGCAATCCGCAATCCGCAAACAGAGTATCAACTATCTGATTTTAATTTCCGCCAATTCGACTGATCTTTGTTCTGTTTTAATACTTTTGAAAATGAATGCACATTCAGCTTTGAAAATATAAATATGGTATACCTGAAAACCTTATTTACACTTAATGTGAAATTTTGTGACACTTTAAATAACCTCGATAATTTGAATTGTTACCGTCTGTCCCCACGAACGACCCTCACGTGGGGTCAGACGGTAACACTTATGGCTATCTGCCCCCACGTATGACCGGTGGGGGCAGACGGTAATACATTTTTACCGTGTGCCTCCATTTCTCATACGTGGTGTTTCTCATACGTAGGGGAATGATAACATACGATAATTTGTAATTATATCTGCCGCCACAACTAAATCTTGAAATGACAAAATTAACTTCAGGTTAACTTTGTAAATAAAATACTATGCTAGATAGTAGGCAATATAATAAAATACTGTCAATTATATTAATATATAGATCATTTATTTATTTAAATAATTGAAAAGACCTTTTGAAGTTAGGCTTTAGCTACAATAAATAAAATAGAGGTATTTGTGTGAGTAAAATTTCTACTGAACAATAAAAATAGCATAACAATTCAATAATTTCCAGCAATCTCTGTGTCGTGTTGGAAATTGCTGGCGCGCGTATAGTAAAGAGCCGATTGACGTATTCCTTTTAAGATATAATGAAGCATTTCCAAGCATGTTGGAGAAAACGTAATTTTCGGATTAAAGACCAGTATCTACAGTATCCATAGAACAGTGCAAAACTTGTGGAAATAATGTTAAAGAGAAGTGCGCTTCCACCTTCGGCCTAATCTCAACTTGTAACCAGGTGATATGAAGGCATAGCGCTTCCCCGTCGTACAATAAAAATAAATATAAAAACTATTTAGCATAACCTACAATAATAACTACTTGAAATATGAATTCTAACTATAATTTTATAATAATTTAATTAACTGTGATCGCATTGAGCGATGAAGGACTTCATAAAGTTCAAATCGATAAAATACATTGACAAACTTCCACCGCCTACTCGCTTCGACACCGGCCATGTTCAACATTATGAAGCAATCAGATTTGAACAACATTGTTGATGAAAAATATTTGTTGATATTTGTTGATGAAATTAAACATATTTTTTTCATGCCCTATCCTAGAGCTATCCCATCATTTATAAAGAAAAAAGTCGTATAGGTAAGAGAAGTAGAGCCCCTTGTGATAGCGCTCGTCCGGGGAAGTACTAACACTACCTGTTTTATTCGGCTGATACACCGATGGTTTTTGTTGTTTTTGTTGGTTGCCGGTGAAATTACAGGCATACTGTGGATATGACCTACACAGTAACATCAAATGGGCTTGCCTGTTCCGTCTCCAAGTTGTATAAAAAATAAAAGTACCTACTCTGATTCTGATAAATTAAAAGGATCAGTAAATGCAGCAGCAATTGTTGCACAGGGATTGATTGTCCAGCTCGTGAATACGTTAAGCTTTGTCAGTACAAGCAGGTATCATGACCGTAGTACTATCATGAATACTGTGTCATGGCTTAATTCCATCATGTTCCCACAGCTTTCCCTGCGGGCCAAGGATCGGTCACGAGCGAAGACTCAGGGACGGGAACCGAGTTATCAATTCGACGCGGTAAAGTCTGATGGCCAATCATGCCGGTGCCATCACTGGCTGGTCAATAGCACTGGGATGATGATGACTAATGGTCAATTGAGAGGACGGTCGTTAGTTTAAATGACTGCTACATAGCATTTTGAGCATGTAGATGGTATTTTTCCTAAAAACATGTCATTGGTATCATATTTTGTTTTCTGCATCGGCATCTTTGCCTTGACACCCACAAACTTCATTAATAATATTCTTAGCTAAGAGTCTTTATTACCCATTGAGATTGTGAAATACTTAATTATGGATGTTAAATTTAAAATTTCACATTATATGATTTAATATATATTATATACTACAGAGTATACATATCTATAGTGGAGTATACAAATAAACAATAGCTTATTCATATTCTCCATAAGGAGCTGAATTTAGTTGGGTGCTTGATTGATAAGGCCGAAGGTGATTACGCATTTCCTCCTTTTCCTTACGGAATCCTCCATATTCTGAGGAATCGGCAATCTTACCTATAAATTCCGGAACACAATAATTTAGAATTGTTCTTATGGCAACAGACGGTAAGATGGCTGTGTGAAATTAAATCTTGTCCTGACAAGACAGGACATTAACTGACGAAAGTAATTAGGAACGCTTTAACTGACGAAAGTAATTAGAAACACGCAAAAACGGAAGGAAACTGAACGTGTTAACAGCTAGCAGGTGACTTGAAGCTAAGTAAGCTTTCTTCTAGGATTTATGACTCAACCCTTCTTACACTCCAAGCTGTGTAATCGTTTTTTATTGTATGACGGGGAGCTGCTTGGCCTTCAGCTCACTGATTTTCAAGTGAGGATAAGGCCGAAGGTGGAAGCACACTTTACCCGTAATCCCCAACAAACAACAACCTAGCTAGCTTACCACTAAAATGCCGGAACACAACCATTTTTATAATTGTTGTTACGGCGACAGAATTAAATAAGATGGTGGTAGGCGGACTTAAACAAACCACCAACCGAACCAAGCACAATATTGTACTGCCCCTGAGGATCGAACCCGGGACCTCTGAATCTGACACTGGTGTGTAGACCAGAGACTTGACTAACACTGACCACACTATCTAATTTTTTTAATAGGCATCTACCTTAGTACCTACTAAGAACACAAAAGTGATTGAGATAATAGGTATTGTACTTGTTAATTATTAATGTAGGTAGGTATGTATATGTTGCTTAGACTCAGCCCTAACTCAGACCGTGGGAAACTTTCACGTGATATTCATCAACGAAAGTCAAGTCGAGTGACTACTCGACTCTTCGTCTTCTTCTTTCTTGGTTTTGACGAGTCAAAACCGGCATATTCAAATAAATCGGCACCGATACATAGCGGTGCTTACCATGCACGGACATTAAATTATTACAGTAATTATAAATATGATGTCACAGGCATTAAAGTGTGAAGATGATCTCAAATTTAATTTAATTGACTCTCATAAAGTTATAAGAATAAATATGAGATGAAAATATCTAAAATTGATTAGATATGCTTCATAATTATTATTATAGGTAATTAGCAAACAAATTATGGCAAGTTTTTTTTTTGTAATGGGATATTCTGTTCTAACTATCGATTAGGCATACCAATACCAAGTAACGTTACGTCTAGTCAAGTGACCGCTATGTGACGGTCCCGATTTATTTAAAAATGAATGTTGCTCGATAGCAATAAAAACGACAAATACAAGACATACATTTGTTATTGTTTATTATGTTAATTTTATTATCTTACGTCTTAATACTTCGGAGCTTAGCAGGCAATAGCTTATTCAATCTATGGTAGGGTAATATTAAGAAATTCAGTTATTTTCCTGGCGCAAGTAAAATTATTAATCACTTATTACAAGCATACTTTAACAATTTAAATATAATAACGAAATATATCAGTTTAAGTACCTTTAAAATAGTTGTTTTATTACCGAATTTGCTAACTTTGGTAATTAATTAACATTCTAATTACGTACCCACTTCCTTTGTCTTACATGTAATTACGAGCCCCTTAAAAGAATGCGTCTATTAAATTAGTTAATCAGCTGACCGTTTACCTTACACTGATTTCGGTTTCAATAAGAATGACGGATTTTCTTCTGAATTTTTTTTCGGTTTCATTAAGCCGTAATTTTTATGGAAACCGAAATTAAGCCGAGATAGGTAATAGAATATAATATAATAGAGTTTATTTGCAGCAACAATCAATGATAATACAAAATTGTAGCAATAAAAAATAGTAAGATAAGTAAATGTCGCTGCAAAAGGGTCCTAACTCAGCATAAAGCTGGTTGCACAAAGACAACCTGCGCTGATCTTGCGTAAGAACCGTTTCCATTAGCGGACAAAATAAACAAACAAGTTAGAACATTTTAGAAAAAGCATGCAAAAATAAGAAATAAAAAACTATAACAATGAAATCAGTGCATTTAAAAATAATAATAATAATAAAGAGCAAAACAAAACATACATACCTAGACATAAATTAATAATTATAATAATAATAATAGTCATAATTATAGCCTATTGGCTAGCCGGCCTCTATGCGACGCGTATAGTTCTGACTCAGAACTATACGCGTCGCATAGAGGCTCATTACCTACTCAGAACTTCTGAGTAGGTAATGGGCTTTTTCGTTTTGTTTTATTTTTAATGTTCTGTATTGTTTGAATGCGTTGATACGAATAAACTTTTGTGTATATTCATATTCTAATTTTAATCTCTACTAGATTCTCTAATATATGCCGTGGCGGTCGCGGCATAAGAATCGTCCCCTCCAGCTCAGCCCATGGATGTCGTAAACGCCTCTGGGGTCTAGTGGTTCAACCCACCGATTTCAGATCCAGAGGTCCCGGGTTCGATCCCCATGGGGAGTACAAAATATTGTGCTTGGTTTGGTTGGCGGTAGGACTTTGTTTGGGTCCGCCTGGCTAGCTACCACCATCTTACCTAATTCTGTCGCCATAACAACAATTCTAAAATTGTTGTGTTCCGGCATTGAAAGGTAAGATAGCCAGTTCCTCAGTTAGTTGAGGTTTCCGGGTGAAGTGCGCCTCCACCTACGGCCTTATCTCAACTTGTAACCAGGTGAGATGAAGGCCAAACGCTTCCCCGTCGCACAAAAAAATTCGTCCTTTACTGCGATCAACAATTCGCCTGCCTTACAAAATGGGGAAGGGGTTAGGGTAAATTAGTCACAAGGAAAGTAAGCGAAGCGGCCACATCAGCGTATCTTACGCGCCGATTTGCCCAGGTTTAGATAAACAAAAGAAAATTAAAATTCGAAAACCACAGAGACCCTAAATATCAAAATTTAACATCGCAATTCGAATAAAATTTACCTACATTGGAAAGTGAAAGTTGAAATAAAAGGAATATTTTTATACAGTAAGTTCAATTGAAACAAAATATTGTTAAATTGTGTATATGTATTTTTGTTCGGCCACCAAATTTGGAATGTAGACATAGCATTGTTTTTATCCTGATATTCTCCACGAGAATGGGATTATCCGCAAGTGAAACGATTAGGTACATATCTTAATGTGTTAAATCAAAATATTGCTATGATTGAAATACCAAAGATTAAAATACATAATATTTGAAATATATAATGCTTCCCTTGAAAGCAAATGAAAAAAATGAATGAGCGAGATCTACATTTTCAATGACAGCTGTCAAACTTCAAACGACCATAACTCTGAAACTACTGTTCCTAGACTCTCCGTTTGTAGTTCAAATGACAATGTCAATTCATTAATAAGAACAGCCAAGATGTTGAACTCTTTTGCCATCAATCTTTCCTGGTACGTCAACCGAGGTCTTTTAAAGCAAGAGTGAATATATGTCTCCTAGATCATCACGCTAAATCGTCGACCACATCGTCACTTAACATCTGGTGAGATTGGTCAAACGATGGTCTACCATCAGAAAAAAAGAGTAAATTGAATGTACAAGCTTAAACGTACAGCCGACCTATTCTGGAACTTTCGAAGTCCACTTTACACTTCCGAGTTCCGTTAGAAAGGCTACTTGGATTGCTTGTCCAAGTGGAAGTAAAATCCTACTTGGAATGCTAAGATCGTCTCCATGTTTCGGATGTGCTTGATCTACTTACAATGTGCATTATCTTACGTCGGTTCTTATACAGGGTAAAATATTGTTACTACATGTTTACTCATCCGCTCAACCTATGAGCCATTTTTCCCAACCAACATGAAGCCGCGGGGCCACCGGGCCTGATTCCGATAGGAATAAGTCAATTATAGAACCTACAAGGATCGTTTTAGGTTATATGGATATTACACGTGTTCGTTACGAGTTACACCAAGTGTCCTAGTTACTTAGAATTTAACTCAACAAGATTTTGCATGACTATACAACCAGATAGTACCTCTAGATAACATTCGTTTAGGCGTCTTGGTCCTTTTGGACATTTCACACAGCGCCATTCGCAAACTAAGCATATCTTGTATTATGATAACTAGATTTCGGATACAATATATCACCCTTTTTTGAAATACATGCATATGATACAGTATGAAGTGCATTTTATCTTTCGGAGCAGATCGACCACCGTTGGGCTGGCTGGACAGCCTAGCAGCTTAGACAGCCCTGGCATGCAGGAACAAATATCTACCTACTGCTACCTACTGAGCTATAAGGCGTGCTATCTATCTATCTCAAAAATATACTAATATCTTTATCACAAAAAAAAAAACTTTAAACAACTTATGTTGAAAAAGATGGCTAGCTAGATACTAAACGAACTCAACTTCCAAACAGCCACATCCATTCTCAACCTAATCCTTGTAAATACAATGGTCTTGTCTTGTATCAAATTAAACAAAACTACCCACATATTTTATTAGATTTAAAATGTTATGCACTGTACGTAAAACTATGATAAGTATGTTACTATGTTTAAATTCTCATGTAAGTGAATTTTCTAATTCTTTTTGAGAATAAAGCGTCTATAAACCTAATATCTATTTTCATCAGAGCGGAATCGAACCCATAAACTACAACAGAAGGTAGAGCTACAACCAGCTGTTCTGAGGCCAATCATTTAGTCATTTGAGAACACGACATGCTTACTTCATATATGCATAAATAATAGTTTGCCCTCCGGTATCAAACCCAGAGGTCCTGGATTCGATCTCCAGAGTGATACAAATTTTTGGTCGGTTTGGTTGTAGGGTTTATTTTAACTGCACCTGGCAAGCTAACACCATTTTACCTTAGTATGCTATTACAACAATTCTGACTGTTGTGTTCCGGAATTTAGAGGTAATAAAGCTAGTTCCTCAGGCAGTTGAGGATTCATAAAGTTCGCTTTATCCTTATCATAACTTGACACCAGGTGAGGTACAGGCTAAGCGCTAAGTAAAAAAAAAGATATCTATAGATATCTTTTTTTTTACTACTTACTACTACGAGGCACTATTGCCGAATAGTGAGTTTTTATAAAGTGCATATATGAAATTGGCTGAAACTAGACCCAATTTTACCTTCAGGAAATATAATAAAAATAATCTGCAAAATATATTTTTAATGGTGGATAATTATGGATATAAAATCTGAAATAAATGAATGTATTATTATTATACACTCTTAAACAGACTTTTTTTTTATTAGCCAGTGTTGACCCTTTGCAAACACAACTTTATAAGTATATAGTGCCTCGTCAAAGTAAATAAGATCACGTATATGAAATCCAGTTTGTGGTGGTAAACAGGATGTAACAGATGCTCAAGTGTAATACACGATATATATAGAGTATGGGTGAAGGTATAGGATGACACCAGCTACTAACCACCTGCCACCGCTTTCTTCCGCTACACTGGACACGCGTAGAACGACGAATTAGTTACAACAGGTGCTGTTATTATTTTCTTTCGTACTGTACATAAACACATGTGAATGTGTAAAAAAAGTATCTAATTAACATAAGAGCTAATTAGGAGTTTTTGATTGAGGCGGCACGTGACCCAAGAGCTGTCTCTCTTTGGGCCAGCGAATTAGTATAACTATTCAGCGTGGAAATGTAACTAGTGTCTTGGACAAACTTCCGTTGGGTACTGGTCTGGAACGGTTGAGTTACCTATAGGTCGTTTGGAACGGTTTTTAGGTAATCCGACTGCTTCCTTTGTACATATATAGTTTATTGTAAGTAGGTACATCCATATCATTTTTAATGCTTGTTAATGTACAGGTACGTTGTTTATAAAGTATATATCTATCTATTGGTCCGCCGACCCAATGCAATCCACCAAAATTGTAACCTAGGCATCTGACTACTTAGACTTTATGGTATGTTACATTTATATATCCCCGGTGAGTTTGCTTGGCATAATTATTAGAGGAGTATTTAAAACACAATGTCTAGGGTTTCGTACCGAAAGGGTTCCGGAGGATGGGTCCCATACAAAAAACTTTGAACATTTTTATCGATTTTTACCCTAGCATAGGTAGTAAAATGGCAAAAGTAAAGAAAAGGACATACGACTTTTTCCCCTTCGAGGATCACCTCTGGTCTGATCAATGTCAGCGTGGATCTGATGAAAATGAATATCGCAGTAGTTATACCTATAGGTGATCCTCATAAAAATGGTAATAAAGGATTACTAATGAGCATAATGTAGGATTAGTTAAACCTTAGAGTGATTATAGCCCTGTCCCTGATATATAAAATAATAAAAACTGGCCAAGCTGAAGTCAACACACACGAATGCTCCAAAAATCGAAATACATTTGTTATGCCATGAAATATGTTTTGGAACCCTCAGTGTGCGTGTCCGGCTCGCACTTGGCCAGTTTATTATAGACACTTGGTTTGCCTAGTGAAAGTTTATCTAAAATCGTAATGTTACGTTTGCGATGCACTCAATTTATTCACACTGTCAATTTCTTTCGGAAATTGGTGAGAATTCCACCGGACGTGCTACACATCTCCATTATTTTGGAAAGTATCGGGTTTTGATGTGCTTGTATTTAATAGAAAGCATTGGAAAACTTAAAATACTTACGTCTGTTGGCCAAAAAAGAATAAGCATACCGTGAGTTTTATTTTATTTATTATTTTGGTAAGTTAGGGTTTTGATATGCTTGTATTTAATAAAAAGTATTGGAAAACTTTTATTTATTTATTCTAAAACGAACTTCACCCGGAACCCTAGATACGACTAGATCATAGACCAATAATCTGTTAGCTCCCTCTAGTAATAGTGCCAAGCGGTAGTGCCAAAGAAAAGAAAGGGCTAACGCTAGCAATTTTGTCAAAGCAATTATTGACGCCATATTTTACAAAAAATATTTTATTTGCGTGTGATGTGATGAATCATGAAAGAAGCACTTACTTCTTCCTGATTAGTGAAGAAAAACCTCTAATTTACCTGAAACAAAAAATATGTAAATTATATACAGCTTTTATACTACGGTAGGTAACCTATTATATCTTAGGGTAAGTGCTTTGTAATTTGATTGTATCTTATTAACAAAGTAAATACACATATCCATTGCTAGCATTGCTATTTAGAGTAGGAATGCAGGCAGTGTCTTGGGCACGCTTCTGTTTGGTACCGGATACTAAAGAGCTCTCTATAGACTGTTGTAACGGTCCTTAATCCAACTTCTTCCCTTCAAAATATTTAGTTTAATTGCATAAATCTTATTTATATTTATTTAATATTAATTATAACGACCAGAACCATTTACACTAATTACATAACTATATTAAAAAAAAAACGTATACGAATATTTTATTTGTAGATTATGTAGTTGTTTAAGTTCAAAAATAATTTCGAAATAAAATCTGAAAACAGAAAAAAAAAATAGTAATAAATTCGCTAAATCTCTCTGAAAGCGCTGCAAGTTACTTGCAGCGCTTTCAGAGCTCGGAGCGACAACACGTCCACAGAGGGCTAGTCAGTGAGCAGCAAGACTATATTTCCTGAGGATGCCTCGTGTAGAGGCGACACACGATTTTATTTTTTCAGAGAGATTTAGCGGATTTATTACTAAATATTTTTTCTGTTTTCAGATTTTATTTTGAAATATGGATTTCCGCAAAATAACGCCTGAATCAATTAGTTATTCAAAAATAATTAAAATTTATAATCAAATAAGTATCACAAAATAAAATAAAATTATAAATGATGATTTATAAATAAATCTTTATGCAACATGCCATAACAATCATTAAAATCATAGAAAGTAAACAACTAGATACGTTTATTGTATATATTTCTTAAATTGCTTTCGCTCTGAGTTCAGTCGTGAGGCTGTAAATCTTAGTGCCCGCTTAGATCTTATTTGAGTTATAGCACTATCGCCCGGTATAGGTAGAGAGCTTTCTTCGCCATATAAGGATTTGGTCAGTGCCCTGTAAGGTCTATATTATCATGAGCTTCTATCAATGCGAAGCGAGGGTAGATATAACACATTTTCATTCGAAGAAAGGCTAAAAACCTTAACCATTTTTATTTGAATGGTGTTTTTCCGATACTAAACATGGGTCTAGACGATTTTCGATTAAGAATTCGAAAAAGTAACCAAGTAAGGTACTTTAATATCCATAAAAGTTTCTGGTGGTCGTTTTAAACATTTTTTACTTCGACGGTTAAGCGCGTGGAAGCGCACTTCACCCTTCACCTCAACCTCAACTGGGTACCTCTTAAAACCGGAATACAACAGTTATAACTGAATCAAAAAATAACTAAATCTTGTTGCTGATCTTCAAAAATTCACATACCTATCTAAATAATACGGGTCGTGATTTTTTAGTAATTTTGTTTAAATTTGAGATAGGACAATTGACAATTGACGCGTAGATAAGATTGCATCTATGTAGCTGTCGTGTTCATGTAAAGATGCCATCCTTACATTTATATAATTAGTATTATACGTAAGTCGAAATCATTAATCTTTTTATAACGATTTTGTAAGCGTGAAAACGATAATCGATTAGATTTCAACTAAACTGTACATGTCAGTGAGAATGTGGGAGAAAGAAAGTCGCGTGTATACAGATGGGTGAAATATTTGAATAACAATTGTCTGTGACTCGTTATTTTTGACCGGTAGTCGCCACTTTGGTCCAATTTAGATACAATAAGAATTTATCTTAATGATCTTGTGTTCATCGAACAGAGGAAGTGCCATATCTTTTAGTTTCTTTTTTTACAAATGATCAAAAACTGTTTTTTTTTTATTGTACGACAGGGAAGTGATTGGCATTCGCCAGATTGATTTTCAAGTTATGATAAGGCCGAAGAAGGAAGCGCACCCGCGGGTGCGCTTCGGCCAGTTCCAAAGATTGTTGAGGATACCGCGGTATCCTCAACAAATCTTTGGAACTGGCTATCTTACCTCTTAATGTCGGAACGCAACAATTTTAGAAGTGTTGTTAAGGCGACAAATGTGAAAGCCTTTCAAAGTGCACCTCACATTATAACAGGAAGAACCTGTACATTTTAGGTCATGTTCTCTGGTTGGGTCAAGTTCATGTTTGTTCTGTTCTTGGGTGTAGCATTGTATTGCATTTTATTTATAAATCATGAGTCATGAGTCAGTAAATACATATTAACCAATCAAAAAGTGTAATAAGTGTTGTATCCATCTTCTATTTCCCATATTACATGCTTTGCTTTGGGGCTTGATGGCGCTATGTAAAAACTACCGATAATATTGATAATGATGATGATGATGATGCCCTGACCTTCATTGCTTGCGTCCATTTATATCTGACGAGGGATGAGATACCCTGTTGACTCCAGGAAATGGTAACGAGAAACCAATTAATAATAAAAATGACGCAACAAAAGCCCGTCTCGGCCCAACCTGTCTGCAGAGCACCTGTTCCCGAACAATGGCCACGGTTCACTTTCGTTTGCGCCCGCGCACCTCGTTAACATTTCCGAATGGTGGACGCGAATCGTGACCGAACGAGATCTGTGGCATTACCATGAGTACCTAACTGTAGTAAATTGTCGAACTACAGAGTTTGCCACGCGTTTCGTCGATAACATGTCAGCAGGTTTCACTCTCGAGTATTTTTTTGTGTCCTTTCGCGTGCGACAAACTGTGAGCCAGTTGTGGAAGCTTTATTATTAATATTCAATTAGGCTTAAGAACTATGATGAACATTTATGTCAAAACATAAATGTTAATATTGTGTTATCTTAAATGTTCGTTAGTGGTAATGTGTAAATACTTAACATATCAACAGCTCATTAGTGTACGAGTATATTGCTAGATAGAGTATCCTCCAAAGATGGAGGGTTTTTGCCATAGTCACCACGTTTGTCGTGCGGATTGGTAATCACAGTAATGGACTATATGATACACTGAAGGGTGATATTGCCCTTCTTCTGGTCAGATCCCTTAGAAGGCTTTTACGATTTCCATGGGCTGAGACCGTCTCCGTAAAGCCAAAAAATGAATACAAACAGCAATGATTACTTAAATAATATGACATTTAAACTTAAATAATATGTATGCCTATTAAAAATGAAAAACATAGCAGATATCCTTAATAATTAATATTGTATGCACTGTTATTTAAAACAATTAAATGATGAAACATATAAAATAGTATGCAAACTCATGGTAAGTCCACTGCTCCCTTTCAACCGTCACGAACTCCTCTGATGATAACTATTCGATTAGATTACTAATATTATGTCATAGGAAGCCATTGTTTATGAGCGATCGCGCTTTTTTTACGATGAGATACCCCTAATATAAAAGAAAATACTGTATATCCATACTAAAGCAACGAACTGTTTTAATTTCGGAAGTTCATGATATCACTTCCCAAAAAGGTCAACCGTAGGACACGGGTTTCGCTGATGCCTCCCAAATAGGGCAAATGAATCACGTTTATCATTACTAGGTACACATATAATGAAATACTCAGGTACTAGTACGCTAGTACAATCTTGGAGTCCACCTTAAGTTTAGCCTAAGGTGGATTTCACTGAGCTAGTGGTCAAACGTTTGGCCTATAAGTATAAAACGTTTAGCAGAAGGGATGTTCTTCGAAAATTGGTGTTAGTTTATTATTTACAGGTAACTAAATAACTAACTTACATTAATACTTTTTCATGTAACATGATGATTGGTCAGTCACCATGCATATGCATATGTTTTAATGGTTATTTTGCGACATTGACATACGGCAATATGCGTAATTAGCAATTGGCTAATGAGAGTAATTGAGATAGGTCATTTCGTATTTTGATCCTTCTCTATTATGACAGGACATTAATTTCACTCAGCGCCATCTAGTCCCAAACCAAGCAAAGCTAAGCAATCATCTACATTCATCACACAAAATGTTAATACTGGGTGGGAATCGAACCCACAAAATACAGCGCACAAGTTTTGTTACCCCCAAAACGTATTGGTGCGTCTAAGCCTATCACATATCGGCAAATCACTTCAGTCACGATATTTTAATCGGTCAGATATTTAGCTCTAACTCTCTAGCTTTTGCCCGCAGTTTCACCAACGTGGTACGCGGATAAAAAAAACCTATCCTTTCCCATGGCGTACCCTATATCCATGCCAGATTTTATGGAAATCGCCTTTAAAAGGTTATAAACCAACAAAACTTATTGTATGTGTGGAGTTAGGATTTTTACACCTTAATCATTTTTTATATGATCGTCAGGACTTCAATAAAAAATGTCAGCAATATTCCACAATACATATACAATATTTGTATGTAGATGTCGATAAAGTTTTTGTATGTAGAGTAAGTAAAGACCATTATTTCCTGGGTGTACTTAATGTCTTTCCATATTTTTTATAGGTTTATTCATTTCCGTGTTATCTTATTTCCATTTCAAGTGTAAATCAACGTACGTGTATCTAGAGATGATCACTGCCAGCGCGATGGATTCAAAGAATCGGTTAGATTAGCTCCATGGTTAGGGAACGTAGTACATCAACATCCATCATCATCCATTCGTTATAGTTAATTCATATTCGTTTACGAAGATTGTTATGATAATTTCTATAACATGGATTGCACATTCATTATAACGCAACTGATGAAATACATAATGGTCATTGTGCAGCTAAAGATTAAACTTTCAGCCCACATAACTCCACAACTGAACGGCCTATGCCTCCAATCGACGCCATATGTAGTGGCACGAGCCTCCTCCATGTATCGCAGCCCCGCGACCGCCAAAATGTTGTTGGACAATCGAGTGGGCGTGTCTAACACAATTCGTTCAGTGCTAGGAGCTTTACGGTTATTATTTTTAATACGTCTATTTGTTTACTTATTAACTGTGAGATCAATGTTGCAGGCATTCACAGTATATATCAACCTGTGTTCTTATCTTATCTGAATGGATTATGGAATCAGGGCTCCAATCCATAGAATGATACATTATGATATGCAATTAGCATCTAAGATGATCCGGTTCATATTGGCACATTTTATTTCATTTTGCTTTTGCTGTGGAAATGGTCCCAGAAAATATAGAATAGTTAACGGACTTTTGTGATCAGAGTTGAATTATCGACGTGGAAAAAGTCGTGAGTCTATTTAAAAAAAATTGAAGGGGTATCATACAACAAACGTGATTTATTGCCTTGGAATATGGATCGGAACCCTCGAGGTGCGTGTCCGCAATTAGCTCGTTTTACTTCTAAATACGTTATAGGCTGAGAAACACACGGCACGTTTTACTTCAAGCTTATTTATGGTTAAAACCCATCGCAATGATCATGCATTTGTCTCACAAACTTCGTAAAACCTTTCAAAACCTACCTTTAAAAACAACAAGGGCTTAGTCATTCAAATTACTACATAGCCTAGTAACAAAGAGGAAGTAGGTAGTATCATATAGGGAGCAGTTAAATGGAAAATGTTGAAATTTGAATTTTAAAACCCGATTGCGATATATTTATAAACACATTATTCGAATCGGCATATTATTACTATATATATGTCACCGTGAGATTGTAAACACCGTCCGTTTGTAATATGCCTCGTCATATTGCAATCGGTCGGCAAATTGTCAACAGCAACTAACATTTACAATTTAACGCATTATTTTTAGCTTCTCTAGTTCTGCCGCTTGCTTTAGAATAGAGACAGACCTGCCTCACTCTCTCCTCAAGAGGGTGAGGTGAGCAAATGGCCTTACAGGAATGTACAATCGAATCCTGTAACGCAATACTAGTGGTTATCCTTCACGCAGTGCCCCACGTTCTCGATCTAGTTCATCAGAAATAGAATTAACTGAAACCACAGGACGATTTCAATCGGGATGGAGAGGGCACCGACGGGTTCATCATCAATCACCATTTTTGCTGACCGTTTACAATATGCCGATGCATATTACAAACGGACGGTGCTTATAATCTAACGCTGACATATATATTTTGAAACACATTTAATTGTCAACTCTGTTTTTCTAAATACCGTATTTTTTTATTACACCGCGCACCATACTGGCAATTATATAGCCAATGAGTGTCATTGCCGGAAGAAAGGCAGCAGCTTCCTTCTGTGTATTATTGACACATTTACTGCAATCCCCAATCCGCCTGCCATGCGTGGTGATTATGGCAAAAACCCTCCAACCTCGGATGAGGCTCTGTCCAATGGACAAAAATGTAGAAGAACCAAACGATGAAGAACATCAAAATCCATGAAGCTGTCTAGCCTAGGCTGTGAGGTATTCCCTTACAGAGCGATACAATGAAATTGACATACAAACATATTCTAGAAAAACATAACCGTACTTCTGAGACAGTCGGGTAAAACAGAGTTAACAAGAGCTCATGACCTTTTGTGACGAAACTTGAGATATACTCGTAATATCTAGATAATACGAGTAGATACCGAATTGCCAAAATCGTGCGATGCATCTGCCAAAGCTTACGAACATTCTATGAATTTTACGCTCCATTATCAAGGAAAAATAAATAAATCGTGACCGAGAAGCTTTTGTAATTTCAGAGCTTAGTGTTAAGTGTTGGCACGCAACCTTTAAAGGCCGTGTTTACAGTGTTATACAACCTGCTTTTAAAACCTGGTCATGATTTTGTAATTCGATCAGTACCTGTGTAGTACTGATTCTTTTATCCTCAATATTTCTAGAGTAGTAGATCTCCATGTGAAAGGGCTTTTCAGGAAAAGTACTACCACCATAGTCATATCAGCTGCCAAACAGTCATGCCGATTGTTTGTGGATATGAACTATGCAGAAAAGCCTTTCTCATGTTTTTTGTCTTCCTCCTTGCATTGATGTCCTCACTGCTGAGGGTCGAGACCTTTGAATGCACGCTGAGTCTCCTTCAGGAGTTGTCTTCAGCGTTAGAGTCCAGGGTTGAGTGGAGATGGTGCATTCAGCATGCTGAATATGCGATGGAAAGCGTTGAAGACTTTGAAACAAAATTGGCTACCGTGTTATTTTCGGATTTCATACTCATCATGGGAGCGCACTTTAGCCGGAATCCTAAACAAACTGAGGAATTGGCAATCTTACCTCTGAATGCCGGCACAACTTTTTTTTTTCATTCTAGAATTTATGGCGACAGAAGTAGGTAAGATGGTGGTAGCTAGCCAGATGGGCTAAAAAGTCCTACCATCAACCAAACCAAGCACAATACTGTACGCCCCTTGGGAATTGAACCCGGGACCTCTGAATCTGACCTGTGGGCGGACCACTAGACCACAGAGGCATTATATGCCTCCGAAGACTATATCTCTGAATTATAGGGGGCAACGTTTTCTGACCTTCCCAATTGTAAGGGAGGCTCTGCCTTGCAGAAAGCTCAATAAGTAGTATCGATCTTTCATACAAGTGTTTGTTTTTCATTGCTAGATAGCGGTCCGATAAAAAAAAACTGCAGGATAGAGAGAATCTTTGTCTGTAGTCTGTTATTTCAAAAAATACAAATCTCAATCATAATTAATCACTCTTTTCCTTCCAAAAATTTTCAATTTCTCATACGAACATCATTATTTTCAATATATTTTGATATTTATCACGTTTATAGAAAAGGTAACGCATGACAGTCCGCAGATTATGAAAATCCGATTGTATTATCTGCAAAATTTCATCTGAATCGGATGTGCCATTTATGACCAACTACTTTTGTACTGGATTGCAAAAATCGACGTTAGATACCTACTCCATCAGTGGCGTTTTTATAATTAAAGGCAAAACGATAGAAAACTAAATTAAACATTTCAGATCTCCGGATTTACGTAGAATTTTCATCAAAACACAAATAAAAATGCTTGTTGATGGCACTGCTTATGTAAAAAAATAGCTTATGTAACGCAATACAGTAGGCATTTCATGTTTATTTACCGTGAAAAACGTATCAAGTACACTAAAAACATTTCTGGTTTCCTATATCATGTATCTGACTGACACCTTTTACAAAAAGTGTTGCTAGCAAAAACATAAGAATAATCTGTTTTTAAATGAATTATAATCGCCTTTTTGCAGTGCGTATAAAATAGGAATATTATGTTTCCAGCTGCTGAGAATCGGCGGCTGATCTTTATTTCACAGATAAATCTATGTCTAATAATGCTCTGTGTCTAACATCCGAAATTATATCCATTGGTGATGTAAAACTCCAAGTTTACATGGATGATCCTTTTATAATATTGCAATAGTAGCCTTATAAAACACTGGAAAACGTTAATATCGTAAGATATAATTATGTATGTATGTACGTTAGTCCTCGTGAATAGAAAGAATCCTCGTAGTATGAAGTTCGGTCTAGGACTAAGCGGGGCGGGGATCCGGGGGCCGGAGCGTGGTGCGTTCGGTAGGTTGGTATTTTGTTTCGTAAACATCCATCTTTTGTAGGCCACGATATCAAAACACAATTTTAATATAAGACTGGAAAGAAGTTCCAAATCGCCACGTTTGGAAAGCGGGTCGGAGAAGCTGTGTTATAAGAATACAACAGGAAACGATTCTGCTGCTCATTTCATTGTCAACGGACATCCTGGACGATTTGCCCAGGCATTAGTCGCTTTGATGATGATTATAATCTGACGGTCACAGCGCGAAAGACGCCACTGTAAGCCACTATAAGTATTGATCTCATATCTCAGATTTTATGGCTAAAGAGATGGGCTTTGCCCAGGATCTCGTAAATCTCTCTCGTAGATCGTAGATCTCTCGTAGATCTCTTTAGCCATAAAATCATCTCTATCCAAAGGTTATCTGGAAGAAATCGCTTCTAAGCGATAGTATCACCCACTGTACCATTCGAATCCTGCGCTCCTAGGTATCCTATAAACATTTGTGTGATGAATATAGATGTTTGTTCTGTGTTTGGGTGTTGTAAGATAAGTATGTATTTACAAAAAAAAAGTATTTAAGTACCTATTCTTTCCATAATCTAGTTCCCATATTACAAGCTAAGCTTAGTTTGGGGCTAGATGGCGCTGTGTGAAACTAATGTCCTGTAAATATATATTTTTTTATTATATATTTTATTATATTTTGAAGGTGTGCACTAAAGTATTTTCATTCGTGCGGCATACTTTGAGTTCATAACAAAAATATCTACTAATTTTGAAATAGCACTTTGAGGTTGAAACTATTGCTTGGTGTCTGAAGTGGGAACATATTGTTTAAAAACATAAGTCTTTGCATAGCTGACCACCGATAAATTAAAACCTAGGTAGAGAGAGAAATGACATTAAATAGAAGGTAAATACGATTTAGGTACTTTACTACATTATTTTATAATTATACTGCAAGCATTATGGGCAGGGGGGACCAACTCGCCATGATAGGCTGGCGGCAAGGTGGGTTCGTAGGAATGTTGCTATAAAAATATATCCAACCAATATTTGGAATGGCAATAATACAACTTCCATTTCACTCTAAGTTTATGGTTCGGTGAACAGCCAATCATGCAGCCACATTTATATGCCAACAAAAGAAAACAAATATACATATACTAAGTAGGTGCCTTCATTATTAATTGTTATAAACTACCCGCTATATTTACCTGGAATTTCCATCGTTAGAATTTTTACTGCAAAGCAAAATTTGTTTACTGTGTGCTTGGAATAATAAAGAAAATGAAAGATTCGAAGATGTGGAAAATCAACCACCAATCATCCTAAGCCTCGCTCTTTATCGTTTTCCAAAACCTGGAGGCTAGATCGTTCAACGGTAAGCCATACTATTGTTTATAATTGACTGTCAAAAACGTGCACAGCAAGGTTTGACTAACATAGGACGAGTAGCAGATCCTTTTAAGAGTAGTGGAGCCCCTTGTGAAAGGGCTCGTCTAAGTAAGGTTGCCGGTGAAATTACGGCCACCCAAGGCACCTTTATGCGTTAAGTTGACTTATTTTTATCTTGCCTATAACTGCTTGCTTGTTCCGTCACCAAGTTGTATGACAAAACCTCCTAAATACTTATCACAAACAATGCGGACACCAGAAAGCTGTGCCAAGTGTGATGATAACCTAGACTTGGGAAATGTCAAAAGGTCGTCTGCCCATGTCCATCAGTAGACTTTTTTCAGGTGTGATGATGATGTTATTTAAGTTGTAATATTTTACGCATGCACTTTACATACTTTAGCATCACAGCATGGACGAAATTCATCGAAGATGTACATAAGTTACATAGCTCTCACAAAATGTTGTGTGAAAACCATTTTGAGAAGAATGCATTCATTGACTTCTCTCTAAGGAAGCTGCATAAATACGCCGTGCCCCAAGAATCTACATCTGTAAGTATCTATTTTCATAGAAAATAAAATAAGAATGTTCCTCATCGACTTAAGAGTAGGTAAGTACCTAAATACATACCTATCTCTCCTTAAAAATAAAGGAATGAAATCGCGTTATAAATCGTACCTAGGCCATCCTATGCTAAATAGGTACCTACAATTTTCACCGTGGCTCTCCCAGAAAAGAACATAGGAACTCGAGTCCCTAGCCATCATCCCGTGTAGGTACATGAGTATCGTGAGGAGGGTTGGGATTACAGAGAGCTACCAGTGCAGCAGTGCGTGGCGAACGTAATTACGACAAATTTTCTCATTAAAAGTACCTACTCTCTGGTACTTTTCTTCTTTCTCTCTCACTCTCTAGTCTGGAGACCCAAGTTCAGTAATGGACTTTTACGAGATATGATAATGATGATGGTTTATCACAATTTCAGGATTCACCAAGTGTAACTGTAGCTACTGATAGAGAAGTCATGAGAGTTATTTCAGTTCCAAAGAGGCAACCAGATACACCTGTAAGTAATACCTTGCTATGTTCTAATAAATACAATTTATTCACAAAAAAAAAAAAAACTATATACAATTAAACTAACCACATCTGTTCAAGCAACTGTTTTATACTGTTGGAGATTTTCGTTGCTTTTCTTTTTTTTTCGTAGTAGGTAATATAAATATACCACTAAAGTAGGTAACTACCTATTATTATCGCAGATTTTATGTATTTCATAATAAAAAAACTTCGTTTGACTGCAGTACCAAAAATTTGCACTTTTATAAAATGTTTTACTAACAATACTGAAAACTGGCACCGGTAGGTATGAGTTGTTTCATCGGTACATTCTGACTTTCAGGTAAGGAGGAAACCAGCATCAAAGAGAGAAGCTACGCTATACAGCAAGTGTCGGCGCCACCTAAGACAAATTTGTAAATTAAAAAAATAAGTACGGCCCAAAAGTAAGACTGAAATAAATTGTTGGTTTCGGATAAAGTTGTGGCAGCGCTTAAAATAAAATCTGAAAACAGAAAAAAAATCAGTAACAAATCCGCCAAATCTCTATGAACACGTGTTTCAGATTTTATTTTGAAATTTGGATCTCCGTAAAATAACGCCTGAATCAATTATTAGCTAATAGATAGATAGCTACTTAGTCATGTAGGTCAATGTAATGTTATCTTAAATGTAGAAATACTTAACGTGATTTTTGACTTTCTTAGGTTTTATCAATGTAATATTTGAATGTTGTATTCATCTATATGTAATAAGATAAGCTAACAGGCTAAGCTCGGCTGCATACGCAATACGTATTTGTAACAATTACCTATATAAAATAAACAGTAGGTAATTAAGTATTCTTACAATCAGCTTCTCAGTACATTTATGAAAATGTGATGCATGCCCAAGAACATAAGATCAGTTCAGTAAAAGAAGTGATGTACAAAATGTTAATCCTACCTACCTACTTGATAGGTACGAGTATATGTATCAATGTTTCAGTTAGAAAAAGTAAATCACTTATACTTGGGAATCTGTGTACGATTCTAATTCTAAAAAAAAAAATGTCTAAGCTTTGTTTTGTATAAGAATGTTATAGTTACCCTCCCTATAAGGGTATCCTACAAAGTAAGTGTCGTTATCAACGATAAGAACGCGTAACTCGATGTTGCTTTATGTACAGGTTGGCAGTTTAATTTTACAATGTGAAGCAACTGTCCATTACGTTTCTAAGTAACTATTACTACCTGTATATATATATATATTATATATATATATATACAAACATTCTGAAAATAAGTAGGTTTATAATTGACTTGATCAATTTTATATATATAATTTTATTCGCTGTAACTAATGCCTGGATCATCAAAAAAAAATTGTCTCGAGGTTCTTGCCTTTTTTCTGGTGTGCTGGTCGCTATTCCGAGTAATCGGTTCGATTTGATGTTTCAAAATTATACTAAAAAATCACTACTGATATGTACTGATTTATCTAATAATTGTTTTTGTACTTAGTAACGTAACCAGCTAAAAAATATGACAATAGAATTGCATCCACATTCAAAAGGTATTTAGGTACCTACCTTACCTTTCTGTGTTAACTGCCTTTTGTGGTCTAGTGGTTTGCCCACCGGTGTCAGATCCAGAGGCCTCGGGTTCGATCCCCAGGGGAGTACAATATTGTGCTTGTTTTGGTTGGTGGTAGTACTTTGTTAGTCCGCCTGGCTAGCTACGACCATTTTACCTATTCTGTCGCCTTCCGGCATTATCGTAACTTGAAAAGACCAGGTGACATTAAGGCCAAATGCTTCCCCGTCGTACAATACAAATAAATAAAAAAGTAGGTACCTACTGTACCTATATCAATAATTTTGGTTTTGCTGGTTGTATTTTATTTTGAGTACTTCAAGATAATTATTAGCTAGTTGATGTTTACGTGTGAGATTAAACGCGTAGTTTTTAATTTTTAGTTCTTATTGACGCTGTAAAAATCTGTAGGTATTCAATTCAAATTGTACCTATGTAATGTATCTTTTTTAGTACCTAATAAAATAAATTTACGTGCAACTTTATTACACTTGTGTGATTTTATTTATATTACTTATCAATAGTTTATTGGGGTTAACTATAAACTTCCTATGTATTTCTGATCAATTTTATGGTCAGAAATACATAAGAAAGTTTAATTTCAGTAGTAGAATTTTTGAATAAAGAATTTAAATAGACCGCCAAAACCGTGATCCATTCTTAATTTAAAATTGCCGCCATTTGCTCGGTGGGTTTAATGGTCTATTTACACTAGAAGTTGGTAACTCAATTCATTTCGTCAAACTTTCAAACAGCTTGGGGGCTACGAAATGATCGTGTGCACGTCCGAATGTTAACCACCTTTTATGTATGGAGTTGGATTTATTTCCGTTAGGATATTAGTGTTCTGTGATTATGGGCGCTTTTGCACCGGGAATGGTCATGGTTGGGTTATTTAATGACTAATTTGTATATTGTAGATGTAGGTATTTAATATGATTAGACGTTTTCATATGTATTTTTAAGTAAATTATTTGGTATTCAAGTGTAAAAAGAAAATACTATTATTAAGGTTAACACAAAATTGACAAATGTCAACAATATTTTTTGGTTTATTAATATCTGATACTAGAATAACTATAACATCGATGCAAAAGATAAAAACACATGACACATATTTATAAAAAAAATAAAAAGAAACTTTCCATGGTAAATATTTTAAACTGTTATTAAATAAACATATCTTATTAAATATACGTGATATGTAATATAATAAACACATACAGATATACCATAATTTATATGGAGAGGATTTTGATTCTGCTCTTGAAGATAGTGAGGGACTAGCGCGCATATCATGGGGTAGAGAATTCCACAACCTGACTGAATTCACATTAAATGAGCCACCATAGCAGCTAGAAGTGTGATGGGGCGAAGACGAAGAGAAATTCTGTTCTGCAAGGCATACCATGGGGGACATGATAATCAAACCTCTTACGAAGATAAAAAGGAGAAAGAGGATTGTTGAGAATATATTAGCTACTGAAGTTGACAGATCATAATAACAAGGATCATATTTAACTTCTTCTTCTTCTTCATTGCAGAAAACAGTGCAAGTAGGTAGTTACTACACATATTACATTCATAGAAAACTAGCAAGTTTATAAAACCTCATTAACGCCAGCATGTACCAATATAATTATACGACATTTGATTAACTTACTACGCAATTGTTCTCTACAATGAATTAAAATGTTTTTGGTGAGCAATGGAAATTAATTATAGCTTCATGCATTTGCACCATGGAGTTAAGACGTAAGTTAAGTTCGATTGATGGCTGGTTTTTATTGTTTTAATCAAATTGTAAATAAATAATTTGTCTTGCAAATATTCTAACAGTCCTCGCCAGAAATCGTTTTATTCAAGAGATTTGATGGTATTTCGTGATAACCTATTGATTTTTAATCGACTTCCTGTTTTTTTTTTTGTACGACAGGAAAGCTCTTGGCCTTCATCTCATGTGGTTACAAGTTAAGATAAGGCCGAAGGTTGAGGCGCACTTCATCGGGTATCCTCCACAAACTGAGGAACTGGCTATCTTACCTCTAAATGCCAGAACACAACATTTTTTTTTGTGAAATGGGGAGGTTATCAAAGTAGACCATTCCTACAGTCATTTAGTTTACCTACAAAACAGATAACATCAAATGTTTGTATCAATATTTACTTACTACTAGTTTAGTTCCAGCTTGCAGTCCCATAATGTTAACATAGCCTTATTATCTTAGTTGGTAGTAACTCTGCCTTCTGCGCTGTAGGTTGTGGGTTCGATTCCCACCCAGGACAAACATTGTGTGATGAAAATATATGTTTGTTCTGTGCTTGGGTGTTATATCATATAGTACGTATGTATTTACAAAGTATTTAAGTATTCTATCCGTAATCTAATTCATAATCTAGTTCCCATATTACAAGCTATGCTTAATTTGGGGCTAGATGGCGCTGTGTGAAATAAATGTAAAATTGTAATCCTGCAATATTTATTAAAAAAAAAACATTTACATTATTAATAAATGGCAAGGTTAGTGCTGCAAGCACATTTTTTTACCCAGATAAAAGACATTTACTATATATTTTTATATGTATATAATTTACAATGAAAAAGTTATAGTTTTGTGTTGTTGTTTGAATTATCCAGTTTGGGTGAAGCACTTATTTTTATGGATTACATTTTGGATCAAATACATGATGCATTTATCTGTAGAAGCCAACTAATCCTAAAAGCGTGTTTTATTCAGCTCTGCTTCTGATACTATGGGGTGTAACATTATCAGTTGCCGAGGATGATGAAGAATATCGTAATTGCCCGTATGCGCCTGTTTGCGCCAACAATGGCCACACATACAGAAACATGTGCCACTTCCGGCAGGAGAAGCAACACCAACAGAACCTGGACCTCGTAACAGATGGAATATGTGAATTTAGCTACCGTATGATAAAAGTTTTTCAAGATCAGATGTCGAATCAATATCGTACTGCTCAACCGATGAGAAAGCTTCGGAATAGGAAATGGAAATGTAAGAATACGCACATAACTTTGGTTCACATTACAAATGCTATTAAGACACAAAAATTCACAACCCACGACGGGACTCGAACCCGCATCTTTTTCTAATCGGCTTCAGGAAAAGATGCGAGTCCCGTCGTGGGTTATTATATTTTAATTATTAAAAAAAAATGTGTCATAATAACATATGTAAATAATTAAATAAATGAATGGCGCAGTGCGCCGCGCGACCGACGAACGTGCACGCGGGCGAAGCTCGTGAAGAAGGGGTCTCAAAATGATCTCGAAACGTCAGCAAATCGACGTAAAAATTTTGTGGTAATAACCGTTTCATTTATTTAATTATGTTGCATAGCCACACAAGTTTCAATTCTATAACATATGTAAATGTTGTGAATAAGCAATCACTTGTGATACAAAAATTTGGTTCATATTATATCATTAGTACATATTATATATTTGGGCCGGGTGGAATCTTCCTCCTGGGTTTACCCTAGGCAACGGAATCGTAGATCTTTAATACTCGTGCCGCCTCATTACAAGCACATGTTCCCGTTTGCAATTATATTTCCGGATAATATCGTTGCTGGGAGTTGGATTTAGAGGGCTCTAAAAATTGTCCAATAATTCTGATTTTTCAGTACTTCGAAAAGCTAAGGCAATGCGACGAATGTTCGAGAACATATTCCAAGGTGGCCCTATTCATGGAAAACGGATAAAGACAAACGGATTTGGAGAACCAGTGGTGGATTCGCAAGTGTTAGCTAAATATCCCACATGGGGTGCGCATGAGCTTACATGGGGTAATATCTATATTGGTTAAAATCTCTAAAATAAACTAGCATACCAAGTGTCACTTATTGTCCAAGTAGCTACAATGCTTCACTGAAGTGCGTACACATCTAAATTGGTGTGCATCATGTGTTTTATAGAATAATCAGTAAAACTATGTAAAAAATATATGTTGATCATAAAGAACATGTCTCTATAATTACTTATTTTCTCCATAAATCCCCGACCCCCTTACTCAAAACTTCTGTAGTGTCGGTGTATCAGGCATTCGATTATTTTAAGAGATAATTTAGGTACAGTAACGAGGTGTCGATACAAAATGGTTTTAAATAAATATTACAGGACATTAATTTCACACAGCGCCATCTAGTCCCAAACTAAGCATAGCTTGTAATATGGGAACTGCATTACGAATAGAAAACTTAAATACTTTTTTTTTGTAAATACATACTTATTATACAATACAAATTGTATCGACACCTGGTAGTAAATTGGCCAGATCTTGAAATTCCTCGGCATACGAGATCTTGAAATATGTATGTAAATGCCGCCATATCGTTCAACACTTTTTGTTTGATAATGCGGTAAATTAGGGATAAGGTAAATTACAGCAATGGGTACAGCGGGAACGGGTGTTTGTGTATTGTCTGTTAATCAATTCAGTAGGTATAGGTACCTACACATGAGATCAAAGACACTTAACCGCCTCTGTAGTCCAGTGGTTCACCTACCGGCGCCAGATCAAGAGGTTCCGGGTTCTATCCCCATAGGGGAACAATATTGAGCTTGGTTTGATCAGTGGTAGGACTTTGTTGAAGCCCGCCCGGCTAACTACCACCATCTTACCTAAGTTTGTCGCCATAACAACAATTCCAAAACGTTGTGATCTGGCATTCAGATGAAACAAAATGGCACACGAAACCCGCGACGGGACACGAACCAGCATCATTTTCCTAAAGCCAGAAACGCTCCAACCAATTTAGCAACGATGGTCATGACGCAAATTCCGATTTTTTGTGCCATATCCAACTCAGTTTAAGCGCTGATTAACGCCATCTAGCAGAGATTCGTTAAAACTATGTGAAACTACCCTAATGTCTGAAAAAACGTTGAAAATCTCTAGCGATACACAACACACATATCACAACTTCAGAAAAAATCAGTTGAGATGAAGGCCAAGCATCTCCCGGTCGTACAATAAATAAAAGATAAAGATAATATGCTTTATGTCTTTTTATATTTTTTTTCGTATTTCATGTGATTACACTCGGTCACAACATTTACACATGATAATATATTATAACAAAAGTAGTCGTGAGTTCGAGCCCCGGCTAGCTACTAATTCGCTTTCGATTAAAACATACGGAACCTCATAACACGGGCAAGGGTGAAACGGAACATTGCCAATGTTCTGTTATAATCATTCCATTTGCAAAAAAACTACTTTTCAACTCAAACTTTGCTATAGCAAATGGTTGATTTCAATCTTGATAATCAAATAATCGAATGTTAATTAAAAATCTAAATTTATAATTACAGAAATTAATTTTTGCGTTCAATCATGTTACTGGTGAAACGATATTACTGATTAACTTATACCAGTTCATAAGGAGACAAATTTATTGTTTTTACTAATAGTTCAGTACATATATTTCAGTAAACTTTAAGGCTATGAAACCTACGAACGAAAAATTTACGTCAGTGAACATTTATTGGTAGCCATAAACATGGAAAAATCTTTTTTGGTTCATCTATTACGTAAGTTAGTTTGCCATTCATCAGTCTTTCATATCTTTTGAACACCTTTACCTCATTGGGGACTGTTGAATGAAGGTAATATCTGTTTCAGTATCAATAACAATTCCTTACACGGCATCAAAACCAACAGACTGTCTGCCAAATCCAAACAGTTTTATTTACGGGTCCGATGAAGATTTATATACGGCATGTGACTTTTTGGTAGCCAAAAACCTGAGCCCCAATCTTATCCCAACGCTTGAGCAGAGTACCTTCAACCATAACAATTCGCACGACTCATCACTGGTTTTAGCGGAATCATTGAAGGACTTGAATCGAATGAGGAACGGCAGAAGATGGATTTTCTTACTACCCGTGGCCGCTAAAGTTGCTATACACGGTATAAATGTATTAGGAATTGTCAGTGTATCAAAAGCATTAATAAACAAAGCAAGAAGACACCGAGGTGAAAGATATGTAACTGATCACTTGGAATTCGATCTAGAAAATATAGGTGTATACTATAATGACCCAAATACTTATCTTACTCTTGTTTTATCAAATTTATCATCAAAGGATAAGAGGCAGTTATATCGACAGAATATTATCAAACTTATATTTAACGCATTAAGCGGCAAATTGGAATATTAGAGTACGATGTAAGTTTACTAGTGAAACTAGCACCAAATGGACCTACTACATTTTTACATGTATGAATTCATTCCTACTCTAGTTCCGATAATACAACTACTTTATATGTATCGCTATATTCAATAGTGTTTTTGTTTCTATCACAATCACACAGCTGTAAAATTATTTCACACCCGAAAGTATCTCACCTAAAACTTTTTTATTTAATTTCTCGTTGACTGTCAAGGTAGTAACGAACAGTAGCTTACTTTGTATTTTAAGCCCTATTTCTAATATTGAGAGTTGCTATTTGTTTGAAAAGTGGTGTAAGGCGAGCGATATCCTTTGGTTTTTTTTATCTAAAAATTCAACACATATTTATATTTATGCTCAAAGTGAGCACAGATAGAGTATTTTCGAAAAGTCAACCAGTAAGAAATGTTTCAATGCAAGTTTGTCATCTTTAAAGGAAATCCCATGAGGTGCACAATATTATCTCGATATTTTTTATTGTAAGACGCGTTCCTACATTAGATCCTGACCTGATGACGATGGAACCGGAATCCAAATCACTCATTCCAAATCGGACCAGGCGTCTTTGAGTAATCGGGGAACATAGGTACCTACATAAAAAAAAAGATTCCGACCAATTGATTCGGTTAATAAAAATAGTGAAAATTAAATAGCAATTATAATGAGTTATAAATATTACATTCACCAAATTCCATATTTCCAACTAAAAACATTATTTTCCTAAACTTAGGAACTTCCCCCATTTTAATCCTTCATGGGGGTTTTATTTCAACAATGCTTAATATTTAAATAAAAAGAAAATACTCGACGATTGTACGATAATTATTTATCTGTAAATGATAAGCCCTCTTAGGGCATGCATTTTTAAAGATCCTCCCTCAGTTCTTTTACTTTCTATACCATATTAGAGTTCCTATGCTAAGTTTCCAGTTTCTCCATCCACCGATTTAGGCTGTGCGTTGTTTGTTGCATCAGTCAGTCAACTATAAATATAATAACAGACTACCCAAGACGGCAATGCCCATCGGCCAAATATCAGAAACAACACGACCGAACACGTACCTAACATTTTCGGCGGTACTTCAAACCACGACAGCTTTAAAATTTGCACAAAGCTCAGCAGTGCAAGTATCGTTCATATCGTTTGCTTATTTGCGAATCGCAACGGTCGATAAAATTAACTGAATCGTACCGTTCCTTGGGAGTATGGAACTCTAGTTGGTATCTCATCTAAATGCTTATATATAATTATAATTTTAATTATAATAAACTTCAATCGGTAACTTTTACAGAAACCTTTTTAAAGTTGTCAACTATCTGCGCTGTGTAAAAAATAATGTCCTATAATATTTATTTATTTATTTTATTTATCTAAACGTTTGTAAATTTGATAAAATATCATGCATGTTATGATTTTGTCTACCGATCAGTAAGGTTAAGACCGTACACGCAACGGTCGACAAAACCAATATTATCGAAATATTATCGAATGTAAACTACTACTACGAAAAAAAGGGTTATAATACCGTTGGGCCGCTTATCATAATCACGTAACAGGCACGAAAATGGCTAGATCATTGACGCTGGTGAAATTTCGATGAATTATGTCATTGAGGATAGCGTGGTGTGGATTCCGGCTGATTTAGAGAAGGAAGTCCAAGAATACCAAACAGACCTACTACACTACCACCGCACCGCACCAGCACCGGTGAAAGACACAGCTCCCTGCATCAACCGAAGACCCATAATCCATAAAAGTAAAAAGGGATTGAAGAAGGGACCTCCGAGATTCCTTCAGAAACTTGTTTAGAGTGCTTACGGAGTAAACAAACCCACTCTGAGAATAAAAAGTCTTGCTTGCTCTTTAATTTAAAAGCTGCAATTGCAGCCAATTGTACCTACTTCTGTATACAAATTAACAGTGGTATTCTTTAACGAAAGTTAGTGGACAAGATTGAGAAGTTGGTTTCTCTCTGAGATTTTACCGATGGGAACTCCATTTAACATATGGCAAATGCAAATATATTTTTGATTTAGAGTTAGGATTAGCGATTTATGTATATCAACGCAACATAAATTAAAAACTTTAATAAGTTTAATTTAAACGTAATTCAAATTGGTTGTTCAAGCATGTTTCTTTTATTGAGTCATTAGACATACTTCTTATCATTATTCTTTAACTTTGTATATAAATAGGGAAAACACAGGCTTCTCAATAGTTCACTTAGAGCTATTACAACATGATTCTGCAAACTTAAAACATCAATAATTTTGTACATAAAAAAATTTAAGACAACTATCAATATGTCGAGAAATATCTTAAAAAATCTACTATGTAAGTAATAAACCTACATAAATCTTGATAAAAATAATGTTTTTTATTTAACAATCAATAATTAAATAACAAATTAAGGATTCAAATTGAGAACCACCTCTTTTAACAAGCCTCATAGCTCAGTTGGTTGTAACTCTGCCTTCTACGCTATAGGTTATGGGTTCGATTCCCACCCAGGACACACACAAGTGTGTGTCCTGGGTGATAGAATTATTGTTCTGTATTTGGGTATAGTACGTGTGTATTTACAAAACAATAGATAAGGTATTTAAGTATTCTATCCGTAATCCAGTCACCATATTGCAAGCTATGCTTAGTTTGATGCTAGATGGCGCTGTGTGAATTTAATGTCATGTAATATTTATGATTATTTTTTATTTATTGGGAAATCGGGTAGTAATTGTTTTATCGCTAGTATTTTATAATTGGTTATAAAAACATACCTAATTGTTTCAGTTTCAATCCTCATTTCGTACACGACATCGATGCCATCAAGCATGACATCAAACTGTGATTTGTATCCCGAAACCCATGTGTGCGGGTCTGATGGCTATTTTTATAAGGCGTGTGACTTTTTTGCGGCGAATGACCTAAACCCAAATCTACTGCCATCGCATAATGAGATTTGTACGAGTGTCTACCGAGAACGTAATCCACGGGATCTTTTGTTTATGATCAAGGAACTAAGAGGAATAGTGAGAAATGGTGCCACTAATTGGTTTCAAAAAGATGATAAGCCTGTCTCAAAAAGTCGGAGTACAGAACAAGCATTAAAACTGGATGGTCAAGAAAAACGGGATCCTAATGATCCCAAGTATCGAAAACTAGCTAAAGAGTCTATGTATAAATATCTAGAAAATACTGGCAACACAAATCCTCATGAGCTTTTAGAAATAGATTCTGTGTACACACAAATTGTAGAGGGTTTGATGACAAGAATTCAATTTCAAATTTTTGACCAGGCTACAAGAGATGTATTAAGATGCAAATCAAAGATATGGGAACGATCATGGCTAAACTTTAAAGAAATTATTGTAAATTGCGGCGGCGCTAAGGAACTTTTAAAAGTTCAGAATTCAAAACAAATATCCAAAACGCGTAGCCAGGAAAAACGGGACCCTAATGATCCCAAGTATCGAAAACTAGCTGAAGAGTCTATGCATAAATATCTAGAAAATACTAGCAACACAAATCCTCACGAGCTATTAGAAATAGATTCAGTGTACACACAAACTGTAGAAGGCTTGATAACAAGAATTCGTTTTCAAATTTCTGACCAGACTACAAGAGATGTATTAAGATGCAAATCAAAGATATGGGAACGATCATGGCTAAACTTTAAAGAAATTATTGTAAATTGCGGCGGCGCTAAGGAACTTTTAAAGGTTCAGAATTCAAAACAAATATCCAAAACGGGTAGCCAAGAAAAACGGGACCCTAATGATCCCAAGTATCGAAAACTAGCTGAAGAGTCTATGCATAAATATCTAGAAAATACTAGCAACACAAATCCTCACGAGCTATTAGAAATAGATTCAGTGTACACACAAACTGTAGAGGGTTTGATGACAAGAATTCAATTTCAAATTTTAGACCAGGCTACAAGAGATGTATTAAGATGCAAATCAAAGATATGGGAACGATCATGGCTGAACTTTAAAGAAATTATTGTAAATTGCGGCGGTGCTAAGGAACTTTTAAAAGTTCAGAATTCAAAACAAATATCCAAAACGGGTAGCCAGGAAAAACGGGACCCTAATGATCCCAAGTATAGAAAACTAGCTGAACAGTCTATGCATAAATATCTAGAAAATACTGGCAACAAAAATCCTCACGAGCTTTTAGAAATAGATTCAGTGTATACACAAATTGTAGGAGGCTTGATAACAAGAATTCATTTTCAAATTTTTGACCAGGCTACAAGAGATGTATCAAGATGCAAATCTGAGGTATGGGAACGATCTTGGATGAACTTCAAAGAAATTAAGGTAAATTGCGTCAGCGCTGAGGTACTTTTAAGAGGTCAGAATTCCAAACATGTATTAAAACCGGGTGGCCAAGTAAAACGAGATCCTAGTGATCCCAGGTATCGAAAACTAGCTGAAGAGTCTATGCATAAATATCTAGAAATTACTGGCAACAAAAATCCTCACAAGCTTTTAAAAATAGATTCAGTGTTCACACAAATTGTATCCGGCTCATTGACTAAAATTCAATTTCAAATTTCTGACCAGACTACAAGATATGCATTAAGATGCAAATCAGAGATATGGGAACAATTATGGATGAACTTCAAAGAAATTAAAGTAAATTGCGGCGGCGCTAAAATTATTTTAAAAGGCTCAAATTCAAAACAAAAAATACTGGGTAGCCCAAAAAAACGGGATCCTAACGATCCTGAGTTTAAAAAACTAGCTGAAGAGTCTTTGCATAAATACCTAGAAAATACTGGCAACACAAGTCCTCACAAGCTTTTAAAAATAGATTCAGTTTACACACAAACTGTATCCGGCATATTGACAACAATCCAATTTCAAATTTTAGACCAGACTACAAGATATGCATTAACATGCAAATCTAAGATATGGGAAAAAAAGTGGCTATACTTCAAAGAAATCAAGGTCAATTGCGGCAGCGCTAAAAATCTATTAAAAGGTCGAAATTAGAAACATGTAAAAACAGTATTACAAGGTTCGCCTATAAATCATGAAATAAACATTTTGGTTCTCATTTAAATCGCTGTTATAGGGCAGTCATAAGTGATCCGCAATCAAATCTCGGAAAAATCTATTTTGGTGGTTAATTTTAACAGGATCGTCGCGTTAAGGCAGTATATAAAGTTCTATATTCACATTGTGGTAGCATATTATTTCTAGTAAAACGAGATCCTGCTGATCCTAAATTGAATGACTGTCTGGCAAGTAAGAATGACTGAATATGATAATGTAAGAATGACTGTCTGGCAAGTTTTTTAAACTTGCCAGACGGTCATTGCAAAAATACATAGAAGATACAAGCGGCACCAGTGGCAAGTAGTATCAGTTTACACGCAAACTGTAGCCTACCCTATAACCCAAATTGAATTTAAAATTTCTGACCAGACCACAAGAGATCCACTAAAACATGCATATCAGTAATAGTGGACCAAAATTGGAAACACTTTATAGAGATCAATGTACATTGCAACGATACGGGACTTTTAAAAGATCCAGATTCAAATAGTGAAAAAAAATTATTTAAGAACTGTTTATAGGTCCACATTGGAATCCTGATAACCCCAATAGATAATCCCCTAAGACTTATTATAGTGGCTATAAAAAAAATAGAGGCAAAGAAGGTCCCCGTAAGTTATTAAAAATAGATTCAGTCTACAATAATGTTCTTTGACAGCACATTTATAATTATAAAATTTCAAGTATCTTACCCAGAATCTAAAGATCCATTAAAATGTATGGCAGAGATGTGGGAACTTGAGGCGGATTGCAGACTATAAAAATATATTTTTCCCACCTACTTAAATATAACCTATTCCTATCCTAACCAAAATCCCACCAAATACCAAGCCCGAATTATTGGCTTGTTAATGATTAACTACCTCATCTCATATTCACAATATATAATAAATAGAGCGTAATGATTTTTTACTACCACCTAAAATACTTCTTTTTGATGCCATGAGAGGATTTATATGATAACTTGGTTCCTCATCATCATAATGAGCCGTGGTGGTAACGGCTTACGACCCTTCAAACTCAGCTCGGATTTCGTATAGGTTGACTAAGGGATCTCACCAAAAGGCTTGATATTACACAATTGGAAGCTCTGTATTTTATCTAGTACCTTTACTGCGATCATCAATTACGCCTTCTATACGTGGTGATTAACTGAGAGACTCTGTCAAACAGCAGTGGGCTTATTGCGCTGCTGATGATAAAGGATGAGAATTGGCCCATCTACAACTAGCAGTGTATACATACTTACTCGTATTATGAGCATGTGGGAACTCTTTGAAAGTACAACGAGAAGTCTAGAGTACCTTCCATATATTAGATTTATTTAGAATTCGTTCAAGTGGAAATATAAAACTTAAAAGTCCACTCTGTTTACAAGAAGATTTACTTCCGAAGTTATTTAAATTCAGAAATCACTGATACACCCACATAAATAAATAAATGTTACAGGACATTAATTTCACACATAAAAACATACTATAGAGTACCACGTATATATCTGTACTCTGAGTACAGATATACCACCAATATAGAGAACACAGAATATTAGGCGATATAAATGAATTAATTATAAACAAAAATGAAACCGACGTCATTAAATATGAAAAAGTATTCTTTAATTAACGCGATTATTATGCATCTGCATAGTGGATAATGTAATTAAATAGTAGACAATCCAAACACGTCTGCGATAGCGGAGCACCTAGTGGACTCAGGGTCAAATCGTTGGATTGAACTGCTCAACTGAAATTGGTTCTTTTCAATGAACGAGCCCCACGAACTATTCTCTTATGATACAAGATCGTAAGAGAGAGAATAGTTCGTGGGGCGATCTTGATAATGAAGTACCCAAACTTCAATCGCGATGACGGCTATATACCTACTCTCAGCGTCTTGAATAATATAGTTATAAACGAGTGTATTCGCCGTTGCCATACATCGCAGTGCGAGGATAAAGTGAGAATTGTGTGCCGCAATGGGAACGCTAACTTATCAGTTTCGAGAGAATAATGAGGGTAGTTGTATAAACTACCTCACACAGAGGATATTAGCGACGAGTAATTCAGTCTACCCGTGACCACGGCCGTTGTAATTGTAACCCGGTCAAACTGTCGGGAGCATCAGAAGGTATCGGGAGCACGCGAATAATACCCGATTTCATTATTATTTCATTATATTACTATTTGAACGTAGTTTAATGGTCAAGTTATTTTACCTAAATTTTTAAAGTTGGTGTTGACTTGCTAAGCCAAATATAGGCTTTGTTGTTGCAAGTTTACGTCGTTTGTTGAAATTATTGTAATCTCATTACATGTCGAAAGGCACTGTTTTCCAATATAAATAAACTTACCTATAATTTTTTTTTTTTTGCTTATCTGAGGAGCTAGGAAATAATAGATGGTTACTATTCGCCACTTAGGCTATGTGCTAATTGTATGTGGATGAAGGTTCATTCATCACATATGGGTCTGTTGATGAATGTCACTTAAAAGTACCGTTCGTATTACTTTCTTATCTCCTTAGCTTAACTCTTCCCTGATAACTCATCTACCAGCAAGAAACATTGATACGATTCAACAACAAATAAAGAAAGGAGAAATCTTTATCATTATCATCTTCAGCCTGTTTCCATCCTGCTCCTTAATGAATGACAAGAATCCCTGCACTTGGCGAACCGAATTCAAGTTTTAGTGTTTGTAAAGTTTCATTTTGAGACAGAGTACCTAGTTACAAATATAAGTAAAACTTGTATTATTAAAATATTTAATAATAAGACAAAAAAATATTCAATAAAATGTACAATTACACTAGCTATGTACAAAGGAATCAGCCAGATTACCTAAGGACCGTTACAAACGGCCTATAAAACGTCTGTCTGATCTGGAATAGTTGTGTGTGAACAGCGTGGCAATGCAGCCAGTGTCTGGGGCACGCTTCCGTCTGGTAATAGTCTGGAACAGTTGAGCTACCTATATATAGGTACTAAACTAACTCAACCACGCTACCACCACGCAATAGCTATGCTGATTCGCTGGTTAAGAGCCAGCCCTTGGGTCACGTATATATAGTATTAGAGGTTTTCTCAGAGGTTTTCCCCAGTAGCTACAGTATGGGGTAGTTCAAAAAGGGCGTTTTAAAATTTTTAAAGGGTCGGCAATGCGCAAGTAATGCTTCTGGTGTTGCGAGCGTCCATAGGCGACGGCAACCGCTTCCATCAGGTGGGCCGTATGCCTGTTTGTCACCTTAGTGGTATAAAAAAAAAATAACAATATATCAATTTTAAAACCAATGCAATCATATAGAATCCCAACGAATGTGAGTAATAATTATAAGTAAAAAAAAATGCACGTTTTTAAAAAAAACCCTAATTTCTAATTTCCCTTTCTACCCATAAATGTACCTAAGTTTGTTTGTGTCGGATGTGGTGGTGTACTGTCGGCTGTCTATGAGAGACGTGGCCATGGTCAAGTATGTGGTGAGAGTGTTGCGTGGTCTCCTGCACCATCCGAAAGTACTGGTGGCGCTGCGGCTGTATACACGCAACAGCGTCGTAGGTGCCCTCCGCCACGTCGCCATGCTTGGTCTACCTGCTGCTAGAATAAACCTCCTCACCACCAATGTCTTGCGCTAGTAGGTTGATTAATGAAGTATCAAAGAATAATGTGGATATTTTTGATCACAACCAGCCGAAAGGCATAGATATGACACAACTTGTTAATGGTTTTTTGTGTAGTTTCATAAGTATGTTGTATGATTATTCCTTTACTTATAGTACCGGCTTTGATTATTGTCTGTTATGGTGTTGTGATTGTTCTTAAATAAATAAATAAATTTCAATATTGAATAGCTGTGTGTTCAATTGGGTAACTTGCTTACTTTTAATTTGAGTTTTTTTTTTTTATTGTACGACGGGGAAGCGCTTGGCCTTCATCTCATCTGGTAACAAGTTGAGATAAAGCCGAAGGTGGAAGCGCACTTCACCCGGAATCCTCAACAAACTGAGGAACTGGCTATCTTACCTCTGAATGCCGGAACACAATATTTTTTTTAGAATCGTTGTTATGGCAACAGAATTAGGTAAGATGGTGGTAGCTAGCCAGGCGGACTTAAACAAAGTGTGGTTGGTGGTAGGACCACCAACCAAACCAAGCACAATATATTGTACTCCCCATGGGGATTGAACCCGAGACCTCTGGATCTGAAATCTTAGTTTTTGGCTAGATGGCGCTGTGTGAAATTAATGTCCTATAATATTTTATTTATCTAGTAATGTATATCAGATGGGTTTTGTTTTATTGCGCGTCATGCGTCCAAGCAAAGCAAGAAGGCAGAACCAAGAAGACTTTGACCCCTTTTTTTTTACAATAAAATTCTAGTCCTATTAAAAAAAGTCTATATCTCTAGTTTCGTCGTAAACTCTTCAAAGGGGTTGTGCTAGAAAGTTTAAGCAATTAAATAGGATCAAATAATTCTATAACAAGTCTACATTGACCTAGCATCCCCAAATCTATTTTGAATATACGAACTAACAACACCACAAAATTTTTCGTTGAAATTGTCAATGAGCGCCTAAAAAACACTAGCTACTTACCCAAGTAAAGTTTTCGGATCGGAAACATCACTTTTTGCCTAGATTTTAAGCTATTCTCAAAGCATTTCTGAAACTCTTCTGCGGAAGTTTCGAATGCCAATTTAAAAATAAATGGGTTTCGGTATAGATTTTCCAGAATCTCCATCCGAAAGTTTCCGAATTCAATCCGATAATGCTTTCCGAATGCTTGAGAATTGCTATGCAGGACTTCCTGAACTGCTTCACACAGTTCAGCAACCGATGTCAAAATATTGTTGTTGTTCATTAAAATGATTAATTCAAGCATCTGTTGAGAAAAATACGAGTGCACTCAGAATATATATTCGCTCTTTGTAGACCTTTCCAAGGCATATGATAGTGTTGACAGAGGTACTCTACACGCTATATTAAGAAATTTTCAAATTACGCTAAAGTTGGCTCGGACGATTCAAGTAGCCATACACGAACGAAAGTCAGGCAATGGTACGTGTTGGCATGGAGTTACTGAAATAATTTATGATCACAAGCGGGCTCAAGCAGGGGGATGCATTGTTCCAATTGTTGTTCAATGAAACCTTAGAACATATTAAACGCAAAGTAGCTGCGCCGGGGTAGAATTATGAATTATGTTCCATATAAGGTACCTAATAGAGTATGCAGATGGTGCGGCGCTATTAGTAGCTAGTAGAAATGAGGTTGATGCAGCTGCCGCGAGAGATCGAAGCTGCTACTGTAGGCCTGAGGGTGAACAAGGACGAGACCAATTACAACGACCTCTGTATGGATGTGAAGCTTGGACACTAACCCAGAAGGAAAATAACAAGCTTCTGGTATCGGAGAATTATCAGAAAGAGAAAGGGCTGCGGAAGATTTTGGGCCTATTCCGGCGTGAATGGATGGATCCTGTAGGTAGAGTGAGATAAAATCGAAAGGTCGCGGTGCTAGTGGCCGAGCCTAACATCACTGGTGAAATAAAATCATACAGGCTGCGCTGGCTCGGCCAGCTCGGGTGCTTTGTACCTTGTACAAAGTGTGTGTACCTTGGAGTGCAGGTCGGCCGAAGTCCAGTCGGGCGTCCCATATACCAGTGGAAGGGTGAGGTGGAGAAGGATCTCCGCGCCCTCCAAGTACCGGACTGGCAAGAGGCGACGCTGGACAGACACCGGTGGCGTTCTATTGTATCGGATGTCAAGACCCATTTCGGGGTTAATATAAGTAAAAGGATAAGTTAAGTATTATACTATAATACGGAAAAACTTCTAGATGTTTCTTTAAAATGTTTGCAGTGGTAAGCTAAGATTCAGTTGCAGAGGTATGACAATATATTTTGATATATTAGGTCCTTACATATGAAATTGGCGTTTTGTATGGGAGGAACATAAAGGCAATTTTTTCATATTAAAATATATTTTATTGATCAAAGTATGTACCATTGCTATCTATACACTTTTGCCATCTTATAGGTAGTTCATTGATCCCTTTACTAAAAAAACCATTAGGACGGGAATCAATGAAATCTTTGAAAGCGGTTTGGACTGCCTCATCGGAATTGAATTTTTTCCCTTGCAAGAAGTTATCCAAATTTCGAAAAAAATGGTAATCTGTTGGAGCAAGGTCCGGAGAGTACGGTGGATGTCTTAGACATTCCAATTGAAGCTCCTCTAATTTGGTAGTCGTCTGTTGGGCCGTGTGTGGTCTAGCGTTGTCTTGAAGCAGCAGTGGCGTAGAGCGATTGAAAAGTCTCGGTTGTTTAACAGCGAGCTTTTCCATCATGGTTTGCAGTTGCTGACAATAGACATCAGCCGTAATCGTCTGACCAGATTTAAGAAAGCTATAGTGTACGACACCGGCACTAGTCCACCAAACGCTTACAAGTAACTTTTTTTGAGTCAATTTTCGCTTGGGGCAAGATTTTGCTGGTTCACCAGGGTTCAGCCATTGCGATGAGCGTTTACGATTATCGTACAGGATCCACTCTTCATCACATGTAATGATCCGATTTAAAATTCCTTCATTATTGTGCCGGTTGAGTAATGTAACGCAGCAGTCGACGCGCGTTTGTCGGTTTGCTTCACTCAATTCATGAGGTACCCACCTTTCAAGCTTTTTCACCTTCCCAATTTGCGTCAAGTGGATTAAAACTAGTTTTGTCACTAACACCGCAGCCTGCAGCTAACTTTGATGTGGTTTGCGATGGATCTGCTTCCACAATAGCCTTCAATTCATCATTATCATCATATTGTTCTGCAGGTCGAAATTTCCAGAACGAAAGCGTTGAAACCAAAAACGCACCGTGTTTTCTTTTGCGACACCACCACCATACACATCATTAATCCTTCGAGCCGTTTCTGCAGCACTGGTGCCACGGTGGAACTCGTACTCGTAAATAATGCGATATTTTAAGTTTTCCATTTTGTGAAATGAGTGACGCAGAAAAAAAAAGCAAAAGAGAAAAAAACAAATGAATTACGGTTTTCGAAACACAAATGCATGAGTAAACAGCTGTTTAAATTTGAATTTGGAATTCTTAACCAAAGAGGAGATATTTAAGATCAAAGTGGCCAGTACGACAAAACGCCAATTTCATATTAGAAGGACGGACATTATACTTGAATATTGTCATGTGTTAATAAGCTTCTGAATAGTATGCTTGTTTATCGTTATGCTATCTTTAGATACGGTAAAATTGATTATGCCTAAACATTTATGCGTAATTATTAGTTTGCTTACACATGTCACACTAAATTATGACATTATATTTTATGCATATCGATAGAGCAGCAATGATTTGTTTAGTAGCGGGCTTATATATATTTTTATACCACATGGAGACGGAACAAGCAAATGGGTTACTTGCTTACTTATTACCTGATTTTAAGTGGAACTCTATTCTATAATAAAGCCTTACTGCGTAGGTCATGTCCACAAAGAACATAACTTAAACTGCACTGCATTGCGCTTGTCATAAAGTTGTTAATCCCCGTGTGCCCGAAATTTCATCAGCAACCAAACCGAAACACAGCAATGCTGCTTGGCGACCGAAATAAGAATGGTGGTAGTTCTTCCCCAAACTCTAAAACTCCTACAATATACTGTTCGGCGGCAGCCTGTGTAATTCACCTTCTGAATCCGGGGACCAAGCGGCGAAGGTGCACGTCGAAGTCCCAGCGACTGTACAAGGTCAATTAAAACGAACCTTTTCAAATAATAGTACCAGTCATGATATAGGTACGCTTAGTGGGTTAAGCACACGAAAAGGTCTTGGATTGCCATGCGTACCCAGTAAAATAATGCATTTATGCTGATGAGCTACCGCGTTTCTGCAGTGCATTCAGAATGCTCGCGGACGCACGAGTGGCCTTTGAGGCGATAATGCAAGAGATTGGCTTCTCTGATCCGCAAGTAGCTTTTTTTTTATTGTACGACGGGGAAGCGCTTGGCCTTCATCTCACCTGGTTACAAGTTGAGATAAGGCCGAAGGTGGAGGCGCACTCTTTCCGGAGGAACTGGCTATATTGTTGTTATGGTGACAGAATTAGGCCAGGTGGACCCAAACAAAGTCCTACCACCAACCAAACCAAGCACAATATATTGTACTCCCCATAGGGATCGAACCCGGGACCTCTGGATCTGAAATCGGTGGGTTGAACCACTAGATGTGGTCTAGTGGTTCAACTAAGGCGTGATAGCTCCAACAGTAACTAGCAACATTGCTGGAAGATTGGTCACTGAATATGCGTTGATGAAATACTGGGCGACAAGGCACATTTTTCGTGTTTTCATGGCCTTGTTTTCATTCTGAAATTAAAAGTTTTTCATTACTATTTAAAAAAAAAGTTAAACCGGGATAACATGTACCTACCGCCCTCGCCATATACATCCTTGAAGGTACACGAAAAAACAAGCTGCGTGGTTCACTTCCCCTACAGTATTACCTGGGTAGTTATAGGCATTAGCTTCAAGCATAAACTCTGCTTATGTGATAAATAGTACCCATTAATCAATAGGTAGTGTAATCGATAAGGCTCATTTGTAAATATTGCAAATCGAATCTCTCTTTTTTGTACTTACCATATGTAATTGACTATTTATCTTTACACAGAAATAAATTAATTCTGAGTATTCAATCATTTCTTTGGATGTAAATAATGCTCTCATGATAGAAAGGAATGGTATTCCTTGCCAGGATGGCGATCTAGAATATACACCTATTTTCAGTAATATTCATATTTTATTTTAGATTTGGTTAAAGTTTGTCAGCAAAAAAATGGACATCCGACTATTACACTTATTTTTCGGTAAGTACAGTTAAAACGAAAATTATTAAGGTTAAAAATAATATGTAAAACAATTAAACTGTGCAAAGGAAGCAGTCGGTTTACCTATAGGACCGTTGCAAACGGCCTATAAGTAACTCAACTGTTCCAGATCAGTACCAGGCGGAAGCGTGCCCAAGACATGGCTGCATTGCCACGTTGAATAGCTATGCTAATTCGCTGGCCTAAATAAGAGCCAGCCAAAAACAAAGACTGTTTAAAGTTGCAAATAGTGTACCCATCAATATTTTTACTTTTTTTGAAATTTTATTTTTTACTGTGGCGGTCGGTGGGCCCTCTCTATTAATATATTAATAATAAATTAAATAGTTATTTATTCAGACATTGAGGTAGTCCATAAGTGCATTACTACAATAGAATATTATCTATATATAGTGCAATATTATCTTAAATTAAAATTAAAGAAATAATAATAAATAAATCTATTGGCACCCGTGGATATCGTAAGAAACAACAGTATTTACTCCAAGGGAATAGCATTTAAGAGTAGTAGAAGCCCCTAGTGAAAGGGCTCGTCCGGAGAATTACTACCACCATACTTATTTCAGCCGCCAAGCAGCATTGCTGTGTTTCAGTTTGAAGGTATGGTTGCCGGTGAAATTACCGGTATGTGAGGCTTAACACCTTTATGCCTCAAGTTGACGGGCGCAATGCAGTAGTAGTGTAGGCTATGTTCTTTGTGGATGTGACCTATGCAGTAAGGCTTTGTCATAGGCAAGAGTACACTTAACACCAGGTGCGCTACTTGCTTGTCCCGTCTTCTGGTAGTTTAAAAAAAAATCAGCAGCACCCACCACAGTATGCACCCACTGTGATCACCAACACGGTATCGTGGTGGTTATGGCAAATCCCCGCATTGTAGGTACTTAAGAATGTTTTGGGGTTGGCCTGAGCCCGGCTAAAGTGGGCTGTTTCCTTGAGGTCAATCTATTTAAAAAAAATCTTGGTGTTGTATTATATCAATTAACTAGTATTCCAAAAGCTTATGCGTATTCTATCCGTAATCAAGTTCCCACATAACAAGCTTTGCTTCGTTTGGGGTAAGATAGCGTTATGTGAAATGATTATCTTATCCTGTCCTATTCAGTTGTTATTCGTAACCAATTGTATTTTTTTTTCAGTGATTTCAGCAATCCTACCAGAATTGGTAAATAGTCAAGTGGTATTATTATGCGAACCCGGCAAAGATTGTGAAATCGATAAACTAACGAGGAAATCGCCCCCACAATCGTATCCTCGTTCGCTAGATAGGAGGTTCTTCGGAGGTGAAGGGTATGGGGCGATTGGTGCTGGAGGGTACGAGGCGATCAGTGGTGGGGTTGGGATTAGCGCGGGAATTGGCGGCAGTATAGTCAAGTATGGAGGCATAGGCGCTGGTGGCGGATTGGGTGGCTATGGTGGATTGGGTGGCAATGGCGGAATGGGTGTCAATGGCGGATTGGGTGGCAATGGCGGATTGGGTGGCAATGGCGGTTTGGGTGTCAATGGCGGATTAGGTATCAATGGCGGATTGGGCGGCTATGGCGGATTGGGTGGCTATGGTGGAGTGGCTGGCAATGGCGGATTAGATGTCAATGGTGGATTGGGCGGCTATGGTGGATATGCTGGCAATGGCGGATTGGGTGTCAATGGCGGATTGGCAGGCAATGGCGGATTGGGTGGATATGGCGGATTGGGTGGATATGGCGGATTGGGTGGCAATGGCGGATTGGGCGGCTATGGTGGATATGCTGGCAATGGCGGATTGGGTGGCAATGGCGGATTGGGTGGATATGGCGCTTTGGGTGGCAATGGCGGATTGGGTGGATATGGTGGATTGGGCGGATATGCTGGCGCTGCTGCTGGGATCGCCGCTGGTATTAATGTTGGGGTGGGAGGTGGAATAGCTGGTGGAGTCGGGGGTGGAGTGGGTGGTGGCGGTAGATTCATACCGCTCAAAAGCAGCAACAGAAGACCAACCAAGTAAAGGTATTCCAAGAATTGACGTTAAATTAATGTTTAGGAGGATAGTATATATTAGTGTTTATATAAGAACTAATTCTTGGTAATAATTATAGTTAGGTCAACATTGTATTATACTGGATCTGACACCGGTGGACGAACCACTAGACCACAGAGCTGGTAACAAATTTAGAATTGTTATTGCGACATATTTAGGTAACATGGTGGTTGCTAGCCAGGCGGACTTAAAACTAGACCACAGAGGCGGTTAAAAATGAAGATTAATGAAGAATGTGGAGTTGAAAAGCCTGTCAAATATTAAAGTACCTAACTCTATTTTGATTTATGATTGAAATTGTTGGTAGTTATTCTTTATCTCACGAAAGCGGGTTAGCTACACTTGTAGTTGTGATGTGTATAAACAACTCGCTCCTGTGTGCGTAACTGCACTGACTGACACACTGACTGACACGGACTTGTTTGTCAGGAGAGGAGATACTTCTTCGATGAACTTAAGACGAATCGACGCGGAGTTTATCACAATCGTTGCATTAAATATATTTTTGTTGCCCTTTACCAGCAATGGTATTGACATTTTCATATAAAATATAGGTTAAATTAATTATTTTTAATGTGTTACCTTTTTATATATTGTATCTGCGTGTTTCCCGAATAAAATAAAATAAAAAAATAATAGCGTCGATGCAGCATCTAGATTTGCAATTTTAGAGGTAATTCTTTGATTGGTTCAAATTTTGATTGATGAATTTGACTTTTTTATTTAAGTCTTGACTCCTTGAGCTTACGCACACAGAAACATCGTGCACTTACATCTACACACACAATAAAGACCAACCCGCCTTCGTGAGATAGAACATTTTGAAGAAACATGTATTATTCCTCAGGAACCTACTCTACGGACTAAGGAGCCTGGTGACCTGCTGATGAAAATTGATACAATTTCAATGATAAATAAAGATTCTACTGGAGAACCTGTTTTTAGTTTGTATCTAGATACCTGTAAATTTCTGTATGTGAATTATACCGAATGATCTTCCACCAGTTGCCATCGAAAAAACAATTATCAGACCGTAGTTTAACCAATTAAATTCCGAAAAATTGATTAAGAATAGTTCCTATTATTAAATATTTTCGTAGCAAGACTTGAGGTGGACACGCATGTCTCCTATGCGTAACTAAGACACTCAAAATGTCCCAAGATTTAATAAAACTCCTCCTTTTCCGTAAGTATTACAAAGGGCAAGTAATTATATGGTATTTTTTTAATATCTAGTCAGCAAGAGAATTCAGGTAAATAGTTATTTTAACATCATATCATTATAAGTTATTGTGGAGTCAGTCATTAGGCTCTTTTTTGCACTTCGACATCTTATTTTTGTAATTCTTTTTGTTTGCTGTTTTGTTGTAAAATATATTTAACCGACCGACTAGCTGTCCGTTTATTTAATTACCTGCCGATTTAGTGATGGTATATCAAAATACCTATTTGAATATAAAAAAAAAACATTTACGAATAATACTTCATACACGCTGTAAAGAATAAATGTTATACATATTCAATGTTCAGATTTTCTTAAGCATAAAGTTCGCTTAGTAACTAGCACTTACCAAGTTAGGGAACCAATAAGGCATTCCATATTCCATTGGACCACCTGAATCTATACATCAAATCCATATTTTATACATACAAATAGATAAAATTGAAGTGTCTGTTTGTAATAACAAAATACCATATTTTACCTAAAAGTTTAAAGGTTAATCCTCAAAGGGGAAAAAGTCGTGAGTCTGTATTTTTTAATGTAATATCTTCTATATCTAAATAATATGTTTTAGTGTCCACAACAATATTTGCAACAGGATCCCAAAACGGACCAAAATCCAAACAAAGTGCAGAAGGAGAAATGGCAAACGCACTATTCATGGACGTAAAACTATTGCCCGACGAAGGCATCCGTGCCAAATATCAGAGGAACGTGATCTGGGATCATCTCGGCACTTCGTGGCAAGAACACCCGAAATACCGGCCGCAATACGAGAAAATATTGGTCTGGAAAGATAATGAAAACCAAAACCTTCCTTTACTCCAGCGTCTGGCACAGGTGCTTAAAAGAAAAACTAAATATTTTGGGCCTGAGACAGTGCTCTAACCAAGCGTAGAAATATTTCAGGGCAAAGTTTCCGCTTGAATGTAGTAAAAGATAAGTTTTGCTTTATATTAAGAACATTGTTTTATTTGAGTACCTACTTTGACAAGAGACAGAGCTGTCTGGCCAAAGTCTTATGGCATTTTTTCTTAATATTTTGTTTTATTTTATAAACATACCCAGACGATTATATAGCCACCTTATGGTTTTGGATAAGGACATGCTATCTATAAACCTAAGAAAAACATCAGCATAGGTAAGTATTCAAATGAATATATTGAATTTTCACTACATTTGTATTTTTTCATGGAAAAATCGACTTGAATAAACTTGAATTAATAATCTATTTCTTTTAATAAACGACATCAATAAATATCGGCCAAATAACACGTCGATTTACTGTTGTCAAGTAAAAACAGCATCCATGAAGTATTGCATTTTTTGTCTATAGTTATCTATCAATAATTATTTCACTTCATGGATATGCGTAGGTATGTCAGAAATAATATAAATCGTTGGACTTGGCCAGAGTATACTTACATTATCTACTTTCAATATGACAAGTGACTCTAACTACCCCCTAGTAGGTGATCCTCATAAGATCCAAATACTCTAATTTGTGATCAGGGGTGAACAGATTAGAGCTAAAGTTTTTTACAGATATGTTTAAGGTATATAAAGTAGCTTATATGATTTACTGGAAATCATATAAGCTACTTTATATACGGGTACCTAGCTGCAAGCAGAATCTAGTAATGTGATAGGAGGCTACGCGTGATCTAAGGGCTAGCTCTTGTTTCGGCCAGCGAATTAGCATTGGTTTTAAGCGTGCGAAACGCCAGTTCTTGGGCGCGTTTTCGTCAGTTACAGGTCTGGATCAGTTGAGCTACAAACCTTAAAATTGACCGACAAACGGTCCATAGTTAATCAAACTGCTTCTCTTATAAGTAAATAGTTAAAGCGTAGGTACCTATTTATTGTTTGAGTATGTTAAAACTTGACTATACTAATCAGTTTGACGTCCCAAACATCTCAATAAAAATCTCTCCAGCCCACGGAAATATATTCAATTTTATTAAGTAAAAAATAGCCAATGTCTCTTTCCAAGTCTAGAACAACATATGTGCAAAGTTTCAGCTCAATCCGTTAGGGCGTGAAGAAGGAAAAAAGCTACCAAACAAATTATCACTCATTAAAATATTAGTGTGAGTTGTTGGTATTAAAAAGCTGTTGCACTCATTATTTTGGCTACTTGCGATTGTCATACGTGTTCAAAATATGGTATAGCACTTAGGAATTTTATTTTAAAACTTTAACGGGATATATAAGGCCTATAAAATTTAAACACAACTGTTTAAAAATTATCTTCTAATAAGTTACGGTTTCAAAATTGACTCTACAGTTGATTTTAAATTAAAAAAATGTTCCGATAAGTGGAAATTAATTGATTTAAAAATACGTAGAAACCTCCAGTTTTTTAGCGTCTATCGATTGACGGTTTGGCTGTAGTTTGGAAATACAACATGCTAAGGTTCATGGTGTTTTGTTTATTTATGTTCTGTGAGTATGGTGAAATAATATTGTAGTCGATTTGATAGTCACAGATATGGCATCATTTAATGTTTTGTAGATCAAAATTTTTTTTTTAAATTTTTAGGTGCATTGTTGTACCTATGTAAATGTAAATGTATGAACAGCAAAAAAATATTACTTTAAATATATGTAATTTTATATATTTCTGAATTTAGTGCCGACCTGCCAAGCCATAATTTCATGTTTTATCCATATAATTATTTTCAAGTGAAGTCGGATCTTATTATTTTTGAGTAGGTAGCTTATTTTATTGTCTTTAGGAAAAGACAATTTATTCACGATTATTTTACTTACTAGACACTTTTTTTTTTATTTTACGACGAGGAGGTGCTTGGCCTTCATCTCACCTGGATTTTCAAGTTATGATACGGCCGAAGGTGGAAACGCACTCCACCCGGAATCTTCAACAAACTGGCTCTTTTTCTCTTCGGGTTTCAAAAATCTTACGGGGCTTTTGATTGAGGCGACATGTGACCCGAGAGCTGGCTCTTATTTTCCAGCGAATAAGCATAGCTATTCAGCGTGGCAATGCAGCCAGTGTCTTGGGCACGCTTCCGTCTGGTACTGGTCTGGAACAGTTGAGTTACCTATAGGTCGTTTGTAACGGTCCTTAGGTAATCTAACTGATTCCTTTGTACATAGTTAGTTTAATTGTACTTTTTATTGAATAAATGAATATTCGTTATAAGAAAGATATACCTACGTATATACGTCCAAATAAAAGGATTTTTGGAAATTTCCACATGATGATGGGAATGAATTCTCGGGTGTTGCACTAGTCCAACATAAAAGCCTCATAGCTCATTTGGTAGTAACTCTGTCTTCTGCGCTGTAGGTGAGAGCGTCTTATTTTAAACCATACCAACATGAATTTGCAGTGTTTTTGAAGATAGCTTCCACGGCGCTACTGGAAACAGAACAAGAATGGAGGAACCCCTCATACATCGCGGAACTTGCCAACTACGATGACTCGTATACAGGATTACGATCCGGCGGCGGCGGCGGCGCAGCTTTTCGTCACAATCTTCGAGGAACACCAAACAAACAGCGAATACTCAAGAAGCCAAATCCTCGCGTTCAGCTCAAATTCAGTCCCAGCGGTAAAAAGCAGGGAGGGGTAGTAAATCTCTCTGATCAAAAATACCGTTTATATTCTGACGTTAAACCTATATCCCACCTGCCAATGTTCCCGCCAATAACATTGCAATAAGTGAAACAATGATGCTTTAATATTCTAAATATTATTCATTTGTATCATGAACCTGCAGTAAAATGTAAACCATTGTTTTATTCTCGTTGATTCCCTTAATTGTTTTACTTTAACAAGCTTCCTTATTCTTCTTCAACAGCTCGTTAGTGTCCACTGCAGAGCCTTTTCCAAAAGTAAGGTTCCAGTACCTCAGTTTGTTGAGAATTCCAGGCGAATTGTGCCTTTACCTTCGGCCTTACCTATACATTAACTTGTTGCCATTAAATGAAGGCCAAGCGCTTTCCCGTCGTACAATAAAAAAAAATGGACAAACACCACGCATGGCAGGGGTATTAGTAATAGATAATACACGTAAGTAAGCTGCTGCCCTTCTTTTTAAAGACCCTTGAGTCAGCCTTATGACATCCGTGGACTAAGTTGGAGGAGGAATTACAAGGATAATGTCAAACAGCTGTCATTATACGTCTGAACTAAAATGTATCTTAGATATTAGAAGTATCTTAAATAATTTTAGTTGCCCAATGTACAGGCCCTATAAAATCGAAACCGATATTCGGCTTAGGAGCACGTTGCTTCACCATTTGATTGTCATGAAAAAAACAGCGTCCATGAAGTATTACATTCATTTCTATCCTGACAACAATTATTGAACTTCATAGGCATGCTTGTCAATAGTATAATATATAATAATGGTTGGACGGGATATGGTGTACGAACTTTTGAGCGATACCATCTTAGATAAAAAAAACAAAAGATTTCGCATCAACATCCACCCGAATGTCGTACCTAAGACTCCACCAAGACTCCGGAGCAGCAGTTTTTCATGCTACTAGTTGTTTGTCAAGAGGCCTTAGTATGAGTTTCCGACAGAAAACTGAAACTATTTTCGTTTTCGTAAAGGGCGCTTATTTCCATATATGCTATTTTCCGGTCAGCGGAATAGTAAAGCAACTGTAGTTCCTTTCAATGTCCGCCGTAACGAACAGTTGCTTTACTTTGCATTTTAAGCCCTAATTTCATGCTTTTTTTATTATTATTATTATTTGTTGGAAAAGCAGTAGGTACTTATTTATTTATGTTGCTATCTTGTACTAGCTTCGCATGTTGCCAGCGATGAAGTGTAGCAAACTAGATAAACGCCGTAACTGGAATGCAGTATCCATTAAGGCGTGGTACAGACAGGACAGGATCGGTTTGTTCCAGCCTCATCAACAGTTAAATTATAGAGCTTGATCGCATATCGAGAATTATCTTGAATTTTTGTTTCTTTATTGTTCGACTAAATCCTCAACAAACTGAAGAACTGGCTATCTTAACTCTGAATGCTGGAACACAACATTTTTTTTTAAGAATCGTTATTATGGCAATAGAATTAGATAAGATGGTGGTAGCTAGCCAGGCGGACTTAAACAAAATCCTACCACCAACCAAACAAAGCACAATATTGCTCCCCCTGGGGATAGAATCCGGGACCTCTGGATCAGAAATCGGTGGGTTGAACCACTAGACCACAGAGGCGGTTAACTTCGTTTTGACTTTGACTTTGAGAACGACTGTGTATTTAGGGAGCTCTAACTCGTCAAGGGAGTTAAAAAGTTTCTTAGGAATTACGCCGGTTCTAGAAATAAGCAACTGTTGGTAAAATTGATCTCTTGAAGTCGCCACATGCAAGTGATTTCATTTTTTAAGACAACGTATTTTGTCAGTTTTTCTGCACAACACTATCTGGCATATTATTGTTGAGAATAGCGGCGTCTACAAGTAGTGCTGAACAGCTGTTCTAATCTTATACTACTAGTAGTGTAATCCGTCACTGCATTTGACGGTCTTTTTTGACAAATTAAAGAAATACCTCCATCAACAAAATGTTTCATTTTAAACGCACAGTTTTTTGGCATTTGACGCTAAATCCTAGTGGTCACGCTTTTCGAGGGTTAATTTTATTTATTCTATGTGTACATTGTGATTTCAACTGGTCTTTTTTAATATAGAGGTAGTGGGGTTTTTTTAGTTAGTATAGCTCAGCTCGGAACTTGCTCATGGATAGGCGAGAATAAGGTCTGAGTATATTATGGAGCCAGCCTGCCCAGAATGTTTCCATTGTTTTTTTTCTTAAAGACATTAGGATCGTTATCACAACACAGCGGAAACACAGATTCTGGAAACTGATTCCAAGTTATGCAGAGCGGATAATAAAGTATTTTTCAAAGCGCTTAGTACTAATAAAAGTATAGTATGGAACATGCAAACATGTTACCTCGCGAGGATTTTATCAAAATAAGTTTACCTACCCGTTACGTCACTTCCTACTACTTCGCTCCTATGTGTTATGATTGGATTTACTACGCCATTCCGAAACAATTGATTTTCATATCTACTGAATGGTCGATGAATCGTCTTAGGTGAAATGTAACAAGTTGAAATATGTTTCGGAAAGGCGCAGTGAACCCGTTATGATTAAATAAAATATTACAGGACATTAAATATTACAGGACATTAATTTTACACAGCGCCATCTAGCCCCAAACTAAGCATAGCTTGTAATATGATAACTAGATTACGGATAAAATACTTAAATACTTTTTGTAAATACATACGTACTATATGATACAACACCCAAACACAGAACAAACATCTATGTTCATCACACAAATGTTTGTCCTGGGTGGGAATCGAACCCACAGCCTACAGCGCAGGAGGCAGAGTTACTACCAACTGAGCTATGAGGCTTGTCATAAATCAAATAAGGCGCAAATTTTCAAGCGCTTCATTGCTAGAGAATATTATGAAACACAGAACATTCCTAATCAGAATTCCGTAACATGCGATTGTAACGGTTGTAGTCGGCTTTGCAAAAGAGATGAAGGAATGCAGTCCACTAATGGCATTCGTGGACTAGCTTGTGCATTTATATCTGAAGCAACGAATCTTACTTACCTGCTGGTACCTTCTATATTTTTTTTACTTTTACAAAGCGCGTTTTTTGGGATGATCTACCTTCTACTGATGATGTACCAAGCCGTTATAACACAAAAATAAACACAAAATAAAATTAGAATCTAGTTGAAAATTCAAAGGCATTATTTTTGAAGAGAACATGGCCTTAAAAAGTATTACAATCTATATATTTGTTCAAAGAATAGGTATTTTACTACCCTTTATTGTCAATATAAAACATCTGATTGTACCACACATTATAATATAACCTTATGACACTCCCATAATTTTGACTTTAGAGAAACCAAACGACACCTAACCGTGTTAAAATCCATCAAGCCATCTAGGCCGCAGAGCGGTACAATGAAATATACATACATACATTGTACTCTCTTTTTTTTTTAATGATTCGGCTCTTAACCACAAAACTTACACAGACAAGAAAGAGATCTACGATGGAGTGAGCCTACCCAAGTGTCTATTAACTCTTTTCTTGAAGACATCAAGGGTCGTAACACAGTAGAAAAAAAAACATCAATCTACTTCCTCTCTAGTTTTTTTCACGTACTTTACGTATCAAACACAGGAAAAACAGCGTAATAATTACCGACCAGGCAATCAAACAGATATATTCAAACCGCGTAAAAAAACAGGTTAAGGTAGAAGCGGTACCTGAAGACTAGCGTGGCCAATGACATCGGATTTGCAGTGGACTCGCTTGAGGTAACCCAGGTGTTCCCATGACACGGCCATGGGAACACCAAACATATGTAGCTTTATATATACGACAGGCTCAGGGCTTAAGTTACGCAAAGGCATGGGAGAAGACCATTGAAAAAGTAAAACAATGGATAAATAGACAAAAGAATAGCCAATGCTTTCTAGTGGGGATACTATTACACTTTAAGCTATCATTTAAACGGCTTAGAGAGGTTTTGGACAATTCAATTAATTCTACCTCTCCTGCTCAGACTACGGATGTCGTTAAGCCGACTAAGGACTCTTTTCAGATGTAACATAGTAGATGAAGTTTATTATGCGGGACAAGACAAAGCAATGAATCAACTAGTGAAACGCCCGGTCCTTAGTTGCAGTCATCTTGTGAGAATTTCTAATAAATCACCTATAATTGTGATTGTTAATATTTTTTTTCAATAAAAGGTCTAGAGACTTTGTATGCTTTTATTTTTATTTTTAAAATATAGAAGTTGTTCTATTATATAAAAAAACAAATAATTGAACAGCTACTCTAGTTTTTTTTCATATAAAATTTACAAATATGCAGAAAATGGCCAGTGCGCAGGTACAAGCTCTTTATGGGTACATACGGCTTGTGAAATACAATAATTTTCTAGGACCTCTTGATTGTCAGTCAGTCAGTCTATCAGCATCTCGATTTAATATTATCATATTGAAATAAAGAAGAGATTCGGTAATTATACGTATAAACAGATCATGTAGGTACTTATTACGAATACTAGATCTTATAGGTACTTATTACACGGTTAGAAGTGTGGTAGCCTTGAAACCCATTACCAACTTCAAGTCTATCACCAGTGTTCAACCCAGTCAGAATTTTGGCGGTAAAGTGACAGTTGAAGTCTAGGCTAGGTTTAAAATGTCAAAAATGAAGTCGATGTTGATTGCCAGTTGACGTACACAATGACGTACACAATAAATCAGCGGGTTAGAGTTCAAAATGACCAAAGACTTTTTTTTTGTACGACATGGAAGCGTTTGGTCTTCATCTCGATTTCAAGTAAAGATAAGGCCGAAGGTGGAAGATCACTTCAACCGGAATCCTCAACAGTCTGAGGAACTGACCGTTTGTTCTCACTAGTTCGATTCATTAGTTCGATCGTCAAGCTAGTAAGAAGGACTTAAACAAAGTCCTACCGCCAACCAAACCAAGCACATATTGTTCTCCCCTGGGGATAGAACCTGGGACTTCTGGATCTGACACCGGTGGGCGAACCACTAGGCCACAGAGGCGATCTTTATTCACGGAAGCTCATATGAAGTTATTAATCTTTGCATTCTGTTTTGTAGACCTCAAAATATTTCACACTGCAAAGAATGGAAATAGAAAGCAAGTACAATAGTTACTAGCTTATGTTTACAAACAGATATGATCTGAAACCTCAAGGATTACCGGTACGGTCTGATTGATAAACCAGCGCGTGGGTGTTTAAGAAACTCGTAGCATTACATCACATTATACAGAGCACATTAAGTCACATTGTTGTAAGTACCTGCCAATCGATAGACATCTCGATTGGGACGAAACGATGAAACCAACCCACGAAACGGCAATAAAAAAAACCTATGATGAAACTAGAGAAGACAGCCTTAGGTTATTTGCGTAATGATATAGAAGGCTGTGAAGGCGGTTATAAAACCTGATGAAAGGTAAATATTGCTTTTATTATAATGGGAAGGTTTTTGCCTTTTTAGGTTCCGTACGTTTTACGTTTGCGTGTAAACGTCACATCATATTTTCTCCGAAACTAATAGGTACCTACCTGACAAAAAGTTTAAATATGGTACTTACAAATTGATTTTTTTTTATTGTACGACGGGGAAGCGCTTGGCATTCCTCTCACCTGATTTTCAAGTTATGATAAGGCCGAAGGTAGAAGCGCACTTCACCCGGAATCCTCAATAAACTGAGGAACTTGGTTGCGCGCGCTCAAACTGTTTTCGGTCGTTTTTCGACCTCTGATAGTCTTCAGAGTTGAAGTAATTAAATTGCAAATAAAATATAAAATGTCGTCTAAACAGTAGGTAATCTGAGAATGCATGAATTAGCAACAAACTATTCGACTGTGATGTCCATGCTTCGTTGATTGACTTTGTTTTTTTCCTGTCTTGATTATACTCGGATAACGTTTCTGTGTTATGTAAATATTTTAGCATACTTACGCGAGCATTGCTCAGATATTTCTCGATCTTTTTCCTAGTGGTAATTGGGGCGGTTGAGTCCTATACGTTCACTATGTATGTGAACGTTTTACAGTTAGAGCGTGTCCGGCTTGAGGAAAAGATGCGGGTTCGAGTCATAACATTTGTAAATTCTTAATTAATAATCTTCCTGTTGTGTTCCAGTATTTAGAGGTAAGATAGTTAGAAACCGGGTGAAGTACGTTTCCACCTTCGCCCTTATCATAACTTGAAAATCAGGGGAGATGAAGGCCATTTCCCCGTCTTACAATAAAAAAATATTTCCCAGAAGCTGCCTATGCAAAGGTCTAGCGATCCCGCACACCGAAGGACTCCTGGTCGCCTGGTCGCGAACCAGGAGGGAACCGTATATGGGTCTGATTACTCAAAATAAAAAAATATATGATTTCGAATATTAAAAACGTTATTTAAAAACGTGGGTTGTCACCCAATATAAAAGTAATCGCTACTTTCTTCGATTTCTTACAGGCAACCAAACTTTATAATAATTTAAAATTGTTGTGTTCCGGCATTTAGGGGTAAGATAGCCAGTTCCTCAGTTTGTTGAGGATTCCGGGTGAAGTGCGCCTCCACCTTCGGCCTTATCTCAACTTGTAACCAGGTGAGAGGAATGCCGCAAGCGCTTCCCCGTCGTACAATAGAAAAATAAAAGATAAAACAGTAAGTAATATATATAGCCGGGGCCATTAATGGTAAAGTAACTAAATAAAACTTTTTTCAAATTTAGGTGCTCAGGTAAAACGAAGAAAGTGGATGAAGACTTCCCGCAGTGCGAGAGCGAAGATTGGATTGCTAATTAGATGAAATTGCAGAAAAACAGATCTATTCGCAGCTCTGTTTTGTGGTTTTTTACTCAAACAAAAAATGATAACGCTTGACGGAAACCGACAAGTAAAAGTAGGACATGAAAACTATAATGATGAATCTTCTAGACCCTTTCTCTCAGGAATCGTAGTCTTGGCTTGGTTTATTGTATGCTTTTGCTGTTGAAGCGTTGCCTTCCTATTCGGTGACACTGCACCATTATTCAAATATTATATCGAACAGTGGACCTTTATCTTAAGTCTACTCAGTTCCAATAGCAATACAGCGAATGGTTATGAAAGGTAAACTTTTCGTAACATTCTGTAAGCACAGGTGTTTCGTAGAAGTAAACACAGACCGAACATGGCCGCTCATGTAAATGAATTAATGTGCATCTTCATATATATCAGATCTCATATATATACGGTACTTTTATTACTTTTATATGTAGTTCATGATTATACCAACCCACGAACGTCCACTGCTGAACATAGGCCCCCCAATCGACGCCACGAGTAGCATCACTCGACCAATACCAACAAATCCGTGTCGTGTTGAATCGTGGTCACCATGCGAGAACCTTTACCCCTCAGCGGTTTACAACTAGTGCTAGTTATATTTATGAAGTTACATAAAAACAAATAAGTAATTATAATTACTCTGTATTCATGAAATTAATTAATTAATTCATATTCATATAATGAAAGCAAGTAAACTTGGTAATCAACATATTATACCAAGTAGGTTTAAACATAACGCTTTACCTTTTTTTGACATGGGTCAGCTCCTAAACTTAAGGCTTGCTAAGGACGTGTACGATAGAGCGAGCCTTCCTAAAAAATGCCTACTGTCTCTCTTTCTGAAGAGGTTAGGGTCGTATCGTATCTAACATAACTTGACAAGCCTCATAGCTCAGTTGGTATTGGTAGTACATACGTACTATATGATACAACACCCAAACACAGAACAAACATCTATATTCATCACACAAATGTTTGTCCTGGGTGGGAATCGAACCCACAGCCTACAGCGCAGAAGGTAGAGTTTCTACCAACTGAGCTATGAGGCTTGTTTGTTTGTTTGTTTTGTTTGAATTCTATTGCCGCTTTGACTACAGATAATAAAAAAGTGTGCCCCCGTACAAGATACGTGATTATATGCCTTGGTATGTGGGTCGGAACCCTCGGTATAGGTGTATGCACTTGGCCAGTTTTATTTCCTTCATCAGTTTAATAAACACGTTACTACTAAAGAAGGAAAAGAAAAGAATATAAATGTAAGAAAACTCGGTTATTTGAGGCATAGAAATGCATCAAATTGGCGTTCGACTCAGTAATATGCTATAATAAAATTATAACACAACGGTGGTTTTCCGTGTGACAGTAACATTTTCTCTTGTCATGCATTGAATTTGTTTCAAGATATCTCGCTGGTCGCCTGTGGAAGCGGCCATATAAACACAGTTCACACGATCTCCTCTTCCCCACTGTTACACGTCAACTCCTTTCTTTTCCTTCCACTTGCATATTGTCATACCGTCTAGCTTTTGCACGCTGCTTCGCCCGCAGTACAGACATCCCCGAATAAAAAAAACAGTAAATGTACCCCAATGTTCGCCATATCTGACTTTATCTAAAATAAATTAATGTATGGGCATTTCAAGCACATTCATATAATTAGGAACAATACAAATACAATTCTAAGCACTCGTTTTATTAAATTAAAATAAATTACATATAATAATTTAAATTATGTCGGTACTTGATATTATATTACATGGCTTGTAAAACATAAATTATAGGGTTACTGCACCTACACTAAGTCGCTTAGACTTGTGTCGTACTACTGCGTGCCTTCTAAAGGTATACATACTTACCTACTTCGTCATAGCCTCAATGTTTAGTTTCGCAAATAGCATAGATGCTGTACACAGCAAAGTAAGATCTTTGTATATTACACTATTATTATACTTAACTATTATTATTTCTGTCCCAAAAAAACTATTATACACATATTAATACACATTCATTTAATTGTTATGTTTGTGTATGTGTGTTATAATAGTAAATAAATTAATGTCTATGTCTATGATATGACTATGTACACAATAACTGTTTAGTCGTGAGGGTTAGGTCTTTCTTTAGGGTACAGCTTATAGCTTATATATACTAAAGCCTAATAGTAAATGTAGTGAAACTTTGAATGAATTTACTGAGAATAAGGAATCGTTAGTGATTCTGTACGTGTATGTAGTAGGTACTTGAGGAATGCGCGAGTGATTTGAATAGCAAAGTAACGGCGCCGGACCTTCGGACGCGGACGCATAACAGAATTGTGAAGGGTTTATTTAAATGCAAATACCTACTCACTTTCAAAATCGGATAATTAGATACAGTGCGAGTGCGGCCTTTTCTGAGACGCCAAAACAAAATATACAAAAGAGCAAAGAATTTAGAAAAGTGGCACATTAGAACACCTTGGTTGACGCGTAGCTTTGGTTAGTTGTTAGTGTATAGTTAGTGGATTGAGGTTTGATTGGTTTGGTTTGCCTTTGGAGCTACCAACCAAAACGAGTGTAACCAATGGCCCAAGAATTCGTATACCCAACTGAACCAACCGTTAGTTGACCATGTCAAATTCTTGTTTAATATTCTGGCGACACAGTTGGGTCTGTGTGTCCCATTCCAAGTACTGCGTTTATGGGTCGATGAATACCTACGCAGTTTTTTTTATAATTTATGGTTAAGCTCTTGACCTTTAAGCCAGAGCAAGGAGATCTATAATGAAGCGAGCTCTCCCAGAAGGCACTAGCTCTCCCGCGTACCAACGAATCATGACAAACCGTTATTAGGTACCGGGAGTCTAGCTTTACATATACCGATACATAAAATCCTCTCCATCCAATGGTTCTAAGCGATCAGAGCCCCCATTGTATTTTTTTTAAGTTATCCAATTGTATTTCAATGTGCCCAATAAAGTATTTTAATCCATTCATTCATTCACTTCGGCAGAAGGGTTACGCTACCTAGATGGACCCTACAGGTCCTAACACGTGTTGAGATCGTTCAGACGTAACCGCTAACAGAAGTCAGCGATTCAGTTGCACGAAGTAGATAACTAGGAGGTCCACCAACCTGAGATATTACATTAACCTGTATTTGGGACAAAATAACCAATGACTTGCAATTTGGTGCAACCAGCTAAATCATAGACGTTCGAAGACGCTACATTTGTTAGTTAGAAAAAACTCTTTGATTTACAGCGATAATTTCGCTGTCCACTTACGGTAGATAATGTGGCATACTTTTTATTACGAACAATGATCTTCGTAAGCAGTCGTACTTAAAAGATGAAGGCGAGAAAGCCTTCATCTTCGTAGGTTATAACCTGTACAGTTTAAATACTTTAGCATTAATACATTAAGAGGGCCTAGTAACTTTCCTTTCCAGTTCCTCGTTCATTTCGAAATAGCGAGTACGATTCAAAATTAATTTTGCAGGTATACCGGATAGGGATAATCTGTGTCCGAGCGTCTGGTGCGTTTGCCTTTTTTTTTTTTTACGAATGGGAAGCGCTTGGCCCTTATGGTTACAAGCTTCTGGTTACAAGTTGAGATAAGGCCGAAGGTGGAGGCGCAATTCACCCGGAATCCGCAACAAACTGAGGAACTGGCTATCTTACCTCTGAATGCCGGAATACAACAATTTTAGAATTGTTATTACGGCGACAGAATTAGGTAAGATGGTGGTAGCTAGCCAGGCGGACCTAAACAAAATCCTACCACCAACCAAACCATCGGTGGGTTGAACCACTAGACCACAGAGGCGGTTGTATGGAAAATATAAGTATTAAATCCACTATTCTAAACAAGCCAATATCAAAATCTAATATTATATCATTTTACGTTACTAAAATTAAATTATTTATTATAGGAAGCAACTAAAGAAAGGAAGGAACAGTTTACACACAAAATACATACCTAGCATAGTACCCATAAAATCTATTAAGCAATCAAGCTTTGGAAAGGTTAAAGAAACACGATACCACGATCATAATTATTTTAATCAAACCAATATCAAAATCAATGTTATTTTACGTATAATTGAATCATTAAATAAAGTAAGGGTCAATGACAGATCTACCATTATACTAACAATCGTGAGAATGTGCATCCAAGTTTGACTATTAAAATGCTCACAAGCTCACAAGTTGGGTTAAATTGGCCTAAAACGATACCCTCTTACAACATTTTAATTGTACGCCTAGGTGAGAAACGAAAGCGAATTTAGCAAGACAATAGCTTAAATCACTCAATTACAGTAGATAAATCTATTATATAGCAGTTGATTATGCAATAAATATAGTTATTGTACCTATAGCTAGCTTTTGCCCGGGACTTTGCCCGCGTAGTACCGTAAAAAAAAGCCTGTTATTCCTTCCCCATAGCGTACCGACACTATTCCTATTTATGCCAAATTTCAATATGCATCTTTCGATTGCTCATGGAAATTATCTATGATTTCAATGGGCAGTTGATGTTGAATTATCTATGAAAAAAAAAGATATTTGGGATGTTATTGTTATGTAGCAGTTATGTTGGGTTTTGTATTGTATGATATGTCTGTATTTACAAAAAAAAGTTTGCTAGTATTTTTTTCATGTTCTTCCCCATTTTACATAGTATACTTAGTTAGATGCTAGCTGTGTGAAATCAATGTTCTGTATAAAAATATACAACAACTCTGTCAACAGATAGACCAAATAGTCGAGATATTCATGGCGTTGTGTAAAATGACGAGTTATATGGTAAAGTTTGTTGAGGATTCCGGGTGAATTGCGCCTCCACCTTTGGTCATATCCCAACTTGTTACCAGGTGAGATGAAGGCCAAGCGCTTCCCCGTCGTACAATAAAAAAAAAGTAATATTCATTTCGTTATTTTACAGTATTCATTTCGGACAAGTATTAATTGACTGCCTACTATGTTATATTGTAAATACCTCAAGTATTCAAAATAATAACTAATCACTTGACATCTTTACTGCGATATTGCAGAACCCTAAATCTTTGTAAAGGTTTGCAGTGGTGGACTTTGATGGACAGTTGAAGATGTGGGCGATAAAGTATAATTACAGTATCAAGTGTTGGGAAAGCGCAAAGAAATAATAATTCTTGGGAAAATCAATGAATAGACATAATCTAACATCAGTTCTTCATACTACAAGTAGTTCTCACTCAACACTCACTTATCCCCTACGACTCTAACTTAGTAAGAGACAGACGAAGGAAAGGAAAAGTCTGTCAAACTCAGTTGTTCCGCACCAGCCTTTCCAATAACTTTATATGTTATCTAGGACCAATCCTATACAACAAAATTAATACCATTCACACCATTTATCCAATGTGCACATCTCAGTGTAAAAGTGTAACCTCTAAGTGGCTTAAAGCCCTTACTTATGAGGAGACTGAGAACCTTTTGGATTCTATTATCTAACGTTATTAATAACAGCCCCCATATGGGGTACCCAATCCAGCAGTGGATGCATGTGGGATGAAATGACGATGATGATGACTCACAGTTACCTGTAGATACCGAAGTAACCTGATACATACACACTAATCCACACGCATCCTCTCACTTACTCACACATTTAACACACACACAAAAACACTCTCATCCATTATACCCACATCACAAACAAAATAACACTCAAAAAATTTGTCTGGTTCTTGCATAACTTTAATCTTAATTTTAGAATTAATTATGTTTCGTGTTCTTATATCTTTTTTCTTTTTTTTTTTACCTTATCCATATGCTATTTTAACTTTTATTTTTACTCTTTAAGAATTATTGTTTTCTATTAATTTTATTTTTATTTCTGTTTGTTATGCTTGGAGTCTGTGGAGTGAGGCGACCTGGTGACCTGTAATTCAGATTTTCTTAAACCTATCTCAGGCACCAGTCTCTTACAAAACAGGTAACTACATATACAATTAGATTTTCTAGCAATTATATTTTATAATGTTATATACCTATATGTATGTACCTTTGTGAGAAAAAATAAACATATATTTTATTTTATTTTTTATTATTTTTTTATTAATCTAACATAAACTGTTACTGAAACCGTATAAATAACAGGTAGGCAATGCAGGTATGTTAAATGCAAGTGGTGTTACGGGAAATTACAATCAACTTGGTTTTAATGATGTCCATAATTGTGAAGCGTGTTATCAAGAATCAATAGCACATGGACGAGGTGTTATGCAAAGGTTTGTAAGTAGTGGTGTTTATTTTCGCCCCTACCAAAGGATTATTTTTACCTTACCTTAGATAGCTAGATAGAAAATACTATATTGCACTATTAAATAAAAGTACATGGGCCAGTAGGACTTGGCTGAGTCTTGACAGACATTTTTTTGTAAATTATTTTCGGTAGACAAAAATTATGTTCTATTGAACATAATTTTATTAGATTAAAATTTGTCATTCCAACGTATTGCTTAAAGATTGGTTTTGTACAAGGACGAATAAACTACGATCGAAATAGGTTTCATACAATAAAAAAATATCGATAGCAACTGGCAGCCAAGCTCCGGTTTTGTACACGACCGAAGCGATTTATTCGTGGTGTATTTTTCGTTTTTTGATACAAACAGATTTCATCTAGTGTTGGAATCACAGGACATTCTATGTACTTAAACATGGACACTTAATACGCACAGCTTTTCAGCCTTAACCTTACTTACTATAGTTTTATTTTATATTGTTGTGTGTATGGAGGTAAATAAATATTTTACATTTTCATAAAAACTTTTTTGCGATACGAAAGCCTTGCGAACCTTTACCTTACTAAGTTACTATAGTTTTATTTTATATTGTTGTGTATGAAGGCATTTTTTTTTTTAATTTTTTTGTTGTGATACTTATTCTCAGTTCAATTGGGACATTGCAGGCTTCATTACCTGCTTATCTGTAAGATGATTCCTTGCTAATGAGCGCACGTGATTCCCCGGTACAAGGTACATTATATTAGTGGTCGATAAGGAGCCATGTCAAACACATAAAGCAGCGGCTCGTAATTTCTGACACCAGAACACAAACAATGAAAGAAAATGACTCCTTGAGAAGTTTTATTATACGACGAGGAGTTGCTTGGCCTTCATCTCATCTGGTTTTAAGTTATGATAAAGCCGTAGGTGGAAGCGCATTTCACCCAGAATCCTCAACAGTCTGAGGAACTGGCTATCTTTCCTCTAAATTTAACAAGCCTCATAGATCAGTTGGTAGTAACTCTGCCATCTGCGCTGTAGGTTGTGGGTTCGATTCCCACCCAGGACACACATTTGTGTGATGAATATAGATATTTGTTCTGTGTTTGGGTGTTGTATTGTATGATAAGTATGTATTTACAACAATAAAAGTATTCTATCCGTAACCTAGTTCACATATTACAAGCTATGCTTAGTTTGGGGCTAGATGGCGTTGCGTAAAATGAATGTCCTGTAATATTTATTTATTTTCTATTTAAATGCCGGAAGTGCCGGAACACAACAATTTAGTAAGTAGGTATTGCTGTTTTGGACAGACTTAGGTAAGGCGGCGGACTCAAACAAAATCCTACTACTAAACACAATATTGTACTCCCCATTAGGATTGAAAGGGACACTAAACAAACGCGGGTAACATAAACATCAAGTAAGTAGGTACTATAAGAACGCGGCACTCTAGCGCATTTAAATCATCATGTTTGCAATCCACACCACAGAATAAACAATCGCCAACGCTTACGGCTGAAGAGCTAATAAGAAACACACATTAGCTCATCCAAATTGTTATTGAGACGAATGTGACAACCTCATACGCAATCGATAGAAAGGTAGTAGGCAGTACCTAAAAGTTATGAAGACATGTTTATCTATTAACGTGTGGTTTGTATGACTCGAAGTTATATTATGTCGTACTTTCTACCATAAAACAAAAATGAGTTGAATAACCTCTCCAACCTTTTGTGTTTATGTTAGTTATGCATCCGAGCACCCAATATGAACTCCATGAAGGAACAAACTCAATTATTAAATACCCAGAGAATCCGGTATTATTTGTGGCTATCACTTATAAACAGTCAGCTAATTAAAGAGGTTTTGGTCAGCTCCAAATGAATTTTGTCAGCAAATAAAGTTTTTATATTCAAAAAAAAATATACCTAACAACCTACTGACGTAATCCTAAACATAAATGAAGAATATGCTGTCAAAATAACTTATTAGCGATTTTCTTGCTTACGTAGGTACCGAATATAAAAACATTTAGTTTGTACTTGCAGTTTAGAATAAACTGCAGTTTTATATAAACTGACGCCAGTTACCCAGACGGGTCCACACACTACGATCATTGCACATCTCTTTTGTCATTCATTCACTCTCGTCACGTTCATCAAATATGTATGACAATTATCTAACGTTATCTCGATGTTCTAAGAATCTAACCCATTTCTTTTCGAAACCGCTGTGAAACGGAGTTGGATGAACTTTCAAAGAAAACTTGCTCGGCTAACATAAGGTTAATTGTAACAGGTTGGAAACAGTTAGAAATCGCGTGTTAGGGCCTTGATCAGCCAGCGAGCTGTTTCGACCATGGATTAGTTTTACCATGATTAAAAATGTTGATAAGACTTAGATAGGTATTTTAATGGATCATAAACATGTATACCTACGATTATAGATACGTTCAAAATAAAAATACGTACCAAACGCTGTCTTGTCGAACGTCAATTTGCGTGATCATCATTTATAGTGGAACCCCATGAGACGCATGAAATCGAATTTCTAAATTGTACTAAGAACACATAGATAATGGTTCTGAAAAAGTGTAATTCGCTACTATTTACGATCTACATCTAACTGATAACAGCAATATCTTTGAAATTTGATGATTAGAATTTCCATATAGGTTCCACGAATGAGCGAACTTTGCTCGTAAAGAGAAAATGTGTCTAGTGGTGAATTTCAAAGTTTGAGTTGTGAAGCTATAATTTTCCAAAATCCATATCGCGCGTGCGGAGTAACAAACGGAGTAATAAACTTAAGAATTTTAATTCACGAACAATGCAGGTAAGTATCTTCTCTCGTTTGTAGATTTTATAAAACTAGACATTCGATTATTTTAAGAATTTAAGTTTTCTGAGCACGCAGATAATAGAATAAATGGCATCGCCTAATTGTATGATAATTAATTTTATTCACAGCATGTAGAAATTCTGTTGGGTACCAAGTATAAACATTTTTAAGTTGACGTTAGACTACCTACACCTACATCCATATCATTAACCTTTAAGTTTACGAATCATTGTTCGTGCGATTACACGCTTACTGCACTTTGCCCACAATGATAAAATATTATAGCGTTCAAGAAACAAAAGGAAAAAAACGCAATACAGATCCTGGTTCCAAAGGCAATTTACGACTCGGGCAACCTATTTCAAAAGTGAGGGTAGAGGCCGATTATGATCGCCGCTGCTGAAATTTATAGTGACCAGTTCAGGTCATGCAAATAAAATTAAGGTCACTCACCTGACGGAGTCCAGCATTCGGGACAGTCCTGGCACAGCGTCGCCCAGTCGAAGGCAAGATCCTCGAAGCTCGCCATGGCTCCTCGAAACCTCAAACACACATAGCACTTATGCACAACACCATGAGTCAGTCTATTATCTCTGAAATCACTGTTTGACTTTATCTACAATTTTAAGTCATACGGTATATGATAAGAGTTGGCGGGTGTTCGTCCAGCGTGCGCGCACGTCTACAAGCGGTCGACGGAACACTGCGACGACGCAAACGCAACCTAGCGCGGACTGCGGGATGTCGCCCGCACCTTCAGAACCTGTTCTCAAACTACTGGCGCATCTATGTCCTGCGCTCACTTGCTTTCAATGAACCGTTAACGTTCTTTTCATAGGGCGTGTCCTTATATCACGTAATCCTTCGACTACAATCGATTGTTGTTTCCAAATTGCAATTTTGGCGGAGGCCCTCTGCGCTGACCTGTTAGAATCAATGGTGCCGATTTAGCCGATGCATTCGAGACACGTTTGTACCGGCCGTCCTTATGCCCGCCCACGATCAATTGATTGTGAGCTTTTGTCGAAGAGGCTATTGAAATTCTATTGTTGGAGGTGCATAAATTGTGTCATCCTCTTCGATTATAGGATAAAAGCATTCTAGGACTCTTTCACATGCCCTTTTGCTTCATTTCAACATCGATAATCATACGGTGCTCTCGATTATATATTTTTTGGGCGTAAAGTAACCTGAGGCTGCAAATAATCGTTTCCAATATGGTGCCCACATAACATTACGTAATTACTTAAACACGCATAACCCAATAAATGCAACAGTTTTGCAGTATCATTACACCTACTTACACGCTTATTATCGAAGCTCGTTTTGTACAAACATTTCATTAGCGATGCTAATTTGTTAGGTAAGAGTGAACAATAAACAAAATGCTTTATGAATTCTATTCCACGGAAAAAAACACAAATGAATGAAATAAACACCTACAATTACATATGCTTCGCACTATAAGATGAATCCGTCAAATTTTATGGTTTGAATATGACTTTACATTTGAATAAAAAATTGGTATATTAATTGCCGCCTCGTGGTACAAAACCTATTATAATTTAAAACAGAAAGTGGTTAGTGAGAGTATTTTGCAATGCTTAATTTTTGTAGACATACAGTCCGCGGCACAACTGTATGTCTTTATCACTAGAATTATGTTATTAATTAAGTCTTTAGATGTTATTTTGCTGCAGAAATAAGGTTTTTCGATTTAATGGAAACCCTCAAAATTTTTAACTCTGATATGTGATAACGACGCTAAGTAATGACGTAACATGTAACATGGAATGAAAAGATATATTTTATTAGTTGATGATACAGCAAAAATGCTTGACGGCCGTGACTTTGATACTTAACGACGCCATTGATCTTACACGGCCATTTATTTCCCGCAGAAAACGTGTCCTTGAACTTGAGTGACTCAAACATAAAAGTACAGCATCCTGCCAATCCTGTTCTGGATAGGCATGGTGCTGAGCTGAGACCAGTGATGTACTTTTCTATTTCAATTCGTATTTCAAAGAGGTAGAGCTGAAAGTCCTATACTTTCAGATAATTACACAATAGCACGTAGGAACCGTAGACACAAAAAGGGCAGGTTATGTTACTCGTAACTTGGCTGACCATATGAGCTGATCGACACGTACGAAAATGTATGCGACTTGGCAAATTCGCATTCTTAGAAAGCCCGGCAGTGCTATCGGCGAGCCATCACTTTGTTTTCCCTTTCTTATCACTTTATGTGCCTCTCGGTCATTTTTGGTGATATCTGGTAGAGAGTGATTGCTGAACTGGGTTATCGCATGATTTACGATGGCAGGCGACGGCATGAGCAGTCCTGCTGACGTTCCATTCAAATTCCACCTGAACACAGAGCAATTAGACATGATAACACATATTTATAAATAATATATTTATAAATTATTTTGACAAGCCTCATAGCTCAGTTGGTAGTAACTCTGCCTTCGGCGCTGTAGGCGTGGGTTCGATTCCCACCCAGGACAAACATTTGTGTGATGAATATAGATGTTTGTTCTGTGTTTGGGTGTTGTATCATATAGTACGTATGTATTTACAAAAAGTATTTAAGTATTTTATCCGTAATCTAGTTCCCATATTACAAGCTATGCTTAGTTTGGGGCTAGATGGCGCTGTGTAAAAATTAATGTCCTGTAATTAATGTCCTGTAATATTTAATGTCCTGTAATATATTTATAGATAAATTATAGTTTTACGGCACGGCCCGAATCAAAGGTCATAGAGACTAGAAATTTTTAGAAATTTGAAGGGTAAATAACATCGTTTATTAGTGTAGAGGCGCACAAGGAGAAGGTTTTGGTAACTCCTACGGAATGACAGGAACGAATCCCTTGAAATTCACAACATCCTATCTACCTAACTATAATTGACTACAGTTTTACCTACTGACGTTTCGTGCGTTCATCTTAATCTCTTTAGCAAATTTTATGCGATTTTGTTATTAATAAAAATTACGGGTACATGAGGCTTAACACCTTTATGCCTCAAGTTGACAGGCGCAATGCAGTGCCGTGTAGGCTATGTTCTTTGTGGATGTGACCTATGCAGTAAGGCTTTGTCATAGGCTTATGGTACGCTTAACACCAGGTGCGCTACTTGCTTGTCCCGTCTCCTAGTAGTATTACACCAATAAATATTAAATATAAACTAAAAACTTTTTCCATAAATAACATTGATAAATTATACGTAAACAATATAAATAATATTGAATCTCTATTTGTACCTACATTTCATAATGATGTAACGTAGCAAGTAGATATCCACCTGCACTGTGTGAACCTTTTGTTCAACATTAAACAAATTCTGTTTTGCTGTCGGCAGCTATTTCTGTAAATAATCTAGTTTTAGGACAAACCCCCTTGGTTTTTTAAAGCTATGTTTTCAGCAATGTTTATTGTTTAAGTTTATTTTGGTAAATGCATATAAAAAAAAAAGTAAAAAAAGAAAAACATGCAGAGGCGCTAGTCGTCAAATCAAATCTCAAAAACCTTTGATAGTCTAGCACTTTGCCTTATTAGTAAGTTTATATCAGCAAGTTTATATCATATTATGGCCTGCCTCCAAGTCTGCGGCTGGATATTTGACATCATTATCTGCATCATTGCTTAACATCAGACGAGATAGCAGTAAAACGTAAGCCTACCTCATAAAAAAATACAAGACTATTGCAATACTTATAGTTAAAATTGAGCCACGTTTTAAGACATGTATGACCTTAACTTTTAACCAATTGATTATAATTAAGTTAACATTACAAGTATGTTCCTCGGTTACTACCTATCGACTATTTTTGTGATCAGATATTTTTTTTTATTGTATGACATAATTTTTACACAGCGCCATCTAGCCCCAAACTAAGCATAGCTTGTAATATGGGAACTAGATTACGGATAGAATACTTAAATACTTTTTTTAAATACATACTTACTATATGATACAACACCCAAACACAGAACAAACATACTATGTTCATCACACAAATGTTTGTCCTGGGTGGGAATCGAACCCACAGCCTACAGCGCAGAAGGCAGAGTTACTACCAACTGAGCTATGAGGCTTGTTAATTTCAAGCAAGAAACGTTTTTGTACGACGGGGAACTGGTTGGCCATCATCTCATCTGATTTTCAAGTTATGATAAGGCCGAAGGTGGAAGCGCACTTCACCAGGAATCCTCAACAATCTGTGGACCTGCCTCTTACCTCTAAACGCCGGAACACAACAATTTTAGACCAAACCAAAACCAACCAAAAGTTTACCAGCCATTTGACAAGACATTATCAAGTATGAATGAAGTTACATCATGCTTTGTTTACTCACGACTCTGAGAAACGGAGAGTGCTCGCAAATCGCTTTTGAATGCAGTCATTTCGTGTTTGAAGATTACCATCTGGAATAAAAGGTGTGTTAGTAAGGGATTCGTGTAAACAAGAACCATTCCGATTATGGAACTCACGTACAAATCTGTTATGTCACGTCACATCATCATCACAGCTTGGAAAAATACACTGAATAACATGGGCACCCGATAAATATTACTAGACCTTTTACACAACGCCTAAGCTTATATACGAGTACATACGAACTAGATTACGGTGAATATGAACACTTATTAACTAAACGGCGAGTCACATCACCCTGATGATGATTCACTTGTTGAATTGAAACCGTTGGTGCCTACATCGACATAAACGTACAGATGAGTAAAACCCGTGTTTAAAAATGCATAGTATGACTCATGTAAGTTTTGAAAGTGATACCTATATACCTGCTTATTTACTTTCATTTTTTCTATTAACATACATATGTTTGGTGCTAAGTGGCTTGTGTTTATGATACAACACCTACATTCAGAAAAAACATCGTTATTCATGACACATAAGTTTGTGTTGGGTGGGAATCGAACCCACAACCTGCAGCGCAGAATGCAGGCGAGCCAAGGAGCTGTGAGGTCAGTTTGGTGCAATGGGGGATGTGTATGTCATATACCTAATCACGCTTGTCAGATTGGCGATCAAAATATTGTGTTATGTAACAGGGGTGGAAGCCAAAGCCCTCTCCAGTCGCCTTTTACGGCAACCACGGTCAATACATGAATAAAGCGTATGGTTGTTGCACGGAAAGTAAACATAATGTACCAAAAACGTTTCGAATGTGTACATAAGCTTTGAAGCTTGAAATTCTGCAGGAGTTGTTGACATCCTCAAGGTTATTGGAATGAATATAAAAATTACAAAAGCCGGTGTCGAGAAATTTATGGCATGCGAGTGTGCCAATCTGTTTAGTAACTGTGGCCAGTGCATCTCGCTTGCGCAACTTTAATATTAGTGAGAGCAGTTACTATGGGATACCTACAACTTACGCAAATTATGTTCGTTATCAGCTTTTTCTGTTCCTGTAGTATGTAGTGCTGGGACATCAGCATACTTTCGACTAGCGAGAGTGATTGGGTCATACACCAGCAAGTCTATTAGTGTATACTGCTGAAGAGAGCCTCCTAGAATGCTGGAGGGTTTGACCATAATAATCACTAGTGTAGATAATACACAGAAGGAAGCTGCTGCCCTTTTGGTAAGATCCCATAAATGAATATGGGGCCCCACCCGAGTACTTTGATTGCGATCGCCAACCAACCCTCGTTACTTCCTCTCGTTACTACCTCGTTTACCACGTTATTGCACTAAACGGTGAACAATATATCTTCAACGGTCTGAGGATCTGGCTATCTTATCTCTAAATATCAGGACACAATAATTTAGAATTGTTCCTATGGCGACAGACTTACCAAACCAAAAAATATTGTACTCTTCCAGTGATCTAACCTGGGAACTCTGGATCTGACACAGGTGGTTGACCTGTGGTCTGTTGGTTCGCCAGGTGTCAACCGGTGTCCGCGCAGGCGGTTTAAAATCCTATGAAATGCCTACTCTTTTTGATGGTCTTAGATTGTGGAAAAACACGTTGGTAACTGTTACTCCATGTGATAAATGATAAAGAATCACCCACATCTAGATAAATGAACACATCAAGCTTATTCTACATAGTAATCACATTTTTTTTTGTACGACGGGTAAGCACTTGGCCTTCATCTCACCTGGTAATAAGTTGAGATAAGGCCGAAGGTGGAAGCGCACTTCACCCGGAATCCTCAACAAACCGAGGAACTGGCTATCTTACCTTTTTAAATGCCGGAACACAACAATTTTAGAATTGTTATTATGGTGTGATTTGCTGTGTTCTAATTGAAAGGGGTGTGGGCTAGGCACTAAACGCAAAAAGATCATTTCACATATCCTGTAATTACAAACATACAAACCTGCACCGTGTTTGATATAACCTTTTATAGCTGTACGGGCATTACTGGGTATGGCCTGGTACAAGTTCCATTAGGTTATTACATGACAAGGCATCTGGTAGTGGATTCGAAAGGCTCGCTCTATAAGGAGACTATTTTAGGCCAAATCAATGTAGTTACTGTTTGAAGTTACGAATGCACAAGTACAATATTTTATTCATTACATTGTTCTATGTTCATTACAACTAGTGGTCAGACAGTGAACGAAATTTAACCGTAATAAATAAAAATAAAAAATAATCCTACACTCCTTTTACATATCTACTTGTTACTATAAAAATCTCACACTATATGGGGTAGTAACAATATAACAGATTTTAATGATGATTGGCATAAAATAGTCGATAATTATTCGAAAGATTTGCTAATGTTTTTTTATATACCTACAACATGGAGACGAAACAATCGCAACACAAACAATCAAGCACCGAGATTTTTCTGTATATTTAAGACCTAATTCTAAGCGTAGGCCATTCCCACCAAGATGGCCTACGCTGCACTGCATTGCGCCGATCAACTTTACCTCAAGTTGTTACCCCGTGTTCCCGTAATTTCACCGGCAACCAAACCCTTAAACAGCAATGCTGCTTAGCGGCCGAAATAGGTGGTGATATTTCCCCGGACGAGCACTTTCACGAGAAACTCTACCACTCGTACGCATGTGTAAGCAAAATGATAGGATTGTCTGACAGGATATAATGATTTAGCATCTCTCGTCTGATTGATGTAATCTATACACATTCACTATTTACATTATGTATTCACAAATTACCATATTTTCTTCTCAAAGATATAAATGCATTGCGGCTTGAAGCTTAGCTTAAAATCGACATAATTATGTTGCCTTATGTTCGTTAGCTCTTTGCTATGTTTATAGTTTTGCTAGTAATAAGGTGTGGTTTGTTTACTTTACAAAGGTAAACTGTGAGAATTTGTTCTATTCCATGCTAAGGTTGGGTAAGCGTTATTTACTGAGCGCGCAGCCTTGACTGACCGCGGCTGCATACCAAAACACCTCTCTATTATGCGGTCGCAACGTTTAATAATCCGTTTGGGATATTGAAATACGATCGTGAAATACGCGAAAGCCGGATTAGTTCCGGCATTTTTTTTAATTCAATCCTGGTTAGAAAAAGCTGAAAATTCTGACCCTTCTGTTTCCCTCTTTTAATTTTTAATTTGCAATTCTTTATTGTACACATAAATATGATTTAAACATGTCATAAGAAAACATATGTACAGAGCTTAACCCTTAAAGCGTTTTTTACCAGCAAACACCCTCATCGTCTGCATGTCCAAACTAGTACTATAAATATTTCAGGACATAAATTTAAAAAAACGAAACCGCCTCTGTGGTCTTGTCAGGCCTTAAACAAATTCCTACCACCAACCAAACCAAGCACAGTATTGTACTCCTACTGGGGATCGAACCCCGGACCTCTGGATCTGACACTGGTATGCGAGCCACTAGACCAAAGAGGCGGTGAAAATGACATGACAAGTAAACATGTCTATGACCTAAATAAGGCTTATAGAAGGAAAACATTGCACTGCTCCAGAATCCAGTTGCAATCTTTGACAGGAACTCATGATAATAATAATATTTGAGGCGTATCTTTATTTTTTTATTCGCGATGAGTCAGCTAGCTCATGTCCTCATAAGGTGATGGGGTCTACGATGGAGCAAGCCTTCCCAGAAAATGTGCATTAACTTTGTTGTTGAATGTGTACGTTTTGTTCAGCAGGATTACATATCGACCGTGTTTACATTGTCATGTGTGGTGCAAAATAAACGCCTCTCATAAACGATTTCCAAATAGAAACATAGTAAATGAGAAAGTTTACAAAGCAAATCCAAATAACTTTATGTTCCTGCCAGCAGTACGATATTTTCCACCGTTCCGTCTTCCTTACATACCCACGTTACTTTCTGTGGCCTTACCATGGGTTATTGCAGTAAAAACGTTTGACGTTACGACAGTACAACTGATCTCAATCTCGAGTCAATTTCGTGCCCGTTCTGCAGAGTACTTTCGCTTGCGGAAATAGACGTCGTCGCAATTACTATATTCGTTTTCCGTGCACATTATTTCCCATTATCCGCTATAGGCGCTGTGCAACTTGTCATACATGTTTTTATCATAGAAAAGAGTCAATTGGAAAAAACTCGTGGTAAACTAGACACTGCAAGTGGCTCGGAGAAATCATCGGATACGCTCGAGTCTCGACCAACTTGCTAATAGGGACATTGCAATAAAACAAGCGTTTTATTTCAGACATTTATTCAGTTTTTGTTGAAAGCGGTATCGCATCAAAGACATTGTTTAAACTTAGAAGTGCATAGCTTAATTGTAATGATAATGATATTAAAACTTAAGGATTAAGAGATAATCTTCATAAGCTTCATTCAGATAAGATTGGATATTAGAAGGATAAGTACTTGATAAGTGTAAATAACTGAACCAAAATGAAACAAAGTCCTTTACACATATTATTCTATTTATGAAAATCTTATCTCGTATCTTTACAAACTTTTAAAAGACAAAAAAATATCGATTAAATTGAATTTTTGAGCAATATTTTAGTATTCGTTCGGTATCAAAAATACTATTGTATGATACATTTTGGTTAGGTCTAGTAAATCTAAGTCTTAGTGATAGTGTTACGTGGTTTTTTTACCAACTGACAAGAAACCTGAGGTGTTTGAGAAGTACTTGGCGTTCGCTTCGTTGACCCTGATCTCCGCCGCTTGGGGGTTCACGATCTCCAGACCCTGCAAAGAAAAATACTTTTACAAAGAAAATCACACAGCTTCGATTGGTTTACAAGACAGTACACGATATTTCTTTTTTTTTTGTATTTCAAGTGATTGATGTGATTTTGAGTGTAATTTAAACACTAGGGCAGATCACAGTTCAGTGAATCTGTGCTATGGAACAAAAAATCGGAATCTGCGTCAGGGCCCTCGCGGGTTGTGATTTTTGAGTCATTATAACATTTGTAAGTATCCGATATACTTTATTACCCCAACAAGCTTGTACTATGGGGAGTAGCTATGGCTAGAAAAGGTACATTATGTTTCTTTATTACTAATTCCTACATGGAGGGTACAATATAACACGCAAACAAACAAAAAACAGACAAAAGTTACCCATATTGTTAGTGTTTGTTACATCTGTCGAGAGCCAGTCTAGGCTAATCCTGAAGCAATTCGAACATTTCAAAATGTTTTCAACATAATAATAACTTTTTTCATCCTAAGGGACATCACACAGAAAACAAGAAGTCACGTAGTCATCAAAAAATACGCATTAAAAAATATTTCATGCGCACTGTAAAATATACCTGCAATCACCTCCCAGTGTCTAACATCAGACATGAACCTTAGGTATGCCTTCGAAAATAGAGTTATATTGGCACCTTTTGAGTAAGCTCGCTCTATCGTAGTTCCTCTGCTAGGGACTTATGTTCATTACCGTGCCGCCAAGAACTAGAAACTGTTCATTAGATAATATTTAATGGCAGTAATGTCAAACCAAACTTACTATTTCTGTGTGGAGGTAGGAAAGATCCAAGTTCGAAAACATGTATTTTCGGCGTCCTATGTTATGCCGTGTATAATCCTTTACTGATTACCAATCCGCATGTCAGCGTGATGATTACGGCATAACCCTCCAACTTTGGAGGAGGCTCTGTCCAACAGAGGACACTAATGGGCTGTTGATGAACGTTATGTGCAAGTGAAACTGCACTGGTACAGCTAGTACTCAATAAGTTAAAAGACCTTGATAAGATCATTGCGCATGATTAATCTATCACTGATATATAAATATTAAATAAATAAATATTATAGTACATTAATTTTTACACAGCGCCATCTAGGCCCAAACTAAGCATGGCTTGTAATATGGGACCTAGATTACGGATAGAATACTTAAATACTTTTTTTTTTAAATACATACTTACTATATGATACAACACCCAAACACAGAACAAACATCTATATTCATCACACAAATGTTTGTCCTGGGTGGGAATCGAACCCACAACCTACAGCGCAGAAGGCAGAGCTACTACCAACTGAGCTATGAGGCTTGTTAATATAAATCATAATCATAATAGATCTAACGGTGAATGCGCATTCAAAACTGCTGACGCTTTATCATCGCCAAGCGAAGTTCATCATGATAATGACGTTTGAATCGAATTCATTATAAATAGATCTCGCAACAAGCCTTTGCTCTTGTCATGGCATGATTAGTATTTACATTCAAATAGCAAGGCCATAGCTTTTTTCATAATGCTACTCAGGTGGTAAACAGGCATATGGTCCACCTGATAGTAAACCGTAGTCAAAGTCAAAGTCAAAATGTCTTTATTCATTAAGATTTTTTAGGATTATTTTTAAACGTCAAATCTACCGCCTGTTCGGAATCGCGACCAGCACACAAGGAAAGGCAAGAACCTCGGGCTGGTTAATTTTTTGATGATCCATTCAACAACACAATTATTTAGTACACAATTTTAAATTATATTCTAAGTAACCTAAATACGTATATCATCATAAACCTAAATACTAAATCTTAAAACATTTGTTATCACCTATCTACCTAATGGTCAGTTTGTTAACATTGAAAAATCACCATATTGCTGTCAACTGGTATAGTAACATCGGGCCACGCGTCCTTATCGTCGATATAATCACTAATTTTGTAGTAGCCACTTTTCATTAAATTATTATTTATATACAATTTGAATTTAAGGAAGCTCACTATAGAATCTCACACAGTTTTCTAAGAATGAATTATTTACTTTTCCTAAGCGATACCTAGGTTATTTCTAGTATTAACACTGTGTACATCACTTCTTTTACTAAACTCATCAATGTTTCTGTGAGCGTGCATTAGATTTTCATAAATGTATTGGGAGCTGACTGTAAGAATACCAATCTCTTTAAAACGTTCCCTGAGAGAGTCACGAGTTTTCATTTAATAAATTGCCCGTACAGCTCTCTTCTGTAGAGTAAAAATGCTTTCAATATCAGCTGCACTTCCCTATAAAAATATGCTATAAGACATAATACTGTGAAAGTAACTAAAATAAACTAACCTAGCCGTAGTTTCATCAGTAAGATGACTTATTGTACGTACAGCGTATGCAGCCGAGCTCAATCTGCTAGCTAATGACTCAATATGAATACCCCATTGTAACTTTGCATCAATATTTAAACCTAAGAAAGTAGTTGCTTCAATAAAGTTAAGTGTTTCCCCATTTAAGATAATGTTAGCATTGCTGACTTGAACATTAGGCAAGGTGAATCGGATGCATTTTGTTTTTTTTTTTCTTTTAATAGGAGTTTATTTACTGTAAACCAATCAAGAACTTTAGCTAGAGAAGCATTTACACATTCATAGTTATCTTAAGCCCTATCGACTCTAAATATTAATGAAGTATCGTCAGCAAACAATACAATGTCACATAGGTCCCCTACACAGGATGGTAGATCATTGACATAGACTAGAAACAGAAAAGGCCCTAAGATCGATCCTTGCGGTACACCTATGTTAGTGCATGTTACCGAAGATCTGCTACCGCTAATATCCACTTTTTGAATGCGATTCGATAGGTAACTATGCATGAGGTTTATTGCCTGATTTTGGATACCGTAGTGTAAAGCTTTGAGATCAGGGTGTCATGATCTACGCAGTCAAAAGCCTTTTAGATAGATCACATAATACTCCAATGGAATCCTGTTTTCCCTCCCAGGCTTCAAAGACGTACTTTAACAGCATGGCACCAGCGTCGGTCGTTGAACGGCCTTAAGTAAACCCAAATTGTTCTTCATGCAATAGCCTGTTGCAGTTACAATGTAACTGTAACGGATTAAGAATCAGTTTCATATTTGAATATTTTACTACATGCCGGCAGAATTGATATTGGTCGATAGTTTTCTGGATCCTTTTCATTTCCAGACTTGAATAAAGGGATCAGTTTGCTATGTTTCATAAGATCAGGAAAGATTCCTTCGTCGATGCTTCTATTGAATATGTATGCCAGACATGGCGCAAAATCAATTACTATCGCACTTAATATCTTTACGGAAATCTCCCAAAGGTCTTCGGTTTTTTTTAAATTTATTGACTTAAATGCTTTTACAATAGTCAGCGTTGACGTGTCTAAAACTAAAGGAAACATGACACTTTTCAACACTTGTTTCAAGTAGAGCCAACGCACAATCAACAGATGAGTTTAGTGGCCGAGTAACAATATTAGGTACGCTAGAGAAAAAACGGTTAAATTCATTAGCAACTTTGAAATTATCAATCATAGTTTAAAAGTTACGAATGAATTTATTTATTATCTACTTTTAAAGCTATTGGTTTTTTTTGAGGTTTTGTTTTACCGGTTTCATTATTAATCATTTTCCAAGTAGCCTTTATTTTTATTTGTTGTATTTTCCTTTTTATTTGCAGAGATTTTGCTTAATGACATACCTTTTTAAAGATTTTAGAGTATTTTTTGCCGAAACTAATAAATGGTAGATCATGTAGCCTTAACTCTCTCTCTCTGCGTAGAGTTCATAAAGTCTATTCCTACTCTTATAGATACCGGCTGTAGCTCAGTCTGCAAACACAGAGCCAGACATACCTTTACACGTTTGTAGTAGGAAAATATCGTCGTGTTCTGAATGTATTATGTTAGACAATAAGTTATAAAGTTCGTTCAGATCATATAAGCATGGGATAAGGGGAATCATTTTACCAATGTTGGTTTGAAATTTCATGATGCGAAATTCGATGATTGGCATGTAAGTGATTTCCGGAAGCTCCTGTTTCGAATTGCAATCAAAAATAACACTCTGACCATAATGGTATGAGTCACATTTTTTAAACATATCTTTTTGAAGGGGAGTATCACTACAATAAATATTATCAATGCAAGTGGCAGTTGTCAGAGTTACCCTAGTTGGTTTATTGAATTTATGCTTTAAGTTGAAACCTTTAAATAAGTTAATTATTTTTTCGGCTAAAGGATTTTTAGGGATATCAATTTTACCATTACAGTCGCTTTGCAATGCTTCTGGACCTTTCTCACCGAAGTACTAATTTAAGTTTATATTGCTACTAGTTTTTTTGTAGTGCCGCGAGCTGCATGCAGCCTGCGGAGATGGAAATCCATTTTTTTTGTTGTGAAGGTTTTTTTTTATATAGAAAAAAAAACGAAAATGAATAAAAGGTTATATCAAAAGAAAATATATGAAAAAATCTTTATTCAATAATTTATAGTGCTATTTTGCTGCGATATCCTGTTAGGCGAAGGTGCTTAACCATACTAGCTGCTCAAATAGTGAGTAGGAACGCCTATTATGTTTCACCTCTCGTGAAAACTGCACTTACTGATGTTTAACCTGCTGTAAATAACCATAAGCGTCCACTTAGAATAAGAACCTTTACCTATTGTCATAGAAGAACGTGAACTTCGTCACACACTAGTCTCAGCCAACGCAAATTTATAAATGTCATTGAGTGTTATGGTAAACATGGACTAATTTAAGGGCGAAGGTAGTCAACTTGTTTCTTTGTTTTTTTGGGTTTCTTAACGGTAATTCTTAACAGCCATGTTTGGCGTCGAGTTTGTAACGCATGTATTAAATAATAATAATAATGAACTTATTTATTTCTGGTTACAAGTATATTATAATAATTTATTTTAATATATTGGCCCATTTAAAATATATTCCATATAGACTAACATAAATACATGTATACAATGGCCCATTAAAAATATATTCCATGCAGACTAACAGAAATATAGTTTAACAAGAAAAATGTTTATTGGCACGTATTCCGCGACGTGCTGCTTCATGAGAATTAAGATTGGTACACAAACAAACATTACACACCATTACTTAAATTATGCATAATTTTCCATATAGCTTCCCCACGTCATGATGTGTGTGTGTGTGTGTGTTTGTGTTTGGGTGTGTGATCTGAAAAAAAACCGCCTCTTGTTCGGGAAGTGGTTAAAATAGATTGACCTAGCACACTTTTGTTGATTACTAAATGATTAGAACCCCAAACAAACAAACAGACTCACCACTTTTTTGCCTTCAATGATTTTCCCCAGATCACTAGATCACACTGTGATCACACTACTCAGAGCGTGGATCTTATGAGGATCACCTACTAGGGGGTAGTCAGATGCACGTCCAAACTTACGTTCGCACATGCCCTCGGTTTTCAAGTAGCTAGTACTCAATACGTGACAGGCTGCAAGCCCGTCGCCGCTTAGCGGAATACTAGCCAGAGGCACACAGAGACATGCAGGTTCCTCAAGATACGGCATCCACCGTCAGAGCGTGTGAATGTGTCAAATGCGCACATAAACTTCACAAAAACCGAAAAGCCCATAGGTGCACAACTGGATTTGAACCACCTCCGGATTGGAAGGCGGGCCAATACCCACTTGGCCACACAGCCCCTATATTAAAACCAATAAGGTCATAATATAATAATAAATTATAGATAGTCGAGAAAGTTTGGGGGGGCTTGTGTGTATGTTATTAGTAGTTGTAATGCCTAGCTTGCTGTTCTGCTTTCTAGCCTCTCTAGTTCTGCCGCTTGCTTTAGCATAGACACAGGCCTGCCTCACTCCCTCCTCAAGAGAGTGAGGTGAGCAAATGGCCTTACAGGAATGTACAATCGAATCCTGTAACGCAAGCCTAGTGGTTATCCTTCACGCGGTGCCCCCCGTTCTTGATCTAGTTCCATCAGAAATAGAAATAACCAAAACCACAGGACGATTTCTGTCGGGATGGAGAGGTCATGTCCCGACGGGTTCATCATCGACTGACGACGTATCGGTGGTGGACAGCAATGACCTCCTGCGTGTTTGTGCCGTGCGCAGGAACCCGTACAAGGGGATGAGGGAATCCTGGGGGCTGAGATGGCAGTTGCCTAGTGATTTAAACGTCCTAGACATCTATCTGCCTTCAAAACGTCTCTTTGGTCCCAATTTCTCTACACACGGGCGGTCATAGACTAGCCACCTATGATCAATCGGCTGATGCGCCCTATCAGGGGGGCGCATGGCGAGGTTCCCTAACTAGCGGATGGCAGGCAGCGCAGCGCGGGACCCGGGGACACATTTGCTAGACGGTTTGGTTCACCGTGGCAACCCTGGAATCCTTCGCGGCGTGCAGTCTCGCTACTCTTACAGGGCGGGGACCTAAGTCTATGAAGTAACTCTGGCGGATGTGCGCAGACCAATCTGACGTACAACGTCCCCGTTGAGGACTCCGTGGCGGGTGGAGCTCTTCATAGACGACGCATAAAAAAACCACTTCATAACATGCAGAATCAAAAAAAACAAAAACGAACCACTCAAGGCGTTGCGTCTCCGGACGTGACACCCTGCCCTAGGGCCTCGCCCTCTGACGGACAAGTTCCGTCAACCTCAAAGGCTGCGCTTAGCGCGCCACAACACCCCAACCAGCTTCCTAAAGCGCTAGAGTCCTACAAGGCCAGGGCTACGACAACGCTAAGCAAGGGTACGGCTGGCTCCATGGAGACTTTGAACCCTATAAAGGTACCGTCTCTGACGATACCAAGCAAGGGAGCAACGTCTTCAATGGATGCGCCAACCCCTACCAAGGCGAGGCCTGTGCCCTTGCCTTATAAGACCCAGGCAGCTACTCCAAGCACCGTCTCGAAGGAAGCGCCTACCCTGGGCCTAGCATCCTCCGAGACAAGCATCGAACTTTCGGACCTGAGGAATGCTATTCCTGGCTCCGAACAGCCCAGCTGCCAAAAGTGGACCCTAGTTTCCCCACGCAAGAAAAAGGGGAAACAGCCAAAACTGCCTAAAGCCGTCTACCAACAGGCACGAACGGAGGCAAGGCACAAGGTCACCGACGGTGGGCGTCAGCTTCACCATGGAGCCGCACCCATGGTCCAACTAGGTGGGACTCGTCCCGCCGAACGGACCCAGACACCGGCGCAGCCCACGGCAGCGCCAACGTCAAGCGTTGGTGGCCAAGCCCCCCGCCGTCCAAAGCCAAGGGGTAAACGAGCCGGTAAGCAGATGGCGGCTAGGAATGCCCTTAAAGCATCCAACCATCCCCCCAGTGGGAGCACTAAACGTTCCCGACCTGACGACACTACTACGCCCACCGGCGACAGTAAGCGTCCAAAGCCGGGGACGAGTACCACCAGGAACACCATGACCTACGCAGATGCCTTCAGAGCAAACGAGCTCTGCGTAGCTGTCATGGTGGAACCCTATCAAGACCTTACGGCAGAGCAAGGCACGGAATTGCGCGAAAGTATGGAGATGAAGTTCATGGACGAGCTCTGCGATCCATCAACCCAATCCCAAACCGGTAAAGTGCACTTCCGTGGCAAGGCGCATTATAGCGAGGGTGTCCTCAAACTCTGGTGCGAGGACGACTACGCGCTGGCGTGGCTCCGTCGCACGGTCAACAACCAAACCTCACCGATCGCTGGCACTAAGCTGGTGGTGAAGAGGCAGTCGGAGATCCAACGTAGGATTCTCTGCGGTCTCTTCATACCTACACCCAACCTGACGGACATGGACAGACTAAGAGAAATGCTCGCGACTAGCAACCAGAACGTCAACGTCCGCTCTTGGAACCTTATCAAAGCGGAGAAGCAGACTGAAAAAGAGAAGCCGGGGATTCATCTGCTGCTCCGCGTTCCGGAGCCGGACGTTGAGGTTCTAAGGCAACAGGAGCGACGGTTGTATTGGCTTTTCGGCAACATATACCTGCGAATCTTGGAGGGGGATTCAGTGGAAGGCCAAGAAAATCAGCGCACCGACTCTGCCCAACCAAAACCGGCTGAACCCTTAAAGGCGACCACAGAGGAGATGGAAGTGGGGATCGACCCTCCATCGACCCCACAAGCTGACATCGAGGAGTGCTTTCTCGACATCGAGGGGAGTGATTCCAGCGAAAGCTGTCTCAACTCCTCTCCTATTAAGCACTCCTAGATCCATCCTACCCTCAAAAACCAATCCCCAGTGCTTCTCTGCTGCAGCGGCTCTTCTGCGCAGACCACTGGGAGAAAACCCCAAACCACCACATAATCCCTCTAGTCCAAATCCTAAAATCCCCATCCCACTTCCCACCCCATCACCTAAGTCCATCCTCCAAGCAAACCTGCAACACAGCTTCCTCGCGACGGCCTCACTGCGCAAGGAACTAGAAACAAATTCTGAAACCATTGCCCTAATCCAAGAGCCGTGGATTAGAAAAAACCAAATATGTGGACTCAAAACCACCGAAAGCCGCCTTCTTTTGGACACAACCGTAAGCAACCCAAGAACATGCATAATTGTTCCAAGGCATGCACAAATCTTACTACTAACCGAACTCTGTTCCAGAGACCTAACAGCTGCTAGACTAAACTCGTCTCCCGACAACACCATCACTCAATCCGATTTAGTCCTGGCATCAGCCTATCTAGCAAGCGACGAAACTATACCAACACCAGAGCTGATGTCGCTCGTCGAGTACTGCGAGAGGGAGAAGCTAGAACTCGTCATCGGCACCGACTCGAATGCGCACCACACCCTGTGGAACAGCGCTAAGTGCAACGACCGAGGGGAGGAATTGGTAAACTATTTAATTACTACTAACCTCCGACTTATAAACCAGGGCTCAGAACCAACTTTTGTAACTAAACGAGCTCAAACCATAATTGACCTTACGCTATCCACAGAACAGATATCAAACTCCATCGTGGGCTGGCACGTCTCCAATGAGGCATCATGCTCAGACCACAGATGGATACGATTCTATCTCAACATACACCTACTAACACCTCAACCAAGGCGCGCCCCGCGAAAAACAGACAGACCTAAATTTACTAGCATGGTCAAACAAGCCCTCTCGACCGAAAATGCGCCGCCAGAAAATCTAAAAGTACAGGACATTGACCACTATGTAAATACACTAACACAAATTCTAACCAACAGCTATGAACAGTCCTGCCCACTGGTGATACCCAAGGCAGGCCCCAGGCGTCACTGGTGGGGACCCGAACTCTTGAAACTACGCCACAAAGTAAGGAAACTGTTCAACAGAGCTATAAACACCAGACAAGACAGAGACTGGGAAAACTACCACACATTGAAAAACACCTACAAGAAGCGTTTACGACTACAGAAATCGGAACGATGGAAACGCTTCTGCACAAACATCGAAGACAACAACCAAGCTGCACGCATCAAGGGCATACTATCGAGCGAACCAGAACGCGCACTCGGTTGCCTCAAAAAAGCAGACAACACCTACACAACAACAGACACGGAAACCAGCAAACTACTGCTGGAAACTCACTTCCCTGGGTGTCATATATCAGAGTCGCACCACTGGGAAGTCATCTCGGAAAAACCACCGACTGACCAAGACTGGACCGTAGCCATAAACTTAATCAATCGAGAAAAAGTATTATGGGCAATCAACAGCTTCCTTCCCTTTAAATCAGCGGGGCTTGATGGAATTTTCCCTGGCTTACTGAAGTGGAGCAGCGAACTACTAGCAGACTACCTAGTGAATATTTACAGGGCTTGTATTGCCCACCGATACATCCCCCTAAAATGGAGGGACGTTAAAGTTGTATTCATACCCAAACCAGGGAGAAGCGATTACACACTGCCAAAATCCTTCCGGCCGATCAGCCTAACATCGTTTCTCCTCAAAACCATAGAGCGGTTGTGTGACTATGACATACGAAACAACTCACTACTCCACAACCCGCTCCATCCGAACCAGCACGCATACAGCAAGGGCAAATCCACAGAATCCGCACTGCACAGCGTAGTATCGCGCATCGGAGGAGGACTAACCATAAAACAATCAACACTAGGCGCCTTTATAGATATAGAGGGAGCCTTTGACAAAACTACATTCTCCAGCATAAACAGAGCTCTAATAGAAAATGGAGTGGCGCCAACACTGGCTGAATGGATCAACAACATGCTGAAATATAGAGCAATACAACTAACAATCAACTCAACCACCAATGGCATTGTGGCCAGAGGCTGCCCCCAAGGGGGTGTACTCTCGCCACTTTTATGGAATATAGTCGTGGACGAACTCATTCGGAAGCTAAACGGCCGTGGACTCATCACGGTAGGATATGCAGATGACCTTGCTATTCTCGCTACAGGATGTTTCGAGAGCACGCTATGTGACATAATGAAAACCGCCTTCAGAACAATAGAATCCTGGTGCACGAACCACGGCCTGACTGTTAACCCTACTAAAACAGAACTAATAATGTTCACAAACAAAAGAAACTTCGGACGTATCAACCTACCGAAGTTATTCGAAACCGAAATCAAACTCACAAACGAAGTCAAATATCTAGGTGTCATACTTGATAGCAAACTACTATGGAACAGGCACATTGACTACAAACTACAACGAGCTTGCGCTACTTTATTTCAATGCAGCAGAATGCTCGGTAAAACCTGGGGTATCTCACCAAAAATAACCATGTGGCTATACACTGCCGTCATAAGGCCGACACTAGCATACGGAGCAATCGCATGGTGGCCGAGAACCGAACTAAGTACTGCCATAGCCAAACTACAGCGCTTCCAAAGACTGGCATGCTCCGCCATAACTGGCTGCATGAGGTCAACACCCAGTGCCGCTCTCGAGATTATTCTGGGTCTAGCGCCACTCGACCTATACATACAGCAAGAAGCGACAATGTCTGCAATCAGACTGAAACACTTAGGACTCTGGGGAAACACTAGTAGTCCACACGCAAAAATTCTAGACCAGGTGACAGCTTACCAGCCGCTGATAGCTGCGCCATGCGATAGAATACCTACCTTACAAATAACAAAGAAACACTACCGAATACAACTGTGGGAGGACCAGAAAGATGAATCGGGAATTCACGAAGTCCGTGTCTACACGGATGGTTCTAAGACCAACCAAGGCACGGGCGCTGGAATCCACTCTCTGGACCTCAACATTAGCATATCCATGTCACTAGGCATACACAGTTCCATCTTTCAATGCGAATGTGCAGCCATCACCGAGGCCGCAAGAGCAATATGCAGACGAGGAATCAATGACTACAGAATACGAATCCTCTCTGACAGCACGGCCACACTCAGAGCCTTGGAAAGCAAAAACTGTAATTCAAAGCTCATTCACGAATGCCACCTAGCATTGGAAAGGGCCGCCACTAAGAACAAGGTGACCCTTCAATGGATTAAGGGACACAGCGGGTCACTGGGCAATGACGCCGCCGATGAACTGGCTAGGAGAGGGTCGGAAACCACCATAGAAGGCCCGTCTCCGTCCCTCCCCCTGCCATTCTCACAGATCCGCACATGGATAAGGCTTCACACCCGGGACCTACACACCGAACGCTGGACCAACTCTACTACTGAATGTCGACAGGCCAGAGCAGCACTACCGACTTATTCACCAAAACTGACACGACGACTCCTAAACCTTAAGAGACAAGATCTCAGAATCATAGTGGGGACACTAACGGGCCACTGCCCACTAAATAAACACTTGTGCACCACTGGAGCAACGGACAGCCCCCTATGCAGAGGGTGTCTAACCGAAGAGGAATCAGCTGCCCATGTAGTCCTGGAATGTGTGGGAGTAACAGCACAACGCAAGGAAATCCTCAACAACCCGAGGTCACTCCGTGAAGCCTGCGAGGACCCCAGGAGTATTCTGCGCTTCTGGTCGGAGTTAGGCTGGCTACACTAGCCGGACATTCCTCACGCACAATGGACCACTTAGGAGTCTAAGTGCGGAAACGGGAGTCTTTTTACATTTTAGTCGAGAAAATATCTCTATAAAAATCTGATTAGCTCGTAAACACACGAGCGCGAGATTACTACTCGTATATTTTAATCGAATGCCCTATAGTGGAAATGAGCCACCTTCAATATTGGAACGTTTGCCCAGTACCTGCAGTTCGTCGGATTGGAAATACCAATAAACGCTGCAACTAATTTCCTGTTGGAGGTCTCTGCCAAAGTGCGCCACAGAGCCTGATATTTGTCCTTTCTCATTCACTATTTGCCCGCCACTGTAAGGAGGCCGTCGCTCCATCTAGGCGGAGAGCGTCCTACACTACTCATGCCTAGACGCGGACTCCACTGAAAGACTCGTTAACCGCTCCGTCGGTCGGTCCTTCAGCAAATATTGCCAGGCATTGAGCTATGTTGACCACCTTGGTTCTCTGTTGAAACCAGGCTAGGGAAACGCCCCTTCCGTCGGGCATAGTACTACTATATTTCAATGTATCGTGGCTGTAGCGAGCCTTGTGCGGGGACGCTTTGATTCGTGCTATTTAAATTCCGAGATACCCAAGTATAGGCTATCGTAAATGCCATCTGCCGCATCAATAACGCGAGCAAAAGCAATCACAAACAATGGCAGTATAATTCTTGTCTATCACGTTAGACTCTTTTTTACACCATTGTGTTGTCGCTTCATTGGCTGTCCTCTTTCACGCATTGCAAATTGCAACCACATTAGTAGATATCCAACAGAATTGCAGCTACTTTAAACTTTGTGTTACTTACAAAATTTGATATCAATCGCATGTGATTTTAGCTCGATGGTTGCAGTAAAACACCCAGTGCGTTTTACGATTATTGATTACGAGATATTACGATGGTGCCTAAAACACTCACGGTATGATTTACGTAGAACGATTTTACGATGATTCCACGAAAGTATCGTAACTCGGGCGCGTTAAGATACGATTGGTCACAGAGAATAAGAATCCAGCACCCACCGAGTTAACAAGCAAATATAAATAACTATTGGTACCCCCTTGCTCTCTGGGTAGTTTCGAATCCAAATATTCATTTCCTGACGATGCTCAACTTTAAACTTACAGGTTAGCCCACATGAATAGACAGACCATTATGATTACGATATACGTACTGTATTGCTTAATTAGCAATATCGATATACGATGTTTCGTGTCATGTCACAATTAACCTATGAGAGGTTATCACCTCACATTTCTTTGGGTAGGTACTTGCTTTTATAAATTGAACTCGATGAATAGATGAAAGAGCAACCTTTCTGCTTCGTGCCAACCATTACTGTGGTAACTTGACGAGGCGCCTTTGATGGCGTTACAAACAGATGCCATCTGTCGTTTTTTGTGCGACATATCTATTGTCTATTACATTTATATCACAACAAAAATGCACGGGAATCTAAGGCATGACAAGTGCTTATTAACATTATTATCTTTTTATGATGTAACATGGTGTAGTATATTTTTTTGAGACGTTACTGTAATACAATATTATACGGCTCATAATAGTGGTACCAAAAACTACCAGTCAATAATATTAGATTCCGTAAGCGGAGGTCGTGAGTTTGAATCCCGGCTGTGCTCTATTAGACTTTTGAAACTGGAAAACTAATTTGTTACATGACGCTTACATAATACTAACTTCTACTTCCAACAACCTTTGCCTGGTGACCAGGAAACGCTCACTACTTTTATCTAGTCAATAGCTCAATAGCCTGGTCATACTCAATAGCTACTCGAATACCTACGATGTAAGTTATTAATCTTTATACGTAGAGTTTTGTTTAATATGCAACGAGTAAAAAGTCAAGTCGCGCCTTCAGAATACGTAATTGCCGCAGAACCTGTTCATCGATGCGTTTCGTAACACATTTACTGGAATGGTGAACCTTATCGGGATGAACAGAGCACACGGAATACCTACTGATTGTAAATGAGAAAGCTTTCGTAAATGAGACGCTTCTGATATGTTGTAGACACGTGATTTATAAGGTCGCTTATGCTTGTTTGTTGGTGATAAAACGCTTGGCTATCATCAATTATAAAAGTCGCGATTTGTGAACGGTCGGCCTATTACCTAACTCTGTTTCATTAGGGTTTCAATAGGTTTCAATATAATGCTTTACTTCGACTTCTCAATGAAACCGAAAATGTGTTCTGTAGAAAAACCGCAATTTTCATTGAAACCAAAATGAAACCGACTAAGGTTATAGCCCAGCTGGTAACAGGCTTTCGAGTTGACGATAGTAATTGATTCTAATGCATAAAGATTTTTGTAATGTGACTGTTTTTAAACGGTAACTTCGGGAGAAAATAAGCATATTCTATCAGAAATTATGTTTACGGAATTCAGTCCTTATAAAACAGTGAAAATTATTTCAAAGCTCAGAATTAATTATATGACTGATTCACATTTATGTGTTTGCCTACGATTGGGCCAACTCTGAGGTCGCGGCTTGCCTGGCTAAGGATGAAGTACCTATATGATGATGGAGCGAGCTTATTACCCAGAAAATGTATATTTATTCTCTTTAGCTAAGTTTTAACGAATCAACTTCAATAATTACCGAGTTATTATTATTTTACGTTGAAAAGTCTGCGATAGTAAATTCTTCAGCCGAATCTAGTAAGCTATACCTCGACTGCAAATACAAATTATTTAATAGCAATGATTAAATCCCAGCTGCTTTTGTTACGGGAGTTATTGTCTGCAATGGCGATAGGTCTGCAGAACGTTGTATATCATCCAGCGCTGAGAGGGCATAATATTGTTGATTGCTATCTGTCGACTAACGGTATATGAATGGCTACTGTCCAGGGAGGAAGCAGGAATATACTTTGAGAATTGTCTAGAAAAATTTGACCAAGCAATTGACAATGCACAAAAATCAGCGTAGTTATTGGAACCTGTTTACTACAAATCAAACCTAAATGATGTTTGAATAATTTCTGGATTTTTATATTTTATCAAACTAGAAAGTTCTCAGAAGCGATATGCTGGCAACTAACCCGTATTGAATTGAATACCACAGGTACCTACTTGCTAACTGATGACTGTTACGCTTCGTACCGAAACGTTATGTTTAGACGTGCCCTTGATCCATCCACAGTCCTCATTGATCTACGCACAGAGTATGTGACTATTTCCATGGCACAAAAAATTAAGGGAATGCTCTTCTCGTTTTTCAATTTTGCACCTGTCTCCATAAAATCCTTAGTACGTACAGGTGGGTCTACGTACCAGGTTAACGCCGGTCGCCTGTCCGATTGGCGAGGGTAATAACTCCATATTAAAGCCTCAACTACCAAGGCTGAGAATGACCAGCCTAGGTTGGTCATGTTCGAGCTCGCAAACCATTAAAATGCCAATATCGGATTAAGAGTTCGAATCAATTTGCAGTTTGTTATCTCTAACTAGGTTACCGAATGTTCACTTGACATAATTGAAGGTCAACTGTACCTGTGCACAATGTACGGTACTCGTTATTCTGGCTAAGCCTTTAGTAGATTATAAAATGTGTTATATATTTGTTGTATTTTACTGGATTCACAAGAGCTACTTTATTATAATGCAGAACACAGATGCAAATTTTATCACCCAGTAATCGACATAATGAGCCCTTAACATTACAACGAAGAGGCAATAAGAAAACGATCAAAGTTAGATATAAACGTCTCAAAAGACAAATATGACCAGAGCCTACAAGAATCTTGGATTTCTTGTGCCGCTAGTCAGAAATTACGAGCAGATGTGATCTCTAACCGATGCTGCAGAGCTGCAACCGAACCCGCAGCTTTTGCTGTTTAAATACCCAACGAGCCACCAAAGCCTTCAAATGTAGTCCATAGCCTGTATTGGCAATATACTCGTAGCATGTGGCGTATAAGCCTTTCCCCAAACTCATTAACAGTGGAAAGTCCTATCATGTGTATTTCGTGCCAAACAAGGTCTAACTATTAGTCTGTCTAAAGGGCGGGCGAAGCTAGCACAAATACCAGGCGAAATACGGTGAAAGTACCCCGACAGGAGCTAGGAGTAGGTAACTGTTGGACATACATTTCTAAAATAAACAAATCAATAAAATATACCAGACTTGTTGGCTTGTGCTTGAACTTTCATCAATGGCTGGAAGTTTTTCAGCGACTCGGTAAACTACAAGAGAATCAAGATCGAGTTCGGTTCTTCGAGACAGGTAACAAAAACATTTATACTTTTATGCCGCACAAATCATTTTGTAAACATGTTTCCCTTTACGTTTTTTTATTCGAATTGGGAAACATTACAGGTACAATATACAAGATAATACCTATATTAAAAATAATCCAAAAAAAGTATAAGAATTAAGAATAGAATAAGAGGATTTTTTAAACTGTTAAACAATAGAAAAAATAAGGCAATGCCGGAGAATTTCTTGTTAGTTATGGTTATTGCATAATCTGCCATTAATTCGCGCGATTTGATTTATTTGAGTCCAGTCTAGAGAATGGTATATCCGTGGTCCTGGTACCTGAAATATCAATCGGCCATTTTCTCGGCCGCTTACCTACATGCAAAACTTGTCGTGAGTTTAACATGATGGTTATTATATCTGAACTTAGTCATAGAATAGTGCCACTATGTCAAGTTTCTTTTTGACCGATATTCAAGGTATGAGTTGCATTTTTTCTACCTGCCGACGACGTGCCTTACTAATTTTAACAGGCCTCATAGCTCAGTTGGTAGTAACTCTGCCTTCTGCGCTGTAGGCTGTGGGTTCGATTCCCACCCAGGACAAACATTTGTGTGATTAATATAGATGTTTGTTCTGTGTTTGGGTATACGTATTATATCATATAATATGTATGTATTTACAAAAGTATTTAAGTATTTTATCCGCAATCTAGTTCCCATATAACAAGCTATACTTAGTTTGGGGCTAGATTGCGCTATGTAAAATTAATGTCCTATAATATTTATTTATTTAATTCATTGAAGTACTGTAATCAGTATCAGTGTTTTGTATGGGCACAATCATCGTTATTTACACTTTAAGTTGTAGGTGATAGGTAAAGGTCTTAAACTCCCGGTAACGTTCGGTGCTAGTTCTTTGAGGCTAAAAAAGGCCGACCCTTTTTTCTAGTTAAAAACATAAACCGGTTATGGAGGTTTGAAGAAAACATACCGTATAATGGCCTGTCACTGTACTGGCAATGATTTGAAGAATCATCATGTTTAATACATCCGATTTGAAGACTGAGTGGGTGGGTATGGCATACTTTTCTACTAAGAGTCGTTGTCACAACTATCTATCTATTCTTTGAGGCTTATTTTAGCCATGTACTATATTAAGGCCATTTAGATGCAATCAATAAAAGTTGGTATTGCATTAAACGAGCCGTTATGATTTATGCATGGAATCTATCATCCATTATACAGGCTGTATCTACGGACAGATCGTTACTCTAAAGATAAAACTGCTGGTAAACTGTGGTAAACTGCTTTTGAAATTTATGCAACGTTAGGAAACCAATATAATTAATGTGAACTGGGCACGCAAGTTTAAACATCAGAATAGGACACCCGCGATCTTTCCTTTATAGGTTGGAGTGCGAAAGAAAGCTAAGAAAGTTCTCTGGAAAATTTCCACGGAGTGACGTGAACTAAGTCGGTAAGTGACGGGAGTTTCATTATAGGTGGTTGATACAATCGTGAAAAGCTCCAAGCGATCATTCACAAAAGGAAGGTTTTCAAACTGCATACAAATCTTTACGATCGTCCATTGCTCCGTGCGCATCAATAAAGATGTGGAAATACTTTACAAAGTGCTTTCGTAGCAAATGGCCTTATTATGCGCTACAGAATCGCATAGGGGCACAGATGCGCCGCGGCATTAAGTTTCTACTTTCCCCCCGATATGTTGGAGCTAGGGCTTATTAGCGTTATTGATGACGGGCTGGGAAAGGACACGCGATCGAGTAATGATAGATACCGCAAACAGAAAGTTGAATAGTACCTAACTTCATTGATTCTTGCATATGCAAAGACAATTCACGGTCAATAATTTTCAGCTCAGTAAGATTTTAGGGTCATTTTGACATGTAAAATTTACCGATTGTTCTGAATCGCGACCGGCACGCAACGGGTATGAACTTGCAGGGAACATCATTTTATTTGGTACGTCCAGACACAATCCACAGTTGGACAATGCCACATCTAAGACTGGATGGCTTTGCAATAATCAATTTGTCGTTTGAGGATTGCATTGTTCGACATATGCACCAGAAAACCAGGCCGTTTGATGGTAGACATGTTGGCCAGTCACGGCAACCGATCCAAGCATTATTCGACTTGTACGTCAACCGTGAGTGAAATGGATTAGTAATATTATTATCTGTAACCGCCTATGTGGTCTAGTGGTTCGCCCAAAGGTATCAGATCCAGAGGTCCCGGGTTCGATCCCCAGGGGAGTACAATATTGTGCTTGGTTTGGTTGGCGGTAAGGACTTTGTTTTTAGTCCGCCAGGCTAGCTACCACCATCTTACACAAAAACATTTCTGCCAAAACAAACAGTTCTAAAATTGTTGTGTTCCAGCATTTAGAGGTGAGATAGCCAGTTCATGAGATTGTTGAGGATTCCGGGTGAAGTGCGCTTCCACCTTCGGATATATCGTAACTTGAAAATCAGGTGAGATGAAGTACAAACACTTCCCTGTAGTACAGTTTAAAAAAAAATGCGAGCCAAGCATTTGAGCGAAACCTCACTCGCCATCTTATCTAAAAGGAACCTATTCACCCTGGACTTGACTCCAAAATAGTACTGGTGCGTAAACGAGGGCATCGAGCAACGTCCGTTCAAACACAATTTCGATCAAAATCACATACTCTATCAGTCATCATCATCAGACCTTTGTTTCGAAGTAACGTTACTCGATTACTCGATGAACCGCAGAGATTTCATCGCGATAGTAAACGATACGAACTGGTAATCATGGAGAACAGTTAGAAGCCCATGGGTAAGATGGAATTATCGATAATATCTTGGTAATATAACGAGGTGTCCCCGATAAGATTACGTTATGTACTTTTTTGTTTAATGGAAGTGATAAGGTTAATCCGTGTTTCAGTAGCGATATTTCTTACGTTCCAGGCTTATTTGAATAAAAGAAAGAAAGAAATATTGTATTCACCGATATAGCACACATGCACAATGACAATAACACACATACATATTTAACAAACAATCTGTATATACATTTTAAAACACGGGTTTTACTCACGTATACGATTATGTGCCTACATCAACATAATCGTATACGTGAGTAAAACCCATGTTTTAAAATGTATAGTACCACTCAGACAAGTTTTGAAATCTTTATATACATTTTAAAACTCGGGTTTTACTCACATGTACGATTATGTTGATGTAGGCAGCAACGGTTTCGATTCAACAGGTGAATCATCAAGAGAGCGAATGTACTCGAATCGATTGAATTTGAATTGAATTTGAATCGTGAGTAAAACCAGTGTTTTAAAATATATAGTACGACTCACGCAAGTTTTGAAAATCATTATAATGGCAAAAAAAAAACAATTTCGGCTTTATGCAGAATCAAGCTACAAGTATTAACTTATATTTTTTAAGCTTTTCAAATTAATGTTATTCAAATGCAACATGACTACAAACAAACCCAATGCTTAAGCAAATAGATAGATACCCAGTAATTGTAATCACCCTTTCGAGATATCATACTGCTTATTCAAGGCACCGACTTATACGATTATACCGATTACACCAATCAATCGAATAATTAATCGAAACCGATAATCGATAGGTGCAATCATTGCGGCCAGTTACATGAACGTTATGGACTTGTGTGTAAAGTAAATGTTGTTTTGCGCTTTAGGAAATATCAAAAACAAGTTTTCGCAAAAAATAATTTTAAACGGCAAATGAAAACCAGGTTTGCCCTGATTGTATGTAGTGCACAGAATACTATGACTAACATTCTAAAATCTAAGCCTCAACATTACTTTTTCAACGATTCGAAGTGATTTTGATTGGTGAACAGTATTTGAGTCTGTGTCAAGTCACAAATAAATCCTTCCGCTATTATTTTTTATTTAATCCGCCTGCTATTAGGCGCGACCCAGATATTTACGGTAGACAGGTGGAAAAAAGGGGGTGTACTGTGCGTGAACAAAGAATCGCTTATTACCGCAACCAGTGACCTAAGCCAAAAAGGGGATGTAGGGTGCGTGAACAAAGAATCGATTAGGTCCCTATACAGTGACCAAACCTTAAAGTAGGGTGTAGAGTGCGTGAACAAGGAATGGATTAGGTCCCTGTTCTGATACCTAAGCGAGAGAGGGGTGTAGAGTGCGTAAACAAGGAATGGATTAGGCCCCTGTTCAGATACCTAACACAGTGAACAGATAACCTAAACGATTCTTTCCAAAACTTTTATGGTGCTTAGGGTTTAACTTAGTTAACATGCTAATAGTCCTGATCTCTTTCCTTCTCCTTCATTTTAACAACCGCTCCAGCTCACTTCCGAGCTGGAGCGGTTGTTAAAATGAAGGTCCTTTAGGAAAAGAAAAATGTTTTTAGTAAAGGTACCATGACATATATGTTTTGATAATAAACGATGCCAAATGACAAATGGATCAATTAAATTACGATATAGACATGTCCTCACAATAAAAGAGCTAGAGGAAGACCCAAAGAGAAATGGATAGACGAAATAATCATCATGACTGCAGGCTCAGACTGGCTAAGCAAGGCAAAATATGTTTGGAGTAAAATGGAGGAGGCCTTTACTCGTTGCGAGGTCCTTTGATATTAATATAAATAGCCAACATAATTTTAATTTTAAAATTGTATAATGCATTAATGCGTTAATGGCTTTTGACCCAAGGGCTGGCTCTTATTTAGGCCAGCGAATTAGCATAGCTATTCAGTGTAACAATGCAGCCAGTGTCTTGGGCACGCTTCCGTCTGGTACTGGTCTGGAACAGTTGAGTTGCCTATAGGCCGTTTGTAACGGTCCATAGGTAATCTGACTGATTCCTTTGTACATAGTTAGTTTTATTACATTATATTGAATAAAAACATCTTTAAAAAAATTATATAATATGTTATTAGAATATTTAATTGTTTTGAATTTAATGCATGAATGTTAATTTGATTATTTAATTAATTTTATTTATAATGCATGTAGAATATTATGAATATGAATTGTGATGTAGTTTATTTCATTACTTCTAATTTAAATTGTAGTAAATCAAATTATTAATTTATTTTTGTTATAAGGAAGGAGGGATAATGAGGCTACAATATAATATATTATGTAAATAAGTCTCCTATTCTGATCTAAAATTCATTATTTGATAGATCAATGGTTTCGGCCCGTTTCTATCTCTTATGTAGCCTATGCCTTAACTTTAACTGGAATACTTGGAACGTATAGATCGTATATATAATATTCACCAAGAAATCATCATGATTATATTCATTAGCATTTATAACTTGTGGCAAATTATACCTGCTAATGAATATGGTGATGTTCATATATTCTTTGAAAACGTGTAACGAGCCAGCGTAGCGTCTGTTGTTATCCAATCAAGTTCCCATATTAAAAGCTAAGCTTTAGAATTCCGGGTTATGTGAGATTCCGCTTTCGGCCTCATTATACTTGAACTCAGCCTCCTCAGCACGGGGCGGGGATCAAAATGTTTGTCCTCTGTATTTATCCATCTTCGAGAATTGTCTTTTTTTTTAATTTTATGGTGAGAAACTTACCTATTTTGACAGACATTCGATTATATTAGACCTCCCGTACAGAATGAGGCAAGCTCGCATAAATGTTTGTCGTAATATCAACACCTACAGCAGAATACCTCCCATATGTTGCATTACATTCAGATTGCAGAAGATAGCAGCGTTATGAGAGCCGTCAGCTTTTTGTATGCAAACTCGCGTGAGACAAAACAGTCTCTAATCTCCATTACCCCTATTACGTAGGAATGACAATGCGTTGTAGTGCGCTCATGTCTTTGTCAGCACATCGGCATAGTTAATTCACGACTGAATTATGTAATTTCGTGTCATTTGAGGGCATTAGACTACATTTCTGTCTAATTGTGGGTTTATGTCTGTAAATCGTAAAAAAACTATTTGAAAGTTATTCGCGTATTGTGTTTGCGTTTAAGGGCGCGTCGAATGTAGGTTTATAGCTTTTCAAAATTGGAATTGCGACTTGTGAGAACTCACACATGTGACTAAAACAATATTGACCAACTTATTATTCTGGGATCAGGTCGCATGCAAGACTCACCTTCTTAAAAAAGGATTTCTAATATCGATTGTGTTCGCGGTTTCGCCCGCTTGGTGATAGGATAAAAATACTATGCTCTTCCACTATGTATAGTATACACTTAGTATATACTAATTTATATAAAAATATATAATATATGTATAAAAATAATGGGTATCCATAAAATGTATTTAAGATCCATTCAGTCGTTGAGTCATGACAAGGTAACAGACAAATAGAGACCCTTGAATTTCTAATATACGAGTAGGTTGGCAGCAAACTGATTCAACCTGAATCAAGGGTTTTTTTCGTTCAACTAAGGTGGCAAATTGGAATACGGTCCGCTTTATAGTGAGCGGATACCGACGCCTATGGACGCTTGCAACACCAGAAGCACAGATAATAAATTACTTACATAGAGCCAGAATAATCACTCTCGCCGACCTTTTTAAATGAGCTCAGCTCAGGCGACTTTACATACTAATCACAGGAACACAGAACTACCAATATAGATAGAGTATAATATAATTATAAAATTTGAAATAAACAATATCAATGCAAGCTCCAATCTCAATTCTTGTTTAAGCTTAGTTTTAGGAACAAAGGCGTTCATTATCACAACTCAAAAAAGGTCTTAAGCACCTCAGACTAGTAGAAAACTGTTGTTTTGTCAAGTATCTTTGTACTATAATTCGTTGACATAAAAACCTTTGCCCTCTCCACTTAAATTCTACTGTATGTTTCTATAATATACATGAATAGTGTTCGTGTGTGATTGCGATCATCTCATGATCTCACGTCGTTCAACGATCTTCAGGTCAACGCGCGACGTGTTTCTATGCATTATTACTTTGTTTTGTTAATCTGGCTGGTAACGACTTGCGAAACTTTATAGTGACACTTTTCAACTATGACATCACCCACAAATATGGAGGATTTACACGGCGTTTTCTCGTGTAGTATTTTATCTACCGTGCCTTCCTTGAAACCCACGAGGGCGGTTTTAAATCATGACCGGCGTATGTAACCTAGATAATGTCTTGTACCGATAGGACAAACATTTGTGTGATGAATATAGATGTTTGTTCTGTGTTTGGGTGTTGTATCATAAGATAAGTATGTATTTACAAAAAAAAATAAGTACCTATAATCTATCCGTAATTTAGTTCCCATATTACAAGCTATGTTTAGCACAGCGCTGTGTTAAGTAATGTCCTGTATTTTTTTATTATTTATGTTTATAATGCACGTTGTTATCATCGGTCGAGATACCTAGTCGTTCGTCCACCGTTATCAGATCCAGGCGTCCCAGGTTCGATACCCAGAGGGGTACTGTATTGTGCGTGTTTTTTTGAGGGTGGTAGGACTTTGTTTAAGTCCGCCTTGCTAGCTACCACCATCTTATCTAATTCTGTCGCCATAACAACAAATCTAAAAATCGTTGTGTTCCGACATCTAGAGGTAAGATAACCAGTTCCTCAGACTGATGAGGATTCTGGGTGAAATGCGCTTCCACCTTTGACTTTATCCTAACATGTAACCAGGGTGATGAAGGGGGAAGCGCTTTGCCTTCACCTCACCTGGTTACAAGTTAAGATACCTACGCTACTCTGCATATGTTGGTAGTAGTTCCCCGGACGAGCGATTTCACAAGGAACTCTACTACTCTTACACACATTGACATAAATCTCCCGGGTTCCTCGCGTGGGTCACGGACACAGGCTATAGGAACAATGGAAACAGTGAGCAACAATCGCTTACTTAATTTTTTGTTATTATGACACAATAAATAGATAAATGTTGTGACCATGTGTTATCACTTTAAATACCAATTTTTTTATTAAAAAGCAAAAACGTCATTTCTCGCTAGTGATTTTGAGTGTAATTTCAAACATATCACAGTTCAGTGAATTTCTGCTAGATGACGTTATCAGCGCTTTAGCTGAGAGATATGACACAAAAATTCGGAATCTGTGTCGGTACTTCCGTAGCTCAGTTGGTTAGAGCTTTTCCTGTCACAATAACATTTGTAAATCGCTTACTTGTAATGGAGTGAAGGCAACAGACGAGGCAGTACCAGACACTTGACGTCTTATGCTGGTCGCGCCGCCATACTGCTGCTGCTTCTGCAGATTCTTCTGCAGGGTCTTGCTGATGCGCACTTTGGTCTTCTCGTCTATTTGCGGCAGCCGGACTCGGCCGGTGCTTGAATTACCGATGGTACCGCGGGTGTAGCCCAAGTCCTCTTGGTAGGCGTCGTCTTCAATCTGTGGGCGAATTATTGATTTAGCTTTTTATATAATTCGACGTATTAAAATATATATATATATTTATAATCTGCAAGCAAAGTTTCATAACGTTTTTTTTTTGTTTTTCATTTCAGTGAAAAAAAAACTTAAAAACATATTGAAATAATATCGTTTTACGTCTCGCATTTTCAAATTTGTAGCGATAATTGGTGTTTTAATATTGATAAATAACCAGTGTTTAATCGTTTTTATAGATCAGAAGAAGAAAATATAATTAAACTGATATTTTTTAATTGATTTTTGATGTTGCATTTTTTACTTATTTTGTAAAAGCTAAAAAACATGATAACCCAAAAATGGTTCACTTTTGCACAATAAATACAGGGGTTAAAATTGTCGCAAATGGTCACCCCTATCACCTCCTAACGGGAATACGTCGACTAACCCTAAATCCTTCATCGAAGTCTTAAGAGCGCGCGCGCCCAATGCCAGGAAAAAAACATATTTCACCCGCGCGTCTTGCACCGCTCGCTCTAGTGCACAAAGCTACCACAGCGCGCCACGATCGCTCGAGGTTGTGACGTTGAGCACAGTAGATGCGTTACACTCCGATAAATCATATAGGTACTATTACTTTACGACTGGGTTCACGATTATTTATTAGAAAAATATTACTTCGAACGGATTTAATTGTAATTTGGAATGAAGATTCATACGACAGCCGTCAGTGGATAGTCAGAATAGGTACTTGAAGTATGTACCTACTACCTATACCTACATAACCCAAGAAAGTTAGTAGTCGGTAGGTAGTAGGTAGTTATATTTTGTTAACTATTGCAATATCTCCAGAACCATACACGAATTTAATTTTATCACAAACATTTACACGGCGTCTTACTTCAATTTTTGGTGTTTATTTTTTCTTACAAGTTCATTCAAGAAAATCCGCTGGTAGGACGTTCTTCTGACGGAAACTGTTATTCCAAATGTCTAAAAAGGTCAAAAATAAATCAATCTATTCGAGTCGTTCTTTTTTTTGTACGACGGATGAGCACTTGGCCTTCATCTCACCTGGTTACAAGGTGTTATTAGATTATTATTTTATTTTCCATATTCTCGAGATATGGAAATCTGCGAAACGTTACCACAACAAAATCTTGAATTTCTGTGAAACCTCCTGGCACACATATTTCAAAATTACGGACACGATTGACCCGCGTAAAGAACTAGCTATTGATGTTTTTGGTTCCCGTATCGGACACAATATTTTGCTGAAGTAATGTTTCAGACATACCCCATACCCCGCAAAATCTGTTTATCGTAAAATATCTCCGAAAATATAAGACGCACAAATCCTATTTTTGGTACATAATTTACAAGTTAGAACACTCTAATTGTATAATCTCAGAGCAAAACACTTTGCTGGGGCACACCAAAAGTTGATCGTACAAGTTTGCCACCATAGTAAAAAATGTACTAGACGTGGTTTGCCGCAAGAAACATGTGTTTTTTTTGCTGGCCGGCACTTTTTTCTGTGGATAATTCTTTTTCGATACGTGAATTATCTCATTTAAAAGTATCACATCTACGCGGTATCATAATCTAATAATTCTAGAAAGCCAAATCATGAAATTCGATACTTTTTCGCCAGGACAACGAATTTTTTGAGGAAACTGTAACGGAACAAATTTTGTTATAACAAAAACAGTGGCACTCTGGGAGTGCCGACAGAAGTGAAAACTTGAAGTTTTTTTTATCATTGCCTAAGAAAACAGCTAAGATTGTTGGTACTTGAATCCCAAAGTGTTTAAAGTTAAAAGTGGTGTCGGTAAGCGTAACAGTGTCGCGCATAATAATCTAATAGCTCGACGATACAACTCACAAGAGCGTGCGGTGACGATGACGCAAGTTACTCGCTTTTTGTTCACCCAAAAAGTACATATATGTATATACACAGTATACATATAGCTCATGGAAAGCGTTCGGTGACGATGACGCGAGTATCATGATTTTTGTTCACCCAAGAAGTGCTCAACCCGCCTGAAGAAGTTTTCTACATAAGTACTGGATTTGGCTACATAATTACTAATTATCATTATCAACATTAATTTATGTAGGTAGTCTAGTATACCGAGTATACAAACATAAATATTACAGGACATTAATTTCACACAGCGCCATCTAGCCCCAAACTAAGCATAGCTTGTAATATGGGAACTAGATTACGGATAGAATACTTGAATACTTTTTTTTGTAATACATACTTATCATACAATACCAACACCCAAACACAGAACAAACATCTATATTCATCACACAAATGTTTGTCCTGGGTGGGAATCGAACCCACAGCCTACAGCGCAGAAAGAGTTACTACCAATTGAACTATGAGGATAAAATGATTTATGTGAAAATATTGCCTATACTGTCTAGATAACGTAGAATTTATCAGTGCAGCGGAAAACGCGCGGCCCAGCCGGGTTTGAACTCTAGCCCATCAAATTCAGACTCAATTTGTATGATAATAATCAACTCTTGGCGTTGATTTGAAAATATTATATTAGAAATCCGTCTTCAATTAATTTTATTATGAATAGGTAGGTACCTAACTAATAAAAATAGATAAGTACCAGTAGATATTCAAAACATAATTCAAAGTACGCGCTGGTTTACGAAACAAAGCGGCCGGGAACAACCTTCCACGTCGAGCGCTGCCCGACAACTGACCAAGAAGCCATGATCTATTTTGATTCCAAACGGCCTAACATAAAGTCGAAAAATGCATGGTTCAATTGATAATGACAATGGCTTTTAGGTCCAGGGTATAATTTTTGTTTGAATTTTATTTAGTTATTCAAAATGTAAACGTGAAATTAAAAAACTAGCCGATCATTCGACTAAACACTTGTCTGGCTTTTTATTTATAAATAAAAAATTGGGGTTGTCGCTGATAATTTCGAGCATTTGAATTAAAAGCGTTTTTTTAGTGTAGTATCTATTTATTTTTTTTAAAAAGAACTCAGATTAAAAAAAAAAATCTATTCGATTACTGTACTTCAACAAGATTTTTCCCAGCTTTCAGTATTTTTTTGATTGGAATAACTACTTTCGTTACTATCAAAGAGTGTGTTTGAAAATGCTCCTGTTGCGTAATTTTAGCATTGGGCACGCTCTTAAGGATCCCTAGCCGTCTCACTCGCTCACGCGTATTGGCTCGGAACTAAATCGGTCAGACGCACGCCAAGACGCGAAAAATTATTACCGTGTCGCGTCTACATCAATTCGTTAATACTAGGGTCTATGGTGGGATGAATTTATTGTGAACCTACTTTTATAGTGATCGTGCATTTCTGCATGTATTTTAAACCGAACGAAACCTCTGGTCTTCTTAAAATTGTGCAGAAACCTAGCTACAATTGATACAGCAAAAGAAAAACTCTCGATGGCTCATAAATACGTCATTCTACATTTCTATTAGACAACCTAAAGTAATTGTATACGGAACCGTTAGTCGGCATTCCTTTGTAAACGCACGGAAAACATTTTCCGAAGTGTTTACCTCATTTTAAGGCAACGATGCGGTTGCCATAATCGCAATCGTGAGTCTATTATGCTCTCTGAGGATGAGGGCCCACTTCTGATCAGGGAAAGTGCGCCTGGAGTGCGCCAACGCATTTACCGCGCTACTAAGATTACAGATATTTCCCGTACTGATAAAATAGTAAGATATTTTAATGCAGTTGTTATGAAGCAGTTTGTGTGGGAGTTTTAGAATTAATTATGTACATACACAAATATCATACAAAACAACCTACAAAACGTTACATCAGATACTAAATAGCGCCAAGAAGCCTAAAGCCCGCTGAGGTAAATAAATAAATAGGAGTGAACATTTTTACATGAAATCCTCTCCATCCAAAGGTTGTCTGGAAGAAATAGCTTCTTAGCGATAAGACCGCCCATTGTATATACAGTTTAGTTATCCAGTTCTATTTTTAAGGTGTGCGATAAAGTATTTTCATTCATTCATTCATTTTTTTTTTCATTGTTCATTACTATATTCATCTAAATTAAATAAAATGTACAATTAAACTAACTATGTACAAAGGTTTTGCCGTTTGTAACGGTCCTTAGGTATTCTGACTGATTCAGAATACCTAAGGACCGTTACAAACGGCCTATAAGTAACTCAACTGTTCCAGACCAGTACCAAACGGAAGCGTGTCCAAGATACTGGCTGCATTGCCACGCTGAATAGCTATGCTAATTCGCTGGCCAGCCCTTGGGTCACATGTCGCCTCAGTCAAAAGCCCCGCAAGATTTTTGAAAACCCGGAGGGCACCGGCTCCCCATGGACCCAAGTTAAATAACTTACTGATACTTTTTGAAATCACTATTGGCATATTTATTATCCTCATCCATCCATCTGTTGGCTCATTGCGACCGCGACAATATTGTCGGTACATCGAGTGGGAACCTATTTTCCCTGGATTAAACGTCTCGAAAAAAAAACACCAGTTAAATGGATTGATGAGGCCTTCGAGAAGGTTTGCACCCGAAAACATTAAGTTAGTCATAGAATGTCCAAAAGTTTTTGTTGGAATGTTGGAAGCGCACTTCACCCCTATCTAGATAGGGGCTAGCCTCTAAATACCAGAACATAACCATTAAGACAAGCCTCATAGCTCAGTTGGTAGTAACTCTGCCTTCGGCGCTGTAGGCTGTGGGTTCGACTCCCACCCAGGACAAACATTTGTGTTATGAATATAGATGTTTGTTCTGTGTTTGGGTGTTGTATCATATAGAACGTATGTATTTACAAAAAGTATTTAAGTATTTTATCCGTAATCTAGTTCCCATATTACAAGCTATGCTTAGTTTGGGGCTAGATGGCGCTGTGTAAAATGAATGTCCTGTAATATTTATTTATTTATTTATTATTTATTATTATTATTAAGAATTAATTGTTATGGCGACAGACTTAGGTACCTACCTAATTCTGTATATTGTGTATGTAATTGTGTAATATTGTAGGCATAGGGAGTTCTAGAATAGCCCGTAGGTTCTCATGTTAATTTATTTGCACTCGACACGGACTCATTAGTTTTATCTTGGTCTTGTAGAAAACGCAATCGAATGCACTGAAGAGTTATTGCTTCATTGGTCAATGATGCTTGATAGACAGGTCATCTGCTAAAGAAACGGTGCTATACTAGTTTGATAGAACTGAATTAAGACCGCATTAAATTAGCACACTTCGATAATCGGTTACAATGGATACGAGGCAATTGGGCGCGACGAATACGTTTCGGCAGGACACACGGACTTAATGTTGATATAGCAATTTGGTCCAACACTTATATCGTTCAATATATACATCGATTGTATTATCTGGGGAGCATTTTTGATTAATAATATTTATGATTTACTTCATTTAATATTGCGTTTATAGAGATAAGCTGACGGCCTAATTCAGTAATGTGACAAAATCTTCATTTATATATATTTATAGGTGTATATATAGAGGTGCATACCTAGAGCATTATTCAATCAGAGATTATGTATTCAACCTTGAAATGTCGATGTGATTTTTATTGCCAACAGATAGTGACTTGCTTTTATGCAGAGTTGGGCTTTTTGGGTTATGCCTGCTTAGTTACTTAGTTATTAATTACCCCTCCAATTGGTAGTTGATTTATTTATTGTTTGTGTAATGTATTAGTAGTAAGTATTTCTATTGTATTGATGCGATGTGATGCATATATACAAATGTTTTCATTTTGATAGACAAGCGTTTGTTCACCAGCTCCCTTACAAAACAAGTAAAGATGTGGCATAAGATGGATCACGCTAGTCTGAAAGGAACTTATTCACTCTGGACTTGAAGACTCCACGATTGTACAGGTTGCGGCAAAACAGACTTGATAGTTTTTTCTTCTTTGTACTAAAAAACCGATATTTTTTTATAAATAATAATTTTCCGTTTTAATTATTACTATACGCAAATTTATGTCTATATAACTTCAAGCCAGTGTGTAGCAATAATCGCAAACGTGCGCACGCGCAAGAAACGGGCTCGGCACGGACGTCCGCGCACCAGCAGGCCTTGTTCCGGTCTATTTGTCGCGCAAAAACTGCAAGCCCACTTCGGAATACTCATCTGCTGACGCCAGCGGTGCGCGACGTCGTATTTTTTACTATGATTTATGTTGGGATATTCAATTACAATGACCATATTACACTATATACAGCAAATTTAAATAGTTCCTAGATGTCAAGAATATATGACTCGAAGGAGGCCTTCCCGGTTTTAAGGGCGAGATACTCCCGAAAACTACTCAGTCTGTATCGTGACAAGCTCAGACGAATCGTCGGTACTGTCACAGGACACAGCTCACTAAAAAATAAACCATTTTTATAGACTGGTTATCACAGTCAGCCCTCTATGCAGAGGTTGCATGGCAGGAGAGGAGACAGCCGCGCACGGACCCTTAGAGTGCAGTAGCGTGGCGTCTCAACGTCAACAATAAATTGGGACACTGGGTACACCCAGGGAAGCCTGCACCAGCATCAGCGAGCTGCTGGCCATCTTAGAGTGGCTGGACTAACAAGAACCCACCCGTCACACAAAAAGGGCCCACAGGCCGACATGCGGAAACCGGTCCACGCACCAAGTACAAAGTAAGTAAAAACGGTGAAGCAAAATGAAAAAAATCAAAGCAAGGCCCGTGCCGCCGTCGAAAGATTTAGTGTTCATCGGTATTCTACAGGTCACTACGTTCGCTATGTTAATCCGTCAAAATCGTTCTAGGTATAATAGAAATTGCAGAGGCACAACTATTTATCATAAATATTTGTCTGTAAACCAATAATGACAGAGCGCTACCAAAAATAATTTATAATGCGCATTGCAAAATTTGGTACCAGCCTTCGTTTGTCTACTATCCCCATGAGTACAATATATTGTGCTTGGTTTGGTTGGTGGTAGTAAAAAAAAACCTACAGCCTCGAAAAACCTTCATATTATCTGGGGATAGGTTAGCTCCAAATTCTTTGCCCAGGCAAGCCTAACAAGTCAAGAGCTGACCCATCTCAAATAAAAAAGTGTCCTGTTCAACCATCGTTAAAAGGTAAAAGGCTTAAACTCTAAAGATTAGGTGAATGGTAGGTAGGTAAGTAGTAGGTAATTAATATGTGCTTATATCGGTAAGATAAGGCATTGTTACAATTGCTCGTTCTAGCTTGCTAGAAAAACGCTAAATCAAAAGGGTTTTTTTAAATGACGTTTTCTTTACGTTTAATGTCCATGGTCCATATTTTGATAAATAACATTTTAGCATATGGAAACTTTGTTCAGCATTGGCAAAGTATTGGCTAGTCTAAAGAGTTGACAGAATATCGCTCAATGTATTTACAAACACTGATATTCTCACAAACAAAACGTCTCAGTGCTTTACGTAATTTAATGCTTTTAGAGTCAGTAAAGCTACAGCTTATGCTACGCTATGGTTTCCGCGAACGATTGTGGCGGACAGACAAACAATACCGGTAATAATTTACGGCATTGCCGCAGTCTCGTCGGCAATTAAGCCTATACTCTATTTCTTCGCCACAGCATTGATACATATGGCTGGTCCACTGCATCGTTTACAATAACAGTGACAAAAATAACACCCATACATGTATGTGCTAATGTGAAGCGAAAATGTTTTTTCATCATGAAAAATAAAAGATGATGGCTAATGTGCATTAATATATATATATAAAAAAAAGTACACACAATAGAAGTGAAACGTTTGTATTACAGGTATACATTTTAATTATCTCCCACTCTACCTGACAGCGTGCTCCACCACTTTTCGTCACACAAAAAAGTTGCAAATCAGAATTTCAAAACCCTCCCAGAAAAAGTTTCACTTCAAAAACTGGGTAAAGATCACGCAATCTTCGCGTACATTCCCGCACATGTTTTCAACTTCTACAACAACCACAGACTGAGGTAACAATCATTATTTCATATAAAGTTTTAGTTTTTTCAACTTTCAACTAGATCATATACCTAAGGTGATGGTTCTATTCCTTATCGAAACCAGATGGAGGCAACTGCTACTGGCACATAATCAGATGCTACGCAAGTTCAATAAATGGGGTTGGGATAACAATAATTTGGAGTAAACCAGCTGTCTATATACCAGCCATACTTGCAAAACTATTAATTTTCTTTGTCGAATGATGTGGTTTTTACGAGAATCATGTTCTCTAAATGCGGGTAATTGCCACAAAACATCTGGCAGTTGGATTTCAAAGATGGATTGCGAACGGAACTATTACCGGATGCCTCGAGTCCGCGATATCGCAATTACCGCCGTAATATAAATACCGGCATAGAAATAGTTTATTGATTGATGATTTATTAGAACAAAAAGGTTCCTGGGATCAGAAGCTCATGTTTATATCAATCATATTTATGCCAGGTTTGAGTCGCCGTGTAGAAAATACACAATAGAAGACTGCTACCATCTCCTGGTCTACTGAGATCTAACATTTAATACGACCACTACGTCCAGGTTGGTTGTTTTGTATTTGATGACATTTTATTGAATATTATTGTTTGTTTGTTTATTGCTGTGTAAATTGATAATAATTATTGTTTATTTATGATACCTTTTCATTCTAACCTATTATGTGCCTTTATAACAAACACAGTTTGGAATAAGGTCGAATAAGTAAAATCTGAAATATTTTCTGACAAACAAGAGTGCGAGACCGCAAGGACGATAAAGATCCACTTTTATCATGCGAACTACGGAAAAAGGGTGAATACTTTGCCTGTTCCCTAAAAACTACAATAAGGGCCTCTACAAGGCAAGTTAATAAGTTGTAGCATGCCGGTGTTGAAGACCTTTATTTATAAATAAATAAATAAATATTACAGGACATTAATTTTACACAGCGCCATCTAGCCCCAAACTAAGCATAGCTTGTTATATGGGAACCAGATTACGGATAGAATACTTAAATACTTTTTGTAAATACATTCGTACTTTATGATACAACACCCAAACACAGAACTAACATCTAAGTTCATCACACAAATGTTTGTCCTGGGTGGGATTCGAACCCACAACCTACAGCGCAGAAGGCAGCGTTACTACCAACTGAGCTATGAGGCTTGTTTTTTACTGGCCTACAAAGTATTCCAACTCCTTAGTTCGCATTCCACTCGTCGATAGGCCACATCGTCGCTGCCTATCAAGGAGTACGGGTCACCTGGTTACAAGTTATGATAAGGCCGAAGGTGGAGGCGCACTTCACCTGGAATCCTCAACAATCTGAGGAACTGGCTATCTTACCTCTAAATGCCGGAACACAACAATTTTAGAATTGTTGTTATGGCGAAAGAATTAGGTATAATGGTGGTAGCTAGCCAGGCGGACTTAAACAAAGTCCTACCACCAACCAGACCAAGCACAATATTGTACTCCCCTGGGGATCGAACCCGGGACCTCTGGATCTGAAATCGGTGGGTTGAACCACTAGCCCACAGAGGCGGTTGAGATTGTGCTCAAACGTAGATCTGTAATTAAAGTAAAATGAAAAGACCTGCGGAAAGTTACACTCACGTCAGCGAAGTTCATGCGGTTGGCGTTCTTTCGGAACTCGGTCATGGCGTATCGTTCCTTCATCTTGCGGACCCGCTTTCCGCCGCGCTTCTTGCGACTTTGCTCTATCGGCTTGGGAAGGGGCTTCATGAACTTTACCGGTGGTGGTTCCTGCAAGACAAAACTTCATACAAACACAACAAAGAGTATTTAAAAAAAAATTGTTTTGTTTTTTTGTCTCGATGTATTTTCTTTATAATGTAGTAGTAGAAGTTTTAATTTCAATAAAAAAATAAAAAAAAAATTTGGTTAAGTATCTTTATTTTGCTTCTTTTTAATCATGTTGTATAGTTACCTATTTATCTATCTAGTTAATTGTTAGTAATATGTTGTGTTATTTGTTTGTATAATTTTAATGTAAGTGTGTTCTCGTTCGCGATGCACTCAACTGGTTTCGACGGAAGACCAGCGTTGTGTTATAATTTATATTACAACACAGCATATTGCGGAGTCGAACGCCAATTTGATGCATTTATATGCCTCAAATAAATGAATTTTCTTTCTTTCTTTCTTTTATGATTTTTTATCGTACTACGATGAAGCGCTTGGCCTTCAGCTCAGCTAGGCCGAAGGTGGAAGCGCATTTCACCCGGAATCTCCAACAGTCTTAAGAACTGGCTATCTCACCTTTAAATGAGAACACAACAATTTAGAATTGTAATTATGGCTGTAGACTTAGGTAAGATGGTGGTAGCTAGCCAGGCATAAACTAAGTCCTACTAGTCCAACAAACCTAACTCAATATTGTACACCCCTGGGGATCGAACCCGGAACCTATGGAACTGAAACCGATTGACGAACCACTAGGCCACGGATGCGGTTAAGTTTTAAAAAGTGTTCAGTCCAACTACTTACCTCTAGCACAGATATCAGAATATTTAGAACCTACTAACAGCCAGTATCACTAGGTACTAACTAGATTAAGATACAAGGTTGTATCATTTGTACTTCTAGTTGAACTACTCAGTAGTATACTACTGATCCAGAACAAATACAAGTAGTTAAAAAATAACACAAATATTAAGGGTCATTTTATACAGCGCCATCTAGCCTCAAACAATATATATATGGGAACTATATCACGGATATGATACTTATATACGTTGTTAATTCTTTAATACGCACTTCGATATAACACCCTAAAACATAATAAAATCGATGTTCATTATGAGAATATGTGTCCCGGGTGGGAATCGTACCCACACCACGAAGAAAACTTTACGTGATAACAGATGTAAAAAAACAAGGAAATATAATTTGCTAGGTATCTAGGTCCTTCATAGATTGGCATTATCATCATCAACATCAAGATGAATTGAGACAACGCATTTCTACTAGCTAGTCCAATAAATATACGTCAACCTTTTTCACACACACATTTGATAATAAGCTAACGCGGGGCCCAATATACAGATACACTCATTCGAATGAAAATAAACGTCAAATCTCTACACGTTAATGATAAGTGATGTCACTGTACATTTATTTTTTATTTCTATGCGTAGTGCATACATTACCTTTGTCGTTTTGTTTCATCGAATAACGTTACCCACGTTATTCGATACAGCTTTTGCCTACCAATGCTTGAATTAGTGACTTTCAATGTTCGATGTTGGTCTTACGCTTGGCTATATAATCAATGTAAATGGAAAAAACAGTTTATTACGAGTGACAAATCATGTACTATGAGATTTTAAATCGGAGATCGGAGCTTGTTGAACTAATAGCAGAGCACAAGAGAGCTTTGTGCCCTAGGGAATACATTACTACCCTGTTCTGAGTAAAATCTCTTTTTTGGGTGGGCTGAAACAGCGTGGTGTCAGTTATGATTAGACAAGGCATCAGGCATAGCTCATGACTGTAATAACAGAGCGACACGCAGTATGCGGGGACTCACAGGCCTTGCCTTCCATATTAAATTATCATTTTACTTATTGAATAACGAGAGCCAGAAATAACCACCAGCCAAAGAGATTTGACCCACACGGGGTCCGAATGAGGACCTCCGTACTGAGAACCTCCGTAATGAAAACTGAACACTCTAGAGTCGGATTTGTAAATACTATAATCAATATAATTAATATATTAATGTAATCGTGTAATGATCTCGCTATATAATGAATGTGGCTAAATTCAGTTTATGGACCGTCGAGTTCGAGGTTCATTTTTTTTTGTAGCTAGGTCCCAATAATAGAAGACTAATGAAGAAGATGCGAAATCTCAATATACGCAAAAATATAGTTTTCGGGAAAAAAAACATTGAAATGACAGTTGATAAACGCAAATGATGACGAAACAACACGGCCAACCCCGACTTTACGTTTTAAAAAAGTTCGTTTGTAAAAAGGACGAGCCAAAAGCTCGCTCGTCGGCCCTGACAATCACACCCACTCAACCTGCGCTATGCTAGGTCAGCTCGCTCATCTCAGGACCTTCTTTGCGAGCTTTCTGGCGGGAGCTCGTCCCAGAAAACATGCTTGCTGCTTGTTCAGTACAGTTCGACCTAACCCCAAAACTTCAACTTCATTTTTCTCATAAACGACAAGGTCCCGCATCCCCCGCTTCGCAGGGGGGGCTCCCCCCACTACCCCACCCCTCCCCCACCACCCCCAAACTAAGTTCGACGGTCCATACACTAAAGTTTAACCATTAATGGCATTGGAAAGATCTCCCTGTCGAGGTTTTACGTTCTAGCTAACAGCATAATATAATAACCCCTACTACCCCACCCCTCCCCCACACTAAGTTCGACGGTCCGTACACTAAAGTTTAACCATTAATGGCATTGGAAAGATCGCCCTGTCGAGGTTTTACGTTCTAGCTAACAGCATAATATAATAATCAAATAATATAATATAATAACAGTATAAGGTTTTTCAAAAAGGGTGTTTTTAAATTTTAAAAGCAGCGTTCGAGTGATGCTTGTGGACGAGCTTCCAGTAACCGCTTTCTATCAGGTCGGTCGCATGCCTGTTTGCCACTGTAGTGCTATAAAAAACTTGTTTGTCAGAAGTACACTAGTTGGACGTGGAACTGACCTGTAACTTGTCCAATTTCTTCTCGATTCCCTCCCGCAGCTGCCTACCGATACGTCCGTCGGTACTGTCGTGGCAAGCGTCGACGCGGGCCGCTAGGGTCATCTTTGTTGATACTAGTTTTGCTGCTTTGTACCTTAGTTCCTAAAAAACGTATTCATTTATTTCAGTAGTTCTTCAACTCTCGAGACATTATTATCTATTAAACAAGCCTCATAGCCCAGTTGGTAGTAACTCTGCCTTTTGTGCTGCAGTTTGTGGGTTCGATTCCCACCCAGGACAAACATTTGTGTGATGAATATAGATGTTTGTTCTGTGTTTGGGTGTTGTATCAGATCATAGTATGTATGCATTTAAAAAATATATATATTAAGTATTCTATCCGTAATCTAGTTCTCATATTACAAGCTATGCTTAGTTTGGGGCTAGAAGGCGCTGTGTAAAATTAATGTCCTGCAATTATGACCCAATCTCTATACTGGCTATAGAGAGAGTGGTGATGGAGCGAGTTTTTTTTATTTTTTTAAACAATTAGGAGATGGAACAAGCAAGTAGCCCACCTTATGTAAAGTGCATCTCTTGCCTATAACAATGCCTTACTGCGTAGGTCACATCCACAAAGAACATAACCGGCACTGCATTTCGCCCGTCAACTCAAGGCATAGAGGTGTTAAGCCTCTTGTGCCCGTAATTTCACCAAAGTGTGAGAGACCAAGAGCGGCCAACAGATCTGTGTCCCAGCAGTAAAGATATGATCAGCTTTATGACAAACAAGTTGACTGACGATCATTAGCTTATAGCTGGATGGATGTTATACATAAGAAAGAGATGTTCACAGGAACATTTTTTTTATTGTGGCGCCATCGTTTACCATCTTTAGCAGCCTAGCCCAATAAAAAAAACAAATGTTATTTTTTTTTTGTATGAAAAGGGAACCTTCATCTCATCTAATTTGGAGATATGATAATGTCGAAGGTGGAACCGCACTTCACCCGGAATCTTCAACAGCCCTGGCTATCTTACCTCTAAATGCCGGAACACAACAATTTACAATAGTTGTGTTTCCTAGTGTAGTAATATGTACATGGCCTATGATGGAGCATGCTTGTCTAAAAGGTTCTGGACTTACTCTCCCTATTGTACTAGTGCAGAACAGACTAAGTATATTATTATATATAAATAAATAAATATTGAATACGATCAGTATTGATATTGTACAAATAGCATGAAAAAGTTTACCGGAGAAGTGTCCTGGACGATTTGCGAGAAGTAAACAAAGCCGGTGTGAGGTAAAGCCGCAGCCTGTGAGAAACCAGATAGCAGTTTCCTCTGTTGGCCGAGCGTGAGGACATTGCAGGCGGGCATCCGGGACAGCTTTGTTAGTCCTCCGGCTATGCCCAGGATCTTGGCTGCTGTTGATGCTCCTACAAATTTTAAAATAAATCATGTTCTGTTCCTATTCTGTCATCATGTAGAAGAGAGTATTGTACATTACCTCTCTTCTCTTGGAATACTTACAGTGTTTTTGTGTGAGTTGTATTTTGTTATATCAGGCATTACTGTGGATCACACTAATCTACAGTACTGTTCGATATAACAAAACATGTGGAAAGATTTTGAATCGGAAACATCACATTTTGTCGAATTTGACAGAGAATCCAATACAGATTTCAATTCTATTCTTAAACCACTTTTCAATTCTATTCTTAAACTTAAAATCTTCTGAGGAAGTTTCGAATTCTAGAGTCAAAATTTTTAGAAAAAAAAAACAAAATTAGAAAAAAAAATATATAACTGTATTTCTCTATTCTCATTGAAACACATGAAAAACATTCGGGAAGCCTTATTGGATCGAATTGGGAAATTTCCATTCCCTCTACCCAATCTCCATCGGAAGTTTACAAATTTGATTTGGCTTCCCAAATGTTGATATGAATATGAATGAGAATAGAGAAATACAGATCTTAGATACCTATTTAAGATCTGTATTGCCCATGTCCATGATCTGTATGCCCATGTAGTGTCATTTTCTTGAACACACTTGACACTATGGTAAAGAATATTATCAGGGGTACCTTAGGTTAAATCATGTTTATATGTATTCTTAGTTTTAAGGTATATATTTTAATGGGTTGTAGTATAAGTTTTATAACATCTGTTACTTTTCTATTGTTGCCTGAATTCAATGATTATTATTATTATTATAATAGTATGGGCACCTTTCCAAGTTGCTTGCCAACTGTAGTAGTTTGCTGTCAGCAAATTGTGATACAAATGGGTATACTAACCAACGATAGCAGTAATATTTGGTGCAATGAATGTCATCCTGCTCTCGACATACTCATAGATTTTAGACTTGATATTATTTAGATCTGTAGCCATATCACATGCATCATTTATCTCTGCAAGTTCATCTTCTGTTAGAAGTTTCCTGAAAAATACACCCAAAATTATCAAAGGTCAGTTAATAATTGCCAATATATTTATTATTATATTTGCTTTGTCAGCAATTTTTTCCTCAGCTCTTGGATACAATGTTTTTTAATTTGAGAGAATCTTTGACCAGCTCTATCATTTCCATGTTTATCCATCTTAGATCAATAGATTTGCTGTATAGTTTAATCTCCTGTTTCACTATTCTCAATTAGACATCACAACTGGCAACATATTATTGCAAAAAAACAAAATTCATTGTGTAAATACAGACATAAAACTTACCCCTGAGTAGTAGATGCAGTAACCGACACTATCATAATAGTAGCTTGAGTGAGGAAGCTCTGCAATTTCTCATTGTTCTTAGCCCTGTCCAGATCATTGCCAAGTTCCTTCACACTTGAGATGTACTCCAAAGGTGTTACGATGAGAGAGTCCAACTCAGGAAACCGTTTCTGGTACTTGTCTCGGACAAATCTGTGGATAATAGCTGAAAATGATAATTGTGGTTCTTTACATGTAATGTACCTAGAACTGCGTAACTATGTTCATAAAATTCTGACTTATTTGGAAAGTCAGATGCATTTTAACATGATGGGTGCTGTAAAACACTCACATTGAAAACTGAATGACTGAGTCTCTAGCAACTCTGTGCTGCAAGTTGATTTTCAGTATGTCAATGATTTTTTGACAAATCTAGTTTTAAATTTTGATACCATAAAAACTAACAGGTACTGGCCTAAATAATATTTTTTGTGATTATTACTTTGAAAATGAAGGAAGAAGGGAATGGAAAGCCATGTGTAATGTGTATATTTAGTTTTGCCAGCCTAAACAACAAAATTTGACATTCATACCAAAATTGATAAACTCCTGATTTGGAATTTCCAAAAACCCTTCCTCAGTGGATGCATACACTATACAAAGAACACACCTTCCAAGTTTCATGTCTCTAGGACTGGAGGCTTAGGCTGTGCCTTGGTACATCAGTCACCTATAGTTATCCTATTCTATACATTGCCTAGGTATTGTATAGAACACCTGAATAATACAGATGCCAGTAACATACACAGATTTAATTCATGTATTTCTCAAAAAAATATAGACATAAAAACAAGTTATTCATTTCTTTTGGACACTTTTGGAACTCAGATATTGTCTAACATAAAAAACTTGTTCCTGGATTCAAATCACACTTAGGTATATGGCACATATGGTTTGTCCCTAATTTTCACCAGACCCATTGCAGGCTTGAATCTGACCTGATTTTCCAAAATCAGTAAGATGATTGTACTTCGGAAGGTTTGCTAAGCATTGCTGGCGTGTGGTATTTAAAGAACTGTATCAGATTCTTTTGGCGGTAGCTGGTACAGTCTGACACCAGGGCTGGGGTGTGTAACAGGCCCACAGGAAGGAAGTAAAAATTTTTGATTCAAGAATGATAGACCTACCAATTTCGCCATCAATCTCCGCAGCTATGTTATTGGCTTCAACAATGACCTGGTATTCAGGGTCTGATTCCATAAGGCCGGCGACTTCTATCTTCTTTCTACTATTTCCAATGTTTTGTTCTATTTCAGTCATCACCTGCAAAATAAATATCAAACTTGTAAGTTTTGATCTTTGAATACCAGTTTTGACTTTACAAAGTGTTACTTACACGTTGAAGTTGATCGGAATATCTCAATTTAGCTAATTCTCTAATTGAAATATTCTTTAAATCTTCTTCTTTTGGTACCACAGGGTAAGGCACAGCAAATTCATTAGCGGTGTCCATGCCCAGAGGAGCCTTGCTGTCGATAGCAGCTTCCAATTCTCCATCGTCATTTTCTTCTAGGTCAGCAAGTAATTCGTCTGCTAATGACATATTTAGCTCATAGAATACTATTACAAGATTTAGCTTCTATTGAACTTATAATAAATTATCACGAAATGACTACACTCAAAATCAAAAGATTTTGCTCAAATCAAAGCGTAATCTAAAGCTGTGTAAAGTGGTGCAACTGCAAAGGTCACAGAACACTAATATCCTACCTAACGGTGGCAACAGTGCTGCCAGTGGCAGATAGTCAAATATAACATAAGACAACTCAAAAAGTAACATTTTCACGAGAAAAGTAACATTATCATAGATTAGGTGGAAAACGACACAATACTTTATTATGGCACTTTATTACACAAAAACTAAAATAAGTGTGTATGATATGATTGAGTGAGCGCTAGCTCAGTGTACTACATTCATTCATTCCACTCATGTCTAGTTCATAGACGGTTCAATCAATCAAACCAAATCAAACATTTAATTTAAAAATTGGTTCCGAATTCCAATATAAGCTTGAAAATAATTATTTTTCTAACTTCATAATATTTTAGAAGACGGTGACTATCGGTATGCGATGAAATAACCTTACGACAACAATCGTGTGGTTGGCTTTGCAATTTTGCCCTACCAGATTACCAATGATCGATTCGCTGCTCGCTTGCTCGCTCGCCTAAGTAAGCGGGATGGAAGATTAAGAAATACGAAAGAGTTTTCTACCAGCAAACCTTTGAGGGAGTGAGAGGATTCATTCATTCCGCCCATGTCCGGTTTCATTCGGCTCAGTCAATCCAAATCAAACCTTTTGATAAAAAAAATGGTTCCAATATAAGCTTGAAAATTATCATTTTGCTAACTTCGTAATATTTTGGAATAACGGTATGCGATGAGCTAACCTTACGACAACAATCGTGTGGTTGGCTTTGCAATTTTGCCCTACCAGATTACCAATGATCGATTCGCTGCTAGTCATCACTCGCTTGCTCGCTCGCCTAAGTAAGCGGGATGGAAGATTAAGAAATACACGCGAGTGAGTGAATAAGCGGTACGACTAAGTGACAGATTTTCACGCGGGCATCGCATCAGTCAGTCCACAAAATAAAGTGCGCCAACATGACGAACAAAAACAAAAACATTCTTGGATGCGTTCCGTTTCACGATTTTTTTTTGTTTGCTGGAAAATGTTTTTAAAGTTTTTTTATGTACACAAAAATTACATATTGAGTCGTGTAACATGGAGGTAATATGAGAGGGTCAAAAGTAACGTAAAATGTTACAAAAGTAACATCCAGAATGTTACTTTTGTAACATTTTACGTTACTTACAACGTTTACTTTTTTTTTGTTTACTTTACAACGCTGGGTGGCAATAATAAATGTAACGGCAAAGGTGCAATGCAAACAAAAGCAAACTATACTTCTTCGTAGTCGTAAGAGCCGGATCACCTATGTCAAAAAAAAAGGAAACCAAACGTCAACGCTGAGCTTTCAAAGGTTATCCAACTTGACATAAGGTGACAAGACAGAATTGACGACACTAAATCACAGATAACCTATCACTAAATTATGCTATGATATATCATAAAATAGGGATTAGAATTAGAATTAGAATTTATTTATTTGAAATAGACATTTGCATGACAGTAATACACCAAAACGCAAACAATCTTAGGGATGTGCAATCAAATTCAAAATTGTGTAGGTGCGGCTGTTGATCAACTTGGTTTTCACGGACTTTCATGCACCAGGCAGGATTTCGCACCACGCAAGCACGCAAGCCTTAATGATATTAGCCGTCGATCTTTTATCAGTGTCAATGTTCCAGCCGTTCTTGAACTGAATGGTCTATTACGTGATGATGGTAACAGCCCGATGCGGACGGCATGACTCTTGTTCCTTGGGAAATGAGTAGCCCTTTGGTGTGGGACAATACCTACGTCGACACCCTTAGAAATTTAATTTGACACGGGCAGATAGTAGGTGAACAAACATTCGTACGTTTACGTTAGCGTGACGATAGCCCAGGCCCGGTCAAGCCTGAACTAAATTAAGCCTTACGCGTTTTTAACGGGGCATTTAACGCAAACACCGTTTAAATTGCATAAAAACTATTTAGTTTTAAACATTTTATAAACTTTTTATGATAGAACCTGTTTTCAAGAAACTTTATTGTTTGTCAACATGCCAAACGTCAAAATGATTGTCAAAAAGTCAATCAAATGAAAAATATTTATTGTTTTATGTTATCGCATTAATTTTAATGTAATTAAAAGTAAAAAGTTCATCAAGAAAAGAAATTAGCAGATGTGGTCGTTTACCTTACGTTTTACAGTGATTGCGTGTTTTATGCGTGAGTATTATTAACGATTTTGGAATGTATGTTATCCTGTTGGGAAATGTCTGCATCAGTATTGTACATTTTTAGGGCGATTAAATGATACAACCTACCAACGTCGACTGATATTACCAGTACAACTGTGAGGCAACTTCTTACCACCCGAGTTGCTACAACTTTTGGATCATAAGCTCTCTCTAAAATTGCTGAACCTCTCGCATCGTGAGTTGTTGACCCGGAGGAAAGTTTCTGATTAAATGAAAGACGAACACTACCTACATTGTATGAAATATATGTGTTAGTTTGCTTTTTATACTAAATAAGTGGTAATATGTCGTTAAGTACAAAATGTTATATACCTACGTAATAAATATTCGATGTACAAACATGGATCTTTGTAATTGAGCACCTACCTTTAAACCTAAATGCATTCATGTTTTTATGCGTAGAAAAAACGAGACAAAAGTAAACACTGGCGGGAAAAGTAGGCAGGTACATTCAGGTCTAGATGGTAGGCATCATGTGTGTAGGTAACCAATTATAACCGAACGTTATTTTAGGGTTCTCTGAAAATGTATGCATAGAATACTGTTTCCTACATTATTCAAAAATAATAAAAGCTATGCATGCTAGCTAGTATGATAAGGATGGCGATGATGATGATGATGATGATGATGATGATGATGATGATGATGATAATGGGATATATTTTAGCGCTGTCTATCATTGACCCAAGCAGGCTCATAGCCGACTGGTTTCATTGTTCCGATTGTTGGTTTTAGACAGTAAATTTTTTCTATGCGATAGCCTTTCACGTAGTGTCAAAACAACGTTCATTTTTAAGGCTTTACGTGTGACGATACGTTAACGTTACCATAACATTTCGATACAAGTGTCAAAGGGTTCTTGATCGCAAATTTAGTTCTATTTACGTACTGTAGAGGCACTGCGAAATTCTATACAAAATGCTAACGTGAACGATACGCTTACCATACGATAGCATATTCGTGATCAAGCCTCTATGCTTTGTGACTTTTGGTTCGTATCAGGTGCTTAGCTAACTAGCATTCCATGTGTCTAGCTAGGGAATCAGGATCTATGAGGATCATGGTACTACAAACACCCATACTCAACAGCAAATATTTGTGGTAGGTATTAGATAGTTGATAGTGTTACGCCAGTCAGAGACGTCTAGAATATTCGCGAGCCTTCGCATACTTCCGAGAAAATATGACAATAACAACTTGTTTATCAATAACACAAAAGGATGATTTATGACCGCCGCGCCGTGCCAGATTACGCAACAGTTAGCGGCGCGACCATTCCCGCGCTTACTAGAACTTTCGATAAAGTTGGATATAAATTGACGCGCGATTCGGAAGCAAGTCAGTATTCGATTACTATACAGCGAGTTAATATCCAGTGATAATTGAGTGCGATAACAGTGTTTGGTGATTCAGTAGTATAACTTAGTAGTGTTGTACTATGTTTGAGAGTAATTAGTTTGGTGCTGAATAAACGTGTCTTATTTTGAGAAATAACCGGTTGCTTTTAATTCTAACGAAGCCCAGCTCGTAACAATAGATTAGGTGTTTTCTGCCAATTCTTTTCATACAAACCCCTGTAGGGTGGTTTCATTAAATAAAAATATTAATAGTAAATAATGACGTCAACCCCCTTTACTTTATATTTTAAAAGACAAACCAAGCGTTTAAACCCTCTTAACGGATTAAATGACACGTTTTCGTTTCTTAACGATCAAAAGTAACCTCAACTTTTGATAATGTAGGGTACATAACAAAAATAGTCTGCGACAATCAATTTCTACATATTCACAATAAATTATCATTCGCCATCATAATACTCGAACATCATTTAAAAAAACACACACAAATACACTATCATTTATTATGTATGAATATATTTGATTTTATCTCCTCGCCGAAAGAAATATAATTCAAAAATGAAAAATAAAGGTCTATTGAACCCTGACTGTAAGTAGATTCCTAAACAGTTGATGTACCTTTATATTTATTAAAAAGTGTAATTTCAAAAGTACTCACGACTTTTTCGTAGTGTAGTCAGAGGCACGTCCGAACTTGAAAACGTTCGGTTCGGCACATGCCCTCGGTTTGCAAGTATTAGTTAGCATTCAATTCGTGACAGGCTGCAAACTCATTGCCCCTTAGCGCCAGGCCAGTGACACTTACGTAGGTACGATCCCAACACCTCCAAAAAGAGAGTTCATAGGCATTTTATGGGGTCCGTTCATAGGCATTATATGTGGCAAAATTGATGATGTCCAACATTTTCTGATCGAGTGTGTACGGAGCGCAGACGGTCCGAAGTCACATAGTGTATAATAAATTTGATGTTGGTATATGTTAAAGTATTTTGTCAAATCCTATGTGTACAGAAGTTCAACTGTTTTTTAATTTTAAGTTTGTTTAGTAGTTTAGTTTTTTTTTCTTTTCACTCTCTCTTTTATTTATGTCTCTAGTGTTGTATGATTTGTTATGTATGTATGATTGGGCGATGTGGTTGCATAGCGACAAAGCCTTACCTTTTGATTTAAATAAAAAAAAAAAACCCTACGTCTCTATGCCTATGCTGTGGTCCTATGTCATGTCATCTCATCTGTGAGTTGTATGTAATTGTAACCTTTCATTCATATATTTCTACGTTACGAGGATCAGAACAGTAGGAAGAAGAACTTTACAATTTCGAAACAGACACAGGGGCCAAGAGAGGGAAGGCCCAAATTAAATAATAATTTGGTACCGTATTGACTCAATTTAGTGGCGTTTAGGTACCTACACAAAATCAGCCCAAATGGCCCTCAATCCGCAATACGATGCTATTGGAAAGGGATTTGTACAGCAATATTACGTTTTGTTCGATGATCCGGCACAGCGGCCAAACCTCGTCAATATGTACAATGTGAGTAATTATATAGTTGCAAGTGCCTGCATTCGTCCTCGATTAGTTTGTGTTTACAATTCATAAGTACCATTTATAGGTTATCCGTATCCCGCCTAAAACATCGTCTTAAACCTTGATATCTGCAGAAATGTAGCACGGATCACGGAAGATTTGCATACTGAATATAAAATAAGTCGCAGTAAGACGTAAACAATCGATGACTCATATTTTAAAATATGCTACCTGCCTACTATGTCATCTCCCAGATTTGAGCACCAAGGCAACCTCTAGTTTAATTTCCCTAGAAACGGTATGTCTACTGTCCCTTCAAATGGATAATGATTATAAGGGCACATATATATAGGGAACTACAAGTCTTATTAATAGACTTGTATTGCCCCACTTGTACCTACCTGACCTACACCATATAGTTATTACAAATTTGATGATAGATCTACACCATGAAGCAGCTTATGCTCTAAGTCAGAGCTAAGTCTAAGATAAGAAAACCTAATCTTACTAACTTACTTAAGTAATTTACTATTAATTTCTGCAACCTTTAATTAACACCTTTTTTAAATTAGAGAGATGATTCTAGAGCAATGCTGTTGTGTCCATGACTTCTAAAATCCTTTTAAAATTATAATTCTCTTCTGTTACAGACGGAGACATCATTTATGACATTTGAAGGAGTGCAAATTCAAGGTGCTGCTAAAATAATGGACAAACTCAATGTAAGTATGAACTGGTTAGGCCTATAATTTATTTTATTTATTCGGAACAACATCATCATGCTCAAATATAAATAAATACATATAAATAATTGTATATGTAAGTTATTAGCCCCATAGCATCTATATAAAAAAACACTCATATGAACCTCCATTCCTGGGTGGGCTCATTGCTTGATTATCCTATAAGCAAGATGTTTCAGAAGGCACAATAAGCAGTATTTTGGATAGTAATTTTCAATGCCACAAATTCAAAATACATAAGTAAGTAAGTAATGTACCATGTACATTAATGGACCATTATCCTTATGTAACCCGACTGCTTCCCAGCTTAAATTTAATGAACTATGTACAAGGGAAGCAGTTGGGTTACATAAGGATAATGGTCCATTATCCTTATGTAACCATTATCCTTATCCTATATATCCATTATCCTATATAACCATTATCCTATATATCATTACCATTATCCATTATCCTTATGGAACTATGTACAAGGGAAGCAGTTGGGTTACATAAGGATAATGGTCCATTATCCTTATGTAACCCAACTGCTTATGTAACCCAACTGCTTCCCTTGTACAAAGTTCATTTAATTTAATGAACTATGATATTTAAATGAACTAGGATAATGGACCATTATCCTTATGTAACCCAACTGCTTCCCTTGTACATAGTGCATTTAATTTTACATATTATTATATTAAAATTTTTGAGAATAAATATAACCTAATTAAATATTTATGTTTTTCAGGGTTTATCATTTCAAAAGATTGGAAGGGTCATAACTTCTGTGGACTCTCAACCCATGTTTGATGGTGGTGTGCTGATCAATGTTCTAGGACAGCTTCAGGTAAATTAATCATATCTTATATGAATGTTGATGGAGACCTTTATTATCTAAGTAAAAATACTTTCGCTTTATTTGAAGTGAAAAATATCTTAAACTATTAAATTGTCACTGTCAAGATATGACTACAAAATCACGTTGTAGGGAGTAAAACGAAAAAATGTTATCGCAACAAAGCATGGAGGCAGAAATTTACCTTTTCGTGATGGCCTTATTTTTTTAAAGTGTTGATGATACTATATCTTTATATTTTATACACCTACCTTCTACTTCTACCATAATATAATAAATAACAGTTAATGTTACATACTATAACATAAACATTTAGTAACATTGTCAGGAAACCATGTCCTTTCTACAAGGCTTGGGCATACATGCCACCCTCATGCTTCAACCACAATTAGGTCCATCTGGTAGATTATAATTATAATAGATTTCAGATACTTATTGTTTAGGCCTTTTTATGAATCTACTTCATGATTTTGACAAAAGGCCCTGGACTAATGCTGATTTTCACTCACCAGTAAAAACTTAGTTTGTTGTTCACTTTGAAATGGCAAATTGGATTCAAATGAAATTACACCGATATAATTTGATAAGGATAACCTGTCTCTGTGGTGCATTATTTTTTCTTATAAAGAGAGAGAGAGTGATAGGGCCTTCTAAATTTTTGAACAGAGAAAGAATTAGGAACAGAATGACATGAAATGTCCTTCAGATTTGTGAATTGTCTGTATAATATATTTATTTATTTTTATTGTGTACTAGACTGATGAAGACGCCCCACACGCATATCTACAGACGTTTGTACTGAAGCCAATAGGAAACTCATTTTATGTAGAACATGACATATTCAGGCTGGCACTACACGACATCTAGCAAAATGTAAGCCAAAACCTTGCAGGCTTGTGCTTTTTCACACATAATACCGTGCACTGGTGGCTAATACCATACTAATATAGGTACCTAACCTTAAGACGATTTATCAACTCCATACTAAATTTTCTGCTAAATTTAGTAGAAAATTTAGTATGTAGATTAATATAAGTATAGTAAGGTAATTTTGAAGATTTATACTCAAAAAAATTTACATTCGTGACAGTGCCGAGTAAATCCGCAAGAGAGAGTGATATGGAAGCGGCCGATTTCACGGAGCGATAAAAAAAAAAAAACACCGTAATCTAGTTCCCATATTACAAGCTATGCTAGTTTGGGGCTAGATGGCGCTGTGTGAAATGAATGTCTTGTAATGTTTATTATTATCATTAAATCGATCTTAATTGCGTATTATTAAGTGTAAACCCATGTAAAGTATCTGGCTTGATCTCAATATTGATATAGTGACACAAACTTTAAAAAAAATTACAATGTAATTATATCCTTGAATATTACCTTGAATTCATCACAAAAAAGGTTGCTAATTGTTAATTATGATACAATTACAGTACCTACTTAATTTCTAACAATGAGTTGTTTTTTAAACTAAACTACACTATTGGATAGTGTAGTGTTGCACTAGCACTTTTGTAACCTGTAAAATATCCTTACATCCTACTTTCATAGCTAAACAAATGTTTTACCTTGCATGGAAATATCTTATGAATATGAATAATCATTGTGTACCTGTCTAACCGACTGACCATGAATGCACAGTCTAAATCTAAAGTCATAGAGGCTTTTCATTGGAGTTTCCTTTGTAGTGTAGAAGTGACTATCAAATTTTATCGGAAAACCTCGGGTTTGAAACACATGAAGTGTGTTCCCAGTTTGGTTAGGACATTGCAGGCTTGTAAGTGCTTCTGAGGGTAGGTTTATGCCGTTGGTCCCAGGTACGGAATATGGAAGAGATAGTCTGACACCAGGTTGTTCTAGAGGTGGACCGGATCCTGGTTTTGACGGTAACGGGTATCCGCCTAAATATTTACCGAAACCACCGGGTATCCGGCAAAATGCCTTTTAAAAACTAGTATTTTTGCATAATCTGCCAAATTTCAAGTATGATTATTTTACAATTTACAATAAAAAAAACTGAACACATTCAAACTATTACTGCATAATGTGACTTGCATGATCGTTATCTGATTGAATAGACGATTTTTATAAAAATTAAAAGCAAATTTAAGTATGTGCAAAGTTGTCTTTTTCTTTCAAAGTTTTTTTTGTATAAAAGTGGTATTTTATATTTTTGTATGAAACCGCCGGATACCGGATTCTAGCCGGGTAACCGATGCATCTCTAGATATTACACAGCCTACACGAAAGAAGAATACTAATATTATTTCACATTTTCACAACTTAAGTGCCTAAACTTCTTTAAAATTTGTAATTTAGCTTTCGGATAAAGGCACTTAGTAATCTCAATTTTATCAAAATTGTTTCGTTTGAATATAAAGTCTGTGGAGCTATAATACTTCATCTGAATTCATACATGCTTACTTAACTCGATGGGTGCTGTAAAACACACACGGTGTGTTTTACATAGAGAGCGAGACGACCAGCACCCAACGAGTTAAAATTTAATTCAAAATTATGTTTTCTTTCTAAAGAAAAAGAAAACATAATTTTGAATTAAATTTTCACATAAAGATGTGGGCTGTGTGTAATACTGGTGTTAGACTTCACCGCTGCCATAGGCATCTGACACAGTTTAACAACTTCAATGGTGGTTCTATCTTATAAGGTGCAGTACCCTCTGAAGCACGGGTAAAATGACAAAATGTTGCAAAATAATCATTGTTTATATTTTCAGTGCGACGACGACCCACCTCACCCGTACATGCAAACCTTCGTTTTAAAGCCACTTGGAGATTCCTTCTTTGTCCAGCACGATATATTCCGCCTCGGCATTCACGACATAGCTGCAGCTTAGAATTACTCAAAAGACGTCAGCCCCAAGGTACGCCATAAAGACAATCCGAGGAAACGGAGGGCGAAACGATATTCACCTGATCGGCGGAAACCCACTCCACTGTATCATATCACGACCATACTATAAATGTATAGGAGCAGGCCACACTACAAACTTTGGGCTTAGCGCGCTATGCTTCACCTTTTAAAATAATCAGATTTAGCTAGTACTATTAAATAACTATAATAGTACTGTAGCTTGTGCAAAACAACTTATTATACCCACTCCCATACGGTCGGCTCTAACGTACACACTTATAACCTGCGCACCGAACAGTACGATCAAAAACGGACGATTCCAGTTTTTTTTTTAATTTGGACCAACTCTTGACCTTGAGGTTTGCCTGGTTCATAAATAAGAGGCCTGGGAACCATCGAGTCTACCCGTAGATTCCTATTAACTCACTTTTTTCAACGGATCACGTTCGTAAGTCGTAATTTAGTCTTGTCATAAATGTCGGTACGTATACCGACACCGATATGCATATCAAGCAAGTCAACCATAATATTCAAAGTAATTTTTGACATGTAAACTCTTTGTTAAAATCAAAACCCAGTCAACCCAGTCAAGTTATATCGGCGTCGCGATTATAAGTGTGTAAAAGCATATTAGTATAAATTGTAGAAAATTAGCTGTCCGCCGATGTCGCGTTAGTATCATTATCGGTCATGGTATGTCACACTTCAGTGGGTTTACTCCTTTACGCTGTTAAAACTGGCTGACGTTCTAGTACAATTAAATTATCGAACAATTTCATACAGTGATCATGCTTAGTGCGTCTTTGGTTAACTAGGTTTAAGGACTAGTAACAATTACTCCTATTAATGGATTACAAGTGAGTTTCTAAAGTTAATATTAAATGAATCGGCATCGTTTTGGATTTGTGAAATGGCTTAGTGAATGTAACAGATCTTTTCCAGTTACATGTATACATTTTATATTAATAAATACATTATAATTTTGTATTTATAATTGTTTCCTTTTTGAAAACTCCTGTTTGAAACTACGGAAATCGAGAGGTTATTGATGTTGAAATCAAACGAAAATATTGATGCTAAGACAATCATGTATTATAAATAGTCAAAAATAACAAAAGAACCACTGAAAACAGGTACATTTTTACCAATCTCAGAATTTAAGACTCCTTTAAATCCTTAGACGCTACGAACACTTAACAAGTATTGCATGCACTACTATTGGAATACACACGGCCAAGAGGCCACTTGTCTAAGTGAATGACTAGGTTGCAAGTGATACATTCATATGCCAACGACGATGGTCAGACATACATACAGCAGTATATTGTTCGATCAGGAAGTACAGTAGGTTTACAATCCGTTCCATAATTATGTCTATTATCTCTGCTTGTTATCTGTCTTGCATTAAGCAGTATATCTGTTAGTTTCCTGCAGCCAAAATTTACTATAAATAATCGTAGATCAATTCTGAAAGCTATTGACCAATCAAAAAGCGTATGGTTGACGTGACGGCTACCTGATTGGCTAATAGCTCACAACTGACAGTTTATTAACAAATATTATGCATCAAACTTGGCTGGTTGGTTTACAATTCGTGCCATTTCTCCCTATTGTCTCTGCTTATAAGAATTCGAGTCAACATTACAACTATCTACGAACTTCTATTATTGCTTGGAAAGCATTTTTAAAAATAAGAACGATCTTACCTTAAAATACAAATATAAGAATGGAGCGGATTTATTGTAGATTCTTCATATAAAATGTAAATATTGAAAAGCCATTTTAAATCTCTCAAAACTGCTACAAGAAACACGAATGTTGGACTAAAAGCAGAGATCAAATTAGTCATGGCCTGGCCGTAACGGCCTTACGTAATAATATTTTGTACATTTTTAGCCTCTGATTGTTGGTACCGTTCTGTTAAAGAGAGAACAACCAGTCATATTTTGTCGTAGCATCTCGAGTTTATCACAACACAAAGCAATAAGTACATCATTGGGAGAAATAAAGGCATGGTCAAACATGATGCTTAGAGCACAGCGAAAGCCACAGAACATCAATTGTTACTACAGTTAAAACGTTAGTCGTTTAATATCGTAATGGCACATCCGATTCAAAGGTTTGCAGCTATAATTGGATAGGGATATTATTTGCAACATTTCAGCTCAATCTGTTCAGTAGTATTGGCGTATAGGAACGCCAATGACTACTTACGCATTCAAAATATTTGTAGGACTATTATGTGGTTTAAAGCTTGAAACGCATTCTGTACGACCGAGCCCCATTTTTTTTTAATGGAAAGTTATAACAGAACAGTACCACAATATACCGCCTTCAGCTACGATGCAATATCGATAACAATAAAATTGCAGTTTGACATGACATCACTCAGTTTGTTTGCAATTACGTCACGAACTCTGTTTGAGGGTAGGTACATATTTTCACAACCAAAATTCAAAAGAACATAAAATGAGACAAAAAATGAGAATAACAATGGTCAAAAAGATACTATCACACTTACCACATGATCAAGATTATCGTCATATGTTTCAACTATCACGTCAAAACGATAAGTACCAAAATAATAGACTGGGAAATCTACTGGGCTGGCTGTCTGTCAAATTTGTTTCTCAAATAAGTTGCTAAAACCAAAACACAATAGACTCTGATTAGTTACAGCCAGTTTATTTTGTAAGAGACGAAAGTTTTAAGAACCATTGAGCGCGATTTCAGTTCGGTTCTAGAAATACCTACTTTTTGTTTTAATTTAATCATATATAAACGCTTGTTTCCTTGAAAGTTAGGCACACAACGCACATGAGCAAAGCGCCAAATAAGCACACGGAAATAAATACTGTAAATTAAACTATAGCGAGCCTACACAAAAGTTACGAGATAGCTGACCAAATTAAAATAATGGCTAGCTGAACTGGAACATTTTACCGTAAAAACGCATAGAAAACAGTGCTTCGAATGGATACTGGCCTAGCAAGTAAAGTTACATTTCGAAACTGAAATCTGAAGTTAAGGACTAGTACATATCTCGGGATATTCCACCAATCCACAAGGTTAAATATGTCGTCATTTTCACTGTGTCACGAAATCAACCACGACTGTCTAAATACTCTCACACACAATAGCATTTCATTAAAATCACGAGTAAAACCGCCATCGGCAATTTCCAACACAAAAGTATAGTTTGTTTCATTGTTCGGTACGCTTTAACCAAAACCTATGTATTGGCTCCTGCGCTTGTGTCAACATGCCCACGCTAAAATAAGTAAAAAACAAGAACATAGATTTAAAGAGAAAGGAGTACCCTCAAACAGAGATCGCTAACCATATAGGTATTTGAAGTCTAGGCGCCGTTTTTCTTCCGTCCCCGGTTGCCTAGCGCAACGCCGCGCAAAGACCGCATCGCCATCGCTCGATTGAAGTGTCGCTGCGACTTGTGTTCCTCTACGTCGCTGCTGCTGTCTACCGATGAGAGAATCACTAGGAGAACACCCATCACCTGAAATTAACAATTATCTCCTTTAGTAACCACCTCTATGGGCTAGCGGTTCGATCGTACAAATTTGTGCTTTGACCAACCGATGGTGGTGGGACTTTGTTTACGTCTGCCTGACTAGCTCCCACCATCTTACCTAAAGTATGTTTTCATAATTACCATTCTAAATTGTTGGGTTCCGGCATTATAGTGGCCATTCTATGACGATACCATTGTCATAGTGAAGCGATTGGTTTAGTAAAATCGGGGCCCTGGTGAGATGCAAGGCCAAACGCTTCTCCGTCGTACCATAAAAAAGTAAGTAAATAATTACTAATACCGTGTATGCGTGGAAATCATGGTCCCCGACTTTATGCTTCTTGCGCAATCAAAGTTCCAAAGCGGAAGGAGAAGTATATTTTTAATTGGAGAGGAATAGTACCGCGTCTGTGGGCTAGTGGTTCAACCCACCGATTTCAGATTCAGAGGTCCCGGGTTTTATCCCCAGGGGGAGATATTGGGCTTGGTTTGGTTGGTTGTAAGATTTTGTTTAAGTCCGCCTGGCTAGCTACATAATAACATATCATTAAAAAAATTGTTATGTTCCGGCATTTAGAGGTATAAGATAGCCAGTTCCTCAGTTTGTTGAGGATTCCGGGAGAATTGCGCCTCCACCTTCGGCCTCATCTCAACTTGTAACCAGGTGATATAGAAGGTGATAGAAAAAATATCCGTTATTTAGTTATATTACAAGCTATGCTTAGTTTGGGGCTAGCTGGCGCTGTGTGAAATCAATGTCCTTGTAATATATATTTATTTATTTTATACAAGATCAAGTCAATCGTCAGAACTACTCAGTCTGTAATTTCCTATAGATATTATCGATAATATATAGTTTTGTAATCTGTGCTACACACTGCTGTTTAGCCTACACGCTGCTATCAGAACCACAAATCGTTGTGGTTGCTAACCACAATGTAAGGTTAGTATAAACTGAAGGTAGTAGGTATAGTTAAAAATACGTGCTCCCTATTCAAGCAGTTGCTCAAACAATACGAATGCTCAATGTAAGTAACTACCTATTCATATTGCTAGTCAAAACATCTGGCGGAAATTGGAATGTCTTAACTCCGAAAATAGAATACCTAAAGTGACAAGAAAACTGGTTGAATTTGTGAGCAATTAATTTGTCAAATTATTATCATCTATTTTTATTATATTCTACTTCCACCTAGCTAAGTATTTGTTCGCTATGGTGAACATTTTAGTCTCGTGAATGTTCAGCAGATATATCTGGTGTACCTTTTTTATTGTTTAGAATGGCCTAAAAAACCTAAAAGGTGCCGATTAACGCTCTTCCTGAAGATATTATGGTCGTAACATAGTGGAAACACGCAGCTGTTCCATGTTTCTGCAGTGCGCATAATAAAACCTTGTTAACATAGGTAATCTATGATGTAGATATTGGAAACGTGAAATTTTGGACCTTAATTTTCGATTTCGATTGAATACCAAAATTTATTTATACACAAATACGACTGGTCAACAGTTCATCGATAAGAGATCGAATTAAGTTAAAAGTTGGTAAAACTAAAACCCGACTGCGAGAGGCTTAGGCTGTCTAGCGAGCTAATGAAATAAGACATACACGTCTCGAGAATAGGTATGTGACCATACTTCTCACCGGGACAGCTTTTAAGTTTGTACAAAGCTCAGGTCCAATCTTGTGTGAAGTACTGCTGCCATATCTGGGATGGCCAAGCCAAGTATCAGCTCGAAGACCTGGGGCCTAACCACAACGTCTTATATAGCGTTCTCGTTTTGATATTACATAACTTTTGTCTTGTTTTTCCATAGATAGCGACATAAGTCAAGTAATATCAAATTAAGAATGCTATAAGAGGTCGTGATACTCCTCCTGGACTCGTTTGAGCGTCGTGTTGCTAGGCTCATAGGTGATAATTCACTTGTTTCCACTTTGGCGAGTATGCGCACGATATCTTTGACCAATCCCCTTTCCACCACCGGACTTGGCTACAACACGTACCTTGTAAGTGTTCCATTGTGCTGAACTCATTGTTTCGTCTCTACCTTTATCATGAATACTGATTTTTTTATTGTACGACGGGGAACGTTTGGCCTTCATCTCACCTGGTTTACAAGTTGTGATAAGGCCGAAGGTGGAAGCGAACTTCAACCGGAATCCTCAAAGGATTGACGAACTGGATCTGACACCGGTGGGCGAGCCACTAGACCACAGAGGCGGTTAACAAAATGGAATGGTAAGGTATGGAACTCCTTACTCGTCTGTTTTTCAGCACTAGTACAATTTTCGAGTTTTCACGTACAGTGAGAGGAACGGGTTCCTTTTAGACAAGTGTGCGTCCATCTTAGGCCACATTTTTACTTGTTTTTCAAGAAAAGGTAGTTGATCACTTGGCTATCACCAATGAAAATTCAACAAAATCTTCCTGCCCATTATCTCACTCCGGGTGGGACGTTTTTTTACACCACTCTATTTTGGACGTCATCTCATCAATCACTCCATTCTTGTCCATATCACCATTTACACAATACATCCATCATCAAGCTCCCTTTCTTCTTCCAAGTTCTACGCTTACTCTAATACTAGCTTATATAAATAATCGATTGCAAACCGTACTATAAAGGTTCTATTCGAATACCATCTGTCTGCCTTACGTAGCTTTTTTTTTTGCATCAGCATAATATTGTTTTATGTGTTACATTATGTCACGTAAGATTTTGCAGTATACTAATACAGAGGTATCATCACTACGTGACCTTTAAGGAATCGCACAAAATCAAGAAACTGCGCATCAATTTGTAATTTTAAAGCGCAGAACTGATATCTCGATAGATAAATAACGATAACTTATACGTAAGTATTGATAACAGAAACAAAACAGATTCTCGATTTTTCCTTTTTTTTTTAGAGGATTACACAACTCTTATTTTCACAGATTTAAGGGTTCCGTTCCTAAAAGGGTGCCAACAGGTGTATTAACCTGGTTGGAGAGCTAAACTAAGTTAGTATAGCTTTCGCCATAGTTGTCTGCAGACCGCAACAAATTAGGTATCTATAGTATGAAAAATTACCCGAGAATTAAATATGTAAGCTCACATATTTGGTCTGCAATCAGCCTTGCTAAGTCTCCGCTGTCCATCTGTCAGCCTGTATCTTGACAGTTTAAATTTTCACCGAGTTTGTATTTCTAACGCCGCTTTAGGGGGATCATACAAAAATACTTAAATGCTCTTTTCTACCTCTTAATATTGTCCAATTATATTTGATATTTCATGTAATCTACACATTATTACGTCTTATTTTTGTTACTTTTTTAAATCACTATAGGTACCAGGCCATCTTAACCAGTCATGTTTTTGCGCTGAAACGATGATAAGTCAATATTTTACCATGAACCAAAAACATTTTCGAAAGTAATAAAACGTTTAAACTTAAATTACATTCAATTCACGCTAAACACCGAAACTTAAATTCAATAAAAAATATTACCTATTAATCTCACGAACAGCAACTGTTTCTGTCTGACGCATAAGGCGGCTGCAGAGAACGCTGAGATAGCAATACGTTTGCTAAATACCTACAACGCGAAAACAGTTTCGGTATATAATTATCTTGACAGAAGATAAAAAAAAAATATGTGGTCCATATACCAATATTGATTTTTTTGCCTAGAAATGTGCGTCGGAACGGAACCCTCAGTTTGCATATATCGGTTTATTCATGTATTATAGAAATGTGTGTCGGAACGGAACCCTCTGATTGCATATATCGGTTTATTCATGTGTTATATCTATAGAGTAACTTAACTATATGGCGCAGAACTTTTGAGGATCACCTTAGGATGGAGGTAGTCTGAAGCATTCCAAACTTACGTTCGGCAACATAACAGAATACTATGTTCGGCAGACGGCTTGCAAGTGTGCTGGTCGCCGCTTAGTGGAAAACTAGCCAGTATTCAAAACAGATTTACAGTTCTTCACAATGTTGGACCGGAGCTTGTCCCTCCGTAGGCCAAGACACGTTCTTGGAGACCCGGATGACCCACTCACCACCGCAAACCCGGAGGTGACGGCATCCATTCATTAATTAATCTCGTCACACAGAGAAAACACTACACAGATACACCGACTCCGCCGGCGGAGTCGAGGACCTTTCCGCCTCAAAACGTTACCCTCGGGTATTGTCTTTGACCATTCCTATCCTCCCCACCAAATGGCAACAACCCAAGCAGAGGTCCGTACCTAAGTGGTGCACTTGCGCTTGTTGCTTCTAATCAATTAAATCAATCTTTATGCGTGCGCCTTCAACGCCAGCTAGGTCCGCGCAAAGCTGTCGCCCTCCCGGTTTAGAAACAGGCCAGCGTCGTCCTTTCAAAAAAAAAAAATAACCGCCGGAGCTTGTGTCTATTGCGTTTCCTCTCCGAATCGCAAGGCGAACGTCTATCTACTTGGCCACACAGCTTTGATAACAGAGATCGCTGTAAGTGCTTGTCGAATATTAGTTCTCAGTTCTCACGTCTGTTTGCTTCTCACCGTGATAATAGGCGGTCAACAGTATCATAATCAATTACATAGATGATAAGAGTACAAATATATAATGATAACTGCTGACGAAATAGGTTCCTACTTCCGTACATAATGCTTATGGGTTAGACGCAATCAAAAAAATTATGGTCACTTATTATCAACAGCGTGTAAGTTCACTGATTTTTTCAACAACACCAGTATGGTAAAAATCAGTTCGTCAATCCACGATAGTTATCACTTTTTCTTGAGCCAAATGTTAGACCTTCAGCTCACTGGAAAAAAATAAAAGATGCGGCCTAAGATGGAGCACGCTGCTGGTCTAATAAGAACCTATTCACTTTGGACTTGAATTGTCCAAGATTGTACTGTTGCGGGAAAAGAGAAAACAGACGAGTGCCTGTAACTACAGGCAGCTTCTTCCCTCCTCTCTTGTTTCCCAAGTCTTGTTTTTTTTGTTTTTTTTTTATCTCCATTCCTTACGAGAACGAATGTTAAAACGGCGCATCGATGTTTTCGGCACGATGGAATAATGCTGCAAGGCCTAGTCTATATGGAGCTTATATCCGAGTCCAAGTAGACGGACTTGAATAAATTCCAACCTATGACCTTTATTTCATTACCTGGGCGAGGTTGAGTTCTACGATCGAGCGAGCATTACCAGCTGCCTATCATAAGGCGCTCCCGGATTGACGGACAGCGAACTGCTTGGTGCCTGACTTCGTCAGTCTTTACAGGTCAACCACCAGCGATAGGATCATTCGTACCCGTCGAATAAAGGTCAACGATTCCGTTGCCCTGAATCACCTTGTACGATGCCCGATACTTGTTGGGGTTTGTGCTATGCTTCTAGACATCTATAAGTAAGTTACGTCCGTACCTCAGGTATGCTAAAACTGCAATATGACGGACGACTAATACATGTTTTATTGAGACAGGAACCAAAAAAGCAATATGAGATGAGACAATCAAATTGCTGTCAACGTAAATCAATGTATGTAATGCGTGCAATGTTTTCAAACAAATGGAGATATATGTTACGCCTCGTTAAAGTATGCTGAATGATACGTGTCCGTAGAAATATATAAACTTACAAGTAAGTAATGAATCGAAAGTACCTAGGTACCTACGGTGTAGATTGAAGGTCAGTGACTGACTAGACTAACTACGGATTGGCAGTAGAGATATAAAAGGAAATATTATTGGAAATAGTCAAGTTAGAATTGGTTCTTTGTGGAGATATATGTACGCGTGAAATATTTGTCATTCGCCGCAATGTAGCTTTATTATTGTACGAAGGGAGGTACTTGCCCTTCATCTCACCTGATTTTCAAGTTATGATAAGGCCGAAGTTTAAAGCGCACTTCACCCGGATTCCACAACAAACTGAGGAAATGGCTATCTTACCTCTAAATGCCGGAACACAACAATTTAAGATTTTTTGGTAAGGCGACAGAATTTGAAAAGATGGTGGTAGCTAGCCAGGCAGACTTAAACAAAGTCCTACCACCGACCTAACTGCACATGCAGCTTTTATTTTAAATGAGGCCATATGCTGCAAGGTTGAGGTTCATCCCCAGACGGGCTGCTCAAATAGTGAGTAGAAAATCCTGCTTGCCCTAACTAACGACGGATAAGAAGCAAATATCGAATAATCAAGTTTTTTATGACCTCTTAGAGCATTCTTGTTTTGATATTACTTTACTTTTGTCACTCCAGTGTAGAAAAAAGGAGACAAAAGTAATGCAATATCAAAACGAAAACGTTATAAGACGTTGTGGTAGGCCCCAAGCTACACGTAACTAATAGTTTTTAAATGTTTTTTCCATGTTTGTTCCCTAACTGGCTGAATTTTAACGATCAAAGTTCGTTCAGTTACCGATATAGGAAAAACAATATAACATTTCAAAAATATTGTTGTTATTCGTTTCAAGTAGCCTGTCCTGGCTACATGTAATATGACCTAGTAGTTGCGATATTCACATTTTTGAATCCACTATGTGTTTTGAAGCTACCTACTAACTAGTCAAAAACCTGCGCCCGCGTACCTATTTCTGAGGAAAAACCTGAAGTTGCCTTGCGTTGCGTGCAATCTGCAAATCGTGGGTTCAATCAAGTATCGAGGACCAAAGAGATTCTACGCCAAAATTTCATTAAGTCTTGCACCAATAGACTTTTCGATTCAGAAATGCGGCATGTCTTAAATGCACCAAAGTTTCTCATACATCATTATAAAAACTCACCAAACAAACGATGATGAGCAGCGTGTAGACGTGAACCGAAGCCTCCGGTATGTTCTCGATGTCTTTTAGCGCGACCAACGCCGGCTCAAAGTCCGGCCGCAGGTCTAACGCGTGTCTTAGATGCACCGCTGCTTCCTGGTAACCAGATAATCATATTTTGCCGTAGGAACAGTTATTTAATCACAATTTTTTGGGGTATCAGATTTCACAAGCTGCTACCTTTTTACCTCACTCTAGAGGTTTAGGGTGGAACCTATTACGAAATCTGATGACCGTGATGCCAAAAGAGCGTAGTTTTGCGAGTTGCGTGGCGTGTTTTCCATATAAGAGTGTAATTTTGGTCACGCAAAAAAATAATGAAAAACGCTACTCACAATTAGCAAAATCACGCTCGGCCTAAAAACCCTAGAAATCTAGAAAACCTAGTAGAATTTCCTAAAATCTTTTCTGAGTGCACCTACCTCTACACTACACTAATAATTCTTTACATACCTATGAAATCTTTATGACCTCCTTCACCGTGGCGTTCGCGTCTTAAGAATCGACCCCTCCAACTCAGACCATAGATGTCGTAAAATTCCAGGAACCTCACCAGGAGAAAGGCAGCAGCTTCCTTCTGCGTATAATCTACACCTTCATTGCAATCCACCTGCCAAGCGTGGTGCTTATGGCAAAACCCTCCAGCTTTAGAAGAGGCTCTATTCAGCAGTGAACACTAATGGGCTGTTGATGTGATGAACTCCTTGGGCTGTGCATTGCTTGTCAGTCAGTCAGTCAGTCAGTCAGTCAGCCAGTCAGTCAGCTAATAGCTACACGACGATTTTATATAATTATAATTCTTAACAATCATCACAGAACAACTAGAAATCCTGGGATCTTAGATAATGGTTTAAAATAAAACCAAAAAAATGGTGTAAAGGTACAGTGAAATTTTAAAAGTCCGCGAGTCATTCGTTCGTTTTGTACATACTTGGGGCACTTTTGTATGATGTCATATGAAAAAAATCGCGCACAAATAGTCTCGTCTGCGAAGGCCCCAGTCTCGGGTAGGTGCTAAATGTTTGCAAATAAAAACTAGGTGATATTTAAGTAAGAATTGCGACAAAAAAAAAACTGTGCGTGGTTTTTTTCCATAAGCTATAATAAATAATAATAATAAATATTATAGGACATTAATTTTTACACAGCGCCATCTAGGCCCAAACTAAGCATGGCTTGTAATATGGGACCTAGATTACGGATAGAATACTTAAATACTTTTTTTTTTAAATACATACTTACTATATGATACAACACCCAAACAGAGAACAAACATCTATATTCATCACACAAATGTTTGTCCTGGGTGGGAATCGAACCCACAGCCTACAGCGCAGAAGGCAGAGTTACTACCAACTGAGCTATGAGGCTTGTTTATGCCTATTAGCACATATTAGTTGATGTGTTTGATTCAGTTCTCTACGTGATGGCGAGGTATCAACGCTTTCGAGAACGCATACCTACCATTTAGATGCGGTGACTTCCTGAGTCTAAAATAGTTGTGCAGTTTTTGTAGGGGCTGAAAGTAGGCCACTTACAGACTGGTGTGGAAAGGTTGAACTATTTTGAAATGTTCTCAGGATATTTTAGTTTTGTCTCGGCATTTAGGTTGATTAGCGTTGATGTTACGAATAAATGTATTCATATAAATACACATATAATTTTTCTGTACGTGTGTTTTTCAGTTGACGGCTGGACTGTTTTTTTTATTTAATTTTTATTTGGCAATTTTTGGAATTGTAAATCTAAACTATAGATTTATAATTGTATCCGGTAGGTGGCACTGCGATCGCCACGGGATGACGGAAACGAAGTCCCAAAAACTGTTGACAACTATGCTAACCGCAATACCGCATATCGCCCTTCTCTCGACAGGCATTAGGTAAATCATAGCGTAAGTAGGTATAGATGTACCAGCCTCCCTACGCAGTAGTTACGCTCCAAGCAAAGAACGTGTACGACGCAAGACACATAAATATGTTTTGACATTAGAAGTCACCAATGGTGGCTAACAACCAATGACAAAGACCATCCGGCCGTTCGTCCAGTGACTGAACATCCAATGACAAAGCATATACCTATATTTATTGCGTCTATACACCTTCATTGCATGTAAGCCTATAACCGCTGTGGAGGGTCATTCATTTTTAGCCTGGAATTGTTTAAACTTAAATTATAATAGGTATGTGTTATGTGAGTTCAAAATGTTGGGAAAATAGTGTAGGTACTTTTGAATACCTAAATATTTAAAATAATCTTGAAGCTGACCCATTGATTGACAATCAACGCACAGCCCAATCCAGAGGCCATAGACTTGAAATTTTCAGAAAAACTTCCTTTCGTAGTGTATTATTCACACAAATTATTTTAAGAAATTATCACGGGATGACGGGAACCAAGTCTCGGCGGAAGCAATTATGTCGTTACTATTTTGACAGATATTCAAAATAGTAACGACATAATTGCTGTCAAAACTTTTAGATAATGTTGATGACATACAGAGAGTAATGAAATGACGAAGTTGTGTTAGAATAGTAAATCAATGAGTGCGCAGCGAGCGTGCCCCAGCAGCGATCGCCGAAGTGTCAACTTTTGACTCACATTGTTAGATTCTACTGCAAAAAACGCTGTTTGCAGTCGATTAAATTTGACCGTTACGAGTTCTGACCGTTTTATACAATGTACCTACAAATATAAAACAAAATTGTTCAAGTGGAAAGGGTATATTTACCTGATAATGTCCATATGCTTTGAATATTTCTCCCAGCGTGAAATACTGCTGCCAAGCGCTGCGGTCGGGGGGCTGCACCTCGAGAGAGCGACGCGTGAGGAAAATAGCATCGTCTAGGTATTGCAGCGTGAATAGCACCCGCGCTAAGTTTAGGAGAACCTGTGGGATTACAATTTCTTTTAGCACTTTTTTACTAAAGCAAAAAGTCCAACAACAACACATGTGGCCTCTTCCAAAGAGTAATTATGGGAGGATTTTCCAGCATCACCAAGCTTCTTCTTCTTGATTCGCGCGTTTCAAACTTAATGCATTTTTTTTTTAAGTCATACTTTTTTGGCGCGTTTGAGAAAAATATGTACGATTTTTTTGTGTTCATGAATCATGTGCATGTACTCGTATTTGACGTAGATTGCTTTGTTGTTAAAAATAATGTTTTTTTTTTTTAACTATTAAATTAATATTTGTAATAAGTTAAAATAAATGAAATCTGGAAGCTAAACCTTCCTCGACCAGTACAGAGCAGCCTATACGGTTCCGGCGGTCGTCACTATCAGGTTTGCTTGGATGCAAGTAGAGGGGCATAGCAAACAGTTTTTTTTTTCTATTGTACTACGGGAAGCGCTTGGCCTTCATCTCACCTGGTATCAAGTTAAGATAAGGCCGAACGTGGAGGCGCACTTCACCCGGAATCCTCAACTAACTGAGGAACTAGCAATCTTACCTCTGAATGCAGGAACACAAAAATTTTTGAATTGCTATTATGACGACAGAATTAGGTAAGACGGTGGTATTCAGGCGGACTTCAACAAAGTCCTAGTACCAACCAAACCAAGCACAATATATTGTACTCCCCATGGGGATCGAACCCGGGACCTCTGGATCTGAAATCGGTGGGTTGAACCACTAGACCACAGAGGCGGTTAAAAGGTAAGGTAAGTAGGTGTACACATCCTTTACGGGGCTCCACACTCGCACTGTTTGGTTGATTAGAGTCTATCATACCCCAACTGGCTAGATTTTTCCTTCAGCACCCAACTTGAACACCACGCAATCGAGCTGGTGATTGCTGCGTTAGTAGGTGTTTGTTTGTGCCCACATCTTGTCTTTTAGGCGCTATTTATGACATCATCCACGAGAGTATGAGGGATAGCCTACAAAATCGGCCCGATTTTCTACAGACATTGTATGATTATGCTTTCCATAGATAAAATTATGTGAGTAAGTATAGTATAATTAGTAAACTTACTTACAAAACTTTATCTGTATGATAGAAACCCTCTGGAGCCTAACTAATTTACCGTGTAAGTATGAATGCAGTGGAGCTCACTACCCATTCAAAATCCTAGCATGTTTTTTTTTTAACAAACATGGAACCTTGCATTTTATATTTTATTTGAATTTTACTATGTTGTTTTTGATCTAGCGGCTTTTAGACACTCAGTGCAAATTTCAACTGTCTACCTACACCTAACAATTATGGAGCACACAGTACCCCGGGCTATCTTAGGAAATACCCCTCTAACAAAATCCGTGGATGTCGTAAAAGCAGATAGCAGCAGCATACTTCTGTGAGTTATGATACACCTGTACTGCGGCCACCAGTCTTCCTGCCAAGCGTGGTGTTAATGGTAAGACCCTCTTATTTTGAAGGAGCCTCTGTCCACCAGTAGACAATAATAAGCTGTTGTAGAAGAACTGAAGATACCTCTAAAAATGCCATACATACCTCCGAATTATATGGAGACACAGCTAATGCTCTTCTGAAACACTCAATAGATTGTCTGGTGTCTCCTTTGATTCTCCAGAAGTTGCCGATTTGGTTGTAAAGCTGCACTGATTTCGGCTTCTCCCTTTTGGCTTTTTTCAACCGTTTCTCCAGTACATTTATATCAGACTCAGATACTCCATTTTTGTACGACTTTTTTTTTGTAAATATTAGGGCAACCTATAAAATATTTTTATTTTTAAATTATGATCATGTCACTCAGAAATTTATTTTATTTTATTGAATACATAAGTTGTCAGCAGCTCTATGTTGGTGCAATGAAATAAAACATTAATGCTTTGTAATGGTTTGCTAAATCAGTTTACCTACCTCCTGCCTTTTGGAGGCTTAATTAAACATATGAATTCTAAATTTAAGTACAAACTCTTTGTGTGGTTGACTGACTGACCATCAATGCACGCCCAAACCAGAGATCCAAAGAACTAGAATTTTTTAGTTTAGCTCTTCAGGTTTATGGAAATTAATTCATAACAAATTGAAATTGAAGTTAGCAAATCAAAAATATTACGAACTTCAACTGTAAAATAAAAATGCCTAAATAATTTAACTTACTTATTTTTAATAATAATGTTAATAAATTCTTGTCAAGTATTTACAAGTGTATTTTACTTTAAGGAATTTGATGAGAATATGTTAGTTTTCTTTCTTTGCAGCATTATTAACAATTGGGTCAGGGAATCACCTTAACAAGAAGCTGTTGATACTTGAAGAACAGGAAACTTACTTGTGGTTCAGGTACATTAGGGTGTCTGTGGCGACGTGCCACTCCGACTAAGTTATCATAGTATGTAAAGTTTACTGCTTTTCCGCAGTCTAAGTATTCATCATCTGTATCACCATTTGATTCTGTTGCGGAAATGTCCTCATTTTCAGCGGCAGCTCTATAAAATTCCATGACAATATTAAAATGAAGGAGTACTTCAACTTGATTCCTTTAAGTAAAACTGGCACTTTGAAAGTTATTTAACACATTTTCCTACTATGTATATTGAATCTAGGACAGGACAAATTTATTATGTTTATGTAGTGTGTAGTTTAATATGTTGAGGATACTGGGTGATGCATGTTCATTTATGATCTTATTATAACTTGAAACCAGGTGAGATGAAGGCCAAGTGCTTCACCATCATACAAAAAAAAACTAGTTTGCAGTCAAAGTACCAAGTAGAAAGTTGAAAAAACTAAAACATGATTGCAAAATATAGGAATTAATAGTAAGCCTGTTTCCCAGAGGAGTAGGTAGAAACAATCTACACTTCCTATGATCCTGAAGTACCATTCTTGGTTCATAGCCTTTATGAACCAAGAATGGTACTTTTTATTTTTATTTTATTAGACTGGTTTTACAAAGTTACAGCCTTTATATTTTATAGAAATCTATAAAAATATTTAGAATTGGCATGATAGTTGTCAACAGTCATGAATAAGGCACCGGTGGAGATGGTGAGATGAGTTAGACTCTGACATGAAGGAACGGGCCCAATCAGCCATTTATGGAAGGACTTACATAAATCCTTGTGGTTGTTGCTCTGCAGTGGGACTTACCAGGTTAATATTTATAGCTTGTAACTTTCATTTGTTACCCATTTTGTAATACTAACAACACATTTTAGACCCTCAATTAATTTGTTTCTCATAACTTACCTCTGTTGTTCATAAGCCTGGCAGTCAGTACAAAACATATCAAACCCATGCTTAGTCCATGTATTGCCATAGGCATACACTGTGGAAGTCAGAATATTGAAGACTTGATCCTCTCCTTTGATTATACCTTTTTCTGCATCATCCTAAAATTAGAGGATCTAATATGATACATTTTGTGTAGAATAATGTTGGTCATTGTGTTATAAAAATTATATTCAAGGCAATCAAGGTGGTAAGACTTTGCGACGACGACTAACGTCGTCGCCAATGTGTAAATCTCTAAATCTAGTACACTGACTGATTATATAAAATGTTCCACATAAAATTTACGTAGTTACTGACCTGAGGCAATGTGTTTCCATCCACAATAGTGTCCTCTCCTGCGTTGAGCTTCCAAACATTAGAGGTACGAGAATTCGTAACAATAATTTGAAATGAAAATATATACAGAACCAAACAAGTCAAGTAAGGCGAGTCCCACATTTTCGTAAATACCAACCAAGTTAATCATGAAAACCGATTTTACAACTTACTAATGTAGTAGTGAGTTTCACAAACAATCAAAAGGAATTAGCACGAAAATAGTTAGACACACAATTTCTATTAACTTTACTAAATCCAAATCCACAAATAAATCGCAACTCGCAAGATCTCGCTAGTGCTTTGCTCTGTTGCCACAGATCAATTACTTTTTGACTGTGTCTTGCTTGCTTGTTTTGCTTTGCTCCTCATATAGAAAGCTACTCTGTGCTCCTAGTCTCGTTTGTCTCGTCTCGCCCTTGTGAGTAATAGTATTCTATGGTCCCGCCTAACCCCTCTGCCAGTGCCTCGATCACCCACAGTATCAGTATCTTTATTTGTGCATATTCAATTTATTATTATTATTAAATGTTATTTATCATTAAACTTTCTTATTAAATGTTACCACTTTGATTGTCATTATATGTTTCTGTAAAATATTGAGTACCTATGTGTTGTTAAAGAGCACGGTAAATGAAGCAGGAAACATGGATTTAATTTTGTATTTATTTTATACAAGATTAAATCCATGGTTCCGTGCTTAATTTACAGGGTAATACATACCTGGGTGTGGGGTTGTAACATTTTAGTATGGAGCCTGGCATGCGTAGCCTATAATTTCAATAATGGATAGCGGCCTTCAATACCAGCACCAAAGACTATGTAGCAAACCTACTAAAGTGTCAGGTTGGCTTAATATGTTCTAGAGATTAGTAATAAATTCATAGAAGTACCTGTTATGATACCCATATTTGTTTATTAAATTACAAATCGTCTTCATCGTCGAAGTTACAAAAATTGTGTCCAGGAAGACAACAGGAGGAAGAGGTTGTACATATTGATGCCGCAACCATCACCTTAACCACAATATACACATGACATGGGCACAACAACCAAGAGTTCGCTTTCCTACCAAACACCAACAGTATTGGCTACTGAACATAGTAATGGAGTAGCTTTTATAATACTTTTTGCCTTCTAATCTTATTAAAATAATTTAAAAAACCCATGTTTATTGTTAAGCTTTTTACAGTTTCATATTCACAGACACATTTAGATTAAATGAAAACGCTTATTAAAAAATATATTTAACTGTTATTCACTTTTAATGTCAAAGTCATAGCCATGTCAGTTGCCTTGAAATAAATTTAAATAGTTTTATAATTGGTTAGCCTGTTTTGGTTGGAAATACACATCATTGTGGTATTCTGTTACGATTTTTTACAAGTTTCATAACGAGCTGGATCATTAAGAAATCTGAAATAAATAATATCTGATAGTATTTGCCCGCGGCTTAGATACCTACCTACTTCTTGTGAATAACTAAAACTTCGCCCCGAACTGAGATTTCGTGATGTCTGGTTTGAGTTAAGTATTTAACCACGGATATTTACTCAAATAGAACGTAATTAACAAACGATCAAAGTGTGCTTCCTTTACACCGTACTTACTTAACATACTTAAGCACTCTTTTTATCAATATCTCTTTATTCTTCAGAGTATCCGAGGCACTCTCTTGTTGCCTAACTCTTACTGTATAAAAAAGCCAGAATGAGAGCAAAGCACCTAACCACCGACTGTATGTCATAGTAGATGGGTAGAAAACAGTAAGCGAACAAGTCACCCCTTACTTAAATGAAACATAGGTTAATGTCGTTATGAAAAGTGCTCTCAAAACCGTTGCCTTAGTCGTGGCTCAACAATCTACTCTTAGTAATCTAACTGACTTTACGTTATTCGTGGGCTATATACCTTACGGATGTCGTAAATTCAACCAAGGGGCTTCAACATAAAGGCAACAGCTTTTTTCTAGCATAAACCAAAACTTTAATTGTGCGCACCAATCTATCTGCCAAGCGTGCTGTTTATGGCCAAACCTTACAGTTTTAGAGGAAGTTTTTTCCACATTGCGGTGGATAATAATTTGCTGTTAGGTTAGGTGGCGCCCAAGACTAGTAACAAGGATGCCGAGCCACACTTACTCGCCACTATACTGACGACCTCCCGGAGGTCAGCGTTTACTAGATCGAGTTGGCCCTGAGACAGTTGAAAAATGGAAAAGCCAATGGAGAAGATGGAATTACTTCGGAGCTTCTTAAGGCAGGGAGTTGTCCTGTACTAAAGGAGCTCCAACGTGTTTTCAATTCCGTCTTGAGCCATGGGAGAAATCCAAAGGCGTGGAGCAGGAGTGTCTGGTGCTATTTTTCAAAAAGGGCAATAAAGCCCTGCTGAAAAATGATAGACCGATCTCACTCTACTCTTGAGCCGTCTATAAATTATTGTAGTCTAGGGCAGGGGTCGGCAACTTTTTGAGTCGGAAGAGTCAATTATTACAATTTACAAAATTTCAAAGTTTGTAGAGTCAAAAAGCAGCAGGGCGTACAGCGTACCTCGCTACGCCCTTGTGTAGCTCTGTATACTAATCGTATAAACCAGACCAGATCTAATTGTATAGACCAGATACCTTGTATCTATTACGGTACTTAGACTGTGTTTTGTTTGTCTACTGCATTTATAGGTGATTTCAAGTTCGATCGAATGAGACAACTCGCGTTGTAACGACTCTAAGGATACACTAGATTAATTAGTTACGATTTAAAAGTAAGCGGGTATGCGATCACGCTTTTATTTTATGTCAATAGGTACCTACCTAATAAGATGCACAGACCTATCGCAGAAGATTAGACGCGGGTGGGTAGGTACTAGTATAGTAAAGTGATCCATTGAGAAACATGTTTTTCTAACCTGGATGGTCACTTTGACAATGACATGACATAGTTTGGCAATTTTGACATTTACCTGTTTACAATTTGGTTCTTTGAGTTACGTTACATGTCATCTTAGAATAAAAATCAGATCGATCATATAGTAAAGAGCTGTTTGTGTTTTGTTAGAGATGCTTTAGTTTTAGTTTATTCCTTTATTTGTAAAGGCCGTGTCTGAGCTGTTGGTTATGAATGGATTTACATCATGAAACCGGAAATAAAACCTAAAAAGGAGAGGACGGGTGACAATTGCCGTCCATTCAAACTATAAGTATCTGTGTAATCGTCGCAAACTTGTTTTGTTTTGTTTACAAATTTTCTAATAAAAAAATATTTTACAGCGCATCAAATTCTCAGTTTGACTGGAATAAGTTTCGAAAGGAGGAGCATCATTGTAAGAAACTGTTTGTATGCAATAGGTTATATCAAAATTTGTACCCATCGTAAAATCAATAACCTTTTTCAGGGTTTTGTGGAACTCACAATAGTTCCGCTCAAAGATAATTTGCGTATAATTCGCCTGAACGCGAAGCAGTGTCGTATTTATCGAGTGTGCTTGAACGACCAATATGAAGCCAACTTTCAGTATTGCGACCCATTCCTGGATATCTGTCAAGCTGACCCCAATACGTAAGAATTTGGATTCTTTTTAAAAAAGGCCATATGGCGGTTGGTTAAGTATATTGTACCTTAGTATGTAAATACCTTAAAAAAATATAATCCTCACAAAGAGACACACAATGCAGACTTACCCAGACAAATGTTTATTATTTTCTCCTAAAGTATGGTTGCTACTCTGAAAAATAAGTGTTACGTCTTTTTAATGCATGAACAAAAAATTTAAAAATTGAACTTTGGTGGTACACGGTTAATAGTCACTTAACGGCATAGGCCTCTAATCCTTCCCTGAAATAGTTAATAATAAAAAGAAACCGCAAGAAAGCAATACAGAAGTTAATTACCAATACACAAACAGGCAATGTGAAAAACTCTGTGTCAAGCATTCATTCCCACATGTCAAGAGGAGGGTGATACTGGTTGTAACTCAGTATGACAATATTTAGGTTCAGCATTGCTGCTATCAGTTTTTTAGAGGCCTAATATAATATCCATGTTTCTATTTAAAAAATGAAAAGCCTGGTATATTAGTTAACAGTATGCTTAGGTAAAATAAATAAAAATATTTTGGGATAATCAAGTTTTTAGTTTATTGCTTTCAACATATCTTTTAGGAGAATTTTTAATTGAAAATTAACCAAGGAATAAATGTTTGTCAACAGTTTTAAACAATATGTGTATAATCATTTAAAGATAGTCTTATGTGGTCTGAAGACAGATTTATCGCCCCATTATTGTGTTGGTTAAGAACCTAGTAATTTCTATCAGTAATCTAGTTTAATTGTAAAAAACTATGCCACTCTTGATAGATAATAAAAATATGATAATTTATCTATTGTCTCATGTAGTATCATTATGCATTTAAAAAAATCATGTCAGGACCTCAGGACATAAAAACTTTCAACATAATGATCAATAAATTTACAGGAGGTCCCTGGAAGTATTCTCCAGTTACCACCTAGCAGCCGCACAGAAAATAGACCCCGATCACAACTCGGGAGAGCTTCATATCCAGGTGCCAGATGAAGCAGCTCATTTGGTTGGAGAGGGGCGAGGCCTGAGGATAGGCATTGAGTTCTCTTTAGAGTCTCCGCAAGGAGGCATGCACTTTGTGGTACCTGAGGGTGAAGGGACTCTGGTTGAGGTGAACATTTTTCCTAGACAACAGATCCAAACAAATAATTACAGCCAATGTGTTGTGTGATGTTGAGGAGTACCTGGAATACCTCTCTCCTGCATTAATGTAATTAAGTAGTTGTTCATTATGGAACAATATATGTGCAATTCATAAAAAACTGCAAGCATAATTGGATATGATTATTCTATAATAGTTTTTTTTTTTTATGATTTGCATGTATATTTGCCATTACCTGGGCGATTGAGCTTAGCTTATGCTTTTTTTTTTCATTGACTACAAAAAAAAAGTGTTTTGGTCCCTAATTTAGACCTTGCCAGATTGTTTAGCTTGAATGGAGCTCTTGTGTACTTGGGTACATATTCTAGTGCACCTAATATTAATCATATATCAAAAATTTATGGGGTAAAACAGTAGTCATGTTTCTTTTGTGTAAAATCGTAGTTTTACAAAATATACACCTTTATAGGTAAATATAAAAACCAAAACCCAAATTGTTAGAGCCATTTTCGATATAGGTACACAAAATATATTTATGTGTATATAATATATAAATAAGACTTGGCATTTCAAAATGAACAACAAACTTTGTACGGGAGAATAGAAATCAGCAGTACTCAGGGGCTTTCTTAAGAGTGCAGTGCTTAGACTGTTTTGAGCCAAGCAAAGTTCTATCGGTTTCCAGAAATCAGCGCACATGTACACATACGGCCATACCGCCCGCCTCTGGTTTCCTTGCGTTGACAGCTTTGCCGAGCCTTGCACTTGGAAGCTAGAGTTCACCGTGGATGAGAGCCTCACAGCTGTCTCTTGCGGGGAGCTGGTCGATGTGATCGCGACGCCAGATCACAGGCGGAAGACATTCCACTACCTTGTGAATACGCCGGCTTGTGCGCCTAACATCGCCTTGGCTATCGGGTAAGGGTTTCTTTCAATTGGATTTCAGATCCAGAGTTCCCAATACCGGGCTCGATTCCAATGGGGAGTACAATATATTGTGCTTGGTTTGGTTGGTGGTAGGACTGTATTAAGTCCGCCTGGCTAGCTACCACCATCTTACCTAATTCTGTCGCCATAATAACTATTCAAAAAATTTTTGTGCCCGTTTAGAGGTAAAATAGCCAGTTCATCAGGTTATATTATATTTTATGATATCCATGTACAGATCTTTGATGTATGGTGACACCCAAGTAAGGGTTCTTTATTCAGTTAGATTTTGTAGTATCAACAATAAATAGTAAACTACCAGTTTGTTCAGTCGTGACCAGCTCACAAGGAGAATGGCTAGTAACTCAGGCTTTTTAGTTTTTTGATGATATATTCATCTTAGATTTAGTTTTTACAAAATAGAATTACGAACAATGATTGTAGTCGGCTGGCGTTCCACTATCTTGTGGATTCGCCGGTATATTGTATTTGGTGAGGACATCAATCTTAACATTCTTGAAGTCTTCAAGTCCAGAGTTAATAGGTTCCTCTTAGGCAAGTGTGCTCCATCTTAGGCCACATTTTACTTGTTTTACATGTAAGCTGGTGGTCAAACGCATGACTATCACCAATAAAAAAAAAAAAATATCATACAAAGCTTGGTTACTTGTTTTTTTCTAAGTACTACCTACCGACTTACACCAGCCAATGTAAGATCTGATGATGATCTTGATTTGATATCTTCTTGTCGTCATCAGTAAGTAACCTTTAGGATCAGAAAGTTGAATTCTCATAAAGTTGAAGTCCCAAAATGTATAACTTCCCAGAATGTTGATATCTATAATTGTTGAATTGGTCAAATGTAAGGTCATAAGTGAATGGGCAGGCGCCACATGATTATCCATGCTCAGCGTGGATGTGAATATTATCTACACTGCACAGAAAAACCATGATATAGGAGTAAAGGTTTTAAGTACATACTTGTGATACAATATTAAACCCAAATACAGAACAAACCATCTTTAATCATCACACAAATGTTTGTCACGGGTGGGAATCGAATCCACAACCTACAGCGCATACGGCGCTATTACAATCTGAGTCTGTGAGGATTAATCTTAAAACTAAGGTATTTATTTATTTATTCACTAATAAACAGAGTATAAACAAAGGTTTTGGCTAATAGTGTTTTTAAACTTAGACTAAGTTTGGCTAAACACTAGGTTCTCAATAGTTACTAAAAATAATCGTATTAGTAAACACATATAATCTGTAGGTAGTTACTTAACAATTTAGAAGTGTAATAAACTAAGATAAGCGCAATTAATTGGTATGGGTATTATTTGCAGGCAGGCTCTTGGTCAAACATTTTGATTGTTCACTTATTTTGAATCTCAATATCTTTTCAGGCCCTTTGAAACATACATGGATCCGTTCATGAACGAAGTGACCCACTACTGCTTACCGCACCTGAAGCAGATTCTAAAGAATTCCGTGCGATTTCTACACGAGGCGTTCGAGTTTTACGAGGAGACGCTGTCTACTAGATACCCATATCCTTGTTATAAGCAGGTTTTCGTTGACGAGGTACGCCCTATTCGTATGTACGCTGTACTTTTACTGTAAAATGTGTCAAGCCTTTACAGCTTAAACCTTACTTTTCAGCTGCCTTTTACGCTGTAGATTGTGGTTTCGATTACAATGAACAAACATTTGTGATGCATATAGATATTTGTTCTGTGTTTGGGTGTTTTATTGTATGATATCTAGGTATTAAAAAAAAAACAAGTTATTAAGTTTACTATTCGTAATCTAGTTCCCATATTACAAGCTTTGCTTAGTTTGGGGCTAGATGGCGTTGTATTAAATTGATGTTCTGGTTTCTTTATTTTTTGAATTTCTATTTACGAGTCCATTACGAGTCCAAAGGGCTCAATAAATTGTATTTTTATATGTTTTCCTTTGATGATTAGCTACTATTTTTATTTCCGATTCCCAGACCGAACACGACGCCACAGCGTACACAACGATGTCCATACTGAGTACACATCTCCTCCACTCGATCGCGATCATCGACCAAACCTACGAAACCCGCAAAGCCATGGCCAAAGCGGTCGCCGAACAGTTCTTCGGCTGCTTCATAACCATGCAGAACTGGTCCGATCTGTGGCTGGCTAACGGCATACCTGCGTACCTGTGCGGATTGTACTCGAAGAAATGCTTCGGGAATAACGAGTACCGGTATTGGATTCACCAGGCGTTGCAAGAGGTATTACCAATTATTGTTACCAATTTGCAGAGCCTAGAACATAGACGGCAGGTTGCCAGGCTGTCTGTGTTCCATAAATTCCACTTCGGCGAGTGTGCGCACGATATCTTTGACCTAATCCCCCCATCCCCTTTCCACCACCAGACTAGCAGACGTACGGCTGGCTACAACCCGTACCTTGTAAATGTTCCATTGTGCCGAACACATCGTTTCGTCTCTTTATCATTAATACTGGTAAAGAATGGAATTCCTCGCCTTCGTCTGTTTTTCCGCACGAGTACAATCTTGGAGTCTTCAAGTCTAGAGTAAAAAGGTTCCTTTTAGGCAAGTGTGCTCCATCTTAGGCCACATCTTTACTTGTTTTACATGTAACCAACCCCACATACACATACTGCTGAACCCAGGCTTCCCATAAACGTCGCCACAAAACGATGTCACCCGATCGGGCGGGTATAGCTGCCTCTACCCCTCTTGTGTCCATCAGCCTAGTGGCGCAACTGTCTCCATTCTCCAAATGCCTAAAAAACTATATAAATTTTGTAACTGTACATTATCTCATATTAAATACATAATCACTCACATTTTTTTTTGTTCTAAACTCGGCCAAAGCCACGGACAGATGCTAAGCCGATATATTATGACTGACTTAACTATAACTGGTTTAAAAAAATAATGAACGAAAACAAAATGACGCTTCTGAATCTGACTGAGCATATTAATTGCAGGTGATGGCCTACGAAGAACAGTATGGAGGCATAGTCCTCGATCCGTGGCAGCCTCCGGCCAGTGGCGCGAGAGTAGAATCAAAGGATTACTTCTATTTCCCCGTCAGAAATGTCCAGACCATGTCGCCAAAGTATATTGAAGTAAGTTCCTCAAGACTAAGAAAAGTAGATAAAAAATAAAGAAAGATACATATTTTTTCTCATTTAGGTCAGCTCTTGACCTAGAAACTTGCTGACTTAAGGATGAGGTCTTTTTTTTTTAATTACAACTAGGAGACGGAACAATCAAGTAGCCCTGGTGTTAAGTGCACTTTGCCTATAACAATGCTTTACTGCGTAGGTCAAATCCACAAAGAACATAGCCTACATGGCCGCCCGTCAACTTGAGACATAAAGGTGTTAAGCCTCGCGTGCCTGTAATTTCACTGGCAACCATACCCTTCAAACCGGAGGTCTACTATAATATTACGAAGAGTAAATACTATCTTCTTAAGGACATTAATGTAACACAAAGGCAAAAGACTGGAAGCTGATTTTATTTTTTTGTAGTATTAATAATCAAATATTTATGCAAGCACTTCCTAATAAATAGAATATCAAACAGATGATGATGATAATTTGCTGTACGTCTGAAATTCCTTTTGAAGACGGAAGGCGGCTTAAAGACAAGACATGACTTTCTGTATTCATCATAAAATTCTGCATTGTTAAATTCGATTTCACGTCTTAAATTAAATATATGAACAGAATTCTTTAAAACTATTCTAAACATAATTCAACTATAGTATTTGTTACATAAAATTCCATAAATACCACATTTTGATTTAAGAAAAACCACGTGACTGAAACCCGGTTCGATTCCCAGGGGAGTATAATATTGTGCTTGATATGGTTGGTGGACTTGACTACCTCCATCTTACCTAAGTCTGTCGCGATAGCAACAAAACCGGCATTTTAGAGGTAAGATAGCCAGCTCAATAATAATAATGATTATTGATCTCATTACTGTGTCTTCCGTTCACCAGATAATGAGAAAAAAGTCCCACCTGGTCCTCAGAATGTTAGAACAGCGTATCGGTCAAGAGTTGCTCCTGCAAGTGTTCAACAAGCAACTCTCCCTAGCAACAAACGCGGCCAACACGAAGATTGGCAGCGGTATGTGGGGGCATTTGTTGCTGTCCACGAATTTGTTTGTAAAAGCTATATTCACGGTGACCGGGAAAGATATGGCGGTGTTTGTGGACCAATGGGTCCGAACTAGTGGGCATGCGAAGTTTCAGCTCACTTCTGTCTTCAATCGTAAGAGGTAAGTCATGATTGCAAATCAGAATCAGTGCCCTGTTATCCAAAAGTGTATTAGGTAAAACAGGCTGATAACATTAACATTTTTAAAAGAATATTTCTAGGTTTTGTGCATGAAAAACTTTATTATAGTATAAATAACTCTATCCATCCATGATGGTATTATGTGTTTTTGTAATAAATAATAATAAATGTAAAATATACTAAGTTTAAATAAAATTTGCATCCGCCATGGTAGAAATAGGTTGAGACTAATTTAGTAGATTTAAGAACATACTGGTAACACTTGTTTTGTGCAAATAAATAATTTGATTTGATTTGAAATACATTGACTTACAAAAGAACCCTATGCAAGGTGCATGAGTAGTATTTTTTATAAATGATGGGTTAGCTGGTTGTTGAGCAATTTTCTTGTAACCAAGTGAGTTAGAGATCAAGCGTTAAAAAAAAAACTGGCTTGCTGCGAACTTGCTGCGCTCGACGATAGCTACGTGTAATTTTGTAGGCAAATTATATAGGCTCACTTCGCTTGACAATTACTTTTATCATGTGAAAATTGAACATTTATATTGTCTGGATTGATATCAGAAATGTTTTAAGGCGACTTTGTCCCCATGGTATTGAAACGAAATGTAGTCTTTTTCTTCCCATAGGTCTTAGGGTAGTAAAAACTTCAAATTGTTATTCTACCAAATTACATGAAACTCGGTTCGGTGGCTTAGCCCTGAAAATGTGACAGCCTGTCAAGTCTGTCAATCTGTTTGTTGAATTTAAATATTACCATTATTTTGTCTTACAGAAACACAGTAGAACTAGAGATCCGCCAAGACTGCGTTCACGACCGCGGTATTCGTAAATACGTAGGACCTTTACTAGTTCAACTCCAAGAGCTAGACGGGACATTCAAACACACCTTACAAATAGAGAATACAGTGGTCAAGTCAGATATCACGTGCCACAGCAAGAGTAGAAGGAACAAGAAGAAGAAGATTCCGTTGTGTACGGGCGAAGAGGTTGATATGGACCTATCGGCTATGGAGTAAGTTGAGCTTTATGTTCATGGGAAAAGGGTTGACTTTAATTTCAGTAAATTGAAATGCTCATATATTGTTGCGACACATTATGCTGCATTATATTATATGGTATACTCGGCACTGCATTGTTATCACAACAGTCATACGCTATAGTATACGGTTCTTCCAGTACAGGTCATTAATTTTACACAGCGCTATCTAGCCCCAAACTAAGGCACTGTCTCAAAACGAATGCGCCTTGCCGCGCGCCCGAGACGCTTGCTATGAGTATGTCAAGTATCTAAGCATTGCTTGTAAAACAGGAACTAGATTACACATAGAATACTTATTACACGTTATTTTTGTAAAAAACATACTATACAACACCCAAACACAGAATAAACATCTATATTCATAAATATTTGTTCTGGCGGGCATCGAACCTACAACCTACAGCGCAAAAGGCAGGGCTACTACTTACTGAGCTGTGACAGTGTTGTTTGGATTCATAGATCGTGTTGATCTCTTAATTATTGATAATCCAATGAATTGTCCGACAGGGCCTTGACCCCTTTCAATGAAATCTACTAGAATACCAAAAGACAGGTGCCTTTAGTGGCAATTATGCGACGATACCATTGTAGTGAAGCGATTGGTTTAGAATCGGGACCTTAATATCTGAGAGACAGACTATCCAAAACTTATGTGGGCTTAAATTTTAAAAAAGTCAAAAAAATATTACAGACTAGCTTTTGACCATATCCATATAGAAAATAGCATAATAATGTGCTTCCAGTGGATATGATCTTCTCCAAATTTAATTAAAAACCGTTCAGCTGTTTAGTCGGGAAAAGGTAACTAATAAATAAAAAGTTCATTTGGAATCCATAATACTAGTATGGATCTAATAAGCAAGTTTTCAGCGACTCTCCTGTACTATGGATAAGACTGGACCCTGAAATGTCGCTCCTTCGCAACACCGTCGTCTCCCAACCCGACTACCAATGGCAGTTCCAGTTGCGCCACGAGCGTGACGTCACAGCGCAGAGCGAGGCCATAGGTAATATATTACTTTCGTGACTGAATTCGATTTTTGATATTTTAAAATAGGTTAGCTCTTGATCTCGAGGCTCATCTGTAGTGCTAGTATCTTTCATATCGTACTTATTGCGAATCGCTACGGTCGATACAGTCAACCGAATCGTATCGTTCCTTGCGAGTATTTAACTCCTAACGCATAAGTCGCTAACTCATCAATGTTCATAGATAAACATATAAACTTTAATCGGTAACTTTTACAGAGACCTTTCAAAGTTGATAAAACAATCGTGATATTGACAAAATATTAATCAAATGTCAAAGAAAAGTTATATCCAGTTATAGCCGAGGTTATCGATAAATTCGATAAAAAATTACGAATCTATTACGATTTTGCCTACCAATTGGTAAGGTTAGAACCGAATCTAGACGATTCTAAATGTCAAATTAAGCGATCGGTAAGGACGATACTTGTACTGCTGGTCTACGATGGAGTGAACTTTCCCAGAAGCTATTATAGGCACACCCGCGCACTGACGGAACACAGTGAACTGATTGGCATCGGACTTTGGCAGGAGGTAGGATTTGGTAGGTGGTAGGATTTTGTTTAAGTCCACCTGGCTAGCTACCGCCATCTTACATACAGTCGCCATAACAAAAATACTTAAATTGTTGTGTTCCGCATTGCATCTGCATTTAGAGATAACCCGTTCCTCAAACATTCCGGGTCAGCTGAGCTTCCACCTTCGGCCTTATCATAACTTGTAAATCAAATGAGAAGGCCCGTCGTAAAAAAAAAAGTAGGGTGTCCGCAACCTAAGTGGACCATTATTTGATTGTGTACAAATCAGATTGGGCTAATCAATCAAAGGTTACAATTAGCAGTCTGGTTGACGCGGCAGCTGCTTGCTTGGAACTGGCCGTACGTAACTTTCCATGTTATTACTAATTTTCAGGAAAAAATAAATTATGAATTTTAGATTATGAAATTTAGAGGTAAGATAGCCAGTTCCTCAGTTTGTTGAGGATTCCGGGTGAAGTGCGCCTCCACCTTTGGCCTTATCTCAACTTGTTACCAGGTGAGATGAAGACCAAGTGCTTACCCGTCATACAATAAAAAAGGCCACCAATTGTTTTACCAGTGTCGCTTAGATTGAGTTTTCTTTTATCAGTATTATGTTATGTTTTTTATGCAAGTGGTGAACAATAAAGAGTTAGATAGATAGATAGAGAGATCTCTATCTATCTATCTATCTTCCATCCACCTTTCTGTGATTAGTTGTAAGTACGAGGTCACCATTCAAGTTATGTAAGTTTTAAGCTAATAGTATTCTCGTTTTGATCTTACATTACTTTTGTCTCGTTTTTTCAACACTTGACAGATAGCCGGGCTGGCCACATACGCCACTCCCACTATAACTTTTGGCTATTACATTACGTTATGCACATATTTTGGTATTCATTGAGTTTTTAGTAAAAGTGAAGCACTATAAATCTGCATTATCTCTATCCAATTATACTTGCAAATATGAAATTGGACATGCCATTTCGAAATAAAAGATAAAGTATATTTGTATTGTAGCGTAAAAATCTGCGGCACTAATTTGCATATATTGCTGATTTGCGGTAAAGTGTTTGTCAATTTTGTTTGTATAAACTTGCTTATATTATTTGTTAATGCCTATAAAATAAATGTTTTTTTATTTAATTCTATAGATGCGTTGCATAATTACCCGGAGCCCGCTACAAGGAAGGCTTTGACGGACACGATAGAAAATGAACAGACGTTTTACAAGATTCGGTGTAGGGCGGCGCATTGTTTGACTAAGGTACGTAATGAAACGTGCCGTGGTTGTGGCTCAAGAATCGACACCTCCAACTTAGCATGCCGATGATGTGGTAAACGTTTTTTTTTTCAAATTATGGATTAGTTCTTGACTTCTAGGCTTGTCTAGCTTTAGGTCTAAGCCAGGCTGAGGTCTACGATGAAGCTGGCTCTCCCACGCACCGCGCCGGATTTCGGCAGGAAGGTGATAGCAAGCCAGGTGGACTTAAAAAAAAAACAAACAGATTTTACACAGCGAAATATTATATGGTCAAGAAGTGCAGTAATCTAAAATAAAAAAAATATTTATTTAATATCGGATTTCAATCACTGCATGGTTTCATCACTGTAGAGATTTTAGCTCTCTCGCGATAAGGCCGATATTTGTCTTGGCGTAGGATCGCCTCTGTGGTCTAGTGGTTCGTCTAACGGTGTCAGATCCAGATGCCCCGGGTTCGATCCCCAAGGGGAGTACAATATTGTACTTGGTTTGGTTGGTGGTAGGGCTTTGTTTAAGTGCGTCTGACTTCCTCTTCTAAGGAAGCCAGGTTCTTCGTCTCTTCTTCCTCTTTGATCTTACCTGAGTGATGACACCATGACAATAATTCGTATCTGTTTTGTTCCAGTAGCGTTAAGATACCCCAATCTGTTGAGGATTCCGGTTGAAGTGCGCTTTTATCTTCGGCCTTATCATAACTTGACACCAGTGTTCCGATTCCCAAACATACGGAAAGTATTCGGATCGGAAACATCGATCCGATAGATTTGAACGCTATTCTCAAACCTTTAATGGTTTTCGAATACTTATGCCAAAATATTTATATGTAGGATTTTCGGAATAGCGTTCTCGGAATCTCCTATTGGTAGGACTTTGTTAAAGTCCGCCCGACTAGCTACCACCATCTTACGTAATTCTGTCGCCATAACAACAATTCTAAAAAATGTTGTGTTCTGGCTAGAGGTAGGATAAACAGTTCCTCAGTTAGTTGAGGACGGGTGAAGTGCGCCTTATCTCAACTTGTAACCAGGTGAGATGAAGACCAAGTGCTTACCCGTCATACAATAAAAAGTAAGGCCATTGTTTTACCAGTGTCGCTTCGATTAAGTTTTCTTTTATCAGTATTATGTTATGTCTTTTGTAAGTGGTGAACAATCAAGAGTTATCCATCTATCTATCGTCCATCCACCTTTCTGTGATTACTTGGACTTTCCGAATGTTTGAGAGTGTTATACTGGTGAGATGAATGCCAAGCGCTTCCCCATCGTTGATAAGAATGTAGATCATAGAATTGAAACTTGTGTGGCTATGCAACATAATTAAATAAATGAAACGGTTATTACCACACAATTTTTACGTCGATTTGCTGACGTTTCGAGATCATTTTGAGACCCCTTCTTCAAGAATTGCGCCGCGCGACCGACGAACGTGCACGCGGGCGAAGCTCGTGAAGAAGGGGTCTCAAAATGATCTCGAAACGTCAGCAAATCGACGTAAAAATTTTGTGGTAATAACCGTTTCATTTATTTAATTAGAATGTAGATGGTAAGAATAAACGGTTGAGTTTATTTGTAGGTAGCGAACGCAATGATTAGCTCGTGGGCGGGCCCGCCGGCCATGCTCACGATATTCCGCAAGATGTTCGGCTCGTTCGCGGCGCCGCACATCATCAAGCAGAACACGTTCGACAACTTGCAGCATTACTTCTTGCAGAAGACCATTCCCGTGGCTATGGCAGGTAACCAAGGCTTAAAGTAATCATACCTGCCTTTATCCCACGCTAGCGGCGTCGGCGCTACATGTTCAACCGCCTCTACACACCACATGATCACTGGTTCAACCCGCCGATTTCAGATCCAGAGGTCCCGGGTTCGGGTCCCAGGGGGAGTTCAATATTGTGCTTGGTTTGGTTGGTGGTAGGATTTGGTTTAAGTCCGCCGGGCTAGCTACCACCATCTTACCTAATTCTGTCGCCAAAACAACCATTCTAAAACTGTTGTGTTCCGGCATTTAGATAGTTCCTCAATTTGTTGAGGAGCTTTATCTAAAAATCTACATATTGGTAATATTTTGTTGTATGTGTATTTTGTCGATGCAGTTGTGTTTCAGTGAATATGTTGAGTTGAATACTCAATGGAGTACGATTTTTTTTGTGTGCGATAATGAAATAAATGTAATCAAAAACAAAGAACATAACCATCTACTATTTTATTTATTAGTTATTTGTCACAAAAAACAGCCAACATATAATATGTAAATTTAAAAAGACTCCCGATTCCGCACTTAGACTCCTAAGTGGTCAATTGTGCGTGAGCAACATATAATGTACAAAATATAAAGTTACTATTTTTGTAAAAATCAAATAATTTACAGGATTACGCAACATCCACGGCATCTGCCCGCCGGAAGTAGTACGATTCCTGCTGGATCTTTTCAAATACAATGACAACTCGAAAAACCATTTCTCTGACAACTACTACAAGGCCGCGTTGGTTGATGCGTTGGCTGCGACTATCACGCCCGTCATTTCTGTATTACAGCCGGTAAGTTGTTTTATTCGACGGAAGTGTAACCTTCATCATATAAAAATAGTAAATGTATCTAAGTTAAGCTTATATTCCCCATTGAGTAGCGACAAATTTAATTTGTCATAAATTTATTTCTGAATGGCATGTTTCATTCAAAAGATAATTTTTACATCAATTAAAAAGTATACGCAAGTAAATCTCGTGTTTTAAATTGATGTTTTGATTTGAATCGTTTTTTTTTTCTAAGTAAGCCAATGCTTATTTTTGTATTGAAGTATTAAGTAATACTAATTACTACTTACGTACCATTATATAGGTTGTAACACAGTCCATACCAGAAAAAATAAAGAGAAAAATGGCATGTCCATGGCAGGATCAATTCAGACAATCTAATGTTTTGTACAAATATAATATACCTCAAAATGTACCCAGTACTAAAATTATAAATAAGGCTTTATTTTTGAACTATAACCGTCATTATCATCATTATTATTATTTATATTATCACCTCATCACTAACACATTATAAATAAGACTTTATTTTGAATGATAACCGTTACTATTATTATTGTTATAACATTTCAGGGTGCCCCAATAACAGCGGATTCGCTATCAGCTGACACAAAACTGGTGCTTGAAGAAATAACCCGGGTACTGAACCTGGAGAAAGTATTGCCATGTTATAAGAACACGATCTCGGTCAGCTGTTTGCGAGCTATCAGGAGGTTGCAGCAATGTGGCCATCTACCTAGTACACCCACTATATTCAGAGCTTATGCGCAATACGGGCAGTATATCGGTGAGTTATCTATCATATGAACATATAAAAACGATAAAATATGAAAATGGAACACATTTTTTTTAAAATCAACCAGCCGCATTGAGATTTCGACCTCACTAAAGAGTTGCACGCACTACAATTTAGGTAGGTATTTAATTGATTACCAATCACATTATTATTTTGTAATGCAATTTTAATAGAAAAATGACGTGTAAGTAATACGTTAAACATGTTAAAAGAAAAAAAAACAGTAACTGTGCTCATAACAACTGTTGTTACGTGCACGGAAAAGTCTTTTTACTTCAACAGACTAAGAATTAATTTTCCTGAAATTATAAATGTAAAATTTCATGGTCTTCCTTTTATTTAAGATGCTATGTTACTTGGGAAAAAATAATCCTTGCGATCAAGCCTTTTCTTGGTATCGTAAAATTACGGGTGATTATTTTTTTCAATTTGGCGGGTTCGATTCCCGGTTCACAGGCGATTATTAAAAAATCTTTGCATGCAGTTTTAATTGTTTTTAAAATCAAAATGAAGTCTTCTTCCAGTAAAATGTTCTTCAATATTCAAGGTACTTTCCCTCCATGTGGCATGGCCGTGGGACGCCCTGTATATAAAACTAGTGACAAGCCCGGGGCTTCGTTCCCGTCGTCCCGTGGTAGACATCTTGCAGGAATACACCCTCCAAATTTCTAGTCACTAGGACTAACAGATTAGGCTGTCAGTCAGTCACGCAGTCACGCCAAGCTATTCTAAATTGAATTATGATTATGATTATTTATTTTATTTTTTATATTATTCCTTATTAGTCCTTATTCTTATTATTTTGCGTGACGTGAGATATGACTGACTCTCATTATCATTGCACCGTCAAGCATACCTCTAAAAAGTGATATTTGTAATCGAAGTTTTGAGACTACAAAATATTCACCCACGTGACTTTTTTATTGTACGACGGGGAAGCTCTTGGCCTTCATCTAACCTGGTAGCAAGTTGAGATAAGGCCGAAGGTGGAGGCGCACTGCACCCGGAATCCTCAACAAACTGAGGAACTGGCTATCTTACCTCTAAATGCCGGAACACAACATTTTTTTTACAATTGCTATTATGGCGATAGGCTTAGGTAAGATGGTGGTAGCTAGCCAGGCGGACTTAAATAAAGTCCTACCACCACTTTTGCTTGTACTATAAATGAGGTGTTTCGCCTTCAACACATGATATTCAAGTTACGATAATGCCGAAGGTGGAAGCGCACTTCACCCCAGCAATATGTTTCCCAGACGTGCGCATAGCGGCATTCGAATGCCTAGTAGACTTCGTCCGAGTAGACGGCAAGGCAGAAGACCTGTCGTCCCTCCTCTCGTGCTGTGAGAGTGATCCGGAGCCGGGGGTGAGGCACGGACTAGCGCGGCTGATGGTAAACATGCCGCCGTTCGAACGTGCGCAGAGACACCGGCTGGACACCGACACCATCGTGCACAGGTAACATAACAAGCCTCATAGCTCGGTTGGTAGTAACTCTGACTTCTGCATGTGGGTTGCAAACATGTGTGCGATGAATTTAGATGTTTATGCTGGTTTGGGTGTTGTGTCATATGGTAAGTATGTATTTTCAAAAAAAAAAAAGGATGCTATCCGTAATCTAGTTCCCATATTACAAGCTATGCTTAGTTTGGGGCTTTATGGCGCTGTGTGAAATTAATGTCATGTTATATTTATTTATTTATAATCACTCTGTAGTCAGTCTGTCTTATCATTTCAAAGTAGACTTTTAAAATCTGGATTGTTTTAATCTCTAGCTGGCTTTGAATATTTAGAATACATTGTTTTAGTCACTAGCAGAATTGGTTGTTTAGAATACGTTGTTTGAGCCACTAGCAAATTGCATAATTGAATAAATGAGCTCAAATAAGTTTGGTAGTACCAATTTTCTTGGATCATTCAAAGAGCTTTCGTTAATTTTTATAGAATACTTCGTCCTCTTCTTTTAACCGCCTCTGTGGTCTAGTGGTTCAACCCACCGATTTCAGATCCAGAGGTCCTGGTTTCGATCCCCATGGGGAGTACAATGTATTGAGCTTGTTTTGGTTGATGGTAGGATTTTGTTTAAGTCCGCCAGGCTAGCTACCACCATCTTACCTAATTCTGTCGCCATAATAACAATTCTTGAAAAAAATGTTGTGTTCCCGCATTCAGAGGTAAGATAGCCAGTTCCTCAGTTTGTTGAGGATTCCGGGTGAAGTGCGCCTTCACCTTCGGCCTTATCTCAACTTGTTACCAGGTTAGATGAAGGCCAAGCGCTTCCTCTTCGTACAATAAAATAAAATAAAAGTCCTCTCTTTTATTCCTATCAAATTATATAAGGGTTCGCACCAATCAACTGAGTGTCTCTTACAAAACTCCACTAAAACGCACCGGGGCAGTTTTTTTCATTCAGTTACTCGTTGTCTGTCAAGGTCGTAACAAACAGTAACTTAATTTGCATTTCAAGCCCTAATTAAGCCTAGTTAGGTTGCTATCTATTACGCATCGCATGAGAAAATATGCTACTATTTTCGCAGTGGCGCAGTAACGCGTGCGATATCCTTTGTTTATTTGATCTAAGCATGCATACCTTCACTTATAAGCTGTTTGTATCTTTACTCGTATTCAATACAAAGTACCGTTTCAGACTGTGGAATAACATAAACTGTCTCCTCTCAAACGACGCTAGACTACGTTGCGATCTAGTAGACCTGTACTACACGCTCTATGGATTGAAGCGACCGCTTTGTGTGCCCATCGTAGAAATACAAGCTATGATGAAACAGATGCACCACAAAGAGAGAGAAAGACTCGAGAGGGAAAGGGAGAGGGAACGGGAGCGGGAAAGAGAAAGGGATATGGTGAAAGATGAGCCTACGGTGCCTATGCCGGTTATCAAGCAGGAGATCGTCGATGATGTAAGTGTTTTACTTGTGTGTTTCATATAAATGTCCACTAAAACCTTGGAGCACAATTGGAGTCTTCTAAGTCCAGAGTGAAAATGTTCCTTGATGACGATTGACGGTCAAAATATTTAAAACCTCCATAGGATGTTTGCACGATCAAAAGAATACGACCAAGTGCGAGTTTGACTCGCATACCATAAGTAAAAAAGTCCAAAGTACAAAAATGTAAAAAAAAATGTATGCAGTAACATTTAAGGGATGACGTACTGAGGGTTCCGACCCTCTTTATAACATATAGGTACCTTTGCAGTACACTTTAGGGATCATTTTGGAACGTACTGAGGATTCCGTTCCGACCCACAATATAACATCAAAACTGCGTGTTCATAAAATCGTTTTGGAGTGCGGGTTCGATTCAACACTTGCCTAGATAGTAAGAATTTCTGTTTCATATATTTAAAATGGTTTCATGGATTGGACGTGGATTACAATGGTTTTTGGTAAACTGTAGCTTTCAAACACATCGTGGATTAAAAAAAGTGAAATTTGCCACTACATAAGCTACATGTAACTAATAACAACAATTTCAAAACTTGCGTGAGTCGGGTTTTACTCACGTATACGACCCGTATCACGGTTGAAACCGTGTATAAATGTATAGTTACCACAATGTTTTTGGAATGAAATGTTTAGATTTATTTTAATGGTACCCTAAATTTGTGTGAAGGTTTAACAAATGCAAATATGTTGTCAAATGCATTGAGAATAATTCAACCACCAGATTAAATTCGAAGCGGAGATAGCGGACGCGGAAACGCCCCTCCAGCCGATCGTAGACCGATCGACGGAGCCGATAATGGACAGCGTTCCGCTTCCCGTGCCTTTGTCGAGCATTAAGGAGGAAGAATTCAAGATCGAAGGTCCTTGCATGTCTAGCTTGCCTATCGACATGCCGATGAGGGTGTTTAGCGTGAGTTGCCTTCTCTAAAGTTTATTTATCATTTTACATGGCGCCAACCGAAGACATTGTTCTTTATAGCGTTTTTTAAATTATCGCGATTATTATACATAATTAATAACAAAAACGGGTCTTCATCGCGTACCGTTTTATATTCCCGACAGTTTCGACCGTGTTACAACGGCCGTGGTCCACGGGTAGACTCGTCGGAACATAAAAAGGTACGCGATGAAGACCCGTTTTTGTTTTTTTTTGTATTTCAAGTGATCGCACGTGGTCATTGTTAAATCTTTAGAATTTGAAGAGTTGAGTTTGGTTTTTTTTTCACCTGTTTTTTTGTGTCGCGATTGCAAAACACACGGAAAGCGTTATCGGATCGGATTAGGAAACTTGATGGATATTCCAGAAACCCTATTCCGTACTCTGAAATTTTACAATTTTGAATTAGTAGAACTACCACAGATGATTATAGAATAGACATGGTCTGAGAATAGCGTTGAAATCTATCGGGTTTTAAGTTGAATCCGGCAAAGAATTATGTTTCCGATCCTAAAACTTCCCGAAATTAATAACTATATGATGTACGACATTAAATTTTTTTTTTTATTATACTACGGGGAGGTAAAATTAATCACTTTTTTTTTTATTGAACGACGGGGTAGCGCTTGGCCTTCATCTCACCTGGTAACAAGTTAAGATAAGGCCGAAGGTGGAGGCGCACTTCCGGAAACCTCAACAAACTGAGGAACTCGCTATCTTACCTCTGAATGCCGGAACACAACAGTTTTAGAATTGTTATTATGGCGACATAATTAGGTAAGATGGTGTTAGTTAGCCAGGCAGACTTAAACAAAGTCCTACCACCAACCAAACCAAGCCCAATATTTTACTCCCCTGGGGATCGAACCCGGGACCTCTGGATCTGAAATCGGTGGGTGGAACCACTAGACCACAGAGGCGGTTCAAAATCGCTCTCACCTGATTTACAAGTTATGATAAGGCCTAAATTAGGAAATAAGGCCGCATGATTCCCTTAGTTTTTAACCCTTGTTACTCGTACATTACCGAGTTACATTACCAGCAATGTACAATGAAAAATCTTCTTCTCACAAAAACATTACCCATGTACTACCCGAAGAATATTTAAGAATATTTTTCATTTCATTCTGTTACCAGATGATTAATTTAACGAAATTGGTGATTGTGCCTGTTTTTTATGTTTATAAACACTACTCGAAGAACCTCCTTGGTTTTGCACAAGGAACTGCGATTTCTTTGAACAAAACATAGGAAAAATATTTACATCCTTGTACATAACTGGTAATGTAATTGGTAATGTACAAAGAACCATTTTTTATTAGTACATTACCCGGTTTGGTGAAAATAATATTTTTTCCTTGTACATTGCTGGTAATGTACGAGTAACAAGGGGTTTATAAGTGTTCCGCTGTCGAGCATTTTGAAGTTTGCAGTAGTGGGGCTTGTCTAGCATGTTTATTGATATGCCGTTAAGGGTGGTTAGAAAAGGTAGCCTATGTCCTTTTCCAGTGTAGAAATGTTCTAACATACGGGAAAATTTCGTATCGGAAATATAGAATCCAATAGATCTCAAACCCTTCTTCAAAAACTTCTGTGGAAGTCTCGAATACCAATGATTTTTTTTAGATATAAGAGTTCAAATAGCGTTTCCGGAATCTCCATCGGAAGCTTCCGAATTCGATCCGATTAGGCCTCCCGTATGTTTGTGAATCTGGAACAATATCTGTGTAAAATTACAGCTCAATTCGTGCAGTAGTTTTGGCGCGAAGATGCAACAAGCGAACATCTAATCTTAACCTTCGCTTTCATAATATTAGTAGGGTGGAATAGGATACTAACAATTAATACCGATTTTGTTATTCCATTTTAGTTTTTCCGAACTTGGTAAAGATATGAAAGCGGCCAGCGCATCATAAGTCACTTGCTATTTCGAACTGTGAATGCGGTAGGACTGTGTTGGAAGGAGACATTTCTTGATGAGTATAAATAGAGATGTCACTAAAATAATATGCAACAAAAGAATATATCAATGTTGTAACAGCTCTAGATTACACAGATTAGGGTAAACTTTTGGCCTCTTGTCTTGTTTTGGTTTTGACCAAACATTTACCCCACTTATATAAATATAGATTTTCCATGTTTTTCCATATAATGCAAATTGACAATTGAAAGCAGATTGAAATCGTTGCATTAGATTATGTCTATGAATAAAGATTAAAGTAAAGATTGCAAGTCTTGAGACTTACAATCTTTATTAGATCATTTAATGAATGCCGATGTCATAAAAAATAAATTTATAGTATGATACAAATCCTGTTCTACAAATTCGGTTTTGTTATCTACATCACATGATTACTCATTCATGAATATTTTAATGCTGCGATGCAGAAAGGAATCAACCTGATCCAACGTCGCAAGGAACGACTATGTCTATATATAAAGGTATTCCTGGATAATAATAAGTTTGTATTTTTTGGTTTAGAACAATCAGTGGTCCACCTACATAGTTCACCTGGCTGTACCACGGGGAACTTTTTTTTCCCGAGTCGTGACACCACGATATCTTGAGTCCGCCTCAAAATATCTGGGCTTTTTTTTCTTTAGATGGATGACCTATGTACCTACATGGTTTTTAGAATGTATCGCGCTTGGTCCACCTGGCTAGAGAATACGAACTTTGGTAGGCAGATATCCAATATCTGTCCGAAGTATCAGCTCAATCCGTACTGTATTTTTGACTTGACGTCATCCAAACCAACCTTAGCATTTTTTATATTAGTGGGATGTTGGATTCTATTGCCGTGACGGTCTCTTGAGAATCGAAACCGGCACCTCAGCTCGCGGATGTCGTAAAAGCCGAATAAGGGATCTTAACAGATGAAGGGCTTTTGTTAACGCTAAGCTTACTTTTATCTCAAACTTTTACTGCGATTATCAATCTTACTAAGCGCGGTGATTATGGCTCGGTACAGTTTTGGCCAGCAGAGGTCATGAATCGGCTGTTGAAGAGGATCCTAAGCCGTGTTATCGCTAGTAGCGATATCTATGCATAGTATTTCCTTCATAGCTACTCGGTGACCGTGGAATTTTCCTTTTAGCAAGATGATACGAAACGCGAGTTTATATCAGACAACGCTGTGGCGCTGCCCGGCATACCCGGGCCCTTGGGTCCTATCGGCTTTGAACCGGGCATGTTCCGACACGGGGGTCAAGATGACATGGGCGCGCCTAAGGTCAGTACTCACTATGAATCTAGATAATTAATTTAGGACGTCCAACGGATCTATACACAAAGTTGCGGTATCATATCTTAGAGCTATTTGTATTCGCAATTGTAGGATGCCAATGACATTGCTGTATATTCTAAAATGACTTGCCTATGACGCTCCCACAGCCCTTTAGGATGTATGATGCCAATTAAATATGCTCACATACATACTTTGGAAAAACATAACCCTCCTGAGGCAGTTGGGTAACGCCCAAGTACAACGACGCTTGAACTTATTATTGAAGTGTGGGTAAAATTTCAGTGTTGGTTTATTTTTCTATACGATTTCCCCACACTGATACAATAAAATCGAATACTTAGGGGCCCGATTCTACTGAATCAATCGCTTCACTATGACAATGATAAATTAATAAATTTTCTTTTCATTTCAATGATATCATCGCAGAATGGCCACTAGAATATCAAAAGGCACCCATAGTGTCGATTCTTCGTATGCCATTGTCTTATAATAACTAAACTATAAAAACTGTGATAAACATAATTATAATACTAAAAAAAAAAAAAAACTTGCTGTTCCCACAACTAGGCTCCATAAAGTGAATAAATTCATATTTCACGTTCATAGGGCAAACTGTATGCTTTTAAAATAAATTACCAAGTGATATGCTAAGCTTGTCAAATAACAAATTCAAAAATGTTGTAAAACAAAAGCTATCCAGGAAAGCTTATTGTAAAATTTTAGATTACCTAGAAGATAAGAAAGCCTGGCATTAAAAAAAAATGAATTTGCTCCAGTGAATCAATTGTGATTAGTAATATAATGAAAAAAAACTAGCCCGAGGTTCTTGCCTTTCTCCTTGTGTGCTAGTCGCGATTCCGAACAGGCGGTAAATTTGACGTTTCAAAGTGATCCTAAAAATGTTTACTGAATAAATATATTTGACTTTGACTTTTGACATTGTCATACTAAGCAATTGGTTTAGTAGAATCGGTACCCTGTCCGTTGGAAACAGTTCATTATAGGTACATAGAGCTCAATGACAAACTGTTTCTTAAGTTGAAGTCACAGAAGTCTAGACTTAAACTGGTATTAACGTGTAAAAAAATCATAACATGCATATTGATTACAAACCAGAAACGTTTATTTAATGTAAATTATCATGTGCATAATATCATGTGCATAGTTTCGTATGCAATATTATGCAATATTATCCATTAGGTTTATAGAATGTTCTTATATTTTTTCATATTATTATCACATCTTTACTAAATATCTGCAATAAACCACCAACTCCATACTATACAGGGGTAATCTAGAAGATGTAGTTAAGTGCGGTTATAAGAAAAAAACATCTTTGTTTTCGTATTACAGCAAGTTTTGTAAGTAAAACCCATTTTCAGGCGAAGAAAAAGAAGCGGGACAAGAAGAAACACAAACATAAGCATAAACATAAACACAGCAAAGACAAATCTAAAGAGCGGGATAGGTCGCGACCTCCTTCCAGCACTGACCATTTGAGGATCAAAGATGAGACCAGAGAGACCCTTAGCTCATTCAGTTCTAGCCAAAGCCCTTCCGAAGGCATGGACCTGACTACCACGCCTAGCAACATGAGCTTCTAAACACCGTTAGCAAAAAACGGGCACGTTTCAGGATACTGTCTAATACGACAACATCAGAAAAAAAAACGATCTATCCGTCAACCCCGCTCCGTTGCTGACCATTAATAAGAGATTCAGAACACGTTAAAAAAAATCCTTTGACTATAGGATCGTCCTGAAGACCATTGGGATAAGTCGTGTACACTGTCTAATACGAATTATCTTAGTATTAAAGATCAGACTTAAACCTCATTAAGTCCTAACCCAAGCTATTTTGATTAGAAGTGACCGCAATTTATATCCATGTTAAGGTTACCAAATTGTCCCATTTGACAATGATACCTATCGTTAATTCACTGCGAATTTCGAACAAAGTGTAGATAGATATATTTCGTAGGGCATTCCAGCTCGCAATGTAGGATAATTTTATATTCCATAGATATTTTATTCAACAGATAAAGATCGTCATGAAATTTATGATCATAAGTAAAAGTTTTATATGTCTACAGCTTGTTTGATTATCTTCACATACAATACATGTCTTACCACCTCTGCGGTTTAGTGCTCGCTATTGTGTTACGTTGTGAAACCCAGAGGTCCCAGGTTCGATCCCCAGGAGGGTACAATTTTGTGTTTTGTTTTTTGGTAGTACTTCGTTTGTCCGCCTGGCTAGCTGCCACTACATATACCTAGTCTTCGAGATAGCAACAATTCTAAAATTGTTGTGTTCCGGCATTTGGAGGTAAGATAGCCAGTTCCTCGGTCCATTGAGGGTAAAGTGCGCTTTTTCACCTTCGACTTTATCATAACTTGAAACCAGGTGATAAAAGGCCAAGCGCTTCCCCGACGTACAATAAAACAAACGTGTGGATAAGTGTGATGTAGGATATTGATACAGGCAGTAATTCGAGACTCCTTAAGCCAAAGCGGTCGACTGACTTTCCCCTAGTCATGTTACGAACAATTGAAACAATATGGTTGTTTGATAAATGTCTAATGTCACTTATTAGACAGAGACTTATTCCCTGTATTCCCGTATTTTTTTAAAGCTGATAGAAACATAATATGTCGGAAAATGTTGAAATTTGGTAGGTATAAAGAATTTGGTGACTTTATCACGCACGGGCTGTGTAAATACGTGAATTCAGGTTTAAAGGCTTGATGTTGGCTATAAATAAATAAATTATTATTATTAAAAAAAACACGCCGTCTAGCATAACAAATCACGTAATTGGAGGACTAAATCAATTTTCTATAATTTTAGCATGCATGGTTTTAAAGCTATCGAATACAATTTATAGAATTACCGGATTAACTTTAGTTTATCTACAAAACTACGGAGTCTCAATAAAAACATAGGTAAAGATAAAGATAACTTATTTGCTGTACATATGTGCTAGTTTATATGAACGTTAGGTGTTCCTGCACAACTGACATTCAAGGGAGGCAAGTTCAAATCATGCGTGCGGTTGTTTTTTTTTACCAACATTTTTTTATCTGCTTTTTCTACATTCTAAGGCCTGCATTACAGGTCTAGTTATTTTTTCTCTTAGTGTAAAATAAACATACCTACATAGTACGCATAGTACCTCTACACGCAAGATCGACTCGCACTTAAGCGGCTTTAAAAAAAAAACAGTTATAAGACTTCTAGTGTATCTACCTACCTAATCCGCGTTGCACTCACGATTTTACTTGTTGTGAATATCTATGGATGGAAATAAATGTAATATTTAATACGAAATCTCTTTATTTTATATAATTTTACCTTATGTAATTGTAGAGTTTTTATTTAAAGAGCTTTATCACAAAAGTGCGATTTCGACATCATCTCGTAAATCATAATAATAGTTAGTAGTGCCGGGTAAGTACCTACGGCTAATTATATAACAACCTGGCGCCTAGGTACCTGGCCTAAAAAATATTGCTAAGCAGTCTGTGGAAGTAATATTTTGAATTCGGTACCTACGTTTGAGAGAAAAAAGCATCAGGCATAAAACGATTCGACACGAACCACACAAAAATACGATGCGTTGACAAACTCAAATTATCTAGAAAAGACTTCGTTTTAAGGCTTAGTACAGTAGGTATTATTTTATATTCAGTGGTACCACATTTCATCAATCATTATCTTGTTTTGATGAATCCCGTACGCGGTAAGGCTGAATGGATGTCGGTGTGGTAGGTACTAAAAATAAGTCTGCTAGTTAGCTTTATACCCTACCCCAAAGCGCAGTAAAAGCAAAACTTGATGTCAAATGTGATTCATAATTTTTGATTTTGAATGTCATCATTAGCCGAAGTCTTGACTGCCCTAGGTATTACTATTTTTAGCAGGAATTTTATATGAAATTCAGGCATCATCGAGGTCAAGTAGCTGACCCATTATATATATATAAAAGAATGAAATTGATATCGCATTCAATCGATCTTCGAAACCTTATCTGTTTGAATCACAAATTGACTGCCTGTTGTAGGTAGTAAGCGTTCAGTATTATTTGCGGCGACCTATTGAATGGTCTATTAGCTTGAACTTGTTCATTTGGTTCCTAAATAAGACGTGGTTTCGTATTTTTTTCATTTCATTGTAAAGAAATGGCGAATCTACAAAATGGACACTCGAAGAAGTTGGATGTCGTAGTCGTTGGAGGTGGATTGGTAAGTTTTCATACCTACTCATTTTATGGTTTAGTATTGTATATGATAGCGTGAAAAGCTTGTTGAAATAACCTTTTCTTTCTAAATAATTGAGCTGATATTTACTATATTAGGTGCATTCTCGTGTTTCTTTACTTTAGAAAATGTAGGTAAGTGGTAAGTAGGTAAATAAAATGAAATAGGTAGCGAAAATGATACAATTTTACCTACTTACATTACAAATGAGGGGTATGGGTGATGGTCATGAAGCTGCAAAACTAGTATCTACTCAAATTTCAAAAAGCTATAGGATGATTCTTAGTCATATGCCATTTGTCAATAGCCCTTATTATGTTTCGATAAGATTTTAAAGCTCTGACCACCAATTAAGGGTCACGGGCATAATTCTAGTTTGAAACATTTGGATAATTACGTGTGACAAAGTTTTGGTTAATTTCGACCATCTGATGGCCAGCATAGGATGGACAAAATATATGGTAGGTAGATACTTTTAGTTTTAGGCACAGCTTTGTGCTTTGTGGATTTGAGACTTGGGTGTTTTACATGAGCTCAAAATTGACGATGTTTTTAATCTTGTTTAAGTTATCTGTATTGCAGTAAGATAGTTGGTATTTTATTTATAAATAATATAGTTCGAATAAGATTATCTTAATGGTGGATAATAAATTAAATTCAAATGCAAAATAAAAGACAGTCCACACCACACAAGCTAACTTGCCTTATCGTAATTGTACCTACCTATCGTATAATAATCGGCGAAACAAGCATACTTTTCTCAATATGCAGAGGCTTTCCTGTTTATGACTTTATTGTCAATTATATCTTCATACCTACTGTAATGCATTTACATTTTAGTAGCTCGTCATAAATTATATGATATGATATAAAACTTCAAAGACCTATAAACCTTGTTGTCAGCTGCCGAATTTGAGCTTGTCAAATACCTCACCCTCGGCACGCACAGGCTGACAGGTGGAGGACCGATGGCGGAGGCATTTTAGGGTTCCGTTAGCACCCTTAAAATTCGGTGGGTTCGGAACCCTAAAAAGTTGACTACCGTAGGAAAATGGACCTGCGTAAAACTAGCTTAATCTGAGGCTGCCTGACGTGAAGTTTGAATTTTGAACGCACCCTTCGTCTGTAATCAACAGCTTGATTAACCTAAATAATAAACTATATCTACTTGATGTAGGTAGGTAGCCTATACCCTATACCTATATTCCTCGAATCCTGATCTTGTACACATTGGAGTAGGTACTTTTATTCATCCTGCGATATTGGAGGTATTCATGTTTGCTACAGACTAGGTACTAAGGTTTGTGCTTATTTTACAGGTTGGTTCGCTGGAAGCTTTATATCTAGCGAAAAGAGGACACAAAGTACGTTTGTTTGAGTACCGAGAAGGTAAGTAAACAAGATTTTTCATTTGACTAATCTAGGAATAATGTATGAATACTTACTTTTTTCATTATTTATACCCTATAAACTTATGAAGCATATTAAACACGAAACATAAAAAATTGTGAAGGTATATTTTACACAAAACAGTAGATAGCCCGAAACTAAGCAAAGGTTGAACCTAATAGGAAGATTTGTACAGACACTGTGCTGTGTGGGAATCGAACCCACAACAAAGTGCAGAATGGCATAGCTACTAGCAACTATAAGCTGTAAGCCTAACTAATGAAAGCCTTCATTATTTAGTCAATGAACACATTCTTTATTACATCAATTAAAAACCATTCAATGGTTAGATACATTAATAAGCTAAGTACCTAATACTACAAGCGGTACTTGTACTTAGCCATAAGGTTTAAAGTAAAAGACAACTTTTATTTCACACACAGGTAAGGCAAGCTACTTCTAAACTACTTCTAACATTCAAGAATTGAGAGAAATCGTTTTCTTTGTCCAATTTTTCATAATTAGTTGTGTTGTATTTATGTTCTTTCGTATCATAGATTTTTATGATTTTATTAATAACTAGCCGGCACCGTGCAGTTGCACTTGCGCAAAGTTTTTCAAAGTTTATCAATATTATAATCCTGGGGATTACTGTAAATTTTTTTCCTACAATTGGGAAACTAATTTGCCGATGAGCTACGACAGTGTGAAGTCCAGACGCCATGCGCCATTCTCACTCAATATTGTAAATAAAGTACCTTCTCTTAAAATGTTCAAATTACGAGTGTTTCCCATAATCACCTCATCTCTGGTTACAACCGCCTCTGTGGTCTAGTGGCTCAACCCACCGATTTCAGATCCAGCGGTCCCGGGTTCAATCCCCAGGGGGAGTACAATATTGTGCTTGGTTTGATTGGTGGTAGGACTTGGTTTAAGTCCGCCTGGCTGGCTACCATCATCTTACCTAATTCTGTCGTGTGCGTTCTGTCGCAATAATAACAATTCTAAAAAAAATGTGTCCCGGCATTTAGAGATAAGATAGCAAGTTCCTCAGTTTGTTGAGGATTCCGGGTGAAGTGCGCCCCCACCTTCGGCCTTATCTTAACTTGTAACCAGGTAAGATGAAGGCCAAGCGCTTACCTGTCGAACAATAAAAAAGAAGAAGGTACAACCTAATGAGTACTCTGTAAAGCCAAATAGAAATAGAAATATTTATTTGATAACGATAAGAAGCACGATAAATACAAACGAGGCGGAATTAACAAAGTAAGGATAGGCAGCATAGTGTCAAATTAAAAAAAATAAACAAGCAAGTACAAGAAATATATACGTAACGCTGCTAAAACTGTCACCCATCTCCTGTTATCATCCCTTAGTCGCCTCTTAAAACATCCAAGGCCATATTCATTTCGGGGTATCCGAGTTCCTCACATCAACACAAGATCACCGATCCGCTTGCCAAGCATGATGGTAAATATACATAAAGTGGACGTATCTTGTGAGCTAAGGCTAAATGTTATTTATTTAATTTGTTAATATATTTTAGTTCATGGTATCTTTTGAATGATAATGTCCGATTTGATTAATTAAAATAGGTACTGGTACAGGTACAGCCTTGAATACAAAGTGATTCTTGGGATAGGCTTGCGTTTGAGTGCTGTCTCGCCTGACTTACCATCAATTATGCAGCCTACCTAGAAAGAACCTATTTACTCTAGACTTAAAGACTCCCAATGTTGTAGTGTTTGGAAAACAGACTCAGGTATAAGTCATCAGGAGGCGGTGTGAGTGGTGAGTGTATAACCGCTTAGTGCGCGAGGAAGGTATATCCACGATAAACAGGTGGCGCATTGCTAAGCGTCTGGTTGTCCGCGAAAATAATGGGGATGGCGAAATCGGATTGTGCAGTTCTGCTGCACACTCCGAAGTGAAGTACCTATCTGATGGAAAACTGATAAGCATGCGACCGTGCGCCGATGATCGTGGCTTTGAAGCCTTGCCTAGATGGTCTCGTCATCGCAAATTATTCTCTTGACTCTTCTCCCAATTGTTTCCAGAGCCTCAAGCTAGCTAAGCCAGATACTACTCTGGTCTATAATCAACAGTTTTCGCAGCGCACGAGATGAAATAAATTAGATCGGTAATTTTCCTTCACCTTGGGTTACATTACATTATTAGTGTTTTCGTAAGCATCCCTAATAAAACCTAAAACAAAATTTAGTCTTTGTTACTCAGTGATACTATAGCATTCTATTGGTGAAAGAATTAATAAAATTAGTCCAGTAGTTTTTGAGTCTATTTAATACAAACAAATATATAAAATATATTTGTCACAACACAGCCCCGGTGAGGTCGATGCCAATTTAAGGTTTGTTCCCAATTATACAGATTTTTATTACATATTACTGTCTCTACAAATTCCCAATTCTACAGACTCTTAATTTTACAGAGTCCCAATCCTACAGAATCGTAATTCTACAGAATCCGGTTCTACCGATTCCCAAATCAACAGATTCCCAAATAGATTCGTAATTCTACGGATTTCCATCTTCACAGATTCCCAATTCTACAGATACTTATTTAGCACTACAGATTCCCAACCCAACTCAACCGATTATTATGATTAGTGATAAAAAAAATTACCTGCTTAAAAACGGATGATCAACCTTCCCCAGCACTGATTCACAAAACAACAGTTTTATTTTACCTATTAAACATTTAATAGTCGTCAAATTTTGAAAAAGTCTCTTCAAGACAACTATCTTCCGGCAACTCACTAACGATGCTAATATATACTTCAATTAATAATTGAATAAATAAACACAAATACCTAGCATCTGAATGACATTGCATTTACGCGACTCAAGATAAATTATGTTATACATAATATTTTTAAAAGATTTAAATCGTTTCAACCAGCCAATACTGTCTCATTGGATGATGGTTCTGCATTAAGTGTAACTTAATGCAATAGAGAACTGAGCAAAAATAAATATTAGAAATTATTTGATATTATAGCTATTTATTATTATTAAAACCTTTATTCAGATACTTAAAACACGTAATTAACTTAATTAGGCCGCTGAGAAGCTTAGAAAGGCAGCTGCCGTTCTATCTGTGTGCCTTATTTCAGCAAAGGCATCCCCCAACTTCCTCCTCTCCTCTATCCTTTACTATTCGGCTCAAAGTATTCCCTGCAATTTCTGTGATCTCGTCTTCCCACCTTTTATGTTGCCTCCCTTTAATTATTTTCATATAAGTAGGATACTAACTCATGACATTTTTGCTCCATTTTTCCATACCTCTTTGTGTGTACCCTATCCATCTCCACTTCATTTGGGAATTATAGCATTTGGTATTATAGCTATAACTGAAATAAATAACGTTTGTTAAGGTGAATAGAACAGAACATTAAAAGCCAAAAATAATATATTCTTTCTTTTTTTTACAGGATGGCAAACAAGCTATAATTCCCATTTCTACGAATTCACATGTCTACGTGGGAATCTGTAGAAATGTTAATCTGTAATATTGGGAATCTGTAAAAATGGGAATCTGTAGAATTGGGAATATGTAGAAACGGGTATCTGTAGAAATAGAAAACTGTAGAAATGGGAATCTGTAGTATCACAATCTGTAGTCTTGATATTCTGTAGACGTGGGAATAATTCCAATTTAATACATTCAAGAGTTCACACATTTCAATGAAAAAAACAATTTCACCTTGTTACTGAATCTTAGACTAACTAATCACTGCAAAAATAATTACGGGGATTTGCCCAAATTCATGTAACATTTTTCAAGTCAATCCTTAAGTCGTTAAGTAGGTACCTACTTAGGTACTTATTTGTAATTGTATTGAATGTATGTAATGAACATCTGCCTAAGGCTACTCCTCGTCGCAGTAATCTCTTCGCACAGAAAGCTATTTTATTAACATTTAACATTATTATGTTTCAGGGGGTTGACTTCACAATTCACTATTTGTTTTATTATTTAATCATACAGTTAAAAATGGAAAAAACTATTCTTTAGGCTTCAGTATCGATATCAGTGGTTCTGTTATTGCATTCTGTTTTTAGCAGACTTCAAAAAAAGGAAGAGGTTCTCAATTCGGTTGTATGGTTGTATGTTTGTTACCTCAGAACTCATTTCTCAACTGATTTGAAAAATATTTTGTTGTTTGAAAGGATATGATCCCAAAATAATTAAAATCGGTAGTTTGGCTTGTAAATCAAAATACATGATAATAGGAACTACTTACAATTTGTTCCCATTATCCTGACATAGTGCACCAGGGGTGCACTGCACCTTTGTATGAACCGATTCTTAACATGTGTTGTAAGTATCTATTTTTGTTCTCATGATTGCGTAGATATTTCCCAGAATCCCGTATGATTGCACCCTCGCGCGACTCTCAAATAGGGTGTCGTAGACCTTGTGGTGTCGTAGATTTTACAACGAAAAAAGCCAAAAATATGTTTTTTTTGTAAAAAGAAATAGAACCGACTTCACCCCTAAAAACTTAACTAAAATTCGGTTCGGGGTTCGTCTTTTTTCAAAAATAACTTGCATTGGATTATAAATCACTTATTTCTTTTCTTGTTCATAGTAATATAAAAACATCTAAAACTAGCTTCTAAAAAATCGATGGATATCTATCACTAAAACTCAACAGACGAAACCTATTATCTTGTTATATAAAGGTCTCGGACATTATTTAGATTAGAGATTAAGATCTATTTAGAGATTAGAGATCTCTAAACAAGCCGAAAGTTGTAAAACCAAAACCCGATTATATTAACATTATATAGCCCATGATTGGTCAAGCAACTAAGAGGAATTAAGTATTCTGATATCTGTGGACACCAAACGCTCCTGTGGTCTAGTGGTTCGCTGGTGACGCAGCCAGAGGTTCAAGGTTCGATCCCTAGGGGTGTACAACATTGTGCTTGATTTGGTTGGTGGTAGGACTTTGTTCAAGTCCGCCTGGCTAGCTATCGCCAAAACATAACAATTAAAAAAAATGTGTTCTGGCATTTAGAGGTAAGATAGCCAGTTCCTCAGACTGTTGAGATTTCCGGACGAAATGCACTTCCACCTTCGGCCTTATCATAACTTGAGAATCAGGTGAGATGAAGGCCAAGCACCTCACCATCGTAGAATAAAAAAAACAAAGACAGCTCACACGTCAAAATCTATGACTACCTCTCCATATAGATTTAGTGTAGGTAAGTATAATGTGTTGTATGTACATTGGTATTGTATTAGGTATGTATAATATATGTTATGTACTTAATTATGATTAGTAGGACATGAATATTCTTATATTAGCGGCTAACAAATAGGACCCCTCCATTTCCTCCTGAGGATGTCGTAAAAGGCGACTAAAGGAATAAATACACCAATACTGCGATCATCGATCCGTCTGCCAAGCGTGGTGATTATGACAAAACCCTTGGAGGACGCTCAACTCCAACTCTAACATTTATTATTGTAGTTTGTCTTATTATTCCTATATCGGGTATGTTATTTATTAATGCTGTTCATGTCCCCATATTATATAAAGTCTTGTTTATGTCTCTACCTAGGGTTACTCGAAGATCACTTTTATTTAGGCTCAGCTCGCCTTTGCCATACTTTTTTAATTTTAAGTTAACATGTAACATTATTTCTACGTATGTGTGCAATAAAGTGTAAAGTGAATAAATATGTTTTTCCCTAGATATACGTAAAACTCCGCAAGTGAGAGGAAGGTCTATCAACCTTGCTCTTTCCATCCGTGGCCGTAGAGCGCTGAAAGATGTGGGCCTAGAGGAGCATATGATTGAGAAGCATGGAATTCCTATGAGAGCTCGAATGATCCATAGACCTGATGGTACTACTTACGCGATACCGTACGATGCGAGGACTAACCAGGTAACCAGGTACCAGGTGTATTTTTAGGGTTCCGTACCAAAATGTGAAACGCGGGACCCTTTTACTTAAACTTCGTTGTCTATCCATCTGTCTGTCTAGCCCACATATAAAGCATCTTTTGAACTGTAATAGATAGTCAATTGAAATTTTCAGCGAATGTGGTATTATGGCAGACAAATAAAAACAAATATAAATATAAACTTGGTGTGATTACATAATAACAGCAAGCCCAAAGTAGTCCACCTGATATTAAGTGCATCTCTTGCCTATAACAATGCCTTAATGCGTAGGACATATCCACAAAGAACAAAGCCTACACGGCACTGCATTGCGTCCGTCAACATGAGGCATAAAGGTGTTAAGCGTCGCGTGCCTGTAATTTCACCGGTAACCATACCCTTCAAACCGGAACACAGAAATGCTCAGTGGCTGAAATAGGTATGGTGGTAGTACTTCCCCGGACGAGCCCTTTCACAAGGGGCTCTACTATTACCTGATGTAGTGAGTATAAAAAACGTGTGTGTGTTGTTACTTATATTTTGTTACCTAATCAATATATTCCGAATAAACTCTCACTGATTCGGAGGAGGGGCGGTGTCAGCTGCGACACAGTTTTATAATTCTGCACCTGGCATCTTTTTTTCAATTTTGAAATGTAGGTATGTGTTTTTGTTACAAATCAATAAAATTATGTATAAAGTATAAATTATAGTTTTATGTGCGCACGTAAGAAGTTATACTTCTTTAGCGTAACATAACAAAAATAACTAAATAATAGTGCAATAATAATAATTTACAATGTAAACAAATAGAATGAATACATACAGTTAACCTCAAATCTATAGGCCCACTTAAAAATTTATAAAAACTCACTTTTATCACGAATACTCACAATAAATATCATTCACCACCATGTTATAAATCATACACATATACACATGTATATTAATGTATGAATACATTTTTTGTCACCACTGATTAGACCAGTACTTACTCTCAGTCACTTAATGATTAATAATTATTAATTCAATTAATATTTTTTTATAGTTATGATTTCAATTATATACAATTGGTATAAAAAAAATATTTAATAACTACCTAATAACTGTTATATCTACTCTTTGAACCACCTTGAATATAGTTATCAGTTCTCACGAAAACTTGAGAGACAATTGCCAACCAACTTTATAGTGTCGCTTTTAGGTGTCGGTGTGCGCGCGCATCATATTTTTTTTCCAAAAACAACCAACTTCATGGTTTCGCTTTTAGGTGTCGCTGTGAGTGCGCATCGTAAAAAAACACTTTCAATATTTTTCCCAAACGCGCCAAAAAAGTATAACTTCAAAAACCGGACAAGCGTAAGTCGGACCACACTCCAATGCTGCAGAACGAAATGCATAAAACTCTTTTTTCTTTTTTTATTGTACAACTTTGATATGCATGGCTGTCGTCTCACCTGAGTTTCAAGTTATGATAAGGCCGAAGGTAGAAGCGCACTTCAACTCCTCCGTATCCTCAACAATCTGAGGAACTGGCTATTTTACCTGAAAACTGACATTCTCCCTCGAACTTCGAACCCTCGGTATGCGTTTCCTACTCCCACTTGGACAGTTATTTTATTGGTTTTTAAATATGAGTATTTTGTGAGTGAAAAATGGATTCTACCTAAACTAATGAGAACAATTATTGTAATCATCAATGCCTGGTTCTCTATAGACACGTTCACAAGTTTGAGAAATAAAGTGGCTGTTAACATTTGACCTGCTCAATCAATTGTTATTGTTTCTGTTTCAGTGCATTTATTCAGTTGGACGCAATTATTTGAATAGCTTACTACTCCAAGGTACTTTTATTACGTTTTTTACAGGGCATTATGTTCACACAGCGCCACCTATATTCATATTCATGTACTTACCTATTTCATGCAAATTTAAGGATATTTTATACCTACTACCTAGTCTTTACAATGGAATATCTTGTTCTAACACTGTAGGTACCTACTATAAATAATTATGTGACCCATATAGGATGTAGCACTTTTGTTTATCTTTAGGTACAATCATTTAAATGTATATATATGTAGGTATGTCAAGAAATTATTATAAAAATATCAAGAAATTATTTGATTGAGTTCTATGAGGAATTGCAATTAAATTTAACTAACTTTTAGTCGCGAAATGAATATGACTTAGTTTAATATTTAGCCCCAAATAAAGCAAAGCTTTTAATGTAGGAACTAGCAGATATTAAACGTGTATAGATACTTTTGTTTCTTTATACATGAGTTTTATCACACAATTTAACTCCCGTTAGTACATTATTGATACTGATTATAAATAATTATTTCAGCCGCCATCATAACTGAGTTATGTAACCAGTTGCAAACAAATATTTTTTCCTCTTCTCTCGTCAAAAATTACAAATTAGTACAAATCAATCAAATGTCTAGGGATATTGTAGAATGCCCTCATAACTATTCAATTGAGATGTACCTATATGAAGTTAGTTTCAGACAAAAAATCTATTGCAAATTTTATGAAATCAAAACTTTTGCAAAAAAATAACATCGATAAGATCTTGCTGTCGGTCGGGTTTCTATTAAATGAGTTGGGCATAAAACAGGCTTTTGTTCAATGTTTAGTTTTTATGATAAAATATTATTATTTTTTCTAAAAATCAAGTTACATATCAAAATATACCTAGGCATTGATTATGTGTGTATATGTAAATCAAGATTTACAAATTTATTACAGTAAAATAAAATATTGATTATATTGAGTCATAGCCCTTTCATTCGTAATTCTCGCAAAACCTCAGACATACTGACCAACATAATCTTCTTCCACTCATCGGTTAAGATATCACAGTCCGGATTCTGGTCAAGAAGTCTATTGAGAGGCGAGGGAACGCTACACACATTATTTGAATACATTTATTTTGACCACGTCGGCAATCGCGCCCAACCTCGGGATTCTTTAGTAGTAAGATAGCTAAATTAAAAAAACCCGTTTCTTCGTATAAAATAATGTAGGTAGGTAACTTAAAAAGTAGGTTAAAATTTTGCGTTAATTTTCACGAATAAGTAAAACTATTCTTTTAGTGTACATACTTAGTCCGAGGAACAAGATATCGTATCCAAATAACCTAAAGATCAATAGGTTCAAAGAAAATACAAACTTGGAGCTCACCTTTTTAACTTTTTAATTGAATTTGCAGAATCGGAAAACTACGGGAACGTTGAAAGGTTGTTTAATCACAAACTTTGTGAAGCCAACTTGAAAAATGGATCGCTCAAGTTCAACAAGTGAGTTTATTGAAAATTGTTATTCGTAGAATTTTATTTTAAAATGTTATTAGTGAATGTGTCTAGAACAGCGCGATGCATTGTTATCATTGTTATTGTGGTCAAACGACAAGATTGACCTATCCTAAGTAAAAAAAAAATCCTTTCGAAAAGAGAATCGCGACGCCGCCAAACTGTGTTTATGTACGCACCGCGACTGCGGTCTCACCCGGGAATCACACTCACCCTGATGATTATAAGAGTATCAGTGCTCCTTGTGAAAGGCCTCGTCCTGGGAAGTGTAACCAACATTCTTATTTTGGCCCTCAATCAGCATAGCTGTGTTCCGGTTTTAAGGGTATGGTTTCCGAACAGGCACGCGAGCCTTTATACCTTTATTAAATTAAATTTTAAATTTAATAAAAACTTTTTATTTCAGACTGTAGTACACAAGAGTAGGTAGGTACATTAAAACAAGAGACTGGCCAAGAAAACACATTGAGCCTAAGAAGGCAAAATGTGCTTTCCCGTCCAGTACTTCATAAAAATACAGTCCGTGTCCATCCTTTATGCCACAAGTTGACAATGCTTCTTTGGTGGATGTGACCTACGCAGTAAGAATTTGTTATAGGCAAGAGATGCGCTTAACTTCAGGTGGGATGTTTCCTTTTTAATTCTCCAAGTTGTATAACAAAAAAGATGATGGTTCCCTGGGAGAATCGAAAAAAAATGCTGCTCTTGACAATTTCTGTTTTCGACCCAATATTTAATTAAGCTGACATTTGGACTTCAGGTATGAACTTATTTATAACGAGAGCTTATTTTCCTACGTCTCGTTTGTTTTAGCACGATCACGAATGAAGATGTAGACGTGAAAGCTGACCTGATCATCGGTGCCGATGGAGCGTTCTCAACCGTCCGCAAATCAATGATGAAGCAACCGCTTTTCGATTACAGTCAGAAGTATATTGAGCATGGATATCTGGAGCTTTGCATTCCGGCTGATGAAAATGGCGGGGTAAGTCTTCCGTAACACGATCGGTGAATTTTTTATTTTAATAATACATAGATTTTCTTCAAATTTGTCCAGGTGTGAAATATCGCTTGACCTTATTTATGATGCCCAGCTTTAGACCACTCTTATTTCAGAGTTGAGGCTAGCCGTCAACTCCATGCCAAGAAGGGTAAGGCGGACAGTTACTCTAACAGAAATAACCTTGAAAAGTGGGTGCAAGGTCAAATTGAAGGGTTTTCGCCGAAAAGACATGCCTGAGTTTTGGAGGCATTGAAACGGACTACTAACGTAGGAGTTCATTATGGAGGTGTTGCCCCCTTAATCGCCTCCATTTAGCTTTCACAATCTGAGAGTGCCGAAACCATAATATTTCCAATAGGCAACACACCATTGAAAGCAACGAACCTAAGGCTAAAATAGAAAAATGTATCCTCAAGTCAGGTAGCGCCATCTGTTCATAGTTTACTAATTTCAGTGGCTGAGGAGCATGGTTCTTGGCCCCGTATATCTTTTTTAACTGGTGATTCAACAAACCCGAGTCGTACATTCTTAATATGTATTCTTGGAACTGATGAACCAAAGGAAACCCCCTGGACACGTACATTGATAAAATATTGTTGATTGAAAACGACCAACGGTCTAAAATGGGGTTACCTTCGTCATCCATATATTTGTTTACATTTAGGGCGTAAATGTTTTCCAATTCGATAGCGTAAAAACCCTTTTGCGTTGCCGTGTAATCTAGAGCGGACTGGGAGGTCTCGCATTGTGGAATACTAGGACCTGTTGGCAGGTTTTGATTGTAAGCGAAAAGGAAAAAAGCTCTGGTGGTTGAACTTATACAAGGCTCGTAAGGCAATTCATATAGGCCATCAACGCTTATTTCTCTCTTGATTTGATCGCGGTCCGTCAGTAAACTGTACAAGGCCGTGTTGTAAAAGCTGCTTACAAAGAAAGTAAACCACACCCAAAACGCCATGATGATTCGAAATCTCTTTTCCATTACCAACCTCGAACTGGTGTTCATATAAAAGTATCCCCATAATTTCAGAGACATGCACATCTGGTCTGGATGTCTCTTCGGATGAAGTTTTCTTGTTACTGTGCATACAACCGTAAACAAACAGTAGACGGTGACTATAAGGATCCACGTGTGAATACTGAAAACCTTCGAAGCGTCTTTCCATATTTCTTCGCCTAATGCTGGAGTGAAAACCTTATACTCCGCGTAATTGATTCCCCAAATGTAATCGAACAACACATTTCTGTTTTTTATTAAAAAGAAACCTCCTCCAGCTATATCCACATCGGACTTTTGTAAATAAGCAAGCAATCCAGTCGCTGTGTTATTTGGCAATACAACACCGTGGCCATAACTCGTAATTGGCTTCGCTAAAATATACTGGAGATATGCACCTTCTTTCGCTGCTATTATCTCCAATACAAACTGTTCTAATCCAAGTATAGGTTTTCCATTGTCAGTGTAATTACTTTTCTCAAATATGATATTTGGGATATCTTCGGCGGCCGCAATCTTCATTGTGCAGTTTCTTAAAGTTTTTTCTCTGCTTGGAAAGCTCAACACTGCCACATTCTTGCAATTTCCGATAGTTTTTACCTCAACATTTCCCCCGCATAATATGTTATTGAAGGAGTAGAATGTGTCTATAAATACGTCATCTTCGCTCTTTCTAATGAGAACAGCATCATACGTTTTATGGTTCAATAAAATTTTAAATACCTTGCCTACGTCTTCTTCTTGTAGTGTTTTAAAATTGATGATGAACCGCCCTCTTGGGTTCCAGAATAGGTCGTTGGTGACCGTTAAAATTCCTTTTGAGAATTCTGATAGATTTTCGGCTTTGATTACGTACATGGGTGTTGGAATATACCAGTCTTGGTCATCGTAAGACCTCACTATAAAAGAGTAGCAATTGGTTTCATTGTTGAGATATTTAACAATTTTACCATCGTCTTTCGAATCGATTACAGTAATAAGCGTTCCGCAAGGGAAGTTCTTTTTTATCACCGATTTTATACATCTTGTTTCTGGATCTCCTTCAACCAACTTACTCGTATCAATGTAAAAGTTTTCTACACAGTAAATGGTTTCTAGGGTTGCCAGAAACGTTATCATTGCCCACAACATCGCGCAAGATTCTTTAAAATTGATATTCCTGTGAGCTTTATATGCTGGCTGCAATTATCACCATAACGTTTTATGATATGCCTAGTATACGGCGACACTAAATTGCTGTAATCTCAGGAAAATTGGAAACTTGAATGTATTCATGTTATTTTTTCGATTTGATTGATTAGTATTTGATTGAACAGGTGAAGGTGAATATTTTCTGTTTCTGTTCAAAGGGTGAATTACAGACACTTAAGTGATTTATCATAATTTAAGCGTTTATAATTTAAAAAAGAAAAGCTTTTTTGTTTTGTTCCATATTCAAACTACGATAAAATATTATCATAGAAATATTATGCATCAGTTATCATGAGATATGAGAGATTTAACTGCCTCTGTGGTCTAGTGGTCCGACCACCGGTGTCAGATCTAGAGGTCCCGGGCTCGATCCCCAAGGGGAGTACAATATTGTGCTTGCTTTGGTTAGTAGTAGGATTTTGCTTAAGCCCGCCTTGCTAGCTTCCACCATCTTATATAATTATTTCGCCATAACAACAATTCTTAAATTGTTGTGTGTGCATTAAGAAGTAAAATAGCCATCTCCTCAGTTTGTTGAGAATTCAGGGTGAAGTGCGCTTCCACCTTCGGCGATATCATAACTTGAAAAATCAGGTGAGATAAAGGCCAAGCAAAATTTTTGAAATCGGTCATAGTAATCTGTTGGGCCAGGACGTTAACTCTAAAAAGGCTTATCTTACAGTTCCAGATGCCACCGAACTACCTCCACATCTGGCCTCGAGGAGATTTCATGCTGATTGCCCTCCCGAACCAAGACTGCTCCTGGACCGTCACTCTGTTCATGCCGTTCATCCACTTCAAAAGCATCGACAGTAAAGATAAACTGATCCAATTCTTCGAGCAATACTTCGTTGATTCTATCCCTTTGATTGGAGAGAAGAAGCTTATTGAGGACTTCTTGGGCGGTTCTCCGTCACCACTGGTCGCTGTGAAGGTACGTATCCAATACCAAGATCCCTACTGGTTTCAGTATAGTTTAAAAAGGGCGTTTTAAGTTTTCTATCGGTTGGCAACGCGTGAGTGATGCTTCTAGTGTTTAGAGCGTCCTTAGGCGACGGTAACCGCTTTCCGATAGGTGGCCCACCTACCTTGTGTACCTTTAAATAATTACTTTAATTTATAAAATAGTGTATAATTTGAAATATAGTAGGTATATAAAACTTATAGCTTATAATTGTTCGAGTGAGCGAAGCGAACGATATCTCCGAGTTAAATTAGGAAATCCGGTACTGTATGTGTGTTATTTATATATGTATGTGGCAATGTTCGTGACGGCATAACTCCCGAACGGGTTCTCAGATTTTCATGAAATGTAAACTGTTAAGAGATACCGCGAAAAATATTGATAGTCGCAGGGGGGTTTTGATAAGTGGGTAAGTTTTTGAAATATTAGAGAGAAAAGAAATACAATTTTCGCCCATATCTTTTGAATGGCTGATCCGATGAATTTAAATTTTGAATATGCAGAGACTATATTAATACTTATCAATTGGTATGAGGATTTTTTTGACACTAGCGTAGTTTTTGAGAAATAGGCATGCTGAGTAACTCAATAATGTTTTTGGCTTGTGGGGTGTCATTTAAAAGAGGATCGGCTGCACATTCATAAAATATATATTTAGCATTTAAATTGGGGTGGTTTTTGTCACAAAGGGGCGCGTTAAGAGGGTAAAACGCTTGGTATGAATTGTAGAACATACTGTTGAAGACGGTTGACTTCACATTTAACTTGTTATGTATTAGCTGAAACCACCCCTGTATTTACATTAAGGGTTTCTAAAGGGTGAATAAGATTGAAGTCTTGAAAGTCTGTGAAAAATTAAAAATATCATTTGAAATGGGGGTTGAGACTTATTAGGAGTGGTTTTTTAATATTAAGGGGCAAAAAATTATCATCAAGTAAAATAAGAGAGGGTACTCGAAATCTCATTAGAACTGGACTATTTATTTTTTGTAATTCACTCTATAGGGTTGCCAAACCAAGGGTGTCGATAAAATAAAAAAATAATTTATATTCTTGGATTTTATAGACACCCTTGGTTATTACGTTTGGGATGTCATGCAAGGGCTTTGACTGCGCAGATCCCACTTCAACAGCACATGTCCACAACAATGTGGAAAAAACTTCCTCTAAAATTTTAAGGTTTGGCCATAAACACCACAAAAAGTCTTGTTCGCAATTAGCTGTGTAGCTTTAAAAAGCTGCTGCTACGCTTTTTTGTGAAGCCCCTTGGTTGACTTTACGAGATCCGTGGGCTGGAGGGGTAAATTTTTAAGTCACGACTACTAAGGCAACGGGTTTGAGAGCACTTTTCAGAACGATATCAACCTTAGTAATGGCCTCAGGGGTGACTTACTCACTTATTGTTTTCTACCCACCTCTATGACGTAAAGTCAGTGGTTTGGCTTTGCTTTCATTCTGACTTTGCATAGAATGAGAGTAAGCAACAAGAGAGAGCCTCGAACACTCAGGTGAATAGAGAGAGATCGAGAAAAAGAGTGCTTAAGTTAGGTAAATAAAAAAAAGGGGAGAAGTTTACTGTAGGTTTTTTTTTTTTTTTTTTCAGTATATTTATACCCACCTTAACTAATCAAAGTTTATACGTATACGCAGTCCTCTCCGCCTTTGCAAGACAAATCCGTAGACACCATGTTCGATCTCCTCAGACCAAGGGAACGCGAGTAGTCGCTAAAACTCATACCCCTATGTGCTCATAAGTCTTAAAGGAAAAGTGAAAGTGGAAAGCATCGGTTATTGCATGGTTTTAAGGGCTTGCGAGGTCTACTATTCTTGCTACCACTAGCTACGTTCTATTTGAGAAATGTGGTAGTCGTCACACGTCCGTGGTAAAATACGTAACGCAAACCAGTTTTTTTTTATTGTACGACGAGAAGCGCTTGGCCTTCATCTCACCTGGTAACAAGTTAAGATAAGGCAGAAGGTGGAGGCGCACTTCACCCGGAATCCTCAACAAACTACGGAACTGGCTATCTTACCTCCGAATGCCGGAACACAACAATTTTAGAATTGTTATTATGGCTAGCCAGGCGGACTTCAACAAAGTCCTACCACCAACCAAACCAAGCACAATATATTGTACTCCCCATGGGATCAATCCCAAGGACCTATGGATCTAAAATCGGTGGGTTGAACCACTAGACCACAGAGGCGGTTAAAGTAGTACTAGTTACAAAAATTACAAAATTTATTTATTACGTTACAAGAAACATGGTCATCAAAACAAAATAGCATACGAAGCAATCATTATAAATTTGCTTACATAATAGAATTAATATTATATTATTTTGTGGTACACTAGCCCCCACACTAGGATTCCCTGTGTCGCGGGCGGCTAGGTACTTCCGGGAGTGTTGAAAAACATAAAATAGGATTATAAATAAGGTATCAGTTTTGTTTAAAATACGTAGTAACGAAGGTAACAAACAAAAATAATAAAACAACCTTCCACCCATCTCCTCACCCATCCCAGTTGAGTAGGTACGAGGCGTATTGTATTGAATGACTAATATATTTGTCACATTTAGGTAGGTGCTAACATCGCACCTACTTGTTGAAAACAGAAAGAAGTATAATTCAATGAGTAAAGGCACACTAGGTTTTCTTAATTTTGAGGGTAGGTAGGCTATTCACTTGTGGGTTTTGAAACGCAAATCATTATTAAAGTGTTTGGCAGTGAACAACCGAGTGAGAATGTGTGCGTAATGTTATGTTTAAGTTGGGGATACATTGAGTGGCATTATACACGGTGCTGCTTATTTGACGTAGCTATGTTACTAGGTAGATACGATGGAAGGAATTTAACAATTGAGGCATGCGTTATTTACTTAAAAATAGGCATGCAAACTTAAATAATGATATACATTCATTCGGTTATCAAAAACTGTTCCTTTCCCAACATTATCTTTTATGTTATTGTGATGCACTTAAACACTCACAATTTATCTCTACATTATTACATAATAAAATATAGCAACTGGTAATACTTATCAGCCGACCTGTTTTACCTTTTAGTTAGCTCAGACGGATATCTTCATTATGTATGACGATATCAGATTTTTTATGTACTAAATTGGTCTGCTCTTGACCTCGACAAAGGCGATATGTTGACGCAAGCTTCTCCAAAACTCGGCTTCGGTAGGCGTTATTATTTTGGTAAAGGGAAACCAGGGGAGCATAGTAAATGTTTTAAATTTTTTTTTTTACTCAAATTAATTTTACAAACACAGAAATGCACATCCCGCTACGAACTCGAACCCGCATCTTTTAATTAAGCCGCAAACAGCTTATTGCTGATTAACCTCACTTAGCAGTGATTCACTAAACTATGTGAACCTGCCCTAATATCTGATAATAAGTATGGTTCTCTCTTATCTCTCATAAAATTGATGATCCGAACTTAGCAATCCATAACAACCTTTGCCATAATAATTAAAATCCCGAAACCTATTTTGTCGAATATCATTTTACCTAACATCACTTGTACGTATTGCAAATTCTATAGTAATCAAAATTCCGAAATTATTTTATCTTAATTGACATAATCCCGAATATTCAAAAGTGATAAACACTTTATCCATAGTTTGGTTTATCATAACGGAAATGTTGTATAAAAAAATAATTTATTCTAAAATGCAATCAATGCATGCAGCATGCAAGAAGTATGCAAGCAGCATGCGAGCAGCATGAAATGTTTTCTGGGACGAGCTCCCGCCAGAAAGCTCGTTCGTCGCCTCTGAGAATCACTTCACTTCAGGTCAGCGGCTCTCTTCGCTCGCCACCTCTCCCCTTCGCCTCGCTAGGTTTCGCGGGCTCACTGCTCTCAGGACCTTCTTTGCGAGCTTCTGGCACCTTTTTTATACACACACCCCAATGTCACGCACAAGACCAGGTAGAGTCGGGGTTGGCCGTGTTGGTTCTGTCATTTGTTCGCTACGGAGGTCAGCGGCTCGCTTCGCTCGCCACCTTTCCCCCTTCGCTGCATGTATCAGGTTATATCATCAATAAAGTATGAGTTTAGGAACATTGAAATTCGGAGATGTGAATATTATGTATTATAGCTGAAGATCATTCGGGAAAAAGAGTATTATAATAATAAAAACGTATTAGAATAGCATTATGGTGTGATTGATTATGTATATTGTGATGATTATAAGATGTCTGTGCGGGAAAGTGATTTTCGGACAAAAGTGATTATGAGTCGTACGGGAATCCCAATAAGTATTTGAAATACGTTCAAATCACTAGCGACAGATGGCGTTTTTCCTACTATATGTAATATATTTTTTGTATTTCAAGTGTTTGCATTTGATTACAACATTAACTAAATGTTATAATAACTCAAAAATTCACAACCCGTGGAGGATGAAAAGTGAAATTGAGGACTTTTTACATATACATGAATCTAAAACAATCATATTTTTTAATATTCTATGCTCAAATTTTCCATAGTTGTTCTATGCCGAGCTCTAAAGAATTCTTAGTAGCTAAGTATTGTGCTCGTAAAGATAATGAAATTAACCAATATTGTATCGAGTGTATAAATATTGTTATTCCCGCGAATCCCACTGTATTCAATGTTACACAATGTAATTCTAAGCTACAATTCACTAGTAAAACAATCTTACGCGCATGTACAGCCTCAGAAATAATTATCTTTTCACCAACGACCTTCAGCCATAATATTCTTGACTAAAAACTTGATAATAACCAGATGAAGTTCCATGACAATTATCCATGTCTCTGCCTGTATCCATGAATGAGGGCTGTAATCGTAACTAACTTGGTAATGACCACTGCAGATTCCATTTTTTTTTATTGTTGACGGGGTGATGCTTGGCCTTTATCTCACCTGATTTACAAGCTATGATAAGGTCTGGTGGAAGCGCTTCCACCTTCGGCCTTCGGCTCCTCAATAAACTGAGGAACTGGCTATCTTACCTCTAAATGCCGGAACACAACAATTTGAGAATTATTGTTATGACGACAGAATTAGGTCAGATGGTGGTAGCTAGCCAGGTGGACAAAGTTCTATCACCAACCAAAACAAGCACAATATTGTACTACCCCTGGCGATTGAACCCACAGAGGCGGTTAAAATCCAATCCAGATTTCCAAATTTGTTATTGCAGTGTCGACCTTACAACGTAGAAGATAAAGCTCTAATCATCGGCGATGCCGCCCACGCGGTGGTCCCGTTCTACGGACAAGGCATGAACGCCGGCTTCGAGGACTGCACGCTCCTCGATCAGCTGTTCGTCCAGCATGGCAGCGATCTGAAGACAATACTGCAACAGTTCTCCGATACAAGGTGGGAGGACACCTTTGCGATCTCGGATCTCGCGATGTATAATTATGTTGAGGTGAGTTTGCTTAAACTGGGGAGGGAAGTTTTTTTTTATTGTACAACTGAAGCGCTTGGCCTTCATCTCACCTGGTCACAAGTAAAAACTGAAGGTGGCGCACAATACAACAATTTTAGAATTGTTATGGCGACAGAATTAGATAAGATGGTTGTAGCTAGCCAAGCGGACTTAAACAAAGTCCTACCACCAATCAAAAGTAATATATAAGATAAGGTTTGCACTATATCTTTGACCTAATCCCTCCATCCACTTTCTACCACCGGACTAATACACGTACGGCAGGCTCCTACCCGTACCTTGTTAATTGTACCTTGTAATGTAAGGTTTCTATGAGACAAGCGTGCTCCATTTCAGGCATCTTTACTTGTTTATCAAGTAAGCTGGTAATCAAAAGTTGGGCTATAACCAATAAAAAAAAAGACTCGCAACTCTATGGATCGACGACATTGTAGCGGATTGTGGGATGTTGATGGATAGCTATTAGTGGCCTGATGTGGGTGATGATTGTTTGTTGAATGCATTATATTTCTCGTGACAAGCCCGTGACTTCGTCGCCGGCAGCTAGTTCCAATTCTAAATAAACTCTTATGTTTGTTTCTGTGTTTGTTGCATTTTCACGACTAAACGGCTGAGAGAACTTTATTAATAAACTTGTTTGAATACATACACAAACATTCATAATCACAATTTTTTTTTTTAGGATTAGTTTTTGTAACAAGATATTTATTTTAATTACAACATATTTAATGTTATAATACTGTTTGAAATTTGTAGAATTGATTGTGAATAGGTATTAATGGTTATTGTTATGCACGTGTTATATACCTGATTGAATTAATGAGAAGACTGATTAAAATGTATATTATAATAAATAATAAATAAATAAATATTACAGGACATTTATTTTACACAGCGCCATCTAGCCCCAATCCAAGCATAGCTTGTAATATGGAAACTAGATTACGGATAGAATACTTAAATACTTTCTGTAAATGCATACGTACTATTTGATACAACAACCAAACACCGAACAAACATCTATTTTCATCACACAAATGCTTGTCCTGTGTGGGAATCGAACCCACAGCCTACAGCGCAGAAGGCAGAGTTACTACCAACTGAGCTTTGAGGCTTGTTTTTTATTATTATACTTCATAGGTTTTATTAGATTTAGTTATATTAGAGTGGATATATAACTACAAAATTTTAAATTACTGAATTATAATACATCTTAAAGGTTATCCGGTATCTGCGACACAAGGTTTAACTTAGTGTAGACGCTGTATGTCAACAAATAAAATTAGGCCTTAAAATTTGTAATATTAATTAATAATGTTCAATATTGTTTGATCCCAAATAAATATTTAATTTGATTTTATTAAACGAATTTCAATAAAGTTCGTTCAGCAGTTTAGTATAACAATTAATAAAATGTACAATTAAACTAACTGTGTACAATGGAATCTGTCAGATTACCTAAAGACCGTTATAAACGGCCTATAGGTAACTCGACTGTTCCAGACCAGTACCAGACGGAAGCGTGCCTAAGACATTGGCTAGTGGATATAGTGCCATGAAACAACATAGTTAAACTTTTACCCAGGTAAAACACGTCCACGCTGGCAAAAGCTAGTTTATGATATTTACTTATTGGAATGTGGGTCGGATTGTGAAGCTTATGTGCGTGTTTGACTCGCACTTCACCGATTTATCAATGGTCAACTAAGTTATTTTACTAGTTTTGATCATTTTATTTTATCTACTCAGGCACCTAAAGGTAGGTAAGTCCCTGCTTACTGGGTAGGTACTATTAAACGGTAGGTTTAGGTAAAGGTTAGGTACTGTTATGAACCAAATACCTAGGAAGGCACATAATTATTATACCTAGATATGGTTGGAGCCGGAGTCCAAATACAGAAAAGTATAATACTCAAATTGACAAGCCTCATAGCTTAGTTGGTAGTAACTCTGCCTTCTGCACTGTAGGTTGTGGGTTCGATTCCTATCCAGGACAAACATTTGTGTGATGAATATAGATGTTGAAATTAATGTCCTGTAATATATATATATATATACGTAAATCGCCTGTCGTAACCTCGCGTGACTTGCGAGCGAGACAAAATGATCAGAGGGCCTACTCTTATTCTTTACATCCGCAGTTGCGTCACCGAACGAAGTACGACCGCAAAACGTAATGTGTAGCTACTCTTGTTTACTTTCGGATCCGCATCTGCCGGTGCGGTGATCCAGAGACAACCGTCGTGAACAATACCAAATGAAACCACAGATAATATAACAAAAGTTATGAATTTCTGCTCAAATCTGTCAGTGTCATTGTCAATAAAAAAAAATACAGTACTACTTAAGAAAAGACGGGACTCTTTTCTAAATCGTTTTTTTGTATGAAGCAGCGACACTTGCGTTTATTTGTTTTGGGACTTGAACTTCTATTTATTTATTGTTGCCAGTCCTTGTTTACCATCGTATTGTATTGTTGCTAACTGGGAAACGTTGCTTCCATATACAATGGACGAAGAAATTCGTCCATGCATATATATTTATTTTATTACGTACCTATATTATTTCTTGATAGAAAACATATAATTTCAGATGAGAGATTTGGTGACTCGGCCGTCGTACCGGGTACGCAAAGCTGTAGACGACTTCATATTCTGGCTGCTGCCAAACTTTTGGGTGCCGCTGTACAACTCCGTAACATTCTCCACGATGCCGTACAGCCAGTGTGTTAAGAACCGCCAGTGGCAGGACAAGGTAATTTATGAATTCATGAATGAACGAATGAATGAATGAATGAATGAAAATTATTTATTGTACACCAAAAACATAAATAGAACAATTGTCAATTTAAAACTAAAGTAAACAGTACAATGGGCGGTCTTATAGCTTAAAAGCGATCTCTTCCAGACAACCTTAGGATTTTTTCTTCCACCTTTAGGTTAGGTTAGGTTAGGGATGAATGAATGAAAATTATTTATTGTACACCAAAAACATAAAGAGAACAATTGTCAATTTAAAACTAAAGTAAACAGTACAATGGGCGGTCTTATAGCTTAAAAGCGATCTCTTCCAGACAACCTTCGGAATTTTTCTTCCACCTTTAGGTTTAAAGAACTTTATTCTAATGGTTAACTTAAAATGAGATACAATGAGAAACAAAAAAACCTAGGCTTATACATTTTAACTAACTTCTGGTACCTTAAATTAGATAATGACTAAATATTATTAAACAACGAAATATTGTTTAGCTAAATATTATGTATAACAAGATAGTTCCTTTAAATTACTAAACACTATAACAAGTATGCTTCTATGCTTATATTATGGTGATACTAGAACTTTCACCTACAATTCTTTTAAATAGTTTAAGGTAAGTAGTAAATCCGCCCGCGACCACGGTTGGTGCAACACAGTCGAAACGTCGGGAATAATAAAAAGTTCAATAAATATTACAGGACATTAATTTCATACAGCGTCATCTAGTCCCAAACTAAACAAAGCTTGTAATATGGGTACACATATATTATATTTTGTAAATATATAAATATACACCAAAACACAGAACAAACATCAACATTAATAACTAACATGTTTGTCCTGGGTGGGGAATCGAACCCACAACCTACAGCGCAGAAAGCAGAGCTACTACCAACTGAACTGTGAGACTCGTTAAATTATTTAAGTAAATAATTTAATAACATGATAAATACCCCTAAATCAATGTAACAACTCGTGTAGTGATCTTATAAGCTTAATAATGTCTAAATCATGGTAAAAGAGTCAAAAGGTGATGAATTCATTTTTTTTTCTTGTACGACGGGTAAGCACTTGGCCTTCATCTCACCTGGTTACAAGTTGAAATAAGACCGTCGGTGGAGGCGCACTTCACCCGGAATCAACAAACTGAGGAACTGGCTATCTTACTTCTAAATGCCGAAACACAACTATTTTAGATTTGCTTGGATTGTGGCTTAGATGATGGCGCTATCTTTAGACAGGTACATTTTGATGTAACTTATTTGTAACGAGCTTTGTTAGCGCAAGATCATGATGTGTTTGCGACTCATTGGGACTAGATGGCGCTGTGTAAAATTTCCCAAAGCTATCTTCGAACCCTATATTTCTTAAAGGGGGCGAACTTTTTTATCGGCAAGGGGTAGTCAGGGCTCGTACGAACACGTGGCGGTCGCGGGTTAAAAATATACCCCTCCAACTCAGCCCATAGATGTCGTAAAAGCTGACTAAGGGAAACTCACCAGAAGTAGCACAGCAGCTTCCATCTGTGTATTATCTACACCTTTACTGTGATCACCAATCCTCCCGAGCGTGGTGATTATGGCAAAACCCTCCAGCTTTGGAGTAGGCTCTGTCCAGCAGTGGACACTAATGGGCTGTTGATGATGATGATGATGACCGAACACAGCTTTTTATGTATATAGGTATGTTAGCGTTCAATTATTTGAATCTGAAATTACTATCGCATTTGTTAATGTTAGTTAGGTTTAAAATAATTGAACACTTCGTTAGATTATAGACTACTAAAACTAGTTATAATGAGCAGTTAAAATCTTTTATGGGTAGGTACTGTTTTTGATACGATATCAATGTATCCTTGATTAGTCGTTATTTAAAAAAAAAAAAAATATCTTTGCATAATTATTAACCGCCTCTGTGGTCTAGTAGTTCAACCCACTGATTTCAAATCCAGAGGTCTCGGGTTACAATATTGTGCTCGGTTTGGTTGGTAGTAAGACTTTGTTTAATTCTACCTGGCTAGCTACCACCATCTTACCTAATTCTGTTGCCTTAATAACAATTGTAAAATTGTTGTGTTCCGGTATTCAGATGTAAGATAGCCAGTTTCTTAGTTTGTTGAGGATTCCGGGTGAAGTGCGCCTCCACCTTCGGCCTTATCTTAACATGTTACCAGGTGAGATGAAGGCCAAGCGCTTCGCTAATAAAAAAAAAACATTTTTTTGTAATTTGTACTTAAATTAATTTGATAGGGGTTTTTGAAACTACTAGTAGTTAGAATTTCTCTCAAAACATTGAATAATTAAAGTTAATCTCACCGTTTGGTGAGATTAACTTTTTTTTCTTTAATAAATTGATTGTTATGTTACAGTTAAAAATGTTAAATCTAACAAGTTCAGCTAACCAAAAATGAATTGGTTGTTTTGTTACAGATGAAAATGTTAAATCATTCAAGTTCAGCTCACCAAAAATGAATTGATTGTTTTGTTACAGATGAAAATTTTAAATCATTTAAGTTCAGCTAACCAAACATAAACTGATTGTTTTGTTACAGATCAAAATATTGAATAATTAAAGTTAAGCTCACCAAACATAAATTGATGTTTTGTTACAGATCAAAATATTAAACGATTTAAGTTTACTCACCAAACATAAATTGATGTTTTGTTACAGATCAAAATATTAAATGATTTAAGTTCAGCTCACCAAACATAAATTGATGTTTTGTTACAGATTCTGAAGATCTCGTTCGCGTTCGGGCTGGTTGTATTCGCAATTATGTACTTCGTATTTTATGTATAATTAATGTATTACACACATAATATACGTTTTTATTTTACAACATAGGTATGCTAGATTATGCACCTAAATTAGGTTAAACTATTTTTGTTTCATTATTGTTGTTAAATAAATAGATTACATATTATTGTTTTTTAATCTTCAAGACATTTAGTATAATGGCCTAAAACTATATTACAATCTAGCCTGCGTAGGCCAAAAAGTAATTTTATGCTAACTTAGTATTATAAAAGTAATTCTAATAAGCCTCGTAGCTTATTTGGTAGTAACTCTGCCTTCTGCGCTGTAGGTTGTGGGTTCGATTCCCACCCAGGACAAACATTTGTGTGATGAATATAGATGTTTGTTCTGTGTTTGGGTGTTGTATTGTATGATAAGTATGTATTTACAAAAAAAAAGTATTAAAGTATTCTATCCGTAATCTAGTTCCCATATGCTGTATGCTTAGTTTGGGGGTAGATGGCGCTGTGTGAAATTAATGTCCTGTAATGTTTATTTTGTAGAATGTGTCTAGTGTCACGTTTCTTACGGTTTCGAAATGAACCTTTTTAATCTTCAAATGCTTATTTAGAATGATTTAAAACCTATGCAGGTACCTACACCTGTGTTGAAGTAGGTAGGTTCCAAGTTCTTACTTTGTTACAAAACGATGCCTAACATTATATTACGATAACTTATACTACGAACGGAGGAACATTATTTCGCAGAAGTTGGAAAGTGAGATAGGTCCTAGCTCACAAATTACATACATTTTACGCATGATACCTATAAATACTTAGAGGAGCACTAGATTTTAAGATTTTATTATATATTGTTGTGTTATTGTGTAATACCTTATTGGTAGTCCAAATAAATAAATAAGTACCTACCTAAGTCTAGGCTTCGTTCAAACTTATCTCAAATCCAATGCGGAGGCGAGACGCCTTAAAAATAGTGCGCTCAATCATTTCTCGTTCAGCCGCAGCCTGGACTAAAACTAAGAGCATTTACCCCACTTAGAACTGAAATGTAAGTTTGTAGTGCGGGTTCAGCTTTAGTAGGTAAATACTGTAGATTGAAGGCAGGACTGGCACGAGTACCTACTTCAATGCGGGGCCACTAAAGATAAATAAAGTGATAGTCTTACCTAGCCTTAATCCTAACCTGGTTGATGTTCCATTCATAAGAACTAATAGCTATCAATAATATAACATAACTTTCACTGCAAAAAGATAAAAAAACTGCTTTCAGTGTTTGTATTTCCATTGTTTTACGACCCATATGTTTAAAAAAAAGGGAATTAATATAAAAGTCGAAGGTTCAATGGAGACTCGCTCCATCGTAGACCTCATTCCTGCTGATTCAACTTTTGAGGTCAAGAGCCTAAATTGCCCATTAAAAAAAAAACGTGAACGGAACTGAAAATATTAATATGGGAGCTACATGGGAGAACCTGTTTACTTGATTGTGGTAATTAAACATTTCTTTGCACTACTATTAGAATTAGATTATCGCCGTTAATTTAGAAGTGCGGAAGTAATACTTAATTAAACGAACTATGAACAAAGGAATCAGTCAGATTACCGTTACAAACGGCCTATAGGTAACTCAACTGTTCCGGACCAGTACCACTAATATTCAGCGTGGCTGCATTTCCACGCTGAAAAGCTGATTTGTACTTTTCTATATATACTATTTTACTTTTTATTCCTAGAAAATAAATAATGTTATCTTCATACTTAATAATAATCAATAAATATACCAATTTACGGGGGGAAATCTGTACACAGACACCCTAACGCACCGAGGGATGCGAAAGGGTAGTGTGAGGATGACGGACTCGCTACTAAAACCACCCCGATTATGTGGCCGGCCTCGATGCATGTTAAGGGGCTCCGACAACTCTTTATATGCAGAACATTTCGGTGCCCCTCTCGCATATTGCCTTATCAAAAGCACGTTCTGGGAACGACACCCACAGTCGCCCCCAGCACTCGTGGTACTGTACGTTACCTAGGTTTAGTTATTTATGTACCTATTTAAATTTAAATAAGTACTTATTAAGTAGTTTGCAATTGCAGGCAAATAAAACTCAAGGTCAAACGAAGAGCTTCCTAAGAATGTTCTGAGTACATGCCTGTCTTAGCCGGGATTTAGCTCATTCAATATGCACCAAAACTTGCTCGAATAATGGTCTGCGTCTCACTACTGTGAAACGAGACGTGAAATTAGAGCTAGGCTTATCTGCTAAAATGTTGAAAGCTTTTGCTTTTAACTTGTCTATTTTTGGATGCAATGCGTTCCGCCACATTTCGTGAAAATTTAAACAGGAAACACGATGGAAGATTAAACTAAACTATAGCACTCGTCCTCTCAGCACTATACCTACACCAGTGCTTTATGAAAAGTATTTAGAAGTCATTTAAGCAAAGATAATTCTCCGCTCAAGTTATGGAATAGTCTCCCAGCTATTGTATTCCTATAAGACTCCATAGGTAGTCTTAAAAAAAAGGGTTCTTTTCATGAGTTATGCCTTTGGTTACAAGTTTCCATAGGCTATTGTAAACTCATCATCAGTTAGGCGAAAACAAAATCAAATATTATTATTTCAGTAAGATTCTTTATGATCATTTTTTGAAACGTCAAATCTACCTTCTGTTCGGAATCGCGAACCAACAAAGCAATAGGTTTGAGACTTGGAACTTAGAATTCGAAAAGAATAAGAAGATCAGTTAGGCCGATAATTAATGCTAACTTAATGGTATAAATAAGGCATTGAAAAACGATAATTTAAAAAACGTCATCTCATAAAAGAGTTGATTAGTAAGTATATTGTGTCATATGGGAGCGAAATAATATTTTTAAAAGTATTAATATTTCTAAAAGTAAAAGTGAAGTGAAGCGAAGTGAGGGATTCTAAAGTAAGCCCGAGCGTAGCGAACACCAATATTACAGTACCAAACAAAAATATTACACTCAATTTAAATAACTGTAGCAACGTTACTTTCAAATTTTCTTAATTATATCTTAGTATTATTTTGTTATAATTTAAAGATTATTCTGTAATACTTACCTGTCATAATGTAGTAGTTAATACCTAAACTGAAATAAAAGTACCTATCTTGTGATTGTAAACGTTTTTTTTTGCATTTAGTTATTTCCTCGCTGAGGTGGAATGAAAAGTTACGTGTTGCACTCGAGTGCAAAGATTTTTCACCTCGTGCTCTTTTGATTCCCTCGCTAACGCTCATGATTCTAATTTTGAATTACTCGCTGCGCTCGTGATTCAATTTTAGAATCCTTCGCTTGCTCGGTCATCAAAATTGAACACGCGGTTAAAAAGCAACTTTGCACTCTTGTATAACAAATAACTATTAAACGCGTGAACGCATAACGTTCACGCGTTTTTTTTATTTTTTCATTCAGCCGCCGGTGGCGGCGGCGCGACTATGGGCCGTCGTACCAGCCAGTATTTATTCAAAGAATATTTGCGTTCGATTTCTTTGGCGCTAAACACTAAGATGTTCCAAATTCAAAAAGTGCGCGGCAAAGCTAATTGCGGCGCACTTATAAAAAGGATTAAAAACTCATTACTGCCGCTAACAGTTTCTCATAGAAAACCACCACCTTTGGGTGCACTTCATGGCGAAACCAAGTCGTCGTTTTCGAATAGATGGGATGAAAAGGTATATTACCTGCGGTAGCAAGATAGGTATATCTTGACGACTGGCATAGTTTCCAGTTTCCGTGTCAAATGGCACGTCTATTACTTTACCTGGAGCACATTTCGATTCGTCCTCGCAAATCAAGGAATGTGGAGGCGGTCGGTCTACGCCCCGAATGCCTTGCTAGTTTTGCTCCTGTTGCTAAAGAATCAAAGAGTTTTATTTTATTTCTTGGAGATCATTAAGCCACCAATTTTAATCGCTACTTCTCCTTAGTTGAAGGTGAATAGTAGGAGGGTGAAACAATTAACGCTATTAAGTATTTATTAAGCATCTTATCTTAAGCCTAGTAACTACCTAAGTTTATCTCTCAAGGTTTCATTCCTTCAGACCAGAAGGTCGGTGGCGGACCTTGAGTACCTATGTATTTACCTACATTTTTTTATGAACATACCTCTTATTTATGTACGACAGAAACCTAATTCTTCGAATTCGAGGCTTGTCTGGGCACTGACTCTTATATTGAAGGTACTATGATTATAATTCAGGTTCGCACCGCGTCTGACTTTCCATGATTATGTTCCATGAGATATGAGTTCCATCAATTGTCTGAAGTTGTCCAAGTTATACCTACTGATTTACACCAGTTTGATGAAAATTGTGTAAGTAGGTATTTACACAATTGATTACTTACTTACTTGATATTACTTACTTAAAAATATAAATAACATACCTATATAATTCCTACTAAAGAGATATCTGAAGCAAAGTTTTCATATGTTCATTATGGGATATTTTACGTAGTTTATACACAAAATTATGTATGCGAACCTTGCGGAAACCCATACAATCCCAAAGTCCGAACACCTGAGCAGCTGTCTAATTTAGAAGTTTCAACGGCAGTTCAACTTCAACTGCATTTACTGGCGTAAAGCGGTTCATCAAGTTTCCTGCTCGTTTATTGCACAAGTTTTTTGATAAGTAGCTTCCCTACAATTTTATTTTCAGACTTTTCTTCATACTACTAACGCGAAGACTAAGCATAGGTAGGTATAGTACCTACCTACTGCTCTCCTACTGGTAAGGAGTTATTATATACCGTAGGCAATTAATTGATACATGAATACATTGATGTGAGATTTAATAGGTAGGGTAGACCGAGGCGAATTGGATCATTTTGACTTTAAGGTTAAGAAAAAGCAACTTCTGTTTAAAGTTAGTTACATTTATTCATAAGACAACAATCAGTCTTTATTGTAGATACCTACAAGTAATATTTTTTTATAAAAAAACTTAAATCTTTCCTTTCACAAACAAAAAATAAAAACTTGAGAAATATCCGATTCGCCCCAAATTCGGGGGCTAATCGAATCAAACAGTTATGTACCATAATATCAAATAAAAACGAAAACAATTACAAAATAATCTACATAAAAACAATGAGTATCTTAATTCTGAGATCAGTTATCATTATTGGCACATAAATCACAAGTGTATGGTCATTTAGCACCTCCTCTATCAGCACAGTTCTCATGGAACCATTCTTCACATGCACTGCACTGAATCCAGTATTCTGTTGGCGGGTGCACATTTTTTGTGGAATGGTAGCTTGTTGAGTACTCGTGGAAGGAGCTAGTTGCCGAAGCCACGACCAGCTAAATGTAACAATCGATCAGAAAATGTATCTTCAATGCCCTTGTCCATAATTTGTTGACCGCCTCGATTCTTGATAGCACCCCGGGAGAAAGTAACTCTTCTCTGCGAACTGGTATAAGGCACATTATACTTCTCAGCTGTCTTTCGTATAGTCAGTTGTTTATTCAGAACTTTTTCTGCAGCTTTTCTCATATCTTCCTGAGACCACTGACCTTGGTCAGTTTTTCTAACATAGGTTCAAACCATCTAAAAAAATAAAAAAAATAAAAGAACTTTAAGCAAATAGGTACTGATCCGAACCGCCCCGAAAGACATGATCCGATTCGCCCCATATCACTAGCCGTTAAAAATTACGTATTGTCAAAATATCTGTTACATAATCATTAAAAATCAATTGAATTTAGATTATTACATTCATACCCAATATAATAAAACCAAAACAATTCAACGAAAGCTTGGGGAAGGAGGAAGAGATGTGAATAATAATTTGAAATATTTTCAAATTCCTTATTTTGATCCGATTCGCCCAGTGATCCGAATCGCCTCGGTCTACCCTACCTAATTAATGGGAGTGATCTATTCCTGTTTGTTCTTTCGAAATTATTTGTCCAATTTATTTGAGGTTCAAATAGGTATATATAATATGTAACGAATTAGAGTTTTATCCAGATAGTTAGATGATGAAGTAGTGTAGTTGATCTGTGTTAGAATGCACCTATTCGAATTTTAAATTCCTACTGTTCGATCTCTGCTGTTGAAATGAGGGTTGTTGATAAATCACCACCGACCCTCACGATTTAGCATACTCCGAGGGCTCGAAAGCCTTTGCCCATTGAGACAAATGGACATCCCATCTTGTCCTGTGGCCGTGTCACATTTTTTTCAATTATCACAATATGATTTCAAATAGGTAGGTAAATAGTATATTTTTATCTTTATAGACTTCGGTTCTATCGATTCCAAATGGAAAACTAGGGTGTTGTGTAAGTTTATTGAGCTTTTAACTATCCTAGCTCTGCTTTTAGACTCCCAGGTCACCTGGATTCGACATTCCGCGTCTAGTGCGTGGACATCTTCAGCTGGTATCACGGGTAAGATAGTGTTCAAATAACCATCTTCAATACATTTTAGAGTGGGAAGTACTTACTTACTTATATTTCGGCCGCCAAGCAGCATTGCTGTAGTTCGTTTTGAAGGGTATGAATGATTGTTGGTAAAATTACGGGACTTGACAACTTTAAAAGTTGGGCGCAATGCAATGCAGCTTAGGTCATGTTCTTTGTGGATATGACCTGCACAGTAAAGCTTTGTTATCGGCAAGAGTTCAACTTATTGTTTCAATTACGAAAGATCTAACTCGACACGGCGACATTGAAAGGCGAAGCAATCAGCCAATTTATTGAATGGTACCAGAGGCAGCTGCCCTCGTGACTCCTTTTGTATCTCAGTCGGTCTTACTCACATGACGTAGAATACTAACTTGGTACACATGCGATGATTTGAATTCAATTAGCGAGACCAAGCGAGAATCTGTAACAAGTTCCCTACGTACCTTTGTTACTAAGCCATGTTGGTATTTGTACTAAAATATTCCCACTCCCACAGTTCGGTAGCTACCTATGAATAATTAGAACGTTGTTGGTAAAGCATCCAAATCATCATCATCATCTATCTAGCAAGACAGTGCTAGCTTCTAGCCTCACAGCTCTTCTGCGCTGTAGGTTGTGGGTTTGATTGCCACCCAGGACAAATATTTGTGTGATGAATATAATGCCCAAACATTATATTCATCATGCAGGAGGATTTTTTTGTCACTAGGGTTGTTTTTGAGAAATAGGTGAGACAAGAAGCTTTTTGGCTTGTGAGGTGTCATTTGAAATAGTATCGAATGCACATTGATAGATATATATATATTATTATTACTTTTTATTAGGGATGGTTTTCGTAAAAAAGGGGTGCGGTTTAAATCGCTTGGTATGTCTTGTAGAGACTGTTAAAGGTGGTTGACTTCACAATTAACTTTCTTTTGATATGCTGAAACCACAGGGGATTTACATTAAGGGTTGCAAAAGGGGTAAATAAGATTGAAGTCCTGAAAATGTGTTAAAACATGAAAATGTCATATGAAATAGGGGTTGAGACTGCAGATTCAAAATAAGTTTATTTTTACCGTTATTCGGGGTGGTTTTTAAGATGAAGGGGCAAAAGATGATCATCAGGTCTTGTACTTAAGATAAGAGAGGGTATTCGAAATTTCATCAAAACTGGTCTATTTATCTATGGTTATTCACTCAATAGGGAAGGGAGTCGATGAAATCAGAGAATTACTTTTGTGGTTTCATGCCAGGGTTTTGTGCATATTCCATATCAACATTACATTATTGTCCACTACAATATGGAAAAAACTTTCTCTATAACTATAGGGTACGGCCATTATCACCACGCTAAGCAGACAGATTGGTGCTCACAGTTACGTTTACATAAGTTATGTTTGGACAAAGAAAAAAGCTGCTGCCTTTTTGGTTGACTTTACGACATGTCATGAATTAATATTAGGTTGTAACCTGTTATGTATAACAAGATATCTAAAGTTGTATAAAAAGATTATAGTTACATCAAAACGACTAGCAGTAAGAAAGGAATTGCTTAAAGCAAAAAAGTGGTCTAAATACATCTGGAAAGTGGTTAACAAACATAGAAATAAGGCGGATATAAAATGCGGTATAAACTATCTTTTAAAAATAAACGACGATATCGTTACTGATACCCAGAAAATTGCTGACATTTTTTCTGATCAATTTGACATTAAATCTGATGACACTGATATTGACGACCATCAAAAAGTTGCTTTGACATTTTTGACTAATTATACGGATAGGATTAATAATGATATGGAATTTAAGCAGACAAACAGAAATTAAATTTGATTTATTGTTAAAAGAATGGAGGTAAAGAAATCATATAGGTATGATGAAATACCAATTTCTGTAATAAAAGATAACATTGACTTACTCGCTGAACCCATTTTTTAACAATTGCCTACAGCTAAACATTTTTCCCGATCAATTTAAACTAGCTATAATTCTCCCCATTCATAAAAAAGGAAGACATAACGATCAGAAAAATTATAGACCAATCTCATTGTTGCCTATACTGTCGAAAATATTTGAAAAACTAATTGAAGATAGGCTGGTATTGCATTTAAGATCTTATAACATTCTAAATTCACGCCAGTTTGGTTATCAATTAAATGTAGGTACTGTTGATGCTATAGATTTTTAGTGAATGATGTTATTATTAACTTGAATAAGATAATGAAGGTAGCAGGTCTATTTCTGGATCTATCTTATGCTTTTGATACAATATATCATCCAATACTACTGGCAAAACTAGACCATTACGGCATAAGAGGATATGTGCTTAAGCTCATAAAATCATACCTCAGTAATAGAAAGCAGTTTGTCGAAATTAGCGTTAGCGTTAAGTGTTATAAATAAATAAGAAGTTATTGCCAAATCTAAGGCTACTACAATTAGAAGGGGGGGTGCCGCAAGGCTCAATCCTGGGACCTATATTTTTTGTGATATTCCTAAATGACCTAACAAGCCTCATAGCTCAGTTGGTAGTAACTCTGCCTCCTGCGCTGTAGGCTGTGGGTTCGATTCCCACCCAGGACAAACATTTGTGTGATGAATATAGATGTTTGTTCTGTGTTTGGGTGTTGTATCATATAATATATATGTATTCACAAATAGTATTTAAGTATTCTATCCGTAATATAGTTCCCATATTACAAGCTATGCTTAGTTTGGGGCTAGATGGCGCTGTGTAAAATTAATGTCCTGTAATCATTATCATTATTATCACCTCATCAATTTCATAAATAGCACCGCCCCGGACATTGAGCTAATTATCTATGCTGATGACACTAATGCAGTGATTCCAGCAAACAGTTTGCATGAACTTAAAATCAAGATTAATGCTGCTCTGTTGGCTTTTAATTAGTGGTTCGATGCCAATAATCTTAACCGTAATATTAATAAAACACGTGCCTTATTGTTTAAAACAACCTGCCACAATAGCGATGAAAGTGACCGCTTAAATGAAGACGTGCATGTTACTTGCTCAAATAGCATAACATTTTTAGGCGTCCAAATAGACGAATACTTAAACTGGAAAAAATAAATAGAAGCTATAGAAAACTCAATTAGTTCCGCTTGTTAGGCTCTAAGAAGCTTGAGGTAAAAGAGCAGTTAAAATTAGTATATTATGTTCTGATAGAATCAAAAATTAGATATAGCATTAAATTCTGGGGAGGGAGCTACGCCTACAATATGAAAAAGGCTTTCATAATGCAAAAACGCGCAATTCGTACTACAATTACCTCAGTGGGAATCATGTAAAGAGCATTTTAAAAATCTTAATATACTAACGGTTCCCAGTCTGTATATATTAGTACAAAAAAAAAACAAAATTTATTTATTACGTAACAAGAAACATGGTCATCAAAACAAAATAACACACGAAGATCATTATAAATTTGCTTACATAATAGAATTAATATTATATTATTTTGTGGTACACTAGCCCCCACACTAGGATTCCCTGTGTCGCGGGCGGCTAGGTACTTCCGGGAGTGTTGAAAAACATAAAATAGGATTATAAATAAGTACCTATCAGTTTTGTTTAAAATACGTAGTAACGAGGGTAACAAACATAAATAATAATAAAACAACCTTCCACCCATCTCCTCACCCATCCCAGTTAGGTAGGTACGAGACGTATTGTATTGAATGACTAATTATATTTGTTACATTTAATTAGGTGCTAGCATCGCACCTATCTACTTGTTGCAAACAGAAAGATGTATAATTCAATGAGTAAAGGCACACTAGGTATTAAGTTTCATTAATTAGGTAGTAACTGTAAGTGATATTGTTAAAAACTCAAAAAAAATCGCTACGAAACGGCTGAGCAAAGATTAAAACGGCTTACTACTAGACGAAAAGATATTGGGACACCGTATTGTCCAAGACTAGAGATAGTGAAACATTGCTGCAGATACCTGGCTGTCAGATTATTTAACTGCTTACCAATTAATCTGAAGGCAATAGACAGTCCGAATTTGTTTACTTCTGAATTGAAAAATCTTTTGCTCGAAGGGTGTTTTTCTCTATTGATGATCATTGTTATGATAACGCATGAATAATATTAATATTCATTAATTTAATTGTGTATTTCTATGTTTAATTTATATTTGTGCACATTTTTGTTTTTAGTTTTAGAGTTAATTTCAGACACGATTGAATAATTGTTAATGAATAAATAAATATGAATATAATATACCTTATAAAAGAGAGTCAAAGGCAGTTTCTGGGAAGGCACGCTCCATCATAGACCTCATCTCTGCCCAGGCAAGCCTTGAGGTCAAGAGTTTAACATCGTACATAAAAAAACAACGAATAATTCCTTTGTTGCCCGTGGTCCGATCGTGGAGTTCTACTGGTCGATCCATATCAGTCTAGGGTTATAATACACGTCAGGAACTGGCAAATATATCTCGCGAATAATATTTGACTGGGGCAGTTTGCAGGCTGAACACGTTCGGTCTTGTTGGTCGCATCTTGTAATGCATTTTAAATCCCAACAATGCTGCATTGTCGGCTCCACGTGGAATGGCAAATTTTCGAAAACATAAACGAACACGAGGGTGTATTAGTACTGGTAGTGTACAGTGTGTCCCACGGCCATGTTTCACGGAAGACAATACTTTAAAATACATTGAAGTAAGATAGTTTTACATATAGGTGACTTTCCTTTATTTTTTACTAAATAATTAAAAAAGTCACTTGCCTAAGCACTCCACCCCGCTAAATAAAAAAAAACATTTATCAATTCTGTGATCAAATATTTCTCAAAAACATAAGTACTTATTAGGCATGTCAAATTAAAGTGGTTCTGTAAGAACAGTAGACCTCGCGAGTCCTTATAACCATGCAATAACCGATGCTTTCCTCTTTCTCTTTTCCTTTTAGACTTTTGAGCAAATCGAGATATAAGGTTTAGTGATTACTCGTGCTCCCCTGTTGGAGGTCAAATCTGGTGTCTACGAGTTTGTCTTGCTAAGGCGGAGAATACTGCGTAATCTGATTGATATAAGTAGGTATACATTTTCCGAAACGAAAATCAAAAATTTAAATCCTATAGCAAACTTCTCCCCTTTTCCCCATCCACTCCCCCCTTTTGGTTGCCTTACAACACCTTGTGTAGAATTAAATCCTAAGTGTATCTTACAAATTTAAATGAAATCCGTTGATAAATAACGCTACAGTAAATTTCCCCCCTTTTCCTCCCTATTTTCCCTCCGATCAAAAATCGTGATCGACTAAAAAAATTTAATTAATCAAGGAACATGTGTGCCGATTTGCTACATATACTTATACCTACCCAAAATCATAATCTACTTATACCCTTGAATGCAGTATTGCTGATTTTAAAAAATAAAGGAAAGTCTCCTTTGTGTATTGTATAGGTAGGTACCGTCCTAACATATATATTTAAAGAACTTGTCATTGTAGCATGGCGGTGGACCAGACTAGTTTTTTCTCTGATCATAATTCAAACTCTGTACAACGCAAAGAGTTTGTATGCAAAATTGGCTATCATCCTTGGTAGACACTAATTAATGGTATGAACTGAGTATCCGTGCACAAGTAAAATAAGTAGGTGGGTGCTACACCAGGATCGGCAGCAGATTCCACCTGAACAGCTAATAAGCTACCGTAACTCAAATCTATGATCACTAATTTACGATTTTATGGATTGTTTTTATCAGAAATAAATGAATTAATAATCAAATAAGTAGGTAAGATACAATTTAATTACACCAGCGCACATAAATATCAGAATACTAACACCAGGATATCAGCAACATCATCCACTAATAATTATTAAATTGTTTATTCAAATAACTTAGATCCATGACATAGGTGCCTATGTTAGTAGTTCCCAATGTCAAATTTAATAGTCCCTCAGGAAACTATAAAATCAGAACCCAAACGAAAACTCATTACAGGCGATTCACATTTCTACGCTATGACCTGTATAACAATCCGCCTGCCAAGATAAGTGCTGACAAACTGGTTTTTTTGTAGGTTGGATAGGCTTATTGGATACTCAAAGCTTAGCAATGACTAAATCGATTAGCCAGAAAATTTGCTTGTACGAATTGGCGATTTTCTTGCTGACCTGTGAATATTACTTAGGTCTAGCTAGATATCTCCAAAAGGTAAACAGTCCTTTGAACATTTTCCAACGTTTCAGGTATTCGCGTCTGGGTTCGGTGATTATAGTCTGACAATATCCTATTCTCCAAATACCATATTCTCACAATGTGAAGCAAACAAGCCTCATACGAATGTATCTCTGGCTCTAGGTACCTACTACATACCTGCATGTCAGATCAATTAACTCTTACATCCTGTTATTATAATAATCGGTTAATTTATCACGCACTTCCATCCCAGTGTCATAGATTTAGATTTTAAGGCCTGGGGGAGCAATTATAATTTAAAGCTTAGAGTAGTAGAGCTTTTGCCCTGGGCATGTTGAGGTTTGGTAAGAAATAAAGGCCGTGGCGGGCGCTGCTTATAAATCGACCATTTAGACTCAGCCAACATTGACCAGTCAGACTCAGCCCGCGGATGTCGTAAAAGTCTAGATCTCACTAGAGAGGCGCCTTTTGTGTATTATCGGCACGTTCTGCGATCGCACAATTCACCTGCAAGAGTATGGTGATTAGGTATGGCAAAATCCGACATAATGCCTTAGTTAGGCCGCATGCTAGTTAGGTACACGAAAACAATCTGCTGCCTGTCTCACGGTTTCTTGTGTGTACAATAAACCTACCTCACACAAACAAAATACAATCAAAAAATAGATATGTTTTTATTGTATTTTGTATGTCTTGTTGTTTGTGTACTTTTATCTGTTATTACCTATGTGGCACATAAATAGGTTTTTATTTCTTTTCTTTTCTTTCTTTCTAGAAACGACTTTTACATATCCATGGGCGGAGTTGATATTAATGAAGTTTATAAATTATCCGCCATAGTGTGTTTTGCTGATTTGGTGTAGTTAGATAGTATATGATATACATATACTGGATTATATAATACTGGTGCATCGTAGCTAGAATAGAGCTATTTTCCACATGAGTTCATATTATGTTGTAGCTTGTGCCAGTCAAATAATAAAAATGCATTCTGTAGTTCGATTAACCAATTTAGACCTGAACATCGTGGTACACCCAGTATCTATATCTTAGGGGCGAGGCACAACGTTTGTAGAGTTGGCCCAAATGCGTCAGAATCGATCAAGGTACAGGGTGCACCAAGATGTTTACCAAATGCTCCTCCCTTTCAACCAGAGTTAGTTTTTTTTTACGACGAGTAAGCGCTTGGCCTTCATTTCACCTGGTTACAAGTAGTAGGGATTCGCCGGTTCTGGCCCACCAAAAAAAAAGAAAAGAAGAAAAAGTATATCGACCACGCTGAATCGTAGTAGGTATTCACCGTTTCTGGCTCAAGGGGGTCGAAAAATTTTTTGGAAATTGGGCACCCTGGATTGGTCTGTCGCATGATTCAACGTACCTCAGGGGGTGCGAAAAGAAAAAATAAAATAATAATTTGAAAATTGGGCACCCTGGATCGGTCTACCCAATTCTTTTTAGGCTTTCTCAACGCTTAACCGAGATAGGAATTTTAATTGCATGCTCCTAGTATGTCTCATTAAGTCATTACTAATGACATACTCGGCACTAATCATCGTCGCTCTAATTATATTCATACCAATGAAACCACACTTTCTATTTTCACATTATTTTATTTCAACCAAAATAACATCTAAACATATTATATACCAATATATCATTTAAAATACTATTGCTCCTGAATAATCTCACAAATTCTGTTAAGGATAAACCATTGAATTTGTGGTAGATATACATCAGACTGTACTCACCGCATACTGAGGTCCAATCATTTTGCAGTCGACATCTATTGTAATCCCATTTTCTTGCGTTTCTTTTTAAAAACCTTAGGTGATGGCCGGTAGGCGGTCTACCGTAAGAATCAAAGTATTCCCCGACGCTATTATCGTCAATGTGTATAGCAACCCAATGAGATCCAGGTTTTGAGTCAGGATCTAAATTGCTTATAAGGTATGTAGGGGCTTGTACGCGTATTGGCAATCTGTTAGCAGCATATACGTTGTATTGTAAGCGTGTATGAACATTATTTAAATGTTGTTGTATTTCTAAAGTATCCATCTTATGTCGTATCGATTGCAAGTGTCAGATACAAGTGACAAAATATTGATACTTACATTCTTTAAAAGTAGGATAAGATGGGTTTGATCAACGTAGAGGTAAATTATAAATGCATTTTTTGTAATTTTTAACTTTATTTCAATGTCTTATCTTTAACAAGAAATTATTAGCTAGATACAATCGATCTTAAAACTAATCATTATTAACTACTGTAATCTACATTTACATTACGGTTTTTATCAATTTCTATAACATTATCAAACTCTGCATACACAATACAGTTGATGGTTTGTGAAAGTGCTGATTCAAAACGAACTTCTAGTCTTACGCTACCATGTTTAATAAGATTCCAATGTGTCGAAGAATGAGCTGACAAATCAGATGTAAGATCAAACGCTAGTAGGCAAAAACCGTTAGCATAGTGTTCTCTAGATATCCCATTACCTTCATTAAGAAAATGTATACCTGTTCCAGAGAACAACGTGTGATAAGCTGAAGTATAAACATTATTTTGAAATGATGGTTGTAAAGCTTTTGAAGGTATTTGATGTCCGTCAATATACAAACAAAATGTATTTATATCATAATTTTCAAAGTTAAATGGATTTTTAGTGAGGCTACCATTGAATGCGGTATTATTAACAAAACCAACTATAACTCTCTTAGGCACTTGTCCCAAAAATATGTTATCCAACGTTTTTCCCTGTACCCCCGATGGAATCGTTAAAACTTTAACTTCAGCTCTAGTTATAGGGTATTTAGCTGTAGTAGAGGCTAACACTTTCTGATGTGCAAGTAAAACTGATGGATTGATTCGTGCTTTGCGAACAATAAGTGTGGCGTCTGTAATGCATGCTTTAAACTTTATATCATTCGAGGAAGCCATCAAATTAAATGATTCTCTAGAACGCACTAGTTTAACAGACATTTCAACACCGTTGATTAAAAATTTTTCTTGATTATAAATATCACCATGTAAATGTCCAATCATTTCTATTTCTTTACTCTCAAAAGCAAATTCTTGTCGTTTAGTGAACCCTCCATTTTTGTCATCTGTAGCATTCATTTTTCCAGCGGTATCTTCATACCAAAGACCACAAGTCAAATGAGATTTCTTAGCTGCTGAACCATAGTTCAATAGAGTTTCCAAATATGCGCGATAAGGGTAAGTGTTGTTCGGTGGTGATACAAGCTTTTGGTTCAAGTAAACATCAAGTTGGGAAAACAGAGAATGTAACCAATTATTAACAGGAGCTACTACTGTTGTAGAAGCAAGTTTCGTTGAGTCCTGGTTTAGTACTTTAGCTTTTATATGAAGCAAAGTGTGCGATAGATCAATATAATCCTCTCCAGTTCCTGGTACTTGAAATTCGATGGGGCCATCGTCAGCTAAAGATGAAATAGGTTTGTAATGTATCCACAATCCATTTTCTATACTTGTTTGTGTTGAGGGTAAGGCAAATAAGTCTAATTCTGATTTAATACACTCACACGAATGGCTATGTAAGAAAGACATTTTTAATTTAATATTATTTTTGTTATGAAAATATATCTTTGATATTATTACGATTCAATTTTTTTTTCTTATTTGTAGCTTTTACTTTAGCAGCTAATTGTGGAATGAACGAAGCTAGTTGTTTCCGTTTAGTTATATATCCTGATCCAGACATATTGATTCTATCAATTTTATCATCAGCTTTTCGCTTTAAATTTGCACCAACTTCTTTCAGCCGGTTTTTAATTGATTCTTCCATAGGTCGCGCGCTAACTAAATCCGACAGCAACCCCACACCAGCATTTAAAGCCTCTTTACCAATCACTCGCGCTCCACTGGAGAATAGAGGTAAAACTGATCGAAACAGCCCTCCTAAAAAGCTACCAATTCCATGCCCCCGTTGATATGGTGCACCTCTGTAGATTACTCCAATACCTGAACCCGCTTGGTGAGAGTAATAGTTTTCATAAGGACAAGATATTTTATTTTGTAAAGATTGCATTATATTTTTTTGAAATGTAGTTTAACACAGACTGTTCCAAACTGGAATGGTATTTTTTCACCTGTGTTTGATCTTATATCTATTTCAATAGTATCAAACTCTCTACGCATGACACGTAGGTAGTGAGGTGGTGAGAATACATGCATTTTATTAGCTCCATAAATATATTTTGAAGGGTCTAATGGTATGATTCTAAGTAAAGGTGTCATCACATCACCAACTATTTGTGGATCAATTACATCACAGTAAACTAATAATTGAGATGGTAGCCCTAAATGCAAATTCGCTGGACATTTCCCTATGCCCTTAGTTACCAAGTTTCTAGAAGGTTCAAACCCGAGTTGTAGACACAGCTTAGGTGATAACGTTATTGATGTTATTGATTCATCCATTACAGAAACGGAGACGAACTTTGATAACTCATCATAACGGAATTTGACATGTTCTTTTATGTTGTTTAATGCTGATAAGATATGATTGATATCATCATAGTTGGTGGCTGGTATGTGCGTTTTGTAGTACACTTTTGATGGTTTCTGTTCGTTAGGCATCAGCATCCACTTTGTTACATAAACTATGTTTTCATGTTCTTGAACAGTAAACATTGTGCTTGGATATTGAAATTCAACAATACCAACGGTCCATGATCCTTCCAAAATGATTGATTTTGGTAGTTTAGTAGAAAAAAGAGATGTAGTGTTTTGTGGAAAGTATTCCATAGAGCTGTTGCTTAGTAGAGTAATATAAAAACTTTCTTTCATTTTGTAGTTATTTTATGCTAGAAGCCAAAATCCAACTGTTAAATTTATTTGGATAACCTTTCCACTTCACAAACAATTGCTTTCTGTTCCCAGAGTAGCGCGTGCTTATGATTTTATCTATTTTGTAACTTGCAGTGGGGTTGTAATTTACTTTCTGTAGTTCTTTTTCATAAAATGTACCTGTTATTGGTTCATTTTGCAAATCATTCAATGTGTATACTACCCATGGTGTCCTCTCTATGATCGAAGATATAATAAAAATTTCATCACTCCAATTCGATTCATATCCTTTTTGAAATATATGTTTATATTTAGTTATTCGTACATGGTCACCAATATGAAATTTCGGTAAGGTGGTATCTGAGATTCTTGACTGATAATTTTTTCTTTCATAAAGGTTATTCCAGACAGTCATTATGTTGTTAAAATTTACATCACAAGGACACATTTTTATGCTGGAATGATAGCTGTGATTATATGCATAAACTAAATCTTGTAAAATATCTACATATCTGTGAGTATTTTTATGTGAAAAATAACGCCACATTTTCATCTTAAGTGTTCTTTGAAACCTTTCAACAATGCTAGCTTTAATATCGGGATTGTTTGTTGTGTAATAGTTGATATTTTTATTTCTTAAAAATGTTTGCACCTCCTTTGAAACAAACTCTGTTCCCTTATCTGATTGAATGTGTGTTGGAGTGATTTTAGCTTCATTAAAAATACTTTCAAAACATTGTTTAACTGTTTCAGAGTTTTTATTTTTCATAGGTCTAACAAACGCATATTTTGAAAACACATCGATCACACACAAAATGTAATTAAAACCATCATTTAGTTTAGAATACGTTCTCATATCACTTAAATCCGCTTGCCAAAGTTCATTTAGGTTTGATAATATATACTTATTACGAGGAAATTTCTTATGAACAGGTTTGTGGAGTGTGTATGCCTCTTGGTCCTGTAACCATTTTTTAATTTCTTTTATACTCATTTTACCTTTCATAGCTTTAGTTAATTTATGAATGCTTCCATATCCAGCAGGATGTGCAGGATCATAATATATTCTATTTATTTCTAATAAGGGGTCCATTTTTCCCAATCGATCTTCTTGCGTAGTTTATTCGCATAATTACTAGTGGGTGTTGAATACGATTCCTCGACTTTTGAAATGTTACTGTTATCTTTAAGCCGCAGTTCACTGATGTACTGACTCCTCTTAGGATTCCCAATGTATGTAAGTGGTATTTTTATATCTTTCAATCCTTGAGAGAACTCTTTCCAGCCTATTGGATCACATTTCTTTAATGGTCTTAGTATATCGTTCACTAGATCTATAATATTGCTTCCAGGAATTGCTTTATTATCAATCACAACTGTGCCATCATTTCTCCAATGAACTTTGTTTCTATTTTTACTCAGAGATAGCGAACTTAACAATAACTCACCCTTTTTGTTATAAGTTTTAGGTATTAAACTTAATATTTGTTTTATTGAGTATGGAGTCTTCAAAGGGGATGGAACGCTTTCGTTGGGAGACTCAAATGAGGTGAGGAGACTTTCTTGATGATTACCTTCCTCGCTCGAAGTCGGAGAGTCAACTACGTGCTCGTTTTTTATGGTATTATTTATATTTGAATCTTTACTTATTACAGGTGAATGATTTGATGTTATTATCGGTAATTCAACAGGTCGACGATCTTCTTCAGTGAAATGTAGAAATCTTTGCAAAATTTGTAAGTACAGGATACATTTCTTTCTATCATCTATATTACTATTTAAAATATTCTGCATTTCTGTGTCCAATCGTGTTCTTGGATTGTCAACCCCATGTTGAGTGTTAATTCGGTTTAATTTATCAATCAAGCTGGGTTCCACGAGCACCATTTTTTTGGCATGTTCCATTTTTAAACAAGTGAACTTATCAATCCACTTAAAATAGAACCTAAAATGATTGGGAGGAAAGCTCCACCTTTTTGAATTAAAATTTTCTTTCTTTCTTTTTTTGATCCTTTTCTAACCAATTTCCGCAGTAAATATTTGAATTTATTCAATTTACTCTTTTGTTTTTTGTCGAGTGGAACTTTTCCCTGAAGAACGTTGTGAATACACTCACAGATACAATTTATTTCATCATCATCACATACCTTTAATATAACTTGTTGATATTTTGGTTTAAGTGTATTTAGTGCGTTTAATAAATTCTGATGCGTCTTGAGACTACGAGTCATTATTTAAAAGTGATCGGGATTTGTTGAGTCTTCGAATATTTAAAGTCCTTTGTTGGGACGTACACTATGCAATAACCATCTTCAGGGAATATTTTAGTTTTAATTCGACAAATATCATCTGTTCCTTGCTTAAGATCTATCATTATATATCCATGTGCTTCTGTGGTTGCATCCTTATAAGCATCTTGAATAAATTTGGTATTTTCTGGTGATACCTGACGAGCTAGGTATCGAATTTGTGTCTTATCACGTGGATTTTTAAAATAGATGATGTAGCTTGAATTTAATGAAATATCTCGTTGACCCCTTCCTTGATGAAACAAATTTTGCGTGATGTAAAAAACACTCAAGTTTCTATGATGACTTCCTTTGGTAAATATATCAACCACTCTACCATCAGATTCTCTCATAAGATCATCAATAATTACCAGGTTAGCATCCTTGCCATCAAACATACTTAAATCTGGTATCCCGTGAACGTAGTTTACATTTGGTAAGTTATACAAAGGTTGCATTTCATCAAAACACCAAGTTATTTGACTAAATTGCTTGTCACATATCTCTGTAATGTATTTTATAAAGTTTGTAACAAATTTTGATTTTCCACAACCACTTGGACCAGCAACAATTGCGGTAAATGGATGAAGAAATTGATTCATTTTATCTCTGTTTGACGTGTAGATTCTATGAGGGTATTGTAACAAATAACACATTCTCTGATAAAAATCATTTTTTATTTACACTCATTAAACATATTTATATAAAACTAATTAAACCATTCAACATTTATTACATATTACAACATGAATTTACAATACTAAAACTACCGTATTTACATAATTATTTATACACATTTTAGAAATACAACAACATTTAAATAATGTTCATACACGCTTACAATACAACGTATATGCTGCTAACAGATTGCCAATACGCGTACAAGCCCCTACATACCTTATAAGCAATTTAGATCCTGACTCAAAACCTGGATCTCATTGGGTTGCTATACACATTGACGATAATAGCGTCGGGGAATACTTTGATTCTTACGGTAGACCGCCTACCGGCCATCACCTAAGGTTTTTAAAAAGAAACGCAAGAAAATAGAATCAATATGTCTGGATCAGGATATATAACTAAACGGAAACAACTAGCTTCGTTCATTCCACAATTAGCTGCTAGCAATCGATACGACATAAGATGGATACTTTGGAAATACAGCAACATTTAAATAATGTTCATCCATGCTTACAATACAACGTATATGCCGCAAACCGATTACCGATACGCATTGAACCCCCAATATACCTAATAAGTAATTTGGACCCTGATACAAAACCTGGATCTCACTGGATTGCTATACACGTAGACGTGAATGGTATTGGGGAATATTTTGATTCTTACGGTCAACCACCTACAGGTCATCACCTATGGTTTTTAAAAAGGAACTCAAAACAATGGTGTTACAATAGAAGGAGAGTACAAAATGATTGGACCTCAGTATGTGGCGAGTACTGCTTGATGTATATATATCACAAATTCAAGGGTATATCCTTGCGTGAATTTCTAGGATTATTCAAAAACGATAGTATTTATAATGATATATTGGTATATTATATGTTTAAATGCTTGTTCAATTGAAATAAAGGATAATAAAAATAGTTCGTTGTTATTGCTATGCTGCTTCCCTTCACAACAAGGTGATTAGCATCGTGGCGAGGTTGGTGGTGATTAGTTAATCCCTGATTAGCTAATTAGGGGTACTAGGCGCTTAAAACATAAATTCCTATCTCCGAAACGAGTTGAAATAGCATAAAATGGATGCGCTACATCGATTCAGCGTGGTCGATATACTTTTTCTTCTTTTCTTTTTTTTTTTTTGGTGGGCCAGAACCGGTGAATCCCTACTACTGTTACAATTTAAGATAAGGCCGAAGGTGGAGGCGCACTCCGCCGGTCACCCTTCATCCTGTTAAGGATTACAAACTAGGAACTGGCTATCTTACCTCGAAATGTTATCCCTTAGTCGAGTTTTACGACATTCACAGGCGACGTGGTTTGGTGTGGGTATAGGCCCTCACAGTTAAATCCGTCAATCTTAATCAAAGACCAACCGGCGCGCCACAATTACACGCCCAGAAATACTAGGGCAAATTAAATCGTTGATGTTACGCCATCACCCATTTCGTGAGTCTTAAACAATCAAGCGAGCTTAACTCGTTCATCAGCTCAATTGATCTTAATTCGGATTGCTCACGGCCAAATCCTACAGTGGGTGATAAAAGTACCCAGATTGACATATATAGATATAAGAGGCTTTATGTAAAATTGGTTTTATAAACCAGTTTTGACTCGTGGTCTCATCAATTTTGATGAATTTCGACCGACAGTCATGAACTACAGGGTTCGTGGTCCCACATTTCACATAATCGCAGCAACAAGACTGTAACATAAAAATGTTATTATCCATCTTTTTCTCTGAAGTACCGTCTAGTGGCTATAACATTTAACTTGACTTTGAATTTTTGAATTTTTGTCACATTTTTTATTTCTGTAATGTTGTGTTTTTGCCTGTTTTTGCAATGAAATCCCGCTCACCCGTTTCACTCAGCTACGTGTGAGATGTAAAGCAGCAAAATTAAAGGGACAGCCCTTTAATTTTTTGCACCTAGGGTTTAGACATAGGCTGAAAGCCTCTTCGAAAACATGTCAGACGCCTATGTAGGTCCCTCGTAAAGTATATATAGACCAAGAATTTACAGTTTACATACGATAAAAGATAAAATCCAAGACATAAACAAGCCATTGCTGTGGGAGTAAACCCATTGACACAAACTTATAACTTGACAAGAAGTTCGATGAAGGTAAAGCGATTCCCCGGCATACGCGTGGCTCTAATATAGGCCAACGAATACCATTGCTATTCAGGGTGGCAATGCAGTGTATTGGGCACGTTTCCATCTGATACTGGTTCGGATTAGTTGAGTTATCTGTATAGGTGGATTAAGGTAATTAAAGGCAAAGCTTCAAAGCCACGATCATCGTCCCAAGGTCGCAAGCTTATCAGATTTCTATAGGATACCTACATTTCGGAGAGTGTGCTGCAGAATTACACAATCTGTTTCCACCATCATTCTTTACGCGGACAACCAGACGCTTCGGCGATGCGCCACCGGCTTATCCTGGATATACCTTCCTCGCGCACTAAGCAGTTTTCTTCTGCATAACGCGCACCGCCAAGATATGGAACGCTTTGCCTGATACTGTGTTTCTTAAACACTACATCATGGGAGTCTTCAAGTCAAGAGTGATCAGGTACCTACTAGGCAAGCGTGCCCCATCGTAGGCTGCAAACGCAGGGGATTCTGGCAGGACATTCATACTGCAGAAACGGGCGGTAAGGTCATACTGGGACTAAAACCTAGAGAAACCTGCTGAAATGCGTTTTCCCAGCTGGGTGTAAGTGTAATGACACTTACTAGTGCATACGTGCATCAATACTTAATGTACTTAAAAAACAATATCTCGTATTATTGCACAATAAATTCTACACATTCCTACCAAACCAGAAATGGTCAACTGTCAAAGAGTTTTTGTCTGTAATGGCGTAAACATTTACAATAAACTAGATATAGAACTGCGAGGGTACCGACGTAGATTAAGAGTAGAAGAAGTCTCTTGTGAAAAATTACTACCACCATATCTATTTCGGCCGCCTAGCAGCATTGCTGTGTTTCGGTTTGAAGGGTATGGTTGCTGGTGAAATTACGGGTACATGAGGCTTAACACTTTATGCCTCAAGTTGACGGGCGCAATGCAGTGCCGTGTAGGCTATGTTCTTTGTGGATGTGACCTATGCAGTAAGGCTTTGTCATAGGCAAGAGATGCACTTAACACCAGGTGCGCTACTTGCTTGTCCCGTTTCCTAGTAGCATAAAAAAAAAAGATTTCGAATTTTTGTGTCATATCTCTCAGCTATAGCGTTGATAACGTCATCTAGCAGAGATTCACTGAATTGTGATCTGCCCTAGTGTTTGAAATGACACTCAAAATCACTTAGTTTTGTCTGCTAGATGACGTTATCAGCGGTACCCCCGTAGCTCAGTTGGTTAGAACGTTTCCAGCTTTAGGAAAAGATACGGGCTCGAGTCTCGTCGTGGGATGTGAATTCTTGTGTCATAATAACATTTGTAAATATTGTGACTAAGTGAAATCACTTGAAATACAAAAAAAAATGATCATATTATTATTTCATTATTAGTTTCTAAGAACCATGACAATGCCCCTTACAGCTGCAAACTAACATCCTGACATTTTCAACTAAATGCCAATTGATAGCTATCATTATTTTGTATACAATGTTTTTAAATTTATATTATACTTAGTACCAAGTGTTCGCTCTGTTCCTATGGTATTTATAAACTGAAACTGAAACCATTTAAAAATAAAAAAGGTAGTCCGAAAGCTTAGTTTTCCCTTGTTAGTTTTGTTAGTTTGTACATGTTGTTTGTGTAATAATTTTGCCACTGGCTTTAGTCCCGAGTGTTCAACGCGAACATTTTTAATTGCTCCCAGAACCGGCTGCAATCGGAGCGATGGACGATATTAATTTGAGTTGTCATCGACTGAGCCGACATTCTGGCTTATAAACGTAGGCTACATTTGCCGTGTGGCCGGAGAATTCAATAACAGACATATTACCTACAAGCTTTGCTTAGTTTGGGCTAGATGGCACTTAGTGAAATTAATGACCCGTACGTAAAATATATATGTCTTTATTATGTCATTATTCTCTATCATTATGCAGGTATACGTAACGCACAAACCGTTACTATGTAATGTAATCATATCCATTAGGTATGCAATATATTTATATGAGTGTATGTTATGTAGGTAACTACCAATATTAAACATAATATACCTACCTACTTTCTTGCACTTAAGCCACTACATCGTAGACCGCATCCTTGCCTTTGCAAGTTTATTTCGTCTAAAAGACGACTACTTCTACTCCCAGTCAAGGCGCATTATGGCTATATTTTAGGCTTTCGTAAACCAAAATATGTATTAGCAACGTTGGGTTTTTAGTATTTTCAGTAATCTCCAAACCACCTGCCCAGTATATAATACATACACTACGGAAGTCCAGATGGTCTGCTTCTGCCTCTAAAATAGATGTTCTTATTTTGTTTACATATAAATTATACCTACCTTATCATTTGAAATCTATTTGAGTATCCTTTAATTTCGTGTGTGCTGTGTGCCAGCCCTGTACGAGCTGCCGGCATAATTGACTGACACGGCTTTATCCACCAATACTAGCAAGAAACTAAGCAAAGCTTGTAATATGGGAACTGGATTACGAGGAATACGAATATACCTACTTTTATTATAACTCCCAAACACAGAACAAACATCCATCTTAACCTATTATGTATCACACAGATATTTTTCCCGGTTGGAAATCGTATCACAATTTGCAGCGCGACCGGCAAAGCTACCTAGGTACCTACTACCAATTGAGTTTTTCGGGCGGCGCGGCGGGGAGATGCCAGGCTTTCATCTCATCTGATTGAGGTGGAAGCGCACTTTACATGAAATCCTCAACAAACTGAGGAACTGGCTTTATCTTACCTCTAAATGCCAGGATACAATAGTTAAAGAATTGTTGTTTCTTACCTCTAAATGCCGGAACGAATTGTTGTTATGGCGATAGAATTATGTAAGATGTTGGTAGCTAGCGGACCAAAGCAAAGTCGTACTACCAACAAAACCAAGCACAATATTGTACTTACCCTTGGGTATCGAACCTGGGACCTCTGGATCTGACACCAGTGGGCAACCCACTAGGCCACAGAGGCGTTTAAAAACTTATGGTCTACGTTAGTAGATTGCAGGTACCTACTCTGGTAGGTATCTGTAGCCTAATTGTGTAACTTTAATTCCATTACCAGTGAACTTCAAGTCGATTACCAGGGTCAAACCCAGTTTGAATTTGTCAATAATTACGTTTTAAAAACTAAAAATAAAACCGACTTCAATGAAGAATATGATACAATTTCGTTTACGTGGATGACGTATTTTTTCCAATTATTTTGAGACAGAAAGACAAACAGACAAACGCGTGATCCTATATGGGCTCCGTGTTTTCTTTACTTTTGAGGTAATAATACACCCAAATCACTTCAAGTGTGCATTTAATATTTGAATGATTTCACCTGGATTCCATCATCAGATCTTGACCTGATGACAATGACACCAACTGTGAAGTGTACCCTTTAAAAAAAAAACTAAATCGTTCCAGGCGTCGTCGAGTAATCGGGGAAGATATACATTCCGACGAATTGAGAACCTTATTTTTTTTAAGTCGGTTAAAAATAAAGATGAAAGCGACAGCTGAAGCCTAGGCTAGGTTTCAAATGTCAAAAATGAAGTTGATGTTGATTACCAGTTGTACACAATATGGGCGCTGGTAGTAGGTACTACCAAGCAGGCCAAACCGCGTGCCAATAACTTCATACGGCCTGCATTATGATTGCAAAGTGCAAGTACCTCCTGCACTTGGCTTGGACCACCCATGTTCAATGACATCAATACACCACCCACGTACGAGTAAGATCTCCCGTTTTGGCGGACCTTGCGATTTGTTTTTCATAATTTCGCCACGTTAATATGGAATTATGAAATGGCATGATGCGCATTTGCGAGTAGGTTCGTAAAACGAATTCGCAAATCGAAAGCAATTACATCAAACATTCAGCAAATAATAAGTAACTAAAAAGCTTTAATGAGAATTGTTTCCTGATTTACAAGGCAAATGCTTATCTTCTTATACCTAATCGGTCAGCAAGAAAAATCTTCTAAAAAATATTTTGACAGCATATATTTCTATTTAATGCTAGTACGTCGGTAGGTGTCTAATGAGGATTTTTTGCTTTAAAAAAAATCTTAATATTTTAATTCACTTTGTTTGCTGATAAGTAAGTACATTTTGGAGGGAAATTCGGCACTGTAGGTATGTAGGTCACTAATTGATATTAGCATTTATCTAGTGTAGGTCTAGTTGCCAACAAGCAAGGTCCAGGATCAATAGATTAGGCACCAGTCACCACCAATTTCCAAATAAAGTTAATCGAAGTCATATATTCTCATTAGCGTCAAACTACTTCGACACTTCTTATTTTATTTATCAAAATCGCCAGCCATTCATTTAATTAAGGCATTCTTCTGAAGATAGCCATAGATACCGAAACTTGCGAACATATTCCGAATAATTTGGTGTCAATGTTTTGTTTTAACGGTTTGGGATGTGAATGGAATTTTAATGAAGATGAACAAGGGTTTTCATCAAGTAGCTAATAAACTTAAATAAATTAGGTTGCTAAGAATAAACATTACTTTATACTTTACATACTTAATATACCTACTGGCTTTGTTGATTTGCCTGTATACAGTTGGTTACAAACGCCTTCATTTATTATACTTTATTATACTTACAAACTCACTCTTCATATTCTTTTAATCCAATTCAAATGCAACAGACTTCTAGGAATGTTGTTGATCTACTTTAGTTCTATTCAGTGCGTGTATCCAGTTCTAGATAGGCTTTTTATTACAAAGTCAGCCCATCGCTCTTTGTTGAAACTGGCGGCACCGGTTACAAGGTACAAATAAATTAAATCAATCTTCTCCCCGACTTGCAAATAGTAGACGAGATTTATAAATGGTTCAGTAAAGTATATTTATTTTTGTAGATACCTAGGTAATACATAATAACATAGAAGGAAAGTAATTTAAGATAAAAATACCTTCACAACTTATGTAAGTACCTACACCAGGTGCACAAATGAATAGGGGTCTAGCAAAATTTACTATACCTGCATAACAGATTATGTAAAGCTAAAATTGTAGCTGAATAGATAAAATAAATTATGTATCTAAGACCACCTGTGAGTTATAGAAATCAATTTGATTTGAAGTCAAGATTGAGCGTTAAACTTTGTCCAATCCAACTCTTTGTATTTATCTTAAAAGCTCCCTAATGAATAGATACAGTGGTCGTATTACAGTAAAGTGTACATCTGGTTTGGTTGAGCACTTGATGCGTCCAACATGGAGACTTTCCCACGGACATGCTACTTATCTTATTTCTTCACCACCCTTTCTGTTTGCTCTGTACAGTTTTTACTGAGCTGAGTAGGTAAAACAAATGCTTTTTTTGGATAGCAAAAGGCATAATATGACTATCCTCAAATAAATTTTTGCTACTACTAACAAGCCTCATAGCTCAGTTCGTAGTAGCTTTGCCTTCTGCGTTGTAGGTTGTGGGTTCGATTCCCACCCAGACCAAACATTTGTGTGATGAATATTGATGTTTGTTCTGTGTTCAGGTGTTGTATTGTATGATAAGTAATACATAGTATTTACAAAAAAAAGTAAGTATTTAAGTATTCTATCCGTAATCTCATTCCCATATTACAAGCTTTGCTTTGTTTGGGACTAGATGGCGCTTTGTAAAAATGTATTATTTATTTATTTATTTAATAATCGAAATGGGACCAATGACCACAGGGCTGGCTCTTATTTAGGCCAGCGAATGAGCATAGATATTCAGCGTGGCAATGCAGCCTGTGTCAAAGGCACGTTTTCGTAGTGGTCTGAAACAGTTGAGCTACCTATAGGTAGGCCGTTGGTAACGGTCCATAGGTAATCAGACTGCTTCCTTTGTAGGTAGGTACATACCTAGTTAGTTTAGTTGTGAGTACATATTATTTTTAATGTTTGTATCGAAAAGTGAAACGTATCAAGTTAATAAGTAGAATAAAAACACTATACGATTACAAATCGCATAAACAATACTATCCTTTCCTTGATATAATTTACTTTAGATTTTAAAATCGCGGCATGTTAGGTATCGACCCTACGGATTGCACTTATACAAGTGGGGCAAATTTTTGATAATTGATAAGAAATAAATAAATATTTTTTTGTAATATAGGAACTAGATTACAGATAGAATACTTGCATACTTATATTTGTAAATACATACAATACAACTACTAATACAAGGCTTGTTATCGGGAATATGCTCAGATAAACAAAGGATTTGGCACCATCATCTTATCATCATCATCATCATTAGGATTATACCTAAGACTCCGTTAAAACGCACCGGAACAGGCAGCCCCCTTACTCTATATGACCAATAGTGTCCTATCGCGACATAACATTGACATAATATCGTAACGCGGGATTGCTCATACAGAATAAGGGCTCTGCTTGCATTCATTTAATCGTTGTCCGTCAAGGTCGTAACGAACAGCATCTTACTTTATATTTGAAGTCCTAATTAAAAAAAAAACTAAGAAAATCAGTAATAACATATTGTTGCTATCTTTTACTAGCATTACATCACAAAATATGCCACTATTTTCGCAGTGCAAGTAAGCGTGTCCTTTTCCCGTTTGATGTATGGGAAAATGCAATTGTTTTTCTCTTTAAAATAAAACTATAGCTTCCTAAGTCCATAACTTTCCAACTACAAGAGAAAACGTAGCTGTCTTGTATAGTGTTGTAAAATAGGTGGCTTGTAAGTACCTACCATCTCTAGGTACCCAGTTAATTATCTAATTATAAATTAGTTTTATATATTATATATATCTATATAATGATCTTGCCATCACGTTCCGGACAGGCCTCGCACATACTACCTGCTTATGTATAGGTAGGTACCTATGAGCAAAACTATGTTTCGTGTCTGAGCAAAGCACACCACCACAAACAGGCAAATTAAGCATCAAATCCCCTGTTTGTCTAGTAAGAGCTTTTGTTTGTTTCCCTTTATAGTTCAGGGGCAACACATGTGGGGACAGTAACGTGGGATCGCTTTGTTTGTGTTCCTAAGCTGTGTATTGCATTGGCATTCACGCACACCTCCACATACTATCTCGGGATAACATCATTGATCGGACCGGTTGCTCCCCTTGTATAATTAAGGTCCCCCCTGCCTTCCGAATCGGTATTAGTTGACCTAGCAAAACTTTGAAAATTACTCAACTTTCTTCCGTGTTGCCCTTAGCGCTAGATATCTTTGATACGAACTTTAGCATGAGACTGATAGAATTTGATAAGCTAGTTTCGTTGGATCATTTATCGAGCACATTTTTATGGAAATATAGTACGTCCATACGTCTGCAGGTACCTAAAGATTGATGTTACGACCAACAGCTTCTCAATACTGGAGGGTTATGCTATCAGCTCAACGTGTAGCAAGTACTTAGTTACAGGCACGTGAAGATTGACACCCTCATGCCTCTAGTTTACGGGTGTAATTCAGTGATGTGTAGGCTATGCTCTTTGTGGATGTGACCTACGCAGCAAGGCATTTTTATAGGCAAGAGATGCATCAGGTGCGCTACTTCATTGTTCCGTGTCCTAGTTGTATAAAAAAAAACCTTACCGTTATCCCACACTAGGTGGGTTCGGCACATCATGTCATCTTAATCCACTCCTCTATCACACGTCATCTAATCACACTAGTTTCTTGCCCATAAAATCCCTCACACAATCCATCAGTCTTTTCTTCTTTACCTCTATCCCTAAATCCATTCACACGTATAAATCAACGAAAAAGATCGTAATGTTCAAAATACGCAAAAGTGCTGAAATAATGCTATCCAATAACTGACTTACGGAGATTCTTGACATTAATCTTTTAAGAATGGAATCAAGATCATCGAGAAGGAATGATTGGCTCAATTTTCAGACTGTCGAGTCAGAGAGGACCCAGCAGTTTGCAACAGCAAATTACATAAGCACAGAACATGAAACCGAATTCGCATACCTACCTATAATTTTCTCATGCAAGTATTCTCAGGTCTCAGCACATAACGAATAATCTGTTCATAAATTACACGCACCACAAATTTTTCTCCATTTACCGGTTCACCACTCGATTGTGTAGAAACTGTAGAACAATGATGTGGTCCCGCAAAGCGGTAGGTACTAGGTAGGTACGTGGTAGGTAGGTGGACTCGTGACAAATCGGCGGAACGAACAATACAAGGTTCCTGTCATTGTCTGTGGGGTAATGCTACCGTGAATAACTTGTGTATGACGCTCAAGTGGATTCATGGTAGTAATAGCAACGTAGCTCCCACGTCTCTCCAAAGTTGCGAGTTTGCAAGCCGTGACGGATATGAATACTTATATCAAAGTGGTATACAGATATATTCTTATTTCACCTTTATCTGTGGCCTGTGTGTGTTTATTGCTTATATGAATGCTATATATACTTAGTTATTAAACTAGAATATTGAACGTCTTTAATTTCTGACATCTAGCACATAATAACTAATAGTACTTCGGTAATAGCGTACATCTTAGCCCCAAAGTAAGCAAAATTAGCTGTTATATGGGTATTTTTTATTTGTATTTTTTTTGTTGTACGACGGGAAAGCATGGCATTAATCTCACCTGGTTTACAAATTATAATAAGGCTGAAGGTGTAAACGCACTGTACTCGGAATCCTCAACGAACTGAGGAAAATTGGCTATCATACCTGTGTATGCCGGAGTGACAACAATTTAAGAGTTATTGTGAAGTTGACAGAATTAGGTAAGATGGTGGCCAGGCGGCCTACCAGTACCACCAACTAACCAAGCACAATTTGCACTATATGATAAGTATGTATGTATAATTTCCGTAATCTAGTTCCCATTTTACAAGTTTTGTTTAGTTTAGCACCAGATGGCACTGTATGAAAATAATGTCCTGTAATATTTATTTATCTGGACAGAGCCCCATTTAGGAAATCCGTTTTAATTCAACTTTTTTCTCGTTTACCTTTGAACCCGTCAATGAATGATGTTTGAGCTCACTTCCGGGTAGTTTAGGACTCGTCAAAGTTATTTTATTTTGAGATAGAGTTGTAAGTCATATCAGATCGCATCAAAGGGAAGCACCACCATTCCCATAGTTTTAGAGTTAAAATGCGTAACTAGGTAACACGGTCGCTGTGGTCAAAATCGGCAACACACATCATCATCGGCAAAAACGGAGACAAATATTTATATGTAAATATTTGTGTTACGAATATCTTATGTTCTGCGTTTGTGAATTGTATCGAAATGTATCTTATTTATGTATGTAGTATAATCATTTTAACCGCCTTTTTGGTGTAGTGGTTCGCTTACAGGTGTCAGATCCAGAGGTCCCGGGTTCGATCCCCAGGAGAGTACAATATTGTGCTTGGTTTGGTTTGTGGTATGACTTTGCCTGGCTACCACCGCATATTTATTAAAAATCCAATGTATGGATCAATGAATGAGAGGAGACCTTCCTCCTAGCTAGTATGCTGTCGCGATATCGAACAGCCGGTAATATAACCGGAAAATAACGTTTTAAAGCTTCCTCAATTGTTTTAAACAATAAAAAAAAAGAAAAATATGGAAAGAGAGTCCCAGAGAGTGAGAGTAGGCACAACGACAAATTAAACCATTCTCATCGAATGTCGGTACTGGGGCACAATTCACCCAAATAAAGTAAAATCAGCTTCTACTAGCTAGAAGCTGAGTATAAAGAAACTTGAGTCTTTAGAAATAGGTTTTACTTGACGGTTTTAACATGTTTTTATGTAAGTAAAGCGTAACTATTGTAGATGCCAAGATACTACATCTTATCGACCTCGAATCCTTTAATTAATGCTCTAAATGTGTTGGTTTTGATGGTAGGTACATAATAATGGTAATTTACCATTGTTATGGTAAACTCATGGACTCTTTCCCATTGGACCCGGTGGCCCCATCCCGGCATCGATACTAATGTATTAATAGCAAGCCTTATAGCTCTGTTGGTAGTAATTCTGCCTTTTGCACTGTAGGTTCTGGGTTCAATTCCAAACAAACATTTGTGTGGTGAATATAGATGTTTGTTTTGTGCTTGGGTATTTTATCATATACTTAGTACGTATGTATTTACAAAAAAAAATCAGATTCAATTTCCCACATTACAAGCTATCCTTAGTTTAGGGCTAGATGGCGCTGTGTAAAATTAATGTCCTGATATATTTATTTATTTATTTGTGTTCCATAATTGTGTTCCACCACCAATACCAATACTAAACTTAAAGAAGTAAGCTAACTGTTTTCTTAGCTTGTTCACGAATTCTGTACACTTACAGATACCTATTGTAATAATACAAATAAAAAAAAGTTTCCGACAAATTAAGAACTCCTCCTTTTTTTTAAAGTCGGTTAAAAAGTAAAAACCATAGAGGTCGAAATTCGACTACTAACAACTACTAACGTCGTATAATAAAATTAATTGTTAACTATATATCTGGTTTACCTTATTTTTACCCTGAGGAAATTATTCTGAATAAGTATATAAATCTTGAAACTATCTACATGTTACTAGCTAAAAGTTGCCGTCTGCGATTGGGCTGGGGATCTAGGGATCAGGTTACAAAAGTTAAAGCAATAAGCTACATAGAATGATTGCCTGAAGCAATATTCCAATTGCTTGGATTGCTAATGGACTGTATACGAAACGATAGGTAGGTATTACCTATTAATTCTATAGGTATTCCCTTGTTTTCTTCGGGTAGGTACCTATAATTCCCTTGTTTCTTTGGGCAGAACAATTTCTTCTTCAAATTTGTTTGATGTGGGTTGAAACCATTAGTCTCGGTGGATTACTCCTGAATGTAAGGCTGCATGGACATCATCAAATCTGTCACGGTGATCGTGCGGGTCACGAATTTGATATAAACAGTTATTACTATTCTCGAATGGTAGCGTCGTAACTTCATCCGCCAACATGAAAGCCGTAGGTATTACTACCCACCTACCCACATATTTTGGTCAATTAATTATGAATGTTTCAACTACGTAATGTATAAGGCTGATGTGGAAGCGCACTTCTCATGGAATCATAACAGAGGAACTGGGCTATCTTGAACTATGAGCATAGAATAACTAATAAGGTCTTTGAGTCAGCGAAGAGGATTGGGGCAATTCCCAACCCCCTTCGCTGACTTATGGTATTGAATCAAGGACCTAAGAAATTGACACAAGAGACCTCGACAAGTGAAGTAGTTCATACCTACACATAAAAACCAAAACGTTTTTTTTGGGTTTGTGTTCTTGTGGTTCCCACATTAAAATATAACGTTGGTTTGTGTTGTAGGTTTTTAATTTGACATACAGATTTTTATAGCAAGTTAGTTCTTAGTATTTATAAATAAGGATAAATCATAAGCAGCAGGTGTCGCGTTTACGATATCCATGAGCTGAGTTGGAAATGATCGATAGCGATATCGATAACGCAACAAGTAGCTATATGCTAGGTGGAGGCGCATTTCACCCGGAATCCTCAACAAACTGGGGAACTGGCTATCTTACCTCTAAATGCCGGAACATAACTGTTTGAGAATTGTTCTATCAGATTGTTTCGATCTGGGGATCGAACCCAGGAGGGTTCGATCCCCATGGGGAGAATAAATATTATGCTTGGTTTGGTTGGTGGTAGGACTTTATTTAAATCCGTCTGGCTAGCTACCATCATCTTATCGAATTCTGCCGCCATAACAACAATTCTCAAACAGTTGTGTTCCGGCATTTAGAGGTAAGATAGCCAGTTCCCCAGTTTGTTGAGGATTCCGGGTGAAATGCGCCTCCACCTAGCATATAGCTACTTGTTGCGCTATCGATATCGCTATCGATCATTTCCAACTCTGGACCTGACGTCGGTGGGTGAACCACTAGACCACGATTTTTTTTATTTTAATTTAAACATGACTTGAACATCCATACACAGAAAATATGTGCAACAGTCGTGTTACCTTAAGACCGTAACCAACGGTCTGAAGGTAACTCAACTGCTCCATTGCCAGACGAAATAGAAATAAAATAACCTACTAAGGTATTGTATAGTTCATATCACTTACATTATAAACCAAAAAGTGTTCACGTTATGCAGGGTATGACGAACACGTAATAGGTAAGTACCCAAGCTCTAAAGTACATTAACAGTGCTGTGCAAAAAGGCTAATACCCAACAATTATACCTAATCGTACGTTAGATCGAACCGACATCCGTTCTAGAATAGTTTGTGAGGTTTTTTATCTGTAATCACAGTTTATAGATAAATTATCTTCAGAAAAAAAAATTGCCACGGCATTGGAGTACCTACAGTACAAGTAGGTAGGTATTCAGCCATCCATGAGTCGCAAAATCCCTTTGTACTTTCTGTGATGGAGTTAATGTAAAGATGATGATGATATAGGTAGTACATACGTGCTTCGAAAAATGTCGAATGAGATCTTTTTAGTTCGAGAATAGAAAGGAAAATATAAATTATTTTACACTTTTCATACTGTGCTGTGCTCTAATTACTTACTAAAACATACATTATGAATAATCTAATTTCATTTAAAAGATTACAGGGTATAATTAACCTCAAAAAAATATATTTTAAATACATTAAAAAACACATATTTCGGTAGGTACTAATTATAACAAAATTTGATAAAGTATGCATGTAGGTTACCTTACTTATTACTGTATCAAAATTTGTGATAATTATTGACGTTTATAATTTTGATTAATCTGTGTAACTTACCTAACTCATTAACGAATTATTAATAATTGATAAAACTAAAAAAAAAAAACATAGACTTTTGTTTATAATACTTGTTTTTCTAGAGCATCCTTCATCCTTCACCTCGCAAGACGACGTCTGGATATAACCCTTCAAAGGGTAAAAGCAACGTTATTTATAAACTACTTCTTTTTTCCAATCCTGCGCGTGCGCACCTGCCGCATCCCTCGCGGCTGATTGGTTGACACGAGGATTCACGATAGGTTTGCTCCTTAGTGCTCTAGCCTATTATTTCAGTTTTGTTGTGTGACTTAAAGCAATAAGCTACATAGAATGACTGCCTGAAGCAATATTCCAATTGCTTGGATTGCTAAAGGACTGTATACGAAACGATAGGTAGGTATTACCTATTAATTCTATAGGTATTCCCTTGTTTTCTCCGGGTAGGTACCTATAATTCCCTTATTTCTTTGGGCGGAACAATTTCTTCTTCAAATTTGTTTGATGCGGGTTGAAACCATTAGTCTCGGTGGATTACTCCTGAATGTAAACTTAAACATAAGTATAAGTTATGAGAGGCACGATTAGGTGTAGGTAAGTTGTGAAGGCTCCTTTCTCCTCTTCTATTTTCAGTTTTGATCAATTCAATCACTAAAACTATTTCTTCTAGCTACCATCTTTATGCTGACTTTTTGCATCTTTATGAAGTTTACTGCCATATCAATGCTAATCATTGAAGGTATTGACCATATTAACTCTGAACTTAGGAACATAGATGCTTGGGCGAAAGCCTACGGTCTCTTGGTTAATTGATCCCTTGAAGTCTCAAGCTTTGATCATTGGTACATAGTCCCTACACGCTAATTGCAATGCTCCATTGTTGATAATTCTCTCCCAACGGTATTTCTTGCCGATGATCCTATCCCTTTTTCAGTGAAAACCAAAAATCTAGGTAACATATTTGATCACAGACTGTCTTGGTCCTCCCATATTAATGAAATAAGCAAAATATTTTTCACCTTGCATTCTCTCAAGCGCCTTCAGCGGTTCTTACCTTTCAAAATTAAAGTCCTTCTTGCTCAATCACTTATTCTTCATCTGCTGAACTATGCAGTATCTGTTTTTCAGATGCCACAGAGGAACTCTGAAACCAACTTGAGAGGCTGCAAAAGATGGGCATTCGTTTTATTTTTGGTTTGCGCAAGTTTCGCTGAAGTTTGACATGACTCGATTCAGATCTTAGCTTAAATGGCTACCCATTCGCCGTTGACGCGACCTCATATTTACAAAATGGTGAGGGTGTGGGTAATTGTAATGTTTTGGCAACTAATTTTATTTACGACATCATTATTATTAATTATTATTATTATCGAGTGTTGGAGTTTATTAGAACCCTACGATCCACATTAATTGAAAGAGCTTCGTTTAAGAATTGTAGAAAGTACCTATTAGATCGTCGCTACCTATACCTACACATAGGTACTTACCTTATTATAATATCCTGCAGTCGGACTTAAGTTTTTTTTAACTAATTACGAATAAAAATATATTTGTTGCCATTTTGGTATCAGTTGCGTTATCAGCTACGATAGATATAATATTTTTCACTTTCAGAATTATAATTAAAAAACGAGAATTGTTTCGGATATGGAGCACTCTAGAATAAACTCGCGAGATGCTAAAGTCAATAACATCTAGCTGAGCCCACCCTTCTTGTTTTATTAGCCCTTATCTTGTGTAGAGATGTTATTCAATCGAAAGGAATCATTGGCAAAATGATGGGTAGAACGAAAGAGTAAATGAGAGTGCGATACAAATAGTTCGAATATTAAACGAATGAGCCTTTGACTCAAAGGGATATGTAGTAGTGATACAAAACTATCCGCTCATTTAACAGGATGTATTTACTTTATTTAATCAACCGGCTAAAAACAACTACTACAAAGGAACACTAGGGTTCCTACCCCATTGCAAGGCAAAACATGCTTTTTTTTACATTGTTTGTGTAGAATTCAAATCCGACTCCCGCTGGGCCATTTTTGTATACTTATGTTGTTATTCATCCAGGTAAGGACAAATATAACACCAAATTTGAACTATACAGATTTACTAAAACCCCTTTTACTATTAGAGTTATGTATGACTTTGAAAAATGTACATCTTATAATATAATGGGACCCTACATACTTAATTTATTCGGGTACTGAACGTAAGTCCGTTATGTCGATCACAATCTTTCCAACTGCTCGGAACAAGCAAACTCCAAGTTGTATAAAATAGGTGAAATGAAAGGCCAAACGCTTTCTCGCCGTACAATATATAAATTATTATAAATATTTGCTTCACTTACCTACAAGGCTTGGTAACTGGCTACTGTCCAAACAGAATTCCGTTCGCTCGATGCATTAGTCAACCGTATCTCTAGATCTATCTGTCAAAACTCCACATGTACCTATCTCCTGATGGTGCGGGTTCCTTGACTGCTACTTCAGACGCTTTCGACAGAACAAAGAACAGGAGGCTTCATTCAAACAAATTAGATTTTGAATGAAGTAGCCCGACCTTATGAGTGCCCGTCAACTTCAACACTCTTATATACATACGAGGCGAGACAGGACAGGACAAATTCAAATTCAAATTATTTATTGAACTTATGTTGTTATTGTGGTATATAGGCGTTGTGGATAAAAGTTTCAAACATAAACCCTGTTAGGGCACAGCAATATTACACTAGGAGGCGCATTAAACGTCATAGCTAGATAAAACTGTATAACAATACAAAATTCAAATCTTACAATAACATACAAATGTTCTTATTAATTTCACCTGTACTTATCTTACATGCTAATTATTTAGTCGATGTACTTATCACCCAGAAACTCTGTGTCTCTGTGGGACTTTATTTTTACACAGCAAATTTGTGGGAAGGTACCTACCTAAATAATTCCATTGTTCCACCCAGAAAACCAAACTTGATAACCAGTTATCTCGAGGAGCTTATCTTCCCTAGATTATGGATATAATAATTATAAACTTTTTTAACATAAGTATATAGTGCTTGCTTTGGTTGGTTCTAGGACTTTGTTTAAGTCCGCTTGGCTAGCTAGGTACCACTATCTTACCTAAATCGCCATGTAAATAAAATCTCATTTTGATCTTGCATTACTTTTGTCTCATTTTTTCTACACTGGAAAGATAGTGACAAAAGTAAAGTTAGTTCAAAACAAGAATGCGAAAAGGGGTCGCTGTACCCAGGAGATATCGTATGCAGGATTTGCAAGCTGTGTAGTACCTAGGTGTTTAGAAAGAAGTCATAGCGGTCCTTGAAAATCTATTGTTAGAACTTTAAGAAATGAACTTCACGCTTCCTTCTCTAAAATAAGTCTATGGACTCGACCAGAAGAATGAGAATTATTACTCACTGTCTGTGAGTAATATTTCTGTTTCTTATCTTTGTAGGTATTTATTTGGCCTAAGAGCATACAAGCATTATGAGATTGACAAAAGCTGATAAGTGAATTGTTCGTTCATACAAATGGACAGATAGATACTAAGTCATTGATTGATGGATTAATTTGTGGTCTAAAGTGAATCTTCTATAATATTCGGATACCAAATATAAATAAATTAATAATTTGAACCTTGATATCATCAACCTTTAGGCTCTAAATATCGTTTCTCGGAGACCATTGAACTTTAACTGGTATTCAAGAAACTTGAGAGAAGAAAGCATTGGACCATTCGCTGATATAAACATAACAAATAGCTCTTTGTTACAAGATTATTTCACACCCGAAAGGTACAACGGGGTAAAATACCCTATGCTGTTTCCGTCCATCCGTACGACCACGCCTCCGTCCGTTGTCACATAATTTGCTGCTCTGTTCTACACATTATTGTATTACTACCTATATCATATCTATACCTAAAGATGTTAAAGCTCTAGGTACCTTACACACTTCAATCTAAATAACTCAGCTGAGATAGTAATAGCCTACATTTCAAAGTTTATTCAAATATTTGAAGCATTCAGATTCTATTACCATAGTAATCATCTCTAGATCGACGATCGGCTCCTTCAAAGTAGGCTACCATCTACCAGTGTGCCTACAACAGGATCTTAGTAGTTTACGAATACGTAATGTAAATGACAGTTTTCTACAACTGCCAAATTTAGTGCATAGGTGCTAGAGGCGTATACATTATCATACATTTAACCGCTCTAGTGGTTCAACCTACCGATTTCAGATCCAGAGGTACCGGGTTCAATCCCCAGGGGAGTACAATATAATGTGCTTGGTTTAGTTGGTGGTAGGACTTTATTTAAGTCCGCCTGGCTAGCTACCACCATCTTACCTAATTCTGTCGCCAAAATAACGATTCTAAATTTTTTGTGTTCCGGCATTTATTTTATTTTCATTTATTAACTTTAAGTTTTACATTGTCATAACAGTAACACTAAGGCGACAATGAAAATAATAACAATATGAATACTACATCTACATACTATAATAATACCTGTCTAATTATAAATATACCATGACAATGTAGGTATGCATAGGTAATCTAAGGAACAAAACAGGTTCTACTTAAATGGTTCAAAGTTGCATCAATGTAATATTCAAGACATCCACATCATCGAGCTCACTTACGCTGTTGATTGATTAATCAATCGCAAGGTAAATGGTGCTTTACTCAAGGGATTAGTCATCGCCCGCGGGATCGCCAGCAGCCTAGGCCGTCGTCGCGCTCCTACGTAATGGTCCGGCACGTACAGACTATCATACGTCAGCACTTGTGGATTGTGTACCATACCCCGGAGTAGATGAAAAATGTATGTTGCCAACAACATTTGCCGTCTCACTTCTAATTTAAAATATCCTACCATACCCAAAACATATAGTGTCGGATACATTAACGGGTAATAGGGGTAAAACCCAAGTTTTCAGGTAGAGGAACCTCGTGAACTTGTTCTGCATTTTATCTACCATATTACTGTACTTTTTTTCATGCGGACTCGAAATCATAGCTCCACACTTGAGTTTACTATGCATCAGCGCATTGTAAAGCGCTGATGCATAGTATATACATACCTTTGTAGTGCCTATATTGTGGAAGTCAGAGCTTTGGCGCAGGATAAAACCCAGGCTTCTGAAGGCCTTCTTGCAGACATCCACCACGTAATTTCGGAAGTTTAATTCTGTGTCCATACGTATTCCCAAATCACGAACAGATTGCACGCGACTAATGAGTTTCGACTCCAGTGAGTAGTCATAAATAATCGGATTCCGACTCTTCCGTAGGTAATGGTACAGCATTTTGAACTATTGAAAAATAGTTTGTTATCATGACTCCACTGAAACACGCAGTCGATATCTTTTTGCAATTGCTTGCTATCCGACCTATCGCTGATTTGTAATATGAGTTTTAAATCATCCGCAAATAGAAGACAAGCAAAATTTCTTATAGCATTAGGTTGTTTATCATTATTAAAAACTCAAGGAGCCGAGGTTGCTTCCTTGGCTTACCCCTGAGTTAGTACAAAATGGGTCTGAAAGATACCCACCATAATCGACATATTGCATTCTTCCCTTTAAGTAGCTAGCGTAAAATTCTAATAGGTTAAGGATATAATATAAGCATGATAATAGGTGCAGGATGATAAAACTGCAATAGGTCTTTCAATTTAGAGGTGAGATAGCCAGTTCCTCAGTTTGTTGAGGATTCCGGGTGAAGTGCGCCTCCACCTTCGGTCTTATCTAAACTTGTAACCAGGTGAGATGAAGGCCAAGTGCTTACGCGTCGTACAATAAAAAAAAATACATTAAATTTACGGTCCTCGCTAGCGTCAGTAGTTAGGACAAACCTGTGGTAGCCACACAGTAATAAAAACGTGGTATACCTACATGACGTTCAAGAAGACATTCCTTGACCACTTGTCGCCGGCAGCCAGGCATTGATACAATCAGAAATGTTTGCATTCCAATTGACAACCAGAAGCTTTTTAGATCATTAAAATAACCTTATTTACATGTAGAGAAATTTAGTGTCGTGTGATTTAGTTAGACAGTTAATTCGTATTGTGGGAGTCGAACCGAACATTCCGGGATATCAGCATAACACCGCGACTGAGGAATCTAGACCTATTTAGACGAGAACGTTCCTTTTTAGATTTCACATACAAGTAGGACTGGGGTACAGGGGAAGTAGCTTAAGCTTAATAGAATATTGTAGCCAAAAAGCACTATAGGTAGTACTGTACGATCGGTAGGTATAGCTATTCTCAAACATGCGGAATGCCTTATCGAATCGGATTCGGAAGCTTCCGGTGTAGATTCCGGGAACGCTATTCATGACTCCGAAATCGAAATATTTTGTCTTCGAAATTCGAAACTCGAAACATCCCACCGCAAATTTTCAAAAATGGTATGATATTTATGACCTTTAAAATCTATCGGATTTTAAGGCCCTGTCATTAGACGTTTCATCTTTTTCCAATGGAAAATTATAGTACTTCTGAACAAGTCACGAGTCTATTTTTTATATATGTATTACTTCAGGTACCTATCTACATTGAAGGTAAGCTGAAAACATAATAGCTGAACATTTTCTCGATAAAAATATTTATTGAAAATGGTACGTTTCAAAATTTACAAGAGATATATTGTGATACCTACACTGAGTTGACTTACGATTTATTTTAAATGATAGGTTACATGTAGATCTACATTAAAGGTAAGCTAGTTTTTTGTACCAATTCAAATTTAATTTAAATCATGAATTATTTGAAAAACTACAGGCGCACCGCGCGCCCGCCTTTCAATCAGTAGCTCTGTGACCACTGTCGACGTCGGACGTGTGTTTGTCGTCCTCGCAGCGGTCAAACAACACCTAGACTCAGAATGAATATTAGGACGAATTTAAATAAGTTATTTGTTCTGTGCCAGTAAAGGTACCATCATATGGTCTCATTACCTACCTACATACTACGCGATCTTAGAATAAGAATTATCAAAAGGTTTTATTTACAACTTGCCGTTGTCAACTCTCATAATCGTTTCTGCAGCAATTTTAGCTGCGAAGCGCGCCTTAAATCGAATCAGACAAAAAGTCATGTTTCTGATCCGAAAAAAATCCTTGTGATTGAGAATTGCTACACAGGTCGGCCGTATGCCACCTTAGTAGTAAAAAAGGCCAGTATCACACAATGCGGCGTGTTACGCGTCCAAAATTTGACAAAGATCAATGTAGGTATGGATGCGGCACTTACTGAAAATGTAGTATATGTTCATACGAATTCCGATGTAGATATTTTTGAGGTACTTCAATGGCGTTCTTATTTTGATTTTATTTCAAGTTATGCATATGTGGCGCTGATGAGGCAATTTTTAATGAAAATATACAAATGATTTCAATATAATGTACATTTTATTCGCAATAAAGTTCGTGATACCAAAAATAATTTCTCCATGTCTACAAGTTTGAGTGTAGATTTAAGCCTCAGAGGCCTCAAAAAAACTACTTATTTATTGTGTTCCTTGTGGTCTTATAGACTGCTAGTCTAGAAGATTAGCTATGTATCTATTATATATTTTAAGTGGTTCGCTCACCGGTATTAGAGCCAGAAGTCCTTGGTTCCCACATATTGGTGCTTGGTTTGGTTGGTGGAAGGACTTGATTTAAGTAAGCCAGGCTATCACCATTTTACCTAAGTATGTTGCATAAATCGATTTGAATTGTTGTGATCCGGAATTTAGAGGATAGCTATCCACCGTCAGCCTTAAAACTGTCACGGTTAAATAAATATATAAAAATTTCAGGACTTCAATTTGACACGCCATCTAGCCACAAACTAAGTAGAGTTTGGTATTGGAACTAGATTACGGATAAAATACTAGTTTGTATACTTTTTTTTGGTATATATTTTTATACTATTATACAATACAACCTCTAAACACAGTACACAGTACTACAAACATAAATATTCATGACACAAATGTTTGTTTCGGGTGGCAATCTACAACCTACAGCGCAGATGGCAGCTACAAACAAAGCTGTAAGGCTTGTCAAACATTCGAGTCATATTAAACTATAAATAATATCAATCTTCATTATGTTTTATTGACTATTCGAAAGCTTTCTGCATCTCGCACACAGCTATTTGGCAAGCTTTGTTAGTGCAGGGAGTGAGTCAGGACTACATCGGCTACAAGAAATATATAAAAACAGCACAGCTCAAGCTAGAGCGAGGCGTAAAGCAAGGAAACCCACTCTCGCCAAACCTATTTATAGTTGTACTTGATCACATTTTTAGACGACTTGACTGGAAATAAATAGAGCTCAAGATAATTAGAGAGTACCTGACACACCTGCGATTTACTGACGACTTGATTCTACTATCAGAAGTCTTTTCCAGTGTTAAGAAGTGAAATTTAATGCACTTATCTTTATAATCATTTGAGTAATCTCTGAACTGGAGATAGCGCAGAAAACGTTTTTGGATTCCTTCAATTCTAGAAGTATAAATGTCATAATGTGGTGATATAATACATGATAGAGTTAAACTTGTTACCAGGTAAGTTGAAGGCCAAGTGTTTACCCGTCGTACAATAAAAAAATAAAAAAAGTCGTTAAACATACTAAGTCGCGCCATCGATCTTGAGGTAAACCAAGACAAGACAAAGGTTATGACTAAAAAATTAAAAACGAAAATTTATATCAAAACAATGACTCTAGAATATGTAAATGATTATGTTTACATAGGCCACCTGATATTATTCCAATCGTGCACAGAAAAAGATATAAAAAGAAGATTACTAGGAATAAATCCTGGACTATGAAGGAAGTTTTTAAGAACTCTTTACCAGTTTAGCTAAAATAAAAAGTCTATCTGCCACATCTGCCTAGTACCTACCTTGTTTAACATACGCATGCCAAACGTGGCCCCTTACGAAAAAATAACTCCTTCAACTTAAAACTACCCAAAGAGTGATGGAGAGAAGCTATATGGGAATAAGACTTCAAAGATCGAACAGGAAATGTTAAAACTATGAAACAAACTCAGGCCAAAGAAAAACTAATACTGAGACTAAAATGGAGATGGGCTGGTCACCTACAAAGGATCAAACCAAACAGTAAAAAGCGTTGGCGAGGACGACAACTCAAAAGGTGGAGCAACGATATCGTAGGAGTAAATAAAGTTTTGAGAATAAAGCTTTAAAGGTACCTATTTACTTTTATTAGGTACCTAGGTAGTTCCGTTTATTTGAATCAATTTACTTTCAAGTTTGTAACGTGTTTTAGTGTATAGGAAATAAATAATTAAAAATATACATATATTGATATCATCGGGGTAGGTAAATATCCCGTTAATATGTTTAGGCTTAAGTCTACAAGTCCCACCACCAACCAAAAGTAGATGTTTAATACGTGCCAACTTAAATTTAACTAATTTATCAATAAATTAGGTAGTATGATACCTACACTCCTTTTATCACTGAAATAAAACGGTCATTCAGGTCACACGACAATAATCATAAAACTTTTTATTTTATGTTATTTATAATGAACTGAAATGAGTTGCTGATTGAATATGAATATTATAATTAAACCTAAAATAATTAGTAGTATGTGATTATTTACCAATATAAAAGCTGAATTGTAGAAATCAGATTGTACTCCCATCAGTTCCCTGCAGCAAAATGTTGCCGGTTTGGTTTATTCCACTGTTTTCACTTAGTGTGTCTATAGCAGCAGGAAAAGGTTAGTTTTTAATACTGACTCGATTGTGTTAAATAGATTAGGGATCTCAGCAGCTAGCAGCGTCCTTCTTTTTTAGTGCAGTGTTGCACTAGTTATGCATCATGCATATAACTTTTGAATCTACATCAATATTCGAATAATTACATTGTCATTGATTTCACGCCGAATTAGATTTGGTGTTTCCTTATTCAATAATGGCTTCACTGTTATCAAGTAGGAATTTCAGACTGCTATTAACCACCCCACCTGGTAGATATTTTATTCGCCCTGCAAACATTTGGAATCAGGTTCTGTAAAGAAGGCTTCCCGTCCCTTGCAATTGAGCGGCTAGTTCATTTCACTATTTCCTAGTTTCCTCATTTTGATACAATTTGTTGCGATAAGTGGCTTGGTAAGTCGAAAACCTTAAAACTGTGCTTTATTTGCACGCTATATCAGCGTGGCTGTGTCCTGAATGTCTTTTGCGCAACTTTGAGCATACCTAGGTAGGTACTTAATGCAATGCATTATTTTTACTTATCTTTGTGAAACAGTTATAGATGGTGGATTTCCGTCAGTGGAAGATGCGGGAGATACAATAGCATGGCCGGTGCAATACACAGTGCGTGCAACAAAGCTGTCTCTAACATCCAATTTTGTTGAAAATTTCGTGATTTGGTATGTTTTTATGTGTTATATTGGTGTGCAATATAGTAAATTATGCACCAAGGATTTAAAGCAGTGTCTTTCGTTATGGGCGGCGTATTTGACCTTAAGCATGAATATATTGAGTGAAACAAGGGTTCAAGCCGGTAAGACGAAGACAGGCTTTATCCCAGAGGAAAATACTCTACTTTTTACATCATTTGCTAGACAGTAAAATGCCAGGGCTGAATGAATAAACCATTTATTTAGTCAAGTACCTACATAATTTACAAGCCTCATAGCTCAGTTGGTGTCTCTGCTTTCTGCGCTGTAGGTTGTGGGTTCGATCCCCACCCAGGACAAACATTTGTGTGATGAATATAGATGTTTGTTCTGTATTTGGGTGTTGTATCATAATAGTACGTATGTATTTACAAAAGAAATGTATACAAGTATTCCATCCGTAACCTAGTTTCCATTTTACAATCTTAGTTTGGGGCTAGATGGCGCTGTGTGAAATTAATGTCCTGTAATATTATTATTAATTCAAATCGGCGCAGATTTTTTTGTGTTTATTTTTTTACTTTTCCGGTAGTATATGATTAGTAATCATATAATCATCGTAATCATAGCGTTTTATTTAATATACTCCAGAGTCAAATCACGACATGTGTCAACGTGAAAATAATTATTATTTGGAACTAAAACACCAAACATTTTTCAATAGCACCATTTTTTTGTGTTATGCCTATGGTGACCTGTTTAATTTCGATCAACCTCTCTATACAATTTACCAATCATAATTCTTATCACACATGTTATATTTTACAGGCGTTCCAAAAACAGATCTAGACTGGAGTTGAATGATAGGTCTGAAATAATTTTCGGCTATCAATCAAATAGAAAAGTAAATAAATATAAGGTTGGTTAAAAAACACATATCATAATCATTTGTATAGTGTTATTGTGAAGGAATTATTGCGTTCGATGATATATTGTTAATAACATTACCGTGTATTTCTTTCATATAGGTTCACACTGTAACCGACAAACAAGAGACCATCAGATATGAATGCGACTATTTAAACGATCAAGACCCAGAGAAAGATATGGTTTTGGACAACATCCTTCCGGACTTAGAAGAAACAGATTTTGAAGCCATTGAATTCGAGTATATTAATGACGTAAACGCATTAAGATTTGAAAGCACAGAAGAATACAAGAAAGACGGCATTGTCTACACATTATGGGCTGAATATGATGACTATCTTGATCATTGGCGACCTATCAGGTAAAATATGTGTGATGTCATGAATTGTTTAGAGATTAAAGAACTCTATTTTTTAAAACCCACAGGAATGCGGTCCTATTCTACAAAAGATGCTACCCTGAATATGTGAAGGGTCTAGGAGCTCTAACTTGGACTTTGCATAAATTGTCAGTTAATCAAGTAAACTGCGCTTCCATCTTCGGCTTTATCATAACTTGTAAATCAGGTAAGATGAAGGCAAGCAATTCCCCGTCGTACGATAAAAAGCCTTCCTCGTGGCGCACATGTTAAATTTAATTGGCATTTTAGCAATAAGTCATCGGCCTGAAAATAAAACAAACAACTCTTAACAAAACATGACAGTTCGAATTAATAGTTATAGGAAGCATAGGTTATTATTGAATAACAATTCATTTTCTGACCTCTGTGAGTGTTGTAATATAATATCACCACGAAAGCGAGCGCCTTTGTATATTAATAATCGTTTAAAGTAATCAAAATAGGGCAAATCTCGAGCTCAAGTTCTTACCCATATATGCCTATATTCATACCCCCATATGACGAGAAGTCCACAGAGGTGGCGGAGTATCTCAAGATGAAAACCAGAGTGGGATTGAGGGTGGAATCTCGTCATGATGTGAGCTTATGCTTATTCATGGTGAGAGTTCATACGGAACAGATCTAGAACTAGATCTTCCTGAGCCCTGTTTTCTGGCCGAAAGGGGTGAAGTTACGGCGGTTTCAGGGCAGCCTGTTGCGAGACCCCACGCATCGCAAAATGTCGAAGCTCATGTGGCTCCCCTTCGCCAGAACTCTCATATTCTCTCTCTTTTACTCAATATCCTCCGAAATCCTTTGACCCCCAATTACTTAAAGGAAGGCTTTCAATTCCTGCACCTCTCACATTCTCGCTCTCACCGATCGTCTGAAACTCTTGTTCTAAAATTCCCTATTCACAAAACTAGTTTTTATAATGAATATTTTACAGTGGAGGCTGTACGCTTATGGAACGCGTTGCCGCTTTCAATAAAGTAATCGCTTCTCTTGCTGTGTGCAAAGTAAGAGTTAAATGTTTTTACTTAAATTAACCTGTTTAAATAGTCTATCCCATCCTTCGTGGCCACACATTTGCTGTTTTCTGTACCGTTTTATGTTTTATCATGGTACTTCTAGAATATTATCCGCCTCTGCGGTCTAGTGGTTCAACCCACCGATTTCAGATCCAGAGGTCCCGGGTTCGTTCCCCATGGGGAGTACAATATAATGTGCTTGGTTTGGTTGGTGGTAGGGCTTTGTTTAAGTCCGCCTGGCTAGCTACCACTACCTTACCTAATTCTGTCGCTAAAATAACAATTCTAAAGTTGTTGTGTTCCGGCATTAAGAGGTAAGATAGCCAGTTCCTCAGTTTGTTGAGGATTCCGGGTGAAGTGCGCCTCCACCTGCGGCCTTATCTCACCTTGTAAGCAGGAGTGTTGTGAGATGAAGGCCAAGTGCTTAAATTTCGTAGAAAAAAAAACATATTTTCATCCTTACACATATTTACATCCTTTTCGAGGGCTACTGGTTTTTAATTTTTGAGTTCTTTGCTTGATAATAAAAAAAATAAATTAGGGACTATGTGCCCAAAGTTGTTGGAACACGTTACTAATTTTTTCAACTCTATGAATTTAGTAAAGGCTGTACGTTCAGACTATGCGATAGACTATTTTGAAAATTGTAACGTTTTCAAAAAAGTTGATATCACTGAATGCGAAGATCCGCTAGTTACCGGTTGAAAACATTCAAACGCTAGAGTTGTATGTTGTCTGTTGAATTACTCATCAATTTCAAAATGAGTATAAAGTTGATTTTATGTTATGTAAGATTTTTAGTTATAAGGTATTTCTATCTAACTATGGACCTTAGAATAAGTTTTATAACATCTGTAACTATTCTAGTGTTGTCTGAAATAATATTATATTATTATTATTATATATACCTACCCCCTAATTAAAATAAGTCAAGTTTGCAATGTAACGCATAAGCATAAATCAACTTTGAGGATTGTTTAATCTTACAATGGGTAGGCATCGTAGGTAGGCGTTAAATTGTCATTGTGGTTACTACTGATGAACCAATGAAACCAATGCACAGATTAACGCCTAAATACACTCACTCACTGCATCATTTCATGCCACTTGGAATCTGCGAATTATATTGTTGTTACTTATTTTCAGATACGATAAAAAAAATTATGACACCGCATTGGGATCCTTGACTACTCACGAGATTTGGGAGTACTCTGATTTTGAAACACATTTCAATAGAAAAAGAAGATTCAACAAAAAGCGATGTAAGTATAAAGTAAACTAACCCACTGAATAGTTATTTTTGATACGAACAAAACATTTTATTTTACTTGGAAATGTTTATTGCCTTTAACAAGCCTCATAGCTCAGTTGGTAGTAACTCTGCCTTCTGCGCTGTAGGCTGTGGGTTCGATTCCCACCCAGAGCAAACATTTGTGTGATGAATATAGATGTTTGTTCTGTGTTTGGGTGTTGTATCATATAGTACGTATGTATTTACAAAAAGTATTTAAGTATTATATCCGTAATCTAGTTCCCATATTACAAGCTATGCTTAGTTTGGGGCTAAATGGCGCTGTGTAAAATTAATGTCCTGTAATATTTATTATTTATTTATTATTGCTACTTTCACATAAGATCATAAACAATAGAAGACCCCATCAAAAAGTCGCAGACGCGTGAAGAAAATCATAGAACCTCTTCTAAAATTTGTTTTATGATTAATTCTATGAACAAAATGTATATACTAATAAAATTTGCCATATTATTTGTAGATACTCATCGCTTGTTGAGATATTTGTTTCTTTTTCAGATAATTGTCACAAAGACGAACGCCAAACTGACACACCAAACAGCGAAACTGAAACAAAAGAACCTTTGTTTGACAGCACTAATGAAGGCCACGTTTTTAACAGGTCGGGTATTTGCTATTTAATTTCTTTATAATTCTAGCCAAAGCAATATACTTGGTAGAATTTAGTTTTTTAATAGGTTAGCTCTTGACCCTTAAGCTTGTCTAGGCTTGACTAGGGCCACTAGACAAGTAACTAGGAGCAAGGAGCAAGGAAAAGACAAGGAAGGAGAACGATTCAGGAGAAGTCTACGAGTAAGCTTTTTAATGGACCGCCGATATTGTGGTTGTTGCGGGGAGTCGATGGATGAAGGCCTATGTTCCGCAGTGGACGTTTATGGGCTGAAGTGATGAAGCTTACCCAGAAGGCTTTGGCCCCCGGCACTCACGGAACACGGCAAACCATTTGGCACCTTTATAGGTTCTGCCACTAGTGTTGTGAGGTTCTGTTGCCCACGGTAGACCACTAAGAGGTAGATCACACCAACCTGAAAAAGTAGTATTAGAAGCCACTTATTACCCATTAACCTATTAAAATCCAAAATAAATGTTTCACGCAAGCTTATGCGTTGTCTGAACCCTCTGTAAAATACGTCAAATGTTAATGAAGATTGTGATTTAGACTCACAGATGGACGTGGATGCATTGAACCTAATCTCCGGCCTTTCTCATTCAGTTTTTAGCAGCAGTATCCGTTCAGTTTTTGTCACTCCATCTGGCCGTAGTGAATTTTATTCTTCGCTTGCCTGGACGTGATGTCCACTGTAGGATATGTTTACCCTAATGGTTTTCTGACCTTTGGCAATTATGACCGGTCCACTGCCACTTCTTCAGCTTGCTAACCTTTTGAGCTATGTAAACCGCCATGGTTCTCTGATAATCCCCGGTACCTTCTTTCCATAGCTTTCCGAGTGACCGTCAGTTTTGAACAGTCTTCTCGTAAGCATCCAGGTTTCATCAGATTAGTCATCACATGCAGGACGCACTATTCAAAGATTTTAAACTTTTGGTATCATGACGACTGGTCATCTAAATATTCGTCCCGAAATCCCATGCCCTGGCCAGTATTTGGGGAGCCTTGTTGAGTTCTTCAAATAAACTCATTTTCGAAGATGTTTCCAAAATGCTGAATCTTCCCAAAGAAGACGTTAGTACTTCTGCACAACAGTTCCAGCGACAATTATCTATTCTGAGGTAATAAGATCATCTTCATTGTAATTGTACTGTATATTTCTTGTTTAGGACTATTTATTGTGTTTATTGAAATAAAGTTTCATTTATTCAGTAAAAAGTACAATTAAACTAACTATGTACAAAGGAATCAGTCAGATAACTATGGACCGTTACAAACGGCCTATTGAAATTGAAATTGTAATTGATGTTAAATATAGGTACTTCGTACCTATATTCAACATCAATTACGTTTACATTTTAATGTTTATATACCAACTTTTGGTGGAATCATGTGAGACTTAAAATAATCTGTAAGAATTTAATATGTACTCGTATCTTTGAAGAAACTAATAACTCCATGGTGGATATAGATTTTGAAGGTTGGCATAAATTCGTGTCTTGTCATTACCGATCAAACTAGGTTTTAGGATCACTCACACACTTAATTATACCGCCAATCAGCCTGGTATCGCTGTAAGCAATGCTGGGCTCTAGAGAGATCTGCTTGCGTACCAAACAAAATACAAAAAGCCTCGACTAAAGAAAACGGTTTTTCTCTACAGATTTAAGGAAAGATGGAACCGAAAATATGCTCACGAAAAGGAACACAATCTCCGGAAGAACATCTTTAAAAATAATTTGCGGTAAGTAGGTATTTTATAAAAGTATGAAGCAAAATATGTAGTTGCTAAGATTAGGCACAAAGACTACCCAGGCACCTTATAATCTCTGTATGAAATGGTATGTTTTGTTACTAAACCGTTGTTTTCAGGTTAATATCGTCAATAAACAACCAGAACCTTGGCTACAAGCTAGCGATCAACAAGTTCGCTGATCGGACTCCTGGAGAAATGAAAAAAAGGATGGGTCTAAAAAACCGACCTGAAGAGAAAACCGGCAACGTACCTTTTCCATACTCCGAGATGGAATTGAATAGCATCGAGGACAAATTGCCCACTGCCGTTGATCTCCGAAACGAGGGACTGGTTGGCCCAGTGTTGGGTAAGTTTCAGAACATTCTTGTTCTTATACAGCTTCATACAGTTCAACTTCTACAGTTCCACTGCTGGATAGTCTCCACAAAATCGGGGGTCTTGCCATAATCACCATGCTTACTAGCGAATTGGTAATCACAGTCAAGGTGTTCGTTAATATACAGACGAAAGTCGAGCTCAACGACATCCGGGAGCTTAGTTGGATTCCATTTGCTACTTGTATTAGACATTGTTAATGTCTCTAATATGATGACGACCATATTTTTTTTACACAGTTCTTGGAAAACTGCTTGAACCTCTGAGTTATAAGTAGGATGGAATTGAATTCCTCCAAGTGTTTTGTTATGTCTTTTGTTCGCAAGCGAAACTCAATAAATTTTCATCACTCCACTCTTTTGTCGCTGAACCAAGATGTCAAACGGTTGCGCGTGATCAATATCCAATCAATAATTTAATAAAAAATCTTATTGTCTACTGATCAGCTAGATCTACCTTTTTGACCAATGTCTTTGTTGTTTATTGTAATTGAATTAATTGTTTTTATTGTTGTATAATTTTTGTGTTCAATGATTAAGATAATCCTTATTTCGTTAAAGACCAAGGAAGTTGTGGTTCGTGCTGGTCTTTTAGTACTACTGCTGCAGCAGAAGGAGCTTTAAGTCGGAGCAACGGAGGCAGACTCATGCGGCTCAGCAATCAGGCTCTAGTCGACTGCGCTTGGGGGTATGTTACCGTACCAAGGTTTGACAGAAAGTTGAATTTTCAACGCCTGTTAAGTTTTGTATTAGATGAATATCTTACATACTCGTAGTACTAAAAACACGAACTTACTCAAAATATGATTCATGGTATCATCATCCCTTCATCAATTTAATGAATATGTACCCCGTTTTTTTTTTGAAAGGTTAAATTTCACGCTCAAATTCATAACCCTTTTGGTCAAATGACTATTATCCATCCTCATTACATGCCCATACCATGCCAACTTAGCACTCCTCATCTTTTCTACAACTGGCGCCACTTTCAAACTTCCCCTTATAAACTAATTTCTGATCTTATCTAACCTTGTAACCCCACACATCCATCTTAACATTCGCATCTCAGTAGCATGCACTTTCCTCTCATCCGTCTTCTTCACAGCCTAACTCTCTGTTCCATGCATTGCGACAGGTCTGATTACCGTCTTGTAAATTTTCCCCTTAAGTTTAAGAGGCATTTGTGGGTCACATGTTATAGCTTGTTCATAGCTTAAATTTAAAATTTACATAAATGCTTATGACCTAACAACTAAAGCTATTTTTTTACACCGGTTTTGTTCAGATTGTCATGCTTTCCAGCATAAGCTTTCCAAGAGCTTGCCTCTGGTTTCGATCCTGTGCCTCTCTCTTCCAGGTTATTCCCTTTTTTTATTGTACGACGGGGAAGCGCTTGGCTTTCATCTCATCTGGTAACAAGTTGAGATAAAGCCGAAGGTGGAGGCGCACTTCGCCCGGAATCTTCAACTTACTGAGGAACTGTCTATCTTACCTCTATATGCCGGAACACAATATTTTTTTAAGAATTGTTATTATGGCGACATAATTAGGTAAGATGGTGGTAGCTAGGCAGGCGGACTTAAACAAATCCTACCACCAAGCAAACCAAGCACAATATTGCTTCCCCTGGGGATCGAACCCGGAACATCTGGATCTGAAATCGGTGTGTTGAACCACAGAGGTGGCCCTCTGTTTTCTTAATGACGTCATCCCACTTGTCTCGCTTTTATTATTTTAATGAATCTGGGAGACTATTTTGTAACCTCTCTGGCCCATTTGTACTTTTGTTTCTTACGAAATCACGTGGCAAATAAACATTAAAAGCATTAAATATAGTATTTAATGCTTTTACGCAAACAAAAAAGAAACTTCGATGTAAATGTCTGATGCCGGTTGGCAAACCCCTTACTAGACCACAGTGGCGGTAAATAAAAAAATGCAGGCGAGTTTTGTTTTTTGCGCAACTTTTTACTTGTTACTCTATTTTATAGCTTCGGTGCTTTGGGCTGTAACGGTGGCTTTCCCTCCGAAGCATACGAGTGGATGATGATGTATGGTCTACCGACAGAACAAGATTATGGATCCTATGAGAGTCTGGTAACTGCTTTCATATTTAGAATCGTGGTTACTTACGTCTTTTTACCAACTTTGCAAAGAGTTCTCACGATAGCAATCACGATTTGATGCAATATTCTATCTAATGGGATCTAATAGGATCATGCATTAAATTTTTACAGACATCATTGTTGCTTGTCAATTGATAGAGGTAGTTTAATGGGTCACTATTAATTGTGGACCCATTAAAGGCAGCATATATCAGCAGCATGCCTATATATGAGCAAAAAAATGTAAATGACGTTTAGTAGAGGACTGCAATTACTTATAATGAAAATGATGAATCGTTTTCATTGGTAATAGTAATAAGAGACGAAGATAAAAACCTAGTTCTGATCATGGACTGAATCGAGATACAAACACGTAGTAGGAGTCTCATGATTTGCAGTAGCTACGGGTTAGAGTGATATCTGTACGAATAAGTAGGTAGTACCTATCTAACTGCTAAGTGACAATATTTCTGTACAGGATGGTAAGTGCCATAACCAAAATATGACCAGTTACCCGATCAAGGGCTACTCCACAGTGACTCCTTTGAACAACGCAGCTTTGAAGGTAAACATAAACTGACTCATTTCCTATTTTTATTATGAGAACTATGTGAATGATTTGTTTAACAAGCCTCATAGCTCATTGGAAGTAACTATGCCTTCTGCGCTGTAACAAACATTTGTGTGATAAATATATATGTTTATTCTGTGTTTGGGTGTTGTATTGTATGATAAGTATATACGTATTATCAAATAAAATAATAAAGTGTTTAAGTATTCTATCCGTAATCTAGTTTCCATATTACAAGCTTTGCTTAGTTTGGGACAGATGGCGCTGTGTAAAATTAATGTCCTTGTGTAATATGTATTTATTATTTATGTATCTATAACATTAATATGTTTTTTGTATTCAGGTAGCGATAATCAATCACGGGCCATTAAGCGTATCATTACATACGACAGACGAATTCAAACTGTACTCTAGTGGCATCTATTACGACACTGGATGGTAAGTGTTTCACCGACTTCCCATATACAAGGAGGTTGTCAATATGGACCGTTTTTTTTTCCGTTGTCGTGAGGCAGGTACTCGTAATCTCAATGGAATTAACGAATATGAATGCATTTTTGAAGTCAGCAACAACTTAAAAAACATATGAAATTTGACATATATTTTCAAGTTTTAGTGAAGTATCTAGGTTCCTTTTTTTATTTTAGTAGTGCGCTCTAAACTGACATCTCGTGATGTCTGGTTAACAAGCCCCTTTGGTTTGACCAAAAAGGCAGCAGCGTTCTTCTGTGTACACAAACTTTAACTCTGAACTCTCTCGTGAACTGCGAATCGGTCAGCCAAGCTTGGTGACTATGGCCAAACCTTACAGTTTTGGAGGAATTTAATTCTACATTGTGTCAGAGCATGTGCATGTGTCAAATGCGGACATAAACTTCTAAAAAATCAAAAAGTTAATTGATGCACAACTGGATTTAAACCCATTGCATCTGGATTGGAAGGCACTTGGCCACACAGGTGTAAATTATAGTAATGCAAATTTTGATCGAACAAAGATTTGAAGTGTTTTACTTGATTCGTAGATTCACTAAATATAGTATATATATCGTATTGCAAGTCAGTAAAGACTTAGAAACTTTGTTTTTATGTTTTAGTAACTCTTCTTCCGAATTGGACCATGCCGTGACTCTGGTAGGTTATGGAGAGCAATATGGTGAGCTGTTCTGGATCCTGAAGAACTCTTGGGGTGTCGACTGGGGCATGGACGGATACATGCTGATTTCAGCCAGGGACAACAACTGCGGAGTAGCTTCTAAACCTACTTACGTTGTCGTTTAAACTACATAGTCGGCTCAAAGGCCTTGCAGAAGAGACATTTTTCGAGAACATGTCATTATCGTCGATTTAAAATCAACTGATCCCTATTTTTCACCATAGAGTAGGCACGAACTTTGTTTCGCTTTTTCCGGGCAACCGTCTTGCTCATACTATCATATACGTGAGTATAACCCGTGTTTAAGTGCATAATCATACTCACGTGTTGAAAGTGAAATATTTTATGTTACTTCTTGCTATCACATTCATGAATGACGTAGCGTTTACGTATACTTCTCGTAAAACATCCCTTCTGTGACATTTTACGATCACTATGAAGACAGTTATTATTGTTTAATGATAACTTGGCGCGATATATTGGTTTACTAGATAATTTATTTTGGTTCTTAACCTTAACATTATTGCATGATAGCAAAAATATATTTAATCATGGCATTTACTCTGTTTTTTATTTAACAACTTACTCAAAGCTTCGAGCAACTTTATAGAAACCCAAGAGAGATAACTTAAAGAACTGCACGAGTATTCTGTTATTTTCCGAGTGACTCCAGTTTCTCCTGTGCATAAGAGTAAACCGGCCAAGTGCGAGTAAATTCCCAAAAAGGGAATAAACCGAACGAGTTTACATTTAAAGCTCTTTATTGGGATTCACCGACAGGCTGTGTCTGTGACACCGCGATCGACTGTCTTCTTTGCTTTTTTTTCATTTTGTCACGCAGGGTCGATTCAACCAGACCCGAGACCATAATGGCCAAATAGTCCGCGTATCTCTTACTGTATGAATTTTACCGCCTCTGAGGTTTAGTGGTTCAACCCAACAATGTCGGTTCCAGAGGTCCCGGGTTCGACCCCCAGGGGGTGTACAATATTGTGCTTGGTATGGATCGTGGTAGGTCTTTGTTTAAGTCCGCCTGGCTAGCTACCACCATCTTACCTATCACAGTAATTGAGTCTGCACCGACTGCTCCAAACTCTAACTCAAACTTGAGAAAATAGCTTATATACACAACCGACAGTGAAAAAGTGTAAATCGAGCTCGTAACTTGTAACGTAATTTTTCGATAACTCACAGTTTTAGACTTCGCCTGAGTGGCCCTTGAAAAAAACTCACTCAGTATACCTGCGAGCTTAATAAGTAATAGCCCAGATAATTAAAGTAATTTACAATAATTTGAAAATAGTTCACAGTTATCGGCCAATCGTGGTCATGTTATACCACATAGGATTGTTACTTGTAAAGTAACGTGCCTTACGTTAAAAACAACGTTAAGACCTACTATTAGTACCTACGTACTTACCTATTCATATTTTTTTTCATACGTGGGGGGCAGATAGCCATAAGTGCTACCGTCTGCCACAGCGTGGGGGTCGTTTGTGGGGGCAGACGGTGACAATTATTTTTTATTAAGGACAACTTAAATATATATATCTACACATATATATATATATTTTATAGTAGATAGACCATCATTTGACCACAATCTCACCTGATGTTAAGTGACGATGTGGCCGACGAAGTAGCACCATGGTCTAGGAGACACCTATTCACTCTTGACTTAAACATACCCAAGTTATACGTAACAGGAAATACTGACTACGGCAAAGAGTTCCACATCTTCGCTGCTCTTATAATAAAGGTGGATGAAAGTGTTCCGTGGATGGTAGTGTTCCGTGCGTCTACTTGTCCTGTTGTGGAAAGGAAAAGGCGGAATCAGATCGTGCAAGTCCTGCGCAGAATCACCAAAATGCAACCTATAGAATATAAATAGGCAAGCGACCTTTCGGCGGTGCTCGAGACTTAGGATCTTAGTTTTCGCCATGAAGTGCTCACCTATCAGTTTTAATGCTCTATATTCAATCGAATCAAGGACATCAAGCTGGCATTTAGATGAGCCATCCCAAAGGTGACAAAAATACTCCATACCCGATCGGACTTGGGCCGTATGTAAGCTGAAAAGCTGTCTAGGTGTGAAATACCACCGCACCTTATTTATGATGCCTAGCTTCATAGAAACAGTTTTTGCTCTTGACTCGATATAAGCTCCGAAGTTGGTGGCAAGAGGGAGCGTGATGCCTAAAAGGTTGAGGTGACGAGATGACATCCTTGAATGCAGGAATACCAAGAAATTTACTTTTCTTAGTTGAGAAGAGACATGCTTGCGTTTTTTGGCGTTGAATTTGACAAGATTGACATCACCCCAGTCAGAGACAGTCTTGAGTTTCATATTCAAACGCTGCAGCATTTCATCTCTCTCCTTCTGAATGACCTTCTGTCCAGCCTTGGCATTAGAGGTGTATCTTACCACAACTAGCGCCAGCATACCCAATGGTTCCGTAGCAAAAATAGAGTGGCAGAAAGTACTGACCTCTGAGGTACACCTTAAGCAGATTCATTGTTCTGTGGATACACCGGCGGTAATAGCCATTTAATCTGACGAGCATCCGTCGCGTTCACTTTTCATTCCATCCCCATAAGTGATTACAAAAGTTTCTACCTTTTGAGACCAAGGTCAATCAAACTCTCTTGTTACCTCTCTTGGACTATGCCCACTGTTTCTGGAGTATCTTCAAAATTTATGGATTTGTTTCATTTGCGGATTGCATAAACTTACACACGTTTCAATCTATATTTAAACGTGTTCAATGACCAGACTAGGAGCTATAGAGCTCCCAGTTAAAACTTCCAATTCGTCGTCGATGTGATTTACACGACGTGGTCTCTCGTCTCTTTAATTTTTACTCTCAACAATCCTCCGCCTTCTTCTATTCTCCGTGAGTAGTTTGATTTTGTCCCGGGGTCGATCCCTAGGGGGAGTACAATACTGTGCTTGGTATGGTTGGTGGCAGGACTTTGTTTGAGTCCGCCAGGCTAGTATTACTAATATTTTTTTGTGTTCAACTGGACCGGTTCCTTGGACCGTTGAAACGGTGCGAACTGACTATCTGACCTCTGGATATCTTATCCGGAATCTGAGGATTCCGGGCAAAGTGCGCTTCCACCTTTCAGCCTTATCATAATTTCTAAACCAGGTGAGATGATATTTTTATGTTATTAGATTATTATTTTCGATATTTAAAAAAAATAATAAGAATTCCGTCTTTGTTCCAGGAGTTTGATAGCAACTAGCACCCTGTGGGCATCCTTTTGTTACACACACCTGACCTTCGCTGAACCTTCTATGATGGCTGCTTACCTTTCAATACTCGGGGAGGTACTTTGTCAAAATCACTCTAGATATCTATGAATGTCGTCACAGGCATGACTGTTTGTCTGCAAGAGCCCCTTTAATGCACAATATGATGTAAGGCGGTCTCTGTTGTTTTACCTGATTGATAGGCATGCTGGTTGCTGTTGAACGGGTTGGCAGACAATGGCCCGCTTCGTTTGTGTCAGTCGCATAGCCTTTAAAGGTTTTGAGCAGAAATGAGCTCAGACCTATGGGCCTAAATGATTTAGGCTGCCTAGTTTTGGAAGGAAAATCACTTTTACTTCTCTTTACGGGTGTTTGCAGTTTGACAGCTTTCATCCAAAACGAAGATCTTAATGAGACCTATCATTTGTCCGAAGACACCACCAGCTTACAAACGAAATTCAGAATTTCCCTAACGTTACTTGACAACTTGACAACAGTCAAGTTAGCAGAAAACTAGTAAGCTTATTTTTGTAGACGGTTGGGAACTCCTGAATTAGACGATAGTTTGTCAGGCGGTAAAAGACGCTTACTATTAGGTTAGTAAAATAAATATGAATTACTAACGAACAAAATTAATAGGTAACTTTACATTAACTTAACATTAAAATTAACATATTAAGAATAAAAAATACTAACCATCTAACTAGGTGGACAGCCTGCTTTGTCGGTTGGTAATAGACGCTCTGAGCATATTGCTCATTCAAAATGTTAACCATCTTTTACGAATTATAAGGTAGACAGAACAGAGAGATAGCGAGAGAGTCAGACACGGGCAAACAGCTAAAGCTAAATAAGAGGGTCCCGTCGGCCCTTTTGGGTGCAAAACTCTAAGCATAAATTCATGATTGTATAAAATGCATGAGACAAAATGGTTTAATTGATAAAATCTTTGGTAAAAAAATCGTCGTTGTTGTCAATGAGAACAACAAAAAAGTGTTTGTTAGAGATACTGTACTAGAAGTAAGCCCTTCTCCAAATCCCTTAAACGATGATGAGGAATGATGCGATCTCACTTTTCGTAACCGGCTATTGAAATAATTTTCCAATTTTCCACTTTCGTAGCTTAGTCTCGTAACCAGCTACGTACATGGCAAATATTTTCCTAAATTTTCAATTGACGTAGCTAAATTTCGAAGCCAACTACAAAACCTTGTTGTGAATAAGAATTGATAGTTGTTAATCGTTTCTTTCTTTTACTCTTCTGTTCTTCTGATGAATTGCATAGAAATTTCCAAAAGTCGGCACTCCGCTATTACTTGTATTGAATACTGCAAAAGCCGGCACTCAGCTCCGAAATCCTTTTTTTTTTATTGCACGAAGAGTAAGCTCCTTCATCTTACATTCATGTTATGATAAGGCTAAATGTGGAAGCGCACTTCACCCGGCATCCTCCACAGTCTGAAGAACTGTTACTTAACTTTTAACCGCCTCTGTGGTCTTATGGTTCAACCCACCGCTTTCAGATCCAGAGGTCCAGAGGTTCGATCCTCGTGGGGAGAACAATATATTATGCTTGGTTTGGTTGGTGGTAGGACTTTGTTGAAGTCCGCCTGGCTAGCTACCACTATCTTACCTAATTAGCGCCAAAATAACCATTCTAAAGTTGTTGTGTTCCGGCATTTAGAGGTAAGATAGCCAGTTCCTCAGTTTGTTGAGGATTCCGGGTGAAGTGCGCCTCCACCGGCCTTATCTCAACTTGTAACCAGGTGAGATGGAGGCCAAGTGCTTAGGTACCCGTCGTACAAAAAAAAACAAAAAAAACTGCTATCTTACCGTCTCAAAATCGACAGCACTAAAACTAAACATTTCTGTTCATCAGTCATTGTTCAGTCTCTTCAATTTCTCCCCAATAAGCCTAAGGTGGTGTAACCTTATTAGTCTGCTACAATTTCTGATGTTGAACTTTTTTTTTTGTCTTTGCTAGGTGAGTAGGTACCACTAATACCACCTACCTTTTACGTACGTATCTATTTTTGATATCTCCTCAGGGATCCGTAGAAGAACATTTGCCACCGACATCTGAAGCGACACATTCAAAAAACACGAAGAGGCATTACAGTTTCCCTTAGCATTTCAATTTCCATCGAATGCATTCATGTATTCGATAATGTTTATAGTACACCATAGAACTTGATAATGAAACTCATTACCAAACTGGGAAAAGTTTTATAATGAGATCGGTATATTACAACTAATACGAATATATACTAGGTACATGTATTTTTCATATTTTTTATCAATATTTATCACAGAAAGCAGCTTGTTAAGGTCACCCAACAACTAATTAAACATACATTTTCAGAGATTATTCCTAATAATTAGAATTAGTTGCTGATAAAAATATGTATTATCAAACCAGTATATAAGCTGAATTTTAAACTGCTAACTGCACTGCCTTAGATAGTCAGCAACAAAATGTTGCTGGTTCTTTTTGTGTCGATATGTGTGTCTTTGACCACAGGGAAAGGTAAGTGTTTCTTGGTCAATTAATCATACATTCAATAATTCATTCATTAGTTTATTCATCACCTGTTTTATGAAGCACGCTTCCCAGCGACATTATGAATTAGTTGCCAACCATCCGAATCACAGAACACTAATATCCTCTGAAACGAGTGACCCCTACCTACCCTACCAATCCGCTATCTCGACACGTTTTTGGAGCTAGGAGCCGGAGGTAAAAGCATCCGTCTATTAAATAATATCAAATCAAATCGAATATTTTTTTGCTCTAAACAAGGGCTATAAGTAAGTTCTGAAATCTACTCGTACTACAATTGCGGCATGCAAGTTTTATTTTAATTTGTCATGTACATACATTTTTAATTTATTTAAAAAATACATAATAACATCATGGATATGATGGTACGTACCTGGTCATTTATGCTAAAAATAAAGTTTCTCGGTGGTGTCGGCTCAGCGCCGTCTAAACTAGATCTGCGAAAATCTGTCGCCTTCCCGGTTACGTATCAACCCAGCGTATCGTCCTTTCAAAGAAAAATATCTTTTTACTCCGTTCAGTAGTTTTGACATAAAGGAGCATTATAGTTAAATCTAAACATTTATCAGGTTGAACTTTTTTTATTATTGTGTGTCGTGGAAGCGCTTGGCCTCTATTACACCTGGTTTCAAGTTATGGTAAGGCCGAAGGTGGAAGCGCACTTCATCCGGAAACCTCAGAGTCTGAGGAACTGACTATCTTACCTCTATATATACCACATATTAGAATTGTTGTGATGGCAACTGAGGTAAAGTAGTCGGAATTAAACAAAATCCACAAACCCAAAACCTTTTTGGCAATCATAAATGGCACCATCTTGTATGCATTTTGGCATATGAGTTGTGGAGGTCCAAAATTTAATAATCTTCAACTCCTCATACCAAAAATAATAGAACAGTGGAACATTATATTAGATTATTTAGTACCTATGCGATGTCTACAATGCTATTTTCATATATTTGGATTAATTATATAGCAAATACTCTTGACCTCTGAGCTTGTCTAGCTCTAGGTCAAATCAAGGATGAGGTCATGATGAGGGGGCGGCAATAACTGCGAGTGCTCAATCATTCCCACCCGACGAGGTTAATAGTGCAATGCGGGCGATGGTGCACCCGCACATATCATTCGCCCTTCACCACCGGCGCTTGTTCAATCGCCTACCCCTTTTTTGCCTACGGAGCGGTGCTGCGAAAGTATCTTTCTGCCGCGCCGCCTCCTAGGATATTATGCCTCGCAAAAGGAGGCAACCGCATCCCAGTACCCCTCACTTCCCAGCATTTCGTTGACCACGTTGGGAAGCGAAAGGTCCTGTCTGACTTCGGCGTGGCTCGGATCACGACGGACACACCTCGAGGATGTGTTGCGCCGTCTTCCGCCGCGCCACAGTCGTGGCACAACGGGGTTTCCTACCACGATCCGGTGCAGGTATGATCCAAAGCATCCATGCCTGGATAACAACTGCGCCAGACGAAACCAGAGTAAACCTTTGGACCGCTCGAGCCAGTCTTGTCCATAAAAGCGATTTCCTCCGTCAAATCGTGGACTACCGAGTTCCTCCCTCGGGCAGTGTGGAGAGTGTCATCCGCGTAGCAGATGGCACTTATGCTTCGGAGGAAGGTTCCCCGCAGGAGCAAGTCAAAATCGTTGTTCCACAGGAGTGGTCTTAGGACTACCCCTGTGGAACACCGGATTCTGCGCCGTACCGACGTACTCAGCCCGTCTTGTCTACAAAGGGGCGCAGCTCGTTCCACGCCGCCTTGTATGGTCTCCGTACCACAGCTACCTCAACCTACCAACAAAAAGCGAAACATTTTATAACTAGGAAAGTTAATGGTATTTCAAATTATTATTATATTAAGCCGTCAGTGTCCCACTGCTGGGCAAAGGCCTCCCTCACTCCCTCCAGACTTCCCGATCTTGGGCGTCATTCCTCCAGTCTACGAGAAATACGTCTAGCTCATCACCCATCTGCGTTTAGGTCTGCCGCAACTCCTCCTGGCCGGGTCTGGGCGCCTCTCGGTGGCCACCCTCCCCCATCGTTGCGTTGACATGTGACAGACATGGCCAGTCCAGTGCCATTTAAGCATGGCAGCTTTCAGCGCTACATCTTTATTTTTTCAAAAGTTATTTTAATTTTCAGTTATAGATGGTGAATTTACGTTGGTGCATGGAGAAGAAGAAACACCAGTCTGGCCCGATAAATATACAGTCAAAGTCACAAAGCTCTCTCTCACGTCAAATTTGGTCGAGACTTTCGTTTATTGGTAAGATTTTTAGAAGTACTTACGCATAGTTATTACCTATCCAGAGGGAACAATAAAGACACACAATCTGAGAAACCATTTTGACATTTTCGAACTTAAACAAATTAAAATCCATAAACTTAAATCAATTAATTGGCATGAAAACATTAATTGGCATGGAATATTGAAACCTAGGACCTTTTTCAAACACGACGCGCACGGGTGTTTGTGAGATTTGGCATGGTTAAGTTTGTTATAGAATTTATAGATAAGTAGAGCCAAAATAAGTCGTTCATAGGTAACAACTTACGATCAGGTGGGTATGCCTTTTTGCCACCTTAGTGATACAAAAACAGTGGCAGTGCCGACAGCCGCAGAGGGGGACATGACGTCATAATTATAATGTCATGCCGTTTTCCATTCATATTCTTACACATTTCCACGGTTAGAAGTCGGTTTTACCAAGGTGCGCCAGTAGATATTTTACGAAAAAAGCTAAAATTTATGTTATACTTATTTATACTTGCTCGGAAAATGTATTATTTTTTAAATGAGGCAGAATGTACGTTATTACTGTTTTAATATGCGACCGGGAAAAGTGTATAGACATTAATTCTTAAAATTAATTTAAAAAAAGAAAACGAGAAAAAAAAGGGAATCAATAAATCAAAATTACATCTCCAATTTTAAAACGTATTTGAGGTGTCACAGCGCTCGGACAAGTTGAGGCTACGTGACCCAAGGGTTGGTTCTTATTTAGGCCAGCAAATAAGCATAGCTATTCAGCATGGCAGCGCAGCCAGTGTCTTGCGCAGGCTTCTGTCTGATACTGATCTGGAACAGTTGAGTTACCTATAGGCCGTCTGTAACGGTCATTAGGTAATCCGACTGCTTCCTTTGTACATAGTGAGTTTAATTGTACACATTATTAGTTTGTAGTTAGTATTTATTAGTAGTAGTTAGTATTTATATAGTATGAGAAAAAAAAAACTCCTACCTCTACACATTTATTCTCGTGGCTATTGTTTAATAGAATAGGAGTGCAAAGTTCCAAGTTTCTATAAAGTATTATACTTTTCGATCTCTTGGCCACTTTAATTGAATTATAAGGTATATAACAGCTATTATCCGTGTAATTGACTAAGTAGGTACTATTTTTTTCATTGAAGGCGATCTAACGAAACCTCTAGATTAGATTCCAACGACGGCGCTGTAAAAACATTCACCCTAGAAGATGATGAAAATGAAGAATTTTACATATATGAAGTAAGTTATCCAAGTATTTCAGTAAATTAACAAAATATTTAATCTGATTTCATAGGTGCTCAGAATCATAATTATCATAAAATATATTGGCCTGGTGACATGAAATTTGGACTTTTTGACTCACCGACACACAGCCTAAACCGTTGTACTGAAACACACCGCCTAAATAGTGACTTGACATTTGAAGTTACGTCCTTGTAAGGGTAAAGATATGATATTGAAATACATCCTCGGAAAGACGTTTTACTAGTAGATTACGTATTTTAGTTGGTGGCAGGACTTTGTTTAAGTCCGCCTAGCTAGCCTACCATCACCTTACCTAATTCTGTCCCCATAACAACAATTATAAAAAAATGTTGTTCCGGCATTTAGATATAAGATAGCCAATTCTTCAGTTTGTTAATATACTTGAAATAACTTGAAAATCAGGTGAGATGAAGGCCAAGCACCTTCCCGCATTATGATAAAGAAACACTGGCAAATTTTTGTTGTTGGACCACTAACCCTAAGCACCAAAGATTACCTACTTGAACTCAACAGTGTCAGTTATGTCATGGAACTAACGTTGAAAAGTTATGGCATGCATTGTAGGTAACGTACCTAATACCTACATGAGTTAATTTTAGGTTCACCCTGAAACTGACAAATTGAATAACATCGAATACTGCTGCTACTATTTACCTGATGAGGAACACAGCTTAGGATTGAGTTTGGATAACAACTGGCCTGACTTCTTGAATACAGAATATGAAGTCGTAGGAAACGAAATTGTTCTTGGAGAAGATGCTGTGAAATTTGAATACAAAGAAGATAATGAAAATACAAAAGTTATTTACACATTATGGGCTGCTAATGACTATTACAACGGAGACGGTTTCACTGATTGGCGACCTATCAGGTAAACATATTATATACTTATTAAGAAACCATGGTTAACGGGCTATAGTACCTCAGATTAGCAACACAACGCAACTTCACTCTAGTTTCGAACTAAGATATAATTATAATAAAGGTGACATTGCTGTGCACTCAACCACGGCGCTTATGACCACCAGATGACAGAAATATGCGCGTATTTCTACGTTTTGCTATTTACGGTAAAACAAATATGAATTTTGAAAATCTAAAACACAGACCGTCTGATGTATACTGTACAAAGTCTCAAGCCCTAATTGGACGTATTTATTGAATAGCGAACATTTTTGGTATAAATTAGACTCAATTTTGGATTTTTTTTCTGTAGAGAAAATTTTATGTAATCGTGTTTTTGAAACACAAACGTTCTAGCATCTATCCTGAACTATAACATATATTAATTTCAAAGTAAATGCTACAGTGTTGTGGAAGATATGATCGTTGAAGCTAAGCCATTTCACATATCATAGACTCTTAAGTAAAGACTGGACTTTCGGCCAGGATGGAAGAGAGACTGGTAGTACGGTACGGCAGGTTACAACCCGTCCTAAAAGATGTTCCAGTTACCTTTATCATTAGTACTGGTAAATAAATTTTCTATTCTGGTTTGCAAACATTTTTTTTATTTGAAACGGGTGAGCTCTTGATCTTGGTATAAAATTGTCCATAATCATCACACTTAGCAGACAAATTGGTCGCGACCTCACCATGGGCTGTGTTGTGGCTTGCGGTCGCGTGTAGTTGATGGATAGATGCGGCTCATGATTACTAGCAAGGCTTATTTTTTATATGCGAGTCCTGGAGTCTTCTCAGATAATGCTTTGTTTGGCACTGAGCTTAAATGTGCTGAAATTATAGTGATGAACATAGAACCTTTCTGCAAGTGTAACTGCGCAGGGATCAGCTAGTCCTAAATAAAGTTGTTTAAATTGAATTAAATTTATATTTTACAGATTCGAAAATAAACTATATCACAACAAATTGGGAGCACTGGTCACACACGAAATTTGGGAATTTTCTGAGTTTGATGTTGATTTTGACGAATATTTGGTCTTTGACAATGAAACTGAACAATGTAAGTGCTTAAAAAATACTGCAAAAGTTCAATCAATAATATTGGAAGAGCTGGTTATTAAATAGAAGCAGGCTCATTACTCGCTCAGATAATATATTGGTCATTCAACGAGGTGATGCATTCAGAGCTTTTGGCTTCTTACAACACTAGTACAAGCTTTTTTTGTGTTTTTAGTTCAGTCTAAAGTGTTTTTTTCTATTTATGCTATATATAAAAACTACACAACACTACAACACTACACTACATAAAACTAGTTTTTATGTTTTATGTTGTTTTTTTATGTTTTTATTACACTACATAAAACTAGTTTTTATGTAGTGCCGCGAGCTGCATGCAGCCCGCGGAGGTGGACTTTCATTTTTTATTTGATTTGACATAAAAAAAATGTATGTGAAATAAAAAAAAAATAAAAAAAAATGCATGTGAAAAAAAATCTAACATGAAAAAAAATATATATGAAAAAACAATATATATATAGTGGAGACCTTGGGTGCCCTCCGGGTTTTCAAAAATCTTGCGGGGCTTTTGATTGAGGCGACACGTGACCCAAAGTGGCTCTTATTTAGGTCAGCAAATTATCATAGCTATTCAGCGTGGCAATGCATCCAGTGTCTTGGGCACGCTTCCGTCTGGTACTGGTCTGGAACAGTTGAGTTACCTATAGGCCGTTTGTAACGGTCCGTAGGTAATCTGACTGATTCCTTTGTACATAGTTAGTTTAATTGTACTTTTTATTGAATAAAAATATATATTTGTACAATATACACGAAGCTCGATTCTCCCTCGCTCCGCTAGGGCCGAAGTGCTTGTGCGTCACCGCCGCCCACATAAAATTAATAGAAAAAGTTTGTCGAAGTTCACTATCCATAGTCTCCCTGCAAGTAAAAAAAAGATCGATTTCACAATGGCGGAATAAAAATATTTGCATTGCCATCTCTACATTTATAAAAAAAAAACATCCATATTTCAAGGCGGTATACAAATATTGACTTTAGCCTTCTGTACATAACTAGCATGCACTACATTTAAAAAAAAACAACCATAATTTAAAGCGGTATGCAAAAATGTCTTTAGCCTCCAAAAAAAAACAACCATACTTCAAGGCGGTATGCACAAATGAGTGTAGCCTCATTACCGCCAGTATACAAATATTGTCTTCTGCCTTGCCTAAATTAAAAAAAAACAACCATCATTCAAAGCGGTATGCAAAAATGTCTTGTCAAAAAAAAAAAGAACAACCATTATTCAAGGCGGTATGCAAAAATGTGTGTAGCCTCATGTGGCGGTATACAAATATTGACTTCTGCCTTGCCTAAATTAAAAAAATAGAACCACTATTCAAGGCGGTATGCAAAAATGTCTTTAGTCAAAAAAAGAAAAAATTCAAGGCGGTATGCAAAAATCATTTTTGCATACCAATGGCTAAGAAGCCTTCACCTCTATAATTTCAGTGAAAAAAAAATAAAAAATTGAATCCAAACGTCGTGCTCGTGGAATATAGTCGGATATATACATAGGGAAAAAGATCGTATCGGATTCAATGTCGTGTTAAAAAAAAACACTCGTGCTTGGCCATTATATCTTGAAATTATTTCGAACTCTACATAGACCTAGGTAAAATTCTCACTCATTCACAGTGAGTGAATGAGTGAGTCAATCAGTAATCGAGCTTTATATATGTTGGTAATAATGGTAATGGTAATAATTATTATATTAGATATTAATAATTAAAGGTAATAAATATTCCTATGTATTTGATATCGGAGATGCAAAATGTTATATAAAAAATGTAACAAGCTACGAATTCACATGCTTTGGTTATTTTGACACAGCTACAAAGCTGAAAATGAATTATATAAAGGCCTGCTATTCACGTTTTTTTAAATAGTAAGGTATTTGTTTCCTTTCCAGACGGATGTTCTAAATATAAGTCAATAAAAGTAGAATCAAACAGCGATGCTGTGATGAAAGAGCTTATGTTTATCGATGCTGGTAAAGAGCACCATGTGGATCACGTATTCAATGGGTAAGTATTTGCAACTTAGCAATTTAGCAGCTCCATCCATCAAAATGTTTTAATCATAATAATTACGACACAGCTACGACATTAATTTTATTGAATTGTACGTACTGTAATAAACAATAATCCACTCAAACATATCGTTTTAATATAACACAAATTTACTTTTTCACAGCTTTAAGGAAAGGTTAAATCGAAAATATGCTCATGAAGAAGAACACAATCTAAGAAAGAGTGTCTTTCAGCAGAATATGAGGTAAGTAAATAAAATTATTACGTAAGGTAAGCATAAGAGACAAAAGAGAATAACTTACCGAAATATAACTAACTAACCATCGTTATAGACGAATATCCTCAATCAACCGCAAACACCTTGGCTACAAGCTAGCTATCAACCAGTTTGCTGACCGGACTCCTGAGGAATTGAAGAAGATGAGAGGACTAATGAAACGGCCAGAAGGGAAAACCGGGAATATTCAGTACCCGTACACAGAAGAGAAATTGAAGAGTATAGAAGACGAGTTACCGAATGCCCTCGATCTACGACTGGAAGGACTTGTGTCTCCTGTGCAGGGTGAGTTGCTTGAGGTGTCTTGAGCGGACAAAAAAGTTGAATATCAATGAGCTGTGTTAAATATTAACGGGTTAGGGTTATATACGGAGCTGGTGGGCCCTACCTCATCAAGAATGTGTGTGCTTATTCTATTTTGATTTTTATTTATTTTTTATCTAAGTAACTGACAATAAAACACCGGTGTAGGTATGACAGAACAATTTGTGGAGTAGTTATTGTATTTTAAGGTCCGTCAAAACTTGCTATGCCAATTGAATTAGGCACCTATAGAAGCAATGAAGTATTTAGTGTTGAGTATTAAAACATTTCGGAATAAGTTGGACACCAATTTAAAGGGTTGGTACTACCCAGCATTGGATATATCTAATTTTACCGAGAAAAGTGAGCGCCTCAGTCATACATGTAATGTGTACATTTAAATCAGACGATTGTGTAAATATGTTAATATATATCTTATTTTAGATCAAGAAAACTGCGGTTCCTGCTGGGCTTTCGGAACTACATCTGCAGTGGAAGGGGCTTTGGCGCGAAGTAACGGAGGCAGACTCTTACGACTCAGTAACCAGGCTCTTTTAGACTGCGCTTGGGGGTATGTTACCAGAAAATTATGTCTAGAATTCGGTTGATTTGAGTTAAGTTTGGAAATCAGACAATGTAACTGGCAATGTTTGTGACAGCGTAACTCTCGAACGGGCGGGCTATCCAATTGAAATGATATTTCAATTATTAAAAGATACCTTGTAAGATGGTTTTCGAAAATTTTGGTGTTTTCTAAAAAAATCGTCCATGTCTTTTGATTGGTTGATCCAAACAATTTGAAATTTTGAAATAGTAGATCTTTAATATAGTGTAATGGTCGGTTTTTTTTTGACTAGGGTAGTTTTTGTGACAGGGGTGTTAGAGAGACAAGTAGATGTCTTGTGGTGTCAATTGAATGAGTATCGACTGCACTTATACACTAATATTATTCGAAAGTGTTCTAATATTCTGTCTGTGTTTGTTACTGAACGGATCTTGATGAGATTTGGTAAGAATATGTATATTTTTTTTTGGCAGAAGAAAAATATTAAAATTTTAGACGCTTTTTGCACAGAATGCATTCTCTACAAAAATAAATTATTTTAGCACCGAGGAAATATAATATTCACGAAGAATTTTTGAGATAATGAACAATTAACATAAATATCAGAAATATTGGTGTGGGTTGCGGGTTGCAGGGTGAGGGCTCACGCGGTCGTGCGTGGAATGGCGGGAGTAATATATACATTTTAAAGTACCTGTTTGTTTGTTAAGTTTTCATGTGTTAACGGCTTAACGGATTTTGATTAAATTTAGCATAGAAATAGATTGTATCCAAGGAAAGAACATAGACTACTTTAATCCTGGTAGGTACAAAGCGTTTTAAATCGATTGGTAGGAATACCAACAAATTTCTACAAGACAGGACGTTTTCATGCATTGGTACCATCGTCTGCGTAGTAAGAAGCCTTTGTTGTCATTCCATCGCTAAGTTATTACTCATTGTAGATTTCACTTGTACTCACTGTTTCATTTTTTAACCGCCTCTATGGTATGGGGAGTACAATAATTGTGCTTGGTTTGGTTGGTGGTAGGACTTTGTTGAAGTCCGCCTGGCTAGCTACCACCATCTTACCTAATTCTGTCGCCATAATAACAATTCTAAAATTGTTGTGTTCCGGCCAGTTCTACAGATTGTTGAAGATTCCGTGTGAAGTGCGCCTCCACCTTCGGCCTTATCTCAACTTGTTCCCAGGTGAGATGAAGGCCAAGCGCTTCCACGTCGTACAATAAAAAAGTAAAAAGAAAAAGTATGCGAATGATACAAATACTGTTAACATAATAAACACCGACAGGAATCTTCTTACTGATTACAGATTCGGTGCTACGGGCTGCGACGGTGGTACTGATAACGCTGCTTACGAATGGATGATGAAGTATGGTCTCCCGACTAAAGAAGAGTATGGACCGTATGAAAATCAGGTAATTTATTTCAGATATCAACTGAATTTTATTTACCTTGACCAGAGGCTTAGTCCTGGATGTGACAATCACGATAGACTAGTCACACATTCTTTTCTGGTATAGCTATTTTGTCTTGCTGCCAAATAAAAATCATTACAGGAAGGGGTGTGCCACATCGCCAACATGACTCTATTTCCGATTAAGGGTTACACAGATGTGACTCCGTTTAGCAATGTAGCTTTGAAGGTAAGTAACATAGGATTTTTTTATTATACGACGCGGAAGCGCTGGGCCTTCATTTCACTTAGTTACAAGTTGAAATAAGGCCGAAGGTGGAAGCGCATTTCATACAGAATCCTCAACCAATTTAAGGAACTGGCTATCTTACTACTAAATGCCGGAACACAATATTTTTTAGAATTCTTGTTATGGCGACAGAATCAGGTAAGATGGTGGTAGCTAGCCAGGCGGACTTAAACAAAGTCCAACCACCAACCAAACCAATTTTCTATTGCTATTCAAGCCGTCTATATCAATAAATCTCTGTCAGCGCGTTTACTGCCAAGAAAAATCTCTTTACTGTAGCTCCGCAATTTCAGAACACGCCTCTTACCATCTCTAGTAGTATTGGAATCCTGGGTATCGACATCTCCAGCGATGTTCAGTTCCGTAGTCACCTAGAGGATAAGGCAAAGCTGCCATCCAAAAAGCTCGGTGTGCTCAATAGGGCAAAGTGGTACTTCAGTGCGGGGCAGAGACTGCTTCTTTATAAGTCGCAAGTCCAAACCCACATGGAGTACTGTTGTCACCTTTGGAGCACCTGAATACCAGCTTAAGCCATTTGACTCGGTTCAAAGACGAGCTGTGAGAATTGTTGACGATCCCATACTCACAAGTGGTATTGAACCTTTAAGTCTCAGGAGAGAATTTTCCTCCCTGTGTGTGTTCTACCGCTTGTATAATGGGTTGTGTTCTGAGGAATTGTTTGATATGGTGTCTGTAGCCTCTTTTTATCATCGTACCGCTCGCCATCGACAAAGATTTCATCCACACACTTTGAATACAATGCCGTCGCGCACCGTGAGGTTCAAGAGGAACTTCCTCCCGCGAACTATTCAATTGTGGAATGATCTCCCTGCAGAGGTTTTCCCTACTAGCTACAGTATGGGGTTTTTCAAAAAGGGCGTTTTAACATTTTTAAAGGGTAGGCAATGCGCAAGTAATGCTTCTGGTGTTGCGAGTGTCCATAGGTGACGGTAACCGCTTTCCATCAGGTGGGCCGTATGCCTGTTTGTCACCTTAGTGGTATAAAAAAAAAATCTGCGATAGTGTATTCAGGGTCAAATTATTGTACGTACCTATTCAACTGCACAACCCAAAAGTGTTTTCATTAAGCGCAACTATCACAAAATATTTTTTATTTATTATTTATTTATTAAGTTTAAATTTCATATTGTCATAACAGTAACACTAAGGCGACAATGAAAATAATAAAAACATATGAATACTACATCTGATTGAGACCTCATTTTAAGCAAAAAGATACCTGTGTTATGATGTGTGTTATGATCGCTCTTCCATTACAGTAGTTTGAAATAAAATAAAATAAAATAAACTAGGATGTGTTGTGAAGTGTGTGTGTGTGTGTGCGTGTGGTGTGTGTATGTGTGTGCGCGTGTGGTGTGTTTGTGTGTGTGTGTGTGTGTGTGACTGTATGTATGTCTATGGTTATGGTGTTTGTGTGAAATATATCAGAATAGTGCTAGATAACAATTTAAAGTAGGTCTTCAACATCAAAGTAGGTTAGGTTGAGTAACCATTCCGTAATTTTTTGTTTGCATTCATATTTATGCAATGGGTATATATTTAATGCTTTATTTGCCTGATTGTAGAGATGAGCCGACTGCACAGTGAAATGTCTTGATGCAAATTTTGTGCTTACTGCTTGTTTTACGATAACCTTATCTTTTCTCCTTTTATTTAATTTAGTTTTGTCATATGTCAAGTTTTTGTGTAATTTTAATAATGCATGTAGAACATAAAGTTTTCTCACTGATAATAAGGCTAAATTTGTGTAGAGCATGTGAGTTGACTATCTAAAAGGCTTAAAATGCATAACTTTTAGAAGCAACCGCTGTGCTCTCTCCAACTCTAGAAGTTTTGTTTTGGTAGCACCACCCCACATAGGTATGCAGTAATTTAAAACCGACTGAGCAAGTGCTTCATATATTTGATTTATAGGTGGGGTTTTTGCTATATGTCTAAGATTTTTAAAAATCCACATTAATTTTCGGATTCTGGTCATTAGCAGCTCAATATGAGAGTGCCATGATAATCGTTGGTCTATTAATCAATATTCCTAAGTATTTTAAAGTTTTTACTTTATCTATACTAGAGCAATTGCAGGAAGTATCTGTTCGTGTACAACTATGTATTTTTATTTGAAAATTCGATTTAGGCTGAGTGTTATTATAAATAGAGAAGCACATATAGTGTGTTTTAGAGACATTTAGTGTGAGCAGATTAACTTTAAGCCATTTAGCGACCTTTTCAAGACCAGCTTCAGCTTTCTCTCTAGAGTCATTCTAAGACGAACCAATAAAGGTGAGAGCTGTGTCATCCGCGTAAGAGAAAATATATCCATCTTCCAGATCAAGGCCACAGAGGTCGTTAATATAAATTAAAAATAGTGTTGGACCTAAAACGCTTCCCTGTGGCACGCCGTAGCTTATTTTCTCCTCATCACTAAAAATCTAACCTATTTTTACTCTTTGTTTGCGATTATTGAGATAGTCTGTCATCAAGTTACCGACTTTATGAACAATCAGATTGGTAAGTTCAGAAACTGCATCTTCAGTTGAAAGATCACATCGAAACCCATACTGAGATTTAGAAAGAATGTTATATTTATTAAGGTACGATAATAACCTAGAGTTGATAAGCTTTTCTAATATCTTGGAAATGGAAGGAAGAACCGATATTGGTCTATAATTATTAACGTCATCTCTATTCCCGCTTTTATACACTGGCGTTATTCTAGATTCTTTAAGTACCGTGGGAAATATCCCTGTACAAAAACAAAGATTAAATAAGTGACACAGTATTGGGGCCAGAACATGTTTTGAAAGTTTTAAAAATATTGTTGTTATGTTATCCCAGCCCAGTGCACTTTCAGATTTAAGGTTGGTTATAACATTACTCACTTCTATGAAATCTGTTTCATAGAGAACTAAAGAGGACAAATGATCATGGGGCAAATTTAGAAGTGACCTATCTGGAATCGTATTGTTTGGAGTAATGCTTTCAGCTAGAACTTTTCCAATATTTGCGAAGTATTTATTTACAAAATTAGTAGATTCCTCAGGTAAGGTTTTGATGTTAAGTAGTTGCAAGTTAGGGGTTTTCGGTGGTTTGTACTGCGTTATATTATTTATTGATTTCCATAGCTTCTTACTATTTTTTGTGCAATTTTGTAATTGTTCTTTTTCATATGTGCGTTTAAGTTTTTTAATTAAGTTATTGCAATAGTTTCTGTATCTACGGTATGTTATTTTTTCGCATCTACATCATTATGACATAATGGTTCGTAGAGTCGCAAAACCCGGTTACTGTAGGTGTTTTCGTCGTGGTTTCACATTGCATTGCGAGGATACAGTGAGTGTTGTCTGCCATTGCCTTAATATTCGGAAGAACAAGTGAGGTGGAGGTATCTGAGATCTACGAGTTAAGTTAGGAAATTCGGCACTGTATGTATAAATATTACAGGGCAGGACATTAATTTCACACAGCGCCATCTAGCCTCAAACTAAGCATAGCTTGTAATATGGGAACTAGGATACGGATAGAATACATAAATACCTTTTTGTTTTGGTATGTATTTAACATACCTACGCATTATATGATACAACACCCAAACACAGAAAAACATCTATATTCATCACACAAATGTTTGTCCTGGGTGGGAATGCAACCCACAACCTACAGCGCAGAAGGCAGAGTTACTACTACCAAATGAACTATGAGGCTTGTAAACATATAAATGTATGTATGTATGTACGGCGTAACTCTCGAACGGGTTATCCGATTTTCATAAAATTTAACCTATAAAGTGATAACGTGAATATAAATTAATTGACGCGGGGATTTTTGATAAGTGGGGTAGTTTTTGGGATATTGGTGTGAAAAGAAATACAATTTTGACATAAATAAATGGCTGATCCAATCAAAAACATTTTAAATATGTAGAGATTTTATTAATACGCATCAATCGGTATGAAGATTTTATTAATACTATGGTAGTTTTTGAGAAATAGGGGTGTTGAGAGAGACAATAAAGTTTATTGCTTGTATTGAAAGTGTATCGATAAAGTTATTCTCCTTTTGAATATGAGTAGTTTTTGTAACATGGGGCGCGTTGAGATGGTATTTGGTATGTTTTGTAGAATATAATGTTTAAGGGGGTTGCCTTCACAATTCACCAGGTATTTGCTTATTTATTTACTGAAACCAACCCTATATTTTAATTTAGGATAATTTAAATAAGGGTTGAACATGGTGTTTATTTAATATTGAAATCTTGTGATATGCCACATAACAAAGTATAGACAGCCGATTTCACAATAAGATAATATTTGTCCTAAATAGGGGTTTTCAAAATGAAAGGATGTAAAGCTTGCAAGATAGTAACGTCAAAATATTTGGCTTCTTATTGGAATTAAAACTGGACTAATTTTTTTTCACTCGATACGCTTGCTTAGCTACTAACCCTTGGCTTCAATTAGATCCAAGAGTTACTTTTGGGATGTCATGCAAGGGGTTTCATGCAACAGCCCTTTATTGTCCACCACAATGTAGAAAGAACTTCCTCCAAACATGTAAGGATTGGCCATACTCACCACGTTTTGCCGACAGATTGGTGTTCACAGTTTTGTTTATACACAAACAGGATACTGCTGCCTATTTGGTGTTTAGTGAAGCCCCATGGTTGACTTTTACGACCTCCATAGTTTGGAGAGGCCGATTTTAAAATCGCGACTACTAAGGCAACGGATTAGAGAGAACTTAAAAAAAACATTTTCATATTAGTAAGGGGTTTAATATGCACTTATTGTTTACTGCCCTCCCTAACGTACAGTCATAGTAGTCGTGTTTTCGAAACACAAGCGTTCTAGCATCAATCCTGAACTATAACATAATTATATTAATTTCAAAGTAAATGTTACAGTATTGTGGAAGATATGATCGCTGAAGTTAAGCCATTTCACATATCATATGGAGACCCCATCGTTTACTTTTACTTAAAATGTTAATTAGAGCAAAAAATAAAATTTTGATTTTTGAGAGTAAGGTGTGATGAGAGCACACTTTTATCGTAGTGTTCATAACTTTATTTTTGTGACACAAAGCTGATATCACGAGATCTCAGTTAGGGATGAACTACTAGTTTACAGCTACAGATGTGTTTTGTGTACAGGTAGCACTGTTCAAGCATGGGCCGCTGTCTGTATCTGTGGAAGCGACAGATCAATTCTCAGCCTATTCAAGTGGCATCTTTTACGAATATGAATGGTAAGTTTAATTAAATAATGAACTTCATATTTAGCTGGTATAAGATGTGTTGATTGTGCGGTCTTCTACTTCTTCGTGTGGGTTGTGTAACAATCCTCAGACTTCTCTGGCTGACGATGACGCCACAGCTTCTGACATTTTTTTTTCCATTTCTATCTGTTTGTCTGACTGTATCTTGAACGCACATCACTCAGAAGCAACTGGATGGATTTGAAACTTTGTACAATTATTATAACTGATATCATTGGTAAGGAAGGGGTGAAAAGGGGTAAAAACGTTTTTTACTGGAACGGATTTGGAATACGAAACTTAGTGTAAATATTTGGTATGGTAAACGATGGTAAACCTCATCATAAATTATTTTTAATCTACCCGTTACAATTTTTTTTATTAATAAATTGATATGTCTTGAAAGATGCTTTAAATACTAAGCAAACTAAATTCTGAAACATTTGCTTGACGATTTTTAGATAATCACTGTTTTAATATTATAGGACATTCAAACGCTTTAAAAGAAACCAACCCAGAAATATAACCAAATGAATAAGAGCTCTATGTAAAAAGAGCTAACAACGCGCCAGGGGTCTTTATTTATTTGTAATCGGTGAGCTCTTGAATTACGAGTAGGTATAACATTGGCCATAAACACCACTCTTAGCAGATGAATTGGCCTCGTCCTCACCGGGAGCTATGTTGATATTGTGACCGGCGGTCACGTGGAGTTGATGGATGGAGGCGGTTCATGATCAGTGGCGAGACCTATTTTTAACCGACTTTAAAAAAAAGGAGGAGGTTCTAAATTCGTTTCTCGAATTACTCGGTAACGCTTCCCAGGTGATCCCATCGTCATTAGGTCATTATCTGATGATGGGATCCTGGAAAAATTGAGGAAACCCTTCAAATAGTATAGGCACACTTGAAGCGATTTGGGTGTATTACCTCAAACGTAAGGAAAATACGGACCCCGTATAGGATCACGCGTCTGTCTGTCTGTCCGTCCATCTGTCATAAAAATAATTGGAAAAAATATGTCACCTAGATAAACGACATTGTATCTATCATGTTCTTATTAAAGTCGGTTTTCTTTTTGGTTTTTAAAACGTAATTATTTAAATACGGGTCCTCGCAAGAGTGTAACTATGCGAGGGCAGCTAGTGTTACATATTTGAGAGGACCCTAACTGTCAGAAATTTAAACCAAAATTGTAGACTAGCAAGTGGAATATATATATTTAAAATGTTATAAGTGACCTTAGTGGTATTGTTGACCTTTCATACGACAAAAGGAGCACAAAGCTCTTGGTTCTCATTCATAACTAATCAAAATGCTTTCTATATTTTAGTGGCCCGATCAATTTGGACCATGAAGTGACCCTGGTTGGTTATGGAGAGCAATATGGTGAGCTGTTCTGGATCCTGAAGAACTCTTGGGGTGTCGACTGGGGCATGGACGGATACATGCTGATTTCAGCCAGGGACAACAACTGCGGAGTAGCCACGGAGCCTACTTACGTTGTCGTTTAAATGTAATCAGCTATTTTGATTCTGTTTGTATGGTTTTCAAAAAGGATGACCACTCGGTTTAAATTAACTACAATGACGATAAAAACTTTGACTTGGCTCGTTTTTCGGAAGTGCTAGTTGTAAAATTATATAATCATGACATGTAGATATTAGTTTTATTTATGACCCTCAAAATAAGATTCGGTAGGTACGTGATCGTATCGTAGATACTTCACATAACATCACATCACATCAACAGCCCTAGTGTCCACTGCTGGACAGAGTCTCCTCCAAAGCTGGAGAATATTGCCATAATCACCACACATGGCAGACGGTTTGGTGATCGCATTTAATACACATTTGGTTCCTTTGTGAATCGGACCTTACGAAAGCTTTTTATTCAGTAAAATAAAAGAGAAGCTGACGCAGTTTACCTGTTCGTCAAATCTAGATTCCAAAGCTAAACTTCTTAATTTCATACAATACTGAATATGTATATAAAAAAAGCCGAAAGTCATTAATTATTTTATAATTAGGTGACTAGACAAATCGATGTTCCCAAACATTGCCTCACCCAGTAAAATAAATGAAATAATAAAATAAAGACTGGGTACGGTTGTAACTAAGGACGGTTGAAATGGTGCCAATATCTCGTGTAACGCAAGGCTAAGATAAATGCATTTAAAGGTTGCTAAAAACCATTATATTTCTTGTATCGCTTAAAGAGCTAGGACAAATAGTTTCGATTAGGTATACGGGCGACCCAGTCTACTATAAAGCAGATACGAACCAAACATGTTATACAATAATCATCCATAATGCCTACATAGTGGGTATTTCCCACATGAACGCCTCTTCGGCTGTATGAAGTGTTAACAGAATCAAGATATCACCTATTTGTCACGATGTTTATTGAACTTAGCTTCAAAACCGATGGTGATGTCGCGGAGTAGTAACGTGAGTAGGACCAAAGCTGTGTACCATTTATTATTAGAATGTATTTGAAACCGTAATGAGACAAAGGATCATTAATAAGCTAGGTACAAATTTGGTAAAATATTGGTGTATTTATTGAGTATCTGATCCATATTCAGATGGTGCTAAAATGATCTTTAAAATAATTCATACAAATTATTAAATAATAAGGATTTGGATATAAAATTAATTATATTTTTATTATAATTGAATAGAATGTGTGAACACACCTGTTGTGTGTGTTCACACATTCTACTTACGTACCGACGCGCGTCCTCCTGTCCTGTCCTGTATGATTGTGGGTACATACCATACAACTACTAAGATTTGGTAAAACTACTATTGTGTTTGTGTTTTAGGTTATATTGTTGATTGTTTCACTTGGTGTCGGACCTATTACATAAACATTATGTTTAAAACCTTACAATAAATGATAAAAAAAAATGAGCACCTACAAGTATGAACTATCAGTAGTATGATCAGTCATTTGTATAACCGCAATAACGAATTCCTAAGAATAAATTATACACCTAATCTCTGCTTCATCTCGATTCAATCTCAACTCGACTCCAACTTTAAATAATTTATTTTGGCGAGTACCTAGCCCTCAGCCAGGACGTGGGGCTAATAATTAATAAGTATTCTGCTGAGATTTTTCTAGTCAAGTCAAATATTGACTAAATATTACCTTAATACGAAGGCTCCGTCACGTTTATGTGGACTAAACTATTTTATTTTTTCGTTTTCTTACAGTGCAGGTTTGATTCGTTAAAATATGAATAAACAAAAGCGTAAACCTAAATGTGGACATTTATTTAATGTCAATTACAGAACACGTAATAGTAAAAGTATGTGAGTATTATATACGTGATCTAGTCCCCATGTTACAAGCTATGCTTAGATTGGGGCTAGATGGCGCTGTGTGAAATGAATATACTGTAATATTTATATTTATTATAATTATTCTACGCACAACAACAAAAAACTAAAAGGAGAATTTTTAACTTTTAACAAAGAAACAATTTGAGAATTGTTTCTCAAATTGTTATTAACACAGCATTGTAATGAAAGGTACCTACGTATAAGTAGTAGGTACCTGCGTGCATCAGCATTAGTACACGACACCGAAAAAATGTGCAGAAATGAAGAGAAAAGAATAAGAATATATAGTTATAGTAGATGGTATGAAGGCTTTTTTTATAAATTACCCACAGACGAGTACAAGTGTATCATATTAATACACAGCTATAGCTTGCTCTCTTACTCGAACGTATTCAACAAAAAACCTTTGACGCGCTATAATCCTGTAAATGAGTTTGAGCATCTTAGGTGTGATCTGATATTCTTTAGATTAAAATGTAAATGATCAGTATCAAATCTCATTTGGGTGTAATCTACGTATTAAATACTTATTTACTGGCGGTAAATAAACGAATAACAGTCAGTCATGATCATGACAGACTTTATGGATTTGTCATTATTGGGGTGTCAAATCTGAACATTTGTAATATGACACCCTTTAAATAATGTTCGTTGTAGGTTCACTAATGTTTTTTTAACACCTTTAAGCTCAAGTATCGTCATTTTTTGTTGAAAGGCCGTTAAAAGTTGTAACCTTATCAGACCTGCAGATACAGACCGTTACGAATAAAGGTTCGTTGACCGATAGGTAATGTTTATTACTATTATTTATGCTGTGATAAATAACATTGAATCCTACCTAACTAACCAAGGACCAATACGCCTAGGTCTTACCTACGTAGATTTATAACTAAACTTAGGTTAGGTTAGGGAATACACTTATGAAGATATACAAAGGTAGTTCTGAAGTTGGACTATTATCGAATAAAACCTATTTACGTTTTATTTCTATCTCATAATGAAAATCCAAACGTCAGAAAGTCTTTCAACCCTCAGATCCCCAGGGGTACAGTATTGTGCTTGGTTTAGTTGGTGGTAGGACTTCGTTTAAGTCCATCTGGCTAGCTATCACAATCAATCAAATCAAATAAGTCTGTAGCCATAGCAAAAAATAAAAATTTTGGTGTTTCGACATTTGCTAGGTTCCTCAGTTTGTTCGGCCTTATTAAGATAAGGCCGGTGGAAACTAGGTGAGATGAAGGCCAAGCGCTTCGACGTACCTACAAAGAAAACATAGGTAACACCAATATTAGTAGCCAATTACATAACCGCACCTTGTTTTGTGAGAAACTGAGTTCCTTCTGCATATTTACAGTATCGCGGCTATAAACATCGCCAGTATCTAAACAATGGCAGGATCGTTGCTTGTCCATGTTCACACGAAGAACATTCTGGAACACGTGTCCTTCAGTTCCCACCAATGAAGACCCGGCCCATGCGGGCGCATTGATTGACAACTAACGATCGAGCTCCAGGAATGTAGTCTCTATCTCATTGTCATAAGGAATGTTTTCGAAAGTCGTTCGTGGAACTCTCGCCGTAATTGTGGATCGCATTACTGAATAGTGTCTTGAGACTCATTTGGATAAGAATTACCTAAGAAACTGATACGCTAAGTACCGTTTAGGAAAGGTTAGGGATAGTCTTTCACGGATAGGTGGAGTTGCGTCATGCTAGGCTGGATTTGAAGAGGTTTCTTGTTTCGGAAACAGTGATTATGGTAACTGGCATACCTATTTAGTTTCAAGCTATCGAAGACCACCTTGCTGGTGCGGGAATGTTTCTGCTTTAAAACAGAAGGCTTCTATTCTCTATCGAATAAAAGATGTTTTTTAAATTATCGCGATTATTATACATAATTAATAACAAAAACGGGTCTTGAAAAGTCTTCAGAAACTGTCGGGAATATAAAAAGGTACGCGATGAAGACCCGTTTTTGTTATTAATTACGAATAGAAGATCCTATTGGAAAAAAAACATTAATGAGCTGATAAGCACTTGGAAACTATAGGTATCCACCTATATTACTTTTTTTAGTTTTCATTCAGTCCGCCTTTCAACCCACCGATTTCAGATCCAGAGGTACTGGGTTCGATCCCCATGGGGAGTACAATATATTGTGCTTGATTTGGTTGGGGGTAGGACTTTGTTTGGGTCCGCCTGGCTAGCTACCACCATCTATCCAAATTCTGTCGCCATAACAACTATTCTAAAATGGTTGTGATCTGGCATCTAAATGCCAGATCACACAATCTTACCTCTAAAGGTAAGATAGTCAGTTCCTCAGTTTGTTGAGGATTCCGGGTGAAGTGCGCCTCCACCTTCGGCCTTATCTCAACTTGTAACCAGGTGAAATGAAGGCCAAGCACTTCCCCTATATTACAATAAAAAAAAAGTTGCCTAAATATTTCAGTGCAAAATAATGATACTTATGTGAAAATAATACGGTATAATGCAAAGCACCAATCTCGGTTTCAAAATCTCAAAAGCTTTACCTTCAATATCAAAGACAAAATCGAGAGCTTCATCGAATGGACCTTACCAAGTGCAATATTACTTCAGGCGACATTTTTACATTTCCTATCTTTCATACAATTCGCGCGTGAAATTCAAATATTTCCTGACTTTCTGAGCGATTGAGACATGAGTACTTGAGTATGTGTACCTATTCGAATAGATCTTGGTAAATAGTGGAAAACACAGTGGTTTAATTTTGTTGTATATGCTTTACGTACACTCTCTCAAACTCAAAGAGATGATGAAAAGATCAGATTTTTTTTTAGTTTTTTTTTTAATCTGCATGAAGTTAGTAAGTAAAAGTAAGTCAGGACAAGATGCCATACAAATAGTTAAAAGACTAATAAAAAATGAAATATATAAAACATATAATTATTACAGTTACAATGGTTTTCGTGGTGCTCAGCGATTCCGCAACCGTTGTCTCAGCTCTGAATGAAATGAATTTTCTATGCAATAGGTTTTGTTTTTTTTTTTCAATTCTGGAATTGTTATGGCAATATATGACAAGCCTCATAGCTCAGTTGGTAGTAACTCTGCTTTCTGCGCTGTAGGCTGTGGGTTCGATTCCCACCCAGGACAAACATTTGTGTGATGAATATAGATGTTTGTTCTGTGTTTGGGTGTTGTATCATATAGTACGTATGTATTTACAAAAAGTACCTATTTAAGTATTTTATCCGTAATTTAGTTCCCATATTACAAGCTATGCTTAGTTTGGGGCTAGATGGCGCTGTGTAAAATTAATGTCCTGTATTTTTTTTTTTATGGCGACAGAATTTGATAAGATGGTGGTAGGTAGCCAGGCGGACTTAAAGAAAATCCTACCACCAACCAAACCAAGCATCATTTCATCAAAAACAATATATACTATTTGTACTCCCTGAGGATCGAACCCGGGACCTCTGGATCTAACACCGGTAGGTGATCCACTAGACCACAGAGGCTTCGTTTTTTTTTTTTTTACGTGTACTCAAACTATCATAACTTCTAAAACATTCGTGCTTCTCCACTAGATGTAAACCTAGGTACCTAGATTCTATACCTACTGTAGATACCACAGTAGAGACTAGACCACTCGAGGTAATAAAAAGTAATACAAACGATTCAAAAACCGATTTAATCATACAGAATACTATTGCACAGTCGCGTTGAGCTTGTTACCAGGACCTTGTTATCCGGTTGTTCAGATTTCCAATTTACAGCACCTTGTTATTGCCTGAGACATAGCAGAGAAGTGACAAAGTCCGAATACTAAAATAACTTCTAGTATTAGTACTATATACACATTTGTTATTACAGGACATTAATTTCACACAGGGACAACTAGCCCCAAACTAAGTTTAGCTTGTAATATGGGAACTAGATAATGGAATACCTACATTAATACTTTTTTTTTAAATGTGCGTGGTTTGGTTGGTGGTAGAACTTTGTTGAAGTCCGCCTGGCTAGCTACCACCATCTTATCTAATTCTGTCGCCATAATAACAATTCTAAAATTGTTGTGTTCCGGCATTCAAAGGTAAGATAGCCAGTTCCACAGTTTGTTGAGGATTCCGGGTGAAGTGCGCCTCCACCTTCGGCCTTATCTTAACTTGTTACCTGGTGAGATGAAGGCCAGGCGCTTCCCCGTCGTATAATAAAAAAAAAACTTTTTCACCTCCATCTCAATCAAAAGGTTGTCTGGAAGAAACCGCTTCGTAGCAATAAGACCGCCCTTTGGATACATATTCATTATTACAGTTTTATATTTAAGGTGTGCAATAAAGTATTTTTCATTCATTCGTACTTATCATACAACACCCAGAAGTCAAAGCTACTAGCAATTGAGCTGTGAGGCTTCTTAATCATTCTGTAAAGCCAACATTATTTGATTGTAGATTATCGTATGTGCACTAGCGTCTATTCTGCAATTCTATTCTAGAATACATGGTTTCAGGCAATTTCATGAAGGTTTAAGAAGATAATAATGGAAGATATAATAATAAGCTGGTGGTCAAACGCTTGGCTATTATAAATAAAAAAAGAAAGAGCACGGGTTTGACAACTAGTAACAAGCTTAACCACAGTCCACTCAGATATAAAGGATACCCTCACCCTATCAAATTTCCTCCACAAAAGTGTGCCAAAAGGAATACGCGGACGAGGGTGATGTTGGATAACTCAATTTATGGAAGTTATTTCCAGTGAACCGAACATATGCGGTAGTTCCGACCTGAGGCTGGCCGGCCAGTCCTCTACATCCTCGTTTTTACCCCGTAATGAGTCGCTCAGTAAGGCCGAGTTATACGTCCATTATAGTCTAGGTCAATAGAACTTGTTTTTACTTCGGCAATTGCTTATGAGACACATTATATATTTTAATTTTAATATATTATGTACATTTATCGTTTTACATTTATTATATATATAATATGTTGTCTACAGCTAGACAAAGGCCACTGCGAAATTGGATAGGTTTGCCATAACGACCACGCTTAGGCGAATTCGGTGATGTGTTTCTGATACACAGACAAGAAGACAAGAGTTTTTTTATTCTTCTTGGAGATGGAACAAGCAAGCGGCCCACCTGATGTTCAGTGCATCTCTTGCCTGTAACAAAGCTCTACTACGTAGGTTGCACCACAAAGTTCCACAAAAAACATGACCTACGCAGCACTGCATTGCGCCCGTCAACGTGAAGCCTATAGGTGTTAAGCCTCGCGTACCCGCAATTCCACCGGGAACTTGGCGTTGCACTTTCACATGGAGCTCTACTACTCTTAAAACTCTTGAATCTGGTGAGTTCTCGTTGGCTTTGCAACATACGAGCGCTGAGTTGGAGCGGTAGATTCTATAGAGACCCGACCACCATTGTGACTTAAATCTATAGTTATATTCATAATGGCGGAATTGCTGCAGGATCTGCAACAATGCTGAACAACTTAGCTGATGCTTCTCGTCGAATCGGTCTGGGTATGAACATAGAAAAAACTAAAATTATGATCAATGATCGTATTACCCCCAGAACCGATAATTGTCGCCGGGACTCCGCTCGAAGTTGTGTAAGAGTATGTCTACCGCGGGCAGACTCTACGTTTAGGAAGACACAACTTCGATAAAGAGTTAAACCGAAGAATCCAGCTGGGCTGGGCAGCATTTGGGAAACTTCGTCAGGTATTCTCGTCGTCCATCCCGTAGTGCCTGAAGACTAAAGTCTTCAACCAGTGCGTTTTACCTGTGATGACCTACGCTGCCAAAACGTGGACACTGACTCCACACAAAGAAAATCACTCAGCGTGCTATGGAAAGAGTTATCCTTGGCAGGAATGAGGTTATCCGACAGAGAACTTGGTCGACATAGCTCAAAGAGCAGGGTTGAAGTGGCAGTGGGCTGGCCATATTTGTCGAAGGACCGATAACCGGTGGGGTCAACGAGTCCTTCATTGGAGACCACGTCTAGGCAAGCGTAGTGTAGGACGTCCTCCGGCTAGATGGAGCGACGACCTCCGTACAGTGGCGGGCAGAGAGTGGATGAGAAAAGCCAAAGATCGGGCTCTATGGCGCACCTGTTACCACAGTGTTAATACTAGAAATAAAAATAAACTTGAGATACCTAAGTTTCGCTTAGGAAAAGTAAATAATTCATTCTTAGGAAACTGTGTGAGATTCTATAATAAGCTTCCTCAAAGCGCCACCAAACTCTCTGCTCGTAAATTCAAATTGTATATAAAGAATAATTTAATTAAAAGTGGCTACTACAAGGTTAGTGATTATATCGACGATAAGAACGTGTGGCCCGATGTTGCTATAACAGTTGACAGCAAAATGGTGATTTCTCAATGTTAACAAATTGCCCATTAGGTAGATAGGTAATAACAAAGTATTAAGATTAAGTATTTAGGTTTTTGATGTATCTACTTAGAATATAATAACAAATTGTGTATCTAAATGTTGAATGGATCATCAAAAAAATTAACCGGCCCGAGGTTCTTGCTTTTCTTCTTGTGTGTTGGTCGCGATTCCGAACAGGCGGTAAATTTGACGTTTCAAAATGAACTTTTCTTTTTTGACTTTGACTTTGACTTTGACTTTGACTTTGACTTTGACTTTGACTTTGACTTTGACTTTGACTTTGACTTTGACTTTGACTTTGACTTTGACTTTGACTTTGACTTTGACTTTGACATTGACTTTGACTTTAACTTGCCTTTGACTTTGACTTTGACCTTGGAGACTACGTCCAGCAGTGGAGTGTTGAACACATGAACATGTTCATGACATTGAAATGCCGGTTATTGATCGAGAAATATTGACGCAGCTAAACGTTCAGTATGGAGTATTCTTTTGTATGTTGAATCGGGCGAGGTAGACTGGTTGGGAAAATTGGCAATTTTCACGAACAACGTTGTGTTATCGCCTGTGAAGGGCCTGCGCTTGGATGAGGAGTTACTGTGTGGCATTGATCAGAGGCAACGGTGGGTAAATCTAATGTCCAGTTTGAGATTTACTACATATTTTTTTTTTAAAAACTTTGAAGAAAACCGACTTCAATGAAGAATATGGTACAATTTCGTTTACCTGGATGACGTATTTTTTCCAATTATTTTGATGACAGGTGGATGGACAGACAGACGCGTGATCCTACATGGGGTCCGTTTTTTCCTTACTATTGAAGTAATTCACCCAAATCGCTTCAAGTTTATAACATTTGAAGAGTTCCCTCGATTTTTCCAGCATCCCATCATCAGATCCTGACCTGATGACGATGGGATAACCTGGAAGGTATACCGACCCTAAAAACACCTAAATCAATTCAAGTGTGCATATAAATATGTGAAGAGTTTCCTTGATTTCTCCAGGATCCCATAATCAGATCCTGACCTGATGTCACTGAAAAAAAAAGATTCCGACGAATTGGAACCTCCTCTTTTTTTTGAAATTCGGTTAAAAATGTCAAAAATGTAGCAGTTCTTTTGATTTTTGATCGGTTAGGATCAGAAATCCCTTTAGGATCAGAAAGTTGAATTTTCAAAATGTGAAGGAGATAGGGTGGTATTTCAAATCGTTTTTATCTTACAACTGTACGCAAACTTTAATGATAGCGATATTAAAACTATCTGCACCTTAATATTTATCTGATTATTTCGAAAATAGTATATTAAAGCAATCGATTTTCTGGTTAAACCTTAGATCAGTACTAAGGTTAAATACAATTAATTAAAATTAAGGTTGTCGCTCCAAATTGTGAAAGCCAGGAAAACGATTTGTTGGTATATTTAGAAAATTTAGGAAAAGACACTGTATAATTTTCTTTGTGACATTCAAGTAGAAAGAGGTATTCTTAGACTCTTAGAATATTATTATCTGTTGAAGTTACCTTCCTTATTCCGTGGTAATAATAGGCTAATAAATACAGGTATCTAAAGATATCGAGTCCAATAGCCAACTGCTCATTAGACTGGCCCGTGTCTCGTAATGATACCAACCTTGTGCCATTCCATGGTGCACGCAATCCACTCTTGCCTATATCACCCAATCTTAGCCCAATGGGAATCCAGCTAGATCACATTATTATGAAAAACAGTAGTGTACCTAGTTCTCAGTATCTACTTTTTTTTTTTTTTTTGACGGGGGGAAATCTGTTTGCAGACACCCTAACGCACCGAGGGATGCGGAAGGGTAGTGTGAGGATGACGGACTCGTCGACTCACTAAAACCACCCCGGTGGCCGGCCTCGATGCGTGTCGAGGGGCTCCGACAACTCTCTATAGATCTCAGTATCTACTTACTTTAACTTAGGTACTACTTACCTCTACAAGAATTTAATTCAATATCAAAGTCAAAGTCAAATGTATTTATTCAGTAAGATTTTGTAGGATCACTTTGAAACGTCAAATCTACCGCCTGTTCGGAATCGCGACCAAGGAAAAATTCAAGAACCTCGGGCTAGTTTTTTTTTCATGATCCATTACAATAGCTTAAAATTATCTAATACTAATTACATTACTGGAGCAAATTCATTTTTTTAATGCCAGGCTTTTTTATCTTCTAGGTAATCTGAAATTTTATAATAAGCTTTCCTGGATAGCTTTTGTTTTACAAAATTTTTGAATATTATTTGACAAGCTTAGCACATCACTCGGCAATTTATTATAAAAGCGTATAGTTTGCGTAGGTTGTGGGCACAGCGAGTTTATTCTTATTTCTATTATTATAATTGTGTATATATACAATTGGGCATCATTTGGATATAATACTGTGTAATGAGTGCATGTTATAGGTACGAACATTTAGCGAAATGTATAAGTGAATATAATGTCCCTTTTGAAGCATACCTATTTTTTTCATTGACGGCGAAGCACGTTTGGGGATCATCTCACTTGGTCACTTATGATAAGGCCGAAGGTGGAAGCGAACTTCACCCGGAATCTACAAGTCTGAGGAGCTTCTTACACAGCAATTTAGAATTCTTGCTTAGGCGACATACGTAGGTAAGATAGAGGTAACAGCCCGGCGGACTTGAACAAAGTCCACTACAAACCAAACCAAGCACAATATTGTATTCCTAATAGGGATCGAACCCGAGACCTCTGGATATGACACCGATTGGTGAACCTCTAGTCTAGACCATAGGATTTTGAGTAGGTAAGTAATTTGGAATAGTTTGTAGATGTTTTTCGTTATAAAGGAGCATAGAGAGCAAAATTCTTTTATTTTTGGTCGCATTTTGACCTCTGGTCGACCTATTACTAGTCATGAATTAGCTATTAGTTAAGCTGCGGCTGTGGCACACCCAGTTACTTGATAGTTAAACCACACGACAATAGATACAAGTGCTAAACTATAACGGCCTCAATTTGATCTTACAGCAATATTAGGAAACGATGTCTGTCTTTTGTTTCTTTAATTATTCCATAGATAACTTCCGCATAGGAACACGAAATTAGTAGGTACCTAATAATATCACAAACAAATGAAATCAATGAGGATGGAAATCGATGAGCTTAACCCGAAAAAGAGCTCTCTTCCAGCAAACCTTAGGGTTTGCTGGAACAAATCTGAACATCATTAGTAGGAGCCTAAGTCGTTCGCGGTATAAAATAATCATATGGTTATCCTCTCATGGGTGTCGAAAATGGTGACAAAAGGAATCAACAAAACCATGCATAATATTTGTACCACTAAACCACAAAGGTGGTTTTATGCCATAATTTATCAGAAACAAGAAAATACAAAGCTGTTTGATTCAAACAATCATGAAACGAGACGAGCATCTTCAAGATTAAGTCCTGACGGTTAGACGGGATAAGCGCATTTGAACACACGTATACTCTATGTACATTATTAAGATTCTTCGTGCGTGCCTTTCCCCATACACGTGCCACTTTGATATGGCAAAATTAACTCTATATACATGATGGTACGGTGGTATTTGTTGTTGAGGATAGTTTCATAAAACGCGGCAAGCCTTTCAATTGCTAACAATGCTCAGTATGCGAAAATTGTTGTCGACCTCTGTACGTGTTTGACTCCAGACGCGACTGCCTTATTGTTGGCTGACGTATATGTTGAGGTGCTTTGGAATTCACTTTTCTCTATATATTTTGTGAATCATAAAGAGTAGGTATTTTATATTTGTTGGATCTCCTCGTGGTCTATCCCGGGCAACGAAATAGTTGACCCTAGTAAACGGTGATGGGAGAAAAATCCTATCGCATGTGGTAGGACCTGTAAAGTCCCTGACATGCAAAGTCCTGTCGCTCAGGCAATGCACAGACAAGGTCAACCAAAGGAAGGACTTACCTACTAAAAACATTTACTCTGCTGAGGTTCAAAAGACGGTCTACCTAAATGATGTCATTTTACTTGTGTCAGCTTTGAGTGAAAAGAGTTAATGCTATTTTACTCGCCCAGAAATAAAGGCTTACGGTATCAATGAAAAATATTCTTCCCACAAAACCGGATAATGTGCTAAGAAACATTCGTTCTTTCGATAATAATACTATGTACCTAAAGTAGTTTTTCTTCGGAACAAGTTTGAAAGAATGAAATAAATGAAAGACATTAATTTAATTTAATTGTTATATTAATTACAATAATCAAAACCAACTATCAACATGACAATGTAACATACTTTTCTAAATATAGGTGTTGGTCTAGAAAAATGACAGGTTTTGATAGTAGGTATATGCAAATGATTTTGATTTTATCAACATGCCAGATTTTTCATGAACATTTATAAAAAAGAGGTACCTATTGATAGTCTGTAATTCTAAATGCATATCATCATAATTATTACAGTCTTTTCTGCACTCCTACAATATGAAACATGCAATGCGACCACATTTTTATTTTTAACAAAATGTCAGAATGTAAATGCGTTGCACGTTTCCTCCATTCTACGCTGAAACATGTAACGAAGTTTATTTCCCTGATACATTTTTCCCTATTTCGGGTAAAGTTTTCATTACATCACTGTCGCATTACCCTCCATGCCATACCTGCATCAGGCTTAGCATTATAAAAAGCTCTGGCAATGTGATTTCCGCAGTGGAAAAAATGATTTTTCCTTGTTCAGGAGTAGGTTAGTGTTATGTAGGTTCCAATTTTTTTCATAAATGCATAAACATGACTTTATAGGCTTGTTTAGCTCTAGGTATGCGATAGCCATGATGAGGTCTACGATGGAGCGAGACAGAAAGCAGTGGCTCACTCGCGCACTGACGGAACAGCAAATTTGGCGCTTGACTTCGGTTGGACGGTGGTTGCTAGCCAGGTGTACCTTCACAAGTTTTACCACTAGTGTTGTGTGACCCATAACCGTTAGCGAATGTCAGCGATTCTGTTGCCCGACGTTAACCCACTAAAAGATTGATCACACCTGCCTACATGAAGTCAATTGCAGAAAAAAGGTAAATAAGCGGTCTAGGTACGACTAATGACATCACTTCGTTTATGTCGTAGAACGCAATAGTTTATTCGTTTTGCTGCTCCATTTTTGACAAAAGGTCGTGGAGATGTTTCATTTTCTGCTACAGTAGCGTTTGGAATTGAAGTCTTCATTACCAGCAACAAATTAAACAAACAGCATTAGTTCTCTTTACTGTACTTCCTGGAGTAACAGGAACTTGGTAGTCTCTGTAGTTACCTACTTTGGTCCCTGAAAGCAACTTTGAAGGAACTACAGTCACAAAAAAGGCTCAGTAGTTCCTGCAAAAACGTAAAAACGTTTAGGCCTTCTGGCTAGCTATACCACCATCATACCTAATTCTGTCGCCATAACAACATTGTTGTTCCAGCATTCAGAGGTAAGTCAATAGGTAAGTCAGTAATCATAACTTGAAATATCAGGTGAAATGAAGGCCACCGTAAAATAATAAAAAAAAAGTTGTGAACTTATAGATAAATATTTTTTTAAACAAAAGTCCCCAATCCCAATTGATAGTGTTTGTCATCAATCGTAGGTCCATTAAGGCGATTAGATAGTGCGCACTCATTATACCGAATCGATATCTCAGCCACCCCACACCACGCGTCAATAGATCGACTCAAATCGAATCAACTTCCGAAATACTACTGATGAGAAATTCGGGGTGTTTGAGTGTTTGTTGGTAAATTTGTCCACATAGCTAATTTTTAATTTTATGACGGGGAAGCGCTTGGCCTTCATCTTACTTGGTTTCAAGTTATGATAGGGCCGAAGATGAAAGCGCACTTCTGAACTGAATGCCGGAATAAGACGATTAAAGCATTGTTTTTATGGCGACATAATTAGGTAAGATGGTAGAAAAAAATACTACCACTAACCAAAAAGTCCTACCACAAACTTTGCTGGGAATCGAACCCGGGACCTCTAGATCTGACACCGGTAGTCAAACCACTAGACCAAAGGGGCAGTTTAATTAATGCCATGTTACTGAGATACATATAAAAATAAGCCATTCAGTGTGGCTACCACCAGGCGCATACCAGGAGACAAACAGAAAATATATGAAAAAAATACAGCGCCACTAGCGTATAGAATAAAAACTAAATTTGGTCAGTTAATTGAACTATTCTGCTTGTTATTAGATAACTGTGCAATGATCTTTTGTAGGCACACAGTTAGCATCAGCTCATCTACTATAGGTAACTAGATTTTTCTTGTGGAGATTGAAAGGTATATAGTGTCATCATTTACAATCTTGGAGAGTAAATTACATAAATATGTTATTAAGACCAACGAGTCGCGATGACAAAAGCATGATATGAAGCTACCCCGTTTATATAGGTATTACATTGATTTCCTGCTGATGGTACTACTAAAAATGACCACAGAACAATCCATGGTACCACTACTAAAAAATCCGTAGCACCATTAATGGTTCAACGGCAAATAAAAATTACAACAATAACATCAGGGGTATAGATGTATGGGGTATAGGGGTAACTATCTAACGGTACCACAGTGACCGAAGGTACTTCACTATAACGAGATATCGACCTTAGGTAAAACCAGAGAGGTAGCTAGTTCAGATATAAATCGACCGCCTTAATTCGGTTTGTTAGATAAAAGCGTTCGCATCGATCATCCACAACGCCAAATGTTCCCGACTTTGATGTTTTGATATCGGTATTAATTGACGATCGTATCGACTCATCGTAAATCTACTGCTCGAAATTGGATCGGATGAAATCTCAACAAGTATGCTTTCAATACATTTTTGCTGATAAAGTTTTAGAAAGGCGGCACTAAACATTGCATTGGCATTTGTTATGCTTCGGCGCAATAGGTGAGTATAGCGTGAAAATGCCGCCAAAAACATCGCGGCAGTGGCTACGATAGAATTTAGCGTCAAAAGCCTAACTATGCATAGAAAATGGCACTTTTTCAAGATGTAGGTCGATGCTGCTGCATTTTATATAATGAGTGTGAATTATTCTAACATGAATATTTTGCTAAACATGGGTCAAAAATAATTCAAGGAATAAAAGTACATTTTCGTTAGACCACTTTATCGTGTTTGAATCGAAGCCATCTTCGGAGCCAGCACTGTCGAGTACGTGCGTTTTCATCAAGCTCATGATAAATAATAACTGACAACTATTTAGTGTGACCACTTCATATCTAAATATTCGAATTAAATCTCTTTGATCTGTCAAAAAAAACCGCTACCCTAGCTATAGTCCAAGGACAAATGCCATTGTGGATGCCGTTGTAGAAGGATTTATACCATATTCGTCCCGCGGAAGTTAGGCCCACATTAAAAAGTCTGCTTTCGTCCCGCTTTGTAGAAGCCTTGGCTTCATCTAAACAACGTCCCGATTTACAAAAATTATAGCCGTTCTCGCAGGTGTTGCCTATATAAGCATTACGGTGCTCGATTACTTTGAAAGAAAGCATCGTAGTTCTTGAGAAACCCGACATGACTTTAAATTCTACATTGTATGTACCGGCATAATTTTCATTATGGTTTCCATATCTGGAAGATATGTTATTCAATTGTTATTCAATCTATCAGACTTGAATACAAAAGTAATGACAGAAATTACCCGACGTAAATATACAAAGAAATTGTTTCATATGGAAAGTTATGTAGTGAATGCATATAATGCAGGCAAGTTTACCTGTACAACCATTCAACTCGAGGTTTATGCCAACTTAAATAATTCCGTGGTCAATAAGAACTACTAATAGGTATATAGAGACGAGCAAAGGTTATTTTTTTAGGATTATACGTACTATGCAACACAGGATCAATCACATTATTTAGTATGATCTGGAGTACCTACAGTGAGGGGTTCAAGCAGTGCGCAGTGAGGGGTTCAAGCGCGCCCAAGACAAAAACAACTTTATCCCCGAAGAGTGTACTCTACTTTTCTCACCTTTTGCGAGACAATAAAAAGGCTATTAAAAACAGCGTTTTATTATAGTAAATTAAAATTAAAAGTGAAAATTGATGTTTGAGACATTAGTCCAGTTGTGGAAAGACAAACTTATATTTTTATTTATTACGTTTATCGAAGTTGAGGTAGAGTTTATTTGAGTATTGTTCACAGCTTCAGATGCAACTTGCAATGGTCTCCGGAGTTAAATCACTTTCATCACTCGACATTTTAACAGAACTTTTCTCTATTTTGATATATTTTTATAAAATCTTTGCAGTTATTACGTATACTCGTATTATTGCAGCGTATTACAATACTCGCGGCTTTTGTTTAATTTCAAATGTGTTCCATTCAGCTTGCCGTGGCCAGCTCGATTTTAGTTAAAGTTCGATTTTCAAATAAGTTCGACGCGGCGCCGGCCCCGGCCTTCGAGTATTAGTCTGTTGATCTATTATTACGAAATTAGACTTTAAGGCCACTGCAATAAGAATTATGAAAAGTAAAAATATTAAAACCCAGCGGGTTATAGTGAGATTCAGTCCAACATTACACCCGGCTTAAGCCAAGGGCTTTAATGACTTGCTTTACGTAAGGTTGGCATGATATGTAATTTGGCATTGTCGAGCAGGTGGTGTGAGAAATATATTATGCAAGACCCCTCTTTACTTATAAAATTATAGCGTTAGATAAGTTTAGTCGACGACATACCTACCTACTGTATATAACTAAGATCATACTTACTGTTCATAAGTAAGTGAACTGTTTTTGTCTTTTTATGAATAAATGTATTAACTATGTAAGTATTCTAATATATTTAGTTCCCATATTACAAGCTATGCTTATCTTTGGACAGGATGTTACTGGTAACATACATTTTCATTTATTAGATTTTTTTTTTATTGACAACATTATATTTAAAATAAATGACAATCAGATCATCTTCAATGATCTGATTGTCATTTGAAGAGATGAGAAAATCATTGAGTTCCATTTCAATGTGAATAAGTATTAGTAAGGTAGAACGTCTATTTCCATTTGATCGGATCTAATTCGTCAGCAAACAAATAAAACTGCAATACATCGTGTAAAAATCTAGACATTTTCTAAATGGAAATGAAATGCCTACTGACTTTTTCTACTTTCACATTAATTTCTCAGTAGAAAACTTTTGCGGTATTCATAGAATTCTATGGAACCGGTATACCGCACTTTAATAACATGTTGAACTTTTTCTATCCCGAGTTTTGTTCAACTGCCAGTATCAGGTAATTATTGTAACAAGATGAAAGTAACATGATGACTTTTAGATCTTCCAAAATGTTGTAAATGTAAATAAATAAAATATATAACAATAAAACATGTGAAAAAAAAATACATCAACATTATTAAAGAATAGATAATAACAATCTTACTTATAAATAAATAATGATTACAAGCCTCTTTACACAACGCCCCAAACTAAAACTTGTGTCTAAAACTTGTATTTATACTTGTATATATTACTATGGTAACTAGATAGCGGAGGATATGAATACTTATATACATTTCACATACTTATAATACAATAAATCGCCCACACACAGAACAAACCTGTATGTTGATTCATCACACAAAAGAGTATCCTGGGTGGGGATCGAACCCACCACCTAGCGCAGAAGATAAAACTTCTATCATCTTAGCTAGCGAGGTCACTTACATATTATATATTTGGTTATTACAAAGCAACAGAAAAGCAGAACACTAATTCTAATGCTCCAATATTGATTGAATAATGTTTAGGGTGAAATTGGTACAAAACAAATTAGGTACCTACCATTATAAATAAATTAAACCATTAGTAAAAAAACCTACTCGCGTTTCAACTTCTCAAAGAGATTGTATCCAAGGAATAGCTCTACTTTGATTTCGAATTTATTTTTATTACCAAGCTACTACTTTTTATAAAATTGAGATATAAAAGTGATTAATTAGATAAGATCAAGGTTATGGTTTATTTTAATTGATACGAATGAAGATAATCTTGGAATGAGTAAATCAAACTATCGGTTTCAATTTAATATCATGGGTGAGAACGTTAATTAATTTTGATGAACTACGCTTGGATTTTATTTTTACAATGTTAATATTAGTAATAGCTTGAAATGTGCAAAATAAACACTTAGCTTTAGATAGCTTTTGAAGCAGACGACACACAATTTATTCTTAAATATATGCAGTATATTCTCATTGAAAACACATTTCACTCCATTCATTGAAAACCATGAAGCATGCAAAAGAAGACATAAATGACATACATAATATGAATGTTAGTGGCTAATCAAATTATAAATGTTAATGTTTTTTTTTGTATTCTACCATGGGAAGCTCTTGGCCTTTATCTTGCCTGGTGTCAAGTTATGATAGGGCCGGAGGTAGAACCGCACTTTATCCGGAATCCTCAACTGACTGAGGAACTGGTTATCTTACTTCACCCTGAATCCTCAACAGGCCCTCAGCATGCTATCTTATCTCTACATACCGGAACCGGAACCAGGTGAGATGACAGACAAGCATTTCCCCGTCGTATAATTAAAAATAACAACAATAATAATTGTTATGGTGTCATACTTTTGCACCTACCAAACCAAGCACTAATTTGTATCCCCCTGAGAAACGAACCCGGTTCTGAAACCGATGAACGCACCACTAGACCTCAGAAGATGTACAGAAAACATAGCGTTCACATTCGCGCGAAAATCATAAATATGTCACTTATTATAATAGGCCCTTAGGACGTGTTGCTTTCTATTTATGTACAAAATATTTACACACCTTCAAAGTTAGTAGCTAAGTTCTCCCGGGAGCTTTCAGCTTGACGCTCCGAACAAAGTTTTGAAATTGTTGATAACTGAGTATCCGCACAAATTGCGAGGATAACTCAGAGGAGGTTTCTTCAGAGCTTATTATAGGTAGGTACTTTCAAAAATAAACGTCTGGATTTATTCTTTTGATAGTTTACCAAATATTTTACACTAACATTTTGATTTGACTTCATTGTAGATCTACCTACTCCTATCAATCTATTTTGGCTATTGCTGGCAATACACTCCAAGTTGTTTATCTTGATGAGGCTAGAAATGTCTGTTGCCCTATACTATACCAATCCCCAAAAAAATCACCTTTCGTCCCTATACGGCAGTGGAACGGGCCTCTGTGCGAGTTGAAACGGAACAATTGTCTTCGGTTGGTTGTGAGGGTTTGTCTCACCAGTGCCAGTTCGGTGTGGCAGTTCGTACTGTTGATTTTAAATAAGAATGTCTTACCTTCGTGCTTATTTTTGGTTTGTTATGGGTACATCTTTGAAAAGGTGTCAAATCGCGCACTTTGGCCGCGTCAGTGGAATGGTTAGTTGTAACAATGGTTTTATGATGATCACTGCGAACTCCATGATATGATTGCAAATCATAGACTTGCAGCATTGAAACGAGTAAAACATTCGAGCTGACCAATCTCAATAAATTGTTTCGTTATCAAGATTAACATCAGGCTTTCAAGGCGCAGGCACAGTGTACCAACATATTCTCGCGCAGGTGCGCAAGATCAAGGCTTGAAATTACTGCTCGTAAGTAGCTGTAGGTCCTACGGCTATCGTGAGCCGCCACGCCCCGCGCGTGAATAAACAACTGTGGAGTAAAGGCTAGACATAACAAAGCATAATCTTTGGAGTTGCATTATCAAATTACCGTGATCATCATCTGGATATAAGTACGTTAACACGCGCAGAGAAACACCTCTTTTTCAGCTAAACCCGCGTAAGATGGTAAATAAATGAATGAATGAATGGAAATTCTTTATCGTACACCAAAAACATATAGAGAAATTGTCAATTTTAAAACTTAAGTAAACAGCACAATGGGCGATCTTATCGCTTCAAAGCGATCTCTTCCAGACAGCATAAGGTTGGAGAGGATAGTACAAATACAGTTGATAGGTGTGAGATTTGGCATTGGTTGTTATAGTTTATACGGAGAAGTGCAGAAAGCTAATTGTATTTCAATTATTATATATTTTAACGGTCAAATTACGAGCACTAACAGTTTGTTTTGTTGGGACTTTTTTTCTATAGAAGCATTTATTATCTATGGTTTTATCTAAAAAAATGGCACCAGTATAGACTTTCATGTTTGCAAGATATCCTGAAAATGTAGTCGGAGCGCAGGACGACGGAGAAACGCTTGATTTTCATCCCACCTGGTTTCAATTTATGATAAGACCGAAGGTGGAACCTCTCTGGCTACTGCCTATCTTACCTCTAAATGCCAGATCACAACAATTTAGAATTGTTGTTATAGCTACAGACTAAGGAAGATGGCTGTAGCTATCCAGGCGGACAAAGTTGTAGCTATCCAGGCGGACAAAGTTGTTGCTATCCAGGCGGACAAAGTTCTACCGCCAACCAAACCAAGCCCGTAGTCGAATCACAAGACTACAGATGCAGATAAGATAGTAAAGTGAGCAGATGGGCTGCTTGCTAGTTTCGTCTCCATCTAGTAAAAAAAAGGTGTTCTTAGCCTTATGTCGAGGGCGCGCGCGTCGCTATCGGCAATCTGTGAGTACGCAGAGTCAAGTAAATACACTTTCTACTAAGATTAAACACATGTTAGTACACTATGGGTACTGAAACCTATCTACAAGTACCTACTTACATAACAAAAATTCTGAATTGTTGTTGTGTTCCGGCATTTAAAGGTATGGTATACCAGTTCCTCGATCTGTTGAGGATTCATGGTGAAGTGCGCTTCCAACTCCGGCCTTGTCATGACTTGAAACCAGGTGGGATGAGGGGCATGCGCTTCCCCGTAGTACCTACAGAAAACTAAATCAATGTAACATAAATACGTTTATAAATAAATAACTAATCGAATAAATGTTACAGAACATTAATTTCAGACAGCGCCATCTAGCCCCAAACAAAGCAAAGCTTGTAATATGGGAACAATCTAGATTACTGATAGATGTTTTTTTATAACTATGATACTGTAGTTATAATAACTAACGTTTTAAATTTTTCCTTAAATCGAATACCTGCCTACCTTAAATCTATTGCAAATAGGATTTTGTACTATATTTTTTTATTTGATATGCGTAAGCTCGTGACCTTGAGGCTCTCATAGGCATTTTCTAGACAAGAATTAGTTCTATAATGGTGCGAGATTTTCAAGAAGCTGCCTGCTGGCACTCCCGCGCGCAAACGCAATATAGCGAGCTGCTTAGCGCCGGACTTCGGCAGAATCGCCGTACAAAGTTCTTAAAGTTTTTTGTAAAAAAATGTAGCCGTCTGACAATCATAAAAATATAATAAAAGTTTTTAGTTTTACATTAAAAATATTTGGTCACAGGAAAATTTAACCAGGTGAAACTTTACAGGTCTTAGGATCTTCTTGAGAGGAAGGACACCTAACAAAACCAAGCACATTATTGTTCTCCCCTTGGGGATCGAACTCGTGATATCTGGATAATGACACCGGTGGACGAACCACTAAACTACAGAGGCTTTACATGACTTTCACTTGAATTGTCCGATGATACAATTTTTATTCAATAAAAAGTACAATTAAACTAACTATGTACAAAGGAATCAGTCAGATTACCTAAGGACCGTTACAAACGGCCTATAGGTAACTCAACTGTTCCAGACCAGTACCAGACGGAAGCGTGCCCAAGAAACTGACTGCATTGCCTCGCTGAATAGCTATGCTAATTCGCTGGCCTAAATAAGAGCCAGCCCTTGGGTCACGTGTCGCCTCAATCAAAAGCCCCGCAATATTTTTGAAAACCCGGAGGGCACCGGCTCCCCACGGACCCAAGGTCTCCACCCCAAAAGGCGCAAATAGGTAAGCTCTGTCGAGACCACTATAATCATAATAATAATACATTAATTATTAATAATAATTAATAATTCCGATAATACACTCCCAGCTTCATATTCCCAGCTCTAAAAATACGTCCTACAGATTAATGGAAAGCCAGTTTACCCCTAAGCGATCTGCTCAGGCGAGGCTGCGATTCTATTCATTACGATCTCAGAATTCCGTGATGAAATGCTGAAACCGCGGTGTCCGCTTTGTCTGCAGTATCTAGATGAATAAAATTGTAAATTGCTTTTTGTTATGGAAATTCGCGATTGTTCAATTCGTATTTGATTTTTTTGTGAACATAAATTGTATTGATCCAGGACTACTTCTGCATAAATGGCGAGATTGCGAATTTTAAATTCTCTAAGCACATATCTTTTAATTTCTGCATTTTGTGTAGGTATCCACAAATTTTTGGAAGTCGGTGTAACTATTTACTAATGTTTCCTAAATAGTATATTACCAGTATCTCAGGTTTTATTATATCTTAGTTCTGAGCATATTTTAAAATAACTTCCATAACTTATAATAACATAGATATCGATAGGCACAAATGTTTGCCTACCACGGTACGGCCACAACCTAGTGTGTACTCGTAGACTACAAACATTAAAAAAACAAATGAAAAGTCAAAATATGCAAATCTCCTCCACGACACATTCTCAGCACTCAACGCAGGCATTTTGTATTGAAAATAAATATTACAGAACATTAATTTCACACAGCGCCATCTAGCCCAACACTAAGCATAGCTTGTAATATGGGAAATAGATTACGGATAGAATACTACTACTACTTTTTTTTTTACTAATACTTTGTAAATACATACGTGCTCTATGATACAACACCCAAACACAGAACAAACATACATCACACACATGTTTGTCCTGGGTGGGAATCGAACCCACAGCCTACAGCGCAGAAGGAAGAGTTACAACCAACTGAGCTATGAGGCTTGTCTAAAGAAAAGATGAAATCACAGAAGAGGTGCAAAATATACTCACAAATAGGTACTACTGAACCTTGTAATAAAATCCAACTCGCCCTTGCAAAGTCTTTGTTCCATATTGCGACGGTGCACAAGTCCAGCACCGATAGCTGGCTGCTGGAGCTCACAGCGTAATAAAGCACTCTTCGTGAATGGACTTCAAACGTTTAATGTTTGGAGATAAGCGCACTGCTCTTTTAGGCTAAATGCTGAGCTGTTAGCAATCCAGGATTTATACAAATGGATTGTTCAACAATCCAGAGAGAGCTTAGAAATGTGTTGATATAGTGGGTTCAGTTTTCTTTTTTCCTCGAGTTTTTAAGGTTGATGTGACAGTGAGCGGTTATAGTTTGTACTTGGAATCTATCCGATTGGGAGGTTAAGAGCGCGCCCATTGACAAAATTACGCAACAGGAGAATTTTCAAACACACTCTTTGATAGTAACGAAAGTAGTTATACCAATAAAAAAAATACTGAAAGCTGGGAAAAATCTTGTTGTAGTACAATGATCGGATAGAATTAAAAAAAAAAGTCTTAGTTCTTTTTAAGGCCTTCGGTATATTTCTGAGGGTTCGATTTTCGATTGGTGATCAAGAATTGCTTGAAAGAGGGCATTAAGACGATGGACTGACGACATTGCAGCGGTGGTGAGGAATTTTAACAAGCCTCACAGCTCAGTTGGTAGTAGCTCCGCCTTCGGCGCTGTAGGTTGTGGGTTCGATTCCCACCTAGAAGAAACATTTGTGGGATGAATACTAATGTTTGTTATGGTTTAATGTTGTGAAATGAAAGTCCTGTTATATTTAATACTTACAGAAGAAATGAAAGCAGTATAGTGTTTGAGAAAATAAATACCTACCTAACATATAAGTTCAGAAATGGACGTACCTATGCAGATGCGAAATCAATTGAATACGAAACAAGTCTCAAACATTTCGTCCGGTGAGAAGAGGATCTAGGTATTTCCACTGAAATGATACAGGACATAAAACTTATCAAAATAACATTTTAAAACTAACACTAAACTTATAATTGACACTCAAAAATAACATTTATAGTGTCCCTGCGGAGTGTCACATAAAATTGAACTTAAATTACTTACATGGTTCACAGTATTTTGAGTCCACACGACAACTATTATTTAGCTTACTAAATGCTCACTAATGACTTTTGCAGGGCCGAAGTAAGGGTACCGAGTGAATGGGCCATTGCATATTTGCATATATTTTTGATAAAAAATATGCAACTAATAGTTGGCTTGTGTCATCATTGTTTTAACTTAAACAATTGAAGACGTTTCTGCGAAGAATCAGATAAGTAAAAATTTAAGTTAATATGCACGTTTTTCAGTGATATTTGCTGAAGAAAACCGCATTTAGGCAAGCTCCAGATCGGACCAAGACAAGACAAAGTGACTGCTCTGCCCCTACCATAAAATATTGTTATAGCGTTAGATAAAAGATAAACTATTATCGAGGAATCATTTGTTACAAACAACCTTTCATAAGTCATAGCTCATAGCTATGTTTATTTGTCCCCCTGAATACTCGGCCTAGATACGACCTGCCTTTGTCCGGTTATCTGTCCCAAACATGGCCAGTTGCGAGGGCGTGGGTATTATTAGGTTAATTGCTACGTGGGCGAATAATCTATGTCCATTCTTGCCTTGTCAAGATTTCTTTCATTTCTCTAACGGAAACGTCAACAAATTATATTCGAATAAATTATTATTTGGATCACTAGTTATCATAGTTTATTTTTGTTTAAATAATAAAATATGGGCTAATTAATGAAGATATATGAAATACAAAACAATAAGTTTGTATATGGATATAATGGATAATCTACAAATCGTCGGTTATTGGGCTGGTATGTTTCAAGCCACTTCTTCTTGCAGTTTAAACTTTATTCTTTCTTGAACCAGTGCAAAAAAAAGTAGTTTTGCTCATAGTTTAAGTAGATCGACTTTGATTAGGTGCAACCAAATTTACCAATACATATAGGTACACCTGAGGTTCCTATGGGAGTTATTTAACAAATGGTTCCTAGTGTAATACATTTTAAGATAAATTAGCTTCGTCTCAGAAACCTCGTAATTGAGTGAGTTACTTTTATGTACCTAGCTCGTTATTATTCTGATGGTAAGAAACGATGGTCACACTTGCATGGCGTGAGACTACACGCTGTTGTTCACTTGAAATAATGCTCTAGCTACTAGTTCTGCTATCATAGAAGGCTTAAATTCTGGACACCATCGTCTTACCTAATTCTGTCGCCATAATAACAATTCTAAAATTGATATGTTCCGGCATTTAGAGGTAAGATAGCCAGTTCCTCAGTTTGTTGAGGATTCCGGGTGAAGTGCGCCTCTATCTTCGGCCTCAACTTGTAACCAGGTGAAGGCCAAGTGCTTACCAGTCGTACAATAAAAAAAACACTAATTGTTTATGTAAAGCTAGAAAAACCGAGTTGGTTAGCGATACATGCGCAGCCAATAATGGTCCACGCTAAAATAAACGCCATCAAGTGTCTTTAAGGATAAACCCCTGAGTTTCACACATATTTTTACATAAAAACTTTGTATGGTAGAGAAATAAATTATCACAAGCAGATCCTAATAAATACAATGTATTTTCGTTTGCTCATCAGTTGATTAATTTTGTGTCCAGATCGTTACATTTCAGCGGTTAAACTCATTATTCTATTGTTCCAGACTAGCGCAGACATTTTAAATAGTTACTTTACTAAGAAGCGGTGCAATTACAATACCATACAAGGCCCCACCATTTGTGGTAATGCCATGATAAAGTGCTAATGTATGTTGTATGAAGTATTTATGTCGATCTCTATCGTATACCGCTATGTACTGGCTACTTATTTCCGTAAAAGGTGATACGGGTCTCGGTCAGTTGCGGAACTTGCCCACGACGCGTTTTCAATGTCGTTTCATATTATTAGAAAACCTGTATTGAACATAATAGATTTCACTGACAAACAGATCAGATCTTTGTGTACATTTCGAGCTTCTTCTGAAAGGTCTACTTTTAAAAACTAGTTACTAACTCAGCAATAACATAATTATTTTAAATCATAATCATAAGTCAGTTGAAGTGACTGATATAAGTAGGTTCAGACACCAAACTATTCTAATATGACTATACTAACGATGTCGATAATGACTGAAATGAATGAATATTATCATATTCCTACAGATTGATGATGAGATGGCATGATAACGTAGGACAATCGATCTTAGAAAGAGAAGATAAGCCAAGTCAAGGAGAGTCCAGTCTTCAATAAAGAGACACGTCAAGTTTTAAAATAACTAATACTTCACTGCACTTTTTACAGTGTAGTGGTGGTCAATATCAAGTGGTATTGGTTTGGGCAGAGACTCGCCTCACGATTTCTATTAATTTTTTCCTGTTAGAAGATAATGTGCTGCTTTTTTAATCGTACGACGGGAATGCCCTTAGCCTTTATCTCACCTGGGTGTCAAGTTATGATACGGCCAAAGTTGGAAGCGCACTTCACCGAGAATACTCAATAGACTGAGGCATTTAAATACCTACCTTGCCTAAAATAACGTATAACATCAATTTAGAATGGTTGTTATGGCGACAGACTTAGGTAAGGTCCTGCCACCAGCCAAACCAAGCACAAATTTGTACCCTCCAAGGACTTACTTCTAACTGCAGATTTTATTTGATTGGTCTAGCTTACTGGCAACTTTACTCTTTGTCTGGTTCCCTCTAGCATCTCTGGACGAACGAACTGCTCAATGGAGTCTACGTTTCATCTGGATACATGACTAAAAAACGAAAAGAATCCGCGACGGTATGATACTAAGACAGATACACGCAGATAATACAACACTACCATTGCATAATTGCATAGTCGTAAATTTTAAACAGTTCACAAACCTAACTTAAACTTATCCAGTACATTAGCTGGTGCTTAGGCATCATAAATTAAATAAATGTTTCGTTTGCCTTTCATTAGCTTGGTCAATGAGAATTTAACCCCTAGACTAGACGAGCACGATAATCGCGTTATTAACTCTAACAAGTCAGAGGTCATGACTTCTGTTCTTGCTAATTTGCTAACTACCTACATCTTCAGACAAACGCGAAGTAGGTGTGTATTTGACTACTTTGTAACTAACTATTCAAACCCTTATTTTGGGTATTTATTTATTCAAAATAAGTGCCAATACATTAGAGGCAGGCTGTGAAATGTTCATAAATGGATATAAATTATGATGATGTTAATAATAAACAGAAAGCTGCCATAACACCTTACAACTACTCAAACTAAATCAACGAACTACATTTTCCTGAATTAATTGAAATACATGGTTTGTTTGGTTTGGTCAAATAGTTGTAGATGACTGTACCAATACAATGCTACTAATATAAACCATTTTATGGTAACCATTTAAAAAAAATGACAAAAAATACCTATAAGGCATCCTTTGGTTTTCAGAGAAGCTTTTAAGCCTCCCTACCTACGATCTTACTTTGCTTTATGTATATCTGCGATATATCTATTTGCGAAACTCAAAATTGTGGTTATAACTAAGTATATAACCTTTAAAAGGCATCATCTATTACACAAGTCTAAACGACTTAGTGAAGGTACTGTAGCCCTTTAATTTAGGTATTAACAAGCCATTTAATATTATATATCATATCAAGTTCAAATTTAGGTCATATTCAATATTATGTAAATTTAATGTTAATGCTATGAGTGTTTCGAATTTTATTTGTTGTTAGTACTTGCCTAATTCTGTGAATGTGCTATAAATGCCAACTAATACAATTATTATAATAATTATTATTTTCTGTAGTGCATGACATTGTACAACTAAAAAATAACTGCAAGCATACATTTATTTTTTACCGCCTATCCCGATCCATGTCCATGGCTTGGTTGGCGGTAAAGCTATGTTTAAGTCCGCCTGGCTAGCAACCACCATCTTACTTAAATCTGTCGCCATAACGAAAAATCTGGTGTTCCGGCAATTAGAGGTAAGATATCCAGTTCCTCAGATTGTTGAGGATTCCGGGTGAAGTGCGCTTCTACCTTCAGCCTTGTCATAATTTGAAAAATCAGGTGAGACGAAGGCCAAGCAAATCCCCGTCGTACAATTAAAAACACTCTCTGAGTAAAAACCCAAACATTGTATCTAGACATTAACAGATACCTGGAAAAAGACTGACGAGCCTTGATTGCAATCAAAGGCAGTACAATCTATTGACAGAATCTCAATCAAAATATCCTCTCACGTTAGGTAACTCATTATATGTTCCAATTACCGCACATTGTTCGTGTCGTACATGGCATAAGACAAAGGTGTATTGTGTTTGGTCTTGTCTTAGAACTTAATTGTAATTTGTTTCAATCAAGATTTAATCGAGTGGGTGATTTGCAATTTTGGTTGGAACGGTACACGGTACTTTTACTCACAGTAAATATTGTTATATTTTGGTTTGATATAATTTTTACAATGATGTCAAATTCAAACGCTGTTTTGCTATACCCATTTGGAAAATCCTTAATACTCTTAGAAGAGTTTCAATTAACAACACAAAATTATAAAAAAAACTGTTTTAAATATCAAAATTCAAATAAACCACAATATGGATTTGTTCTAGAACCGTAAAACGGGGAAAATAGAAATGGCGCGGTAGATAGGAATCAAAATCTGCCTCTCTAGACTGTTCTGTCAGTATCATTCTGTCTATGAGAGATCAACAATTTTTATATTTTTGAACGAACTTATATTTTTTTCTACTGGCTACACTGAGCATTTAAGACAGCCAATCAGGTCTCACTAAAAAAAACGTTATAGGTAAGGAGGGTAGTCCCTTGAATATTGTACCTTTGAACTTCAAGTTATAGATGAGTTAGATTCAGAATAAGTATTGAAATAGATTGAAATCAATCATAATAGTGGATTGTGGTTTGAAGAAACGTTAAGGTAAGTATTTGATTGCGTTATTTCATTGGAAAACTTAGTTTTAGTCGAACATTTGCTTTCAGGTTATTTTGGAGATCATTGAAACGCGAAGGGGGGAATTTGGTAGACGAAAAGATAGGTATAATTAAATAAATAAATAAATAAATATTACAGGACATTCATTTTACACAACGCCATCTAGCCCCAAACTAAGCATAGATTGTAATATGGGAACTAGATTACGGATAGAATACTTAAATACATTTTTTTTTGTAAATACATACTTATCATACAATACAACACCCAAACACAGAACAAACATCTATATTCATCACACAAATGTTTGTCCTGGGTGGGAATCGAACCCACAACCTACAGCGCAGAAGGCAGAGTTACTACCTACTGAGCTATGAGGCTTGTTATTTTAAAAGAATTATTCGAAATTATTTACATTGAATCTAGATATGATAAAAAAAAAACATTTATTATTGTTGTACTAAATACATCAAAATGTTGAGCCCTCGACACCAAAATAAGCCAAGTTATTGTTCTTTGACAAAGAGTGATTCATAATAATATGATAATGATGATAATAAATATGTATGATATTGTGTGATTATCTTCAATTCAGGCCACAAACATACTTTTCAGGATAAGATACCTATCCCTTATAATATATCCCTTAGTGATCGACTATTATTAAGATTGATTCTTGTGGAAGCGGTGTGACAACCGCTAATCTTTATCTTATGTTCTTCAAATATATACATGTATATTTTTAAATAGATACGCTGATCAGCATCATTAGAAATGGCTAAGAAATAAAAATATAACTGGTGGTCAGCTAGTGGTTAAAATTTTACCCTGAAAAAGTAAACTTTAGCGTTCTGCACTCCTACTTCCTAATATAAACTAACCTTACACTCCTCCACAACAAAATGCAATAAAGAGGTTTCATGGCTTCACTTCACGTATTAATTTAATGGACTAGTGAAACACCCACTGACTTTTTCCCCGTCATCCCATAGAATTTTCCTAAGATCCTTTCTCAATGCACCCCTCATTCCTCAGTTAGTTGAGGATCCCAGGTGAAGTGCGCCTCCACCTTCGGCCTTATCTTAAGTTGTTACCAGGTGAGATGGCCAAGAGCTTCCCCGTCCTCGATAAAAAACAACCCTACTCTACGAAAGGAAGTTACCCTGAAAGTTTCTAGGACTTCTTTGATTTGGACTGTGCGTTGATTGTTCGTCAGTTGGTCAGACAGTCAGAGAGCTAAAGTACGATTTTGTTTATTTTTAAACGACTTTACAAAAAAAGAGGAGTTTCTCAATTCGTCGGAATCTTTTTTTTTATGTATGTTCTCCGATTACTCGAAGACGCCTGGACCGATTTGGAAAATTATTTTTTTATTTTAAAGGGTACACTTCCTTCCTTGACATCAAGTCAGGATCTGACTGATGGGATCCTGGAGAAATCGAAGGAACTCTTCAAATATTATATGCACACTGGAAGTGATTTGGGTATCTTTAAGGTCGGTATACTTCCCAGGTTATACCATCGTCATCAGGTCAGGATTCGATAATGGGATCCTGGAAAAATCTAGGGAAATCTTCCAATATTATAGTATGCCTATAATATTGGAAGATTTCCCTAGATTTTTGATTGAAGCATATTGGTTGGTGGAAGACTTTGTTTAACCTTTTTTGTCCACCTGCCGCCTAGCTACTAAAGATAGCAATAATGGTTAAAATTAAATATTAGTTAACTGTTAATTGATAAAAAAATATATCGATATTTTTATTGGTTGAAAATATTAGTTAATATTATTTGTTTAGTACCTACACGATTTGGTTATTGGTTGATGTTAAATGCAGTTGAATATTTTATTCTATTGATCAAATAAAAGTAACCGCTAATTCGTCTCTATCATAGCACTAAGGGTATTTGTTTAAAATATCACATCACTTTGTATTGAATAAAAATATCATATACAGCAAATCAGTAATTTAATCTCTATAGTGAGGAGTCGAAAGCATACAGTTGAATGAAGTCAACCTAATACATAGTTGAAAACTCTGCGAGCAGCAACATACGACAGTGTTTCTTATTTGTAGCACTTTAAAGTTAAAATTTCAATGCATTCAATTATGTTAGTTCTAACTCAGGCTGAAGTTGATATGATATTTTTATTCGATAATGTTAATTCTGATTATTGAATATAATGGTTGATTTTAAATATTAGTTTATTTTATTAGTTGATAGTTATATTCGTCATCTCTACTAGCTACCACCATCTTACATAATTCTGTCGCTATAGCAACAATTAAAAATATTGTGTTCCGGCATTAAGAGAAAGCCAGTTACTCAGTCTGTTGTGGATTCCTGATGAAGAGCGGTCCAACTTCGGCCTTATCTTAACTTGAAAATCAGATGTGATAAAAGCTAAGCACCTCCTCATCGTACAAAAAAAAAAAGCTTATCGTACGATGGCGCTGTGTTAAATGAAAGTCCTGTAAATTGTATTATTATGATTATTATACAGCACCCAAACACAGAACAAACATCTATGTTGTGATCAGTGAAGAAGAGCAGATCAGTGAGAAAGCAGTGAGGTTTGTAATATATTTAGATAATGCTTCCATAAAGTCATCCTATTTGCAAGCACAGATACCTACCTTCAAATACACAAGCATTATTAAACACTACCGAATTTCATGCTAGTAATTGCTTTATGTTGCGGTGAACGATTAATGCCACGTTTTAATTACAAGCTGATTTCCGATAAATGTTCCATTTCATCCACGTAGTAGATACCTGCGGTCGCGATGCGTTAATCCGATTGAATGGTAGCATTTTGAAAACCCATTACAATTTTATATGTAGGTTCTTGCTATATAGAGACCTGAATAGACTTATTCTAAAAGTAGCTTCACAGTCAGCCAATATAGTAATAATTGTTTGACTATGTGTGTAAAAAAATATAAGAAGATTCCAAATGACCATTTCAACTGAGCTCTGTAAACAGAGAAGTGATCATACTTGCGCAGTCCAAATACAAATCTGATGCACAAGTTCTGAAGACGCTCCAGCTTATTGAAAATCTCCTCAGTTGCATCAAGGTAACAGAAATCAGCATTGTCTAGAAGAGGTAGCATCAGAGATTGAGCTAATGTAACTCTAGTCTCAAAAGGCAAGAACTTCTGGTAACGCTTTAGAGATTGGAATGTAAAGTAATCTCGTTTGCTGATTCCGTTGACATGATATTTTCAAGATAACTGTGTGTCAAAAATAACACCCAAATTCTTTGCATTTAGAGAGTAACAGATGGGAGAGTTAGCGTACAATAGAGGAGGTGGGGAGAATTCTCATACCTTATTTAACATATAGTGAGTACCACAAATTATAGCCTGAGATTTCCAGATATGAGTTAACGAGAAGACCAAAAGCCAATAAAAACAAGAAGACCAAGCCCACGCATAAATATACTTGAGATCAGCATTTATCTGGTCGATATCAAAAGAAATATTGTCATCTTTGCAATGGCAAATGATTTGCAAATCATCGGCGTAATAATGATAGTGAGAAGATATTACCTGAGTGATAGGGTTTATAAAAACTGAGAAGAGGAGAGGAAAAAGAAGACCACCTTGAGGCACGCCCGCAGTAATGTTCCACCAATCGGAGCAAACCCTTCAGAGCGCACGCACTGCGAACGGCCTGAAAGATAAGAACTAAACCAGGAGATTGCTGCAGGGGAAATGTTTAAAGAGGAAAGGATAGCGAGAAGTAAGTCATAGTCCACAGAGTTAAACGCACTACTAAAATCAAGTAAGACCAGGATAGTGACAAATTGATTATCCATAACCCAATGGATATCATCAGATACCTTGACTAAGGTACTGACAGTGCTGGGGCCAGGACGGAAACCCGACTGATAAGGGTTCAAGAGGTCATTTTGGTGAAGAGTGAGAGTTGCTTGTGGACAACGTGCTCAAGGATTTTGGATAAAATAGGTAAGATTGAAATGGGTCTAAACTGGGATGCTGTAGAGGGATTAGAGATTTTGGGAAGAGGGATAACAAAGGCTTTTTTCCAAATTGAAGGGAATGAACTCGCCTCTAAAGAAAAATTTACAATGTGAGTGATCGCAGAAACGAGATCAGAGGATCTGAAGCATGTGGGTCAAGCAACTCCACGTCGTCGTATAGTTCAAAATTGTGACTTTCACGACTACTGATGAAATTTGGTCAATATAAAGTGTATGCCATAGAAAAACAGACTACTTTATATCAGGAAAGGTCGCGGGCATACATTTTACATAAAACGTTGGAGCTTTTGTCAAAATACCCTAGATGGGCGAAACAATCCAAAGATACATTAATAGTTTAGGCCTACTGTAGATATCACATTTGCAAAGATAACAGGGTTTTAGGTAAGTAACAAATTCTGGACTTTTACAAGCATATGGTTCAGCGGATTTTGACTCAAATTATTTTCCAATGTATGAACTCAATCCATGGTCCAAGCTCAAAAAACATACCTAACACTAAAGTAGGTAAATTATGACAAATTATTGTGTTTTTTTTTACTTAAAATGTTTTATTGAATGTCTCACGCTCTAATTCCAGGTGCATTTATATGTGTCAATATTTAATTATTAGAAAAGGAAAAACAAACAACAGACTCACTTCAACCTTTTCCTTTATGGATTCACTAGTCAGAGCGTGGATCGTATTATGATCAAATTCATTCTACACTAAAGACCAGCCAAAGGTTCCGACCCACATTTCAAGGCAAATAATCACGTTATTTGTAGCAAATACGAGAATCGTGATTATAATATTTTATAGTTCATTTTAATTTTATCATTATTATTTGTTGATAAAATGGATATAAAAATATAATATATATAATAAAATATAATAAAATATAATAATAAAATAAAATATAATAAAATATATAATAAAATTTTATTGTCAAACTATTACTGTTCATAAGATAGCTGAGGCTTAGTAATAGGGTCCCGTGGGCGCTTTTTGGGAACGGACCCCCAAAAACTAACGATAATAAATAATTGAATACTCTGCATTAAAACAAAGATACTAAAACAAACCACGATCTGAAGTAATAATTAACGTGAAGCTAATGGACCATTAGGAAAGATTAACAAAAACCTACGCGATGTTTATAACATTTTCACACTCATTATCTCACTGTTAATTTATTGTTTACATGGAAACTTAATTAGGCATAAATTTGTAATAGGAAACCAGAGAAAGAGCGCTGTGATTGCGGCTTGTTTCGAAGGTGATTCGATTGTTATGAATGGCTCTTGGTAAAATGTTTAGATACAAATAAAATCATGAAATGAAAACTTATTTGATAATAACAAATATTACAGTAACACATTTACATTATACAAAGAAGTGATGCTACTGGTAATACAATTAGTCCTTGATGGTGACATGTACCCAAACTAGGACAACCTGTGTGATGGCGTACCAATGCACCAATGCTATCTCAATGCAATAGATGTATTTATTGCAAAACAATAACCTTATAACAAAATATTGTTATTAATGTATCCATAGCTATAAAGTAGCGATACCCCTTTAATTAAAAATTAATACACACCAACCGCTTATTTTAATATTTTTCAAAGTTCTTGCTTTAAAAAATATATTTATGCGTGCATGTGTATTTTAATGTAAATAGAACGTCTGAATTAGTTAGCCTAGTTACCTATGTGATAGAATAAAGATGTTTTAAGTTGACATTATTAAGTTTATAACATTAGTTACAAGCTAAGATATTATGGGTGACGCTGGAGGCGCACTTCACCCGGAACCCTCAACAAGCTGAGGAACTGGCTATCTTACCTCTGAATGCCGGAACACAACAATTTTAGAATTGATGTTATGGCGACAGAATTAGGTAAGATGGTGGTAGCTAGCCAGGCGGACTTCAAAGTCCTACCACCAAACAAATGTCATCTTGGTTCTACAGTCTACACCCACTTGGCTACGACTATAATTTAATGTACTTGTTAATTGGTTAAATGTTCGACTCATTGGAGGCTTTCTTTGATTAGAAAGGAGATAAGCCACGGCTTACTCAATAAAACGACAGTCACTAATTAGAACAAAATAGTGTCATCGGTCGTTAAATCGGAGAACATAATAATTCGTGCTGGTGTTATTTGGATTCCAATATTTAATGGCACTTAACACCAGCTGTATCATATTTCTGATGAAGCTAGTGAAATATCAATATACATACGTAAACAAGGTATTTAAGTTACAGACGTAAGTTTTTCTAGAAACTGCGTAATCGTGAGTGCCTTTAAATGTATTCTCCTAGTTTCTCTGCTTCAGGTACACGTTTTACTGTTTTTGGTAAATTGTATTTTGAAAACACGTGGATCCAAAATGTGAAACTTGTCACTACATATTATTACATATTTAATTATGTTTTTTATGTACGACGGGGAGGAGCTTGACCGTCATAAGGGCGCTTATTTCCATACATTTTGTTAGCGGAATAGTAAAGCAAATGTAGTTCCTTTCAATGTCCGCTAACCAAATGTATGGAAATAAGCGCCCTATACGAAAACGAAAATAGTTTCAGTTAGCTGTCAGAAACTCATACTAAGGCCTCTGAATTTCAAGTTACGATAAGACCGATGGTGGCAACGCACTTCACCCGGAATCCTTAAATAACTGAGGAACTGGCTATTTTTTTTTTTTAAGAATTATTGTTATGGCGACATACTTAGGTAAGATGGTGGTAGCTAGCCAGGCGGATTTGTTAGCTGCCAGTCTAATAAGCAGTTCGTCCAATTGGAATTTTAATTCGCATTTCGTCCAACAGGCATTTTGACCAGCACAAATTACGTCAACACGCATTTGGTCAAACACGTATTGTGTCCAACAAGCATTTCGCCCAACAAATATTTCGTTCAAATGCACAAACTATAGGGCTAAACCAAACAAATTTTATCAGTCCTTCAGGGTGGCGTTTCATAAAGGCCTGTTACTTTAATTACAAGTGTAACTTTCTTTTCCATTTCTTTTATAAGATAAAGACCGTTACCGTTTATATTGTGATGGGACTATATTTTGAAAGGATATATTACTATGTTATATTTTATCTGTTGTATATCCCCCCCACCCCTGTTATATTTTATCTGTTGTATTTCCCCCAACCTGGGTACCTGTACTCCTAGGCTGTACCTATATTCTGCGATATCGTAACGATTTAGCAATACACATATTAAGTAAGGTTGTATTCTTTTGTCAGTTGTAATGTAGTCACCAAATGGACTAACTGCGTAATGCCGAATCTCGAAATGGACGAACTGCTTTATGACGAACCTCGAAATGGACAAATCCAATTATGGACGAACTGAGTAGTAGACGAACGACAAAATGCGAAATAGACGTACTGCTTTTTGGACCGACAGCTAACAAATCGCCAGGCGGACTTAGAACTTTGCTCGTAAAGATTCAGTTTGATCGGGAACTTTATCGAAAACCATATTGCGCGTACATTACCCTGAGAAACCACCTTAAGTAGATACTTTTTCTTTTTAATTTCAAAAGAAGAGTGCAAGGAGTGTATAGTAAATGCCAATCCGTTGTTCTGCCTACCTCTCTGAGAAACAGGCGTGAGTCTATGTATGAGTGTAGATAGATACAAAATTATTTTATTGTTTTCCATTATTACACAAAAAAACAAAGAGAACAATCTAAAAAGTGTCATATCTCTCAGCTATAGCGCTGATAACGTCATCTAGCAGAAATTCACTGAACTGTGATCTGCCCTAGTGTTTGAAATTTCACTCAAAATCACTAGCAAGAAATGGCGTTGTTGCTTTCTAATCATTTTTTTTTTATTTAATCTAAAAAGTGTATTAGTGTGCGGTCTTATCGCTTAAAAGCTATATCTACCAGACAACCATTGGTTGGAATGGACTGTTAGAAATAAAAATATGTAAGAAATAAGTGGATGTGACTCCGAAAGCACCATTAAATCTGATGCCCCTTAAACCCACACAAAAACAAAGAAAATTTAAATAAACAATTATCATTGTCCATTCCACATTAAAACTAATGATTTTAATGATCCCGCTGTAATAATACGATAGTGGAATCATCTGTTACCATAATGCGGCTCAGCATGAGGCAGTACTGATAAATCGTACGAATTGAATATAACATTAATTTATTGATTGTGATGAGAATAATGAACAAAGCAGGTTTAATTAATTTGGTACAAAGGGATTGAAAGGTAAGAATGATGGTGGAAATCTCAAGTGGCACCGTGTCGATAGCCACTGCATTATTTATTAATATCGAAAGATCTTCGTCTATGTTATAACAAGATGATTCCAAGTAGTTTCACTTACTCATATACTCATTTCACTTTAGAGGTACTCGATCATATCGTACAGGTACTTCATCATAATGGAAGACACACTATTTTCATCCGTTAATATTCCATTCCAGTTAATATTTTGACCAAATCCTTCCCGAATATATTTAAATATGTTGTTATTTTTATTGTATGACGGGGAAGCGCTTGGCCTTCATCTCACCAGGTTTAGGAATTCTCGGTTTCTACCTCTTACCTCTCAATTCCGGAACACAACAATTTAGCATTATTGTTATGGCAGAATTAGGTAAGGTGGTAGCTAGCCAGGCGGACTTTAACAAAGTTCTACCACCAACGAAACAAAGCACAATATTGTACTCCACCACCTGAGGATCGAACTGGGGACCTTTGGATTTGAAACCGGTGGGCGCACCTCAGAGGCGGCCAAAAAAAAGCAATATTTCATACTTTATGCGTGAAAAACCTATAAACCACCAATTTATTTATTATAAAATTCATAGATTCTAACTTGAGGTTCAATAATTACGTTTTAAAAACGTGTGTGCATGTGCATATAATATGTGAAGAGTTTGTTGGTTGATTTTTAAAAGTGTCACAAAATAAAAAAAGCATCGGCCAATAGCATTATAATAGCATACTAAATAAAAGGTTATATACTTAATCAAATCATGAGACAGACACATTTTTATATTTTTGACATGCAATTTTGAAAGTTATTAAAGAAAATATAATAAATTACCCCAAGCCCCTAGAGATATGGAGCCACAAATTTTGAAAAAAATTAGGAATACTTGCCGTCACTTATATTTTACAGAAAAACCTAAGGGTCTTAAAATTGAATTGAAAAAACTGCGAATTAATACTCATAGAGAGCAAATACAAACATACATTTGTAATGCTGTCTAGATTCGAACCATTTTTATAATCACACTTGGCCTAGTGCGTATAATACCGAACTGTCGTTCAAGGAAAGGAAAGCTTAAACCGCGACCGGCCGTCGTCTTTCCTTTACATTCGTTTTTTTATCTGTTTAATTAAACCCGGCCAAGGCTCCTCCAGTGTTAGATAAACCAACACGTAGTACGGACTCACCACGCGAGTCCAACTCGCACTCGACCATTTAATATTTCTGTTTCGACTGGGTTGCACCAAACGGCCTAAAAAGGTGATAAATTTTCGTAATAATGTGTTCTAAGTGTGAAAGTTGAAAAACCCAGACAAATCACGTTTTGCGATTCTTACCTTTCCTTGTAAGGCTAAGCGATCTCTTTTGCAGCAATGTATTATAGTTAACCTAGCTGGTTAATGATAATTATGGGAATCCGTTACGTGAATGTAGCGGTACCATGCGTTTATGTGGTTCCCACAATAGAAATCGTACGCAATTCTTGGTTATCATTATGTATTATGCATGTCTTCATTAAACCGTGCTTTTGTATTAATAAAAGCTTTTTTGTAAACGTAAAAGTATTTTTTTTATAAAGACAGTTTTTACAAATATCGCGTGAGCCATCTGAGAAACTTAGTATAGAACTTAGAATGTACAATTAAACTAACAAACCATGTACATAGGAATCAGTCAGACGTTACAAACGGCCTATAGGTTACTCAACTGTTCCATACCAGTACCAGACGGAAGCGTGCCCAAGACACTGGCTGCATTGCCACGCTGAATAGCTATGCTAATTCGCTGGCATAAATAAGAGCCAGCCCTTGGGTCACGTGTCGCCTAAATCAAAAGCCCCGCAAGATTTTTGAAAACACGGACCCAAGGTCTCCACCACAAAAGGCTCAAATAGGTAAGCTCTGTCGATACCACTATATTTGCTGTATATCTATTGTAGGTTCCACAGAACCTAGTCAAATAGAAGTAAAACTACAGAGAATTTGGTACCTACAGTATGCCTCAACCGTACCTACCGCAACAATTTCAAATTATAATTTTGAACAGGTGAGGGATGACCATGGATATTCAAAAGTACTTCTGTGGTTTCAATTTACCATTTTACATTCCAACTGCTATAATCAAGGTACCAAAGCAGCATCTGTTTCAACTTGAACATGCTCCATTGGGATCAAAAGTTTCCAAACCGCATAGACTATTAGTGGTTTTATAACTTCCAAAGACGTGGTCAGGGAAAAAAGTTTAAATGAAAGAGATTCGAGTCTGTACAAGTGCTGTGGTTTCAGCGTCCCGCTGTGACTTAAAATTTTGAGCTCGGAAGCTTTTTGCCCATCGAACAATAAAAAGGTGAAACGTTTCACCTTATATTCGATAAATGAAGCCATTGACTTCGATTTGTGGTTTGGTTCTTGTTTAACTAAATGTTTTGACCTCTGAAACGTCTTAGGAAATCGGGAGTTTAAATTGTTTTTTTTTATTTGCACCACGTTAACTTTCTACTTTTCAAAAGCAATCAAAGGAGTAAGCCATACATTTTTGCTTGTATCTTTAGAAATTAAAATCCACTTTCAAATGTCGCAAGATAGGCACAATTCTATAGAAATATAGGGCGTTTGCTTCGGCAATGCTTGCAGTAATTCTATCGTGCCTCGGGCTCCTAAAATAGTCATTAACATATCGGTAGAGCAGAGAGTGATCAATTTTCTGTGATAGTAAACATTGAGTAAGAACAGAGAGAATGACTATCCTAGACCATTTATATATTTTAATAGACATGAAAATACTTTTTTCTGCAAATGATAAAACATTTTTTCAACTATAATTTAACCTGATTGTGTTCATGAACTCTGATTAAGTTTCAAACTAATTAAAACAATATTGATCATTAAAAATCATGAACGTGATGCCGCTAAGATTTATATATCTATATTATATTTGATTACAGATTATCTGAAATGGGTCATGCGAATTTACACATTATAGTGAAATATTTGGTGTAGTACCCATTACCGCGTCCAAAGCGTGACTATTTATTAATTATTGATCATCCAGTCGAACGGAGGCTGAGGTAGCCATTAGGTAGCCTGTGTAAGGGGTAACAGACGATAATGTAGCGGCCACGGCAGGTTTATGCTGATAGAGGACTAGCTTTTTACGTTCTTGTAAATTTTACCTTATATCTACACTAAAGCGCTTTAAACTAAGCCTTTTCTGTGTTGCTTTATTTTGCTTTCAAATTGCTCTCTTTCCTTCCTGAATGTGGGTTATAGTATTTCACTTTTGGAATAAAACGTAACATCATTTTACACATTATGAGTAGTTCAATGGCATATTGACATTGATTTGTAAATTAAGTTATTTGATAATGTTGTGCGATTAATCAACAAAATATCCCGTGGCTAATCCGCCTGTGTTCAAGTTATGATTATATAGTTATTGCTTAACGACTAGTCTTTATTGATTGGTTATAGGTACATAACATAAACTTGAATTGAATTGTAATTATGTTGTTGCACGTTACAGGCAACTTTATTTTTATTTTTATTGTACGACGGGGAAGCGCTTGGCCTTCATCTCACCTCAACTCTATAGTTGAGATAAGACCGAAGGTGGAGGCGCACTCCACCCCGAATCCTCAACAAACTGAGGTACTGGCTATCTTACCTCTAAATACCGGGAACACAACAATTTTTAAAGAGTTGTTATTATGGCAACAGAATTAGGTAAGATGGTACCTACCACAAACCAAACCAAGCACAATATTGCTCCCCCTGAGGATCGAACCCGGGACCTCTGGATCTGAAATCGGTGGGTTGAACCACTAGACCACAGAGGCGGCTTAAAATAATGAAATGTACAACTACGTAAATTTAATTACTCTTGGCAATTGATTACGTAGAACCAATTTCATTTGTGTGTCAATCTACTTTCACTATTGATAAATTATGTTCTTAAATGTAATTGCTACCAGTTTGGTCAAGTGTCCGCTTAAATTTCTCATTTTCTAATCGGAGCAATTGAGCCACCTCTCAATTTATTGCCATCGGTTTCCGTTCACTGTTTTCAATTACTAACATATTAATTTTAATTGCAGCGCTTGGCATGTTAATCCAGATATTATCTTTCCACTATTTTTGAGGTGAATTATATAATTAATTGAGGTATAAATGTGAAGGTTTGTATGTTGGGATGTTTGTTATTAGATCATGCAAAAACAGCTGAACGGATTTGGATAAAATTGGCAACCAGATTATAACCATTGATTACTAGGATATATAGGTTTCTTTTCATCCCGTAAAAATGTAAGGTTTCTGTGGGATTAACAAAGAACAGTACGGAAAACAATAATAATCAGAACCGCGGGCCTAAAACGCTACATAAAAGTTCCGCGCAAAGCTGTCGCCCTGCTTAATTGTTGGTTTAGAACCAAGCTAGCGTATTGTCGATTCAACAAAAGATGGTAGGACTTTGTTTTAGTCCCCTGGGCAGCTACCACCATATTACTTAATTTTGTCGTTATAACAACAATTCAAAAAATTGGTGCACTTCACCAAAATTGGTGCTTCCACCTTAAGTCTTATCATAAACTTGAAAAACTAGATGAGATGAAGGCCAAGCGCTTCTCCGTCGTACAATAAAAAAAAAACAATCTTTCAGAATTTACGGTCAGACTTCTGTCCTCTGGTCACAACAACCGATCAGGCAGGTAGCTACCTTTTTCCCTCCTGCATCCATCAGCCTATTTGCGTAACTCCAAAAACCAACCTAGGTACTTACACTATGTAATTCCACAATTATATCATAATTAAAAGGTACCTTATCACTAACACGCAAAGCTACAGCATTTTTTTTTCTATTGTAACGGATAAAACTTCATTTTTTTGGGTACTCACACATGTTTAACTTCTTTGGACCAAATTCTTTAGCGAACGCGGACAAAGTCGCGGAAAGAAACTAGTCCATATCAACTGTTTAGGTTATTCATTTGAATTTATTCGATTACATATATATATAGCTAATAAAATATGTAACATAAAAACAAAGATACTTAAGCTAACAGTACGACGGTTCTCTGAACGCTAAAAAATAATATTTTAGAAGACCTTTGAACATTATGGACTTCTGTTTTTTTTTTAAATATAGTATAATAGCTATATAAATATGTAATTGAAAAAAAAACATTTGTCATACCTTACTACTAAGTAACAGTTCCCATATAATTGAAAAGTGGCAGTGATAATGTCAATAAAAATTCGACCAATTGTAAATAAGTAATGCGTTCTAAACAAGATTTACAAAATTTTGCTATAGGTTTACAATTACTGCGGTCGCAGATTTTTGCCGAGATCTTTTGACTTTTGCAAGACCATATAACAATATAAGACGTAAATCGTCCTATACAAAACGTCCATTTCACCAAACACCTGCCCAGTTTCAACAGTAAATTATCGCTTCGTTGGCTAAGATCTAGTCGTGACCAGAATGCAGTCAATTGCGACCCGTGCGCTGTATCATTATGTATGCTGTATGCTCTAAGCAAAGACAACCATAGGATTTATAGAATGAGAGTTGCTATCATGATTCGTTCCAGAAGCTCGGTATATTTTACCGAGAACGCTCCCAAGAAATTAAATGCTTATCATTCGTTGTCAGCTTCTCCTGATTGAAACGGAATCACAAAATATATAGACAAGAGCGTCATCATACTAGATCCGCTTTTTAACCGCCTCTGTGGTCTAGTGGTTCAACCCACCGATTTCAGATACAGAGGTCCCGGGTTCGATCCCCATGGGGTGTACAATATATTGTGCTTGGTTTGGTTGGTGGTAGGACTTTGTTAAAGTCCGCCTGGCTAGCTACCACCATCTTACCTAATTCTGTCGCCATAATAACAATTCTAAAATTGTTGTGCTCCGGCATTTAGACGTAAGATAGCCAGTTCCTCAGTTTGTTGTGGATTCCGGGTGAAGTGCGCCTCCACCTCCGGTCTTATCTCAATTTGTAACCAGGTGAGATGAAGGCCAAGTGCTTACCCATCGTAAAATAAAAAAAAAACAAGTAAACATATTAGTGCCCAGAAAATATTTTTTACAATGAAGTAACGTTAGCACTGCAATTAATAACAGCACTTTGGCGAAAAAGTTAAAAACATAAGTTACTGTTACTGTGTTGGTAACATAGCCAAGTAAAAATTTATACGGCAGAATTCATGATTTTTACAATTGTAACATTTTTAATATGAAAGCATTCAAAATTACGTCAGTAAAGTCATACGAAAATGTCGTTTTGCGGTTATTTTATATTTTGGCCATTTTGATTCAACGGCGATTTTTGATGATTTGATTTCTATTTCGTCCAAGCTTTGAAAAAAAAATCCATTTAATTAATCCCTTGTATAATCCAAGTTAAGTGATAATAGTAATGCAATGTTCCGCCAACTAAGCACTTTACTTACGAGTCACTGCTAAATAGGAATTTTATCCTACTTCGTGACTTGAAGTTACTTTAATTAAAATGCTTGTAGGCTTTTGTAGAATGTATCTAAGACATGAAGACATTTTAACGTCTGCGGCTGGCAGGCTATTAGTATTTGAGGGAGCTGGACGATATATACTCGTACCTAAGTCGGACAAAGAGTCTCTAGTTTATAAGGAACGAAGGAAATAGAGGAAGTAAAAATATATATCAATTCATCCAACTTATCAGATGTAGGTAAATAATATAAAAGAGATATAAGGATAAATTGTATAGTCAGATGAATGTAGAGCTCAAACCTAAGCAAAAAGAGAACAAGCCAATTTATACGATTTCCTTTAATAACATTTGTATTTGAGGAGATAACAGAACTATTAGGAAATCAATCATATAGCTATTTAACATAAATAAAACTTTTGGTCCATTTCCGTAACCGAGATTTTATAACCAGTTACGAAAATGAAATTTTACTCTTCCTTTCGTAACAAATTATCGAATAAGAAATAATTTTCCACTTCTGTAGCTAGATTTCGCAGCCAGCTAGACAACCTTACATATCTTTTGCAACCAAAAAATAGAATTATGAGATGGACCCAATTTTTTATTTATATAATACCATTTAACTCCATGCTTGTTATAATCAACAGTAAATTATGAAAAAAAAATAAGTAAGGTTTTGTAGCTGGCTTTAAAATTTAGCTATGGAAATGGAATTTTATATGTAACGAAATGAATTTCTATGTTCTTAGCTGGTTACGAAATTCAGCTTCGAAAGTGGATTATTATTTCTTATTCCATAACTGGCTACGAAAGGATGAGTAAAATTCCATTTTCGTACCTGGTTATGAAATCTCGGTTACGAAAATGGACCAAAGGAATTAAAATAGATGTTTCATTTCATACTTGGATTCAACAGTGATGCTACCTCAATTCCACATATCCACATATCAGAGTATCGTCGAGTTCGTATCAATTTGCATGTTAAAAGCTCATCAATTCACACGATACGGTATGATCTAATATTTGTTTTGACGAAACCCCTCAAATCAGCCGATTTGCAAGCGTGAACCGGCATAAGCAGCGCGCTAAATGAGATATAGTTATAATAGGTACATGAATAGGTACTCGTATTAGAGATTTTAATTATTAGTCCAAATCCTACATTAATAATGCTTGTTTGTCATGGATTTAGAGTTAGCGGCTATCTGAATAATGATGGTAAATATTACTCGTTATCTGTACAATTTTGGAAATAAATCGATGTGTATATTTTTGGATCATCCATGTTTATTTGAGGAAGTTCTATGCCCTTCATATAAGCGCACCTCACTTGGAATCCTCAACAGGCTAAGGAACTGGCTATCTTACCTCTAATTGCCGATACACAACAATTTCGATTAAACTTAAACAAAGTCCTATCACCAACCAAAATTCTTAATTTATAAGAGGCATTGTATATTTTTATGTTATTTACGTCTGTGTCTGCATATGGGCTACTCATAATTCACTTTTATCAATTACCATAGATAACAATTTTCCAGCATTCAGGCGCGAATTCGCAAAAGCAGTGCATAAACGAATATTATCAGGTCGTTTTGTATCCTTTCACCGACCAACGGTAACCGGACAATGGCGCGTGCTTGGGCGTGTTCAAGGGTGCGCGGTACATGCGGAGAGAAAACCCTCGACGAGGCTCATTTGTTTCAACAAGATCGGCTGTTCAAAGTTTCTAAAGAAACTTCATTATCAATTCTTCGTCTTCTTCAATCTATGGCCACGTGATGCTGAGTGAGTGAATTTTAACCGCCTCAGTGGTCTAGTGGGTCGGGGGTATCAGATCCATAGTTCCCGGGCTCGATCCCCAGTGGAGAACATTATTGTGCCTGGTTTGGTTGGTGGTAGGACTTTGCTTAGGTCCGCCTGGCTAGCTACCTCACCTAAGTATGTCGCCATAACAACAATTTGAATTGTTGTGCTTCGGAATTTTATGTAAGATAGCCAGATTCTCAGTATGTTTAGGATTCCGGGTGAAGGGCGCCTCCACCTTCGATCTTATCATAGTTAATTTGAATTCAAGTGAGTTGAAGACCAGTAGATCTAGAAACACATTAATATAAATCATATTTCAATCATTAATATTATCATAAATTGATTGAAAATTCAATAATTATTTTAGCAGCGATATTCAGGTATGATTTGTGGCATTAACAGCAAAAAAAAAAATCATCAAATCAAAATAATTGTAATGACTTCCTACTGTCATAGTACAGTCACAGTGATTCGTGACCCACCACACCCAGGATCGAACTACCGGCTTAGATACAAATAATGATCACGCAACTTGCAATGCTACACACAGTTTTATTAATTTGAATTAGTTCTTGAACACGAGTATTGCCCAAGAATCGGACGAGAATGGGGTCTACGATGGAGCGCTCTATTAGACACTCCCTTACACCGACGGAACATAGCGAACTGCTTGGTGCCAGACTTCGACAGGTAGGTTAGATTATAAACACCGTCCGTTTGATATATGCCTCGGCATATTGTAAACGGTCGGCAAATTGTCAACAGCCACTGACCATTTATAATCTGCCGAAGTCAAACCGTCAAATTGTTAGAATGGAATGCGACGAAATTCATTTTGCGCGCTGATTGGTTAGGAAATACCCTTTTTGCGCTGATTGGTTGAAGTTTACGTACAACCAATCAGATAAATGGTACTACAAAACTCTGATTTACCCGTTATTGTTGATAAAGCACGATTTACCATTTACCAAAATCCCCTTCATCATGTTTTCTCACTAGTGAAGTAAAAAGTTGTGTGTGACACATGAGAACAAGGTATTTTGACGCTTGTGCCATTCTTCTTTAATTTGATATTTATATTTTTTACTTTACATAACATAGTAAGTCTAAAAAATAAATTAAAACAATAATTTGTGAATTTTATTTATTTGACTTCTATGTTTGTTATTGTAAATGTTAGTTGCTGTTGGCAATTTGCCGATCGTTTACATTATAACGAAGCATATTACAAACAGACGGTGTTTACAATCTCACTGTGACAGAGGCATATTACAAACAGACTGTGTTTACAATGTCACGGTGACATATATAATAAAATCGTCTTTAATCAATTTGTAATATGAAATGAATTTATAAAAAAATTTTCATCTATTTTATTTATTTTCTTAAAAACTTTTATTTTAAATATAGTTTTAATCTTTAATTTACATAATATGTGTACATAGGGCTTTCAATTAATCGTTACCATTCGGCATATTTTCGGCTAACATAAATAAGACAAGATGTTATGAAGAGGGTGACAAGCGACATTTATTTCTCATCTTATCATCTCTTATTTGAAGGCACATCGCTAGTCCTGTCTTTGCTTTTACCGACTTAAAAAAATGAGGAGAAGGTTCTCAATTCGGTTGTATGTATTTTTGTGTTATTTGATGCTCGATACATTTTACTTGGGTAAGAATTTGTCATAAAAAAACATCCGACAAAACCATTGTGCTCAAACAGTTTTAAACAATCGGACGACAGATTGGCAATCTGCGCACCCGCCGTCATATCGTGCTTGGCTAGTGCTTAGCATTTCAACTGGACGGATTTCAATTACTTGGTATCAGTAACCTAGATCGTAGGTCGTTTGGTCAGAGAAATCTTAGAACTAGCCCTGGTGTAAATTGCAGGTAAATACATAGAGCCTGAGCGACGAATTGACGTCATCATGAGTCACGAAATAATGATAGTAGCAAAATGCACGACTAGAGAGAGTGGCACGAACAAAGCGATTTAGGGATTACTCCTGCTAAAGTGTAAAGATTATTCCTCAAGTAGAAAACACTCTTACCAATCAAGCGAGGGTCCTGATGCAGTCTTCGAATTGTTTGCCATATATTCAACTCAGCTTAATTATTAAATTAAGCATAGTGTGCCTTTACTCATTGAATTGTACTTCTTTCTGTTTGCAACAAGTAGATAGGTGCGTTGTTAGCACCTACCTAAATGTAACAAATAGTAACTATTCATTCAATACAATACGTATCGTACCTACCTAACTGGAATGGGTGAGGAGATGGGTGGAAGGTTGTTTTATTATTTTGTTGTTACCTTCGTTACTACGTCTTTTAAACAAAACTGATTCTTATTTACAATCCTATTTTGTTTTTCAACACTCCCGGAAGTACCTAGCCGCCCGCGACACAGGGAATCCTAGTGTGGGGGCTAGTGTACCACAAAATAATATAATATTAATCCTATTATGTAAGCAAATTTATAATTATTACTTCGTATGTTATTTTGTTTTGATGACCATGTTTCTTGTTACTTAATAAATAAATTTTGTATTTGTAATGATTAGGCTGAGTGTTATTTTATAGGTTCAAAGATAACTAAAGACATAATGAAAAAATACATTGTATACGCTTGGAAGCGCTTGGCCTTCATCTACCCGTGTCATGTTATGATAAAGCTGAAGGTGTATGTGCACTTTACCTGGAATCCTTAAAAGACAATGAACTTGAGGATATACGTACGTCTAAATATGGAACACAACATGGTAATGGCAACAGGCTTAGGTAAGATGGTAGTCGCAAGACAGGCGGAATTCTAACAAGTTCTACCACCAAAGTAGCCAAGCTCATATTTGTACTCCCCTGCGGATAGGTATAATTGAGAGATTTCCGAGCCCAAGCGCTTTCAGTTCTGTTAAACTTGTATAATTACTCTTTCAGACTTCTCATTGTTTTATTGGAGCGCTTAGCTAACCAGCCATGAGTTCATAGCTTTTCTTAGATATTGCTACCGAAGCAATTTCAATACCGTCTGTGAATATTGGAATGCCCACCCACTCGTAAATTCAACTCAGAGTCAGCTTTCAATCAAGCTACCTACGCGTGCCAGGAAAGTACCTCGTTTTACAGTGATAGTTGTCATGAATAGTTTGCTCTAAACTCTAAATAGAGGGCTTGGTATCATAATATGGTAGGTACCTATTATATATAAAGGTACACACAATAGCAGGCGACAGCGACTGAAGAAAGAGAAAACTGGTTCCAATACATTGTCTTACGTTTTGTATTGAATTTGTATGAAGCTGTCGCTTGCTGCTGCTGTCTGCAGTCGACTGCGGACTTGTACCTTAACTGGCTAGCTTTTACTCGCGGTTCTACCTGTACCCAGATAAAAGTAGCCTTATTCCTCATTGTATACATACTACCCATGCCATATATCATGTTAGAATATACCAAAGAAATAAACAAATACAACTACTTTCGAAATTAAAATATTGGTATGCATGATGATGATGATGATGTCATCCATCACATAGAAGAGGTTCAATCGTGTGCTATTATATATTTTTTTAATAAATGTAATTTGTAATAATACATTATTCGACTAGTACATACGTTTGTTACTAACAAGAGTATTTATGATAATAATATTAGAATTATTAATGATTATGATATAATATCAATAACTTAGTTTTGCTGTATTCATTTATGTAAAAGTCAAGTACGGAATGATATGGGACTTTCCGAAAGATTGCAAATAGGGTGTGCAACTTGTCATATTAACATAACGCTTGGTAGGCAAGTTGGTGTTCGCAGTGTTGGTCGCATTAAAAAAAACTTCTATCTGTATACTTTGTTTCGCTGGGAAAAATGCGTTACGCATACCCTCCCATCGGCAGTTTTATAACATAAATAATATCGCAGGGCATTGCAGCCACCACTGATTCTCATGCACCTTACATTTCGTTCTGTGTTTAATAAACTATTTTTTACAATCTCTCGCACCAGCTCGATTACCAACTACGATTATTTATTCAATAGAAAAATACCAAAATCTTGCCCCAAAATCACATCCTCTCACAGGCACTAACAATTTTATTAACAATCCCCGAGTCTGCTCTCTTCAAACTTGTAGAGAGTAAGATTAGCGATGGTGATATTAAGGGTGCCTCCCGTATACTTTTTTCTAGTGACACGATAGCTCCAAATTCCGTTGCAACCCTCATTTCTCTTGAAAGTAAACATCCGGCCCCGGGGCCAGATTTCCACCTCCCCGATGCACCTCAAGATAGTGATTGCGCTGTTGAGGCGACCAGTCAGGATGTACTCAGTGCCGTTATGTCCTTTCAGAGTGGCTCAGCCGCTGGCCTGGATGCTGTGTCTCCACAGCATCTAAAGGACCTGCTATCTGGTGGGTCTGGCCATGCGGGTGATGTCCTTCTTGAAGAACTGACGGCATTGATCAACCTCATGCTGTCGGGTCGAGTCAACAGCGAGATTACAGAAATCTTGTATGGTGCTAACCTTTGTGCTTTAAAAAAAAAGGATGGCGGGATAAGACCCATAGCCGTAGGCACCACCTATCGCCGCCTTGCAGCCAAAGTCTGCTGTCGCAAAAAAAGCCGCGTATCTAGGCGACTATTTCCGACCCGTGCAGCTAGGCTTTGGTTCGCGAGGCGGTTGTGAGGCCGCGGTCCATTCTTTAAGAACATTTTTAGATCGAAATTACGGGGAGGTTATTCTAAAAGTAGATATCAAAAATGCTTTTAATTCGGTTGACAGAGGCACCTTGCTAAATCAAATCAAATCCAAAATTCCCGAAATTTATCCTTTTCTTTTTCAATGTTATGGTTCGCCATCTAAATTAATTTACAAGAACCAAACTATTTCGTCTGCAGTTGGCTGTCAGCAAGGTGACCCTCTAGGCCCGGCCATTTTTAGCCTTGCCATTCACCCAATTATTCAACGCCTGAAATCTAAATTGAATGTTTGGTATCTCGATGACGGAACCCTGGGTGGCGATGTGGACTCAGTATTTGGCGATCTAAAAATTATTATAGATGAATTTCGGCAGATTGGCTTAGAACTAAATTTTTCGAAATGTGAAATATACATTTCAGATACATGTTTGGATAGAAATTCAATTATTCAAAAGTTTGAGACTTTGGCTTCCAATATTACTGTTGTAGATAAGAGTTCACTCCACCTACTAGGTTCACCAATTCTTGATGAATCTTTTCCGGGTTTCGTCGACGACAAAATTCAAAATTTTATGAAGGTTTCGGACAGACTTTCAAAAATTAACTCACATATGGCTTTCACCATTATAAAATTTTGCCTTTTTGTCCCAAAATGTACTTATGCTTTACGATGTTGTCAACTGTGGAAACACAGTGAGCTGGTGGAAGGCTTAGACAACATAATAAAGAACACCCTTTCCACGGTTTTGAATATTGAGTTGGATGACAGAGCATGGTCGCAGGCCTCATTGCCTATTCGATTGGGCGGCTTAGGTATACGCAAAATTTCTAGTGTTGCTTTGCCAGCGTTCTTGTCTTCCGTCTATAGTACACATTCTTTGGTTGAGAAAATTCTAACACCATCAATTTCGGCTGTTCCAGGCAATATACTCCAAATTTCTTATCTTGACGAGGCTCGAAATGCTTGGCATAGTGCTTGCCCTAATACCGATCCCCCAAAACACCTTTCGGCAATGCAGCCAGTGTCTTGGGCACGCTTCCGTCTGGTACTGGTCTGGAACAGTTGAGTTACCTATAGGCCGTTTGTAACGGTCCTTAGGTAATCTGACTGATTCCTTTGTACTTAGTTAGTTTAATTTATTGTATAAATGTATACATTTTATGTTGAATTCTAGAAGATAATTTACAAAGCGCAGTTAGAAGCACGAGATAAATGTAGGGCTTTCAGCGCATATAGGTCGGTTATCCAAAGCTGGAACGTTCACAGAATTGACACCAATGCAATTTTATCATACAGTGCATTTGAAAGGATAAAAATATAATTTTATAATACCAACACAATGAATACTACCCAAATAAGCATGTTTAGTACTTGCTCTAACAGGTTTTAAGTTTTACTTTAGTAAATTTACTTATCATTACTTTACTTTCACGCATCAACAGCCCATTAGTACCAACTGCTGGACAGAGCTTCCTCCAAAGCTAGTTAGATTAGGTTAGGGGTCAGCCGTAGCACCACGAGTGCTGCCGACTATGGGTGTCGTTCTCGGGACGTGCTTTTAAGGCGATATGCGAGAGGAGCACCGAAATGTTCTATCGGGAGTTGTCGGAGCTCCTCGACATGCATCGAGGCCGGCTATCGGGCAACGCTTGGCAGCCGGATTTTTTAGCGCAGTAAAGGTGTAGATAATATACTGAAGGAAACTGCTACCATTCTTCTAGTGAGATCCCTCAGTCAGCTTTTACGAGCTCCATGCTACGAGCTCCATGATGTGTTGGAGGCGTCGCTTCTTAAGCTGCTTCACGGTAGATACTTTAACTGCAATATACACACTTTACATGGCAATAATTATGATCATAACATGGCGCGCGGTTTTTCACTGACTACACAAGCTCAATGTATGAATGTGTTGTACTAACGTGCCAGCTCATCGTAATGCAACTATAGGTACCATGCGTAATGTATGGACGGAATCTACTGCAAAGGAGATTGTGAACGGTGCTCGCTTCGTAATAGGGGAAACGGATTCCGAAATGCTATTGGATTCCTCGTTGGTACAGGTAAGTGATTGGTAAGTGTGGAATTTCTACCCGTATCTACGGAGGTAAATTGTGCATCTTTATCCTCATCATAAATTAATAACGAATGTTCAAGGGTTCTGTACCCATAGTGCCATCAAAACCCTTATTAGGACTTTTTAACCGCCTCCGTGGTGTAGTGGTTCGCCCACCGGTGTTAGATCCAGAGATCCCAGGTTCGATCCCCAGGGAGAACAATATTTTCCTTGGGTTGGTTGGTGGTAGGATTTTGTTTAAGTCCGCCGTCCTACCATCAACTTGCCTAATTCTGTCGCCATAACAACTATTCTTACATTGTTGGGTTCCGGCATTTAGAGGTAAGATAGCCAGTTCCTCAGTTTGTTAAGGATTTCGGGTGAAGTGCGCTTCCAGCTCCGGCCTTATCATAGTTTCAAAATCAGGTGAGATGAAGTCCTAGATGAAGGTCCTAGTTGCCTCAGTCTTCTAATCTATGTCCACCCCATTGAGCAAATGACGTTAAAATAGTGATCGTATTAAATCACTACGACCACTACAAATCATCGAGACCTTTACTCACCGTGTAACAAATATCAATCAGTAAACAATGTTTTATTCTCTTTTCAAAAATTTTTAATATATATTTAATTCAGATCTGTAGCTTTTAAAACAAAATACGTTTAAGAAAAAATCTAAGCCTATATTTTTTTACGACCTTTCGCCCTCGTTGTACTTGGATAAAGAGCAATGTTTCCAATAGTTTAGCCAATGTTTTGCACAATATGCCCACAAAAAAAATAAAAAAAAAACAGAAATGTTCGAATGTATTTAAAAAAAAAATTACTTTTATATCAAAAGCTATGCTTGATATTGGGCTAGATGGCGCTGTGTAAAATGTTTAGTATATGTGTACCTACATACGTTTAATATTTTTTTTATGAATTTAAACAGATTTTACACATTCAAAAGAGGTAATCTTAGCTCCCCCAATCAATAATAAGGTAAAAGACTTCTTACCAAAAAAAAAGGTACTACTAAAACCAGATTCCTCTCCACCGCGCCGCCCATGTCAGCAGATGCGAATTGACAATTAACTTGTAAAATGATTACAGACCTTTTTTACTCGCCTAACGAGTCCCCAGAGCTAAGGGCAGACTTAATTACCCAGGACCGGTCCTCATACGCTAATAAGACTTGGTCTCAAGATAAAGTATTATTAAGTTCCGTTGCTGATTACATATGCACTGTAAAGTACTTTGACTTCTGAAGTTAGATTTCAATCGAAATTTCACTGATATAGTTTAAAACTCACTGAAAGTTTAAAAAAAATCATGAGTAATCTTTTGACCACTACATAGGCTAGTCTAGGTCTATGCCAAAGCAATAATGCTAAAGTGAAGTTTTCTCAAAAAGTATTACATATTTGAGTGGAGGTGCTTGAGTTTCGGAACAAAGGATATTGTTAACTATGGTACCTATACCGTAGGTTATTCACTCGTATGTATAGCAATAGACATCGCTTAATATTAGAATAGATTCACAAACATTACCTAAGTATTTACTGTGTTACAATGAATTACCAGCTTCAATGGTTATTACTGGAACGGAACTTAAGAAGCCCAGGAAGCCGAGATAAATGGGTTGCCCCTTTTTAATTGAATGTCATTTTTAAACTAATGGCTAAGAGATCAATCGGCTTGCTTTGAAAGCTTAATTATGTTTATTCGAAACCATTAATTCGAACGCTCGGATTATTGAATCGACCAGTCGAGTAACATTGGAAAGTTCTTAAAGATAAGACGGTAAATCGAGATTTTAGAGGTTTAATGGCAACAGCTACCGAAGCACAAAATGATGTCATTTTGTATCATCGGTCGTAAACATAAGCCTAAGTGAATACGTTGTGTTAATCTGTTTTGATAACAGTTACTTACCAAATATATTAACCTATATAAACGCCTTACAGCTCAATTGGTAGTAGTTCTGCGCTGTAGCCTGTGGGTTCGATTCCCATCTGGGACAAACTTGCGTGGGCAAGCACGATATATATATATTCGTACTCCCCAAGGGGAGTACAATATCGTGCATGGTTTGGTTGGTGGTAGGACTTTGTTTAAGTCCGCCTGGCTAGCTACCACCATCTTACCTAATTCTGTTGCATAACAACATTTCTACTATTGTTGTGTTCCGGCATTTAGAGGCAAGATAGCCAGTTCCTCAGTTTGTAGAGGATTCCGTGTGAAGTGCGCCTCCACCTTTGGCCTTATCTTAACTTGTAACCAGGTGAGATGAAGGCCAAGTGCTTCCCCGTCGTAAAATAAAAAAAACACAAAAAGTCCGGCACTAAGGTGCCGGACTTTTTTTTATATTACAGGACATTTAATTCACACAGCGCCATCTAGCCCCACACTAAGCATATCTTGTTATATGGGAACTAGATAACTGATAGAATATTTAAATACTTTGTTAATACATATGTACTATATGATACAACACCCAAACACAGAACAAACATCTATATTCAACACACAATTGATTTTCCTGGGTGGAAATCGAACCCACAACCTACAGTGCAGAAGGCAGAGTTACTGCCAACTGAGCTATGAGGCGCATCGAGTCTATCAGGCTGTTGGTCCAAGCCAAGCGAACTTTTACAAGCTCCATCACTAATCTCTATCCCGAATTCATTTATATTGGGTCCTAAGATGGCTTCCTAATTAAATGTAATGAAACATAAAACCGCTGAAATGTCGAACCGGATCCCCGTATAAAAGGGCCAATAATCGGTTTAAATTCCGTCCGTTGCATCGAGCGCTCGCTTGCGGCAGAACGAATTCCGAAGGAACCCAATTAAGCGAAGTGACTACGCAGTAATAATCGATGAAACGACTAAAAGACCAGGTGCTACTGGAAGAAAGCAGGACCCGCCACCGCGAAACGAATGGAGCATGTCAATCAATCTAATTAATCATTCAAATTGCTTCATAGACCAATTTTACTTATAGTACTCAGATTAGCAACTCAACGCAACTTCATTCTAGTGTCAAACTAAGATATGGTAATAATAAAGGTGACAGTGCTGTGCACTCAAACACGGCGCTTATGACCACCAGAGGACAGAAATATGCGCGTATTTTTACGTTTTGTTTTTTAACAAATAGGTAAGACAGGTAAAACAAATATGAATTTTGAAAATCGAAAACACAGACCGTCTTCTGTATACTGTGTTTATATACTGTACAAAGTTTCAAGCCCTAATTGGGCGTATTTATTGAATGGCGAACATTTTTGGTACAAGTTAGAGTCAACAATGTTTTTTTTTTCTATCGAGAAAATTGTATGTAATCGTGTTTTCGAAACACAAGCGTTCTAGCATCTATCCTGAACTATCCAGAACATATATTAATTTAAAAGTAAATCCTACAGTATTGTGGAAGATATGATCGCTGAAGCTAAGCCATTTCACATATCATAGACTCTTAACTGCCTCAGTATATATCGTAATACGCCCGAGACTAGTGCCCGTCATCCCGAGGAAACTTATTAAAATCTAATACAAGCTTTCCTGATTATTTCAAGTTTCTGACCTCTGGCTTAGACAGTGTGTTGATTGTCAGTCAGTCAATCAGCATCACGATGATTTTATATGTATGTCTATAACATAGGCACGTTCTAAAACGGTTTTATAGATATTATATAGTATATTTACAGATTCATGTATAAAGTGTCGTTTGGTTTGTCTAAACTTTGGAGTGCTTTATTGGATTGCAAATAAAAAAAAGGGGGAATAATAAAACGTTTTAGAGTTGGTATGATTTACCCTAAGAGCAAGAGTCGCTGGCTTTTGTTAGCAGCGAAGTCACAACACTAGATAGGGCCTGACCCACCTGGCTAGCGATCACCCCTATGCTAAAATCCGAATCCGAACGGTTTTCTGGGTTCCTTCGGTATGCGAATTCTGAGAATACTCACTTCATATTAAACCGTATCATTGTCTTACCCTAACCAATAATTAGACAAGCCTATAGTCCATAAATTATAAATAAAATGGGTATTTACTAAATAAAAGGTGCCGGTTTTAAATATTGTGTAAAGATTTTTTTTTAAAGAAAGTATATTCATTCAATAAAATGTGCAAATAGACTATCTATGAACTAACAAAAGAATCCGTCAGATTACTAAGGACCGCTACAGACGGCCTATAGGTAACTCAACTGTTCCAGACCAGTACAAGACGGAAGCGAGCCCAAGACACTGGCTGCATTGCCACGCTGAATAGCTGTGCTAATTCGCTGGCCTAAATAAGAGCCAGCCCTTGGGTCACGTGTCATGTATAGATTATAATACTCTTAGAAAACCTTGTTTTCGTTAAACCATGAAGCTTTTTGCAGTCTGGATTCACTTTTTTCTGGAAACTGTCTTACCCTCGTTGCTATAATTTTATCGTACTCGAATAATTGGGTACGGCTGAATTTATGATCACACAAATAAAAAGCTCTTGGCGAGTCTTAAAGACCCTTCCGAGACCCTCTGGATTATGAATGGTCCTTTAGACCCTTTATGGTTCTAAGTAACGATTCGTGAGCGCCAGCTTCTATTTCGCCATAGAGGTGTTAATGTAAGCCCTTGGACTCTTAGCTTGATTATTAATGTACTATTCACATGTCATTCACCGAGAAACCGACTAGGTCTAGTCTGCAACACGGCAATTTTATTGTATCGTTTTATAATTGCTGAAACCATTTAGGATAATGAGAGATCACTAATTCATAATTCCTGTCATATTTATTTTTATTTATATTTATTTATTTCTTTTAGAACAAACATAAATGAATATATATAAGCTTAACAATAACTTTAACAAGCCTCATAGCTCAGTTGGTAGTAACTCTGCCTTCTGCGCTGTAGGATGTGGGTTTGATTCCCACCCAGGACAAACATTTGTGTGATGAATATAGATGTTTGTTCTGTGTTTGGGTGTTGTATCATATAGTAAGTATGTATTTTAAAAAAGTATTTAAGTATTCTATCCGTAATCTAGTTCCCATATTACAAGCTATGCTTAGTTTGGGGCTAGATGGCGCTGTGTAAAAATGAATGTCCTATAATATTTATTGAATGTCCTATAATATTTATTATTTATTTAAGCTATGAATAAGATTTCTTTAGGTTGGTTGCTTACTCATGTGATATACATTTAAAAATACTTACCTGATACAGTCCACAGCTGGAGAGAGCCTCTTTCAGCGTTTTGCCATAATCACCACGCTTGGCAGGTGGATTGGAGATCGAGTTAAAAGTGAAACTGCTGCTCTTCTTCTGGTGAGATCAGTGAGTTGCCTTTAACGACATCCATGGTCTAAGTTTGAGGGGTCGATTCTGAAGCCGCGAACGCCAATCAAATACATCCTATATTATTATCTAAATCCCGAACAAAATGTTTTTATACCAACACTGAACTGTATATTTAGCAGGTAATATAAAATATAGGCACCTACATACATATATAGTCAAGTTATTATAACGTATTTATTGAGATAGATTTTGTTTTGTAAATATCAATATTTACTTCTCTTTTATTACGAGGTACACCCTCCTACCATCAATATATAATACCGAATTTATACTATCCTTGCCATCCTAAGGTTGTCTGGAAGAGATCGCTTTTAAGTGATAAGACTGCCCATTGTACTGTTTTCTTTAGTTTTAAATTGAAAATTGTTGTATATGTTTTTGGTTTACAATAAAGAATTTTCATTAATTAATGAATTCATTCATACTATGTATGTAATTACCTATTTTCTATTCGTCAATTGTAATTAGAACTAGAAAGGCTTGGATTATGACCATCCACAACCATATTACACACTCGAAAATTTTTGTTTATTTGATACTGATGTGGCAATGAAATTGTATTATGAAAGTACATAGGCTATTTTTATCGAGGTACTTACCACGCGGGCGAAGCCGAGGGCACAAGACAGTTTTCTTCATGTTTATGTGTCTGTGGGACAATAGCACTGCATTCTATTGATAGCGTATATAGGTGGTTGAAATTGTATACAGGGCGACACGTGAACATTCGTAATCTAGATACTTATGTGGTCGTGTGGTGATCTCATGTTACATGATTGGCTCTTAGAATCATAACACTAATTATTACTAGTAGTTCGCCCCGAACAAATATCTCGCTATGTCTGGTTTGTGTTAGATATTTAAACTACCCCATTTAGCAAAAATCTCCTACGACATTTATTTTATATTTATGTTATTTCAATATATTTTCAACAAGCCTCATAGCTCAGTTGGCAGTAACGCTGCCTTCTGCACTGTAGGCTGTGGGTTCGATTCCCATCCAGGACAAACGTTTGTTTAATAAATGTAGATGTTTGTTCTGTGTTTGGGTGTTGTATTTACAAAAGTATTTAAGTATTCTATCCGAAATCTAGTTCCCATATTATAAGCTACGCTTAGTTTGGGGCTAGATGGCGCTGTGTAAAACTTGATGTTAAAATATCTATATTTATTTTAAATTTTAATAAAATCGGATAAGTTTTATTTTATTGTACGACGGGGAAGTGCATAGCCTTCATCTCCCCGGAATCCTCAACAGACTGAGGAACTGGCTATCTTACCACTAAACTCCACAACAATTTAGAATATTTGTTATCGCGACAGACTTAGGTAAGATGGTGGTATCTAGTTAGGCAGACTTGAAAATAATCCTACCACCATTAAAGACTTATTCCGTCACTAGCATTACCACATAAAATAATGTCAATTATTACTTCAGTATCTGCGTCCGACGTTCTTTAGCTTGGTCATTAAACAACAAAGTATAATACTATGATGATTTGAAAAGTTGGGATAAAAATGTTGAAAAAAATAAGGATAAATTATCAAAATTGTTTATTTGATAAACATGCTACGCTATAGCAATCTGACTTTAAAACTTTTTTTAATACAAAATTTAGGGTTTTACTCATATCTATACTCTAATATCACAGATATTTTTATAAATATGTACACAATTCTAAAAAAGCATTATCTTACCTACATAAAAATGAATATCTACTTACGGTTACAGTAATTTTAGGTTATAAATTTGTATTTAAATATTTTAGCTTTACACATTTAATAACTTTACGAGGCAATCAACTTATATACCTTAGATAGAAAACAATGACGCAAAGTCGGCAATTAAGTTATTAGTATTTTTAACCAACTGCCTCATAATGCGGGTTATATTTGAAACATTGTTTGAGTACAATTTTATTGTCAAAGTTAGTAGAAAATCGCCTCTGAAGCAAAATTTTAGGTACAGTGATATTGTAAAACCACTTTTACAAGTGAGCCTGACAAGTATTTTCGTTAGACGACTTCTGCACCATAATATTACAAATAAATATAATGTCGTGGATATAATACAATGGACTGCTTGTCGATTCCACAGCTACCTTGGGCAGAATTTCAAATGAGGGAAGAGGAAACAATGCAGTGATAAAAATCTGAAACAATGAAAAATTGGGATTCACTTATGTGGAACAATCACACTGGATGTCGTGCACATCTTTCTTTTACATTGCATTGCTGATATTCTGTGACGTTTCCTTGAATTTCTTTGTTTGCTGAATTATCTATACCTATCTACAAAATAATATTGTATACAAACACAGACACAATAAATCATTGATTTATATAACAGTAAGATCATGCTGTGAGTTTTGACATGCATGCTGTTTGGCATGTTGTTTTACTAGCATCATCACCATCCGACATCAATCCTCTTTGGGTATACTAATTGTGTCTATTTAACGATCGTTAATGTCTATCGTTGAATCCTTCTACTCCGCTGGAGGTGGATAACAAAACGCCAAGATTTGAGCATCATGAGGGGTGCTAGGCACAACAAAGTATAATACTACCTCAGTGCCGTAAGCAGTGAGTATTGGAAATCAAATATACGAATCATAAGTTAAATATCATGTACAACCGACTTTCAAAAAAAGGAGTTTCTCAATTCGTCGGAATATGTATGTTCCCGATTACTCGATCTGGAAAATTCCTTTCTTGTTTGAAAGGTGTATTGTACTTCACAGGTAGTCCCATTGACATCAGGTCAGGATCTGATGATGTGATCCTGGAGAAATCGAAAGAACTCTCCAAATATTATAGGCACATTAGTAGTGATTTGGGTATTTTATGTTGTATTACCTCAAAAGCAAAGAAAAAACGAAACGCTGTTATCAGGTCAGGATCTGACGATGATATCCTGAAGAAATCGAGGGAACTCTTCAAATATTATAGGCACACTTTTAGCGATTTGAGTATTTTTAGGGTGTATTAACCTCAAGAGTAAAGAAAAACGGACCCCTTATAGGATCACGCGTCTGTCTGTCTGTTCGTCCATCTGTCATCAAAATAATTGGAAAAAATGCGTCATCCAGACAAACGAAATTGTATCATATTCTTCATTGAAGTCGGTTTACTTTTTAGTTTTTAAAACGTAATTATCTAGATTATGATCTTCTTTACCGTTTTGTATATATTATGATACAACTTACCTAGTAGGATCGTATCTTGTATCAAAGCCTGGAACATTGACGACGTTCCATTCGTCTTTCCCTTTGGAATAGCTGAACGAGATCTGGTCTCTAAAAGTCTCTGGAGGCAGTAGCTTCATCTGCTCCAAATGAGAGTGAAACTCTGGCACTTGAGTCAAGTTCTTCTTCATAAGGTGCTCTATAAAAAAAACATGTTTTTAATCACTGTAATCAAAACTACATAGTTAAATGTTAAAAAAACTATAACCCGTATGTGTTTAACGAATACATGACTTTAAAAAGTTGGACACAATATACAGGTTTAGGATCAGCATGTTGAAATAAACCAAACGACACTTTCACGTGTCAAAATCTATCAAAGCGGGATTTGAAACCAGGTGAGATGAAGGCCAAGCACTTCCCCGCGTGGTAAGAACAAAAATACTGTATAGCGTGCCAATAAAATAAACATACATACATATTTTGAAAATATGTATGTCCCTCCTGCCCCCTCAGCACGGGGAGGAGATAAAATTTTTGTCCTCTGTTTTTATCCACCTTGTCAGAGCATTTTGTCTCCCGATGGTGGATAAAAACAGAGGACAAAAATTTTATTCCCGCCCCGTGCTGAGGGGGCTGGAGCAGTCTGGTAATAACTAATACTTGGTTTGTTGTTTCATCTTACCTATTGTGAATCCCATTGAAACATCATCAGGTAACCGGATTCCTTCACAGATGCTGATAAATCTTCCTCCACTAAAACAAAAAAATCAAGTCATGCCATTTTCAATATAATTAGAAACATATCAGCTTAAAACTTTTAATTTAGTTTTACAACGTATAGTGTGAGCTATAAGATAAAACCTTATAAAATTCAATGGGAATGTAGTATACGTAGTTTAAGCTTTGATTTTAAAATACAGTTGTTTTTTTATCGTTTCAATTCACAAACCTTGCAACAGGCGACATTTTGAGTGCCAAACTTCTGCTCACACAAAACCCAGCTCCGCCCGTAGCAAACCAAAACGAAAAGGATACCTGCAACAAACCAATTAAAGCATTTGTAAATAACATCACCTACAGTGTAAAAAGGTTGCAATTAAACATTTAAAATTATTTAGCTTTAGTCGTCATCATAATAATTTTAGCCTTCATACTCGTAAGTCCATTGCTGAACATAAGCCCCAATCGACGTCGAAATAGTGATCTGAGACGCCTCCATTCATTGACTTCCCGCAACTGCCGCTTTGTCGTCGAACTAGAGTTCTTCACACACGCCGTTACACATTTAGATTAGGAGTTATTATATTTAGGAGTTAGATATGAACAAGTTATCCATCACCTAATACCCATATTTATCAAAAAATCACACTAATATAGCTCAGTTGGTAGTGGCTCTGCCTTCTGTGCTGTAGGTTGTGGATTAGTTTCTCACTTGGGACAAACATTTGTGTGATTAAAAATATTATCCGCCTCTGTGTCTAGTAGTTCGCTTGTTGTCAGATCCAGAGGTCCTGGGCTCGATTCCCAGGCGGAGTACAATATTAATAAATAATAACAATAAATATTACACGACAGTTTTATCACACAGCTCCATCTAGCTCCAAACTAAGCATAGTATGTAATATGGGAACTGGATTACGGATATAATACTTAAATACTTTTTAAATACATACATAGTATATGATACAACACCCAAACACAGAACAAACAACTATATTCATCACACAAATGTTTGTCCTGGGTGGGAATCGAACCTACAGCCTACAACGCAGAAGGCAGAGTTACTACCAACTGAGTTATGAGGCTTGTTATTGTGCTTGGTATTGTTGGTAGCTTGGTCTAGCTACCATCATCTAACCTAATTATGTTGCCACATCAACAATTCTTAAATTGTTGTGTTCCGGCATTTAGAGGTAAGATAGCCAGTTCCTTAGTCCGCTGAGGATTCCGGGTGAAGTGCGCTTCCACCTTCGGCCTTATCTTAGCTTGTGACCAGGTGAGATGAAGGCCAAGCTACTCCTCGTCGTGAAACAATATAAAAAGAACTGTGTTATGACATTATTACCTTGCTAGTAGCCTTCTTGTATAGCTGGACAGGTTCGTAAATAGAAGTCCGTCCCAAATACCAGTCATCCTGGTGGTTGTATTTCTGCAGAACGCTTACTAGTCGCGGCACATTTACATAGTTGTCGTCATCGAAGTGGCAGAACCATCTGTGGACAACAAACGTATGAAAAATCCAAGAAAGGTTGACTGTGTTCTATTTTATTAAAATAAACCTGACACCGAAGATTCTTTAAATGTACACCCACCATACTAATAAAAAAAAATTTTAAGGCCTATTAGTATCTAAAAGTTAAATAGTATTTCCTAATAGTAATACTTATAGTACGGATTTTTTTTTAATATATTTTGTTTATATTATTTTTTTACAATGCAGTGCAAACTTAGAAAATCCTTATCCCATAACCTAAAACACACGCGACAATCCTTATCCCATAGCCATAATCCTTATCACACACGCGACATTTTTTTTTTATTGATCGACGGTGAGGTGCTTGTCCTTATCTCACCTATCAAGTTATGATAACGCCGAAGGTGGAAGCGCACTTCACCCGGAATCCTCAACAAACTGATGAACTGAGGAATAAATTACGTTTGCATGGGAGAGTGGAAATTAGCGGTATTACTTGCCTTTGGCCTTGTTTGCTTATTTCTTTGTTACCTTTTCAAGTTAAACCGATTATAAATAAATTTGGCATGTACATAATGTACTATTGGGACTACCTACCACACGGGAAAAGCCACGGGCTGAAGCTAGTGTAACATAAATTAATCCAAGTTGTTCAGTGTCCAGTGTATGGCTTGTTGGTATAACCACAAATATATACTACCGTGGTATAATTCTTTGATTAAATTGAAAAGTAATTTTTGTACACAAAAACATACAGTGGGCGGTCTTATGGCTAAAAAGCGATCCAGAATAGGATGGAGAGGATACTAAACGTTTGCTTGTAGTGTGGCTTTTAAAGTTACAATACTTTTCTTTGATTGTTTTGCCAAAAAAATGTCACTTCCCGTAGAACGTGTTACGCTATAATCGAAAATTCTATATTCAAAAACTTTGGCCGTCATAACATAGAATAATGACAAAAACAGTTTTGCCCGTTGCCAATAATTAGCCTCGCATTGCAGTATAATTTACCGACATTACGCCCGTGTCGCAAATAACAGTGGGGCCCGAGTCCATGTAAATCTGCAGCCACATAGCGGCCACAGATTAATAGCATAGTAGGTTAGGTAGTACAGTCGGCTGTGATCGTTTTACTGCAGCTAGGCCGCAGAAAAGCTTAATTATTGCCTTGCTAGCGACTACTACGTAAGTGGAGTGCTTATAAACTCAAGTCTTACGAGATTATAGGGGTGTATGTATAAAACGATAAAACTTAAAAACCCCGCTGATATTTTGTGGCCATTTTTTTTTTGGTGATAGTCAAGCGTTTGATCACCAGCTTACATGTAAAACAAGTAAAGATGTGGCTCGCTTGCCTAAAAGGAACCTATTTACTCTGGACTTGAAGACTCCAAGATTGATTACAACTAGATTACCATTATATATAAAAACTAGATTTTGCCAGCTGCTTCGCCGTGTCACATAGCCTAGTTTGTAATACACACACAATATCCATGACAAATTTCATTATGATCCTTTCAGCCACTTATTGTTGGTAATGTTTTTTTTTCCTGTAGGACGGGGAAGCGCTTGGCCTACATCTTACAGGCCGCAGGTGGAGGCGCACTTCACCCGGAATCCTCAACAGTCGGCTGAACTGGTTACTGGATAGCTTACCTATAAATGCTCGAACACAACTATCGTTGTTTTGGCGACAGACTTAGGTAAGTAGCAAACAAACACAAAGTTGGTTGGTTTCTCAAAGCTTACCAAAATATATGCAATTTACAGCAAAATGAGTCGACACTTGACCAGAATGCTGGACTGTATATGCTGGATCAAATCTAGCTTTAATCATTGACTGTACTCTTGGCGTACGACAGGCACTCGCCCCAGCAACTTATAATCAGTATCAGGTTTCTGCATATCAAGATACATTGCGAAACTGGATCGGTTATTGCAAGACAAGACAGCTGTTTAATTGCGTACGGTGCCCATTTATTATTGGGCTCACTTATTTCAAACGCAAGTGGATTAAGTCTTGCGTAAATCATTTTAATATTAGTGCTTTTGCATATACAGGCTATTCAAAGTCTGTTATTTAAAAGTAAACGAGATATGCGTTGCGAACCGAGCAGATGTTTTTAAACAGTATCAGATGTGGATCATTATTGTAGGAATTCTCAAATGATAGTAAGCATCCGTGAAGGCGAAACGGAGTGTGGGTGAACCCCCCCCCTCGATGTCCGTTGATGTGGGGAGTCGATGGATAGAGAAGGCTCAAAGTCGCTATGACTAATTGTGGGAATTATGTTCAGTGGGCTTTGTGTGGGATGGTGAAGAGTAAACATACAAAATTCCTTAAATATATATATATATATATATCTGTGTGTTTTTAGCCGATATTTGAATAGCATTTACATCCTCGCCCAAAACATTTTATTATTAATGAGTTCACAATTAAGGCCAATTGACGTGATAAATGAAGAGTTGCAAACTGAATTCGCTTATCCTCAAAACGATTTTGTTACGGTTTAGCGTAGCTAAGCGTTACAATGCAACCGGTGCTTTCTGGATCGATTGACCGCCTGGTGTATAGTACGAGTAAGTTTACATTGTAGGTATCATATTGTTTTTTTCCTTCACTTCAGTCTGATATTTCTGTTCATTTCAAGGAATAATTACAACTTTACTCCGGTAGCTTTGACTTTAAGATACAGAAGTGGTTGCTCTGCTCTCCATTAACTGCAAAAGTAGGCTTTACGTGTTTACTTTGAAACTCGAAACCACCATTTTGGGTGCGAGTCTAAACACATTTTCTGTGGGAATAAAACAAGAAATCTCCAAGAAAAACATTCGGTTCTCTGTGCAAACGCGTCAAAATTGTTGTGGGCCCAGAATAATATTGGAGTTGCTCTTCAAAAACCATTAACGTTTGTTGTGTGTGTGTTTAAATACCAGAGGTAATCTTTAGATTTTAAAAGGCCTTCGGGTTCGTAAGAGTTTCGGGGGAGGCTTACATTGAAAACCTATCAGTAAAATTAAATTTTCATATTTTATCATGACACAAAAATTTATAACCTGTGGCGGGAATCTTTCTAAACTTTCTTTAATTTTTCAATAAAATTAAAAATTGCACTAGCTTTTACGCGCAGTTTAGCCTCTGTAGTACGGGATAAAAATTGCCTATGTTCTTCACCCTGGTATCCATGCCAAATGTTATTAAGACCTGTTTAGTCGTGAAAAGGTAATAAACAAAAGAGAACCTTTTGAATTTATAATATTGGTGGATTATTCTCAGTTATTATATGTAACTATTTCCATACAAACAACAGCTAGAAATTGAATCATTTTAAACATAAGGAAGGATTCACTAGAGAAAAGCAGGTATTTTATATTTCTAGTAGGTATAATCTTAAGTTGTTGTCTCATACTTGCGTTTTTATACTAATTTAAACTTACATAATCTACAGAATTACAGAGAGTTTAGTAGGTATACTCTATAGTACCTATTACTTTATATACCTGTTTTTACCTGTACTCTATAATACCGTTTTAGTAATAACAAACCCCGACTTTCTGAATAGTCGGGGTTTGTTATGACAGTAAAACGGTCATTAGAATAGCAAACAAAGAGTTATTTAAACAGACAAGCTTCTAAAAACAGAAGTTAAGAGCATCTTGTTATGAGACAAAACAAAACGTTAATTAAAAGTACTCTTCTAATCCAAACAATATTTTTTTGGTTAACGAGGTTTTTTTATTGATGAATGAATGAATGAATCAATGAAAAATACTTTATTGCACACCTTAAAAATAAAAACTGGATAACTTAAAAATAAATGTATATACAATGGGCGGTCTTATCGCTAAGAAGCGATTTCTTCCAGACAACATTTGGGTGGAGTGGATTTCATGGCTAAAGAGGTGGTTGGTGGTGCACATATTAATTAGGGGTCTAGCTAAATCAACTTTAAGTATATCATACATTATAAGTAAAGCTATGCTACAAATATACACTACTTATATAAATATGAATACCTACATATTATACACTATGTACTTACATACTGTACTATACAACTATAATACACAAATATAAATATATATTTACTTAGATGGATGATATTGGTAAGGTAAGGCGTTATATTGGCGAGGGATCTACGATGGGTCGAGATGTTCCTGTGTCGAAAAGCCTGTTGAAGGCGCTGACGATTGCGGCATACAGCGAACTTCTTTTTTTTATACAACTAGGAGACGGAACAAGCAAGTAGTCCACCTGATGTTAAGTGCACTCTTGCCTATAACAATGCCGTACTGCGCAGGTCAAATCCACAAAGAACAAACCCTACACGGCATTGCATTGCGCCCGTCAACTTGAGGCATTAAGGTGTTAAGCCTCGCGTACCCTTAATTTCACCGGCAACCATACCCTTCAAACCAGAACACAGCAATGCTGTTTGGCGGCTGAAATAGGTATGGTGGTAGTACTTCCTCGGACGAGCCCTTTCACAAGGGGCTCTACTACTCTTTGGCAGCTGAAAGGGTATAATGTTTGGGTATAGTGAGGTGAGGGTGTGCAAGCAGCCCACCTGATGAAAAGTGTATCTCTTGTCTATAATAAAGCCTTACTGCGTCGGGCACATCCACAAAGAACATGGCCTACGTGGCACTGCATGCCGGAACATATCAATATTGCTCGGCGGCCGAACGGCCGAAATAAGTATAGTGGTAGTACTTCCCCGGACGAGCCCTCTGCGGTTTGGTGAGTTTTATCTTGATATCTGAGCACAAAAGTAATTAGGCTGTATCTCGTCAATGAAGCCTATGGTTTGTTTCATAATTGGTCGACAAATCTACCTATAGAAATGTTGGCCTGTTTGTATAATGAATCTGTCACATTGTATATTGCAGGTTTTTTTAAACGGTCAAGCGCGACTGCCTTTCTATTTCCTCATCACTTAATAAATTATGTGTTGTGAAATTAAATACAAAGGTATTAATTATTGTCTCATATGGTAACTATTTGTGCCTATAAAGTACATGTCCTATTATATAAAAGTCACAAAAAAGTGACAGATATTTAAATTACATATTCCAAGACCTAGCAATTACGTGCAATGAAATCACAAGCGTAAGCACAAATCAGAGTGTTAGCACTCAGCAATTAATAATGCCACATCAAGCAATCTAATGTGAAATGATGGATGTTACGATTAATCAAGCCGGTAATTATACTCACGTGATCATTACTATTATTTTGTAGATATAGGTAGGAATCTACTTAATGATACTTAAAAAAAAACGCATCACTAATATTTTTTTGAATAATGTAGAGGACTAAACTGAGTCATCAATAGTTTGGAAAGGCGGTAGGCTCTCTTCACAAAACTTTGAAGATTTCTTAAATAACCTAAACAACTTTTGGATCATGGTATTTTTACCATTGTTTAAAAGGGAATGACATTGCGATCTATCTTCATTCAATTTTTACCTTCATTTGAAATTTATAAATTACGTGAATTTTTAATGATGGTGATGATACATGTTGTACCTATTACATAATTATTTTTGACTTCATGTAATATTATGCTTGGTTTGGATGGTAGGATTATGTTTAAGTCCGCCTGGCTAGCTTCCACCATCTTACCTAAGTCAGTCGCCATAGCTAAAATCCTTAAAAATTGTTGTGTTCCGGCATTTAGAAGTAAGATAGCCAGTTACTCAGTTGGTTGAGGATTCCGGGTGAACTGCGCTAACACCTACGGCCTTATCATAACTTGAAAATCAGGTGTCATCCCCGTCATACAATAAAAAAAAAAAAAACGTTAGTGTTAGAATACTTTGTGATTAGTTTTAAAATTGGTACTCACTTCTGGCCACTCTCCAAAAAATGGTCGTATTCCACTGACATTTTGCAGCAAAGGTGCTTGCGCTGATGCGATGCCGAGCAATTTGTGTTCACCATGTGCCCGTCTGAAAACAAACATCGTATCACAATGGTTCTAGGCTCAAAATACCAAGTCAATTCACCTAATACTACAAATACTTTCAGCCAAATAAGGGTCCATAATTTGCTGCTAAAGTTTATCTTACGCGAGGAATTAGATAAGGAAGCTGCAAAAGTTTAAATGAAAAATGTTTGATAACTTACTTGTTTGATTCTGATGTTGTCGGTTTTCCGTATCTGTGAAGAACCATATCTGAAACAAACAAGATAAATATTACAGAGCAACAAGAATACGTCGAAACACTAAAACTTCAATTCTTGATACATATAACAAAATCAATTAGTAAACCGCACAGTATTGATAGGCTTAACCAACGAAAATATGAACCTTTTATTAGGCTAAGCAGTACAACTACGAGTAATAATGTCTACAAAAAATCATAGTTCTCGATTGTTTGACGTCACAAAGAAGACATATTAATTAATATTAATTAATGATGGAATTACAATGGATTTACATTCAATGCATACAAGCAGTGTGATAATAATATATGAATCATTGTAATATTAATTATTATATTAAAGATAATAATCACTGCCTCCTTTAAAACATAATTATGTACAACCGTTGCCTGGTTGCCATAGTTACATAATGAGCTTGGATCATAATAAACATAATTATTTTAAGATCATGGTTACAATGAATAATTTTATAATTGCATAAAAAATAAAAAAATGCAAACATATTTTTGTTTACATTTCAAAACACGGGTTTTACTCACGTATACGATTATGTTAATGTAGGCACCAACGGTTTCGATTCAACAGGTGAATCATCATCAGGGTGAGCGTGACTCGCCGCAGCCCTCTCGTTTGGTTTCGCGTCATACGTAGTGTGAAACCAAACGAGAGGGCTGCGCGCGCCACGATTGCAACCACAGATTGCAACCTACCCGGCGAGTCACACTCACCCTGATGATGATTCACCTGTTCAATCGAAACCGTTGTTGCCTACATCACATAATCGTATACGTGAGTAAAACCGTGTTTTAAAATGTAAAGTACCCTCACGCAAGTTTTGAAAATGTTTTTGTTTACTTTAATTTTCCCATTAGTCTCCATGTTTCGGTAATGTGGGAAAGGTTATTTTTAATTTCTGTGTTATTTTAAAATTGATAAAGTAATTGGACGTAATTCGAATCAATTCAGAACTTGAGATTTAAGTAACATACAATTTACAATACAATACAAACTCACAGCTCAGTTGGTGTAGTAGCTCTGCCTTCTTCACAACCGGTTGTGGGTTCGAGTCCCACCCAAAACAAACATTTTTGTGAGATGTTTGTTCTGTGTTTGGATGTTGTATTGTATGAAAAGTATGTATTAACAAAAACAAAGTATAGAGGTATTTTATCTGTAATCTAGTGCCCATGTTACAAGCTATGCTTAGTTTTAGGGTAGATGGCGCTGTGTAAAATTGTTGTCCGGAATTATTAATATTTATAAACTGTTATAGTGTTAGAGTCTATTAAAGATTTATGTAAAGCTATTTAATTAATGATTTGGATATTTTAAAGAGTAAGTATTTTAACATAGAACATTTATTCACAAATGTTAAAAATGCGCTACATGTTAATGTTTAATAAAATGTTAAATTACTTAAATTAACTATTTACAAGGGAAGCACTCAGAGTACCTTAAGACCGTTACAAACAATTATTTAAATACCTCTTGCCAATTTTTTTAAAACTCCAAGATTTGAATGCTCTTTTTATTGTATAATGTTAATAACCTTTGGACAAGTATTGTTTGGCTCGTAATATAACAAGACAGAAGCATTAGGGTGGAAATGCCGCAATCTTGTTGCCTGTTGACAGAGCACACGAGACAAGCAATATCTTGCTTTGTAAACACCTTACAATGATCTAAAGGCGCCACATTCTGCAACAAGTCTTAATATATTTTGATTTGAAGTGCATTCATACACCAGTAGGTACATAATATTATGACACAAAAATAAACTATATACCCATCTATGCAGGGATGTGAACCCACATTTTCACTTTATTGCCAGAATTGCCTTTTAGTTTTAAGCGTGCATTTTTGTGATAAATTCCTATGTTATAAACTAATAACCATACGATATACAAAATAATAATAATATGGTATTGTATTGAAAATGAATATAATTGTAATATATATATATATATATGTATATAAAAGACACTGAACGGAATGTTTGTACATGTATGACATAATAAAACAAACCACAGTACGAGTAAATGGAATAGTTATTACTGCCTGACCTATATAGTAACGTAGTATAATATAGTATTTTTTTTTCATACGAGTTGTTATGGTGACAGCCTTAGGTACAATGATGGTAGCTACCCAGGCGGACTTAAACAAGGTCCTACCACCAACAAACTTACTACTGTTATAAATTCAAAAGGATCTCTGTTTGTATAATTGTTTATTTGGTACATTTTCACGACTAAAAAACTGACTAGATTGAAATGAAAATTGGAATGGATATAGTGTATGCGTTGGGGAAAAATATAGGCTTTTATCTGGGTACCACGCGAGCGAACTACTAACTAAACAACTGATGAAAATAATGTTCAAAAACTTATCATTTGGTAATTATTATCGGACACCTAAAGGGAGATTGCTTTTATTCTTAGAGTTTTAAGGCATCGTTTTTATTAGCTGTTACAAAACCAGCACTTAAATTATTGTTTTACGATCTCTAAAAAAACATCACTAAAACCGATGCTTTTAAGTTCTCGAGTTAAATTAAAATTATGTAGATACTTAATGGTCGACATTACGTCGTAAATTATTTGCGATGACGGGTGATATTTTAATGTCATCCCATTTCAATTTTAAGTTTACACGTTAACCAAAGAATGGTTAAATAAATGCATTAACTAATTTCTTAATAAATATCTAATTAATATAAAAAAATACTAAGATCGTTTTGCAGAACTAATTAGTAGAGTCACATACACTGGACATATTGATAATAAACATTTAACTTCAGTTATGAAGCCAATTTTTTATTTAAAAAACCTATGAAATTAAAAAAAAACAATAAACTCTGCTAAAAAGTTTACAATCAACTAATTAAGATGTGAAGTTTATAAGTCCAAGCTCGGAAACCTTATTATTATTATTTTTTATACCACTAAGCTGACAAACAGGCATACGGCCCATCTGATGGAAAGCGGTTACCGTCGCCTATGGACGCTCGCAACACCAGAAGCATTACTTGCGCATTGCCGACCATACGAACATTTTAAAATACCCTTTTTGAAACACCCCATACTGTAGCTAGTAGGGAAAACCTCTGCAGGGAGATCATTCCACAATTGAATAGTTCACGGGAGGAAATTCCTCTTGAACCTTACGGTGCGCGACGGCATTATATTCAAAGTGTGTGGATGACATCTCTGTCGATGGCGAGCGGTACGATGATTAAAAATGGCTGCAGGCACCATATCAAACAATTCCTCAGAACACAACCTATTAGACAAGCGGTAGAACACACACAGAGAGGAAAATTCTCTCCTGAGACTTAAAGGTTCAATACCACTTGTGAGTATGGGATCGTCAACAATTCTCACAGCTCGTCTTTGAACCGAGTCAAACGGCTTAAGCTGGTATTCAGGTGCTCCTGCCCAAAGGTGACAACAGTACTCCATGTGGGTTTGGACTTGCATAGACTTATAAAGAAGCAGTCTCTGCCCCGCACTGAAGTATCACTTTGCTCTATTGAGCACACCGAGCTTTTTGGATGCCAGCTTTGCCTTATTCTCTAGGTGACTACGAAACTGAACATCGCTGGAGATGTCGATACCCAGGATCCCAATGCTACTAGAGATGGTAAGAGGCGTGTTCTGAAATTGCGGAGCTACAGTAAAGGGATTTTTCTGCAGTAAACGCGCAGACTGTGTCTTCGTAGGGTTAACTTAACTAGGTTCAATTATCCCCGGTCAGAAACTCTGAACTTAACAAAAACTTAACACTTCCTCGATCTCAGACACAAGTTTTCTTCGGCTCTCATCAACAATTGAACGAGGGATATTGGCACGGCCCATGTTGAATTTGTCCCCAGTACTATCGTCTGCATAACATTATCATTGATATGCAGTTAAAAGAGCGTTGGAGACAAAACAGCCTTGCGGGACGCCAGCATTTATGTCCAAGCAGTCAGAGCAACTACCGTCAACGACGGCCCTTATGCTTCTGCTGGACAAAAAGCTGGTAATCCATTTGCACAATCCCTCGGGCAGTCCGTGAGAAGGCAATTTCGACAGAAGACCCCGGTGCCAGACCCGATCAAAGGCCTTCGCTATATCTAAGCTAACACCCAAAGCTTCCCCTTGACTCTCAATGGCTTGGGCCCAACAATGCGTTAGATACAATAAAAAAAGGTCACCAGTCGAGCGACCGTGACGAAAGCCGTACTGACGGTCGCCGATCAAATCGTTTCCTTCCAGGTATCTAAGGAGTTGTATGTTAATCACACACTCCAAAACCTTAGAAAGAAGCGAGGTTATAGCGATAGGTCTGTAATTAGAAGGGATCTATCAATCAGATCTATCTCCCGTTTTGGGTACCGGGTGAACGTGGGCGGTCTTCCACGATTGCGGGACATGCCTTGTTGAATAGGAGAGCTTAAAGAGGCGCGTTAAGACAGGACACAGTTCAGGAGCACATCGCTTCAGTACCACAGCTGGAATGCCGTCTGGCCCACTCGTCTTGTTAACGTCCAGAGAGAGTAGCTCCCGCCGGACCTCTCGCTGTGAGATGATGATTTCCGGCATGGAGATACCTCACCACGGAATGGAAGGTGGTACGGCTCCTCTGTCGTCGAGTTAGAGCAAAGAGATTTCCTAGAAGATCGGCTTTCTTTTTGTTTTGCACTGTGGGCCAAGTTGTCATCCAGTTTTCGATTATTTATTTATTTATTGTTAACAATTTAAGCTAAATTCTTAAAGAAAGTATAAGTTAACAGGACAGACCAATAACAGACTTACACTACATGCACTGATTTTACCATGGTGTAGTTATCTAGTTAAATCGTATTAGGTAGTGGTTAACGAAGTACTGAAAAAAATATTTTTATATTTTTGTACATAAAATAATAGAAAATTTACACCTGAAAAAAATATGTTGCACCAGATAATAGATAACAGCTAAACTCTAAAATTAAGATGAACTTATTTGATAAGTTAGGGTAGGTATGTAGGTACTTTATAAGTACCCTTATTGCTTATTGCGTCTCGCATCACATACTTCTGCCTTCCAATCACAGTGCAAGCTAACATTACTTAATAATTCATTGATATTGTAATCTAGGGACACTACTCGTCTAATTTAAAAAATATTTCACCAAACTTCAGAATGAACTTTTAGAAGGACATGAACTATTATATTATACCGTTAGAATATAAGCGCTTTTCATGGCGACTAATTTTGGAATTATATTCGAAGCCAGTTACTCCGTTTGTTAAGGACTCCGGGTGAAGTGCGCTTCCGCCGACCTTATAATAACTTGAACAATCAGGTGAGATGAAGGCCAAGCACCTACTCACTTATAAAAACGTACTTGATGATAAACTAACCTAGTTGTAAAAAGGGCTCTTCTAGAAGCTATGAATCATCACACAGGTCGGTAAACAGCATTAGACACGCTCACGACCTCTTGTCGTGGCTTTACCCGCGACATATTTGGCTAAGGTGCCAAAGGATCTTTGATACAGATAGATATCGATACAATATTTTACACCCACGGGAATTTTATTGGTTCATTGGATGTAGAAGGAGCGGAACAAAGTGGTTTTCTTTTCATTGCGATCTCTGATATCATCACCTGATCGAGAAACATAATATTAAGAATTTATGAAAATTATATAACAGTTTTTATGGAGTTAAAAGTGCTAATGTGGATCAGATTTTGGTCTTTTAATAGTTGCTTTGATTGTTTAACTAGAGTAGGTACAACAATCATTGTTATAAGGTACCTTTCTACTATCATGTTGCAGGTCAATATTGTAAACATTTTCATCATTGTTTTATTTGTTGAATATTCTCAAATGAGTTAATATGATTCACAGAAATATTCTTCAAACAAATAAACATGCCAGAATCATATTTGCTTATACTATAAGATAAGCTACATGTAAATTTTTGCCCAAGCTTCAAGTAAACATACGTTATGGGACGATAGCCTTCTAAGAAGTGGCCATAGGTAAAAAACTGATAAGCCAAGCTCGAAGAAATGTGATACCTATCCGGAAACAGTCAAGTCTGTCAACTGAGTTTGTAAACAACATTTGCCTCGTGATTGTGAGACGATAAGCTTCATTTTGCCATGGTATAAATATAATCCATAGCAGATCAAGTTGCTTTTTTTGTATGTAGGGTCAATCCTTTGATCAAAGTTAAAACGAAAAACATTTAACAGAGGAGGAAATAATTTCATGAGTAGTAATATGAATTAAAACTTTTTCGTTACTTAACTAAAGACTCATTTGATCAAAGTCAAAACGCAAAACTTTTAGCGGGGGAGGAAATACTTTAATGGGTAGTAATTTGAAATAAAACTTTTTCGTTACTGATCTAAAGAGTTATTTGATCACAGTCAAAACGCAAAACATTTGACAGGGGAGGAAATACTTTAATGAGTAGTAATTTGAATTGAAACTTTTTCGTTTCTGAACTAAAGAGTCATGTTAATTTAATTAAATTTACGATTCTTTCCAACGTAAGATTTTTTCTGATACTAGGTAAAAAAGTTACCGTGTCGATCTTAAACCTACGAAATACAGTTTCCGAATAAACGGCATTTCTAAAACATATTCCTTTCGCAATGGCAAAGGCTTTTCTAGAAGTGAAAGAGGTTTCACTTCTAGAAAAGCCACCTACTTTATCTCTATTTATTTATTATAACTAGGTCCCTTTATCAAAATAATGGATTTGAGCTCAGACCTATACCAAATAGAGCAAGAAAGGCCATCATAAATCATATACCGGCAAGTTTTCGACACAAAAGGGCGCATGCGCGAACCGGTCACGTGGCGCGCGCGCCTGACACGCGCGGCCATAATAGTCGCGCTTGATTCACATAGAACAGATTCCTGGATTATTTCGTGGGTACTTGATTTGGATACTGGTTCTCACAGTTACAAATAGTTAGCGGTACCCATTATTATTACTCAAAATGAAACTCGCCAGTTCAGCAGTAAATAAAAACGTTTAGAAATATATTTGTTTTAATTTTATTTAGAAGTAATGTTTTTTATGTAAAGATAGGTACCTACCTAAATAATAATCGAGATAAGGAACTGACCCATTCAAAGACAAGTTATTAATTAACGCAACAAATTATTACTTACCTACTAAGTTTGAACCAAATATCATCGATTATCCCATACATTATCCTTATTTATAAAAATCAAATTGTTATGATTTTAGCGCCAAATACTTTTATCACAAACAGAAGACTGATGTAGAAAGTAATTTGCTGTTTAATTTTCCGAGGGCCACCAGTCAATATTCAACAGGTAACGCTACAAAAAGCAGTCGATCCACTTGCATAGACTAACAAAGTAAATCAGCCATTATTATTCCCCTCCAGCCAGATTAACGGTTGATTATGTACGCTCCACATTCAGGAAGCTGGACAGCGCGCACGACTCGGCAACGACCCTTGTTTACCGAGTGCTGGTTTATAGGAAACGTTAGATCTATGGTCTGGTCAAGCGAGTGTAGTTTACCTTCAGGATTTTGGTATATTTGCCCTTTGCCTTTAATGGTATTGGATTATAAACGCATATAATTATTTTCAGTAGGTATATAATTTCATGCTTCTGCTCGCGGTTTAGCCCGCGTGTTACGCGGATAAAAAGTTTTGTAGGCACTTATTGGTACCCATATATATTTTCCTGGTCGAGAACAAAGTCTGCACAAAATTTCAGCTCAATCTACCATATGTTTTACCTGGTCCAGAACAAACAGTACAACCTTATGTTGTCTGGAAATGGTTGTGTTGTGCTATATTTACTTATTACCTACTTCAAAGATGGTCGCGAAAAATCGGAAGGTGTAAGTATTATATAAGTGTCTCTTATTTGGGTACATCGGTCTCTAAACTCAAATTTTGTTTTAAAAATACGTTTTTGTATTTTAAGTATTAATACTTTAAATTTATTTAATACGGTTTAATTAAAGAATCTGATCTACCCATATGCGTCTTTAAACATAGATTTATTTAAGGATTCCAAAAACTAGACAATAAAACTTTACGACTAAATATTTATACATATAAAAGGTTATTGACCATTAAACTTCTAGCATTGGAGATAAGACTCGTTATGATAAATCCAGAAGTCAGAACATTTAACCAGCTCCCATTAACATAGCGAATTTATTCATACTCATTCCAAATGTCACCAAATATGTGAAAGATCATACAGATAATGCGACAAACGTGTTTAACGAATTCAAGATACATATCTTAAGGCTGTGTCTTTACCAGCGTTTGTTTCTGTAATTAATTGGAAAGCTCGGGACTCCATTCCCACCAACCTGTGTAAATTTCCCGAAATCCTCTCTTAGTACCCCACACTACAAAAACAACTACCCTGAAAATGTCAAGTCTCTAGGATTACATTTTTATGTGTTTAGTTTGTGGCAGGTTGCGTTGAGCCACTAGATTCGCCAATGTCACTTTGCAAGCTAGGCCTTCACACGAAGGAGTACCGTGTTACAGCATAATTTTACAAATTAATAGTAAAGTTGCCATTTATTTCAAAAAAGCTATCGCTGTTTGTATTTCGGTTATTTCTAGTCTACATTGGTTCTCAAGGAATCCAGCCACAAGTATGGAAATTCCATTAATTACAGGGCAGAAAGATAATCATTACAATACCTTACCTACCTACCAAATAAGATGGGATTCAATGGTGCTACAGTGTGTTTTTTTTTTGTTTTAGGACAAGCTAATAAATGTTTCCAGTTAAATATTTACATAATAACGTTGTTTTCTAATCAGAGACATTATCGAGCATTTTCGTGTTTTATAGCGATTAGAGATAAACGGTCTTGGAACGGGTTTGCACTCGGTTCCAACCATTGCAATTGGTTAAGGTGGAGTCTGACTGAGACAGAACGAAAATTTATTTTGATCTAAACTAGTCTAATTTTCTTCTACTAATATGGATACATTCTTGGAATAAATAATATTCATAATATATTTTATTTCAGGCAAGAATTAGTTATAGTTATCTTTTTGAACCTATTCTACGGTCTATAGTAATATTAACCTGTAACTAGTTTTAATACAAATAATATAAAACTTAATTACTGTATAGGGAACTGGAAGGGTAGTTCCTGCATAAGTTATTACAAATATTTTTTTAAATTGAAATTGAATTACTAGATAGAATATGATAGTTATATAGTACCTACCATACTAGTAAATAACCTCCTCATTATCTTTACTTATGTTAATTTACTATTCATTATATTCATAAGACAGTATTTTAAAAAAAAACGAGGTATAATTTTTAACGGTGCACTTCTCAACGAGTAAGGGCGTCCTTCATTTTACTCCAAGTATATTGCTTTGCTTTCTTTATCCAGACGACGCCGACCTATCTTATTTATCTAATCGTATCTCTATTTCATTCTTCCTCTATCTTTGGGTTTTTAGGCCTGTCTATGTAGGTATATTACAATTTTTTTTCGGTCACTAATGACTTTTTTTTTATCTCAAAATCTAAGAATTTATTTGTCATTAATTGATCAATATTCAGTCAGGATACATTTTAATGAGGTAAAAAAGTTTGCTGTTTAATTCTATAATCTTAGTCTACGACGCCCAACTCCAAGATGTAGGTAGGTATTCCAGGAAGTAATTTGATTCCAATGATTACTCCCTATCTACTTATGGGTGTCGTTATAAGCGAAGCGACTAAGGGTTTACAAAAAGAGATGGCAGTAGCATCAATTTTTTCCATCAAAACCTCGATCACCAACCCACCTGCCAATCGTGTTGATTATCGCAAATAAATTGCATTCTGAGGCGTAATGCTTAAGGGGAGGCCAATGTCTTACAGTGGATAATCTTAAGACTGCGATGATAATGATGCCAGGAAATTACGCATGTACTTTTTCATGTTATAATTATTGAATAATTTACATTTTTATAATCTTGTGATCAAAAACAGAAACCGACCTTTACCAATTTCTAGTTTAACACAGTCGGAAATAAAGTAAAGATGTTCTTCTGTGACTCTGAGGCTAATGTCGATATTGACCTGGGACTGGGACCAGCCCGCTGCGAACTCTTCTAGTGCATTTATTGAGATTTATCACATGGCACCGGTGTTCCGCTCAGCGGGTAGTCTCCTAGCCTGGACCATCTTATTTGCTATTGGAAATTGATAATAGTCGAAACATTTTTTTTATATTACGACGCGAAAGCACTTGGCCTTCATCTCATCTGGTTACAAGTTGAGATGGCCGACTTTACTCGGAATCCTCAACAAACTGAGGAACTGGCTATCTTACCCCTAAATGCCGGAACACAACCATTTTAGAATTGTTATTATAGCAATAGAATTAGGTAGATCCTTCTGGACCTGAAATCGGTGAGTTGAAGCACTAGACCACAGAGGCGGTTGATCAAAGAGGTTGATCTGTTTCTGCTGTATTAAGATACTCATAAGATAACTTTATCAAATAAGTTTCTAAATACAGCAGACACCAGATAACCGTAATGACGGTAGATAATACGAAGAATGAAGCTGCTCCCGTCCTTTTGGTGAGATTCTGGTAAGGTTTTTTAGGGTTACAGGATTATAGGTATGTACCTACGACAACCGCGGGTGCTGTGTTGGTTGGGCCAATTTTATGGCTGTTATTGTCAAAACTACGGTAACATTATTTGTCATAAGCTTTACCTAGGCATATTACTGGTAAGTATAAGTACCTAGCATAGTAGGTATACCTCTTGCATAGATGTAATACTACGATAATACAATATCTGCCTGGCACACTTTATTATTCGATTTTTATTAATTATGTCGTTTGACTTTTTGGCTTTCATCTCGCTAAGTTAGGATACGGTTAAGAAGTTGGAAGCGCACTGAGAATCCATCCGGAATCCTCAACAGACTGAGAAACTGGCTGTCTTACCTATAAATGCCGGATCACAAAAATGTAGAATAGTTGTTATGGTGAGAGATTTTAAGTTGGTGGCAATTTAAATTAATTTTAGCATCTCAGCGAATTTGCATTTAATTTCATTTCCAATTTAAATCAAACTAGTGGCTATTATAGTTTTGCGTTGCCGATATAAAATAAAAGTTTGAATTTCAGTACGTATGAGTTACAATAACGAATCAACTTTAACCATGCATGACCCATGTGGCATACATATTTATTTGAATTCAAACTTTTATGATTTATTTGGTTTGTTACTTTACCCACGGTTTGGTTTGTTAATTGACTGACAGTGCTGCTATGCTAATGATTCCTACCTACAACAAAATGAAGGTAGGTATTGAATAGATCGATTGTTTGCAATATGTGAAATAGTTCACACACTTTACCTTTAGAAATTCAAACTGTTGCTATTGTTAAATGGCTCTTATAATCTCACCATAAGGTTCAATACCAATAGCGAAGAATTGTTTTTTTTTATCATTTATTTTCATCTTGAAATGATCGCAAAAGTAAATATAATTAAGACTCCGTTACTCTTTGCTATTGTTTGTTGTTTATAAATGTTGATGGAGTTCGCTTTCCAATATGCTGTTTGTATTACTAGAATACATGTATTTGTTTGACTCTGAGCTTTGTTAAGCTTTCGTTAGTTTCTCTCGTTTCATATCGAGAAAGTTTTATAATAGGTACATTGTTTTGTCTGAACACGAACATACTAATCTTACCTGTTTTTTTGCCAGCTGGTACCATGTCTTCAGTATGATTGGTAATCTTGTGTACTGGTAATGCTTCGTTGTTTTGACACTAATGAAAACATCGTTTAAAGTAATGTTTTTACTCAGTCCACTATCAATTACACTAGTTTTAGTCACAGGTTCAATAGATAAGTCTTGCACTTGCACTCCTGGCGGGGTTTCTTGGAAGTTGAACGCCACTCCTCCTTGATAAACCAACAGACTGCAATATCCCAGTGCTACTAAGGCAGCAGCGGCTTTTATCATCCTACGGCCTCCCATGCCGGGGCAGTCCGGCGCCAAAGCGCCAAGAACCTTGTAGAATATTAACTTTTTCACTCATCTGTTGAACTTTTTACCGAAACACTTGATAAACAGTATGTAGACAATGATACCGACACGGACAGTGCCGTGGCCTCGGAGAACGGTTACAAACTAAATTAAAATGTAGCGCAGCTGCGCAGGCGCCGATCATACGCCAGCGCCTTTGCCCCTCCACGTGGTACAAGCAGAGAAGGCCGAACGGGCCCATATCTCCGTCTCACTCTCACTTTAGTCTACCTGCGTGTGCGCCTGTCTGCCTGCACCGCCGCCGCCGGCAGCGACGCCCTGTCAAAGGTTCAAGTAATCGTTGCAACAACACTGGAAACTGTCTTGAATATTGGATACAGCTGTCCAATTTAATGCAACGTCAACACGCTTTTTTGTTTATATTTGTGAGCATCTATAGTTAACCCCAGTTTTGTAGATCATCAATCATGCTATTCTCATTCTCACTATCAATTTTGCATTGATATTGATTTTACCTTGGAATGTAAAGAAAATAATTAAGTAGGTAGGTACCTAGTTACTTACCGCTTCTGTGGTCTAGTGGTTCAACCCACCGATTTCAGATCCAGAGGTTCCGGGTTCGATCCCCACGGAGAGTACAATATTGAGTACAGTATTGTGCTTGGTTTGGTTGGTGCTAGTGACTTTGTTTGGGTCCGCCTGGCTAGCTACCACCATCTTATCTATTTTTTTCGCCATAACAACGATTCTAAAATTGTTGTGTTCCGGCATTTAGAGTTAAGATAGCCAGTTCCTGTTTGTTGAGGATTCCGGGTAAAGTGCGCCTTCACCACCAGATGGAGGCCAAGCGCTTCCCCGTCGTCAAATAAAAAAAAATAACCTTTTATCTTTACCTTCCTAGAAGTTTCATGTTAAAATTATATTTATTAAATAAGTTTATCGGCTTTCACACGACACACTTGCAAAATTGGGCACATCTTCACTTGAAAGCGTAAAAACGCAATAACAGACACCAATAAATGCGCATTACAAAGAAAGTGCGTTACAATCACGCATTAGTTCCAAATCTAACGATTACCCCTTCCTTGGACTTTCGAATTGCTATTACCGTCGGCAATTTGGTATCTCATTATCTAATTTAAGGGGAATTTAATGCAACAATGACTGGCCTTCTAATTTCATTACCACCCACAGTCAACCATCGTCAGGGCTCTGCCACTGTAAATAATCACTGTTAATTTCCGAGAAGTGAAATGAGCTTTAACAGTTTGAAATAAGAATCATCGGTGATGATATTCATTTTTTACTCTTCTTTGTTCCTATTTTATCTAAAAGGCGATACAAATTACCTCGAAGATACCTACCAACTTAGTTCTCTACAGTATTCGATATTCGACTACGATGTCAATAATTCCGAATACTACGATATTGACAAAAAATCTCCTTACATTACACTAATGTGATTTTTAAGTGTTCACCCAATATTCGGTATAAGAGTATATCGTATCCTCATAAATTTGAGGTCTTCCCATATTATATCACCCCGCATTTTATGATCTCAGTGAGTATTACGCCAGAGTGAAACATTTGATCTTGCAGCACTGAAAGGTACGTAGGTACAATAGGGCATTGTGACTGATGGAAACAAATTAGGGCGATGATATAGTGAAATTCATGGACCTCGTTTTTAATTATACTAGATTTCCACGGACCTTATTATTGATGTAACACAAATAACAAGCAATGATAATCATTATCAATAATAAGTTGATTGTATTTATTAGTTAAAAACATGTTTGATAATCTACGACAGTAAGTTATTTTAGACAAATATCATAATAATATTATGGCCCATGCTTGAGGCGTGAACTTACTAGAAGTTCTGACATATAGGAAGAGGAGGGGTAAGAAGTAAGGGGGAGCTAGCAAAAAGAAAGACACATTTTACAAAAAAACCTAAATCAAATAAAATTAGGATGTATGGTACTTACCTATGTTCAATCTTTAGTAAGCATCCTGAACAGGCTTCTGTAGCTAGATCTTCTTAATTAACTGGATTATACGCAATTTCAGATCATTGTATTGTCATTTTGCACATAAATGGTGTTGAACATCATCAGAGGAATTTCATATTTTCTGCTGAATTAAATACAATAACCGTAGGTTAAAATATAAATTTTAAACATTTAGGGTGAATTACATTACCTATCATAATGGCGCACTTACCGCTCACCGCAGACGTGGAATAAGACCTACCTACTGCTACGTTTAAGAAGACTCCGTAGTTTTGCTGTTTTTTTCTCTCCAGTATAGGTAAACGTAGTTTGTCGTTTTTTTTGACATGGGACACCTGATTTATATTTAATTTAATGGGTTATCTGGTTTATCACACCAAAAGAAGCTATTTATATCATTACAATAGTTTTCGAATATAAAATCGACTCCTGTTAGTTATTATTTTACTTTTCTATTAAAAAGTACAGTTATTTTTTTGAAAGGTGCTGTCGATTCTATTACAAAAGACACCCAAGACATAGATCATCTTGTCTCACTTAGAATCACTGTTTTTCAAAAACTACCCTTGTGTAAAAAAATAGTCGTATCGTCTCTGCAAATTATAAATTTCGTATTGATCGGATTAACCCTTTCAAAATCTTGTTTGCTTCGCTTACTTGATCAAAAATATTTGGAAAAGAGTATTTGTATGTGATAATTAATTTCTATATATTTTGGTTTTATGACATTTTGTTTCGAAAAATTACGCACTTCAAAGACAAACCGATTATCTCCATCCGATTATCCCTGCAAAAAATAATTTAAATTGGATGTGCTATTTTGAAATAAACAAAAAATCCTTCTTATTGAGGAACAGTACTGCTGACAACTGGCTGAACACGGTAGAAAAAAAAACAAATAAAAAAAGGCATATATAACCATGCGTATATTTGTCGTATTTATTTTTTATCTAAATTTTTAGATAAAAAAGTCATTGCATATAAACTTTGGTTATATGCACAGCCCATGGATGAGGTTTTGTTCTAGGGGACCGTTGTTAAAATGGCGTATTAAAGTAGCAAGAAAGCCAAGTGTATCCCATCGCTAATTGCGGAAGCATATCGTAATGGGGATCGTACACGCCAGGGCTATCGTGGGAACAATGTTTCATTGTTTTTTAATATTTGGCCAAAGACTTAGAAGATTTGTGATTATTTTTTACTTACATCACTGTTTCACAATTTTTTCAAGACGCTGCACATGTGTAGTTCGAATTGGAAATGAGCCCTCAAACTGATTTTCTATCACAGTATCTGCAATATAATATATCTAAATATAACCCTTCTTGGTAAGCTTCTGACTTTTAGTTTTTATAACCTACAAAAGAGAGCAAAATAACTAGTTGATTGTTGATTAACTTTGTTTATATAAAGGTTTTCCGAGAACGCGCCTTTAAAATATTTAGAATCGGAAAAAAAATATCCTCCCACAATTTTGACCAACCAAACCCCACAACAAACGTCGAAATCTATTTAGCAGTTTAGTACAGCTTAAAGTAAGCGTGCCAACGAAATCTTACATACCTACTCTCAAAAATATATAAAATAAAATAAGCATAACCCTCCTTCCGAGGACAGTATGTACAACCTATTAGAAGTAAAAAACAAATTGAAATATTTCATGACAAAGGCAAAAGCTCTTTCTGTAATATCATAATGTATAAGTATCAGTAATACGGTTTCTATCCAAACACTGTGAAAGTCAAGATGGTATCACCACTTCCACATATCTGATCTCATGTCTTGCATCAATTCAAAACGTTCAGCTCGAGAGAACACGTGTCAAAACGTAGCTTAATAATGTAATTGTTTTTTCTCAGCTCCATTTTATATCTTCGGACTTTATTTATCGTTCAATGATCACAGAGCAAGCTATGATTCGGCGAAAGTCATTCTCAATTACTAGGTTGAATGCTTAGAACACCAAATTGAGCTGAGCGTTCCAGGAAATCCAAAATGTGGTTGTGAGAATTGTTGACTCGTAACTGTCGATTCATTTGTGTGTTTTCAATGTTTCAGCTAGTCATCGTGCTCTTTACTCAGGCTAATTTGATACTTAAGTACTTAAGTACTAGAACTTTTTTTGTACGACAGGGAAGTGCCTTCATATCACCTAGTTGTCAAATTATGTTAGAGCCGAAGGTGGAAGCGCACTCCACCCGGAATCCTCTGAGGAACTGGATATCTTACCTCTAAATTTCGGAACACACCCGTTTAGAATTGTTGTTATGGCGACAGAATTAGGTAAGATGGTGGTACCTACCTAGGTGGACTTTACTACTAACCAAACTGAACACAGTAGTGTACTCCTTGAAACCAGGGACCCTACTATGAAAATCGAACATCGTCGGATCCAAAAGAACTTTTGTCATCTGTCATCTGTAATTTTTCCTAGTAGACCTACAGGACCTCTGAATACGAACCACAGAGGCGGTTAACTTAGTTTCAAGCAAAAATAATATCTATCAACAGCCCACTATACTATCTTCTTCTGCCAGTCTTTATTCCACAGCGTTCCATTAAAAGCGGTCAGAACAGCCCGTTCTTCTCTTTCATTCTCCCTTATAATAACAATAATAATAAATATTACACGACGTTAATTTCACACAACGCCATCTAGCCCCAAACTAAGCATAGTTTGTAATATGGGAACTAGATTACGGATAGAATACTTATACACTTTTTTTGTAAATATATGCTTATCATACAATACAGCACCCAAACATAGATCAAACATCTATATTCATCACTCAAATGTTTGTCCTGGGTGGGGATCGAACCCACAACCTACAGCGCAGAAGGCAGAGCTACTACCAACTGAGCTGTCAGGCTTGTTATCACCCGACAACACAGCATCCACTCCTCTCACATTCATATCATCACTCACACAATATTATCCCAATCTCTTCCTCGGTCTTCATTATTATGTCTATACTCTTACATTAAATATTGAACGGTGTGAATGAAAATACTTTATTGCAGACCTTAAAATTAGAACTAGATGTACATAAAATGGGCGGTCTTATCGCTAAGAAGCGAGTTCTTCCAGAAAACCTTTGGATTGAGAGGATTTCATGGCTAAAGAGATGGTTGGTGGTGCACATATTAATTAGGCAAATTAATAAACATATTAATTTTATTACCTTCCCTCGTGACACACATACAGAAACAGTTGTGTTTCTGCTACTAACCTCATGATTTTCCCCATCGGACGCCGACGTTTAAAGGATTAAGCACAGCGCTCGCACCAATGGGAAAATCGACGTCATCCGGTTCAGAGGCGTCGCCCGACATATTATCCAATCTACCATTGTCAAATGTCATTGATCTTATAGCTAATCACTCTTTTTAGGGTTCCGTACCGTATGGAACGCTATGTTCCAGACCAGTACCAGACGGAAGCGTGCCCAAGACACTGGCTGCATTGCCACACTGAATAGCTATACTAATTCGCTGGCCTAAGTAAGAGCCAGCCCTTGGGTCACGTGTCACTTCAATTAAAAAGCCCCGCATGATTTTTGAATACCCGGAGTGCATCGAGACCCCAAAAGGCTTAAGATTAGACTCTTCTGGTTGTACAATTAGATAATGTTGAGAGTTTAATCTATAGACAGCTAGACTTGTAATCTTATTAGACCACATCTCTTACAGCATTTTAGAACCGGTTCTTGTCACTGAGCTTAAAAATACCTTGGACACCGGTGTGACAGTTGTCACGATATGCTTCCATTGGAATTAAATTGGGTGTGCCTAATCTGGTTATAACGATATATCAGTCGTAATTTTAATTATATTCCGTACCGCAGATAGGTCAGTGGACCGAAAATCAATGAGATTATGTCAAAGTTAATGGATTAGAACGAGAACCAGGCTTACCGCACTGTCGTAATATTCTGATTTCTGACTATCGTCTTTTTTTATATATTACGACGCGGAAGCGCTTTGCCTTCATCTCACCTGGCTACAAGTTGAGATAAGGCCGAAGGTAGAAGCGCATTTCACCCGGAATCCTCAACAAACTAAGGAACTGGCTATTTTACTTGTAATGCCGGAACACAACAATTTTTAAAATTGTTGTTATGGCGACAGAATTAGGCAAGACGATGGTAGCTAGCCAGGCGGACTTAAACAAAGTCCTACCACCAACCAAACCAAGCACAATATATTGTACTCCCCATGGGGATCGAACCCGGGACCTCTGGATCTGAAATCGGTGGGTGGGAGACCACAGAGGCGGTTCGTCTACATGAATGTGAGTACATGAAACGAAATCAAGGACTATATCGATGATAGGTGTATTCAGACCGGCGTGCTAAATCGTAGGCCATGCTCAATTGGTTAGAGAGTTGGCTTTAGGAAAAGATGCGGGTTCGTGTCACGTCGCGGGTTGTGAAATGTCTCATTGTAACATTTGTAAATTAAATAATGATAATAATTATATTGTTAATTAAATATTTTTTAAATAAGCTTATTACTTATTCAAATAGCTCGCTGACCGTGTTTTAAGATATTTTATTTATTTTAGAAAATACAGCTTGATAGATATACATAGGACGTAATAGAAACGTAATTCCTATGAATACTCCATCCAGCTTATAATAATATAAGTTTATTTCAGGCCACGTAAGAATAGTATACGATGTTATATATTAATTCTAAGACCCATATTTATATATACCTTAACACTAAAATACATACAAAATAGAACTTAACCTAAGGCACACATGATGTCGCCGACGCGTTGCGGTCACGCGACAGGCGACCCTTGAATCGCCGAAACTTCAGCCTTTTGGCCAGAAAATAGGGCTCAGGAAGGTCGAGAGGCATTCCGTAGGAACTCTCACCATGAATGAGCTGAATCTCACATTATGACGAGAGTCCAGCTTCTCAACCCTCAACCACACTCCGGCTTTCCTCTTGACGTACTCCACCACCTCTGCGGTCTTCACGTCGTAATGGACACAGGACACTGGACACATATTTGACACTAGCTGACCCTGCGCAGCTTAACTTACGCAAAGTTTTTCAACATTTATCATAATACCCAGCTCAGTGTGTTGATATGTGGACAATATTTTCTACAAATGGGAAAATCATTGAATGTGGAGTGGAGTTTGTTTCCCATAGTTACCACAACTGGCGTAAACATGTTAATTAGTATCTACTCAGAAAGTAGCTTTTCTCCTGGGATAATCCGTTAGTTATCTCTTACATCTACGAAAGGATCATATTCATTTCCGGGGTAAGTATCTGGTACCTCAACCGTCTTCACAATGATCACCGATCCTTGCCATGCATGATGCATGATAATTATAATACGTTCTAGCACTCCTTTGAAGAACTCTCATAACCTGCATGGTAATTTTTGTAACCACTAAGACTTTTGATAATATTTTCAACGATATATTTTGAAAGTAATGTTCGATTTGAATAATTAAATAGTAATAGTAGTAAAAAGTGATGATGAGTTGTAGTATCGTTTAACATATAAAATATACACGATTATGTTTCGTGTTCCGAAGTAAAAACTTTGTAGTTAAAATTTTGCATATAAACGATTTACCCCTTTCCACCCCTTTTGAGGGGTTGACATACAAAGTTTTCATGATCCTTGCCAATGATATCAGTAATAATTATACAAATAAAATAAAAAAATGTCTATTGGTGCACGACTGGAATCGAACCCTCAACCTCCGGATCGGAAGGCGGGACCATACCCACTTGACCACACAGCTCTATTGTTTTAATTATACCAGTTTCATTTAAATCCATTTAGTGGTTTCAGTGTGATGTGCCTTCACAACAACAGACAGAGAGACCCCAAAAGGAAAAAACTATTGTTTTAGCTTAAGTATCGATTCAAAAAATATTTCTACAGACTTTGACCCGTTCCAGTATCATTAAAAGTATATATGTATAGTAGTAGATAGATCGACGTGCGTTGAATCTAAACAAATTCTTATTAAAGAAACAAGGAATTTCGACTAATGTTTTTAATGGTTTTGTCTCTCAAACTCTCAAGGCATTTCTGGGACTCTTTTGCTCTAGTCTCGCCTGGGAAAGAAGGGTTTTAGCGAAGCAATTTAATTTATATAAAAGGGTTTCTGTCTCGTCTGTTTTTGCTTCAGACGCCTGTCACGCCGAGATTCTATCCAAGCCGCGAGTCCATCTAACCCCGCCTACGCTCTCGGCTACCTGTCATTCGCCAGATTCATGCCATTCTCAGAATTCATCAGTTCAGGAATCTCCTCCAAATTAGCTATTTCTATTGGCTGAGCGGTGCCACTCACACGTTTCTAGACTCACTAATGATAATAATGCTAAGTTTGTATTTCGATTTGATCTGTTAAAAATAATTAGAAAGCTTCATTTACACCAGAGCATCAGGTAGGCGGGAGGGTCGATATAGTAATACAGAGCGCGCATGAAACCACGACGCATCTCCTGTAATTCCTCACATTGAGTCTCCTTGCAACTGCATTGCTGAAGATTGCTGAATGACAAGTAAAAATGTTGATAGTTACATAATAGAGATAAATATAAGCTTTAAATACTTTATAAATATATTATATCGCAGAGTTCATAGCCCAACATAATTTCGGCTTTTATTATTAGTATTTTTATTGAATGACGGGGAAGCTTTTGTTTCATGTTAAGTTAAGGTACCTATTTATTTATTTCATGAACAATTTTAGTAATCGTAGTATTTGAATCGTCGTATTTGAACATTTTTTCCCATCCAGGATCCTGGATGGGAAAAGCGCGTGAGAGAGACCATTGGAGGGATTTAGGGGAGGAACAGAAATCCTAGAAACGTAAGATTAGTTAATATTAAAACATAGGTTAAAATTAGATTTTAAGTATTAGTTAAGTATTTCTAGTGGCTGAAATAAATGTCTTTTTTATTTTATTTTTTATTTTATTTTATTATTTGAACATTTTAAATCTAAAAATAGAACATAATTACAGTATCCATATATATACACTTGCTACATTTGTTAGTTAACAAGTTTGTTAACAGAAATACTAAATACCTAAGCTGCATAAAATATTAGTCAAATTAGCCATTATAGTCCAAGAATTGCCACATATTTTTTTAAAAATTACCCACAGTAAAACACTTTTAAGAACAAAAGCTTTTTCAATTTCTAGTTCAATACATTTGCAAGTCCAAAGCGCACTTCACCCGGAACGACACATCTTTCCTCCGCCGTGACAATTTAGAATTGTTGTTAATGCGACAGAATAAGGTATGATAGTGATAGCTTAATGGTAGCTAAACCAAGCACAAACTAGTACCCCCTTGGAGATTCAATCGGGACATTTACTTGTATACTTTCAGAATGTGAAATGTATTATTGATCTCTGAGTAAAGTTGGGAAATCCGGCACTGTATATACATATGTATGTGGCAATATATTTGCAGCATAACTCTCGAGAGGATTATCCGATTTTCATGAAATTTAAACTGAATAGAGATAACGTAAATAGAATTTAATTTTCGCAGGGGATTTTTGATATTTGAGGTAGTTTTTGAGATATCGGGGTGAAAAGAAATAATTTTTTTTGCCCATATCTTTTGAATGGCTCATCCGATCAATTCAAAATTTTGAACATGCAGAGATTATTTTAATACTCATCAATCGGTATTGGGATTTGTTAAGGGGTTAAAACGCTTGGTATATCTTGTAGGATACATTGTTAAAAGGGTTCGACTTAACAATTAACTTTCTTTTTATTTTTGAAACCACCCCTGTTTTTACGGGTAATAATACAATAAGGGTTGCAAAAGGGGTAAATTAGATTGAAGTCTTGAAAATGTCTTAAAACATGAAATATCAGATGAAATAGAGGTTGAGACTGCAGATTTCAAAATACCTTGATTTTGCCCTTATTAGGGGTGTTTTTTAAGATGAAGAGGGCAAAGGATGATCATCAGGTCTTGTAAGATAAGAGAGGGTATTCAAAATCCGAGAATTACTTTTGGGGGTTCTTGCAAGGGACTACGCAAATTCCATATAAATAATATCTTATTGTCTACCACAATGTTGAAAGAACTTCCTCTGTAACTGTAAGCATTATCACCACACGAAGTAGACAAATTGGTGCTGACAGTTATAGGTTTGTTTATACAAAGAAAAAAGCTGCTGCCTTTTTGCTTGACTTTACGACATCCTTGGGCTGGAGGGGTAGATTTTTAAACCACGACTACTAGGCAACAGTTTTAAGAGCCCTTTTCAAAACGACATCAATCTTTGTTTTATGTTAGTAAGGATATTACATCACGTTAGCAACAAGAGAGAGCCTCAAACACTGGTCACACAGGTGAATAAAGAGAGTTCGAAAAAACAGTGCTTATTAAAGTGAAGAAAGCACACTTTTATCGTTGGGTAGTTACGTTCTATTTGAGAAATAATCTCCGTCACAAACCAGACATCACTAAATCTCATTACGGGGCGAACTACTAGTATTTACACATAGATAACACAAACGATTCGGGTTACCTAGAGACCGCTACACACTGTCTATAGCTTATTTCAATAATCTAGAACAGTACCAGACGGAAGCGTGCCCAAGACGCTGGTAGCATTGAAACGCTATAGAGCATTGCTAATTCGCTGGCTGAAATCAGAGCAATCTACAATATTTAAAGGGCTTCCTTTAAATGTTATAGATTGACCACCTTTTCACTCACCGTCACACTGCTCTGTCACAGTAGTTACTAACCACCATACTCGTATGATGGATAAAAATACGATTTCCTCACCTTAACATTGTTTGGATTTTATTAACCTTCCTACCATTGATATGGACTAACCTTAACATTGCTTTTATTTGTCCTTGAAAGGGTTTCGGCAGACAATGCCATCAAAGTAGAATCTACTATATAAAATAAGAAAAAAAACGATTGTTCTCTATAAAATAGTTTGATACCTATTCAATTTATTCAAATATATTTTAGAAAATATTTTTTTAAATCATGAGGCCCACCAAATAACTTGAGTTGGGTAATGGCCAATAGTAATAGTTCCCTGTATCACCTGCATTTGCGTGTTCATTATAAAATAGTCCCTATCTGTTCCTGTTTGTTTCCTATTACCCTTGTAGAAAAGAGGTTTTAATTGTAAATAATTTACAATGAAAACCTCTTTTGATTATACAACTATTGTGTTAGTAGTGTTAAGATAAGGAAATAGGTTTCCTATAGTTCACACTATTGTGAAGATTAGGAAACAGTTTTCATGCCTGTCATACTGTTTGACTAGCAGTGTGGTGGTTAGTAAAATTATTTCCTAACCGTAACACCAGGGTGACAGAGCGGTGTGAAGGTGAGTCGGGCGCGTTTCTCCCGCTTATTTTTACGTAGGTTTTTCCATAATTTAAGCTTCTTAGAAACTTTGGCACCGCAATCAGCTAAATGGGCGTTTTAATAAAACGTTTAAGTCGTTTGTATTTTAACGAGGGCGTACTGAATTGGATTCTACTCACAACTCTAGTTTATTTGCATTCCGAGCAAAAATAAGGCAGTTTAAATTCATTTGACCATAAATATCTTATTTACTTTATGCATTTATGATTAAATATTGTTACTTACTTAAAAATAAATATGTTTGTAAGTGATTTTTAATTAAAAAGTAAATAAACACAGGTTTTTGTCGGATTCCTCAGTTAGTTGAGTCAGTTCACCTTGAATCTCAATTTGTAACCAGGTGAGGTAAAGGCCAAGCGATTCCCCGTCGTACAATAAAAAAAAACTGAGCATTCACTTATTGTATTCGGGATCACTCAGCCGAATAGCGGCTTTGTTCATCAAAATAACATTTTAGAACGAAACATCGTAGTGATTGAATTTAGGTCAAAACCCTTTTGCTGACAAAAGTTTTCTTATTCTTTCAAAATAGTGGTTCAATCCAAAGTCTTTTTACCAATTTCAACACTACATTAATATATAATAAAAGCTGAAGGCTTCATCCTTTATTCCTTGATCTTATAGTCTCAGCACTCTATATCCAACTAGGAAACAATAAATGACCCAAAAAAGTAACCTAATATAACCCCGGGCGTATTTTGGTGATGCTTGTTTCCAGTTTGATTATGAACTTGAAGGCTTTATCACCTGGTTGTCCGATAAGAGACTCCATGCTTCAGAGGGCCCATATAACCGATAGTCGTTAAAGAGCCAGTCAAACGGCTATGGCAGCGGCTTCAGTCTGACACAAGGGTAGTTAAACAGCCGTTATTAAAAAAGTAAGAAGGAGAGACTGATGTAATCACTTTAATTAAGCTTAACCGCTTTTGAGGTCCAGGGTTCGATCCCTATGGGGAGTACAACATATTGTACTTGGTTTGGTTGGTGGTAGGACTTTGTTAGGGGTCCACCTGGATTAGAATTAGGTAAAATGGTGGTCTGTCGCCATAATAACTATTCTAAAATTGTTGTGTTCCGGCATTTAGAGGTAAGATAGCCAGTTCCTCAGTTTGTTGAGGATTCCGGGTGAAGTGCGCCTCCACCTACGGCCTTATCGCAACTTGTAACCAGGTGAGATGAAGGCCAAGTGCTTACCCGTCGTACAATAATTTAGTGTGTGGGTTCGATCCCAGGGGATAACAGCATTGTGCATGGATTTATTTATTTATCTAGCATAAAGTACGAAATTTATCCAATTACTCTAGTTAGAAACAATAAAATAAATATAATGGATACACTGGAATGTCACACAAATGTGCCTAGTCATATCAAAATTTTTATTAATAATTATTAAACAATTTGAATCAATAAATCAACTCTGTACCTGTATATGTATATGGATCCTGTAACTATCCGTATTGCCACTTGTTTTCGGTTGGGTACAAGATGCTGCGCCTCTCACCAGTGCCGGTGCGGTGCGGCTGTAGATCAACTCGGTATACACGGATTTTAATGTACTAGGTCTGCCGTTAGGATTTCGCGCCACGCAAGCCTGTCAATGTCAATGTTCCAGCTGTTCTTGAACCAAATGGTCTGTTACGTGATGATAGTAAGCGGCCCGACAGTATGGCTCTTGTCCCTTGGAAAATGGGTAGGCCTTTGGTGTGGGAAGCTACCTGCGTTGCCACCCTAGCGCCATCTCATCTGACTGGGGCTGGTGCGGAGGCTGATTCGGCCGAGGATCACAAAAGGCGCAAATATAGTGGTCTCGACAGAACTTACCTATTTGAGCCTTGGGTCCGAGGGGAGCCGGTGCCCTCCGGGTTTTCAAAAATCTTACGGGGCTTTAGATTGAGGCGACACGTGACTCAAGGGCTGGCTCTTATTTAGGCCAGCGAATTAGCATAGCTATTCAGCGTGGCAATGTAGCCAGTGGCTTTGGCACGCTTCAATCTGGTACTTATCTGGAACAGTTGATTTACCTATAGGCCGTTTGTAACGGTCCTTAGGTAATCTGACTGATGTGCTTCCACCTTCTTTTTTATCATAACTTGAAATCACGTGAGATATTGGCCGAGCGCTCCCCGTCGTAAAATAATAATAAATATACTTAGAGCTTATTATACATCACCGACACACCACCATCAGTAAAGTAAGTCCTGTAATTAATGGATTTTAATTCACAGCGGACATTTGACTGCGGATCCTTAATAAGCCAGGCCACGCTCAGCCATAATAAAAAACTTTTTTTTTGTCGTGTAATCGAAAGACGTATGGAGTCGTCGATTTTACTCAGTGGCAATAAAATTTAATTATAGGCACAGCTCAGCTAATCCGTTGATTTATTGGTACCGAGTGTACCGATCAAGTAATGAATCTAATTCAGAAGCAAATAAAGAAGGAATTTCACATTAAAATAAATTTTAACCGCCTTTGTGGTCTAGTGGTTCAACCCACCGATTTCAGATCCGGAGGTCCCGGGTTCGATCCCCATGGGGAGTACAATATATTGTGCTTGGTTTGGTTGGTGGTAGGATCTTGTTTGGGTCCGCCTGGCTAGCTACCACCTTCTTACCTAATTCTGTCACCATAACAACAATTCTAATATTGTTGTGTTCCGGCATCTGGAGGTAAGATAGCCAGTTCCTCAGTTAGTCGAGGATTCCGGGTGAAGTGCGCCTCCACCTTCGGCCTTATCTTAACTTGTTACCAGGTGAGATGAACGCCAAACGCTTCCCCGTCGTACAAAAAAAATATATAATATTGTTGGGCATTTTTTAGTACTTTTCTGACTAGAACTGGGCTTAGTTCACAACAAGTGCACCACTTATCCATAAAAAAGCTCTGGTTTGGACTGTATGTACTTGTATTGTGTTGTGTTGTTTAATTTATTTGTCCCTAGATGTCCGAGTTATATTAAATAAGGTATAGGTTAGGTATATCGATCTTGGAAGCCAATAATGTCCACAGCTGCTCTGTCCAGTCTGTCCTCTTCCAAAATTATAGGGCTTTGCCATTATCACCACGTTTGGCAGGCGGATCGCTAATTGCAGTAAAGGTGATATCTTCATATCAATACTTAAATACTTTGTAAATACATACTTACTATATGAAGAACTAACATCTATATTCATCACACAAATGTTTGTCCTGGGTGGGAATCGAACCCACAACCTACAGCGCAGAAGGCAGAGTTACTACCAACTGAGTATAGATACCTGATCGGCATCAATCTCTTGCAAAATAGCCCTACATCAACTTTGAAACTGATACCGCTGACACAGACTTCGCTGTCATGTCTCAACACCACTGACAATGCGTGGGTCTGAGACAAATGTAGAGATCACAGATCAGATCTTTCTGACCTTCGTTCTGGTCATAGGACACCAATTAGGTATCAAGAAACGGACATTATAACAGGACATTAATTACACACACCGGCATCTAGTTACAAACGAAGCAAAGCTTGGAATTAGATTACATGTATAATACTTTTTTTTAAGTACATGCATTATATTAAACGTTCATCGTGGCAATGCAGCCAGTGTCTTGGGCACGCTTCCGTTTGTAACTGTTGAGTTACCTAAAGGCCGTTTGTAACGGTCCTTAGGTAATCCGACTGACTCCAATGTACATATTTAGTTTCTTGATTTTTTTTAAGAATTTCTCTTAATTTGATCGTAATCTTAAATCGATATCAACACAACAAAATGGCACATTATTATTGGCACATAACGGTCCTTAGATAATCCGACTGCTTCCATTGTACATAGTTAGTTTAGTTGCAGATATATAAATGATAATATGAATATTCATATTTATGTGTAATTTATTAGTCTGATGTATCTATAAATATAAAATACATGTATAGTATAGTATGTAGATATGTAGATATAGTGGGTAGATATTAATTCTAGTTAATGCTTATTAAAATTCATAACTTTATGTTGCTTAGTTTTGTCATTAATATGTTAGCACAACCACAACCCCTGTTTTGTTAAATATGTTGGTTTGGTTGGCAGTTAGAAAATGCCATCGGCATTATGCTCACCCATTGGACACTACTTTCACAGAAAATGAACCCTTTTTTTTTAAGTGTTGGTTAGTGAAAAAACGGATGCTTTCATAACATACCTAATGCAATTTGATGGATCATGTATAGCGATAGCGTGGATAAGGGTGCTTTCTCGTTTGTAGAGACGGTTTTTTGTCCTGGTATTAAAGTACAAATTATTTGATATAGTGATATTGAAACCGCCATTACTAATGACAGACAACAGTTTGTCTATGATGTGCCACATCCAGGAACGGTAAGTTGGTATGTAGGCAGCACTGATTAATGGAAGCACTTCAAGGCGATTTGTCAATACACATAACAGTGTAGTCCTAGCATGAGCTTGCAACGGATCTGTTTGCCTTTTCACTCTATAACGATTTACCGAGCAAGTTAAAATTGTACTACATGGACAAACTCTGCAGTTAAATATTTACCTTATCGAAAACTTGAAAATAAACATTCTAAGTATGTAAATATATAAAGTCCCAGTTTGAGCTTTATGGTTGGGTATTCAGCGATCTGTGAAATCGTTGACGATCTGACAAAGCTGTCGACGATCTGGGAATCTGTTCAAGTAGAATATTTATTGAAATAAACATATTATTTGGTAACGACAAAAAATAGCAACAATGTACAGTCGCCTTCACATTTTTATGTTTACGTATCCACATTACATGTTATTCATTTAATATTCTACTAGTACTATACTACTACTAGGCTTACAAATCGATAGCGGCCTCACATGGGAAAACCACATAGATGAGCTGTGCTCCAGACTAGGCCGTACATGCTTTGCACTACGCCGCTTCTCCGCGACCGTCACCCGCAGCGTGGTGCTGGCATGCTATCACGCGAAGGTGCACAGCACACTCACTTACGGCGTGGAACTTTGGGCGACGTGCAGCTGACGTAGACAGAGTCTTCGTCATACAGAAGCGTGCAGTGCGCGCCATCGTTGGTGTGCCAGACGACATGTCTTGCCGGGAATATTTCAAGGAATTAGGGATAATGACGCTCGCTTGCGAACTTATCTACCAGGTGGCGATGTTCACTCACAAAAACATCGATGTCTTTAAGCGTGGGCGTGAACACCACCCGGACTCTCCGTAGCAACAAGCTAGCCCACATGTTAGTCGCACCAACTCACAAATTGTGCAAATTTATTTATTTTATTTATTTATTTTAATTCGGAAAACCAACAGCTACAAATCGGAGAGGTCCGTGTACGTTATGGGTCCCTCCGTATATAACAGGCTGCCGGACACAATCCGAGGGATGCAACCTCCACAACGAAGGTCTTTAAATCGAGAATACGCAAATGGCTCCTGGAAAACTCATTCTACTCGATTAAACGAGTTCTACGAACTCCCAATTTATTAAAACTGTACTGCAATTAATTATTATATTAATCTTTTATTTTTATGTTATTTTATAATTTTATACTATCAGTGTTTATAATCAGCCACTATTGTACTTGAGTACTCGACGCATAACTTGGTAGTATCAATAAATATATTGCATTGTATTGTATCGTATTCAAGTGTGATATATCTACTATTACTATCAGCCCTGGTCATCCCATTGACCTAGGCCTCCCCTAGGATTATTCCAATCAATCCAATCTTGAGCTGAAGTCTCATGCGCGGGCTGCCGCGACACCATCTGGTCCTATCAGGGACCAACATCGTTGTCGTCTAGGCCCAGAGACAATCAGGCACGCCGCCAGACGTGCCCAGCCCAGCTCCATTTCAGCTTAGCGGTTTCTCCTCCATCGATGATTTTAGTTCGGGAGCGTAGTATGGTATACATATATCTACATATACACGTCTACTAGGAGAGATAAAATTCATTATCAGGCATTATTTTTGCATTATTGTTTACCTACATATAAGTGCAGGCAACTGTAGGTACATAATACACTCCATGAAGGCTTAAAATATAGTGGAGTTTGTGAGATAGACGACGAAGTTTTTGCTATGGTTCGAACATTTGGATTCTCGCCACAATGATTTTAAATAGTTTGTGTTCCGAGTCCCAACTGAACATCTATCGATCTGTTTTTTTTTTATTGTACGACGGGTACGGTAGCACTTTACCTTTTGCCTTTTGCGTTGAGGAGTGTCGAGTGTAGGCGAACCAGTATTAAGAAACTTTCTGACTATTCGACAACTGTTTAAAATAACTGCCTTTTGTAGCAAAAGTATGCTTCGGAATATTTAGGGTTAGAAGGGAAAGGAATAATTGCTTGGGTATAACGCCTGTAGTGGGTACAATTGTGACTTTTTCTAATCGCCACATGCGCATGATATTGTTCTTTATGTCGTATTTTGTGTGTTTCTCTGTAGTTATTATTATAACAATCTAAAAAACTAGCGCCATACGATATTTATTAAGAACACATATTTACATAATAGCACAGTCATCTTGAATGCAAAATGTTCTGAAAACTCTCTGCCAGTGTGTGATACAAAACATTTACTCGATGAGTGTGACCACACTTTAAACTCATACTAAGTCCGTAGATTTGTACTATGATAAACACAGCGATACCGGAGATGAAGTAAGAGTAATGTTCTATTGAGAGAGCCAGATCGACAACCTGATAACAGTCAGGTTTCAATAAATAATTGCTAAATCAACCGGAAAGGTGAAATCACTCTGTCTGTTGATTAATCACGGTTGCATTTGGATAAAATCGTTCTAAAAAGTCCAGGGAAATTATTTTTTTCATCATAGGATATAAGTTGTTGTTTATTTTTTATATCGACATTTAATTAAAAAACATTATTTTTATTTCGGACTAGAGCTTACTCGTCTCTGCGGCTTTTTAAGTAAATAAATAATAGTATTTATTTATTATCTTCTATTTAATCTTGTTTCTCTGTACCTAGGTGTGCTGGAAGATAACTTTTTTTAGGGTAAAGTATGGCTGGCTTTTGCCATACTTTTTATTCGAAATGTTAGTATGCTAATATATTATCATATTAAAATATTAGCATACAAATATGTTATATATTAGCACTTAATGTAAATAACTTAGTACTCAATCAGAAAAAGACCAAATGTATTCGATTTATTTTACCAAATGTAACTGAAGTTAAAGCTAATGTAAAAGTTAAAGAGGAAAACATAGAATTAGTCAAAACCACTGTATTTTTGGGATTAACTTTAGATAATAAACTTCAATGGGGCCCACACATAGATAAACTGGCGAAGAGACTTAGTTCTGCAGCATATGCTGTAAAGAAGATACGTCTTCTCACAGACGTTGCTACAGCAAGACTAGTTTACTTCAGTTACTTTCACAGTATTATGTCATATGGCATAATACTGTGGGGAAGTGCTGCAGATATAGACACCATATTCGTTTTGCAGAAGAGGGCTGTTCGCGCTGTTTACAAAATGGGTCCCAGAGATTCATTAAGAGACAAGTTTAAAGAAATAAATATATTGACTATGCCCTGCCAATATATTTATGAAAATATTATGTACGCGCGTAAAAACATAAGCTTATTTGACAAAAACTGTGATAAACATAATTATAATACTAGAAATAAGAATAAACTCGCTGTTCCCACAACTAGGCTCCATAAGGTTAATAAATCGTTCATAGGGCAAACTGTACGCTTTTATAATAAATTGCCAAGTGATGTGCTAAGCTTGTCAAATAATAAATTCAAAAATTTTGTAAAACAAAAGCTATCCAGGAAAGCTTATTATAAAATTTCAGATTACCTAGAAGATAAGAAAGCCTGGCATTAAAAAAATGAATTTGCTCCAGTGAATAAATTGTAATTAGTATTAGATAATTTTAAGCTATTGTAATGGATCATGAAAAAAAAAAACTAGCCCGAGGTTCTTGCCTTTCTCCTTGTGTGCTGGTCGCGATTCCGAACAGGCGGTAGATTTGACGTTTCAAAGTGATCCTAAAAAATCTTACTGAATAAAAATATTTGACTTTGACTTTGACTTTGACTTTGACTAAGCGCCTTTCTTTAACCGCCTCTGTGGTCTAGTGGTTCAACCCACCGATTTCCGATCCAGAAGTCCCGGGTACGATCCCAGGGGGAGCAATGCTGTGTTTTGGTTTGGTTGGTGGTAGGATTTTGTTTAAGTGCGCCTGGCTAACTACCACCATCTTACCTTATTATGTCGCCATAATACAATTCTTATAAAAAATGGTTGTGTTCCGGCATTGAGAGGTAATATGGCCAGTTTCTCACTTTGTTGAGGATTCCGCGTGAAGTGCGCTTCTACCTTCGACCTTATCATCTTGAAACCAGGTGAGATGAAGACCAAGCGCTTCCCCGACGTACAATAAAAAAACATACTTATTATTTAGTATGCTAATATATAAAACACTATAATATATACCACACTATATATTAACATACTTTATTGCAAATAGTGTACAATAAAGTATAAATGAAAAAGCTCAAAAACACGCACAATCTATTGGACTCGTCATAGCAAATCATATGAGCCCAATCTCGAGGGGTTAAATAGTAGTAGCCACTAATGAGTTCCACTATACGTCTCCTGGCTCCATCTTGAGATTAACTCCAAGATGTCAAATTATAGTTTTGACATCCGTACATGCAGTTTTATGTTACAAGATAAGCTAATACAAGGGTTTTCAATAATTGATAATTGAACCTTATCAGCTACAGAAGGAGACTACCTAGAGGGACTACCTATCTGACAGACTACCTGGAGAAGATTACCTGTTAATATATCAACATAAAATTTTGTTTTGTATATTCCTACTACTATCCCTATAATATATAGCTTCTCAACTAACTGGGTCCTAACATTTCCGTACCCTGCAAAATATTTCAGAGCACCGTCGTTTGTAGTTTATCCGCCGGCTGCCTACACATTTGTTGCAGGCGCTTCGTTTTAACTCATTTTTCTGCTAAACAGCCTCAGAATTTTGATAAAATATATTGAAAAGACGCTGGATTAAAATATTGGTTGATACTGGCTAAATAAATAAACGGTCCTTAGGTATTCTGACTGATTCCTTTGTACATAGTTAGTTAAATTGTACATTTTATTGAATTTTGTTAGAAAATAGTTTTTTATGCATCTGTGCTTTAGTTTAGGTATATCTATGTACCTGTTATTTGGCGTTAACACCTGTGGAAATTCAACATTTAGGGTCCCGTACCCAAAAGAGTGCCAATGGGATCCTATTACATGCTATTCGTCCGTCCTTTGTCTGCCTTTATATTTTTGTTTTTTGCTGACTGCTTTAAAAAGGAAGGATCTTTTAAAAGTCAACAATCCGAGGAAGGTGTCCTACTGATCCTACCGATTGCGAATATAAATTATAAGCCGCAAGTAGGATAAAATCAAAATTGAGTAAGAAAGCTCCTTTCAAACTTAGGTATTTCAAAAAAGCTTTAACCCGATACAAAAGCTAGTACATTTAATACGAAGCAGCAAAATAAAAATAATATTTAATTGCGTCACTGACCTAGTTTTGATCGCGATTAACTCACTTACTACCTACTAGTTTGCTAGTTTCTTCATGGACTTACTTATTATAAAAAGCGTTTTACCAACAATAATAGTCTGTAATTTTGACGGTTTTATACGAGTAAGCATTTATTATACTTACCTAACATACAATATAAAAAGACAGGAAAATATAAAAAATATATATAATGTAATGTAATAAGTAAGATTATATGATTCGCAGTTGGTTAACCTTGTAAGGTATACTTACCATTTAGACTAGACCTAGTGATCAATCTTATATACATTTATTTTTGAGAATTGGCAAAAAAACTATGCCAAATATATCACAGCAGGTACCTAGTACCTACCTCAGAAAATAGTATTTTTGTTTTAAAGGGTATACTTCACAGGTGGTCTCATTGACATCAGGTCAGGATCTGATGATGGTATTCTGGAAAAATCGAGGGAACTCTTTAAATATTATAGGCACACTTGAAGTGATTTGGATATTTTAGGATGTATTACCTCAAAAGTAAGGAAAATAGGACCCCTGTCATCAGGTCAGGATCAGATGATGCTGTAGGCTAGATCTAAGCGATTTTTGTATTTTTAGGGTATTTTATTTTATTTATCATCTCAAAAGTAAAGAAAAAACGAACCCCTCATAGGATCACGCGTCTGTATGTCTGTCTATCGGTTCGTCCATTTGTCATCAAAGTAATTGGAAAAATTACGTCATCTAGGTAAACGAAATTATTTCATTTACTTCATTGACATCGGTTTTCTTTTTTGTTTTTCAATCTTATTATTAAATAAAATGTTTATTTTTCTACACGAGATAGGTTTACTCGTATAATTTCAAACTGCCCCGGTGCAGGGTAGGGCTACCGGAACCGATGGGAATGAGTAATTCTTTTTTGGTTTTCCACCAATACCATAATTTATTTTATTTATTTTATTCCTCTTACAACATTTTTTACAGGATTGTCCTAATACAAAAGAGTAGCCTCAAATGACTGTCTAGATGCAATCTATTAACTTCTAGCTAACTAAGACATTTATTTACTAATACCCCAACTATATTTACAATCAAACAAATTGCCACTAATGACTGTTGCAAACGGATTCAACTGATATTCACTTTAGGGTGCCCAAGAAACTTGCTGCACTACTACGCCTAGCTGATTACACCTATCTATATATTAATGTTCTTCTAAGGGATACGAATAACTGAATAACTATTTCATCTTCTATCGCAGTTGAATATGAAATAATAAAATGAATGGAAAAAGGAATTGTGAATTGCAGTAAAATATTGTGGAATTGCAATTGACAAGTCCCCACATGATACTGTCAATCTCTCTATAGTTTTGCCTCGCCAAATGTACCCAACGACAAAAAAAAGTGACGAAAAAGGGGTAGATATTATACTAAAAAACAACTTTTTAGATCAAGAGACACTTTACCCACCTTGCACAAGATTTTCGCATTTCAACGCACCCTAATCTCAACTTTCATTGGCACCTTTTCCTCTCGGGTACCATTTATAAGAAACAAAAGAGAGCTAAGAAATTTCATTACCTACCGATTGCCTGAGGCCGAATATTCAGAACAATCTTTCGTCTCCACTGGGATTATGAAAATAAATTCGGATTTACCCCATGGGTAATAAATAATAAAAAAGGAAATATACCTAAATGAAATTATAGTAAAGTTGAGCAGCTGACCATTAAACCTTAAATTGCCTGTTTAAAAAAAACTTATAGGTACCAATGTAGGTACTCTCGAAGTAAAAAATCGTTCGGTCACTGTTTTGATCGTATCCAAGCATATATACGTTAATGATAGACCATGATATTACCTATATTTGTATGCATACACCTATATAAAGTCTTGCAATAAAGCGCCTAAAGTTATGCTTAAGTTTTCTAAGTGAAACGACCTCCGGTAAAGTGTTCAGCGAAGCAAGCAGATCCACTCACTGGTCTAAACGCGCGAGCATTACTCAGACTCATAGCACGTACATGATTTCAATATGACACGAACGCCATTCAGTCCCACCGTTCATTCGCTCAAGTTAAGAGATCTAAGTAAGACACATTTTCATACTCCAGGTAAACTAGGTAGCCTACGTAAGCACTGGCTTATTGACGTACCTGAATACTTAACCTGTACACCGCCCACAATAGAATGAGCTATGTTTTACGACTTGTTTTCGCTAAGTCAGATTAACCCATATTGTGTGCGAGCTGACGTCACGTAACGTCCTCGATTTTTCTATCAAGCCAGAGATGTAAACTACTATTTATGCTGTGGCCAGGGGCAGGTCGCATCGGCTCCCGCCGGATCCCAAATGCACCGCACCGCGCATGCGTGAAAATTGCGCCAATTTCGCGAGCAACGTCCTCTAGCGGCGCATCCCAGCTTCAGTCTAATCGGAGCTCGAAGCGAGGATGGTGCATTGCGTGCGCTCTTTCCTGACGTACGGAATGTCAAAAATTTGAAAATGGAATAGTTCAGAAGTGCAACGGCTACGCACACGCCGTGTTTGATCGCGGCTCGCATACTCTACCAGTGTTGTGATTTTAGGTTAGGTTGTGGTTGGTAGTAGTGCTTGCATTTATTTCTTTAATATATTTAATTCCAATTTGTGGTCGTGTGTCGCATTGGTAGGCTTTATTGCAGTGTCCATGGTCCCATTTAAGTGCGGTTGGCTTAACCTTGACACGCTTCTCGCGCCCCAACCTTGCTTTCAGTTGCACTCTCTCCTTTACCGCATTAGACGGGTTCGCTAATTAGCGAAAGAAAGAGTGGGCAGAAACAGTGAACTTTAAACTTAAATAGAAAGAAAAATACGCTTACTTTTAAAAACGTCTATCGCAAACATGAACGCCCAAAAGGCTGTATCAGAATAAAATGTGCTTAAAGTTTGTCGAGAGCTGAGAAGTTCAAGAAAATGGAAAATTTGTGACCAATAAAATCGGATCAAGATGAGGATCCTACAGGGTAAGTTTCAAAATGATTATTTACGTAAAACTAATACATTTATTTTTTTTGTAGGAAAATTTAATAAACACGAAGTAAATAAACCTTGTATTTTTAAGATCTACTTTTCGTATGGTTGCTCACTGTATTTTTTTTTGTACGACGGGTAAGCACTTGGCCTTCATCTCACATGATTACAAGTTGAGATAAGGCCGAAGGTGGAGGCGCACTTCACCCGGAATCCTCAACAAACTGAGGAACTGGCTACCTTACCTTTATATGGTACGTATGGTCGCCGGTGAAATTATTAGCGTCCCTGGCAAATAGTGAGTAGGCAGAGTGAGGCTGACAATGAGGCAATGGGCAGCAGCTACCTAATTAACTTACTAACCACCAATTAAGTCAACCACTGACTCGCCTGCGAAGTGGTATTTAATGGCAAACCTATTGCATTAATTTTTATGGAGGTTTATGTAAATTTTTACCGCCTCTGTGGTCTAGTTCTAGTGGTTCAACCCACCGATTTCAGATCCAAAGGTCCCGGGTTCGATCCTTATGGGGAGTATAGTCATTGTGCTTGGTTTGGTTGGTGGTAGGACTTTGTTTCAGTCCGTCTGGCTAGCTACCACCATCTTACCTAATTCTGTCGCCATAATAACAATTTTAAAATAGTTGTGTTCCGGCATTTAGAGGTAAGATAGCCAGTTCCTTCACTTAGCGTGACCCCTTTCAAGTTTCATAACTAGGTTGTGTAAAAAACTGTTTGGTAACTACTTAACTACTTAAAGGTAAAAGTATTGCCACTAATTCAAGCGTGGCATCTTGCGGCAACCGATGCTTCATAACCGACAGTTTTTGAAACCCGTAGGAACTGTAATACAACTAAGCCTTCGAAAGTGTATTGCCCATATAACATTTTTTATATCTAAACGAGAAAAAAATAGAATAGACACGTGGCGTATTTTAAAATATATATATATGTAGGTACAACCCGCGTTTTTCCATGAGCTGTAAAACAAAAATAGCATCCCCTTTTATCTCAATGCCCATGCCCCGAATATCACGCCAAACCTAACTTAATTATTCACAAGGTGGATTTTTCAGTACAAGGACAAAAGGGTAGCTGATCAAAGACTGAGTTCAGAACCTCACATATGTCTGGCCCATGAACTCCTTGAACAGAACTCCTTGATCTCACCTTTGTGTTATACGACCTTTGGAGCTATTTTTGCTTGGCAAACAATAGTTTGGATAAAATTTGATAAGTTACGTAAACTGGGAGTAAGTTATAAAGATTAATGGAAGAAATAAATTCAATCTCGTAGACGTGCTACGCGGCTACGGCGTAGTTCTGCCGTAGCTAGTGCAGATGAATATTGAAGTTAATATTATAGGGCTTTTGTAAAAACATTTATCGTAATATCAATGCCATTTCGATGGATAACAATAGTTCTGATTAGAAAAAAAGATGCGTTTGTTTTCTTTTATGCAAACGGTGAGCCTGAAAATGTTGCGTATGTGACTGAATCACTGATTGCAAAGCAATTAAGTCAGCAGAGGCTTTGTGTTGTACAACCGGGCGGAGCATTATTTATTTAGTTCATGGAATAAAATCAATAAACGATGGTTTTGAGGAAAACATATTTATCAAATCTTAATGACCATCATATCTCTATTCGTTCATTAAGTTTTTTCTGATTAAGATGTAGGTCAAGCTTGCCCTCAAAGCTTGCCCTCAGAGCTTACCTGGATATCACCAGTGCAAAGATGAGGTCTACGACGGAGCGAGCTTTCCCAGACTGTTAATGGAAAGTACTGGCTCGCCGGCGCACCGACGGAATATGCCGAACTGCTTGGTGTCGGACTTCGGCAGGAGGGTCGTAAGCCAAGCAGACCTTAACAGGTCCTACCACTAAAGATAACCGCCTCTGTGGTCTAGTGGTTCAAACCACCGATTTCAGATCCAGAGGTCCCGGGTTCGATCCCCAGAAGGAGTATAATATGGTGCTTGGTTTGGTTGTTAGGAGTTTGTTTAAGTCCAGCTAGCTAGCCCCATCTTACCTAATTCTATCGCCATAGCGAGAATTCTGAAAATTGTTGTGTTCCGGCATTTTGAGGTAAGATAGCCAGTTCCTCAGTTTGTTGAGGATTCCGGGTGAAGTGCGCCTCCACATTCAGCCTTATCTCAATTTCTAACCGGGTGAAATGAAGGCTCAGCGTTGTACATAAAAAAAAGATTATTCCAGCCGTAACAGTTCTCTAAAAGTCAGTGCTTGTGGTTGGTTATAGGGCATGTGTTAATGACCTTTCAAATAACAATTATAATTGTTTTGTTTTGGCATATTGAGGAAAGATCCAGTCCTTTGGTCTACTAAGGGTTCCGGGTGATGTGTGCTTCTACTTTCTGCTTTTTTTATAACATGACCCTAGTTGAAATACTTTATTTTCACAAGGTCAGACTTTAAAATGGTCAGACTGTCAAAAAGTCGCTTTTCCGTCGAATAATAATGAAAAACGATTGCCATGCAGTGTAGACATGGAAGTGGATCCCACTCACTACAGTAGTTATCATGAAAATATTGCCTACAATCCCATATATTGGTTTTTTGAACAAAATAGTAGTAATAGCCACAATGATCTACCTCCTATTCACTATAGGTAGACTTTACTGAACTTTATGAAAGCACCTATTTTTGTTTGTGCCAATGTCACGCACACAAAGCTATTACGGGATCCTTTCATTCCCTTTCTCAATTACCGAGGGGTTGGCTGAGATGTGACCTAGAAAACTTCGTGACACATCGAGGGAGGCTATTTCATATCCTATCACGTATCAATGTCTGTTGTTGTTAGAATTTCATCAGCAATCTGAACAAAATGCTGTCTGTGTACGGAGGATTGAATAGATTTTTCGAAAATCTTGAAAAACATGTAAGCATGAGCAACAAAATATTTTAAGATATTAGGTACTTTTTAACAAGCCTCGCAGTCAGTTGGTAGTAGCTCTGCCTTCTGCACTGTAGGCTGTGCATTCGATTCCAACCTAGGACAAACATTTGTGTTATGAATGTGTTATGTTTGTTCTATGTTCGGGTGTTGTATCATATAATACGTAGGTATACGTAGGTACAAAACAAAAAGGTATTTAAGTATTCTATCCGTAATCTAGTTCCCATATAACAAGCTATACTTAGTTTGTCTCGTAGTAGACACATCTCGTAGTAGACACATTGACAATCAAGATAATAGATATATTTTATACAAGTAATCAATTGTCTAAATACCTATAGCAAAGTAAATTAAAAAAAGGTTGGTACAAATATTAAGAGTAGAGAGACCCTTTTGAAAGGGCTCGTCCGGGGAAGTACTACCACCATACCTATTTCAGCCGCCAAGCAGCATAGCTATGTTCCGGTTTGAAGGGTTGCCGGTGAAATTACCGGCACGCGAGGCTTAACACCTTTATACCTTATGTTGACGGGCGCAATGCAGTGCTATGTTCTTTGTGGATGTAATCTACGCAGTAAGGCATTGTCATAGGCAAGAGGTGTACTTAACATCAGATGGATCACTTGTCCCGTTTCCTAGTTATTTAAAAAAAAAAGTTAATATTAATTTTAATTATATGTATGTATGTTCAGCTTTTGCTGCTTTTCCCTAAATACAACCCAAAGTAGTTGATCAGTATGCAATTTTCAGGGTGGTTTCTTTTTGTAGTGTATGGATTGGTCATATTAATTTACATAAAAGGTATATTGTCAACGTAAGCTTATAAAAATATGTGCACCATACTGCGCAATTTTAGATTCAACAATCACTGTTCAGCTTGTAGGCTTTCATGTCCTGTAATAAAAAAAAAACAATCGGTAATGGTCCATATCATCTACGAATAGAGACTCAAGAATGCTTTAAATAGTGCAGTGAGAGACATTTTTTCAACATTGGACAGAATATTATCAACCGAAATGATGATGATGATAACTCACAATAATTATGACATACCCGGATTTACCATAAAAATGGCTTCAAAATTAATGAATGCTTTTGATTATAAAACCCTTTTTATATCTTAATGATAAGAAAAAAGTAGGTTAGGTAAACGGTCACTGTAAAACATGTGACAGCCAAACAATAACGGCCATTGTAATGTTATAACAGCCTATTTTGCCTATCTCCAGGGCAAACCGCAGGTCTATTGCCACCTAAAGCTATCCGGGTGACAATGACTCGCACTAAACTAGCTCACAGAATCAACTGCTTCGAGCCGTCGCTGTATCTATCAACTGAGAATCATGCTATACGTTGTTATGTTTAACCGACTTCAAAAAAGGCTGAGGTTCTCATTGTATGTTTTTTTTTGTTACCTCAGAACGTTATTTATCAACCAATTTAAAACTTTTTTTTGTTTGAAAGGATATGATTCCCAATTGGTCCCATAGAATTTTTATTAAAATCAGACTGGTAGTTTGGCCTTTCAATAAAAAATCAGAATAGGAACAATTTTTCCTTTCCATTGAAAGGAAAAATTGTTCCTATCATCCTGAAATAGCGCACCCATACACTACGTCAAGAATTGGTTCCTAATTCTTAACATTTGTTTAGGTCATCTATATCTATCTTCGTTCCCATCATTGCGTAGATATTTCCCTTATTATTGCACCCTTACACGACTTTTAAATAGGGTGCCGTTGACGTCATGGTGTCGTAAGTTTTATAATGATAAAATAAAAAATAAAATTACTCTTGAAAAAAAAAAAAAGTTTTTTCAAAAATAACTTATTTTAAATTTAATCGTTCCTTTTTGTAGAACGGACTTGCTTCCGTGCTTCCTGGCCATGCTTCGGATGTTACGTTGAGCTGTCAGTCTTGGGTACTACTGCAATCTGTTTCCATAAAATCAGCATTGTCTTACTGCGTTATACTGTCCGTCCCTGTGACATTTTATGTTGTTGGAGTGTATCATAACGTTGAGGCTCAGTGAGAGCTCGGTATACAGCGAGTCATCCCAACCTTGTGCCTTCACCCGGGTTATTCAATAGACGGCGTTTTACCCCGTTTTTGTCGGTATTCAGATAACGATTATATAACGCAACGGACCTTGTTTGTTTTAATGGAAGCAGTTGAAGAAGAATGCTTGTGGATAATCTTACCACAAAATGTGATGATGGTGCAGTAGTTTAATTAATGTATTTCGTATAATGTTTTAAAACCAACATTAATTTATGTAGGTTAGATTTTATCACAATCACTTTGAACGTCCAAAACTAGTTGCTTGTTGGATCAGGCAATTGATTTTCGAGTAATGCACTTAACAGAGGAGAACGTAGTAGACCTCATTATTATGAAATTTTCTCAAGCCGCGACCGCCACGGCAAAGTTATCAGTAGCAGTAATTTTTTGCATTCCAAAAATTCTGATCTTGATAATATTGCTTTTCAATAACTTTGATTTTACATATAACATTTTCTATTAAATCTAAAATTTAATAAACCTTTAAGTCCTTTCGGGCTTATTATTTGTGTCTTTATTACCTGGCTATTTTCAGTACAGAATATTGCTTGATTGTAAACACAATAATTATAAACACATTTGAACAACACACACATTACTTACCAGACATACACATACACCACATACACACATTTTACTTTTTTTTATACTACTTGGAGACGGGACAAGCAAGTAGCGCACCTGGTTTTAAGTGTACTCTTGCCTATGACAAAGCCTTACTACATATGATGTGACCACATCCACAAAGAACATAGCCTACACGGCACTGCATTGCGCCCGTCAACTTGAGGCATAAAGGTGTTAAGCCTCACGTACCCGTAATTTCACCGGCAGCCATACCCTTCAAACCGAAACACAGCAATGCTCCTTGGTGGCTGAAATAAGTATGGTGGTAGTAATTCTCCGGGCGAGCCCTTTCACTAGGGGCTTCTACTAATCTTAAAACTAGCATTATTATACTAATAGCTCTTTATCATAATAAAAAAGTTGACTAATATACATTCTTAAATGTAGTACTTAATGAATCTCTGTCGAAATTGAAGGGGAGCGCAGATGTCTATAACACAGGCTTTTAGTCTAGCATAAGACATCAGATGCGAAACAAGATGAAAACGATCCTTTTTCAATTACATAAATTTATTTGACATTATTTTTTATGCTATGTTGTTTTTTATCTGGCTACTCCTTCCTACTGGCTACTTTCTAGCTTCGGATAGTACGTTAAGCTGTCAGTCACGGGAACTACTGCATGGAGTAGTTCATAAAAAGCCATGTCAGACGCCTATAGCTGTTACTCAACCCAATGTAAAGTAGGCATAGTTCTGAGCTTGACTGAATCCCAGTTCTCCGCGAAATCGTCAGCTATTCATAAATGGTAATTTTATTTTATCCTTTGTCATTGTTTCCACCATTCTTTCCAACAAGCTCGAGCTCTGTTTCCCGCATTATACGTTATTTATTTCCACGTTTTTGCACGTTAATAGTTCTTGACTTGTTTCATAATTTTACTAGCTAACCCTGAATTCTTACAGAGTACTACTAAATTACTACTCCAGATACCTGTATACCTTTTACCTGTAACTATTGTAGAAACGACTAAATATTTCAAGATAGCTAATTGATTCAGGCGTTATTTTGCGGAAATCCATATTTCAAAATTAAATCTGAAAACAGAAAAAATATTTAGTATTAAATCCGCCAAATCTCTCTGAAAAAATCAAATCGACACGTGTTGTCGCTCCGAGCTCTGCGCTGCAAGTATAAGTAGTAAGTAAGCATCTTGCAGCGCAGAGCTCGGAGCGACAACACGTCCACAGAGGGCTAGTCAGTGAGCAGCAAGACTATATTTCCTGAGGATGCCTCGTGTAGAGGCGAAACACGTGTCGATTTATTTTTTCAGAGAGATTTGGCGGATTTATTACTAAATATTTTTTTCTGATTTCAGATTTTATTTTTGAATATTTAAAATTTTGTTGAGGTAGGACAGCCTTCTGTATCTTACGTAGTTTAAGTATTATTCTATGCTTGTTTAAATAATTTGGTGTACAATAAAGTGTTATTCTATTGTTTTTTTTTTGTCCAAAGGTTCATTTTAAAGACTGGGAGACCGTTGCAAACTTAATTCAACTTTGTTATTTATACATTGTAAGTGGCACAAAAAACTTGAGCTACTAAAATAGTACTTTGACTGACAAAAACACTGAAATTTACGTTAAATAATGAAATCCCTTTTGGATTTGTGAAAAGATATCCCATATTTTTAATACTGTTGTCATAATGGCCTACCTACCCTTTACAATCACACGAGAATACCTACCTAAGCCAGACGTGCACAAAAATTATCCCATATTTTATTTTCCTGCGCCCCAAAGAACGTTGAGGATGCTTTATCCTGTCTCCCTGCTTTATCCGGGCTCATCCGGATAACGGATCACTAGATACGTATTTATATTTGCCGCTCTTAAGCTATCCGTGTGTAAGACTTTTATAATGAACATCGGACGATGATATTGTAAGATATATGAATGAAGCAAAGAAGGAATTAACGAACGAATAAATGAATAAAAATACTTTGTTGTACACCTTATAATTCAACTGCAAAACTAATTGTTTATATACTACGGGCTGTCTAATCGCTTCAAAACATTTTTTCATACTTAGACGTACTTTACGTAAAACCAAGTATCATTTAAGATTAAAATATAATATTAACAACCGACAAGGAGGCTCTCCTTTGAAACTGAAAAGATCCATGAATATACAAATGATGATTGCAGTAAACGTATAATTTTGCATTTGAAATGATGTTGTCGCCTTCGCCTTCCAAGAAAACCAAGGATTGAGAAATTCGAAGCTTCAAAGCAAAAAGAGCACGCAGCAAGTCCCAAGACGATTGAGCTTTTTAGTGTCAAACAAAGTCCTTAAAATGTCCCGACTTTCCAGTAGATTTAATCAGCCGATTACCTTAACCCTTCCCGGTGTCACGTTCTAAGGAATTTGTTCTGGAAGCTTCAACGTAATCCAAACAAATGACGTCGGAAGTAATATTAATGGCAACCTCAAGTCGCAAAAGCTAAGGAACAAAAGTAGTAGATGGAAAAATTCGGACATATTTTGGCTACGCTCATAGTCTACGCAATAATACTTGACTGCTCCTCCTTGCATCAGAAGCCTCATATCTGAGGGCCGTGACCTCCGCATAAGATCTTTTTGTTGATGATAGCGAGATATTGAATTCTAACTTAGGCATGCAGTGCATCTTCGACGAATGTGTCGAGTGCACAGAAGGTTATTACTTGACTACCATACCACCAATTTAATAATAAACATTACAAATGATTAAATAGTGTGAGACTGTTTGTATCACAAATAAATAAGTTTAAATGAAATCATCGTTTTTGAAATCCTTTGGGATTTTTAACTAGGAAAATGTGATTATTATTCAGATAGTGGTATTCAATGTATTTTTGTCATCTGCCCGTCTTCTGAAGTGTTTTAGTCGCCTTGTATACTCATATAGCGAAATATGGACCCCTTTCTATCCATGCGTGCATATCTTATGAAGCGACTACGGATTTGCACCAGTAGATGGGCAGCAGCCAGTACCCTATTATTAAATAGATTATAGTATTCCCCACCATGTGAGTGAGGTTAGCGCCCTGCTATGTATTTTCATTTCAGTCCATATATCAATGTATCTTTACATGTATGAATGTAATGCTACACGCATTACATTCATGTCATGGTATATTTATGAAAAATTGGTTTTACTCACGTTTTCAATCATTGAAGGCACCCCATTTTGTTGGAGAACCATAACAAGTTAGTGCCATCATCTAACCCTTGTTATAATATGTCTTATCATAGTCACGCAAGTTTTTACCTTTTCTTTTTACTGTAATCTAGTGATAATACATACATATCTGGAAGTAAGAAGCTCATACATCACGCTTAATTTATTCATCACATTATGTTGGAATTAACAAAGCCTTTATTCATTACAATCTGCCACAGAACGAGCTATTTAGTATATAAATTGTTTGCTTAGCGTTTCATTATTATTCTCCGAGATAATATTATCAATTTGAGCGCGCACCTGCGTACGTGGCATGGTAGGTAAGTGAACTTAAATGGTTTCGTTTGTTCCGAGGTACAAATTCATCAGGGTAAATATGGTAGAAGGGATTGTGACAGTGTTTTCTCGATTAGGCTTTTACGATATTAGGGATGGGAAAACTCGGGATAACTGGGGTATGCGGGTTTTAACAGAACTTATACTTAAATGACTATGTAGCTATTATTTTTTCCCTGGTATCAGACTTTACTGGCTGCTGGAATAGGCTCCTGACATGGCCTTTTAACGATCACTACTATATATAGTGATATTAAGCTTAAGCTCTAGATCTTAAGCTAAACGAGCTCTGAAAGCATGAAATCATCTTACTTAGTTACTTGATTGTAGTAACTAAGTAAGATGATTTCATGCTCAATGAGCCACTGTCAAATTGTCAACATGAGCTAAGTTTATACCTAGTTTATTAGTTATTTGAGATCCGTTCAACTTTTAGTGTACTTTAAAGTTCTAAGTAGCTTAGCACTTTGAACTTTATAACACCTTTTAGTTCTCAGTATTAACTAAAAAATGCTTCTGAAGTATTCGAATGCTTGATTTATCTGCTTTGTGTTATTGTACTAGTCTTTAATTAATTAATTTCTGAGCCTCCAAATCGGCGAGACGTATGTTCAGTAGTTTCAATAAATTGTAATTCAAATCGCTTATTTAAAAAGATAAGTCAATGTTACCAAAATAAGGGTACCTATTTTTTTCAATTCTTATGATTGATCTTATTAATAACATGGTTGTAATTTGTACATATTTCAAAACGAAATTATATACCTTTACTATCATTATTTTATTACCTAATAATCTTCATTTAGGTGATTAAAAGCCCACAATGACTTAACTAAACTGAGAACTAACTTCAGAGAGATGAGTTCATTTCCATATTCATTTTCGTCGATTGACCAACATTACCTATATACAAAAGGATATGCTCCTACATATAGTCACAGAAAAAAATCTTCACTAATAGACCTGCCACCTTCATCAATATTTGTGAGCATGTATAACCCTATTCTTATGATACGAATTTCCGAGTTTGAAGCTGCGGGTTCCGCGGAATCCTTACGAAAAGTGTCGCCGGATGACGTCATGAATATAGAGCACTCTTTCAGGATAATCTAAATAAACTGGCCTCGAGATTGCTACTGGGTGCTCGCAAGTTGACTCCATCAGTCTCTGTAGAGCCCACATTTTCTCTCCATTGTAAGTCAAAGAAGGTTAAAGTATAGTATGTTACGTAATTATGTATTAGTTTCTTATGAAAAGGCTCGTCCGGGAAGTACTAGCATCATATGTATTTCGACCGCCAATCAGCATTGATGTGTTTCAGTTTGTTGATGAGCACAATGTAGTACAGCGTAGGTCATGTTCTTTGTGGATATGACCTACGAAGTACCTTAGGCTTTGTTATAGACAAGGTCTGCACTTAAGATCAGGTGGGTGGCTGGCTGGTTCCTTCTCCATGCTGTTTTAAAAAAATGCTTGTTTTATGCATCTCCTTCCCCATACTTATACCCATAAGAAATTATGTTTCAACAATCGAAAAACACATCTAAATATATAAATACGTCGTGTAGCATCACGCAGTAGCACAGCCCAAGCCCGAGGTCCTAGATACTTGTCAAATTTAGGGTAGCCTCCTTTTGTAGTGTAGAGATGTACTATGAAAGGATTTACAGAAATTCTCACGAAATGACTTTTTTCAGTTATATAGGCGGTGCGTTGTCTGTCCAAACAGTAAAAAAGACATAATTTTCTAGATATTTCTTTTGATTACTGCGAATGACAATATATCTACACTGAAAACTACTGGTGAAAATATCCACACAAGATTGGTAGTTAACTAGATGTCTAGTTTACACAGTAGTGACCAATTTATCTGACGACCAATCACCTCAAACTACTCTTGGGTTAGGATTTCGTCAGGATTAAAATACTACCTTGACCGTTAGCTAAACAGATTAGCAAGTTTTGTAGTATTTTTTTACCCAACTGCCCCAGAACGCGGGTTATGATTTTCAAAAGTAGGTAACTCTGTATCGTTGCCACTCTCGGCTCTAAACCGTTTGTTTTGTCTAAATTGTGGGAATGACATGGGCAATATAATTCGAAGGATATTATACATAATGGATATCAAATGAAAGGTGCCAATTATTTAAAGATTGGCCATGTTTACGTTTTACGTAAATGTTTACGGTAATGTTTAAATTTTATACTTAGAGTTTAGTTCTTTCAACTTTCTACTAATTTCTTTATGTTAGTAGGTACTCTATCTAACGATGCTTGTGAATATCTGATATGAATGTAAACGGTCATCATTTTCCAAAGAACTTGTACGTTTTACGTCATGAAATGGAGAGCGCACCATTTTGAAATTCTGTTGCGGTGGCTAGATTGCAAAGTTTCAAGTCTTAAAACATAAAGTATCCATCTTTGCGAACTTTGTAATTCGTAATGTTTTTGTATGGTTCTTTTGTTTAAGAACTCAATTTAAAATCTGGCAATCTTACAAATAAGGCAACCCATTCTGTGAACAAATTGTAAAACCATTTTCGGTAATCAAAACCAAAGTTGGAACGTGCAGATAATACGCATTTCAGGTACCTTCTTATTATCTATATTTTATATAAAACAGTTAGGTATCTACCCGGCTTGTTTAAACGTAAACGAAACGTAAAATGTCACAGATCACGTAACTAATGTCACTGGGTGACAGCCGTCAAATCTGTCCGTGTTTCTTCTCAAGAGCCAACCCTTAGAATCCATGCCTCGAACAAGTTATCTACTAATCAAGTGCTATGTAATCCATCAATCTGCTCTACGGCTATGCTACCATATTCATCACCGCTTTGGTCTCGGATGTCGTAAGGTCTAGGTTAGTCTGGTCTAGGTTGTATCCTTGGAAAAGTCTGTAAACCAGAAAATATTTTCCAACACAATGACCAAGCCTGTAAATTTCGGGAAAATCCTCTAGTGATTATGTCCGTTATCCCACACTAGGTGGGGTCGGCACAACATGTCTTCTGTTTTTGTATCTAGAACCGCCTTTGTAGTCTAGTGGTTCACCCGGTGGTGTCAGATCTAGAGGTCCCGAGTTCAATCCCCAGGGGTACATTATTATTCTTGGTTTGATGGATGGTAGGACACTGTTTAAGTCCTCAAGGCTAGCTACCACCTCACTTTAGCCTGTCGCCATAACAACAATGCTTAATTGTTGTGTTTCGGCATTTATAGGTAAGATAGCCAGTTTTTCAGACTGTTTAGGATTCCAAGTGAAAGGTGCTTCCACTTTCGGCCTTAACTTGAAACAAGGTGAGATAAAGTCCGGAGCTGCTTCGACGTACGTCGCACGTCAGCTGACGTCAAACCTCCTTGGGAATACTTGGGTTGTTCGGGATGAGGGAATAAGGATATATCACGGGAGAATGATGAGTGTGACACTCAGCCAGAGCAGTCTGAGGTTGTATTCCTGCAAACCTTAGCTCTAGTTGGAGTAGCTCTGCCTGCTGCGCTGTAGGCTGTGGGTTCGATTCCCACCTAGGACAAACATTTGTGTGATGAATATAGATGTTTGTTCTGTGTTTTGGTGTTGGATCATTAGTACGTATGTATTTACAAAAAGTATTTAAGTATTCCATCCGTAATCTAGTTCCCATATTACTATGCTTAGTTTGGGGCTAGATGGCGCTGTGTAAAATTAATGTCCCGTAATATTTTATTTATTGATTTTTATTTATTCCGGCTAGATATCTGAAGAACCCTCTAAAATCCTTTAGTGTTTACAATGTTTTAGGCAAGATTCTGTTAAAAAAATATCTTTAATATATTCAAAACCATAAGCAGCGATCTCTCAATTGAAGAGTCTTGAGACAAAATACTTGAGTGCGAGTGTCGTTTATACCTACCTGAAACGTTTGTCCCTAATGTACAATCGTGAATCGAAAAGGGGATCGGATGGCTGTGCCTTGATCCGGGCATCCCGAATCGGCAACTAGGTTGTATCGTACTCAAGGGATAGGTAACCAGATTATGCTTAGGCTGGTTGGTAACTTTGTTTCGCAGATCAAATTTGTGAACTGATATCCATCTCCAGTGTGAAATAACTTGATATTTTTATATACTAGATGGAGGATGAATCTTTTTTTTTGTGGGTTTTAAATAAAATTACATTTTACTTGGCATGTTCAAAATACCGCCAAATCAATGAGCCATGATTATCATAATATAATTACGGCAATAATAAGAAATAAGATCTTGGCAGTCGCAATGAAAACCTTTCGTTATCAACCAGGTTGAGGAAAAAAATAATAGCCGGTTGCATCTTCATATTTCTGAAAACACACTGCGTGAGCCTCTTCGAGTAATGCAACGAAGGCATTTGTCATAAACACCGCACTTGACAGGTGGGTTGGTAATCAAATGTTTATAAAAATATAACGACAGTTGTGATGTTGTGACCTCGCTAATATATTTTACTCCGAGCCCTGGTGTGTGGTAGGCGAGGTGGATTATTCAAATTTCATGCTATTTGGACGTCGGTCGCGTTGTTTTAATATTTCGCGAGCCCTTGGCTTCGCGTCGAGTGGGGGAATTGTTGAAACAAGCTGGAACGTTTTGAGTAAACAAAAAGATACCTTTGTAAGCGAGGGTTTTGTTAGGACCTTTTTTAGGTTAACAGTCCAAAGCTTCTGACTCAACGAAAACTTTTCTTGCTTGGAGCCTAGCACTGTAAAGATTATCAGCGGGTTATGAAGCAACGGTTTACAAGTGGTTTGTATCTGTAGTGTGGGCTGTGTAACAGTCTTGGTATCAGACTATACGAGCTGCCACGTTGGGTGTTTGATATGACTCCCTAACTACTACATGAGCACTACCCGGGACAGACAGCTACTCCTTTTTCCAAACCAAGATGGAAACAAACATCTCAAAAATATGCCCAAGTTAGCTAGATAATGTATGCTATCAAGAAAAAAGGTTTATTACCAATCGTTTTGGTGGGCTACACCGGGCAACGGGTTACAGCTGAATGATAGCTGGTATTAAGACCTGTAAAAATACAGGTTAGCATCCACCAAACTGTTGAAGTCTGGCGCCAAGCAGTTCACATGTGTTCCGTCAGAGCAAGGAAGTGTCAGTGCCCGTCAGAGCATGTGCATATGTCGAATGCGCACATCGACCATCGAACCAACAACCTCCGGATCGGAAAGCGGCCACACAGCTCTAATGCTTAACGAGCTAATACAAATCATCGTTTTAATCGATGATTATTGTAAGCTCGTTACACAAATATTTCGTAATTGACTTTGTTTTGTATTTATAGTAACTTCAAGTCAATTTGCCAATTAATTCAAATTATAAATAAAAAAAAGTTTTGCAATCCTGTAAGTATTACAACACTTTGTACTAAGTTTAATTCAAATCTATTAACAGATAGACCCAAATTAATAGAAAAAAATATTGTATTGGCTTCAGTATCGATAATAGTTTTTCCTCCGATTGAATTTTTCAAAATATGTATGGTAATGTACAGATTTTGATCCATTTTATAAAACCATATGTACTACAACGGTAAAAATAAATTACCCACACGAATGTGAACTGCCTGATGTCCGTTTAATATTAAGTAAATATTTGTTGCAGATATATATTGTGTATAGCAAGTTAATATACAATGGACCAAAATATACTTTTGTCCATGATAATACTAAGTATCTAGAATATAATGCATAGTGTAAATTAAACTTACTATGTACAAAGGAAGCAGTCAGATCACATAAGGACCGTTACAAACGGCCTATAGGTAACTCAACTGTTCCAGACCAGTACCACAAGTTAATAGAATAGAGATGTATAGCGTTTATCATTTTCATTGCTTTTTTATTTTATCAAACAATTTGTGTTCCGAAGTGAAACGAGGCACCATTAGTGTGGATCGTAAATCGAGGATTTTATGTGACACGGCCACGAATGTTATGGATTGAATGCACAACACGTAAATATTGGTTGATTTGTAAGACATCAGCCAGCTCGTATACTAAGTGCTTTCCGATCACGTTCATCCACGTTTAGCATCGACAGAAAAAAAATCTCGTAGCAATAAAATACATTCGTATCAATTATGCTACGCAATAGAAAAGACGTCGACGCGCGCGTTGAATACGTCTATTCTCAATAGTTCACTTGGTCAGTTCAGTTGATTGAACTAGTGGGATTTATCTTCTCGGTTGTTCAGTTGACCGAAGCTATTAAGAATGTTCCTCAACTTGAGAATGTGTGGTACACGTTATACGGTTTTTGGCAAATTGTAGCTCTAAAGCACTCCTTCTCTTTTGGTCCCGGTGGGTGGTTCTCGAGATACCTATCTGTCCGACATCTGGCCAGAATCATTACGGGTAAACCCTAGACTATTCTAGCTGCTAGTGTCACAATTATCATTCAACCCGTGACATAAAATCATCATCCCTCCTCATCCTATTTTCTAGTTTACTAAATTTATTTAATTATTTTCCTCTGTTTGCACACAATTGAGTATTTTCAAGGAGGGTTGATCTAAGGTAGGCGGAACATGACAATACATCAAAATACATGATGGATTAAAAAACATGAAATTCGCTACTACATACAAGAAGGTGTATCTTTTGAAAATAATTCAAAAGATACACCTTTTACGATATTGGTCTAACTGACATCTTTACGTAAAGATTGCTCAGTTAGGATTTGAAAAATAAAATGAATGATTGGTGTTGTATAGTATGTATTTACAATAGTAAAAGTATTCAACTATTATATCCATAATCTAGTTCCCATGCCACGCTTTGCTTAGTCTGGGACTAGATGTAGTGCTAGGTGAAATTATTGTACTGTTATATTTATTTATTTATTATACATTCACAAAATACTGGTTTTTAGTGTTGTTGTTAAGTATGGTGCTTAGTAGGTATATGGATATAAAATGGTAATCTGTTGGAGCAAGGTCCGGGGAGTACGGTGGATGTCTTAGACATTCCAATTGAAGCTCCTCTAATTTGGTAGTCGTCTGTTGGGCCGTGTGTGGTCTAGCGTTGTCTTGAAGCAGCAGTGGCGTAGAGCGATTGAAAAGTCACGGTTGTTTAACAGCGAGCTTTTCCATCATGGTTTGCAGTTGCTGACAATAGACATCAGCCGTAATCGTCTGACCAGATTTAAGAAAGCTATAGTGTACGACACCGGCACTAGTCCACCAAACGCTTAGCAGTAACTTTATTTGAGTCAATTTTCGCTTGGGGCAAGATTTTGCTGGTTCACCAGGGTTCAGCCATTGCGATGAGCGTTTACGATTATCGTACAGGATCCACTTTTCATCACATGTAATGATCCGATTTAAAAATCCTTCATTATTGTGCCGGTTGAGTAATGTAACGCAGCAGTCGACGCGCGTTTGTCGGTTTGCTTCACTCAATTCATGAGGTACCCACCTTTCAAGCTTTTTCACCTTCCCAATTTGCTTCAAGTGGATTAAAACGGTTTTGTCACTAACACCGCAGCCTGCAGCTAACTGTGATGTGGTTTGCGATGGATCTGCTTCCACAATAGCCTTCAATTCATCATTATCGACCTTGGTCTCCGGCCGTCCACGGGGCTTGTTCTGCAGGTCGAAATTTCCAGAACGAAAGCGATGAAACCAAAAACGCACCGTGTTTTCTTTTGCGACACCACCACCATACACATCATTAATCCTTCGAGCCGTTTCTGCAGCACTGGTGCCACGGTGGAACTCGTACTCGTAAATAATGCGATATTTTAAGTTTTCCATTTTGTGAAATTAGTGACGCAGAAAAAAAAAGCAAAAGAGAAAAAAACAAATGAATCACGGTTTTCGAAACACAAATGCATGAGTAAATAGCTGTTTAAATTTGAATTTGGAATTCCTAACCAAAGAGGAGATATTTAAGATCAAAGTGGCCAGTACGACAAAACGCCAATTTCATATGCAAGGACCTAATATTATAGATCAATAACTTCACACAGCGCCACGGAACGCAATAACGGATAGAACACTCACATATTTTTTATAAAAAAAGGTGCGTAAGTTAGTTACTTAAGATACAATATAAGATCTAAAACACTACCTACGTTCATCACACAAATGTTTGTCTCTGGTGGCAATAAAACCTACAACGAAAAATTTTTACGGCACAATTTGTTTTTAGCTATAATTTACTCAAAAGAGGTCCATTATCATTATTAATATCCACTTCCTTGTTTCATCATCAGATCAGCTTGACATCAAATGTTTTTAATATTGTCATCCCATTTTATTATTATTTAACACTTATAAGATAATATAAGGTAGAGATAGAGGTAGAGGTAGAGATAGAGGTAGAGATAGACACAGAGACAGACATAGAGATAAAGGTAGAGATAGAGATAGAGATAGAGACTAACACAGAGACAGAGATAGAGGTAAAGGGTAGAGGCAGAGGTAATCTCTATCTCTACCTCTATCTCTATATCTATATCTATCTCTACTTTTATCTCTATCTCTGTCTCTGTGTCTCTCTGTAGATATAGATATAGAGATAGAGATAGAGAGAGAGAGAGAGAGATAGAGAGAGAGAGAGAGATAGAGATAGAGATAGAGACAGACACAGAGACAGAGATAGAGATAATTGATTTGCATAGAACATGTGTACATAAGATGACAGGTACCTTGTGTTTCGCTAGTGAGGACACATCATGTTTTACCGAGCGTCGATGTGCAACATTGAGAGAGTGGCATGCTCAAAACATTAAAATATTGAATAATAAACAAGTCAATAAGAGGCAAATAAATATAATGTCATCAATAAAATTAAATTAAAGTTTAAGAAACACATTATATTAAATAATGACAAAAATAATTTTATACATGTTAGGTCAGCCACGTTACAACAAGAATTATAATTAAAATTTATCATTTAAAAAATCATCTATTTTATAATAACATTTGTCAACGAGTAATTTTTTTAATCTAACTTTGAATAAATTGTTATTTAGGTCTCTATTACTCTTCGGTATCTTGTTATAGATTTATAGAGCCATGCATACTACACTATTTCGCAGCAAAGCGGTTTTTGATGGGTGTAAACAGTCTATCCAAACGATAAGATTTGATTTGATTTGGTTTAATAAGACTCAAACCACTTGAAATGATGTGCCACTTAAAATAGGTGCAGGGTGGAATTGACATAATAGAGAGAAATAATAATAAGATTACATGAACATCGTCTTAGTGACGAATCATAAAGCTGAGTCTGGCCATACATCATTTTGGCACATACATCTATTTATTTATGTGTATACCTTCGTTTTGTTTGTAAACATCATTTTTATTTGTATTTATGTTAAAATTGTGATTATTATTATTATTGTAAACCACTATTTCTTATTTCTTTATGTGTCAAATAAATATTATTCTATTCTATTCTATTTTATTCTTATCATAATACGGTACTGTAAAAAATAATTTGCCCTGAGTGATTGACTGAGTGACTAACGGCACAGCCAAACCCGTTTATGCTAGCTACTTTAAATGTGTGAAACTCTTTAAATTGGAATGTGAGAATGGAAATAATTTAAATTATAATAGGTACAGTAATGCAACAAAGATGTCAAACTAGTACAGTAGTCTCCGAAGAAATTTTCCCCAGTTCCCCCGTCAAACGTTCATGTGACCTATTGGAAAAGTTTTCAATGAGAAGAGAATCTTCACAACTAAAGGCTTTTTGGGTCACGCCATCTCGCGACTTCAGCTGTCAAATACTGTGACATAATTCGGAAACTGAGACCTCACTACGAAAATCGAACGTCATATACGAAATAACTGTATTTTTTGTATTTTAAAACGTGCAATCCATCATCGAATCGTAGTATGCCTCTTTTTAAGCCTAGAATATGAATTACCAAGGCAAGCAGTGCTTTTGAAAGTATTCCTGTAGCTAGAGCGGTTTGTACATTCCCGCGCTTCAAAAATGAAAACCTTTTAGCTAGAAATTGACTACAATTTATCTTAAATAAATTGGTAAAGTTTGATTTTACTTTTCCTTACTCTATAAATATATCAAAATACAAATAAATTGCTCTCGTAACTCAATTTTAAATATTAGTAAGTATAAGACACAGATAAAATGCCTACAAATCATTTTAATTTAGCAGGAAATTGGTTTTAGCTTTTCATCCGTCCGGATTTCTCAAGGTAAAATGATTTCACATTCCTTGAGCAAGCGTTGTTTTTATTGCATTCAATCTGATTCAAGCATATCCGCCACGACAACTTTTTATATTTTGTTTATGTAGTAAATAGATCATTAGTAAGTACAGACTACAATTGCCGGACCACTTAGATTTCTGAATCAATTCCTCCAACTCAATCCTCGTAAAAGCTGTCAAGGAATCTCACCAACAGATGGCACCAGCTTCCTTCTGTACATTATCTACTCCTTTACTGCAATTACCTATCCGCCCGCCAAGCATTATGACAAAAACCCTACAGATTTAGAGAGGACGTTTAACAAGCCTCATAGATCAGTTGATTGTAGCTGTCCTGCCGAAGGTTGTGGGTTTAATTCCCACGCGGGACACTGTTAGTTTGATGAATATAGATGTTTGTACTTAATTTGGGTGCTTTTTTTTGTTTGTCGGGGAAATTCCGTCTTAAACTTCATCGTACCTGTTTAAAGTGATGTTAAGGCCTAAGGTAAGCGCACTTCCCCCAAATGCCTCAATAGACTGAGGAGCTGGCTGTCAGACCTCTAAATGCCGGAACACAACGATTTAGAAGTTGTTATTGCAACAGAACAGACTTAGGTAAGATGGTGGTATCTGGCCAGGTGGAAAAAACAAAGTCCTACCACCAATCAAACCAAGCACAATATTGTATTCCTGGTGATCTCTGGATCTGACACCGGTGTGTATACAACGAGACCACAGAGCCGGCTTTATTGTAACAAAAATAATATTATGTAAAGTAATCCATCTGTAATATAGTCCCCATATTACAAGGTTTGCTTTGTTTAGGGGATAGATGGCGCTATATGAAGCTGATGTGTGTGATACTATTATATTAAGTGATACAATATATCACACACTAATAAATACTACGTAATGTGAGCAAGTTTTACAAATATCATTGGTTACTTATGAAACTCAATGTAAAGCTGCATTGAAATCCGTGATCACTCCACCATACTCCGCTAACATGGCTTCAGCGCGATACCTGACTCTGAACGCCACTTGAAATTAGCATCCAATTTGCTTAACTGGCGTTAATACGAGCTTAATGTGTAAATTTGACTTGAAATAAGTGCCTTACGCCTTACAGTTTATGACGTAAATGCATTTTAGACGGGTAAATTCCATATTTTAGTATGCGGTTTTTTACCAAAACCAACGATACGGCTGTATGATGATAGTTGCCTTCCGTTTTTGACGTTTTGTATCAAAACCATGAGCCAGAATCTTGAAAACTACACCAATTGCAAAGTTTTGAACGTTACACCACTTTAGAGGAGCTCTTGTATCTCAATTGTATTACCAGAAGAACTGCAAGGCTTTCAGTAAAGTTTCAGTGAATTACATAAAGGCGGACAAGTAACTGAACATTTGGGGCTAGGCCAAGCTAGGTAGGTATTTAGGTCAATGCTCACCGATACAGCCTTGATGCCGTAGACCTACATGCTGTTTGGAAAATTCAGACTAGATTATTAAATAGAATTCACCTCGCTGTACTTTGCACTACATTCCTTTTTTTCAATTGTATGCTAGTTTGTGGACAGTTTTATATATGTGAATTGTCTTTTGCACACGAGAAAGTTTAAGCGTCTTCGCGTCAGAGCTGTCTCGTAGTACATCATAATATCAATGAGTTTTCTAACTCGGCTTGATATGGAAAGAATATGTTTTATTGAAAGGCAAAGCCTTTCAATAAAACATATTCTTTCCATGGTCCACGATTACTCCCAAGAAGCAAAGGCTAGCATTCTCTAGGGTACATGTACAGGTATCTACAGTACATCATCATGCACCTATAAGCGTGATTTTTTATTATTGATTGTAATTTTATGCTTAGTTTTTGTTCTGTTGTATTTTATTGTACTTTGTAACATTATACTTATCCGTAGAGCGAGAGCACTGGTGACCTGTAATACAGGTTTTTTTTAAAGCCTCTCTTAGGTGCCAGTCTCTCTCGAAGTAGGTATCATTAGGTATTTTTACATTTTATTTAAGTTACTGTATTAGGATTGAGATACCTTGTGTGAGAGACAAATAAATTAAAATATTTTTTTTATTATTATTATGTACAGTTTACTTAATGTAGTGCCACAGCTGTGTAATCGTACTATACAACCGGAACGGGGTCTAGACGCTAAGGTTTTATGAAAGCAAAGGTACTTTGTTTTATCCGCATTCAATGTAAGCAGGTTAGATTAAAATTCTTAAGTAAACTTAAGTACTCAAACACCTACTACAAGAGTAGCGTGTCTACGACGCGTTTTTGTTGTTTTTCACTTGCAAATATTTGACCTGGGTAGTGAAAATTTAATGTTATGTTTAGCTTTTAGCTTTTTAATTAGGTTAATCACCACTTAAGGCGCGGTCAACAAATTCCGTTTGTGCCAGATTTATGGATAGCTATTTTGGAAGATTAACTTTGCATATTACATACATATTACATTTTTATTAACTTTACAATTCAATAAAAACAGGGTGTCCTTAAGACACGAAAAACACGATAGATTTGAAACTTTTGTATTACAGGGAAACATTTTATTATCTCCTTCTCTACGTGACACAGAGCCCCATCACTTTTCATCACACTTAAAAAGTTTGCGGATCAGAATTTCAAAACCCTTCCATCCACTCTACTCGATACAGTGCCCCAACACTTTTTGTCACACCAAAAGGTTGCGGATCATTGAAATTCTGATCCACAACCTTTCATTAATTTTTATTCATTATGAACATTATGAAATGTTTCACTACAAACAAGTTTCCAGAGTACTTAAAGGTTCCTTTTAGACAAGCGTGCTCCATCTTATGCCACATCTTTACTTGTTTTTCCAGTGAGTTGGTGGTCAAACGCTATCACCATCATCAAACTTTAGGATAAACTCAACTGATGCAGGCGAAAGCGTGGCCAAGAAATTGGCTGTATTGCCACGCTGAATAGCTATGCTGATTCACTTGTAACTGCAATCAAAATTCCCGCTAAAGTTTTTAATTTTAATAGCCCGGAGGGCACCGTCTTCGAACGGGCCTAAAGTTCCCTATAAAAGGCTCAAATAGTAGCTCTGTGAAGACAACGACATTTGCGCCTTTTAACGATCCTTGGCCGAATCAGCCGCAGCCCCAGCTTGTAATGGCGCAAGGGTAGGTAGCGTCTAGCATTTTTAGTTTGCCATTGTTTATGACCTAAACTAAATATCAGGCAGAAGCACACCTATTATTATTTGATAAGCATCTGTCACTGCGAATTTCCTGGAGGTGACAGCGATCGTGAATGAATGAGTTATCGGCGTCGCATCTGACAAGGGTCTGTGATATTAGTCCGTCCGATATTATTGTATCGTGATGTTATGTTACTGTGACACGTATAGGTTTTGTTCATTCGCATACATTGTTTTGCTACCTTAGTACGGCATTGAAATAACTGTATGCAAAATTAACTTCATAAAGTATTGTATGAGAAACGTAGGATAAAGCCCTTCATGTCATATCTATTAAGGTAGACAGACAGATTTTGGTCATCCCTTGTTTTAAATTACATAGCATAGTACATTTTGTACGATATATGGCAGTCAAGTAGGTTTCTATTAAAAAGCGCTAGCAAAGTTTAATGCGTGTGACTGAACAAAGCCAAAGATTTTAATAGCTTTCAGTGTTGATATAAATACCTAACTAAAATGGGAGAAGGGTAGCTCATTATAATTAGGGTGAGGCTCTGAAGTAACGCTCACTCGGTTTGTTATTCTTGTTACTTTTTATGTAATAGTTTGCTCAGCGTTTCGTTACATTTTTGTATCAATGAAAAGAACGCTTGCCAGCGAAGGTTTTTTACAGACCTTAGTATATAGAATTCAAAAGTATCAACGCGCGCCATAGGATTTCATAGACCACGGTGACTCACTAGTGATATTTTTAAGCCTATCGCTACCTTAATGGTATAAAAATAATTAATTGTCCCCGAATACCTACGCAGTGACTTTCAGAAAATATTTTGTTTAAGTAATATCAGATTTCACAAAACATGCCTTCATGATTTCGTAGGTGGATTATTAGCCTGTTTCTTGGAAACTCTTTTACGATAAACAATAACACAATATTGTACCAGAATGTGTGAACGTTTAGGTAACACAAAGCTATCCATTATTTCACGAAAAAAGATAATATTGACAAAGTGTTACTCCCACTACGTCTCAAGTACGTGGGATACATCTCTTTTTAATTTATATTGCCCTATTCAGGGCTCTTCAATAAAGGAGAGGCATGAAAAGACGTCATTTAGACAGACCGAGCAAGATTGATGACAGTTTCCATAAAATACTGCTATTCACTCAAAAGCCCGAGTAAAAACTTCGCTTTTAACAGATTTGCAATATTTTACACAAAATGTTTATATTTATCATTCTACCGTACTAGCATTATGAGGTCATTACATAAATTGTAATGGATAAAGAGTCTCTTAAAACCTTTATAACTTCGTTACACTCTAGGGAAAATATATTTCATGGTTATTTTTTCTTAATCTCATTAAATTGAAGCCATCTTGTACTCGTATAATTTTCAGAGATCTAAATCAGTGTCATAGCAGTTTTTCTTATAAGTTTTTTTTATCACGCTGGTGACCCTTTTGGCCTTCATCTCATCTCGTTTAAATGTTATGATAAGGCCGAAGGTGGATGCGCACTTCACCCGGAACCTTCAACGATCTGAGGAGCTGGAGATCTTACATGCCGGAACCCAACATTTTGTTTGAATTGTTGTTTTGGCGACAGAATTAGGTTGCTAGATGTTGGTAGCTAGCCAGGCCACCAACCAAACGAGGCACAATATTGTACTCTCCATGGTCATCGAGCCCTGGACCTTTGGATCAGACATCGATGGGTTGAACCACTAGACCACAGAGGTGGTTAAAATGTTTGTGAATGACTTTTCAAGCAACTAATTACAACTAAGTGCTTAGTTTAGGTCTAGATTGCGATGTGTCAAATATCAATAGCTATATTTTTGCCGGTGGCAGTTTCCTCTTCGTGTACCATCGTAATTTATCAGCTTTTCCAGAACTGAGTGATTGTTACCAGAAATTTGTCCCATGGTAGGTAGCTAAAGTAAGCAAATTGCAATCAAAGTCTCATAGCTAAACAATTCCAATAAAATACCAATGACGTCAACTGAACGAAATTAAAAGCAAACACAATGTTGTTTACAACTGATTCTAATCAACGACGCACTCTCCTACTGTATACCTCACCTCAGCTCTTTGCTTGTTTAAAGGTACTTTGCTCATCTGCAAAGTCAACGATGTTGTTAGATGAGATTCCTTCAATGGCGCCTTTTAATTTTTTTTAAAAAAAGAGCCTTTACCCAATGAAAATCAAATTTATAACACTGTAAGATAATGACATAAAGCTGCCGTCAAAATTAGGGCATGCATTTTTTTTTTTAAGAAAATTAATTATTTTTTATTGGTGACCATTAGCTTCCTTGAAAAAAAGTATAGCTGTGGTCTAAGATGGAGTACTCTTGTCTAAAACAAACGTTTCACTCTGGACTCTAAGATTTCAAAAGAGTCCTAAGGCTCTGAGCCAACTTCATTATCCCCTTTTACTTGTTTCAGGTAATGTCCTGCGAATCGGAATACTAATTGGTATCGTCTCCTTCACGGATTGCGACGTCGTTGAACCATCTGCTCTCGAAAATGACGTTTCCAAAGACAAAATCGCGCCAATGTCTCAGAAAGACAGTTTGATGTACCAGAAAGATGTTCAATACTACCAAAAAACTGACCCATATCACCAGAAAAATGGGGTGATGTACCATAACGATGCTCAAATCTATCAAATCAGCGGTTTGAACTATCCTCAAGATAAACTTATGAATCAGAATGATGTTACTATCAACCAGAAAGATGCGTTAAGGTACCAGAAAGATGAGCCTATACCTGAGCCCGAATCGCTTCCAGTGCTGCTTGGCAATGATACGAGATGCAGGATATCGGAGTACCAGTGTGCGAGCAAGAAGTGTGTACCGGTGAATAAGTTCTGTGATGGCACGAACGACTGCGGGGATTCATCGGACGAGCCGAGATATTGCACACGTAAGTAACCAGGGCCCCAATTCTGCTAAACCATCATCGTTATTTCCTAAAAAATATGAATATATAGTATAGCAGAATCACGGGCAATTACTACATATTTTAGTGAGATTCAAAGCATTGTTGAGATGAGTCAAGAATAGAGTCTGCGATGAAGTGAACCTTCCCAGAACTGAACTTCCAAAACTTAAATGTAAATTTTACCTTACGCGGAAGACAAGGTAAAACTTTGATTATGTTTGCTTGGTATCTCTCTGCATAATCACTTACCTACTCATATTGAGAGCAAATCATACATATAAAGGCAAAAAAATCTAATCTTATCTTACACTAATATAAAATGCTAACTGACTCACTGATAACAACGCACAGCCTAAACGGCTAATCGTAGAGAGATTAAATTTGGAGGGTATGTTTGTCTTGATGCGAAAATTAGTGCTAAGAAGGGCATTTAAAAAATTCGTACCCAAAGAGGTTCAAAAAGGGTTTGAAAGTTTTCATTAAAAGTATGCCCTAACTCTGGAACTGTGCACGATAAAAGGTCAAAATTATCATTATAGACATATGAAATAGATAGAACGTGATTCATAGTTATTTGTTTTTTTAATAATTGAAGGGCAGGGGGTCCTTTTATGAGAAAAAAAAATAAAAAACATTGTTGTTGTACACGTGGTTTCTATAATAAACTGTTGTTTATTGAGTGCTCTTTATGCAATGGATGAATGTCAAAACTACCAAGGTCTGATGATGGAGTGGAATCAATATAAAGGGGGTTTTTCAGTAAATAACAGTAATACATATTAAGAGCGTTGCGCATTTAAAATTATTGTATGTGTGATACTCTTCTACGAACCATGTAAACCAGGGTCTTACGATGATGACAGCGGAACTCTTAAATAATGCATGGTATAATAGTCGTGCTTATACTTTTGGAAATCGGTATAACGAGGCATTCAACGACAAATGTTTTTTTTTAATTTACCCGGTTGTAGCAGTCGTAACAGGCTTAAGAATCGACCCCCTCCAACTCAGCCTATGGATGTCGTAAAAGCCGATTTAAGGGATCTCACCAGAGGAAGCGGCAGCTTCCTGCTGTATGTTACATAACACCAACCCGCCTGCCAAGTGTGATGATTATGGCAAAACCCTCCCGTTTTTGGAGGAGGCTCTGTCCAATATCCAATTTACCACTACATAAATGTGCTGTTGACGTGACTGTATTTACGACCCTTGACTAATGTAACTTGACTACTTGATACGCAGTAGTTCTTAATAAAACCGGCCAAGTGCGAGTCGGACTCGCGCACGAAGGGTTCCATACCATCTATATATATAACATTCAAAGTCCTGACTGACTGATATATCAACGCACAGCCTAAACCGCTGGTCCTAGATACATTAAATTTGGAGGGTGTGTTCTTTGTGATGTGTAGGTATCCGCTAAGACACGTTTTTTAAAATTCCACCCCTGACGGGGTAAAAAAGGGGTTGAATTTGCCATGAAACTTTTTATTCTCTGGGTCTATTGACACGAAAATTGGTATACATTATCTTCAATTAAAGTTATGAGACATGTGTATCACAGTTATTATGAAATCATCCCCAAGGCCAAGCGTGAGTTGGACTAGCGTGACCACTTCATAAAACCTAAATTCAATTCAAAAAACCGCTCGGTGTGTTTTTTTTTTGTACGAAGGGTAAATACTTGGCCTTCATATCACCTGGTTACAAGTTGAGATATGGCCGAAGGTGCACTTCACCCGGAATCCTCAACAAACTGAGGAAGTGGCTATATGACCTTTAAATGCCGGAACATAACAATTTTAGAATTGTTATTATGCCGACAGAATTAGGTACGATGGTGGTAGCTAGCCATGCGGACTTAAACAAAGTCCTACCACGAACCAAACCAAGCACAATATATTATACTCCCCACGGGGATCGAACCCGGGACCTTTGGATCTGAAATCGGTGGGTTGAACCACTAGACCATAGAGGCGGTTAAGCCGGTGTGTGTGACAGAACTGCACTTGACTGGTCTGACAATTTGAAAAAATGATAAAAACCATTACGCGAACGAAGTCGCGGGCATAAGCTAGTAATAATATATTATGGAACTGTTTTGACGTTACGTATGAAATAACTAAAACCAGATGAGAATGCCATCAAGCGCTGCCTCGTCATAAAATAATAAAAAACATTCCAATCGTCCACACTGAAAGACTGACTTGTCCATAAAGTAATAAGCCTGAATATTGCGTAGGCAAACCAATAACTTACCTTCCGGGTAAAGCTGTCCAATAAATTATGCATGTATTAGAACCCAAAGGATATTTGATTCCATTCATATCGTAAATATGGTTCATCTGTCGGTAAAAGCAGGTGGGGTCCAATTTTATCACAATACTTTTCTTTAGGACTTCACATGACGTGGCGGCAGCTGTGAGTGGACGCAACGACGCCGTGTATGTCACACTCCTACTATAAAACGTAAAAGTTGACCTACACATCTGGTGTAGATGAGGCTTGGAAAATAAGATAAAATTCCCAATATGCCGCGCCGCTAGCATGATGTAGCTCAGCCACTATCAATGACGTATGTTAGGTATGCAAAGCATCTCAATTTTCTCATTACTAAGCATTGTATCTCTTTGCGAAAGCTAAAGAAAATTCCATCAAATCGTGGTTAATAATGTATTGAGTAATATTCTAAGTACATTATCTTTATTTGTCGCCAAGCAGTGTTGCTGAGTTTCAGTGAGTTATAGCTAGTAGTTCGCCCCAAACTGAGATCTTGTGATGTCTGGTTTCTATTTGGTATTTAACCATGGGAATAATCTCAGCACAAAAGAAACTACCAACGCTACGCAAAAAGTGTGTGTTATTTTAAATCTTACTCTCAGCCCAGGTGCCTAGTACTACCTTAATACTAACCTAGTACCCTGTAGAAGTGACGCTGTTGTTATGAATATACTCTTTCAGAAAATGTAATATTTTACCGTTGAAATACGGCGATAGAATTGAAACCTTACCATTGCCGCTGAGTGAGGATTTATTGGTGCTCTAAGAAATAGTCTGCGTTGGGTAGATTTTACTTACAGAAGATCAATTGTAGTTTGTTTCGTTCGAGGGTTGTGTTTTTCGAGAGGATGTGTGTACCTAGGTATTTATTGGTACGGCAAGGGAAATAAATATATAGGTACGTTATTATTACAATATGGGGTATCACATGGAAGGACATGCCGGTTCTAATTGATGGATTGAGCGAAACGAACAAGATATCCAAGTCAAGCAACGAAATCCGGCACTGTATGTATGTATATATGTGGCAATGTTAGTGATGTCATAACTCACGATAAATGTTTATTTATCGTGAGTTATGTGTACAGTGCCGGATTTCGTTGCTTGACTTGGAGATCTTGTTCGTTTCGCTCAATCGATCAATTAGAACCGGCACAATACTATATATATATAGAACAATATTGTAGCAAGGGAATTTTGATAACTGGGTTGGTTTATGACATATTGGGATGGAAAGTGGTAGGTATTGTACCTACCACATTTTTTGAATGGTTGATCCGATCAATTCCAAACATTGAATTTGCAGAGATACTCATCAATCGGTGTAATCCGATTTTTTTGAAATTTGGGTAATTTTTGATAATTTATCAAATATAGTTATTTTACTTTCTCACCCCTATTAAAAAGTATTCCCTGAAACCACCCCAGTATTGACATTAAAGGTAGTACCGAACGAGTCGTCGAAAAAATCTTGAAGAAATGATATCATGACAGGGTTTAGACAGCAGCTTTTTTTTGTATGTTTGTCCTCAATAGCTTGCAAGATAGTGACGTGAGGGTATTTGTCTTCTTATGTTAATTAAAGCTGGTCAATTTATAAATTGTTTTTTACTTAGTAAGGATGCCAAGCTTAGGATGTCGATAACTTTTGGAATGGGTTTGATTGCGCACGTCCCACGACAAAATAGCCCATTAATGTCCACCTAAACGAAGAATTAACTTCCTCCAAAACTATTTGGTTTGATCATACTTACTCAAAGTCAAAGTCAAAGTCAAATATATTTATTCAGTAAGATTTTTTATGATCATTTTGGAACGTCAAATCTACCGCCTGTTCGGAATCGCGACCAGCGCACAAGGAGAAAGGCAAGAACCTCGGGCTAGTTTCTTTTTTTATGATCCATTACAATAGCTTTAAATTATCTAAATTCATTTTTTTTTACCGCGCTTGGCAGACAGATTTGTGTTCCCAGTTAAAGTTTTGGTTATACACAGAAGGAAGCTTGTTGTCTTTTTGGTGACCCTGTGGTCGACTTATACGACATCCGTTGGCTGGAGTATATCTTTTAACCACGTTACTTACGTACTACATTAAAAGATCTATAAAAATATTGCCTTGATATTCAAGGAAATATTTTTAAAGATCTTTTACATATATCAACCTAATCATATTAGTAAGGGACGACTTAGTTTTAACCTTTTGTATTCTGCCCACCCCTCCTTTGTCATACGTTAAATCCTATGGTGCTTTTCATAGAATAATATAATAGCAACGAGAGTGCCTTGAAAACTCGTGTAAATAGAGAGATTGAAAAAAGTATGCTCAGAGAAAGGTGTAATGAAAGCACACTTAATCGCCTGGGGATCGGAATGAGGGATCCTGGAAGACGTAACCCCTTTTATCGGTGTGTTGATAGCATAAGCTCCGTGATTAAATAACTGACACAAACCAGACATCACGAGATCTCAGTTCGCGGCGAATTACAAGTATGTGTATTTTAAGTACATTGATTGAAATACTTTTCAAGGCAATGTTTTCGTCAAACCATGAAGTTAAAAATTTTGGTGTATAGTGTAGAGTTAACAGTTTTACAAACTGTCGTAGTAAAAAAAAATAGCTTTGAAATTATGCTCAGAGTAAAAATATATCAGCCAAGGGCGGACACGAACACCATGTGTTTCGCACATCGCGTTTGTTGAATGGAGGATTTTTGATATTTTTTTATCTTACTTGTTGTTTTAACTGTCAGTGAAACATTTCAACTCTTCTAATTGCGGTTCATGAGATACACAGCCCACTGACAGATATACGGATGGATAGCAGAGTCTTGGTAAAAGGGTACAAATAGCCTTTTATCAAGACTCTGCTATCCTTAATAAAATGGTATGGTGAAGTCGGTTCGATTATATTTGAAAAAATAACTTATGATTCGATTTTTTCGTTGTAAAACCTACAAAACCACGACGTCTACTACACCCTATTTAAGAGTCGTGTAAGGATGCAATGGAAACGAAGATAAATACAGATGAGCTAAACGAATGTTCAGAATTTTCGTTGTCATTATCCTGTTTTTTTATTTAAAAGAAGAAGTTGATGAAGTTGAAGTTGTAGTTGCTAAAAATCGTATTGATCACGTTGGTACCCTTTCAGTGCAAAACCCTAACAGCAAGGTTTGGTTTGAAAATCCACGGTGGTACGGGTATGGTGCCTCCGCAGCGTGATTTATCTCACTGCGGTTAAATGACATGAGCTGGCGAGGGTTTTGGCAAAGATTTGTTTGGGTTTTGGTTTATATTTCTACTGTTATAATAAATCGCTCCCTATATTTCCCTATGTGACAATTCGTCGATTCTGCCTACCCCTCTGGGAAACAGCCGAGAGTACTTTAGATGTATTCATGTATACATTTGTGTTATTTCTATTTATTTAGGTAGGTGTGTATCCCACCAATTTAAATCAGTCGTGACGGCTCCGGAATTAAATATGGCCTCCTTATCCGCCCGTGGATGTCATATGAGGCGACTAAGGGAAGGGCAGCAGCATTCACCTGAGCAATGATACTGATCGCAGCGATAACACAACCCAGCCTGCCAGGCGTGGCAAATCGTTCTTGGGCTTCAGGGGACCCATTTCAATAATAAATTGTAATACGTTCTAAACATCCGGCAAAAATCCCTTTCGATCATTTCGCTGTCCTTCATTCAGTAAATCCGCTCAAGTGTGAAATAAAAATCCAATAACATGTGAGGTGACCTATCTACCTGCGACCTACTAGTAGATAAATTTCCAATTTCCATTTGGTCTTTTGAACCCACGTACATACATAGGTACAATTGCAACTTAAATCATTTATGATCCCAAATATAAGCCTCACAGCTCAGTTGGTAATAATTTTATTAATTTACCGGCTATACAACATCATCAACATGAAAGATATCGTATACAAAAGCCATCCATTCTTCCATCCTATGATCCATACTGGATATGGATGGATGGAAGTTTGCGGGAAGTATGAGAGTATACGGGAAAGTATGGAAGCACTCATAGGTCAAACATACATAAACATTCGAAAGTGTCTTTGCTTGCACCTATTTTATATTTTCTCAAAAGACTTTTTTTATTGTACGACGGGGAGGCGCTTGACCTTCATCTCACCTGGTTGCAAGTTACGATAAGACCGAAGGTGGAGGCGCACTCCTCAACAAACTGACACAAGCCAATACTCAACAAACTGAGGAACTGGGTTTCTTACCTCAAAAAGTCGGAACACAAAAATTTTTGAATTGTTTATGGCGACAGAATTAGGTAAGATGGTGGTAGTAAGCCTGGCTATAATACCTCGGAAAACCAGAACACTACAACAAACTTAGATAGGATGGAAGAACAAAGTCCTACCACCATTCATTTTGCTACAATTTAATCGCTTGTAGTTTATACATGATGCAGTCAAGGGAATACGGTTGATTTAGCATTTAAGCGAAATCATTTCATTTAATCTCAATATCAAGCCATTTGGTAGTAACAAAAGGAACAGTGCTCGAACAAGAACAATGAATATAATAATTGAGTTTCTGAACGGGAATGAAACTACTCCCAATACGCTGCCGATTCTATTATGTACTCAGAGTAATATTTAACAGCTATCGTAAACGATCGGTGTATGAACCTCGTATGAAATAAACTATGCTGATTGGTAAGCATTCAACACAGAGGCGCTAATTTTTAAAACAGTCTTTTCTATTTTGTGTCATTATCAGAAGTTGTAGTCTGACGTCTCCAATATAAACTCATGTTGATGTTTAATAATATACAAAGCAAAGACAATGAGTAACTGAATACAAACTGCTGCTCCGGTACGTTTTGGCGGAGTTTTAGGTAAGACGTATTCGGGCGTATTACGGACGTATTATAATTTCCTTTGATTTTTCATCTAAGTTTAGCACTTATCTCATTCGCCCTCATAGAGGATTTTTTTTGCAAAAGTAACAAAAACGTAAATAACTGTATAGAAAACCTAGACTTTGAAAATGTACTTACCTATAGATTGGGTTATCTAACATATAATAATAATAATAATTTTTTATTTATTTTCTCTGACATTCACATGAAATTTACAATCACTTAGATGGTAGGTAAACTGGTAGAGATAATGAAACCAGTTTTGTGAGAGACCGATGCCTGAGGTAGGTTATAAACCTGTATTACAGGACACCGGTGCCCCCACTCCACGGAAATCACAAAGCTTGTTTTGTTTGTAGTTGTGCTAATGGAACATACCTACGTAGAAAAAAAACATTTTGGTATTAGATGCGAAGACCCTACGTAGAAAAGAAAATTTACAAATTAACATACTTTTAAAACTGTATCAAAAAAAAAGTCTATGCTTTTTATAATAAATTCAATCAATCGCGGTGCTATAGGTATTAGCTGTATTACTCTGCTAAATAAACATTGTTCGTGTATCGTTAAAAGATAACAGAGTTGAAACACTGGATTGCTTGCAAAATGGCAACTTTGTGAATAGTCTCATATTGATGATCTTTCTGTATTGTTGAGTAGGAGTGTCGTTTGCGTATCTTTTAATTACATTTTGTGTAACATTTGACCCCGTAAGGGTTCAACTTAAAGGTTGAATAAATACATTGTTTTAAATGTACATAGTTAATATTGAGTTGATAAATAAGTTTTAAAATTCCTGAAAGTTATATCTAAATTGAATTGATTGCCTATTAAACATTATTGCCTTCTCACGCAATACACCTCGTATTAAAGTTTTGACAGTTGCTCAATTCCATTTGAAAAATGACTTGATTCTGGATATCGAAAATAGTCTCTAAAACGCACACGACTATAACATCTTCGTACAATTGAATCCCACGCAAGTGCTTTTTTAAATTGGTAAAAAGTTGAATGTCACTAGGAGCAAGGTTTGTATTGTACGACGTAGAAGTGCTTGGCCTTCATCTCATCTAGTTTCAAGCTATGGTAAGGCCAAAATAGGAAGCGCACACCATCTGTCATCAAAATAATTGGAAAAATACGCCATCCAGGTAAACAAAACTGTATCACATTCTTCATTGAAGTCGGTTTTCTTTTTATTTTTTAAAACATAATTTTAATATATGGGTTGCGCTACGTTAGGCGTTTCCTTAATAATTACATAATGGTAATCATAGCATTCGGTCCATAAGGTTTCTTAACTGTTTTCCTGTACTTGCATCTATCAAGATAAGTATCTACCAGAAGCAATCTACATCTACGTACTCCTGGCATGAAAATGGCGTTCAGCAGTACGTAGTTTTTTTTATTTTGTGCCTTCGTCAGACTAAATCCAGCATTATTAAGTTTTAATGACGTAGACCACAATGGCCCGCCCCGAGGCGATGAAACAAAGGATAATGGTTTCTGTGTCACTGGTAATAAGGTTAATATCCGCAATCATGGTGTTATCTCAGGCCTTGGATATACTATTGTTGGAGCCACAACAGGTGATAAATCTGCGAGCTAGAATTACCCTCACAATATTAATTCGAAATCTTTTATAGCCGCTTTGTTACAAACAACAATACCTAGATAAATAAAAACGCTATGTAAAACTAATGTCCTGTATAGGTTTGAATAGGTACCAATAATAAGATGTCAATGAGCCCTATGTATTTACGTAGTTACAAACATTTTCTATTTCAAAATGCATCATAGCTATTTGTCGTACTATAGTACCATCTTACTTCGGCTGAGTAGTACCTAAGTAGGCCAGTATGATTGTCTCATCATACTGAAAACTTTTAAAGACACATGAATGTACAAATAATTGTTACCTGCCCCCTCAGCACGGGGCGTGGATAAAATTGTTGTCCTCTGTTTTTATCCACCATCGGGAGACAAAATGCTCTCAGAGGTAGCTAATAACAGAATGCTAAGAACAGAGGACAAAAATTTTATCCCTTCTGCGTGCTGAGGGGGCAGGTGAAATGAAGGCCAGGCGCTTCCCCGTCGTACAATAAAAAAAAGACAGTAAGCAAGTACATGGCCTTATTCCTAGATGGATACATAATTCTAGCTCAATGTCAAATTACTCATAAGCCTACTACTTGGCTAGATGTAATTATAAGGTTTAATTTATAATATATAAGTTTTATTTATTTATTACTAGCTGACGGAAAAGCGCTTGGCTTATTCTCACCTGATGTCAAATCCTCAACAGACTGAGGAACAATAATATATAAACAACAAAATATAACTTAAATTATATTTAAGTTTAGCCAAGTGTTAGTAACGCACTTTTAGAGTTGAAAGATAGTTTGTGAGGATTCTGCATCGCATTTTCAAGTTTTTATCGAGGTGTAGGAAAACGCCGCCATTTTGTGTTAACCTTGTATTTCGCCAGAGTGCTCTCGCTGCAGCTACGGAGTATTTGAGTATGATGTATTGAACATAGTGTCTTATTACTGGGTAGTTTTCATGGGTTGCGAAAAAATAGAGAGGTTTTTATCAGACAAATGCATTCATTCTTACTATTAAAAGTACACAGCTAGTAGGGATAAGGGTGAGAGGATCTATGAGGGCATGCATGGCCGAAAGATGCGGAATTTCTCATCACTGCCCTCGGTTGTGGTTGATGTAGGTACTAATTTAATGATGATGGAGTAGATAAATCAGCTACCGCGATCTCAAAAAGTGACTTTTTCATTAGAAAATGTCAACACAGCGCACAGCGCACCTCTGGCGTGGCGTGACACTTAAATGTAATTAAATAAAGTGAAGATGAAAATGATCCACGGTGCAGATGCAGTGGTTTTAGCGAAATTAAACGGAACCACGTTCACCATTTTGCAAACATGCAGATATTAAATTTTTGCCAAGAATTGCCGAACCAACATACTCGGCACTTCGGTTAATGAATATTTTGGTCCGGACTTTAATAACAAATGGTGTGAAATATTAACTAGTTCTATATAAGGCTTACATATATTTAAATATTATGCACAATTAAACTAACTATATCAATAAGAATACGTATATAACATAGCAATAAACAGTCGGGTTATCTGTAGGTAGCTCAACTGTTCCACACCAGTAACAGACGGAAGCGTGCCCAAGACACTGGCTGCAGTAAAACACTGAATAGTTAATTGATGCAGTTTTAATTATACAATACTGCAGGAGCAGGATTTGTATTTAATTACAAATACACCTTCTCCTTGCTATAATATACAAATAAGATTATTATGGTTGAGATATTTGAGAGATTTATTGATTTGTACCATAATTATATTTTTTTACATAAACGCCTTATAGCTAGTTGTTCGTAAGTCTATCTATTCTCAACATTTTGGGTTTTGATTGATGAATTGTTCCTCACTTCAAAAGTCCATTAATGTCTACTGCAGGACCATTAATGTCTACTGCTGGACAGAGTCTCCCACAAACTCCTACTTCACTTTGCAGGTGGTGGATTGGTGATAGTAGAAAGATGTTTAACAATACACATCTGAAGTTAGTTGCTGCCTTTTTCTGGTGAGATCCCTTGGTCGGTTTTTAAGACATGCGTAGGCTGGGAGGGATTGTAGGTTTTTACGTTTCCGAATACGTGAAATTCCAGGACATATGTGCTTGGTTTTGATTAATAATATATATCTGCTATTTAAGCAAATTTGAGTGATTCTGTAACGTAAAACGACTGATTTTCTTAGAGCTTATAAAAGCTAGAAAAGTATACAAAACAGAAGGTATTTTTGCAACAACATTGTTCAACTTGACATCAAAGAGCATCGCTATGCTTTGTCCTGCCCTGTCTTCTATTACATTACTACGTCATTCTTTCGTAACATAATCCTATTGTGGGATCTTTTTGTTTGAAAATGCATCGCCTTACATGAAAAAGTGCTGAATACTTTATTAATACCTTATTATTCTAAAAATGAATAGTCTTCCACACCGGTTACGCTCACATGAAATATAGGTGTGTAGACACATCCTCATAAATATAATATGTCATTGGCCGAACAGCTAGATGGTTCTTGCTATTAGTTCAGTTGTTAGTGACTAATAACTGAACATCCAATGACTAAGCATATTTATGGGTTATTAGATGGTGGTCATGTTCGGTTTTAGTCATGTCCTATGCTTGGTCATGTTCGGTTTTAGTCATGTTCTATGCTTGGTCATGTTCGGTTTTAGTCATGTTCTATGCTTGGTCATGTTCGGTTTTAGTTATGTTCTATGCTTGGTCATGTTCGGTTTTAGTCATGTCCTATGCTTGGTCATGTTCGGTTTTAGTCATGTTCTATGCTTGGTCATGTTTGGTTTTAGTCATGTCCTATGCTTGGTCATGTTCGGTTTTAGTCATGTCCTATGCTTGTTCATGTTTGGTTTTAGTCAAATCCTATGCTTGTTCATGTTTGGTTTTAGTCATGTTCTTCATATTCTGATTCATGTGTATCACGTCTATTAATACTTCTTTGTATGTGAGCGTAAATGCTGTGGAAGGGTGTTCATTTTTAGAATGGTACCTACATCTATACCTATTTTGCAAAAGGGTTATGATAAAAACGAGACATGTATAGTATAATTCGCGTACAAGGTCTGAACCTCATATACAGGTGTTGTTTATGATGTGTCATGCCTTCGATGGTTTTTTGATATAAAATACAGGCTATGAATCGACTTTGTATAATAACTTGGTTACAGGAAATATAATTGCAAATTATCGTGTCTTATTAATGATTTTCAAACGATGAATGCTAGCATGGGATACATTGTACATTGCATATAAAGTAGTAACCTGTGTCGTTAACTGTTATATTTTATATTAGTGTTCACACTATCATTGGAAAAAAAATACTAAGTCTTACTTTTATCTCGACCAGCAAATTAGTATTGCTATATAAGCGCAAATGGTAATGTCTTGGGCAAGATTCCATCAGGGTCCTTATTCACTATGACCAACCGCGTTACGATATCTGCTTGGAATCATCATAACAGATATCGATTTCAGGCGAGTCCTAGTGCGGGGTCAATAATAGTAATCTTACTGAAATGTAACACTTTTTTGGGAATAAATATATATATTAATCGTAACGCGGTCGCGTTAAGACACGATTGGTCATAGTGTATAAGGGCCCAGGTCTGGATAGTTTGAGATACCTACCTAACGGTCATCAGGTAACCAAACTGCTTCCCTTGTAAATATTAAGTTTACACTTTACATATTTATTGTATCATACAAGTTTATATTTTTAAATTTAATATGTTAAAAGACAACGAGAAAAATAAAGAAACCCTAATCAATAAATGTACCTACAAAAGCACTTGCACATTCAGCATTTGCTTTTAAGCATCTTATTCACAGTATACTCCATAGACTTTTTAACCGCCTCTGTGGTCTAGTGGTTCAACCCACCGATTTCAGATCCAAAGGTCCCGGGTTCGATCCCCAGGGCGAGCAATATTGTGCTTGGTTTGGTTGGTGGTAGGATTTTGTTTAAGTCCGCCTGGCTAGCTACCACAATCTTACTTATTTCTGTCGCCATGATAACAAGTATTAAAAAAAATGTTGTGTTCCAATAATTTATACCATTTAGAGGTACCCAGTTCCTCAGTTTGTTGAGGATTCCGGGTGAAGTGCACCTCCACCTTCGGCCTTATCTCAACTTGTAAGTTAGATGAAGGCCAAGTGCTTCCCAGTTGTACGATAAAAAAAAACATTTTTACTGTCTAAAGCTCATTTCTTACCTCTCGCGTCATTTTCAAATCAGACTGACTTTTTCGCCTAGTTTCATGAAAACCGCCTTGCTGTGCCTAAACCTTTGGTCACAGCGAGACCTGCAGCTGGATGTGTCATAGATTTCACCTCATGAACCAATGTGCATACTCCAGCAGACTAATTTACGTTTAGTGCTAACTCCGCGCCATGTTTACCAGCCGTGAGTTGTGAACTACCCTCATTACGAATTCAAATTGAATGCTGAGCCGTTTAGGCATAAATTCTAAAGCGCTGTTGTAACTTTGACCTTCGCTGTCTTAAGAGTTTTTTTACAACGTCATGACATGATTGCTGTGAATCCTTTTGCCTGCAATTTGAAGGGCTGAATAATTTATCATTGTATATAGCTTTTGTTCGCTTTGGTTGCCTAGAGCACGACCAGCCTTGGTCAAGAGCTCACATTTTTCACAAATACAGTGATAGCTGGTAGCGTACCAACTAGTCTAATTGCCCCTGTGTAATAGTATGCAAGTATTGATTGATTCTATTCATAGTTATGGTTCTATTTGTGCACGTTCATTTGTATACAATATTATCTACCTACTACCACAGAATAACTAATAGTACCTACAGCATGAAAATTTATAACTGAACTAAGCCTCAGATTGCTGTTAAATAATTTCGTTTTGCATAATGTTTTGCATTACATACTTTACATTTTCTATTGTTAACAAGTATATATTGAATTTAGACTATACATATTTATTTGAGGTAAAGTTTGGTTGTATCTCAGTATTAAAAAAACTTTTTCTGTTATTAATTAGTTCTTCACAAAATTCATTCACGTGGAAAAGTCATTGTACGAGACTAAACACAATTAAGGAAACCAACGCGGTTTTAGTTTCCTTAATTGTTATGCACCACAGCATGACAAAAGCTTACCGACAAAAAAACATTGTTTATGTTTCACAACTTTCACATAAATAACATTTTTTTTCGACGGGGAAGCGCTTGACCTTCATCTCACCTGGATACAAGTTGAGATAATGCCGAAGGTGGAGGCGCACTTCACCAGGAATCCTCAACAAACTGAGGAACTGGCCATCTTACCTCTTAATGCCGGAACACAACAATTTTAGAATTGTTGTTATGGCGATAGAATTACGTAAGATGGTGGTAGCTAGCCAGGCGGACGCATTCAAAGTCCTGCCACCAACCCGCTTATTTTCACTTATTTGAGTCCCAATATTTACAAAATCATGAGCCATCGGCACCCTTTCCACCAACCACCTCTTTAACCATGAAATCCACTTCATCCAAAGGTTGTCTGGAAGAAATCGCTTTTTAGAGATAAGACCGCCCATTGTATGTACATTTATTTTTAAGTTATCCAGTTTTTATTTTTAAGGTGTGCAATAATAATATGATTTGTTTTAGTACCCAGAAATATACATGGAACATTTTCTTCTAGTGAATAATTGCATAATAGTAAAAAACTTTTAGAAGTTCACAAGGGAAAGATTTGAGAAATTGTGAGAAAATATGACTCTTAATTATTGTAACTGCAGATTAAAGCATGACTGTACAAAATAAAGCAATTTTACTCTCCTTTTAAGACAAAACCCGAGAATTTCTGTGCTTTTGTGTGCGCGTAGAACGTGAAATGCCACGACGGCTCGCATGTGTTTGAATGAATAGCATTCCTTAAACCTCACATATGAATTTGGAGGAATACCACCCTTTGACGAAACCGCATCGTGTTTTCCGTTGTGGCTTAGAAACGGGATGTATATGAAATACTTTTATAATTATGAACTTATTTAGAGCAAGCGCAGAATTTCATCACATGCTACTGCAAATTTTACCATAATTGCTTGACCACGTTAGTATAGAATTGGGCAAAATGGACCACTTCTTATAATTTTTTACTTCAACTTCAACAGCCCATCAATGACCACTGCTGGACAGAGGCTTCTCCTCAAAGGGTTTTGCCATAACCACCACGCTTACCAGGCAGATTATTTATATTAGGACACTACAAATCTTCCTGCCAAACATGTTGCGCCAAAACTCTTCAGTTGTGCAAAAGGCCCTCTATCCACGTGTAAAAGCTTTGCGTGTTATCGGACACAAATAATGACATGATGTCGGTTGGGTAAAAGCAACTAAATAGATAGGTACCAGTATAGCAGTAGGCAGATAGATAGATGGACAGATAATTATATATTGCTCACCAATGTAACACAAAAATGTGTGTAACAAATGGCGTTCTTTTCGCTTAAAAAGCTATCTCTACCAGATAACCTTCGAATGGAATGGACTGTTGGAAATGAGATGGCAATATGGATGAATGATAAATATTACCTACATAGTACCTATACTTAGTGCATCTAAGTAAAATAACCCAGGTGAATTAAGTAATCTAGACCTTTATTGCCTGCATAGGTAGCTAACATTAATTTTGCCTTGTTTGTTGTATTACCTTTATTTTAATGTCTTAAGACCCCTACGTGGGGCCGAGGATGAACACAGTAGACCGCCATTTCTTTCTGTATGGAGCTTTTGGTAATATCGATCTAGGTCTTTGTTGTTCCCTATTTCTTGACCTATTCAAATATCGATGGACTTCAGGTCTTTGCTTGCCTTGATAGTTTCAATACAATTCAGAGCTCTAAAACTAAAGCAATAAACTGAATAAAAAATCCAATGAATAATACGATATCACCGCGGTAATAGATTACCGGTAACGTTTACAAGGTAATGGTTATCGAAGTTGTAGATCACTACGTCTACCTAGGCCAGATGGTCCAACTAGGTAAATCCAACTTCGATAAAGAGGTCAGCTGACGAATCCAACTCGGATGGGCAGCGTTCGGTAAGCTTCGAAATATCTTCTCGTCAAAGATACCGCAGTCCCTCAAGACGAAAGTCTTTTATCAGTGTGTGTTACCAGATGACGAGAGATGACGGATCCGAGACGTGGTTGCTAACTTTAGGCCTTACGAATAAATTCAAAGTCGCACAGCGAGCTATGGAGAGGGCTATGCTTGGAATTTCAGTACGTGATAGAATCCGGAATGTGGATATCCGTAGGAGAACCAAAGCTGACATAGCTCTCAGAATTAGCAAGCTGAAGTGGCAGTGGACAGGCCACATAGCTCGCAGAACCGATAACCGCTGGGGCGCAAAGGTTCTTGCATGGCGACCACGGTTAAACGCGAAACGGAGTGTGAGAATTCCCCACTCGATGGACCGACGACATTGTGGCTGTTGCGGGGAGTCGATGGATGAAGGCGGCTCAGGATCGCTATCTGTGGCGTCGATTGGGGGAGGCCTATGTTCAGCAGTGGACGTATGTGGGCTGAAATGATGATGATGATGATGATGATGAATGGATTACCATGAAGGCGGGTTTTTTTGTTTTATGGTAATAGTGGGCGAAATTGCTTCCAATTGTAGAATTAATCGCTCCATCGTAGACCACATCCTTGCTCTGGCTTAGAACTAGAAAAGCCAATACATTAATTTTATCCTGAACAAAATTTGTATCAGCATCATATTTATACCTATTCATAATAAATATTATGGACGACATTAATTTCACACAGGGCCATCTAGCTCCAAACTAAGCATAGCTTGTAATATGGGAACTAGATTACAGATATAAACTTTAATACTTTTTTTTGTAAATACATACGTACTATATGATACAACACCCAAACACAGAACAAACATCTATATTCATCACACAAATGTTTGTCCTGGGTGGGAATCGAACCCATAGCATACAGCGCAGAAGGCAGAGCTACTACCAACTGAGCTATGAGACTTTTTAAACACCTATGTACAGCACTAGTCAATGGTACCTACATCTGGGTCTGATGGTGAGATGCTACCTAATTAGAAGTTTAGAAGGTATCGCGGGCGATAATTAAACACAAAACTAGTAAGTCACGTACAGGCTTCACGTGTCAATAAAAAGTTATAATAAAGTTCCTTTTTTTATTTTGTTTATTGAACGACGGGTAAGCCCTTGGCCTTCATCTAGGTGAGATGTTACAAGTTGAGAGGGAAGGTGGAGGCACACTTCACCCCGAATCCTCAACAAACTGAGGAACTGGCTATTTTACCTCTAAATACCGGAACACATCAATTTTAGAATTGTTATTATGGAGATAAATTAGGTAAGATGGTGGTAGCTAGCCAGGCGGGCTTAAATAAAGTCCTACCACCAACCAAACCAAGCACAATTTATTGTACTCACCATGGGAATCGAGCCCTGGACCTCTGTATCAGAAATCGGTGGGTTGAACCACTAGACCACAGTGGCGGTTAAAAACTTATATACGATGTTAGTTTTTCTAGGTATATATTACTATGCGGCCATAGACTAAGTTAGAATAAGATCTGTAATTTTTCGATTGTTGCTTGAAATAAAATCTGCATATACAACAAAATTAATTTCTTGTAGGTACAGGTCCCGGGGATGTAACATCCAAACTATTAGAGCAACCCAAGTGTGAAATTCAAAATTATATGCATGAAATTATTAAACTCTCTGGACAAAGGTAACAACACAGAGTTTTGTCGAAATTGCGCCAGCAGTCATTTCACAAATTGGTATTGGTAATGTCACATCCAAAGGTGTTCTAATTAGTCCGGTCCGTGATTACGAAGCTAATGAGATTTTCCCAAGACAAGCATATTCTACGTGTTTCCTTAATCAAAACGTAGCCACAGTTTCATTTGCGTAACAAGGAGGCTTTACCTGTTTATTCAAGGAGGTTAGGAGGTTTTTTTTAAGTTTCCGTACCAAAAAGCCAACGGGGCACTATTACTTTGGTATATTCGTATTGAAATTGGTGGAATTGAAACTTGAGGAATTATTAGAGAGTGAGTTAATATTTTTTTCGAGATGGAACAAGCAAGCAGCCTTCCTAATGTGAGAATCATCTCTTGCCAATAACAAGGCCTTACTATGTAGGTTACTTCCACAAATAGCATGGCCTACGTGACACTATATTGCGCCCGTCAACTTGAGGTATAAAGGTGGTAAGCCTCGCGTACCCGTAATTTCACCGGCAGCAATACTCTTCAAACCGGAACACAGCAATGCTGCTTGGGGGCCGAAATAGGTATGGTGGTAGTACTTTCCCGGACGAGCCCTTTCACAAGGGGCTCTACTACTCTCGCATATAGCGACCAAAAAACACGTATTAAACTATGTAATAAACTTCAAAAATTAAGGGGACATGTTATTTTTATACGTATATACACATACAGAAGTAAAATACAAAAAAAAGCTATTAATCTCATACAAATAAAAATAGAAAAAGAAATTAATTTTGGAGATCACATCGTTGCTATATTCTGTCTGAATATACCAGGTAGGTACTTCTCTAGAAAGCCTCATTTTCATAATTAAACTTTTACTTTAAATTCCTCTAAAATACCTATAAGTCAAAACACTAAAAATATGGCTACACTTGCGTATCTGCCTATCGTACAGGCTTTCAGCCTAGTTTAGACATTTTCGAGTTTTTTTAGTTCAGTTTCGAGACTTAATGAATATGAATGAATGAATGAATTCATTCGTGTTCCACTATGATTTTTGACAAATAAATACTTATTATTATTGTTACACTTACAATATACAGCCCCCTTATTCTGTATGAGCAATCGTGTCTTAACGCGCCCGCGTTACGATATGTCAATACGATGATTCCATTTTTTATTTTTATTTTACGAAGGGTAAGCACTTGGCCTTCATCTCACCTGGTAACAAGTTGAGATAAGGCCAAAGGTGGAGGCGCACTTCACCCAGAATCCTCAACAAACTGAGGAACTGGCTATTTTACCTCTGAATGCCATACAGAATAAGAGCTCCGGTTTGTAGTGTGACCTTGGAATGGCTTTTATTTACGGCACGGCTTGATAATATACTATCAAGCCGTTCATTATGTATGGTGACCTTTACTTGAATAAGCTAATTATTATTTAAGCGCTGGCAATCAAGAAGGTTACATGTAACATGTGTGAATAAGGTTCGGCAGCTGTGTAGCTTGTGAAATAGTTTCACTCGCAGTAAAACTAATTTGCATAAACACAGCTGTGAACTCATGAATGTAGAACGGCCTGGATAAAAAATATTGGCTATTAAGTATAGGGAGGTACCCTGCACCTAATAAATATTCAACAGGAACAACAAAGAGGTGCTGATTAGTCATATCGTAGGTAGATTAATTCGTGTCCAAAATGGCACCTACTTAGTAATGTGCAGCTCCACTTTGTGAGACAGTGCGATAGAGCCATCGAGAGTTATTATGACGGCTGTGAAGTTTTTTTACTGTTTTTTCAATAATGTACTACTGGGAAGCGCTTGGCATTCATCTCACCTGGTTACAAATTAAGATAAGACCGAAGGTGGAGGCGCACTTCACTCAGAATCCTCCACAAACTGAGGAACTGGCTATCTTACCTCTAAATGCCCGGAACATATCAATTTTTAGAATTGCTGTTATGGCGACAGAATTAGGTACGATGGTGGTAGCTAGCCAAGCAGTCTTAAACAGAGCCACCAACAAAACCAAGCCCAATATTGTACTCTCCCTGAAGATCGAACCCAGGACCTTTGAATCTGACACAGGAAGGCGAACCACTAGATCACAGAGGCGGTTAATTACTGCTACTTCCTACATTATTTCCATCGTACCGATACCTCACAATAATCTCAGAACTAACCTACCTATCTCCGTTCTAGGTAACACCACGGTGTAAACATTGATTGGATTCCGAACTATCGCGTGGCATACATAATCGAAGGCACAGTTGCCGTATCTTCGACTCGAAGTTGAAGCCACACCCCAGTTACACCACAACTTTGCAATCGATATCACTGTATTGAGTTTCCAGTTCGTTGTTGTCAGTAATTTGTTTGCTTGAAGACCAATTTGAGACATGAATAAGCGGTTTCTTGAATGTTATTGAGGACCGATTTATGTTCGTAGCACTTTGAACTCTCATTTAAATAGGACATAGTATACAATTACAATATCTACCTATAAATACAATCTAAGACTGCTATCACTTAGGTAGCCACAAACTCTGTATATACACAGAAGGAAGTTGCTGCCCTTCTCTCCTTTAGCCGGTTTTTACGACATTCGTGCATGGGCTGATTTTGAGGGGTCGATTACTTGTCTGAGTTGGGTAAGCATTTTCAGCAGGGAAGTTCTCATAGATAGTTATAGAAACTATTAGCACTAAATAAACTAAAAAGCTAAGTTATTCTGGCGTTACTTTGCTAAAATCCATTGTTCAATTTTCCATAAAAATATTTAGTAACAAATCCGCTAAATTTATTTGTGATTTGATTTTTCCAAGAAATTTTGCGGATTTATTACTATTTTTTTGTCTGTTTTCAGATTTATTAAAAAAAAATACTAAACAAATTACTAGAAAATATCTACTTTCTAGTAATTTGAATGATACTAATAATGTTACTGGCAAGTGCAAACTCCTTTCGCGTCTTCCTCTTATACCGTCGTTGTCAGTGTGTAATATTGTGGAATAGGAACAAAGAGGCTAAAAAGTTGATTTCCAGCGCTTTGAAGAGGTTAAAAAAAGGAATTGCTTTACACAATATGCGTTGTTATATTTTCACACAGCGTTACCTAGCTCCGAAATAATAAAAATGGTTAATTGATTGAATAAATGGAAATAAAAATCGAAAGGCAACGTGCTTCGTACAATAAAAAAAAAACAATGAATATAAATGTAAATGACGTGGTTCCTGCAAAATAATGAGTAGGTACACGAGAACATAATCGTTCGCAAAATACTTGCGTCGACGTGAAGCCAAGCTTATTCGGTAATAATAATCAGCAATCTTTATTTTTGACGTATATGAGTGTAAGGTAAAATTAAGTGCAGGAAAATCATGGAGCTTATGATTCCGTAGAATGGATGAATTACCATACTAAGAAATTTCACACTTATGAACGATTGAAAAAGTATCCTCATCGAATAATAATTAGAATTAGAAATCCAGTGCCAAGTGCGTTTCCACCTTAGGCCTTATATACCTTTAAAATCAAGTGAGATAAAGGCAAAGTACCTCGCTGTCGTACAATAAAATAGAATTGAAGTAAAAAATGTAGAGAAGTAGGTAGGTAGCCTACCTATTTATTCGTAAACAAATGTTCTTGAATTTTTAGATTTTAGAGGCAGATATTTCGTGGTACTAAGGCCAAGTATTAACCTGGAAAGCAATACTAATACCTTATTATCCAATTAAAAATAATGCATATAAAGTAAAGAATGAGGTCGTTACTTTCAACCGATGTTATTAAAATTATTGATCCTCTACGTTAGCTATCTAGAAAAGGATAATGTCAGGCGTAGAGGGTGTCTACGGCGTAGCATTAATTGTAAAAGAAATGACGAATTAAAAATATTAGAAATGGAAGATTTTTATAAGTAGAGCTCGGAAATGGAATAAGTAAGCTGTTAAATACATAAAACATCTTGAAACCAAAGTATCGTCACTTGAAGTCCAAGTAAGGAAAATGGAGCAAAATAGACTCGATAAAATGGTGGAAATATATGGAATACCAAAAATACTGAAGGAAGATGTCAAGGTGATAACCCACAATATTGCTAAGCTACTGTCAGTAAATGAAAATAGCATCAAGGCTGCCAAACGTATTGAAGGTAGGACTGGGACTGATGGATCAATACTGGTGGAGCTGATAGATGAAGAACACGCGGCGTCCTGGGCGCAGGCAATCAAAAAAGAAACCACACCCCTTCTTGCCGAACACGTAGTCCCTGGCGTCCAAGACGAAGCAGCAAAATCAAAAATCGTGATAAGACGCGCCCTCTCAAAGGCGAATAAAACTCTTCTCTGGAATGCTCAGCAAAAATTACGCCCATCATTCAAGTACGTGTGGTTCCAGGCTGGCAAAGTCCTGGCCCGCAAAGGAGACAAGGAAAAAATCATCACAATTTGGTGTGAGGAAGACCTCGCACAGATCCAGTTCTAGAAGGTTCAAACGACCCATTGTCCTATACGGAAACCCCGAGCGTACCTATCTACAGGTTTTTATAACACCTGCATAAGTCTTTCTCTTTACATTTTTCATTCATAATAAATAATGTCTTTTAACCCAATATCAGAAATAATAAACTGCATAAATATTAATGAGTTTCTGGCTAGAGTACCAAAATACACTAAAATATTAAATATAGTTCATATCAATATTCGATCTCTAATTAAAAACTTTTGCCTTGTCAAACAGTTAATCAGCACATCTAATACCAACCTAGATATGGTAATACTCACTGAGGTAGGCATAAAAAACTGTCTTGCATCCCTATTTCATATTCCTGGGTATAATATGATTAGCAAATTAAGATTAAATAGAAAAGGGGGAGGTATTATCATCTATGTCCAAAACCAACTAACTTTTATTGAACTAGATAAATCACTACCTCAATGCGAATCCATAATAGGGAAATTATCAACCCCACACAGTAATTATGTCGCTTACGTTTGTGCTGTATACAGACCACCCGATACAAACAAACATCCGTTCATAACTGGTCTCAGAAATTTGTTTTCAACACCACTATTCCAAAAACACGACATTTACCTTCTGGGTGATATAAATATTGACCTAAAATGTAACACTGCCGTACGAGAATACTATGTAAATTGCATGTCTGAGTGTGGTCTATCGCCTGGGATTTCAGATTACACTAGAATAGAAACTAGAAATAATAAAATAACTCGTAGTTGTATTGACCACATTTTTGTGAAATCGCGGACGGTAGACCTTTACTCGGCAGCGGTTTGCACGGTGATGGCTGACCACAGACTGACTGCGCTGTCCTGCGTTGGAATCCAGACTGTACAGGAGGATCCAATTTGTTTAAAATTACTAGATAAATCTAAATTGTTGAAGTCATTATATGAAATAGATTGGAATGAACCATTATATATGGAGTGTCCTATAAAAATTTATGAATACATAAAAAATAACTTTAATACATGCTATGAAAATGCAACATATACAAAAATAATAAACAATAAAAGCAAGAGAAACAAAAACCCTTGGATAAATAATAAAATAAATAGAATGTGTAACAAAAAGGATGCAACGTTCAGTAAGTGGATAAAGGACCCATTTAACATGGAATTAAAATTAGAATATAATAAACAAAGAAATAAAACCCAAAAAATAATTAATAAATGTAGAAATATTTTTTATAAGACTAAGATAGAAGAAAACAAAAAGAATCCTAGGAAATTATGGGAGATCATAAACCATCTATCAGGACGTGTTCCGCGTTCCATAGATGACGCTATTATGAAGGCCTTTAGACAAAATAAAAACGACTCGAAACAATTAGCGAATGAATTCGCAACAGAATTTAAGAACAGTGTTAAAAGGGTTATCCCTCAATGTGACAAACGCCTGCTTTCTGAGTCAGATTATATGTTTCCCGAAATAAAATCACTGCGATTTCAAAAAGCGACAGCAAACAAAATATCTGGTATAATTAAAACATTAGACTCTAAAAAATCAGCTGGATTCGATGCGATACGATGTGTTGATATTAAAATACTAAGTGACAAAATAGTTTTGGTTATTGCGCGGTTAATAAATCAGAGCGTTAAGCATGCCAAATATCCCGCAGAGCTCAAAACAGGAATCGTAAGGCCAATTTTCAAAAAAGGGAAGCATAACGATATTCAAAATTATAGGCCCATAACAATACTACCAGTAATTGATAAAATATGTGAAAAATACATATGTAATCAAATACACAATTTCTATGGTACACACAATATAATTTCTGACTCACAATTTGGATTTCAACCTAATAAGTCTACATCTATTTTACTATCAAAATTTACAAATGAAGTCAACACTCAACTCAATCTTAAAAAACATGTAATATTACTATTTATTGACTTTAGTAAGGCGTTTGACACCCTGAGACATAACACCCTAATAGAGAAGCTAGATAATTCCGGAATCAGAGGACCACTACTTAATTGGTGCAAAGATTACTTGAATCAGAGAAATTACTTCGTTAAACTAGCGCACCAACTAAGTGACAAACAACTGGTCACCGAAGGCACGGCCCAAGGCTCCGTTCTTGGCCCATTACACTATCTCGCATATGTAAACGATATGGAAAATGTAGTCAGAGAATGCTCAATTTATCAATACGCTGATGACACCTGTCTTCTTGCCTCTCATCACAACGTACTTACTGCTGCTCAACATATGCAAAATGATTTCACACAAGTAGCAAAGTGGGCTCATGATGTTGGCCTAGTTATAAATTCTAGTAAAACGAAAATCATACATGTGCACTCATCTTATTTACCTCATACTGATAACTTTTCGATTATTTCTCACACTCATGAGTGTCTTCACCTAACTAAGGCTGACTGTACATGTCCCGCTATTGACCAAGTATCACATCATACATATTTAGGATTAGAAGTCGACAATAGATTCAACTGGTCCTACCATATCAATTCTATCTGCGATAAACTACGTGCTATACTGGCTAAGTTCTATATCATTAAATCAAAAGTACCTTTTACAATACTACTAAATATTTATACAGCGTTAGCAGAATAAATAATATCTTACGGCATAACAAGCTATGGAAGAACCTTTAAGACGTACCTCGACCAAATATCTGCACTTCAATTACGACTATTAAAATTAATGTTACCAAAAGATGTCAAAAATCAATTTCAAGACAATTTAATTGGTATATATAAATACTGTAATACAATACCAATTCACGATAGAGTTAAACTAAACCTATTAAGTGAACAGTACAACAGTCCTGACAATTTAATACCAGTAACCCACAAAATTATTACCCGAAAAGTTATACAAAATAAAATGTACGTACCTAATACGAATAATTTCTATGGAAGACGCACGATTGATTACTTAATACCAACACTACTAAACGATATCCCGAATAAAATTAGAACAACAATAAACAATAAAAATTACAAAACTAAGTACAAAGAGTATTATCTTAGCAAGTTATAAAATAAAAAAAATATGTTCATCTCTTATTTACTAGTAAATGCCTACCTAAATATAAAACAATCACATAAAATTAACATTTTAATTCTACCAGATTAGACAATAAAACTAATTCTTATTGCACTCAGGCCTCACGGCTCAGTTGGTAGTAGCTCCGCCTTCTGCGCTGTAGGTTGTGGGTTCGATTCCCACCCAGGACAAACATTTGTGTGATGAATATAAATGTTTGGTCTGTGTTTGGGTGTTGTATAGTGTCCTAAGTATGTATTTACAAAACATAAGTATTTAAGAATTAATATTCTCCGTAATCTAGTTCCCATATTACAAGCTTTGCTTAGTTTCGGGCTAGATGACGTTGTGTAAAAGTGTAATAATATTTATTTACTAATGCAGTAAACTTTTGGAATCAGCCTGTACCTACAGCAACTTGTTTACTGTTCGCGCAGAGCGACCGACCGACGACGACGACGCGACACCTGGCTCCAAGCTACCTGCAATTGCACTCACACACACATACACACACTGCAGAAGTGCAAACTTACCTATGGCACAGAATAGGCTATAGTTAGTATTCAGATATCTGTGCCTATGGTCTTTGTTTGTTTTTTACGGATACTCTAGCCTAATCTCGACCTTTATTGTTATAATTTGTGTACCTACAATAACTTAAATGTAATACTAAGTAAATGTTTATCGTAGCTATCCACTATATTAGTAATGTATATTGTACCTACTGTAATTACGACGAATGTGAGTGCCCAGACTAACCTGCATAGGTTAAAGGGTACAAATTTATATAACCTTGTAATTTTATGAAAATAAATACAATACAATACAATACAAAATGCCTCTAACGGAGCCTTACTGCTAGGTCAATAGTAGGCAATATCCACTTGCGTTCGTCGGGTAGAAACAATAGAACAATTTAATGTTATCAAAAAGCCACGGTTTTTGCTTTAACATTTTCCAGCCTACATCCAGATAGTGATTGTGCATTATTTTTCGTTAGTCACTATCCATTAGTTCAGGCTATAGCTACCTATATCATTTAGTGAGCTTTTAACAAACCTTTTTGATTTCGTTGCTTATTTTCACATGGTTTCTTACTTAGGCAATTCGCTTACATATATTATTTGAGACTGTTTTGTAGACATCATTTTAGACTTAAGATAATAAAACATAAAAAAATATTATTAGAAGTTTTATGCAAAGCCAGTTTCAAATGTAACAAGGCTTATAAAATTGCTACTAGTCTTAACTCATAAAAACAAGAGGGTTCTGGATAACTGGTTTTTAACCGCCTCTGTGGTCTAGTGGTTCAACTCACCGATTTCAGATCCAGAGGTCCCGGGTTCGATCCCCAGGGGAGTACAATTTTGTGCTTGGTTTCGTTGGTGGTAGGACTTTGTTTTAGTTCGCCTGGCTAGCTACCACCGTCTTACCTAATTCTGTCGCCATATAATAATTCAAAAAAATGTTGTGTACCAGCATTTAGAAGTAAGATAGCCAGTTCCTCAGTTAGTTGAGGATTCTGGGTGAAGTGCGCCTCCACCATATCTCAACTCGCTACCCCGTCGTACAATAAAAAAAAATCCAAAAAATTGTAGGAATTTATTATAATCAACAATTTTTAGCAGTCGTTTAACTTTTCGTCACCACCAAGGCATAAAATCATCACACTTAAGAGACTCGTATCTCTACCCATGTTCTCTCGCACACAAAACCGTCCTGACTAGCGTGAAAAAAAACCCAAAGGTTGCCTCGTCTCTGTATTTTCCCACAAATCAAGTCAATACTCGATATTTTATTATAATATTTATTTAAATAAATAAAACAATTAAAAGTTTTAATTACACTAGATTACAGAATATTAATACATGTATACATTTTTTTTTGTTAAAACACATTTTTTTTTTAATATTACACCCCAACACGTGGAAAGACATCTAGAATAGGATTTATAACAGCTACGTGAATAAAATAGCGCAGAAACATTTGTGCACAACACGAAGCTAAATACAGAGATGCCTATCCGTCCTATCTTTATGATATTTTTAATGTACCTACATTTTTATTACATCCATACACCCTACATAATTTATTTATTTATTGAATAGTAAAAAGTCCTTCCAATGAAATATGTTTTGCTAAAATATGTTTAAGTGACACGTAGCACTGACTAACTTGTCATATGAACAAGTCATATATCATTGTACCAATTTATTTTTATTTCTACTGCATGGTCGATGAATCATCTTAGGTGAAATGTAACAAGTTGAAATATGTTTTGGAAAGGCGTAGAAAACCCAGGACGGATAGGCAATGTGGGTAGAGGCACCAAAGGCATTTCACTTGAATCAACAATCGCATTCTCCTGAGAACGAATATAATCATTTAACATCGCTGACCACCAATTTCCAAACGTGAAGACTTTAAAATGTATACAATTTTCCAAACGAGCACTATTTTCGAGCGAAATTTAATCTTATTTATTTAGGAAACACCAATTCAAAAAGTAAAACATACATGTTTCACAGCCGTTCATTCTATGTGGATTTTGCACGTACTCTGTAAAAAGAGGCCATCTTTTTTGCGCTTTGAGGCTGTCAAATCGGCTTTTTCAGCCGCTGACTCCATAGTCGAGTGAAAGCTGCGAGGTGAGCGTTTTCCTCTAGCCGTTACGCATCGTCACTTTTTTAGGGCTCCGTACCAAAAAAGTACCATCGGAACCCTATTGAAAATCTTTCGCTGCTCCTTCGTCCATCCGTTTGTCTGTCTATCAATCTTATTATAGGTATAATCAATAATAGGGAGTCATTTGAAATTTTCACACCTCGTGTTTATACTATTATTACAACTATTGCCGCTATAACAATAATGTAGGTATGTACAAATAAGTGAAAACAATAAACGTGACTTTTGCCTTGATATGTAGCACGGAACCTTTGGTGTGCGTGTCTGCACTTGGCCAGTGTATTTTTTAAATACCCGACACAGATCCGTGTTAGAAAAAAAGAGTCACCGCCATTTTTTGTTCATTATTGACAATGGCAGCCGAGGGGCGACTGGGAAGTGATTGGCCTTCATCAGCTGGCTTTAAGTTATGATAAGGCTGAAAGTGGTAGCGCACTTCACCCGGTTCAGTGTGTTTCAGTTTGAAAGGTATGGTCGCCAATGAAATAACGGGCACACGGGGCTTAACACCTTTATACCTCAAGTTGTCGGATGCAATGCCGTGCAGAGTAGAAAGTAGCCGTACGGCTTTGTTGGCAGGTAAGAGTTCCACTTAACATCAGATGGGCTGTAGATTATTCCGACACCATGTCGTAAAAAAATCCGAAAGAATGAAACGTGATGAAAAATTGAATGCTAAGTTGATTTAAATATCAATACAATTATGTATATTTATTTTACCCTCATATATGTTTAAATACCATTACCATTAGATATGTATACTTCAGTCGGGTTTTAAACACAAAGATCGTTCTGTCGATTCCAAAACCAACAAGATCGCATCACACTCACCCTGATGGTTGTTCCTGGATGAGCCGAAACAAAGTTGATGCTGTCATCAACTATCGTATACATCAATAAAACTTGTGCTTAAACATGTACCTACAGAGTTTATTGTTGTTTATAGAATAGAATATAAATAATAATAATATCATGAATGGGTTTTGTTTTTTTTTTCAGAGAAAGAGAGAGAGAGGTCCCGAGTTCGGGTTCCCCAGGGGGAGTAAAATATTGTGCTTAATTTGGTTGGTGGTAGGACTTTGTTTAAGTCAGCCTGACTAGCTACTACCATATTACTATATTATTCTGTCGCCATAACAACAATAAAACTGTTGTGTTCCGGCATTTAGTTTTTAAGTTTGTTGGGGATTTCGGGTGCAGTGCGCCTCCACCTTATCTTTTCTTGTAACCAGGTGAGATGAATGCCAAGCGCTTCCCCGTCGTACAATACAAAAAAAAGACATCGCATAAAGCATTTTACCGATCTTTTTACTGCTTGGTCAAGATTAACTGACGATAAATCGAATTAGCACCAGCAATCATGATAAACCGAAAATAATCCGAAGTAAACTCAAGATCCCATCCAATATCCCTTAGCCAACACGTTTCCCTACTTACTGGACCCTATAAACAACCCCAACGTAGATCGACGACGTGATGTAACGTAACTGTAACTTGTTACGTTTTACGTGTCAACGCGTAGTATCCGAAAAAGGCCACTTAACCCAGTTTTTGAAGAGATGTGATGTTGTATTTAGTATGTATGAGATATAGAATAAAATTACATATGGAATATTTTATCAGACTTGGCATACCGTACCAAATTACAATTACGAACACGATTAGCTATATGAGTTCACTGTTGGGAAAAGGCCTCATCCATTAAATGCTTCTGTGTTTTATAGTTCACCCACCCGTGTCAAATCCAGAGACCCCGGGTTCGATCCCAAGGGGGGTAAAATATTCTGCCTTATTTGGTTTGTGGGAGGACATTGTTCAAGTCTGTCTGGCTAGCTACCACTATATTTCCTAAGTCTGTTAATCCACAATTCTGAATAGTGGTGTTCCGACATTTAGAGGTAAGATAGCCAGTTCCTCAGACTGCTGATTCCGGGTGAAGTGCACTTCCACCTTCAGCCTTATCCTCTAGTCATACTTGAAACCACGTGAGATGAAGGCCAAGCGCTTCCCAGTAGTACAATCAATATAATTGACACAATTCTAAGGCGAAAATTGAACGTCTGACCCGACGCAGAAAGAATGTATGTTAAGTATCTAATTTTCATAGCAGTTTGCCCCGAACTGAGATTTCGTGAAGTTTGGTTTATAAGAGGTATACCACAGATATATTACCACACCACCATAACATAACACCACACATAATATTATCTCTCATATAGAAAGTTATTATATAACAAACGATAAAACTATGCTTTCATCAACCTAACATAAAACCCTACTTACCTGCCTTGCACTTTATCTCTTTGTTCACTTGAGTGATTGAGGCTCTCTCTCGCACAAAACCAGAAAGAGGGTAAGGCTCTATAGCACTGACCGTACGTCATAGTAAATGGGCAATATATAATAAGTGAATTAAACCTCCTACAAACATGAATAGGATGATGTCTAATTTTTGAAAAGTGTTGAGAGCTCTAAAACCGTCGCCTTAGTAATCGTTGTATATAATTCTGCCCCTCCAGCCCACGGATGTCGTAAAAGTCAACCAAGGGCTTCATTTTCATTCAACGATCAAGAATGTTTTGCACTTCGTAGCACCTTTCTAAATCTTAACGGCACGCACAGTTATGAGCTGCCATAAAACTCTAGTCCAGTTTCAAAACAGAAGCATTTCCAAAGGAATTTCACTTCAGTTTTACGATACTTGGTCTATTAAAACGCTTTCAGATTCTTTCAGAATGAAATTTTATTGCTGAGTTATGGCTCACGTATTGTTTGACGAGGGGCGTATCTTTTGTGTTCTCTAGATAAGATATATTTTGAGTTGCTTAATAATGTTTCATCTTCGGAAGCTGAACTTTGCTGATATTATTTTTGTACTCGAATTCCAGACCACATAAAATGCTGCATGCACTTTGTTTTTATTCAACTACTAGGAGACGGAACAAATAGCCCACCTGATGTTAATTGCATCTCTTGCTTATAACATTGCCTTACTGAATAGGTCACATCCATTAAGAACATATACTACACGGCAATGCATTGCGCCCGTCCACTTGAGGCATACATTTGTTAATCCTTGCGTGCCCGTAATTTCACCGGCAACCATACCCTTCAAACCAGAACACAGCAATGCTGCTCGGTGGTTGAAATAGGTATGGTGGTAGTACTTCCCCGGACGAGCCCTTCACAAGGGGCTTTACTACTCTTTAAACACGCAATACATGCACGAAAGAGTTTTGTGGCATTTGGAATAGATTATATGGAGAAACCAAATACTATTTTTTTTTTGGTGGTGTTGGAGTGATGACTTCGCAAGGTGGCACAAACTGATTGGGAGAGCCGAAAACTAAGCGGAGTAACTAAACTTGGGAGAGACTTATTGGAATCGGAAGAGATCCAGCTGCAGACTGTAATAGGTTGGTTTGATGAAGTATCATCATTTCATTACTATTCCTACCTCGTTAGCATCTCGCCGCAAACGCAGTTCGACTTACGGCAAACGGTAAAGCAGTTTAATACGTTGCCTGCGTCTGTTTTTCCTGAAAATTATACCACGGGGCTCTTCAAGGTATCACACCTTTGTCTTTCACTTAGGCCACATCAGCGTTAAAAAAATGTGGTGTGTGAAAGACTCACGATAGAAGTGAAACTTTTGTATAACAGGGAAACATTTTAATTATCTCCCGCTTTATCCAACAAGGGCCCCACCACTTTTCGTCACACAAAAATGTTGTGGATCAGAATTTCAAACCTTCCATAAAATGATCACTTCAAAAATGTTTCTACATTTTCATGGGTAACACTGTTGCAATCTAGCTAGATCTACTTGTAGTTTTAAAGAAGATTGAATAAACGAAGCTGGCTAAGCAAAGCAAGATCATGCGCCATGGAATATTAGGCAACCCAACATATCTATGTTGGGTTGCCTGTTATTCAATGATATTCACGTGTTTAAGTGTTAAACTCTGCTTAAAAGGCTAAAGTGTACTAACGGCTTGCTCCTTAGCGGAAGTGGTCCTTGCTACCGGCTCTGGTGTATAAAGTGAAGGCTTTATCGCAAGCGTTTACAGCATATAGCTCCCTCGGGGTAATTTCGTTACCGATAATAACGTATGAGAACCTCGACTTGGTTTATGTAAATTCGATTGGGAGAATGTTGCTGCGGTTTTGCAAATGAGATTGATGCGGGTAGGTGTATGAGGGAACGGGTAAAAAGGAATTATTACTGTTTATTAAATATTTTCCTTTATAGGATTTTTAGCACAAAGAGTACCAGCGATTACTAAGCCTCCGACCTTCCCTCTGTCTGTCACCTTACGTCGACCGTCCATTTGCAGGCTGTGTCTTATGGACCGTAATAGGTAAACTGTTGATTTTTTTAGTGTGTACCTATTTCTATTGACGCTATAACAATTTATCATAAAATAAAATTTAAGTCACAAGAAGTGCGTCTCCGCTTTAATGTTTATCTACAGATAAACTATATATACAGCTATAATATATTGCATTGAGATAATTCAGCTGAGTAATAGACGGGGAGTCACTGTGTTACGTTTCGGTGTTAAAGTTTACGCTAAAACGCTTTAAGGTTACGCTAAACTGGGTGGCGCAAAAGTAAAGACTCTATTTGGTTCAGCTACAATTTCTTATGTAAATTAGAAAACTGGAATTCCTACACCTTCCTTCTTACACCTTCAGAGTTGATGCAGTTGATGATAGCCCTATTTATGTCATAACACTTTCTGCGATATGTTCCTTATATTTTGATGAATGTTTCATTTTAGGGTTGCGAGAGTTTGTGGCCTGTGGTCTTATATGGTTACCTTTAGAGTTGATGCAGTTTATGACAACCCTATTTATGTCATAACACTTCCTGCGATATGTTCCTTATATCTTGATGAATGTTTCCTTTTAGGGTTGCGAGAGTTTGTGGACTGTGGTCTTATTTACATACACCAGGGAATTCAAATAACCCCAAAGAAAGAAGTCAGGATCAGACAGGTCAGATCGGGTAATCTTCTTAACGGTGGGGAAATCGTTCACGAAATTCACGTTGTGCTTATCACTGATGAATTATTCCGTAGAAACATTGATACGATTATTCCACGTTCTTGGGGGGTAAAACGGTTCATGTTTATGTGAATTTTACGTTTGATTACCACACAAAAATATCAGAATAACAGAAGGTGAAAAAAAAAAATATGAGTAATTTCTAAAGGGTTATTACTTTTGCCACCCAAGTATTAGCTGAAGGCGAAAACCTAGCGAAAACCAGTTACATTGGCAGAAACAGAAGGAAAATTGTATTTTTGATTTGAACTTTTTCACATTAAAACACCCAAAAAAACAATAGTCATGACTTTTGCGATGATTTTTGACAAGACACAGAGCGTGGATTTTTGAAGATAATAAATAGGAAGTAGTCAGGCACCCTTTAGGATCAGAAAGTAGAATTCTCATAAAGTATACATTTATTCAATAAATTAAACTAACTAAGTACAAAGGAATCAGTCAGATTACCTAAGGACCGTTACAAACGGCCTATAGGTAACTCAACTGTTCCAGACCAGTACCAGACGGAAGCGTGCCCAAGACACTGGCTGCATTGCCACGCTGAATAGCTATGCTAATTCGCTGGCCTAAATAAGAGCCAGCCCTTGGGTCACGTGTCGCCTCAATCAAAAGCCCCGCAATATTTTTGAAAACCCGGAGGGCACCGGCTCCCCACGGACCCAAGGTCTCCACCCCAAAAGGCTCAAATAGGTAAGCTCTGTCGAGACCACTATATTTGCGCCTTTTGTGATCCTCGGCCGAATCAGCCGCCGCACCAGCCCTAACTGATGTCCCAGGCAGATGAGATGGCGCTAGGGTGTCGACGCAGGTAGCGTCCCACACCAAAGGCCTACCCATTTCCCAAGGGACAAGAGTCATACCGTCGGGCCGCTTACCATCATCACGTAACAGACCATTCGGTTCAAGAACGGCTGGCACATTGACACTGGTAAACGCTCGACGGATAATGTCATTAAGACTAGCGTGGCGCGAAATCCTGCCCGCAGACCTTGCGCACGAAAGTCCGTGAAAACCAAATTGATCTACGGCCGCACCGCACCGGCACTGGTGAGAGGCGCAGCATCTTGCACCCAACCGAAGACAAATGGCAATACGGAAAGTTACAGGATCCATAAGTGTACCGGTATTGTAGGATGGATGTGCTTGCAGCCAAAGACCTGATTCCCATTTTGAAACAGCTAAGAGACGAGCACGATCTGTGGAGGTTGAGCACGTATGTAATAGATAATTCCGTGTCAACTCGCACAGAGGCCCGTCCCACTGCCGTTGTGCCGAAAGGTGTTTTGGGGGATCGGTATTAGGGCAAGCACTATGCCAAGCATTTCGAGCCTCGTCAAGATAAGAAATTTGGAGTATATTGCCTGGAACAGCCGAAATTGATGGTGTTAGAATTTTCTCAACCAAAGAATGTGTACTATAGACGGAAGACAAGAACGCTGGCAAAGCAACACTAGAAATTTTGCGTATACCTAAGCCGCCCAATCGAATAGGCAATGAGGCCTGCGACCATGCTCTGTCATCCAACTCAATATTCAAAACCGTGGAAAGGGTGTTCTTTATTATGTTGTCTAAGCCTTCCACCAGCTCACTGTGTTTCCACAGTTGACAACATCGTAAAGCATAAGTAAATTTTGGGACAAAAAGGCAAATTTTATAATGGTGAAAGCCATATGTGAGTTAATTTTTGAAAGTCTGTCCGAAACCTTCATAAAATTTTGAATTTTGTCGTCGACGAAACCCGGAAAAGATTCATCAAGAATTGGTGAACCTAGTAGGTGGAGTGAACTCTTATCTACAACAGTAATATTGGAAGCCAAAGTCTCAAACTTTTGAATAATTGAATTTCTATCCAAACATGTATCTGAAATGTATATTTCACATTTCGAAAAATTTAGTTCTAAGCCAATCTGCCGAAATTCATCTATAATAATTTTTAGATCGCCAAATACTGAGTCCACATCGCCACCCAGGGTTCCGTCATCGAGATACCAAACATTCAATTTTGATTTCAGGCGTTGAATAATTGGGTGAATGGCAAGGCTAAAAATGGCCGGGCCTAGAGGGTCACCTTGCTGACAGCCAACTGCAGACGAAATAGTTTGGTTCTTGTAAATTAATTTAGATGGCGAACCATAACATTGAAAAAGAAAAGGATAAATTTCGGGAATTTTGGATTTGATTTGATTTAGCAAGGTGCCTCTGTCAACCGAATTAAAAGCATTTTTGATATCTACTTTTAGAATAAATTTTCTCATAAAGTTGAATTCCCAAAATGTATAATTTCAAAGAATGTTGATTAATTTTTGATTCGCAAAATGTTAAATTCCTAGAATGTTGAATTCTTTAAAAGTTGAATTCACGTCTATACCTAAGTACCTACTTTTATTTTACGAACATACATACAATAACATAAAGACTAGTCTAGAAGCTTAAAACACAATAAAATATTGATCTTGTGCCAAAGCCAATCGCAAGTTATGGATTGATTTTGTATATTTTGAACAATACTTTGTTTATTCATACTATTTGTTAATACTGTTTGAGTGTTTGCTTCTAAAAATACTAACATGTTGAGTTCGAGCACTATTCAAAGGCTATCCACGGCATGCACGTTTGACGTTAATCCTATTGCGCGTCCGATCGGAAGTAAAGAACGCTTTGTACACCGCTCCATCGCGTGGCGTGAACTAATTCAATTAGCATCGACAACAGTGAGCCGGCAATGTACCCGGTAATGTAATAGTGTGTGAAAAGGATACATAGTTAGAGGCAGCACAAAATAAAAATAAATCAAATTCTTCCGAAATCATTAATTAAAAGTCTATGCAATAGTGATTGTTCATGATTGTATTTTCTTGAGTGTGATATTTAAATTACCTTTGTCAGAAGTTTGCGCTGTTACTTCTTGTAGATTCATTTGTATTGTAATCTAGGTTTTTATTCTTATTCTTCAAAACAGCGAAGCAATGCCTATTATTTACACCCGCCTTGCAGAGCATTCACCCCGACGACAAATAAATCCTTATTTCACCAATATTCCCCCAAGTCACCAAGTCTTCAAGAAAAGAGTTAGTATGCACCTTACCTGGGTACCTATGGTTGCTCCATTTAATTGAAGACCTCATTCTTGCCTACGCAAGTTTCGAGATCAAGAGCTGACTTAGAAGAAAAAATATAGAAGACAGGATCTCACCAGAAGGACAGTTTACTTCAGTGTGATATCTTACACCTTTACTGTAATTATCAATGTAGGGTGCATTGATGATTAGAGTAACCAGCCAAGTGTGGTTAGGGTTAAGCCCTCTAATTTTGGAATACGGTCTGTCCAGCAGAGGAAAAATGTAATGTTGAAGTAAGAAGTTATACTCGCATTTGTATGGCTGCCCCCGTTATACCTGCGTTACATTTTCGCGTCTTTGAAGTTTGTTCCCACCACATAGTTTAATATTACGTAGAATACAACTTTATCTTAGTTCGAATGATGAAGTACTTCTGAAACTAAGTTAGGAGAACCGTTCGAAACGTTGCTTTGAGAACTTCACTCTAGATTGAAGCATCTAATGTAATTCAGTTCATAAAAACTGTGATGATACTAAGCGTATACTATTAATCCTAAAATCAGGCTAAATATTTGTAAAGAAGAAAAAAAGTTTTGTTGATTGATAATATTGCAAGAAAAATATGTCTTAATTTTGTAAAACGGTTAAGGAAAAATACATTTGCATGATCCGCTGGTATCTTTACCAGCGGATGATGCAGATGATGATGATAAAATGATGATAACAATATCATCATCATCAGTATAGGGTATAAATGTATCTAATAACAAATGCGATGTTTGGATGTTTGTGTATTTGGATGTCTGTAATTCAACTGTCTTGAGCTAAAATTTGGCACGTTAATATTGTTCTGAATCAGGAACAAATAGGCTTCTTTTATGCGGATTAAACGGGGACGATGCCGCGAGTAGAGGCTTCTGTTTATTAAATATAGGTAGGGCTATCATATTTTGTACTCAGATTATCCGTAATCTAGTCCCATTTTGTAACAATACGAGCTTGGCTTTATTTGAAGCTAGACAGCGCTAGACTGTGTAAAAATGTATCTAATGTACCATTATGTTTATTTAGAATCGAATAAACATAAAGGTATATTATATACACAAAGAAAGAATAAATTTCAAAAATTCAAACATTCTCCTTAAAAGTTAAATGTTTCCTTTCTGGAAAAAGTTATTACGAATTACGAGAATCCAAACTTTCAGAGATAAAAACCTGGGCCACAAAAACACATCACGATAAAAAAACTTTTCTTTCATATGCGGCAAAATTTTCCAAAAGTTTGAAATTGATGTTGAAGTTGCGTAATCAGACGGGAAATGTTAACATCACACGTGGTTTGTCGTAAATCGTGTAGATTTAATCAGCTTCCGCCAAATTCACGCGACTGTAGGCGTTCTGATAGATTTCCTATCAAGAATAATGCTTGTTTATTGGCCAGAAAGGCGTAATTTTAGAGATTCTGGAAGTAAAACTCATATTTTTTTATGATGGAACGCCTTAATATCCGTCATCGCATAAAAATGATGATGATCGCAGTGCGACCTCTGGATCCAATATTTTTTGGATTAACCATCAAGGGTTCACAGAAAAACATTCATCAAAATCGCTCCTGTCGTTTAGGAGGATAAAGATAGCCAAGTATTTGACCACTGGCAACAAACAAACAAAAATGTGTTTTTTTTTTTATTTTTACGGTGACAGCGAGCTAATCTGATTAAAAGAACTCTTTAGTCAAGAATTTTTTTACTAGGCTAAAAAGTTATAACTAATATAAAATATTCGTGTTTTGACTCATTTGGAACAGCTTGCTAAATGTTATTTACTCGACTGAAAGTAATTCATAGCCGTGTTTGGGCATATTCAAATTAGCTTGCAAAATGATTCAGTGAAAAATATTTTTAGTAGTCATTTTGTTGTAGTGAATTTGTAAGCCGTACATGTAAGTAGCACTGTGGACGCAAATTGAAAAATGTGCCAATTTATTTCAGTTTCCGATACTGAGGCTTTTGATACCACGGAAATTGAACGTCGTCGAATGCAAAAAAAAACTGTCATTTTTGTGTTGAAAAATGTGCAATGCGTCATCGAATACGTCATGTTTTCGTGACGTATTCGATGCACTTTTCGTGTGTAGGTCTCAATGAAACTTGGTTGCTGTGCATTAGACTCAAAAAACAGCAAACGCATACTAAATTTTCAAAAGGTACCCTGGCAAAAAGCGGATATTCCTCTCCACACCTATTATAAATAGTTTATGTAAAGTACTCGACTCCGCATTGTTGGACGTTAATTTATACGTGCCGCGCGGTCGGCGGTGACATTTAGATTGGCTGCAGTGGTTTGGTGTATTGCTTACTTTAAATTCGTCGTTGAATACTCGTGTAGGTACTGAGTCTCCGAAGAGTTTTTTTTTCTTGATTGCAGTCAAAATAGCCAGAAGTAAGCTGCTGCCATATTTGTCGGCTTTTACGACATCAGCTGAGATGGAATAGTCGAATCTAAAGCTCCTACCGCCACGGCTTATTAAATTATGCCGATGGAACTTTCTATGTCAGAAATACAAAAATAAACTTACCACTAGCTAATGCCAGCGCCTAAGAGTAGCATTTGCTGTTTCCCAAGATGTTCACTAGGTAGTATATCCAGAGAAAAAAATATTAGAATTTATGTTCAGGATAGGATAGTATTTATCTGCTTAGTTGTGAATTGTAACGATTTATTTTGAAATTATGTTATTGTTATGGCTGGACGGATATTTATTTATTAATTTATTTAAAGGTAAACCAACAGCACAGTAACAATTATAAATTGTTATGTTCCGGCGTACAGAGGTAAGATAGCCAGTTCCTCAGTGTGTTGAGGATTCCGGGTGAAGTGCGACGAGGAAGCGCTTGGCCTTCATCTCACCTGGTTTCAAGTTGAGATAAAGCCGAAGGTGGAGGTGCACTTCACCCGGAATCCTCAACGAACTGAGGAACTGGCTATCTAACTTCTAAATGCCGGAACACAACAATTTGTATAATTGTTAACATGGCGACAGACATAGGTAAGATGGTGGTAGCTAGCCAGGCGGACTTAAACAAAGTCCTACCACCAATCAAACCAAGCACAATATATTGTACTCCGCATGGGGATCGAACCCTCGGGATCTGAAATCGGCGGGTTGAACCACTAGACCACAGAGGCGGTTAAAGCGCATAATGCAACGAGGCTGCCATAAAGCTGAGTCAGGGTACCTTTTTACCCAAATTTAAATTTTGTTCAGATATTTGTGTTTGTCAAAATGTAGCTTAGTTTAAGCTTAGTAGGTTTACCTATAGTTTTTTCTTTGTTTCAAAAATCAAAATTCAAAATTCTCAATCAAAATGATTTATGTAGGTATTTACTATTATGTGTACAAATGGTTTTCTACCCCTGCACTCCCTTTTCAACACATCTTTTAACTATATCGTATTAATTTCGTTCTTAAAACATTTATTTATTTACTTATAGATCTCTATCATACTAAAATGATTCAAATCAAGAGGGATCAGCTTAAATAAGGATAGAATTATATACGACTATTATTCTCTTATTTTCGTATAACGTATAATTAAACTAACTATGTACAAAATAAAATGTACAATTAAACTATCTATGTACAAAATAATCAGTCAGATTACCTAAGGACCGTTACAAACGGCCTATAGGTAACTCAACTGTTCCAGACCAGTACCAGACGGAAGCGTGCCCAAGACACTGGCTGCATTGCCACACTAAATAGCTATGCTAATATATATTTTTTGTATAAATCATCATGCAATACAACATCCAAACATATAGCAACCTCTATATTCATCCCACAAATGTTTGACTATGTGTAATCGAACCCACAGCATACAGCGCAAAGTGAGCTGATTGATAACTGAGATAACTTTTGTCAAACTTCACGTAAATTTCTTAATAGATATGTATTAAAGTACATATAAAATCCATCAAACACAAACCATTTACCGTACAATACTAGCCCACTGAAGGCTCCTTCTTATAAATTCGAAAATTTGTTGTCGCTAATTTCTACAACTTGCCCAACTTCATTACAAGTTAAATTGAAATTTGTAAAGGGTCCGGGTACCGAGAGGAAAAACTCGTTATTCAAAATGAAAGCTACAGAATCGGAACTCTGAGCAGGATTTTGGGCAAATCGGCCCATTTCATATTGTAGAAGTATTATTTTGGGTACCTATTCAAATTGTCGTAAAAATGCTAAAATATTTTCAATAAAAATGCTGAAATTACTGTATAAAATCTAGTAGTTTTGATGGCTTGATGAAATATACCTAATATTTTAATGTTATACGTTTTTTTTTACTTGGCACCGAATTTCAGCAGTATAGATATTTTATATCAATCAAAAAAATACCCTGACGAGTAGCAGAAAGAGTTAACTCCCAAATTTGTGATGAAAAGCCAACCTTGATTTTAAAACTACAGCCTAGTAGCCATAGTTAGGAGCGTTTTAGAAAATGCAATATTAAATTAAAATTTTGTAAAATGTAAACTGACTATATTTTTTTGAAATGTATTTAAAAAATATAGTCAGTTTATAATACCGTAATTTTGTACTCAACAACTTGAGGACCGTCAGTTCTACAACTTTTTTATTTTGTTTTTTCTTTCATCAAAGTGTTACTTTGTGTGTGTAGTATGTTTTGTATATTGATGGGTTAGCTTTTGATCTAGAGATCTATATATAGAGATTTGGAGATCAAGTTCATTGAACTTTTCCAGAAGGCACTGAATCTCACGCGCACCGACAATCGGTTTGCAATAAAAGTCCATCCTCCCAAACAAATCGACTCATTTACAAATGTTATAATGACACAAAAAATCATAATCCGCGACGGGACTCAAACCCGCATCTTTTCCTAAAGCCGAGATCGCTCTTAACCAATTGAGAAATTGGTCCTGACGCAGTTTCCGAATTTATGTGCCATATTCGATTCAGTTAATCGTTTATTAACGTCACAAAGGATTCGATTCCCGTCGCGGGTTGTGATTTATTGTGTCAATATAGCACTTGTAAATGAGATCAAGTGCAATCACTTGAAATACAAAATAGTACAAAATCGATTCTTTGTCTACGAAAACAGTCATACAAACAGTATAGTTTGGCGCACAGCTGGCTTAAAATACTCATCCATTCTCGCAGTGATTAGTGTCTCTCTGTAGCCACGTAACGTATGTCCTCTTCAGTTATCTTATCCACATGAATTACATCTACTATATAACAGAAAGTAATAGATAGTCAACACATCGTAAAGAATCCAAATTTATTTGACTTTTCTTTACGATTTTCGGAAAACTTGCAGTTAAAGTTAAAGTAATTTAACAAGCCTCACAGCTCAGTTGGTAGTAGCTCTGCCTTCTGCGCTGTAGGTTGTGGGTTCGATTCCCACCCAGGACAAACATTTATGTGATGAATATAGATGTTTGTTCTGTGTTTGGGTGTTGTATTGTATGATAAGTATGTATTTACAAAAAAAAAAGTATTTATGTATTCTATCCGTAATCTAGTTCCCATATTACAAGTTATGCTTAGTTTGGGACTCGATGGAGCTGTGTGAAATTAGTGTCCTGTAATATATATATATATATATATTTTTTAATTATAACAGAGTTTATAACAAGGTTATGGATATTTTACGGCCAATACAAGTTTCATAGTTAGGTACCTAAATTAAACTTCAGTTTTTAGGTGTTGAATAGGCGACCACTAGGTATATACAAAATACGAGTGACCAAAAAAGCGTTTAATACGCTCACTTGATTTACAAAAAAATATTTTTCAACATCTGCATTATTTATATCACAACTCGCAAATACATTATTGCATGCCCTTAAAAAAAACAATCTCGCTGCTTGACTTTGTCAAGTTCCCGGCTGCATGTTGCTGCCACTTTTTCATAAATACTAGCGTATCTTTTAATAGCTAAATATAACTATTTTCAGATTAATATTCTAGCTGCCGTCTCAAATTCAGGCTCCTGTAGGTACTGTATTTACATCTCGGATAATTAACAAGAGAAACAGCCATCCATCAATAATCCTGATTAAACTTGGGGTGTAAGCGATCTCACTTTCAAAGTTGTAAGGTTTTAATTTCTAAGCACTATTCAAACTACCAAAGAACTCATACTAAGGCCTCGATTACATCTATCCGATTACCGACGTTATATTTGAATCCGACGTGTCTTTTCAAAATGAGCGACAAACTACTTTTGTGTAGTAGAGCGGTACTTCGTTTTTCATCAGGCATTCTGAAGCCTCATGAGAATTTCACAACTTAATAGTTGTGAAATTTTCATGAGGCTCATTCATATAAAAATAACGGAACTTAAGTGAGAAAATACTATTTTACAAAATCATTTCACAAGTAGTAATCGGATTGATTGTGTATTGCCTTTCATCCACCAGAAATATATTTTTCTAAACTCTTCATACAAAGCAATAATCCTGTGAGAGAAAAATACCGACAAACCGAAATCATATGTAACCATATATAAGTCGACCGTACTCGTAATATCATGGATCACGCTGAGCAAGGTGAGGTCCCAGAGGTTAAGGAATTTTGGGTGCTCTTTGTACGTGGGCTGTAGGCACTTCCGCTACGAACACACCACGTTTAGGAAGCAGAGTTTCAAACAAGTGAATTCTAGTTCATCCTTTTATGCTTCAAAATATAAACTTTGTTATGGACTAAATTATTGTTGGTGAATAACTCGTCTCAGCTTCCAAACAGATGGTGCCAAAATTACAGCGGCATCATCGAAAGCTTGGCCTGTTTAAAGCAACATTTGCATATTACGAGCTCGCCAGCCCGCGGTCAGTAATATACTGTTTGTCAGGATAGGCCATCATAATTGAATATTGGATATTACTCGCTCGTTTCTCTTTTAGTAAGTTGCCGCCAGTGGGTTCACTCTTGTGTAAAATTTTCGTACTATATTTCCCGGCCCTGACGGATTAGATACGTATTTGCTATTAAATAAATACAGACGATTTTACACAACGCCAAAAGTTTTAGTTTTTGTCTTTGTTAACAACTAACGGCTCAAAAATTTTGTAAATATGCCGAGCATAATTTAGTCAAAAACTGTTTAACTTCTGGAATCTTATTCATCTACTATATTATGAATAATAACTCACACATTTACTCACAAAAGAACTGAAAATAATATGGACAATTAAACTAACTATATCGGTCTTTAGGTTATCCGACGTCCCTTGTATATAGTTTATATAGTTTAGTTCTACTGAATTTATATTATATATTGTACGCGATTTTATTTTCTTCTTCACTAATTAGAGATAAAGCGTCAAAGAACCAGAGAACCAAACAAAAAAAAATAGCACTACAACCTTTTACATTTTCAAAATCTTATGTTGCTTTCCAAAAAGAAGAACAAAAAGAAGACTTACTCTAAATTTGACTATTTGGCTCAGGGAACCTCTTGACCAGACCACTTCTTAAATGCTTGGATTACAAAAATATTAGACAGTTCTTTCAAGATCAGTTTCTAGGTATAATAATTATTTACTTAGTTAACTAGAAAAAAAACATTAAAATTTGTTACAGTTATACATTAAACTGAAAATGTTGATACCTAGTCACCAAAATAAGCAAAATTGGTACATTGTGCTCATAAATTACTAAATTAAATCAAATTATAGTGAAATATCATGTAAACATATGAGTTTCTATCAATTCAATATTAAAAATTATACCTACAGCAATATGATTTTCATAATTATTAATGAGTTTAAAATGATAATGTGCGTTGTATGAGGGAGTGAGTGGTAAGTCAGTTTATTAAATTATATCTATGTAGATGAATGCATTTAAGTGTTTGGTGTGGTATTTTAAAGTGGGCACCACAAGCTGAGTAGTAATAATATTGTGAAAAGTTTTTCAGTTTCATCGTAACTCAACAATTAAAGCTAGATTAGGAGAATCGTTTAACCTTTATCAAAAGGTAAGTGTTAGATATTCAAAATAAAATAATAATAATAAATATTACAGGACATTAATTTCACACAGCGCCATCTAGTACCAAACTAAGCATAGCTTGTAATATGGGAACTAGATTATCATACAATACAACATCCAAACACAGAACAAATCACACAAATGATTGTCCTGGATGGGAATCGAACCTAAAACCAACAGCGCAGAAGGCAAAGCTACTACCAACTGAGCTGTGAGGCTTGTTAAAAAAAATCTTCGGTATAATAATGGAAATAAAATACAATAAACTTTATTCAAATATCCCACCTATTTGTTTACAATTATAACAACAACAAGGTAGCTACATACCCAAACATGATCCTATCTCCTTAGAAACCACCTAAATGTACGCCGAGGAAATAAATAATGTACATCTAAATAAAACTGCCACGGGCACGCACAACAAACAGCGGAGCGTATAATGAAGACGCTTCACAAATAAATAAATAAAAAATTCGCTTTCGTGGACCCTCATTCCGTAAACACCATTACGGCCTCGCCATAAAACCCCGATAAGATGAATAGGACACCGTAAAAATTGATCCAATGTTATGCTTATCGGAGTCTGAAAGCATTGAAAGGTTTAGTGTCAGAATAACTGTATAGTTACTTTGTAGCGACGTTAAAGTATTCAAAGAGCCCTTGGGTGTGTTGAGTTGCGTATTGTAACTAAGTATTTATATATCATGTAAAATGAAAGTCAAGTGAAGATTAATTGCTTCAACTGTACTAAAATAATTATAGTTTACCTATAAACCAATCTTGGGCCGAATGTGGAGCTGAAAAGTAGAACGAAACCAGAATTTTTAAAATAAAATCTGCTATGGGCCGTATACGGCATACAAAGCGGGACGAAAGCAGACTTTTTTGTGTGCGCCGAACTTCCTTGGTACGAATATGGCATAAATCGTATTTGATTTATTTGGAATGAGTGAATGCGTAATAAAATATATTATCGAACGAAGTCAGTTTTGTTATATATTTTTAATCTTAAGAAAATATATCGATTCCTATCTCACTTATTTGCACAACCTACCCGATATATCGATAGTTCACTTTCTCGGCACTAAAATAGAATATAACCTAAATAAATACATTTATTTCGAGAAAATCTATGATATCATGGTTTATAAAATGCTTATTCGAAAAGCTGAGAAGCTGTAAGATTTCCTAAAGCGAATTTTGATAGTAAAAAAAAATTAAGTGCGTGTTTGAAGATTAAATAGGTACATGAATGATCAAGAACCACCTTCGATGTTTTAAACCAGCACACTGTAAGTATCTGAGTAGATATTCCTGCGAGAGTTTGGAGCAGGTACCTCATGGAATTAGCTTAGGATGGCAGAAATTCCAGCTACGGACTCAAGCACAGCGAAGCGTTGGCCTAAAACAAGAGGAACAGATATCAAAATTCAGGTGCCATGATATTACCATGACGCTATTTTATATCTTGACACCACCGTCTTTGTTGGCGGTTGCGACCCCACGAACTCAACTGCGGTTCTCGTAAATGCTTACTAAGGGATCTCACTAGAAGCTTACTTCTGTGTCTTACAACATTACTACGTTTACCGATCCGTCTGCCAAGCGTAGTAATCATGGAAAAAATCCTCCAATAATGGAGAAGGCTCTGTCAGTAGACTTTAAAATGGGCTGCTGAATAAAAAAAAGTTTTTAATCTTTGCAATATAGAAATCTATGAAGCTAAAGATTACCGTAAGATAAAAAAATAAGTCTCACCAATACAGATCCTAGGCCCTTCTCCAAATAGCATATAGACAAATCTGTTAACTTTGTCTACATGATCAGGGTAAAACCTCTCGGGTCTGAATTCACTCAGGTTGACAAAAAATCGCTCATCGTTCTGCATCGCTTGAATCGGAATAATCACTCCTACGCCTTTATCTATTGTAACATCAGTTCCTGGTATGGTTTTTGTGTACTCTTCCTCATAAGGTAACCAATAGATGGATACATCAGAGCTTCTTTAAAAGCCATCTCTACGTATTTCAGTTCCTGCTTCGAAGGAAAGTTTTCCGTGTTGTGATATGACGTCATCAATTTCTCTTTGACATTTTTCTTGTTTCTCTGGGTTAAAATCAAGCTGATGTAAGCAATAGCTTGATGCTGAAGATGCAGTCTCATATCCAGCCGCAAACAGAATGAAAATTTGTGCTTGGAGTTGAACATCATCTATGATTAGTTCTGCTTTTTGAGGTCGATTATTAACATGTGGTTTAATCATAAAATTGCCGACTATCTTCCTATTTTTATACATGTCTATCATTACGTCCAAATAGTCATGATTCTTTGAAGGATGTGCAAGTCTTGTATTAATAACAGTTTTGACTATATCTTTATTGAAGTTCCGATACAAAGAAGTAAAATATGTTGTAGAAGAAATCTGGTTTCATAAATTTTATCATAACAACTAATGCGTCTCTGGGTTTGAACGTGAATATTTTTTTTCCAAGACGGCAAAAAATGGTATCACTGTTGTTTAAGCTGTTGGTATCTATTCCGAGACCACATGTTGATATTAAAGAAAGAAAGAAAGAAAGAAAGAAAGAAAGAAAGAAAGAAAGAAAGAAAGAAAGAAAGAAAGAAAGAAAGAAAGAAAGAAAGAAAGAAAGAAAGAAAAACATTTTATTGGCACACAACAACACAGCACAAGATATCACGTCAGTTGTAAAGTCAGCTGTCAATTCTTTAACATTAACTACAGCTTTCTGATCCGCAGCCTTAGCTACAATGTCTAGTAGCCTCTCAGTTTGCTGGTACATTGTAGGAAACATAGCTTTCAACTTTCCAGAATTAAAGGCCACGCTTAATCCCTGCCGTAATAGTTTCCAGGGGTCTCCATCAGCAAAGAAAAGGTTATCTAAAACAGGCTCTGAAGAGCTTGGTGTTTTGTTGATACCTTTGGAGTAAAAATGCTCAAAATCTTTCACTAATATGCGCTTTACTAGTGCAGGGCTCCGAAGAATGATAGCTGGATGGTTTCCTTCAAAGAAACCGACAAAATCAGGAAACTTCTGGTTAATGTATATTAGTAATTATAATTAGCAATATTCGCAGGATTAACGAATTGAATAAATAAGTAATAACTTTGAGTATCAAATGTGAAACTAGGAGACGAAACAAGCTAGTATGTACTCTGATGTTAGTCCATCTCTTGCAACAAGTCTTACTGCGTAACTGCATTGCGCCCTTCAACTTGATGCATTTTTTTTATTAAACGACTGGAAAGCGCTTGGCTTTAATTTCACAAGATTACAAGTTAAAATAAGGTCGAAGGTGGAGGCGCACTTCACCCGTAATCCTCAACAAACTGAGACACTGGCTATCTTAACTCTGAATGCCGGAACACAACAATTTTAGAATTGTCAAACAGACTTAAACAAAGTCCTACTACCAACCAAACCAAGCCCAATATTGTACTCCCTATTGAATACGGAACCTCGGAAATCGGGAAATCGGTGGGTTAAACTACTAGACAACAGAGGCGGTTAAAAAAGCATAACAGAACATAAAGGTGTTAAGCCTTGCGTGCCCGTTATGTTTACGGCAGCCAAAAACTGGAACACAGAAATGCTGCTTGGCGGTTGAAAAATATATAGTTCCCGGACGATCCCGTTCACAAGTAGTGGCTCTACTACTCTTAACATTATATAATTCTGTCAATTGTTTATATGTTGGGTGAGCCGTAGACTTCGAGACTAGCCTGGGCAATAATGAGATCAACAATGAATCGAGCCTTTCCGGAAAATGCTTTTTTTAGCAGTAGCACTCTATTGGCTGGTGATGAACTTAGAACCTTGCCCCAAGTGCTACTGCGTGCGAGCTAGTTCAATATATGTTTAAACGTCTATTTCAGAAATTGACACCTGTGTTGATTGCCCATTGTACGTTCGCGGAGACAACTTGACAGACAATTGAAGCCAACGAGCGTCAAAACGTTTGTTACAAAGGAGTTGACTTGCTGAGATGTAGTTGCTTCTATTTCGAAGTTTCCATTGTCTGTTTCAAAATTCATTACATTTGCGTGCGTGAATGTACCGGGCTAAAATAAGACTGAAAACTGCAATTTTGACAGAAAACTGCTTGACTGCTTTTTAACCGCCTCTGTGGCCGAGTGGTTCTCCTACCGGTGTCAGATCCACCCATATAGCATTTTTTGGTCACAAAATCTTCAATCCAGTTGCAAGTTGACGCAGTTTTGTAACTGTTACGAAAAATGGCGACCGTGTGGGGTCTGGTCTGTATGTGTGGTAACAGTTTACACACAATTTGACGGGAATGTGTTTCAGTAACTATATGTGTATGTAGACGTTGTATTAACACGTTACGTAACCATTTGTGTAGACTTATTTAATACACATTGTGTTTAGTTTGTAACGAGCGTATAATCAAATAGTAAATGTGTAGTAACGGTGTGGTTACCTTGTTACAATAATAATTATTATATACACGAGGTGTTGTAATGTTACGACATTGTTCCTCAACAAATATTCCAAAACTAGAATCAAAAAGCCATAGATACCCTGATGTTTCTCAAACTTGTGCTGACAAGTCACGAAACGATTGCAGTTCTTTGAAAATGAGTAATCAGCCAAAGAAACGTCATTTCCGTTGCACGTCGACTTTCTACAGGAAAGTTAACAATTTATTGGTTCCACAAAATCCACCTCCAATCAAGTAATGCTTATAGTTTTCTATATAGCTAGTAACAAACAGAAATGTGAGATGTTGTGAAAAAGAAATGTGCTAAATGCATTGTTTTTTTTATTATAATTATTTAACAGATCTTAACTCTGTGTATGTTTGTCTGTCTCTCTATGTAGTTCATCAACGGGTAGCTGATGAATCAAACTGCACCGAAATCGTCTGATTTGTTTTAGATTAGTGTTTCCCAACCTTTTGGTAATAAGGGACCATTTTTGTACATTTTTTTTCGTAATTTTAGATTATGATATCTTTCAGGCAACATATCAAATGCGCCATCTTCATTATCTAAAAATCAAGAAAATCGTTCTGGACTATGTCGTGCTGAATCGTCAAACATGCACTTAGATGCTGCTGTGACTTCTTCTTGCAAACGGCATGGTCACTTTAATGTTTGAGAATCGCTGGAAACAATAAAGAAAGTGACACCATTTGTAAATTTGGTAACTTTATAACTACTTCTAGTTTCATGTCGACATAATGTCGACACAGTGTAGTAACTTTGTTACCAGATGTGACTGAATATATCCATTAAATAAATATTGTTTTTGTAATGTTTAGCTAATTTTAATAGCTTATTCTTAGTGAAATAACTAATTGTTAGTATATAAAGAGTATTATTATATTGAAGCAAAAGCTTGCCAGTTCTGGAAATGTAAAAACTTGTTGTAAACACAATATGTTAACATTTCACTAAGCTGGTTAAATTACTATAAATGGGTGGCGCATTGGTAAATTACAAGCTATTTTACCAAATCACACGATACATCTCTTTCCCCATTGATATTAGCACAATATATCCATCATTATAACTAATTAATATCAAACCTGAAAACTCCGTTGCCAAAACTACGATGCAGTCTCCTTATTTTTTAAATTAGAAACTTCACTTGTCTTTTCTGTTTAAATTGAACGTTAAAATAAAAGTGAATGAATACAGAACGACTGATTTCTGATTAGTCGTTGCAGACTGAGAACAATGTTACCACACAGCAGCGTAACTTAAAACCAAATGTTACTAAAAAAAATGTGTCGAGATCGTCCCCACTTTTAGTCGTAGCGACCGAACTAAGTCGACACAACGACCAAAATGTTACCAGTTTTGACACGACCGTGTCGAGGTTTTTCGTAACGGCTACCAAAAAATGCTGTATGGGCAGTGGTCCCAGCTTCGATCCCCAGGGAGAGTACAATATTGTGCTTGCTTTGGTTGGTAGACGGACTTTGTTAAAGTCCGCCTGGCTAGCTACCACCATCTTATCCTGCCGCCATAACGCCAATTCTTAAGTTTTTCTGTTTCGGCATTGCACTTGGATCACATTTATATATCGCATTCACAAATGTTATAATGACACAAAAATTACAAACATGAAACCCGCGACGAGACTCGAACCCGCATCTTTTTCTAAAAGCGGAAAAGCTCTACCCAATTGAGTAACGAGGGTCCTGACGCTGAAGACTTTGAGTGACTTGAAGCTAAAAATTGGCAATATCACATGTACCGTTAGCTGAGGAGCAATTTCATATCTCTAGATTTTCCTAATTCAAGGATCGAAACGAGTGCACTTGATTTAACTTACCTCAGTTAAGTAAAATAAATCAACTAATTGTAAAAGTGGCAAGACAAAGTGGCCGCCATAAGCGAGAACATAAACTAACGAGGGACTTAAGATAATGCCATACGTGACCATCTCTAATTAAAAGCTTCGAATCAAAACGAAAACAAAACAACCCATGTCTCACAAACCCGTAAGTTTCGGTATCTGTAACGCTAAAAGCTCTCTCTTTGATTGCTGCATACATCGCACACAAGGCACGATGCCACTTGGAAGAGTAATGCACCGATGTACCATTTAAAGGTACGTTTGAAAGCAGTGAGTTGTCTGTTCATCAACTACTTAAGAGGACATAGCAATGCCTCAATAGCAGTTCCTTAGTTTGTTGAGGATTCCGGGTGAAGTGCGCCTCCACCATCGGCCTTATTTTAAAAGACTACATTAGATCAGCTCAAACTCGAATTTTACCCCTTCTTCTTCGCGCGTGTGAAGACTTTAAGTTTTTTTTTTTTTTTTTAAGTATTATACTTTTCTGTAATTGGATTCCGGCTCACAAAACCATATCTAGGTATGATAATTATGTACCTTCCTTAGTATTTGGTTCATAACAGTATCTAATACCTAAGCCTACCATTTCCGAGTACCTACCTACCTTGGGTAGGTAAGTAGGTACTTACCTACCTTTAGGTCCCTGAGTAGGTATCCGTGTAACGTGAGATATAAGCCGAAAGTGCTTCCCCGTTGTACATAAAAAAAAACTACTGTTTCTCTGTCTCTGTTCGCGATTTTTCCGGCTGTGTTACCGAAAAAAAACCTCGATAAAAGCCAAATCGATTGTTATCAAAATTTGTCGTTGAACAAATTATGTTGTTTTTTTATTTTAGCACGAAAAACAAAAACAAAAATCCAATTCAAGTGGCTTGTTTTGTCGGAAGTATGTCCTTTCTGGAGCGTAGAATAACAATCGAGTCCACGTAAAAAATAATTTGATGTCGCAGAAAATATATAAGTGAACTTATCTTGAAAAAGATTTAGTATGTGCGGGATATACTTGTAATATGAAATCTTGACATAAAATATAATGGCGTTGGTACGTAGATACATTGATTATGCATGCGTAGTGGTATTCTAAGACTTTGTTTTGTTTATTTACTAGATACTAAATAGATAGATAAGAGGTAGTAGAGCCCCTTGTGAAAGATTCGTCCAGGGGAAGTACTACCACCATACCTATTTCAGCTGCCAAGCAGCATTGCTGTGTTCTGTTTTGAAGGGTATGGTTGTCGGTAAAATTACGGACACGCGAGTCTTAACACCTTTATGCCTATAGTTGACGCGCGCAATGCAATTCCGTGTAGGCTATGTTCTTTTTGGAAGTGACCTACGCAGTAAGGCAGAAGATGGACTTTACATCAGGTGGGCTACTTGCTTGCTCTCCTAGTAGCATAAAAAAATTGACCTCAGAGACTGGTTACTTTTGCTGTGATTACGTATCTAATGGACGTTTCTTTTTATGCTTACCTCATATTTTTATTATACAAGGAGGGTTTATTCTTTGTTTATTACGCCGGTTAAATAAAACCTTCCCTCATAGCGTGTATCGCGTGTGTACGACGTACGTACCACTTCTATCGGTGTATGTGTACGCCACTTCGAAAGGGAAGAGCCCTACAGTTGATGCATTCCACAGTACTAGTGCGGAAACTTGTGTCCTTCGCGTTTGTTTCTCTTGTTTGTTTTTCCCTAGGATATTTTTTTTTCATTAAATTTGTCCAATTTGCTCTAAAAATAAATAATCTGAAAACAGAAACTACTAAATATATAGTAACATATCCGTTAAATTAGTTTGATTTTTTTTTCTCGAAAAATAATTCAATTTGCTCTGTTTACTTACATCCAATGATGTCACTTACGTAACTTTATACCTATAACCAGTTAACATAAAGTTGATCATTTATTACTACTGGTCAAACCCAGTCAGAATTTGTCAAAAATAATGACTGATAAATGAGTGTTGAAGTCCAGGGGTGGGGTGAGGTTCAACGAATTCTTAGAGCATTATTGTTTTGATATTACTTTACTTCTGTCACAATCTATCCAGCGTAGAAAAAACGCTACCAACACTCACAATAAGAGCCTAGTTTCCAATTCGTGAATATTGATTTACAAAAAAACAAAGGTTAAACAATGATAACATAATTTTTAACATCCGCCTCTGTGGTCTAGTGGTTCAACCCACCGATTTCAGATCCAGAGGGGTTCGATCCCCAGGATCACAATATTGTGCTCGGTTTGGTTGATGATAGGGTTTTGTTTAAGTCCGCCTAATGGATAGCTACCACTATCGTAACTAATTCTGTCGTCATAACAACAATTCTAAAATTGTTGTGTACGTTTGTGTAGTGTTGTGCATTTAGAGGTAAGATATTTCCAATTCCTCAGTTTATTGAGGAATCCGAGTGAAGTGCGCATCCACCTTCGGCCTTTTCCTAACTTCGGCCTTATCGTAGCCAGATGAGATGATGCCGCTTCCCCTCGTACAATAATAAAAAAAAAACAAGTGAGTAACCTTTGATCTCACAAAGTGATACATTACTGTTTATTTAAAGCTAATAATAATGTAGAAAATTACACGATAATATTTATCTTACTTACTGAGCTTACTTATTTTTATCATTTCATGGTAAAAATAAGTAAGCTCATATGCACATTCCACATGTAAATTCAGACCATTTCATTCAAATTTCTGTGCAAATTCTGATTGTTTCGCACTTTTTAATCGCAAACAGGTATTTCGGCATCAGTTCGTGACATGGCACAAGGGACCAGCTAATGAGAATCTGTGAGCTTACCACGAGTTTATGTGACTTGTACCCGCTGGCGCTAGCTTGTACATTTCAATGAATATTTAAAAACTTTTTTTGAGACTTCACGAACAATAGCACGACAATCCCATCATACCTTTATTCAACTTTAAAACATTATGTTTCAAAGGCATTACCTGATAAGCGCCTCTAGCGGTAATCGAAAATAGTTATATACGTTTAAATGGCTCACACGTACCAAAGTACCTGAAGTACCAAACTGGCATGGTATTGATTTGGAGGTAATACCGATCAATGTACCTACATGTCATTGATGTATAACATGTACCTACTCTGTAGGTTTTGGGTTCGATTCGCAACCGGGACAAACTTTGTGTGAGGCAAATGAAAATGAAAAATTATTTGATAATAGCAAACATTAGGTACAGTAACACATTTAAATAATATAAAGAAGTGATGTTCCTGGTAATAAAATTAATCCTTGATTCATTGGTACCCAAACTAGGACAACTTGTGTGTTGGTGTACCAATGCCCTCCGCCGGGTGAAGAGATGTATATATATATATCAGCGTTAGATTGTAAGCACCGTCCGTTTGTAATATGCCTCGGCATATTGTACACATGTCAGCATATGATTATAAGCACCGTCCGTTTGTAATATGCCACGGCATACTGTAATAAAAATGGCAAAAATGGTGATCGATGATGAACCCGTCGGGACATGACCTCTCCATCCCGACAAAAGTCGTCCTGTGGTTACAGTTAACTCTATTTCTGATCGAACTAGATCGAAAACGGGGGGCACCGCGTGAAGGATAACCACTAGGCTTGCGTTACAGGATTCGATTGTACATTCCTGTAAGGCCTTTTGCTCACCTCACCCTCTTGAGGAGAGAGTGAGGCAGGTATGTGTCTATGCTAAAGCAAGCGGCAGAACTAGAGAAGTTAGAAATAATGCGTAAAATTGTAAATGTTAGTTGCTGTTGACAATTTGCTGACCGTTTGCAATATGACGAGGCATATTACAAATGGACGATGCTTACAATCAGACGGTGACAGAGGCATATGACAAACGGACGGTTTTTACAATCTCACGGTGACATATATATACAAAACAATTACAGTATAACAAAATATTCAACGTAGTTAATGTTTACTTAGCTATAAGGTAGCTATACAACATAAAATTAAAAATTTAAAACTCACCAGCCGCACATTATATAATTAACGACGGGTAAGCACTTGGCCTTCATCTCACCGGGTTACAAGTTGAGATTAGGCCGAAGGTGGAGGCTCACTTCACCCGGAATCCTCAACAAACTGAAGCGTGCATGTGTATTTAAATTTAATTAGTAACTGAGTAATATATATAGATATTATTTGTTCTATGTTTTGGTGTAATATTATTTTATATGTGGGTATGTTATTAAAAAAAAGGATATTAGTATTCAAATCGTTATCTAGTTCACAGATTGCAAGCTTTAACTAGATAGTGGCTAGATGGCAAAAATGAAAATTAAAAGTTGCTTCACCGTATACTTCTGCATCCTATTGAAGTAATGTCGGAAAATGTTACTACAGCAACTCATGGTAAGGCCTCTGCAGTTGCGACAAACACACGCGTTTCTGTCGTGTTCGAGTGAATTGAGCGTGTGCCGAACATTTTACATAAATTTATTTTTAAAATGTTGCTAAAATGACATTTTAATGGCTTTCATTGTAAGGCTGAAACGTAAACTGAAAAGTTTGAAGTGGCTGTGTTTTAGTTTTTTGTGTTAGTTTATTATTTTGTGTATTGCTTTCCCAAATCATTACTAAGTGTGAAGTGTGATCACTAAGTTACGATTTTAAAGGAAATGATTTTGGGAAAATAAAACACTAAACAGGAACGAACAGACGTATACCTGTTTTTTTTAATTGTGGGAATGAAGCATATAATCTGAAAATGTCATGCGTTTGTTTTGCATTGTGCGTACATTTTCAGTCAGTCAGCTTAAAAGATTATCAGTCAAGCTTTTATTTAGATACCTCCTCGCGAATAAAAGACCCTTGCGCGAAGAGACACATTTTGAATACAACTAGAAACATAACAAGCATGCAGCCCACCTGGTGTAATAAATAAATATTACTGGACATTAATTATACACAGCACCAAGTGTAAATTAATTAATTAATTAGTAAGCGTAAGTGCTTGGTAACTACAGACCAATTAGCCTCACAACAAATATATACAAAATATTTTCTAAAATTATTTTAAATAGAATTACACCAAACTTGGATGAAAATCAACCGCGTGAGCAAGCAGGCTTTCGGAAAAAGTTTTCAACGATGGACCATATACAGGTAGTTACTCAAATGATAGAGAAGTCAAACGAGTATGGCCAAATATTGTACATGTGCTTTATAGACTACATAAAAGCATTTGATTCTCTAGAGCATGACTCTATCTGGGCAGCCCTAGCACAACAAAACACTGATCAAACATACATAGAAGTCATTCGCAGCGTATACTCTAAATGTTACGCAAAAGTGCGGCTGGAGAGGGAAGGTATGGAATTTCCCATACAAAAAGGGGTAAGGCAAGGGGATCCCCTATCACCGAAAATATTTTCAGCCGTACTGGAATTCGTTTTCAGGGGCTTAAATTGGGAAACGAAAGGAGTAAAAGTAGACGGAGAGCTATTAAGCCATCTACGGTTTGCGGACGATATTGTAGTGTTTGCCGAAACTGCTCCAGACCTAAAAATTATGATTACGGAATTAGTACAAGAAAGCAAAAAGGTTGGTTTATTACTCAACAAATCAAAGACTAAAATAATCACGAATGGAGAGATGCTTGACGTCGTCATTGAAGGAGAACATATACAGTACGTTTCTGAATATATTTACTTAGGACAACTAGTTTCCTTCGAAAATTGTACAGAGAAAGAAATACAGAGAAGAATTGCATTAGCGTGGAAGAAATATTGGGCATCAAAAGAAATTATGAAAAATAAAGACATCAAAATACACTTGAAAAAGAAAGTTTATGATACAACAATTTTACCATGTCTAACATACGGCTGCCAAACATGGTCGCTAAGAAAAGACGATGAAGAAAAGATAGCTATATGTCAACGTAAGATGGAGAGAAGTATGCTTGGTGTAAAACATTCAGATAAAATAAAAAATACAATTATTCGAGGGAAAACTAAATTACTAGATATAAAAGAAAGAATTAGATTACTAAAATGGAACTGGGCGGGTCATATATCTAGACTCGATAACGAGAGATGGACCAAGAGAGCAACGGAGTGGATCCCACTTGACGGAAAGAGAAAGCCAGGAAGGCAGAAAAAAAGATGGAGGGATATCTTCAACAAACGATGTGGACCAGACTGGATGGGAAAAGCGCGTGAGAGGGACCATTGGAGGGAATTAGGGGAGGCCTACGCCGCTGAGGCGACAACCACAGAAATTCTAGAAATGTAAGATTAGTTAGTATTCAAACATAGGTTAAAATTAGTTTAAAAGTATTAGTTAAGTATTTCTTGTGGCTGAAATAAATGGCTTTTTTTTTTTTTTTTTTTTTAAGCGTAAGTGCATCTCTTGCCTATAACAATGTCTTACGGTAACATCCAAAAAGAACATACACGGCACTGAATTGCGCATGTCAACTTGAGGCATAAAGGTGTTAAGCCTCGCGTGCGCGTTATTTCACCGGCAACCATAATCTTCAAACCGGAACACAGCAATGCTGCTTGGCGGCTCTAATACGTATGGTAGTAGTATTTCCCCTAACGAGACATTTCGCAGAGGGCTTAATGTGGTTTAAAATTATAAATATTGTTCTTGACCAGGAAAAACATATTAGCTAAGTCTTTTTATTCGTGTACCGCACGGGCCAAGCCGCGAGTAGAACTTAGTGCTTTATAAAAATAATTAGTACACCGTTTATGTATGTATATGCGTTTATGCACAAAGGCGGCTTTATCGCTGTAAACCCCGATTCCAATAAAAGAAAGTACCACCGAAATACCCCGCTGCGATAATTCCAGGTAGCAATGCTCACTTCTCTCTCCCTGCATCATTGTCCTATATTTATCGTTTGGGCAATCAGCTTGAAAGCTGTCGTAAGACTAGGAAACTCCGGCATACTTTATCGCTGTGCGACTCACCGGAACGAAAACTTTACCTTGTCCGGGATAAATAGCTATTCCGAAAAATACTCACTATTATCTATTTTTAGATTTATACAGTGCTCTGAAACTTGTGTTATACTATCTATACTTATTTTTATTTCTAGTATACTTTTCTTGCTCACAAAAAGGCGTGATGTGCGTTCAAAGTACAGTCAGCCAGGCAAGAGTTAAGTAAAATATTTATTTTTTAAGTACCGATAATAGTGTTTCCTTAAATTGGAATCATCTAAATTTTATGTAAAGATTTGACCCGATACAGTTTTATTGTTAGTAAGTATATATTAAGATTAGACTTGTACCTAGTCCCGTTAGCACTCTTCGGGTACGAAACCCTAAAAATAATCAGCTTCACTTTCCTTCTAAAAAGCACGTTATTTGAATGACTTCATGAATGAATGCTGAAAGTTCTACACTGAAGCACAGCTGTAGTAAAATATTACACAAGGGTGCGTGGAAGCTTTGATAAATTGCAGCTTTTGTGAGCTTGAAGTGAAATATTATTTACTCTAACATAATAACTATGTCTAGGGATTACCCCTTGCCGGGTTCATTCCATTGTTGTCAGCTAAGCGTTATCATAGACGCTCAAACACTGATTTTTTTTAGGACGAAGGTGAAAGCGCACTTCTCCCGGAATCCTCTATAAACTGAGGAACTGGCTATGTTAGTACTCAATTCAGGAAAGGAACTCTTTTTTTTTATTGTACGACGGGAAGGCGCACCTCACCCGGAATCCACATTTAACTGAGGAACTGGCTATCTTAACTCGAAATGCATACATAATATGTTTAATTATAATATGTTATTCTTCATCACAATGTTTATGTATTTTTTGTGTATGAATGTGTCCTTGTTGCGTGTCGTCACTCAGTAAGGGTTCAGACTGAAAAACAGCGTCACTATCGTTCCAAGTACGTTAGCGGCATAAAGCTGAGGCTGGACCTGTCTGGTCGCGCATTTAGGGAAAGTTCCACTATGCTCTCTGTAGGCTACAGTTGTTTTAAATTCATCTGTGTAGTATAATGTTTGTGCTTTCTATGTTTTATATCTTCATCTTCTTTTCTGTGTACCTACAATCTGTTATTTAATCTATACCTATCTTACTTTCCCATATGTGTGTGCCTGCAAAATAAATCTTTATCTTTATCTCTTCTTTATCTTTAAATGCCGGAACACAACAATTTTTAGAACTGTTGTTATGGCGACAGAATTAGGTTAGGTGGTGGCAGCTAGCCAGGCGGACTGAAACAAAATCCTACCACCAACCAAACCAAGAACAATATTGTACTCTCCTCTGGACGAACCACTAGACCACAGAGGCGGTTAACGTGTGGTTATCGTGGTGTTGCGTATGGACCAGAAGGTTAGTAAATGAATCACGTGTTGGGCTTTTATTTTTTTGCGACTATACAATTATACATCACGCGGTTTGTGGTACCAGTTGACTGATTCAAAAATGGGTTCCTGGAACCTCGGTCCCGGTTTTACGCCTGTTTTTTAATTCTTTGATAGTTGTTGTTTAAATATCTCTCCTTAGCTAGGGATCGGTAAACTCTCTTCATACGCAGTCTGAAATAAAGGATATGGAAGAAGGTCTTTGCATAACAATGGGTATAGATGTAAAATGTCTTGTAATATTTATTCTCTGTTTTTTTTTTTTTATCTGTTTTGTGGAAAGTGTAGTGTATGTGTAGAGTAAGGTTCCAAAACACAAAACAAATCGAAGCGTATTTATCAAAATAATAATTGTTAATATTTATTTATTTTTAACTAAGCACGTATATCTTTGTCCAAAGGTTGCAACAGAACCTACTACGGAGACATCGGGAGGACTTATGAGTTGGAACTGCATCGGCCTCGCGAAGACCTGGTGCCTTACGTCTGCCTCCTCACTATCACGGCAGCTGGCGGGGTCCACGGGGACTTGGTTCAGGTTAGTCTATTATATGACTATCATCAGCCTGGGACTTCTTTCCGTAGCTTGAATAAAAACTCTTAAAAACGCTTTGAATTTAGAACCTCCACCTTTCTGGGAAGTCAGCTTAAAACTGCAAGTCTCAGGAAATGGTATTTTTTTTATTGTGGTTATGTTTTTTTTTAATTTTTTTTTTTTTAGACAACTAAGGAGACGGGAAAATCAAGTAGCCCACCTGGTGTTAAGTGCATCTCTTTCCTATAACAGGGCCTCACTGCATAGGTTACATTCACAAAGTACATAGCCTACACGGCACTGCATTGTGCCCGTCAACTTAAGGCATAAAGGTGTTAAGCCTCGCGTGCCCGTAATTTCACCGGCAACGATACCCAAACCGAAACACAGCAACGCTGCTTGGCGACAGAAACAGGTATGGTGGTAGTAATTCTCCAAACGAGCCCTTTCACAAGGGGTTTCTACTACTTTTCTTCTATTACTCTTCTCTTCTTTCTGCCTGAAAGCAGGTATGATCAATATGCCGTGGCGATCAGTCCGCGGATATTGTAAAAGTTCACTGACGGGTCCCACTAGAAGAAAGGCAGCAATTTTATTTCGTATCAAATATAACACTTTTCTGCGATCACCAATCCATCTGCCAAGCGTGATGGCTACCGGTAGAATCCAGTTTTGAAGGAGGCTCTGTGCAATAGTCAATATTCATGTGGAAACTTGTAATTGGCCATCAGTATCAATATTTGCCTGCATTTATTGTTCAAAAAAGTTTTTGAAAATTCTTAAAATAAAATAAAAAAAGTTATAATGGGCTATATTGGTGTATTTAAATTTAAAAAATAAATAAATTACAGGACATTAATTTTACACAACGCCATCTAGCCCCAAACTAAGCTTAGCTTGTAATATGGGAACTAGATTACGGATAGAATACATAAATACTTTTTTTTGTAAATACATACTTATCATACAATACAACACCCAAACACAGAACGAACATCTATATTCATCACACAAATCTTTGTCCTGGGTGGGAATCGAACCCACAGCCTACAGCGCAGAAGGCAGAGCTACTACCAACTGAGCTATGAGGCTTGTTAATTTAACACTAGTATTATAAGTATAGTAATCTAGATCAGTGTTCAACTGTCTAGATTACTAGACAAACGATGTTAGTATTCTGGTGGTTCTACACTTCTTGACTTTTTTACATCCCTCACTTGCCCTTTAATTACTGTCCTGCCTCAACTTTTTGCACCATTTTGTGTCGAGTTTCCCATTAATTAGCCTTGCAATTTAATTTCGCCAGCGTTTGTTGTCCGCCCTATAATTTGCATGAAATTAGTCTCGACTCATTACTTATCGAACCGACCATTTTCCTCTTTCGTTGGCTACTTTTAATTGGTTTCTTGAAAAGCGTTTTCTTTGTTTCCGTGCTAAAAGTAAAGAATAATTGTGTGTTTTGTTTTTTTTTTCTTCGTGTGAGCTGTGTAACAACCATTGTGCCAGACTTAAGGAGTACCCACCACAGGCGTCTGACGTGGCTCCTTATCGTAGGTAGGTGTAGTAGGTAAAGGTAGGTATAAGCATGTAGTACCCTGAACCGACGGCTTATCGTGCCCTCTGATGCTCGGAATCAGATTCATGCCTGTAACATGTATAAGACAGGCCTCATAGCTCAGTTGGTAGTAACTCTGCGCTGTGGGTTGTGGGTTCGATTCCCACTCAGGAAAAACATGTGTGTGATGAAAATAAGGATATGTTTGTTCTGTGTTTGGGTGTTATATCATATTGTACGTATTATACAAAAAAAAAGTATTTAAGTATTCTATCTGTAATCTAGTTCCCATTATTACAAGCTATGCTTAGTTTGGGGCTAGAAAGCTAATTTTTGTATTAGTGTAAATATTAAATATTTACACAAATACAATTCAATTGTTTCGCGCGGGACACTTGCTTTGGAATGACTAAAATCCATTGACTGAATATGACTGAATATGTATCCACATATGCAGGTCGCAAAATGAGCACTAGCGCAAGACGCAGAATGTGTAGGTAGTAAAACGTGCAGAGCCCTTATTCTATGACCAATCGTGTCTTAACGGCCTATAGTACATCAGATTAGCAACACAATGCAACTTTATTTTAGTTTCGAACTAAGATTTAGTTATAATAAAGGTGACATTGCTCTGCGCTCAACCACGGCGCTTATGCCAGATGATATACCAGATGACAGAAATACGCGCGAATTTCAACGTTTTATGTTTTTACGGTAAAACAAACATTAATTTTGAAAATCTTAAACACAGACCGTCTGCTGTATGCTATGTTTATTTACTGTACAAAGTGTCAAAGCCTAATTGGGTGTATTTATTGAATGGCGAACATTTTTGGTACAAATTAGAGTCATTACTGTACAAAGTGTCAAAGCCTAATTGGGTGTATTTATTGAATGGCGTTTGGTACAAATTAGAGTCAACTTTGTTTTTTTTTTCTATAGAGAAAATTGTATGTTATCATGTTTTCAAAACACAAGCGTTCTATCATCAATCCTGAATTATAACATAAATTAATTTCAAAGTCAATGCTACAGTATTGTAGACGATATGATCGCTGAAGCTAAGCCATTTCACGTATCATAGACTCGCCCGCGTTACGATATGTCAATACGATGATTCCATGCAGATATCGTAACGCGGGCAGGCGCGTTAAGACACGATTGATCATACAGAATAAAGGCTCTGGTCGCGGAATGTGCAAATCGTAAAAAGTTCTTTATTCCGTTAAAACTGTTCTTCCCCTTATGTATAAATAATATGACAACACAATGTTATTATACAGCGCCACCGTAATGTGTTATGATAAAATACAACACCCAACAAATACCTATACTATATACAGCACACAATATGCTTATATAATAATATATATAATAGTGGGGATCGATTGATAAATGACAGGTATGCAGTAGCAGAATACCTCCTATATATATGGAATAGACTCATTAAATAATCTTTGTCTGATATCAAGTTTCGCTGGACTATCAAAAGTTACAAATTACGAGGATGATTTCAGTCCAGCTTAAGCATAGTCAATACTTTTTAAAGGTTATTTACAATCTATTTGAGCTAAAAAGAGTTATCCGGTCACTGCGTTGACATCGCAGCTGACCTACTTGACTGCTCCCTGCGCCATGTCGCATAGGACTGCATTCCAGATTGAAATCGAGATGACAAATTGCAGATAAATTCTTCTACAAGCACACGAGTAGATACATAGAACGGAATAGAATAGAATAATATTTATTTGACATATAGAAGTAGGAATAGTGATTTACAATAATAATCACAATTTTAACATAAAGATGTATGTGCCAAAATTGGCCAGACTCAGCTTTATGTTGCACCTTGCCGAAGCGAGGTGCAACGCTGGTTTTTAGACTGACCCTGATTGGTTGACCACAATAATGAGGTAATATTATTTTAACATAATATTACTAATATACAATCAAGCAAAATGTTTTAAAATATAAGATACAATTTAAGTAAATGACAAAGAACAAATTACACGTAGACCAGACACACAACAGATTACAAGTGGAGAGAGAGACAGACTCTGATGACTACATTTATAAGTCCAGTGAGTTTACACCAATGCATTTGTTTGCCAAAATGTTTGTTTTGGTTAGTAAAATCGGCATATGCTTAGGTTATGTCTGGTGGAGGCAAGATATCTAGGGGTAGGTATGATTTACTAAAAGCAACGGAATCGCTGGCTTTCGGTTACAACTGAATAATAATTATAACACCACAGTTCCTCAGTTTTTTGAGAATTCCGGGTGTAGTGCGCCTCCACCTTCGGCCTTATCTCAACTTGTTTCGCTTCCCCGTCGTACAGTAAAAAAAAAAACAATAGACTAGGTAGTACCTGCAAAGGTCTACTGAAATAATTAGGTAGGTAGGTACAAACAATGTTTTAAGACCTTTTATATTGGTGACACTAATGTTTAAATTACAAGCAATATGTCCTTTGTATTGCATCAGTATTTAATAAAGATATGTTGCGTTATTACGGCTAGGTACGTACTGAGTAGGTACTGACCATTATAGTACATACTTTTACCAATTTGTAAATAAACAAAATGATTATTGATAAATAACGGGCCATGAACTTTAAAAAGCTAAATATTTATCCCGCAATGAACGAGTGGCTAAATAATGGTTTCTCGAAAATGGTTTATCAAAAGAAAAATTTTCAAAGCGAAATGGTTGTAGATTTTTATAGCAACACTTTTAACACTTCAGAAGAATAATTCTTAAAGTTTCACGTGATCTACAAAGACTTAATTCGGGCTCAAACTTTGGCAAGGCACTTAATTGTTCAAAGGGTGCAATTTTTTCTAAGGAAAATATGCTCTTCATCTTGTTCCTCAAAGAATTACTTCTACCCTTGTAGAAAACGTAAATTCGTTCTGATCATTTTGCAACTCAAATACTGTTTTTTTTATGGCACGACGAGGAGTTGCTTGACCTTCATCTCACCTGATTTTTGAGTTATGATAAGACCGAAGATGGAAGCGCACTTCACCCGGAATCCTCAACAATCTGAGGATCTATCTTACCTCTATATCTTACTATGGCTATCTTACCTCTAAATGCCGGAACACAACAATTTTTAAGAATTATTGTTATGGCAACAGACTTAGGTGAGACGGTGGTAGCTAGCCAGGCGGACTTAAACAAAGTCCTACCAACCAATCCTCTGGATCTGTCACCGGTGGTCGAACCACTAGACCACGGAGGTGGTTCAACTTTCAACGGTCCAATTCCTATACATTTATTGCAAAAGATTTTCACCAAGCTACTTTCTCATATTGTGGTGGTGGGGATTTGTTTTTTTTTTTCAAGCTTGTTCATTCGCTTTGAAGGTTCAATAAACTCGACTGTAAACTTCAATTTGCCTCACGCCACCGGAAACAATAGCCAGAAGCATTTGATTGGTTTCCATGTCGTCATACAAAACAAGTCGTTCTGAAGCCAACCAATGGTTTGCTGACCAAAATCTAGGTTAATATTATGTAATCTACCTGCAAAAACTACTATTGCGTTGAACATTTGATTACTATATTGACAGATGCCAATTTAGTTTATATCATTTATAAGAATGTGACCTTCAAGATGACTTAAGTCTTGTACCAGGCGAACAGAAGATTATAGAGACAGACCGGACTATCGGGATAAAAATTATTTCATTAGTCCAATTGATTTGTTCAATGGGACCAATGGAATATAAAAGTTGCAGTAGCGGTAGTTCCACCTTCGGCCTTATCATAACCTGAAAATTAGGTGAGATGAAGGCCAAGAACGTACCCGTCAACAATAAAAAAAGAAAATTAAAAAAAGCGGTTCACCGAACTAAGATCCAAACTCGGGAATAGACGAATTTGACGGATACTGTTTGCTTTCCAACCCTTCAATCATTCTGTTTTACGGGTATGCTGGTTTACTTACCTATTTTATGTGGTTTCGTAGTAACCTAATAAGACTACGACATTTATTTAAGTTAAAACCTTTTTTTTACTGTAGTCAGTGTCTAAACTAATTTGTTTCAAAGTATATGAAAAAAGATTCCGACAAATTGAGAACCTCCTCCTTTTTTTGAAAGTTGGTTAAAAAATGCAGAAATACTAATTCGTTACTGATTTAAATTTACATATTTACATATATTCGTTTACTGCCGAACATAGGATTACATATTACGCCTTCATTTATCAACTTCCCTGACCGCTACGCTACAATGATGTCAAACCAGCAGACCGTTTTACTTCATACGTTATTTTTTATTGTTGTTTATACCTTGGGTCCGTGGGGAGCCGGTGCTCTCCGGGTTTTCAAAAATATTGCGGGGCTTTTGATTGAGGCGACACGTGACCCAAGGGCTGGCTCTTATTTAGGCCAGCGAATTAGTGTAGCTATTCAGAGTGGCAATGCAGCCAGTATCTTGGGGACGGTTCCGTTTCGCACTGGTCTGGAACAGTTGAGTTACCTAGGTCGTTTATACTGGACCTTATGTAATCCGACTGATTCCTTTGCACATTTTATTTGATTAAATGTGATTTTACTGGTACCAAATAACATAATATTTTTCAAGAGGCATATCTTCCACAGTGAAGGTCTACTTCAACCACAATCTAGAGCCGCCTTTCTCCATCGTCTTCTCACGACCGCTATAATGTCGGTAAACTATCGAGCAGGTAACTTTCCTAAACTCCATTTCGCGTTGAATCTATTTTCTAATTGGTATCAAATAACAGTACGTAGGATAATGTTTCGAACAAAATATAATTGCCTTTGTTGTGGGTTGCTACTTACGCCAGTTTCTCTATACATTTACAGAAGATTAGAAAATCATTTACAGCTGGTGTGGTTAACTAAGCTTAAGACCACAAAAAAGGTGAAAACATTTTTTTCAAGAGGCGAATTTGCATTCGTCCTTTTTTATTTCATGCATATTTTACATATAGCAATACAAACTGCCTCTGTGGTTCAACCCACCGATTTAAGATCTAGAGGTTCCGGGTTCGATCCCCAGGGGAGTACAATATTGTGTTCGGTTTGGTTGGTGGTAGGATTTTGTTGAAGTCCGCCTGGCTAGCTACCCCCATCTTACCTAATTCTGTCGCCATAATAACAATTCTAAAATTGTTGTGTTCCAGCATTCAGAGGTAAGATAGCCAGTTCCTCAGTGTGTTGAGGATTCCGGTTGAAGTGCGCCTCCACGTTGGTGAGATGAAGGCTAAGCGATTCCCCGTCGTAAAATTAAAAAAAAACACATCACAGCAACGACCCATCAATGCCCACTGTTGGACAAAGTTTTATCCAAGAAGGATTTGGCAGAATCACCACGATTGGCAGGCAGATTTATAGTTATATCTAAGCCAGTTTGATCAACGTACCTACTCTCGGTGCTATTGTTTTTTTGCAGAGGCTTTATGGCTCTTGCTGTCCAGTCCAGTTTTCTTGGTAATCTATTTATATTGCTACTTTGTTATGTTGAGATTATTATATTCCTAATGAGTATTACCTACATTGTGTTTTATAAAATGGTAGGCAAATCATTAACTCGTCTTGAATTCTTTGTTGATTATTTGACAATCAATTTCCTAAATTTTATTATGATTGTATGATTATTTTGAATTCTCCTCATATGAAAGGCTAACAAAGCCTTTCATATGCGGAAATATGTAAATGGTCATTTATAATTTAATTTTACATTTATATTTAGTTAATTTGAATTTTAGTTATGGTGTACCTAATTACCTACTGTCTTTTTTTCATACAATAAAAAGAAAGAAAAATATCTGCAAGGGTCTTTACCATTAAATTTATCATAAGAATTATTGTTAGTTTAAAGTTAAAATGCCACAAAAACTGGACTCTTGTATACGACTTTTCTCGTTGAGTCCCCCTTTCTGTCTATGGGGATGTTTATGTACATGTGTTTCACAGGTATGGTAATGGTAGTTTAAACATGAGTTCTGTGAAAATACCATGCTTGGAAAACCTGGGTATGGACCCGCAAGTAAGATATTTATTGACCGAGCGAGCGAAGCATCTACGTTTCGAGACTGACCAAAAATGCTTTTGTCCGCTGTCTGACGGTTTGATCTCGTCTACAGGTCGCATTTTTGAACGATTTTGATAAAAATGGGCACACATGTTCTTTGATTTATAATTTTTTTTTAGTCGATTGTGATTTTTAAGCGGGGGGATATAGGGGGGAAGTTCGCTGTAGCTTTATAAGCTACACAAGATGTTGTAAAACAAAAATGAGTAGTGGAGGCAGAAAAGAAAAAGTTTGCTGTAGGAGTAAATTTTTGTATTTTTTTCGGAAAATGTATACCTACGTATACCAATCAGATTACGCAGTCTTCTCCGCCTTTGCAATATGAACTCGTAGACATCAGATTGACCTCCAAGGACACACGGTAACACGAGTAATCAATAAAGCATATACCTCTTTTGCTCAAAAGTCTAAAAGGAAAAGTGAAAGTGGAAAGCATTGGTTGTTGCATGGGTATAAGGGCTCGCGAGGTCTACTGTCCTTAAATAACCACTAGTATAAATTATTGGCTACCTTTAGGCATATGTTTGCATTACGCCAAAGAAATGATGAGGTAATCTCAAATCTTAAAAGCTTTCCTTGAAGGCACAGGCTCTCCCGCGCCAGATGTGCCAGTGCGCGGGATGGCATGGCGGATTTAGCGACGGACTTCGGCACTAGGGTGGTCGCTAGCCAGGTGCACCTCTACAAACCCTTGCACTATTATTGTGAACATTCAACAGTAACAACTACAGTGAAAGCCAGAAATTCTGTTACTCGGATTGATTTTCTTGAACAACTATTAGGTAGATCACACGCTTCAAGTTGTGAACCAAACGTTGAAAGATTTATCGTTTATCGAGAACCGTACCTCTTACTCGGAAATTCTCCGATCAAGCATCAACTCGGTGTATTCCTCACAGAGATCCAATAAGACCCGGCCGCTGAAACATCGCGTTGAATAGTTAAACATACCGCGGATTTAGCAAAGTTTCAGCTTGCCCGGAATCGGTTTCGTGAAATATTGTAGTGAGGATTGCTGATGGATTTCAGATAACAAGTATTTGGTTATTGTATTTGTTATGCATTCAATCTCATGGAATTGGTATACTTTCGCTATAACTTAGTCTTCGATTAAATAAAACTTAAATAAAACTTTCTGCCTATCATTTTTTTGGAGTAACTCTTTGCTTAGTTTGTAACTGCTCTAATACTGATTTATTAATGTTTATACATGGACATTAAAACATATTTATGACAGCCCAAGTATAACTTAAGTATACCGAGTGGAGACCCCGGACTGGTAGCAGAAAACCCGGCAGGCCGAGGGCACGATGGTCCGACGATGTAAATACTGTAGCTGGCCACGAGTGGTGGCGTGATACTCAGAATAGAGCACGGTGAAAAGAATTAGGGGAGGCATACATCCAATATTGGAACACAAGATGCTGACAACGTTGATGATGATGATGAAGTATAACTTGGTTAATAGCATCATTTATGTACAAATGAAGCAGTCGGATTGTTTATGGACCGTTCCAAGCGGCCTATAGGTAACTCAACTGTTCCAGACCTGTACAAGGCGGAAGTATGCCCAAGACACTTAACAAAGTTACACAATCAACTTAAGCTTTACAAGTAATTTAGTTTACTTGTAGGTACATCAGTGATTCCAAAAAAATACTTTTTCAGATTTCTGTAAGAAACTTTGCTAAAGTATCCACCGTCATTAGGGGTGTTGAAGGTAAAAGGCCCAGAAGTCGCAATCCTATTCGCGCAGACACCCAACTTCATGAAGCCTTCCAAAACGCCAACCATCGACCTGAGCGAAAGAATATCATACGAGAAAAGATCGTATAAAGAGGTTGTGGCCCTCTACCTTGACGATTTTCCCATTCAATACAATTGGGCTTAAGCGTGTCAGAGTACCTATGCAAACGAAAATACCTAGGTCACGACGTACGGCACGTATTAACCAGTATCTTGTAGATTGTAAGGAACTGAAATCCATGCCTTCGTCTGTTTTTTCGCACCAGTACAATCTTGGAGTCTTCGAGACAGGAGCTAGTAGGCCATTTATAAATAAGCGTGCTCCACCTTCGGCCACACCTTTAGATTTATTTTGCCAGTGACATAGTAGTCAAACGCTTGCTTCCGAAAATAATGATACAATAATAGTTGTGATGCAATGGAGCTACGTGTATGATTATTTGAATGAGCAACCACAAAGCGTTGGCAAATATCCCGGCTCAAACATTTCCAAAGTCTCTAAACTGAAAACTTACAGGCATGTACGAGATTACATTCGCAAACTTGAAGCATCACTGCACCCGAATTCTTACGATAAAATTTTCAAAACATTCGAGCAAGGAAGCATTCTTCAGCCTTCATCTGCTCGCATATTCAACCATGCTCATGCTCAAAACCATCACATGGCATATATATTGAGGTATAATATCGTGTACTGTATGCTACTAGTAATCCGTACAACAATCATAGCGCTCGGGGCCGACCTCAATTGATGTTGGCAGGTATTGAGTGACGATACTCATCAATGAAACAAATGATATCCATACGAATGCGTCCTCATTGTTACCGAGTAGCCGGTCAGATATGAATCACCCTTATTCGGAAAATTTCGCATACAACACGATTTCAGCTATGTACATTTCGTTTCAATCAATAGTTATTTGGGAGATGAATTTTATTCGTACAAAATACGTACGGTTTGGTGTGGTTGGGATCACGTCAAGTGATGTACCCAAGGCAACGGAATCGTTGATCATTAGTCAACGGTTGCAATGAATGAAATCCTTACGCTGGTTGTAGAACCTATTAAGATCCACCTGGCTTGCGATTACCCACTTACATATAGTGGTCTCTATGGCGTCAAACATAAAGTTACTTGTAAATTCGAAGAATACTATTTTTCAAAATGTACACTGAAACACACTTAAGCAAAAGTTATTTTCTTTTTTACAACCGCAGATAGGAAAAGGATAAAAAACAGTGTATTCTGCAAACTGAAAACAAACAAGAACAACCAAGCCATCGTTCGTAGCTCATTTTTCTTAGGCTAGGACTACAATAAAAACATTTAAATTAATATTCCCAGAACTTATATTTACAACGTATGAATAAAGTGAACATAACAATAAATACACAATAATTTGTTAACATAGATCTAAAAACATACTGTTGACTTATATCACAATTTCGTTCTTTAACTTAATTTTCTAGTAGACCACTTGAAACTGAAAATATATCGATTCCTAAAAAGAAACATATGTAAGATATATACAGCAATAATAATTATAATATATTTAGGAACTTATAAGTTAGATCGAGATGTACTTAATGCACTTGCCCTATTTATTTTATCTTTCATATTATATTTTATTTTTCATTATATAAATAGGGTATTTTATGAATTCTGCTTTTAACTAAAGTTAAAAGCAAAATTCATAAAATATCTAAACAAAAATATTGTGTAATTAACATTACAGGACAATAATTGTACACATTGACATCTAGCTCTTAGTGCTCTTAGTAGCTTGTGATATGGAAACTAGATTCCGGATAGAATACTTACATTATTATACAATACAACACCCAAACATAAAACAAACATCTTTATTCATCACACAAATAATTATCCGGATATAGGATTTGAGCTTACTATCGCAGAGCTCACTACAGCGCAATAATAGACCTACTACGAACTGAGCTGTGGGGCTTGAATAATATTAGACTTAGCTATTAATGATATATCCAAAGGTCCCATTACATCGGTCACGACAATGTGACCTGAGCCTTCATAGAGTTTGAAAAGCCCCCGCAATTTCGTTCGAGAAGTTGTAAGCCGGCTTATCAGCTTCGACGAGCCACGTGGAACCGCTCGCTCCTTGATTGATCACTTGTAATATGCCATTCACGGCAGACTCCACTCTGAAACAAGGCTTTCAAATTATTTTTGTCACATTCATCATCATCATATTACCGGGATTTCATTTGCTTTTCTGCTATTACCCTCATTTGTAAATAGCCTCTCTCTTACACACAGTTTGTGTATAGACATACAATTGTATCTGTGCATACTCCCAAAATGCTTAAAAACAGAATGTAAAACCATATTTAGTTTTCAAAATTACTAGTTTATGCTCACGGCTTTGCCCTAGTGGTGCCAAGATAAAAAGTAGCCTAAATGTATGTCCATATCTCGACAAATATCTATGCAAAATTGCAGCTCAATCCAAACAATAGTTTTTGCGAGAACGCCCAAAATACAGACGTCTTAGCAACTGAACAAACATTTATGTTTATACTTCAGGACGATATTAGGATTACATCAAAAATGAGGACTATGTTCTGTTATTAATGATTTTATCTGTAAGTTTATATTTTCGACCTCTATCCATTAACAATGAATAATGTGAAAGTATGAAAGTACCTAAATTAAGTTCACAAAAACACATGATCTCATTTCTATGTTTCAGTTTTAAGTATTTCATTATTTTAATTTAATTTAACCTATTATTTATGTAGTATTTATTTTGTGTCATAATAACATAGTTGTGGTAACTATGTTTATATGTAAAAAATACAATCGTAGTTTCAAAGACAAGACCTGTTATTAATACAGAGTACTCGTAGCTCAAACAAAATATGAAGAATGATGAAACGCGGTGGGATTGCTTTATTTATCGCTTTGTTTTGAGCAATCTCGTATGATTGCCTTTCTTGTTTTATTGATTGAACAGTTCTCCAAATATTTGATTTAATCTACGGGGTTTTTACGCTACAATACTCGTAAACTTTCGCAGCTTTTACTGCGTTAGTTTTGCACTGTGATCCCAGTAACAGGTTGATTTTCAACAAGTCATTTTAGTACGACATTATATAAATTTCCGCTACTATTTCAGTCATACTAAATTCTCTGCAAAAGTTTTCTCGGTAGAGACTACAATATGAAGATTTACTATCTTGTAAGGTGTATGCTAGTATGCCGTGGTGAAATAAAGGCTCTACCTGCAACCAATTGATATTAATATAGCATAAAGTTTCCCTCTACATAACTTACCTTTGTCTATCAGGTACCCTGCTAGTGAGCGTCTGGTCAAGGTTTTGCAGATTGTTCCGGTGTAGAATCGCGGTGTCAGTTGGCCCGAGGCAGACAGTCAACACGCGGACTCCCGTCTTTTTATAGTTCTCCTCTGACTGAAATTAATATTGTTTACTAGTAAAACTTGGTGGGACTTCGTACCCACAATCCCGTGGGCATTTCTTAAAATCCTCTTTAAGTGCACCCCTACACTTGGAAAGGTAAGCTATACTTATGTACGATTCTATAATATACGTATAAGAGTTTTACCCATTGTAGACAACACAAGCATGTAGGTATGTAGTTCACACGCAGTAGAAGTGAAACTATTTAAAATGCTAATAAAAAAAATCACAAGAGACCAAATAAACCACGGCTTTCTTCTAAGTCTTTGCAATACGTACCTATGTGTGTGCGCCCAACACGCATACTTACATACATATCAGTAATTCTGTATTTTATCTCATTCTTTCGCAGACTTGGCCTTATTTAGATGGTTATTTTTGGTTATAATAAATGCCTCTTTTTCGTTTCATTGAGTTTCAAATCACGACGGGATATACTTATGAAGTTTTACTAAATAAAAGTAGAAATAAACGGGATAATCTTCTATCTGCTTATGTAGAAGGAACAAACTTTTTATATTTACACTGAGGTAGGTACGCGAATAATCTACCTATACTCACTTAAATATTTAAATACCTAGGTACCTACCTTGTTACCCTATTTTGGACAGCTTATTCTGGTACCTACCTACTTGTACCTAGGTGGTATCGTTTTCAGTGCCTAATCCACTTACCTCCCTACGTATGTTCGCGAAGCTGACACATAAAAACATTTAAAACATTGAAATCTGCCTACTATTGTTAGGTATTGTTCAGTTGCATCTACTGTTTGGTCTATCAACCTACTTACTATGTAACTACTAATTAAACTAATAATCAGTCTGCCTACATACCCATCTACGAAACTAAAAATGTTTTTGTATAAAATTCTTGGGTAGTACCCAGAGAACCTACATTATTATTTTACTGAGGTACCTACCTACCATCTATTTATATTCTAGTTATATTTTGTTTTTCATGAATGTATTTTCCTACCTACCTGTTATGGCACTCCCTTCCTTACTTATACTTTACTAAAATTAATACTTAATTTAATTTAGCACTACCTAGTTTTGTATTCTCTGTAAGTGATTTTTGTAATCTTATGAGAATAAATGTCTTAAACCGTAAACCGTAAGTTTTACTTAAAATAAAAAGTTTTTGTGTAATAAATAATTTGTAAACCAAACAAAACGTTTGTTCAGAGGGTACCTAAACGAAACCTTCCTCTTAGTCATCAACAAGTTCAAACGAACCTGAATTCTCGTCTTCATAGCAAGTGATTACGACAAAGGCCCAATAAATCTGTGGAAAAACTCATTGGAGGTTTCTTTCTACGTTTCATATTACCTTTCTTTACAATACCCTTGAAAGCCATGAAACACACTTTACGACGTAATATTTTCTTATTATTACCCGATACACAGTTGTATCTTACATTAAAACGCAGCTGTTTACTTAGTGTAATTACATTATCTCACGTAATTTAGAGATAACAAGACCTTTGGCTATGAAGGGATGACATTATCGCAGTGCTGTTGTACTGTACACCCTACAGTACAACAGCACTGCGATAATGTCATTGGAAAAGTTTATGCCGAAAGTCGTTTTATCATTTAGTGTTAGAAAAAAACCAGTCGGACTCGCGCCCCGAGGGTTCCGTAGAAACCTGTAGGTATATAAGTAAAAGTAATGGTATTTTATTGCTGAATGAAATTCATTATATAACAATATCGAAGCTAGAGGAGCATAAATTGAAGACAAAGGTCTCTTTAACGTTTCATATAAAAAAAAATGTGATGTAACTAAAAAATTAAGTTTTTCGGATTTTTTTCGTGATGTGTGCTATAAAACGAAAAAAATTCTTGAAATTTGGCATGTGCTTCATGACTGGAAGTATCATGTAGGTTTTGATTCCCTTGCTAGTATTGAACATTTGCGGCATAAACGGCTCTATCTTTTGTTTAGGTTGGTGGTAGGACTTTATTTGAGTCCGCCTGGCTAGCTACCACCATCTTACCTAATTCTGTCGCCATTATAACAATTCTAAAATTGTTGTGTTCCGGCATTCAGAGATAAGATTGCCAGTTCCTCAGTTTGTTGAGGATTCCGGGTGAAGTGCGCCTCCACCTTCGGTCTTATCTCAACATGTAACCACGTGAGATGAAGGCAAAGTGCTTAACTGTAGTACAAAAAAAAATTGCGTTGGCTTAGAAGTTTGTTTTTTTCACAGCTCCAAAGGACAGTAGACTTGAGTATTTGATATGAATGCTAACAATGCAGCTCAATATCTTCACGCGTTCCTGAGAAAAAGGGTCTTGACAGACAGTCAGACAGACAAAAGGGCTCGGGTTCGATCCCAGGGGGAGCAATATTGCGCTTGGCATCATCTTACCTAATTCTGTCTCCATAATAACAATTCTTAAATAGTTGTGTTCCGGCAGTTAGAGGTAAGATAGCCAGTTCCTCAGTTTGTTGAGGATTTCGGGTGAAGTGCGCTTCCACCTTCGGCCTTATCGTAACTTGAGAATCAGGTGAGATGAAGACCAAGCACATCCCGTCGTACAATAAAAAAGGGACATTTATGTTGATATTATAAGATATTCCATCATCATTTTATCACATTAAATTCATTTTATCACATTAGATTGAACATTCTTTATTTATTTATTATATAGTACACTACATCATATACATTAATACATTCAAAACCATTTTCAATACAGAGGATACGTATCGGATATATATAACAATTACGGTGTACAACAACTTACACTAAATAACATGTTTAGGATCACAAGAATAAACTAACAATTAAGAAGGTGAGATAGAGCCAAAATGGCTGAATAGTTTTGATTTGAAGATTTGCAAGGAGTTACTAAAATAATAAAATTATGTTACATTCTAAATGTAACATAATACAAATCATTAAGTAGGCGCATTGCAAAACTTGAAATTAGCTTGCAGTGTCTGTATTTTGACAGTCTCATGACTGAATGCCCTATTTTCTTGTTCACTACTATGTACGTATAATTTTAGACCATTTGGTAGTTTTTCTTCACTTGGTTTTGTATGTTTTACGTTATCAAAATACCTGACTCCACAGATATAAGAGAGTTTAGCTGTGCTGTAAGCAAGTGTAGATTTTTGAAAAAGGATTAATTTCAAACTTACCCCCATAGATACACTGTATTGTAGAATAGCGGTCTTCGTAGCTGCGTAGACTGGAAGGTGGGTTCCAATCTTCAGAGCCAGAAGCGAGGAGATGTTAACCACTGTCCCTCCAACTCCACCTTTTTTGACGCCCATCGCTTCGACAGCCATTGTCGTGCTGTATACTGTTCCTGTCTGAAAATTTGGGCGAGGCTTTTCGTGAACTTTAGGTATTCGACATGTCTTTAGCCCTTACCTCGCCGATCACAAATTATGAGCTGTTCGGCGTATGGACCAAAACAAAACGAATTACATACGGGTACACCGAGAAAAGGTTTAGTTATCGAAACCAAACCAAAAAACTGACCAGCTATATTCAAGAGTAAAGTCAAAGAGCACTGCCTCTCCATACAATTATATTTAGTTTATACCTTAATATATATATATATATATATATATATATTATATGTATACAGGTTTGTATTATATTATATGTTATGCATAATTAATAAGGTATGTAGGTAATACTGTGAATTATGAGTATAATTATGTATATGTAGTTTGTGTTGTTCATGAGAGTATGTATGGTATTATTAATGTTGTTCACTTTTCCCATTATATTTAAAATCTTGTTTCTCTCTCTACCTAGATTTACTGGAAGCTTGCCTTTTCTATTTAAATTTTAAGTTATCTTGTACTATTATTTCTGTGTGTGTGCAATAAAGTACATATAAACCAAAATAAAAGCTCGTGATACATACAAAATTCACATCTATCATCTTTTTGAAGCATTTTTCACTGACACCCAGTACAGCAGCGTTGTTGATAACGATATCCAGTCGTCGATACTTCTCTATCACCAGCTCGTAGGCTGCTGTGAGCTGATCTTCGTCTGAGACATCGCATTTTATGAACTTAGCTCTCAAGGCCCCAAACTTAGTCGTAAGCTCCAGCTCAAGAAGAGAGCCCTCTCGCTCCGCGATGTCTAGGAACGCCACGTGCTGGAATAATAAATAATAAAAACATTTCACAGGACATTCATTAACACAGCACCATCTAGTCCCAAGCTAAACAAAGCTAAATAATATGGGAAAGAAATGAAATAATAAATAATAACGTTTTAAAAACAAAAAAGAAAACCGACTGCAATGAAGAATATACAGTTTCGTTTACCAGGATGACGTATTTTTCCCAACTATTTTGATGACAGATGGACGGACAGACAAACAGACGCGTGATCCTATAAGTTGTCCGTTTTTTCCTTACTTTTCGAGGTAATACACAATACAAATACCCAAACCGCTTCAAGTGTGCCTAATAATATTTGTAGAGTTCCCTAGATTTCTCCAGGATCTCATCATCAGATCCTGACCTGATGACAGGGTTTTGTTTTTTCCTTACTTTTGAGGTAATACACCCTAAAAATACCCAAATCGCTTCAAGTGTGCCTATAATATTTGAAGAGTTCCCTCTATTTTCTCCTTTTCTCTTTGATCCTGACCTGATGACGACGAGACTGCCTGTGAAGTGTGAACAAAACAATAATTTTCCAAAACGGGTCAAGGCGTCTTCGAGTAATCGGTGAACATACATAGGAAATACAAATAAACACTGATAGAAAGTATAAGTAATATAATTTTATATAGCAAGTCATTTAATTAGCATTATATAGAGGTAGGACTGTTCTGTTTTTAATTATTCGTATACAAAACTACTTTGCCAGTGACTGTAAACTAGGGCTTCGATAAATAACATTGTTATCAGCCGATAAGATTGTTCATTCGTAAGCAATGTTATATCTTACTCTCTTGAAAATAATGACCTTATTTATGTTCGATTAGATATTGGTGGAATCAAGTTGACGGCCATTCACACCCAAAAAATATACTTGCTTCGTAACCTGATTTCATTCATTCTCTCTATATATATCCACATGCAAATACATATTATAGAGTACACGAGAATAAAACACATGATACCACGATGTGGAACAGATAAAACTGATGACAGCTACACATGACTGGCCACACAAATTCCCTCTGAGTAAAATGCTTTCTGCTCTGTAGGTTGTGGTCTCGATTCCCACCGAGGACAAACATTTGTGTGATTAAATAAGTATATATTTATTTATTTTTACTTAGTATGCAACTACAAGAGAACACCGTTGTTACAATGATTTCTGTTACAAATCAAAATAAGAAATGTATTTTCAAGACTAAATAAGCCTCATAGCTCAGTTGGTAGTTACTCTGCATTCTGCGCTGTAGGCTGTGGGTTCGATTCCCACCCAGGACAAATATTGGTGTGATGAATATAAATGTTTGTTCTGTGTTTGGGTGTTGTAACATATAGAACGTATGTATTTACTAAAGTATTCATGTATTATATCCGTAATCTAGTTCCCATATATATGCTATGCTTAGTTTGGGACTAGATGGCGCTGTGTATAATTAATGTACTGTATTTTTTTATGTAAGACTAATACTTTTTTTTTTTTTATTGTATGACGGGGAAGCGCTTGACCTTTATCTTACCTGGTTACAAGTTGAGATAAGGCCTAAAGTGAGGAACTGGCTTTAGAGGTAAGACCTCTAAATGCCGGAATACAACAATTTCTTTAAAAATTGTTATTATGGCGACAGAATTAGGTAAGACGGTGGTAGCTAGCCAGGCGGACTTAAACAAAATCCTACCACCATCCAACAACATGTTATGAACTACAAAACTACAATTTCATGCTTGAATTTTAAACCACAGATATTCGTTTACTGAATTTCGATCTAAGAAACAAAAAACTAACTTTTGTATCGTCTAAAAAGTGCTAACCGCTACTGTTAGTATACGTTTTTATTGCGTTTTCAATAGTGGTAGCTCCTGAAAGGGCTTTAGCCGCTTCTCTGCGTCAGCCCTTCAATAAAGAAAGAGCTACCTCAGCGTCACCAGTTCACAAGATTTTGAATGTATATTCCTTATCATTTCAAGTAATTTATGTATTAGGACATTAATTTCACAAAACGATATCATCTAGTCCTAAAGCAAGCTTGTAGGTACCTAATTTCGTATCTCGATTACGAAATAAAAAACACGTTATTTTTGTTTTTAAAATAAATAAATATTACAGGGAATTAATTTCACACAGCGCCATCTACCCCCAAACTTAGCATAGCTTGTAATATGGGAACTAGATTGCGGATATAATACACGAATACTTTAGTAAATACATACGTTCTATATGATACAACACCCAAACACAGAACAAACATTTATATTCATCACATCAATATTTGTCCTGGGTGGGAATCGAACCCACAGCCTACAAGGCAGAGTTACTACCAACTGAGCTATGAGACTTATTAAATTACATATTTATCATACAATACGTCTTAGGGAAACGTACAACTATTACTAAATAGATAGATATCGTGCACTCATTCAATTTAAACATACAAAAGAAGCATATTTTTTCCAGTACGTTACTTTTATTTTAATTATTCCAGGCTCACACACTCTCGCTTTATTAACATGTAGCGGAGAAGGCTCGAAATAATAAAACGCGAACAAAAGAGGGTACTTCAGTGTGAACACGACCGAGCCTGTAGTCTAGTTTAGTGTGTGCCTCAGAACACTAACCTGTGTGTGCTCTACACGGTGGCTTATACTGACGGAGTCGTGTAACTTGGTAATAGTGTGTTTATTTATCGGTGGCTTATACTGACGGAGTCTTGTGACTTGGTAATTGTGTATTTATTTATCGGTGACTCATACTGGCGGAGTCTAGTGACTTGGTAATAGTGTATTTATTTATCGGTGGCTTATACTGTCGGAGTCGTGTGACTTGGTAATAGTGTGTTTATTTATCGGTGGCTTATACTGACGGAGTCTTGTGACTTGGTAATAGTGTGTTTATTTATCGGTGGCTTATACTGACGGAGTCGTGTGACTTGGTAATAGTGTGTTTATTTATCGGTGCCTTATACTGACGGAGTCTTGTGACTTGGTAATTGTGTATTTATTTATCGGTGACTCATACTGACGGAGTCTAGTGACTTGGTAATAGTGTATTTATTTATCGGTGGCTTATACTGTCGGAGTCGTGTGATTTGGTAATAGTGTGTTTATTTATCGGTGGCTTATACTGACGGAGTCTTGTGACTTGGTAATAGTGTGTTTATTTATCGGTGGCTTATACTGACGGAGTCTTGTGACTTGGTAATTGTGTATTTATTTATCGGTGACTTATACTGACGGAGTCTAGTGACTTGGTAATAGTGTATTTATTTATCGGTGGCTTATACTGACGGAGTCTTGTGACTTGGTAATAGTGTATTTATTTATCGGTGACTTATACTGACGGAGTCTTGTGACTTGGTAATAGAGTATTTATTTATCGGTGGCTTATACTGACGGAGTCTTGTGACTTGGTAATAGAGTATTTATTTATCGGTGGCTTATACTGTGAAAATTAATGTCCTGTAATACATATTTATATATTTATTTACTGACGGCGTTTTGTTACTTGATTACCTAATATGATATTTATTTATCGAATGCTCCCAAGCAGCAAAATCATAATCATGTCTACTAATAAAATCCTGAACCAATTGACATATAAAAACATAATATAGCTTTTAACAAATATGTATATTTACTGTCGCCATAATAACAATTCTTAAAAAAAATGTTGTGTTCGGGTATTTAGAGGTAAGATAGCCAGTTCCTCAGTTTGTTGAGGATTCCGGTTGAAGTGCGCCTCCACCTTCGGCGTTATCTCAATTTGTAACTAGGTGAGATGAAGGCCAAGCGCATCTCCGTACTACAATGGAAAAAAAAACAATTTCAACTCACACTTACTTTTACACTTTACTTTTTAGTATTTAAGTATTCTATCCGTGATCTATTTCTATCCCAATCTATTACACCAAAATATTTTTATATTAATGAACATGGATGTATGTTGTGACAGTTTTTTTTTTTTTTTTTTATTGTACGACGGGTAAGCACTTGGCCTTCATCTCACCTGGTAACAAGTTGAGATAACGCCGAAGGTGGAGGCGCACTTCACCCGGAATCCTCAACAAACTGAGGAACTGGCTATCTTACCTCTGAATGCCGGAACACAACAATTTTAGAATTGTTATTATGGCGACAAAATTAGGTAAGATGGTGGTAGCTAGCCAGGCAGACTTAAACAAAGTCCTACCACCAACCAAACCAAGCACAATATATTGTACTCCCCATGGGAATCGAACCCGGGACCTCTGGATCTGAAATCGGTGGCTTGAACCACTAGACCACAGAGGCGGTTAGATCTTCCCATATTGTCAATTTCATAAAAAAATTACGTGTAGTTGCTTCAAAATGATATATACTTATATTATTATTAGCATTTCTGAAGAAAACTCCTGAGAAATCATTTATTTTGTGGCATGTATCGATAAATATATAATAACTAATGCTATTTCAAGAATGCTCTGCTAGAGCATCCACTTGAAATAGTGCTGACACAAGTGTCAAATAAAAATACAAAATACGCGGCAGTTAAGCAACTACTCAGCTTTCAAAATCCTAATTTGAGTCACGCCTCAGTTCACAAGCTACAATTCAATTTGTATCGCCAAAATTGCGACATTGGTTTAATAAAGGTCGTTCATTTAAAACGAAATAATAACGGCGTAACATAATCAAAACGATACCTACCCTTGAAATATAATTCAAATGACTCTGCAAAAGTGCTTTTCTCAACACTGCACGTTCTGACCTCTTCTTTGAGCTAGATTTGGACCATAAACTGAAAGTATTAAGGGTTAAAATTGCAAACTGGTCAAGTATTTACCAGCGCAAGTGGCTGAAAAATCGTTAAAAACAAAGTACTAGGAAGGCAGATAAAACTGACGGCTCCTAACTGCGGGCGGTCCGCAAACAAATCTCGCACCGCGGTGCTACTCGGAAAGTTTGCAAAATATTGCATTGTAGGCAATACTTGTGAAAGTAGAAAAAAGTATACGAATTTACTGAAAACAAAACATATAAGAAGAAAGATGGTAAAAATATTCTTATTCGGAAACCTCGTTGACAATTTTGGAGTCAGGAGTTTTTTTTTATTGTATGACGGGGAAGCGCTTGGCCTTCATCTCACCTGGTAACAAGTTAAGATAAGGCCGAAGGTGGAGACGCACTTCACCCGGAATCCTCAACAAACTGAGGAACTGGTTATCTTACCTCTGAATGCCGGAACACAACATTTTTTTTAATGTTATTATGGCGACAGAACTAGGTAAGATAGTAACTAGCCAGGCGGACTTCAACAAAGTCCTACCACCAACCAAACCAAGCACAATATATCATACTTCCCATGGGGATCGAGCCCGGGACCTCTGGATCTGAAATCGGTGGGTTGAACCACTAGACCACAGTGGCGGTTTAAATTATTAAGCCGACTGAAAAGTATGAAGAACTGAGTTGTGAGAGTAGGTCAGAGTAAAATTAATTATTATTATTTTTTTTATTCGGGAAACATACAGTTACGATATATAAAAAGGTAATACGTTAAAATTATTTTTAATTTATTTTTGGGCAAAAGCTATATTGACTATCCGATCTGAAATCGGTGGGTTGAAGCACTAGCACTAGACCACAGAGGCGGTTAAAATTATCCGTTAATATGAGCATCAGTCACCGTTCGTGGTGGTGGTCTTGGCACTTTTTATTATTTACTGAAGGATGAGCACAAGTAAAAATTATACACTCCGCCTTGGACATCCTGGCTTTGCTGCACTATGCTTAGTAAAAAATACAGTGACATTGTGCAATAGATACGTTTTAGTAATGTAAATTAATTTTAATATTTTAATACGTTTTTTTTTCAAATAGTGGTATTTATAAAAAAAAACTTTAGTAGTACTTACACCTAATTTTAAATGGATTTAAGTAACAAATTGTTATTGAAATAAGTTTAATATTTTATTAAATTTATTTTTAAGATTATTATTAAATGTTTCTAAAATGTGGATGTTAACGCAATGTTGTAAACTCTTTGTTACAAGTACTTATGCTGATAAAGTATTTTCAAAATCAGGTTAAAATTATGTCTATTAGAAGTGCATACATTGTATGATGCGAAAGAAAAGTAGTAAACAAATTTTAGAACTTGATCATTTTTGATAATCTATCAAACGTATAGACATTATGGCAGCGCCCTGTGATGTATAAAGTTGATTTGTCACCCTAAACACATCTAGCACGGAGATTATTTCAAAGTCCTGCAGTGTAAATTAATACACATGATTGCTAAGCCCTGCAATAAAATAAGCTCTGTCACCTTTAAATCCAGCTTATCAATTATGGCAACTGGATCTATCCAGTTGCAATAATTGATAAGAAGAAGGTGTCTTAGGTCTTTACTTAGGTCTACCTAAGTGACAGAACTTCTTCTCATTACAGGGCTTTGCCACGATGTTTAAAAAGTAGGTACAGTGGTTATGCAGTGGATAGTTACAGGCGGTAGATGATGATGATTAAACGGCACATTAATAATGTAACATCCAGTCTGAGTAAACAAACACCTGCTCGTTGTAAATTAAGCGGCACAAACACTACATAGTAGCAACATAAGTTTTGTGCAGAAGCTTTGTTCAGCCTCGGGTGTAATTTAGCTCTTGCTCCGATTGTTTTTAAGTTTCAATTGGAATAAGCAATTTTAAATTTGCTTTGCTAGTAGCGGCGCCACTAGACCACAGAGGCGGTTAAATGTTATATTAGTAGGTATAGATAGATATAGGTTCGCGTCACTCGTTTTCTACAAATTTGACAGAATTTTTATAGAAATAACTATAAAACAAGACCAAGAAAAATATTACCGAGACGTAACACTAACGAGCAAGGTTTTTTTTACAATATATTGACGGAAGACTTGAAAGTTGCTCTAAAAATACAAAGGAAATAAATTGGGAAAAATATTGATTTCCGAGTTTATGATGATCATCGTTTTAGAGGCTTTATAAGAAACATACTCATAAAAAATAAAGTAATATGAGCTCTCTGTACAAAGAGTTTACTACGCAAAAGGATTTTTTAGCTAGATGGTTTTTACATTCAATTAAAGATACAATTACAAATAAGTACTAAGCGGTTGACATGAAATATAAAATATGATAATGGGAAAACCTCCAGTTGTTTCTTCAAAATGTGTGCAGTGTATCTAACTTAATACTCAATGCGAGCATAACTTTTTTAATTCTATACATTTTCGTTCCTAACTAGACTCGCTGTACTAACTCGCAAGAGAGTACAGTTTACGAAAGCTCTTGTAATTCTTGTAATTTATTATTGTACACATAAATATGATTTAAACATGTCGTAGGAAAACATATGTACAGAGGCGAGCTTAACCCTTAAAGAGTTTTCTACCATCAAACCTTTGAGAGAGGTGATACACTGAAAAGGTAGAAAAATATACTTGAATTAAAATCAAATTTTAATAGACAAATGAAATATACATACATATATCATAAGTATACCTACACATATATGTTTAATACCTACTAAATATATAAATATAAGACGAAATTGTTATATACATATAAATAAAATGTTTAATACATATTTATTTAAAAAAAACATATTTTTACATATTATATACATACACATATAAATTAAAAAAAAATATATGCAAAGATATATTAATATATGGATGAATACATAAATTAAGTTAAGCTATGGATAACAAACTACAAAGACAGAAAATACTCTTTTACTTTAATCTTAAAAATGTTTCTCGTGTAAACATATTGCGAGGCTTATTACATTTTGATTGTAATTATTGGCGGTATGTAGGGCTAATGGGAGAGGCATTTAGGCAATTCCAATAACAGCTTCGATAGTCAGGGGTGTTATGTTGCGAATTCAGTTAGTGTAAACATAGTTACTGATCAGCTCAGAAGCCCATTTTGAGTAAATGGTTAATTTCTTAGGATCGAAAAAAATATGGAATTATTTTACCTTATTTAACCGGAACATTTATGGTTTTTTAATTGAAACCACAAATGTGATAGCTTGTGATAACACAAGTAACTATAGAAAAGGAACCGCTGTAGGGTGCTTATTTTGTCGTTTTTTTATCCAAAATCAATTTAAGTTAAACCAAGGAGGTTTGTCCTAAAACTGGCTGATTTACAAAAATAGCTGCCAACTGCAAAATAGAATTTGTTTACATAATGCAGGTGGAAATCTACTGTTACGAGTATAATACCATCAATCGGTCCAGCAGTTTAATTGAAGTGTTATGAACTATTATTTTCTCTTGGAAGGGTCGCTCTATCACACCTTATCCTTGCCCAGGCAATAATAAAAATAAGCGTTTTGTACGCTTTGACAATTTGGATTATCATATTTGATTATTTCATCGAGTAAAATATGTGAAGGTGCAAGTTCAAGGCTATGGGATATTAAAAAGCGCACTTTACCCGGTATCCTTAACAGACTGAGGAACTGGTTATTTTAGCTATAATAGCCGAAACACAACAAAAAGCATTCTTTTTATGGCGTCATATTTAGGTAAGATGGTGTTGGCTAGCCCGGCAGACTTAAAACTAGCCCTGGTAGTCCTACTTGGGGTTATCAGGTTATAAGTTAATAAGCCAACCAAATAATTGCAATAGATATAAATAAATTGTTCATTCATTCGGAAAATAAACTGGTACAATTTAAACGTATAATATATCTGAAAATTCCAGAAACATTTCGTATCCAAGACAGCTAGCTTCGCGTCATATAACATCTAACAGTGAATAAATTGAAACGCCACATGTCTTCGTTGGTTCGGATATTCCATCACACTCCCCAGTCCTATTTCATAGAAGTTGCTTAGAAACAGTTCTATGTTTTCTATGTTTTCTGTTTGGCAAATTTTGGATGTTATGAGGTAAGATAAGATAGATAAAATACATTTATTTCTCTCTACTTACGTCTACATTGTACACTACCTATCTAGAATTCAACATGTGCTTTACAATAGAAAAAACTGACTTATTTAAAGTAAGAAATTAAAATTAACATTGAGTAGTCTCAACTAAGGCATATTGTTGGTGCTAAATCAGGGTTTTTGTTAAGTGGGTAAGTTAGATAAGTATGTAATTATTAGATTATGTAATGAGTTGGGGTAGGATGAATTAGATTAAGGTTTCTTCGCAGACTTTGAACTTCACACTAGGATTCCATGTGTTGTGAGACCAGCATCGAGTTACATAGTTATGTACCAGGTCAACAAAATCTGATATATGATGATTCTTCATATTACTATAATAAAGTAACTTGCAAATTACAATGTGATCGGTTTGGTTGGTGGTAAGGCTTGTTATAAGTCCGCCTGGCCAGCTACCACTATTTTACCTAAATGTGACGGAATAACAACTATTCTAACTGTTGTGTTCCGGCATTTTCGGCAACATTTGTTTCTGTTTACTTTTTAGTATTGAAGTAAAATATATCCGAGAAATTTGTAGTCAAATTAGAACTTATTCAGTTATTTCTTGTGAACCTTATTAGTATTCAAATGATTGTAAGTAGGTAAGCTTAGTCTAGATTCTAATAGACTTATTGTCCTTTGGTAGGTACATACATTACTGAGATTTCGTAGCCAACTACGAAAATGCAATCTTACTCTTCATTTCGTAACCGGTTATTGAATAAGAAATCATTTTCCAGTTTCGTAGCTGAGTTTCGTAACCTAGCGTCAGCTAGGAACATGGTAAATCATTTCTAAATATATAACCGGTTTTGAAAGGAAAAGTGAAATTCAATTTTCGTTGCTGAATGCGTAAGAATGTGTTACTTATACCTTATTTTTGAGAGGGTTTTTTTGTTGCTTTCATAAAGACAGAATTATACCTTATTTTTGAGAGGGTTTTTTTTTTTGTTGCTTTCATAAAGACAGGATTTAGCAGGTTACAAGTAAAATGTGATTACGAGTTGTATGTTCACGCTCGGAATCCTTGCGATGCAAAATTATGTTTCCACTTGGAAAGAGCGAGCATGAAGGGTGTGGCTGACGTTTCACGAACTAATGTAGTTGAGAAGACACGGAGGGCATTTCGATATGTTCATAATTTTAACTTTAATAGGCACGAAAATTTTGTAGGCACCTCTGAAATAAATACTGATATACTCAACATCAAATCTAAAATTTTATGGAGATGTATTATAATTTACACAAAATAATAAGAAATTAACGGGAAACTTACAGCTAAGTACACAAAGCATGATAAACTATTTTTTTTTAAATAAATTTTATCCATGTGCAATAAGAATTATACAGAACCTTGTAAATAGAGATAAATAGAGTATCTATATAGTAAATAAAGAATCTTACAAAAAAAACAGATGGCCACGCCTCTCATGTAATGACTTATCTTAACTAAGACTGAGAGGCAAATGTGTCTACAATGTAACAAGCCAGTAATGAACATGAACACAAATGTCTATTGAAACAATAGAACCGACTTCCTAAGAAATACGTTCGACGGAAGCAATCGAATCAGGATTGCTGGAATAAAATCAACTGCAGTTCTTTGTTGTAAAGCACAATTCCCGCGGGAGTGCACTATTATCGATTTAGGCAACGTTCACACCAAACGGTCTACAGTATTAATAAATTATCATGTTATAATCGCAAAATATTCGCTTTTTTGATATTCGTAATGTCAATATTTCTATCGTATTTGCTAGAGTAATGGTCGCATAAGTCCTTGACAAGTGCAAATCATTGTCTATCGGTCCATTAATGTATTTACAAAAGAGTTTTAGTATTCTTTCCGTAATCTAGTTCCCAAATTACAAGCTATGCTTAGTTTGGGGCTAGATGGCGCTGTGTAAAATTAATTTTCTGTAATATTATTTATTCTTTCCACCTTACGCAGTAAAGACCAACGAGGAGAGATGATAGTTAAGTATTCATATTTTTTAGTCAATTAAAAATAAATATACGCAGATATCTCAATAAATTGTACCTATATGAAGTCTTTTAAAGAATACCTTAGTTTTTCTGAGTCAAAAAATATATCTGTATAAATTTCAACTCAATCTGTATATGTAGTTGAAATTTTGTTGTTAATGTAGCGTGAAGGAGAAACAAGCAAAAGTTTCGCATTTACTGTATTAGTAAGATGTGATTCCACGAATACAATTTTGAGTCTATGTAACTGAGGGTTGTGCTAGTAACTTAGTATATTTCGTGTTTTTTTTTACTACGACGGGGAAGTGCTTGGCCTATATCACCTGGTTAAGATAAGGCCTAGGGTGGAAGCGCACTTCACCCGGAATCCTCAACTAACTGAGGAACTGGCTATCTATTAATGCAGAATCATATAAGATGTTGCCAGTTGGACTTAAACAAAGTACATTTGGACATCTAATATTTTGTGAATACGCATATTTATTGTACGTACAGAAAACAGATATGGCAAAGTAACGCCGCAATGTGTGGCGGGCCTTATCGCACAAATGCAATTTTGAGCGTGCAAATTGCGTTTTCCTCGTTGCCTAGTTCCATTTCGGTCAAATGCTCCGAGTTTCGAGTGACTAGATCAAAAAGCGCCCCGGGTGTTTCAAGCTACGCGAAATATTCCGAATAAAAGCAAGCAAAGCATGTAGATTTTAATAAATTGGGGGTCATGGAAACTGTATTTTTTCAATAATCAGTCAAAATTGCTTCTTCTATTTAAGTGTGATTTTTGTTGATTTTTATTCAGACTAAAGTCAACTCCTACATCTCTCAGGGCTCTCATGATCTAATCTCTTTTTCTTACAGACACCTGAAACGTATATCTCCCAATTGAATTAAACATGTTTCAAATGTGAAAACTCGGAAATGAACTAAGCGAGACGAGAAGTCGTAATAAAACCATTACATTTCCAATCTCGCCGAATTACGCGAGAGAACATTGCGACTCATTGGGAGTTGATGACTTTTGTTAACTCATGACCGGACCTTTTTGGTCATTTGATTACGTTTCCATTTTCGTAATCAATAGCATGACTTTAGTCACGGGCTGTAAAGAACAGCTTTTTCTCGTATTTGATTTAGACTGTAATACTCATTTGTGAATCTTGTTTTATGAAATAAGTATTTGAATTTGGATCGCATAAGATTAATATATTTTAATGAATATATTTACAATTTGGCCGATATACTATTTAACTACTACCTATTTTCTACTATTCAAAATGTTGGTTTTTGTCAGCAAACAAAGAAAACAATTTTTTTTTACAACTAAACACATTTTTTTCATGTCGATTTTCAACTAAATGCTATTAAAGCTGGTAAACTAGAGCTATTTACCTTTTCTCCATAAAGCTGTTTCCAATTGAATCGAACCCAATGCTATCGGCATTATTAATATGTTCACTGTGGTCTAGTTCTTACGGAGCCATATAAAATTTGGCGTTTGTTAATTGTATTTGAGAATTCGGGATACCATTGCTGCATAGCTAGATCTAGTATTTTGGCTAGAATTTCGGCCATTTCGATTGTGTATCATCCTCACATGCAATTGCTTTTTGAAAAAATAGTGTATACTTATCTGAATTTGAGACATAAGTACTTGCTTGTGGGTATAAGTTTTGACGAAACCTCTCTTCTCTTGCCTTTTCAGGTCCTTTTTGACAGCTTTACCCTCGGCCGCTTCACATCCTTCACAGAAGATGGCTGCCCAGACGGATACATGCAGATCCAAGAAGCCAGTCGACCACAAGTTGGCGGTTCCTGGTGCGGGACTTCCTGGGGCCCTTCCATCTACTATAGTGAAACAAAATCCATCACTCTAATCATAAGGCTGCTGCATCTCTCAAAGGACCAAAACAATTATAATTTTGACTTCCGGATGGCGTACAAAGTTTTGAGGAGGGATTACGCAACAGTGCGCTATGGAGGCACTCCTCCGTCGGGTAAGAAACGTTTATTAAAATTTAAACGTTTGGAAAAAGTCCTTTAGAAATCCTGATTAAAATATCTTCTCTACTCTGGAAATTCAAGCCACGATCCATCCTTAATATTTACCATAAAAGTTCTATAAATCGGTAATCACAAACCATTTGAATACTAAGCTCCTTCGGTTTATATTTCTAAAGATTTCCTGGGTAGCAACGAAAAATCCTTACAAAAGTATATCCCAAAGTTTCCAAGCCGATACATCCAATAACCATTTCTTATTGCAGAACGCCCTTATTTCAAGATGAAGCCATTACCGTACCCCGTAAACATATCACGCGAAGATACAACCGTCGCTCGGCCTACAAAAACTCCGGACTATTACCTGGGGGATTTGATCTCCGGGACTTATTGCTCAAGGATATTCAGCGACTGCGATCGTAAAAACTGTAGATTACAGTCGCCAAATTTCCCCGGCGTTTACCCTCGCAACCTGACGTGTTACTATGCAGTGAGACAGCATGAAGTACCTCAGGGAAAGCACGCATTGATCGTCGTCAAACAACCGAACGGGCAACTAGTTTCCATCCGTAGTCAGAAGGCATTGTACTCGACGGAGCAAGAGCGAGGAAACAATGGGAGAGAGTTGAAATTTTGGCAACAATGTGACGAAGTTCAGGACTATGTGACCGTGTACGACGGGTACACGACGAGGGATCCGGTTATTCTGAGGTTTTGTGGCGGAGGCGTGGGGGTCCCCGAGGCGATATCGAGCGGCCCAGAGTTGTTGGTGGAATTCACAACGTCCCCTTTTGGTACATTCTTACAGCCCGCCACAGCGCAATCGCTACATGGATTTCAGCTTGAAGTTGAGGTGAGGGAAACACATTTCACTATTATATTTCAAAGTTCTTGGCCTGATTCTCGCCGTTATCCGCAGATACTGCAAATGTCGGTTCCGGCTAATTTATGCAGTTTTCCAAGTTTAGTTGCCAAGAGTTGGGAAGTTTTTTGTAGAACTTACACCGAGTAAGTCGTTAGCATATTTAAATTCATGCAAGCAAATCTGAACGTTCTAGATACAACTGCGAATAATATTTTGTGCATCACCAACATAAGTTTTTATTTGAATTAACGTTTAATTATAAAGGAATATATACCAGAGCACAAAAATAGTTCTATATTACCTACTTTTGTTAGTTAGGTCACATAAATCTCTTATAGTTATCTCCATATTTCACCATTCATATACATTTAACTAAATCGTGACCGGCACACAAAGAGTCCCACGCTTATTTTTCATCGTTTCTTTGCACGAAGGACAGAAATATATAAGAAATGGTATAGTAATTGAATAAATTAAAGGTTAGAACATTAAGGTAACTTTTCAAATTATTCGCTTAATTATTTGTGAAACCATTTTCATTTTAAGTAAAGCCTTTCATCTCGCTGGATTATATTAACTAGAGAGTGCACGTGAAGACAAGGTAATTCAATTAGCTTTCACTAGACTCTAGACTTACCTATCATTGGGGTTACTCTGCAAAATAATGTGCTAACACATTACAAGGAATTTCATTTTATTTATCAATCATTTGATGCAATGAATTTTGCAAATGCACACAAGCTATTTTCCCTATGTCCATAGATGTAGTAAAATGGTACTTCGTACCCATCATCCCGTGGGAATTTCTTCAAATATTTTTCAGTGCGCCTCTACACTATAAAAGGAAGCTACCCCTGAACATGCATGTCTCTCGGCCATGGCTTGGGCTGTGCATTAGAGGGTCGATCTGTCTGTTATACGACAATTTTAAGTAATTCGATTTCTAGATTATTCAGAAATACATTTACATTTACTACATTTGGTCCAAACAGTTCATAACAAATAAATATACAAAATAAAATAAAAAATCTACCTTGATAATACATTTCATCACATCATTCTCAAAATGTTACATTTAGAATGTAATCAGACACTATGCAAAATGCATGCAAATTTCGAATCCTAATCGTTAGTCAAAATTAGGTTAATGTAGTCCATACATCACTATGAAGTGTTATATAAAGTGTTTCATTCTCGGTGAACAATAATAAATCAGGCAGTGCCCTGGAGCCCTTGGGCCTTTGCCAAAGTGTAATTAGTAACGTAGGCTCGCACGGACATAATGGAGGTCAACTCACATTGTTTTAACTTATATGGAATTAGGTCAGCCATTCTTTCACTCTCATTTCAACTCCAAATCCTTAGGAATTCCAGGATTTCAAACTATTTTGCAGGGTCCTTTTCTAGAACGAGCTTTATCACTTATGACATGCTCCGCTTTTATAACAAAGGACATCCCGAGTTATTAATCTGAGGACAAGATTAATTTCATCAGCATAATAACAATATCACCGACTCTGTAATCTAGTGGTTTGTTTACCCATCTCCAGACCCAGAGGTTACGGATCCGATCCCCAGGGTGGTACAGATTTGTGTTTTCGTGTCTTCGTTTGGTTGACGGTAGGACTTTGTTTAAGACTGCCTGGCTAGTCACCACCATCTTACCTATATATATCGCTATTTATAAGTCTAATTTGTTGTTTTTTATAAATTATAAGTATATATTTATATATTTATTGTTCAACACTTACAAAAAAATAAATATAATAGCTAAATAACTTAAATAAACCGCGAAGGTTTGAGCAAAGCTACACATAATCTGCATCAGTTATACAATACTATGGTCGCAAAAAAATATATAATTATGTAGGTAAGTAGTAAATATGAATGCTAATAATATTACTTTGCAAGTAATAGGAATAAAATCAAAAAAGCATTTACACGGTAGGTTAAGGTACCTACATTATTAACTTTGTAAATTCAAATGTTTACTTATAAAGAATGACTTTAGTTTAGACTGAATATTTTTCTGGCATTTAGGGGAAAGATCACCAGTTCCTCATTCGGTTGAGGATTCCGGGTAAAATGCGCTTCTACCTTCAGATGAGATGAAGGCCGCGTCTCCGTCATACAATAAAATACAAGTATTAATAATTTCAGGTCAGATTCGTGGATATGCAGTCACCGACTTACGCGAAGAACAAAAGAGCTTGCGAATTTTGGATAAGAGGGACCGGCAGGGGGGTATTAGAGCACCCGCAACATTCCCTCCCTCCGAATACGACATGCCTTTATCATATGCAGGGGATTGACACCTCTGGCCCCTCCGGAAGGAACATTATTTACAGAAGGCCGTCGTTTTCGGCGCCTCGATTTCGTGTTTGGTTTTCGGTATTAAAATTTTTCGTGACAAACGCACTGAATCCCAACTTACCAGAGGACGAGTACTGTGGAAGCCATTTGAATATATGGGACGGACCGATGAGGATATCGCCCGGCTGCAGCGATATATTCTGGTAAGTCCTCGCTGTATTTTCTGCTCGATTACCCGCGTATAATCGTATTAAGACTCCGAGAGTCGTTATGAAATATTGAGTTTCTCAGCATAATTTTACGATTTTAGTTTGCTTTAATAACAGTTCATACTAACGTCTAATAGGTTAAATGGTTGGAAACGGTTTTATAGTTGAGGTTATTGTCATTTTAGAAGGCACAGTAGTACAGCTATATCCTATAAAAAAGGATTTTGATGCTCATTTCAAAATGGCAAGTCCGATTATGACAATTAATTTTAAAGTAGTGCTTTGAGAAAAAAATATGCGTTACAAATTTAAATCGCTATACAATTATACCTGTAAAAATCCATTGCCATGTCATTTGAATGTGCATTACTTCATTTGTACTGGACAGTGAAAGTCAGTGTATTCTGGGGCAATGCAAAATACTATAAATGTCTAAAATGACTTTTGGAGAAAAAACATCTTTAGAAAATCATTATTGTGGCGCGAATCAGAGTGTGAAAAGACGCCCACTTGATGGACCGAAGACATTGTGACGGTTGCGGGGAGTCGATTCGATGGATGGAGGTGGCTCAAGTCGCTATTTGTATATTGGGGGAGACCTATGTCCAGCAGTGGACGTAAGTGGGCTGAAATTGTGATGATGATGAATATATTTCGCGTCAGCAAATATTGCTGCAAAGAAGCCTTTGCACAATATATATTTTACTAATCTATTGTGTCCCTAGATTTTTTTCCGTTCTTTTTTGATGCCACCATTTTCAATCAACGATTTGTTCGATTGGTGCCTCAAACGCATTTCTCATCGGTATGCCGTTTTTCCTGCAATTTGTGCATTTCCAGTGACAAAGAGCGGTCTCTCCAAATGTCAAGAGCCACATCACCGCAGTCAGTGATCGTCGGCCGCCCGCCCGCCAATGCCACGCTGGTGGCTCGGTTCTGCCGCGAACGGGCGCCGAGGACCTGTGAACATGCGCTGATGAGGAGATCCAGGGCATGTGCAAAGACTGAGAGCTTCCTATCCAAAGGAGACTCACTGACGCTTGAACTGAAGCTGACTCAGGGAACTGCTTTGAAGTAAGTTACTGCTAGTGACGTCTATTTGCTCGAATTGCTTTTTGATTGTCTGCTTGTTGTAGGTACTTTAATAATATCTTATTTCAACAGTCCATTTCATCCAAAGGTTGTCTGGTAGATATATTTTTTAAGCGATAAGATAGCCCATTGCTCAACAAGCCTCATCGCTCAGTTGGTAGTAACTCTGCCTTCTGCGCTGAGTTCGATTCCCACCCAGGACAAACATTTGTGTGATGAATATATTAGGTCCTTACATATGAAATTGGCGTTTTGTCGTACTGGCCACTTTGATCTTAAATATCTCCTCTTTGGTTAGGAATTCCAAATTCAAATTTAAACAGCTATTTACTCATGCATTTGTGTTTCGAAAACCGTAATTCATTTGTTTTTTTCTCTTTTGCTTTTTTTTTCTGCGTCACTCATTTCACAAAATGGAAAACTTAAAATATCGCATTATTTACGAGTACGAGTTCCACCGTGGCACCAGTGCCGCAGAAACGGCTCGAAGGATTAATGATGTGTATGGTGGTGGTGTCGCAAAAGAAAACACGGTGCGTTTTTGGTTTCAACGCTTTCGTTCTGGAAATTTCGACCTGCAGAACAAGCCCCGTGGACGGCCGGAGACCAAGGTCGATAATGATGAATTGAAGGCTATTGTGGAAGCAGATCCATCGCAAACCACATCACAGTTAGCTGCAGGCTGCGGTGTTAGTGACAAAACCGTTTTAATCCACTTGAAGCAAATTGGGAAGGTGAAAAAGCTTGAAAGGTGGGTACCTCATGAATTGAGTGAAGCAAACCGACAAACGCGCGTCGACTGCTGCGTTACATTACTCAACCGGCACAATAATGAAGGAATTTTAAATCGGATCATTACATGTGATGAAAAGTGGATCCTGTACGATAATCGTAAACGCTCATCGCAATGGCTGAACCCTGGTGAACCAGCAAAATCTTGCCCCAAGCGAAAATTGACTCAAAAAAAGTTACTTGTAAGCGTTTGGTGGACTAGTGCCGGTGTCGTACACTATAGCTTTCTTAAATCTGGTCAGACGATTACGGCTGATGTCTATTGTCAGCAACTGCAAACCTTGATGGAAAAGCTCGCTGTTAAACAACCGAGACTTTTCAATCGCTCAACGCCACTGCTGCTTCAAGACAACGCTAGACCACACACGGCCCAACAGACGACTACCAAATTAGAGGAGCTTCAGTTGGAATGTCTAAGACATCCACCGTACTCTCCGGACCTTGCTCCAACAGATTACCATTTTTTTCGAAATTTGGATAACTTCTTGCAAGGAAAAAAATTCAATTCCGATGAGGCAGTCCAAACCGCTTTCAAAGATTTCATTGATTCCCGTCCGAATGGTTTTTTTAGTAAAGGGATCAATGAACTACCTATAAGATGGCAAAAGTGTATAGATAGCAATGATACATACTTTGATTAATAAAATATATTTTAATATGAAAAAATTGCCTTTATGTTCCTCCCATACAAAACGCCAATTTCATATGTAAGGACCTAATATTATAGATGTTTGTTCTCTTGTTTTTGTGTTATATCATATACCTAGTATGTATGTATTTACAAAAATATTTAAGTATTCTATCCGTAATCTAGTTCCCATATTACTAGCTATGCTTAGTTTGGGGCTGGATGGCGCTGTGTGAAAATAATGTCCTGCAATTTATTATTATTTATTGCTACACTATTTTGATTGTTCTCCTTGTTTGTTTTTGTGTTATATTGGTATTGGTATTTATAGCTTTTAATCTCAAATTCAAATTCAAATTATTTATTGCGATAAATGGGTAGGTACATAATGTAGGTTTTAAACTAATTATAATATTGTGTCACCATTTTCAGCGTTACAAGCATGCAACAATTCAAACATTAAATTGTAATCTAAAACAATGTAAATTTATCAATAATACCTAATTTGCAGCATATATTACAATGTCAGGGTTATATGTATAGTTATTTATGTCCCTATTAAAATTAATCACAATGTCAAATAATTACTTTATCAATTTAATATAGAGTCATGTTACATTAATTATAAATTACCAACACTATAAATACACCTTTTCCGTTAGCAGATTTTTTACTCTAAATTTAAACATGTTGTCAGAAGCTATCTCCAGTAAAGTAAAGACTTATGAAAGTGACTATAAATCTTTGGTGCCATAACGAATACGCTGTTGCCAAATAAGCTTGTTTTGTGTGTAGGACAAGTAAGTTTGTGTTGGTGGCGTTTACACAACAACATTTTTTAAAGAATTGTTATTATGGCGACAGAATTAGGTTAGATGGTGGTAGCTAGCCAGGCGGACTTAAACAAAATCCTACCACCAACCAAACCAAGCACAATATTGCTCCCCCTAGAAATAGAACCCGGGACCTCTGGATCTGAAATGGGTGGGTTGAACCTCTAGACCACAGAGGGATAAATTGGGAGCAACACTAGATAAGCTGATATAGCCATGCTTATCAGATTTACTAACCTAAGCATAATTATGTTAATTCCAGGCCAGTATTCTTTAAGACCCTCTACGAGTTCGTTGACCTCCACCAAGATGGAGAACCGTGGGGCCGAGGGCCGTGCTCCAGGCGATTCACATCCCGCTCTTTCCCTGAAGCACCTCCAGATCCACCTGTCAACTTCTCATCGCCTAGAGATGTGTTCCTATACGGTCGTGGAGGCAATCGTAATATCAGGTATTTTTTGTCCACTTTACTGCCTCTCCCGTAAGTAATTTATTTTAGGGTTATGCTTGCCATGGAACATACCTACTGCCTGTTCCTTTAGGCAATGTCAGGGTAAGCTTGCTCCATAATAGACATCATCTTTGTCCAGGTAATGCTCAGTCCTCAGATATTTCGAGCATAGGCTTATGAAAAGGGATTTTTTATGATTAATTTATTTGGAATGGTAATGCTAATGGTAATGATAATGGTGATGGTATCCTCAAAACTTCCAAAAAACTACGATGGAGCGACCTTAGCCCAGAAGGTTCCAATTAAATATCTTCTTAAAGACATATGGGTCTTGTGACAGCGGAAATATTTGTAGTTTTTTTAAACTAGTAGTTTTAGAAATACAGGTACAGACAGTCACGAAGGGTTCCTTTGAAACCTCATCGAGGGTCATCCCCAAGATGCCTTCATTACAAGATAATAGAAAGAAAGAAAGAAGGAAAGAAAGAAAGAAAGAAAGAAAGAAAGAAAGACAGAAAGAAAGAAAGAAAAAAAGAAAGATAAATTGTATTTACAAAAAGAGCATATTAACTAGGTTTTATTGTATCTCATTGAGATACAATAAAACCCAAACTTGTATCTTGGGTGTCATGATAGCATTTTAACAACAACATTATAAACAGGGACGTACCGCTTGAGCTGATTACAAAAAAAATATTTAAAGTTGTAATAGATTAAGAAGATAGAAAAATTAACAAATGGCATAAAACAAGTTCTAAGTACATGGGATAAAACATGGGGGTAGGAGGTTTGTGAGTGTGTGAAATTTAAATAATTTCTTCTGAGTCGTCATACGATAATGATAACAGCCATTTTTTAATTATTCTTTTAAAAGTAAAATTAGATGTACCTTTAAGGCTAGGAACCTTGCTGCCAAGGTGATTGTAGGTGAGAGGAAGCGAAAAAAATAAAAAATAAAAATAATAGTTTCAATATTCACATTTGTAATTCCAGTTGCACGTATCGCTTCGAAGCCAACCCTGGCGAAGTGATTCGTCTGCGAGTGAGCGGAGTACGTAGCGGCGGTCGTCTGTGCCGCTCTGTTCACTCCGCTCATTCGCCGTGGATCCGCTGCGCTGGCGACCCTACAGCTGCTATCAGGATCTTTGACAGACCTTGGGGAGATGTTGGGACGGGTATTCCGAGGGATTGTCTTTGCAGGTAATGTTAAAACTGCGTTTTACCGTCAGTGTAACCCATATCTCTACCAAGTTGTACGACGGGGAAGCAAGCACTTTGCCTTTATCTCACCTGGTTACAAGTTAAGATAAGGTTGAAGGTGGAGGCGCATTTCACCCGGAATCCTCAACAAACTGAGGAACTTGCTATCTTACCTCTAAATGCCGGAACACAACAGTTTTAGAATTGTTGTTATGGCGACAGAATTAGTTAAGATGGTGGTAGCTAGCCAGGCATACTTAAACAAAGTCTGGTAGGATTAACCAAACTAAGCACAATATTGTACTCCCCCTGTGGGGATTGAACCCGGGAGCTCTGGATCTGAAATCGATGGGTTGAACCACTAGACCACAGAGGTGGTTAAAATCAATAAAACTAAGAAGCTAACCTTTTTACGCTCATTACAAATTGGGAGTTATAGCCCTCGAAGTTTTTATTACAAAAAAATCTGTTTAAAAAAAAAAAAATGTGTACGCCACACAATGTTGTGTGAAGCGAACCTTGTTAGGTACGTATAAAAACAAAAAAAAACACTACAATCATAAAGCATTTACGTTGTTCCTCAATCCGCTCGCAAAGCTTTTGTCGTAACACACAATATTACTTTCCGAAACTACATCATTCATTGCACCATCCGAAACTCCAGCAGGTAGGTACTGTACCAAATAGTACTTTGGAGATTTGTAGCTACATTAACGTGTAATTTCATGATATTGTGTTTATTTGCTATTTTCTCAATGGATTAGAGTGGAATAGGGGTATTTACACTCCGAATGATTGTATTTTTGTTTTCAGTGATGTTGGCGATTATGAATTTACTTCAACGTCTACAGTCGCCGAGTTAAAATTTGACGTGGTTAACATGACCGCTACCGACGATTTCCGTTCATTCGGCTTCGAAGCTTCTGTGGAGTTTATTCGTCTAGAGACCGATTGCAAGGATCGCCACCTCGTTCAGGGAGTGAGTGGGGAGCTGGTGTTATTGGCTAAGAGCGATGATGACATACACGTTAGTCCTGAGATCGAACAAGTAAGTAACATTTTTTAACCGGTATTTACTCACGTATCTATACGAAACAAAGCTAAGTACTAAAATAAAAATGTTTTAAAATGTATAATAACACTAGCAAGTTTTATAAGTTGAGTAAGTGACATATTGATCAAAAAGTCTCGATAGAAGTACAACCAGGCATTGAAGACGAATTATGTTTAGTTCGTAACTGGTCACGAAGCTCCAGTTCCGTAACTGGTTAAGAAGCTCGCAATTAGGGCGACTTGCCTTAGCCATATTGATAGGGATGGTAATGACACAATCTCCTAGTATTTTGGTCACCTCTTAGTACATCTACGGAGGTTAAGAGTCTCATGTTATTTGCAAACATAAATCCAGCTTCCAGCGTCTGCATTTCATCTGTCGAATGACTCTGACGTCTTCAAGAAGAGAGGCGTATCTGTGCAGGATCTCTCTGGATAAGCTCGCTCCATCATAGCCCTCATTCTTGCATGTGTTTGGGGTCAAGAGCTGACCTATTTCAAATAAAAACAATAATTTTACTTCCAGCAATTCAACGGCGTCAACCACGATTGTGACAAAGTCCCGTTCCTAATAGACCCGTCACCAGGCCAGTACCTCTATCTACAAATTAAAGGCAACATCATCAAAGAGCCAGAATTAGATAACTTCACTCTTCTTAACAATATCACAGTGGCACCAGATCTGCGGCATTTGTGCAGGACTCAGAACAGGATTGCTGTGTTTGCGGGTGGCTTATCGCCGATTTTTATATGTCCAGATCCACCCAATGATGTAAGTACTTACCTACCTAAATTATGTGAAATGCTTCGAGTCTATGATACGTGAAATGGCTTAGTTTCAGCGATCATATCTTCCACGATACTGTAGCTTTTGAAATTAATATATGTTATTTATATTTTATTAGTATTGATGCTAGAACGCTAGTGTTTCGAAAACACGATTACATAAAATTTTCTCTATAGAAAAAAATCCAGAGTTCACTCTAATTTGTACCAAAAATGATCGCCATTCAATAAATATGCAATAAATATTCAATAAATATATTCGAAAGTAGAGTAAAGTTGCGTTGAGCTGCTAATCTGAGGTAGTATAGGCCGTTAGGGCTCCCACTTTAGAGCTGAAGTGGTAAACCTTAGTCATCCCTCAAAACGGTAGATTAGAAGCAGGTTCAGTATAAATAGTCTTCTTCAAGGAAAGCGTGTTTCTTCTTGTCAAGTCAAGTGAACATGTACCTATTAGCTTTAAACCTTGACTGGCCAATTTCCGCTAATCTTACTGGCTCGTGAGAATATCGGGATAAAAATAATGCTATGTCTACATGCCAAATTTGGTGGCCGAACAAACATACATATACCTACACAATTTAACGATATTTTGTTTCAATTGAACTAAAATTATTCATTTTATTTCAACTTTCACATAAAAGTTACAAAGTTGAAATAAATGGAAAAAAACATTTACTTCAACGAGTAGAAATTTGAGTTGAACTTAGTGGAATAGGGCTGGCTAGATCAGTTTACATAACTAGATGTTTTTCTAACCGGTCTAGTTGAAATTAAAACAATTTTTACACCTCGCTTTTTACTGCGGACTCTCCATTATATTTTCAAACTGAATTACCGAGACAAAAGTTCAGTTCCTCAGTTAAATTCACTAGTGAGATTTCTGTTCACGTTTGTTAAATTGAAGAAAAAAAACAGGATTTTAAATTTCTGTTTTTAATTATATATTATATGAATATAGATGTTTGTTCTCTGTTTGGGTGTAGTATCATATAGTACGTACGTATTTACAAAATAGTATTTACGTATTCTAGTGCCCAAATTACAAGTACTATGCTTAGTTTGGGGCTAGATGTAAAATATAATAAATAAAATAGTAAAATGAATGTCCTATAATATTAAAAAAAAAACTCGTTCACTCGTGATGCGGTGACCAAGGGAAATAGGGATTCATTTTTATGGTTAAAAAAGATAAACGTTTTTTTTTAAATATTAATTTCAGGATGACGAAATAGTAGAAATATTTTCTGACGGCTGGAGTAAAGTGTTGGATCCTCTGGCAAGGCACGTCTTCTCCCCGGCCCCTGCTCCCGACCGCTTCGACCTCGACTGGCCAAGGTCGTTGGTGGTCGAGCTGATAACACAAGAGACAGCATCCTATTCTGTTTTTTGGCTAGAACTTTCTAGAAGGTAAATGTTTCTATATTCGGGTTCTCATCTGTCAAATAACTTTTCATCATCATCTTGTCAAAAAGTATTCCTCAAACGATTCAACGAAAAGTAACCTTCATCTTACATGACTACACTACCTTTGCAAGGTCATCGATCCATCAACTTTAACTATCTTTTGTTCTCTGTACGAATTAAAGAGTTCTCTTCCATCAATCCTAGGTAGAAGTAAATGGAAGGGTAACTTATATAACATACCTAACATAGGAATTATACATCTCTGCCTGGTTACAAGCTGAGATAAGACCGAAGAAGGTGGAGGCGCACTTCATCCCGAATCCTCAACTAACTGAGGAACTGGCTATCTTACCTCTAAATGCCGGAACACAACAATTTTAAGAATTGTTATTATGGCGACAGAATTAGATAAGATGGTTGTAGCCTTGTGCACTCAAACAAAATCCTACCACCAACCAAACCAAGCAAAACATTGCTCCCCATGGATCGAACCCGGATCTGTAATCGGTGGGTTGAACCAATAGACCACAGAGGCGGTTTATCGCCATCGCATATTATTCATTATCTCTTTCAGACAACCGAGCTCCCGCGGCGGCGTGTACGCGCTCTCCGGCGAGTGCGAGTACCGGTGCAGCTCGCTCGACGCCTGCATACACTCCAAGTTGTGGTGCGATGGAACCGCGCAGTGTCCGGGCGGGGAGGACGAGCGGCTGGCGCAATGCTCGGCGCTGCTTCGAATGCCGGGACAGTACGCCGTCGCGCTTTTTGCGCTCAGTCTTCTTGCTGCAGGAGCTGTGGTCAGTAACCCATGTGATTCCTCTTCGGCCGTCTGCGAAACCGGAGCTTCGTAACCAGCTACGATCTATCGTCATCGCCACCGCTCGCTCTTATAAATTGTATCGTCGAGCTATCAGATTATTATTATCGAATAATTTATGGTTTATAAAAAAGTGTTAATATTCAAGGATTAAAGTTTAAATTTAAATCTAAAATACATGACGATGTATCATCATACACAAGTTACTTCGTTTTCACTTCTATCGGCAGTCCCCAAAGTCTGCTCCGCATGTTTTTTTATAGTAAGACGGGGAGGTGCTTGGCCTTCTCACCTGATTTTCAAGTTATGATCAGGCCAAAGGTGGAAGCTCACTTCACTCGGAATCCTCAATAAACTGAGGAACGGATTTTACCTCTAAATGCCGGAACATAACAGTTTTAGAATTGTTGTTAAGGCGACAAGATTAAGTACTTAGCCAGGTAGTCTTAAAACTCCACCTGGGGATCGAACCCAGGACCTATGTATCTGACACCGGTATGCAAACCACTAGACCACAGAGGTTAACTCGTTGCATTGCAGGGTTACTCATGCGTTTTGGTGCAGTGGTAAAGAATCCCTTTGGTCCATTTTCATATGTTGTTCATAACTAGCTACAAAAAAGGCAATTTCCTTCACTGTTTCAACCAGTTATTAAAATGAATCGGGCCATCCACCCGGTCAGCCAGGCTATTAGGGCTGGCGCGTACCTGCATAGGGAAGCGGCCAGCTAGAGCATTATGATGTGGAAGTTGTCCACGCGTGCCTTCGAGAACATACCTGATGCGCTGCAGTAGCGTGGCAGCCCCAACAGCATCCGAAACGCATTGTTATACTTCCCGCCGAGTGCACTTTATGCTACCAAATTTATTAGAGTAGTAGAGCCTCAAGTGAAAGGGCTCATCCGGGGAAGTACTACCACCATACCTATTTCAGCCGCCAAGCAGCATAGCCGTGTTCTATAGTTCTATGCCTGAAGTTGACGGGTGCAATGCAGTGCCGAGTAGTCTATGTTCTTTGTGGATGTGACCTACGCAGTAAGGCATTGTTAAAGGCAAGAGATGCACTTGATCTTGTGGGCAACATGCTTGTTCCGTATCCTAGTTGTTAAAAAACACGAACATCTGATAAAAAAGTAAAAAAAAAGATTAAAAAGTCACGCAAATAATTATGAATTTTGTCATAGAGGGCGCAATTAATAATGATTAAAAAACATTCTGCATTATATGTGAGCATTCATGTCATACATACTCTCTACATTCTCTCTACCTATTTATTTTACATTGATAAATAATATTAATTATTTAAGTATTTAATTAATAAATAATAAATAAATATAACAGGACATTAATTTTACACATCGCCATCTAGCCCCAATCTAAGCATAGCTTGTAATATAGGAGCTAGATTACGGATAGAATACATTTGTAAATACATCCGTACTATATGATACAACACCCAAACACAGAACAAACATCTATATTCATCACACAAATGTTTGTCCTGGGTGGGAATCACCCACAGCCTACAGCGCAGAAGGCAGAGTTACTACCAACTGAGCTATGAGGAGCCTTAAGCCTTGCTATTCTTATAACCATCATCTGATTTCAGATGGCGGTGATGCGATCGTGTCGCCGCCGCCGCTCGGCGCTCCAGCAGCGGCTGAAAAGTATGTCTTCAGACACCGCCATCTTTGATGAAAAGGAGGTGATTTGCTGACACAGCGAGGACTCCGTGCGATACGTGGAAATAGACCGAGTCACCACAGTTTGACCAGCTTTCCGCGCGGAGTCCAAAATAATATTTACAGAACATTTCATTTGTGAATTTGGGGTGTGGTTCTAACATTAACACTTATAGAGTGATGGTATAGTGTGAGTTAAAATCGTCATGTTTTCAGAATGAGGTATGAACGAGATAAAAAAGGTTACCTAGTAGCTAGAAAGCTAGTCAGTAAAGAGTTTAATGTGTTCATAATAGTTTTGAGATAAACTTGCGAGGATTTTTTTACCTTGATGATTCGTAACTCGATTTCGTCATTTGGCTTGGAGTTTAAGTATTGATCGTTATCAAAACATCATTGATTTGCATTTTTAAATGCTGGTTTTACTCACGTACATGAAAGTTGGTGAAGGCACCAACTTCGTTTCGGTTCTCCCGGGGTAACATCACCGTACCGTTTTCGATGTTGCGTTTCACACGATGTAAATAATGCTGATATTTCCCTGGGAAACCCGAAACAAAGTTTTTGCCTTCATCAACTATCGTAAACGTGTTAAAACCCGTGTTTACTATGTATTATACTATATTACTCACGCAATTTCGAAATAAAAATCATTTTTTTTATTAATGAGTGAGAAAAAAGGTTATAAGAAGTAAATCAATTTATTATTGTAAGTTATTCATAAAAAATACGATTCCTAATGTTTCTACTTTATAAAATTTGGCGATGTACGATGTTCAGTCGTTTTAGTGTTGATTATATTTTGGACCAAATAGTCGATCGGAGGTCTAATCGACCATTATTATTCAATAAACGTTAGGGAATTTCTTGGTTTTTATCGGAATTGTTAATAATAATTAAGGCTACCTAAAAGTTGACTAAAATTAGTAGTACATTACTAATTAGTAAATTTCTAGAAGCATAAATAATTTCGATAGAAGCTTGAGTTGAATTTACGCACAATTTCAGCATTATAATTTTGTTTTAGAATATGCAATGTAAGATATTAACCGATTGACAATTGCAATGTAAGATAATTATGTAAATATTGAGAATTTAGATAAATGGAATCATAATTTCTGTAAAATATAAGTAGTATGGTAGATATCTTTTCAAGGTTCGTCGAATAATTTAAGATGAATATAAGTTGTTTTGGATGTTGTTCAGTTAATATAAAAGTTGTATACGTGATATTAATACTGCCATTTTGAAAAGCTGAGTGTTCAATTAATGAAATTTACTAAAAATCTTGATCGATGGCTGTTAATTTTTATACACATTTTCTAGATCAGATGTTGTATTTTGAAAGGTTTTTTTAATACAACGATTGTTTCTTCGCTGCTGAAACTATTGCTTAAACCTATTATCGATTGCAGTTTGTTTAGAAACACCAACAGATTTTTTTTTTGAAAATTTATTTACAATAAGTATCTCAAAAAATCACTTAATTTTTTATTTGATATTACTTATATAGTTTTTCATTTGTGATTTTGATTTTTATAATACTTACCTATGAAAGTCAAGTGTAAATATTTTTTAGAAAAACCTACTCATATCTTAGAAATTTATCAAAGTGATATTCGTTTATTTCCCAAGGAAATTAGTAAAGTTTATTGTATCAAGTTAACTATTAGACAAATCTAGGTGATAATTCTAAACTCAACGAGAGCTAAACATAAATACTTAACCAATATAAAGAATACTGATAAACTCATTCATTTTATGGCACAGCATTTGTTAACTTTTGTTAAATTGTAATAGAATAATATTAAAATAACGACTACCTTGAAAAAATGGCAAAATAAACTTGCATTCATGAAACATGGTAATTATCTACTGTCTTCATATTTGTTATTTTACTTACACAAATACGTGCTTACACAAAGTTAATTAAATTTAAGATTTCTATTCATTAAAATAACTTCTCACGTACCTTATACTATATTTCACGTACTTATATTTGTTTTTCATGAGGCAGCTGTAATTAAAATGACAAACATTTAAGATAAATATGAAAATCATAAAATTCTTACATTATTTGATAAATTATCAATCAAAGAATTAGGTAAGAACTAGAGATTTTAAAATTGTTAGATAGAGACCGAAAGTAATGATTAAAAGTGAAAAGTGTTCATTTATTGTCTGTGTTCGTGTCGTTATTATGTTGTGGAAAATGTTTTTTTTTATGTTATTAACGCATTTTACCTAATAATGTATACCTTTTTAATTTGAGTACCTAACAAACAGGTTATTTAATGAAAATTTTTATTTATTGAAAATTCTTGGCATATTTTTCAGAGTCAATTAATTTAATCCCGTAACCATTTTCCACGAACGACTTAGAGACTATAAAATGGTAAATTTGTAAACCATAATTAGGATTATGATTAGTAAAAATGGTGTAGAGCGTTTGTATCGTCTTCCATAATGTACGAGTTCCGGATTTCATTTCCTTTTAAGTTTCGTCATATTCAATCATTTTAAGGCCGAGCTGGGTACATTAACATTAACTGGTTACTGATAATAGACGTACTTAATTTGGATTAATTATATTTCCCAACAAGTCATTAGGTGTTTAGGTGTGTTTAGGTATTGGGTAGGTATGGGGCGCAGGGTATTTATTGCTGTATTTGTATTTCTTTTTCGTTTTCTTTTTCTTTTTGCACTCATCTAATGTACATGCTGCTAATACTTATCTGTTTTATAAACTTATCTTTTGTTTTTATATTTTTTCAAAATATCTTATTCTTTTTTTTTATCTCTTTTTTTATTTTTTTAATAATAATATAACCCTTATTACAATGATATTATCTTTGTTGCGATGATTCGGGTCGTACCTAAAACATACTCACTGTTTTTTTTCCTTGAAGAGTTTTCAGCTGAAACTTACTATTTTGTAGGTTTTTGTAACAAATACTTAATATTGAATGCATGTCGGACTTAGTACCTACCCTCATCGCAATTTTAGTAGCTAGTCTTGGAGATACCTGATTAACTAGCAGCAGTTGGTATTTTAAGATTCAATGAAAGCCTATTACTATTGATTTTGTTTATTAGATTCATTTGTAAATAGTAACGAAATTTACTCAATAAACTATTTCGGGTCCGGTCCGGGTAGATCTCTTAAGCCGTTGTGTTACATCATCGGCCACGTCGTAACTTAAAACAGATGATTTTAACCGCCTCTATGGTCTAGTAGTTCAACCCACCGACTTCAGATCCAGAGGTCCCGGGTTCGATCCCTATGGGGAGTACAATATATTGTGCTCGGTTTGGTTGGTGGTAGGACTTTGTTTAAGTCCGCCTGGCTAGCTACCACCATCTTACCTAATTCTGTCACCATTATAACAATAATTCTAAAATTGTTGAAGTAAGATAGCCAGTTCCTCAGTTTGTTGAGGATTCCGGGTGAAGAGCGCCTCCACCTTATCTCAGCTTGTAACCAGGTGAGATGAAGGCGCATAGCCGTCGTTCAACAAAAAAAAAAAGATTGGACTCTTGTCTAAAGATGGTGTACCAGTCATTTAAAATATATATGCTAATAAATATACCTATATACCTGCTTTCGAGTTAGTTTAGTGTACTCAGCTCTTGCAGTACCTACTAAAATAAAGAATGTTGTAAAAATAAATTAAAATACCGATCAGGTAATCCTGGAAGACAATAATGACGGATAAATAGCTGTTTAAGCAGAGATACATTATTTCACGTTCAAATTATGAGAGGTTATAATGAAGTTTTAAATAAAATATTTACTGCATGCTTGACTTGTTTTATTTGTACTCGTATTCAACAAAGTGTATTTATAGTGTCATAGGCTTGCTGAGAACTTGACATAAAATGTAAATTAGTCAAAATAACTTGACGGAACACTGAACCAACCATTTATGGATTTATATTCTGATAGTGAATGTAAACCTTACCCAATCAGTTTAGTCCCTGTGTTACACACATAGGAACCTCTGTATTTTGATTGTGTAACCAATAACAGATGGAGCTTTTGCCATATGTTTATCCTTGATCGCCTCATCAAGATTATTTGATTTCGGGCGTTCGATGTTTCCAGACTTTTCAAAAATGGCTAGCTGGCTGTGTTTTTTTTATATAGTAAAATATTTGAATACAACATGATGAGTTTTGTGAAGCCCCATTTGCCCTACGTACCCTATGAACAATCTCGTTATAAACTCCTGATGAAAGCTCATAATTTATGTTTATTTGAATGGACCCCTTGACTCATTACGGCATACGCATCAGTTAGCTTTCCAGTGATATCTTCGGCTGGAAGGTTGGAGACTACCATCCAGGTACTGCCACTGGCGCCAACCTTGTAGGCTTTCATCAAACCCCTCACTGCAGATTCAGCACTGTAACCAAAAGGGGTTTTTCTTAGATATAGACCTCATTGGTTTCTTGGAGTGTCCTGTGTGTTATAACTGTTCTCGGGTTGGATAGTGGTTCTAATAAGATGATTGCAAAATTACAAAGTGCTTATTTATGATTATTATTTTGAACCACCTCATCGCCAATTTCTTTTATAGTGTTACATAAAATCATTACCGTCATTTAAGATGTAGTTAAACACGAAATGTAGTTTCATTATAATCAGCTATCTGCGGCTAATCTGCTTTCTGCGCTGTAGGTGGGATTTGAGGTTGCGGAAATCCCTTTAACTTGAAACCAGAAAAATGTTTATAGTAGTAGACGTGGTCTCCACTATACAACTCGTTGACCCCACCGGTTATTGGTCCTTCGACAAATATGGCCTCAGCCTGCTAACTCTTTGAGCTACCTTTGTTCTCTGTTTGTAGTGTAGGAGCTATAAACAACATTACTCACGTTTGACCTTTTAGCTTGCTAACAAATTTATGAAGCATTTCATTGGTTTCTTCATCTAATGCGTTCATTTTAGATGTGCTGAGTAAACTTGTGTCTGTAGCTCCGAAACAAACAGTCAGCACACGCACTCCGGAACGAGGGAAGTGGGGTTGCATCTAAAACAAACATAATTCATATATTAATAATATTATGTTATCATTTATCCCACTAGCTGTTTAATAAATTGGGTAATTTGTGGTGATTGTGGTGGAAGGGGCAGTGTTGCAAAGGCTAACTTGTTCAATGACACATACACATTAAATACCTACAATAATAAAGTGTTAAGCGAATGCTGCCGCACCAGCTGGTGAAAGTGACATACATGTCTGGCAGTTTCGGAATGGTTTCGGATTGGTTTCGGAATAGTATCGGAATAGTATCGGAATGGTACCGGAATAGTATCGGAATAGTATCGGAATAGTATCGGAATAGTATCGGAATGGTATCGGAATGGTCTCGGAATGATATCGGAATGGTTTCGGAATGATATCGGAATGGTTTCGGAATAGTAACGGAATGGTTTCGGAATGGTTTAATAATGCTATCGGAATGATATTGGAATGGTTTCGGATTGGTTTCGGAATGGTTTAAGATTGGTATCGGAATGGTTTCGGAATGGTAATGGAATGGTAATGGAATGGTAATGGAATGGTAATGGAATGGTAATGGAATGGTAATGGAATGGTAATGGAATGGTAATGGAATGGTAATGGAATGGTAATGGAATGGTAATGGAATGGTAATGGAATGGTAATGGAATGGTAATGGAATGGTAATGGAATGGTAATGGAATGGTAATGGAATGGTAATGGAATGGTAATGGAATGGTAATGGAATGGTAATGGAATGGTAATGGAATGGTAATGGAATGGTAATGGAATGGTAATGGAATGGTAATGGAATGGTAATGGAATGGTAATGGAATGGTAATGGAATGGTAATGGAATGGTAATGGAATGGTAATGGAATGGTAATGGAATGGTAATGGAATGGTAATGGAATGGTAATGGAATGGTAATGGAATGGTAATGGAATGGTAATGGAATGGTAATGGAATGGTAATGGAATGGTAATGGAATGGTAATGGAATGGTAATGGAATGGTAATGGAATGGTAATGGAATGGTAATGGAATGGTAATGGAATGGTAATGGAATGGTAATGGAATGGTAATGGAATGGTAATGGAATGGTAATGGAATGGTAATGGAATGGTAATGGAATGGTAATGGAAATAAATTTTAGCACCTCAATCGAGTCTAAAACGTTATTTACGGCTAAAAAGCTGGGCACCCTAAATCTAGTCAAGGGATATTCACACCTGGTCCAATGACCAGGTTTGAAATCATCACTAGGTGGTATCATCCATGATCAAACTGGACAGAAACTTGAAACACATATCAGCTGTCAGCGTGGAATAGTTGGAATGTGATTAATCATAATAAGTGATTCAGCTTACCCCAAGACAGTTGCTAAACTGCACAATAGCGCGCTTGGTAGCGGAATAAACTGGAAGAATAGAAGTTTTTAACAGCCCCAACATTGAAGAAATATTGATGATGGTTCCTCCTTTACCACCTCGATCCTGTCGCATGAGGTCATACGCTCTGAATGAACTTGTTATTAATGCTGTCTGGAAGTAAATGCAAAATACATTATAACATTTGATCTCCTCTGTGGTCTAGTGGTTCACCTACCGGTGTCAGATCCAGAGGTTCAATTACCAGGGGGAGGACAATATTGTGCTTAGTTTGGTTGGTGCTAGGACTTTGTTTAAGTCCACCTGGCTAGCTACCGCCATCTTACCTAATTCATAAAATTAAATTGTTGTACCGGCATTTACCGGTAAGAAAGCCAGTTCCTCAGTTTGTTGAGGATTCCAGGTGAAATGCGGTTCCATCTTCGAAGATGGAACCGCATTTCACCTGGAATCCTATATTATTGAAGGTGCTTGGGCTTCATCACACCTGATTTTCAAGTTATGATAAGGTCGACCTTATAATCAGGTGTGATGAAGCCTTATTATTTTATATTATATTAAGGTCGACCTTATCATAACTTGAAAATCAGGTGTGATGAAGCCCAAGCACTTTCAATAATAAAAAAAAAACAAAAATCAAAATTCTTTGTACAAACTTATATGCAATAATTGTGATTTGTTAGATTAATGACTAGTAGTTCGCCCTGAACCGAGATCTCGTGATGTCTGGTTTGTGACGGAGATTTTTTCTCAAATAGAACGTAATTCACAAACGATAAAAGCACTTTTTTCCCGAACTCTCTTTATTCACCTGAGTGTTTAAAGCTCTCTCTTGTTGCTAAAGTTATGTAATATCCTTACTAACATGAAACAAAGGTTGATGTAGTTTTGAAAAGTGCTCTTAAAACTGGTGCCTTAGTAGTTGTGGTTTAAAAATCTACCTCTCCAGCCCACGGATGTCGTAAACGACATCTAACGTAAGTAAAGTCAACCAAAAAGCAAAAGGCAGCAGCTGTTTTCTTTGTGTAAAAAAAACTTTAACTTTGACCAACAATCTGTCTGCTTAGCGAGGCGATAATGGCCGTACGTACCGTATTTAGTGAATAACAATAGATAAATAGACCAGTTTTAACGAAATTTCGAATACCTTCTCTTATCCTACAAAACCAACCCTAAGCTTATTTAATTTATTTTGTGGACTGTAAACTTATTTTGAAATCAGTGTCAACCCCTATTTCATATGATATTTCATGTTTTAACACATTTACAAGACCTCAAAATTATTTACCCCTTTTGCAACCCTTAATGTCAATACAGGGTTGATTTCAGCAAATCAAAAGAAATTTAATTGTGAAGTCAACCCCCTTTAACAGTTTATCCTACAAGACATATCAAGCATTTTAACCCTATATGAATGTGCAGTCAATACTCTTACAAATGACAACCCACAAGCCAAAAATCTTCTCGTTTCACTTAACACCTCTATTTTTCAAAAACTACATAGTAAAAAAAATCCTCGTACCGATTGATGAGTATGAAATAATCTCTGCATGTTCAAAATTTGATCAGCCATTCAAAAGATGTGGGCGAAAATTTGTATTAATTTTCACCCATATCTCAAAAACTACCCCTCTAATCAAAAATCAGCGTCAATCAAATTCTATTTACGTTTACTCTATTCAGTTTAAATTTCATGAAAATCGGATAATCCGCAATTTGAACAATTGAGTTATTGGTTGCTGGCTGTCGGTTTTCGGTTGTTTTCGGGAGCGGTCTGGTTACACCCGATATATTGCATATTCTCTATTCCACACGAAACAGAAAAGACAGAATAAAAAAGCGCCGTTAGATTCGTTGGTTGGAGCTTATTGCTTATCGCTGTGCTACGACCCTGATGTCTTCAAGAAGAGAGTTAATAGGCACTTTCTGGGTAGGCTCGCTCCATCGTAGATCTCATTCTTACCTGTGTAAGTTTCGTGGTCAAGAGCCGACCCATCGTAAATAAAAAAAAAAAAAATTATGAGCACTTGCCAAATTCACAGCAATTTCCTTCACATAAACATCCATATGATCGTTCATGATGCCGGCGCAGTTCACCACCACATCTATGTGACCATATTTCTCCTGGATACTATCGTATGCGTTTCCCAAATCATTAGTTGTCACATCACATTTGTAAAATCTTACTTTACTCTCTCCATATTTGGATGAAAGATTAGCTTGTAGAGCTTCGCCGTTCTTTACATCTACATCTAGAACAGCTACGTACTGAAATAGATAAACAAATATTAAATATTACAGCCATAAAGTCCCAAACACAGCAAAGCTTGTAAAATAGGAACTAGATAACGGATAATAAGTTAATCATGTTAAATGTTAATAAGTTGCACGATATGCAAAGTATTTAATCATATTCAAAAAAATGATTTTATGGTCGTACATTTAGAGTCTTCTATTCGATAGTATAGTAATAATAGTAGTAGCTTGTATTCTAGATCCCATGTTACAAGCTTTGCTCAGTTTGGGACTAGAACTGTGGCACTGAGTGAAATTAATGTCCCGTAGTATTTATTATCATTATTATTAATATGCGCTCCCTAACTTCGAATTTACAAATTTTTCAAAAGTATTTTTATTTTGAAACATCTAGTTAACCTCAAAAATGCAACGATGATTTTTACGATTGAGCAAGCCTACTGAGGTCTTTTTTTTTCATTTCAATTAATGAATATAAATGGGTACCTTAGCTCCTTCGCCCAAAAATGCTTTGACGATGCCTGCACCAATTCCTGCAGCACCTCCTGTTACCATCACCACCTTATCTTTTGCGTCGTACATGGTTCCAATGTGAACTAGTTTTCAAAATATTCCAACCAAGTTCTGATCTATAAAGTTTTATCTTATCGTCTTTCTTATTTATCTATATATCTACTGCACTAATAATTTATTGTTTAGGCTACGTAACTGAAACTGGATATAAATCATAAATTGCTGAGATATGTCTGAGCTATTTATGACTTTTTTTTATCAATTAGCTATTTATTCAATAAAAAGTACAATTAAACTAACTATGTACAAAGGAATCAGTCAGATTACCTAAGGACCGTTACAAACGGCCTATAGGTAACTCAACTGTTCCAGACCAGTACCAGACAAAAGCGTGCCCAAGACTGCCACTGGCTGCATTGCCACGCTGAATAGCTATGCTAATTCGCTGGCCTAAATAAGAGCCACCCCTTGGGTCACGTGTCGCCTCAATCAAAAGCCCCGCAAGATTTTTGAAAACCCGGAAGGTTTCCCAAGTTTCAAAATTTTTAATTTTTAATTCAAAATTTCAAGACCCCAAAAGGCTCAAATAGGTAAGCTCTGTCGAGACCACTATATTTGCGCCTTTTGTGATCCTCGGCCGAATCAGCCGCCGCACCAGCCCTAACTGATGTCCCAGGCAGATGAGATGGCGCTAGGGTGTCGACGCAGGTAGCGTCCCACACCAAAAGCCTACCCATTTCCCAAGGGACAAGAGTCATACCGTCGGGCCGCTTACCATCATCACGTAACAGACCATTCGGTTCAAGAACGGCTGGAACCTTATGACTTACTTACATCTAGTTTTTACAAACAGTTATTTCGAGAACGAGCCAATTGTTTCCACAACAAACTCACTCTTTAGACTTACCGGTTTGGAAAATACTGAATCACAAAAACCTGTTTATCCAAATTCAGCCCAAATCTGTGAATGTACTGAATCCTGAAGTTGGATAATTTATGCCAACTCATAAATTATTTAAACTTCAGGATTTCAGATTAAATTATTTGACAAATATATTTTTTACTGTAAGATGGGGAAGCGCTTGGCCTTCATCACAACTGCTGGCATGATAAGGCCAAAGCTAGAAGCGCACTTCACTCGGAATCCTAAACCGTCTGAGGAGCTTGATATCATACCTCTAAATGCCGGAACACAACAATTTAGATTTGTTTTTATGTTGACAGACTTAGGTAAGATTGTGGTAGCTAACCAGGCGGACTGAAATTAAGTCCTACCAAACCTAGTCCTAGCAAACAAACCAAATACAATTTTGTACTCTCCTGGGGATTGAACCCGGGACCTCTGAATCTGGCACCGGCAAGCGAACCACTAGAGTACAAAACTGAGTACTACTACTGCACGAGTCTTAAATTTAAAATACCTAATTATGTTTTATGTGTGTGAGAAGAAAAATATCTAAATAGTGATGAATTAATAAAACAGTGGAAATTTTAGACTTTATTTACAAAAATATTACCAAAAAAAGTAAAAAGTAATAGGCTCATGACTTTTCCCCTTTGAGGATTCACCAAAATAACCTTACTAGTATCATAATTAAAACTGTTGAAAAAAAAACATATCTATAATTTAGTTCGAGTACCCCGGGCCCCTTGACTCATGATTTCATACGCTTTGGAAATGTTTTCTGTGATGTCTTCAGCTGGCAAGTTGGAGGTTACCAGCCAGGTGCTGCCGCTGGCACCAACCTTATAAGCTTCCATTAAACCATTTGCTGCAGATTCAACACTGTAACCAAAGAGTATAATTAGTAATAAAGGTCACATTTGGGACATAGGGACTAGTAAGGACGACGAATTATTCACACTTCAGACTCATCTAAGTTCCGACATAGTGATGTCAATTGAGGTGCGTAGTCTGCCGTGTCTTGAGAGACTCCTCAGAGAGGACTCAGTCAAGTCGGAGTGATGCTGCGTTTCGTGTCAGAGCCGGCACCTTTAAACGCGACAGCGAATCATTGTCAGTTATATTAGGTCCTTACATATGAAATTGGCGTTTTGTATGGGAGGAACATAAAGGCAATTTTTTCATATTAAAATATATTTTATTAATCAAAGTATGTACCATTGCTATCTATACACTTTTGCCATCTTATAGGTAGTTCATTGATCCCTTTACTAAAAAAACCATTCGGACGGGAATCAATGAAATCTTTGAAAGCGGTTTGGACTGCCTCATCGGAATTGAATTTTTTTCCTTGCAAGAAGTTATCCAAATTTCGAAAAAAATGGTAATCTGTTGGAGCAAGGTCCGGAGAGTACGGTGGATGTCTTAGACATTCCAATTGAAGCTCCTCTAATTTGGTAGTCGTCTGTTGGGCCGTGTGTGGTCTAGCGTTGTCTTGAAGTGGCGTAGAGCGATTGAAAAATATCGGTTGTTTAACAGCGAGCTTTTCCATCATGGTTTGCAGTTGCTGACAATAGACATCAGCCCTAATCGTCTGACCAGATTTAAGAAAGCTATAGTGTACGACACCGCCACTAGTCCACCAAACGCTTACAAGTAACTTTTTTTGAGTCAATTTTCGCTTGGGGCAAGATTTTGCTGGTTCACCAGGGTTCAGCCATTGCGATGAGCGTTTACGATTATCGTACAGGATCCACTTTTCATCACATGTAATGATCCGATTTAAAATTCCTTCATTATTGTGCCGGTTGAGTAATGTAACGCAGCAGTCGACGCGCGTTTGTCGGTTTGCTTCACTCAATTCATGAGGTACCCACCTTTCAAGCTTTTTCACCTTCCCAATTTGCTTCAAGTGGATTAAAACGGTTTTGTCACTAACACCGCAGCCTGCAGCTAACTGTGATGTGGTTTGCGATGGATCTGCTTCCACATTAGCCTTCAATTCATCATTATCGACCTTGGTCTCCGGCCGTCCACGGGGCTTGTTCTGCAGGTCGAAATTTCCAGAACGAAAGCGTTGAAACCAAAAACGCACCGTGTTTTCTTTTGCGACACCACCACCATACACATCATTAATCCTTCGAGCCGTTTCTGCAGCACTGGTGCCACGGTGGAACTCGTACTCGTAAATAATGCGATATTTTAAGTTTTCCATTTTGTGAAATGAGTGACGCAGAAAAAAAAAGCAAAAGAGAAAAAACAAATGAATTACGGTTTTCGAAACACAAATGCATGAGTAAATAGCTGTTTAAATTTGAATTTGGAATTCCTAACCAAAGAGGAGATATTTAAGATCAAAGTGGCCAGTACGACAAAACGCCAATTTCATATGTAAGGACCTAATACTTATGCCGGATGAAAACAAAAGCAAATATAAATATATGAATGTGGGAATGGTTTTGTGAAGATTGGTGTCATGCCGTCCACACTTTGTTTGATCAGGCATAATTGGCTTCTATTTTAATCTAATCTAACCACATGATAGACTAGTGCACATCACGGGATAAGATTAGTTTAATCAGTGTAAAATATACAGAGTGACCGGCGTAAGCAATGTGTTCAAGGAGTAAACCAGTACAAATCCATATCTTTTGCTAATCCTTTATAAAGTATTAGAGCAAACATTGTTACTATCATCGTCCGCCACCTTCTCATCTATTGCCGCAACTTTGGGTACCGGCTACCAGCTTTGCCTTCCCCTCTGCTTTCACCAAGTTGAATACTCACGTCTGCATAGGTAGCTTTGTAATAGATTTGATAAGCAATTGATTAATGCGTTCATCTAATGCATTCATTTTAGACGTGCTCAATAAACTGGTATCTGTGCCTCCGTAGCATATTGTCAGCACTCGTACTCCAGATCGAGGGTAATGAGGCTTTATCTAAAACATTCAAAATTATAATTTACCAACGTTTTTATTATTATTTTTGTATTATTATCGTATTTAGATTGATCAGCGAAAACTAAACACACTTTAAAAATAAATTCAATTCGATTATACTCGTAGAAGATGTATCGATGTAACTCACTCCTAGGCAGTTGCTAAACTGCAAAACAGCACTCTTTGTGGCTGCGTATACTGGGAGAACAGTAGCCCGAAACAGTCCCACCATTGAACAAATATTAATTATAGTTCCTCCTTTACCACTTTGATCTTGACGCATAATATCGTATGCTTTGAAGGAACTTGTAATTAATGCTGTCTGAAACACAAAATTACCTAGATTACTTTTTATTTCTTCGCTTGCAGCTTAAAATGGTGTAGCATGCAAATATGGTTAATTTTGATACAAGTAATTTAGGGGTTATTTTGAAGGTATTTTTGTACTTACAACATTAACAGCGATTGCCTTTAAATAAACATCTTTATGATCGTTCATGATACCAGCGCAATTTACCACCACATCTATGTATCCATATTCTATCAAAATACGGCTGTACACATTTCCCAAATCATTTGTAGTCACATCACATTTGTAAAATTTTACTTTACTTGCACCGTACTTGGAAGATAGTTCAACTTGTAAAGCTTCGCCACTATTAACATCCACGTCCAAAGCGGCAACGTACTGAAATAAGATAAAATGCAATATTAACGTCTATATCATCGTTATGTTGTTTGATTTATCAAGCACTTCCAAAACGCAAACTAGAGGGACATGAGGTCTTAGGGTTTAACTTTGTTTTTAACTACCTATGTTTTCTTTGTTTAGGATAGTGTTAAGTTGAAGGAGAGTACGAAGTGGGCTCAGTCACTACCATATGGGAGAAGTATAGCTAGGGAAAACTATAAGTTTTACGGAACAGTCGTCACAAGAATAGTATGGTATTAAATATACGATATATATATTTTTATTTTACGACGGGGAAGCGCTTGGCCTTCATCTCATCTGGTTTCAAGATGATATAAGGCCGAAGGTGGAGGCGCACTTCACTCGGAATCCTCAACTTGCTGAGGAACAGGCTATTTAAATACTTCTATGACTTGATTAAATTTTATTACTACATTTATTACTCTTGAAGTCTTTTGTGTTTTATCTTCATTAGAAAACTTACCAGTATATGTCCTTACCTTAGCACCTTCTTCCAAAAATGCTTTTACGATGCCTGCACCAATTCCAGCTGCGCCCCCTGTCACCATCACTACCTTCCCCTTTGAGTCGTACATGTTTGCAATAGTCAAACTTGTATCCTTTACCTACTCAACTGAACTGTTTGCTGTTTCAATAGCATCTTTACGATTCGTATAATCTAATCACCTAAATTATACTGTTTATATGTATCACTATTACAATATTTATTGTTTAAATGCTTCAGGATCCACAGACGGCTTTGTTCGAGCCTCGTGCAGCTTAGGTATTTTGCCTATAGTTTTGTTTTTATTACCTTACAGTAATTGAAGTTGGTTGGTAGGTTGGAGGAAGATACATAAACAAAGGCCGGGTTCGCCGATTCGGGAAAAAAAATGTGATTGCTAGTCGGCTCAAGCAGCTAGAACATATTATGCGCAAAGGATCTGCACAGAATGGCGGTGTAGATTTTAGTGGTCATCAATAGGTGATAAGGTATGCAGATGATGTAGTGCTATTAGAATCTAGTAGAAATTAGGTTGGGGCCTGTGCCTTGAGAACGAAGCTCTTACTGTGGGTCTTAGGGTGAACAAGACCGAATACATCCATATGCGATGCTCAACAACCCTCCCAGCGTTGTTGAGCAACGCTGGGATGACCTTACCATTGGTAGCACAACTTATAAATGGGATATTCTGCAATGGACACAAACTCCAGTGCAGGCTTACACAAAGTTTTTACGTCCAAGCTTCTTTCCAGGAAGACTAAGATAAGGATATACAAAACGATTATTTGTCCGATCATGATGTATGGAAGCTTTGACACTAACCACAGAAGGAAGAAAACAAGCTTCTGGTAACGGAGAGGTAGGTACTGCGGAATATTTTGTGCCTATTCCGGCGTGAAGATGGATCCTGCAAAGTGAGAAGGAATTGGGAGGTTGCGGTGTGTGGTCGAGCCTAAAATTATTAGTATTAAATCACAATAATACAGGCTGCACTGGCTCGTGTACTGCGAATGGAGGAGGATTAGGCTTCGCAGCTTTATCGAACGATCAAACGGGCATACTTGGGATGCTGGTTGGACGACGTCCGTTCAGGCGACACAAATACCGGTGGAAGGGTAAGGTGGAGAAGGATCTCCGCGCCCTTCAAGTACCGGACGGCAAGAGCCGGTGTAGGACAGATACCGGTGGCGATCTATTGTGTCGAAGGCCAAGACCCATCTCGCGGTTGATGCTTCAGGATAAGTGAAAAAGTTATAGTAATTGAGTTAACCCAACCCAGCCTACCATCATTTCTCAACTCCTCAAAACGCATGACATTGTGATTGTACCTATTCCATTCTTATTTTTTTACGATATCCAAGACATTTCATATGCACCACCAAGCTTACCTATATTAAGCAGGAACTGCGGTCTTATCATCAGACTTTGCAAGAGATATTGGCTATTTTGAAGAAGCGTTCAGCTCTATAGAAAATAATGAGCACTCAATCGAGATAGAATATTAAATTATCTCAATTCATGACACACGTTCTTATAGTTGATATATTATTTTGTATATTTCCTAGGAGTAATAATGGAGTAAAGTGATTTGAATTTGATTGTGGTTTTCATTTAATTTTCACACGTTTGACGTGTGGACATCAATATTAGCTTTTGATATAGGTATATCAGCTGTTACAAAATACCAGCTTAATATATTGAACCATGACCTTTTAGTGTCTCGCAGGAGATGTGAAAGTAGAGTATGCTCCTATGGAATAACGCTTGTCTTTGTCTTGGGCAACTTGAACCCCACGCTTCACTTAGGACTCTACATAACTTCTAGAGTCTCTCGTTACGCTCAGAGTTCAGTATGCTACCCGTGACGTAAGACCGTCATTTATCTCCTTGGTGCATAATCAATTTTGTTCTTACGAAGATAGGAGAGGCATAGGTGTTGATATCGAACAAATGGTTGTATATAGAGGCCGCAAACTTTGAATAAAAAACAATATATCACAAGGACTTTATATTTAATGTACGTTGGGAAGTGCTTGGCTGTTTATAACAGATTATAATATTACAAGCTTTGCTTAGTTTGGGCCTATACATGGTGCTATGTGAAATTAATGTTCTGTAATATGATAAAAAAAATAAAAAAGCTCAACGGCTCAATTGAATGAGTATGCAGGTAGCATGAAGTATCCGCCGTAGGTTATGGGTTCAATTCTGACCCAGGACAAACATATGTGTTGTATCGTACTAGAAGAATGTACCTATGCACAAAAAATATGTAAGTATTCTTTCCGTAATTTAGTTCTCATACAAGCTTGGCATATAAGATAGTATTGTATGAATTTTATTTCCTGTGTTTTTTATTTAGTTTTGTATATATTTTTAAAGATACTAGACTACTTAGACCTATATTAAGCAGGACCTGCGGTCTTATCATCAGACTTTGCAAGAGCTATTGACTATTTTGAAGAAGCGTTCAGCTCTATAGAAAATAATGAGCACTCAATCGAGATAGAATATTAAATTATCTCAATTCATGACACACATTCTTATAGTTGATATATTATTTTGTATATTTCCTAGGAGTAATAAGGGAGTAAAGTGATTTGAATTTGATTGTGGGTTTCATTTAGTTTTGTATATATTTTTACAGATACCCATATGAGAAGGAATTAACAATAAGCTGTTCCGCCACCATGGTCTTCGAACCAAATTTTATTCATGTTCCTACGTTATTTCCAGAACTAAAGACCCCTTGGGCCGTAATGGCATAAGCTTTAGTTATGTTTCCTGTGATGTCTTCAGCTGGAAGGTTGGAGGTTACCAGCCAAGTGCTGCCGCTGGCACCGACCTTGAAAGCTTCCATCAATCCTTTCACCGCAGATTCGGCTCTGTAACACAAATGCTTTTGCTCAGACTAATCTATAAGGAAAGAAACAGTAACAAACTCACGACTTCTTTCCCTTCGAGGACCTCTGACCACAATTCAGAGCGTGTAATCTTATGAAGATAGATACTAGGGGGTAGTCAGAGGCACGTATAAGCTTAAGTTATTTTCATAAATGGATTAATTAATTCATTCGGCGTCAAAGCAAGTGCATGTGTCATAAGCACATATAACTTCCTAAAAACCTAAAAGTATATTTGAACCCACAACTCCGAAGATGACCACTTGGCCACACAACTCTTTGTACTCAATAAAAGAAATTCAATCATAAGTGAATCTTTCGAGGTTTTTTTTATTAGATTGTGTTTCTATTATTCTTACCTCTTTACTGTCGCTAGCTAGTACAAAAATGAATGAAAACTTATTAGCATCACTAGCGTATAGAACAGGTACTAAATTTGGCAGTACAAAGTCAACGAAATAAAATATCCTACGTAACGCAAGTGAAATCATAACTATTCAAGGTAATACCAGCTAATAGGGAAATCTGTACAAGAGCATCTTAACTACACAGCTGATGATTAACGATAGCTAGGTTAGTACCTTAGTTCGTTGTTGTTCAAGTTGAAATGTGGTTCCACAACCTCATTAGCACGTATTTTCTCAATTATTTGGACAAATAGTTGATTTAATTATCATGTTGTAGGTACCTACTTATCCTCAAGGTCAGTAAATGCCTGTGCTTGTAAATATTAACAGACTTGTGTTTGTCTGGATTAACAGCATGAATTGTAGATTCTCTCTCTCTGAAAATACTTCTCACTTAGAGGTTTTTAGTGCTTTTAATATTGTAACTAGCTTTAGCCCGGGATTTCGTTTCGGTCATCCTGTGGAAACTTCTCAAAATCCTTTCTGATTGCACCCTTGTACCACGAAAGAAAGCTACTCTATAACATCTTGAATGGTCATTAGATTTCATGGGTTCTCAATATTTTAGCGTGCAAGCCTAATTTTTCTGAAAAATGCTCATAATAACATCAACTATCTGCCAGCGAAAGTCCCGTAAAAATCGGTTTACCCGTTTCGAATTTTAGCAACAAGCAGACAGACTAGCTAAAAATGTTACATGTATAAACCGACTTAAAAAAAAGGAGGTTCTCAATTCGTCGGATTTTTTCTTTTTCTTTTACAAATACTAATAATTAAATCGAAAATTAATAACTTATTAATCTCTGTCAAGGCTCTGACCAGCAGTGGACACTAACTATTGGGCCGTTGATGTATGACGATGATGATGAAACTTTGTGTTTAGGTGATGACGGTAACGAAGCCTCGGGTTTGTATTAAAATTAAAGTATTTTTTTTATTGTACGACGGGGAAGCGCTTGGCCTTCATCTCACCTGGTTACAAGTTGAGATAAGGCCGAAGGTGGAGGTGCACTCACCCGGAATCCTCAACAAACTGAGGAACTGGCTATCTTACCTCTAAATGCCGGAACACAACCATTTTAGAATGGTTGTTATGGCGACAGACTTAGGTAAGATGGTGGTAGCTAGCCAGGCGGACTTAAACAAAATCCTACCACCAACCAAACCAAGCACAGTATATTGTACTCCCATGGGGATGGAACCCGGGACCTCTGGATCTGAAATCGGTGGGTTGAACCACAAACCCACAGAGACGGTTATGTTGGAGCTTTACATAAATGTCTGTATGATACTGATACTGATACTTACGTCTGAAGCGGCAACGTATCAAGTGAGCTGATGAGCAGTTGATTAGTTTGCTCATCAATTGCGTTCATTTTGGAGGTGCTGATCAGGCTGGTATCCGTGACGCCGAAGCATATTGTGAGCACTCGCACTCCGGAACTAGGGTAGTGTGGTTGCATCTATAATTAATTATTATAGTTTAGTTCATATAATAGATTTTTAGGTATAAATGCTATATGGACCGTAGTTTAAGTTAGAATAAAATCTGTAACCTTTCAATTGTTGCTTGTAATAAAATGCATTATTTTTATAAAGCAAACACACTAAAAACAAACAGAGAAACATTAATCTCCTTTATATTATTTGTGTTTTATTATATATGTAGTATACCTACGTAGTTTATCGTATTATCCCTATGGTAAATGCTATTTATAAATGTTGAACACTTATTTTCTCCCTCTCTACCTAGGTTTGCTGGAAAGCTCTTTTCAGGGTGAAGCTCGCTTTTGCCTATTTTTTTTTATTCTATGTATGTATGCTTATGTTGTGTGTGTGCAATTAAGTATAAATAAATAAAAACATTTTCATTTTCAGAAATATTTTTTGATAATTCGATCATTAACAAAAATGGGATATACCTTGCTTCTAAAATGGGTGCTCCATGTTTGACCCGGTAATTTTTGCACTCACTAAAATTTGTTTAAAAGGTGGTAAAGTACGCATGAACGGTTGAACGGCTTTTTGAACAAAGAAAGAAAAAATATTTATTTGACACTTAAACAAGTATCCAGTAAGTAAAAACAGAAAAAAATAAGTAAAATTAAGAATAAGTACATAAGTATGTGAGAAAACACAAACAATAAGAAAAAACATACAAAATAACAATAAAACTCACTCACAAGAAACATTTTAGGTACCTACTAAACAACCTACTGTCCATGTGTCAAACTGGCGTCCAAATCAACGTGATTGTTTTCTTACTTTCTGACTTTATTGTCATACAACAAATCGTGTTTTGTTGCTATAATTTACCAAAAACCATATTGCGCGAACCTACTCATAAAGCTAAGGGACAACCTTAAGTTGTATAGGGATCACCCACCCACTTAACAGTCTCTTTATTTTTTTACTTCTTAATTTTTTATTTGTTGTGACAAATTAAAAATACACAAATAAAAATTATACTGACCTATATAATATTTAGTAACACAATAATATAAGCATATACTAACCTCATAACTAATTGTTATAATGTATAGTAATTTGAAATAACTATCTTGTTATACATAATATTTAGTTTAACAATATTTAGTTGTTAAATAACATTTAGTACTTAATAATTTAATTTTAGGTAGGTACCAGAGGTTTGTTAAAATGTATAAACCTAGATTAATTTGTTTCTCATTGTATCTCAATTTATGTGAACCATGTGTTCGTTTGAGAATAAAGTTCTTTAAACCTAACACCTTCACATCTGTGGTTTCTTAATATAACATACCTATCAGTATCACCAAACAATGCTGTGTCATTTTTTCCACCAAAGATTTTTGTTCACACGTATACATATATTTCAAATAATACATTCCTCTTTATCTTTTTTTGAAAGCGGGATCAGTTGACCAAGCAAAATTATCAAAACGAATTATTTAGTCAACTCATTCCATGGGATACGCTTAGAGCGGGATCCGCTGACCAACGAGCCAAATTACTTACCCCTAGACAGTTGCTGAACTGCAAAACAGCGCTCTTTGTGGCCGCATACACAGGAAGAATAGAAGCTTGAAATAGCCCCACAATTGAAGAAATGTTGATGATGGTTCCTCCTTGACCACCGTGGTCCAGACGCATGAGGTCGTATGCTTTAAATGAACTTTTTATTAATGCTGTCTGAAAGAAAAAAATAAGAAGTCATTGTAATATTTTGATGATGGAAATACGCCACGTGATAAATTACCCTCTGGGGTCGTCACGCACCAAAGAATATAAATAGAATATATAGTACCTAATTAGTTTGTGATTATAACAGTAATAGGGCATCACGCACCTAACGATCGTACAAGCAACAAGGTCTCACAAATCTTTATAAACTTTTTAATCTCTTTCTCAGTCGTAGAAAGGTATTCTTTTCTGTCTATCACATAAAGATTATAAAAATTTATATAAGTAACAAATTTATCATAATATTATAACGATTTAAAATAAATCTGTATTTTATGTTTATTTTTTTTTTGTTTTACAATTTTAATACATTTATTCAATAAATTAAACTAACTAAGTACAAAGGAATCAGTCAGATTACCTAAGGACCGTTACAAACGGCCTATAGGTAACTCAACTGTTCCAGACCAGTACCAGACGGAAGCGTGCCCAAGACACTGGCTGCATTGCCACGCTGAATAGCTATGCTAATTCGCTGGCCTAAATAAGAGCCAGCCCTTGGGTCACGTGTCGCCTCAATCAAAAGCCCCGCAATATTTTTGAAAACCCGGAGGGCACCGGCTCCCCACGGACCCAAGGTTTCCACCCCAAAAGGCTCAAATAGGTAAGCTCTGTCGAGACCACTATATTTGCGCCTTTTGTGATCCTTTATGTTTATTAATTATTATAAATAATTATCTGTCAATTTTATTGTTACTTATGTTACTGTATGTATTTGTATGTTACATTATATTTGTTAAATTGTTAAATCACGCTCAGTTCGGCGGAAGGTATAGGTATACCATCGCACAGGTTTATCCTAGTTTGGGTACCTATGTTTTCCCTGTGGAATGTTTACTTGGTCATAAGCCTATGAGATTTATTACTTTTGATCTAAGGCGTTTGTAGATACGAAATATATTCTCTTTTCTCACAGTACCTACTAAATTGTAATTTTAGACTAAAGATCATGTAACATTCAAACAAAATGATGTATTGTTCCAAATAAATGAATGAACATAGATAATCGAACAAATTAATTATAACCATAGAATGCATACTTACAACATTGACGGCAATTTCCTTTAAATAAACATCTCTATGATCGTTCATGATACCAGCACAGTTTACCAGCACATCTATGTACGCATATTCCGCCAGGATGCTATCGTAAGCGACGTCCAAATCATTTGTAGTCACATCACATTTATAAAATTTCACTCTATTTTCTCCGTACTCAGACGATAATTTGGCTTGTAGAGCTTCACCGCTCTTTATGTCCACGTCTAATGCCGCTACGAACTGAAATTTTCGAATTAAGTAGGTACTATGTAACTAAACAGTCATTGCAGTGGATATAATTTCGATCGTTTTTTTGTTGCCCTATTCATTAGATCAATAGAAAGATGGTACGGTAAGCTGCCTTTCAACAGCCTAGTAATGTCCACTGTTGGACAGAGCCTCCTCCGAATATTGAAAGGTTTAGCCATGATCTTAAGAGTTCAAGATTTTAAAAGTAGTAGAGCTCCTTGTGAAAGGACTCGTCCGGAGAAGTACCACCATTCCTATGTCAGCCACCAAAAGCATTGCTGTGTTTTGGTTTGAAGGGTTTGTTGCTGGTGAAATTACAGGCACGCGAGGCTTACCACCTTTATGCCTCAAGTTGATTGGTGCAATGCAGTGCGTAGGTCATGTTATTTGTGGCTGTGCATTAAGGCTTTGTTATAACAATGAGATGCACTTAACAATAGGTTGGCTGCTTGCTCGTTCCATCTCCAAGTTGTAGAAAAAAATATCACCACGCTTAGCAGGCTAGGTAATCGCAGTCTGTTGAGGATTCCGCGTGAATTGCGCTTCCACTTTTGGCGTTATCATAACTTGACAGATGAAAGACAATCGCTTCCCCGTATAGAATAAAAAGAGGTAAGAAAATACTCAGGAGTAAGCTGCGGTCCTTTTTATGGTGAGATTCCATTGGGCTTTTACAATGTCCTCGGTATGAGTTGGAGGCGATTCTTCCAATTAACTAAGCCGCGACCGTCATGGTCTTGCTCTAACTTTTTATAGGCTTTTTATTTTAGGCTAGTTCACGTGCCGTACCTTAGCTCCCTCGTTCAAAAATGCCTTGACGATGCCTGCACCAATTCCTGCTGCGCCTCCTGTCACCATTACCACCTTATCCTTTGCGTTGTACATAGTTTGAACGATTGTATGCAGTATAAAGCTAGCTTAACTGAACTATCAAGAGGTCGTCACTCCTTTGCGTCTTATTGCCGTGTTCCTTTGTTCACTTTTACAATATTTGTTAATGATCGACAAATTGAGGAGTCATTGATTATTTGTTCTTACCGAGAGTTTAAGTACACACAACATATAAGATAACGAACAAAATTAATAAAGGTATTTCACACTGTTTAAAATAATGAATTTTTAATTTAATTTAGGTAGACCTAAAACATTTTGCCCCTGCTGCAGTCTGATGAAAAGGATCTAACGTCAGGCGTGTTGTGTTATGAGTGAATAATCGTTGTACTGGAAGGTACTTTGCATAACGCATTAATTATTTGCCTTTACCTGTTCAAGATATATTTATAGACACGCAAACTTAGGACAAAGGTACCTGTATGTGGTTAGCTCTGTGGTTGCGAAATTACCAGTATAGACGTCCGTCTCAGGGTCGACGCATGTATTAAAGTTTTCTCCGAAATAAATAGTAATTGGTACGCTTTGATCATAGGTACTCTTCTCTTTAATGGCATATCGAAACCTAGTCTAGTGGATAACTAAAGTAAAAGCATTCTGGAGTTTCGGTCATGGAAGGAGGTTGTTTACGAAATTATAATAATATCATTTAATACACCATATCTCTTGTAGTAGTCACGATTTACCACCAAAATAACATTGCTGTCCAGCCGGAATTGAACCTACGACCACCAAATTTATTTAAAACTAACATTTATCCGTAGAATCCCAATCAAATAAAAATGTCCATGCTAATCGGACCTAAGTTGACGGAGATATCTATGATTTGCTATTGTCCGATGAGGAGTTTTGATTCTCCATGTCCGAAAATCTTCATTCCTGAAAACCTGCTTCTATCGATCAAAAAAATATTTTGTCATGTCGTTTGAGACGGTGTTGCTAAAAATAGCCTTTGGTGTTTATCCAGGGTTTAAACGATCATTGTGATTCTATACATTTTAAAAGACGGGTTTAATCACGTATACGATTATGTTGATGTACACGCACCAATGGTTAAACCCGTGTGTACCACTCACGCGTTTTAAATCCCTTCAGTTGTATTTGCATAAAAGAGCAACATAGAACCAATAAGTCTTTAAGAGCGCGCCCAATGCCAAAATTACGCAACTGGAGCATTTTCAAACACACTCTTTGATAGTAACGAAAGTAGTAATTCCAATAAAAAAAATACTGAAAGCTGGGAAAAATCTTGTTGAAGTACAATAATAAAATAGAATTTTGAAAAAAAATCTGAGTTCTTTTTAAAAAAATAAATAGATACTACACTAAAAAACGCTTTTAATTCAAATGCTCGAAATTATCAGCGACAACCCCATTTTTTTATTTATGAATAAAATAGCTAGACTAGTGTTTTAGTCGAATGATCGGCTAGTTTTTTAATTTTACGTTTACATTTTGAATAATTAAATAAAACTCAAACAAAAATTATACCCTGGACCTAAAAGCCATTTCATTATCAACTGAACCATGCCATTTTCGACTTTATGTTATGCCGTTTGGATACAAAATAGATCATGGCTCTTGGTCAGTTGTCGGGCAGTGCTCGACGTGGAAGGTTGTTCCCGGCCGCTTTGTTTCGTAATCCAGCGCGTAATTTGAATTATGTTTTGAATATCTACTGGTACTAATCTATTTTTTATTAATTAGGTACCTAACTATGCATGGTAAAATTAATTGAAGACGCATTTCTAATATAATCATTTCAAATCAACGATAAGAGTTGATAATTGTAGCACCCTATTCTCATACACATTGAGTCTAAATTTGATGGGCCAGCGTTCAAACCCGGCCGGTCCGCGCGTTTGCCGCTGCACTTATAATTTCTACGTAATCTTGACTTGACAAATCATTGTATCCTCATAGCCTCATAGCTCAGTTGGTAGTAACTCTGCCTTCTGCGCTGTAGGCTGTTCGATTCCCACCCAGGAAAAACATTTGTGTGATGAATACAGATGTTTATTCTGTGTTTGGGTGTTTGTATTGTATGATTAGTATGTATTTACAAAAAAATAAGTATTTAAGTATTCTATCCGTAATCTATTTCCCTTATTACAAGCTAAGCTTAGTTTGGGGCTAGATGACACTGTGTGAAATTAATGTCCTGTAATATTTATTTGCAATATTTTGTGATATTTATGTTTGTTTACTCGGCATACTTGTACTACCTATATGCATAAGATAATGCACATAGATGATACAGCTGAGTTATCTACCGCCTGCCCTCGACCACGAACACGAACACGAACAAGAACACGAACACGAACACGAACACGAACACGAACACAAACACGAACACGAACACGAACAAGAAAACGAACACGAACACGAACACGAATATGATTTTTTTTTTGTATTTGAAAGTATTGATACTGGTTTTGATCGAAATCCGGTGGGTTAATGAGTCCTTCATTAATTGGTTAGAGCGTACAACTTGAGGAAAAGTTGCAAGTTTGAATCATTTTTTGTGTCATTATAATATTTGTAAAAGCAATACTGGTTTATACCTCTAGGAACTCAATAAAGGCCTCAAAATAAATAAGCAATGCGATGCAGGCCCCGCTCCATATTTTATGGCAAACCATGCTGGTTGTTTAAATTTTGTTCTGGAGCATTTGTGTGGGACCGTCACACGCTTGGCCATTTTTATTTTATACATAATTATTTATATTATATTAGATTATGATACCGTGAAGATAAATAAATAAATAAATAAATATTACAGGACGTTCATTTCACACAGATGTGACGCTTTTAAATGAGATTATTCACGTATCGAAAAAAAATTACCCACGTCTAGTACATTTTTTACTATGGTGGCAAACTTGTACGATCAACTTTTGGTGTGCCCCAGCAAAATGTTGTGCTCTGAGATAACGATATAAAATTAGAGTGTTCTGAGTTGTAATTATGTGCCAAAAATAGGATTTGTGCGTCTTATACTTTCAGAGATATTTTACGATAAATATATTTTGCGGGGTATGGGGTATGTCTGAAACATTACTGCATTTGGTTGGATAGTGTTTTGTTTAAATCAATCTATGTACAAGAGATGTGAAGCAGACATTTTCAGGGCATATATTTCAATAACCGCTTACGTTTTAGGTGTACACACCAAAAACCTGAGGCTTGTGTAATGGGTTGAATCAATTTCTTGAATTTGGCCGTCAAAGTTATGCATATCGCCATATCTTTAGTCGTTTCTCGGACATTTCCTCGACTAGAATCCACCTCCAACATGCGTCTTGGTATGCTTCGTCGTAATTTGACCTTGACTCGAACGGTCTATTCCTCATTCGAGGAGACGAGATCATCTATCAACTCGCACGCTGTTTCGAGGAAGGATCAAGCCTTCTTTGAACCTTCCTTAAAACTGCGTGGTATTTATTTTGTTGAGATGTGGCTTTTTTTGACAATGTTTTTAAAGATTTTATTCATAAAATTGCTGGTTCATAAAAAAAATAGTGTGTAACTAACATATCAACACAATCATTTCGCGCACTATGCCAAGCATTTCGAGCCTCGTCATGATAAGAAATTTGGAGTATATTGCCTGGAACAGCCGAAATTGATGGTGTTAGAATTGTCTCAACCAAAGAATGTGTATATAGACGGAAGACAAGAACGCTGGCAAAGCAACACTAGAAATTTTGCGTATACCTAAGCCGCCCAATCGAATAGGCAATGAGGCCTGCGACCATGCTCTGTCATCCAACTCAATATTCAAAACCGTGGAAAGGGTGTTCTTTATTATGTTGTCTAAGCCTTCCACCAGCTCACTGTGTTTCCACAGTTGACCACATCGTAAAGCATAAGTAAATTTTGGGACAAAAAGGCAAAATTTTATAATGCTGAAAGCCATATGTGAGTTAATTTTTGCAAGTCTGTCCGAAACCTTCATAAAATTTTGAATTTTGTCGTCGACGAAACCCAGAAAAGATTCATCAAGAATTGGTGAACCTAGTAGGTGGATCGAACTCTTATCTACAACAGTAATATTGGAAGCCAAAGTCTCAAACTTTTGAATAATTGAATTTCTATCCAAACATGTATCTGAAATGTATATTTCACACTTCGAAAAATTTAGTTCTGAGCCAATCTGCCGAAATTCATCTATAATAATTTTTAGATCGCCAAATACTGAGTCCACATCGCCACCCAGGGTTCCGTCATCGAGATACTAAACATTCAATTTAGATTTCAGGCGTTGAATAATTGGGTGAATGGCAAGGCTAAAAATGGCCGGGCCTAGAGGGTCACCTTGCTGACAGCCAACTGCAGACGAAATAGTTTGGTTCTAGTAAATTAATTTAGATGGCGAACCATAACATTGAAAAAAAAAAGGATAATTTTCGGGAATTTTGGATTTGATTTGATATAGCAAGGCGCCTCTGTCAACCGAATTAAAAGCATTTTTGATATCTACTTTTAGAATAACCTCCCCGTAATTTCGATCTAAAAATGTTCTTAAAGAATGGACCGCGGCCTCACAACCGCCTCGCGAACCAAAGCCTAGCTGCACGGGTCGGAAATAGTCGCCTAGATACGCGGCTTTTTTGCGACAGCAGACTTTGGCTGCAAGGCGGCGATAGGTGGTGCCTACGGCTATGGGTAAGACCCATAGCCCCGCCATCCTTTTTTTTTAAAGCACAAAGGTTAGCACCATACAAGATTTCTGTAATCTCGCTGTTGACTCGACCCGACAGCATGAGGTTGATCAATGCCGTCAGTTCTTCCAGAAGGACATAACCCGCATGGCCAGACCCACCAGATAGCAGGTCCTTTAGATGCTGTGGAGACACAGCATCCAGGCCAGCGGCTGAGCCACTCTGAAAGGACATAACGGCACTGAGTACATCCTGACTGGTCACCTCAACAGCGCAATCACTATCTTGAGGTGCATCGGGGAGGTGGAAATCTGGCCCCGGGGCCGGATGTTTACTTTCAAGAGAAATGAGGGTTGCAACGGAATTTGGAGCTATCGTGTCACTAGAAAAAAGTATACGGGAGGCACCCTTAATATCACCATCGCTAATCTTACTCTCTACAAGTTTGAAGAGAGCAGACTCGGGGGATGGCTTAAATTTAGAATTTCTAATCGGGTCCTGATCATTACACAAAAAAGGTGTGCGCTCATCGCGAGCAGTGTACCTTACACAATTTTGCTTTATTCTAATAGTTAATGATGTTTTAGGATCTAAATCTTTATTTACGTGTAGTACACTATACGGAAATATTAGAAGATGTTCCCAAGCCTCTTTATTATTTTTAGATATTGCATTTTTGATGGCTTGTCCGAGAGCTGTGGCGACAGAGAGACGGGCACCTCTAGGAATACGTTTTAAAACTAAAGAGGTAATTTTGCACTGACTAATGACTTTCCAAAAAGGTTGAGGATTAGTGATAACATTGGAATTTTGTATCGAAATATTTACCGAGTCTGCGACCGGAGCAGATGACGGTATAATGGGATTCGCGTGAATTTTAGTTTGATGAATTTTGAGGCCTCTCTGTCCCTTAAAAAAGCGAGGCTGGGAACACAAAGTGCACTGAACTAGGTTCGGCACAGACACGATAGCCTGGATCCCAGAATCATCACGAATTGCACTTGTTGGTTGTGTGCAAAACGCCATCACATGGTTATTCTTACTAGCTAGCATTATAAGAAAAATAAAAGTAAATACAAATAAACTAATCTAGCAGCTGAGAAGAGCAGTGACAGGCGGGCAGGGCGCAAGCGTATATATATTAACCTACGAACCTAGGTGTGTTATGAAATGTAATTACATTTAGTTAATAATATCAGATTTACAGTATAGGTACTCGATGTTCCTTTTTTTACTACAAGGGAAGGCAAGAGGAATGAGGAAAAAAACACACCTTATTTGCACATTTCGTTTTAATATCATACTGAATTCCGAAAGCAATTATTCAAAAATTTGTAATATGTTCGCATGCTTGAAGGACTTATCTATGGTAGCTGTGATGTCCTCAAGGCGATTGGTGAGCATCCAGGTACTCCCACCTGCAGCTTCTTGGTATACATCCACGATGCCTTGGGCTACAGTTTCGACCCTGAAGCGTACAAATATTTCAACTTTTAACTTTTGCACCGCCATGCGCTACCACGGACCCAAGGTCTAGATCCCAAAGCGCTCAAATAAGTCTATCGATACCACTATATTTGCGCTTTTTGTGATCCTCAGCCGAATCATCCTCAGGCAGTTGAAATAGCGCAAGGGTATCGACACAGGTCCCACAACAAAGGCCTACCCATTTTCCAAGGGACAAAAGTCATACCATTTTTTATTCATATATTTAGCTATTTTTTTTTGTATGAGTGTACTTACTTATCTCATTAAGTGAACTATATTGTTTATCAGAATAAAAAATCGTTAACTTTATGAAAAGTTATAAGTTACCGAGTACATACTTTTGCATAGGAATTTTTGATAAGGCAGCTAAAAAATCAGATTCCATTTTCTTATCAAAGACTTGAAAGTTGTCCGGGTGGAGCAGTGGTGTTTCATAGCCTCCTACGACTATGGTGAATACCCTTACCCCAGTCCTTGATAAGTATTCCGGTTTCTGCAAAAACACACATTTTTAATAAAAAAACAACGAATAGCCAATAGGATAAATTATCTACTTCATTATGTTTCATTATTAAAAGAACTTTGTCGAATTAAAAAATACGCGATCAATACCCTTTTTTCAAATCAATATAATTTCTCTTCAAAAATTAGATAAACATAGTTCTCAGCTATGTTTATCTAATTTTTGAAGAGAAATAAACTCTTTAAATTGAAAAGAACCGCTTCGTAGCTCCATAATAATAAGTATTCTTCCTTACTGCTTACGAGTTAAATATATGGCGGCACTCGTTTGTGTGACAAACGAGTGCCGCCATATATTTAACTCGTTAGGTGCTGCGCGTCCCATTCTCTATGTAAAACACAACGTGAGTGTGGTATTTGAAGCCATATAGAAAATGCATTATGTTTTGTATGAATTAAAAAAAAAATGTCCTGTAATATTATTTTTTATTTTATAACATTTTCGAGACGCCATCATTTTAAAAATCAACCGCCTGTGTCGTACGGCGACCACTGGTGCACAGTATCACAGTATACAACACTTGACCATGATCCTGGTGGCGTATAATAGTTTACTATGTATATATCGTAGGACAGCATTCAGCATAGCATATAAATATTAAAATTTGTGCATTGTTTACTATACTATAAATTAATTGAAATTATCTCATTAACCATTATAATAATATAGTATACATAATCTATGAGATTATGTAGTTAACTACTTGAATTTATTGTTTAAATTTGAAATTGATTTCTATAAATATTATTGAAATACTTAAGTTTAAAATTGTGATTGAAAATAAAAAATATTATTATTATTATACCGGCTGTATACTGCTAAGCTTAATTTACACCTACTGAACGAGGAATACCTAATTTTATACGGTAGATGCGCTGTATAAGGTTATAAACATTTTTTCTGAAAAAACCTGTGGTAGATACAAAAAAAGAGGCAAAAAAAATATGGCTCTTGTAGTTTTTTGATGATCCATTCACTGTTTTTGGCAAAATCGTATGTCTCGTCTCTTGTTTTTTCGATACTTACACCAACCAAGTGGCTAAACTTCAATATTGCTGTTTTGGTCGCAGTATAAATAGGTAGTGGAGAACACGATGACAGAGCAAAAATAGACGTTAAGTTGATTACGGTTCCACCCTTCCCTCCGTTTTCTATGCTCATGTTTTCAAATGACTTCAACGTCAAAGTTACCAATGAAGTCTGTGAAAAAAGGTTTTTCATGTTCAAAAGCCCTGTTACTTGATAAAATAATGTGAGAGACGATAATTTTCAAGCCGTTGCGTTGTTTATTTAATATTTATCTTTTTTTTATCTAATTCGGGTATTGTATATTAGATAGATGAAAGATCATCTTCCTGCCCGCTATCCCACGCTAGAAGGGATAATAGAATAGGAAGAAAATATGCATAACATATCTTCTTCTTCCACTTCCCTCCATTGACGTGCTGAGATGTATCACTCAGTCATTTCTTGCCCATATCATCAACACAATTAATCCATTGCTTATTCGGCTTATCTCTATATCTTTGCGCATCCACATTTATACTCAACACTCTTTTCGTAACATGGCTTTCATTACATGACCATGACCATGCGTCAATTTCACGCTTCCACAATGAACTTATTTTTTATTTTATCGGTTCTCGTCACTTCATACATCTCAACATTCTCATATTTGCCGCGTGCTCTTTCTTTTCACCAGTCACTTTCGTAGCCCAAAACTCAGATCCATATGTTACGACTGGACAGGTCTCACGATGGTCTTATAGATCTTTCCTTTTAGGTAATATTTTTTGTATTGCATCGAGATGGTTATATACTTATATTCATAGCTAAACATATTGTGGACTAGAATCAATAAGCACATTACATTATATTCAATGTTTGAATAATATTGTCCATGGGTAGGATAACCTATCACATGGCTAAAGCGTGTATTTTTAATCTGTGTGTACACTGTATTAGACATAAATAATGTTTTACTCACAAAGTTGACATTTATCATTTTAGCGTAGGTTTCCAAGCCTTCATTTATTAAAATAGCATTGTTTAGTACTACATCTATGTAGCCCTGAACTGCAATTACATCCCGGAAACTCCTTTCTAGCTGGTCTGCGATGGAAACGTCACCTTTTATATACTGAAACCTGTCCCCGCTGTATTTGTTATTGAGCTCATTTTGAAGTAATATACCAGCTTTTTCGTCTGTATCAAAAATGGTAACATGCTACAAATTTTCAATAGAAATTAGTACAATATTAATGTTAAATAAACATCCCTGACTATTAATTATATTAGCTCTTGTGAAAATACAGTCACTCTAAATTACACTAAATAACTAATTTAACTAACTAATTGTAACGAATCAGGGTTCGTATAAGTCACAAATTTCATTATAATATGAAATAAAATAATGGATTAGTTAATAGTGGATGGTTGCAAGTAGTCACTGCGGAGTTTAGTGGGTATTGCCTGTCTCTAGGACGGGTTGAGTCCCACACACGGCCTCGTCCCCAACGAGGCTATGGTGCCTAAACGCATTCTCAGCATTGAAAAAAAAAAAGAGGTAGGGTTGTTACAATATATACCCATTAGTGTACACTGCTGGGATTTTGTCATAATTACCACACTTGGCAGACGGATTGGTAATCGAAGTAAATGTTTATATATACTCAGAAATAAGCTGCTGTTATTTTCTGGTGAGATCCCTAAATTACACAGGTCACTAAATGAATAGTAGGTACCTTCGATAAAATAAATAAACGGTACCTTGACGCATTCTTCGTTTAGGTAACCCTAAGCATAGACGAAAGCTTTCTTCAGGCAGAAAGCCTCCATCTGGTAAAATTCCATACTCTACTTTACCGACATCTTTAAGGCAGATCCGAAGGACCACCATGGTAAGTGGGCTCTAATTAATAAAGATGCCATGCCATATCAATTTAAGAAGCAACCCTAGATGCGCAATATGCAAGGCTTGGTACTATAGGTACAAATTTGCTGTGTGAAAAAAACTACTTCTGTTAATTACTAGAAAATAAGGAAAAATCAAAATCCAGTATCCTAAGTAGAGTATAGTATCGTAATAGCTACGTGTGTAACCATAAATTACTCAAAAGTACCGCGCTATTTCAGAGAAAAAAAATAATTGAAAATCACAGTTTGTGTGTCTAAATTGATCGATGTTATTTTTTGACCTTGTTTACATAATATATGTTGTGTCTCTTAAAACCTTACCTTAACGCCCTGCTCCAGTAAAATTTTGCTGGTAGCCGCTCCTATAGGCACCACAGCAATATTTAAGAATACAACCTTATTTTTCCAATCGATTGACATTATAATTATTTTTAAAAGATCCGTTGAATGTATGCTTGTGTACCTTCGTAAGCTAAATCAAGTAGAGTAGTAGGTATAATTAGGAGCATTTGCCCAATATTAATGGTGGTCTTTAGGGGTTCGTTCCTTTGTGGTTTGCAAAGGAAGCCTTTTGGTGTTGATCTAAACCTATTGCGTATGTTATTATCTATGCGTAGAAACTAGTAGATTCATGTTCATAATTGAATGTCTATAATACAGGTTTTAGTCTAGTATAGACATCTGATGCTCCCCGGCAATGAAATCGTAGATTCTTAAGCTAAACACGCTATTCAAACAGGCTCCCATGAACATCTTAAAATTTATTCTTATGATCTTTGTACCATCCCCAGATCTCATTTGGCCATTTCGTGGACCTGTAAGTGGGTTGCATCTAGAATTTTAAAAGGCAGACACTATGGTTTTTTAAAATTTCGTAGAGCTTGCAAAATTACAACTTCGACCATATGTAGACTTCGCCTAGGACATGCTTGCACACCAGTCCATCTAGCTAAACTAAGGATTAGGAACAGCTCTATATGTGAATGTGGTCTGGATGAAGGAAATATTGACCATATTTTATTTTCATGCCCACGGCTTCAGCTATCTCGGATTGATGTCACCCCCCCAGAAATCCCTCATCTTTTCTCCTCTAAATCCCTTTTGTCCCTTGTATATACTCCCTTTATACGTACCTTATGTAAATTTATTACTAGAAACGATATAAATTTGTAAATATAATATTTTATAAGTTCCTACATAATAATTATGTTCCATGTAATATACATGTATATTAAAGTGTGTGTGTTTTTTTTTTGTGTGTTGTCCCTTTTTTTTTCAGATGTGAATCAATTTGATACGCATAAATTAATACATACCTACTCTATGTACGATTCTCCCTCTGGACCGTACATCTACCTTTTCTCAGACCCCCCAACAGCTTTTTGATTTTATGTCAGTTATTCACCTGTCATTGGCAAACTCCCGTGGTACTCTAAACGACCGCTGAAAAGCCATAAAAAAGAAGAAGAAGAAGACATCTGATGCTAACTAAAACAACCCTTTTCCTTTTTCAATTAGGTACATTAATTTTATTTGACATTATTTTTTAGGTTAAATCGGTTGTATTGAATATGATCGAGTCCAAAATAAATTGATTCTTTATTCTTATAAAAAAAAGGAACGTAAACTAACTCGTCCCTATACCTACTCGATTTTATTACAAGCTCGTATTTATCTTGTAAAAAAACGAGTAGGTAATTTTATAACTACCTTCATACTTTCCAAACAATGGTCTAATTAACATTCTAAATAGTTTTATTTAGTTAAAATGTAAAATTTTGGCAAGCCGATTTTTACAATTAATGCTCAGTGCAACAATGAATTACTGATGAAGAGATATGGAAATGTCTCCTTTCGGAAATATACTGTATCTAATTAATGTAATTATAAAAATAAACACTTAAAGTTTTAGCGATCAGATTGTAAGTGCAAGAAAACCCCCGGAGGTAGGTTAGACTCGCGCTTGGCAAATCTGTATTGATCACCATATTTATCGAACGGGAAATAAAATAATCTTAAGTACATCAATAAAGTTTTGTTGATTTTGCTAAGTGGATTACCAAAGTGTACGAGGTAAAGGAGTGTAATATACTCACTAGGTACTCTCAATTTTTTCTCAAACTACACATAAGTACAATTAGAAATAGGTTGTTGTGTTGGTGGTAGGATTTTCTGGCTAGCTACCACCATCTTGCCTAATTCTTTCGCCATAATAACAATTCTTAAAAAAAAAATGTGTTCCGACATTTAGAGGTAAGATAGCCAGTTCCTCAGTTTGTTGAGGATTCCGGGTAAAGTGCGCCTCTACCTTCGGCCTTATCTCAACTTGTTACCAAGTGAAATGAAGGCCAAGAGCTTCCTCGTCGTACAATAAAAAAATAATTATGGTTATTGGCTTGTTATAGGGGTACCTAATACAAGGGCGAATCCGCGAGCAAAAACAAGTATAAGATATTCTGAACCTTATTTATATAAACCTTAATTATATTCAATTATACCATACAACATATTCATCCAATTTTATTTCTTGTTAATTAAATACATGGGTGGTCATGAGACCGTACGCTTTGTTGATTGTGGGTGTGATATCTTCGACTGGCCTGTCATGAGTCGATAGCCAGGTGCTCCCGCTCTCAGCCTTCTTGAATGCGTCCACGACTCCTTGCGCAGCGGATTCTTGCCTGTAAAGCATTTTAGTCAAATATTTTCGTAGCTGCTGTATATGACATTGACAGATTATAATGCTCGACTTATTTATGACGCTAATTATACTCGACACTGGCAGAATCGATAAAACGCTTTCACGCTATATCAAAGAAGTTGAAGTTGACATTCAAACAAGACCTAATAGGCTCTAAAGGTGCTCTTTAGTCCACAGAGGAACTTTTATATACGCTTTAGTCCAAGAGCGCGCATTTGCGGGATAGCAAACGAATCGTCGTCTGTTTCTGTATTTAAATTCGCAGTGAAGCGAATAAGCAACTATCTATCAAACATAAGTATATCATAATAAGGAAACGTCTTTGATCAAATACAAAAAGTTCGTGCTATTTAGTCCCGAACTAAGCATGGCTTGTAATTATAGGAAGTAGATAGCTGATGACTTTTTTTTTAATCATCGAATAAGTACCTACAAAAAAAAAATGTAGTTTTTTTTACGACAAATATACAAACATTTATGACACAATACAATCGTCGAACACAAGAAACATCTTAACACATCCCATAGTTATTTGTGTCGATGGGAATTGAACCCATAACCAAAACAGTGCAGCAGGCACCGCACCTATTAGTTGAGCTGCATGTGATACTAGTTTTTATTATATTGGTCAATTGCCTCACAATGCACATTCATAACTTAAAATAAGTTACGGACATTAATTTCACACAGCGCCATCTAGCCCCAAACTAAGCATAGCTTGTAATATGGGAACTAGATTACGGATAGAATACATTAATACTTTTTTTTTGTAAATACATACTTATCATACAATACACACCCAAACACAGAACAAACATCTATATTCATCACACAAATGTTTGTCCTGGGTGGGAATCGAACCCACAACCTACAGCGCAGAAGGCAGAGTTACTACCAACTGAGCTATGAGGCTTGTTGTAAGTAGGTAAGACATTATAAGAGCCCACGTAGCCACGGCATGTTTGTAGGGCCAGTTCTACGCTCTTAGAGTCAGTGCTACGTTCGTTGAGCAATTGCAGCGTATAGGATTGCTAAGCAAATCTCGTAGGCATTCCATAACGGTGCGAAAACAATCCATGTCCAGTCTAAACTGTCACGAAAACAGGTAGGCGATGTGAAAGTGACATGACGAGAAGACCACTCGATGGACCAACGACATTGTGACGGTCACGGGAAGAAAATGTATGGAGGAATAGAGGCTCTGGCGGAAGGCCTCTGGTGTGGGATAAATTATAAAGGTATAGGTACTACGAATTGTCCTACGAAGTGTCTTACTTTTGGATCTGATATTCCTTGAGATTATCGGCGAACTGCGTTTCCACAGTTTTGTCGAAATTCCCAACGTTATCCGCATGCATCAAAGGAGTATTTGTAACTCCGAAGCACACCGCAATCACTCTCACTCCATTTCTTGGGTAGTAGTCAGAACCCTGGAAAATTATAAAAAGCTCGGTTACACCAGTTTTTATGGTGCACACAGAACACAACAATCCTGTCCCAAATAAAATGTAGCCTTCAGGATCCATGCTGACTCAAGATCTGATCAACAGCTAAGCCGTAAATAAACAGCTGACGTACGTATGTTTCGAATTGATAAAATTACGAGTACGTAGGATCGATAACCTTTTGCATTGAACTAGAGCTAGCTAGTTTAAAGTTACTCTAAACCCACTCCACTCACCCAGAATGATATCGAAAAATATTGAACTGGTCAAGATTTGAACATCGCGACTAACACATAATGAGAAAAGCAATACAGTTGGTCTAGTTGTATTTTTCATAATCCGTTCAATACACAGAGTTAAAAATAATCTAAATAATATTAATAAGTCAATTATTATCTACTTAAATACCATCTTAAAAATGTTTATTGACAGAGATTTTGAGATACTGAGAGATTTCGGTATGTAAAGATATACAATATTTCGCCCATAACTTTGGAATGATTGATCCTATCAATTCATAATTTTAAAAATGCAGAGATAACACTTATACTCATCATTGTTTTTTTCACTCTAGTATAGTTTTTGTGATAAAGGGGTTATAAGTGAAACGAGATTTCTCGTGCGGCGCCTAGCGTTCGCGATCGATCATGATATGTGATCATATATAAGAGTGGATATGATCATGATCATATCCACTCTTGCAATTTGCGAGGATTTTACAAACAGGCGTAATAGCTAGATAATAGTCTTGCATGTTTACATGAAACTGTTTAATCGATTTACGTTTTTTTACTACGGAGAAGTTCCAACTTTGAATCCCTGCATTCCTTTTTTTGGTTTCGAGTCACCCGCTAGTATTTTATCCCTGCTGGTGTAGGTACATAAAGGTAGCATTAAATTGCCTATGTAAGTATAAGTATAACTTTCAGTCGCACAGCAAAACTATCATCTGCCTGGGACCTGAGATAGATCACGCGTGTCTAAAAGGAACCTATTCACTCTAACCTTGAAAACTCCAAGATTGTACCTACTCGTGTGGAAAAATCGACGAGGGCAAGGAGTTCCATTCCTTATTGTTAACTATCATCCACGTCTGGCTTGTATTCCAGTTATAAGGATAAAACGATATCATAAAAAAAATATACTGCGCACTGCAAAAGTTTGAAATCAGCTGCAGACGTCTGTTCGAGAGAAAAACGAGTTGATAGGCATTTTCTAGGCAAGCTCGCTCCACGTAGACCTCATTCTTGCCCAGGCAAGGCTTGAAGTCAAGAGATAAATATTCATAAGAAAAAATAAAGCTTAGGTTCATACCCCAACACAGTTGCTAAACTGCAAAACAGCACTCTTAGTCGCGTTGTAAATGGGAGTCATGCACGGTGACTGCTTGAGGGCCGCGATTGAGGATATGTTGATGACCGCACCTCCTTTACCCCCGTTTGCCTTGCTCATAATTTCTATGGCTTTTATGGTGCTAGAGCAAAGAGCTGTCTGAAAAATAACAAAAACGTAGAATAAAGATTTTATCAAATTTGACCCAAAGGTTTTTTTTTTAAATGTGATAGGCTTGCGTTTGACTGCTATCTCGCCTGATGTTAAGCAATGATGCAGCCTACGATGGAGCACGCTTGCCCAGAAGGTACCCATTCACTCTTGACTTGAAGACTCCCATGTTGTAGTGTTCGGGAAACACAGACTCAGGCAAAGCTTTCCATTCCTTGGCGGTGCGCATTATAAATGAGAAAGAAAACCGCTTAGTGCGCGAGGAAGGTATATCCACCATAAACCGGTGGCGCATCGCCGAGCGTCTGGTTGTCCGCGAAAAAAATGGGGATAGCGGAATTAGATTGTGTAGTTCCGCTGCACACTCTCCGAAATATATCCGATAAAAAACTGATAAGCTTGCAACTTTGCGACGATGATCGAGGCTTTAAAGCCTTGCCTTGACGATCTCGTCATCGCAAATTAATCTCTTGGCTCTCATCTCAATTGTTTCCAGAGTCTCAAGCGGGTACTGTGCGGATCCATCCCAAAGGTGAGAACAGTATTCCATACAAGAGCGGACTTGTGCTTGGTACAAGTTGAGCAGCTGTCCCGGCGTGAAATACCGTCTCACCTTTGCCAGTATACCCAGTTTCTTAGCAGCTAACTGGGCTTTCGTTTCAATGTAGGATCCTAAATTGAGAGTTGGGGTCAATGTGATACCAAGAAGCTCAAAGTGGTTAGAGATCGGAACGGATACACCTCGAAAAGTAGGATTCAGGTGGATTTGACTCCGAGAGACTGTATTTGCTTGTTTTTTTTACTAGCCCGAGCACCAGATGTATAGCTCTCAACAACGGTGCTGTCGTCTGCATACCCAGAGATTCCGGGTTTCAACAGGTCATTAATATGTAACAAGAAAAGAGTTGCGGAGAGCACTACCCCTGAGGAACCCCGGCGTTAATTGCCAATTGATCACATGAGCAGCCATCGACGACTACGCGAATCGATCGATCCCTCAGGAAGTCAGATATCCAGGCGCAAAGGCTAGAAGGCAGACCGTATGAAGGAAGCTTGCTAATAAGGCTATCGTGCCAGACTCTATCAAAGGCCTTAAAGATGTCACGAGAACTAGCCGTCTCTCGATTCTTTATGTTTTTCAATGGCCTCACTCTATATGTGTGTGATGTACGCTAGAAGGTCCCCAGTAGACCGATTTCGGCAAAAGCCGTATTGTCGGTCACTGAGGAGATCATTAGCTTCTAGGTGTGCCAAGAGCTTATGGTTCAGTACACGTTCCATAGTCTTACAGAGTATGGACGTGAATAAGAAGATAGAAGATAGGTTCAAAATTACTAGCTTGGCACCTCATCTGTCGATCAATTAAATTTTGAACCCGTTGAGCTAACAAACACAAAAAGTTTCTTCTACGCAAGCGTGTAGCTTGACTTCAAGCGAGATTTTTGACCTAATAAAACTAAAATGACTTTGCTGACCAAAAAAACAATAAGGGCTTCAAATCTTTTTTTTATGCTACTACATTTTACTGTAAGCGCTTGGCCTTCATCTCATCTGGTATCAGGTGATAAGGCCGAAGGTGGAAGCGCACTTCATCCGGAATCCTCAACAGACTGAGGAACTGGCTATCTCACATTCTTACCTCTAAATGCCGAAACACAACAATTTCAAATTGTTGTTATGGCGACAGACTTCGATATCATTATGTAGGTATTGAATAAAAATGCTATATTAAGAGATTTTTTCGCAGATAATTTTGTTTTTAAATAGGTAGGTACCTACCTTCGTAATAAAGGCCGACAGTAAAACGATTATCTTATCGATTTCCGCTCGGGGCGTGATGTAATTATAATTCTAGTGATTTATGATAATAACACCACCAATCTGTTGTTAGGAAACATCAGGAAAATTATCTGGTGTTGTCTTCTGTGTTTATAAGTAAAATATGTAAGTATTGGCTGTAAATGGTACCCAAGTAAAGCTTTTAGAACAGCAAGATTTGCCATTTTAGTATAGCAAACTTACCACATTGATTTCAATCATCTTCCTGTACGTTTTGAGACTGTCGTTCATAATGCCAGCATTGTTGACGACCACGTCCAGGTAGCCCTGGTCTTCCACCACTGACTTGAAGATTTGATCCAACAGCTCTTCATTAGTGACATCGCATTTGTAGAACTTTACTTTGGCTCCGTACTTCGCGTTGAGCTCGTCTTGAAGTGCTACTCCGGCTTGATCATTTACATCCAGAACTGCTACGTGCTGTAATAGACACGTGACACACAGGCTTTCATAAATATTGCCTTGGTATAGGTACCTACTTTTGAATGATTTACTGGCCTAACAGCAGCTTGTGGGTTCGATTACCACCCGAGATAAAGATTTTCGTGATGTACATGGGTTTACTCACATAAACGTTTTTGTTGATAAAGACACCAACAGTTTCAATTCAACAGGGAAATTACATCAGGGTGAACGTTACTCGCTGCTGAGGTTGCGTTTACGTTACTCACGCAAGTTGCGTGAATTGTACCTACAACTCACGCAAGATTTCTTTTTGTCTGTCAAAGTCATTGAAGGTACATAATATATAGTATGTTAGTAATAATTGTTTCACTGATTCCACCTTGTAGGTATGCAGACATTTTCACTTCCACGGCATTGCAGAAGTCGTTTCATTACACTTTATTACACTACTTACACATATTACATTACTTAGATAAATATGTGAACGCCCCTCCACGAAACGTGATTATGTTATTGTGTGATCGGAAATACATTTATACACTAGTTGGCCGTTACGTTGTCGAGCACGAGATTGTAACCGGTGACTGAACAACCAATGACAAATTAATGTTAATGTGTCTTTAAACATTCTTTACATGTAGTGTAAACACTGTAGAGGGGCTTACATTTTTATTAATATGGCTTATCTCTATCTTAGTTATCACTCGATCTTGTATATTACGAGTATTTCCCTTAATTGGATTTTTTATCCGGGCACCACGCAAAGCCACGGGTAAAAGCTAATCCCATCCTCTATCGAGGTTATATTTCGAAGTAAGGAAACTGTACGATTTTTCCAATGTCTTAATGGCAAATATAACACCGACACAAGGAAAACTTCTTTTACTAACCTTAGCATCTTCTTCCATCAAAATTCTGGTAATTGCAGCACCTATGCCGGTTGCAGCGCCGGTAATTAAAACTATTTTATCTCTCCATTGGTAAGTCATAGTTGTTTGTAAGTAGTTACTTAATGTTATTGTAAACTTTTTAAGTCTATTGTAGCCACTTGCTAAAAAGAGACTAAGTGACTATATATATATGAGTGAGGTATTGTAACCTCGTCAAATGATGTACCTACGTACGATGATAACACGTAAGATAACTCACCAGCCAAAATGTTGTCACGTGGCGCATCGCCGAACTTTACGTCGAGAGTTCATTTCGACGAGAACCTTAGATAAAAAAAAAACAAAGGATATCGCACACCTTTAACACTGCGCATATAGCGGCATGTTTTGTCGTGCGTTTAATTTATATTTTTATTAAACGAAATTATGTACATAGTTCATTGTTAGGATTTTTATTAATGAGCATCATTGGTGAAATATAGAGGAATTTATTTATTTATTTTATTTTGACATAAGTGGTATGAAGATGATGATGAGTTGACCGAAGCAAACGAACAACCGTCCAACGTAACTTTCCTTCGTGTAGCGCGTAAATTTTCCTAAAGAGAATACGATAACCGCCTCTGTGGTCTAGTTGTTCGGCTTACGGTGTCAGATCCAGAGGTCACAGAGGTCGATCCCCTGGGGCAGTACAATAATTTGATTGGTTTGGTTGGTGGTAGGACTTTGTTTACGTCCGCCTGGCTACCACCATCTTACCTAATTCTGTCGCCACAATGGTTCTAAAATTGCTGTGTTCAGACATTTAGAGGTAAGATAAGTTCCTCAGTTTGATGAGGATTTCGGATGAAGGGCGCCTCCGCCTTCGGCCTTATCTTCACTTTGTAACCAGGTGAGATGGAGGCCAAGTGCATCCCCGTCGTATAAGAAAAAAAAATAGAATTTTATTAGAATTAAAACGAATCTTGCGATACACAAGATTATTTATAAAAAAAGAAAGAATAGTAACCGCCTCTGTGGTCTAGTGGTTCAACCCACCGATTCAGATCCAGAGGTCCCGGGTTAGATCCCCATGGGGGTGTGCGTGTGGAATGAGTGTTCCTTTTTAAAAGATAATTCGATTTTTACAAAACCGAGGAATAATTTAGGAAATCATTGTGAAAACTACATGGTGAAGATAAAAAAAATGTGAAACCTTTGGTGACAAAGTTGTGGTCAATTAACTAGAACACTCAATCTGCCAACATGAGAACTTGTGTGTCAAAATGTACCTGATATATGTTTAACATTTATATATAGAATAATTGTACTGAACTTGTGAAAACTATTCACAAATTTTCAATTGATTTTGACGGTTTATTTGGGTTTTACAAAGATTTCTTAGAACACTCCAACGGGAGGATGGAGTGTTCTAAATAAACCTGATGAGTGCTCCAGAACTCTTCAACTTTGGAACTGAAAAAAATCTTCATATTCTAACTCTATTTTACGAGTATTATCAGAGTCAGTTTGTGAAACAAAAACCTTGACGTAAAACATAAGCATTACGACAAAATGTTCTTTTCAACGTCCCGTTTGAGTGCTCCATATTTTAGAGTTTATTTACTTACCCGAACTTGTATACAAACGGTGGTCACATAAGAAATTGTGAAAATTATATATATATAAATATTATGACTTAAATTCAGCACGTTTTCTATATTTGTGATAGTTTTAATTTAGATGATAATCAGCTTAATTACATTTCTAAGGGAGAAAATTATGTAGGGTGACAATTTTTTCAGACACATTTTTCGTCTATCCACGTTACGCGCTAACTATTAACTGCTTATTCATAGCTTGATTCCTATCAGACGCAACTGTATTTTTAGCTAGTTTATTTGAGCTTTATTTATCTTTTTTAATCGACTTCAAAAAATGAGGAGGTTCTCAATTCGGGTGAATGTTTTTTTGTCTGTTTGTTACTTGATGTCTCCACCAATTCGAAATAGATTTTGATGATTTTTATTAAGTTTTTTAGGCCATACTTGAGAGGTGGTCCCATAGAAATTTTATCAAAATCGGTTCAGTAGTTTGGTTTTTATATCCAAATAACTGGAAAATATATGTCATCCAAGTAAACGATATTGCGTATTCTGCTTTCCTGTGGTGTTTACGGTCACTAGAGTAGACCTTTTGAACCGCTTACCTTCCAGTATCATCATCATCATCACCATCATCAGGGTTTTGCCACAATCACCACGCTTGGCATGTTGTTGATCGCAGTAATTATGATACGTAGTAGTAAGTGGAATTGACTTTGACGCATTCTGGCTATAAATGCTGTATACATGTATCATCATCATCATTACAGGCCATAAAAGTCAACTGTATAGGACATGGGCCTCCCCCAATGCTAAAGAAAGCAATGGAGGGTTTTGCCATAATATTCACGCTTGGCAGGCGTGTTGGCGATCGATGACTCTTTAACGACTACTACTGCATTACCTCAGAACTCCGTTATTACTCAACCGATTTCGAAAATATATTTTCACACCCACCCACACACGACTCTTAAATAGTGTGTTGGAGACGTCGTGGTGTCGTAGGTTTTACAACGAAAAAAAGCTATAAGTATATACTCTTTTTGGAAAAAAATGGAACCGAACTCACCACTAAAAACTTACAAATAATTCTTAGGGTAAGTTCATTTAATTTGAAGGCGGTGCCATACAATAAACATGTTGTTGTGCTTGGCGATTCGGCACCAACTTCAAATTATATGAACTTACTCTTGACCTCTAGATTTGCACAGGCAAGGATACTACTGGAGGAGTACTTACTTGAGTGTACAGGACACTAGACACTTGACAGGCGAGTCGATGATGGCAGTATATTTGTGTTTGTACTAAAGAGTATGTTGCCCATCTCCCAACAAGAGTAATGGCCATTATCACCGCGCTCGACAGGTGAGTTGGTGATCACAGTATTGGTGTCAGGTAGCTTCTTAGATGAATGGAAGCTGCTGCTCGCCTATTGTATTAAATCTAATGACATCCACGATGACTTGTATATAGTCTTTACCGCGCTGCTGCCACCGCCACAAACTAGAAACTTTGTATTAGATAGGTAATATTTAATGTCAGTGATGTAAAATCTCACTTCGTTTTTCTGTGGGGTAGGTAGAAGAGATCCAAGTGAACTCGGTAAATATGTATTTACGGCCTCCTATGTTATGTGCAAGTAAAGCGGCACTGGTACAGCTAGTGAATAAATAAGATATGCATGCATTAAACCAAAATGCAAGAGATATTATTAAAAGTCAACACAACTTTTTTATGTATATATTTTTTCGAAAATATCGATCGATAGATCCTGCTCCTGAATTATACACAATACATCATTGAAAACCACATCCAAATCGGATAAGCCGTTCCGGAAATACGCGTGCACAAACAAACAGACAAACCGACAAACAGACAAAAATTCTAAAAACTGTATTTTTATGCTCAGGTGCGTGTTTTAAGTAGGTAGCATCATTTTTTTTTAAATATCAAATGTACAGACACAGATTTTTACGATTGTATTATTAGTATAGATAAATATCCTCTAAAGATTACACCAATGAACTAGGACAGAAAACAATACCCATGAGCTACACTTTGCAGAGACCTATTATGCGGTCCTCTCTATTTCATCATTATTTTTCATTTGTCATTATTGATGCTGGTCATCGATAGGAAGCCAAGTATTTTATTCTACCTAGTCATCGCATCTATATCATCTGTCTCATCTATCAGCCGTATTTCAAAAGACGGTTCAGTAGTACATTATGATCGCAATCATATTTATCGTACGGGGTATGAAGTCTTACATAAGACTTTTTTTGTTGATTTTGCTATGTACCTAGGTATTTACTGTTATCCAGGTTACGAGGGTTATAGACTGTAATTTATATTAATAATTTGTGAGTACCTCACTACTCTAACATTATACACAGTTATTATTCTAGACCATTTATAGAGTATACTATGCTACTTGTTATTCGGTTACCTAGCACGCTGTACGCTGGTGGATTTGACTTTTCAAAATGATACTAAAAAATCTTATTATCAGGAATAGCTAATATTATGACTCTTGTCCCTTGGGTGTGGGACGCTACCTGCGTCGACACCCTAGCGCCATCTCATCTGCCTGGGACATCAGTTAGGGCTGGTGCGGCGGCTGATTCGGCCGACGACCACAAAAGGTGCAAATATAGTCTCGACAGAGATTACCTATTTGAGCCTTTTGGGGTGGAGAACTTGGGTCCGTGGGAAACCGGTGCCCTCCGGGTTTTCAAAAATCTTGCGGGACTTTTGATTGAGGCGACACGTGACCCAAGGGCTGGCTCTTATTTAGGCCAGTGAATTAGCATAGCTATTCAGCGTGGCAATGCAGCCAGTGTCTTGGGCACGCTTCCGCCTGGTACTGGTCTGGAATAGTTGAGCTATACGAGCTACACCTATAGGCCGTTTGTAACGGTCCTTAGGTAATCTGACTGATTCCTTTGTACATAGTTGGTTTAATTGTACTTTTTGAATAAAGGAATAGCTAAAGCTAGCTATTTAAAAAACATCATACCAAAATCTTGCTTGCAATACTCTGGTACGAAGCATCCTTTTGTATTGCTCTGTAGCCTCATTACGCTACACACAAATTAAAAATTGAACGCATTTAAAAAAGGTTTTTGTGGCACTTGGCCTATGCGGCCAGAAAGGCCAAAAAATTGCGATCATACTCGGATTTAGTTTCTTAAAATCCCTTGAAAAAAAAAGATCACAGATAGACATTGTTTTCTTATATACATTGATTGATTGCCCCCAATTACTAACTAAAATAAACTTTAGTGCCCCTTGTAGATTACCTCGTCAACCAATCCCACTCCTTTTCGCACCACTGTCCTTGACAGCAACTCACCCATCCCAAGGATAAGCAAAGCTATCAATATTCACTGTTGATATATTTTCAATAAAAATCCAAGAATACTTGTTTGAGAATTTAGATAACATAATATAGATTTATAGTTAAGTTCACCTTTTCCAGCAATTGTACATGTTGGTTTCTCCTATTTTTCTTTTACGTTTATTATTTTTACTTATATGAAAGTGCTTAATTTAAGCTCTTCTCTTCTTACTCGTCTACTTAGTTTTATCTAATTTAAGTTGTGTGCTCTTAATTTGGCATGCTGTGTTTGCCTTTAGTTGGTTGTGCAATTAGCTATAAATATTAATTCAGTTTTAAGTAAGCATGTAGGTAATGTTGTAGCAACCGTTGGTAAACCTAATAAGTAAAATAAAATAAAATGTTGGTGAATAACATTTTTGTCTTTGACTTTGCTGGCGAAGCCGTGCGCAAACGTAAAATATTATATGATAAACTGAACATATATATTTTGTTATATTATATTATACGTTATGCAATTAATATATTTTCATCCAATTATATTTCTCGCTAATTAAATACATGGGTGGACATAAGACCGTACGCTTTGTTGATCGTGGGTGTGATATCTTCGACTGGCCTGTCATGAGTCGATAGCCAGGTACTTCCACTCTCAGCCTTCTTGAATGCGTCCACGATGCCTTGCGCAGCGGATTCTAACCTGTAACGTTTACAGGTTAAAAATTTGGTAAAATATTTTTTTCAAGTTGGAGGTCGATGCAACTACGATTTTCTTGATAATGAGCGTGAATTATTAAATTATTGTGAATATTATTAAATTATTACTGTTTTATAAATATGGTTCACTTTGAAATAGTAATTTAAGAAATGATAGTACATTTTTATTAGACATTTATTTTTATCTTTTGTTTTATATTGTATCCTGTGTCCAGTTCAAACTCTTTATGTATCTAAACTCTTTATCTATACGTGAAAACCTTTAATTGGCCTTCTGTCTCATAATATTGTGTCTATCTAATATTAATTTGCTGTTAGTTTACCTTCAAATAAATAAATAGACATAGCATATGTCGTCCTCGGTGCCGGAGCGGCGCCGGAGCATGTGCGTTCCCGTCAAACAAATGATGCACACTGACAAATATTTGTGTGATCACTGCGATAAATCTTTTGATCTGTCTAAAAAGACCGCCATACGAGCTATCGCCCATCGTCAAACGACATTGTGAATGCCTTTATAAAAAGTGTGGCCTAGGCATAATATCAATGCAAGAGCGCACGTAGGCATTGCAACTTTCGTAGAGCTAGTGCTACGCTCGTAAAGACAGTGCTACGTTCACAGAGCCATTGCTGTGTTCGCGTAGTAGCAGCGCGAACTTTAGCTACGCAAAACTCGTAGGCCTCCGTATAAAGGAAAACATTCCAAGACCAGTCTAAGCTGTCTGTCATAAAAACAATCTTTTTTTTTGTTTTTATTTGACATGTAAGCGCAATTCATCCAAAATCCTCAACAGTTCGAGGAACTGACTATCTTACCTCTAAATACCGGAACACAACAATTGGCGAAGACGTGGGAGGACCACTCAATGGACAGACTACATTGTGCCGATTGCGAGGAGTAGATTGATCGAGGAGGTCAGGATCCAATTTATGACGTCGATTTGGGGAGGCCTATGTTCAGTAGTGGACGTGTGGGCCTTACTTTCGAAACTGAAATTCCTTGAGAGTATTGGCGAACTGCGTTTCGACACTCTTGTCGAAATTCCCAAGGTTATCGAGATGCACTAAAGGGGTATCATTCGCTACGAAACGCATTTTATACACTAATTATGACGTCGATTTGGGGAGACCTATGTTCAGTAGTGGACGTGTCAGCCTTACTTTTGAAACTGAAATTCCTTGAGAGTATCGGCGAAATTCGTTTCGACAGTCTTGTCGAAATTCCCAAGGTTATCTAGATGCAGTAAAGGGGTATCGGTAGCTCCGAAACACATCGCGATCACTCTCACTCCGTTTCTTGGATAGTACTCTGCACCCTGGAAAATGATAAAACCTCGTAAACTTTTGACATTAACACATTTTGACATTGTGTGCTGTGGATTGTTAGCTTTTGGACTATTGTGTGAGCGCCAGAACAAATCGTAGGTAGTTATGTAGTTATTTTGTAGACACGGGTGAAAAGGTGATAATGTGGGTTAAATGGTATTTGCAATACCATTTAACCCACATTATCACCTTTTTTAATTAATAAAAAATAAAACAATGTTCTTCAAAATCACGGGTAGTATTCATCAAAGCCTCAAAGCGAGATATTTCGAGGCTAGTCGACAACTGACTGCCCTGCCGGTGTCAACCCTTCTCTTGAATTGTCCAAAGAAAGTGTTAACACGACAAACAGTAAAGTGCTTTACGTCTCGGATGTTACGGTCGGACGTTGTAAGAGTCTTTAATTAAATAATTATATAACAACAAGTTGAATGTTGAAAAAAAATAAAACGCGACTGCAAATAAGGTATTTCAATAATTTGACAACGCGTGCAATTTTTCCCTGCGGCGACATCTAGTTTCAAATTGAAATAAGTCTACATTATTATAATTTTGATTATATGATATAAAATACATTGTTTAGTAACATTTCAGTCAGTAGATAAGCATGTGCTTACATTTATATGAAAACAGGTGTTCATCAGCTTACACAGACGATAATTTAAACAATAGATTCAAGGTACAAGTGACACTATAAACTCAATTTGTGACTATGTAGTACCACAAAAGTGGTATGCTACCACATAGTAATACATATATTTAGAATTGGCATATTACTAGTATTTTGATATATATACGAGTATATATACTTACTTGTTTATAATTTGAGTCTTTCACTTTTTTTTTATACTACTAGGAGCCCGTCTCCTAGTAGTAAGCTACAAGCAAGTAGCGCACCTGGTGTTAAGTGTTCTCTTGCCTATGACAAAGCCTTACTGCATAGGTCCCATTCACAAAGAACATAGCCTACAAGGCACTGCATTGCGCCCGTCAACTTGAGGCATAAAGGTGTTAAGCCTCACGTACCCGTAATTTCACCGGCAACTATATCCTTCAAACCGAAACACAGCAATGCTGCTTGGTGGCTGACATAAGTATGGCGGTAGTAATTCTCCGGACGAGCCATTTCACTAGGGGCTTCTACTACTCTCACCTCATACCTATCAATCTAAAACTTTGGTTATCAAATATGGACCTGAACATTTAGGCGTTGATTTCCGACATTTTCCTACCACATGTACTCTTTCTGCTCTTATTAAATGACCCATCAGGAATTTTAACGGTTCCTTCCTCTTTCTATCGAATCTACTATTATGTTTGTGTTATTGTTGTGTATGTTTGTACACCTCTTCTGTTATCTGACGTAACCTTTCAGGGCAAGCATGTTCTACGTCTCCGTTAGATGTAGTGTTGACAATATCGTCATCTATTTCCAATACGAATACCTTCACTGATTCCGGTAAGTCTTAAGATTTAAAAAGGACTTATACCTGTACCTTTGTTAAGAGCCTTCACCTTTGTCATGGTTTTGCGTCTAAATGTATCAAATTATTCTAAAATGGTACCTACGATAGTGGTATGTTTGGCATGTACGGTATATACCGCTCCACTTGACCACTTGCCATAGATAAGGCAACTGCATTTTCAATATGTTGAACTCCTACTTATATTCTACTATTAGTAAAACGCTATAATAACGCTTTAACGCTGTGTTTGACGTCCAGGTGAATTTGAATCTTGAATTTGAATCTCGAATTTGGGGTTTAATACCCCTTATTAATTAACGCTGTGTTTGACGTCCATGTGAATTTTAATCTTGAATTTGAAGCTCGAATTTGGGGTTTAACATCCCAAATTCGAGATTCAAATTCACATGGACGTCAAACACAGCGTTAAAGCGTTATTATAGCGTTTTACTAATAGTCGAATAGAGGGGTTTAATATCTCAAATTCGAGATTCAAATTCATAGGTACAGGTCTGGAAAAAAGACCATTTTTAATTTATTTTAAGTCTTCTCGAGCTTGTGATCAAACCCGAACAGTTTTTCTTTAGTAGTTTAGTAAGAGGGCGAGCTGTCTCATCAAAACCCCTAATAAAATGTCGAAAAACGCTGGTAAGTCCGATAAACTGTCGATCATTAAGCACGTCTTTAAGTTTTGGAAAGTTTCTTACTCACTCGTCATTAAAAATGGACCTCACGCCCTCGCTAGAGATTTCAGATCCTAAATAACCGACATGATAAAAAAAAAAAAAAAAAATTCAGCACGCATCACTCAACTTCTGCAATGCAATTACAAATTTTCTTCACATGTTTAGTTAAACACTAATGTAGGTACTAATATTATCATCAAAACAAGGTGAAACAGAATTATATACCTATTCAATATTTTTTGGGTGTTTGTTAATTATTATCATCGACATCTGATTAACATTCCATTTTTACGACAAAACTTCATCAAATAATGCGCACTGCAATCATTTGGAATCATGCAAATCGTCGTAAACGCAAAGGTAAATAAAAAAAATATTGGTATTGAGCAAGTATAAAACTAGCACTAGACACACTGGTAGCTGATTCCATCACATTAACGACAGGTAATACGCATTTTCTGGAAAAGCTCGATCCTTGCCCAGGCAAGCCTCGAAGTTAAAGCTAACTTATCGTAAGGAAAAACACAGTTTTGTTTCATACCCCAACACAGTTACTGAACTGTAAGACTGCACTTTTAGTCGCGTTGTAAATTGGCGTTATACACGGCGACTGCATGAGGGCGGCGATGGAGGAAATGTTGATGACCGCGCCGCCTTTACCTCCTTTTTCCTTGCTCATAATCTCAATAGCTTTTATGGTGCCAGAACAAAGAGCTGCCTGAAAAAATAAGAAAAACATAATAAGAATATTCCTCAATGACTTAAGGGTGAGCTTTGCTCAATATCTAGGTATGTACTTGGTACCTCATCTGTCCTAATAATATAATAGTTCAATGTTGATCGTTGAGTTTAAAGTGAACAGATAACAGATATTAGAACTATTACAGGACATTAATTTAACACAGCGTCATCTATTCCCAAGCCAAGCTTGTGGTAATATGCGAACTAGATAACGCATAATAATACTGTTTTGTTTTTTTTTTAATACCTAAATATCATACAATACAACACCCATACAATATTATTATTTTAGTTTCTTCTAGCCGAGCGTGTAGCTTGACTTCAGGCTCGGCAACACTATGTAGGTTGACCTACATAAATAAACCAAAAGTACTTTTTTTGTGCTTGGTTTGGTTGGTGCTTTGGGGGAAGGCCTTTGTTTAAGTCCGCCTTTCTAGGCGGACTAAAATCTAAATAAAATCTAAATTGTTGTAATCCGGCATATAGAGGTAAGATAGCCAGTTCCTCAGTATGTTGTGGATTCCGGGTGACGTGGGCCTTCCTATAAAGGTTCCACCTCCGGCCTTATTATACTATACACTAGGTGAGATAATGGAAAAGGCAAACGCCGCAGTCGGAAAAAAAATGACAAAAATACAATAATAGGGTTGGTATCTTGATATCAATAGGTATATAATAAAATGTCATTGTGTTATCTGTTGAAAAAAATTTTACGTACCCACATGATACAACACAACACGATTAATAAGGCGATATCTTATCGATCACAGATCGGCGCAAAACAGGATATATCGATGAGATAATGTAATCGGACGGAGTGTGTCGCTAGAAAACATCAAAATAAACATCTTTCGTAATGCGTGAACTAAGCAGCCAGTCTCTGTCACTGGCTGTTAACGGTAGATACCTACCCAAGTACCTAAACACAACAAAAATACTTGCCATTATTATTCACAATTCGTATCCACCCTATAGGTACAGCCTATAGGCTAGCTTCATCTATTACATAAAATCGATTTACCATTGACGTGATAGGTAGGTAGGTATTAAGGTATAATCACGCTAGCGCCGAAACTGTAAGACCTACATACTTGAAATTTTGCCAGGGTATTTATTGTGACATGTAGGTGCTAAGAACGGATTTTAGGAAATTCCTCCCCTAAGGGGGTGAAATGGGGTGAAATAGTTTGTATGCAAAATCTTTATTTATGATCCGATTGAGTTTAAATTTTGAATATGTGGCGACTATAGCCTAAAAGTGCGTATTAGAATTTTTTTTTATAAAATCTTACTATTAAAGGGTAAAATGGGTAATGAAAAAACACTGTATGTATGCAAAATATTGATTTATGATCCGATTGAGTTGAAAATTTGTATGTGTATTTCAAATAACTTGACAGACTAATTATTAAAAAAACTTAGAGATTCTTCCTCTTAAAGGGTGAAACGGGGAAAAACTTTTTGTATGGAGATGTATTTTATATTTGATCCGATCAAGTTGAAATTTTATCTCTATAATAGCTTAAAATGCGTGTTCAAAAAAAAAATAAGAAAAATCTTACTATTAAAGGTTAAATGGGGCAAAACAGATTCCATAATTTTTTTTTATTTGTGATCCAATTGATTTAAAAATTGTTTAGTGTATGTGTAATACCTTTGAAATTCTAATCATATAAAAAACTTTGAGTCAAGGGTGAAATGGGGCAATACTTTTTGTGTGAACAAATATTTTTATCTAATCTAATCGAGTTGAAAATATGTATGTGTCTATGTGTACTACATGATGATTTAGAAAAAATATTTCAGAAGATCAAACTAATAGAGGATTAAGATGGGCAAAAAAGTTTGTACGCAAAATCTTTATTTATGATCTGATTGAGTTAAAAAAATTGTATGTGTAATACGTTTCAAATGCTAAGTATGGAAAAAATCCTTGTGATTCTTCCTCTAGTGAAATAGGGCAAACAATGCATCTCAAATATTTATAATTCGATTTAGTTACAATGTTGTATGAATTTGTATTTCAAAGACTATTGAGATACTTATCATAGTTTTTTAATATTCCTCTAAAAAGGTGACGTTTCACCCTTCAGGCAAAAGTCTTGAAAATTCCATATTTTTAGTTCTATTCGATTGAGTTGAAATTTGTGTATGTTTGGATATAATATAACTCTGAAATGCTAAAGATGAGAAAAATAGCTTTGAGAATCTTCCTCTGAAAGGGTGACATGGGGCAAATCTTTTTGCATGGAAATTATATTTTTAGTTTATCCAAACGAGCTGAAATTGTGTGTGTGTTGTAAATAAATTACAACACACGCACAATTTCAGCTCGTAGATGCTTATTTAGAAAAAATATTCAGAAAAATATTAATTTAAATGGGTAAAATGGGGCAAAACCGTTTTTATGCAAAAACAAATATTTATGCTTTGATAGAGTTGAAAATTTGAAAGTGTATTTATAATTACTTTGAAATGCTAATAATAATAAAAAAACTTCCACTAAAAGGTGAAATGGGGAAATACTTTTTACGTGGAAAAATCTTTTTATATGATCTGATCGAGTGGAAATTCTGTTTACGTGTGTTTATAATAACTACATGCTTTTAAAAATTAAACTTACTATTGAAGAGTGAAACGGGCCAAAACATGCATTCAAAATCTTAATAATTGGATTTAGTTAAAATATTGCATGTATTTGTGTTTCATAGACTAATACGAGATGAGATACGTGTCAAAATTTATAGATATAGGATCCAAAAGTTCCGGGTTCGATCCCTAAGGAGAGTGCAATATTGTGCAGGACTTAAACAAAGTCCTTCCACCAACCAAACCAAGCACAATATTGTACTCTCCTTGGGGATCGAACCCGGCAGCTCTGGATCTGACACCGGTGGGCGGACTACTAGACCACTAGGTGGTTAAAACAGCCCTGGTTATCCAAAACACTTGACGAGCCGCCACGTAGATCTTTGACGACCACTACCAGTGGAAGTAGCTTCCCGGGACCGACAACGGCCTTCCAAAGCAATCTGGTAATTCTAGCCTGCAACGTCCGTACGAAACGGCCCGGCGACCAAATCTCATAAAGGAATGCCGTACCCGTGAATCGGACCTAGGACTCTAGACAGGTGTGAGTCTTTAAAGCGCTAAGATTTCCGCGACTATTTTCTACTGTGTTTTTGAAATTCAATTATATTTATGCCTACTAACAGCCAAATAACCACCTGGTTCATTTCTTCTATTTTTATATCAAATAGTATAATTGGATCTGGACATAAGATTTCAGAATTATCGGGACGGGCCGTGTAGAAACTAGGAACCCTGTCGTTCAGTACAAGCTGGTATACAGCTAGGTATCTACAGCCATTCCTAATTTCATATTACACCGTAGCGAAGCACTGGTAGGTACTGGTAAGTACAAATGTTTGTAATTCGGTATGACATTACATAAGTATGACACTCGACAAACGCAAACCCATGGGGTTTGCGTTTGTCGAGTGTCATACTTCACATGCTTTATTTACAACTACACAAAAGGCGAACCTACTAATAGGTACATACAGTACCTATTAGTAGGTACTGTACCTACCTACATTCATGTAACGTGGTTTTACATCACATTCTAAAGCATCATTGCATTACATTTCGCCTTTTATACATACTTTCTCCTGTCTATATTAATATTGCTACGAACCAGGGTTCATAAAATTAAAAGTTACCGATTGTTACTTATTTACTAGATTATTATTTACCGATATTTAGACGTTATATCATCATCATATTCTGTTTCTGTAGGTACATGTTTTATCTAATAGTCGGTAGGTAACTTTATTATAAAAAAATTGCAAACATATGTACAAAACTAATTAGTTACTCCAAAAGAAACAATAAACAACTCTAAGTACCTACTTTCGAATCACTTAAAACTGTTATCGCACTCAAATTTCACTTGATGTTATCTATCGTAACTGATATAGCTCTCAGAATAATCAAGATGAAGTGGCAGGCCACACAGCTCGCAGAATCGATAACCGCTGGGGAGCAAAGGTTCTCGCATGGTAACCACGATTAAATGCGAAACGGAGTGTGGGAAGATCGCCCACTCGATGGATCGACGACATTGTGACTGTTGCGGGGAGTCGGGGAGTCGGGGATGGAGGCGGTTTAGATTGCTAATTGTGGTGTCGATGGGGGAGGCTTACCAACAGTTACTTTAGTTACTATTTATTTAGTTCAGCAGTATGTGTGTCGTTTAAATAAAAAACAGTGGCACTCCGGGAGTACCGAAAAAAAATTAAACTTGAAGTTTGTCGATCTATGCCGAAGAGTACAGCTGAGATAGATAGCACTAGAATCTCAATGTTGTGGCCTTAGAATAATAATAAAACATTATGTTATATTATATATCGATGGTTGTGGCGTTGGTCGCGATATTTACTAATGAGGTTTGTTTCTGCAATACAACTGACCACAGATCATTAGAAACTGACACAATGACTTCTTAGAACTGACGTTGAAAATAAGTGTCACGGCTCCCAACCGTCTGTCTATATAGGTAGAGGCAGTCTTTGAACTGTCCTTACCCGTACCTCTTAGAATCGTAAAGATAACGTGACAATGTGTTTAAAGTCAAATGTGTCCAAAGTGGTGTCGGTAAATTGTCGCGAATTCAATGGATGTTCCCATCTCAAAACATGCCCAACGTGGCTAAAAAAGTTGTCACATCAATAAAATATCTCATAAATATGCTTTATCATTGGTTGTTCTGTCACCAATGGTGAATAACAACTAATGATAACCGTTCGGCCGGTGACTGAACATCATCATGACAAACATATTTATGTATAGGTATACTAACTTACACCTTCTATGCATGTGTGCGTAACCGCTATAGGTCACTCAAGTTTCATGTTCAGTTCAGCTGTCTCATTTCAAATAGATAAATTAATAAAATGTCGTTTATTGCTGTCTTTAGTAAGATACGCAGATGAGCATAATTAATGTTGTGGTTTGCATGTTATACATAGATTAACATTGAAAGGATATTGTAAAATTATACATTGACATGTGCAATTTAACGTATATTATTTGTATATTGTAATAAAAATGTTTAATTATGTTTAATTGTAATTTGTACTTATGTATTTCATAATAATGTGACTAAGTAATTGCATAGATTTAGTAAACGTAGATTGGCAATGCAAATAGAAAGACAATAGTGTAACCTTATGTTAGAGTGAGATAGTCAGACTAGACCATTCACGGTCGAACACGCTACCGGCCTGTACTGGACTTGCATCAATCGTGATCGCAACAAATCACTCTTATTTTATTAATAGTCTAGATTTTAGGGTAAACATAAGAATTAAATAGACGTGAGCTATTATGGTTACTTGTACAGTACTAGGATTACGCATCTAAAAAGATAACCCACAGAATAATACGTTTCACGTGATAGTACGATTTAAATGCTTTAGAACTGCAATTAAATATTTGTACATAGGTACATAGATTGGAAAAATTGTTGCATTTCATCCTAATACTCTGAATGTATTGGTATTCAATAAATAATAAGAATACGTAAAATACTGATTAACCTCACTTTTGATATAAAGATACCTACTTAATTGTCGATGATACTTATCGATATTTAAATAACTGGCAAAAAATCCTTACAGCTTGCAACTTCGTTATGGGTAAGTAGGTACCTATTCTTAGATTTTTATTTTTACAGCAAAAGTGCAAAATACTTCAGAGAAAAGCTTGCGACATTCTTATAATAAATTAGTTCTCATTGGAAGAAAATAAAAAGCCAACAAGTTTTGTTTAGCTATTGAGCTATTTGTTTATGCTATTGGTAGGCTCTCTTCTGTGACCTTTCCAAGGCATTCGAACGCGTGAATTACGAAACATTGATATCTAAACTGAAATATTACGGAATTAATGGCAAATGTCAAGCCTTAAAGAGAGAATATACCTACATTGTTGCGAAAAATCTGTAATAATTTTATTTTATTATTTTATTTCCTCCATAAATGTCATCATGTATTTTTGATAAATAACGATATCACTGCTTCTGGGCAAGCGGACGGTCGGTCGCAGTGATATCATCCAATAGATGTACCACTGAAGGATACGGGTCAAGCTTGGCAAGCGATTCGGTAATCGCAGTGTAGGTATTTAGTACATTGTGTATGTTGCTGCTCAACCAGATACCCAACAAGGGAAATTGGGGCTTTGGCATAGCATTATGCTTGGCAGGTTAGTTAGCGATCACAGTATCGGTGATATGTAGGTACTGGTGAAATCCCTTTGTCGAGTTTAATGACTTCAACGGGTGGTTATTGATATAAAAAACTGATCTAATCTTACATGAGTTAAATCACACTTCGTTTTACTTTGGGTTAAGCAACAAAGATCCAAGCTTACCTATTTGGAAAACATGTATTTTTGGCGTCCTTTGTTATGTGCAGGTGATACTGCACTGGTAGGTAGATAGGTACAGCTAGTAGGTAGGTACATAATATAACAGGCCGCTAATCTCAGTAGGTCAAAAATCTGCTCTCTGCAGGTTATGGGTTATCGATTCCGAACCAAGACAAACGTTTGTTCAATTAATATTGATGTTTGTTCTGTATTTTGGTGTTACATTTTAAGTAGGTGTCTCTATGTAAGTATAAAGCTATGAATAGTTTAGGGATATATTTTCCAACATCTGTACATACATGATATCTATCGGTTTCTCCCTTTTTTCCTTTTATAATTTCAAACTTTTCCCCTTAATCTTCTTACTGGTCTTCCTTTTTTTTTATTGTACGATACGACGGCAGGTGCTTTGCTTTCATCTCACCAGATTTTTCGCGTTTTTATAAGGCCCAAGGTGGAAGCGCATTTCACACGGAATCCTCCACTAATTGAGGAACTAGCTATCTTTCCTCTGCCGGAACACAACAATTTTAGAATTGTTTTTATGGTGACAGAATTAGGTATGATGGTGGTAGCTAGCAGGCGGACTTAAACAAAGTCCAACCACCAACCAAACCAAGCACAAGATTGTACTCCCCCTTGGGATCAAACCCGGGTCCTTTGGATCTGACGTCAGTGGGTGAACCACTAGACTAATTTGTAGTTCTGTGCTAAGCATGCTACATAAGTATGTAGCATGCTGTGTTTACCATATTGTTTGTGCATTTAGCTACCTATACCTAAATATGCATAAAGTACCTACCTAATAAGCACGTAGGTACTATTATTAGCAACCGTTGGTAAACTGTAGTTTAGTAAATTATAACAAGCCTCATAGCTCAGTTGGTAGTAACTCTGCCTTCTGCGCTGTAGTGTAGCTGTGGTTCGATTCCCACCCAGGACAAACATTTATGTGATGAATATTATAGTTGCATGTTCTGTGTTTGGGTGTTGCCTCATATAGTACGTATGTATTTACAAAAAAATAGTACATTGTTAAGTATTCTATCCGAAATCGAGTTCCCATATTACAAGCTATGCTTAGTTTGGGGCTAGATGACGCTGTGTGAAATTAATGTCTTGTAATATTGAATTAAAAAGCGCTATGTAAAATGTCCATGTAACTACAAGATACCTTATCATTAACTTGATTTAGTTTAAAAATTTCTTCGGTAAACTTACAACATTGATATCAATCATCTTCCTGTACGTTTTGAGACTGTCGTTCATAATGCCAGCATTGTTGACGACCACGTCCAGGTAGCCCTGGTCTTCCACCACTGACTTGAAGATTTGATCCAACAGCTCTTCATTAGTGACATCGCATTTGTAGAACTTTACTTTGGCTCCGTACTTCGCGTTGAGCTCGTCTTGAAGTGCTACTCCGGCTTGTTCATTTACATCCAGAACTGCTACGTGCTGTAATAGACGTGACATACCTACAGGCTTTCGTAAATAATGCCTAGGTACCTATGAATGACTCACTAGCCTCACAGCTCTGTAGGTATTGATACATTACCTACTCGTAGCTCTGCCTTTTGCGCCGTAGGTTGTTGGTGCGATTCCCACACGGAATAAACATTTATGTGTTGAATATACTACATACCTACCTACTCGTACCTAGATGTTTGTTCTGTTTGGGTGTCGTTTTATATTAGAAACTTTATATAATGTTAATTATGTATTTACGAAAAAGTATCTGTATTTGAATTAAAATTTTCCGCAATCTTGCTTCCGTAATCACAAGCTTTGTGTTATATATAAATGAATGGCGTAAATTGAGCAATGTGTAAAATGACAAATAACTTAATTTAGTTAATTCAATTTAGCTATCACTTATAATAACCTTTAGTTAACCTATATGCTACCTACTATGCATCTACTAGTAGATGGGAAAAAAGAAAAGTGTGATAATTGGTACGTACCTACCTAATCTGGGTATAAGCACATGGAAAATTAATCATTTAGATCTCATCGCCGACACCTATCACAAACCTGATTCTAAAAGCCTTGCCGTGGTCGAAATTCGTCGGTATTTTTATGCACTTTATCTGTGCCAAATCTCACGATTCGTGGTTTTATCATAATTTACTAGATTTTTTTTTATTGCACATGGTTACAAGTTGAGATAAGACCGAAGGTGGAGGCGTACTTCACCCGGAATCCTCAACAAACTGAGGAACTGGCTATCATCCCTCTAAATGCCGGAACATAACAATTTTAGAATTGTTATTATGGCGACATAATTAGGTAATATGGTGTTAGCTAGCCAGACGGACTCAAACTAAATCCGCCAACCAAACCAAGCGCAATATAGTTCCCACTAAGGAGTCGAACCCGGGACCTCTGGATCTGAAATCGGTGGGTTGAACAACTAGACCACAGAGGCGGTTTGAACATTCAAGTGTCTCTGGGTTTTGATCGTTTGAACCCATACACATAGGGATGATAGATTTTTATGATATAGATTATTTATGTGTCAGTTGATATCATGGTACCCATCCGTATAGTAGGTAAGAGGTAGGTACTTACCTAATTATGTCACTGATTTCACCTAAGTCGGAATTTAGGCCAACTTTTCCACTTCCACGGCATGCATAATTATAAGTAAATTCATAAATATGAAAACATAGGTTACTTGTACGGGCATATCGCGGGCCGCTGGCAAAAGCTAGTTTTTAACAAGGTCAGATATCCCATGCTCTCAGGTCCGTCAAATAAGTAAGTAAGTATTTGTACCATTTTGCTGTTGTCCTATTGCGAATATCAAGGAAAATTTCTTGTACCGACCTTAGCATCATCTACCATCAAAATTCTGGTAAATGCAGCACCTATGCCGGTTGCAGCGCCGGTAATTAAAACTATTTTATCTCTCCATTGGTATGCCATAGTTGTTCGTATGTAGATTACACAATGGTATTGTAAGCTTTCTACGTCTATTGTAGTCACTTGCTAAAAAGAGACTGAGTGACTGACGTGGTTACAATACCTTGGCTTAGATTGTATATCTGACTTAGATAGGTAGTACGTCCACATAATATCACCTTAACTGAGTACATAATACCTACATTATTTTTTTTCTAAAAGGACCTATTTTATCTCTCAATTTTGAGCTAGATCTACAGAACCCGATACAAATAGCTCCCAGTCTTTGGAGAATAGCTTGAGATTCACTTGCTATTAAGCGTAGGTAGGTAGGTACGTGAATGTAGAAATTCATACAAAAACTGAGAGAACCAAATTTTAACCGCCTCTGTAGTCTGGTTGTCCGCCCGCTGGTATCAGATCCATAGGCGGGACCTAGGTCGATCCCAATATTGTACTCCATATTGTGTGTTTTTTTTTATTGTACGACGGGGAAGCGCTTGGCCTTCATCTCACCTGGTAACAAGTTAAGATAAGGCCGAAGATGGAGGCGCACTTCACCCGGAATCCTCAATAAACTGAGGAACTGGCTATCTTACCTCTAAATGCCGGAACACAAGAATTGTTGCTATAGCGACAGAATTAGGTAAGATGGTAGCTAGCCAGGCGATCTTAAACGAAGACGTACCACCAACCAACCGCCTCTGTGGTCTAGACCACAGAGGCGGTTGGTTGGTGGTTCAACCTTCTCAGAATCCTCAACCAAGCTTGTTGAGGATTCTGGGTGAAGGACCTTCGGCCTTACCATAACTTGAAAAATCTGATGAGATAAAGGCAAAGCACGTCTCAGTCGTAAATAAAAAAAAATGAACAACATGCCGAATGGTAGGTAGGCATCTAGCGCTCCAAATTATAAGCCCCATTTATATCAGGAATTGCTATTGCTGAACATTCAGTGGGCGCCTGGGGATTTTGCGTGACCTACTACCTGGTGCGATCACAGTGGAATTATCCGTTCAAAGATAGATCAATTAATCCTTCACTAGCGTGATGAAGTACCTAATACCGTAATACGTCATCAACGCGAGTACCTGTGTAGGTACCTACCTATGAATCGCAGGCTTCGAGGGGAAAAGGAATACGAAGAAAAATCGTGATAGCAAAAAACTACACCATCTTCATCTTCATTACAAGAACTGTAGAGGAATCTCTATCGAATTTCCTATCAGAAGCTGACGTGATTCTAATGTGAATCAGCTTGGTAATTTTTTTATGTTAAATGGTACACAAAAAAAAACTCACTTCTTCCAACTTTATTACGAAATACGTTACAGAAAAACGAAACTCGTATAAAAATACATATCCATGTTTGATTTCCTACATGGAAATATGTTCATTATTTTATAAGGGTATTTCCAGCCATCCTATGCTATATGCAAATGCAAGTTTTTTAAAACATCAGCATATTGTATTAATAAAAACAAATGTACATTATAAACAACAAGCAACACGCGCTGGAACGTTGCTCTATATTAAAATCAGGCGTTCTTTTGTCAACAAAAGCGACATTCAGCCACAGCCGGCCGCGCGACATATTGGTTAACAACTTTGTTCAACGCTTAATCGTAAGTATGCGCCTAAAGAAGATGAGCACGTAGCTCGCGCGTACTCGCAGCACCCATTGACTCCACGAATCCATACGCCCCCGCCTCGCCGCACCACCTGCCAATCACTGGCAGCGACAGTGGCCGGGCCGAGGCCATTGACGCTGCCCTGCAGATCCTGCAGGACGTACTCAAGACCCTCCAGTCCGGTGGAGACCCTTTTCCCGTTATTATTCACGGGATAGGTACCTAGACTCCTTCAGACTGGAAAGTAAAAGGGTTCCGCCCATGGGGGCCCGTAAGGAATGAGAAGCCCCAGCCTCTGGAACGCAAGGCCTGGAAAACACGGACCAGAAGGCGTTGGAAGAAGAGCTTTTTTGGCTAAAGGCCAATCATACGACACCCCGGTCGACACCGAAACCCGGGTGACTTTTTTTTTATATTTATTTATTTTGGTAAATAAACATAAATAATAAACATAGTTGAAAACACTAGGTTGACTAGGTACGTATTAGGATTCAGTCAGTTTTGCAACCATAAACTCACTTCTCCACCACTATAAAATCGTGACTGTCATTTCAGCCACACCGGGAGTAAATTCTCCTCCCGAGCGCTTACCGCCGCCGCCCGCCCGTGTGACCGAACAAGGTAGTATTTTATTAACTGTGCCCGCAGCAGTAAGAAAATAAAACAACAAATCTCTGTCATGATGACAATAATGGTAGCCTTGTTTCCGCTTCGGTATTTACAGTCTGTGATGCCTGAAAGTCAGTATTTCCTTTGAATTCGGTAGTAGGTATACTAAAGCCATTACAGAAGTTTGGTGAAATAATATTCCCGTGGCAGTGTGAGGAAATCATAAAGGTATAGCATACTATATATACATACTGAGCCTACGTACACCACGTAGGTACCTACGCCATACAACGTGGGGTGGGAGAGGCAAGCGTGCACATTTGTCCCACGAACTATCTACCCGCTGGACGTGTGATTGTGACGTACGAAAACGAAAATGGTGGCTCGGGCCCCCCAAGCGCTCGCATCACGAAAATAATTTGTTGTCAGTATTCTTACGTTCAAATTTCACGCATACAACAACTTGTGAAAATAAATACATCATTTTAAGACTTTTTTTACGTTATTTATCGTATAGTTTGAATTTTACTAACTAAACGCACTAGATACCTTTATTATAATTAAAAAGGATATTTCTGGCTTTCTATTGGTATAATTAGTCTAGTTATTCATAAAAGAGAAGGGAAAAAGGGAACTAAGTAATGTAAACAAAGCAACCTTGTTCAGAACCGGGCGCGTCGGTTGGTTGGCAAGACCCGTTGAGTGACGTCACACTACAAAATTCAATGCGCTGTGTTGTATATAAAAAGAGCGTAGTTATATAGGTTCTTGTCAAATAAGACTCGACCATATTTCTATTATATGTAATGTTGAAAATAGCATAAAACTAAAAAGAAATCTGAGTGAGACTTTTGGTTACATGTCGCGTAAGATGGACTATTTTAGGTGGAACTTTTAGTTACACTACACCACATACTAGGTAAGTACCTACTTATACTTATTCTCTCTTATATTCTTCGCTTTACATATTTGCATAGTTCACGCTTTTAAAGCAGAACTTTCAGAACTAGGCAGGCTTAGCATAAAAAGTTACTCTGTGGTACCTGGGTTATATTTTTTTTTCTTTCAGTGGGTCGCAACATTTAAGTAACTAAATAAAAATTGAGTTCAAAAACTAAAACCAGACTTCTGAAACATAACGCTTCAAAAAGTATGAAACAAGAAAATTCCTCACCTGAAATTGGACAGTACAAACCTATTCAATATCTAATAGATGTTGTCCATTAAATAAACCACCTAGGGTCAAGGAGTACGATGACTCAGGAGACAACAGTGGCTCACATGTGTTTCGACCAGAACGGCGCGCTCTAAATGGCATCATAATGTTCTCAACGATACAAGAATACGGCATAGGCAGCACAAAGTTTTTTTTGTTTTTGACTTTATGGCCTCTAGAGGGTTCAATTTCTTGTTTCGTCATATTACTACATTACACATAGGTAACCCTTCTTTTTGCTGCGCCGCAAAAAAAAAAGAACACAATTTTTGAAAATCAAATTTCCTGTTAAATTTAAGGTTTTTTTAATGTATACATTTATGATACCTACATAATTAGTAATGAACAGAAGCTTGCGCCTACTGGTTTTGAGATAAAATAATGATAAAAAAATTGGTTGCCAAAATTAAACAAGTAGCGCAAAGTTCTGTTTATTGTAAACCTAACGTTTCATGATAATATTATTCATTCGTAGTCGATATTCGATATCGATAGATTTTATGGAATATAGGTGCACACCCCTATTTTATTCCAAAGATGGGCATCATCATCATCACTGGACTTCAACGCCTCTACCGTTTCAAGTTGTTTTATAATAACTATTTTTTTTAACTCCGGAAGCCTGTAGACAGGAATTTTTTTTTTCTGATTAAATCGATAGTTTACACACGACAACGCCGAGATTACGAAAGTTAGCGCGCTTATACACTCAAAGTGGAAGTGGGCCTAGCTTAAGTCTGTGCCATACGTCGTTTTATTTTTACGTTACATATGATTTTTTAATGTATACAGGCTGAGTTTTTTTCCAGGGCCACTGAGGACAAGTTTGAAACAGTGAGAGTTATCAAAAAATAATGTTAGGAGTTACGATTCGAGGAGTCTCGATTAAAAAAAAAGTGCTGCATTAAAAAAATTCTATTTTTATAGTTTTTCTGGAAAAGTGAGTTTTTGATAACATTTTTGTACGTTCATTTGCTTTATCATCAATTAATTTTATCATACGTCTAATTTTAAATGATGCTATTGATGTGAGTTTATTAGCACGAAAGCGACATGTTATTTTAGTAGTGCTGCTGGAGGTCTTTGTATTATTGACTTCAACTTCTTTGTTTTGGTTTTGGCGATGTTGATGTTACTGATCAGAAATTCAATGAATTCAATTCAGTACTTAATAGTATGAATGTATTATTATATGTAACAATGAGTGGTTAGAAGTAAGTAATGTGGTAATTTGAATTAATACTTAAGGCGGAGGATATACATAATATCGACATGGGTGCAGTCAATAGCGCCGATTCCCTTTTTTTAAGAAGACCATGCTTTTGTTGGAATCCATGAGATACCTTCTGCTTTGCACTCTACGTTCCCGGAAAAATAATCCACTTTGGCATGAGTCTAGTATAATTGACTCATGCCAAAGTGATTTTTGATGATAATAAACAACTAAATCAGTTACATACATTCTAACGATGGCACCACTAACTTGGCACAGATATTTACTACTATTATACTAAGAGCTGGAACGAATTAGGTTAGAATTTAACAATTCAGACAAATTGTTATAATACTAGGTAGGTAGGTTACTAACCTTCACATGCACCGGCAAAACATCCCAAGTATTAAACGGTTTTAACGTGCTATTAAGCTCCTTACTCAAATAAATAAATAAATATTACAGAACATTAATTTTACACAGCACCATCTAGTCCCAAACTAAGCAAAGCTTGTAATATAGGAACTAGATAACGGATATAATACTAATATACTTTATTTTTTAAAAATTTTTAGTACATACCTCCCTACTTATCATACAATACACGTCCAAACACAGACAAACATCAATATTCATCACACAAATGTTTGTCCTGGGTGGGAATCGCACCCAAAGCCTACAGCTTAGCAGGCAGAGCTATTAACAACTGAGCTGTGAGGCTTGTTAAATACAGGGCCGTATCCTTATTTACACGAAAAATTTGCTGGAATTCGTTGTCCGAAAGCTCGAACGAATTGCATCTCTAATAATATATCTTCGGTGCCGTTTCCGCTCCATTATTTGCATTTATCGCGTCGAAAGGTACCTAATTAATGTATGCTCGAGATATATATTTTTCGTGAAATAATAATTAATCCCCATCTCATAGGATCGTGGATAGCCTCTCTCTATCTTATGTCAAACGGGGACTATTTTTATCCACGATAGGCATAGTCCATGCTTTGATACGGGGACATATTTCCACCACAAATGTCAAAAGGGGATAAATTTATCTTCTCCTCTGTTGCCGTGCTTTACATGGTAGAGAAGATAATTTAATCTCTCGAAGGTGGATAAAAACAGGGGACAAAAATTTTATCCCCGGCCCGTGCTGAGGGGGCTGAAAGAATGAAACATGTTCAAGTTAATCTGTATATATGTAAGTACCTCGGATAATATAATACTATCGTATCTGTACATTGATATTAGTATTCGAAACATCCACTGAAGATTTTTAAAAATGGTTTGAGAAATAGAGTTGAAATCTTTTGAATTTTAAGTAGACAAAAAGTAATGTTTCCGATCTGAAAACTTTCCGTGTGGTTGAGCGTGGTACGACCTATGATAGGAAATTAATTTGTGTTGTGAGAAAATTGGTTTGGACTGTAGATTTGGAGAACAATGGAAAATGATAGTGTCAAGAAAATAAAAAAGGAGACATTACAAGCAACATTCAAAATCGAGTGCTGCGGACTCAACATACGTTTTTAGCTTAGTACTCATTTTACGGTTTTTTTTTCTTATACACCGTATTTTAAACCTAGCAACACGGTAATTCTCAATTTTCATATGGAGACACTGATTGAAACATCCGTACTACGATCAGTCAAAAAAAAAATCTAAGAATGTTCTGCCACCAACTATAGATATTTTAAACATTTCCAAATTCATTTTTCAATAATCAAAATCCTTAGTCGCCATCTACCAGCGCAGTTGTGAAACAAATTAAGCGCCATCTACCGGCGCAGCTGTGTAACAAAGCAAATGCAACACCATCTAGCGCTTTCTTTACATCGCGCGTTTTTTTTTTCTATTTTAATATTGAATAAAATGACGGACACTGGCAAAATGGTTAAGCCGATTGCCATTAAAAAAAAAAGTTTTTTTTTTACCATTGGCTACAGCTCATGAGTAATAGTATTCTATAGAGCTCGTGAGTAATAGTATTCTATGGTACAGACAGCTTCACTTTCCTGAGTGGCGTGGCGTAGGTATTTATTTCGTTCGGTTTATTATTAGTAATTTATGGTTGTTGTACCTAGGTGTTGTAGTCTTTCTCTTTGTAATTTGTATTCTTTGTTCAAAATCATATCAAAACGTGAGTGTAATGATAAAATTAAACAGTAGCAGTTACCTATTTTGGATTAAATTTTACGCATGGAATAGATTGATACTTAAGTTGGATAGTAAAGTTATCTGAGCGGCCCAGCCAGCACCACGTAGTGATACCTATTCATTTTCTTCGGCAGCACCAGCACCAACAAGCAGGGCTGACTGAATCACTGAATCGTGCCATACAAATACAACACCACATTAAGTAAACGATTAGTTAGTTGCCCAATTCATTTCCATGCGGTAGTACAAGTGCTGTGTTCATTCTATTCAAGTTTCGGTCTAAACTTTGTTTTATTTCTAGTAGGAAGCTACCGAACGTTTCCGATTCGTGCCTCGCTGATTGGTTTTCGTGTTCAAAAAACAAAACAAGTGGTTCCAATATGAATCCTTACCAACAGGTATGTATCTACTAAACCTCTGCTTGTTATTATGTGATTACGTAAAATAATTACAATAAGATGTACTCTATGCCTTGATTCAAGAAGGACCAAGTTAGGTGCTAATTTATACATTTTCAGTTGGTCTGTTGATTTTATTTTCCTGTAGTGTTGTGAGTAGAAAGTTATATGAGGTGCTTGGCGGATTAAAATATGCATGTGTCTTGACCAGCTAGTCACAAATCAAGCTTTATTGGACTGTTGCATGGGTGACTATGGTAGAATAGAATCTAAAATCTAAAAAAATGCTGCAGGAATTTAGAACATAAATTTCTGTAATATTGTAGGCATACTTATTTTGTCTGGAATTATACTGAACTTATTTTGTGACAGTATTTACATAGCTAGGTAGGTGCATTTGAATTCTATGCAGCATTGAAATGGATTATAATGCCTCCTTTTTTCTTTCATTTCAAGGGCCAATCAGGATACCCACCACAGCCTTATCTCCACAATGTTGGCTATACCAACAGCGCTCCTCAATCCTTTGGGAATCCTATGCCAATGCCGGGTTTCCCCACTACTGGGTACCCAGCTCCTCAACCTGGCTACCCAACCAGTCAGGTAAACCCTCAGGGCTATCCTAGCCAGGGTTACCCACCAACACCTCAATCTGGGTATCCACCTGCTTCTCAGGGTACATATCCTCAATCAGGGTATCCACAACCTTCGTCAGGGTATCCTCAGCCCACATCAGGGTATCCTCAGATTCCTCAGCCTTCATCAGGGTATCCGCAATCCTCACAGGGGTATCATCAACCTTCATCAGGATATCCTCAAGCTCAATCAGGCTACCCCCATGCTCAATCTAACCCGCAGCCAGGGTACCCTCAAGCTAGCCAGCCAAGTCAGTATCAAGGCTACCCGCCACATAGCCAGACTCATGTTCAAAGTAGCCAGGCTTACAGTGTGTCTACTCCACATCAAAGCCAGACAAAGGTACGTTGAACTTGCCTTTTATTACTTTCTTGGTATTCAATATTTATATATTCTTAATGTGCTATGACACAAAATTTATAACATGCCTGGGACTTCAACCAATGCATTGTGGCATGATACTATTATGAGCAATATTAATGTGTTTTTCTTTAACAATGATGATTTCTCAACAATTTTGAAATTCTTTAGACTCCGAGTCTAATCATGCTTTTTTATATATTAAGACATGTTTAATGCAACAGATACTTGCTAAAAGTTTAAAACATTGATTATTTTCTTTCATCAATTAACATTATCATACTCATAATCAAGCAATTGTTTGGCTGTAGGTGTAATTTTTCCTATGTTTTACGATGCAAAACAAATAACTTAAGAAAATATAAATTGACCATTAAACCAAAAACTATTATCTGAATTCTGTACTCAGGACTTGTATGCTGCTGGTAATTTTGAGGAAACTGATTATAAATAGGAATTGTAGTAGGTTTAGGTAAGTTCCATACTAACTGATTAGGATTATATTTTTACCTATACCACACACCATATTAAATGAAACCTATTGATTACTTGGGTACTACAAATGTATCTGTCATTTTATACTCCAAACTAAAATGTTTCTACTTATTAGGTGTAAACCCGGAGCCTCTTCTATGTAGGAGCTATTTTTGGAAATAGTTTGAATTTTAACAACTATTTCCAAACTGAGCACCAAACTAACATGTTAGGTGCATGACAATAGGTGCTCAAGGTAAAGTGGGAATAGGTTGGGTGCTATTAGATAAGTGCTATCGAAATTGGTGCTATTTTTGGAAATACTTTGTTTGCATGCTGAATGATTAGGTTACTGGGCATCTAACATTATGATTTTTTAAATACATTTATAAATTGGTAGATTTAAAAAGAATACAAAAACACAAGAATGATAAAAACTGTACAACCGCAAGTTTATAAAATAACAAACTTCATTTACTAGTCTCTAGCGTAGCTCAAGCTTGTGAAAAAGCCTGAGCTAGGTCTTTGTACGTACAAAACAAGCAAGAGACGTGCGTGTGACACAATACAAAGAATTATGTGCTAGTCGAGCTGCTATGTACATACACCCAATCAATAGACAGTTGGATCGCTCTCTCTCACTACATAACTGAAAACGTCCACAACACATTCTCGCACCACTCTACATTCTCGATGGGCGTTGGTGGACAAACTAACGTCTTTTAAAAACGTAGGTAATATATTACTGAGCTCAAAAATCTAAAGGTTTTTTCATTCCATTAACCAAAATTTAAAACAATGGTTAAGATCTTAATTTAAGTATGAAATACTCAATTAGAAGACCCCACTCTTTAATATACATAAAATAAATTAAATTGGTTAGTGCTGTGGAATACATAGGTAATTTGAAAACATTTGAGTAATAGATTCAATAGGTACTATTTTTTTTTTTATTAGAAATAAATCAGCTCTTGACCTTGAGACCTAACGTTTTTGATAGGTTACGTATGCTGGCTAAACGAGCTTCTGACCAAGTCTAGCTGGAATAACCGGTCACTATACCGCTTGTACGCATGTACGTTTATATTAGATTTTTTGCATGACTATGGTGGATAGTGTCCCACAATTTCACATGCTCACTAATACTCGTCACTGGTACATTGGTAGAAAAAGTCGCACCGTTTCTCAGATTCGCTATGCTTTCTTGCACCGCTCAGCTTCATTACACATCGTTGGTAAAAATACAGCCTTAGAATACAAGACGCATGACTGGTGTACAAGATTAACGATTTTACTCAGCAACATGCTTCATTATGCCTTTGGATCATGATTAGGATGATTAATGACACAGATTCTGCATCATATGAAGCTCGATACATATTTTTGTTTTTTCCTAAGCATGTCAGGTGCATGAGTGATTGCATGCGTGAGTCCGTTGTCGGCAGGAAATTGTGAGTAGATGATTTTCTCATTCTGTGTTTCAAACAATGGCGAATTGCGAAGCGCGTTATTTTGTCATTTCGAAGCTTGAAACGCGCCTTGTCGCGTCTAAGAAATCTGATTTGGCATACAGAATACGATTATACGATGATGATATGGGTCACATAGAATGAATGAATGAAAACTATGTATTGTACACCAAAAACATATAGTACAATTGTCAATTTTAAAACAAAAGTAAACAGTACAAGGAGCGGTCTTATCGCTTAAAAGTGATTATCTTTCAGACAACCTTAGGATGGAGAGGATAGTAAAAATACGGTTGATGGTAGGAGGGTGTACATAATAAAAGAGAATAAGGGTTCAGATCATAGCATTTTTTCGTAAATGGTTGGGCTTGAGCCTCTTATAAGAATGGAGGGTCTCACCTAGACTTCACTCTGGTCTGGAACCTTCCAAACTTGTTACATTTTGTATTGTAACCGCCTCTGTGGTCTAGTGGTTCCACCCACAGATTTCAGATCCAGAGGTCCCGGTTTCGATCACCAGGGGAGCAATATTGTGCTTGGTTTGGTTGGTGGTAGGATTTTGTTTAAATGCGCCTGGCTAGCTACCACCATCTTACCTAATTCTGTCGCTATAATAACAATTCTTAAAATTGTCCTGTTCCGGCATTTAGAGGTAAGATAGCCAGTTCCTCAGTTTGTTGAGGATTCCGGGTGAAGTGCGCCTCCACCTTCGGCCTTATCTCAACTTGTAACCAGGTGAGGTGAAGGCCAAACGCTTACAATAAATATGTAAAAAAAGTAATGTATGCATTTAAGTAAGTATGTATTGTATTATCTGTTCAATCATAACTGGGAATTTGCACTCGATAAGTGTCAAAAATGACTAAATTCACGCTTCAGATGTGACACACACATTTTCTTTCCAAACCCACCCAATGTCTATTTAGAGCGTGATATTTCAGTAGTCTGGTTTTATATTGAACTTATTTTTGTCTGGTCTTCAGAGGTCTTATAGGTAGCCTTACGTATATAGATTACCTTTATAGATGGCCTTTTAAACATTAATTAGGTACCTTTACACAAAGTCAAGATTGTACAAAAAGTGAAGACACAAGCAAAGTAGGTATACCCAGTAAGCAACTGACATCACAGGTCCACTTGGACTATTCATGGAACAGTTTGCTGCAATTATATTGTTATGCTCACTTCGCCTCTCCGTTCATTTATCAACCTATTCACTCTTGCTGTTGGTCTCCACAATGGACGTAGTCGGTTCAAATTCATCTCTTTAAAACGCCAATAGGTTTTCAACGCTACCTTATACTTTTAATAGTGATGTGATTGTGGAAAGCTCTTCGGTGGTTCTGAATACAGACAATTTTGGTGATAAGTGAAAATGTCCTCTGTAACTTCGAACGCAAGTATGCGTAGCGTCTACCGAGTATCAATTGGCTTACGGCGGGGATTGAAATCATTTCGTTTCACGGTATTGTGCCCTGAACCCGTAGAATTATAAAATGTCGGTGCTTGATCACTCGTGCTATTTCACTCACTCACCCTGAGAGAGAAAAGGATGACGCGAGTAAATTATCATCAATCGTAGTATTTAAATATCCTTTTTTTCGCGAGTTTACCTTGTTATTGTCTAAGTCCTTTTCGTGACTGCCATCGTTCGCACTTACCTGTGAGATCATTATTGACACGAACATTGAAAGCATTTCCTTTCGAAGACACTCAAGGCCGTTTTTAGGGGCAATAAAGACTAAGAAGGCCCTATATTACCGTTGCTTTGTCGTTCATTTCGCATAGCATGCCCAAAGTAGAAGTTTAGCAGGTACAATCAGATAGAGATAATCTAGGTTTGCAGCGTCTGCTTCCATTGCACACAATTGAAATCGAAATTTAAGCACTTTTAGACTACTTAATAGACTTGGGAACTCTATAGACGGGTGAACCTATCGCCTAAAAGTCCATATTACAAATGATATCTATGAATGACACGACTTTATCGCTTGTATTTGTCTGATTCCCAAATTCTTCCACAGTCTAAGCCCACGGTGGCGCCAGTTCACCCCTTCGACCCACGCTCGGATGCCGAAGAACTGCGCAAGGCTATGAAAGGATTCGGCACGGATGAGAAGAAAATCATCCAAATACTGACAAAACGCTCCAACGAACAGCGGCTACGAATTGCTTATGAGTTCAAGACGTTGTATGGAAAGGTGAGTGATGTTTTTAAATGATAGGTGCCGTGGTGATAACTCGAACTGCTGATGGTACGCTTACCATCAGCAGTTCAAGCAGCAGTTCGAGTTCGAGTTCGAGAGACGGCAACGTCGCTGACGTTGCCGTCTATAGTGGAGCATGGTGGCTTGAAGGATCTTATTTACCTAAATAAAAGGGTAACGGAGAATGTCATAAGTCAACATGCATACATAACATCAACCCTAACGACATTTGCTGTTAACACTTAATAGTGGATAGGGTGGTCATCTTGGGCGAGCGCTTTACTAGAAACTTTTCTCTAGGTATTCATATCGGACATAAACATATTGTTATAGCATAATTGCCACAAAACATTATAATGAAATCAGCTGCCAGTGTCTGTATTCCCACTTTTATTAAGTATAGAGTTGTAGATCTCATCCTTCCCCAGGCAAGACTCGAGGTCAAGAGCTGACCCTGAGATGGTGGTAGCTAGCCAGCCTGACTTAAATAAAGTCCTATCACCAACCAAACCAACCACACACTTGTACCCTCTGAGGATCGCACCCGGGACCATATTAGACCACAGAGGCGGTTAAAATTAATTATCAACCTAATTATGTATCTTATCTACTGTTAGTCATTGCTCATCTAAACAAAAAGCTTCTAAACTGATACAGTGTTTGCTGTAGAATGGGCCTGTTTCTAGGGCGTGTCATGTGATTTTATCAGTGTTTACCGTACTGTACAGTTTAGAGAGAAAACATGCCATCCCATATCCAATAGAATTACTCTATGTAGTCAACGTAATTGCTCTATGTCAAAATACATGTTGCATAGATCTTGGCGTTTTACTGGGTAAAAACCTATAGTATTTAATAATTTAAAAAGCGTTGTAAGTATTGAATGAATATACCCACATTACATACAGTAGGTAAGTAAATTGCCGCACATTTTTCTATTAGTTGATTGGTCTACGTTACCACTAAGTGGCCATGAAAATGTTTTACTGAATTCGTGAAATTCATGTTGAAGTAGGTGTAGCAATTCGCGCCATATTTGGCTTCGCGCGACTTGTTTAATTCATTCTTGTTTTATTGGGTTGACCACGCATACAGACTTGGTGTAGGTTCTAAATCAAAATATTATACCTACTATATTACATAATTAACATAAAAAGAATAATCAATATGTGAGCATATTTCCAAGGTCTTTTCTAACTACTGACCAGGTATAAAACATATTATCAAACGATATATTTGTTTTATTTATCAAACGATATAATATGTGTACTCAAATGTTTATTTTGTTTCCTACTTTATAGTAGGAATGAAAAAAAAACAAAAGTCCATACCGATAATAAATTGGAAGGTATAATATATACCTTCCAATTTATATAATTATAAACCGCTGAAAGGCATGGACATAAATATATTAATGTTACATTAGATTATTCCCCAAAATAAGCAATGCTTGTTGTATGGGATCTAGATTACGGATAGAACACTTTAAAACTTTTTTTAATACAGCTTATCATGCAATACAATACCTAAGCACAGTACATATACCTAGTTACCTTGTGGTATGACATTAGGAACAACATAGGATTCTTTTTTTCAGGTATCATGCAGGCTAAGCTGCGGGCATAAACTTACTGGTTAGCTTTCTGTACTCGATTAAAATGTGACATTTACCACGGTTCCCGTATGATATCACGATCGATCCGCGAAATACTTTCTCCCGCATTTTTGGCACATGTCCAAATGCGACAAATATTTCTGTCAGCGTCTACAAACATACAAAAAAAATAAAGGTTTCTAAATATACAACCTGTAACAGAATATGTGTACTATGCCGAAACGGGGTTATCCGACCCGACTCGTGGAACAACGTTTGTTTTACGACTTTTTGAATTTTGGTTCAAAGTTTTTGGTAAAACAAGATCAAAGTTCTGACACCAACAGCCGGTTTTTTGAGTTGAGACTACCCTAAAATCAGCTGTTTCTTAACTCGCGTCAATGACCTCAGCTCTAGACAGATGAGGCAACATAGCAGAAGGTCACAATCACAAAGAACGAAAAGCGCTTTCACTAACAGAGGAAAATCGTCGAAAAGCCTGGGCTGCTAATGAGACAATCGATTACTAGAAGGTTTAATTTGTCAAATCAATAATAATTGTATCTACCTATCTGTTAGCTAAAATACAAAATAATCGTTCCTATAATGTACTTTTGTTCGTCTAATATAGCATTTATCGTCTTTCTGTAACTGTAGGTGCCTATGTAATTTATCAATGTGTATGTTCTATCTAATAACCTACTTTCACGAGATGACTCCAAGTTCTCACTAAAATTGGTTCATCTGTCCTTAATACTCTTTGACACAGACAATTGCACCAACTGATACCTACCTACCTACATGCATAGTGCGGTAAAGGAATAGGGTCGTCACTATTTATTGTCATTGAGAAAATGAAAAGATTTGTATGGGAAACTGAAAATGGGAATTCACTATTATCTCCCCACCACAACAAATACTTTTCCTGGTCCGAAAAGCCCCCCCACTGCTTAGTACACATATTCTGTTTCACCTTGTATTATTCGAACGAATTAATGTCTATTTTTGAATTGAAATAACATCTTGAACACTTGAGTCTACATAGTAATAATGGAAAATACTATATTTGGTGTTACCTAAAAAGCAGTCTTAAAAGTCTCCTAAAACTTACCCAAGCACATTTTTTTTAAAAATTTTAGTAAAGTATATCCCTTATACCTTCAGTTTGAATCTCGTTCTAATTTCGGCGTTTTATAGTTTTAAGTATAGATAGGTATTTGGCCATTTTTTGTTGGTTAGGTTGTGAAAAGGTTTATAAATAATCTATGGTATATAATCTTTCGAAAAAAAATCGCTAATTATTCTTGAGATCCACAAAAAATAATATCTGAAAACAAGTAATAAAAAAGCTTGTCTTTTTAGGGTAAATATAGAGCTCATTCAAAACAGTCGAAAGTATGCTTCGCGCTATGTTTATTCAGTTTTCAGCCAAGAACATAATGTCGCTATGCAAACGCACACGTAATCTCAATTACGGTGTACCCGAACTCTTGACGATATATATTTCTTATTATGGCTATGGGTACTCCCAGCATTGGATATTGAATAGGTAAATTACAGTTATTTAAAAAAAAACATACCAGAAAAGAAACGGTATTTATTGCGTATTTTACGGCACTATGTATGGACCAAGTCGGGATAAATATATGTTTAAATATGCGATGAATACCCGTTTTTACGTAACAAGCCGAGAAAACCTGGAAAGAGAAGAAAGCTCTGAGCCTAGGCAATCATCGATTTCTATCTATTTTCTTATTATACAGAACAAATTTCATTTACGGGCTATTTTGACGAATTCGTTATAATACATTTTAATGAATTATTGGTTAGCTTTTGACATATAAGCTTGTCCAGCTCTAGGTCAAAGATTGGATGTGGACTACGAGCTTTCTTCGAAGGCTTTGGCTAACCCGGGCACCGTCGGAACACGTCAAATCGTATGGCGCCGGGCTTCGGCAGGTTGCTAGCCAGGTGAACATTTACTTCCAACAGTGTTGTGAGATAATACTTTTCAATGTTTTCTTTAGGACCTAATATCAGACCTGAAGAGCGAGACCAGCGGTAAATTCGAAGACATCGTGGTCGCGCTCATGACGCCGCTGCCCCAGTACTACGCCAAAGAGCTCCACGATGCCATTTCGGGGATGGGCACGGATGAGGACGTTCTTATAGAGGTCATGTGCACCATGACGAACCATGAAATCGCCGTCATCAAGCAGTCTTACACAGCAAGTGAGTATTTTTTAATGTTTGTCTGGGATGGGAGTCGAACCCATAACCTAGACCGCAAAAGGCAGAGCTACTAGCAACTAAGCTGTGTGGCCTGTCGTGGTCTTATCTTATCATTCTCCTTTAGTGAGAATGGCACTGGCACAATATGTTTTCCTCATGTTATGCTTGTTTTTATCAACTCTGTATTCAAATTCTGACAAAGGAATGGTGGCTTTGTGCAAAAGAGTTTTGTGCATGATTCAGTCACCTGCTTGCTTAGTTTGGGGCAAGATGGCGCTGTGTGAACTGTGAAATTAATGTTCTATAAGAAATCGTTACTACTTATCATTCTGTAATTCAAGCTCATATAAACAGACATACGTATAGTAGTTAATAGTAAGTATGTTATGCCTAGACTGCCTGTGGTTTTGTTCGTGTATATTATCAAACTCACCACTAACTTAATGCCGCGATAGCAACGGTCACCTACAAAAAATATCATGAAACTGTCGTTAATATAAAATATTTTCCGCTTTTATCAAATAAATATACCTACCTATTTTATAATTTCTGAGTAAACACTACTTAATATATAAATATAGTATTGTCACTCTCTGTGTAGGCACCTACTTATCTGTAGTATATTTTTATATTTTACTTTTAAACATCCGGGATGTTGCTCCAGTCATCCCCTTGAAATCTCTTATTCTTACTTTCTGAGTACACCACTACACTACGAATGGAAGCTATCCTGAAAATTTCAAGAGTCTGATACCACTGGTTTGGGATGCATCGATTGTCAGATTAATATAATTCGATTTGTCAATGTCGCTACGCAGACATTGTGAAATAAGCACAAACATTTATACAACCACTAACTAAAAATAGCACTTACACTTACTTTTCCTCATTGGATTGGATGTTATCGAGCCTTGAGGATAGACGCCCACGGGCCTGCTACGGAAAATGAAACATTAAACCCCTTATTAGTAAGAACTAAGCTAGAATTGCAAGACGCATGTGATTATCGTTAATACGTTCCTGCCTATTAATCCACACCAGGTAGGGTTGGCAAAACAGGTTTTCTTCCACCAGTCTCGTTTATCAGAGGCGTTGATCTTAGCTTCACGATTCTTGACTGGACTTCACAATCTTCAAATAGAAACACAGCCACAGAGTTATTCGGAGCAATACCTTTTTCATAATTACTAAACACACAGATAGCCAGATATAACCGCCTCTATGGTCTAATGGTTCCCCCACCCATCTCAGATCCCGGGATCGATCCCCAACGGGAGAACAATATTATGCTTGTTTTGGTTGATGGTAGGACTTTGTTTCAGTCCGTCTGGCTAGCTACCACCTATCTCACCTAATTCTGGCGCCATAACAACAATTATAAAATTGTTGTGTTCCGGCATTTAGAGGTAAGTAGTTCCGCAGACTGTTGAGGATTCCGGGTGAAGTGTGCTTCCATCTTCGGGCTTATCATGACTTGAAAATCAAGTGAGATGAAGGCAAAGCACTTCGCCGTCGCACAATAAAAATAAAAAGATAGGCTGTAGTGTTGGTTTAACCAAGGTCACCACATTTGTTTGTGCACCGTAAATATCTTATTCAATCGTTATGGATTGAGAAAGAACAGTGCCAAGCAATTGCTAAATGATTGGTCTCTTCCAAAGCAATCCATTCGTTTTAGGAAGAAGTTCCACCCAATGCTGAATATCTCCTCCAATACACGTGATCCTCGATCTTCTGCCCTCTGCATGCATTTGGTCCCCGCTACTTAGACCAGATTATCGGTTCAACTCATACGTTTTCCGCCCACATTTCTGTAACGAGGTCTCCATTCAATAACTCGTGTAACATCTCTCGTCTGGTTTTTGGCAAACGTGGCCAGTCCTCTTCCAATTCCTTTTGTATACAAGTAGTTTCTATTTTCGTGTATACCTTTAACAGGGATTGCTAATCCAGGCTAATATCAACTCTTCGTAGCTGTCTACTATTGGAAATGCATAAGCCATGCAGTGCCATCAGTACTATAAGAGATAGTACTGATGGCACTGCAGGGTTTTTATTTAAATCTTATACTAAAGATTTATAAATGCACAAAAGAAACGCTGCTTATCATTATTTTCGCCTTGTCTTTCTCCCGTTGCGTCGGTGAAAGGGATTGTTTCTATTCTCCTATGTCACACGGTAGAACATTCTGGCTTACTTAACTTCAAAAATAGATATACCTACCTAAAGGGTTTTAAAATGTAAGTAACCCTAAAATAACATAAGTTTGTCCTAAACGACTATTGATTCCTACTAATTCTATATGCGTTTTCAATAACTCGTTAAAAACGTGCTCTCAGGTTCTCAGTTCATATAACCCACGATCTTCTGTCGCTAATGAATTGTTTCCGATGTGTGATGGTCTCAATATGAGCCGCTTGTGCCAATGTTTCTCGATTTTGCGCTGTAATCGTATTACACGCAAGGTGGTCTTTTGGATGAAACATTCTGAGTCTTGCAGCGTTAAAAAAGTAGAGCCCAGTTCAGAAACACAATCAAACACTCAAAAACTGCGTCTGCACCACAGGATTAATAATAGCAACTACTGGCAATTCCCGAATTTGATTGAAAACACATAAAATTGTTTCGACAAAGTGGGTTTTTTTCGTGATAACAATAATACCTATTAAATGTAAATAATTATACCCACACAATTACGCACGGCACGACCTGGTGCCAAATTCCTACGCTTTCAAGATAAGATAGTAATGTAGTGTTCGAAAAATACGTCTGAAATGTGTAAATGTATAGGTGGATTGAGACTCTAGATGATCCAGATCATAAGAGTTTATTTTATCTGCGAAATACGGTATATTTTTTATTAAAAAAAAATTGTGCACGTATCATGATTGTAGTCCTTTAAAACAAGCTTTGCTTTATTTGGGGCTGGATCGCGCTGTCTGAAATGACATATACTAGGTATATCAGTTTAAATAAAGATAAAATAATATAGTTGTGATAGAATAAACTTCTGATCTAAAGCTACACTCATTATTACGTCAGATTTCATTTATAAGTTATGAATGCTCGTGAAGTGTTTTTTTATTTTTTTACTCGCGACGGGGAGCGCTTGGCCTTCATCTCACCATTAGTTATGAATGCTCGTCTTTTCTTCAATAAAATCTATGTTCGTTATCCTATGATAACGTTTTCTTCAACAAAATCTAAAGATGATAACGTAAAGATGAAAGCCATTGAATACCAGACAACTGAAACAGCGCCATGTAACTTTGGCTATTCAGTAAATTTAAGAAGATAAGAGAAAGAAGAATGAGATGAGCCATCAAGATAAGATAGAGCGATTAAGATGGGCCATCTTTTCACATAGATTTGAAATTTACTGTATATTTGACAATCCAATACGTACTAGATTTATTTTGTCCATGGTACTAGGTACCTACTTATACATACTATACTTAAACATGATGTATTTTCTCTATTTATTTCACAATATGGGCTATTTCTACCCGCTTTGAGAAATAGACCAAGTTACTGATATCACATCTAAAACAATCGGTCATTACACTTTGCGATTTCATAGCTATTAGTGATCGCAAAACTATTCGTAAGCGTTGAGTCATCTCATCACAATCACTCAGAAGGCGGAAGCCTTGCCAAAGGCTGGGTGACGTCAGAGCAAACCTTTTAGGGAAATGTTCTGTCGAATATCATTCCATATTCCAATAACATTCCAATAATAAGCCTCAAATTTTGTTTTTAAGTTGGAAGAGGTCATCATTCACAGGTCGACAGATTTTGTTTATTCTACTACGGGATTTTTTTTTAGAATGTAGCAGATTTTTTTTTTGTATACATTTGTGAAGGCTGGGATGTTCTTGTTGATAATTTAATGTAATTCTTAGTAAGGTGGACCTGTTTGTGCGTGGCTAAAGTAGGTAATAAATAAAATAGATACTATCTGCTAGAGAAAGGTGAATCTTTTTGCTGGCGGCTAAAGAAATAAACGAAAGATCCTTGCTCTATCCGGGAGTTGATTGATTTCTGTTTTTAGACGACTGGAAAGTAATAGTCAGACTGATTCTTGTGAGTGATTACTCAGCGAGATTAAAAACTTATGCTTAGTTTTCCTCATTTTGTTTCCTTATCTTTCCAGTATATGGGACTTTACTTGAAGACGATTTGCGCAGCGACACGTCAGGCCACTTCAAGAGGCTCATGACTTCCTTGTGCATGGTATGTATTTGAAACTGGTCTCTGTAGATTTGAGTTTAGGTAGTCTATGACATGTTGCCAGCGCCGAAATTGATGTACGCCAATCTGAATAAAACAAAGCAGCCAATGTTTAAAACATGTGTAAAATGCGTAATGTTTTATATTGAATAGACTCGACGACCGCTAATCACGACTTTACCTATGATAAACCTCTAATGAAGTGGATGAAAAGAAGCCCAATTGTTTATATTATGTACCTATAGTTTATTTTTTTTTCGACGCGGATTTGCAATTGTCCTATTCTGGAAACAACTTTAAGAAATATACAACATTTATCAATAAACTGTACATTGAATCTAACTATGTACAAAGGAATCGGTCATTATTACTTTAAGAATGCATTTAGCAATACATTTCTATGATATAAAAATAAACAAGCCTCACAGCTCAGTTGGTAGTAGCTCTGCCTTCTGCGCTGTAGGTTGTGGGTTCGATTCCCACCCAGGACAAACATTTATGTGATGAATATAGATGTTTGTTCTGTGTTTGGGTGTTGTATTGTATGATAAGTATGTATTTACAACAACAAAAAAAGTATCTATGTATTCTATCCGTAATCTAGTTCCCATATTACAAGCTATGCTTAGTTTGGGACTAGATAGCGCTGTGTGAAATTAGTGTCCTGTAATATTTATTATTTATTTTATATCTAAATATTAAAACAACTGTGAAATCGCAGTGGATAGCTCTGTATCCAGCTTGATAAGCTGGACGGATGTATGCATGCAAATTCTCTCGCAAGGTTGCTGGTTGCTGTATTATGTAAATACCTATAAAGGCACATGCACGCGCATGAAGTGCAATGTACTTGGATGCCGAGCTGTGGCCTATTTACACACAGCACTAACTGTAAATACCATATTGTATTCGTGTTTTTCTGTTTGTCAAATTGTTTCATTGTGTGTATTCTATTTTTCTATAGGTTTTCGTTCTGTTATGTTTATGTATGAGTGCTCTAATTAAAGTTTGGTTTGATTTGTTCGGCTAAAATTATATCGTGTGCCGATTGGCCGATAAACCTCATGACGAAGATTCGATTTTTTTATTTTATTTTTATCCCATATTCGAAACCTTACAGCATACATACATACCAATATTATAATTAATTCTAAAGGGTTTGTTTGTTTGCTACTCTTTCACAACTTAACGATTGAATGGGTTGATTAATGAAATTAGCAAATTAAAAAATGATTCAAAATCCCCCGCCTGACACATATCTAATGAACCTAGTTCGATATCATAGTAAAATCAATTTAGTGGGACATAAACATAGTTCTTCTTAACTCGTTCCCTTTTTCCTAGATAAATATATAGATATAATATTCTCGAACACTCGCGTTGTTTTTGTTTTTCATAAATGTTGAGTTGGCTCTTGACATCCGAGTTGGTATAGCTCTAGGAAAAGTTTAGGTCTACGATCGAGCGAGCTTTTAGCAAATGGCGCTTCACTTCACTTTTGTTTCAGGGTAACCGATCAGAAGACTTCCATGTCGACCAAGAAAGGGCCAGAGAGGATGCCAGGAGCTTACTGCAAGCTGGTAAGTCGCATTTGAAACGTCACTCGGCACTTACATAATAGTAAAACGCTCAGGGCATTCAAAGTTAAAGTCAAAGTCAAATATATTTATTCAGTAAGATTTTTTAGGATCATTTTGAAACGTCAAATCTACCGCCTGTTCGGAATCGCGACCAGCACACAAGGAGAAAGGCAAGAACCTCGGGCTAGTTTTTTTTTTTTTCATGATCCATTACAATAGCTTAAAGTTATCTAATACTAATTACAATTTATTCACTGGAGCAAATTCATTCTTTTTAATGCCAGGCTTTCTTATCTTCTAGGTAATCTGAAATTTTATAATAAGCTTCCTATATAGCTTTTGTTTTCCAAAATTTTTTATGTCGCCATAATAACACTTCTTAAAAAAAGTTATTGTGTTCCGGCATTTAGAGGTAAGATAGCCAGTTCCTCAGTTTGTTGAGAATTCCGAGTGACGCCTCCACCTTCGGCCTTATCTCAACTTGTTACCAGGTGAGATGAAGGCCAAGCGCTTACCCGGCATACAATAAAAAAAAGGTTATTTAAAACTGTGTTGCAGCACAACAGCCTGGCCGATATACAATCTGATTAAATATTTTTCAATATAGGAAGTATAATAATAATGTCTTTGATAGTAACCTACGTCAGTTCTCTAGTTTCCTATTCTTCTAGTTCTGTTGTTTTAACTTCACGCAATGATTCATAACGGTTTGATAGTCGGAGCATCTTTGTGACGTTTGGGTATTTACGTATATTAACTGATGAATGAATCATATCTTGTGTGAAATCTTGGGCAATAGTAGTGATTCAATGTGAGTGCGTACACGATGTAGATGTACTTGTTATGTTACTCATGAACATTTTAAGTATCCTGACTAAGTATTCGACCTACGAAGTGTAGTAAAGAGTGAAGAACATTCAATTTGAAAACAGAATGGATAAAAATTTTGAAACGTTACGTTTATGTTGTGGTTCTTTAAGGAGGTTCAATACATTTTCAAAGGCATCATCCATTGAAAATTCTTTATAGCAACTTGAAGGCCCCTGAGTACCACTGAAATGCTAAATTGTGTTTGCATTGATAAAAATAACCTATAATTTTATATGTGTTTTATGAAGAAGTAAATCGCTGCAAACAAAGTTTTACCCTATCCAATTGCACCGGGAAAAAATCGAATCGGACATACCATGTCGAAATTATCGATAAACTACGTATATAATAGTGGTACTACTGGATATTCCAGCTCACTTGAAGACGCACAATGGGTTAGGTTTATCTGACTTGAAAAAAAACGCCTAAGCATAAATAAGCTTACATAACGAGACTGATGCTAACGAGAATCCAGTGTATTCACAATTATTTTACCTCTGGCTGTATATATAGTAGTATGGAAATTGTATGGAGCTCAGGGGTCAAATAACTACGAACTGGCCTTGCAAGCATCAGTGTCAGAACTCGCCCATTTTAAAAACCGAAGGTGGAAGCGCACTTCACCAGGGATCCTCAACAGACGGAGGAATTGGCTATCTTACCTCTAAATGCCATAACACAACAAATATAATTGTTGGCTATGCCTTCATACTCAGGTAATATGGTGGTGGCTAGCAGGTGAACTAACCGACTACAAAACAAACCGAGCACAAATTTTTATCCCCCAGGTATTGAACCTGGGTTTACTTGATATTGAGGGATCTTGGATTGTGGATGTAATTGATTTTTTTATACAACTAAAGGACGGAACAAGCAAGTAGCCCACCTGATGTTAAGTTCATCTCTTGCCTATAACAATGCCTTACTGCGTAGGTCACATCCACAAAGAACGTAGACTTACACGGTGCATTGCGCCCGTCAACTTTGAAACTTAATTATATGTAAGACCTGATATACCTGTATCCGTCGCGGGTTGTGAATTTTTGTGTCATTATAACATTTGTAAATGTTGTGACCAAGTGCAATCACTTGAAATATGTACAAAAAATGTATAAAGGTGCTAAGCCTCGCGTGCCCGTTATTTCACCGACAACCATACCCTTCAAACCGGAACACATCTATACTTGGCGGCAGAATTTTTTTTTTTTTCAATTCAACTCAATTCAAATTTATTTATTTTTTTACCGATACTGTCCCACTGCAGAACAAAGGTCTCCCCCATATTCTTCCAAGACTTGCGGTCATCCGCCGATTCCCACTAGTCCGCGTTAAAAGTGTAGCTTTGCTAGCGTTGACGGGTGCCACGCCCTGGGGACATTCGGGATACGAAGAATATCCTGGTGGCCGAACCCCACCGTCAAACAAAACCGATCTCTAATTAAATATAATTGTGTTATTTCAGGTGAGCTTCGCATCGGTACGGACGAGTCCGTGTTCAATTCCGTGCTATGCTCGCGCTCTTTCCCGCAACTAGCTGCTGTCTTCCAGGAGTATCACTATCTCACCGGACACGATATCGACGACGCGATCAAGGCGGAGTTCTCGGGCGATCTGGAGAAGGCATTGCGTGCTATTGGTACGTCCCACTATCACTAGTACTTAAAACTGTGATATACCTTGAACCTGGATTTTAGTTTTTTTATTTTTTGTTTGTAAGACAGGTTGTGCTTGGGCTTCATCTCACCTGATTTTTCATGTTACGATAAGGTAGGCCTTATATAGGTGGAAGCGCACTTTATCCGGAATCCTTGATAAAATGAGGAACTGGCTTTCTTACCTCTAAATGCCGGAAGAAAATAATTTATGAATTGTTGTTATGGCAACAGAATTAGGTACGATGGTGGTAGCTAGCCAGTTGGACCAACAAAGTCCTACCACCAACCAAACCAAGCATAAGTGCAATAACTAACCCGGGACCTCTGGATTTGACACCTGTAGACCATTATAATATTCGTGCGGAAAAATAGACGAAGGCAAGGATTTCCATTCTTTACCAGTATTCATGATAAAGGTAGAGGCGAAACGATGTGTTCGGCACAATGGAACATTTACAAGGTACGGGTTGTAGCCAGCCGTACGTCTGCTAGTCTGGTGGTGGAAAGGGGATGTAGGGATTAGGTCAAAGATATCGAGCGCACACTCGCCGAAGTGGAATTTATAGAATACAGACAGCCTGGCTACCCGCCGTCTATATTCTAGGCTCTGCAAACTACTTTCTTCGTTCAACGCCTCAATAGTCCCTTATAATCGAATATAAGACGCTCATAATCGGTCTATACCTGCTAAGCAAAATTTATACTCACGTCATGTGACTGTTGAAACGGTTAGTAAAATATATATATATAAATAATACAATAAATAATGCATTGAACATATATTTTTTCAAGATGGAGGTCAACGATGCTGCGCTTTTTATATCATAAGTGTAAATTATTGTTATTCATGAATGTTTTGATCAATAAACATGGTTCATTTAGAAATAATTCAAGGTATCAAAGTACATTTTCGTAATTATTGCGTGGAAATACTGCCAAAAACATTGCGCTACACAGAATAAATTATACATTGAAAATTTCATTTTTTCAAGATGGAGGTCAATGATGTTACTGTGCTCTTTATATCATACGTGTAAATTATTGTTATTCATGAATGGTTTGCTTAATAAACATAGTTCATCTGTTAACAACATTTCTCCTAACCAACCAACCAATCAGGGTCAGTCTGAAAACCAGCGTTGCACCTCACTTCGGGACGGTGCAACATAAAGCTGAGTCTGGCCCATTTTGGCACACACATCAATTTATTTCTGTGTATACCTTCGTTTTTTTTGTAAACCTGTATATATTTTTATTTATGTTTAAATTGTGATTGTTATTATTATTGTAAACCACTGTTCCTATTTCTTTGTGTCAAATAAATGTTATTCTATTATATTCCTAACAAGGTTGCTTCGAAGAAATCGCTTTTAGCAATGGCCGCCAATTGTACTATTGTACGTGTTGTTCTATAGTATTATTTCTGTGTACAAAAAAGTGTTCATTCATTCATTCATTCATTCATTCATAAGTGATAAATGTTATCTGTTTATAAGTAATGCAAGGTATCAAAGTACATTTTCGTAATCCGCTCCCGTTTAAAACGTCGATTCCCCCGTTTCCAGTGAAAGTGGTCCGCAACAAGCCGCTATTCTTCGCGGAGCGCCTGCACAAGTCGATGAAGGGCCTCGGCACCAACGACCGCCAGCTGATCCGCGTGATGGTGACGCGATGCGAGGTCGACCTCGGGGACATCTCCGACATGTTCCAGAGCAAGTACGGGGAGACGCTTCAGAGCTGGATTGAGGTAAGAACATTCTTATAATACTTAGTTCAAGGTTGCATTTGGAAATTTTGACGAAATTTACAAATGCAACATTGAACTTTTTAAGTATAACCTGTTTGGGTCCTTAGGTTACTTAATCAAACCCATATTGTGATGTTATTTTTGTATGTAGATAAGTATTATTCATTTCAGTATTTCAGTATTATTCATAACAAGCCTCATAGCTCAGTTAGTAGCAACTCTGCCCTCTGCGCTGTAGGCTGTGGGTTCGATTCCCACACAGGACAAACATTTGTGTGATGAATATAGATGTTTGTTCTGTGTTTGAGTGTTGTATCATATAGTACGTATGTATTTACAAAAAGTATTCTATCCGTAATCTAGTTCCCATATTACAACCTATGCTTAGATCGGGGCTAGATGGCGCTGTGTAAAAAAAAAAGTCTTGTAATATTTATTTATTTATTAATTTGTTATTATTATTTTCGTTGTCGCCATAGCGTTACTGTTATGACAATGTAAAACTTAAACTTAATGAATATATAAAAATCTCTCTGGATCATTGAATTTGTTTGAGTGCCCAGCAGATAGATTCTAGTATTTTTTGGAGTTGATCACAACCTCCTATTCCTATTGGACCAATAGGAAGAAAGCGATTTCTTTTTCTAGCGGTTGCTGCTGATCAAAGCAGGTAGGAAAAGATGCGGGTTCAAGTCCCGTCGCGGGTTGTGAGTTTTTGTGTCATAACATTTGTAAACTATTGGTACCCTACCAACCTGTAAAGGTAATCGGGGGTCTTTTTAATTGCTATAATCGTTATTTTGAACTGACGATCTTCCTAAATTATATAAGAATAAAATAAACTTTCAAAAGTATCATAAACCTGTATTAAACTTTTTTTACAGGGCGACTGCTCCGGCCATTACAAGAAAACTTTCCTGGGATTACTGGGTCTCTACTAGAAAACATAACTTACAAACAGTACAAGTACTCTCAGGTGATACTTACACCGTCTCTATGTGGGTTTACCAAGATTATACTGTAGTAAAATACTACGTACAACTATCAAAAATACGATTGTAATACATTAGGTATGTTTGTAATGCAAGATGGTATTTGGAAGAGTAATGTAATCTCAAAAATCATAAGCTTAGCACTGAAAGCCGCCTCTGTGGTCTAGTGGTTCAACCCACCGATTTCAGATCCAGAGGTTCCACCCGGGTTCGATCCTCAGCTGGAGCAATATTGTGCTTGGTTTGGTTGGTGGTAGGATTTTGTTTAAGTCCGCCTGGCTAGCTACCACCATCTTACCTAATTCTGTCGCCATAATAACAATTCTTAAAAAAAATGCTGTGTTCTGGCATTCAGAGGTAAGATAGCCAGTTCCTCAGTTTGTTGAGGATTCCGGGTGAAGTGCGCCTCCACCTTCGGCCTAACTCAACTTGTAACCAGGTGACTTGAAGGACAAGCGATTGATTCCCCGTCGTAAAAAGAAAAAGGCTAAGTCCGCAGTTCTCATCCGGGAATCACACTCGCTAAGATGATGGTTCCCTGGGAGAACCGAAACATAGTTTGTGCCTTCAGCAACTATCGCATACGTGATTAAACCCCATGTTTATAAATGTATAATGATACTCACGCGTGATTTTAAAGTGAAATCTTTATGATATCCAAACATGATTCTTGTAAGACAAGTGGTTTTCCAAATCGGTCTGGCATGTACAACAGCTTAAATTCATTTTTACTCTAAAATAAATACAACTGCTGTGTATATTGCGCGGTAACATTTTGTGTTGCGCGTCAATTATGATATAACATTTGTCGTTTCGTACATTTTGTGTCAGTCTTATAGCCTAGCTTTTACATATAGCTCGTAAGTATTTTTGATAATCGTTTTAGTAATATGAATATATAAAATCGTCGTGTAGCTGACAGACTGACTGACAGTTAATGCACAGCCCCGGTCCTACAGACTTTAAATTTTCAGTAGTGTAGGTGTGGCACTAAGAAAGGATTATGGAAATTTCCCAGAGGAAACAGTAACTAGCGATAGGCGATTGTCAATTTCGCTTCCAATTGATTGCTGTCTTTAACATACCTGATTTATCGACTGTGTTTAATTCATGTTAATCTAAATAATTAAAACAAACAAATGCATGATAATGTGTCTGTTCAATTGTGTCTGCTAATATTACAACACAATAACACGCATGCATTTGTCCTTTTTTTCGGTATTCTGTATTGATTGCATTTCTCGCGTTTTGTTTACTATAAAATATTAATTATATGCGATTTATATACATCTAAATGTTCTTGTGTGAAAGCCACCATTTTTATCTTAGATAAGTTATTTTGATGGGTTATATTACTTATTGTATAAATTTTACCGTCCTTTCATTGGATCTGTTATATCTTATTGCTCTAAAACGAAAGATCTAAATATTGTCTATTTTACTGTATGTAATTATACTTGGTACAGAGTTCAAAACTCAACTGAGCAGCCTTTTTGTCTGCTTATGTGCCTCAAGATAGAAATATATTAATGTATACTTAAGTGCTCTAAAAATATATATTCAATGATGATACTGACGTAAAACGTTGGCCAATGAAACTAACATGATTAAATTATAATCTCACATGACTAAGTATAAAAATTAGTTAAAATGATATTTTGATTTATTATTTTTATTATTAAGAGAAAAAACCTTCCGATATAATTAAACAATTTTACTTCTAAGCTTTTACTCGAACACACTATTCATTTGCTAAAATATTATGTATTTATTTCATGTAACATGTATACAATAAGTTAAAGTAGTTAGAAGTTTAAAAGGTGAGTATGATAATTTACCCACCAGACATAGTTGCATTATCACAGTGAATTACAATTTTACGAAGCCTCAGACAATAATTACGTGTTAATTATCACAATCTTGCCTACAACTCGGTATACTGTGCCATTTTTTTATCTATTTACATTATGAGTACAACTAGTGTATGCAGGCCTACAGCGAAAACAATACCTTATATTATACCTTATGGAATATTATTATATTATTATAAATTACGCTAAACTCTTATTCCAAGGGCATTATGGTTATCAATGTTAAACATTATTGCCTAAAATGTCGTGCTTGAGAAATATTATATACGCTTTTATTACTGTGCTTTAGATGTTGTACGTGACACAATACATGTATACATAAACTGCATCGCGATATAGAGACTTGCTCTTAGTTCGACCCTTATACTTTACAGGCTAGCATTTTAGTTGGACCTTCAAGGGGAAAGGAGTATATTTGATAGAACTTCATGATTTTGTTCTGAATGAGTCTTTGTAAAAGGCATTATACCTTTTAGAAAATAATACGCCTTGCTCGCGATAATGGGGTTAATGGGTCTGACTGAAATGCTATAGCTATGTATTAACTTACATGATAAGTAATATCTACAGTACCTCCTGTATTTACAAAAATAAGAAATGATTAATAATAATGAAAAATATTCAGCGTAATAAAGTCTCATTCATGTAATCTGATTTTCTTTATTATTTTTACGTGTAACATTTAAGCAGAAATAAACGGTTTTATATAACAGTCATGTTGTTTGTATTATCTTGTTGATTATTTTTTATTTTAATAGAGCTGACCCACTTGCACGAAAAACATAAGTTAGGTAAGCTCTTGAAAATTGGATAGGAATAGGAAATATATTTATACATATATATGTTAGTTGGAGTGAGCTTTTCCAAAAGATACTTGCGAACGATCACTTAGCACCGGACTCTGGGATATGAACATACAACCGTAACCGCTAGCAAAAGTCTACGATTCCGTTATCCGGTTATAATTATAAGTAAGTACCTACCGTTGTCCGGTTCCCGGGGAAGAAAGTCATAAATCATTGGTCAGGTAACAGGTAACAGCCAAAAGTCAAAGACAAAAATAATTTAAAATATTGGTAGGATAATTTTAAAACGTTAATCCGACCGCCTATTTGGAATCGCGACCAGTCCACAAGGAGAAAGACTGGTACCTCGGGCTGCTTTTTTTTTTATTGTTCAAATACTAAAATTTTAAGTAGTAGAAGTTGTGAAAGGACTCGTCCGGAGAATTAGTACCACCATAACTATTTCGGCCGCCAAGCAGCGTTGATGTGTTCTATTTCAAGGGTATGGTTGCCGGTGTAATTACGGGCACGCGAGGCTTAACACCTTTATGCCTCAAGTTGACGGGCGCAATGCAGTGCCGAGTAGGCTATGTACTTTGTGGATGTGACCTATGCAGAAAGGCATTGTTATAGGCAAGAGATGCACTTAACACCTGCCCCCTCAGCAAGGGGCGGGGATAAAAATTTTGTCCTCTGTTTTTATCCACCTTCGAGAGCATGTTGTCTCCCGATGGTGGATAAAAACAGGACAAAATTTTTATGCCCTCCCCGTGCTGAGGGGGCTGGTGTGCTGCTTGCTTGTCCCGTCTCCTAGTTGTATAAAAAAAAACCAGTCAGTTAATGCTTCCAATCTTCCAGTCTGGTATTTGTTGTTCAACCTCTGTTTTATAATATGTATTATCTTTATGAAAAAAATAATATTCATTGGTCCAACTCATCGGGATAAATAAGCCCGCGGATCTTGCAAAAATGCTCTTAATCCGGGAACGTGTATTTTAAATGCAGAACGTGACTATACCCGGTTTATTCTTCTAATCCACCGGCTTTTCATAAAATATCAAACATGCCGAATATACCAGGTGAAATCGCAATGTTAATCGAGACACCTTCAAAGCAATTTCTTTTAACAATACGTAGTGATGGATCGACTTCATTCTGGCATAATAAAAGTGTGATATAAACTTATGTCGCCGTAATACTCCGAAATATGACAGAACTCAAACTTACTAACAAGCCTCATAGCTCAGTTGGTAGCAACTCTGCCTTCTGCGCTGTAGGCTGTGGGTTCGATTTTCACTCAGGACAAACATTTGTGTGATAAATATAGATGTTTTTTCTGTGTTTGGGTGTTGTAATATGTATGAATTTACAAAAATAAAAAAGTATATAAGTAATCTATTCGTAATCTAGTTCCCATATTACAAGCTATGCTTAGTTTGGGACTAGATAGCGCTGTGTTAAATTAATGTCCTGTAATATTTATTTATAAACCGAAAGCGCTGGGAAGATGACCTGAAAATGGCAGCCTGAGGTAGGGTAACCCATGACAGAAGACAATGGAAAACGTTGGAGGAGGCCTATGCCAAAAGGCACACCGAGACTAGAGATATTTTATAAGTAAAGTTTTTATTTTTTGTATATTTTTTGCAATTTATAAATTATTTTTCTTATATATGTAGTAATTAGTAAGATCTCGGTTTTTTTTTATTATTATTTATTATTAGGCTTTTATTATTATAATATTTATTTACTGGTTTGGGTATCAGTGTGAGAGAATTAATATTGTGGTAACCATGTTAGTACGTTTATTTGTAGATGGAATACCCGATTAATTCCCGACAGTATATACAGCTACCTAATTACCTACCTAATACCCGTATTTTCTTTAAAATAAAAAACAACAACAAAGAAGATAAAAAAATGTTCAAAGTGTCACTACGAGCAAAATAGAATTACTTACCTACCCTCGAACATCTACGGCCCTTTACACGTACGGAGCAATTCCTTAATTTTTTCAGCGGGTAGTTTTCAAAATAATTATCAAAACTACCGTCTGAAAGGATGATTTGTTCGATATGGTGCCTCAAACGCATTTATCATAGGTAGGCCTTTCCTCATCGCGTAATGAATTTAAATGATTGCGAATGTTTCGCATTTCGAGTAGGAGTAACATCGCGATCTTACGTTTTTGCTTATTTTGCTGCAACAGCTACTTACACAACCGCCTTGGGGTGCGTTGATGAATCGAGTATCAGATATGCAAACAAATGCAGCCAATCAGTCTCGGGAAACTGTGGTCTATGAATCTTATTAATTCTTACAGCGGAAGCGAAATGAAATTAATGCCGATAGAGTTGTCCTGTAACTTTATTTTTGTCTTTTATTACCTGCCTGGTTGCTGTGCTGCGGGTAACTATTTGGCGGCATAAATAATAATAAATATTACAGAACATTCATTTCACACAGCGCCATCTAGCCCTAAACCAACTAAGCTTAGCTTGTAATATTGGAACAAGATTACGGTTAGAAGGCTGTTTTTTTTGTTGTAAATACTCATCATACAATATAACACCAAAACACAGAACAAACATCTATATTCATCACACAAATGTTTGTCCTGGGTGGGAATCGAACCCACAACCTATGCCGCAGAAGGCAGAGTTACTGCCAACCGAGCTATGAGGCTTGCTATATAGGTTTGCTGTAAGAGTAAACTGAATTGAATATTAGGTACCTACGTATAACTACCCCTGCCTTGGTTCTATCTTATGCCTTAAGGTAAAGGGCACAATGCGTTATCGCGATGGCCATGCCTTTAGTAAATAGAACCTACGATGCAAAACTACGAGTCAGTCTTAGTCTCACTTTCATAATGTCCCCTATTCATATCCTATAGGTGACTTGTGCGGTCTTGGTATACTTGGTAGCTTAGATACCTACCATTTTTGTTTGAACCTTCCTTTGAACTCTCCCTTACCTACTCATTACAAAAACTACAAAATCACAACGTACCACAAAACTAGAAAAAACAAACAGAAACAAATATAAATCACCCTCATTAGCCTACACATTTATGGGGCCCATATTAAGGCATGCATTATTGAATCATAAAAAACATTAGGTAGGTGATTTTGTGTGTGATTTTCATAGAATAGGTGCGCGGTACGGGCCTTACTTACTTACATACCTACTTGTAAACAATTTTCTATATCCAACATTGTCATGTATGCTGTAGATGATTGGATCTACGATATCTATACAACAGTTTTGTTGCCTGACATGATAGATTATGATGTAGTAAGTCAGTACCTATGTATTATTAGTCCTATGAAAATTAGACTATCCCACCGAAAGAGTAGAAAAGCTTACTTTACTTTAGATTATGGCAAAATTATTTAGGCACACGACTAGCGCCTGTGACCTAGTTAGAAAACCAGTGCTTTTTTTACAACGCGAAGGAGCTTGGCCTTCTTCTCACCTGATTTTTCAAGTTATGACTAGGCCGATGGTGAAAGCGCTCTTCACCCGGAATTCTCAACCAACTGAGGAACCGGCCATCTCACCTTTGAATGCTGGAACAAAACAATTTAAGACTTGTTGTTAAGGCGACAGAATAAGGTAAGATGGTGGTAGCTAGGCGGACTTAAACAAAGCCCTACCACCGACTAAATCAAGCACAATATTGTACTCCTGGGGTTCGAACTACACAACCGAGGCGGTTATTTGGCGGTGTTGCCACTATCAGTTCTCTTTTGGTTGAATAGTCTAACTTTTATAGTTTATTATGAATAAGGTAAATGTCATACGGTAGGTTGTAATATTTCAAAAACGGAAACTGATCGTAAGTTGTAACATCACAATCTGCAATTAGCAAATAGCTTCCGTCAGTTTAGCAGCAAACCATTACAGCCGCCAGTGAGCTGAATACCTAATTCCATTATTCGGTTATGAACCAATTATCCCCGAGCCAGGATATGCCAGGTTCGGGACATATTTTTTTTCTGGTTTAAAAAGAACATAGTTTAATTCAAGCTTCAATTCAGCTTCTATAGAAAGGTACAGATTCAATTAAAAAAATGTTTTTTTATTTTTTATTAACCTATACTGTCCCACTGCAGGGCAAAGGTCACTGCAGATGGAAAACGAAGTAGAGGCAGGCCAAGAAAACGTTGGCCTGACGACCTGACTGCATTTAACCCGGACTGGTGGGAAACGACGGATGGCAGTAAATAATATTAGATTAGCATTATTAATTTACAAGGCTGCACATTATATAGAGGTATAATGAAAATAATACATATAAATGTTTAGCTTTCTGTTGTTATTTCTAAATGAATTATGAAATTTAATATCTCTTCTGAGTCATCCGTAAGGCTTAAATCGTAGAGCGTAGCAGTTTTCGCATTTCGTAGCACATCTACGAAAAAACGTAGCGAGCGTAGGAATACAAACAAAGTACATTGCATCCGAGCTTATGTACACTTCTCGCCGTCATCGTCAGATAGAGTACCTAAATAAAACTAACTCTATCCACAAGACTTGTGTCGTAAAGGCGTCTAAAATCTTACAATTTTATTTTTATTGCACGACGGGGAAGCGCTTGGCCTCCATCTCACCTGAATTTCAAGTTACGATGAGGCCGAAGGTGAAAGAGCTCACTCCTCAACAAATAAAGTAAATCCTCAACAGGTTGAGGAACTGGCTGTCTCACCTCTAAATGCTGGAACACAACTTTTTTAGAATTGTTGTTATGGCTATAGAATTAGGTAAGACGGTGGTATCTAGCCAGTTAACGAACTTAAACAAAAGTCCTACCACCAACCAAACCAAACACAATATGGTACCCCCCCTGGGGATCGAACCCGGGGTCACAAGATCTGACACCGATCGGCGAACCACTCGACCACAGAGGCGGTTGCCGTAGATTTGTCCGGCTGTTGCATAGTTCATGACTATTTCGCAATGTCATCGAATATTACTGGTATGTGTTTGCGAGGTACAATATGGTGATTTCTGATTTCAAATGTCGAACCTCATTTTGCAATTATGAAATGTTGACGATCTAACTGGGCAAATGTTGGCTGCAGTTTGTTTCGTTGATATTTCGTAGGCATAATCTTGTTTAAGGTTTCCGTACCTAAAGGGTGCCAACGGGACCCTATTAGTAAGCCTTAGCTGTCCGTCTGTCTGTCAGCGGATAGGTCACATTATGCACAAATTACGTTGAGAGCTTTGTTTGCTTAGGTAATTTTTAACACCCTGACTGCTCCTATACAATGAGTACTTGGTAAGATATTTTGAACACCTTGATTGCTTACTGCAAATTGGTGTTTCGAACTGCGTATATCAAAATATTTATTGTTTTGACTACTATGGATGCTCATATTAATTTGACACTGACTATACCTATGTAAATAGGCATTATGTATTGTAGCAACTATGTTCTGAGAACAAATACGGGCAAATTCAAATATAGAAAACCAAGCATAAATCTCCAGTAGCTACTTAGTTAGGTAGGAGTACTAGGTTGTTATTTGTATCCAGTTACCTAGAGCTTGAAAACACTCACAAAAAAGAACCCCTGTAATATTTCATTACACTCCCGCCCTCACAAAGCACTTGTAGCGAGTAGACGAAACAAATAGCCCGTCTCTAATAAGAACCGCCCAATTTTCCGGTCCATGTAAAAACTTGGGATAACTCTACCCTTCTTGTGGTTTCTACCTTTTTTCGTATGAAACTATAGCATGAACACTCGCGTTTGCTGTCGGGATTAATAGACGGGCAATAAGGTGTTAATTCAGCGTTTTTATGGGATCATACTTTACGGGACTTAAAATATATCATGTAATCTATATCACTAACACACATGGTGATTTTTTTATTTATTTTTTACTGTACTACAAGGAAGTGCCTTCATCTGACCTGGTGTCAAGTTATGATAAGGCCGAAAGTGGAAGCGCACTTCACCCGGAATTCTCAACAGACTGAAGAATGGCTGACCTCTAAATTCCGAAACACAAAAAAAAAAATGTTGTTATGGCGCCAGACTCAGGTAATATGGTGGTAGCTAGTCAGTCCGATATAAATAAAGACCTACCACCTGCTGGCCATCCCCTTTGCTGATGATAATTAAATCATCAACCTATTTTATTTTTTACTCAATTTGCCTGCGGCTTTGCCCACATGGTAATTAAATTAGTAAATAAGTAGTCGGATAAAGAGTAGTCTATGGTCTTCCCCATGGCGTATACTATATCCCTGCCAAATTTCATAAAGATCTGTTCAGCCGTGACAAGGTATTAAACCAACACATAAACATGCAGATAATTTTAAAATTTATAACATTCAAGCTGGCTGGGTTCAGGATAGCAAGGTGGCAATGCATAATACAACCCAGTGCGCGATGTCAGTGCAAAACATCTTCCCCCCAAATATAATTATAATTAGAGTACATCTGTGTTGGACCCACTCATCACCTCTGATGCAATTTTGTTACCCAGCAGACAGGTCCAGTGACTGCCGAGCTAAGCCTTTGAATCAGATAACTTTGTGAAGTTCTATATAACTACGAACTTTCAATGTGATCAAGAAATAAGTTCTAAAGATCCAATTAAGCGTTACTGCATTAAGATTTTTGAACAGATTTCATTAATTTTGACATAAGCCTCTTTCGACTTACTATAGTTTATTTTCACGTTTTACATTGTGGAGTTAACTTGGCAGGGGTGGGGAAGGGGCCTAGCCGACATCCATCTCTGTTTCTGTTCCTCTCAATTGTATGGGCAGGGGCAGAAAAGCGGGCATTATGTTACGGGCACCTTACCTCTCGTATCCACTCTGGTACACAGTCAGCTAATCATCAATTAAATTAAACATATGCAATTACCAATAACATTTTAGGTCTGCCATTTGACCCGCATTGACAGGCTACCGTTCTATGATTAAACTTGTGTCGGTCTTCTATGGAAAACGGTTAAATTTTTTCCATGAACCGATTAAATTATTAGTCCAGTCTCTTACACTAGTCTCAAACTGAAGGAGAATTTCTCTGTGATTTATATTCCGCGTCCATTACGAGTGTCCACTCTTTGTTTCCCCGTCTCTGCTTGTTTATCCGAAGAACAAGGCTGTATAACCCCATATTATTGAATAAGTGGAGCGAGCACGAGCCGAGCGCTATGCCTTTGTTTGTCGCGGGCACAGTTTGATTTTCGCATTTACGTCAACTTTGCTCAATGTTTGACTTGTTCGGATTTTGCTTTGTATACTTATGCTGATGTGGAAGTAGGAATGCCGTCAAAGGCCTCACTTACTAGGCTGGGAAATTTCACAGACGAATAATATACTACATTCTTTGATTTCCCTTATTTATACAGTTTAAAGTCAATAGGTAGGTACACCTATTTAGGCTTATGTTAGGTTAGAATAAATTTCCCGGATTAATAGCTAATTTTTCAGGGTCCTGACCAATACCTATGTGTATGTGTATAATGTTTCAGCTCAATCCTTTCAAAGTTTCGCTATTGTAATTATTAGTGTTACGTACCTACTTATTTAGGGTATGTTTTGGGTAGCTTGGTTTTTTATAAGCTGTGAAACATGAATTTATTTAATAATGTATTAATTTATAAATACATTAATTATTTTTTGATGTATAATTTATTAATTTATGTTTTTATTTATGTATTTATTTATTAACTTATCGAAATATAACATTACGGAAAAAAGCATACAAAGCGTCATATTTGAAAATCTTATGTCTTGGCTCATTATGTCTTACTCTTATCTGCTGCTTCGTCACTCAAACATAAAAATACTTAGTTAAGATACTTACCTACATTCTCAAAGGGATCAGTAGATTGACCGCAGAATCCAAGTTTGATAGCAACTCATCATTTCTCCATAACAATGGAATTAACTTCTAGGATTATAATACTCAGACGTGAGTGGATTTTGCCCACATTAATCTGAATAATTCATTCATTTGTTTCGGGTTAATTTGTTCCAAACAAAATGTAGAAACATGTAAATATGAGTATTACGAATATTCGTTTGTAAGTAGGATTATTTCTTCATGTAAAGCAGGACATAGTGGCGGCCCCAGCAAGGACTATGGACTTCTTCCTATCTTCACTTGGTTATCGTTATAAGGCGACTAAGGGCTTTCGCGAGGAACGAGCAGCAGCATCCACTTGAGATTACCATTACCACAGCCCGCCTACTATTAACAAAATACGTAAACATGGCATACTTTTGGGGGGAGGTATAGGTACGTTCTGTAGTAGACATTTCGGGTTAAACTGACAATATGATGTGGAGCAGAGGAGAACAAGCAATATATTATTTATTTCCAGGATTAAAAAAGAAAGTCGAGCGTTGGTTAATTATTACCTTATGTGTTTACGGTATAAGGAAAAAAAACAATCGAAAAATAATATCTTACTGGTTGAATTGAGAGACTGAGTATCTCAGCGTTTTAAGTAGAGTATTTTTCTGCTTGCTTTGTGCTTTTTTTTTTATTGATGATGGTCAAGCGTTTGACCATCAGCTTACATGTAAAACAAGTAAAGATGTGGCCTAAGATGGAGCACGCTTGCCTAAAAGGAACCTATTTACTCTGGACTTGGACTCCAAGATTGTACTCGTGCGGAAAAACAGACAAAGGTAAGGAATTCCATTCTTTACCAGTATTAATGATAAAGGTAGAGGCGAAACGATGTGTTCGTGCAAAAGTAAGTTATGTTTAATCTGTAAATATTTCGACCACCATCCTAAGTAAACAGCTACATCACCCAGTGAAAGAGAAGAGACCACCAGTAAAGTAACATGCGCAATTAAAGTTTTAATTTAAATGCACCTCCAGTATTTACCATCCACCTCAAATTGGTAAGTTAACAAATGTCACGAACAGTTGGAAACTTGTAAATGTTCTTAGTCAATGCTTTTACTACCTTATTGAATCCGACGTTTCTAAGGTGAGTTAAATGTTCAATGTTGAGTGGATTGCTCTACAGGAAGTTTGGAAATGCAATCTGTGGCCACTCTAGTTGTTTTAATCAGACATGGAACTAAGCATAATTTTCGGAAATAGGATAAAAATTATGCTATAAAAAAGTTTTCTGCACTCCTACTATACTCATTACTTCTAAATTAAATACATTTTCTAAATTCAACTATGCCAAATCTGCTCCATGCACTCAATTTGCTTAGTAGGTACGGGGTCCAAATGTTTTCTTAGCTTTTACCTTATCAAGGTAATATATATGTTTTTATAATCATTAATCAATTAATAGATTAACTCAACAATGCTATTCAAATAATAATTTACGTACAAATTAACTATGTAGGTACAAGGCAAGAAGTCGGGTTATCTAAGGATTGTTACAAACCGTAGGTATTATACTTATAGGTAACTCAATTGATCCAGACCTGAAAGACACTGGTTGCATTGCCCTGCTTAATAGCAATACCAATTCACTGGCCTAAATACGAGCCAGTCATTGGGTCTCGTCTTTATGCTAATTAGAAATCTAAGTCGCCTTTCATAATTAAAAATTTATTTCTATCTACTCCTTATATTTTCCATCGAAAACTAATTTTAATTTCATAAAGCGAGTGGACCGAAGCTAACAAGAAATAATTTTAAGGCAAACATCTGTCGCTCTGCTGAACGATTCCTCAAATATTTAAGCACAAGATTTTCTTGACAATAGACGATTTTAACGACAAGACGGAGCAGTTTTATTTTTATAATGTTTTTAGAAATATATCGAACGGACGTTTAGCGCGTGCTTTTTATATATAAGACTGGAATTACCAAAATCAGGGTAATGTGGACAAAATTGGAAGCAAAGGCAGACCAAAAAGATGAATATACCATAAAAATCGTTTGAAAATGGGAAGATAATCTATCTATGAGTAATTATATATGATGTTGTATCATATACTTACGCATGTATTTACAAAAAAAAGTATAGCAGTAATAAAAAAAGTATATCTGTAATCTAGTTCCCATTACAAGCTATGTATATTTAATTATTATATATTATATTTTAATTATTATATATATTAATTTAATTATTGTATATTTAAGAGTTACCACTCTTAAATATAAGATAATTAAATAAAGAGGTAGATGTAGAGGACGCGCCCTTTCACTAGGGGCTTCTAGTGAAAGGGCTCGTACGGAGAATTTCTACCACCATACTTATTTCAGCCGCCAAGCAGCATTGCTGTGTTTCGGTTTGAAGGGTATGGTTGCCGGTGAAATTACGCGTACGTGAGGCTTAACACCTTTATGCCTCAAGTTGACGGCGCAATGCAGTACCGTTTAGGCTATGTTCTTCGTGTATGTGACCTATGCAGTAAGGCTTTGTCATAAGGAAGAGTACACTTAACACCAGGTGCACTTGCTTGTCCCGTCTCATAGTAGTATAAAAAAAAGTGAATTTAATGCCAATGTAATATTTATTCATTTATTTTTATATTCATTTAATTGCAAATGAATGATTTAACCGCCGCCCGATCAATTGAGTCACCTATACGGTTTATAACGGTCCTTTGACTTCCCTTGTATGTAAATAGTCAGTTAAAATTATTATTGTACAAATTGTTGATGTATTTTTAAAAATAACTACATTTTCTGCGGTAAAGCGTGCATCCTATATATACCTACATACTGCTTAATAATAAAATATTGGGTATGAATTGAGAAATTACCGACTCACCAAACAGGAGGAGGTTTCTTTTTGGAAAGACGGTTAAAATCAAGCTGAAGCAGACATGCATCAATAAGCATGAGATACTAACACGGCCATCTAAGTATTAAATAAACCTTGTAAGACTTAGGACAGACAGTTTTGTTGATATTATAATTTATAAGGTAGGTAGATAAAGTACATGTGTACTAAGTATGTGTTTCTACAGATAATCAGGTGCCTGCACAAATTCACAAATAATCTTGAATCTTTTTTTGAAGGAATACGTGAGAGGGATCCCCATATAACAGGAAAATATTTGTGCTACTGCCAAGTGTTTGCAGAACCCTTCAGTACCTTGTTGATACAACCACCGGAGACAAAGGCCCAGATGGGTTCCTGTGTTAAAAATAATAAATCCATAGATCTAATTGCTTCACTTTTCTGTATAGGTAACTACGACTGACTAAGTAAATTTCAATTTTCCTTTTTAGATGTTTACTGATCTGATCATGCCATATTATGTTGGAAGTATGGTTTAAGATTCTTACCTATATCGTAACCTATCTAGTACAAAGACAGCAGTCATTGAAATAAGATATGCAACAAAATAATATAACTCAGATTAGCTAGCCCCGTTTCATTTATGTTTCAAAAAAGGCGGCATTATTTTAACTTTCAGTGAAACCGATAAAATGTTTAGAAAAAAGCCGCCATTTTTATTAAAACTAAAACAAAACAGAGTTAGGTAATAGGCCTGTAAGAGGTACTGGTCCACCATTTTTCACGCGGCACATTAATTTTGAACACAGCAGTATCTGAATACTAATCACAGCTTTTAATAGTTATCTAGACTACTAATACCTACCTTTACGAGATAATAAATTAGGTTACGGATATAATACGTGTAGAGGTAAGGTACACTTCTTGTGAACACATATATGTTCATGACATTAATGTTCATCCCGGGTGGGATCGAATCCTGCGGTGCAGAAAACAGTGAGAAGAATAAGAATAAGAATAGTTTATTTGACACAGTAAAATAGTTACATACATATTATACTTATTTATGACATAGTTATTATTGATGATTTATACATTTATTTGTGTTGAACCTACACTAAGATCGGAGTCTTGTGCTGTAGGTCCGCCTTTCCTTCGTGTCTCGGAGTTTCTAGTGGTGAGTAGTACATGTTTTTTTTATTATTTACAATTTCTATTTATTGTTTTATGTTTTAGAAACAACTTATATGTCTATCATTATAAATTAAATTTAAAATTTAATAAAAAAATAAATTAAAGTTAGAATATAAGTACCTACATGCAAGAGTGAGTAGTGTTTTGGTGTGTGAGTTGTTGAGTGTGAGTGGGAGGAGAATGTGTGTGTCAGTGCATGGTGAGATATTCGTTTGTTTGTCCAGTGCTACTACCAACTGAGCTGTGAAACCAGTTGGTCAGTTATAAATACTTAAAGTTGGTATTTCTTTCGATTTTTCTTAGTTTGTGCCGTGTTTTGCAAATCACTGACTTTCATAACATCGTTTGGCTTTTACGGCTAAACGGATGGTGGTCCCCGTACAGCTGACCACATAATGCGATACAAAGGCGATCCGACTGCAATCCCATTCCCCTAGGAAACTGAGCGTGGAGTTTAGAATCAAATTGGAAATGCTACCTATATGTTTCTGTTTGTTCTTTGTAGATGACAAATAAATATTACAGGACATAAATTACACACAGCACCATATAGCCCGAAACTAAGCAAATTTTGTCATATGGGAACCAGATTACAGAGAAAATACTTTTTTTTTAATACATAATTAAGTATCTACTTGACATAAAATACAATACATTGGTAATATATATAACTTAAGTAGGTACATAGTTCTCAAACCTATTCAAGTAGGTTATTCACTTGGCGTAAAGCACCAACTTCATTTGAATGCAATATTTTTGAAAGGTTCAAAAGTAAATACAATAAAGTAATCCTTATCGATCTGAATAAAGTTGTTTAATTTGAATATATGATGAGTCATAGTTGATATGGTACGTTCTGATAAAATTAAACAAGTAAAAAAAGTATAATAAACTGAGGATAGGTACTCTTATTAATAGGTATTAAAAAGTGTGTGTTGAAATAATCATACGTTTTTATTTAGTTTGAACAACATATTGTTGTTTCATCAAAATCAAAGATAATTTACTACATTTAATATATTTCATCCAGTAAATGATCTTGTTTGAAACAACAATATGTGGTTCAAACTAAATAAAAACGAATGACTATTTTAACACACACTCTTTTAATGTTAATAAGATAAATGGCTAGTTTAACATACATTCATAATTAAATTGAACAAGTTACATGGCTAGTTCAAATTATATAGCTGTTTGAAATAAATAAGGTATATTAGCTATTTCAACATAATAGTGTTGTTTGAATCAAATAAGCATTTATGTTCAGTGCAACGTACTTTCTTGTTTGATATTAACAAGATTAATGGCTAAAGGAACAAACTCAGTTGTTCGATATAAACAAGTGACATAGTGAATGCAACGTAGAGACCAGTTAAAAGTAAACAAGATAAAAGACTTAAAATTACCGCTGGGCTTGTTTGGATTAAATAATAATGATGGTTACTGAAAACAATTATAGTATGTATATTGAACAATTTAAGTTGGTTCAAATAAACAGGTATGTTAGTAAGCTCATATGGAAACAAGATCTTAGTTAGACCAAATACGGATATTGGTCAAATCAACTTAATTTTTTTTCAGTTTAATAGAAGTACTAGTAAAACCAAAAGTCTGATTAAATCAATAATAGTTAGGTACAATCTTTAAACTATTAAAAAGAGAAGTATGATTTATGTTAGTAAAAAAGTTTATATTCTAAAAAAAATAAGTATAATTATTCTATACCCAAACACAAATGGTTGTTACTGTGTATAATTAAAACAAAGGAACGCTTGATGCAGCGGCAATAATGAACACAATATAATAGATAATAAAATATTATATAAATAAAGTTTAATTGAAACAAACTAATAAAAGTGCAAAAGTAAAACTTATTAAAACAATTATAATCAGGTATAATGTCAAACTAAAGTAAAATTATAAGTCTGATAAAATGTTCCTTAAAGAGTTCAGTTCAGTAAACAGTTCAGGTTTACTTGCTATGTGTAAATGGATGTAAACAATTTTTCTACATTTCCACTTATTAATTCAATTTAATTATTTAAAAATCCTAGGAACATGCAATTTTCTAAGATTTCAAAACACAGAAACCTACGAATTTTCGTTAAATTTGTATTATAAAATAAAAATTTTAGAAAAAAGCTTTGTTGACCTGAGTTTTCAATTGAATTAGTTTGATAAAATTTGCATTACTTTAATTAAACTAATGTTAATGTAGCAAGTTTTATCTTCTCAAAGTGTTTTTGTGAAAAAACGTCATTTATTTTGAATAAGCTATACTATAACAGAGCGTTTTTTATGAAGAATGACGACCTCAAATAAAAACATAAATATATTTAATAAAAACACGCTAAACCGTATATACGCCACAACTTGTTTAATTTAACTTGTTTAGTTTCCGGTATTAGGAAAAGATGCGGCTTTAAGTCCCATCGTGGATTGTGAATTTTTGTGTCATTATATAACATTTTAACAATATCATAAATTGTGGTTCAGTTAGCAAAAAAAAAAGGGGAGTGATAGGCAGTTTTAATCGAAAAGTAAGTTAAAATTCAAAAACAATGTCCTCTTGATGCGTTAGATACCATAACATGTAATTAATTTTATCGCTTGCAGGCTTTTGTCACAATTTCAATGTTTATCTAAAAAGGAATGTTAATATTTTCTCTATTCTCGGTAACAGCCCGCTGCTGCGGTTACGGGCAATTACAGACTAGCTGATTGTGACCACTTCGACCTTACATCGCAAAGCCTTCAATGTAAACTAAAGACGTGTACCTAACTGGTTTACAGATTTACGTTCTACTACTATTCTACTAACAAATCGTAGGTACCTATATAATGTTATATAATGTTTGTTACATGCAGGTCATTGCAGGAAATTAATATCACACAGCGCCATCTAGCCCCAAACTAAGCATAGCTTGTAATATGGCGGATATATACTAATATACCTACTTTTTTTTTGTAAGTACATTCGTACTATATGTTATAACAACACCCAAACACTGAACAAATATCCATAAGCATAAGCATAAGCAGTTCAATATATAGCTAATAACTCCACTCAACTAATCCAAACCAGTACCATACCGAAGTGTGCCCAATACAATGGTTTTACGACGGCTTTGATTGTACAACGGGGTTGGTCTTCATCTCATCTGGCTTCAAGTTATGATAATACTGAAGGTGAGGGCGCACTTCACCCGGAATCCTCAACAATCTGAGGAACTGGCTAGTTTACCACAAAATTCCGGAACTCAACCATTTTTAATTGTGAGGTAAGATGGTGGTAGCTAGCCGGACTTCAAGCCACCAACCAAACCAATCCCAATGTTATACTTCCCTGGGGATCGACGCGGGACCTCATAAGGGGGCGAACCATAGAGGTGGCAAAACGAGTTTATATACCTTCGTAATCAATATACAGATATGTTTAATTACTATACTAGTAGTTCGCCCCGAACTGAGATCTCGTGATGTCTGGTTTGTGACGGAGATTATTTCTCAAATAGAACGTAATTAACAAACGATAAAAGTTTTCTTAAGGTTCTCTCTTGTTGCTAAATTATTATAATATCCTTATTAACATAAAACTGAGGTAAATGACGTTTTGAAAAGTGTTCTTAAAACCGTTGCCGTGGTTTACAAATCTACCCCTCCAGCCTACGGATGTCGTAAAGTCAACCAAAAAGGCAGCAGTTTCTTTCAGTGTGTTAACAAAACTTTAACAGTGAGCACCAATCCGTCTGCCAAACGTGATGATTATGGCGAAACCTTACAGTTATAAGGGAAGTTCTTTTCACATTCACAGGTAAACATTAATTTACTGTTGATTTTGAATATGACACCCAAAAGTTATTCTTGGATTTTATCGACATCCTTCCCTATTGAGTGAATAACAAAAAATAAAAACACCAGTTTTAATGAGATTCCGAATACCCTCTCTTATATCAGAAGTCCTGATGATCATTCTTTGCCCCCTTCATAAAATACGCAATGAATAGTACCCTTTTTCAAATCAAAATAATAAAAATAAACTTATTTTGAAATCTACAGTCCCAACCCCTATTACATATTACATTTCATGTTTTCACACATTTTCAAGACTTAAACATAAACACCCCACAAGCCAAAAATCTTCTATTTCCACTTCCACTTAACACCCCTATTTCTGAAAAACTACCCTAGTGTCAAAAAAACTTCCTCGTAACGACTGATAACTATTAATATAATCTCAGCATGTTTTAATTTTGAATTGTTCGGATAAGCCATTCAAAAGATATGGACGAAAAATTATATTTCTTTTTACCCCAATATCTCAAAAACTACCCCACTTCATCAAATTATATGTACATTATCTCTATTCAGTTTAAATTTCATAAAAATCGGATAATACGTTCGAGAGTTGTGCCGTCACAAACATTGCCACATGCATACATATATACATACATACATACATACAGTGCCGGATTTCCCAACTTAACTCTGAGATCTCGTTCGCTTCGCTCACTCGATCAATTAATTTATAATTCGCTTGCCATAATATGTTCACGCGACGCCTCAATCGAAAGCCCCGCAAGATTTTGGAAAACCCGGAAGGCACCGGCTCCCCACAGATTAAAGTCTTACCCCCTCAAATAGCTCTGTCGAGACCACTATATATGTGGCTTTTGTGATGCCTTTGTTTTAAAATATGGTATAATATGTAGGCAAGTAAAATGAGTGGCGATGGGCTTGCGCCTATCACGTATTAAATTCATGCAAATCATGGGCATATGCCTAAAACTAAGTGTAGACGTGCCTCTGACCACCTCCTAGTCCAATCCTCACACAGTCCATGCTTTGAGTAGTGATCGGAGTTGAATCCTCGTAGAAAACAGTCTATAATAAATGAGAGAAAAAATATTATTGTAATGTACGATTAACAAGCTGGGCTAAGTAAACTTTGAAGATATTTAGGTTTTAAAAAATGGTTGCACCTACCCCTAACATCTTCCATATTTCCAAAAGGTGTGAAGTAATAACCGTAATTAGCAGCAATCACCCGTTTAATTTGCAGGTAACCCGAGTAATTAGTCCTAAAAAAAAATTCTGCTGATCTGTGTCTACAGAGTTATCAATCCGAACTCGCCCGAACGAACACCGTAAAATACTCGCCGCGGATTTCCGGTTATTACTCTGTTAATTAACGGTGCAAACACGACCTGATTGCCGTGATTTATTCCCAGGGACAGACGCGACGAATGAACAGTCTGCTATTATGTACATCATACTGTGCATAAGCAGAGCTATAATAATAATAATATTACGGAACATTAATTTCACACAGCGCCATCTAGCCCCAAACTAAGCTTGTAACATGGGAACTAGATTACGGATAGAATATTTAAATACATTTTTGTAAATACAAACATACTATTATATGATACAACACCCAAACACAGAACAAACTTCTAAATTCATCACACAAATGTTTGTCCTGGGTGGGAATCGAGCCCACAGCCTACAGCGCAGAAGACAGAGTTACTACCAACTGAGCTATGAGGCTTGTTACAAATGTTTTTTTCACCTGTTTTGTCTATTTTCAATTAGCATGAATTTCCAGGGAATACGTTTTGGGTAAAAATGAGATACATAAATGATTAAAAATAAGGACTGAGAAGCACTCGTAGAAAATTGATGTATTGAGCTGCGAAGTACCTAGTACCAACTCGTATGTTATAGTGATAAAAGTCCAGAAAAGTAAGTGTAAGCAGATTTGAAAAACTATTTATTTCTCCTACTTTTTATAAAAAACACCAACTAAATTGACAGGAGCTGAAGTTCGGTAATCGTATCGTAGCGGGAAGTGATTTTCGTTCGGAAATAAGTGTAATTTTAAATCATTCTATCTGTTAGCCGTCAACCCACAATTAGCGATTTTTTTATTAGCAAGATTAGTCCTTTAGCACGTTCTCTAACTGACTTTCTAAAAGAGCACCGTATGTAAAACCTTTTTACTTGTTAGAATATTACCCTGGCTAGCTACTGGCTAGCATCTACTTGTAGAGTATGTTTTACTTCATAATGATCTATAATTGACAGTATTTTATTATATTGCCTACTATCTAGCATAGTATTTTATTTACAAAAAATAAAAAATAATTATAAAACCTGAAGTTAATTTTGTCATTACAAGATTTAGTTGTGGGGGCAGATAGAATTACAAATTATCGTTTGTTATAATAACCTCACGTATGAGAAACCCCACGTATGAGAAATGGGGGCACACGGTAATAATGTATTACCGTGAGCCCCCACTGTTCAGTGGGGGTCGTTCGTGGGGGCAGACGGTAACAATTCATAATGGATTACACAATATGACCAAATATTAATAAGTTGTCATCTCCATCCTCATCAATAGGTTGATGCTTGATAAATTCCTTTCGACCGCCATTATTACTGAGATAATGTAACCAGTAACATAAAACGTTTTTGAAGTGAAAACTTCTCGAGGTGCGCTGGGCAATTTTTGAGATGGGAAAGAAAAAAGATCTTTGACACTTAACTTTCAACACATTGTCACGTTATATTTACGATCCTCAGAGGTACGGATACGGACCATTCGAAGATTGCCTCTACCTATAGACAGAGGTAGACAGTTGTGACAGGAATTATCAACGTCTGTCCAAAGAAGTCGTTATGTCAGTTGTGAAAAAAACCCTCATATATCGCGACCAACGATACGCGAAAATTGAGATTCAAGTACCAACAATCTCAGCTCTTCGGGTAAGATCAACAATTTTTTTTTTTGATGATAGTCAAGCGTTTGACCACCAACTCACTTAAAAAACAAGTAAAGATGTGGCCTAGGATAGAGTACGATTGTCTAAAAGAAACCTGTTCACTCTGGACTTGAAGACTCCAAGATTGTATTGGTGCGGAAAAACAGAGGGAAAAGAGTTCCATTCCTTACGTGTATGAATAATAAAGGTAGAAGCAAATCGATGCGTTAGGCATAATGGGACATCTACAAGGTAGGTTGTAACCTGCCGTACGTCTGCTAAGCCAAGGTGATGGAAAGGGGAAGGAGGGATTAGGTCAACCTGGCAACCCGTCACTTCACACGTTTTTTTTTTTATTTTCTCGTCACCGCAACAATTAAACTTATTAGGGCTTACAAATAGTTTTAAGAAGTTGCTATGAAATATTTTTTGTTTTTATTATGTAGCAGAAATATTAATATTCTTCCATCCGTTTATTCCCAGTATTTCTCATTCTACACTAGCAGTTACCCTTCACTATTATCTCTGTTCCAATTTATGTACCGACGAAACAAATCAAAAACACGTTTCGACATAGAGCAAACACTTTAGAAGGTTTCCGGACGGAAGAAATCACGGAAATCGTAGAGCTGTCACCTTTCAAACACGTGCTGGTTCATGTTCACGCGACTGCCTCAGAAGGAGGGTTACGTTTTTCGAGAGTATGTATGTAAATATGTATGTGTCTATTTCATTGGCATGCTCTGCAGCCTAGATGGTATGACGGATTATGACATGAGAGGTGTTGTTTGTCTATATATTGGACAAAGGCTACATAACTCAAAATGGTGTATGGGTGCAAATTTATAATTGACTGAGCAAGCGAAGCGAGCGAAGCGTATCAGTTTCGAGATTGGCCAAAAATGCTTTTGTCCGCTGTCTGTCGGCTGTTAGTTTGTTCTCGCCTACAGGTCGCATTTTTTATCCGATTTTGATGAAAGTTGGCTCACACGTTTCTTAATTTATTACATTTTTTAAGTCGATCGCGATTTTTAATCGGGAGGAAAATAGGGGGGAAAAGGGGGTTATACTCGTAGTAGGAGGGTATAAGTTGTAGGATTTAAATTTTTGATTTTTTTTCTGAAAAATAATACCTACGTTTACTAATCAGACTACGTTACGTAGTCCTCTCCGCCTTTGCAAGTCATATCCGTAGACTACAGGTTGGATCTCCTAAGGGAACGCGAGTAATCACTAAAGCTTATACCTCTGTTCGCTCAAAAGTCTGAAAGGAAAAGTGAAAGGGGAAAGCATAATGTCTACTGTTCTTACAGAACCACTAGTTTAATAGGATAGTAGAGAGCTATAACATAACAATACGGGTGAAGCATGAAGTTTAAGTTTTTTGCAGTCGAGTTCTGTTTTTTTCACAACTTTCAGCTGGTTAGTAATGGCTAACACGAATAGGATTCGAATTTTATGGTTTACCGTGCTTGTAACCTTAATGCTTAGTCTTCACATGCGAACATGCTCGACATTTCACATCTTACTTTTCAAACGACGATCTTGGAACGTGAGTCTGTCGAGATGAAATCCAACTTCGTGCTATATTCAGTACCTATATAATTATATAATAAAAAAGAGCTGTGTGAGAACCTTCAGGTGTTTTCAGTGTTTGTCAAATCCAGTCAGCACCAATTAACTTTTCATGTACATGCTCTGATGGTGAAGGTGACATTATAGATTTGATGAACTTAGAACCTTGGCGCACCATCGCGGGGTCATCTGAGTAAAAAGAAAATGGCCTCAAAGCTCAGTTCAATCAAACGAAACAATCTCTAGAAAAGATATAAAGAATTGAGTGCAAAATAAAAATAAAATCGGTGATGGTGTCAGAAAATCAAAAAAGTCTAAACCAGTTATTGCCCCACTACAAAACTTTTGCCAGTTTCACAGTTTGTTGAAGATTACGGGTGAAATGCGCCTCCACCTTCAGCCTCATCTTAACTTGAAATCAGGGGCCCTACCGCCGACGGCGAAGCCGATCTCCATTGGCTTAAAATTAGCTTCATGAGAACTAGAAACGATTTTTACTACTACGGTATGTGTCATATCCAAAATGGCGTTTCCCATCTTAAAAGTGTACACATGTTATGAAACCTATCCGTTCAGTACATTTGACGGTAAAAATCGTTTCTAGTTCTCATGAAGCGAATTTTAAGCCAATGGAGATCGGCTTCGCCGTCGGCGGTAGGGCCCCAGGTGACATGAAGGCCAAGCGCTTCCCCGTAGTACAATAAATAAAATAAATAAAAAAAACGGTGGAAGCGCATATCACTCGGAATCCTAAACAAACTGTGAATCTGGCTACCTTACCTCTAAATGCCACAACACATAGGTACCTACACATTAATTTAAAAATTGTTGTTATGGCGACAGAACTAGGTAAGATGGTTATTAGCTAGCCAGGCGGACTTAACAAAGTCCTACCACCAACCAGAACAAGCACAATATTGTCCTCCCCTTGGACATCGAACCCGGGACCTCTGGATCTGACACCGTTCGGCGGACCACTAAACCACAGAGCCGGTTCCCATATTACTTTGCACATATAGCTTTGCTTAGATGGATAGATGGCATTTATAGGCGAGCAATATTTATTTACTAATGTATATATTTAAATTAAATACCGAGTCTTTTCACTCGTTTGTATAAATAAAAATAAATTAGTTAGGTACTCGTCTATGGGTAATGTTTAAATAGTTAATAATGTAGTCTAATTATATCTAAAGTTTTTTTTATGACCGAGGCTAATATAATATAATGATTTGTATGTCAAACCTTTTTTCGGGTCTTCACGATACAGGCTTGCCTAGTGTGAAGACTGTTGGCAATGTTTAACAAACAATGCAATCAGCATAAAGTAATAGGTTAGGTTAGTATCAAGATTGATAATACTCGTTCAGCTGTATTAGCGTGAATAGTCACCATTAGATAGGTACCTTCGTCCTAAATTGCTTTTCAACGTCACGCGTGGTTTTCTTCTAAGAATTCACGAATTCGAAATTCAAATCGGATTTCTCAGATAAAAGGACATTTGGTGACAAGTCGACCCCTCATAAAACGGCAGGCAGGCTAGACCCGCGCACAGTAGAAATAACTGCAAAAGCAGTAACTTACATTAACGTGGTTACTCGATGTATGTATGAAACCTTTTATCTAAATAAAATTATCATTTACCTACACACGAAAAAAATAAAATGTGTGTTGTGTGTGTGAATCATGATCATGATTAAACGGGACTTATGAAGTTTGTGTGCGTTATAAGGTAAAACCTTTTTTTCTGTTGGTCAAGCCTGTTGCTCATTTTGCGCATTAGAACTTCCCTGCGTAGTTTCAATGTAAGTGGTCATATCTTTACCAAACTCTCACCATATTTTATCTAAATATATATAAATCAAAGGTGACTGACTGACATAGTGATCTATCAACGCACAGCCCAAACCACAGGACGGATCGGGCTGAAATTTGGCATGCAGGTAGATGTTATGACGTAGGCATCTGCTAAGAAAGGATTTTGATTAATTCTACCCCCAAGGGGATAAAATAGGGGATGAAAGTTTGTATGAAATTTTGTCAATTTTAAACCGATCGGGCTTAGACTTTGCATGCATAAAGCTACTATGACGTAGGTATCCCTTAGAAATAATTTTGAGATTTTGCATTTGTTTTGTTTCGGTTTAGTAATAACTCAAAGGTGACTGACTGACTGACATAGTGATCTATCAGAATCAGAATCAGAAATTATTTATTTACTGTTAAGACACACAATGAGACACACATATAAAAAAGAACATAATGATATTACACATTTTTCGCCGTGCGGTAGTCAAACAGTGAACACAACGTACATTTGCTCCAACAAATAAATATCCAAAACAGTGCAGAAACCCGTGTGATTGTCGTTTCTTACGGATAATATCGATCAGTGGGCCCACACGTCACATATTAGAAGATTTACACGGAAAATCACTGCAATCAACTAAGAAGATTGACCGAAACAACATCAAGTTCGAGGTTAGAATTTATCATCAAAGTTATTCGAGTGACAGCTGTTTTACCAATACAAACTTAGCAAACCAATCAAACAGTGCCAAAGTAAACGATCTAAAGTTCGCGCGAAGCGCACTATCCAAAGACAAGAAAAGTGCGTTCGGAAACCACTTCCTTCTAGCATCTACGACAATACTCGGTGCTGCCAGCATATTCAACCAAACTTTGTACTATTATTTGGAAAAAAGTTACAAAAATGAACAACGACATGGAAATATTATTGGAGAAAATTAAAGAACAAATGGCTATACAAACGGAAAATATCACTGAATCCGTCACCAAAAATGTTTCCGAAAACATCGACGCAAAATTAAAGTCAATTATGGAAGAGAATAAAAACTTGAAGATAGAAGTGAAATCCCTTCAGGAAAAAATAAAATACATGGATAACGAAAAAAGGAGAAACAACCTATTAGTTTTTGGAGTTAATGAAAAACTACACGAAAATCTGATAGATGAAGTGAAGAAATTAATAGAAACGCAAACTGATGCTAGAATCGAAAAGTACGAAATCAACAAAGCCTATAGGCTAGGGGCAAAGGGTGAGAAAACACGCCCAATTCTGGTAAGTTTCACCACATCTTGGAAACGAAACGAGATTTTGAAGAATAAAAATAAACTGACCACTGACATCTACTTCAAAGAGGATCTTAGCAAGGAAACTTTAGAAATAAGAAAAGAATTGCTCCCAAAGTTGATAGAAGCGAGAGAAAAGGGAAAAGTAGCGTATATAAGAGGTGATAAGCTTATAGTTAGAGAACCTAAAGAAGACACAAGAGACAAAAGGAAGAGGAACAGTCTGGAATCCCCAAACACTTCGCCTAATCAAGAGCCTGCCCCGGCCCCGAAGAAGATAAATAAAACTAATATGTTCGATTATATGGCTCGTGGAAGATCAGCCTCACTATCAGAGAAATCAAAAAACTTATAAACGACATCGACAGCGGAAAACACATACAACCAAGAGAAATAATAACACTAAACCGAACAACTAAAAAAACTTTCTCAAGCCGGCTAGTCACCGTGAGGAAGAATGACTACTACCCTCCAACTACAATTACATCACCACCTGCACAAGGAACCAAAACATACCAACTAGAAGACAAATACATACACATAGCAACATATAATACTCTAACATTGAGAACGAACGAGGCACTGCTGGAACTAATTACAGCACTAGAAAATATTAGATGGTCAATTATTGGCCTGAGCGAAGTACGGAGACTCGGAGAAAAAATTGAAGACTATGGAAAATTTATACTTTACCATAAAGGCGAAACACCGGGTAAACATGGTGTAGGCTTTCTGATTAAAAGTGACCTGAAACACCACATCGAAGAATTTATAGGTATATCAGAACGTATTGCCATACTCAACATAAGAATCCCATCTCACAAGGAGAAATGGTCAATAGTACAGATATACTCTCCAACAGAACAGTCGAACAACATAGATATTGAATCATTCTACACTATGCTTAACAACGCTATACAAGAACACACCTATAATCATCTCATAGTTATGGGTGATTTCAATGCACAGATTGGAGGAAGACGGCACGGAGAAGATTTAATACTAGGCCCGTTCAGCGAAGGGAAAAGAACACGAAATGGAGAAAAGCTTATTGAACTGGCACATGAAAACCACCTAAAAATAATGAACAGTCAATTTAAGAAACGGAAGCAGCGTAAATGGACTTGGATATCCCCAGATGGCCGTTATAGGAATGAAATAGATTTTATTCTCACTAACCGACCAAAAACCTTCAATGATTGTTGCGTGCTGAATAAAATTAATTTCAATAGCAATCACAGAATGGTCAGGGCAAAAGTAAAACTTGAAGCATCAAAGAAAGATAGGCATTTAAAATAAAACCAACACCAAGAACAGTCACAACACAAACAGGACAAATAAAAGACAAATTACAATACTTTACAGCTGAGACGAAGGATATGAATGCTCAAGAAAAGCTAAATAAACTACATGACATTTTAAACGACAAGCCCAAGAACAAACACGAGAACGAAAATAAGAAAATAGCAAACACAACAATGAAACTTTTAGAAAAGAGAGCTGACCTTCTGAAAATCAAAACCAAAACGAAAGACATGAGAAAAGAAATAACGAAACTAAGCAAACAAATTAAAACTAGTATGAGAAAAAATCGACAGCAGGTAAGGCTGAAAACATTCGAGGAACACATAACTAAGACTGGAGGAATAAAAAAGGCTATAAAGCAGCTGTCAGACGAGAAAGAATGGATACCTAAACTCAAAGACAAAAAAGGAAAACTCAAGACAAAAAGAATGGATTTAATATCCATAGCTACAACCTTTTTCATGGAACTGTATTCTAAGAAAACCATTACCGAAGAAACTGACTTAGCTGACTATAACAATGTACCTGAAATTATGATCCACGAAGTAGAAAAAGCTATCGAAACCCAAAAAAGAGATAAAGCACCTGGGCCAGATCGAATATGCAATGAACTTCTTATAGCTGGGAAAACTCACATTGCGCCCATACTCACGGACATATACAACGAAGTCCTGAACAAAGAAATTATACCCGATCAATGGACGTCTTCGACCATCATTCTGATACACAAGAAAGGAGACAAGAACGAAATAAACAACTACAGACCGATCAGTCTCATGTCGAACATCTACAAAATCTTCGCAAAGGTTATCCTCAAACGCATAACAAGAACACTAGATGAGAATCAACCTAAGGAGCAAGCGGGGTTTAGAAGCGACTTTTCGACAATAGACCACATATATGTCGTCAAGCAAATCTTCGAAAAAAGCAGAGAATATAACATCCGTTTCTACTGTTGCTTCGTAGATTATAGTAAAGCTTTCGACTCACTAGAGCACGAACAAATATGGGGCGCGCTGAAGAATCAGGGAGTCGAAAACAAATACATAAGAATAATCCGAAACATATATAAAATCAGCACAGCAAAAGTCAAATTAGAAAGAGTTGGAGAAGAAATTAAAATAGAACGAGGAGTACGCCAGGGCGACCCCCTATCGCCAAAATTGTTTTCAAGCGTGCTTGAAGAAATTTTCCGACAACTCAGCTGGGAAAATTTTGGTATCAATATAAATGGCGAGAAGTTGACTCACTTGAGATTTGCTGACGACCTGATAATTTTTGCATCAACCAAAGAAGAAATCCAGCAAATGATTAGCCAATTAGATACTGAAAGCCGGAAAGTAGGACTTAGCATGAACACAGAAAAAACTAAAATGATGTCAAACGACATACAAGAGCCAGTAAATATAAATAACATCAATATCGAATATGTCAACGAGTACACCTATCTAGGCCAAATAATATCAACAAATGACTTAATGTCAAAAGAACTAGAAATAAGGACAGCTAATGCGTGGAAAAGATACTGGTCTTTTAAAGAAATAATGAAAAACAAAGATACAAACATGTACTTCAAGAGAAAACTTTACAATAACTGTATTCTGCCAGTTCTAACATACGGGTGCCAGACTTGGGCGCTAACAAAAGCCCATGCCAAGAAACTAGAAGTCTGCCAATCCGCCATGGAAAGAAGTATGCTCGGAAAAAGGAAATTAGATAAAATAAAAAACGAAACACTAAGAAGACGCACAAAAATAGAAGATGTTACGCTTAAAATAAAGAAACTTAAATGGAGATGGACAGGACATACAGTAAGGGGAAAAGAGAAATGGAGTAGAATCCTGATGAATTGGTTCCCGAAGTACAATAAACGCAAAAGAGGGAGACAGTACAAAAGATGGGAGGATGAGCTAAAATATATTGCAGGGAAAACATGGACAAGAATAGCAAGAGACAGAGAGGAGTGGAAGAAGTTGGAGGAGGCCTTTGCCAAAAAAGGGCAAACAGATATGAGTGTCGATGTCACGTAAAATACTAAATTAGAACCTAATGTGAAATTATCTGAAATAAAAGGCTTAAATAAATAAATAAATAAATAAATAAATAAAGACACACAATGAGACACACATATAAAAAAGAATATAATGATATTACACACAAAAGAAAATCTAAACAATCTAAATATCAACGCACAGCCCAAACCACTGGACGGATCGGGCTGAAATTTGGCATGCAGGTAGATGTTATGACGTAGGCATCCGCTAAGAAAGTACAGGTTTTGTCGGTTAGGCTTTTTTTAAATGGCTAAAGAAAATCTGAACGTTAATGGAGAAGTTGAAGAATGTACTGTCGTTTTTAATTTTTGTAGGCCCTAATTTTTTACACACGCTAAACAAACGTAAAGCCGCAAAAACTATACCTAATTAATAATATTACTTCTTAACGCGAACGAAGCCGCGAGCAAAAGCTAGTTTTATATAAAAACCGACCTCAAACAGACAAAACTTTAATTCTTTTAGAAAACTAAGTGGTAACTAACTTGTGACAAGATGTTGTGTCCTCGCTATACAGGCGACCATCAAGTCTAAGGGTGGGCAACAGAGCCCTCATGTGTAATTAATAGTATGTTAGCAATAAATAACCGTAGTAAGCACCAAAATGTATTTTCGACCAGCAAGAAATGATTATTTATTTGCGACTTTACTGCTTTTACTGCTTGCTACGAATATTTTCTTGTTGTTTGGAATCCGACCAAAGTCCAAAGGATTTTCCCCATTATTGAGCTGTTTGTTTCTTTGTGGACGTTGTCTTCTTTGAAAAGACGTTACAGAATCGTGCTTTTACATAGCGCATGATATGGTAGCTTGTAGAGCAACCTCTTGATTAATTACCCTCTTGACCCAGATGCTTGTCTAGGCATCACCTGGAGAAGGATCAGATCGGCGGACCACGGGGAGTTCAATATCGTGCTTGGTTTGGTTGGTGGTAGGACATTGTTTCAGTCCTGGCTAGCTGCCACGGTCTTACCTATAAGTCGCAATAACACAATATTCGGAAGTTCCGGGATTTAGAGGTAAGATAGCCAGTTCCTCAGTTGGTTGAGGATTCCGGGTGAAGTGCGCTTCCTCCTGCGGCCTTATCATAACTTGAAAAACCAGGTGAGATGAAGGCCAAGCAACTCCCCGTCGTACTATTAAAAAAAAGGTCTACTTATTAACATAAATGCAATTGATTAGATCCTCCCTTTCGAAGCGTCCATTAACAAAAACATAAAAGTAAACAAAATCATAAAAGGTTATATTACATATAGGCTACATGACTGTCATAAATTATACAGTTTATGAAACTGTAACATAGATAGATACATATGTCACACAAAAATTAGAAATAACAATGAACAAATTGAATTGAATGTCAATCGCTGTTATTTACTTAGTACCAACATACGGTCTCAATTGAGAACCTCAATTTTGGGAAGTTGGTTAAAACAGAACTCATTGCCAGTTCCTACAAGAGCGTAAAAGCTTTTTAGTCCGATTGAGCACTGCGTCTCAAAGTACCTACCTGTACCACTTCGACCCGAAAGCGCGTCTCTTTTCTGAACCACAAACCACTTCATCACGAACGCAAATGAAGTGCTCATGTACATTCTGCCAACATTACAGCGACGAAGTTACCTGACAGCCAGTGTCTAACAACTAGCGAGTTTGTGGAACTAGCACTGACTTGGATACGTTCGGAGCAAATTGGAAGAAAAGCGACAGAGTTGTAAAGTTTCCGAGCAGTTTTATACTGACTGGCTTTAGCATGGTATATTCAGATTTTCTTACAATTCGGTTTTTTTTTTTTTATGTTTGTTACCACCGACCTCCCTCATTTCTCAACCGATTTGAAATATTATTTTTGTGTTTTAGGTGTGTTAAAGGATATGATTCCAGATTGTTCCCATATACATTTTATTAAAATGAGTTTAGTGGTTTGGCTGGTTTTCTTATTTTTTGATTAAAAAATTAAAAAAACAGGATAATGGGACATAGTGCATACACGCACCATAGTAGGAACCGATTCTTAACATTTGTTTAGGTCATCTGTATTTATCTTCGTTCCCATCATTGCGTACATTTTTACCATAATCCTATATTATTGCACCCTTACACGACCCCGTCGTGGTGTCGTAGGGTTTACAACAAAGAAAGCTAAAAATAAGTTAATGTTGGAAAAAATATGGAATTGACTAGACCACTAAAACATGTTGTTTTGCTAGGCAATCCGGCACCAACTTCTAATTATATGAACACTTACAGTTATTTTGTTGTATTTTGTTGAGTGCTGAAGTTGGATCCATTTCTTTTCAAAAATAAATTATTTATTAATACCACCATGGACCAATAAACACTTCATTAATTGGGCCATGATACTACTAAGGTGACAAACAGGCAACCAAACCACCTAATCTTAAGCGGTTCCGTAGCTGCTGGACACCCTCACAACACCCTGAGCAACGTGCGATTTTATGCTTCTAGTGTTGAACGCGCAAAGAAGACCGCCCTTTACTATACCACTAATTATTCGTCTAGTACCACTTTACTAGGCATTTAACATTGTTAAAAATCATAGGTATGCGAAAAATTACTTAGTCATCGTCATCATCATACAGTCGACACGTCCATTGCTCTATTTCCAGCGTCCCACACGACGACGCGACGAATAGTAGTACCGAGCCGCCTCCATCTAACGACTCCCCATACACCAATGTTAAAAACCAAATTTACGTTTTTGATTGGTGTTATGATTTTGTTTGAGACCACCATCTTACCTAATTCTGTCGCCATAATAACAATCCTTAAAAAAAAATTGTGTTTTCCGGCATTTAGAGGTAAGATAGCCAGTTCCTCAGTTTGTTGAGGATTTCGGGTGAAGTGCGCCTCCACCTTCGGCCTTATCTCAACTTGTTACTAGATGAGAAGAAAACCAAGCGCTTCCCCGTCTTACAATAAAAATAAAAAATAAATTACGTTTGTCACATTTTCAATATGTGAAAGGTTACAAGCCCATGGCCGCTTAGCGGAACACTAGCCAGAGATATATACCATTCGGTTTTATGGTCTTAGGGAAATGCAGGTTTCCTCATGACCTTCACCATCAGACAATGCACATGTATAAAATACAATCATACGCTTTCAAAAAACCGAAAAGTTCAATGGTGCACGACTGGATTTGAGCCCACAACCTCCGGATCGGAAAGCGGGCCCCTAATTAGCCACACGGTTCTTTAAAGGTAAGTTTCCTTTAAAAAGCTTGTAGATCATAAACGTCTTATAAGTAGTTGATAGTTCGGTACTGTTAAATTTATTTATTTTAACGAAGTTTTATGCACAACTGTAATATATTTCCATTTGTTTGCAAACTATTCGGAACTCTACTTCCGTTACCATTTTCGTGCATGCTTTGAACTTTACTCAACTTTTAAACCATGAAATATTTACTCGACGCCGTAAAACACTCACGGTGTGTTTTTCATAAATAAAAAATAGAGAGCAAGAGTACCCGAGGGTAAAAATAACAAAATTCAACAATAATACCTGTTTATTTACAGCGAATTGGTTCATGTTTCAATCAATTCACTGCGTTGTTAATTGCTAACAAAAAAATGTCTTGATTCTTAACCGACTTTAAAAAAAATGAGTTTATTTTTATTTTTTATGTTTGTTCCCCGATTACTCGAAGACGCCTGGACCGATTTCGAAAATCATTTCTTTGTTTGAAAGGGCTATACTTTCACATGTGGTCCCATTGTCATCAGGTTAGGATCTGATGATGGAATCCTGGAGAAATCGAGGGAACTCTTCAAATATTAAATGCACACTTGAAGTGATTTGGATGTATTACCCCAAAAGTAAAGAAAACACGGTCCCATATAGGATCACGCGTCGGTCTGTCTGTCTGTCCTTCCATCTGTCATCAAAATAATTGGAAAAATACGGCATCCAAGTAAACGAAATTGTATCATATTCTTCATTGAAGTCGGTTTTCTTTATTATTTTTAAAACGTAATTATTGTGATTAAAATATTCTACAAGCTGAGTTGTGAATTTAAAAATTATCCCTAATGTTGATTAGTAACATTTAGCTGCCCAGACAAGACATTAAACTGATGAGACTGTAACTTTGATGAGTTCAATGGTACCTACTTCTGACTAAGACTAATTATTTTTGGTCCTTTCTAAAGAACTTACTAACTTTGGATATTAGTAAATATAGTTACTTTACTGTAAGTTCTCTCATTTAAGAAATCAACATAAATACAAAGTTTTTTGTGATTTAGAACACTTAGAACACTTAAGCGAAAATACCTATTAAAAAAGTTTACCGAATGCAACCTCAAAGTTTAAAATTATTTCTTTTAAAAATGCAACCTAGTACTATCAGTTTCTACTGTATGCCCTCAAACAAGTCTATAGTAGGATGGAATATTTCCACTAAACTTCTTCGATCAAATGATAATAGTTAGCCGAGTTCCAGACAGTTATGAAGTCCGCCACTCTGTGACCACTTGAACTCCTGACCCAGACTTTGCTCGCTGGTATGTGCCTTGTACCTTTACTACCGTCAATGAACTCATTTTCATCTCGATTTTATCTGTAAAAAAAATGTATACACTGCTGTCAGCCCTCACAGCTCAGTTGGAAGAGCTTTGCCTTCTGTAAGTTGTGTGTTCGATTCCCACCCAGAACAAATATTTGTGTGATGAATATCGATATTAATAATCGATATTATATTATTTATTATGATGAATTACATAAAATCACTTTACCAAGTGAGTAATATATAAATAATACAATAAATAGTACAAATAATGTATCAATATTACATTACTCAAACGGAAACGTATATAGAACGGAATATATATTATTATGTACCAGCTGGCATCTATTTGTGCATGCAGATGCATTGATTATTTTGATTTGTGGGAGTATATGCATAATTACATTACTTTAGAATGGTGTAAATCATGAATTATTCGAAATGTAATATAATTATAGACTGTTGTACTTTTTAATGCTTTATTTTTTAGAACAAAAAATGCTTTTTGGCTTTGGTTTTTTCGAGTTTCAACTTGTTGTATCCCCGTTTCGTTTTTTAATAGGGCACGGTATGGTAGGGGTTTTGCAAAGATGCCAGCTGTTATTGGCGAGCGCGACACTCGACATCGCAATCACTGTGTATTGTGGGCTATTTTCACGCTTCGTCCTCCAAAATAAACCTTTGCACATTGCAGTTCTAATATCTGCTTATTATGGACTGAAGCTTTGATACATACTTTTATATTAACAACCTGTGTTTAATTCAGTTTTCATATCTCATGACCCTTCGCGCAAAATTAAAACCTTTATATCACATTTATATTGCTTCAGCCCTTAAGTTACTGTTTTCTATTTCCCCTATGTTTATATAAATTACTAGACTGAGGTTCTTCCCTTTATTTTTGTATCACGATTCTGAACAGGCTGTAGATTTGACTTTTCAAAACGTTTCAAAAATCTTAGTGAAAACAAGAAAAATATAATTTATTGTACCCAAGCAATGGAGATTATAAAAATACTAGAAATAGAAGAAACTACGGTTTATTTAGTGCAATCACAATCCTATGTAAGCTTCTGTTCCGTATCAAAGCCTAAGCGTAAAGTAAACCCAGCAAAATAGCACATCATTAAGCCCAAGCAACTACACAAGTTACTTCGCCTTTCGAGTAAAAAGGACAAACATTGTAGCACTGTTGTTGTTTGTACTTTAGAACAAAGTAAACTGACTCAGAGAGATCGAGCTTTTGGCACAGGCCCACCTTGTGTGTACCTACAATATCATGAAAACATACCACCTTCGGTACATGTAGGTACATACAACATCTGTAATGTAAAACTACTTGACATGAGAAACAATCCAGTCACTAAAGCATCGTTACAAAGGGTTTATAAAAGTTTGTAAAAATATACACTATACAACATTGTATATCATTATTATGTCATATATATATCTAATATAAGGGCTGGTGCGGCAGCTGATTCAGTCGAGGATCACAAAAGGCGAAAAATAGTGGTCTCCGCAGAGCTTACCTATATATTTTGAGCCTTTTGGGGTCGAGACATTGAGTGCGTGGGGACCTCCGGGTTGCTACTGCCCGTCTCCTGATGACAATATCTATATATATATATATACAAGCATCTAAGGTTTATGTAAAATCAACGAGATGAGAGAGAGACAATTTACTAAGGCCACTAAAAAGTCAAAAGTTAAAATTTATTTATTCACTAAGAATTTTAGGATCATTTTGAAGCATCAAAATAAAACGTCACTATAAAAACAAACTTAGCTGAATGATCTATTTTTTTTGCCCATTTTAATATTGGTATTGGTAATGACAAATACCCTTCTTTATGGGTAGATGATATCCCTGGCCGACTAAATCAATCAAATTTTCATATGAATCGACCAGAAATTTAATTAGGTCAATGCTTATGTTAAAATATGTAGATTAGACAAATTTTTAAATGATTTTTCAAACCGATCCATTTCAATTGCGATTACGATAATCGAGTTCCTAAATTGATTCTCGCACCAATCAAACACCTGGGTGAATAAATCCTTTGCTAATTCCAAATTAATGTCATTTATGTTCTAGATACCTACCTACTACGTCCTATTACGAGTGACAAGCCCGCAATTTGAATTTACAATGGTTTGAAGCGAAACTAAATTGAAGTATTCTAAGTGCTTAAGTTTAAGTGCCTGCATATAATTTTCACTCAAAATCTCATTGTAAGGTTATTAAATTTCAAGCGACAATGACCTGCGTGAGAAGCAACATACTATTATTGAAAATGAAAATGAAAGCAGCCAATTGATCTTCAATTGGTCTCATTTGCTACACACGAGACCAGACTTATAAAATGTGGCTATAAAATTAAACTTGCTTCAGCTATATGTTCTCTTGTATATTTATATTTGAGACTAGCTTCAACCAGCGACTTCGTCCGCGTAATGGTACATTAAAATAGGCGCAAGTATTATTTTATTATAAATTATATATATTTGTTGGATATCTGGGTAAATCGTACATGGTGTGCAGACACGCTAACCGAGGGTTCAGACCCACATTGCCAGACACAAAAAAATAGTGGCACTCTGATGCCGACAGAAGTAAAAACTTGAAATTTCGTCGATCTTTGCCGAAGAGAACAGCTGAGATTGTTGGTACGTGAATCTCAATGTGTGTAAAATCAAATGTGTCAAAAGTGGTGTCGGTAAGCGTAACAGTGTCGCGAGTTCAATGGTTTTTTCTTATCTAAAAAAATGCCCAACGCACCTAAAGAAGTTTTCACTTCTAAAAAATAAGGTGGTACAAACAATATTTTCAACTTTTAACATCATCAAGTGAGTTGAAGGCTTCCCGCATTCCGTCCATAAAGAAAAAAAAAAAAAAGATAATTAAAATAAAAACTCCTCAAATTACTGCAATTCCTTTCTTAGCGCGCGTCTACACACCAAGACAAACATACCCACCAATTTTCAAGTCTGTTCGACCAGCGGCTTAGGCTTTGCATTAATAAATCAGTTAGTCAGACAGTTAGGACTTTGACGCGTGGGGGATGATTTTTAAAAACTATGATATACGTGTCTTATTATTTTAATTGAAGAAACTGTGTACCGATTCTCATCTCAATTGATCCAGAGAATAAAAAAAACATTGAAAATTCAACCCCCCTTTAGGGATGGAATTTTGACAACCCTTTCTTAGTGGATTCCTACACATCACAAAGAACACGACCTCCAAATTTCATGGCTCTAGGACCAGCGGCTTAGGATGTGCGTTGATATATCAGTCAGTCAGTCAGTGAGTCAGGACTTTGGATTTTATATTTATAGATAAATATATGTTACGCGACAGTTAAAAAGCAACACTATCTAACTTCAAACAAGGCAAAGCTTATGACAAACCTAAGACCTTTAACCTCTAATGCTAGTGTTTGTAATGTATATTTGTAATATTATAAACATTAGAGTACTTACATTAGCACTTAGGTATTTACTATTTCTTCTACGTATGACTACTACTATTTATCTCCCTTGGGATCTAGATTACAGTCGTACAATCTTTAATACTTAGGTTTGTAGGTATTAACATATTTGAATATTTTATATTATTTCTGCTATCTTGTCGCATTTTAATGCATTTTCGCTACCAACGCTACCAAGCTGTGAGGGAAAAGTAAAAATTAAATCACAGTAGGATATAATTAGATGAGTTTCTAATCCCGGTTTTTGCGGTTCGCTCGCACATGGTTACTTATGTTATTCACTTATGAATAATATAAGTAACCAAGGCAAGGTACATCATTATAGGTATCAAAATAAACCTTGGATTATGTCTCGTAATGGTGAATCTCGAAAGGACTTTTAATCCTTGAATGAGATATGTAATAGACACTACAAGTATATTATGCATGATTTCAGCCCCATACGTCTACCTCTGAACTCATGCAATCGACCTCACAAATAGCATTCCTGAGCCGCTTCTATCCATAGACTCACTGAGACAGTGACAATGTGTATTATTAATGTTTCTTCCCCTTTACGTAGAGGTTATTTAAACCAGTAGGTAAGTATCAATAACCAAAGCAAACCAAAATAAAACAAGCCATTTGCAAACATTGCTTGAACAAGACAGATTTCATGATTTACAGGTCCGTACAAACGAAGACATTTTAATCTACACCTTTTTGAAATTTCATGGGAGAATGAGCCGTATTCTTAGATGATAAGAACTAGATTTATATAATCTGGCTTAGAACCCGTCTTATCCCTTAGGAAAGGAGTTTTATTAATGTAGGTACAGTCAGTGGCGTTCCGTATTGTTTGGATTGGAGGTCAAAATTTATTGGCACTACGTTTGAGGAATATCAAAGTTAATTGTGTTGATACAAACAGGGTAAAACATAATTTTTAATATAACATAAGTTTTTACCACATCCTAGACTAAAATAAATATAATAATCTGTACACTTACCTACACTAATATTATAAAGAGATTGAGTTAAATTAAAAATATCGTCCGAATTCAAAAATATTTCACCAATGTTATGAATGGACTTTCAAGGTGAATATGGACTTTGGCTATATACTATATAGGTAATTAATATTTTCTATTGATTTTCTTATACTCTTACAGTCACAAACTACATTCCACGAAGGTAACGCTTAGGGCAAAGCTCATGAATCATATAATCCGTTAAATGTCAGTGATGGTGACGAAAACAATTCAAAAAATCTAAGCTGGCATAACCCTCATAAATCCAGCTTAATTTCAGCTTTGAGGGTCCTATTTTGTTTTAAACTATTTAAATCAGAATAATATCTTACCCTACAATTACAAATTCGAAAGTTACTGTGTTTGTTTGTTACCTAAGTTTTCCGGCTAAACGGATTGGTTATAGATATTGTTGAAGGAATTAGTAATTATATGTATAAATAACTTTTTATCTGGGTAAGAAAAGCTGCGGGCATAAGCTTAGGTGGTTTAATATACAAGTTTTATGTGGGTTATCTTTAAACTAACCCTTGCGGCCTTGTGGGTATAATTACCCGCAAACTCACAAAAAGCTTTGATTGGAATTCTTTAGAGAGCCTCGTTTCGTTTTTGAAAAACGAAACGAGGCTCTCTAAAGAATTCCAATCAAAGCTTTTTGTGAGTTTGCGGGTAATTATACCCACAAGGCCGCAAGGGTTAGTTTAAAGATAACCCACATAAAACTTGTATATTAAACCACCTAAGCTTATGCCCGCAGCTTTTCTTACCCAGATAAAAAGTTATTTATACATATAATTACTAATTCCTTCAACAATATCTATAACCAATCCGTTTAGCCGGAAAACTTAGGTAACAAACAAACACAGTAACTTTCGAATTTGTAATTGTAGGGTAAGATATTATTCTGATTTAAATAGTTTAAAACAAAATAGGACCCTCAAAGCTGAAATTAAGCTGGATTTATGAGGGTTATGCCAGCTTAGATTTTTTGAATTGTTTTCGTCACCATCACTGACATTTAACGGATTATATGATTCATGAGCTTTGCCCTAAGCGTTACCTTCGTGGAATGTAGTTTGTGACTGTAAGAGTATAAGAAAATCAATAGAAAATATTAATTACCTATATAGTATATAGCCAAAGTCCATATTCACCTTGAAAGTCCATTCATAACATTGGTGAAATATTTTTGAATTCGGACGATATTTTTAATTTAACTCAATCTCTTTATAATATTAGTGTAGGTAAGTGTACAGATTATTATATTTATTTTAGTCTAGGATGTGGTAAAAACTTATGTTATATTAAAAATTATGTTTTACCCTGTTTGTATCAACACAATTAACTTTGATATTCCTCAAACGTAGTGCCAATAAATTTTGACCTCCAATCCAAACAATACGGAACGCCACTGACTGTACCTACATTAATAAAACTCCTTTCCTAAGGGATAAGACGGGTTCTAAGCCAGATTATATAAATCTAGTTCTTATCATCTAAGAATACGGCTCATTCTCCCATGAAATTTCAAAAAGGTGTAGATTAAAATGTCTTCGTTTGTACGGACCTGTAAATCATGAAATCTGTCTTGTTCAAGCAATGTTTGCAAATGGCTTGTTTTATTTTGGTTTGCTTTGGTTATTGATACTTACCTACTGGTTTAAATAACCTCTACGTAAAGGGGAAGAAACATTAATAATACACATTGTCACTGTCTCAGTGAGTCTATGGATAGAAGCGGCTCAGGAATGCTATTTGTGAGGTCGATTGCATGAGTTCAGAGGTAGACGTATGGGGCTGAAATCATGCATAATATACTTGTAGTGTCTATTACATATCTCATTCAAGGATTAAAAGTCCTTTCGAGATTCACCATTACGAGACATAATCCAAGGTTTATTTTGATACCTATAATGATGTACCTTGCCTTGGTTACTTATATTATTCATAAGTGAATAACATAAGTAACCATGTGCGAGCGAACCGCAAAAACCGGGATTAGAAACTCATCTAATTATATCCTACTGTGATTTAATTTTTACTTTTCCCTCACAGCTTGGTAGCGTTGGTAGCGAAAATGCATTAAAATGCGACAAGATAGCAGAAATAATATAAAATATTCAAATATGTTAATACCTACAAACCTAAGTATTAAAGATTGTACGACTGTAATCTAGATCCCAAGGGAGATAAATAGTAGTAGTCATACGTAGAAGAAATAGTAAATACCTAAGTGCTAATGTAAGTACTCTAATGTTTATAATATTACAAATATACATTACAAACACTAGCATTAGAGGTTAAAGGTCTTAGGTTTGTCATAAGCTTTGCCTTGTTTGAAGTTAGATAGTGTTGCTTTTTAACTGTCGCGTAACATATATTTATCTATAAATATAAAATCCAAAGTCCTGACTCACTGACTGACTGACTGATATATCAACGCACATCCTAAGCCGCTGGTCCTAGAGCCATGAAATTTGGAGGTCGTGTTCTTTGTGATGTGTAGGAATCCACTAAGAAAGGGTTGTCAAAATTCCATCCCTAAAGGGGGGTTGAATTTTCAATGTTTTTTTTATTCTCTGGATCAATTGAGATGAGAATCGGTACACAGTTTCTTCAATTAAAATAATAAGACACGTATATCATAGTTTTTAAAAATCATCCCCCACGCGTCAAAGTCCTAACTGTCTGACTAACTGATTTATTAATGCAAAGCCTAAGCCGCTGGTCGAACAGACTTGAAAATTGGTGGGTATGTTTGTCTTGGTGTGTAGACGCGCGCTAAGAAAGGAATTGCAGTAATTTGAGGAGTTTTTATTTTAATTATCTTTTTTTTTTTTTTCTTTATGGACGGAATGCGGGAAGCCTTCAACTCACTTGATGATCTATTGTAAACGGTCTATAGGTGACTCATAATATTATACTTCCGATTATTTGATGCCACATATTATTTTATGAAGGGAAAAATCTACAAGACGGTCATCAGACCATTCGAGATGAGATGAGATGAAGTCCAAGCGCTTCCCCGTCGTACAATAAAAAAAAAACGTTTTTTATAAATTCATTAAATATAATGTTGACCAATGAAAAAAAAGGATGAAAAGAAAGTGAATGTGACTGAGATGCAAACGCTTAACCGTTTGCATCTCTAGATATAAGGATAAGATGAATAAAATCAGAGATGATAAAAAATAAGACATGTGTACATCGGGAGTCTGACAGTAGCGCCAGTGACGGAAATAATATGGACTAATAATGCTAATAGGTTAGGGTGAAATGTCATACCGAAGGAAAAATTCACATAACAAAATCAATAACCGTTTCTGTGGCCTAGTGGTCCGCTCACCGGTGTCAAATCCAGACGCCCCGGGTTCAATCCCCATGTGTTGTACAATATTGTGCTCGGTTTGGTTGGTGGTTGGACTTTGTTTGAGTCCGCCTGGCTAGCTATCATCTTACCTAATTCTGTCGCCATGATAACAAAACTTTAATTGTTGTGTTCAGGCATTTAGAGGTCAGATAGCCAGTTCCTCAGTTTGTTGAGGATTCCGGGTGGAGTGCGCTATTACCACCGGCCTTATCATAACTGGAAAAATCAGGTGAGAGCCAAGCAATTCCTCGTCGTAAAAAAAAGTATTAGATATGAATGTGGACAGGCCCCCTACTCCTACGAGTAGGGCTAGGCCGAGGAAGAGATGAAGGCCAAGCATTTCCTCATCGTAAAAAAAAGTATTAGATATGAATGTGGACGGGCCCCCTACTCCTACGAGTAGGGCTAGGCCGAGGAAGAGATGAATGGATTATGTAATTTGAGAATAGTGCTGCGTTGACGGTCAATAGGGAAGAGTGGAAGAGGAAAAGAGATAAGAGCACTTATATCCGACCGTCGGTAATCCGACTGCTTCCTTTGTACATAGTTAGTTTACATAAGTATCATAAAATAATAATTACCTAATCACCTATTATTAACAATGATTTAGAAAAAAATGTTTTAGTATTTTTTAAACATCGATGTTATGATTATAATAACAAAGCCATATCTTGTTCACCTTGAAATGAATAAAACACATCGATGTTCCTTTACGATGCGAATTATTTACATGAAGCAAAGGCACGGGAAGCGCATGAACAATAGATGGTATAAGTAGGTACTACAATATTCATACAAGAGTCTTTGATAGAACTTTCATCATTTTGCCGTCTCTAAATATTAGTGACTTGACTGGGATCCATAGTAAAAGCGTTATAATAAAACGGATCACGTACACCTACTGGACAAGCTGTTTGGCCATCTTCAGGCTGGAACGTTTATCCCACGGGTAATAATAATACATCGTGAATGTGAAACAGACTCTTATTAAGAACGACAAGTTTTGATATCCCTAAGGAGCAGAAAGTTGAATTCCTAATGATGTAAATGTTGAGTTGCCATAATAATAATAATTGTTCAATATTATAAGTTTGAACCTATTTCTATTCAAAAATAGGTTCAATCAAGCAATACTAACTTATTGAGGAGACACGTGACCCAAGGGCTGGCTCTTATTTAGGCTAGCGAATAAGCATAGCTATTCAGCAGCCAGTTTCTAAATCACGCTTCCGTCTGGTCTGGAAAATTTGATTTACTTAGATCCTTATATAGTCAGTTAAATGTACATACCTATTTAATTATTTTGTGAGTTAAATTTAAAGATTTGTTTTTCTTATTTTAATCATTAGAATCATCATCAAAAAACCAACCAGCCTTAGAAACTTACTTAACTTAGTTTTTATTTAAACCTACGGCAAAATAACCTATTTTTTTTTATTGTACGACGGGGAAGCGACAAGTTAAGATAAGGCCGAAGGTGGAGGGTAAAATTCTTAATGAATCAATGATTAATGATGTTGAGGGACTGGTATTTATATTGTAATCGTCAGAAGAAAGAATCCCAATAATAAAATAAGAAAACGTTGATTGAAATCAACAGCCTGTAACCGTCCATTGTTCCACGCACATGGAATTGGAAGAATGTTGGATATAGCAGTGCCGAATATACGGTGTTCCTCGAAGGTCTACTGTAAGATATTGGTCGCATTTTATGACACCTGTATGATTGAAAGGGCTTGGTATTATTACTATTCTTAATGTACTCTGCCGAACACAGAGCTGAGTAGTGCAGATTTCATAACTTTTAATACCGTGATGGAAAGAGCCAGATAAGTTATAATTGCCGTCAAACGCCGGAAACACGTGTTCATTCACAAAAATGACCAAGTATCTTCACAAAATTAAATGAATATCTAAATTATAATGAAAGCGTGAATGTACTCAGACATTCTAGGTGTGTTTTTTTTTAATGCGCTCTGGAAAAACTTGGAATCAACTTCCAGCCCCCGTATTTTCGCTGTGTTAGGCCCATAGGGTCATAGGGTTATTGTCTTCAAGCAGACAATAAATAGGCACTTTCTGGGTAGGCTCATTGCTCCATTTTAGACCTTTTAGATTCTTGCTTATGCATCATTTCAGGTTAAGGAGCTGAACAATTATATATAAAAGCTTGTCAAAACAAAGCCTGCAATGGTCAAATGTTATAACTTCAACGCTGGTGCATAACTTGGCCACAAGAAGTCCTCACTGATTGGTATATAGATCGTAGACGGGTTATTCTCTAACCAGACACAACAGACCGGACACACGTGAGTCCTTGGTGAATCTCAAAATTAGTATTATTTATTTATGTATGCGACGGGGAATCATTTGGCCTTCATCTCACCTGGTCACCAGATAAGATAAGGCCTAATATGGATGCGCACTTTACCTTGAATCCTCAACAAACTGAGGAACTGGCTATCTTACCTCTAAATTCCGGAACACGACAATATTTAGAATTGTTGTTATGGCGACAGTATTCTTTGTATTTCTTCATCTGGACACGCCAATATTTTTTCGCGTGTCCACAAAGTGAAACTTAAATTAAATCACTTTTATTCAACTTGACACACGTTTGCATTTTATCAAAATTCATAACAAAGTACAGTCACGCAGATTAATGTTCTTGTGTCACAATCATCATCAGGCGAGCAAACATTTGTTTACATAAATCGGTAATAATGGTGTCATCCTAAATGATGTCATCGTCATCAAGGCCAAATCGGTCTTTCTTCGTGTGGGCTGTGTGCCGCCAGCTAACCGCTGCCATACGCAATCAAGATCTACATCTCTCGATTCGATGAGCAGACATCTGGAGAAGATATTTTACGTTTTGTTCAAGAGACATTAGCCGATCTGTCACCATCTTCAAAGGCTGAAGAGCAGTAGAAAAACTGACTTCAAGTCATAATGTTCTTCAGGTACTGGCGAAGCATAAGGATATTTCGGTTTTTAATAATTTTCAGAAATAAAAGGTGGGGTGTCCAATATTCAGACCTGACTTATAATAAACAAACAAAAAACATAGGGCCTACCATACATGAAACATTTTTATAAATCGTTATTTTCGAGCTGTGTATTAACAAAGTTGGTGTGAGTAAGTATGTAGTGCTTCTTTGTGGTAAATAAATAAATGAATAATAAAACCTGTATGTATCTCTATCATGTACGAGCTAATCGGTCAAATTTATCCAGATATCCAACAAATTATATATATTCATAATATAATACATATAAAAATATACATTTATTCAATAAATTAAACTAACTAAGTACAAAGGAATCAGTCAGATTACCTAAGGACCGTTACAAACGGCCTATAGGTAACTCAACATATAAAAATGTTTTTTGATTATATATATTATTCTAGTAAACGACTCTAAATATGAAAAAAGAATACCATTATCACAGGCAGATCGATAATCGCAGTATTTTTTATTTTGTTTTTGTACGAAGGATATGGCCTTCATCTTAATTGGTTTCAGGTTTAAGGCCGAAGGTGGAAGGGCACTTCAACCGGAGTCTTCAGCTGTCTGAGGAACTGTCTATCAGTATTACCTCTAAATGCCGAAACACAATAATTTGGAATTGTTGTTATGGCGACAGACTTGACAAGACGGTGGTAGCTAACCAGGCGGACTCAAGCTAAGTCCTACCACGAACCAAAATAAATGTAAACGTATGCATAGTCTATATAAATGCCTATTGTAGTTAAGACAAGGAAGATACTACACCAATCCCCTGGATCCCTTAATCGCCTTTTACAACATCTCTAGTGTATTACACACGGCAACCTACAAAGGCAATAATCCATTCGGTACCAGCGTCTATTGAATTCGCATAAGAATAGACTACACAATCATTGGAGCGGAATGGATTGAGATAAAACATTCAGCATTGGAATGCAATGTCTGATATTATAAGTACTGTGACATATATAACTACGTGTATGAGGAACTGTAGACTGAATTGCTTGGTATGAATTTTAAACCATTAAGATAACCGGGCTGAGTTGGAGGGGTCGTAGAGACTCTATGACTCCTCCAACTCAGCCCGCGTATGACCGGATATCTCCAGGATGAATTTTCTTAGTAAATCTTTTGCCAAAATAAATATAACGTTTAGGAACTCATAGATATCTCGTTTAGTTTAATAATATTATTCATCAAGTCAATTTTGCTTTTTTCGTAAAAACGTTTGGACTCCTCACAAAACTAGCACTATCAGGTTGTTTAATAAGGTGAGTATGTACCTACACCTAGTAGGTACATACTTACATTCACGTGGAAGGCTGGTTTGATAAAGATAGACGGCGGTGGTATGCACAAAAATTATTCACATAATTGGAGATAATAGTTGTGCCAACTTTATGCTAGATTTATTCCAAAGAGCGCACTACAAAATCTCTTACAAAACTAAACTTCGCCTTGTTATGAGTTTTACAAGATGCGTTGACTGAAACTTTTGCTTATTTTCTTGGTTGCAAGGATGACCGGGAGAAACTTTTCCGGGATTATCTAATGTAAATTTGGTCATGTTTTGTATTACGACTGCTATTAGTAAACTTTTATTTTGTATTCATGTTGGTTATGTTGTGATCTAGGCTTTTTTAGCTCTAGGTCAAAATAAAAATAGGGCCTACGATGGAGCGAGCTTTCCTAAAAGCCATTTTAAAGCTATTTCTCCCGTGTACCAACTTAATACAGCTAACCGTTTGGCGCCGGACTTCGGCAAGAGGGTGGTCGCTTAGCCGGGTGAACCTTTACACCTTAGAATTCATTTGCGTAAAGTAGCTATTGGAAAAATCATCACATAACATTCATAGCATACAAAATTAGAGACACATCCATGCATTTTTTTTTATTGAATGACAGGGAAGCGCTTGGCCTCCATCTCACCTGGTTTCAATTTAAGATAAGGCGAAGGTATAAATGCACTTCACCCAGAATCCTCAACAATCTGGGGAAAATAACCAAGACATTTCAATGATTATTATCTATTATGGCAATTTTGAAATAGGTACCGTTTTCAGGCCTGCCATCAGTGACTGAAGCAATACCAGAATCTTCAGTCACTGCTCTACCTGTTCTGTACTCTTGCTAACAAGATGCTCATAAAATAATAACCATTAAAACTCCTGATGTTGTTGAACCCGTGGATGTAAGTAGTATGAAGTGACTAAGAGATAGCACCGTCACATGGGCAGCAGTATCCACTGTATTATTTAATACACTGCGATCACAAACCCAGCTTCCAAGCGTGGGAATTGAATACATAATTTGGGAGAAGTCCACGTCTCCCAATTTGATTTGTAATTATAATTTTGAGGCACTTGTTTTAATCATACAGAAATATATTTTATTATTTATCTACATATTGTTCTTTCAATTAAATTATATATATATATGCATATGTGTCTACTTTGTGTAGGTATGTACAGTATAAAAAGTAGGTTCAACCTATTAAGTACCGGAGTACTTTTGAGTGATTCAATATTGCTTCGTGGGATTCCCGTTTATTCAGTACATTTTCTTGTTTCCGTTTGATTTTATACGCGGAATATAAAATCAGCTGCGAATTTGCATTGCGAATCAATTCCGCCTCGCGATATGAGAATCTGAGTTTACATTTTCATATTTTACTTAGAAAATGTAGACAGAAACCACAATCTAAACGTGGATATTTGAAGGACCCATCCTATTATACTCGTACAATATGGGCAGTTAGCATCATTCATTGGTTAACAATCAATGACAGCTTTTCGTTTGACGAACGATCTGCAGTAGTTGGTTTTTACGGACTCATGCTTGCCGCTGATGGAAAAATCTAGCAATTAGGAATGTCTCAACTGTAGTTTGCAAAGGTCCGCAGACCAATGTCGTCGACACACCAATCTTGATGACCATAGCCACAGCCATAGTGGTACGTCACTCCGGGTGGAGTGGATTATCCTTAGCACAATGACTGAATTTCCGCTCCTTTATTAACAAATTTACAACAACTTTGTATTTTTTGGCCAGTAATTAAAATATTACAAAAATATTACAGGACACTAATTTCACACAGCGCCATCTAGTCCCAAACTAAGCATAACTTGTAAAATGGGAACTAGATTACGGATAGAATACATAAATACTTTTTTTTGTAAATACATACTTATCATACAATACAACACCCAAACACAGAACAAACATCTATATTCATCACATAAATGTTTGTCCTGGGTGGGAATCGAACCCACAACCTACAGCGCAGAAGGCAGAGTTACTACCAACTGAGCTGTGAGGCTTGTTCTACACACATACATTTTTTAAAATACTTTGTCAACAATAAAATCTTCCTAAAAGTTTTTTTGACAGCAAATTGGTGGAGTTCGTCTATAGGTCGTAAGGATTATTTACACCCAGAAACCCCTTTTTTCACTTTGTTTTCTGACAATATAAACTTTTGAGTTGACCAAAATAAATTAATTAGCTGACTGTTTAATTATTTAGCCGACCTTTGCCCAAATGGTAGCCTTGTATTTTGTGTGTGCTAGTAAGTATGAACTCTGATGTTTAAAGTAAACAGTTTTTAGGGATAATGACATACTCGTAGAGCGCTCATTGCATCTGTGGAAACCTCGTGTAGGATATGGACCACCTACTCCTGCCCTGGTAACGATTTCGTGCTCGTATTTCTAATGACATCGGCACCTGAAGTAGGTACTTGACAATATTACGCTTAAGGCATACCACTCGAAGATGCTTTTAATACACATTCCCTGTGAGGTTATTACTTCTTGAGTGGGTATACGGTGCGTATTTCACTTTTATATATTTTCTGATGCTATATGGGTTAAAAGTTAATAAAAATCACAACCAATTATGTTTTATTATCCTACTTATAAGAGACTGTGCTTGAGCCTCTTGTATGAGTTTGTTATGAAAACCTAACATTCAACTGTCACTGATAAATAAGGTTTATAGTATACAGTAAGGGCTGTACTTCTATGCCAGGACACAGGGCCTGACTGCCAAGAGTTTGTTCTATCTAGATGGTCTACTACTGTATGACATAAGTCACGTTGTTTGACACCTACCTAGAAGCACCCGAAGTATATTAGGATTCCATAACATTGTGCGGCGTAATATTAATGAAACCCTAAAATCGCTCCTCTCCCAATTTGTTTGCACCCGATGAGATGGCCTAGCTCTTGGCCTTAATCTTACCTGGTTTCATACGGAATCCTCAATAGAAAGTTCCTCAGGAACTGGCTATGAAGATGGATATGAAGTTTCTCAGTCTGTTGAGAATTCCGAGGTAATAGGGTTAAAGGCCTCTAAATGCCGGAACATAACAATATAGAGTTGTTGCTATGGCGACCAACTTAGTTAAGATGGTGGTGTTGGCCAGGCGGGCTTTTGCGAAGTCCAACCACTAGCCAAAACAAGCACATAATTTTACCCCCCTGTAGATTGAACCTGGGACCTCTGGGTCTGTTACCGGGCGGAGGTGGGCGAACTACTGCTCCACAAAGGCTAAATAAAGTGTAGGTACTAAAATAAGGTTTTATAAGATACTCAAAACTTCATACCGACTTGCCACCATCATTCCTTTCAATCTGTCAAACTATCGACATTGTCAAACGTCTTTCAAATCAAACCAATTTTTTTGGCACACGTCAGTAAACATGGTTTTATGAAATTTTTGCTTTATCCAGTTTACCGAATTAGTAAATAAGCATGGCGATGGCAGAAAAGAAAAATGAGAATCCACCAGGAGTGGAGGCGGATAGGAGATTGTTGCCCTTTGATACCTGGAATGAATACCTGGACTCACTGATAGAGCTCGCTGATCTTCGGAACTTGAGGAGCCTTGCCGCGGCCAGGGTTATAGCAGCGCTTGGCTACAGGTAAGACCTTGGACCATGTTCATCATGATTAGCTCTATTACTATTCATCACAACAGTCAAACCACCAACCAAACAGAGCACAAATTTGTATCCCCCTGGGATCGATCCATTCTAGATCTGATACGTAGGTGAATCACTAGACGGTAGAAGCAGTTAAAATTATGATTCAGAGCTATTTTAAAATTGATTAAGGTAAGGGGCGGTACCGCACTTCCTATAGAAATTAACACAAATCGTGATACTTCAGTAATATGTTGCGTGGACTCCGTGATCAACGTCGATCGCATAGGTTAGGGTTGTAAATGAACATCACCATCATCTTCCTGCCCTTGCTCAACACTTAGGTGAGGTCTGCATAGCCCGAACTAATGTGGTTAAAATGTATTAATTTCTAAGTCATCAATTTAGCGTGATAAAAAGTTCTCGGGCATTGTCTCATTATGTCTATTACTTAACAGATCCTCCTGAAATCCGTTGTTATCTATCCAACTATCCAAGTCTCAAGCCTTCCTCGGCCAGTAGTGAAAAACCTCCACGTCTTTGTTGGTTGCCTCTATCAGGTCTGCCTGGGTACAGGTAAAGGGGCATAGCAGGCAGAAAAGTCTGTGTAAACTTTTTGGATATAGTACATTTTTGATATATTACCTTGTATACAATAACTGTAACTTGTGTACAATGTTTGTTGTATCTGTATTTTTACCAACTAAAATAAAAAATAAATCTATCGCTTTATCTATAATAAGGCTCGAATAACCTGAAACTGCTATAGGTGTGCTAAGCATACCTAAGAGTTGAACAAAGAACCATTAACTGAATCTCAAACTGGAGTTCAATCAAATTCAGTAGATTTGAGAACAAGTAGGTCCTTAATACTTTTCTTTTATTCTTAGAGCAAATGGCGACACCCTTTCTGAGAAGGAGTTCAACAAGCGCCGAGCTGTCATCAACGAGATCGTGTTTCCCACGGTCACTCCTTACGTGATGGTCAGCGAAGGAGCTGATGTTGAAGACCCCTTTAACCGGGAGCTAGCGGTTCGGGAGCGGGCCAACCGAGTTGGGCTGCTACAGGTATGTTTGTTCTGTAGAAAAACTGGGAATCAACTTTCAGCGTCTGTCTTTCTACTGTTAATGTGAACTTATGTCTTGATGAAGAGAGAAACCTTCAGGGAAAGCTGAACTCCATTGCTGACTTCATTCTTGCCTGTGCGAATTTTGAGGTGAAGAACTGGACCATTCAAAATAAAAGATGAGCTATTAAGGCTTTTGTATCTGGTGAACATCTACTGTTGCACATGAACCCTATTTATTAAGGCTAAGGGATTTCCATAATCTCTGGGGAATGCCAGTACCTATTCCCATGAGAGATCTCTTTACCCTTTACGACATCTATGATTTGGAGAGCCTTATTCAACTGATGATATTATGAAGGCAATATTGCTAGGATTGCATTTTTTCATTTCAGGCTACCTACCATGAACAATTATTATTACAGGACATTAATTTCACAAAGCTCCATCTAGCCCTCTAGCCTCTAGATCAAAGCTTATAATACGGAGACTGTTTACTATACAATACAAGATCCAAACACAGAACAAACATCAATATTCATCACACAAATGTTAGTCCCTGGTGGGAATCGAACCCACAGCTTACGGTGCAGAAGGCAGAGTTAATATTACTACCAACTGAGCTGTGAGGCTTGTTTATAGTTAGGTAACTAAGTACCTATCTAACCTACCTATTATTAAATATAGGTGCCAAAATGGTGACATAGACTGTAAAAACGATTTTATAACCTGCCCTGCTTCAACTTCTGCCCATCAATGTGCACTGCTAGACAGAGTTTTAACCAAGTTTGGAGGGTTTTGGTAAATTACTACGCTTAGCAGGCAGATTGATGATCGAAGTAATGGTACTAGATAATACACAGATGTAAGCTGCCCTTCTTTCGGGATGATCCCTTCAGCCTCGCGGGTGTCGTTAAAGTCAACTATGGTATCTCACGGAGGGCAGGCTTGTTTTTTTTTTTTTATTGTACGACAGGGAAGCGCTTGGTAACAAGTTGAGATATGGCCGAAGGTGTAGGCGCACTTTACCCGGAATCCTCAACAAACTGAGGAACTGGCTATCTTACTTGCCTCTGAATGCCGGAACACGGAACACAACAATTTTTTTAAGAATTGTTATTATGTAATAGGCATATGAGCCTATCATAGATGAACAATTCTATGCATATTATTATGTACATATATAGTATTTATATAGCTATTTGCGAGGTTCCGACTACTTCAAGTCTATAAAATAAGTTTCCGAATTAATTTATAACTTTATTAATTTTAATGAGCCCCTATAATTTCAAAGAACGTATTTATAGTTACAGAAACTTTAAGTTTTAATGACAGTCGCTAAATTGCCTAACTTATCATTATAAGTAAGGTTGGAAGACGTGAATCTTCCGAAGTAATAACTTTACTCGGATCTTTAATATCAAGTTAGTTCAATATAGTAAAAGTTAAGTCTACTTGAAAGGAAACAAGGTATGGCATATCTTTTTTTATAACAAGAAACAAATAAATTAATGAAGACACTAGTGAAGTTTGTGTCAAAATTTAACTCAATCTAAGCAAAGGTGGTAATGGGACCTAGATAAACATTTGTTGTTTTCAAATTCATTGGTACTTAATGCAATACAACACACCCAAACTCAGAACAAACATCTAAATTCATCACACAGATGTTTGTCCTGGTTTAAAATCGAACTCATAACGTACAGCACAGAAGGCAGAGCTCTACCGACTGAGCCATGAAGCTTGTTTCTTAATAGATTAGTCTTACCTCTCCCAATAGTAATTGGTGTTAATTATTTCGTGTGAAATATAACTGCAGACGTACCACTGAACCTTTGTCTTTTTAATTCAATGAAATTCGAACAAATTGATTATCGGAGTGAAGAAATAATTGCAGGTCTGAAACAAATTGCCTAGGCCATTTTTGTAACTTAGCAGAGTGTTCTCGAATTGAGATTTATGTGCTTTATAGAAAGTAACTTCCTTCTTCCATCAAAGTGATCCTTTTTTACGATTTTTATCGTTATAGGGATTGAACTAAGGATGAATAAAACCCATTAATTTTATTTTAATAAAAACATTTTTCTAATTTATAGCCAGACCGGCTATAAATTAGTAAAATGTTTTTATTAAGTGGTTCAAGCCTCCGATTTCAGATCCCGAGGTCCCGGGTTCGATCCCCATGGGGAGTACAATATATTGTGCTTGGTTTGTTTGGTGGTAGGACTTTGTTTAAGTCCGCCCGGCTAGTTACAGCTAGTTTTCTTATCTAACTTTGTCGCCATAAAAACAATTTTGGTATTATACTCGGGTCATCAGGATTATAAATAAAAAACTATGTACAGATGGATTTTTGAGACGGGACAGGTAGGGCATGTAGATGGCGGTACCATAACTTTGACGTTGGAAATGTTTATTGTGGCCAAACAACTCTATTTCTTTATCTCTGAAATATGTGCTGCTACTTGCTCATGCCCCCTCTTATTGGTTAAGATACAAGTACCTAGGCTGGCCCTTCTCTTCCATTTCAAAAATCCATCCTGTATAGTTGCCGTCAGAAGATTTTTGGCGCCGGACTTCAGCAAGAGGGTGGACGGAAGCCAGGCGGAGCTTTGACGGTCCTACCACCAGTGACAGGATCATTCAGGCATAACCAAAGTTTTTACTTCTTCCAGCAGGCCTAGCACGGGGTTTCTTGTCTAGGGTAGAATAGATTAAAAATGACATAAAAATGACATTTAGGTGTAGAGAGTAGAAAGTTTTCTTCGATCGGGAACATGGCGTTTGAAATAATGAACGGATAGAAATGTTTTCTAGTCTACTCTAGAAATGAGTCTACCACTGCGAGCATGCCATTCAATTTACTCTACTTTTGACGTTTGAGAATAGAAACATTTCTTCTAAAATTATCTACACCTCTCGAGACCTAGAGAAACGTTTCTCTCGCATAATTTAGTGAATATTTTTTACGGTTACTATGAACGGTGGAAGAAATTGGCTTCTGAGCCAGTACGAGGAGAAAAACGACCGGAGAAGTGAAAGAATCGCAGTTCGAGAGCTCACAGTAGCTCTCGATTTACCGGAGGCCGAGTTTAGGCGTAACTTTTTTGTAACAAATTTGTGTTTGTTAAGATTGTGCCGAGCACCATCGATCCGGGCTTTCTTTTTAAGGTCCCTCCAAGTCTGAAAATTTCAATGAAGCTAGTAAGACATAGGTGTCTTTCCCATTATGAGATAGATATCAAATAAGGATAGTATGAATGGATGAAATAGTTTCGAAGCCTTGCAATGGTTATGGAACATAATATTAGTAAATACATTAGTGGACTACATGTCCACACATAATATGTTCGCCTTGGGAGAATATACCGGGCCCCTGGGACGTCGGGCCCACAATGAAGAATGGGTGCGTCTTCAAGGCGCACTCAAGGAGTTAGGGCCCTACAAGACTGTGGAGCAATGGAAAAATGTAAAACGTTTCGTTTTACGTATAAACTGTATTTCTTGTTTCGTGTTGACATTTTGTGGGTAATGAAACGCAACGAACGAACTTCTTACAACATTTTATATTTGATCTGTGGTTTCGTTTCCGTTGCTATAGAAAGAGCTTGTCTACGAGGAAACTGCTTTCTAGGGTTTGCTTTGAGAAACGGCGTGTTCGGGCAAAAGAAAGATTACGAAGACAAGAAACTGTCTTCTCTATTCTAGGGTAGAGTAGAGATGAAAACCCCGTGCTAGGCCCGCTGTTGTCGGACAAAACCTATTTGTTTCTATTTTGGTAGATCTAGCAGTATTTTCTTCACTGTCATGCTTAGATGTATGTTGATAGATAGGCATTCAATGTCGCTGATTGGGGCATTGCATTCCATGGTACCCCAATCAGTTTATATCAATATGGTAATTGAGACCATAGCAATATAATCAGTAAGGACGTTCGTATGGCAATCTGTGTCGTCAAGCATGACTTGTTTGTCTGTGTGTAGATATTCAACTCTGCCGAAACAATAGCTATACTATGAAACATGCTTATACTATGACTATGTTTTTACGATGAAGTATTTGCATCTAAAGAAATGTGAATGACAAAATAGGTACCTACTGTCTAGCCAAGCGTACTCTTTCGTAGGAGATATTGTTTTCGATATTGGTTGAAACAACTTTGGCTGTGGTTGTTATTATTAATATTACACAACGAAGTGTAATATTCTGAGAACAAGCCTATAGCTCAGTCGGTAGTAACTCTGCCTTCTGCGCTGTTAGGCTGTGGGTTCGATTCCCACCCAGGACAAACATTTGTGTGATGAATGTAGATGTTTGTTCTGTGTTTGGGTGTTGTATCATATAGTACGTATGTATTTACAAATGTATTCTATCCGTAATCTAGCTCCCATATTACAAGCTATGCTTAGTTTGGGGCTAGATGGCGATGTGTAAAATTAATGTCCTGCAATTATGTTTTGCGAATATAGTATTTTGTCAATGTAATATTATGAGGACAAAGGATATAATTTGTGATTTTGTTTTAGGGTAAAAAACGACGCAGCAAACCTACCATGACGCCTATTAACTCCCTCCTTACACCTTTCTCCTTACTCGATACACAATGCTGGCTAACGTATAGGTATGGGTACCTACCTATATTCATACAGCTTTCTTTGTCCACAGTCCATAATATTCATCAGACACTTTACCAAAGGAGGTTTCGAGATATCAGGCTACATAGACTACGCACACCGCCTCGTCTCCGAAAATTGGATACCGTTCTTTAGATCTGGTAAGATGCTGTGGCCGAGGGATAACGACCTGGGCTACTACCACTGGAGGCATGGCACAGTGAGAAGCAACATCAGCAGGAATTATAAGGTCAGTGACTATTTTAATGATCATGATGTTATGACTATTTTCACGGATAGTCTGTGTGAACTATAGTCCATCAAATCTAAGAAGTACACTATGACAGCTGTCAGATCAACTTGTCTAGGGATGTTAACCAAATAATCGCCATCGAAAATATCCGATATTAATGAGAAATTGAAAAATCGATATTGATACTTTATAGGTAGGAAACAATCGCTTTCTTTTTTGATAAAACTATAAACTCAGATAGAAGTAAAATAAATATGTAGCGCTTAATTAATACCAAATATTTTTTTTAATACCCACAGATAGACGACAGACTAAATTGGAGGTTGTATTGTACCTACTTGTGTCTACGGAGTGAACTTCAAATTCAACTTCTGTATTTTAGCTTGCAACCATTTCACCGATTCTGCCAGTAACAAGGACCGTATTGCAAGTGTGAAGCTTATGAGTAAAAAACATATCGAGAGAGACTCCTTAAAAGCGATTGATTTCGAAAGACAAATGCAAATGCGACAAAGATAATTGGGAAATCCGGCACTATGTGTATGTATGTATGTTTGTGACGGCATGACTCTCGAACGATTTCATGAAATTCAAACTGAATAGAGATAACGTAAACAGATTTTGATTATGGCGAGGGATTTTTGCAAACTGGGGTAGTTTTTGAGATATTCAATAAAAAGAGAGTTTTTAACAAAAAACAAAGGTTGATGTCGATTTGAAAAGGGAATATCCTTTCTAACAAGAAAGGATATTACATTACGTTAGCAACAAGAGAACCTCGAACACTCAGGTGATTAAAGAGAGTTCGAGAAAAAGTGCTTAATTAAAGAGAAAGGTATATTGATAACACACTTTTATCGTTTGTTAATTACGTTCTATTTGAGAATTAATCTCCGTTACAAACCAGACATCACGAGATCTCAGTTCGGGGCAAACTACTAGAAGATAATTATATTTTTTTATTTATTTAAGTACCTATATTTATTCAAGACAAGTAATTCGAAGAACTACTGAACTAAACTTCGGACCGATCGCGCATGGAACTAGCTGGCGTAGTTATTCCGTGGGAGCGCTCTTTCGGTCGCTCGCGCACTACACAACTCTATCTCACTGAATTTCCGCCAAAAAGTCGCTTCGATTAATTAAATTATTTCAATATTTTTACCGATTATTTGGAAACTCGTGAATTTTAAACTGTCGCAGCACTACTGTAAACAACATAATGACATAACATTGTATAAACGTGAACCTCATTTACAATTTTACTGATTGTTTATGTTTTAAACTAGTTTTACGAGATTCAAGTATAGATTAATGTACAGGAATGTTTAGTAAATATAATTATTTATCTGAGTAAATAATTTTTTGACATTATAAGAATTACTGTTTGTAATATTTTGTGTCTACGTTTGAACAAAGTTATAGCATAATAAAATTTGCGAAACGTCAAAATGTACTTCTTAGATTTGATGGACTGTAGTTTAAAATTAACCTTTACTAAATTTACGTTTATAGAGGTACGATAGAATTAAATGACTGAAATACATTAGATAGTCACAGTAACCTGCAATAATATGTATAAACTTAATCATTTTCAAAATGAAGCCTTTTATATTCACGTCTTGTAAATTCTATCTCAATATTTTTGTATTTTTTTTACATGATAACAATCACTTTTTTTGTTATACAACTCGGAGACGGGACAAGCAAGTGCACCTGATGTTATGTGCATCTCTTGCCTTTAACCACGCCTTGTTGCGTAGGTCACATCTACAAAGAACAGCCTACACGGCACTGCATTACGCCCGTCGACATGAGGCGTGCAAATAAAGGTGTTAAGCCTCGCGTGCCCGTAATTTCACCAGCAACCATACCCTTCAAACCGGAACACAGAAATGCTGCTTGGCGGCTGTACTAAGTATGGTTGTAGTAAGTTCTTCCCCGGACGAGCCCTTACACAAGAGCCTCTACTACTTTCAAAATCACACTTGAATACCATATTCATAACAACACTACCTACCAGATGTGGATACGAAACCGTTTTGAAAACTATGACGTGTATGCATATTATTGCAGGCAACTGTACATACCTCTTTACTTATTTACTGGGTATTTTCAAGAGGTATATAATCAAACTTTTAACAAGCCTTATAGCTCAGTTGGTAGTAACTCTGCCTTCTGCGCTGTAGGCTGTGGGTTCGATTCCCACCCAGATCAAACATTTGTGTGATGAATATAGATGTTTGTTCTGTGTTTGGGTGTTGTATCATATAGTACGTATGTATTTACAAAAAGTATTTAAGTATTCTATCCGTAATCTAGTTTCCATATTACAAGCTATGCTTAGTTTGGGGCTAGATGGCGCTGTGTAAAATTAATGTCCTGTAATATTTATTTATTTATTTATTTATTTATAATCACCAGCGACGTGATGGCAAAATTTGCATTAATTCTACAGAGTTATTTAAGCCTCGGTAGAGCAAGAAAATTGCTACGTTTTATATGTACGATTCCTAAGCAAAATGACAGAATAAAAGACTGAACTAAAATGCATGGAAGAACTTTAACAGCATAACTAGTGAGCGCGAAATGCACCGCAAACTTGAAAACTTTCCGAAACAATGCTAGTGGATCTCCAATTCTCCACACAACGCAAAGTTTGGCAACACTGCTTTGCTTAGAACTTTATTATGTTCCGAATATTGAACGGATATGAAAATGACGAGCACAAACTCTGCGGGTCTTCAAATAGCGCCGTAGTTGTTCAACAGCACATTTCAATTCCACAGCCACTCATGGATCCAGACAGGGGCTTACTATTTCAGAATCGTCACGACCACAAAATCATATGTCCGGACCCTCAACGAGATCCCGGCCAAAACACATCCAAGCAGAGAATATATTCACCAAGGTACACGCACATTGAAATATACGATCATGTCGTTAGAAGAAAGAGCTAGCGATGTGTATATTATCCAATAGCTTTTGCCAGCGGCTTTGCACGCGTGGTAGCTTCATAAAAAGTATTATAAATTGTACCCCATGGCATTTTCTGTTCATCCATTATTAGTCATAAAACTTTGCTTTGTTACCTTTAAATGTCTCATTGAACAAATGAAAACTACGCTCAATCAAACTATGTCTTTTATTTCAATAGCTTACGGTAGTAGGTACATCGTATTAGGTAGGTACAATTATTACTATTTTCTGTTAGAGCTGTAATACTGGGTTGGGAAAACTTAGTGCATATAACAATTTCATCCATAAAAATACATCGTGTAGATTTTACGGTAAAATTAAGTAGAAGTTAAATCTTACATCAAATTTGATCTAAATGCAATGTTATTTGTACAAATCATGTAATTTAAAAATAATCGAAACATATAAGTTCACTAATATAAATAACTAGCAATGTCTAAAAGTACAAAAGCTCTCATGTTAGATATACCTACAAAGTGGATTTTTAAAATGAGGCAGCAAAGGCTGGTACGGTTACTGCTGAAGCTTAAAATAAATAGATGTAAACACTATGGATAGAAATAAGTACTTTAAATATCAATTTTTTGTGAATTCAAATTTATAATACAGATATTATGACTACAATTTTTGATGGGCCTCTTTGTTAAAGCTCTTTGAAAATGTGCTTTAGTGAACATTCCAAAATAATTGTGAAAGTTGTAATCAGAATTTGTGAAAGTCTAATAAGCGAGTTATGGACTGTATAGTTGAACCCTCAGTCCTCACATAGAGGATTGAGAGCCCACCTGTACCGCTTAAACTATAGACACTACATACAAAGTCTTTACCCCAAAACCTAAGCTAATGCCAATCAAAATTTGTGAAAACAAGATATTATTGCAAAATGCTGTCGTGCTTTGTATATCTTCGTTCAAAATGGGCCCGCAACTCTAACAGTTAAAAACAGTTATTCACATAAATTAAATGAAACCATTAACTTATAGCTACGGTTTGAAATCCTATGTGCTACTTAAAAAAATGTGAAAATTTGTGAAAGCAAGAACTGGTCACCAGTTCTTGTTGTTTAAACGTTATGACCTTATTAAAAATCGGGCCCTCAGTCCTCCATTTCTATAGTTTTTCTTATAATACCCCCAACGTGTGAAGATAAGACAAACAATTGTCTCTTACCATGAAATTACCATGTACGTGAGTACTGAAAACGACCAAAATTTCGGCAAATGAACAAATTTATAGTTAAAGGCCAATGTTCCCAGTGCAAGGCAAATATTAATATTAGTATTTTTATAAGGACTGACAACTTTCATACAGCCTCATGCAATGTATCAAACTTTCTTCAAAACAGACACAATGTCTTAAAAAAGTCCAAGCTGAGCCCATACAAGCGAAAAAATTAAGCAAAAACCTTAATATATAGACCGGCTATCGCAGTGCACAGAGATTTAGCTTCAAAGCTATATAGATATCCAAGGAACCTGAAAATCTAACAATTTCATCGTCACCGCCGGTATTACCCACCATAAGTGCACTACGAAAAAATAAGTCAGATGAAAAGATTGGCAAGCAATACCACAATGATGTAGTTTTATCCTTGTTGACAATGTCTCATGATGCCAGATTTAAAAGATTCTTCCGCCAAATAAATATATATCCGAATTTCACTGCTCAGTTTTGGAGCCAACATCTAGTTGATTTCTACAAATTGTACTGCAAAACAAAGAATAGGTCAACAACAACTGTTGATGCTACAGGCTCATTTTTTAAGCAGTCTCACTTCCAAATGGTACTACAATAACAAAAAGACCAACTACTATTGTACCAAAGAGTGCGATAAAAAAATGCGCCTCTGTCCCAATTTTTCAGATGGTTACTGATTCTCATAGCCACGACTCTATTTTTAATTGGTTGGAGGTTTGGAATTTGAGTGTTGATGGTATAAACCCACACGAAATCATAACTGATGATTGTGCAGCATTAATATCAGCTGTTATTACAACGTTTACTGAATGTAGCTCTATTAAAGCCTACATTGAACATTTATTTCATGTTTTGAGTGGATTTAATCAAGAAATACCACCTGTTTTTGTTTATTAAGTTTTAGTGTAATTTTTCTACATTCGATGTTATACTTTATTTAAAGAAATGCGTAGACTTTCATCATTTGAAATGTACTATCAGCAATATATTGGACATATGCTCTATAGCATTTAAAAAAATGAAGCCGTTCATTCTCCACCTTATGATAATGAACATGCTGAGAGTGTAAGTCTTGAAAATGAAGAGCATGAACTTAATAATGATTTCTTTTCTTGGTTTGTCAAGGAAGTACTTTAAAAAAAATAGTAACGAAACTAATGATAGAGAACATAATCTATTCTATTTACTATTATATTATATTCCGACGATTGTTGCAACACTGCGCAGGATATTATTTAAAATTGCACTATGGTCAAATATATTGGTGTCGCATTTTAAATCCGACAACATCGTCATCCATCGTCTTCGGGTGTGGAAAGCTTTTTCAAAACAGTTAAGCATTTGATCTTCAAAACGAAAACACAGAAATACAGAATTGATGAATTCAGAATTGATTCAGATTTTTGCTCAATTTATAGAAGGTGATCTTAAGTCATAAAAAGTTGACTTTGAGATTGAAGTTACTAATAAAGTTGTGAAAAATACAAGTTTTAAAAGAGGAAAGATACCCAGAAAAAACAAATCTCAAAAAGGCCAAGTATCAAGCTAAAGTGCTTACTGAGGACTGTATTTTCAGACAGAACTTCTCTAGTTGAAAATTGGAAAGGAGAGGGTAAAGAAGACGATACAGCCAAAATACTTAAATAAATTAAGCACATGCAAAACGGTAATTTATGTTCTACTGTTGAAATTCAGAACTAACACTTAAAACTTTAAAATACCTGTGGAATGGATTCAGTTTTTTTTCTTTTTTATTATGGATATATTCAAAATCAACACATGAAAGATCTGACTAACTTGTTCAGCTCTGAATTAATCCCAGAGTACCTTAAATATTTGGCAGGTACAATAACAAGTTACGATCCATACAAAATCCGAGCAGACGTAGTCCTTAAGTATTTTATAAAAAAAATAGAATAAGAATCAAATAACGACGGCATTACGCTGATTGCCAATGTGGCTAGTTATCTTGAAACAGTGCTGTTGAACCGTTTTTACAGTGCCTTAATCACAAAACGATGCGTTAACGGCTACTGCGCATCGGTTCCAATTGAAAAATAATTTACTTTCTTACCACTCAATTCCGATATGTTATCCCTTTTTGCGATCGAGTGTTTGGAAAATGCAATTTGTTTTGACGAATCATTTAAGACTTGTCTTACTTGTGGTTCTTGCGTAGAAGTCAACTACGAATTAAATTTTGTCATTGCATATGATTTAAAATGTACCGGTGAGCATTGCCTGCAAGATATACCGTACACACTAAGAACAAAATCAAAGGTGTACGAACTTATCGGAGCAATTGAATTTGTTCCTCACCTTTCACTGATAGGTCATTATAAATGTCATGTATTAATCAATATTCATTTCAAATGCTACGACGATAATAAGCAAAAAATCGAAGAAAGTTTACTAAAACCTATGATACTACATTTACTAATCTTTGCTTTAGTCTAAATTAAATTATTGTCACCCTATTTCATAATACAGGGAAAAAAAATAAAACACATTTTATTCATAATCGACAGCGTTTTGTGATCATATACAGCTTTCACAAATTTTGTTTGGCTTTTGATTAGATTTTGTGTAAAGAATTTTTCTGCAGTGTCCATAGTTTATGCGGTACAGGTGGGCCCTCAATCCTCTATGTGAGGACTGAGGGCCCAACTAACAGTCCATAACTCGCTTATTAGACTTTCACAAATTCTGATTCCAACTTTCACAATCCCAAAGAGGGAATCTTCACTAAATCCTAAGCACATTCTCAGAGTTTTAACAAAGTTTCCCACCACACGCACATAATTTTTGACATTGTTATTTTATGCGGGCATGATTACCAATTTATAATAATAAGTGTTCTTAGTTAATTTGGTCATGGACAACCTTTAATGTGTGCATGCAACTTATACAATTATTATTATATTGTTTTTTGTTTCTCGAGTAATACATTCGATGGTCAAATTAATGAGAAAAAAAAATCTAAACAATTTTATTTATTAGCTATGTGTGTTTTTGTTAAATATATCATTCGATTCTTGGCAAATTGATAAAAAATAATAATAATACTAATTTGTGATCATGTTTATCCTGACATGTTTGACATACAATAATTATTAAAGGATCCATACCTAATTATAAAAGTATAAATTAATTGAAATAAATTGATCTCGTTACCAGCAAGGAATGCATTATCTCCGTACGTTTTGTATGAAATTAAAATGAGAACTCATTATATGACGCCTAGCCATTCAATTATTTAATGACCCTTTAAAAATCTACCTTGTATGAAGAGAGAAACACCTGGTAAGTTAGAGAAAAAGGTGGGAACGTGACCCCTGCCGATTTATTTTTTTTTGTTTGTTTTTATTGTACGACGGGTAAGCACTTGGCCTTCATCTCACATGGTAACAAGTTGAGATATACTGTTTGTTCTTAGTTAAGTTCAATTCGAATTGCATTTTTTGTTTTTGGGAAAACGTATGCTACAATTAATCTTTGGTAGTTTAATTATTCCTTGTTAAAGTCTGTGTAAGTTAATTTACCTGAGGTGCGCTGTGATATATTATTAAGGTTTCTCAGTTATGCATTTTTTTCATAAAACTAAAGTGGGGGGGCAACAATACCACTTTCTTCTCTGTATATTTAGTAAATAGTAACAGCAAGAAAGATAGAAAATAAAGTCTTACTTGTTCGATGTTTGAAGTGTCACTAAGTGTTAATCAAACTAAACTAAATCATAACTCCAATAACTTAAGTTTGAGATTGCCCCGATTCTAGTCTTGTTCTTTTAGCAAACTCTCTTGACGCGCTTTGGACTTCTGCTGTACGTAAAGTGATTCCGAAAATGTCCTCATGATATCTGTTTTCATCCTGAAAAAGAAATATGTTTGTAATTCGACTTTTGAAAGGAAGGTGGTGCCAAGCAATACAGGACATTACAGGACATTAATTTTACACAGCGCCATCTAGCCCCAAACTAAGCATAGCTTGTAATATGGGAACTAGATTACGGATAGAATACTTAAATACTTTTTGTAAATACATACGTATTAATAAATACATACGATACAACAACCAAACACAGAGCAAACATCTATATTCATCACACAAATGTTTGCTCTGGGTGGGAATCGAACCCACAGCCTACAGCGCAGAAGGCAGAGTTACTACCAACTGAGCTATGAGGCTTGTTAGCAGACATACATACATTTATCTTCATATTATGACTTTCTTTTGTTTTTTTTGATAATAATAATAACACTAGCCTTTATTTACAATCTACAATGAATACTTATAAACTAGCTTATGCTAATTATTTACACCGGTTTCGTTTTAGATTTTCTTGCTTAGCATATGGGCCTCCCCAAGAAATCTCCACTGGTTGCGGTCCTGTGCTGTCTCTTCCATGTTATTCCTACAGTTTTTTTTTTATTCGTCTGCTTTACTTTGATTTGTTTTACTTACCATTAAATCTAAAATGAACTCTTCGCATTCCTGTTCTGTCATTTTGGCGTGTGTTTTCATGATACCTTTGAGTTTCTGTTGAACTTCTTCAGCCATTTTACAATCTCCGCATACGTAAAAATGCCCATCTTCTTCCAGCAATAACTTTGTAATCTGTTCTCCTTCTTCTTCTAGCAATGCTTGAACGTGTTTCTGTTTATAACAAAAAAAGTTACATTATTTTCGCATATTATAACTTTATATATTTCGAACGATTTTTTTATTTGAAATGGATTCATGACCTCTTATTTTTATTTTTTTATTGTACGACGGAGAAGCGCTTGGCTGAAGGCCATCTCACCTGGTTTCAAGTTAAGATAAGGCCGAAGGTGGAAACGCACTTTACCCGGTATCCTTAACAACCTCTACCTCATTACCTCTAAATGCCGGAACACAACAATTTTATAATTGTTGTAATGACGACAGGGTTAGGTAAGATCGTAGTGGTCCAGGCGGACTTGAAAAAAGTCCTACCACCAACCAAACCAAGCACAATATTGTACTCCCGCTGGGGATCTAACCCGGTTTTGCTGACTAAAAGTCAATTCCGTTAACAAAAAAAAAATGATAACGAATCAATGTTATAGTACTACGTCTCATTAGTTACCTTATCAACACCAGGCTCTCTTGAAAGAGCCACCATTGTTTTCGTCAGTACACCATCAGCCAGTGCTGCTTCTTTTTCTTCCTTATACAAATCCATTCCTCTATTTCTACAGCCGAAGAACAGCCAGATCGGACCAGGTTTCTGGTTTTCAGTGGCAAGGTTTTGGATTTGGTGACGTCTTTGGTTCCAGAAGCCTCTAAATGGAGCTATGCCGGAGCCAGGGCCGATTAGAATGAGCGGTGCTGATATAGGCTTAGGCATGTGGAAGCTTTTTGCACTGCAATTGACATCAGAACTATTCATATAATGTGAATTATCTCTTACTGCTTATCAAAAAGCGGTCAAATTTCAACGAGCAAGAGTCGGTAAGCCACTCCACTCAACGCGAAATAGGTCTACAGCCAAATCAACGTTTTATAGGGTTTGGATTATCTCACTTTCTCGTTTCCTTTACAGCACTGATGCGATAGCATGAAGTAGGTATTACCTATATGAATATAGTTAATTAACAAACAACATTCGAATGAAGACTTTTTACAATGACTAGAAACTTGACGTACTTGACATTTTTCTTTTTGCGTTTCGCACGCTTTTCTTTTAACTATGCTAAATCTGCCCATTTTAAGCACAAGCATAAAAAGGGGCAGAAGTTTTCATTTCACGTTTTAATGAATAGACTTATGTGTACAAAAACTCGGACCAAGTTGGTAACATTCAATGAGTTCTTTGTATATTCAAGCTACTATTGTATAGAATATAATAGATTCTTCCTCAAAACGAATGCAAGGGCACGAAGTATTATATATTATTATTTTTACTTTGTATGTACAAAGCTAGAGACCATTAGTACTATTGTAAAGCCTATTGTTAAACTATCGTGTTCTTATTATGCATCTCACAAATAGAGAGGTACTTGGTTCTGTGAACTCACCGTCTTATGAATACAAACAGCTCTTCCTCGGGCTTCAGATTTTTTAAATAGTTTGAGCATACACCGTAGTGTGTTGACCCATTGCCATCTGTAAGTTTGCAAATGATTGTGTTCATATTATTTTAAACTAGAGAGATTCTTAGCAGATTCGGTTTTGATTTAAGATGAAGACTTGAACCGAGATGCCGAGATTGAACATTTGCTGCGGTAAACATACAACTGATAAATATGCCAGCTAATTGTTCTACCGTAGTGAACTAGTTAACTCCCTTGACTGTGGTAAACACACTGCTAAATATGCTAACTTGTCGCCTAGGAGACATGAGCCTTTGCGTTGCAGTAGAATACAAATAGATTTGATTTTTTAAAGGTTTTCGATATGCAACACTTTTTACTCACTTTGTGTTTTATAAACTACAACAGCCACAGTAACATGAATTTGGTTTGGATGTGCAAGGGGAGACGATGATATCGAGTAGAATCTTGGTTGAAGGGACGGTAACAGAGCAGCCAGAAGTGACGCTTGAGGTCTACATGACGGAAACTGTCCTAGAACTTCTCCCAAATGCGGGTAGTAGTAATGCTTCCAGTCATCATATTTATTTGAATCCTGGAAAAGAAATAACATGAGAATGCAATAAAAATATTTTTTGCCTGTTTTTTGGCCATGGTCATGTAAAATTGTATGTTCTAACCATGTAGTTTAAGATGCAGGATGAGGTTAAAAGCCAGAAACCAGTTGTTATTTTTCTTACCGTTGCTAGTTCTCTGATTTGATCTGCTTCTTCTTTCTTTGAACAAGCATGAGCAAGGTACTTTAAAACTTTAGTTGTAGGTGGTGTGGTTATATCTAGGAAGCGGCTATACATGTCTCTTATTGTTACTGATGGAAGCCTCTCATGTCTTTCCCACGTCTTTACCGATCCTGTGACATCAAAAATATCGTTATAATAAATTCTAGGCCCTAGTCTAAAAGTATTCATAGTAGTTTAATAAGTTACCAGTAGGTGTAAGTGTGTCTTTCATAACCTGTAATTGCACAGATTTTTTGCAATCATCAACATCTTTCATCCTCTTTAAAACAGCATCTACTGTATCTTTTCTATTGCAAGCCATCACGCCTACATGATCGCCAGGGTCGTATTTTAATTCAGTCTGTAATTTAAAATTATTATTTAATATCTTCTTATTTAATATATTCATTTTTTCTTCGTTATTATTTAAAAAGGTACATCATAGAACATTAAGGTTAATTATTAATTGAAAATATTCATTACCTGTGGTTCCATATCAACAAAAATAGTCTCTCTATCGGCGGTAAAGTCTCCTAAATTAGCACATTCTCTTACTCTGCATGTTATAAGCTGTTTTCTAAAACCAGCTTCAAGAGCTGTTTTCAGAGGTAAAGCAACGCTTGGTTTTCCAAATCGGACTGTTTCTTCTGATAATGGTATACCTCCTAATGCTTTCTTAGCATCTTTGACCATATCGTTCTCTTCTAAGCAGAAAGTATCACAGGCCACCTGAAAAAGTAAAGGTATTCATATATTTTTACCTACAAAAAAAAATAGGTCCGATATTTTCCATCTACGATGATTAGATATAGTACCTTATATTATACACTTTCACACAGCGCCATCTAGCGTAAACTAAGCATATTACAATATGTTAACAAGTTTACGGGTATAATACCTATATTTTTTTTTGTAAATACATAGGTACATCAATCATACAATACCAAACCCAAACAGAACAAACATCTATATTCATGGTGGGTGGGAATCAAACTACAAACTGCGGCGCATAAAGCAGAACTATTACAAACTGAGTTGTGAGGCATGTTAATATGAAACTTGTTAATCTTACTTGAAAAATATTTGATGACCACGAACGGAACTGCTGTTCTTGCCCAAACATTTCGTCGCCGCAGGATAAATCCAAGATTCTTTCTCCTCCTAAGTCACCAAGTATTTTGTCTACTGTTTTACCAAAGTTGCAGAATTTAGGATAGGCACTAGAGCCTAGAGCAAACACTGCATAGCAAACATTGCTCAGGGGTCCAATGTTTTCTACAGAAGATGTTCCTGCTACGCTGCCTGCACAAAAGATAACGAATTATTATTTTTTCTTTCAATGAGATGAGAAAATTCTCATTCAAACTTATTGCATCAAAAATGTTGTTACTTTTGTTTGACTCCAACCGAGTCAGCTGTCTCTTGAATTCAATACTAGGTGTTATTAGGCTGCTTGTTCTCATCACGCTATTAGTTCTCATCAATGATTTTGGTGTAGGTGTTTTGTGATATCTGAAATTATTTAGTTTGAATTTATAAAATATCATGGAACATCGATTTGATTGTCCATAAATTTTGTTAAATTACCTACTTACCCAGCACTCAAGATCTCTGCCGTTTGGTTACTGGTATTATTTGATTCAGAATACAACATTTGGAATAGATGTTCTGCAAAGTCCTGTGAAATACATACGCCTGAATTATTACGCCACGAGCAATGTCAAATATGATGTCAAATATTAATTGGTGATTTTGTCCTGTACGACGCAACAAAATAAAAATAACAATAAAAGCTTCAAAAATGAAATGTTTTGGACTTACCACACCATTTGCCGGAGGTTCTCCATTGCCGAAGGTTGATGTCACTATCAAAAGAAGTGTCTCATGCTCTATTGAAAACACATCATATTCGGACATGCAATGAACCTACAAAATATAACTTATTCAGATCATCACAATAACATTATCATCGTAAGATCCATTAAAATTTTATCGATATTTTTTTTTTGTCTCGTCATGGTTTTTAATACCAACCTGTGCATTGAAAGCGTGTCCAAAAATCGTCCCTAGCTCCTTAGCATATTGTTCAGATTTGCCGGTCTCTGTGGCGTATAAGATGGTCGCCTTGATACGTTTCGAGAGTGCCCGTCCGAACAGTTTTGAAGTGAACTTCACGGCTCGAGCGATCTGCTTGAAGTGAAACTTTCTGTGTTTTGTCTTTGTTCCTTCTGATTTTGTCCATTGATAAGTTTTCCATGGTGATTCCTTAAAAAATAATATTTCACAGTTATTCTCTCTCCGTTGAGTTTTCATTAGTTTGTATTCTGATATAGCAATGAAAACTAGCGAAATAATTTATCATGACCTTCCTTTACCCAATTAAGGGGTCAAGGGTCTAAAGGTTTCCTGCGGCCTCATATTTCCTCCACAAAACAAATTTAGCAATATCGCTACAAAGTGAACGCTTAATTGGTTCTGACAATGTCGCCGTACATATTCCAATCAATCTAAATTTGGGAATAACATTTCAATGAATGGAGAATTAAGTTTTAGCCATCGCAGTTATAAATAAATTTCATTCAAAATTGGAAAAAAATATGTTTTACTAACGTATTTATCATAATCATTCGAAACGATTGGCTCATACTAAAACCACTAACAGGCAATGTACTTTTGTCTTATTATACGTACTTGGTAATCATAGGAAGGTCGTAAGTAGTACAGGGCCATTTCTTGGTGGAACACAGATGTCAATGATGAGGACATCGGAGGGACTACCCATATCCAGTCCGCTGGACAGCCACCACTGTAAACATATCAATAATGCGGGTAAGACCCAAGGAAAACGCTTTTGATAGTAATATGTATTGATTTAGTTATAAAAGTTAAGATGTTATAAAATTTAATAAAATCTAAGTTTTTCAGTTCTATTTCACAAAATATTATTTACAAGATGTTTACGGCATTTAGAGGTAAGATAGCGAGTTCCTCAGTTTGTTGAGGATTCCGGGTGAAGTGCGCTTCCACCTTCGTCCTTATCTTAACTTGTAACCAGACGAGATGAAGGCCAAGAGCTTCCCCGTCGTAAAATAAAAAAAAAATATACATCGTATTCATTAATGTTACAATTATAATAACATGTTCTTTTTGGATGTTAGACAACGTTATCTTGATAAGTTTAACGGTTTCCTTCAAGACAAGGCTAATACTAACCGGCTTTTGTTTTCATTGTCTAAATGCTTGATGAACTGTTCAGATGCTGAATGGTGATCGACTATCGACACCACGTCCCGGTGGAAACTGTGAAGAACTGCTACATTTACTTCTACTAGTGCCTTGTCTTTCCATAGAGAAGCGAACGAGTTGGTATCGAGCTCCATTTTCTGAGCCACTTGCTGAAAATATACAATTAGTTATATTAGTTATTAGATATCAACAGAGGCTCAATTTTCAGGTTTTGTATACCTGAACGGAACTTGCGCCATTATGCCGATAAAATGCTTTACCAAAATCCTATTTGCTCTTTACCTAAAATATAGTATCCCAAGTTTGTCATGCTTCTTGGTCTACGCTTTTAATTAAATGTAAAAATGTTACGAATTACTTAAGAAGCATAATTTTACGCAATTGTTACTGTTGTTGTGAATATTTTATTCGTGCGTTTAAATTACATTGTTAGCTTGCACGATTGATTGCCGATTAGTATGACGACGGTTTGTCACGCGGTGTCATACAGTGCATGCTTAACACTATCAGGCACGGAACAGTGACGGTGACGACGATACACCGGTACTAGTATCAACCGCCTCTGTGGTCTAGTGGTTCAACCCACCGATTACAGATCCAGAGGTCCCGGGTTCGATTCCATGGGGAGTACAATATATTGTGCTTGGTTTGGTTGGTGGTACGACTTTGTTTAAGTCCACCTGGCAAGACCACCATCTTACCTAATTCTGTCGCCATAATAACAATTCAGGATTTGTTGTGTTCCGGAATTTAGAGGTAAGATAGCCAGTTCCTCAGTTTGAAGTGAAGTACGCCTCCACCTTCGGCCTTATCCCAACTTGTAACCAGGTGAGATGAAGGCCAAGTGCTTACCCGTCGTACGATAAAAAAAACTCTTACTATGTTGAGTAATTAATTCTGTTGAGAATATTAACCATGTCTTTTGGCACTATTGCATTTTGCGTTTCTTGTCTGTAGCCAGTCGTCTTTGTGCTGCTATGTACTCGTAGAAGCACAATCTTTTACGCGAGCGTTTGAAGTATTAGAACACCACCATGAAGTTAGATGTTTGTGAACATCAAAAGTGAAAACTTAAAAATGCTGCATGTCAATATGAAACTTCATGATGAACACAGTAATCAGGTGTTTGTCATGAACTTGGTAAAAGTTACCTCTATAATATTGAGACGGTTACTATCGCAAAGATTCCGGCATCCGATTTCCGTGCCCATGTACCATCCGTTGAAAGCGGTGGCTGTGAACTCCAGGCCTCCGCAGTCCAACCTCATTCCTGATACCGCGGGGAGAGCGTACCAACGCAGGCGTAGGTCTTTGAACCAGTCGTAACTGTAAAAATATTAATTACTATTCGTCTAATATTCATTCGCTGGTGATGTTTCAAGTACAAGATTATTTTCACTAAAAGTGCCTCACATAATTTAGATAATTGTATTACAAGGCAATCAGCATAGAAAAATTATAAACCACAAGAAAAAGAATGGGGATTGAGACGCCTTAATACATATTTATCAACTTACTTGGGATGTTCAAGTTTCACTTCCATGATTATTTCTCGAGGTAACTCAAAGAACTCCGGGTCTTTGCCATCGACTTGGAGGACTAATGGAAGGATATCCCAGGGTGTTTTTTCAGGAGGTTTCCAGCCAAGTTTCTCGCAAATCTATAATTATAACCAGTAAAGATAGAAACAAAGAAATATACAAAAAACACCGTTTGTTACAATATTATTTCCACCAGAATTTGGTATCTTACCGAAGTGAACTCAACTCTAGCTGGATCCCCAATGATAGTTCCATCAGGTTCCTCGTACCCAGCGTAGGCGATGAGTTGGTGGTTCCATATCCTGTAGTCGTGCTTGCCATCGGTTCGCTGAGGGAATATAGTTATTGCTGACCTGACAACAAAGATCAATTTCATGCAACTAGACTAAATGTCCCAGAAGTCTACGTCAACTCCACACCGTGCATACCAAGTAATCCCCATTGCATTTTGGGGATTCATGAAATAAGCCATCAAAGATACAGCGAATCGTTTAAGTATTATTGTCACGGAGGTGCATTTTGAAGTACTTAGTTTAAGAGTGCTGAACATCCTAAGAGACCTCACGGATATTAAGCTCAAGTTTCAACACATCAATACTCATACGTTGAGTTTGCATTGGCTCAGTGTCCCAATCAGCCTTATCCACTGCTGACTTTAGTGACCTACTCATTGTTTTAGTTTTGAATTTTGATAGCTGTAAAAGTACTACTACAATAACTTCAATGGCTACTTGGGTGGCCTTGCAAAGGACATCCATTGTGCAGGAACTGGGACTCAAGAGGCAGTAGCAGGAGCATTGTCTGCGGGATGGTTCCACTAGAGCATTGCCTGTCGTTGGGAAAGAGCATTGCCTGAACTACTGGGTACTAACATTACTAGCTGGAAGACTCGTTATTTTTGTATTTCAAGTGATTGCACTAAGTCACAACACTTGGTCGTTACCTGATGTTTCCTTTATTTGTCGCGTACTTTATATGGTTGCAAAGAGCTTCAAACATCCCGCTTGCGGTCGTTACTTCTCTGCAATCGAAAACCTGCAAAAATAATATATTTATTTTTGCCAATTAAAAAAAAAAACTTTCTAAAAATATTCATAAAAAATAATATAAGTCGAGGTAACACAAGGTTCTATTGACAGTCACTAACGTAGTTATTGTACCTACAAGCAAGCATTCTACATATTCATTAATAATATAAAGCGTTAATAACATAAATTTGAATTGGAGTTTAGTAAGGGTTTTTTTGTCTTGCGTCCTTTCTTTAAATACCTAGTTATTGATTCGACTGTATACTGTAGGAATACATATTGGTAGGTAATTTTCTCGCAACGTGATAAACCAACTTCGAGCGAGTGCAAATGTGAATCTCGAGGAGTCTAATTCTCTTAATGACATGTCGTTTGTGACTTGTTATAAAGCTGGCAACCCTAATTAAAAGTTGTGCCAGTCTCCGCTCTACATCCTAAAGAATACTTAGGGTGAAAGTTTTTCTGTGAATGTGTTACAGATGTGTTCGCATGTTGGTGATTGATCATGTTGGATGAATGAATGACGTATGCATCTAATAGGTAATTAATAGAAGGTACATTTATTCGATAAATTTTTATCATTAATTTGTTTGTAATCCATCATGGCGGTCATTTTTCTCTCTACTCAGGTAGTTCCTCTGATTGATGTACGCATTAAACGGTGTTTGATGTGTTGTAGCTTCAATACAAACAGGCTTCAAGAAATTTGCCACAAAACTATTACTAATAGCTAATAGCAACAAAATTTCAGAATTATTATGTTTATTTTCCCTATATTGGTTCCCTAACTTAGTTACTTACTACAAAGTTCGCTCAGTTAGGGAACGAATATGGAAAATCTAAACATATGTTCAAAAATGTTGTTACTATTTATTTCCCTCGTTTAAGCTATAAGCTACATGTACCATGTACGCATAGTGGCAAATTGTCCATACTTTATTTCACGATGTGTTTTACAGATCAATTTACAAAAAACTAAATCTCGGGTACTACTGAGAAACAACCCTAAATTAGGGTCAATGAAGATGACATCTCGACTCGAACAAGTATTTTAACATCTTTTGCGGCGGTGCGAAAGTAAAATTATTATTTAACAATACTGATTCTACGAAGAGTCGTAAAAATATTACAAAAACATTTGAAAAGAGAAACAGCGTGACATTTTTGAGGCAGCAGGTAAGTATTCAATAATCCTCCTAAAATAAAACTCTAACTACTACCTAACTGCCTGGTAATGCACAAAAAATGATTGCCGTGTGACGTTGGGCGGTACTAATATTCTTTTCTTTTATCATTGCGGTGTTTTAAGAATCGTGGGCGATTTTTAAAACACGAAAATCTCATGCTTTTCGGGCCTAATGTGGATAAATTAAAGATTTCTGCATCTGTTTTATCCGATATAGAACAGTTTTTTTTTAATAATAAATAAATATTACAGGATATTAATTTTACACAGCGCCATCTAGGCCCAAACTAAGCATAGCTTGGAATATTAGATTTTTACGGATAGAATACTTAAATACTTTTTGTAAATACATACGTACTATATGATACAACCTAAGCACAGAACAAACATCTATATTCATCACACAAATGTTTGTCCTAGGAGGGAATCGAACCCACAGCCTACAGCACAGAAGGCAGAGCTACTACCAACTAAGCTATAAGGCTTGTTTCAGATTAGATTAGCCTTAAAAGTTTACACAAAGAGTGCACTACTATAAGTAACGACGCTGACTAGCGCTGGCTATGTTTCGGTCTGAAATTCGGTGTAAAGTCAATAAAGAACATACAAACATACTTGCAACTTTTTCCACTGTATTCGTCCGATGCACCTGGAGGCGTTCCTCCAAGCCAACTTCGCTCCAAACACCAGCTCTGACGTTTTCAGCTGGTATGTCCCTCGACTATTTAGCTCTTGTTTGACTTCATCTAATCTTGCCGTGTGAGCTTCTGTGTTTTCTCTGTAAAATGTATCCATTTTGTATCCACTGTGACTAAAAATGTTGCCTTTATGTCAGTAGTACCATTAATGGAACAAGTGAAAACTTTGATTCTTTAATACCACCAATTTTCTATTTTGTACTGGAGTACGAAAATCTCGGAGCTTCTAACACTAACTAACTGGAAGACTACTACTAATTTTGATAAAGTACTGGGGCCAGTGAAATGGGTATAGTATTTTATTTATTCAATGGAACTTAGTCCAAAACATTTATTTCGAGAGAAACAAATAGAGAGAGATGATAGCGTGGCTATCTCTTAGTTAGCCGAGGACCGGCTTCTTTTTTTTCATCAACTATGCACCACTATGGAGGCTTCTGACCAAAATTTGGACCAAATAGGTACCTATTTGGTCCAAATTTTGGTCAGAAGTTTTTTGGTAAAAAAATAAAATCATTAATGCATGCTATACGTCAATGATAAAAAAAAAATTGCGTATCTAACTTACTAACTTATTGTACAGTGCATAGAAAGCGATTTCTATAGCTACATATATTGCAGATAGCGTCAGCAACCTGGTTTTCAGAATGAAGGTACCTGATTGATTGAATGACAGACAATCAACGCACAGTCCACAGCAGAAATCTCTGAAGCATTCAATTTCGAGTACCAATTGTTTCATTTTGTAGTGTTTTTTTTATAAATGATGGGTTACATTTGAACCTCTGGGTTCGTTTAGCTCTAGGCCAGTGCAAGGATGAGGTGATGGAGCGAGCTTTCCCAGAAGGGTCTGGCTCTTCCGCGTTCCGACGGAGCACGGAAAACCGTTTGGTGCCGGACTCTGGAAGGAGGTGGTCGCTAGTCAGCTGGACATTCATTTATCATCCACAATTCTGTGATACTGTGATTTGATGGCACAAGTAATACACATTTGTATCCATGTTAGTGGTACTAGCTATACAACAATATTATTGATGGTACTACAGTTCGTTTATAAGTGTACACTAGCACATTGGTGCTACTAAAGATACAAAGTTGTATCTCTTTTGATATAAATGGTACAAATCAATGGTACTACTGACATGAAGGCATTTGTAGGAATCAATTTTTATCCCGCAATCGCCACGGAATGATGTTAGTTATTTGTAACAATTAGTACCTGCCTATTTGCGCTCGGACATCTCAATGTGATAATGATGACATTTCCAACACTTGTCACAATGATTAACACTAATAGATTTATGGGTGGTCCATACTCTGATGGAATGCTTAAGTGCGAGTAGGTACTATTTGTTGCTATTTATTCAGCCTCGCTTGACTAATGTATGTACAATAAAAATCACAAGTAATAGGTACACATAGCACATCTGGTTTAGACCTTGTCTATTAAGAAAATATATTCCTGGAAAGGAAGATGTCAATGATTGAGCAAGCTTTTACATTAAAAAAAAATTTTAGGTATTTGGGATAGGTGTGATCTATCTCATATTAAGGCGCTCTAGGCAGCTAAAATCGCGGCATAAACGATTTTGAATGTGTTGACAACGACAAGCTGTAAGTGGCGCATGCGTATCTTATACTTATACTAGCTTTTACTCGCGACTTAAAATAGGGGGTTCCCATACATGAAACGTTTTTTGTTTAATAACAAAGTTGGTGTGAGTGCTGACTTTGTGGTTAGTAAATAAATGAATAATAAAATCTGGACAAACGTGAGTCGGACCGGGCGGCACTAAGACTTCAAAAAGCCTGCATTTTTTGTCTGGGAATGTGGGTCAGAACCCTCGGTGTGCGTGTCTGCACACCATGTAGCTAATCGGTCAAATTTATCCATATATCCAAAAAATATATATATTTATAATATAATATAATACTTGCACCTATTTCAAAAAACCAATACGCGGACGAAGTCGCGAGTAAAAGCTAGTCGTCAATACAACCTTTTGATAATTCTTATTCTGAGATCGCGTTGCTGGTATGTAGGTAGGTAATGTGACTTTATGTTGGTACCTTTACTGGCACAGAACAAATAACGTATTTACATTCGTTCTTATATTTATTCTGAGTCTAGGTGTTGTCTGACCGTTGCGACGATGACACAAGCACGCGTCCGAAGTCGACAGTGGTCACAGAGGTTCTGATTGAAAGGCGGGCGCGCGGTGCGCCTGTAGTTTATCAAATAATCATGATTAAAATTAAGTTTGAATTCGTATCAAAAAAACTAGCTTAACTTTAATGTATATAATTTACAAACTATAATTTAAAATAAATCGTAAGTCAATATTCATAGTAGGTAAAAATATTTCGCTTGTAAATTTTGAAATTTACCATTTTCAATAATATTTTTATCGAGAAAATTTTCTGATGTTATGTTTCCAGCTTTTCTTTAATAGAAATAGGTACGTGAAGTAATATATATATATATATATATATATAAAAATTAGACTCGTGACTTGTTATGAAATTCCATTTGAAAAAGAGGAAAGTCTACTGATAGTGCCTTAAGTCAAATATCCTGGGCAACGGAATCGTTGGCTTGATGACCTGTAAATATCTACCTGGCTAGCGACCAACTGCCGAAGTCCGGCGCCAAACGGTTTCCGTGTTCCGTCAAACCTAGAAATAGCCTACCTTCGTATTGAAGTAAAATACTGTCCGAGAAACACTTGTGCATCTTCGTACACTTGTTCTTTGGTCCGTGGCGTTTCACCCCGGCTCGTAATGTCCATTATACTTGACTGGCATACTTTTTCGTTGCATTTTGTGTTCTGAAACAATAAATGTTTATTTTAGTCATTTAGTACACCGCTATGTCTGCTCTTAGCTATCCTTTCCATCCAAAGTTTGCCTGGAAGAGGTCGCTTTTAGCGATAAGACCGTCCATTGTACCTAGTTTTAGTGTTTTTCTTGCTTGTTTGTTTATTTTTGTTGTTTGGTGTACAATAAAGAGTTTATCTATCCATCTATCTATACGTTTTGTTAAAATACTGTTATTTTTTGATTGACTGATTCGCTTGACCGACTAATTCGTTAATTCGTAATACTTTTGCTCAAATAAAACACCACTGTTCCAACCATAAAGCCACAATATTTACAAATAGATATTGATTATAGACGTTGTAACTAATGTATGTAAATAGTTTAAAACACCAGCCTAATGGCTTAACAAATAATTGTTTTTGCGCAGTATCTCTTGTCTTATAAACTCTTCCTAATTAGTAGTCTTTGCGTTTTAAATAAATACGAGACAAGATATTGTATGAGCCATAAATTAACGTGCAATATATAATACTTATTAGAAGCTGTTCAAAATGCCGGTATATTAACGTAAGTGGCTTACATCATCATGTAGAATGGTTTTGGAGATGACCAAATTGGTGTTCTTGTCATGCTTCGCACAAAAACTGCCGTATAATCCGGTGTAGACACTAATTCCATAATGGCCGTGTCACCGTGCGCTCCCAATAGTGGAATGTAGTAGCTCTGTTGGCAACTTCTTGGGCGAAGTGCACTTCAATCTTCAGCATTACTATATCTTGAAACCAGGTGCGACCAAGGCCAAGCGCTTATCCCTTGGTAATAATAAATAATACGACTTTTTTCACTTCGAGGATTCGCCTCTGATATCTATTCAGAGCGTAGATCTTTGAAGATCATCTACTTGGGGGTAGTCAGAGGCACGTCCAGAACCTCTGCATCGGAAGGCAGGTTCATGCCCACTTGGCCACACAGCCCGTCGTGTACGACGTTAATTGTAATTAACGGGCTATAGTACCTCAGATTAGCAACTCAACGCAACATTATTCTAGTTTTGAACTAAGATATAGAAATAATAAAGGTGACATTGCTGTGCGCTCAACCACGGCGCTTATGACCACCAGATGACAGAAATATGCGCGTATTTCTACGTTTTGTTTTTTTACGGTAAAACAAATATAAATTTTGAAAATCGAAAACACAGACCGTCTGCTGTATACTGAGTTTATTTACTGTACAAAGTTTCAAGCCCTAATTGGGCGTATTTATTGAATGGCGAACATTTTTGGTACAAATTAGAGTCGACTTTGTTTTTTTTTTTCTATCGAGAAAATGTTATGTAATCGTGTTTTCGAAACACAAGCGTTATAGCATAGGAAGATATAATCGCTGAAGCTAAGCAATTTCACATATCATAGACTCTTAAAGAAATGGGTAAATATTAGTTTTCGAGTAGTTTGTCTTTTGTATAATATAGGCATCAACGTAACATAGATATAGATTTAATTGTTATTACATTGTACTTTATCCTTATGTAGGTATGTATTAAGTGTCTAGTCTCGGAAATTAAAGAAATATCCAATAAAAACGTCACACTTCTCAATAAGATTTATACAACAATGTCTACGGCAATTACTTCGTAGTAATCGTTTATATTGCTGCTAATGAGTCGGGTATCGGGTGCTAGGTACAGCTGGCAGATTTACACATATCGGGGCCGTGAAATAGGCTCGTAGCATTTACCCCGGCAGTATCGACGATATCGGTTGTTACCTCATTTTTACCCGAATGCCTCAACGAGGGTTATTTGAGAGTATGTATGTAGGTATGTATGTATATATGGGATTTCTAACTTCCACTGTGTGCCTTAACGGTTTGATGAAAATTTGACTTGTGATGTGTCATTTGATTCGTCAGAATTGTGGAAGTCACATAGGCTATATTATTTTTATGTGGGGAAACAAAAGATAGTCTATTCCATCAATATGTTACCCAGACTCTTGAGAGATTAGTGTTCTCAGGAGACCCCCCCATTACTACACTCTCAAACACACATTATTCCTAGCTCCTAACCCCTTTAATTTTTAACTGCTTTAATTTTTAAATATATCTAGATACTACTCACACTGTACTGTAAACAATCCATGTTTGTTTTGGATATGGAAGAGCGGGGTCTTCTAACACAAGTGTTATTTACTTAAATGAAGACCCTAACCTTTTACCTGAATATTGTTAAATTGGTTACTGTAATAAAAATATTTTTTATTTTGATTTTCATTTTCAATATGGGTATCAAATGAAAGCTAATATTAGAAGGGTCAGGCGTACGTAGCTTTTAGCCCAGTAAAGACCTTGGCTGGGTTAGCTATTAGTACCCAGGATCCCAGAAAGCTGTTAGTAAGGCCTCACGATCCAAATTCATTGAAAGCTTGAACGTCTGTAAACTAATTCTTCAATCTGATATCGCATAGAATATGAAACCATGTGCCAATGAAGCAAGAAATGTGTTTAAGAATTGAAGCAAGTTTAATCGTCGCTACCTATACCTTAATAACATATTTTGCAGTCGAGTTTTTGTTTTTTTCAACTTTCAATTTGTTATTCAAATTTTCTACCAGGCAAAGGCTAGAAAAAAACTTGATATCTCTTTTAAAATCCTTGGACGTTGGCAAATTGTCGTATGTTTGTTTACATCAAGCCGCATTAATGAACCATTTTGAAAATTCGGATCTGCGGAGAACGTATCTTATAGTAAGGCAGACCCGTTACTTAGGTTATTGAACTTTCATCTCATGAATTTTTAATTTATCTCATCTATGACATCATTATAATATATATCATTTTCGTTTTCTCCACGCGGTACACCTCGCTAATACCTCGTACCGTGACTAATATAGAGTAAGGAGATCACCGTTCTGATATAACTATTAGTAAGACGAAGTACGCTTACGGGAAGTTGTTCATGCCTTCGTAGGTAATAACTAGTTGCGCATGTATATATATAAATACGTATAAGTATACATGTGTATATATACTTTACTGATTTTAATAGCATTTTTACTTTTCATATTAAAGGACATTAATTTTACACAACACCATCAAGTCCTAAACTTAGCAGTAAAGCATAGTTTGTAATATGGGAACTAAATAACGAAATTACGGATAGAATACTTAAATACTTTTGTAAATACATACGTGCTATATTATACAACACCCAAACACAGAACAAACATCTATATTCATCACACATATGTTTGTCCTGGGTGGGAATCAAAACCACAGCCTACAGCGCAGAAGGCAGAGTTACTACTAATTGAGCTATGAGGCTTCATCATCCTCATGTACTTATTATATTCCCTACTGACTGCCTCAGAGTCGACTGATTACCCCTTGGTCGTCATCGTCACTGACTCATCACTGTGGAGTGTGAACGACCTCGGCAGTCCGTGAATTTACTGGAACTAATCAGAGCTGTGAATGGAACCTTGATGCACGTCAGCGTCACTTGGCAGGTCGTCTCTGCCTCCTTTCAGCTGATGAATCGATATAGTTATCATCAATTCACAACATTATGATAATACCTTCATGACACATTTCGTAGGTACAAAACCGTTACCATCTTGCTAAACATTCATAAAACTTAAATATATTTTAAGAGTAGTAGATTTCTTGTGAAAAGGCTCGTACGTAGAAGTACTACCATACCTATATCGACCTCCAAGCAGCATTGCTGTTTTTAAGTTTGAAGGGTATGGTTGCCGGTGAATTTACAGGGCGTTCTTTGTGCATTATAACCTACGCAGGAAGGCTATGTTAGAAAAGCATTACTTCCACTTAGTACTGGTGGGTTAGGTTTTTCGGTGGGCTGCTTGCTTGTTCTGTTTCTATTTCGTATGTATAAAAAATATAAATGTTGCGTTCAACTGAATCACTGACTGACTATCAATTAACACACAGACCAAACCAGAAATCCTAGTTGCCTGTAGGAGGGTATATCGCACTTCTAAAGGAAGCTACCTTTTAGGTACGAGTAGATAGAGTAGATAGAAAGAAGAAAGAAAGAAAAAAAATATATTTAGGAAATAAAATAAAACTAGATGAAACAGCTATTTTTTGTTTTGGTTGGTCGTAGGACTTTGTTGAAGTTCACCTGGCTAGCTACCACCATCTTACCTAATTCTGTCGCCATAATAACAATTCAAAAAATTGTTGTGTTCCGGCATTCAGAGGTAAGATAGCCAGTTCCTCAGTTTGTTGAGGATTCCAGGTGAAGTGCGCCTCCATCTTCGGCCTTATCTTAACTTGTTACCAGGTGAGATGAAGGCCAAGCGCTTCCCCGTCGTACAAATAAAAAAAAATATTCAAACAAAACAAAACAAGTTCTAAAATGAATTTAAACAGTTTTGGCAAATTCCCACAAGATGTCAGAAACGAAGCATAAGACATTTACTAAAGCATTAAAAATGTAACCTTGTAGGATCTTTTGTCTGCACTCTGATTTTTGATAATCACTTCACCTTAACACCTATCAGACCCTACTCAAACCTACATAATCCTGCTTATCGATTCATCACAAAAGACTATACAAACACCTCAGCATGTTTTATCAACATTAATCTACGCTGTGCTCGTTCATCAGAGTAAACCTAGCACAGAATTCTAACAAAGATATATAGATAACCATTCATTTAAAAGATTATTATAGGTTTTTTACAACAACTAGGAAATGTCCACAACTAGACTTTTTTTACGACGGGTAAGCGCTTGGCCTTCATCTCACCTAGTTTTAAAGTACTGATAAGGCCGAAAGGGAAGCGTACTTCACCCGGAATCCTTGACAGACTGAGGATCTGGCTGTATTATCTGTAAATCCCGTAGCACAACAATCGTGGTAAATGTGTAGTAAACAAAAAAGTGTACTGCTGCCCTTTTTTTTTTTGCTGAGATCCCTTAGTTGACTGAATTTGTGGGGTCGACTTCCACGGCAAGCAGTAGTTAGTGGCATGTGTATAATTAGCGGCCTGAAAGCCTCGCTAATAGGTTTTTTTCTTTCCGATATCTTCTTTAAAATCTCCAGTATCGCATTTGTCAAGTTTGTTTCGTGACAAATCTCGATCAAGCGCAAAAATCATCTACAGTAATCCTAGCTAGGCTTGAATACCGGTTTGATTCATCGTTATGCAGAAAATAAATCGCTACGATAAAATCCAAAACACTAAAAGCATTTCGTCATAAGTAACGTTTAATGCACGAAATGTAAGCAACGTCTAGTAATTTGACGTTAATAATTGACACTGCTATTGATATCCACTAATCTGGAATGGTCGATCGATTTAACTAGTATATGTAACTATAGGTATACTATAGGTAATCATTACTTTCAATACAGTCAATCTATTTTATTTGATTCTCTCTGATGGTTGTTTTTCGAGAGTGTGTATATTGTATACACACTCTGCAGCTTCAACAGCTTGATGAAATTTGATGTGTGAGAATGAATGAATGAATGAATGAATGAAAATACTTTATTGCACACCTTAAAAATCAAACTGAATAACTTAAAAAAATGTATACAAATGATGTATAAAATTATACATGTATAAAAATGTGTATACAATCGGCGGTCTTATTGCATAGAAGCGATTTCTTCCAGACAACCTTTGGATGGAGCGGATTTCATGGCAAAAGAGGTGGTTGGTGGTGCACATATTAATGAGACGTCGATATTAGTGAGACGTCGTGTTTTATCTAAATTGTGGGAGGGATCTAATTTGAAAAGTCAGAGTCAAAATTCAAATAGAAAGGGGCTTTTGATTGAGGCGACACGTGACCCAAGGGCTGGCTCTTATTTAGGCCAGCGAATTAGCATAGCTATTCAGCGTGGCAATGCAGCCAGTGTCTTGGGCACGCTTCCGTCTGGTACTGGTCTGGAACAGTTGAGTTACTTATAGGCCGTTTATAACGGTCCTTAGGTAATCTGACTGATTCCTTTGTACTTAGTTAGTTTAATTTATTGAATAAATGTAAAAATCTCTATTTACTTTATTTGAAAAAAATACAAAATACAAAACTTGGAATACAAAAAAAAGTTTTTTTTTGTATTCCAAGTAGTTTTCATAATGCCACCCGTGCAAGCGCTAACAGCTAGAAAAGTTGACTAAGCACGTCTTTGACGGGTCAAGTTCTCGCAAAATTAGATGCGCAAGATAAGACGCTATGCAAATGCCAGCGAAGCTAATTTGAATGTTTATTCTCAGAAAATTGGAGCGATTGTTGTTCGTAGTTATTTCATGGAGACATACGGATACGGCAGTGACCCTAAACCGGACTCTATTGATGAATGTATTTGGGAACTTATAAAAACTTAGGCACCTTGGTGATTTTTTTTATTTTACTACAGGGAACTGCTTGGTGTTATCTGAATTTTTCCAAGTAATGATAAGGCCGAAGGTGGAAGCGCACTTCTCCTCAAGAAACTGAGGCACTGGCTATCTTGCCTCTGAATGCCGGAACACAACAATATATGTGATGTTGTTATGGCGACAGAAGAATTAGGTAAGATGGTGGTAGCTAAGGCGAATACAAAGTCCTACCACCAACCATACCAAGCACAATATTGTTCTCTCCTTGGGCATCTAACCCGGGACCTCTGGATCCGGACCGGTGGACGGACCACTAGACCATAGAGGCGGTAGAGGGTAGAGCTGAGAAAAGGTATGATTATGATGTAAGAGCTAATAAATCAAAAGTACATTAGCATTTTCTTCCAGATAGCCCTTGTGTAGTATGGAGTGGGTGGTAGTGCGACTTAACGGGAGAAAATGATCTAAAATTTATCAGTAATACTTAATATTACTTACTTAAACCTTCAATAAAACACATAACACACAATGCCATGTACCTATTTAATATTACAATATTTATTAAATTATTATCTCTTAGGTAATGCATATTTATAATTTTAATATTATTTTATTTATTTTCTTTATACAACCTAGTGAATTCTGGAATTGTGCGAAAGCATGTATATATTTCTATGAATTAAATAATTTATTGATTGATTTAGCACTTTGATTGGTGCATGTGGAAGTGTGAGTAGCTACGAGTCTTACTAGTGATAGGGTTATCGTAAATTGTAATATGTGGGTGATATTGCAAGAATACTCAATAAAGAAGACCGTGTATTTTGTTGGGTTAAGTGATTTTGTAAGGTAGTTGAATGTACTTCCGTCACCCATGAAAAGTCATGGATTTTATTGTCGAAATGCCGAATGGACGTAGATCTACAACAATAGCTGTAGTGTTACAAAACCAGGGAATTCCCACATCCGCCTCTTGGTCACGCGTCTTCCGTGGCTCTACCACAGAATAGTAAACTTTGTGAGAAGGACTAGAAGTGCAACTCCCTCTTTATTGATGGCCTCTTCTGTAAGACGATATGACATCTGATGAAATAATTCTCACGGTGAAGGTTCATAATGAATTAATTCTGTCAATGATCTTTAGGATGTGGTCATTGAAGCTTTACATGCTCTAAGGAATTGGAAAAGAGTAGCGGTTCGAGACGGTGAATTTATTTTATGTTGTATTAGTAGTTAATTTTAAGCTTTTCTAACCATAACTAAAGTAGGCACAGTACAGTATTTTATGTATATCTAGCTCAGTCCATGATCATGATCGGCAAAAGCAATCGCTATTCGCGGAAATTAAAACTTGAAGGAAAATAATATTATTACCTACTTACTGTACCTTTAGGTTTTCTGATATATGTGCCTAAAGTATACTTAGTACCTAACAAAATATGCTATCTTTGCCTCGCACCGACACACAAAGATAGCTGAACAAGACCCTTACGTATTCCATACCGATACCATAAATTCAGATTTTTACCTTTTGAGGACTAGACGCTTGAACGGATTAATATTGTATGCCTTCACGTTACAGCCAAGTTACAGTTCATGTTACAGCCAAGGGCACAAGTAAGTTTAAAGATTAATAAAAGTGTTCCTCATAGCGTAGTAAGCCCATTTGAGTTTCACTTCTATTGTGACTGCTATTATCTGTTTCTACTGCAGGTATATTTTTCCCGCGTGTCCATTTCACGGTTTCGTCATTGTAATGATGCGGGGCGAAAGATTGAAGATTGACCGTTGATCTAGTTGATTCATAACAGTTAGGTACATTTTTAATGTGAGCTACAACCAGATTCAGAGGCTTTCTATCCTATTCAGGCTTTCTGCTATTTTTTTAAATAACTTAGAGACGGAACAAGCTTCAGCCCTCAACTTTTAAGCCTCGCGTGCCCATAATTTCACCGGCAACCATACCCTTCAAACGCAACACAACATTGCTGCTTTGCGGCTGAAATAGGTATGGTGGCAGTATTTCCCCGGACATGTCCTTTAACAAGCCTTACTACTCTTTTAATACTATCTATTCGATTATAAGCTATATTTTTTAAAGTAGGTATGATCTACCTTCTAGTGGTCTACCTCATGCAGTGGAATCGCTGGCTTTTGCTAATGGTTACGGCTGAATGATCACGACACTGGTGTTAGGACCCTAAATGGACCTGGCTAGCGACCACTCTCCTGCTGAAATCCGGTGCAAACGGTTTGCCGAGTTCATTTGGAGGGAGGAGATCCAGTGCCTTCTGGGAAAGCTCGCTCTATCATGTACCTTAGACCCTATTACCCATCTTGCTCTGGCCTAGAGCTAGACAAACCTGCGAGGCAAGACAGCTCTAATACGCCCATATTTTGCTACTTTTTTATTTCACATTGGTGTATGTATTTATCTTTTGTTTTTTTTCATCTAGCTGTGGATGCAAAAATGCTGAGTTGATGATGATGATGAGATAAACCATTGACAGGACATTTTGTCGATTTATGTGGTACATGAACTCAACGTGATTATCAAGTCATATATATGACAATATTAATTTGTAAATAGAGTCATGATGCCATACGCAATGGCATTTCTGTGAAACCATTTCCATGAAACCGAGCAAAGCGCCAAGTATTTATAGATATTTCTTGTAAACTACAGTTTTTACTCCATTAGCTCTCGATTAGTATTCAGTAGTAATTGTCTGGATTAACCAATCCAGTGCTGGTAATTACGGTGTTCGTGTATTTGTATTAGGATTGTTCTGCAATGATTTGTTTGCATTAATAATGCCATCGGCTCATTGTCATGCACGAACATTTTTTGCATGCATCTGTCACAAACGATCCTGTAGCTTAGTTGGTAGTAGCTCTACCTTCTGCGTTGTAGGTTGTGGGTTCGATTCCCACCCGAGACAAATATTTGTGTGATGAATAAAGAGGTTTGTTTTGTGTTTGGTGTATCATGAGTATATTTTTACAAAATAGGATTTGTCTCGTAAAATGTCAAGTAATTTATATTTAATCGTTTGTTTATGAATAATTACTATTTTCCACACTCTGGACGTCACTTAGTAATTCTTAATTCGATGGGTGCTGTAAAACACTCACGGTATGACGGTAGAATTGTTAATTAAGACAAATCTCACAATCTGCGCATATTTTTTTTTTATATTTCACTGGAGGTTATTGGGTAAAATTAAAAAACAAAATAAAAAAAATATATAACAGCACATTAATTTTACACTGCGCCAACTATCCCCAAACTAAGCATAGCTCGTATGAGAACTAGATTACGGATAGAATACTTAAATACTTCTGTAAATACATACCTACTATGTACTACAACACTCACACACAGAACAAACATCTATATTCATCACACATATGTTTGTCCTGGGTGGTAATCGAACCCACAGCATACAGCGCAGAAGGCAGAGTTACTACCAACTGAGCTATGAGGTTTACTAATATTAGTTACACCAATGTGTTTAACGTTGTTTCAGGGGTTTTAACAGTTGTCAACTGTTAAAACCCCTGAAAGTTGAAAGAAGAGTTGTCAACTGTGAGTCGGTTATATGAATGAAACCGGACTTAAGGCTGCTGTGGTCGTATGCGTGGTAGGTATGTTTGTCAGCTTCAGTAATAACATCAGGATAAAGGTAGTTTTTTTACTTTACTCGATAACCTTCGATCAAACCAGAGTTTCAAATTTCATCAAAACAAAATATGTGCTAAAATAAAGAGCTTTGCTGTTTTATTAATAGTATTTATTTTAATGGTTGAAATTTTGTATAAAGCGAGTATTACAGAAATAAATAATACGGAACATGAATTTTACACAGCGCCATCTAGCCCCAAACTAAGGATAGCTTGTAATATGGACACTAGATAACGGATAGAATACCTACTTAAATACTTTTTGTAAATACATGCGTACATATGATACAACACCCAAACACAGAACAAACATCTATATTCATCACACAAAGGTTTGTCCTAGAGCGCAGAAGGCAGAGTTACTATCAACTGAGCTATGAGGATAGTTAAAAATAATATACGTGAATTTATCTTTTTTATTTTGCATAGATTTTTATTTAAGCTTTATCATAAAAGCACTAATACTTACATAGTTCAAACTTGGTGAAACTTGGAAAATCATTTTCTTTAAAATATTGAAATTATAGAAATCAGCCAAGCATGAGTCGTACCCTTATGATTGCTCCGAATCGAAATGCAATAATAAACCAGCACGTTTTACCTTGAAACATGGGTCTTAACTAAGGTGTGCGTGTCAAAATCGCAGTAAGCCGTTTTTTTTTACCGGGGATGGGTTCAGTTTGATCACCCGTCGACGCCCGTCAATCATGGCATCTCTTTTGAACGCGTCAAACTTGTATTTTGTATCCTGTTGTCAGTGATAAATTGGCGTCGGCGGGCGATCAAATTGAACTCAGCCCTGAAGTGGTTTGAAGGCTTATAAGTACCACGTACTTGAATTTTCATAACGTGGGACTTCTTGAAATTGAAAATTTAATTATTACGACTTTTAAATCGTTAATTTCCTAGCTAGGGGTGGTTCGAATAATTTTCAATAAGTTCCAATGATCCCCATTGAGGGGATTGGGCGCGAAAAGGAATTGTACAAATTAGGAATATAACGAATCCATATATCTCATATGTACGACATGAGAAAGGTACGAATTGCCCGTGATCAGTAATCTTCTTCTTCTTTTTTGTGGTCGGTACTACATAACTGAAGATCGTGATCAGCCGGGACTCGTTATACAGACATGGAGGACCTGTCTATAGTGACTCCGAATCGTTGCCATTTGCACCACGCCGTAAAATTTCGTATCCTTATCTTTTAGCTGGTCAGACCATCTGGTTGGAGATCTGCCGCGTGATCTGTAATATAATTCTCATAACCCACAACCACACACTTTCTATCACAAAATAGTGGCGCGTCAATTAGCCCACACTATAGATATTCTCTATTGGCTTGTTGATGCTAGTTGAAGCTTCAGAGCATTGGGCATCGGCGTTAAGTTGCGTGGGTATCGGTATTTTATCGGATACATTACAGAGAGTGTGCATTGGAACTGCATAGCTTCCATCAACTCTATTTTACCGTCTCCGTGGTTCGACCGCCTTTGTGGTCTAGTGGTCTACAGGTGTCACATCCAGAGGTCCCGGGTTCTTTCCCCAAGGGGAGTACAATATTGTGCTTGGTTTGGTTGGTGGTAGGACTTTAAGTCCGCCAGGCTGGCTGGTGACCACCATCTTATTTAATTCCGTCGCCATTACAGCAATTCTTAAATTGTTGTTAAATTGTTGTGTTCCGGCATTCAGAAGTAAGACAGCCAGTTCCTTAGTTTATTGAGGATTCAGCGTGAAGTGCGCTTCCACCTTCGGCTTTATCTTAACTTGAAAAATCAGGTGAGATGAAAGCCAAGCAACTCCACGTAGTACAATAAAAAAAAACAATAGGACAAGCAGTCGCTTTTTCTGCAGAGGCGCTTTACGGTGGATATTTCTCCATCACGGATAAAGTTATAATGCGCATACTGCGATAGAGTGGAATGCCTTGCTTGAGCTCGTTTCCCAAAAACTACAACCTGGGAATCTTTAAGACAGGAATTCAGGTTTCGATCACAGGTCTTCTAGGCCATTGTACTCCATCGTAGACTGCAGTGCTTTCGTTAAACTTATAAAAAGCTTACCAACATTATTTTATTGTTAAAATGTTTAAAGTTGTAAATAAAAATGTAATGATAGATATTTATTTTACAGATTTTTCACATTTCATTATCATTATAGCTCCGGAAATTGGCAGAGTATCAAAGTCCTCAGGGGGTCTTATGTTTCGATCCCGTTTCTCTTATCGGTTCACAGTAATTACTGGTTTCAACATGGCACTACTTTTAATATTAATTTATTGGTTGTCCGTGTACGTAGCATACTAATTATGTGATAATTATTCTAGCTATTTAAAGCACTTTTAAAACCACAATCTGTATAAGTGATAAGCCCCACATTGTTGTATTGCGCAATAGGTTTTACCTAACATTTTCTATTGGTTTCGTGGTCATTGATTTTTTATGCGAACTTTAAGAATTTTGGTACTAGAAACTTGGCGGTTTCTTCAGACATAATAGTATCTCTCTAAGAATAGTCTTAAAAACCCAGTTTAACTTAAACGGTGAAAACGGTTGACATTTGCATCAGACATTATAGTCAGTACACCTGCTAACGCTTGATACCTTCTCGTTTCGTGTCATTTTCCATAATTGATTTCATTACTGTGAAAGTTTAGGTATTTGCATACCTAACTACAATATAACTTTGGGAACATCTTTACTGTCTTACACCCTTAGACACGTTTATTTCACGCAGGCTTAGGTCCGGATCCGGGACGGCACAACACGGGAACACAACGGAATAATTTTGGCCCGCTCGCAATTGATTTATTGTAATTCCAATTTTTGGGCATAGCGCCTTCCGCGTAAAGCTGTCGCGCGGTTCAGAAACAGGGCAGCGTATATAAAAAAAATGTCGTTGAAAACTATCTCGTGGCATCACGCGTTTCTTAGATAGATAGAAGATAAAAAATCCTTTATTGTATCAATACCAATATAACACAAAATAAACAAGGAGATCAATCAAAATAGTGTCCCAATGGGCGGTCTCCTCGCTTAAAAAGCTACCCAACATCCTTTGGATGTAATGGACTGTTAGAAATAAGCATGTAAATATTTATTTACATTTGTCATAATGAACGTCTAGCAAGAGGTATCAGAAATAGAGAACAATCATCACTACCATGGGCTATCAGATATTTCACTATCTGTCAGGTCTGAATGCTGAACAACAGATAGCACTTAATCACATAATAGAGGAACGCCCGGAAGGAATTTCCTTCTTAGTGGTGTACCCTAAAATTTCAAGTTTCTATTACCTCTGGTTGGACCTTGCGTTTTTCTCAGCCAAAGCCAAAACGCAAAAAATGAATACATTTTATGCAATGACGGTATGCCGTCGCGGAGTCGTGACGGAGGCTTGTGTTGTCTTATCTCTAGCAAGCTGGTATAGCTTTAAGTATTAATTAAGCGGGGTCGCTGCGGTCTACTGTTCATGCAATATTTTGCGCTGAAACTTTAGGGGTTAATTTGTCATCCCCTTCTGAATTGGATGAGTATGAATTCGGTATTTGTTTTCGTGTTTTGTTCGAGTTTGATTGTATTTTTCGCTGTTTTTCTTTTGCCGTTCTTAGAATCAACATTTAACTGTATTTTAATGCTAAACTTTTAAAGAAAACATTATGTTAAACCCTTATATTACACAAATGAGTTTTTCTGGATATTTAGAACAAAAGATGATCATATTTTATGCTATAATAGAATTTTATATGGACTGCTAATTTGCATGGGTACTTAAATTATTGATATTTCGCGTGATGAAATAACACAATCTTCCTTTGAAGCAGGGATGAAAATCAAATAGCAGATGAAGATGGATGATGGTAATGGTGGAAAAATAATCGTGTTAATAGAAAAACTACATTATCTATCAACGTTCCAAGAAAAGTGATATAATTAATATCAGAATCATGATATCCATGATTCTTATATTAATCGGATAATTTCTTTATGTAAAAATGGTAAACAAAAACATTTCTTCCAACTTTAGGTGTTTTATCATCATCTATAAATAATACGTCATGTTTATTCGTTTGTTTTACGTCTTCCTTGAAAGAATATAAATAATACGTTTGACATAATCACATCTTATTTTGAATTTGACGAACATGGTAATCTTTTTATAAGTTGGACGCTGTAAATATAGCTTGGCGTGAGTGACTGACCTGACTTATAATGCACAGTCTTAACCGTTAGTTATAGCGACTCGAAATTTGGAAGGCGTGTTTCTTAAGTTACAGTCATAAGGTACAGGTTGTACACAGAATGAATTTTTGAATATTCCCTCGGAATGTCGGGATCGATTGCCGGGCGTCAACTAGTTGAATATAATTAGCTCTGTAATGATAACTAAATTAAATGACATATACTAAATGTCATGTACGAAAAATTTGACAAATGATTTATAAGCGTTTGAGAAGTAAGTTGATTTTTAAAATTTTTAATACTTTTTGGGAGTTGTAAGTTATCAAAATAATTAATTGGAATAGTACTAGAACGAAAACCCACTTCTTCGTTTGTTACACTGTGATCAACTACAATACAGTTCCTTTTTAGATTAATAATTCAACTAACAAAGTGTTTGAGAAATTCGTTCATAATTCAAAACGAATGGTTTAAAACAATGTCGGTCTTTGTTATCAAATTATCACATGCATTCTGGATCTGATACACTTATATTTATCATCGAAACATGACCCTTCTAGCTTATACCTGAGAATAACAAGTCCCTTGAGGAAGCTACAATTGTAGCTCTTTCTCATGACCTTGGACTGCTCTTACAAATTATGCGACCAATTTTGGGGCAACAGATGAATGCCAAGTGGGGCAGTTAGCATGTTTGTTCTAGTTAGGTAAATTAGTGTTGTTTTTCCACGTATATTATGAGTCAAAAACCAAATCTAGCGCGACCTTGTATCAATTTGATGGTAACAAGGTATCATGAGCAGTAGCGTAAGTAGGGATTTGATCCCTATATTCAATTAAGTATAAAAACTTTGCCGGTGTTTGTTTAAAAAAAAGGTATCGTTAGGTTTAAATTAGCCCCAAAGTCGTACTACAGTTTTTTTTGTAAAAACATTTCAAATTAAAAATGTTTCTGATGAATGATGTTTTTTTTATTTGATTTGGAAGCGCACATCACCCGAAATCCTCAACTGTCTGAAGACTTCTCCATCTGGCTATCTTCCTCTAAATGCCGAAACACAATGATTTGCCGAATTGTTGTTATAGCGACAGAATTAGGTAAGGTTGTGGTAGCTAGCCAAGGTCTAAACAAAGTCCTACCACCAACCAAACCAAGCATTAAGTGGTTAAAATACTATGTTTTGCACAAATCTTCAATATTGTCGGGGAAATAATGTGAGTAATTTTTTTAACATCATATCAGCTCACACATGTCCACTGCTGATTATAGGTCTCCCCCAATCGACGCCACAAATCGCGATCTGAGCCTCCTTCAATCGACTTCCGCAACCGTCACGATGTTGTCGTTTTGTCGAGTGGGGGATCTTCCCATACTCCGGAATCGCCATGCAAGAACCTTTATTCACTAGTGCCATAGAGAACTATGTGGTCCGCCACTTCAGCTTACTAATTCTGAGGGCTTTGTCATAGCCGTAGCTTGATGTGCGACTTTGAGCATATTCACGAGTGTCATTTATCAAAGTAAAATCAACCACATACTAATAATAACCGGGGAGCAGCCACGTCCATTTTATGGAAGACTTCTGATTGAAAAAAGAGTTCATCGCAAAGAGTCTCTTCTTCTTCATGAAATCGGCCCCTAAGGTTCCGCTGTCCAAGTTCAAATTAGTCCACTAGTCCGTTCGTCCTCCACTTCATCATCAGGGCGTTTCGAAGTCAGGGCGTAAACCTGTATAGTCTTAAGCGAATACCGGTTGGTGATTCTGAGTTTTATTAACGCCACCCTGCTCGATCCATACAATGTTATTGAAGAGGGACCTGTCACAAGAAATGTAATATCGTTTTGGAACAGCTGGTCACCCTCCCGGTAGTAGAACAAGTTGCCGGAATTGAGGGTGATTGTATCCTCTCCCTCTCTTCGGACTTCTGATAACCAACCTGTTCACTACTTCTTCCAGTTCAAATAACTTATCGTCGGTCCTCAGCGTTCATGGGTTATAAGTTATCAGGTGCAGGGGTCGTTGTTTCTAAAGTAGCCTAATCCCTTTCAGAGATTCTTAGAACCCTTTGCACCGCTGTTACCATAGCCGCTACCGTAACTACCGGAACTGCCGGGGATTTGGGGCCGTGCTATTTTCGGTCAATAATGTTTCGGGTTTGACATAATCACCACGCGTGGCTGGCGGTTTGGTGATCGCAGTGAGTGCATTAAATAGTACTCAGAAGGACGCTACTGCCCATTCCCCAGTGGACTGTGTGTTGTTGTTGCGCCAAAGCCTTTTCCGTTAGGTAAGGTTGGCCAGGGGTTCAAAGATATTATTGGAGGTCCCGTATCCTCCCATATAATAAAATAAAATAATCCCCATCAAATAAAAAACCGATCTAATAAAAGAGAACGTAAGCATTGTATATATCATAAAACTAAACCTTGAACTAAAACTACATCTGATTGATATAAAACAATAGAAAAACAATCTGGCTTTATAAAAATAAACAAAATCTTTATTATTCCGCAGAACAGACCATGGCAAGTCATTATGGTAAAAGCGGCGTAGTTGGTATAATTTAAAGTACGATGGGCAAAAACGCTATTTTTGAACGGTACAACTGTTAGACATGTGATGATAGCAGGCTGAAGTGATGATAATGATGAGACCATAACATGGAACTTCCCATTTTTTATCAGAGTTGATTAAATAGGATCCGGATATGTGGAGCGAACTCCGCGACTCTTCGATGTGACAGCGCCTGTCGCGATAACGAGAATTCTTCGAACTCGTTTCGATTCTAATTATCTGTATCAAGAGATCTTGAATGATATTGACATATTGAATGTATCTAGCAAACATTATACTTTTCCACTTCATATTTCACTTCGGTTTTACGATTTGTAGATATATTGTTTGATGTATATTGGAAGTCTTGTAGTCAATGGTTCAAATTCATATCGTAGTAAACGTTTTTGTGTAAAGATAAGAAATATTGTGTATGGATAAAAAATAAGTATTTAGTGAGAATATTGAAGATGGATAGTGTCACCAGTTTAAGAAGGAGTAATAGGTTAATATGATTAAAAGGGATGCGAATATGAGCGTGGTTAGACATGCGAGCATAGGAAGGCCAATGAAGAGGTGGATGGATTGTGTGAAAGAGGACATGGATATGAAAGGCGTGGATGCAGAGTTGACGGGTAATAGGAGTGATTAGAAAAGGAGAACATGATGTGCTGACTCCACCTAGCGTGGGATAAGCAGGCATGACGATGTATTTGTGTAAAGAACACTGAACAAAAAAGAAATACTATATACATATATATGATTAGTTCGTATCGTATCCAATCGATTTATGCTAGTTAAAAATGCGTTTAAATTATACGGAAGAATTACAACAAACACCTAAACTTTCAATAAAATAGTCAATAGGCATTTTCTGGGTAGACTCACTCCAACGTAGACCTCATTTTTGCCCTAGCAAGCCACGAGGTCAAGAGCTGGCCCATCGTATGTAAAAAAGACGGGTTTTTTATACGTTTAAGAGTAAGGTCACGATTGTTACAATTCGAATTGTTTTACTAATAGATCAGAGAAGTGAAGGTTGTTTATAGATAGATATAAAAGAGGTTGGTAAAAGTCAGTAAGCCTAATTCCATATCCAACATTCTTAGAGACAATTATAGTTTCCATAGGGATTCATTTAAAAGATTGCACCAAAAGATGGGCAGCTTCTGTGTTTTATCTAACATCTCTAGTGCGGTCACCAATCCGTATTATGATGATACGACATCGGTCATTAATGAGCTGTTGAAGAATTTCCATAGAATAGTTTTGTACCAGCTAGATGATAGAAGTGAAATTAATGTCCCATAATAGTTATGTTCTTCTATGTATGATTATTTTCTTTCGTTTTATTTGGTAAATAAATCGCAAATATGATGCAAACATATTTCACAATGAACACTGCAAAAACTCCTGAATCAGCTTCCAGCTTCTGTTCTTCTGCTATGTTACTATAATGATTATTTTCGAGAGTAAACTTTCTGGTCCTTGCATACGCAATATTAATATTGCATACGTTTATTCAATGTCAAGATCTGACCCACACTTGTTATCAAAACCTACGCGCCATTGTACTATAACTAAATGCAAATCTGTTGTCTTTGGCACATACCTGCCTACCTGTGACTAATATGTAAACATTGTGTACCTGGTACCTGCGTTGATCGTAGTTTTATAAAAATGGAGATTTTCTAAAGATAATTCCGAAAATTAATATGTTAATCCGATTCTTCAAAGTCATTAATCATCAATGTTATGATATCCTTATCTGCAAAATTGTTTACGTTTTTAGATAATTTGAATGATAGTGTTACAAAACTATCCGTCAAAGGTGGGTATGTATACACATAGAAAAAAATACAGGCATACGTATCTGGTAAGGCGTACTATAAACAATTACACCTGGCTGCTGTTGCGGTATTTTTATTCACCATTAAGGTGAATTTTATTATTGTTTGTTCAGCCTTCACGTAATGACAAAATAGTTGTTCAAATTATGCTTAAACCATTTCTCTGTGCCAATTCACTGTATTTTTGTATAGTTTAATGTTTCATCTGCCTGGTACATCAGTTAGGGCTAGTTCTAAGATTCGGACGAGGATCACAGATGACGCAAGTATAGTGGTCTCGACAGAGCTTATTTATTTGAGCCTTTTAGAGACCTTGGGTCCGTGGGGAGCCGGTGCATTTTATTGAATAAAGATGTATAATATGATTTCAACACTTTCTTAAAAAATCTAGTGGAGCCATTTTGAAATGATGATGGTTATGAATAATAATAACATTACCAACGAGATTCACCTTCAAATCATGGTATTACCACATTGATTATGTAGATAAATAGTAACCACCATACCTATCTATTCCGTAGCGGTCGCAGCTTTTATGAATCGACTACTGCAGCTCAACCCATGGATGGCTAAAGCCGACTGTGGGATCATACAAGAAGCAACTTACTTCTTTGATCTTAACACCTCTACTTCGATTACTAGTCCGCCTGCCAGGTGTGGTGATTATGGCATTACCCTCTAATTTCTCAATGGTTATGATTAGCATTTAAATAATAATAAACGCTTTTTTTTTATGTACGACTGCGAAGCGCTTGGCCTTCATCTCGCCATGGTTACAAGTTAAGATAAGGCCGAAGGTGAAGGCGCACTCACCTTCAGCCGGAATCCTCAACAAACTAAGGAACTGGCAATCTTTTTAGTTCCACTTTCATCATGCAAACGGCTAAGGAGTGTAATACGGGTATACGTTGCCTGAGTCCATTTTTCCGGAAAATTACAACATGGGCCTCTTCAAGGCTAGAGTGGATAGGTGTTTTCTAGACCGGCGTGCTCTCGTACGCCACATCATGCTATAGAGCAGGCAACGTAGGTCAAATGTTGGTTTATCTTAGTTAAAAAAAAACATGGTGTGTCGTAAAGACACACGATAGAAGTGAAAATTTCGTATCATAGGGAAACATTTTAATTATCTCTTACTCTACCCGGCATAGTGAGTGCCCCACGATTTTTCGCACAAAAGGTTGCGGATCAGAATTTCAAAAACCTCTCATAAAGGTTTCACTTCAAAATGTAGGAGGACCTACCCTGTCCAGCTCTGTACTATGTGCACTATTACCTTGTGTTATTTTCTATATCAATTTTACTACATAATAATAAGATGTCACCATTCTATTTGATCTCGTTTTACGATCATAAAGATGTAGGTAGTTTATGTTTACATTATTTCACATTAAATCAACAAAATGTTGATGACACCAATGGTATTTATATGAAAAAGCGGATATTGTGGTTGTTTTTATAGCCCCAAGTCCTGTTAGTCAACGGCTATTAAAAATTACGGCCCTATCGATGGCCAAATGTAGATTGATGAGAACGGTAGGTGCTGGACGGTAGCTGGCATTTTTAACCCAAAAATTGTCTTCGCAGGTATTTCGGGACGTGGACAATTCAAACTGGGTTATATTGCAAAGCATTATTGGATATATTTATCTGCACAAAAAGGTTTCGTATAAATGATTGAACACGATTTTATGTTTTAAACGGTTAATATTTAACCCGACAGCTACTCTTGTAAAAGGCTAATTTCCATTATACTTACATTATTTCTGTACTCATCAATTATTAAAAAGTTATGTAGGTTTTTAATGTCGTAAAAAATATAATTGTGCAGTACCAATACATTATAATATCATAGTACCAAATCTTTCATCGCATTAAATCCACCCCTTAGTCACTGAAGACTTAAGTCTTCAACCAATGCGTCATACTGATGATGCTAGCTGCCGAAACGTTAATATTGAAGGCTGGTTCACAGATTAAGTCAAATAGGAAATAGCTGTGTTTGAAGTTTCTCTGAAGGATAAAATAAGCGAAGATTTCCAACAGAGAACCAGGGTGGTTGACATAGCTTAAAGAGTTAGCAGGCTGAAGTGGCAGTGAGCTGGCCTTATTTTCTAAAGGGCCGACAACTGGTAGGGTTAACGAGTCCTTCAAAGGAGACCACGCGTAAGATAGCGTAAGGACGCCCCAGCTATATAGAGCGACGAAATCTGTACAGTGGCAGGCAGCGTGAGGATGAGAAAATGTAATCCTGTTTTTCTAGTAGTTACGAATAAAATGATCCCATCTTTGGTGGTAGGTTCTTTAAAGGCCGGCCTGGCTAGTAACCACACTTCGGCCAAAATCCAACACCAAGCTGTTCACTGTGTTTCGCTGGTGTCCAGGAGAAACAGTGCCCAGGTAAGCTCGCTACATTGTGGACGTCATCCTTGCTTGTGCAAGAACCTATGAGTACTCTTGAGTTTGGCCTGTCTAGCTACCATCTTACCTAATTCTGATGCCATAATAATACTTAAACTGTTGTGTTCCGGCATTAAGAGGTAAGATAGCCAGTTCCTCAGTTTGTTGAGGATTCAGAGTGAAGTGGCTTTACCTTCGACCTTATCATAACTTGAAAATAAGGTGAGATATAAAGACCTAGCACCTCCCCATCAACAATAAAAATAGGTCAAGAGTTCTCTCTTGACTCTCTTTCAGGTTAAAAAAGAAGTAAGTGTCTGTGACAGTCTTAAAATAGCTACTCGTACCTACTTTATAGGTGTGGTTTAAACACCTTCTGGAAATAGCCTCCGAAAATTTGCAGTTTTGTTAAATTTACAAATTGTTGAGTTAACACCTACGTGCTAGATTTTTCAATCAAATATTGTTAACCCGTGCTAAGCCATGCTATTGACATGTCCTAAGTAGGAAGTCATTCGTGATAGGTACTCGTTATTAAACTTTTCGCAAGCAAATAGCAAAGTCATGAAGGTACCGAGAAGAGTAAAACTAAGGGATCTCACCAGAAGCATAAGTGGGATCTTTTTGGACTGAAAACAAATGTTCACTTTATTCAATGAAATGTACAGTTAAACCAACGAACTATGTACAAAGGAATCAGTAAGATTACCTAAGGACCGGCTTATAGGTAACTCAACTGTTCCAGACCAGTACCAGACGGAAGCGTGCCCAAGACACTGGCTGCATTGCCACGCTGAATAGCTATGCCAATTCGCTGGCCTAAATAAGAGCCAGCCCTTGGGTCACGTGTCTCAATCAAAAGCCACGTAATATTTTTGAAAACCCGGAGGGCACCGGCTCCCCACGGACCCAAGGTCTCTACTCCGAAAGGCTCAAATAGGTAAGCTCTACCTATTTGTTGTTTACCTCTGGCAACAAAATCGCTAGCGGTCACGACTGTTGATCACAACACAGTTGGTAAGACCTGTAAACATCCTGGCTACCACCTGGCTAGCGGCCACCCTGCCTGCCGAAATCCGGCGTCAAAACTGTTTGCATTCTGTCGGTACACGGGAGCCAGTGCCTTCTGGGTAAGCCCGCGCCATTGTGCACCTCATCCTTGCTCTGTCCAAGAGCAACCGCCTCTGTGGTCTAGTGTTTCGCCCACCGGTGTCAAATCCAGATGTCTCGGGTTTGGTCCCCGGAGAACAATATTGTGCTTGATTTGGTTGGTGGTAAGACTCTTTTCAAGTCCGCCTGGCGTTCCTATGTCTGTTACCATTACAATAATTCTAAATTGTTGTGTTCCGGCATGTACGTATGATACCATAGTTCCTCAGACTGTTGAGGATTCCGGGTGAAGTGCGTACCTTCGGCGATATCATAACTTGAAGGTGAGGTGAGATGAAGGCCAAGCGATACCCCATCTCGTCGTTTTACCCCCATGGAAAAGTAAGTAGGTATAAAGACAATTAAAACCGTAGTTGCTTGACGATCATGAAGATAAGAAAATAGCAAAGTTAATTGTTCTAGTACCTACATTTAATTATTAAGATTGATGGTCATTGAGTTGGAATGCATTGAATTGTTGAATTTAATTTTTAGATAAAAAAAAACAATTCAAACAATAAAAGTATAACATAATTAATATGTAGTCAAATATTTACTGATAAAGTACCTTAGTGAAATAAATAAAACGTGCAATTTCATACAGGATTCCAACCCACATTTCAATTAATCAAATCACATTTCTTGTATGTATGTCTCCATTTATTTGAAAGGGTTTTGAGAAAATTTCAAACAATGCTTTTTGATTACCTCCGAGCAAGTAATCCTTAAGCTATCCACGCTCTGAGTAGTGATCAGAGGTCCTTTTCGAGGATTCACTCAACTCGAAAAACTCGTGAGTCTTTTTCTGAATTTTGAAAAAAATATGTATTCAAATTAGGTTGTAATACTATTAACAGTTTTGTGTACATAAATGTTCACTTCCGTACCTACTTATTTGATTTCCTATACAGAGGTGGTTTTGTTGCAATAGCTACCTTATATTATTTTATGGGTTTATTGCACCTTTTTGTTTTACCCGATTCCGAAGTAGGAGACTTTGATATCAGCCGAAACAAGCTCGATTTGTGTGTTTGTTTCTGTGTTCGGTAGGAATATAAAATTTATTCTCAGATTTTAGACCTGTATATTAGTTGAGTAGGTTAGTTTTTGGTAAGGAAAAAAAATACTTACGAATTGTCAATTATTTTACCCACACAATTAATTGAATAAATACATTTTTGCATGTTTTTTAGAGTATTCAATACGAATCGGTCAAGATTTTATAGAAACATGTTGAATTTGGTCCTCTTTTTTCCATAGTAAATTTATTTTAGTTGTTTTGAGAGAGATAATTTAAACTTACAAAACTGGTGACTTCTTCAGTTCGCGAGTGCAGTGTATCGAAGTTCTCGTCTAACCCCAAATGATTCTTCAGTCTGATCGGCTGCGGCACCTTTATCCTCAGGTTTGTCTTTACCGGTTTCATGTTATTGTTATCGATTTTCAACTCAACACTTTCACTGCTGAAGGGACACGTGGCCAGAACGTAATGCCCATTGATTTGGTCCATACTGTTAATGTTCTCTTTTACCGATCCTACCGGATCCTTGCAGCAAATGTTGAACATTTGGAACGTATTGTGCGTACGCGGCGCGCGTTATAACTGAACCGGTTATTGTTGTCTGCATATTATATATGCTGATAGTCCGAGACCCGGAGCTGGACTGTGGTTGGACGAAGAGGCGGTCCGTCTGGCTGTTTTGAGCTGATATCGGAAAAAAATATCAACAATCTTGGCGTCACGGCGCCCGCGCCGATTGCCCGTCGACTAATGACACATTTTATTATCACCACAGATATCAGACTTAACTGTAACGTGTGATATTGTGCACTCAGTATTGTGTACCCATGAGCAATGGGTAACTACATCTACGTACGTACAACGTTATAACAATCACCGTGAGAATGTTGAGAATATGTTGATATATTTCCCAGCGCTAATTAGGTGTAACTGCAGCACCTAATTATGACCTACTTAGAATTGTACTTATTCTGAAAATCACGCGCTTACGATCTTCATCTGAGTTCCTAGATAAAAAACATAGGTAAGTACTAGTTACACCTTATTTTATGAGGCAACCTCAATTCTGTAAAACACTGAAAAATTTTTATAGGTTACAAAAGGTTACTTTTTCGGAAGTGCCAACTTTCTCAAGGTTTTTCGAGATACCAAAGGTGTCATTTTTTTATTGATCAACGGGGAGGTACTTTGCCTTCATCTCACCTGATTTTCAAGTTCTGATAAGTCCGAAGATGAAAGCGCACACCTGATTTTCAAATTTTGATAAAGCCGAAGGTGGAAGCGCAGCATCCTCAATAAACTGAGGAACTGGCTATCTTACCTCTAAACGCCGGCGTTTCGGCGTTTTTCTCAGTGTTGTGGTCCGGACCACAACAATTTTTAAGAATGGTTGTTATGGCGACAAATATGGATAAGATGGTTGGAGCTAGCCAGGCGTGAGTCGTGGAGGAGGTTCGATCTGGCAGTGGACATAAAAGGGATGTATTGCGTTGTCTAACGAAAGTAGAAAAACAAATAAAAATCCCTCCAACTGTTTCCAGAATTTAACTAACAATGATTTGAGAAAAACGTCCAATGTTGAGGCTGCTTACAGCCGAGGCCACGCAGACTTCAATGTCCATTTTGGACCACCTTTTTAAAATAACCACCAAATACTATCTGTAAAAGAGGTAATGGTGGTAGTACTTATTCAATAGATGAATACGAGCTACCACCATACCTCTTTTGGCCGCCACGCGCCATTGCTGTGTTCCGGTTTGAAGGGTTTCCGGTGAAATTCCGGGCCGTGCCCGTAATTTTACCGACATGGTTATACCCTCTTAACACCTTTATGCCTCAAGTTTATGGGCTCAATGCAGTTTCACATACCATGTGACCTACTCAGAACTTTGATAAGGGCAAGAGATGCACTTGTTTCCAGCTCAGTAAAATACCACCAATTCTTTTCATTTACCTTTATCTTGCAAGCCCTCACCACGTACATGCCACGCGTCAGGTTGCTGCGACCACGTTCGCAGTTACGGTCGTTTTGTGGGCAGAAGCGCTTATAGTAGATTAATTATGCCCCCTCATTCGCTTTCCTACTGTGCCACTCATGGCTGACCCTCTCCACAGCCACTGAAATGCATTTCGCATATCTCTCTAAATTAATTATAAAACGGAGCATTACAGATAGTGCAGGTGAATCCCGTAAACCATTACTAATGATGCACATACTTGAAACCCATTCATTTCTGTTAAGTTCTGACTAATTCAGTAGGTACCTTATCAAAAACGAAATTATTCACTGAGAGCCGAATTTTGCACAAAAATATGAATTTGTATAATATTGTATCTGATTACTGTAGGCGTAGTTGCCTGCATCTATCAGGCTTACATACAAAAGTGATGACATAATTTTCCAGGCAAGTATAGGTAAAAGTGAAAGTAAAATTATTGACTAAATTTAGAAAAATTATACATCAAAAAGAAAGTATAATAGGTATATAGTTTAAGTAGGACACTATGTTATTGTAAAATTACCTGCATTTAAGCACTAGGCATATAGATAGTAACATGTCATAGACATGTTAGGTCAATATTCAGGTACCTACATTTTTTCATGCATAGGTACAATATTCATTCAATATTATATTCGGAGGACGAATGATCCTGTCGCTAATGGATCCAGCCACCTGGCTTCCGACCATCCTCCTGCTGAAGTCTGCCAGGCAGTTCGCTGTATTTCGTCGGTGTACGGGAGTGCCTATACTAGCAGACAGGCAGCTTCTGGAAAACCTCGATCTATCCTCATTCCTCATCCTTTTTTTTTTTTACAATGGCCGACCCATCTCTTGATCCCGACACTTACACAGGCAAGAATGTTTTTTTTTTATTGTAAGAATTGACAGCCTTCAACTCACCTGGTTACAAGTTAAGATAAGGCCGAAGGTGGAGTCGCACTTCACTCGGAATCCTCAACAAATTGAGGAACTGTCTATCTTACCTAAGGAACACAACATTTTCTTTTAGAATTGTTGTTTTGGCGACATAATTAGGTAAGATGGTGGTAGCTAGCCATGAGGACTTAAATAAAATCATACCACCAACCATACCGCACAATATTTGTAATCCCCCTGGGGATCGAACCCGGGACACGGAGGCGGTTAACTCTACGGTTGCGGTTATGGTTAGGTTACGATGGAGCGAGCCTGAAGGTGCCTATTAACTTTCTTCTTGATGACATTAGGGTCGTAATCGTAAGTCAGCAGAAAAACAGACATCACCCAGGCAAGCCTCAAAGTCAAGATTACCCATAAAACAAAAAGCAATTGATGGAATAACGGTTCTGTTAATCGACAATAGATTACCCCATTATCGATTAACAGACGTAGGTATCTTTCCGTTTTTTTTCAAAGTACATAGTTTCATAGTACATATATGTATATGTATATGTATATGTATATATATATATATATATATATATATATATAAACTTATGTACTATGAAAATAGGAAATGCTACAAAAGTATGTATTTTATGATATACACGATAAACAAAATATCAAAATAATATGATATCGGCAGTGCAGTTAGAGCATAACCATGTTATTGTTATCGTGAATAATCTGTATTCACATAGAAATACCAATAGTTATGAGCGTGTTGGCGATATTACATGGAATCTACTCGGAAAGTTATCAACACTATTACAATAGGTACCCTGTTCCTAATTCTACTGATATGACCTTCGCATTCGCCCGCTGATTGAGGCACTCTAAATTATGGAGAAATATGTACTAACATAATTTCTTGTTAAATATTAATTACAATTCACGCTTTCCCAAACACCAATTTTCCAAGACAAATATTTGTTTCAGTCTTTCAGGCCCACGCACCTTCTGAGTTGTGGGCGGAGAGGTGTAATCCGACGTGGCGCGTCCCCGGATTAGGGGTCCGATGTACGGGTAGCTCCAGACAGGAGTTGTCGGTACACTGGCATGGACAAAACACTGGGCCTCTCCGCGTGTCCCTCTAAACCACCAGAGGGACAGTGGTGAAGCTGGACTCTGCAATAAATTCAGAGGGTTCAGGCATTGTGCGTGGACAGCAAAGCGAATAATTCGGCTCGCAGATGACGGGGTTCTTCGGAACCTAGAAGACGTAGGTAGCGGTTTTACTCTCTCTCGCTAACGCCCGGTGGTAGTTTAATCTATAGCGCAGTAAACGAGACAGTTTCCACCAGGAGGGTGATGAGCGCATGATCGGATACCAACAGTCATGCTCATGAAACGGCCCATAGTAGGAAAAGGGATTCGGTGCACCGGGTGCCAGACGCCATTAACCGGTTATCGACCCCTCTTTGCTTGTCGTTGCATCTACGAAGTAACGTCTGTTGACAGGGGGTTATAATGGGCTGGATGTCTCGCCATATTTCGCCGCCTGTTCGGAGGTAGTGCCTTTGGTCGGACGGTGGAAATGGATCACGATCCCTTTCTACTGGGCGTATAATGCGCAATACGCTCAGTTGATGGGATCACAAAAGGAACAGCATCCACTGGTTCAGCGGTGAGTGGAGTGCTGGGTGGTTACGGAATCCTACGTACCTGCTCAGACGGAATGGCAATGGGGTGGCTTGTAATCAGCCGTCGTACACTGCCTTCCCCGTAAGCTATTGTGCGGTAACATCTCACGTGGCCTTTAGAATCCGCGGTCAGACTTGGACTGAGGAAGAGTCCTCAGCTCAAGTCCTCACCCCGACTCTGACCACGATCATCACCACCACCTATTCTGTGATCTAAATGACCTCATGCAGATCCCGGAATGGGTGACGGTGCGCGGTGACATGTATCGTCACGAACCGATAGCAGATGGAGCGGGACAGCCGCCACAGGAAAGACCGCTGGTTATATGTGGGTAAGAAGTTTCATCTTACATCCTAGAGCCCTCATTACCATTGCCACCCTGGTGGTCTTAGTGAATTGTTCGAGTCCCGACTACCTCACATTACCTCTACACATTATTAATGCGGTAATGGTCTTGGAGAGATTTACCCATCGAAAAGTAATTAATAAGAATACCTAGTCAGGCGACCGTGACAAGCCCACTGGACCGGATGCAATGGGCGCTTCGTCCATAACTAGGTATATTAGTCAAACATAAAAAAAACTAATTATTCGCCTTCTTGAAATTCCCTTTGGAATTGAAGTATTTAAGTAATTGGTAGTCAGCAATTAACTTAGTGCCTATCATTAATGATTTTGTAATGCATATTTATGTACTCAGATAGCAATATGCAATATACACTCGTAAATTTAGCTTTGCTACCAACCCACATTATGCGAGATATATCCGATAAGTTTTCGATAATGTGTTATTACATATATTTGTTATCAGTCAATTACCATAAAAGGTTTATTCAGGATGTGCGTAAGCGATCAGCAGCGTCACGAAGTGTCTACTCTGAAACGGAGTACAATAGCTGAAGGCTGGAGAACGATTTTCCTAGGACCAAACATTTTTTTAGTTCTTATTATACGACGGATATATGCTTGGCCTTCATCTCATCTGATTTTAAGAGTATCCCTCTCATCACCGCTGGACCGGTAAGCGAACCACTAGACAACAGAGTCAGTCAAAAACTATCATATTACAATTTTAAAATAAGAGCCACAGACTGCGAAATAAGACAAGGCTGTGATCAAAATTAAATAAAGTATTGTGATCCAACAATGCTTTGCTATGTTTATATACAGAGTTATTAATAGGTGTTGTAATTGTTTTGTGGTTAATTAATAAAATGTCTAACCGATAGATGTTTTTACTCAATCAATGAATATATAAATTATAGGGAAATATTATACTAGATTAGATTATTAATAAGTCTACAAATAATATTTGCATGCCAACAATTGTGGTACGACATAGGTACTATGGACTTTATTACCTTATTGTAACACATATGTTCTAGTAAATAAATTTTCATTTTCATTTTCAATTTCATTTAGGTATATTATGTTGTTATATGTTGGCAATAGGCAAAAAGAAGAGGAGTTTCAAAAACTTGGATCTGACTTGGTCCAGTCATCGCAGAAAGTCACACTAGATGGCTCTGTGTAAAATTAATGGCCTGTACTATTGATTATTTATATTATAAATCATTATTGTCACGAAGTTAGGTCAAGAGTACAACACTGATCCCTTACTTTATATGAAGCTAGGCTAACTGACTTACCTCAATCAACCATGCTCCAATTACCACGCATTGAGGGACAATATAAGCTCAAATAGGTATAATAATGGTTGAACAAGACGTCACTGCATACCTTAGTCACCTTTTTTTTTTATTGTACAACGGGTAACCACTTGGCCTTCATCTCACCTGGTAACAAGTTGAGATAAGGCCGAAGGTGGAAGCGCATTTCACCCGGAATCCTCAACAAACTGAGGAACTGGCTATCTTACTCGAAATGCCGGAACACAACAATTTTAGAATTGTTATTATGGCAACAGAATTAGGTAAGATGGTGGTAGCTAGCCAGGCGGAACTATACAAAGTCCTACCACCAACCAAACCAAGCACAATATATTGTACTCCCCATGGGGATCGAACCCGGGACCTCTGGATCTAAAATCGGTAGGTTGAACCAGACCACAGAGGCGGTTAACCTCCTTTCAGAATCCGAGGTGTCTACGTGAGAAAGCGAACCAAAACTCTGCTGACTAAACTAAACTTTGAGATTTCCTTTGCGGTCGCAGGGTTAAAGTAAATTACCATTTCCCTTTACCTGCACATTTGATGATATCGTTATGATGTTTGCAAAGATAAAAAGTAGTACTAAACATTAAATTCTAAAAACCTTTGAACTTTAAGTACTTAATCTATATGTTGTTGTAAATATTTATTTCTAAATATATGCTAAAAACGTAATGATTTATTGCTGCCTGTTTGTGTTTCAATTTCAAGGTAGCTTAAACGCCAGAAAAAGGCGGGAGCTTGATTCTGTGTATCATCTTACACCTTTACTGCAATCATCATCACCAATCTACCTGCCGATAGTAGTGATTAGGGTGAGTAGGTCCCATTTGTTCTATGGAACATGACGTCATCAAACAAAATGACACATTTTCTTCGCATTTTTTTCAATAGAACTACATACTAGCTTTTCACCCGATTCTCATGCCATAAAACAAAATGCAAATCAGATTTTCCCAAAATCTTCCATGAATCTGCCTGCCTAAATGACACTGATAATGACAATTATTCTGTCATACCTGAATTAATAATAATAAATAAAAATAAAATACGAATAAAATAAATCGGAAACGTGGGGAGGACTCTCCAAATTATGTAGAGGATTCTCAATCTCAGAGCATTCTAGTACCACCAGTTCACAAGAAATATAATCTTAAGAGGTCTCATTTACCTTGTCCTATAGAACAATTTGAGAAATAAAAGTATTACATGTTCTATGGTACAAAAAAAAAAAAAACGAATTTTGTCCTATGACGTCATAGGACAAAATTCGTTTTTTTTTTCCATGGAACAAATGGGTCCTAGTACACTAGGGTACGTACCCTCGAATGTAAGCGGGGGCTCTATTCAACAACAGACGCACATGGGCTGTTGAAGTACAAGATACGTAGAACTTTAATATCGCTGCACTCATTTTGACGTAACATTGTTGATTACATAAAATTTGGCTGGCAGATAGTAGACGCCCACTGCCTATACCTTAAATATTCCAAATAAAATTTCGACATAGTGGAGGCCAAATGAATCATAAGGGTCATAAGGGAACACAAATAATTAATGATGTTATTTATGTTTCAAACCAAAAATTTTAACATTGAAAATTAATACTGTAGTAAGTAATTAGGGGCTGAGCTATGTAGATACTGTATCTATGTAGGAGTGAATATCACGATTTTGAATTCAAAACGAAGTCACGTTCACGTTTACAAGCTGCAATTTGTTAAAAACCGGTAGGGTTTTAACAAACGAACGTACCTAAAAATTTGCTTTGCTAAAGTTTCAGTCAGTTAGGGAACCTATATGGAATAGCAATGAAAATTTAAATATTATTGTAGCTTTGTAGTTTGTAGTGACAAATTTTACGATAGGTTTTGAAGCTAAAATACCACCTGAACCAAAAGCCGTCTCATGCTTACTTTTTGCTTATGCACCACTGCTTGAGCGGATGATAATAACCTTGGTACCAGATATCTGCGAATTTGTATATATTGCTTGTGCAGTTTTGTATATTATACAATATTAAACAAATTGTATATTAAATATATTATATAGAGCACTCGCTCTATATAATATATTTTGTTTTCCCACAATAAAATAAGTGGTACTACTAAGTGCGCTGCTTAGTGTATCAGGACCGAATGCCTGTACACTTTAGTAGTTTATATTATATATAAATATATAAATATGTATGCCATGACTCCGCTATCTTCCGTCTCTGATGTAAAATTTGGAATGTAATCTACAGAAAAACTCGGTTTCGAATATGAAGGAACTTTATTACAGACAAGTTAATGTCAATTCAAATTTGATATTATTGCAGAGATAATATTTCAAACGGCATTAAATGTAAGATTTTTTTAAATAGTGCAGAATAATATACTTGGCGTGATATAAATGTTTTTGCTAATCTGCTTTTCAATGAGTATTTTTTTTAGATTTTTATTTTAAAACATGTAAATATTCAGTATAATTAATAATTACAATGTACGATATTTGTTCATTATTAGGTAAGATTTATTTAGTAACATCAGAAAAGATTTTTGTATATTAAATTCTTATAATAATAGAAAATATGAATACATTTCTTATGACTAGTTATAGAATCACAAATTCAACACTCACACCTATTAGTAAAAGTTCTTACAAGATAAAATATTAAGTTAATATAATTAATATATTTTTTCTTATAAATCCTAGTATGTTTATCCTGGCAAAATAGCTGTTTTGTGTCCAACCTTACACTTGATAAAAAGGTAGGTAAAAGATAATTTATTTGAAACATGAAAGTATTTTTATACTAGTTCAAAGTAGAAAAAAACAAAACCCAACAGCAAAATATTTCAATATTGGTACATAGTTACGCCCATTTGCTAGACGGGTAGGTAGAGACGATTTACTCTCTTCATTTTAAAGATTTAGACTGGTTTTTCAAAAATGTGATCTTCAAATGTAATTTATCAGTATACATTTAGAATTAGCATATTATTTTCCTTTCATATGAGACCCAGATTGATTGAGAATAAATCTCTTGTTTCATCCCCCTTAATACTAAAGGATTATTAAGGGGGATGAAACCCATGCCCACAAATTAGACAAACCATACGACACCTCACATGTCACACTCCATTAAGCTGCTGTGGGTACAGATTTCGCCAATCATATACCTCTAGTACAGATATACATCAAAACTCATGTAAAAAATCTCCTTCTGAGAGAGTTGGGTAAAAATAACGGTTTCACCAAAACATGAACTCCGGTGGAGTCCATGAATTTTAAGATTATAATAATAATATTGATTAATGATAGTGAATGCTAGCATATAATTTTATAATTGCAATAATTGTTCCTATCTAACCTACAGTAAAACGGAATATACCTAGTACAAATACATTTTATCTTGAAATATATACCTACTCTTAGGTTAACAATATTGAAAAGCATGACGTTGAATATATTTGTTACTACTATTATAATTTAGGCTTTAAGCAATCACTACATTGAATAAAAAAAATACTCCAGCTTAATTTTGTCGTGATCATAAATCATGCTTTTACTGTAGTAATGAACTGATTTAGTATTAAAGATTTAGTATTTAATATAAAAGCAAGCTGAAAGAAGACTACATAGCGTACAAGGTAAATTGCGTTTGTGCGTTAACGATTATATTAAACACCACCCTGCTTTTTATTATGACATATAGCAGTAATAGTAATATTAATATTTTAAATAATCTATGAAGCTTGAAATATTATAATTACTTATATTCTTTAAATTTGGTATAAATTAAGATAATATCATATACAACCATATGATAGGGTGCATCTGCTTAAATCAAATTTCACATATTTTGTAATGTAAGATCAAAATCCTCATGAGGCATAATTGACACTGTTCTACAAAAATTATCAATGCATCACATTTAAGTTATCTGGCTAAAGTTCTTAATTTTTTTAAATTATTACAGTTCTTAGTAGTTACACGTTCCCTATAACCGTGTTATAAGTATTTTTTTATGCTGGAAAATAATCCTCGGCGACAGACATAACTCCAGCAAACAACAATATTACATTGAGTTAATTTTAGAAATACTAGTTGATTATCTCAATGCATAGTTATTACGAAACACTCACGTTTATTTAAGATTTTAAATGCAAGATATTAAAGTTATTAAAAAATAAATCAATAGGTAGATACCAACTACAAACAGTTTATAATTTTTAAGTACTTAACGCTTTATCAAAGCTAGGTATTAGTAAGTGTGACAATCCTAAACGATATTAGAAGAATAACTTTAATTTATCAAATAAATGACGGGTTCCATTCTTAAATTATCTAATAATAGAAGCGACAAAGGCTTAACTTAAAAAACTGAATTTACATTCACGATATAACCAAAATTAATTATATAGCTGTATCATGGGTTCCCATATACATATTATTAAGAGAAGCTGGGAGAATATGATCACTAACATACTTTTTTTTGTCAATACATACTTATGACATAGTATGACCCGAACACAGAAAAAACATCTATATTCGACATAAAAATGTTTATCCCGGTTATTATTAGTGAAATCTATCTAAACAATACCAAAGAGTTTCCTTTAAAAGAAGCGTGCTCAATCTTCAGCCACATCTTAACTTATATATAAGTAAGCTGGTAGTCAAACGCATGGTTATCTTAAAAAAAAGTGAATGCAAATCCAGCGTGACTGATAAAGTTAATGTAGTTGATCGATCAAGTGAGTTTGTCGGCGTGGAAGCGAGAAGACCGGCGTCATGGTTGCGCGGCGACACGGTTGCGGCGCGCTGACTCACGCGACGCACTGTGGACCTCGGCTGTTCGGAGCGTGATGCCGAAGATGTCCTCATGGTAACGGTTCTCCTCCTAATAAGAAAGTGTTATAGGTACATTGATACCTCATGGTAACGTTTCTACTCCTATTGAGAAAGGGTAATAGGTAAGATGGTACCGCATGGTAACGGTTCTCCTCCTAATGAGAAATAGAGATAGGTAAGATAGCTTGATCCTCAGTCTGTTGGTATTTCCGGGTGAAGTGCGCTTCTACTTTCGGTATGATCATAACTTGACACCATGTGAGATGAAGGCCAAGGCGTTACCCCAATGTTGTCAATGTTGTTATGCTGAAAGCCGCAAATTAAAAAAATACAGCTGATCTGAGCTCTGATGCTGTTGCTGTGGGCGGCCGTTGTCTTTTCTATAACGGTTTTGGCAGTAATTCTTGTCCGTTACTATCAGAAATTATGATATAAAGATGATATTGACTACCTTACACGCATGTAGATCATTTGATTTCAACAAACGGACGATGGACTACAACTACATAAGCCTCTATAACGATGACTTTTTTACTTAGAGCGAAGAAAAACAACTATGACAAAAGTGAAAATCAATAATTATGCGTAGTTTCTGAACGAGTATACTTAATTGTATCTAGGTACTAAGTTTTCTGTGATTGGCCTACCTTTAGCATAAACATGAAATTCTGCACTTGTTCGTCTGTCATATTTCCATGTTTTTTCACAATTCCTTTTAATTTCTGATGAACATCTTCTGCCATCTTACAATCTCCACACACATAAAAGTGTGCTCCGCGGTTGATAAGGAGATCTTGGATTTGTGCCCCTTCTTGCTCTGCTAGATCTTGAACGTACATCTAAAAAACAAAATAGCTTTGTTTATTGTTTTCATTTGCACCTTACAGTTCCTGGAAAATGTCTCGTGGACGAAGCCTTAAGCACTGGATACACCAGGTTTCAGATAACCTGGAGATCTTTAAAGAGATTGGTATTCTGAAAGTCAGCTCCGAATACATTTATGAAAATTTAATGCACACTCACAGGAACATTGATGAGTTGGTAAAAGAGTGATGTACACAGTGTTAATACTAGAAATAAAAATAAACTTGACATACCTAGGTATCGCTTAGGAAAAGTAAATCATTCATTCTTAGGAAACTGTGTACGATTCTATAATAAGCTTTCTCAAAGCACCACCAAACTCTCTGCTCGTAAATTCGAATTGTATATAAAGAATAATTTAATTAAAAGAGCCTACTACAAAGTTAGTGATTATGTCGACGATAAGAACGCGTGGCCTGATGTTGCTATACCAGTTGACAGTTAAATGGTGATTTCTCAATGTTAAGAAACTGCCCATTAGTTATTTATGTAATAATCAATATTTTAAGATAATATTAAGTTTTTAGTTTTATGATGTAGGTAACACTTGTAATGTTATTAAATCATTATAAACACTATACCTAAATGTTAAATGGATCATCAAAAAATTAACCAGCCCGAGATTCTTGCCTTTCTTCTTGTGTGCTGGTCGCGAGTCCGAACAGGCGGTAAATTTGACGTTTCAAAATTATCCTAAAAATCTTAATGAATAAAAATATTTGACTTTGACTTTGACTTTGATCAGCATGACTCACCAGAGGCACAAGGCAGAAACCGATGGAAACAAACCGTGAATAGACTGCAACAAAGGAGTCCCTATCCTCAGTGATGAGGAGACGAAGGGAGAAGAGGAGCGTTGCTTTCATTAAACGTGACGTGAACGCAAAAAGCTGGTTTTTACCAGGTACATAACTTAATATAAACATGTATTTTAAATGTTTACTAACTTTTGGAATGTCCGTTTCCCTTGATAATGCAAGGAAAACCTTTGAAAGGACTCCTTCTTTCAAAGCCTGCTTTTTCTCATCTCTATACAAGTCCATGGTATTCGTCCGGCATCCGAAGAAAAGCCAAACAGGCCCTGCGTTCTGACGCGTTCGGGAGTTCAGTTGAGCTCTGCGATGGTGCCAGAAGCCACGGAAAGGTGCAATTCCAGTACCAGGACCAATTAAGATTAGTGGAACTGATAAATCTTGGGGAAGGTGGAAGTTTGGAGCGCTAGAAAAAAATCAATGTCTTGAATAAGAATAACGAATTTTTAAACGCATATGTAGTTTAGTGGCTCAACCCACCGATTTAAAATCCAGAGGTCCCGGGTTTAATACCCATGGGGAGTACATCATATTGTGCTTGGTTTGGTTGGTGGTAGGACTTTGTTTAAGTCCTGGCTGGCTACCACCATATTAACTAAGTCTGTCGCCATAATAACAATTCTATGATTTTTTGTGTTCCGGCATTTAGAGGTAAGATAGCCAGTTCCTCAGTTAGTTGAGGATTCTGGGTGAAGTGCGCCTCCACCTTCGGCCTTATTTCAACTTGTAACCAGGTGAGATGAAGGCAAAGTGCTTACCCGTCGTTCAATAAAAAAAAACAAAGAACAATGAACAAAAAAATCTGGGCCCATTGTATTGCAAGCTTTAGTTATTCTAATTAACAATTATCCAATACTATTCTGGTGCACAATATATTTTTACTGATTTACTTTTTCATTTTATAATATAAAGGTACCTCCGAATGAATAGATGAACTTCGTCACCAGGCTTCCGATCCATGAGATAGTTTGAGCAAACGCCGTAATGGTTAGGCCCTTCGCCATCTAAATAGACATGATATCATTGCATTTTAAATTAAATCTATCCAACCTTCGGTGTCACAAGTGATCTAATATTAGGCCAAACCTATTATTACTCAGAAAAAACGTTGAAACTAGCATAAAAAATATTGTTAGCCTGATCACATTAAATACGTAACCACTTCAAAACGTACTTTAACAATGTGAACTGAAAACTGTAATATAAAGGCATTCAAATCATAGATAATTTTATTTGTTTTCTCCTTTCTAAACCAAAATAATCTAAATTTCTAATTAAAATTATATAAAGTTGTATACATTTTATAGAGTTTGAGGCCTACTATACCCACTTGGGGTATGGGCACGCCTTCCAATCCAGATATTGTGGGTTCAAATCCAGTCGTGCACCAATGAACTTATAGGTATTTCAGAAGTATAGTGGGAAAGAGGTCCGGGCGTTTCACTATTAACTAGCATAGAGCTAAATACAAAGGCTGCGGCGACCAAAACATGGGTGCATAAACTATGTACCCATTAAGGTCGCCGCGTAACATTCTTTTATTTATAGTTTGACGGTAGTATCACAGATTAAGTCACAGTAGCAGACTACCTACGGCACGCGTGGAATCTGTGATTCACATACCGTTTTAGTAGAGCGAGCAATGCCAATAATTATTAATATCATAAGATTAACCAGATTTTCCTTGAAACACCCACAATAAAAAATGCAGTCAGATTTATTGATGACCGATTTTTACACTTCAACTAGTACCCACTGAAAAGTGACATAATCAATTCCTGGCTCTATCATCAGACTTTCATTACCGTAATATGTTATATTAAAGAACTATTGGAAGTAGGTTAAAAAAGACATTAAATAGTTAGTTTCACTGGTGGTTGGACCTTTATGGGTCCCCTGGCTAGCGACCACGTACTTGACAAAGTCTGGTAGCTATGCCATGTTAGCGGGACTGCCGCGGAACATGTTCCATCGTAACCCCTTGCTCTGCTTGGCTTCAGCTATTCAAGCCAAGAGATCAAGATCTAATCCATTATTTATAAAGAAAATTCTGTTACAGGTAATGAAAGGTGTTTTAAAACCATTACTGGCAATTATTGTATTCTGACCTTGAGTCCTATACGTGACCACGGCAACAGTAAGGTGTAGTCTTTTTGGGTGAGCAAGTGGTGATGACGATATGGAGTAGAATCTCGGCTGCAATGGAGATAGTAAGGCAGTCAGGAGCGAGGCACTGGGTTTCGTTGAAGGAAACTGTTCCAAAACTTCTGGTAATGTTGGGAAGTGGAAGTGACGCCAATCCTCGTACGCAGCCGGATCCTAGATAAAAAAATCATTTGAATTTTAAAAAATATCATGGTCATGAACATTAAAAACCATTTCAAAACTTCCGTGAGTGGTACTATACATTTTAAAACACGGGTTTTACTCACGTATACGATTATATTACGATTATGTTGGAGCCTACATCAACATAATCCTATACGTGAGTAAAACTCATGTTTTAAATGTAATACACAATAATCGGAGAAAATAACATCTACCAAATCGTGGTCAAAGTCCCGATGATATTGTTGAAATCGAAAAATTTTATACATTTGTAATTCAAATCAACCATTACTTAATAACAATTGAATTGCTACAACTACACCTATGTTGCGTCGTTATTTACAAACTGTAAAAAAAAATGTCATGAACATTGACTTTTTCTTATGTATATGCAATTTATCGCAAGTACTCTATGAATAGAACTGGAGGTATTAATAATGTTGTCACTCACTGTAGCTAAATTGTTGAGTTTTTCTTTTTCAGCATTATTATCACAGGTTGTGGCCAGATATTGCAAAAGGATCGTTGTAGGTGGAGTTGTAATATCCAGAAATCTTGTGAAAAGTTCCCGAACGCTTACAACTGGAAGTCTTTCGTGTGGTTCCCAAGATTTTACAGGACCTGTTGAATGCAATGTTACTTAATTATAATCTTGAACCAGATTTTTCAATAGATTTTCTAATTCATAAAGAAATTGAACTTATTAAGGTTTACCAATTTTTATTACAAAACTTACCGCTAGATGTGTGAGTCTCTTTCATCAGTTGCAGTTGCACTGGTTCATCATAATTGTCAATATCTTTCATTCGAGATAGAAGACTATCTACAAGTTCTTTGCGGTTACACGCCATTACACCTACGTGATCTCCGGGATCATATTTGATTTCTCCCTGAAAATCAATAACTTTATTATTATCCTCTTCCTTGACATCACAAATAAAAAATCGACTACGGAAAAAGAGATTTTAAATATATACATGAAAAGAATTTACCTTAGGTTCCAAGTCGATGAAAATAGTAGACCTCTCGGCAGAAGCGTCGCCCAAATCATTGTTCCCTTTTACAATGCAAGGTACAAATTGCTTATTCAAAGCGGATTGCATTGCTTTAATAAGAGACGGTGAGCGGGTTCCACTGTCAGAGAATCTAACTGTTTCTTCACTAAGAGTGACGGAGCCAAGGGCTCGCTTAGCTTCTTGGAGAGTCTCATCATCATCTAGGCAGAAGGTTTCGCAGGCAACCTGCAGTAAAAGAGGGACAATTCAAGATACCTTACGTGGAATTAAAAATCCCTAATAGAATTGAATGCTTTACCGAAAGTAAGGTTTAAAGACAGCAGGCTCATTGAGACTATGATTGTTTTGCATAAGAAAACACAGACGGTATGACGAATTACCAAAGCATCTGATATACTATTGTTAAAAGTTCTTAGAACGTTGGCAGTGGAGGCCCACTTCCTGCAGGCTTACTGGCCTTATCGTGTCGCGCAAGGCCACAGTTATATTTCGGACAACATATCGAGCAGTAATAGATTTTATCTTGATAGAGACAGCGTGGTACATTGTTGTCAATTGTGATTGTTTGATTAATAATTTCTTTCTGTTAAATACACAAGTCAGATTGTGATCATTGATCACCTTGACTTTAATAGTCAACAAACTTCCTTATAAAATGTAAGCCCGCTTACAGACGTTTCTTAGTATAACCACAGATATCAGAATAATGCGTAGTATAACTAAATGCTGAAAGTTACTTATATTCATGCTCAACTCACGTTAAATACTCCTGAAGCCCACTTCCGGAATGCCTGGTCTTGGCCACACATTTCATCTCCCATAGCAATCTCATGGATCCTTTCTCCTCCGAGATCAGAAAGCAATTTGTCTACATGCTTCCCAAAGTTGCAAAAGTTGGGGTAGGCACTAGAGCCGAGAGCAAATACAGCAAAACGAACGTTACTGAGGGCACCAAAGGAGTCTATTGATGTGGCGTCTGTTGTACTACCTGGAATAAAGAATTATTTTTGTTTTTTTCTGGATAATCCGGAATCCTCAGTAGACTCAAGAACAGCTATCTTACCTTTTAATAACAAATTTTAGACACAACTATTTTAGTATCGTTTTTATGGCTACAGACTTAGGCTATAGGTCGTTATCTAGGCGCTCAATGATACTATGCTCAAATTTATATTCCCCTGGGGATAGTTTACGGGACCTATGGATTTGATATCAGAGGGCAAACCACTAGACCACAGGGGCGGTTTGCGGCGGAAATGGCTTGTCAGTAAATCTTGCAATGTGCTCCTTCATTTAATGTAGCAACAGCAATCAGGTAAATTTTTTCATCTATTACTAGCCGACCAACCAGGCTGTCCACCTAGTTGGTCGATTGGTATTTTTTTTCCTAACCGACAACCTGGTTTGTCGGTTGATATTTTATTTTCTCAACCGACCACCTGATACGTTGGTTAGTAATTCGTAGCTTAGATGCGGATTGCACAGTTACAATTGATTTCCTGGTCACGTTGAGTCCTGATGAGCTGAAAGATTTGACTGACAACTTATTAAAGTGACCCATAATAAAATACTGTATGTCTGGGACTATATAAAAAACAACACTTCAATTAGAGTTCGATAACCGCTAAGCAATTTTTCCCCTCAGGTATTTTGAATGCCTCTATTTTTTCCAAGTTCAACTGATAGTTCGACTCGTTGAACCAGTACATTGTTTTTTTTATCAATTAGGTATTTAAACGTTCCAAAAGTTGAAAAAAACGAATATTTTATCCAGTAAGTTCTATTGAAATAAAATATTGTTAAATTGGGTATGTGTATGTTTGTTCGTCCATCAAATTTGGAATGTAGACGTATTCTGGACACTTTTTATCCCGATATGCCCACGAGAATTAGAATATCTGCTAGTGTAATGATTACATATCATAATATATAAAATCGAAATGTAAGAGAAATCCTTGAAATACCGTGGATAAAAATACGGTGACATAATATTATTATTACCTACCATTAAAAGCAAATGAATGCTATGTTCGATCGTTGCTTTCATTTGAATTAAGAACGGTGAGTCTAATACGAATAGTTTCAGATATATTGTTTTTTTAAGTTTGACAGCTGTCATTGAAAATGTAGATCTTGATCATAGTTTTCATTTGAACTAAGAACGGTGAGTCTGATACGATTTTTTTGGAAGCATTATATATTTAAAACATTCTGTATTTTATTCTTCGGTATTTTAAGGATAATACAGAATGAGTTACTTTTTCAGGGCCACTGAGGCAAAGTCTGAAACCGTGAGAGGTATCGAAAATTTACGTTAGGAGCTACGTGCTTGATTTAACTAAAAATTAGGTCTGCATTAAAAAAACTTAAATCATTTTTTAGTGTTTCTGGAAAATTCGGTTGCCGAATAAACATACACATGCCCAATTTAACAATATTTTTATACTATCAACCAACAAACCATTAATTAAATATAGGTGGTAAATAACGAACAAACTGGATAGGTTGTCGGTTAAGAAAAAAAATTACCAACCGACCGAACTATGTGGACAGCCTGGTTGGTCGGTTAGTAATAGACGATTTTTTCGAGTTTTTTGATTCTACTTTGACCTTGCAAGAGTTTATACCTGATCTAGCTAGAAAGAGCAAAGATCTAAAATGAGAAATCTTCTTGAAGTTTGAAATTCTCATATGATTTAATAACATTACCGCATTACACAAAGGGATTACCTTGCTCAAGCCTCACGTTATGATATCAAGGTTAAGTACATGTCATTTTGGATTTCATTATTACATAATTACTTGTTACTGATAATACATTTCTATACAATTACGTTACTTGATATTTTTTGTTGTCAGTCTAAATTTAAATATCGAAAGTAGAGTTAATAATAATTTACAATGCCATAAAGAGTGTTATTATCGTACCTTTGAGTGATTCCAGTCGATTTAGTTTCTTTTGCCTTTCAGCTGCGTATCTTTGCAGTTCAATCTGACTGTTCGCTTTTATAAATGATTTTGGTGTAAGCATTTGGTTTCTGCAAATCATAAAACATTTTTAAAATTTAAAGATCTTGTGCTAGCAAAACCTTACATTTTTTTTTATTCATCATCATCTTTCTGTCCGTTAGTCCACTCTAGTTTAGCAATTCACAAACACACGGCAAGATTTTAAAAAAAATCACGGATAGAAAATATTACTAAACCATTTCTGAAAATATTCGGTGGAAGTATCGAATACATACACATGTAATTTTTTTTTATATTTTGGAGTTAAGAATAGCGTTTCTCTCCATCCGAAGCCTCCGATTTCGTTCATAAAAGGCTTCCGGATTCCGGCATGACATTAATTTTTCCTCCACTCCTCTATCAGACATAATTCCTAACTCTACCCTTATATTCATCCATTAAAATTCAACACTATTCTAGTTACATGATTTTCACCCGTCCTCTTTCATAACCATACCATGCTCACCAATTAAAAAATGTATAAATTAGTTTGTATTCTTACCCTGAATTTTCTTCAACATCGGAAGCGTAGAGCAGTTCACAGAGATGTTCACCAAATGCCTGTAAAAAAAATGGATGGATTAACGTTGCCTTTTAAAATTAAATACATTTATTCAGTACACAACATAAATTTAAAGTCAATAAAATAAACATAGAATTATTCATTAAACATGGGAACAGAAAAATATCAAGGTATATAATCAACAGTGGTGTTGGTGGTTAGTGCAGTAAAGCGAAACGGGCCCAAACTCAGCTTAATACTGCCACACAACGCTAGGCGTGCCTGCGCTGGTTATCAGCCTTTTGTTATGGTACAATAATAAATAAGTTTTAGCTAGTAAAATTACTTACAACGCCATTTTCAGGTGGATCTCCATTGCCAAAAGTAGATGTCACAACCAGTAAAAGTGCTTCGTGCTCGATTGATGTAATATCATAATCTTCCATGCAGTGAACCTGTGAGAAAAATGCTTTGTACATCAACACGGGTATTACTAGGGAAGGTGGCAGGGAAGTAGCGTGGTAGCCTCTTACCATACCATGCTTCTTGCCTTACTCACAGAGTGGCTGATTTTTTATTTTTTTATTAGACGACATTCACCTCATCTCACCTGGCTTACATATACTGATAAGGCCGAAGGTGGAAGCGCACTTTACCCGGAATCCTCAACTGTCTGAGGAACTGGCTATTTTACCTCTAAATGTCGGAACACAACAATTTTAGAATTATGGTTATGGATATGCCCGGACTAGGGCAACATTGCGATAGCGCATTTTTTTTTCATTAGTGATTAGACCACACTAGCTCTATGCCGTTTGGCACCAGACTTCGGCAGGAGGGTAGTCGTGGTCGCTGGCCCGGAGGACCTTTACAGGTTCTACCACCATTGTTGTGTTTATTCAGCCTGGCAACAATAATCACTAGCAAAAGCCAGCGATTTCGTTGCACGGGGTAGATAGACTACTAAGATGTAGATACGACCTGCTACATAATCAATACCTAAATAAGGATCAGAGCGAGAAGCAGTGCGTAAGTTTTGGTGGCTGAGATGTTTGAACCAAAAAGTTATTCTTACCTGGGCATTGAACGCATGTCCAAATATAACGCCCAGCTCCTTAGCATACTGTTCAGACTTGCCGGTTTCCGTCGCGTACAGAACTGTCGCCTTTATCCTCTTGGACAGGGCTCGGCCGAAGAGTTTGGACGTAAATTTGACGGCTCGAGCTATTTGCTTGAAGTGGAACTTTCTGTTGATTGGTCTTTTGCCTGTGATTGGCTTAGATTTCTGCCATTGATGGGTCTTCCATGCTGGTTCCTATAAACAAATTTCGTATAGATTTTCAAAACCATGTCAATTACAAATGTTTTAATAACTGAATATTAGGTTTTAATACCAGTAGTAAGATTGTTTTTTACGAACACTATGTAAATGGACTTCACGGTAGCTTTAAATTCAGTTTTTTTTTATTAAGGCTTTATTACTGTATAATATAACTTGTTGTTTAAAATACCTGATATTCGTATGTGGGTTTCAGATAATACAAGGCCATCTCCTGGTGGAACACTGGAGTTATGGAACCAGACATCGGTGGTACGATCCAAATCCAATCAGCTGGACAGCCTGACCTGTTTGACAATGATAGAACATGTAAGAAAATATAAAAGGTTTCTTACTAATACATAATACACAGTTTGTCATTTCAAGTGACTGATTCACGACTATATACCCTTTTTGGATTTACCTCTGATCACTTACTCAGAGCTTGGATCTCATGAGGATCACCTATTAGAGTGTAGTCAGAGGCACGTCCAAACATACGTTCGGCATATGCCCACGTTATGAAAGTAGCTAGTAGGTATTCAATACGTGACAGGTTGCAAGCCCATTGCCGTTTAGCGGAATATAATATAGCCAGTGACATTATGCCATTTGGATTTTCGGTCCCAGAAACACGTCTGTTACCGTTTTCCTTTTTATGTCATAAATTAAAAAAACAGTAAAAAATTTATGAAGTCACTCGTGCTAATATAGGTTTTAGCAAATGATGATGGCGTGATGAGCTAGACGTATTTCTCGAAGACTGAAAGAATGATGCTCAATGGGGGGAGGCCTTTGCCCAGCACTGGGACGCTGACGGCTTAAATCTAATAAATATCTTATTATTTACCTACGATAAGTAAGAGCCGTACACAGATTTGATGAAATAGTAGGTAGGTTTGTTAATTAGAAAGTTACATTGAAGCAATATCAATATAACAACAGCTGTTCCTTAAACCATATTCAATTTAGAGAAATTAGTTTTCCACTTGCCAATGTGTTCTTTTACAACTTCCGCCGCCTACTACCATTAGAAATTTGCGAGAAACATAATAATAAGCAGGCAAGGTGTTAGGTAGTTTAATATAATAAAGATATATACTTGTTAAATAATAATAATAAAAAGTTCGCCACACGCGAATTCAGTTATTTTTATAACGATGTTTTTTTCCAATTTGAATTAACCATTTACTTAATTCTAAAACATAATTTTGTTGTTCAAGTTTCATCTTAAAATAAAAGTTTATATCTGATTTATATCTGATGCTTTAATGATGTTGAAATTGGTCATCGCTTTCGTCATGTCATGCTATCATACTAGTTGCGTTCGTTTTTTACAAACAATTTACTACACGCAATTTGAAAACAAATCATTTGGTTTTGCGGTTATGGTGGAGCAGCAAATCAAAACAATCACACGGTAGGCAACATTCGTTACATCTGCGTATCTGTGTAACCTTATTACCACATGTTTTGTGGACGTATTTAGGACCTGCACGAAAGCATATTATTCTGTTTGTTGACCTCTCTAACTAAACCTTTAGTTAAATATTATTTTTGTGGTCTACTACAGAGTTTGAAACGGTATGTCTTATCATGATCATGTTGAAAAAAAAAAAAAAAGGATAATAATGACGAATAGGACGTCATTATTATCCTTTTCAATCTTATTTACGATTTTTTGACAATAAAATAAAAATAATATAACTTACACAGGCAAGAATGAGATCTACGATGGAGCGAGCTTACCCAGAAAGTGCCTATTAACTCTCTGCTTGGAGACATTAGGGTCGTCCCACAGCGGAAAAACAGACGCTGGGAGCTAGACGGATTATGGCAAAATCCCCCAGCTTTGGATTAGGTTCTGTGTCCAGCCGTGGACACTAATGAGCTGTTGATGATGATCCTTTAACGATATGTTTAAATTTGGTGGATTACCTTACACATACTAAAAACCCTTAGGCCAGGTTTGAGTTTCACTTTCTGTATCGCATTGATAGGTGCGTCGGTTGGAACCCTCGGCGTGAATGTTTGGCTCGCACTTCTCCGGTTTGTTGGCATTATAATATTGTAGCGTCAAACCTTAATCCATCCTCTACGATGTCCGCGATATTTTGCTGGTATGATAGCAAAGTTGCAAGGACTGCACGATGACAGGTTAATTACCAACTGCGGCTGGTTATAATTAATTTTCGGGTTTCTCACCGTGTTTGCAAGCGTACTATGGACAATGCATCAGAATTATAATGTTGTCGTAGTGGTAATGAGGTTTTGATATATTCATTTATTCAATAAAAAGTACAATTAAACTAACTATGTACAAAGGAATCAGTCAGATTACCTAAGGACCGTTACAAACGGCCTATAGGTAACTCAACTGTTCCAGACCAGTACCAGACGGAAGCGTGCCATATATTTGTTTGATATATTTGTCTTTTTTATCGATCCGACCTTCAAAATAATGAGCTATTAGGCATTTCTTGGGAAGGTCTGTGAGACAAGCGTGCACCATCTTAGGCCACATCTTTACTTGTTAGCTGGTTATCAAACGTTTGACTATCACCAATAAATAAGGGCTACTTCATCATAGACGTTCCTTGCCAAGACAAGCCCGCGATATCATATAATTTTATTCAAGATCGATTGTATGTGCAGTTAAAATACTGACTTCTTATACAAAATTTTCTGTTACATTCTACTCCACACATATGTAGACTCAGGCTTGCTTTTCTACAGCTTGTTCTTCACCACTCATCCCTGTCATCAGTTTACGAAATATCGATTTGAAGGCGTAAGCTTTCAACAAATTTGGTTGCGCACCCAGGGCTATGACACAAAAACCTTACTACTCCAAAGCAAGTGTCTGTTAATAAACTTTTAATCAATTAATGAATGATAATTTTGCCGTCCATTATTAGTCAGTTTTTTTATAGTATTATTATAGCAAAGATTTATTAGTATTCATTTTGTATGCTTGGTTCAAAAGAGAAAAGTTTATAGAATTATAGCATTCATATTTTTAGATATGACATAAAATGTTTACAAGGTTTGGTATTTCTCAAACAATTTGGTTGAATCAAATTATCATACGTTTAGTCGAATTAACCGTATAATATGAGATAATTAATGTGTAAATCCGGAAGCTTGTAATTACAATAAAAAACTTGATACTTGTAATCTTAACAGGATTTTTTATACGGAAATCATAAGTTGTTCGATGCTTTCTCTTAAAGTCGTGAGAATTTGTACTGACGCTTACCTTACATTTAATATTTGTACCTACCCAAGTTATCTACCATCTGTAGAATTTCGAAGAGTATCATTTAATGGGGGTACTATTTTGTTATTTTGTTTTGTTTTACAACAATAAACACAAAATTGTGAAATACAATGTATGAGCTCGATAACGTTATAACCGGATTATCGGCGCAAGGACATTTATGGCAAAACCTTCCAGCTTTGGAGCAGGCTCTGTCAAATAGTGGACATTAATAGATTGTTCATGTGTGTGTCAGTTATCATTGAAATGCTATAGGTACCACATACCGCGATGAAAACTTTTGATTCCAAATCGAACAACATTTATCACCATTCATGTTGAACATATCCTCGTGGTCTTAATAAAAACCTATTCATTTGCCTACATATTGCGTATAAATGAGGAGCTCCATTTCCAAAGAAAATACCTAGGTCGTGGCTCGCCCAGAATGTAGGAGAGCAAGTGATAAAATCGTGATAAAACTTGTGTGAAGATGTCCCGAAGTCCCTATCCTTTTGTCGGGACACGTACCTAGTTTGCAGGTTATGTTTTTATTTATCTCAGCTTGTATGACCTCTCTCACCTAGTTTCCGTGAAAAATTGCTTTGTTTGCTTCAAGATTATTTTGTGTTTGTTTCAGCGTACTTTAATATTACGTGTGTGCGTGATACCTATTGTATCCCAATCCTTTGTTGTAAATATGAAATCAAGTAAGGATAATTCGATATTTGAATAAAAGTGGTGACTATGGTAAAACTCCCCAATCTAGAGGAGACTTTTTCTAGCAGTCGATACTAATGGGCTGTTGAAGATAAAAAAATAAAAACATTACCTTTTTATTGACCATTTTTATGTCTGAAAACCACAAACGTTCCAATTCAGTTTTGTAAACATAAACAAAAAATACTATAAGGATAATGAGTGTAAATTTATGAAGTTAATGTCGAAGCCATACTTAGTGGGTGGGCGGGCAGGTTTAGAATAGATAAATGTATTAAGTACCTAGATATAAAATATGGTAGAAGTGTAAGCGGAAAACCAACATTTAGCTCAGAATTGTGTAGCAGATATTTTACCATACTATATATTGCGCATCATCGTTGCATTATGCTGCAATACAGTTGAGTACTTTCCTTTTTACCCAAATTTAATTTTGTTAGATATTTGTGTTCCTCATAGTGAAGCTTATTTAAATTAGTTTATTTTTTATTTTTGTGCCTGTTTTTTATTGGGTAAATAAAAATATTTTCTTTCTTTCTTTCTTACCTCAATCTATTCTCATTGTCCAAATGCTTGATGAAGCTCTCCGAAGCGGTGTGGTGGTCCACGATTGTCGCGTTCTGCTGCTGGAAGCTGTGCAAAACCGCGACGTTGACTTCCACAAGCGCCTTGTCTTTCCACAGAGTGACTGGCGTCCGTGTGTCTAGCTCCATGCATTGCGCTACTTTCTGGCGGAACAAAATTAATGCAAATAAATACCCTCCTTCCTTCTCTCATTCCAGAATTCGCCTCTGAACTCTACTTTACGTTTGATGATCACCTAAGCTCCTATACGTCAAAGACCAATCAGAGGCTCGTCTAGAATAACATTCGGTTCATGCCAACATGGGAACTCCTTTTTGGCGAGAGTGGAAGAAAGAATCAGGCGAATGTGTTCTTAATTGCTTTTCCATGTTCGTAATTCCCGATCAAAGTGGGCAAAAATTCGCATTTTTTTTTATTCTGTTATGATGAATCTGCTGATGTGTTTTTTAATCAATACACTAAATGCTATTGTCTTGGTTTTGGTCATGATTTTGGAATATTGTTGTAATGATTTTTCTATGTATTATTGCAGCAATCCTCTGCTGAAGTCAGGTTATAAAACTCAGATAAAACGGAACACTACAATTTAGAATTGTTATTATGGCGACAAAATTAGGTAAGATGGTGGAACCATCGAACCCGGGACCTCTAATACGGGTGGGTGATCCACAAGACTACAGAGGTGTATTGAGCCGTAAAGTCCTTACCTCAAGCATATTAAGTCGATTGCTGTCACAGAAGTTGCGGCATCCGACCTCAGTACTCATATACCACCCGTTAAAGGCGTTTGCTGTGAACTCTATACCGCCGCAATCGAATCTCATGTTGGATACAGCTGGCAGCGCGTACCAACGGAGGTTTAGCTCTTTGAACCAATCGAGCCTGCGGTCAAAAAAAATCAAAATTACAATAACATAGTTGCTGCTGTGTACACCAAATTGTAGAGATTAATATTAAATGTTGTTTTTTCAAATGTTGTTGTTTTTTTTATTGTACGTCTTCATCTCACCTGGTTACAAGTTGTGATAAGGCCAAAGGTGGAGGCGTACTTCACTCGAAATCCTCAAGAACCTGAGGAACTGGCTATCTTACCTCTAAATGCCGGAATTCAAAATTTTTTTTAATTATTGTTATTATGGCGACAAAATTAGGTAAGATGGTGGTAGCTAGCCAGGCGGACTTAAACAAAATCCTACCACCAACCAAACCAAACACAATGTTGCACCCCCTGGGGGTCGAACCCGGTACCTCTGGATCTGAAATTGGTGGGTTGAACCTAATACATTTAGATAATAATAATAAATTTGATAATAACCTAGTACAAACCTAATACAACCTAATACAGTTGAAATACAGAAGCGGTTAAAGGTGATAAAAATCAGGGGCTCGGGAACGGTGGTTTTCACTGGAGGAACATTGCAGCACTATGATAAATTTGGAGTAACCTCTCTTGGATGTCAAACTCGTTTGAGATGTGTGGAGGGGCATTATCATGCATGAGCTGAAGTTCCTGGCTAATTTGAACTCTGTGAGGGATGATCACAGGTTCTATGACCTCGTTCCGGTATTTTAGTGCAGTCATGCTGCCTCTTATCCAAATGAGCTCGGTTCGCGCGCCAATACGAATACCCGCCCAAACCATGATTGTCCCACCTCGGTACGAATGGAAATCTTGTGGCTGCTGGAGGCGACTTTCTCTGCCTGGAACTCTCCAAACACGTATTCTTCGTGAATCGGGGTGGAATCCAAACCGAGACTCATTAGTAAAGAGAACCATTGTCCATTGGCCATTGTTCCATAACAAATGTTCTTGAGCCCAAAGAAGTCGCCTTCCGTGATTGCCTCGTCGTAGATCTGGCACACGAAGCGGCCTACGAAGATGAAGATCGACTTCATGTAGCCTTCTTCTGACGGTTTGGTCGCTGACTGACAGCTGATGGTCTGACTGAAGCCTTTGCACTAGCTGCTTTGCTGTGGGTTCCCTATTGGCGGAATTTTGGAGAAAACGATCTTGTCTAGGGGTGGTTACTCGTTTTTTTCCAGTGTGGCGCTCTCTTACATCCCCAGTAATACGATAACGTGACCACAATCGAGAAATTACGTTTTGATTGATGTTTAGGGTAATTGCAACCACGCGTTGGATAGCACCGGCTTGTAACATGCCTATCGCTCTTAACATTTCTTCTCTGCTTAAATGTCGACGTTCCATGACATCACGAATATCACAAGATCCGTTAAAATTAAAAATTACTTAGATAGCACTAATTGATAATTAAATAAAAGTTAATTTATCTTAGGCAAAATTAACGTTGTTTAATTGAAATCGGAGTCCCCATTCTATCTTTTGTTTATTGCGTTCTATTTTTATTTTTTTCAAAATTTTGAAAGGGAACAAAAGAGGTTTTATTCCATATATAAACTTTTTCTAAAAAGCAAATAGTTTGTAAGCAAATCATTTCGAAATGGAATATCCCTAGACAATGTTGATGTGTGTACATACGAAACTAAATCGGACGCTCGTGGCTCAATTGGTGAGAGCGTTGTGAATTTTTCTTTTTCTTATTAGTAGTAAAAAAAAATTGTGAGTATCACGCAGTGCCAAAATATTTTGTTCTAAGCGGGATATTTTGAATTCCTCGCTACGCTTGGAATTTTATTTGAGAATCTCTTGCTGCGCTCGGGATTCTACTAGCGCCCTCGAGGAACATGATATCATTTTGTCACCTTGTAACACAAATAACTATTGTATAAGAGAGAATATTAGAGTTTGTTCGTAGTAAGAATATTCAAAAAACATGTTTTGCTACATAATTGACCGATAAAATTAATTAAGCTAAGAGGAAGGAAAATAATTTAAATGGAGAAATATGTAAGGAAAAAAATCTGTATGAAACATATATACTAAGGAAAAAGTTACAGGTTTTAAAGCTTAAACATTTTTGTTCATCTTGAGTCATGAATGCTATCATAGACTGTTTATAAATTGTGACGAGTATATGGAGTCAGCTTCGTTTCATTAGAAACGTAGCTTAAGTCTCATCTAGATAAATAAAATCGTAGTAGTAAGCTACACGACGATTTTTTGTTGATTGTCAGTCAGTAGACTGACAGACCATCTACGCACAGCCTAAACCATGTATGTTATGTGATATGTAGATGTTATATGTCATATATATATTAAGGTCATAGGAAATTTTCAGGTTATAAAGCTACATTTTGTAGTGTCACATCACAATAACACGGTAACTTAAAATCTTTGTTTGGCTAGCAGGTTTGAGAGCACTATGTTGGTGAGAATTTTTCTGGCCTTACTTTTTGAGGTTTGACTCGTAAGTAGACACATAAGTGGCTGTATTCGTTTATCTTAATTAATTCAATGTGTTATGCAGCGTTACATTAATTGCCTTGCCTATTTCTTAATTTTTTGGCTTTGAATAGCGAGCCACCTGTGATCGCAATCCACATAATTGTGAAATGTAGCTCTTTATCTGTATCTTTGAATGTAAACCTTTAAACACAGGAACAAAACTTTTAAATTTTAACTTGATATCATTGTATAACATACGAGTAGTTTGTAAGTTTTTCCCCCAAAAAGTCTGATACATGTAATTCATACATGTATTTTTGGTGGAAATACGTCAATTGTGTATGCTAGCTATAAAAACATGGGTAGGTTAGGTATGTAGGCACTCAAGTGACGAACCCCTGCGCTCAATAACCAGATCACGTAACTCACACATCATCCCAATATTTGGCATCGAGCAAAAGCGAGAGACCGCCGATTACCGCGCACTAACGCCTGTTAGCATTATAAATGGCGGCGACATTGATTCGCCACACTTATGGCCGATAAACACTGATTGGAGATCACTGGCCCGCACTTTTACGATGAGCAATCTGCCCCGAATGTATGTAGGTACTGACTTTTACCTCCTCTGGCATAATATGCATTCCCGACCTTTTTATGTTGGCATAAATCCCTGATGGAAAATTGTACGTGTTGCACGTACGGTTCACAACGTAAGCCGCTCTTCGCGAACGCTGTTTCGGCGTGTTTGCTGCTGACGTTATTGTGGAAACTTTGAACGTCGTAAATCTAGCATCTACTTTGTTGGACAATCTCTTAGATTTATTGCTGTGAATTGACTCGCGTTTCAGTTGCGACAAAAAAATATATTTTGAAGCAATGAAGTTAGAAAAAATATCATTTACACATGTTTTACAGAGCATTCATTTTACAGAGCGCCATATAGCTCTAAATCAAACGAAACTTGTAAAATTTCAAATAGATTAAGGAAATAAAACTTGTATTTTTCTGTAAATACATAGAGGTAATTAAACTACATTTATTCAATAAAAAGTACAATTAAACTAACTATGTACAAAGGAATCAGTCAGATTACCTAAGGACCGTTACAAACGGCCTATAGGTAACTCAACTATTCCAGACCAGTACCAGACGGAAGCGTGCCCAAGACACTGGCTGCATTGCCACGCTGAATAGCTATGCTAATTCGCTGGCCTAAATAAGAGCCTATTTATATTAGATATATTTATATTACCTATTTATATCATCAGTTAGGGCTGGTGCGGCGGCTGATTCGGCCGAGGATCACAAAAGGCGCAAATATAGTGGTCTCGACAGAGCTTACCTATTTGAGCCTTTTGGGGTGGAGACCTTGGGTCCGTGGGGAGCCGGCGCCCTCCGGGTTTTCAAAAATATTGCGGGGCTTTTCATAGAGGTTACCTATACCTTATATTTACCTACTATGACCTACTTAATACAACATACTACATCCTACAATCCTACAACATAACAAACCTCTATATTTAAAAACTAAAAGAATATATTATTAGGTGTCTTATTGATAAAATATTTATCATAAGATATAAGAAGATCTCTGGAGCAATTCAATACATACTTATGCATAATTTAACTTTAATTAGTTATAGCAAATAGCCATGAGCTCATTTTAAGTGAACTTTGTTCTTTTTGAGTATTACATTTCTTTAAACCGATATTTATCACACACATACTTATTTGTCTCTGGTGCGAATCGGACCAACAACCTACTTCTAACTAAAAAGTTACCACCAACTGAGCTGGAAATCATGACCACCTAAAATTTGTAAGCACATTTATCACATCATTTTCTTAGACTTTATCCAACACTAGATGGGGTTGGTACATCTTTTCATTGCCATTATACGACGGAAAAGCTCATATGGCCAAAGGTGGAAACGCACTATTCCCGGAATCCTCAGCAGTCTAAGGAACTGACAATCTTACCTCTAAATGTCGGAATACAGCAATTTTGAATTGTTGAATTGTTGCATGCTCTTATGTCCAACGTCATTTTACATTTTTTTTTCTTGGCTCTCAAATAATATTTATGCAATTGCATTCTAAAAGTATATCTATGTATGTTCGTCTTGTCTTGAAAGTTGTTTTCAAACTAAAGTTGTGCTATATTGTATTGTGTTGAAGTAAAGTGATCATACTCGTAAATATTGAGCAAGAACTCAGCTAAGTAGTATGCATAAAATAAATAAAGTATGTGGTATCTTCGGTATTTGGAATTTAAATGAACGGAATAATTTATGAATACATCTCGCCTGGCGAAATGACAAACAACGGAGCTTTGTTTTGTAATACATTTTAGAATCTACCACTTCAATGTTTTAACACCATTATTTTAATTATATTGAAATTTTTATTTTTAGAAAAGAACTCATTGATTTCGGGCAGATCTGATTTTAAAAACCAAAAAAAATACAATTCTCAGAATATATTTTTTAGGTTTTGTCATTAGGTATAATTGAAAACAATTTTCCGACATTTCTGTTATAAAGTGAAATTTATGAAATATATTTGCTTGAAAAAAAAAATCTAGTTGATTAAATCACTTCTTTGCTTTGTTGTTTTGACCTTTTGTTTTTAAAAAATGCCAATTGCATACTAATTTGAAATTTGCGAGTCTATTAGTAACATTAGAAACTAAAAACTAAATGGTGATTTCACAATGTAGGTATGAATTAAATTTACATTTAATAAGTGCTTTTTAAATACCTACCTGCAAAGTCCTAGTTCAATAAGCGTTTTAGTACTTAGTCTAAATTGCAGTTACTTAAGATGTACTAGAATAAAATGAATGTGATTTAAATTGTACTAAGCACTGTACCTACCTAACTATTGAATGAATCATCAAAAAATTAACTAGCCCGAGTTTCTTGCATTTCTCATAGTGTACCGGTCGCGATTATGAACCGGCGGTATATATTTCACATTTCAAAATTATGCTAAAAGACACGGTAGAAGTGAAACATTTGTATTACAGGGAAACATTTTTATCATCTTCCACTTTACCCGACACAGTGCCCCACACTTTTCGTCACACAAAAAGTCGTTAATCAGAATTTCAAAACCCTCCCATCCACTCTACCCGACACTGTGCCCCACAGCTCTTCCTTTTCGTCACACAAAAAGGTTGCGAATCAGAATTTCAAAACTCTCCCATAAAAAGTTTAACTTCAAAAATTTTAATGAATATAACCACCATTTTCTTTATAATATGAACAAGAAATGCTCCGTTTTTTAATTTATTTTTTATGGATAAATTCACTTACGTTGGGTGAGTCATTTCTATCTCCATGACAAGTTCCCGCGGGATGTCGAAGTAGTCAGGGTCTTTTCCGTTGGCCGAGAGCATCAGCGGAAGAATGTCCCAGGCGGTCCTAGGCGACTTCCATCCGAGCTTTATGCAGAGCTATAAAACATGTCATGTTAGTAGATTTAGTAGAATTTATTAGGGTAACGATTTTTTTGTATTCGAGAAAGGTCGTAAAATTTACGTGTGATTGAAAATAATTTATCGTAATTGAATTCGCATACATACAAATTTTGAGTCTGTCATATATAATAATATATTATTACTAATTTAATTTAATTAAGAAATATTAGATTTAATTATAAGAAACTCCATTCAACTCATTAAAATTACTCTGCGCAATCTATAGGCTAACCTGCGGTACCTACAGAATATCACAATACTTTTAAACTCTATCGTATAAATCCTTATTTTTGATGACAAAAACATTTCAGATTGACTTGGTAACACGTGCAACACTAATTAAGCATAAGATCAACAATGTTTTCATGTAAGACGACCGAACCATAAAAGAGAGTAATCACAATACACGTGTATATATTTTTTTACCTTTAATCCCACACTAGTCCACTATACACACTAGTGAATTTATCAATACAGTGAAACAGGTGGTGTTAAGTCAAAAACGTCATCCACAGATTGATTTATTTGTAGCGTAGCCAACGAGAGAACTGTTTTTACAGCCACCATCAATTTTGGATGACAGAGTAAGCAAACACTGGAAACTTATTAACTTCACCCATAAATAAACTGAAAAGTGACGAATGTAGCGCACATTTTGTTACGTGATAAAGTTGAGCGAATTTAGTAGACAGTGAGTTTTCTCTGATTTTTTTTTGATAAGGCCTAACGCAGATGGCTAATAATTATTGACTCAGGCGTTATATTGCGGAAACCCATTGTTCAATATAAATAACTTGAAAACAAAAAGATATTTAGGAACAAATCCGCTATATGCGTTAGAAAAAAATTCAAATCAACACGTGTTTCGCCTAAGTAAGCCCTGTAGATTCGCCTCTAGAAGTGTCGATTTAAATAAAAAATCATATAAATTTAGCGGATTTGTAACTAAATATATTTATGTTTTCATGTTATTCATATTGAACTAACGCTGATGTATTATTAAAGTCGGTCAATGATTTTAACTAGACAAAGGCCGTCTTTAGTCGGTGCAATCGGTGTCTTTAGTGGGAGCAAGTGTCTAAGTTTTACCAACATCGTTCGTCTGCGCTAGGCCTTATAAATGCGTGCGAACAGATGGTTCTTCTGTATTACAGATGTGAGGCTGATATGGAATTATTTCAGACTTCGTAACAATTGTTTTACGACCTATTAATTTGATAAAGTAAGGCCGTGTTACATCTATAGTAGATTATTTATTCAGTCAGCGTCTGGCAGCGAGTTTTCCTACTTTTTGAACGTGTCTGGTACCAACTTAGATAATGTAGACTCGCCTAGATTAATAAAGTTACTTGGTATAACTACATCTTCTCATCTTTGTTGGCCTTGTCCATATAAAAGGCCAATAGCAGGTTTTCTCACGATGCTTTCCTTCACCATACTACGTTAGTATTCTGATATCTGTGACCATACCAACAGATGATGTTCAGTGGTGAGTATATAATCTTTCCTAAATCAAATCCTTTGGGTCACTGGAAGAATAAAAGTAGAGACTTTTTTAAAGTAGAGAGAGAGGTACCTCGGTGAACTCGCAATGCATTGGGTCTCCAAGCACAGTCCCATCGGGTTGCCTGTACCCTGCGTAGCTGATCAGTTGACTGTTCCATATCCTGTAGTCGTGCATTCCATCCGTCCGTTGAGGGAATACCGTCATTGCTGACCTGATTGGTGATCGCAGTAAAGGCATTTAGAGGTGAGATAGTTTCTCGGTTTGTTGAGTATTCCGGGTGAAGTGCGCCTCCACTTTCGGCCTTATCTCAACTTGTAACCAGTTGAGATGAAAGCCAAGCGCTTCCCCGTCGTAAAAAAAGTACTGTTGATAATACACAAAAGGAAGCTTCGGCACTTCTTTTGGTGAGAGTCGACTTTTACGACATTCATGGCTAAGTTGGAAGTATCTGCCCGGCAAAACAGTGGGTCCATAATTATAACAGAAATATATATTTTATATGAACAAAAAATTAAAAGTCATAACAATAAACGAAAAAAGAATTTGAATTAAGATTAAAGTAAAATAGAGTAGACCAGAATTTGAGGCCATTGAGCTATAACATTTCGGCTTAATACAGTCCTAGCACCAACCAAACTATGCACAATATTGAAATAATCACAATTGTAAACATTTAAGTATTGAAATAAATGAGAGTGGAAGGGAAGAAGAAGAAGAAAACAAGAAATAAAAAAGAAAATAGAAGAAGAAAAAAAAAAGATGAATGAAGCTTCCACTCCCACTTTTTGGCGCTATCGGTTGTGTCCAAGGTTGAACCAGTGCGAGTTCATGCCGATTTGCTTAAGGTTTTATCTGCCCTATAACGTATTTTCTAGTAGGTACGCACCTAATATTGCCTTTATTCGTGCTGTACTTGATATGATTGCATAGAGCTTCAAACATTCCACTGGTTGTTGTCACTTGCCGGCAGTCGAATACCTGTAAAAAAAACAATTCAATTACAAAAACATTTATATATTTATCAACTGAACAACAAACATTAATACATTAAACTACATATAACATATAAATTGTTATGATAATATGATTGAAATGATGATAGAAATGTTATTATGGCGACAAAATTAGTATTAATTATTTTTTTAATATTTATTATTAAAAAAATGTTGTGTTCCGGCATTGAGAGGTAAGATAGCCAGCTCCTCTGTTGGATTCCGGGTGAAGTACGCCTCCACCTTCGGCCTTTTCTCAACTTGTAACCAGGTGAGATGAAGGACATGCGCTACCCCGTCGTACAGTAAAAAAAAGCTTCAGGTAACCTAGCTCTCATGATGTTTGGCATCGAATGTTCAAACGATGTTTCAGAATCATGAAATGCAGCGCCGCTCTGTAGCGGGACCCGGCTAATGGAACGCCGGAGAGTGGCTTCACTTTATAAATCAATTTTTAATGAATTCGATCTCGCCCACTCGCCAGAGCAAACTGTAGAGACATCTGTAAAGTTGTGTTTCGATTTCGATTCCATTAGCTGTTCCTCCCATCTGCTGTATACTGAATACATTTTGAATAACTTTCAAGTTTTTGTTTGGAATTCCTAACAATGAGTGGAATTATAGTTTTACTTCAATTTCTGGTTATGTTTTTCGACGTACAAAATGTTACATACATGTCTCTATTTCATTTGCATGCTCAATTTTTACATGTGAGGTGTCGTTTGGTTTGTATGAATTGTGGGAGTAGCTGGAAATATCATTTTAAAACGAATCGAACGGTTCGAATCAAAAATAGAAACAACAAGAGGAGACAAATAAAATGTTCAACAACAAAATGCGTTAAAAAAATTACAAAAAAAAAACTGGACATTAATAAAACACAGCGCTAAACATAGTATAGCTTATAATTAATTAACATAACATGATCTGAAATAAATAAATAATAATAATAACGTGGGAACTAGATTACGCATAAAAAACTGAAATATTTTTTTTTTGTAAATACATACTAATAAACAACACTTAAAAACACGGAATAAATCTATGTCCATCGCACAAATGATTGTTCTGGGTGGGTATCGAACCCACAACCAACAGCGCAGAAGGCAGAGTTACTACCAACTGAGCTATGAGGCTTATTATATTGATGACATATTATAATACATTTAAGACAAATTTTTGAAACAAACAAGTTCAAACGTACATAGTATTTATGTACACCTAGAAAAAGTACATACTTTGTATAATTGTACATAATATTATTGATCATAGTTTACTTTCAACTAGTTTATTTTAATTAAATGATACATATTGATTAATTATTCAAGTTATATTCAAGGAAAACAAGGACATAATTATAAGATTTTACGTGTTATTTGAAAGAGGTAAACTTTAGTTATAGGAATAAATTATCCAAAACTAGTTATATGAAGGCATCAGGTGTACAGAACCATAAGGAATCTGATGAGTTCTAATCACAACTTTGAATTTGCTTAGCAAGAACAATCAGTTGAAAATAATTTCGAACTAATAGCGGAGAACATCTGTAAGGTTGTTACGCTATTTTTCAACCAGAAACATGTTCCTTTTTTATTCATTTTGTTTATTGACAAAATTTATTTTGGAGTTGACCAAAACCATTATGTGACCGTTTCTATGAAAGGCAGTCTTAATATTCCAGAAATTATCACACATCCCTAAATGGTATACAATATCCCAACGTTCTAATCACAACTTATTTGTGATTAGAACTCATAATTTTTTACCGCATTGAAAGGCTATGTGTTGAATGGATCCCTACCAGGTACTCGAAAAATAAATTAATGAAAAAACATGATCACGTTTGGTTTTTTTAAGAACTGTTGCTACACTCGACTGTGAATTCGGCGGAACATCTTAATAAAATTAATCCATTTAATTTCATTCCCTCTCATTGAAATTCGTGCACATAAATCTGGCACTCGAGCTGAAGTAGGTGCTACGATGGTACCTATTACCAAATCTTCGTCTCCTGTTGAGTGGCGTGATCGCATCACATCACTCTCCGAGAAATTAGTTAACTGAGAGGTTTCTAACGTAACGAGTTGGAATATTGTATACCATTTAGGGATGTGTGATAATTTCTGGAATATTAAGACTGCCTTTCATAGAAACGGTCACATAATGGTTTTGGTCAACTCCAAAATAAATTTTGGCAATAAACAAAATGAATAAAAAAGGAACATGTTTCTGGTTGAAAAATAGCGTAACAACCTTACAGATGTTCTCCGCCATTAGTTCGAAATTATTTTCAACTGATTGTTCTTGCTAAGCAAATTCAAAATACCATTTAATTACTTGCCGTTTCATTTTATATCTGACGCTGTGCAGCTCACGTTAGAAACTATGACGAGTCAAACACAAAACGGGTGATAAAAACATTACCCCTTCGGTTCGTTGTTAAGAAGGTGTGCGGTTTGAAAAAATAATATGGAACCGCTAGAATTCCGATGAGTACCTACCCTACCACTATTGTTGGACTTGCAACGTGTCACGTACCTAGGGAAACCTATATACCTAATGAGTATGTACCATCCTATGTTATATTTTGAATACATGGCACCCCAGTTTTATAAAAAAAAATACTGCAGGTAATTTTTTTTTTATAATGGACGATGCGCTGGCCTATCTCAGAGCGCTGTGACATCTTTTGTACCTAATCTTGCACTGAGAGGCTAGTAAAAAAAACAAGCGCATTTTAAAAGGCTCAACAACGGCTCTGCATGCATTAAGCGTTATCACTCGATTCCACAATAAGCCCCCAAAACCTCGAGTCTATTAAATCGCACCGATTAGCCAACGCAATCTAGTTAGGCTTCGTAATTACAAAATGTGGTGAAGAACATTCAGACAGCTTAGCAGCCCGTACGGTGACGTCATTTTAAGCCCTCGAGTCAATCGTCTCGCGACCGAGAAAAGTGAATGGAAATTAACGAATGAATTACTAAATTAATGCCGCGGCGGGATGCCGAGAATTTGATGTTGGCCATGTTGAGATTTTGTCGACCATTTATTTTGTCTTGTAAATAAAATTCAGCGCATAAAATATTAACTGAATTTTCATATCTATTTCAGTATAAGCTATCGTTGGTATTATATAATTATTAGTATGTTTTAAATAAGCACGCACTTCTGACATAAATACGTAAATACTTAAAACATAATTTGACCATGTCCTTCAATATTTTTAACGGTTTCTAAACATGCTTAAATATTAATTTTATTATAATTCATAACACGGAACCCTTTTACACAGCGCCACCTTGCTCTAAGCCACGCAAAGCTAATGAGCATCAACAACATAAAACTTCGCCTGAAAATAAGAAACTTAGTAGAAGTTCATCAAGAAGAAAACTGAGTCTGTCCGAATATTTAATTTCCTCATGTTCTGACGTTCCTGCTGACTAGCAATTTTCCCAAAAAAATTCTCGCCTTCACAAAAATTCACGAAACTTCCAAACTAGGTGTTAATGAGCTACGGTTTTTTTTCTAGAGAGGAAATGAGAGTTTTCTCATTAGACTCGGCAAATTCGTTTAGTTCTTAGCAGGAAAGACTGCAGGCAAGAAAGGGGATAATCGACTAGCCTTAAGTTGTTTGGCTTTTCATTCGCGAGGTGTTTCCGTGAAACGGTTATTCAACATTCTTAAAGTGCAAGTCGGTATTTTTTTCTTCTATTCGTTTGATTGAATAGAGGTTTTTAATTTCATTCGTTTTTTAATGTGGCATTTATGAAATAGTGATAAGTTGACTAGAATTAAGGGAAATTATGTTAAACTCGTAATTTCGCCAACTATAATACTTATATATTTAATCGGAGTAACCACTGAAATATAGGTAGGTACACACCAAAACAATTCGTAACAACGAAAATAGACATAATCATTTATTGTTATTTATGTAGGTACTGAACTTCACCACAATATCATAGTAATATTTTGCTCGCATAGTGCTGTTTAGCGCTTCCATCTACCGAAATCCACACACTAATTAGACATACCTTTCACACTCACAACCCGATTCCACAGTGCCATTTCATGTCGAGAGACGACCAACATTATCACATATTTCCCCTTATCCCACATATGTTCTCTTCCACTCACTCTTTAGCTTTTAACTCCATATGCACGCTTGCATCCTACCTATGTCCACTTGCATACAAACGCGAGAAGACTAGATTTCCTCAACGATGAGAAATCAACGCATGGCGGTATGATCGTGACTACAAAGCTTTCCTGCTAAGCTATACGTATTATGTAGGTACACAGACAACGAAAAAAAAAACTGAGTCATGAAAATACGTCAATCCGGACTTAACTTTCTTGGTGAATTGAGGCGCATGTAAGACTCGGTACCTGTAATTTGGACCACTGTATCCGGCCGATGCATCGACTGGCGTTTCTCCAGGCGAGCTTGGCTCCGAAGACGAGCTCGGTGGTAGTCAGCTGATAGGTGCCACTCTTCGCCACCTCTTCCTGCACTGTCTTCCAGCGAGCCTCGTGTGCTGGCGTATTGGCTCTGTTGAAAATATAACGGTAGACGGGTGAAATATTGTACAGTCGAAAGAAGATTTGAAATGTTTCATAATTCTACGAGTTATTTCTAGGGCTTCAAGAGCTAGGAGATAATATTAAACTTAAAGATGATACAAGTACCATCGATGTAAACGGGTCGATGGAGGATTTATGAGTTTTTTAGAATGAGTCCGCACTACCCAAAGTCAAAGTCAAAGTCAAATATTTTAGTTCATTAAAATTATTAGGATAATTTCGAAACGTCAAATCTACTGCCTATTCGGAATCGCGACCAGCACACAAGGAAAAACGCAAGAAACTCGGGCTGGTTATTTTTTTGATGATCCTTTCAACATTTAGGCACACCCAGAAGGTGATCCATTAATGTTTAAAAATAATAACCACGCGAGTAGTATTCTCTACAAAAGGCAAGCAATTAGATTTATAGCATAATTACTAAGTTTCATTGCAAAATACAAATGCGAATAATGTTGTTGCTTGAAATGTATATGTGATAAAAGTTTTCGCATTGTAGTGTATTTTAGCGAGCTCATAAATAAAGTTTACACGAGTTTAAGAGCTGTGCTACTGAAAAATGGAAATATTTTTATTGAAAAAGTACCTGCCAAGATGGAATGCAAAAGACATAAAACTTGAAAGCCGAGATAGAGTAGGTATTCGGCATAATATTCGTATTCAAAGTGAACTTATTTTTTATGGTTATTGTTCTGCATAAAACATTTCAGTGGGGAAGAATCCTACTTCCGTTTGAGTTTCCATGGAATCCTTTGTATTTTTAAATGGGTTATCATGAAATGTTGTAATTTTAAATAATTTTGCTGCTTCTTCATCAACAGCCTATTAATGTTCACTGCTAGAAAGAGCCCACATTCGAGGGTTTTGCCAATCACACCTCGCTTAGCAGGCTGATTTGTGATCGCATTTAATGGGTTTGGTTCTATACAAAAGTAAACTGCAGCCATTATTGTTATGAGATTCTTATTCCCTTAGTCCGCTTCCGTAACTTTGGGGGTCAATTCCGTCATGACACGCAAATAATTATTGTGCCTACTACCATAAATTTATTGAAAGTATCCAACCGGCGGACTGCGATAAAAAATGGAAATCGTGTACGCAGGTGTATGATTTTATTTGCATTAAGTTCCATGAAAGTTTTTGAATAAATTGAATACAACAATTTTGCTCATAAATTTCAAGTTCAAACAATAATGGAAAATATACTTTTTAAAACATATAACTTCAGGCGCCGCGCCGCACTTTCTGTAACATGGAGTTTACTAAGCACTTTTTATGCCTTCTTACACCTTTTCATAGTAGCTACTTCTAAAATGACTCGGTTTAACTATCTCATCTTAATTTGCTTAGAAATAGATTCGGTTGCCTAACAGCCACATGAATAGAACGGGTTTTGTAGCGGATTTTACTTCGCATTTAAAAACATTAAACTCAACACGGCTTACCTCCGTATAGAAGCGAAGTACTGGCCAAGAAAGTCCTTGGCGTCGTGGAGGACCTCTGCAGGCTCCCTTGGAACATCTCCACGGCCCGGGATGGCCATCACACTGCCAAGGCACGTGTTCTCGGTGCATTGTGCCGGCTGCAACAAAATTATAATCATTTATTTTCGAAACAAAACCTCTTTACACTCTATTCATATTAGCTGCTTACTCGCGTCCAGGCATTGGTGTTTAGTAGTATCATTTTACAACTATCATTTTTTTTTTCAGCACATGACACTTTTTTAACCGGCTTCAAAAAAGGAGGAGGTTCTCATTTCGGCTGCATTTTTTTTTTGATTCCATAATATTGTGACCACTCTACATACTCAGCGCTATTAAGTAGAGTGGTTTTATTTTCAAATATACATAGCTATCAGATAATCTGTAAGTTGTGCCAAGCTTAATACTGCATAAAGCTGAGTAAACCCCTCTTTGCCTCTTTGCCTATATTGTTTATAAAACTATTGAGACTTTCATGTTTATGAACACTTTAAATTAACATCAATATACTTAATGTTATTCACCAGAAATCACGGTAAGTATACCGTTGATGTTGCTTAGAGCATTATCGTACTTTTAACAATAATTAGTATACGTGTTTAAATATTTTATGGTTTTTAAACGGAAAAGAGATAGATCAAATCTTTTGAGTAAACTCCTCCTTGCCTCATTGTTTAACATCTTCTATTTTTGTATGTATAATGGTGTTAAAAATTGATGATGTTTTTTTTTTAAATACAATATATTTTATATTATGAAATAATGATAATAACAAACGTGTATTTAGGGAGATTTAATTGGTCAAGAAAATAAAAAGTAGCTTAGGAATTACGCCGTTATTATAGTACCTACCACATAACATGGCAATGCCCATTTACAGCTGCAAAGAAATCTTAACTTGTTTTTTGTACTAACAAAATTGTATTCTGTTAGAAAAAATGTGTATTACGTTTTTTCATGTTTAAATGCAACTATCTCAGAATTAAACAAATGTATCACAACTCAGATACCAATCAAACTACGATTGTAATTAGTAAAATCTGTGAAATCTAGTGGTTTGAAAACACGAGTAAATACCACGGTAATAACGATGATATTGACATTAGCATTAGACAATGAACGTATTACGTAGATAATTTACTTAACTATTAGAAGTAGTTACAGGGTACTAATATGTATGATACTTTTTTATTCTCAATATTTTCAAGAAGCCAAACTTTTACCGATATTTACATCTGGGATAATTATGTCGTAAATATTTTATTCAAGCCTAATAGATATATCACACTTGAATACCGATTTTATAATATATCTACTAGATGGCGCCCTGTAAAAATAATGTCCTGTAATATGTATCTATTTATTTTTGAGAGTACTTTTTTATTGTACGACGGGGAAGCGCTTGACCTTCATTTCACCTGGTTACAAGTTGAGATAAGGCCGAAGGTGGAGGCGCACTTCATCCGGAATCCTCAACAAACTGAGAAAATGGCTATCTTACCTCTAAATGCCGGAACACTAAATTTTTTTTAAGAATTGTTATTATGGCGACAGGCGTACTGAAACAAAATTCTACCACCAACCAAACTAAGCACATCATTGCTCCCCTGGGGATCGAACCCGGGACCTCTGGATCTGAAATCGGTGGGTTGAACCACTAGACTACAGAAGTGGTTTAAAAGACGAAGAAGAAGAAGAGTGTGCACTATTACAAAACCATTTTGGAAATAATTAAGTGCACACATTTAGTGCAGGCAGCTATAGTACGTAATTTTAGCTGTACTATAAACGATATATTACCAAAAGTAACGGAGATAATGTGCAAAAGCGGACATATCGTTCACGAATCCGACACTCGTAAAATACGTGTTTGTCAAAAGCTTCGTTTTTACGTTTACTTTGGCCATAACACACGCTTTTTGACCATAAAAGGTGTCGCCCGTAAAATGCGATTGTGTTTTTATGCCGCATAACATTTCAATGATTCAGGAGACTGAGTATGATATCTTTCGACTACCACCACACCTCAATAGGTGTGGTGGTAGTCGCTGAAATCAGCGGGCAAGCAACGTTGCTATGTTCCGGTTTGAAGGGTATAGTTGCCGGTGAAATTACGGGCACGGGAGGTAACACTTTTATGCCTCAAATTGACGGGTGCAATGCAGTGCGGCATAGTGCGGCATCTACGCCGTGTTCTTGGTGGATGACTTTCTCAGTAAGGCATTGTTATGGAGAAGAGATGCATTTAACATCAGGTGGGCTACTTGCTTGTAGCCCGCTTAGCTGTATATAAAAATAAACTCCTATTAACTCTAATAATCTTTTTATAACTTGGTTACCTTCTGTAATCCTCACTTTTGAATCAATTTTACAATTGATAATAAAAGATCTGGTGCTTTAAGTTTCATGAGACTTTTAATGAAAAGTCTCATACCCAATGGGGTATTACGAGAACAAAGATATCGACAACGTGGCATCATTCACTATTGGTCTTAAACCTTTTCTATGACTAGAGAGTATCACCTTTTTCTCTACGTTAACCAATTCAAAACATGCATTAGGTCAATTGGACTCGAGGGGCCAGTTCGAGCGGGGCCAGTCGACTAAAGAGCCCGACATCCGCCGGCTATAATTAGGATAGCATCGTTTTTGAAGATTTTATGGCAAGCCCTTTAAGTCTGCAGGAGACTCATCGTGTAGATGGTAACGGTTTGTTTATGACTTAAGGTCCCACTACATCCATCTTCACACTTCTTTCTATACAACTCTCGCGATTTCAGTAAGGTGATATAATATCGACAAAAGTCTTCTTCGGTTTTCTGCGCAAACGGTCAAATAGTTCAAAAACCACGTCCTAAAGAAATGCCTTTCCATACAACACACAAAACAAATAAAAGAGGAAAGAAAACCCCAAACTACTTGGATGATAAATATCCAAAAGAAAATGAATAGCCTGGAAACGAAAAAGATGCCTACCAACAAGAGGAATTGCGCCTCATGATTAAGAAAGCTGATCCCGTGTTATGGGAAAAGGCGAGGATGGAGAAAAACACTCAATGTCAACTAAACATGTTTTTATAGTATTGTGACAGAATAAATAATGATAAAGAATCAATATTACAGGACATAAATTTTACACAGCGCCATCTAGTCCCAAACTAAGCATAGCTTGTAATATGGGAACTAGATTACGGATAGAATACTCAAATAATTTTAGTAAATACATACGTACTATATGTTACAACACCCAAACACATCTATATTCATCTATATTGTGTAATTACCAGGCAAGCCTCGAGGTGAAAGCTTACCTATTTTGTTTTTTTTTATTCAGAGTGGGTCGGCTCTTTACTTCTTGCACATGCAAAGATGAGGTCTACGATTACCAACAAGTTTGTCAAAAGTTGAACCAACAACCTAAATAAATATTTCAAACACGGTTGGCCTCATTTTCAAGATTAAGGCAAGAAAATTGTGGTAAAACTTTGTGTTTACTTTATTTACTATTTTTAATACATTGGTATGCATACAGAGAGCTGTAGCCAAGTGGATATAGACCTGCCTTCTGATCCGGAAGTTGTGGGCTCGATTCCAGTCGTGCACCAATGGACTTTTCGGTTTTCGGTATTGATGGCGTGATGTGATTTGCTTAGTGAACATTTTTCAATTCATTTGATAATTTATCTTATCGCATTTAAAATAAATAGATTATTAACCTATTTATTATTTTATTCGTGATATTTAATTTTCCACATTACATTACAATGATAAAAGCAAAAGTTTGTTTGGATGTTTCGATGTTGATATGTTTTTGTATGGTTGTTTGTGCCATTTTCACATCGCAACTACAAAATGGATTCCGCAGAAACTTGCACATACTCGAAATGGTGATCCAACCTGGGAATTAAATATATGCTACTTTTTTTCCATTAATCAGTTCCTTTGGGACTTTTTGGCATCAGTTTTATTTGTTTATTGATAAACATGGCCAAATAATAATAACAAATATTACAGGACCTTAATTTCACACAGCGCTATCGAGCCCCAAACTACGCATAGCTTTTAATATGTTAACTAGATTACGGATAGAATACTTAAATACTTTTTTTATAAAACTGATTAAACTACGTTTTAAAAAAGTAAGTACACAACTATAATTTAAGAAATAAAGAAAAGCTACATATACCAAAGGTGAGATTAGCTTGAGTCCAACAACAAGGCGACAATAAAATACTAATGTTTAATAAACTGCCCAATAGTATAGCTGACGCAGAACATCTGACTGACTTTAAAAAAAAGTTAAATACTTCTTGGAGAGAAATGCATTTTATACCCTAAACGAACTTTTATGAACGCAAGAATTATCGAATGCTCATGTTTGCATGACGATGTAAAAGAACGACTTGACATTTAAATTACGATAGATTATTGCTGACATTGTAATTTTTATTTTACTTTCATACATGATTGGACACTGTGTTGTATGTGCTTATCTTATTGTACCTGCATTATATATTTTTTTCTACATGTTCTTTTATAAAATGTTAAACGACTTGCCTGAAGGTATACCTAACACCCACTGTTATAATATGGTTTAATAAATAAATCTGAAATCTGATTCGTTCTTTGTTGCTCTTTCACGCCAAAACTACTGAGATTGAGCTGAAATTGCACAGATATTGTTCGAGACTAGAAACAGGATATAGGTCTTACCCGGGTACAACGCGGGTGAAACCGAGAGCTAAAAGCTAACTTTCATGCACCAAAAAACAAAGCAGCATTAACAAGCAAAACAAACAAATAAAACTGTAAAAATGCTGAACTGCCACAATATTGTTTGAGCTCGTGATTCTAATGGCTGGTACGTTACTAATGGTAAGACAATACAATCAGTTACACTGAAGGGGTGATAAGGTTAGGCGTCAGTTCATAACAGAGTCAAGTAGGTTGTTTGTGTCCAGTACAGGTAAGATCATTATACATGCTAATTTGTGTAATAAGCAGGGTAACTTTGTATAAAATGGGTACTTAGTGCAGTGAAATATCTGACGTGTAGATATGAGAAGGCCCTGATGTAGTACCGCTGATTTTCGTTGTCCAATAGCAGAGTGTCTCCATTATATAAATATATTTAGAATTTATTTTGTTTAAAAAAAAATACGCACCATAGACACATTTTGCCCCTAATATGTTTTCTGTAATTTCATTTGAATAGGACATGCCATTTCAAAATGAACGAAAAACTACACCAAAAAAGGTGTAGTTTTTAATTCTTCTTTTTTTGTGGAAGGTGGAAGTGCACTTCACCTGGAATCCTCAACAACTATCTTACCTATAAATGCCGGAACACAACAATTTAAGAATTGTTAATATGGCGACAGAATTAGGTAAGATGGTGGTAGCTAGCCAGGCGGACTTAAACAAAGTCTATCACCAACAAAACCATGCACAATATTGCTCCCCTGGGGATCGAACCCGGGACACCGGTGAGCGAACCACTTAGATCACAGAGTCTGTATGGGAAAACGGTACTATAAACACATTTAAGAGAGGGAAGCAAAAATACCAACATAGTAAGGCAATCTAAGGTATAATTATATATTATTATATATTAGTAAAAGGACGTTACAATGTAGATGTGCAGAGAAATTTGTTTGACTGGTCAAATCCAACCACGTTTTACGATACTGGCTTTAGAAGCTTTGTTCGAGCTTTAAGAACAAAAATAAAGAATCATCTATATATTCTATGATACAACCTAAAAATTGTCGCGAATTTCACATGCATGAACCCTGTGACGAAGCAAGAAATCATGTTTGTTTTTCATTATTATCATGGATTTTCTTATAACCTTATGACTAAGTCAGAGAATGCAGTCTGGCCGATGAAGTAAACTTTCCCAAGATGTTCTCAGTTCTGTTTCAGTTCTGTTGTTCTTTGTTATTTTTTAGTTAGTAATAAATATATATATAGGCTTGTATGGCCAAGTATGATGTCTTTAAGGAGCAAGCCTTTCTATAAAATGTCTTCATTTTTGAAGCCATTAGCGGTCATATGTCATAAAAACGGACGATGGCAGATTTTAGCCCTAATTTTATTAACCAAATGCATGATACTGAGCAGTGAGAGATTCTTAGAAGAACGGAACGTCAAATGTTAGTAGACATACTACTAACATTTGACTTTTTAGAAGTAATTCAAAATACTTAAAGTAACCACCCATTCTTACTGTGGCATCCATGTAATTTCTATTCAGCGCTGCGTCGAAGATACAAGGAGGATATGGACGCTTCACTACTAAACGTTTTGGTTATCTGTAGATTGATGATAGAACTTGCATTTATTGGCTATAGCCAAGCGTTTGATCACCTGCTTACTTTAAAAACAATTAAAAAGGCCTGTATTGGTTATAGCCAAGCGTTTGACACGTCCAGTTCTCTTCAAAAACACGTAAAGAAGCCTATATTGGTTATAGCCAATCATTTGACCACGTCCAGCTCTCTTCAAAAACAAGTAAAGAGGCCTAGAAGCGCTTAGCTAAAAGGAACCTGTTCACCCTGGACTGCAGTATAGTATCCAAGTTGATCGTTATTTGTACGAGCGCGTGCTCGGCGTATGGTAAATACGAACACACGTAATCTTCTCACACATTTACATACCCACGTAAACATTGTTTACGTGATAAATAGGTTGATGATAATTATTGTGATTCTAAGCTATATTGCTCCAAATGTAATTCAATTTGGTAACCGTATGTTTAAGATTGCTACATTACATAATTGATGAGTATTTAGTCTAATGACTACCTTATCGTCTAAAGGGTTCGCCTACCTGTATCAGACACGGTGGTCTCGGGTTCGATTCCCAGGGGGGTACAAATTTGTGCTCGGTTTGATTATGGTTGAGCTTGTTTTACATCCGCCCATACCTAAGTATGACGCCATAACAAAAAATGTAATGTATTCATTACATTATTGTGATCCGAAATTTAGAGGTAAGACAGTCTGTTGAGGATTCCTAGTGAAGTACGCTTCTACCTACGGCATTATCATAACTTGACAGTGAGATGAACATGAAGGCCAAGCGCATCCCCGAATATTAATGATTTTAAAATAAATATGGTTATTATAGATTTTTTATGGATGCATTTTACTTTTGGATGTTTTTCCAGGTCCTAGAATCAAACAACGAAAAGACGAGTATTGTGATCCGAAATTTAGAGGTAAGATAGTTTGTTGAGGATTCCTAGTGAAGTACGCTTCTACTTACGGCATTATCATAACTTGACACTAGGTGAGATGAACATGAAGGCCAAACGCATCCCCGAATATTAATGATTTTAAAATAAATATGGTTATTATAGATTTTTTTATGGATGCATTTTACTTTTGGATGTTTTCCCAGGTCCTAGAATCAAACAACGAAAAGACGAGGAGTAACTAGTAGTGATTCCTTATTTTCTGATAGAGTCACAAAAAATCGTATAACATAAAATGAAACAATAATATAATTACGTAAATGTAGGTAGCCTGAGCTCAAAAATATGTTTCACTGCTGCTTGAATGCAATTATACAAAACTCCTTGTATATTAAGACTTATTGATGGTACCTACCTAGTGTAGTAGGTACTTATACATAACGCACGTAACCACTCTTTTAAAGGACCGTGTGTTAAAATAATACATAAGTATGTTTTTTTATTCGTGATGAGTCAAGTCCTTGACCTGGAGGTTTGCTTGAAAAAGGATGAGGTCTAAAATGAAGCGAGCCTTTCTAAAAAAAAAATTTTGAAGGTTTTGCTGGGATAATGTTTCTTTTTAATACACTCACATTTTTCGGACACGGCGAATCATACAATCTGTCGTACAGATATTCGTGGGACTCATAGTTCTTCAGGACTTTCGGCCTGATGACTTTCCGCACTGGTTTTTCTTTCACTTTCTCGACCTCAACGAAATTATCTATAGGACACGCCTTCACGCCATTCTCGACAAGCAAGGTAGTGATGATGGGGTCATCTACGGTCGAAATTGCTTTGAGGGCATTGTCGATGATTGTTTCGGAGTTCTGATTGACACCGGGGGCCATTTTGTTAACGAGCCGTTTCTATATTGGCTTTAGACGCTTGTGAATGAGGCACTCGCGCGAAGGCGCACTAAGACGATGCTGGAGTGCTTACCGTATATATAACACTTATCGGTGGAAACTAACTCACAGGTGCTAACGTTTTATTTGCAAACAGAGTCACACATTTTTGTTGATGATGCTTCGAGCTTTGGTTAAGTAAATAATGATGTGACGTGATGTGATTTGTGGCTGGCGTGTATTTCAAGTATTCTGCAGCTAATTAGTTATAGACTAACTTACATCATCTTTCTTTTTGTATAAATTTGTTTTGAGTTTGCTCTGTCTTTCAAGTTGGTAATGATTTTTTTTTGACTACCACAGTAGGTGATCCCCATAAAATCTACGTTCTGAGTAGCTGAGAGCGTGGATATTATGAGGATCTCATACTAGGGCTGAGGACCAGACTTATGGTCGGCACATGCCCACGTCTTTTAAGGAGCTGGTATTCAATACGTGACAGAGGCACAAGATCATCGCCGCTTAGCGGAATACTAGCAATTGACATGCCATTCTCATTTATGAACATGATGGGGTTTTTACCATGACTTTGCATGTGTCAAATGCGCTTTTTATGTTCCGAAAAACCAAAAACTCCATTGGTTCACGACTGGATTTGAACCCACAACCTCCAGATCGGAAGACATACCTACCTAAAGTTACTACCTCTTTATAAAGATTACTGTATTGCTAGCGCATACAAGCGAAAGAATACCACTCAAGGTGGGTCTTTAATCATTGTAAAAAATTCTCTTAAATGTAAGGAACGTAAAGATATTGTGAAACTCACGATTGAAGAAGTTATAGAACTGTCATGTGTTGAACTGGAGCGACACATTGTGGTTTGTGTCTATCGTCCCCCCCGTGCAAACTACGTGCTATTCGAGTCCACTATGGAAAATGTTTTAACCAAAATTTTCAGTCGTAATAAATCAATAATAGTGCTTGGGGACTTCAATATTGATATCCCTAATAATCCATTGAGCGAAAAAATAATTAACTTATTTAAATGTTTCAACTTGAGGCGCCAATTCAATGAATCAACTAGGGTAACTCTTACAACTGCCACTTGCATTGATAATATATATTGTAGTGATACTCCCCTTCAAAAAGATATGTTTAAAAAATTTGACTCAGACCATTATGGTCAGAGTGTGATTTTTGATTGCAATCCGAAACAGGAGCTTCCGGAAATCACTTACAGGCCAATCACCGAATTTCGCATCATGAAATTTCAAACCAACATTGGTAAAATGATTCCCCTTATTCCATGCTTAAATGATCCGAATGAACTTTATAACATATTGTCTAACATAATACATACAGAACACGATGATATTTTCCCACTACTAACGTGTAAAGGTAAATCTGGCTCTGTGTTTGCAGACTGGGCTACAGCCGGTATCTATAAAAGTAGGAATAGACTATATGAACTCTACGCAGAGAGAGAGTTAAGGCTACATGATCTACCATTTATTAGTTTCGTCAAAAAATACTCTAAAATCTTTAAACAGGTATGTCATTCAGCAAAATCTTTGCAAATAAAAAGGAAAATAGAGAACTCAACAAATAAAATAAAGGCTACTTGGAAAATGATTAATAATGAAACCGGTAAAACAAAACCTCTAAAAAAACCAATAGCTTTAAAAGTAGATGATACAATTGTAATTGATAATTTAAAAGTTGCTAATGAATTTAACCGTTTTTTCTCTAGCATACCTAATATTGTTACTCGGCCACTAAACTCATCTGTTGATTGTGCGTTGGCTCTACTTGAAACAAGTGTTGAAAAGTGTCATGTTTCCTTTAGTTTCAGACACGTCAACTCTGACTGTATTGTAAAAGCTTTTAAGTCAATGAATATAAAAAAATCCGAAGACCTTTGGGGGATTTCCGTAAAGATATTAAGTACGATAGTAATTGATATTGCACCATGTCTGGCATACATATTCAATAGAAGCATCGACGAAGGAATTTTTCCTGATCTGATGAAACATAGCAAACTGATCCCTTTATTCAAGTCTGGTAATGAAAAGGATCCAGCAAACTATCGACCAATATCGATTCTGCCTGCATGTAGTAAAATATTTGAAAAACTGATTCTTATTCAGTTACAGTCACATTTTAACTGCAACAGGCTTTTGCATGAAAAACAATTTGGGTTTACTAAAGGCCGTTCAACGACCGACGCTGGTTCTATGCTGTTGAAGTACGTCTTTAAAGCCTGGGAGGGAAAACAGGATGCCATTGGAGTATTCTGTGATCTATCTAAGGCTTTTGACTGCGTAGATCATGACACCCTGATCTCAAAGCTTAAACACTACGGCATCCAGAATCAGGCAATAAACCTCATGCATAGTTACCTATCAAATCGCATTCAAAAAGTGGATATTAGCGGTATCAGATCTTCGGGAACCTCCACTAACATAGGTGTACCACAAGGATCGATCTTAGGGCCCTTTCTGTTTCTAGTCTACGTCAATGATCTACCATCCTATGTAGGGGACCTATGTGACATTGTATTGTTTGCTGACGATACTTCATTAATATTTAGAGTCGATAGGGCTAAAGATAACTATGATTGTGTAAATGCTTCTCTAGCTAAAGTTCTTGATTGGTTTACAGTTAACAACCTCCTACTAAATGAGAAAAAAACAAAATGCATCCGATTCACCTTGCCTAATGTTCAAGTCAGCAATGCTAACATTATCTTAAATGGGGAAATACTTAACTTTATTGAAGCAACTACTTTCTTAGGTTTAAATATTGATGCTAAGTTGCAATGGGGTATTCATATTGAGTCATTAGCTAGCAGATTAAGCTCGGCTGCATACGCTGTACGTACAATAAGGCATCTTACTGATGAAGCTACGGCGAGGTTAGTTTATTTTAGTTACTTTCATAGTATTATGTCTTATGGCATACTTTTATGGGGAAATGCAGCTGATATTGATAGCATTTTTATTCTACAGAAGAGAGCTATACGGGCAATTTATAAAATGAAAACTCGTGACTCTCTTAGGGAACGTTTTAAAGAGATTGGTATTCTTACAGTCAGCTCCCAATACATTTATGAAAACCTAATGCACGCTCACAGAAACATTGATGAGTTTAGTAAAAGAAGTGATGTACACCGTGTTAATACTAGAAATAAAAATAAACTTGAGATACCTAAGTTTCGCTTAGGAAAAGTAAATAATTCATTCTTAGGAAACTGTGTGAGATTTTATAATAAGCTTCCTCAAAGCGCCACCAAACTCTCTACTCGTAAATTCAAATTGTATATAAAGAATAATTTAATTAAAAGTGCCTACTACAAAATTAGTGATTATATCGACGATAAGAACGTGTGGCCCGATGTTGCTATACCAGTTGACAGCAAAATGGTGATTTCTCAATGTTAACAAATTGCCCATAGGTAGATAGGTAATAACAAATGTTTTAAGATTAAGTATTAAGGTTTTTGTTGTATCTACTTAGAATATAATTACAAATTGTGTATCTAAATGTTGAATGGATCATCAAAAAAATTAACCGGCCCGAGGTTCTTGCCTTTCTCCTTGTGTGCTGGTCGCGATTCCGAACAGGCGGTAAATTTGACGATTCAAAATGATCCTAAAAAATCTTAATGAATAAAGAAATTTTGACTTTGACTTTGACTTTGACCTACTCACTTAGCCAGCTCTACAATCAAGTGCGAACACCAAATTCGAACGGGTCATTATGTAAAATAGGTCAATCTGCATAATTTTATATATGTATCAGTACTGCAGTGCTCCGAATAATGTACTAGCTTATCACTGCGAAACCCAAAGAAATAAAAAAAATAATAATAATACCAGACTCCAAGTAGATGCAAAAATCGTCGTGAATAGAAAATCAATACGATTCCGAATACGGCTTTAAAACTATGAAAGGAGTGTTTCGCTGCAATTGGCATTCAATGAAAAGTTTAATTGGAACGTGTACCGGCTTGGTTTTACCTTGTTTTTACCCAACCTACGAGCAAATTACCTATATTATTTTTCTTCTTTTTCACAGCTCGTAAAGTGTAAGTACCTCTGCTCGAATAGACCTCCCCTGGATAGGAATGCATTTTTTTATAATAACGGGTAAGCTCTTGACCTTCAGTTTTGCCTTGGTATTACTGTAATGGTCTACGACTGAATGGTCTATTTCCAAAGATTTTTCCTAGACGTTTCTTATCAAAGGCTTTCCCGAGAGAGAGGTCCTGCGCACGACAGAATTCAGCAAACTGCTTGGTGCCGGAGTATGGCAGGATCAGTTTTAATATATATATATATATATTACAGTACATTAATTTCATGTAAGTATGTTTTATATTTTTCTAGAATAATATTAATGTTAATGTAAATTTATTAATGTAAATGTACTTAAGTTTATTAAGTTGGGAAATAAATGGCTATTTTATTTTATTTTATTTACATTAATTTCACGCAACGTTATCTAAATCCTAGAAGGGAGAGAAATCAAACAAATTATAAGGGTTACCAAAATCGAAGCTGTTCAAATTTAGACATGGTTCGACTTCATCATCAGTTGATAAGAACTATAATTTGCGTGATTAGTCCAAATTTATGATAAAAAGTTCTTATTTATGCTATTACCTTTTTATATTCGATTAATAAATGAGGACTTTTAAAGCACAAAGCGGTATTCTTCCACTTTCATAATGCGATCGCGAAAGAGAAACTATCTCGCAGAATTGTACCGCTTTGCCCGAGTCTGTGTTTTCCGATAATGGGAACAACCTGGGAGACTCGAGTGAATAAGTTTCTTCTATACAAGCGTGATACATCCTACTTTGCATGATTGCTTACATCAGGTAAGGTTATCAGGTGAGACCGCTCTCAAATGTAAACCTATTACTAGAAGTAGGTATTGTTAAAAATTTTAGGACATTTATTCTAACCTTATCTGTGGTCTAGTGGTTAAACCTACCGATTTTAGATCCAGAGGTCCTGGGTGGTCCCCAGGGGGAGCAATATTGTGCATGGTTTGGTTGGTAGTAGGATTTTGTTTAAGTCCGACTGGCTAGCTACCACAATCTTATCTAATTCTGTCGCCATAATAACAATTCTTAAAAAAAAATGTATTCCGGCATTTAGAGGTAAGATAGTCAGTTCCTCAGTTAGCTGAGGATTCTGGGTGAAATGCACCTCCACCTTCGGCCTAAACTCAATTTGTAACCAGGTGAGATAAGGTCAAGCGCTTCCCCGTCGTACAATAAAAAAAAAAGTTTAAATTATTAAAAGTGGTAATTTTCATTTGTGGTCCCAAACCGCCGATACGCATACTAATGATGTCTCTTGCTAGTCAATGGCTTTAAATAAATTTCATCTCTTTTCTAATTCTTTCTCTCGATCATTCAATTCTGGTTATAATTTGTCATGTATTTTTTAACTGTCACGATCACTTTATTCAATTCGAAATATTGGTTATTTATCGCAAATTTTACCTATATTATGCTTTCACCATTATAAAATTTTGCCTTTTTGTCCCAAAATTTACTTATGCTTTACGATGTTGTCAACTGTGGAAACACAGTGAGCTGGTGGAAGGCTTAGACAACATAATAAAGAACACCCTTTCCACGGTTTTGAATATTGAGTTGGATGACAGAGCATGGTCGCAGGCCTCAATGCCTATTCGATTGGGCGGCTTAGGTATACGCAAAATTTCTAGTGTTGCTTTGCCAGCGTTCTTGTCTTCCGTCTATAGTACACATTCTTTGGTTGAGAAAATTCTAACACCATCAATTTCGGCTGTTCCAGGCAATATACTCCAAATTTCTTATCTTGACGAGGCTCGAAATGCTTGGCATAGTGCTTGCCCTAATACCGATCCCCAAAACACCTTTCGGCACAACGGCAGTGGGACGGGCCTCTGTGCGAGTTGACACGGAATTATCTATTACATACGTGCTCAGCCTCCACAGATCGTGCTCGTCTCTTAGCTGTTTCAAAATGGGAATCAGGTCTTTGGCTGCAAGCACATCCATCCTACAATACCGGTACACTTATGGATCCTGTAACTTTCCGTATTGCCACTTGTCTTCGGTTGGGTGCAAGATGCTGCGCCTCTCACCAGTGCCGGTGCGGTGCGGCCGTAGATCAATTTGGTTTTCACGGACTTTCGTGCGCAAGGTCTGCGGGCAGGATTTCGCGCCACGCTAGTCTTAATGACATTATCCGTCGAGCGTTTACCAGTGTCAATGTGCCAGCCGTTCTTGAACCGAATGGTCTGTTACGTGATGATGGTAAGCGGCCCGACGGTATGACTCTTGTCCCTTGGGAAATGGGTAGGCCTTTGGTGTGGGACGCTACCTGCGTCGACACCCTAGCGCCATCTCATCTGCCTGGGACATCAGTTAGGGCTGGTGCGGCGGCTGATTCGGCCGAGGATCACAAAAGGCGCAAATATAGTGGTCTCGACAGAGCTTACCTATTTGAGCCTTTTGGGGTGGAGACCTTGGGTCCGTGGGGAGCCGGTGCCCTCCGGGTTTTCAAAAATATTGCGGGGCTTTTGATTGAGGCGACACGTGACCCAAGGGCTGGCTCTTATTTAGGCCAGCGAATTAGCATAGCTATTCAGCGTGGCAATGCAGCCAGTGTCTTGGGCACGCTTCCGTCTGGTACTGGTCTGGAACAGTTGAGTTACCTATAGGCCGTTTGTAACGGTCCTTAGGTAATCTGACTGATTCCTTTGTACTTAGTTAGTTTAATTTATTGAATAAATGTATACCTATATTATAATATTTAATATGGAATCTATCGCAGGCCGCCCCTTATCGCTAAAAGCAATTTTACCTAGTTTAAGAGTTTTTCTTTGCTTGTTTGTTTCTTTTGTTTCTAAGTATACAATATACTGACAGTTGAGGTGAAGGACAAACACTTCCCCATCGTACAATAAAAAAAAAACATGCGGGACTGTCTTTGAGGACTGCCGATAGAAGTGATTACTAAGTAACTTGTGAATTGTATCGTCGAGCTAGTAGATTATTCTTTTTGATTATTTTTGGTTCTTATAGAAGTGTTAATGACCAAATTAAACTTTAATCCTTAATTATTAACACTTCTTTATGAACTAAAAATATTTCGAAAATTATAATATAATAGCTCGACGATACAGTACGCAAGAGCGTGCGGTGACGATGACGCGAGTTTCACGCTTTTTGTTCACCCAAAAAGTATTCATACCTTTATACACAGTATACATATATTATATCTCATGGAAATCGTTCGGTGACGATGACGCGATTGCCATGATTTTTGTGCACCCTAAAAGTGCTCAACGCGCCTAAAGAAGTTTTCACTTCAAAAAACTTCTTGACCTGATTCCTGATTCGATGAGCGTCGCGCTGCAAGGCTCGGATGTGACGATTCCAATTTGCAGAGCCTGGAAACCTGCCTGTGGTCTACACAGGCAGGTTTCCAGGCTGTCTGTGTTCTATAAATTCCACTTTGGCGAGTGTGCGCACGTTATCTTTTACCTAATCTCTCCATCCCCTTTCCATCACCGGACTAGTAGACGTACGGCAGGCTACAACCCGTACCTTGTAAATGTTCCACTGTGCCGAACTCATCGTTTCGCCTCTATTTATCATGAATACTGGTAAGGAATGGAACTCCTTGCCCTCGTCTGTTTTTCTGCACGAGTACAATCTTGGAGTATTTAAGTCCAGAGTGAATAGGTTCCTTTTAGACAACCGTGCTCCATTATGTATCGCATAAGGCCACATCTTTTCTTGTTTTTCAAGTAAGCTCAAACGCTTGGCTATCAGCAATAAAAAAAAAAGCCTGACGATTATTCTCAGCGGCTATAATGTGTTTATTAGGTAAGTCAAATACACGTTCTTTCGAATCAAAATAATCAAAATCAAGATTATTCTGACAGTACAACCTTATGTTAGAATTGTGCTACCTATAGGTATTCAAGTTCTGCTAATGCATTGACGCGAAACCAAAAAAATTAAATTTTCCTCTTCTAATTTTGTTATTAGGTAACCACGCAAATATCTAATAGCTTTGCGTTCCACGAAACATACCTAATACCTACCTATGAGAAAATACAAAAAGTATTTTAAATAGTAAATCGGACCCTATAGAGATCCGATTTACTTTGTAATGGATTGTCTGATTGTCAAATCATATAGGTACTTTTTACGCTTGTCTTAATACCGATCCCCCAAAACACCTTTCGGCACAACGGCAGTGGGACGGGCCTCTGTGCGAGTTGATACGGAATTATCTATTACATACGTGCACATCCTCCACAGATTTAGCTGTTTCAAAATGGGAATCAGGTCTTTGGCTGCAAGCAAATCCATCTTACAATACCGGTACACTTATGGATCCTGTAACTTTCCGTTTTGCCACTTGTCTTCGGTTGGGTGCAAAATGCTGCGCCTCTCACCAGTGCCGGTGCGGTGCGGACGTAGATCAATTTGGTTTTTACGGACTTTCGTGCACAAGGTCTGCCGGCAGGATTTCGCGCCACGCAAGTCTTAATGACATTATCCGCCGAGCTTTTACCAGTGTCAATGTGCCAGCCGTTCTTGAACCGAATGGTCTGTTACGTGATGATGGTAAGCGGCCCGACGGTATGACTCTTGTCCCTTGGGAAATGGGTATGCCTTTGGTGTGGGACGCCACCTGCGTCGATACCCTAGCGCCATCTCATCTGCCTGGGACATCAGTTAGGGCTGGTGCGGCGGCTAATTAGGCCAAAGATCACAAAAGGCGCAAATATAGTGGTCTCGACAGAGCTTACCTATTTGAGCCTTTTGGGGTGGAGACCTTGGATCCGTGGGGAGCCGGTGCCCTCCGGGTTTTCAAAAATCTTGCAGGGCTTTTGATTGAGGCGACACGTGACCCAAGGGCTGTCTCTTATTTAGGCAAGCGAATTAGCATAGCTATTCAGCGTGGCAATGCAGCCAGTGTCTTGGGCACGCTTCCGTCTGGTACTGGTCTGGAACAGTTGAGTTACCTATAGGCCGTTTGGAACTTTTATTGGACTCTTTATTGAATAAATGTATTTACTTTTATATATATTATTATACGAGCTCCCGCAATAATATATCAGACGCCTCTGACGTTTCCAGGACCTGTGGAGTGAGGTTTGGAGAACTTTTACATTAGAAATTTTAATTTTAAGATTTTTTTTCTCCGCTCCACCTGGTATTGAATTAGAACTTTTGGAAAATGAGGTCTTTTTCAAAAAAATTGATAAAGTAAACGCCATTGTGAAGAACAAGTTTTTATCCAAATAGGCACGTACAGCGCGGGCGCAGCCGCGGACATTTTTTTTAAACACAAATGATAACTTTATACAGTTTTTGATTTTATGAATTGATTTAGAGTATTTCCTCTTCTGCTTTTTACTAGAAAACATTTCTAGTAAAAAGCAGAAGATTCCTCTATTTCGAAATCTCGTTTGGAATTTGATCACCTGATGGCGCATTTTCTGATAAGAAATCATTTTGGCAATGATTGTACAGTTACAAAGTTCAATGTGCCACGCGAAGCTTTATCAGCAAATGCCGCGATCAACTCTGACATATCCAAATATTGAACAGTGGCTACAGTTCAACTTTATCTCATCGCAAACAACCTCGGGTTCTAGTCATGTGGTTCCGTACAACAATATTTGCATAGAGTCATGCATTTCACTCTTACTCAGTGTTCTAAGCATGCTATTTGCTGGTGATTACGAATATTATTCCCTTGTTTGGTTATCTTGCGGCGCTAGAGTTGATTATTTACCGAGTTTGTAAAGTAACTGACAGATTTAGCTTCGTACTTCGTCACAGCAATGTGAATTTTTGTGTTTGGGTGTTGTACACCCAAACACAAAAATTGACATATAATAGTAATAATAATAAATAAATACTAGTAATACGTACTAGTATATATTTATAAAAGTATTTAAGTATTCTATCCGTAATCTAGTTCTCATATTACAAGCTATGCTTAGTTTGGGGCTAGTTGGCGCTGTGTAAAATTAATGGCCTGTAATATTGAGTATTAATCATTATTTATTCTGTCACAATACTATAAAAAAACATTTTTAGTTGTCATTGAGGGTTTTTCTCCATCCTCGCCTTTTCCCATAACACGGGATCAGCTTTCTTAATCGGCGCATAATAAATGAGGCGCCATTCCTCTTGTTGGTACGCATCTTTTTCGTTTCCAGGCTCTTCATTTCCTTATGGATATTTATCATCCAAGTAGTTTGGGGTTTTCTTTCCTCTTTTATTTGCTTTGTGTGTTGTATGGAAAGGCACTATTTTAGGAAGTGGTTTTTGAACTATTTGACCGTTTGCGTAGAAAACCGAAGAAGGCTATTGTCGATATTATATCATCTTTTTTTTACTAAAATCGCGAGAGTTGTATAAAAAAGAAGTTTGAAGATGGATGTAGTGGGACCTTAAGTAATAAACAAACCGTTACCATCTATACAATGAGCCTCCTGCAGACGTAAAAGGCTTGCCATAAAATCTTAAAAAACGATGCTATCCTTATTATAGCCGGGGGATGTCGATTATCATGATTCTAGACGTCAAAAAGCTCGATAATTTACTTCGTAGAAACAAAATGTCTTCATTTCACTTTACCTTGATGAAGTTAGGAATAACTTCTTCGATTATTGTCTGCTCATATTGTTAATTAATAAATAGAATAAATCAATAAATATTACAGGACATTAATTTCACGCAGCGCCATCTAGCCCCAAACTAAGCATAGCTTCTAATATGGGAACTAGATAACGTATAGAAAACTTAAATACTTTATTTTGGAAATGCATACGTATTATATGATACAACACTCAAACACAGAACAAACATCTGTAATTCATTACACAAAATGTTTGTCCTGGGTTGGATGGAACCCACAACCTACAGCGCAGAAGGCAGAGTTACTACCAGCCGAGCTATGAGGCTTGTTAATTAAATTATTTCAAATTAAGAATCTTGAACATATAGGTATTAAACGTCCGGGACTTCAGAACCGGGATCGCAGCTCCAGCTACCGGGTCTAAATGTCAATTTTTACCTTAAGACAATCGCTTAAACACACAAAAATATCACCAATAATGCTACAGTCGTGTTGGAAGTTGTCAGTGCCAAACACAATGTACATAATATTTTTTTTTAAGTAACGGAATCACAGCTAACCCCTTCGAGTAACTACTAGTCAGAGCGTGAAATCTTGTAAGGATCACCTACTAGGGGATAGTCAGAGGCACACCCAAACAAACTATCGGTACATGCTCACGGTTTGCAAATAGCTAGGATTCAATATGAGACAGACAACAATCCTATAGCCGCTTGGCGGAATACAAATCAGAGACACATGCGATTCGGATTTTTGGTGCTAGCGACATAAGATGCTGATTGCAAGCAAGGTCAGAGCAAGTGCAAATGTACATTGAAACGACTGGATTTTAATGTGGGTTCATTTTCAGTTTCTCAGAAGTTTATGTGCGTATTTGACACATGCGCTTGCCCTGACGCTGAAGTTCATGAGGCAACCAGCATTTTAGGTCCCAATAGCACCAAAAATTCGAATAACGTGTGTCTCTGGCTAGTATTCCACTAAGCGGCGATTATAGGCATTAAGGTGGGCTAATTTTTTTTTTATTATACGACGGGTAAGCTTGTCTTTATCTCACCTGGTTAGAAGTTGAGATAAGGCCGAAGGTGGAGGTGCAGCACTTTACCCGGAATCCTCAACAAACTGAGGAACTGGCTATCTTACCTCTGAATGTCGGAACACAACAACTTTAGAATTGTTATTATGGCGACAGAATTAAGTAAGATGGTGGTAGCTGGTAGGTGGTAGCCGGGCGGACTTAAACAAAGTCCTACCACCAACCAAATCAAGCACAATATATTGTACTCCCCATGGGGATCGAACCCGGGACCTCTGGATCTGAAATCGGTGGGTTGAACTACTAGACCACAGAGGCGGTCATACAGACTTGGCCACTGTTCCTCATCATGTTAAATATAAACAACTCATTGAGGGCTCATTAAGCTGTTTTCATTCTCCACACAGCTCTAAAACAATATTAAAATAAAAAAACGCCACACTCGTATTTATTCGCGCATTCATAAAGTCGCACACCTGGTTCTGCGAAACTTTTTGCTTTGTGGAACCCGAACAAAATATTATGCCGCAGTTGGGACTCAGTTCTTGTTGTCTCTGAGTGACCGCCAAAAACGGGGAAAATGGGACAGACATTCGTTAGTTCAGACAAAATTATAAATATATCAACATCAATAGGCCTTGCAGCTCGGTGAGTAAACCTCTGTAAACCTCAGTGTGTAAACCTATGACAAACCTCATAGCTCAGTTTGTAGTAACTCTGCTATCTGCGCTGTAGGCTGTGGGTTCGATTCCCACCCAGGAAAAACATTTGTGTGATGATTATGGATGTTTGTTCTGTGTTTGGGTGTTGTATTGTATGATAAGTATGTATTTACAAAAAAAAGTATTTAAGTATTCTATGCGTAATCTAGTTCCCATATTACAAGCTATGCTTATTTTTTTATGTAGTAGCTCTACTTTACAAACCCAAACATTTGTGTTAGTTCATTACTAAGATGTTTGTTCTGTGTTTCAATGTAGTATAGTATCAAATGTATCAGAATAAAAACAGTATTCTATCCGTAATCCAATTCCCGTATTACAAGCTATGCTTAGGTTTTAAAAGTTTTGGAAGTTTAGGTCCAGATGGCGCTGTGTAAAATGTCAGTAATAGATAATTAAATCAACAGCTCGTTAATGACCACTGTTTCAGTCTCAGGTGATTTTTTTGCCATCGCGCTTGGCAGGCGGAATGATGGTACAAATTAAGCAAAAAAAAATTGTTACAAATTATGCAAACCTCTATAAAATCTATCAAGGGAATACTTTGAGCACCGTTAGATCTAATTATTTACACTCAAAGAAAAAACTTTTGATCCCGTTTTAGACATAATACGCGCACAGAGGAGGTCAATATTTGACATATTGAGGAGAAATGCAAAGAGCAACTTTTTAAAGACTAATTTCTACCTTCATACCTTCGGCTTCCGGTAATAATTAATCTTCACAATACTTTATTTACGATATCATTGGATTTATTACAACAATTTTAACCGCATCTGTGGTCTAGTGGTTCAACCCACCGATTTCAAATCCAGAGGTCCCGGGCTCGATCCCCAGGGGGGCAATATTATGCTTGGTTTGGTTGGTAGTAGGACTTACTTTAACCACCATCTTACCTAATTCTGTCGCATTAACAACAATTCTAAAAATCGTTGTGTTCCGACATTTAGAGGTAAGAAAGCCAGTTCCTCATTTTTTGAGGATTCCTTAATCTTAACTTGTAACTAGGTGAGATGAATGCCAAGCGCTCCCCGTCGTATAATAAAAAAAAAATGGTTGAGTAGGTTGGGCTATGAATGCATTCGCTTTGGTTGTTGTTACCTGCATACGTATTATATAGTCTGGTGGTGGAAAGGGGAAGTACTGAACCATTATGGAAATATAATCAATTCCGAAAGCTTATTTACATCTGAGAACAATGTCGCGGACAAAGTTTGTCACGTAATTTGTTTGCGGATCAAGTGAGAAACCACTTGGATTGACTGAATTGGATTTGCCATTTCGCTTTGGGAGATAAGTGTCTCTTGAGTGTCATTAGGTGAATTGATAAGTAACTGTTTTACATTGAAATCGTTTCTGATGGATTTTCTTCAAATTGTTTTACTGGTGAACGAAAATGATCGTGATGGGATGGTAATGTTTTTGGAGGTTTTTATTTATAGATCTGATTCTGGTTGAAGAAAATGATCGACGTGTTAGCACTTGGTCTTCATCTCACCTGGTTACAAGTTGAGATAAGGCCGAAAGTGGAGGCGCACTTCACCCGGAATCCTCAACAAACTGAGGAACTGGTTATCTTACCTCGATTATAAATGCCGGAACACAACAATTCTTAGAATTGTTTTTATGGCGACAGACTTAGGTAAGATGGTGGTAGCTAGCCAAGCAGACTTAAACAAAGTCCTACCACCAACCAAACCAAGCAATAATAAATACATTGTACTCCCCATGGGGATCGAACCCGGGACCTCTGGATCTGAATTCGGTGAGTTGAACCACTAGACCACAGAGGCGGTTAATCGTGATGGGATATTAATGTTTTGGGAGGTTTTTATTTATAGATGTAATTTTTGAAGTGAATCTTTATATGGCAGGGTTTTTAATTCTGTTTTGCAAACTTTTTGCGTGACAAAAAGTGGTGGGTCACTGTGTCGGGTAGAGTGGGAGACACCTAATTAAAATGTTTCCCTGTAATGCAAAAGTTTCACTTCTATCGTGTCTTTACACAGCCTGTATTTTATATTTACGCATTCTAAATCCATCCGCTTGAATAGTATAAATACGAAAATAGCATTGTTTGTTACTTTATCAAAACTAAACCACGGAACGGATTTTGGCTCTTTAGTCGACTGGCCCCGCTCGAACTGGCCCCTCGAGTCCAGTTGACCTAATGCATGTTTTGGATTAGTTAACTGGGCCGGTTACAGGATTTGTTATTATAATAGACATGAATAAAAGTGTTTCAACTTTAAAGCTAAAGCTTTTGCTTTAAGTACCTACCTACCTACCTACCTAAAGTAAAAGGTAATACATATATGAAGTGAATATTGTCCCTTACTGGGTAAGTCAAGCACAGTTAGGATTTTTAACTGACTTCAAAAAAAGGAGGAGGTTCTCAATTTGGCTGTATATTTATTTTTGTTTGTTTACTCCGCTAATTCGAAATAGATTTTGATGATTCTTGTTATTCTTGATTGTTGTTCATACAATAAACATGTTGTAGTGCTTGGCAATTCGGCACCAACTTCAAATTATATGAACTTAAGTAGCTATTTCTATTTCATTGAAGTATATAGTTGATTTTGACTAGTTCTAAGTAAAGCAAAAAAACCCAATAAACATAAGTATCATATTTATAACCATAATGTTTCATTTGTGTTTATCTTGAGTACGTTTTGTACACATCTGTACACGGATTTGAATTTAGACCATAGACCATATATTTTCTGTTCAAATTAATAATGGGGCCAGGCGACTAAAGAGCCCGGATTTTTATGAAATTTGACATAGATATAGTGTTCGACATTAGAAAGAACTTAGGTTATTTATATCCGGGTTTCTACTATACGGGTGAAGCCGCGGGTGAAATTCCGTTACGTTAATTGTTACTTCGTCAAGAGGAAGGTATTTATTACTCAGATAATAGTTGAAGTAATGAAAGGAGACCTTAGACCTGCAGATAGTCGAAATAGGCTCATAAAAAATACTGCCTCTGTGGTTTGCCCTAAGAGGTCAGAGGTCTCGGGATCGATTCTCAGAGGCGTACATATTTGTGCTTCGTTTGGTATGTGGCAGGGCTGGTTTTAAGTCCGCCTGGCTAACTAACATCAGGTGGTGGTAGCAGGCGACTGACTTAGATTATTCTAGTTCTGATGTCGTCATAACAATAATTCCAAATTGAATAGAAAAAAGCCAATTCCTCAGTCTCTTAATGATTTCGGGTTAAATGCGCTTCCACCTTCGGCCCTACCATAACTTGACACCAGGGACGCTACCGCCGACGGCGAAGCCGATCTCCATTGGCTTAAAATTAGGTTCATGAGAACTAGAAACGATTTTTACTACCGGGTATGTGTCATATCCAAAATGGCGTTTCCCATCTCAAAAGTGTACACATGTTATGAAACCTATCCGTTCAGTACATTTGACGGTAAAAATCGTTTCTAGTTCTCATGAAGCTAATTTTAAGCCAATGGAGATCGGCTTCGCCGTCGGCGGTAGCGTCCCAGGTCAGATAAAGGCTTGGCTTGGCCCTCATCTCTAAGGTACCAATGGTTTTTATCTGACTACGAAGTCGTATAAAAAATTGGTACCCTCAAGATTGTATACTTTTAACATTTTATAGTGACAGCTAAACGAGGAACCGGAACAACAAAATTTATGACCCGTTCGGCCAACAGGTGGTCGATTAGACCACGACACTTGATAAGAAGCAACAGGCTATCTGGATAGCAAGAGGTTTTGATTATATACTATATTGTTTTATACCTACATCGAAATTTTGACGCGAAGGGTCAATTCAGAATTCAGATGTGTTCATGATATTTTTACATCAGCAACTCTTTTTTTTTCCATTGGTGTACAATAATCTTTATATTGTATAACAAGTAAATATAAAATAAAGTATCAAGCTAATTACACCTACCGACAATAGATCTATAATAAAATCCACATAAAAATTCGAACAGTTCCAATCTACATCGAAAAATCACAGAGGGCCTCACTGGTAAGTCCAATGGGCTCATTTCGAGTTGGCCATCTTAAAAGTTTGAGGGTCAATGGGGATAATTGTGTCCCACAAGGATAAAATCTCTATAAAATAAGCGAAAAAAAATCCTCAGCTTTGTTAGTTGTTTTTTTTTATGTGTTTTTCTAAGTGGGATAAGAATCCCCATTCATTTGACGATAATAATCCCATTAATAAATATAAAATGTCAAAAAATACCTGTATTTACCTAAGCTTACACTAAAACAAACATAATACGTAAATAGTAAACTAAACTGAACGCATTATATAACATTTTCGTACCAAGTTGCAATTAAAAGTACCTATATTTTTTAAACATGTTATAAAACACACCATCGATTCTCACCGGAACCTGCCTCGAAAAATGTTTGGAAGTAGGGAAAGTGGATTACCTGAGCGATATCTCGTCAAAGCCGGACCACACCTGATGGATATTAATAAAAAAGTTAATCGTTCGTGCAAAGCCTGCGTTGGCACTGACCATCCAACTATGGGCTAACGAGATATTTGGATCAGAGAGTTTATCGCAAAGGTGCACACTGCAACATTCTCTCATTAAAAGGAAACTTATAGAATATTATATTATCATTCGATTGTTTTATTATACGACTGGGAAGCTCTTGGTTTTTATCTCGTGGTTTCAAGTTATGATAAGGCCAAAGGAAGCGCACTTCACCTGGGATCCTCAACGCTGGAACAATGCAATTTTGAATTGTTGCTCTGGCGACAGACTATGGTGGTGGTAGCTAGCCAGGTGGAACCAAAGTCCTACCACAAACCAAACCAAGCACAATATTGTACCCCCCTGGGGATCGAACCTGGGTCCTCTGGGTCCGATACCGGTGGGCAAACCACATAGACCACAGGCGATTAATGTTAATCTTTACTACTATTTAGGAAAAATAGTTCTCTATCTGCTACTATGCACTATTTGTGTACGCGACCACATATAGCTTTATAAACATAGTCAAAGATGAGACATGATAGAAAGCAGTTGCCACTGTCTATTCTAGAACATTCCAATATCTTAAATGGATACAAGCGTCTTTCCTTGGCTATTTTATACTGCAACTGAAAAAAAAAACACTACAAAGTCATTGCATTTGAGCTAACATAATTTCATTTCAGAAGCCACCTACAAATTTTAATCTTCTAAAGGTTTAGTTTTCTTTTCCATTAGTAAAAAGAAAACGAAATAATGTTTGCATGGAACAAGCTTGAGAAAAATCTAAAGAAATAACTTCTTTACCTTTTCACCCATATTGCGCACGGAGGAGTGTGATGGCATATTTAAATTTATAACGGAGGCGAGAGTGCATAAAGTTTGTATTTTATTTTTTGTTTTTAGGTTGAACTATGAACCCTATAAGGCTAAACAAGACAGTTCAAATGTCGTGTTTTGTGAAATGGTTTTGTTCTTTGAAATCGATTATGGAGCCGAAAATTTTCGCGCTAGACGGAATTACGTCATCTTTGTTTCAAAGCGCCAGGGGCTAGCCGATATCCGTTTGTAGCTAACGGCTACCGGCTCGAGCAGTCGAACACACGCCTATGCAAATATTAAGTGCTTCTACAAAGTGACACCCTGTTTTTGCAAAAGCCACGTTATTTTTTTTTAATGTTTACCCTGCTTTAGAAAGAGGGTTATGTTCTTTCTTTATGTGCATGTTGTTTAAGAGTATAAATGCTTATTATGGCTATATATTTTTATGTCTATAATGTAATATATTTAGTGTATATGTCAGCGTTAGATTGTAAGCCGTCCGTTTGTAATATGGCAAATCAGGTAATAACATGCCATTCCAAAAGACACAGATCGTTATGACATACAGGTGCTGTTTCGGTAAAACCATGTTGTTTAAAAATTTGCGGTCAGGTCTATTACAACATCCAACTATAGGACGGACGTAAAAGCTTCTCATTTCCAAATAAGTTACTGGCATGGTTATATTATCTCATCACTACTTTCTTTCCCCCCTCTATATTAATTATTTTAATGTATACCTTCTTATCATATTTAGTCTTTGTACAAATGTAAAGGTTTTTTCAATTGATGCAGTAAATTAAAAGGCATCAGCCCAATAAGCAGACTTACACACACAAACAAATGTGTTTATAAAAAAAGCCAGAGGTAGGCCGAAATAATTAAATAAAATAAAAGAAATGGTAGAGGTTGTAATAGAGGTAGTGAGGAGAGCAAAATTTTATGGGTATGTTGCCAAATAAATAGGTTTACTGTAAATTTGCCTAACGATACAGCTGTGCAGTCTCGCTCATCAAATTGCGACCTCATATTTATAAGGTGGCGTGAAGTAATTAATATCCAACCAAGCCTACCAAAGGTTACTCATACATAAACATTCATCAACACCCTCTCTCGTGTTATGATATTGATCTTGTTAGGTCGTATTTATTTCGTAAATACAATAAACAAGACAAGTGCGAGTTGGACACGTACATCGAGGGTTTAAGCCCGCGTTCCATGGCAAAAATTCGGGTATTTTTGCATTTAATCCACCAGGATTTGCGTGGGTCCGACTCACACGTGACTAGTTTTTAATATTTGTTGTGCATAAGAGAAACTGATTACAGTAATCATGGACATTCATTTCGTATTATGATAGAGCTAAAATAAAAATTGATAAAAAATCGTTTCATTAAAGTGATACTTTGCAAGCTTGTTTGCCTTCGCTTTATTTATAACAACACGGTGTAATAAAAAAAGCATAAATGGACACACATTTTACTACAGCTACCGGTTTGGCTAACCTGCAGTGAATCATTTTTGTAGGTTTGCATGATGCACTGCGTAAATATTTAGTTTTTCATATCTCTACTTTGCTACAAGCTATTTATATAGTCACATGATCGCAAGATTCCCACGTAGGTGGTCTTTTATCTTCGAAATGATTATTTATTTTATTTCTATGTAATTGGTCGGCCGCTTTCTCGTTCCGTTTACCAGGCAAAATAATCTCCTTTAAATAAACTTGTTTAAAATATACACAGTAAAGTTTCCTCGAGGGCCCTCCTAACTAAATTTAAACGGCTAATAGTTATGGATAAATATACGGTCAAACATCAAACAAAATATTCGTTTCGATTTGATTGCCTTAGCAGCTTTCTACCCTATAAATATATTGAATACTTATACACAATTGTTTACTAAGATTTGGATTGTTAAGGTGTTTCAGTGTCGCAGTTTATTTAATGTCAGGTAAAAGGTATACGTTAAATATGTATTGTAGATTTTTTTAAATGCAGTTGTTTTATCTAAATAGGGCCCGTAACCTTAAACTATAATTTTCCATTAGCATAACCGTTTAGATTTTGCGCTCAGAGGGGCCTCGAGCGAATTCAACCTGTTTATATATTTCAATAAGTCAGGGCGAAGCACCTGTATGTATCCCTTAAATTAGAACTGATCAGGGCAACTCATGATGCACCCACTTCGTATCTTCACATCAGACGAAGATTATGGATTAAACTTTGCTAGATTGGTACGTCAGTGTGACAGGACTATGATGATGTGGTTATATCAGAATAATATAGGATAAGATGCCAGCTTTTGCCACGGTATGAGGCACGTAGGTATACAATCAGTCGCAGTGCGTATAACTAGCTATGCCCCATACACAGCTACGGCTTCGCCTCTTCAATATACGCAATACAATAGTGACTGAGCTCACTGTCACGATTCGGCAACCGTTCTCCGATGACCGATTCGCTATTGAGTTATTAAATAGTTTCATATAAAATTGCTCTGTAGGCACAGTGATAGAATGAAAGCGCGTATTCTTTGCAATATTATTCGTATTTTAATCTGAGTTTTGTACCATCACTCTGTTGTATATTCTGATGGATGAAAAAAGGTATTTAATTTGCAAAACGACGCAACTAAAATAAGACACGCAGAAATTTTCTGAAAAGACACCACAAGACATTTGGCTAATGAGCCACCGAGCTTGAAGATTAGCCCCTAATATCTCTCAAGGATACATTTAGAGGAGTGCTCTTTATAATACGTTTTCTTTTCATGGGATTATGGGTTAGATAAGCGGAAAGCTTGTTTTGTCGGAGTTTACATTTGGTTCATTCAAAGTTTGCGTGAGGTTTTTTCCCTGTTTGTGAGACTCGAATCTCTATTCATAAGATTCTCCGGCTCAAATTTAACTAAATCTTTGGTAGTCTTCTCAGACACACCATAAAGACACATTTCAGCATAGATTTTATTTGACTTTAGATCTGGAAAAGTGTTTGAGTTTTCTCTCTATTCCTTAAATCACTTCAATGTCTGTATATTTTGCTACTAGGGGGTAGTCAGAGACATCTCAGTACAGTTCACTCACAACTTTTTCCCCATCGAGGATTCACCTCCGATCACTTATTGATTATTCATGGATCTTATGAGGATCTTTTACCACTGTATTATTTCATATAAATAGGGTTATGTAAGGTAAAGTATGTCAATTTCGATGGTTCTTACTTACCTAACCAGTTTCAATTGCAAGCCCATAATTCGGAATACTTCATAAACATTCCTACTAGTCATTATTAGTGATCGAAGGGACATGCGAAAAAACATCTACAATGATGATGATGTCTTGGCCGATTTCGACCATAGCAACTGGTCAAATATTTTAACTTTAAAACTATGGGATTGATGGGATTTAATTTACACAGTACAATACAACATTATTCTGAAGCAACAGAAATAGATGATGTCCTACACTAAAAAAAGCACAGTGGGCGGTCTAATCGCTAAAAGCGATCTCTTCCACGCAATTTGTGGGACGAACTGGGAGGAGGTGAACCCGCATATTGTATATGAACCCATTTTTATTAGCATTCTCAAAATTACTTAATCTAGATTCAGGCGACACTAGCAATTTCTGGGAACGCTGCGTAGATTCGAGATACGGCACGCGCCTCTTCTTTGTGCACGATTTAATGGGAATCACCTCCATCCAACGATCTTGATAACAGAAGCAATAATCAATGTGTCATGAGGCGACACCAATTTTATGGAACTAAAGGAGCAACCACCGACTTGATAAAGCGAAGACTTGCTGCCTCAATATGGATGAGGAGAGCGGAGATCGGGCTCAGTAACGAAACTTGGGAGGGACCTATGTCTAGCAGTGGACTGCAATAGGTTGTTAATGATGTGAGAGCTCCTTAGTATGATAAGGCTTAACCGGGAACGTAAATGGTTTGACACATCGACCCCTCCAAATCAGCTCGCAGATACCACCATGAGAAGCTTACTTCTGAGGGTACTCAGAAGTATGCTGATATAAGAAACCGTAAGAAAGGCTCTTATGGTTTCTTATCGCAACAAAGATGTTAGATAGTAATCTAACACCTTTGCGATCACCAATGTGCCTGCCAAGTTTGGCGATTATGGCAATTTTTGAAATTCTCTTTCATTCACATTCCATTAATTGACGGAGCGAATGCAAGGCGCGAGCGAAGCGTCTCCGTTTCGACTTGGGTTTTCGGCTGTTATCCTCTACAGGTCGCATTTCTCAACCGTTTCAGTTCCACCGTTTAACCAAACATTCTTGTGAAATATTGAGAGCGAGCAGGTTCGATAGTTATATGGATTTTTTTTGTCGATTAAGTCAATGGAATGTTTTCGAAATGTCGGAGATATGGGGGTTGAAAACGTAAAAAAAACATGTAATTTCGTAAAAATGTTCAAAAATATCACTTTTTTTTATACAACTATTAAGACGCAAATTTTTCATCCGATAAACTTCAAGGGGTCGGGGATGAGAAGGGGTGGAAAATGATGTAAAAAAACGCAAATTTCCAATGTCACTTGAAATTACACGGGAATTTCATCAGCTTTCGGAATATATGATTTTTGTGTTTTAGTGATATATACACCATAGTTTTTATTCGCTACTTTACTTGCATTTGGTGACCCATATCCACAGTTTTAAGCAAAACAAAGACAGACTCGCGAACTCTACCTACAGCTCACATAGCCACTGTATCCTTAGTCGGACAAAGCCGCACATACCTACTTAATTGTGAATTATACTTGGGTATTATTTCAGTATAACCGCGTTTATTTATAAGGGTAATCTACACAATAAACTGTATTACTAACTCAAATACGCATTGTGGCTGTGTATACCCTCTTTGGCTTTGTTTAAACGCATTCAAGTGTTGTTTGCAGTGCTATACAAATTGTTATATTTACGGATACTAAGGCCCGTTACATACAGTTTTTATTTGATAATACAATATCAATTATCCATTTAAATAAATACATATAAATTAAAAAGTAATTGCTTGTTTTGTTTGTTACCACATCTCGGCTGAATAGATTTGAATGAAATTTGACAAGGTGATATCCCTGGAAAGGACATAGGTACCTTTTGTGTGTAAAAAATACCTTGAAGGAAGTTGAACGGAAGATGAAAATTTATTTGGGCAGCCTAAACAAAACAGATCTTAACTAAATCTGGCCTAAAGATAGATTGTAAATAGATTGTTCGGGCTCTACATTTAGATTTCTAAATAATGCTTTACGAAAAAGACATTAAACATTACAGGACATCAACACCACACAGCGCCATCTAGGCCTATAAAGCCCGAAAATAAAGATTATTATGAATATCCATAGCTATCGGTTGTAGCGTCCTTATTTATCTGATCACAACAGCAACACCAAGAGCTGTTTGAGAGCTGTAAGAGCTATGTGGCCAAGTGGATATGGGCTCACCTTCCGATCCAGAGGTTGTAGGTTCAAATCCAGTTGTGCACCAATATATTTTTGGATTGTACAGAATTTTATGTGCGACTCATTTGTGATAGTAAATGTCACATCGTGAGGCAACCAAAAGTGTATCCCTGCAATGTTTTCACCGACTTCTATGAAAAAGGGAGGTTCTTAATTCGACTGCATTTGTTAATACTCATAGAAGATTCCTATAATCCACTTGTATCATCTGTATTCTATGTAACATTCCTTGAGTTACAGTAACTTGGGTATTAACTTCTCACGTATACCTAAAAGCACTTTTATAGCACTTAAGTCCTCTATATTCTCGTTCGTAAAGATCCTCTTATTTTTATAGCAAATATAATATATTACTCTAGCAAACGCCCAGGTTTTCGTTTCTGTCATCCCGTGGGAATTTCCCAAAATACATTATTAAAACGTTTTCTTTACAACGTAAGGAAGCTACCCTAAAAATTTGAAGTCCGTACGACCTCTGGTTTCGGCTGTGCGCTGATCGTCAATCAATAAGTCGGTCAGACAGCTACACGATGATTTTATATGTGTTACGTGAGCACCTGCTCAGCGTAAAACAAACCCTTCAGGGAATGAGCACGTTGATGGGAAGCGGCGATGACAAACTTTCCTGATCCCTTTCGTTTCATTAACATTGTTCAAGCATCCTTGTATCGCGATCCAATATGTGATCCTTTTTAGCCAAGCGATAAGGGTATTTCTATATTGATGCAAGAACATTTAGTGATTGACTAAGTGCTGAAGTGACCGCCTGCTTTCTGGGCAAGCTCATTCCATGGTAGCCTTCATCCTCAGCCAGTTACTGCAACAAGCCTTGAGATCTATGATAGTATTTTTTAAGCTTTTGCAATTAGAACATTATTTTGATTCAACACGCGACCACGGCTGGTGCAACCCCGCAAAAAACGACGGGATAAACAAAGATGAAATAAATAGGTAAAAAAATCTATTTGGAATTAAAAAACAAAAAAAGATGTTGTGCCCCAGCCAAAAACCTCATCCGTAATAAACGCCCGTCAACCGTTAGTGGCTGAAAATAGTTATGTCCGATTTTGAACAGTTCTGCCTTTGCTTCTCTAGTGTACAACCAGCTTATCGCCTTCTCTATATGAAGAAAGGGTCCGTGAAACATTCGTACCAAGTGGCAAAAAGCTATCACGCCGCAGGGACAAAATTGTTTTTCCATTAATTTAGTCTTAGTGCGCATTCGACCCGACCGCTATATTTTTTAATCAACTAGTTGCAAAAACATTAGTTTTAGTCTCTGTGAGCGTGACCAAACATTATGTTTTAACTTATTAATGTTTATTTAATGGTATTGCTAATACGCAGCGGCCATATTTCAAATTGTGTTTCGGTTGTTATTTTTTGCCTGTAGGCATTTTTTTTTATATACGTTCAGCATTAAAAATCAATTGAAATTTATTTTGACAGCATACAACTCGAACTTATAACGGTATAAGTCAGTAGGGTGTTGGGCTTTTTTAACCGACTTCAAAAAAAGGAAGAGGTTCTCAATTCATCGGAATCTTTTTTTTTAAGCATGTTCCCCGATTACTCTAAGACGCCTGAACCGATTTTGAAAATTCTCTTTTGTTTGAAAGGGTGGTCATCAGCTCAAGATCTGATGTAGGGATCCTGGAGAAATCGAGGGAACTCTTCAAATATTATATGCACACTTGAAGTGATTTTGGTATTTTTAGGGTCGGTCAGGTGATCCCATCGTCATCAGGTCGGGATCTGATGATGGAATCCAGAAAAAATCGAGGGAACTCTTCAAATATTACCCGTCGTACAAAAAAAAGGCACACTTGAAGTGATTTGGGTGTATTACCTAAAAAGTAAAGAAAGCACGGACTCCATATAGTCTGTCTGTCTATCCGTCCATCTGTCATCAAAAAAAATGAAAAAAATACGTCATCCAGGTAACTAAATTGTACCTATCATATTCTTCATGAAAGTCGGTTTTATTTTTAGTTTTTAAAACGTAATTATTACACCCAGTGTTTAACCATTTAAGCATAATTGGACTTTTTGCGACTAATGATTTAGACAATGATTTAGATTCTCACGAGGGCCAGAAACACCTTACTTTTTTAATTTACTGTGTTTGCTGACAAAGTATATTTTGAAGCTGACCAAACCTCTTGAAATAGCTGACCGTTTATTTAATTAGCTAAATATTCATATTATTTTTCACGTTCACTGTCCAAAATTATACTGAAAATGTTGCGATAGATAAGTAAAGTACTTATTGGTTAAACGTTTGGCTACAAGCGTAAGGACACTACTACATTAGACAAGTAAAACTTCTGATAGTCATGAAATAAAGTAAACAGACAAATAGCACGATTTGATCTCCCCGTCGCCGACACGTCACCATCTCGTTTGGGATCTAATGCTGAGTAATGCACGAGAAACGTGTGCCGTAATTATTTGGCGTTCATTACAGCGAGATGCGCTGATGGTGTCGCGGGCGAGATTCAGCAGTTTTGCCACAGAGTAAATAAGTTACAGATACGAACCTATTTGCATAGACCCAAGCTACACAGACAGTAGTTTCGTTTGCTGCATAGTCATGTTTGTAGCAAACTAACGCATAGCCTTTGTTTTACTTCACCACTCCATGAAGGCTGAAGATTTAGTAGAGTATGAGGCACAAACGAAGTTTTTTTATTTTAATCGTTTATAATGCGAGTCCCAACCCAACTGAACATCTATCGATCTTCACTAAAGAAGAACTTTAGAAAGAAGAAAGAAAGAAAGAAAAATATTTATTTGGCACCAAGAACAAACACAGCGCATAAACACACAGTAACACATAAACACACTAACTTAAATCTAGTAACAATAGGTAAAAAATAAATAAATAAAATAAGTAGGTAAATACGTAAGTAAACACATATTATACTGCGCCGGGCGGCCTGGGCCAAAAAGGTACCACCTCAGCAAAAAGCCACTCCACCATGGAGTGAAGAGGCGCTGATTTTCAGGTGGAACCCACTCGAGCGAAATCACGCATAACAAATAGCAACTAAAATAAGATATGAATAGGTACATTTAATTACAAATTAATGTCCTGTAATATTTATTTATTTATAAGATATTTTTACTATAATTACGATAATAATAATAATAAATATTAAGAAGGAGATTGGATAGGATTGAATAGGTAAATTGAATAGGTTTAGCCGAAAGGCGTTGTGATTAAGGTATCACGGACGATTAGATAACCCAACACTAGTATTACATATTACATATTACAGGACACTAATTTCACACAGCGCTATCTAGTCCCTAATAATAATAAATAAACTAAAATAGTAGTAAAGACTTTACGTGCTAATAAATAGGTATAGACTAGTTAATTATGTATGTTAGTTTTTAAGGTAGGTTTATATTATACCTCAATAAATTGAGCTTACGGGCCTAAGTTAGAATAAGATCTGTAAGTTTTCTACGGTCGCCTGAAATAACATATATTATTATTAATTGCAATGGCCATACATTAAATTGGTGCCACGCTACTTGCTTTTTTTATTCTACGACGTTGAAGCGTTTGGCCTTCTCCGTTCTTATCTCAGGTTGTCGTGCTACATAAGTTAATTGTATCAAATAAGTTCCCTATCTTTTACTTATATCTACTTATCCAAATCCCTAATACAGAGAGGTGTCGTGTTGTGCTTCGGAATGACACCCTCAAATAGAGCATGTGTAGCAGTGTCGCTTCTATTTGATGACATTGTCTTGTCGACAGTCGTAAGAAAGAGGAAATGAACATCTTGTTTATTTGCTACTTGCTTTTGTCCTTACTGTAATTTGGTTTCACTGGTAAACTAAGTAAAATATGGTGCAAACCAATCGAAAATGTCACATATGGCGTAAAACTGTTGTAGGTAGCGCATAATACATTTAAAATAATTATGTTTTAAAAACTAAAAAGAAAACCGTCTTTAATAAAGAATACGATACAACACTGTAATGGGTGACGTATTTTATCCAATTATTTTGATGTTAGATGGACGGACAAACAGACAGACAGACAGACGCGCGATCCTATATGGGGTCCGATTTTCATTACTTTTGAGAAAACTCAAATTCTCACCTGATTTTTCAGGTTATGATGAGGCCGAAGGTGGAAGTGCACTTCACCCAGAATGCTCAACATACTGAGGAACTGGCTATCTTACCTCTAAATGCCGGAACACAAAAATTTAAGTATTGTTGTTATGGCGACAGTATTAGGTAAGGTGGTGGTAGCTAGCCAGGCGGACTTAAACAAATTCCTACCAACAACCAAACCAAGTACAATATTGTACTCCCCCGAGTTGCCCGATCGAACCTTGGACCTCTGGATCTGACGCCAGTAGGCGAACCACTTACTACAGAGGCAGTTAAAAACATCATCAACAGGTATAATATAGGCCGTGCCTCTGAAATATATATAAAATAACGGTAATGGCGTTAAAACGTCGAACGACGATGACTCAGGCTGTTGAGCCTTGTTTAAGCAAGGTGCTCTGTTCTGCACCGAGTCAAGCTCGGCATATATTTGATTGAACCATCCTAAGATGACTGCAATACTCGATACATGATCGAACTTGAGAAACGTTATATAAAGTTTAACCATAAACTTTAGAAAAATAAAGTTGAGACCAGGTGTGAAAAGTCGCCAGATTTTTTGCCGCATTTGCTCTTGAAACTCGATTGAGGTGTCAAAATTGAGGCTAGCATTCAACTCCATGCTAAAAAGGGTAAGGAGTAAACAAACATAAGCACGATCAGCACTTGGTTATGAAACTTTATGGCATATGTTTGTTAGTTATTTTAAAAAAGGTATCATGACTTATGCAGCGTAAGCAATATGTTCTTACACAACACTGTACTAAATATTTAACTTTGGATGTTGTAATGCCTAACCCAATAATAATGCATCGCGGCTCTCAATACTGATCTCTTTCAGATGCTGTTTTGTTATTCGAGACGCTATCGTAAACAAATTATATATAAAAGTTGGACAAAGTTTAAAATTCATAAACTGTTGTTCTGAAAACGTGACCGAAATATTGTAGGGATCTGTGTTTGTCACATCTCAGCAATTCTTAACGTTGAAGCTTTGGTGGTTATTACTCTAGATATCTATCTAAATCTAGAAAAGGTTTTCATGCACTAATTTTAGATGTACTGGGGTATAGTTCATTACCTCATTACGGCTATCACACCACTGGAGGTAGGACCTGTAACCACCTGGCTAGCGACCGTGCTTCTGAAATCCGGTGCCAAATGGTTTGCCATGTTCCATTGATGCGTGGAAAATCCTTTTGAAAAATCTCGCTCCATAGTAGACCCCTGCCAACCTACGGATAGACAAGCCTAGAGGTCCAAGAGCTGACCCCATCGCTAATAAAAACAAAAATCACATGAGCGAACTTATAATGCTATGAAGCATTTTACTTCCAGGTAACCCGTGTATGGTGTTGTGTACTCTATTCGAATTAAAAATAAAATTGATATAGGCCTTTACCTGCTTAAGGAACTGCTAGACAGATTAGAGTAAAACTCGGCTTATGGTCGACCTAGAATTCTGGCCGACACTACTTTGTAATTTTGATTGCAATTTTAACATGTTTCAAAACCAACACCCAAATAAATTGTATAATACGAAAACAAAATTCATGACAAAAACAGTTTTCGAAATTTCAATATTGCTATTTTACTTAAAAACAATTTCGCACATCAGGACTCAACGTGACCAAAATTAATCGTAACTGTGCAATTCACTACTAAGGTACGTGAAAGAGGTACCTATTGGTTAAGAAAAAAAAAACTAGCCGATGAAAGGTTGTCGGTAATGGAAAAAACCGATGAACTAGGTTGTCGGTTCTGGAAAAAAAATATCAACCGATAAACTAGGTTGTTGGCTATGATTAAAAATATCGACATTCAAACCAGGTTGTCGGATAATTAAAAAAAATACCAACCGTCCATTTGGTGGACAGCCTGCATTCAGCTTTCCGTCTGTTACCAACCGATAGGTAACAGACGGAAAGCTGGATGCTACTTCATTTTTATCTATTGTGAGGTCATTGGGCGAATGGCGTCGCATTTTCTTCAAAACTTCGATTATCTCACTAATAGGTTCATTATCTGGCTTTCGAGACTTTGTTCTGGAATTTCCACAACAATATTAGAGATTGAGGAAAACGCCACAAAAATCAGGGTATTCAATAACATCGATTTTAATTGAATTGATACCTACTGATGTATCGTATGCGTGATAAATATATATTTACCTAATGTTTACAATTTTATCCTCATAGCATTTGGTCTATAACCCAGAGCTAAAAAGTTTTTGGTAAATTGTGGATAGTTGTTTGCCTGACTGCTAATCACCGAGTCAAACCAAAAAGCGACGTGACTTATAATGTGTTTGAGGCAATGTGCGTTATCAGGTGTAACGGTTTTGTTTATGTTTTTCACAAAATACTAATACTAGCAACAAATCACGTTCACAAAAGACAGCGGTATCAATTTTCACTGACCAATCTAACCATTCCAAAAAATGTTCGGAAATCTGCATAATGCACTAAAACTAAGCTCAGTAATGTCAGGTCAGGTACCCGACAAATTGTGCGGTGTGTACGAGCGTCGTAAGTGTTTTTTAATATCTTTTAATCCCTACTTTTATTACGATTTTATATTCATGTCGGGTTCAGGCGAGTAATGCCTGGAACCATGATGTAACACAAAATGTTTTAATGTTTATCATCATCATTATCATTACACCCTACATACGTCAATTGCTGAACATAGACCTCCCAATCGACGCCACAAATAGCGATCCTGGAGCCGCCTGCATAAATTTACTCCCCACATTTTATCAGAATTAGTAAGCTGAAGTGGAAGAAAGTTATTCCTAGAACACACTTAATGTAGCAAAAATTGTTTTTATGTTCTTACCTAATTCTGTCGTGCATTAATCTACTCTCGATTATATAGTAAGCTGCAGTGGCAGATAGTAATGCCTGCAACACACATGATGTAATACAAAATATTTTAATGTTCATCAACATCTTTTCAATCATCATTTCACCCCATATACGTCAATTGCTGAATATAGGCCTCCCCAATCAATGCCACAAATAGACCGATCCTAAGCCGATACGATATTACTACTACAAATATTTACTCCCCGCATCATTACGAATATTAGCAAGCTGAAGTGGCAGTCGGCAGGCCACATAGCTCGTGGAACCGATAACCACTGGGGAGCAAAGTTTCTTGCATTACGATCGCGATTAAATGAGTAACGGAGTGTGGGAAGACCCCCCACTTGATGGGCCGATGATTATATAAAATGTAAATTTCTCCCAAATACGCACCTACTTATGTACCTATACTTGTGAGAACAAGGCTGGTTTTGCTGATAACGATCATAACAACCACTGATCAATAGTCGATGACTAAATAATCTATGACTTTCCTGGCGACACCTGGCTGTAGTACATCGATGCGCGGAGTATCATCCTCCCCATATAAAAGCGAGGCAAGCTTAGAGGTCAAGAGCTTACCCATTTCAAAAATATATAACGACCATTGACACATACTTTATTTAACGGCCAACTGGCTGTAACAGTATCAGTGCCTTTAATAACCGGCTTCTGGGAAAGCTCGCCCTATCTCAGATCTTCCGCCAGGTAATACCGAGGCAAGCATAGAGGTCATTTAAAACAAATGTTAACATAATCGAGGGCATAATGGTAACTACCCCGAATTAGTTTCACAAGCATCCGTTCTTATTAGCGTATATATTCGCGTGAGTAGTACAATGTACACAGTACATTGCGGTCTGTAGTACTGCTTGTTACACGAAAACTATCCCTTAACCCTATCTATGCCACAAAACATACGCCCATTAAACTTAATGCATTCGATTTGGGGCAGTCGAACATTCGTATCGCCGTGATCAGACCCGTTCTGCTCGTAACCACGGGACGAGGTTTCTCCCTCAGGGCTTATTTCGTTTTGCTTCCTTAAATAATGAATGCGTACTCGCCTGTTCGGAATAGGATTGAGCCCTATCGACAACGTTTGTAGCTTGACTGGTCGTTCGAAGGTCTTAAGTAATCAAATGCGCGATCAGTATTGTATTTCAGATTCTAATGCAAAGGCAATATGTTCTTATTTAAATGAACGTTATTAGTCTCTAAGCTTATACATATGAATAGGTAATAAAAATATATACTTTTTGTTTGTACGATGGGGAAGCGCTTGGCCTTCCTCTCACAAGTTAAGATAAGGCCGAAGGTGGAGGCGCACTTCGCCCGGAATCCTCAACAAACTGAGGAACTGACTGGCTATCTTACTTCTAAATGCCGGAACACAATATTTTTTAGAATTATTGTTATGGCGATAGAATGATATATTAAGTAATTAAGTAAGTACCTATTCATTCTGAATATAGTTAATATTTATGTGATTGTCACTTTACTTGACTGGATTTTAATGTGGTTATAAACCTCTAGATAGAGAGATGCTTCATAACAAAAATGCATTATGGTAGTTGTTAATTATGCGTAGCAGGCAACGTGTTACAAGTTGGAAAGGGTGCTAATGCAGCGACTCAAACTTACTGCATCTAGTTATACGAAGACTTATGTAGTAGATAGGCACTTTTTTTTGTACGACGGGGAAACGCTTGGCCTTCATCTCACCTGGTAACAAGTTGAGATAAAGCCGAAGGTGGAGGCGCACTTCACCCGGCATCCTCAACAAACTGAGGAACTGGCTATCTTACCTCTGAATGCCGGAACACAACAATTTTAGAATTGTTGTTATCGCGACAAGATAAGGTAAGATGGTAGTAGCTAGCCAGGCGGACTTAAACAAAGTCCTACTACCAACCAAACCAAGCACATTTGTACTCCCCATGGGCATCGAACCCGGGACCTCTGGATCTGAAATCGGTGGGTTGAACCACTAGACCACGGAGGCGGTCACTGCAGAAGATTTTGTTGGAATCCAAGATTTAAAATCTCGAAATAGCAGGGCTCTATGAAATTTTAATGATAACATCTTTCATACGAAAGGTCGGCTGAGAAATGAGCACCACTTGCCAGCTACTGCTTGCATACTAAAAAGCACTTTACTGATCCTGTTGTAAATCAATCAAACAACACTCATATTACCCGTTGGGCTTCGCGTTGTAGGATAGGCCACTGTCGTCTCGAAATGTTACGTGTATTACATTTGAACTGTCGAAGTACTAAAGTAATTTGTGTGAAATGCTTAGCCATAATAAAATAACTAGGAATATTCGGATCTTCTTTTTACCCGCCTCTGTGGTCTAGTGGTTCTCCCACCGGTATCAGACCAATACGTGCCGGATTCGATCCCCGTAGGGGGTACAAATTTGCTCTTGGTTCAGCAGGTGGTAGGAATTGCTTTATGTCCGCCTAGCTCCACCATCTTACCTAAGTCTGTCGCCATAACAAAATTCTTAAATGTTGCGGCATTTGGAGATAAGATTGCCAGTTCCTCAGTCTATCGAGAATTCTGAGTGAGTAAGCTTCCACCTTCTCCGGCACGCTTCCGTCTGGTCTGGAACAGGTGACTTACCTAAAGACCGTTTGTGTAGGTAATCCTACTGCTTCCTTGGTACATAGTTGGTTTAATAATTAATTTTAATTGTTTGAGAACATCGCAAATTATTTATAAATACAATGTTTATTGTTATAAAAGCTTTGACAGCAGATTTTTATGTTGAAACCGATTTAAGGGCTACATGTGGATAGTTAACATTAAGAAACTACTAGATTCTGTTGATTTTGGCGACAAGGTTGCACATTATTAATTTGCTGACATACTTTATTATCCTTTTACCATTATGTAACAAGATTAGACTGGTTAAATTGAATTATAACTAGGGTTGAATTTCGATAGGTGATAAATTTTACAGTGAAGAAAGGCGCGGAGAGAAATTTGCGAAATAGGCGCTTCAAGCCTTTGTCTTTCTAATTCTTGTTTTAATTTTAAGGTTATAAGAAGTGGTATGCTATGACGTCCCGTATTGGAGTGTTTGTGTTTATTATTGTCCTAACGAAGTAGAATGGATATTTTTTTGTATCATAATCATCATTATCAACATCCATGTGCAACGTTGATTGTCCCCCAAAAAAACTGAAGATTTTTCCCATAATCACCAATCTATGGAAGGACTGTATATCTGACTATATCTGATTGGGTGCGGGTTGGTGATGGTTGTAATAATATATATCTGCGTCGTATCTATACACTTAAAAATGACAGCGTTAAAAATTAAACTAAACTCGATGTTCTTACAAATGTTTTATCGTAAATAAGTACAAAACTTGTTTGAGTATGTTACCAGTGCTTTTGATAACGCAATAACAAATCAAACCATAAATTGACGCCAATCACCTACGAATTATACGATATTGCTTCGATCCCAACTCACGAAGTCTGTCCAGCTATCAAGACCTTCTTCTACCTACAAATCGTTGAACAGAAAGGTTCTGGTACGATTGGCCGTTTTGCCCAAACGCCCAGTTACCAAGAACCCTTTCTTGCGTAGAAACGTTAAACGGGAAGGTTTTGCCTTGGCTGGTCGATTTTTACGAAATAAATTAACGTGAAAGATGGTAATGACGTGTTCTCACGTATCGGATCGCCTACAAGTGCTTGAATGGCTGAGGTAATCACTCGTGAACATGTTTGCTTTGTGAGCAACGCTACAAGTTGGTGTGCTATTTAAATTAATTGGTTTTGTTCTTGGAAATTTTGTGCATGCCGTGGCGGTTGCGGCCTAAGAATCGACCCCACCAACTTAACACATGGATGTCGTAAAAGCCGACTAAGGGATCTCACCAGAAAAAAGGCAGCAGCTACCTTCCAGAAATCCCCGCCTGCCAAGCGAGGTGAGTGTGGCAAAACTGTCCCGCTTTGGAGGAAGCACTGTCCAGCTTTGAACATACTAATGGGTTGTTGATACGTTGGAAATGTTTTTTTTTAAAAGGACGTTTTTCCGTATTTATGAATGTACGGTTAATTCCACATTTGAATTTAGCTCTTGTATATAGCAGCTCTTATCCTAACCTTTTCTTCACAGCTTTTGAGTGTATAATAGCAAGTGAAAATGCAGACTACGATAAAACACGCTTTTTTAATGTCGGACGAAGAAGCGCCTTCATCACATCTGGTAACAAATTAAGATAAGACCGTAAGTAGAGGCGCACTTCATTATCTGGCGGATTCGGTCCTCAACAATCTGAGAACCTTCACCTGTCTTACCTCTAAATGCCGGAACACATCAATTTTAGAAATTTTTATTATGGCGACTGAAGTATGTAAGATGGTGGTAGCTAGCCAGGCGGACTTAAACAAAGTCCTACCACCAACCAACCAAACCAAGTAGAATATTGTACTCCCCCTGGGACCTCTATATCTGAAATCGGTGGGTTGAACCACTAGACCACAGAGGCGGGTAAAAAGAAGATCCGAATATTCCTAGTTATTTTATTATGGCTAGGCATTTCACACAAATTAGTTTAGTACTTCGACAGTTCAAATGTTCAAATTCAATAATACACGTAACATTCCGAGACGACGTCAAAGAATCCTTGATCCTGATTCGTACCTATGCTAACACGCAATCCAATTACCACGGGCTTAATTTAAATTCACATTAAGCCATCCGAAATCTTCCCTTGGGCCCAAACAGATTGTTATTGTTTGTGCACATAAATTAAGTAAACCTTACATAGATTATAAATGATAAACTGGCATCAAACGCTCAAAGCACCTTTAGAATAGTGCTTAAAATGGCTATGTGAGTCAAATTCAAAGTCAAATATTTTTATTCATTAAGATTTTTAGGATCATTTTGAAACGTCAAATCTACCGCCTGTTCGGAATCGCGACCAGCACACATGGAGAAAAGCAAGAACCTCTAACCTCGTGAGTTACAGTACAGCTATTTTTTTTTTAATTATCGCGATTATTATACATAATTTATAACAAAAACGGGTCTTCATCGCGTACCTTTTTATATTCCCGACAGTTTCGACCGTGTTACAACGGCCGTGGTCACGGGTAGACTCAGGAAATATAAAAAGGTACGCGATGAAGACCCGTTTTTGTTATTAATTAAGTACAGCTAACGCGTTACGGTTCAAGTTCGCAGCAGATTTTATCCATTCGTGTACCATATAAGCCACTTCTGATGATAATAAATTTATAACTTTATAGGTATTTACACTTACTGTAGCTTCATAGCCATAGGCAAAACATAGCAGTGCATAAAATCTCAATCGGCAATTCCTGCCATTCCAAATCCCCGCAAAGCCTACATACATGGCCGGATGCGGATTTTGGCAACCTCTCTATTTCCACTCTACGTCAGCAGATATAGTACCAACGTAACAAGTTGGAAGTTGAAAAAGTGAAACCCGAATGCAAAATTTCACACTTCATGGCCTAGTAAGTATCTGTCTTATGAATCTTGTGTTAGGCAAGTTAGAGGAGGCAAACGAGGCTACATAGCGTTACAATGAAATAGATGTTTTATTTTTATTTTTTGTACGGAGGGGAAGTGCTTGGCCTTCATCTCACCTGGTTACAAGTTGAGATAAGGCCGAAGGTGGAGACGCACTTCACCCGGAATCCTCAATAAACTGAGGAACTGGCTATCTTACCTCTAATTGCCGGAACACAACATTTTTTTTAAATTGTTGTTATGGCGACAGAATTAGGCAAGATGGTGGTAGCTAGCCAGGCGGACTTAAACAAAGTCCTACCACCAAGCAAACCAAGCACAATATATTGTACTCCCCATGGGGATCGAACCCGGGACCTCTGGATCTGAAATCGGTGGGCTGAACCACTAGACCACAGAGGCGGTTAAAATGTTGTATGTACGTACATACAACAACATACACTTGAAAAACATTACCCTCCTGCTGAGGCAGCCTCCATTCCAGAGGTCGTGGACCCTGACACATGCTCTTACAGTGAAAATCGTCTTGAAGGCACAACCATATTCTACAACCACCTAGAATGAGAACATGTGCATACCATACGGCATTTTGTTCGCGTGGTGGATTGATTCAACAGGATCATCCTTAGGTAATCCGAATGCTTCTTTTGTACATTATTTGGTAATATTCGTGAATAAATATATCTATTTCTAATTATTATCTCCATCTGGATGATAAGGGCTTTCAAAAATATTTTTCATCCCACCATCTCGGAAAGAGTATTTTTACTATTCGATATCTGAGTGCAAAAGCCGTTTTTATCCGCTAGAGGTTAAAGTAAAATTGAATTTAGAACATCGTGTGCACTAAGTTTGTGAATTCAAAACATCAATAAACCTATTTACTTCTACCTCCATGGTGCCGAATTCATCATACAACCTTTTCTAATTTGTTAAAAACTCGAAATCAGAACTTTCTTGGTGTATTACTTGTAAAGGCATAGTAGGAGCCGTTACACTGAAAGAGCCTCAGTCAGATCCTTGGACTGGCCCTTCTACATCAAAAATGAGCCATTACCAAACACCTAACCATCGCCCTCTCATGCCAACATTTACGCCAAGGGAATCCGATGAATCGGTACAACTATTAAGTATGACAGATAGTTTACCGAAAAACAGTACACAAGTGACTAACACCAATATTACAGTACCAAACAAAAATATTACACTCAATTTAAATAACTGTAGCAACGTTACTTTCAAATTTTCTTAATAAGGTATACCTTAGTATTATTTTGTTATAATTTAAAGATTATTCTGAAATACTTACCTGTCATAATGTAGTAGTTAATACCTAAACTGAAATAAAAGTACCTATCTTGTGATTGTAAACGTTTTTTTTTGCATTTAGTCATTTCCTCGCTGAGGTGGAATGAAAAGTTACGTGTTGCACTCGAGTGCAAAGATTTTTCACCTCGTGCTCTTTTGATTCCCTCGCTAACGCTCAGGATTCTAATTTTGAATCACTCGCTGCGCTCGTGATTCAATTTTAGGATCCTTCGCTTGCTCGGTCATCAAAATAGAACACGCGATTAAAAAGCAACTTTGCACTCTTGTATAACAAATAACTATTATTATGCGCACTGCAAACATTTTTCAGCTTCTACCGTCTGTATTTCCCCTTTGTTATGACCTTAATGTCTTCAATTCAAGAAAAGAGTTAATAGGCTTTCTGGGTAGGCTCGCTCCATCGTTGAACTCACCGTTCCAGTAGGTCTACTACGAAAAACGAAACATGACGTATCCGTTGATGGATTGCACGTTTTTAAACACGACAGTTTCTTTTGATCCGACGTCGTTGGATTTTTATAGTGCAAGTTTAAAGGTCAAAGAGCTGATCCATTTTAATTAAATGAACGAAAAGAAGTTTCCGTCGCCGGATACCTCATTAATGTTCAGCAACTTGGATCAAGCTTTCAGTGGAGGTAGCCTCTACGGGTGGTCAACTCTAGCGCCTGATTAGAAACCTTTCACGTCCAAATTTGCTGTTTATTTTACCTATTCGTATAAACCGGAATTTCACCAGAGCGTATGATTTTCGCTTTGGTTTAAGGTAAAAATTATGTTTCAATCAACGGCAAAGACTGGTAGTGCTAGCCAACATTGCTCTCTATAGAGATTTGTATGCATTTCACATTTTACCACATGAATAAATCAGTTTTTGGTTGAGATGAGATATCGCCCGTTGATTTGGAAGCTAAAGCTTGAATAGGTACCTTACATGAGACATTATACTTCTGTCAAAATCTGTGTATCAGGGCTCATTACATGAATATCGAAAGAAAATAGTTTGGTCTTAAAACACATGCCGATGGTTTGAAACCATAATAAAATATAACTCCCAGTCATTCAAAAATATGCACTAAATTCATCATCATTATTTCGTATTAATGTACAAAATGTATGAAATTCGCCTTGTTACTTTCTATTCTTGATAACATTTTTTTAAGTCTATGGCCCAGGGGTTCGCCCACTGGTGTCAGATCCAGAATTCCCGGGTTTGATCCCCAGAGGGATACAATATTTTGCTTGGTCTGGATGGTGGTAGGACTTTGTTCAAGTCCGCCTGGCTAGCTACCACCATTACTTAAGTCTGTCACCATAGCAATAATTCTAAATGGTTGGGTTCCAAGATAGCCATGTTCCTCTGTTGAGTATTTTTACCGCCTCTGTGGTTTAGTGGTTCAACCCACCGATTTCAGACCCAGAGGTCCCAGGTTCGATCCCCACCTCCCAGGGGGGAGTACAATATTTTGCTTGATCTTGATGGTGGTAGGACTTTGGTCAAGTCCGCCTGGCTAGCTACCACCACTTTACCTAATTATGTCGCCATAATAACAAATTCAAAATATTTTTGTGTTCCGACATTTAGAGGTAAGATAGCCAGTTCCTCAGTTAGTTAAGGATTCCGGGTGAAATGCGCCTCCACTTTCGCCCTTATCTTAACTTGTAACCTTGTGAGAAAGTGCTGAAAGCGCTTCCCCGTAGTACAATAAAAAAAAACCTGTTGAAGTGTTCTTTTACCATCCTTATAAACTTGAAACCATGTGAGATGAAGGTCAAGCACTTCCCTGTCATATAAATTATATATAAATGTCAATTTTATTTTTCTTTCGTCTGTTGATTATGCATATAACACAAAGTACAAATAGAAAAAGAAAGGTGGGCAATAGAGTCCCAGACTGGAGAGGACCAAACGGGAAACCGTTTGCTCGATGGTTGCACGAGATGAAAAAGTCATCTGACTTCCCAAATTGGACAGAGGTGGCATAAGACCGCGACCAATGGAAACACTTGAAGGAGGTCTTTACCCGAGAAGGGTCTTTAATTTTAATATCCTATAATTAGTAGGTTAGGTACATGTATACATTCACATACTAATAAAATAAATATCGACATAGTTAAAACAATTGTAACTTATTTTTTATTTATCCTTTTGAGGTGGAGACCTTGGGTCCGTGGGGAGCCGGTGCCCTCCGGGTTTTCAAAAATCTTGCGGGGCTTTTGATTGAGGCGACACGTGACCAAAGGGCTGGCTCTTATTGAGGCCAGCGAATTAGCATAGCTATTCAGCGTGGCAATGCAGCCACTGGCTTGGGCTCACTTTCGTCTGTTACTGGTCTGGAACAGCTGAGTTACCGTTTGTAACGGTCCTGATTGATTTCTTTGTACATAGTAAGTTTGAATAATTGTACATTTTTTTATTTATACATATAATATTTATTTTCATGACTTTTTTTCGTAGGAATTCGTGTTCACGTTGCCACATAAATAGAGTAACTGGAAGCAACAACAGTATTGTATTCTCTTTGGCAATTACTAGCACAGCAGTAATTGGAGCTGGTTATTCGGTAACCTTTTATATATTAGATAAACATTGGTTGTGTGTATACGAGGAGGTATTTCACTTTAGGTACGTATTATGTAAGAACATTAAACATGCAGGTAGGTAAGTACAAAAATAACGGGCACATATAATCTCTACAGAGTTATTTAATAAGTAGAGACTTTACTGTATCTGACTGTACTTAACTATCATTTTGTACTGTGACAGAATAATACTAAAAATGATTTCAGTGATTCGACCGAATCGGACGAAAAATTTCGGTCGCATCCCGAATAACTCATTGGAGCGGACACTATGCGGATGCGAAGCGGCTCGAAGCATATGCGGGTCTTGTTCGAAGCGTGAGATCATGAAGGTAGATTTCATCCTTGTTTGTAAGTTTCAAGGTCAAGAGCCGACCCACTCTATATACTCACTCAATACTATGCTTGGTTTGGTTGGTGGTAGGACTTTGTTTAAGTCCGTCTGACTAGCTACCACCATCTTACCTAATTCAGTCGCCATAATACAATTCAAGATAGCCACTTCCTCAGTGTGTTGAGGATTCCGGGTGAAGTGCGCTTCCACCTTCAGCCTTGTCATAATTTGAAAAATTGGGTGAATTGAAAGGCCAAGTACGTCCCCGTTGTATTATAAAAAAAACGGGGCGCGTAAGTTCAACTAATGTTGAAAATGGTCGTATACAAGGCAAACATTTACATCAAACTTATAAATATTCTGATAGGATCATTACATTTTTGGTCGGAACGCTAAGCCCCGCAAACTTTTTAGGATATTTCATGGGATATAAGGATTCGTTTAAAAATTGTTCATAATAATTCAAAATGTTTTAAAACTTTTTTGGTAATCGAGAACAAAGTTAAAGCACGGCATATCCGAGACTCCGGCTTAATAGCAGACTCCGGCTTATTCATGAATAATAAAGAGGGGCTAAGAGGTCTGCATTAAATATCTGTGGCAGATAGTCTTTCTTGGATTTGGTTTGTATTTTTTTTTTTTGCAACGATTGATTCTTAAGACATACTTTGTTGGTATTGAGATATCCTGCAAAGTAAAACAGGAAACAAATCGATAGTATGAATGTGAAGGAATGAAGGAATTAGGAAGTTTCATACATCGTTGCCTTGGTTGAAAATTGAATAACGATCAAAACCAAAATCGAGACAAGCTCAATTTACGGGTCTATCTAAAATGGGTTAGAAATGGCGACAATTATTTTATTTGGCAATTGATTTTCATTCTCCTTATAGATGATTACCAAATCTAATAATTGGTTCAACTACAATACATTTTGTTCAATGAGTGAATTTTAATGTTTTGTGAAAAATATATGAATTAATATGTTTCGACAGTTATCTTTTAAAAACATTTTTAGATTTTTAAAGCACTTTTTATTTTTTTCATGTTAGTTGTTTTATTCTTCCTCGACAGTTTCCTTCTTTAAGCTTTAAAAGCTAAGAACAAACAAAAAATTGTGCCAAAATTTATGCCTTTATTTAATTTTCCTACATAAGTGAAATTGAAAAATTGGCACAAAATAACATCTTTATTTAAAGTATGAAAGAGATAATTATTGTTATCTCGGGCACGATTCCGTCTGGTACTGGTCTATAACAGATGTATTACCTATCAGACCGTTTGTAACGGTCCTTAGGTAACCTGACTGCTTCCTTCTTCCGTCCTTGGCTTTTTAATTCATTTGGACTCAGCGTTTATAAACATTCTCGAATTCAGTGTGCATTCTAGAATATGTTTGTAAACGCTAAAGCTTGAAATCAGCTGTGAGTGTCTATACGACTTCTGATTGTTTACGACATCCCTAAATAACAAAAAATTGTTAGCTAGATTTTATAGTAATAAAATCAAAAGGTACCTTCAGGGAAATCTCTTCCCGCAGTGTACATTTAATCCTTGCTATGTTTGTAACCTCAAAATAAAGAATATTCTTTATTTTTGAGATCAAAAATATAACCATTTTTATAAAAAAATATATCATCCGTAAAAAGGTAGGTACCGTTGTTCTGAGGGTAGGTATAATTCAGTATTCCTAAGTACACAAACACCCCTCGACACGATAGCGACGAGCGGTAATTTGCCGGAGAAGCCAGTCGACCACGAAGCTGCTAACCCGCTAATCGAAGGGCAACGGTTATCGGTTTAGCTAGAAATAAACAGGGTCACTGGAAACTACACCTGGGGCCTTCGATGAACACCAGAATCTCTCTCGCTGTATTGTCGTGGCGTAGCACTGCTACGGTAGCTAAACCACAGAATAACTAATAGTACTAACGGCTACACTCAGTGCTACGCCGGTATGATATGGCATGAGACTTATATTGGCAGGGCCAGGAGACAATGGGGTGAAATATCTTGCAAAAGCAAGGCTCGATAGCTTGAGTCACCGACGTGAAATTGCGTGTTTGTCGGTAGGAGCTTCAAGTAATTAATACCGTAAAAACAAACAGCTAAAACTTTTGTTTATTTTGTTTTGTTTGTTGTGCTAACAAAAAATATTTAAAATGCGCAAAAATTTGGAATCAGCTGCCAGCATCCGTTTTACTAGCAACGTACGACCCCTTTTACTTTCAAAAAGTGATTTAGTTTTCTGGAATTGCTCCATCGTCGACCACATTCTTGTCCAGGCCAGCCTCAAAGTCAAGAGTTGACTTTTTTTTTTTCTTATTTTTTATTGTACGACGGGGAAGTGCTTGGCCTTCATCTCACCTGATTTTCAAACTTAGAAGTAATTCCTTTACAAATTAATTTCAGATAAAATACTGACGCGGCTAAAGAATCAATCCGTAAGCCCGACTGAGAAATCTCACCAAGGTAAGGACAGCTACTTATTTATCTTTTACATATTAAATATTATTATTTATTACTGCAATCAGATCAATCTTGAGAAAAAAAAACATTTTGGAGGAGGCTCTGTCCAGCAATGGACATTTGGTTGTTGAACTTAACAGCTTGAAATAAAAGTATTCAATTCCAAAGAAACACGAATTAAATATTAAAACAAAATGTTGAAAAACATTATTTATCAGATATTATTTATTTACCTTGGCAAAATATAGTTAGTGGTTAGAAAATGAAATCGCTAATTTAATTTTTGCAGGCGCCCAAGACAAGATACCGAGACTGGTTCACTCTGGGAATTTCCCTGGAGCATACCTATCACGATTTCTGTGTGAAAACTTTTTTTCCACAACAATGAGTTTTTTATCGTTTGGTAACTTTGTGAATTTCAACGATGTTTATTTATTACTGCTATTGTTTTACTCTATTATGTAAGGTACTAAGGTACACTTATTAGCCCGTGCTTATTAATTTTCTGCGGGAAATTTAATCTACTTATTTGAGTTCATTACTTATTATATTTTGATTCAATTATCTCACACTAGGACATATATCTCCTCCAAATTTTGTAGTTTTAGCGGAGCCGTCTACGCCTATGGTTTAGAGAATTTTACAATCTACTTGAGATCATAATGCTAAAACATATTTAAATATTTCTTTAATTCTTTATTGAAGTCATAAAAAACAGAAAAGCTGTGTTCATATTAAAAACATAAAAACTGTGTAAATTTTTTTTATTCGACCTAGTGACGGAACAAGCAAGCATCCCACCTGATGTTAAATGAAACTTTTGCCTATAACTAAGCCTTACTGCGCAGGTCATATCTACAAAGACCTACGCTGCACTGCATTGCGCCCATTGACTTGAGGCATAAGGGTGCTAAGCCCCGTTTGCCCGTAATTTCATATTAATCATTTAACATTTTCATTTTCAACCGCCTCTGTGGTCTAGTGGTTCAACCCACCGATTTCAGATCCATAGGTCCCGGGTTCGATCCCCATGGGGAGTGTAATATATTGTGCTTGGTTTGGTTGGTGGTAGGACTTTGTTTAAGTCCGCCAGAACTACCACCATCTTACCTAATTCTGTCGCCATAATAATAATTCTAAAATTATTGTGTTCCGGCATTTAGAGGTAAGATAGCCAGTTCCTCAATTTGTTGAGGATTCCAGGTGAAGTGCGCCTCCACCTTCGGCTTTATCTCAACCTGTGTTAACCCTTGTAGAGTTTACACAACAAACCCTCAATCTCGATATTCTCGATCATATAGAGAGTTTGCAATGAAATTGATAGATATTAAGTATATTATACATATTTGACCTTGTTAACCTTAAGCAACCGATCTTACGTAGTAAATTCAAAGGAATCTCAAGCCGTTTGTCTGAAATAGGGCAATCCCTATTTGGGAATATCGCCTGACAGGTAAATCGTCGTGCAATCGGCCACTAAATAACGGGTGCGTCGTTGATCTACGCCGACACCTCGCTTTCCGATCCCGGCATTATTCACGGGATTCCCGACATTTTGGCCTAAAGAAGACAAAAAATATCAGAGGTACCAGTGGGCCGGTGGAAGCTGAAATTATACTATTTTGAATTCTAGAGGTATGAGAAAACAAGCCTCACACACAGAACAAATATTTGTGTGATATACAAAGTAGTTTTTTTTCTGTGTTTTGGTGTTTTATTGTATAATCAGTGTGTATTACTAAAATATATACGAGTAAGTATTATAATGTGATATATTTTATTTCTAATAATAATTTTACTCTGTCATTATACAAGCTTTGCTTATCTTAGGGCTAGAAGCACTGTGTGAAAATAATGTTTTCTGATATTTATTTATTTACTTATGGCATAATCTATCTTGAACACTTTTTAGATTGTTATTTTTTGGGGGGACGTAACCGATACCGTTAGTAATACTTCGTTGAATAATTTGTAAGCGTTGGAAAGTATCAGCAAATTTTGTTTTAGATCATTTTGATAAATTAACCTCTTTTTATTTTCATAAATTAATTTAATAGCCGGCATTGCTCATGAACATGCATTATGCACATATTAGAGATATGCCAGAATCTAAAAAAGATAATCAATAAATACACTTTGGACTTTAATTGCCGTGGGGGTCGCGGTTTCAGAATCGACTTCCAACTCAACCCAAAGAAAGCCGACAAGGGATCTCACCCGAAGAAAGGCAGCAGCTTGGTTCTGTGTATTACCTACACCTTTACTGTGATCACCAATCCTTCTCTGCCAAGCGTGGTGATTATGGCAAAACCCTCCAGCTTTGGGGTAGGCTCTGTCCAGTTATCTTATGTTATCTTATCTGTGATGTAGTATGGCGAGCAGGCAATAACTTTAATATGCTATTAAACAAGCATAACGATATTGATTTGTTCTGCTCTAGTGTAGAAACCGTGAGGCGGCGGCGTTGTGGAGACTTCTTCTCTGCGTGCCAACAATATTAGAGGCTAGTCAATTATTTAGATCTGTTTTATACAATGCTTATTTTTTATTTTTATCTATTGTGTTATATTGTATCCTGTCCAGTTCAAACTCTTTATTATCTATACTCTTTATATGAAAACCTTTAATTGGCCTTCTGTGTTATATTGTTGTGTTTATCTTATATTAATGTGCTGTTGGTTTTCCTTCAAATAAATAAATAAATGTAGCCTTACATAACTGATTTATTTGCTTACTTTAGGAAAATCACGCCGCAACGGTGACGCAACGTACCGTGTGTCATAGCTTCATAGCTCCAATGACTGTCAACACAGCACAAAGCGCGCAGCACAAGTTTCCAACCCGAAAGTTTCGTAACAACCTCCCGCTTGACTGTAAATCCGGCAGGTAACTTCTTGGACCGTGTAATCGTATTGTGTAAATGTAAACAGCCTACACAATAAATACGCTAAGCAAGGTAACCTGGCTAAATGTAAATAGATTTTATGAGGCCCTATCAGTGACGTATCAAAGGCCGAAAAAAAACAAATAAAATAACCGTCGGTATGAAAACTTACAAAATTAGTATTGACGGCCAATCTACCTTGAATTTAAGGAATAACTTAGGATTTTAAGTCATCACGTTACCGGTGACCAATTTATACTAACACAGAATAAAATAGGCAGTACCTTCTCAAACATGTTAAAGGTTTGATATATTTTACTCACGTATTAAACCGCCTCTGTGGTCTACTGGTTGGTCAACCCACCGATATCAGATCCAGAGGTCACGGGTTCGATCCCCGGGGGAGCAATATTGTGCTTGGTTTGGTTAGTGGTAGGACTTTGTTTAAGTCCGCCTGGCTAGCTACTGCCATCTTACCTAATTCTGTCGCCATAACAATAATTCTAAAATTGTTTTGTTCCGGCATTTAGAAGTAAGATAGCCAGTTCCTCAGTTTGTAGGGGATTCCGCCTCCACCTTCGGCCTTATCTTAACTTGTTACCAGATGAGGTGAAGGCCAAGCGCTTCCCCGTCGTACAATGAATAAATAAAAATATATGACTGGTGTACAACTATATAGCACACTGAATGCTGCCCTGTCCCGACCGCTAGAGGCATAAGTCGGGAGCAAATTCCTCGATTTGGTTTGGCTCGTGAATAAGCAACGAAGTCGTTTTTTGTAGGCGATGGTAATGTGTTTTTAGATACCGTAAGCTGAAACAAATACTGAATACCCAGGTGATAAAGGTATTATTACAAAGGGTCTTTTTGGTTACCCTTATTGAAGTCTTATCGTAGATTCAAACGTCTTTTCCTCTTTTGGTACAGGCATTTATTTCAGATTTTTGTTTGTACGTTTATTTATCAGGTTTTTTTCCTTTTTCATTGTGCCTGTGCAGAGGAATATGTCGTTGATAGTAGCACTTAAAAAAAAAATTCTCAATTTTTTTCTAATTACACAAGCAGCCCATTGGTGTCCACTGTTGGACAGAGCCTCGTCCAAATCTGAGGGTTTTGCCATAATCGCAGTGACGGTGTTATATTATACACAGAACGAAGCTGCTGCCTTTTTTTGTTGAGATCTCTTAATCTTATGCTTATACGACGTCTATAGAATGACTACCACGGCATTGGTGTCCACAGTTGGACAGAGCCTCGTCCGAATCTGGAGGGTTTTGCCATAATCACAGTAACGGTGTTATATTATACACAGAACGAAGCTGCTGCCTTTTTCTGTTGAGATCTCTTAATCTTATGCTTATACGACATCCATAGAATGACTGCCACGGCGAAACTATGATTTCTCGTTGGATATTGATTTTGGTCGGCTGTTTACTGTTGTTAAAATAAATTTAAACTTACTCAATAAACATTTTTGAACACGAAGACCGAAATTACAATAATGTACCTACTATGCATGTAATGTATATGTTAATTTGAAAGTCATGATATTTTTTAAATCACACCGATGGCTTGCGAAAGAGGGATAAAGGACCAATATTCCCAGAGTCATAATCATTACGTACTCATCCTATCATTATAAATGGATATAAGTAAAATTTAGGGCTTGAAACCTGCGTGGTGGACAAACCTCTGACTACACCCTTCATAGGATCCACTATCTGAGCCATAATCAGAGTTAGAATACTGAAGGGAAAAAATACTTTAACTTATCGGAAAAAAATCATGAAAATACTTACCGTATTAACACCAATAAACTACAATTACTAATATATTTATAGCTGTCTAGTCTGGTAAAAATAAAACTATCAGACAAAACTGTAGTACGGATAAAATTGGATAACTTAAAAAAAATATATGATACAGTGGGCTGTCATGTCGCTTAGAAGCGATATCTTCCGGAATCAGAAATCCATTTATTAAAACTTAGTACGAAGCAATTATCTATGCTGTTGCGACAACACTCAGACCCAATATCATTAAAAAAAAATCAAATGTGTTTTTGTTTGTTTGATATATTTTCACGACTATATAGGGCTATGGTTAAACGGAATTCAATAAATGATATTACAGGACATTAATTTTACACAGCGCCATCTAGTCCCAAAGTAAGCATAGCTTGTCGTATGCGAACTAGATTACTTATGTAATACTTAAATAGGTTTTTTTTTTGTAAATACATAGGTACTTATCATACAATACCATACACCCAAACCCAGAACAAACAATCAACGTACAAATGTTTGTCCTGAATGGGAATCGAACCCACAACCTACAGCGCAAAAGGCAGAGTTACTACCAACTGAGCTATGAATCTTGTCAAATAAAATTAGGATATGGTGTATTCCATGAGTAGCAGCATATGGGTAGATATCACATAGATGAATCCGCGGGCAGAAGCAAGTAGGGATTAAAGCAACTTTATAGTTTCTTTTTACAAAAGAACCTGACGTGGTTCGTTCAAAACTAAAAGTTCTCATAAAAACTTGTGATTACTGGAAGTATAAGTATCCGTTGAGGTATATAAGAACTTTATCACTTAGAGTTAAGAACTGGGAACTGTCTCACCCTTTATGAAGTGCAATCTTGAATGACACAAGGCTTTGCGCGTTTAGGGTTGACACATACAGAGATTTAGGTCCCAAACATTTTGTGTTTAATAAAATATATAATGATTAATAAACATCAAGAAAAGTACCTCCACAAACAATAATTAAGTCTTTTAGGAAGTTATTTACATATTTAAAATGATGTTACTGGTTGTCGTTGACTTTTCGTTGCCGTTACAAAATGATCCAATATAATCTAATTGAATTGACAGTAATTGATTCGTTTGTTGTTTTTTAAGTTTTTAGTTTCTTCAAACAAGACAGGAGACGTAACAGACATAAAATCGGTTATTTGCTCAATAACTGGTATTGAATAATAAAACATTATAAAATACATATTGTTTATTTTATGATAGCTGTATACCTAATTATTATTGTATAATACAGTTTATTGTATTATTCCTTTATTAGGTATGTTATTTCCAAATGTTGTATACTATATCCTTCTATTTAATCTTGTTTCTCTCTCGACCTAGGTTTGCTGGAAGAGAACTCTTTTGGGCCAAGCTCGCCTTTGCCATACTTTTTTAAAATTTATTGTATAAAATTATGCTTGTAGCTTATAAATATATGTTTGTGCAATAAAATGTAAATGTTAAATAAATAAATACATCGTTGACACCCCTAAAGAGAAATAAAAGTATGTAGGCTCACCAAAGAATGATGGCATGGTATGCACGACCTCGGATCGGCGAGAATTCCAAATCTTTTGTGCAACTTTGAACTGCATTCTATCTCACTATTGAAAAAAGTTTCAACTGTTGCTCGGGTAAAAATGTTGATGAGTTTACAGGAATTCAATGCAACCTTTTTATATGCAATGTTAAGCTTGAAGCTAGAGTTGTTGAAAACTGTTAATGTGTTGCTTGCATTAAATATATAATCACATAATTATTGTGAACAAAGTCAAAGTCAATGTGCTTTTATTAATTAAGAATTTTAAGGATCATTTTGAAACGTCAAATCTACCGCCTGTTCGGAATCGCGACCAGCACACAACGGTCATGATGATGAGATAAGATGATGATGATCATCATTGCTCATAGGCTATTATAATCATCATCATCTTACGAGATCCATCGCAGATCTAATTCTATTTTTTATTTGGAAGATGGGGGAGAAGTGCTCTACACTGACGTCCCGTTTTGTGATTTATTGCGAATTGCCCCCCGTTGAGCTAACTCTGACTGGCTGGGTCAGCCTAGCTAGCACAGCTCCGCAAAGTTGTTCCGTTCAACAGGACCTTGGACTCATTTACTCCTGAGTTCAGAATACAGCTGAGCTTTGGGACTGTGAACTACCCTAATCTATGATACATATTTTTTATTCTTTGACGTAGAAGAATGGGGCGTGGTTTTAGTTATGTTTGTGTCAACAAAAATGTAAAGACCAATATTTTTAATTCGTAAGGTGAGTTGACAAAAAAGGAAAAAACAAACAGAGGTATGTTTATTTCCTTTTTTATCACCATGTCAGGACTAAGCGGCTAAACGGATTTGAATGAAATTTGTCATAATTATGTAAATATATAGATGCATACCTATTGGAAAATTTCATTAAAATACGTTGGGTACCATTTATGCTACTATCTGCTCTAGATATGAAGGCGAAGCCACAAAAGCAAGTAATATATAAAACAACCATCTTTTCTGCTTTACCTTCATAAATAACGAACTTACCCCAGGCAGTTACTCTAGAGCAATGTTACCAAAAAAAAAAACATTAAACTTCTTAGGATTACAGATGCTGGCCTGAATCTGAAGATTGACTGAAAGTTTCATCGAAATCGGTCCAGCCATTTTGGAGCCTACAGGAAACATACATACAATACATACAAATTCGATATGAGCGTACTTTTACATATTAAATACATAATGAAACACACACATAATGAAACTTTAGACAGCCGCTCCAAAATTACACTATCTGGTTTGAAATTGAGTAGGATATTGACAAAATCAATCACGCGCGATGTTGAACTTGGAAATTGAATTATATATTAGTGAAACTAATCCTGACAGTAAGAGGCTGGTAAGCCACCGTAACCACCAATCAAGTGTCTCATAGGATGTACCTTGTTTGTGATATGGAATTAGAAAACTATAGCTATGGAAAGTAAGTAATGGTAATTTCAATTTTAGTTTACATTTTATTGAGCAACGCGTGAAACACGGGTTGGATCCTAGGATGGAATCATCGTGGCAGATATCGTAACGCGGGCGCGTTAAGGCACGATTGGTCATAGTGAATAAGATCACTGCTATTCAGCGTGGCAATAAGCCAGTACCATTTTTTCACAGGAATATTGATGAGTTTAGTAAAAGAAGTGATATACACAGTGTTAATAATAGAAATAAAAGCAAACTTGAGATGTCTAGGTATCGCTTAGGAAAAGTAAATAATTCATTTTTAGGAATCTGTGTACGATTCGAAAATAAGCTTCCTCAAAGCGCGTTCAAACTTTCTGCTGGTAAATTAAAATTTTATCTAAAGAATGATTTAATTTAACGAGCCTTCTACAAAATAAGTGACTATATCGACGACAACGCGTGGCCCGATGTTGCTATACCAGATGATAGCTAAATGGTGATTTCTAAACGTTAAAAACTGCCCATTATATATTTAGGTGGTAATAAATGATTTGAGATGTTTATGAAGTATTTAGGTTTCTGACGTTTTATAATAGTAACAATAATATATTTTTATTTCAAACAACACTGGATTGGCACATACCTTTAAAACTAATTTACAAACTATAGTTATAAAATAACAAAAACTGGGACTGGGTGAAAACAAGTATCGAGAGTGATTAATGAAGGAAATATCTTCCTTCATTATAATGTTATTTAAATTATTAAAAACTCTGTAAGTATACCAACATTTTGAATAGGTTATTAAAAAAAATATCAAGAGGTTCTTGCCTTCCTCCTTGTGTGCTGGTCGCGATTCCAAACAGGCGGTAGATTTGACGTTTCAAAGTGATCCTTTGAAAAAAATCTTATTTCAATAAAAAAAAACGCATAAATATCCTTAGGTTCCGACTGATTTTCTCGTAAATAGTTAGTTGTACATATAGTTTGAATAAATATCTAATTTTAATTAAATTTTCATCCAAACCAGGTTGTTGCCTCTCAAGATTTTTTATCTAAAATTCTGGGTACTATTTCATTCCAAATATACAGTTATTGCGCCGGTGCGTTAGATATATAGCGAGGGCGTGAGAGTTCTATACTGAGAGATTGCTTTTGTAACATATTTTTATGGAAAAATATCACTGGCCTCAATAAGGCTGGCCTTTAGCTATGCGTCAATATGTAGTTTTGTTTTCAGAATTTCAAAGTACAAATAATTAAGGTTTAGTATTTTGCCTATTGTGGTAGTAGAAGTGATTTAGCTGATAGCTCATCGGAGATTCTTAGCACTTGCCCCGTCTTACCGTACCAAAATGGCCAAAATGTTCAAGGTTTAATTCTAAGTTACTTTGCTTATCATTATACTTTCGAAATTATATTTTCTACATGGAAAATACTCTCCTTATATCAAGCATTTTTTTTTGCGATTTTATTTTCCTTTCATTCATTTTTTTTTTAGTTTTAGTATTCATTTTTCATATTTTCATGTTTAACATTTCTTCATCGTCTTCTGTAAGTCTCTGTATCCACTTATTATGTTGTACGTATTGTTTTCCGTTCAGTTCACCCTTTTATGTGTCTTTAAAAATGATAATGTTTTTCATTTGATGTTTTAATATGGCTTATAATTTTTAAATGTGCTGTTGGTTTTTTTTACAAATCAATTAACTAAAGAAAAAACCAACAGATGTAATTGATAACCATAAAAAAACTAAGGTAATGTAACATAATATGCCGTGGATATTTTCATAACGACATTACACAATCTTAGAACAAAACGTTGGATGTCAGTCAGACACTCATCTACACGATGTTATTTTTATATACATGAAGAAGATAAAATACAGGAAGTAATATAATAAATTGCATAAAAAAAGGTCCAAACGGTACGGGGTTTAACCTGACCAACTACTTTATACCCCGTAACGATATTGAACCCTTCTTATTAGTCAAATAAGGGTTTGAATCCAAGGGCGGATAGCTATATCTCTTTTATTGAATTACGTTCATCTAGAATAAGCGTGTTATGCTTTTAAATTCTATTATTTAAGCATACAGACATCTCGGAATTCATATTTATTTTTTTTGTCCTTGTTAAAATTAAGAGGCTTGTTGTAGTTAATTCATGTGTGGTTTTAGTTTTGTACAAATAAGTAAATATAGTATAGCTTGTATATGGGAACTAGAATGGAAAATAGATTACTTGTATTTACAAAAAAAATATCAAACCAGCCTGCTAGTGGCAGTAATAATGCCACAAACCCTTCAGATTCAGTAGAAGCTCATTCATTAGGTACTTTAATACAAACACAAACACTCCATATGAATTTGCCTAACTAATCTGCCTAAGTGCCTAAAACAGTTCGCTATAAAGGACCGTAAGCAATTGTCTGCGCACAAGATACATTTTTACTTTGAGTTAATACCATGAATCAAAAGCATGTATCGTATATTGAATACATTAAGATGGTATATACCTATATACCATCTTAATATGTAATTAACTTAATATATGGTATACCCTCCTGGTTCTATCAGTACTACAACTGGAAGAGATACCATGCGCCCACATCATCACATCCACAGCCCTTGAGGGTCCACTGCTGGGCCTCCTCCAAAGCTTGAGGGTTTTTGTCATAATCACCACGCGTGGCCGGCGGATTGGTGATCGCAGTAAAGGTGTAGACAATATTCAGCACGAAGCTGCTGCCCTTCTTCTGGTGAGATCCCTTAGTCGACTTCTACGCATCCATGAGCAAAGTTGGAGGTGTCGATTCTTAAGCTGCGATCTCCTCTATACCTATACCTACAATAATATTAATTAGTTCATAATTAATTATTTTTTATGAATTGTATGGTATTGTCCACGGGCTAGTAAGATAAATGTTATATGAGTAATTGTCAGAACACGACGCAAAGCGGAGGTCTTATTATATTATATTTAGTTTAGCTGTCTCGCCGTGGCATAATAATTTTAGAAATAAGAGACAGAGTAAGAAATTCTACACAATAATATAATAATTTCAAATCCCAGCTCTGAATCCCAACAGTTTCAGCGAACAAACACGAGACAATTAGCGTTGTAATTTTAATGATAATTTAATGCGCGTTTGAGACTGAAGCAATACAACGTCCCGTATCTAATACTTTGATTTCGTAAATCTAGATTGAGACAAACGTATTTTGCTAATTAAATACGATGTTAGAACAGAGTTTAGAGAAAATCTGTTCTCCTTTGTGTTGATTTTGTTAAATGTTATCCTAGAACCAGATGTATATTTTGTCTGAATCGATGGTGAAGTGCAGCGTAGAATGGTTCAATGGACATTGCATGGTATAAATTAATAAATCTATTTCACAAACAACTAAAAATTATATGTACAGTTAAACGTTAAATTAAATTTTACGTGATGATGGTAAGCGGCCCGACGGTATGACTCTTGTCCCTTGGGAAATGGGTAGGCCTTTGGTGTGGGACGCTACCTGCGTCGACACCCTAGCGCCATCTCATCTGCCTGGGACATCAGTTAGGGCTGGTGCGGCGGCTGATTCGGCTGAGGATCACAAAAGGCGCAAATATAGTGGTCTCGACAGAGCTTACCTATTTGAGCCTTTTGGGGTGGAGACCTTGGGTCCGAGGGGAGCCGGTGTCCTTCGGGTTTTCAAAAATCTTGCGGGGCTTTTGATTGAGGCGACACGTGACCCAAGGGCTGGCTCTTATTTAGGCCAGCGAATTAGCATAGCTATTCAGCATGGTAATGCAGCCAGTGTCTTGGGCACGCTTCCGTCTGGTACTGGTCTGGAAAAGTTGAGTTACCTATAGGCCGTTTGTAACGGTCCTTAGGTAATCTGACTGATTCCTTTGTACATAGTTAGTTTAATTATACTTTTTATTGAATAAATATAATTAAACTAAATGTATATGGAAAGCAGTTGAATTACCTAAAGACTGTTGCAAACGGTCTTTAAATGACTCAACTGTTCCAGAACAGTACCAGACGGAAGCGTGCCGAAGACACTGGTTGCATTAGTATATAGCTACGCTATTTCGATGGACTAAACTAGAGGATTTTTGTAAGATTGGTGATCATCGGCTCCCCACGGACCCAAGGTCTCGGCCCCAAAAGGTTTAAACAGGTAAGCTCGAACCACTATATTTGAGACTTTGGTGATTGTCGGACGAAATTAAAACAAAATTGTTTATACATAGATCATTATAAAAAAATATTGTAGTAGTATCAATTTCAACACTTAAAACTAAGTCGAGCCCTTAACTGTGATATAAATAGTTTATCAATAAGTTTTTTTAGCAAACAAATAAAAATGTTAACTTAAGGGATATACTTAAGACATACTTAAAATATCCAATCTTTGAACAAGGTTTTTAAAGAAACGAACATTCTTCAAACATTGTATCTTTATGCTAAAAAGGTCAGCTAAAGCTAATATCAAGCACACAAAGCATTCTTCATTGTCGTTTTAAATCCAATAACATCTAAATTGTAATAAAACGGCGGCTGGGTCTCCATCGCTCGCTAGCTAAGAGTCCACGTCATGCATTGCAAATTCAAAAATATGCTATAATGCATTTTAAAGAAACACAACTAAAAACGACGCAAATCTAAGCTAACTTGCAAATAAGTAACCACAAAGGGAAGCTACTCACACAAGTCATAAAAGTGATAAAAGTTACCTCAATAAATAAGTATATAAATACTTTGTTGTTATTAATAAGTAGCTATATAAATTAATGTTTATTTTAGTACACCGCTTTATCTGCTCGTGGCAATCCTTTCCATCCAAATGTTGACTGGAAGAGATTGCGTTTAACGATAAGGCCGCTCATTGTACCTAATTTAAGTGTTTTACTTACTTTTTTGTTTATTTTTGTTTTTTTGGTGTACAATAAAGAGTTTATCTATCTATCTATCAATGTTTAAATTGCTACGACAAATGTTTTTTCCCGGGTGGTAAACCAGCCCACCACCTGCAGAGTAGAAGGCTGCGCTACTTACTTCCAGCTCAGCTGTGAGGCCATTATTATACATTCAAAAAATATGTACATACAATAGGCGGTCATATCGCTAAGAAGCCATTTCGTCCAGACAATCTTCGAATGGAGATGATTTTGTGAATAAAGATATTGGTGTATGTTTATCTTCAAAAATACCGCACAGCCTCGAGACGAAAGACTGCAATCAGTGCTATTTAGTATTTATTACCAAAGATGACCTATGCTGCGATCCGAGACATGTCGGTGACTACTTATAGTCACCTATACTGTAGTCTATAATGTAATATACATGTTAGTCTATAAGTATACTTATAGTATACTTATAGACTACTTATAGTAAAAGGTTTAAACCTCTTAAATAAGTTCAAAATATTATGCTTTTTAAATTTTTGGGAGCTCAAGACGAGCCGTGCTTGGAGTTTAACTAACTGTCTAAGATCTCCAAGTTTGTATCAAATGCATACCAAGCTGTGATATTGCATTTTCATGATTATTTTCTTAGTCTTGTGACGTTTTTTTTTAGTGTAAACGAATACGATTTCCACCAAATAGCCCAAAGGGATACACGTATTCCATGTACAAAATGTTACTTGTTATGCGGATGGTGCTACGCCGTAGCACCTCGTAGTTATTCGTAGCACTTCGTAGCGCAGCTTTCAAGACTCCTAAAATCGAAGGGTTCGAATATCATAATGGAAATTGTCCTTCCATAAACGGGTATATCTGGTTATATATAATTTTCACGACCTTTTCACAATCCAGGCATACCCGAGTTTCTATCTATCAATGAGAAAGAGATCAAGAAACTTCGCAAAAAAGTACCGCTACCGGTACATTAAAAGTCACAAAGTAGTCGTGGATTCCTTTACTTTTTGTCGGCTGTAGACTGTTCAACTCGAACTCAAGCGTTAGTTTGAAACAAGTACGCATGACCTCTTTGATATAAGGTCATGATATTCATCCTTGTTTTACTTGATGTGCCACTGCCAAATACCAAATTTCTAATTGCGAGAAGACTAATAAAACGGCTATGAATTGGAAACTTCTTCATGTCCTGATGGTCTCAGATTTAGCCATATAAATAAATATTAATATTTGTTATTTCGTATTTCGTGTACCTACATTTAAACTAACTATTTACAAGGGCAGTCGGGACCTTAGGAGCGTTACGAACTGTCTATAGGTAGCTCAACTGTTCCAGACCAGTACCAGACGTAACGTGCTACGTTGAATAGCAATGCTAATTTGCTAGCCTAAATTTGAGCCAGCCATTTCACGCCAGCCAGGTCACGTGTCGCCTCAAATGCACGCAAAATGTTGACTCCCCACGAACCCAGTCTCGACCCCAAAAGGCCCAAATAGGCATGTCGAGACCACTTGTGATCCTTGGCCGAATCAGCCACCGCATCAGCCCGAAAGGGTGTCAACGAAGGTAGCGTCCCACACCAAAGGCCCATTTCTCATTTCTCAGGCAAAAGTGACATACCACCGCGAGCCGGGCCGCTTACCATCATCACATTACAAATTGTATTGTATAGTTTTAATTATGTATAATTAAAACTATAATATATGATATATATTTGGATACTACCAAAAAATAGTAGAGAATATTTTAAGCGTAATAATTTCCAAATTATCAAACCTATTCGTAGCACGTTGTTGTTTTCTAATTGCGTTGAGCTACTCGTAATGTTGATTGCTTTCACTCGGCCTGTCCTAAATAAACTATGGAAGTTGAGATTACCGCGTGTATGATTGTGTAGAGTTTGCGCACCTGTTTTGAACCAACATTGACCATTTTCGGCAGCGAAACGATCGCCTTTTTAGTATTATAACCCTCTTATTTGTACATATTTTATGTAGATAATTATGTTTTAAAAACTAAAAAAAAAACCGACTTCAACGAAAAATATGATACAATTTCGTTTAAGTATCTGGATGACGTATTTTTTCCAATAATTTTGATGATAGATGGACGGACAAACACACAAACAGACAGACGCGTGATCCTTTAAGGGAACCGTTTTTTCCTTACTTTTGAGGTATTACCTCAAAAGTACCCAAAAACACCCTTAAAATACCCAAATCGCAAAAATTTGCCTATAAAATTTTAAGTATTCCCTCGATTTTTCTCTCGACCTCGACCTGATGACGATGGGACTATCTGTGATGTATACCCATTCAAACAAAGAAAAAAAAACAAATCGGTCCAGGCGTCTTCGGGCAATCGGGGAACATACAAAAAAAAGATTCCGACAAATAAAGAACCTCCTCCATTTTTTGAAGTCGGTTAAAAAGGCTTATTAACAAGAACATAATAAACAAAATCGTAATCATAAGTTTTTTTTATAAGATTTATAAACATACTTGATTGTAAGGCTTGCCTGGGATGAATAGTTTTGCAAAAAGCAAGCCATTTTTCCAGAAGAGAGGAGATTTTCCTAGAAACAAGCATCCGCTCAGTTAGAAGTAGGTCTGCCTTCTTTGCTTTTGGTTTAGGGTCAACTGACTACAAACCGCGACAAACTTTTGTGAGATAAATATAGATGATGTCTGTTTGGGTGTTGTATTGTATGATAAGTATGTATTTACAAAAAAAAGGGAAAAGTATTCTAGCTCCTATATTACATGTTTTTTTTCTTTTGGTCCATTTTCGTAACCGAGATTTCATAACCAGCTACTATAATGGAGTTTAACTCTTCTTTTTTTTCATTTTTTTAGCTAAGTTTCGCAACCATCTACGAACATGGAAATAATATGGGAGCTAGAATACTTTTTTGTATTATATTAGCAATGGCCAACGATTCCGTTGCTCTCCTAAAAGTTTGATTATTTTATAAACTCTCTAACTCCTCCTGATCTCAGTAGCTCGGCAGATAGATGGAGGAGATGAATTGGTTCCCATAGCCATGATTGTTTCTTCTCGGACTTTTGTTTCAGCTTATTCAATTGTTTTTAATGTTTAAAGTAAATGATTGAAAACAATTTATTCACTCATTAAACTGTATGAGGATTTTGGCACGGATGTTGCTTACTTAAATAAACATATTTGCGTAAAGTGTAGGTTATGAATATTGTAATTATTCGCAATGTGCCCTGGAATTGTTGGCTTTATATTCACGACTTATTGCCGAAGGGTGTCTAACCCTATGCCAAAAATTGAGTAGGTACACCATACTTGTGCGAACAGTTAAATAAAACAACAGAACAAATGTAAACACACTCCTAGGCTCGCATTGAGTCAACCTTGGGCAGAACTGAGAGCGCCAAAAAGTGGAAGTGGAAGCTCCCATTTCTTTCGTCTTTCTTCTTTCTTCTTTTCTACTTCCCAATTGTTTTGACACGGGAGCGTAGTAAGTTTCGGTTCTGCCCAAGGTTGTTCTAATTCGAGTCTAGTAGGAGTTAAGGTACAACTTTATTCCCAGTAAATAGAGATCATGTTATTGTAGCAATCAACTTATCTGAGTTAAATAATTAAATATTACCTACTAGATATTCGACCAATACCATCTAGCTTCAAACTAAGCAAAGCTTGTAATATGGTAACTAGAACAAGGATAATTTTATTTACCTTCTTTTATTTCATCCATCTTCTTTATGTTTTTTGTTAAAACATACAAATGATACAATATTACACGCAATGACGAAACAAACATCTATAATTCATCACGCATATTTTTCTCGCTTGGAATTCGAACCCACAGCCTACAGCGCAGAAGGCAGAGGTACTACCAACTGAGTTGTATCGTTGAGCTTGAATGTACCACGATAAATTTGAAAGTAGCTCAGTTTGTTTGTTATGTACCTTTTCACGTATGAACAACTGTAAGGATCGTAATGAAATTCGACATGAATGTATGCCACATTTGCTCCTTTTTACCCGGGTACTACGCAGGCAAAACCGTACTGGCTGAGAGTTTACCGTGCTTTTTAACCGGCTCTGCGTTCTAGTGGTTTGCCCACCGGCGTCAGAACCAGAAGTCCCAGGTTCACCAGGAGAGTACAAAATTTTGCTTAGTTAGGTTGGTGGTATGACTTTGTTGAAAACCGTCTGGCTGTAGCTAGCCAGACGGTTTTCAACCGTCTTACATACGTCTGTCACCATAACAAAAAATCTTAAAATTGCTGTGTTAGAGGTAAAATAGCCAGGTCGGTGGATACCGGGTGAAGTACGCTTCAACCTTCGGTCTTATCATAACTTGAAAATCAGGTGAGATGTAGACCAAGCAACTCATTTGTACTGTAGCTCCACTGGTTCCCGGAGAGGGCGTCGTATATCGAGTCCAAGACCCGTCGTACAATAAAAAAAACGATAGTATGATGCCATTTTTGCAACTTTTTACCCGGGTACTACGCAGGCAAAGCCGTTTATTGGCTGCGAGTTTACCAAGCTATCTCAGTAAAACAAATTTTCATATGCTCAATTATAACGTCTACATATGTATACGTTCATAATCACGTTTTAAAAACTAAAAAGAAAACCGACTTCAATGAAGAATATATCATATTCTTCATTGAAGTCGGTTTACCTAGATGACGTATTTTTTTCCAATTATTTTGATGACAGATGGGCGGATAGCCAAACAGACAGACGCGTGCATATGGGGTCTTTTTTTCTTTATTTTTGAGGTAATACACCCTAAAAATACCCAAATCGCTTCAAGTGTGCCTATAATATTTGAAGAGTTCCTTCGATTTCTCCAGGATCTTAGCATCTAAATGATCCTGATCTGATGACAAATGGAACCACCTGTGAAGTATATACCCTTACAAACAAAAAAATAATTTTCTAAATCGGTCCAGGCTTATTTGAGTAATCGGGGAGCATACGAAAAAAAAAAGATTCCGATGAATTGAGAACTGAGAAACCTCCTCCTTTTTTTTAAAGTCGTTTAAGTTGTTAAAGTTCGTTAAAAGGGCAAAAACACCAAATCCTTAGTTTATTGGTTTAGTACACGACGTAAGGATGTAGGCGGCGTTCACACATTCGGCCATCTGTCACAGTGACATGTTATTCTTGCCAGCTGGCATGCTTAGTTTTAGGTACGTGTTTTGTGAAAATAGCACTATTCATACTTTGTCAAAATTTAAGGGTAACTTTATCCTGGTAACTTGGTAACTTGAATACGGTGAGGAAAGAGATAAATCTATAAAGCCAAGAGTTTGGCGGGCCCGTAGTAAACTTTTGATGTTCGCTCATTGTAAGGAATTAACCCTGTCATTGGCTTATTCCGTCTAAGTACATAAAATACGGCTAAACGATGTATTTGAGATGTCTGGATTTTATTAGTTGTTTTATGGCTCATTCTATTCGCAAATCCGTGGCGTGCTAAATTTGGCGTTGTATTGAACGGTAACCAAATGTTGCTACATTTCCCTGAAGTACTTTAGAAGTACCTCTGCGGATGGAACATTATTTTGGAAATTCATAAGGTATTGTTTTAGAGCATTTTTGTAGCTTTTAACCAGTTTAAATACTTTTTAATTTACCACTAAAAATATTCCGCATATTAGTATTTATACAAACAAATTAACCTCTCTCCCAAACGTCATTCATCAACGAACACTATGATTATGGCTACAGTCTGACTGAGGCCTGAGTCGTAATGATAAATCCACTTTTCTTTGGCGTTAACGGCACGCTAATGGTCAGTCATCATCAGTTTTATTGAAATCATTAAATGTATTTTTATATCCGTAATCTAGTTCCCATATTACAAGCTATGCTAAGTTTGGGACTAGATGGCGCTTTGTGAATGTGTATACTGTAATAATGATGTAATAATTTATATAATCTTTAAGATGATATATATTCACCAAAGTGAACTTGATATAATATTAAATTTCTTGTAAATCATAAGGTCGCAGCATCTACACTAAGTCGTTTAATTTATAAAATATTCCGAATTAAAGTCTATTCATCTTTTGTGTAGCAATGTGCAATAATTTAACACACAAGCAGGGTAGGTGTCTCCATTTCCAGTACTCATTACAGTGGTAATACTGAGACAACATTTTTTTCTTGATACAGTCTCACTTTACCAGTTTGAATTAAAAATCAAAGTATTTCTGGGTGTAAAAATCAAACAACCTATTGACGTACTCATACTTCAGTCAGCTGTGAACATTAGTCCGGTCGATACGTATCGCTTGTTAGTCTTGTCTTATATATTGTAAACATTTTTGGATCGTAAGATGCAGTGTGCAGCGTGCGGTGTAAGTTTTAACGATGGAGTGCCATGCAGTATTTGCCGAAAACATCTGGATTACAGCTGTGCTCAAATATCCGAAACCGGGTGGAGAAAGTTGGGCGTAGATAGAAGAAACGCCTGGAAGGAAAAGGAAAAGGAAACTCCTCTTGCAGGGGCCTCTCTCCCATGCTAGCTGCCTCTCCAGTACCGGCCGCTTCGCCGGTGCCAGCTCAGTTCGATGAGATCATCAAAGAGATTCGCGACATCAAGCGCCATCTCGTCGGTCTGCCGACGGTGATGGATGATGTCAAATCGATCAAGAACGAACTGACAGACCTCAAAACGAGCTGCGACTTCATGGGAACTCGTCTTGACGACTTTGCTTCGAAGATTGCTGATATGGAGGCCAGGGTCACCAAAACTGAAGGCATGCAAATTACCATAGAGAACCACACCCTAGAGAAGGACGTCGCTGAAATGAAGATTCAACTGTTGGCTGCCGACCAGAGGTCCCGTCTCAATAACGTGGAGATCAAGTTCCGGTGCGAAAATACGAAAAACTTTTCCTGATCGTCGAAGCTATAAGGCAAGGAAATTGATTTCAGTTTCTCAAGAACTCAAATAAACTATTTGTACAGAGTCCCAGTAAGTGGTTCCAGTGATAAAACTTTAATTGTAAGCTTCATAAACCGATACGTCATAGAGGAGTTCGTCACAGCACCGGACATCGGGTTTCGTGAATCCGTTTGTCGCATCTACATCAATGACCATCTCAACGCGGAGTCCAAGGCCTTGCGATAACGAAGACCTTAGCGAATGACAAGGGCCTTAAGTACGTCTGGGTGAAGTTCGGTAAAATCCATGTCCGTAAGAACGATACTTCTAAGGTGTTCATAATCAGTCGGGAAAATGATTTAAACAAAATAGCCTAATGTGTCGTTACGCTAAACTATTATTCTCTTTCCCAGATATTGGCTTGCATAAAATTACTGTTTTTGTTTTCCCAATATGTTATTTCGCTTTTTTTATAGTTATTTTACTAATATATTTTTTAGGTTTACACTTTTATATAGACACCGCACTTAAACAAAGTAACAAAATGTTTCTAACTCCTTCCTCATTTTACTTCGTTCGTAATTTTTTACGATATAAATAGTCTTATTTTAGCTATTACATGTCACTTGCTTTGTTGCTTGGTAACATGCTTTTTGATCACTGGTACATATATATTGTTATGAATATTACATTTATGTCTGGACACTTGGAACATATCAATGAACTGTACTATCAGGTTAGGTTTGAATGTTTTTAATGTGTTTTGTGTGTATGAGTAGGGACCAATAATGTTAACTGTTAACTGTTAATTCCAAAAAAATTGTTAATTCGGTATGACTCTTGTCCCTTGGGAAATGTGTAGGTCATTGGTGTGGGACGCTACCATGCCTGCGTCGACACCCTAGCACCATCTCATCTGCCTGGGACATCAGTTAGCTGATTCGGCCGAGGATCACAAAAGGCGCAAATATAGTGGTCTCGACTTTACCTATTTGAGCCTTTTGGGGTGGAGACCTTGGGTTCATGGGGAGCCGGTGCCCTCCGCGTTTTCAAAAATTTTGCGCAGCTTTCTTTTGAGGCGACACGTGACTATAGGGCTGGCTGTTATTTAGGCCAGCGAATTAGCATAGCTATTCACCGTGGCAATGCAGCCAGTGTCTTGGGCACGCTTCCGTCTGGTACTGGTCTGGAACACTTGAGTTACTTATAGGCCGTTTGTAACGGTGCTTAGGTAATCTGACTGATTCCTTTGTACATAGTTAGTTAGTTTAATTGTACATTTTATTGGCTATTCTGTAAATACTGACACCTCACATTAATACTCAAATATAATTTCACAGGTACAATACATTCGTTAGATATTCCTGGGAAGCCGTTCGACGTCGTATTCGTCGTAAAATATATCTCCAAAAATCTAGCAGCCATTTGCCACTTCCTTTCACAAATCACACAACAACGGAATCCCACAACAGGAAGGGACTAAAGGTAGACGGTCGCTTAAATTGCCTAAGTCCAGGCAATTTTGATATCACGGCCCCATTAAGAAAATGAAATGATACAAGCGATACGTATAAAGCATTGCTATTGCTATTCAGCGCGGCGATGCAGCCACAACCAGTGTCTTGGCACCTTTCCGTTTGAGACAAGTCTCTGGTTCGATGCCCAGGGTACAAATTTATGCAGGTTTGGTTGGTTGTAGGTTTACACCTTTACCTTACACCTTTTTGTCTTAGTACGCCAGAACAACAATTCAACTGGTCAGAATTAACGTGAGGAGTAAACCGTTTCAAGAATGTTTGTTGAAAACATGAATTTATCGGACTCGGATGAAACGTCAACCGTTGGAATCCTGATGAGATCCTGTTATCAGAGCCTGAAATAATTAACTTACGCTAAAAAGCTTGAACTACTCTTTTCTAGCTTCGATATACGATATCAGTCCTAGTACTAGTACCTATCATCAAGGAGTGGCGGGCATCGGGACGTGTTATCCCACGAGCCTCGCGCTTACTGAAGTGGCATTCTCTGGGAATATATTTGGCATTGAGTGGAACTAACCCGTTCAGTTCACTCATAATGTAAGTTAAACCGGTTACAAATAATAATACTCTACCCGAGTTTATTGGGACGTGGTTTTCCACAAGCCTCACGCCTACTCAAGAACTTCAGTGTACTCATTACGAAAGTTAAACCGGTTACAAATAACAATACTCTACACGAGTATATTGGGACGTGGTTTCCCACGAGCTTCGTGCCCACTCAAGTAGTTCAGTTCACAAGGCTTGCGCTTACTTAAGTAGTTAAATTCACTATTAACGGAAGTTGAACCATCTATGAATAATAATACTCTACTCGAGTTTATTGGGACGTGGTATCCCACAAGCCTCGCGCTCTCTCAATTGGTTCAGTTCACTCATTACGTAATGTAAACCGGTTACGAATAATAATACTCTACTCGAGTTTATTGGGATGTAGGTTCCTACATGCCTCGCGCTTACTCAAGTATTTTAGTTCACTCAGTACGTAAGTTAAACTGGTTACGAATGATAATACTCTACTCGAGTTTATTGAGACGTGCTTTCCCACGAGCTTCGTGCCCACTCAAGTAGTTCAGTTCGCTCTTAACGTAAGTTAAACAAGTTACGAATGATAATACTCTACTCGAGTTTATTGTTTTGAAATTTGGAGCCACCTGACACCCGCGAAGCCTTCGCATACATGAATACAAGCCGCTCCTACATATATTCATATTTGATAGAATTAGAATGATACTGTATTATTCCCACTGCCTTTTTAAAGGTAAATGGAAATTAGAAACCGTAAAAATAGGGTGTGTACGGGACATGTGTATTAAATAATTTAGATTTATGGAACAATTTTAAGTTAGAACAATTTTAAGTTATTCCAAAACCATTCAAAATTTTTATTGAGCTACAGATAACAGAACATATAGAGCTTTATCTCTGGAAAGTAGATTTTTTGTCCAGACATACTACTATCTGTCAGTTAATTCATCATCATCATCATCAAAGCGCGAAAAGGATTAGCAGGACACAGATCTTCCTTAAAGCGTGCAATAGTCTGTGCGATATTCACCAAGCGTATTGAAACCGCCTCTGTGGTCTAGTGGTTCAACCCACCGATTTCAGATCCAGAGGTCCTACATTCGATCCCCAGAGGTAATACAATATTGTGCTCGGTTCGAATGGTGGGAGGACTTTGTTTAAGAGTCTATGATATGTGAAATGGCTTAGCTTCAGCGATCATATCTTCCACAATACTGTAGCATTTACTTTGAAATTAATACATGTTATAGTTCAGGATATAGTTCTAGAACGCTTGTGTTTCGAAAACACGATTACATAAAATTTTCCAAAGTTGACTCTAATTTGTACTAAAAATGTTCGCCATTCAATAAATACGCCCAATTAGGGCTTGAATCTTTGTACAGTAAATAAACATAGTATACAGCAGACGGTCTGTTTTCGATTTTCAAAATTCATAATTGTTTTACCGTAAAAAAACAAAACGTAGAAATACGCGCATATTTCTGTCATCTGGTGGTCATAAGCGCCGTGGTTGAGCGCACAGCAATGTCACCTTTATTATTTCTATATCTTAGTTCGAAACTAGAATAAAGTTGCGTTGAGTTGCTAATCTGAGGTAGCCCGTTTAGTCCACCTGGCTAGCAACCATCATCTTACCTAAATTATGTCGCCATATCAATAATTCTAAAATTCTTGTGATCCGGCATTTAGAGGTAGAAGAGTTAGTTCCTCATTTAGTCGAGGATTCCGGGTGAAGTGCGCCTCCACCTTCGGCCTTATATTATTACTAACTTGTAACCAGGTGAGCTAAAAGGCAAGCGCTTCCCCGTCGTACAATACGTCTTTACTGACACACATACCCATAATATATCGTAGAAGAGCTGTGGCATTACATTTAATATTTTCGTAAAAATATATTTTTAAGTAAAATTGGTGCTATTTACGTATGACACGCAGCTGAGCATTAAAATTAAGTTTTTAGATTTTTGGTCTGTTCGTCTGTTTATTATTGCACGCGTTTTTGCGTAACGGCTTAACCGATTTGGATGTGGCTTTCGATTGATTGTTGTGATATTCATTTTTAGGTTATTACAATGTAAATATATAAAAACGTCGTCAATCAACGCACAGTCCATACCAAAAATGTCGGGACCGAAGTCCCGGACATTTCACTAGTGATGTAAGCTTTTAAGTTGCCAGAGCAACTGTAATATTGTCTATTTACATTGAACCCTTGAGTTAAATTTAAATTAAGTTTACATTCAACAAACGGCATTTTTCGGTCGCGGTTCCTTCTTGTTCCTACAAATAAAGCAATTTGTATACTTCCGCTGTCTCTTGCCTTTGACTTTATCAGTTTTGGGATTTCAAAGTGATTTTCCGGCAGTCATTTACCTCACAATGTTCAGGATATTGTACGATACTTTTCTGTCAATGGTTTCTCGCAAAAGCAATTGTCTTGTTTTTGCAGTACACATTATAAGATAGACAGTACCACGACCTCTTAGAGCATTATTGTTTTGATATTACTTTACTTTTGTCACTATCTGTCTAGTGTAGAAAAAACGAGACAAAAGTAATGGAATACCAAAACGACAACGCTATAAGACGTTGTGGTTAGGCCCCAGGTCTCTCATTGATAAACATACGCAGATATATATACAAAAAAATATAATATAGCATTAGTTATATTATGTAAGCAAATTAATCATTATTACTTCTTATGTTATTTGGTTTTGATGACCATGTTTCATGTTACATTAAAAAATACCTTTGTCGTTGTTAGATGCATAAAAACTCTGAGTATGTTACTGTGTTTGTGTATATAAGTACATATATATAAATAAACGGTAACGGGTAAAATGCATTTTGAAAATTCCAAATGCAGGAAACACTTTTACCGATACTAAAGCCGGTTAACTAAAAAAACACAATAGTATTTTTTTTCCATTTTTGTCTGTTTCATGAACGCCATTATGTATTTATTATTATTACAACTATCTACTATAACTATAATAACTATCGTTATTATAACTACTTATCATGCTTGGTAAGCGGATCGGTGGTTTTTTGTGTTGATGTTAAGTCATATAATGGATGTCGTTAACATTGACTATAGGATTATTCCAAGATAATGGTAACAGCTACTTCCTAAGTATTTATTATTTCATGCCTTTTTATGCCAAATACGGTGATTATGGGAAACACTTCAGGTATTTTAACATTACATTTTATATTTAAATTTAGCCGTACGGCAAGTATTTTTAATACCGATTAAGAATCAAGCTTCCTATTCTCATTTACCTCTCATCTTAAAATATAGTTCTGCATTTAAAAATAATTATTTCACAACAACAAAAGCTCATAATTTTGGTCGCGCGCTTTTGATGTTCTCTCTCTTTGATGTTCAGCAAATGTCAAATTTGTCGGATGTTGTAAAACTACAGATCTAATATTGAGGGACCAAACAATTTTGGTGTTTTGATTTTTTATTTTAAATTGCAATACGAGGAATAGCTTGGCCTTCATCATACCTGGTAACAAGTTAAGATAAGGCCGAAGATGGAGGTGCACTTCTCCCGGAATCCTCAACAAACTGAGGAACTGAATCTTATTTCTAAATGCCGGAACACAACATTATTTTAGCATTGTTGTTATGGTGATAGAATTAAGTAAGATGGTGGGAGCTATCTAATCGAACTAAAACAAAATTCTACCACCAACCAAACCAAGCACAATATTGTACTCCCCTGGGGATCGAACCCGGGACCTCTGGATCTGAAATCGGTGGATTGAACCACCACACTACAGAGGCGGTTAAATTTCGGTTTTTGAGCGGTAAACATTTTCGCAATGGAAAATACTTTTTTAAACTGTGCTTTGCAAATATTTCCAAATTTATATCTGAAATAGCGCAATACCTTTTAATAAATGGTATAGTATATGTATAGTATAGGTATTTGGTTAAATAGGCAGCTATTTTGGTCTTATTATATTATTTATATAAATTTAACAAGCCTCATAGCTCAGTTGGTAGTAAGTCTGCCTTCTGCGCTGTGGGTTCGATTCCCAACCAGAACAAACATTTGTGTGATGAATATAGATGTTTGTTCTGTGTTTGCGTGTTGTATTGTATGATAAGTATGTATTTACAAAAAAAAATTATTAAAATTAGAGTATTTAAGTATTCTATCCCTAATCTGGTTCCGATATTACAAGCTATGCTTAGTTTGGGGCTAGATGGCGTTGTGTGAATAAATGTCCTGTAATATTTTATTTTATTGATTTTGGGTTTTTGCACGCCATTTTTATTAGTCAATGTGATTAACAAAAGTTATGTTTTTGCAATGAAATCCCGCTCATCCGTTTCACTCAGCTACGTGCAAGTTCTTATAGCACCATCCCTCTCATTTTGCGTATCCAGGGAAACTTGAACAAATTTCTGGAACACGGATCCAACAATGAAACAGCAACATTTCCGTTTTGTGTACACACGAGTAGCAGCAACTTCGGAATCGGTTAATCTTGTAAACTCATATCGTGAAGTCGCAATACATAATTTACCTACTGTTATTTGTTGGGCCCTTCATTTGCACGAATTAACGAAGTAACATTACAGAATCAGGGTCTGCAAGTGATTTCAAAGTTTGAACGAGCAAGATTATAATGAACTTAGGCCAGGAAGCTAGGCATTCCTGGCATAAGTTCTTTAAAATATTTTAAAGTACATTAAAATCTTGTTCTTTCACTACCACTCTCTCATATAAACGTAGTTTGTTGTTAATTTTGAAATGGCTATGTCTGATATGAAATAAATTTCGCATGTATATTTAAAAAGGAATAAATGGAGTACGAAGCGCGCTACTTTCTCAAAAAAATTAAACACATCAGAATTTAGGAATGGATAAGAATATTCACGTACTTTCATTCATTTCAGATATAGTCTCGCTCTAAGCTGAACAAGTTAGAATACTTAAATGTTTTTTTTTTTATTTTGTATTAAAAAAAAAAGTATTTAAGTATTCAAACTTGTTCAGCCTATAGCTAGGCAAGCCTCATAGCTCAGTTGGTTGTGGGTTCGATTCCCACCCAGGACAAACATTTGTGTGATGAGTATATAGATGTTTGTTCTGTGTTTAGCTTTTGTATCATATAGTATGTATGTATTTACAAAAGTATTAAAGTATTTAATTTAATTATTTTCATTGTTAATTTATTGATCATTCATATTTGGCACTACAGCAAAAAAGTATTTTCAGATTATTATTAGTAACTGAAACTATACGTTTACTTTCAGTGTAAAATCACCAAATCGTACGCCCAAAAAGCGGGATCAGGGTCTCGCTTCTAAATTCCATCTGCCTGTCAACGGTAATTTCATATAAATTCCGCGTTGTTTAGGTTCCGCAAGAGAGTAACGCTCCCGCTTATGTATGGGCTCGTGACATATTATTGTTCTTGATATTTTGGCGACTTGTTTCCAAAATATATACGACTGGTGTTTGTACGCGGCTTCACTTGCGTAGTACTTGAATAGAAGGCATCCTATATCTTTCTCTTGTTACCATTTTTCTCCTTGCAAAATTTAATCAAGATCCATTCGGCCACATAGCCGTGAAAACGTTACAAACAAACAGAGAAACTTTTGAATGTATAAATTTGTATGGATAAGGACTTCCTTATCCATACATATGGCTATGAATTAGTTGGCACTCAAAGTCAAGAGGGTAGAGGTGGACGTAGATCGATCTTTCGATTTAAATTTGGTACTTAATAAATGTAAGTAATATTCAAAGGTACGTGAGATAAGTACCTACCCTTCTACACAATCCTAAGACCTAAGAGTAGTAGAAGCCACTTGTGAAAGGGCTCGTCCGGAGAATTACTACCACCATACTTATTTCGGCCACCAAGCAAGCATTGCTGTGATTCGGTTTGAAGGTTATAGTTGCCGGTGAAATTACGGGTACGTGAGACTTAACACCTTTATGCCTCAAGTTGACGGGCGCAATGCAGTGCCGTGTAGGCTATGTTCTTGATGTGACCTATGCAGTAAGGCTTTGTTATAGGCAAGAGATGCACTTAACGCCAGGTGCGCTACTTGCTTACCCCGTCTCCTCGTAGTATAAAAAAAAACAATCACAATCTTTCACCAATTATGGGAGGGTTTTTCCATAATCACCACTTGATAACCATATTGGTGATCGCATTAAACGTAACATAAAAGTAAGCTATCCTTTTCTCGTGAGATCCCTCATTCGGCTTTTACGACATTCGCGGGCTGAGTGGAGGGGTCAAACTGACCACCACGGGAGAGTGCCATTGTGATGTGTAGCTTCACATGTTTATAGAAATCACCGCACTTGGGTATCATGAACCCATCATAAAGTGGTCCAATGTATATTTCCTTCGTTTATATCTACTCTACTTCGTTTTGTTTAGTTGGTTTATTAGAGGTAGGTAATATAAAATATTCTCGGAAAAAATCCTATCCATTCGTTCTCGTTGATTTACCAGAGGTATACGTGCGGTGCCACGCCTCAGTTGCCACGAAACGAGGTGGTCGCTCCGTAGCTCCTACCGCCAAATACGAGTCTGTGCAAGGAGTTCAATTTAGAAAGAAGTAGTTGCTTTTTTTCATTTCACTTCATTTATTTGCAACTATAGGATCACAAAGGAACACTTAGTTATAGTCAAGATTTAACTATTATTATAAAATTATAAGCATATTACACATATCAATTACCCAAAGTACAAAATAGGCTGTAGAGGGGCCACGTCAATTATAAAATAAAATAAAAGAATAAATTAAATTAAACTAGAATTTATTATATATAATATCGATTCTTAATCGATTACACAAAAAGTTTTGTCGCATAGGGCTTCATTTAGTGTGTAGTAACTTTAGCGAATGAGTATTTTTTTTTAATCTATGTTTTTTTTGTCTGACAGGAGATAACTCCACGGTGCGGCGGTTAGGTTCCCTCTGACCATCGCAAAGAGTGTAATAGAGGGATTTTCTATAATCACCACGCTTGGAAAGTGAGCTACTGAGCGCAGTGTTATTTGAGGTCGCGATTCCGGACAGGACAGATTTGTCGTCCTAAATAATCAAAAAACAAAAAAAAAAAATTGGCATTTGCTGGTGCAAATCCTCAGTCGCCTCTTACATCAGTCACGGGAATAGGTAGGGGGGCATTATATTTAAAATTAAACTCGAAGACCGCAAGGGTTCATTGGATTGAGTTATTTCTCAGTGTAATATTATCTTAGGTAGACATATCTATAGAATGGGGCATCTGCCAATACCCGTTATCGAAGAGCTTACACACAAACTACCTAATAGATTGGTCTGTCGAATCCGACCTACACTTGCTTTTGATTAGCTGTGTCTGCAAAATCTCCGGCAATCTGTTGGAGACTGGAAATCGTAAGATAGTAGGTAACAAATACTACTGAGTAAGTACTAGTGATAGTAATAGTACCTAGTAGTAAAAATAAATTTTATCCGATCCTCCTTTTATCATAACTTATAACTGTCAAGCGTTCTTTTTGTAATCATGCTGTGTACACACATTCTTAGAGATACTATCTATTTAAAATATTGAATAAATAAATAAATATTACATGATATATAATTTTACACAGCGCCATCTAGCCCCAAACTAAGCATAGCTAGTATGGGAACTAGATAATGGATATAAAACTTTTTGTTTGTGTTGTATCATACAATACGTATGATACAACACACAAACATAGAACAAACATTTATCTTCATCACACAAATGTTTGTCCTGGGTGGGAATCGACCCCCACTGTCTATAGCGCAGAAGGCAGAGTTACTACCAACTGAGCTATGAGTGCCTTAAAAAATAGATTAATAAACGCCCTCAAAGTGGACTCTCCCCGACTTGTCTGCATGGAATACTGCAAAATTTCGGCCATTTAGCCCGCAAAAGCTTCGACAGCCTGAACGCCTTATGGTAACAGGAAAATTAAAAGGCGAAAAGTCTCGTGGGCCAAGCCTTAAGCGCTAGCCAGACCAGGTGTCAGACAACGTGGAGATGTCAATCAGCATGGCTGTCCATGAGGTACAAGGCAGAAACCGATAGTGACAGGCCGTAGATGAAGATGAATTGACGGAGTCACGATTCTTAATAGTGAGGATTGTGGAGTAGGAAGCTGAGTTAGCTGTCCCTCTTCAGCCGCGTTGACAACTTAGTCTGGCAACCAGTTGTGAAAGGGAACGTTATCTTTTTTCTTGGCAAGTAGTTACAAATAGAATACTGTATTTTCTTATTACACAACCAGTTGCCAGCAAGGATTTTCGGTGTGATAGAAAAGCAACTTTATTTCATTTTCAACCATTTCAAAGCCACCTTTAGCCGCGTTATAACGAGTTACTGATACTTAGCTTAGATTTCTTGCGATTCTTCTGTATGACCCGCGCTATTACTCTTTGTTTAGGTTTGTACATAACCAACATATTTGTTTGAAAGGGTATAACTTCACAGATGGTCCCGTTGTCATCAGATCTGGATCTGATGATGGAATCCTGGAGAAATCGAGGGAACTCTTCAAATGTTATAGTCACATTTGAAGCGATTTGGGTGTATTATCTCAAAAGTAAAGAAAACACGGACCCCATATAGGATCACGCGTCTGTCTGTCTGTCTATCTATCATCAAAATAATTGGAAAAAATACGTCACCCAGGCAAACGTATCATATTATTCATTGAAGTCGGTTCCCTTTTCATTTTTAAAACGTAATTATTTATTTTGTTTTGTTCTAGGCGTGTTTTTTTTTATTTGTTCGGGATAAGCGAGCTGTAGGCAGTATACGAATTATAAAGTAGGGTCTATCATTGTGTGAGCCCTCGAAAATACGAGCTACAACTAATATTTTGCGCCAAACTGTCTGACATAGGCACTCATTAATAATTAATATCCATAATCCGGCAAAGTAACACGATTTAATAATAAAGTTCGCTGAGGACTGAGTTTAAGATGGCAATTTATTGAGCTCTTGGATTTATCGTCGAACTTCACGATGTAAAAGTAATAGTTGTATCAAAACATGATCAAATCGATCTGTGGTACCTCTGGCCTACTCCAGAATAATACTCCCTTACAACCCTAGAGAAAGGCTACAGTATAGTACAAGTCAATGGACAAAACAATGGAATTTTGCATAAATCTTAATTAACCATGAACGCTTAAAGTAGCGTCTTGTGAAAGGGCTCGTCTGTAGAAGTACCTTACCTATAACGGACGCCAAGCAGCATTGCTGTGTTCCGGTCTGAAGGGTTTAGTTGCCCGTGAAATTACGGGTGTGCGAGGCTTATCACTACCTTTATGCCTCAAGTTAATGGGCGCAATGCAGTACCGCGTAGCTCATTTTCTTTGTGTGTGACCAACGCAGTAAGGCTTTGTTATAAGCAAGAGATGTACAATCTAATGAACTGGCGATCTTATCTCAAATACCGAAACACATTTTTTTTAGAATTGTTGCTATGGCGACAGATTTGGGTAAGATGGTAGTAGCTAGCCCGGCGGACTTAAACAAAGTATTACCACCAACCAGGGCTAGCACAATGGTGTACTCCCCCTGGGGATCGAACGATTTCAGCAGAGGTCCCGGGTTCGATCCCCATGGGAAGTACAATATATTGTGCTTGGTTTGGTTGGTGGTAGGACTTTGTTTAAGTCCTGGCTAGCTACCACCATCTTACCTAATTCTGTCGCCATAATAACAATGCTAAAATTGTTGTGTTCCGGCATTCAGAGGTAAGATAGCCAGTTCCTCAGTTTGTTGAGGATTCCGGGTGAAGTGCGCCTCCACCTTCGGCCTTATCTCAACTTGTTAACAGGTGAGATGAAGGCCAAGTGCTTACCCGTCGTACAATATAAAAAAAAATGAACCCGGGACCTCTGAACCTTACACCGGTGGGCGAACCACTAAGACCACAGAGGTGATTAAAAGAAAACAGGGTTTACCGTATATTTTAACGATCACTCCGCAACTTTTTCATGTCGTTCTATAGTTGGAGAACTTTGTTATTTATTTAAACACTTGAACAACTTGTAGTTATTATCTGTCAAAGTAAAAGTTTATCGCAAAATTGTAAAACTTATGAAATTGATGACATGATATATGAACGTTTTCTTTTTATTTAAATTGAACACTACCCAAAATAGTTAATTATTATAAATTTGTTTGTAATACAGAATGGCTTCAATATAACTAATTTGCAATTTTTTTTGTTAAATCCTAGCGTGCAACTTTTTTTTTGTACAACTTGGAGATGGAATAAGCAAGTTTCTATAACAACGCCCTACTGCGTAGGTCACGCCCATATAAAAAAGAAAGGCACTGCAATGCGCCCGTTAACTTGAGGCATCAAGGTGTTAAGTCTCGCGTGCCCGTAATTTCACCAACCATACCCTTTAAACCGAAACACAGCAATGCTGCTTAGCGGCTGAAATAGGTATGTTGGTAGTACCTCCCCGGACGAGCCCTTTCACAAGGGGCTCTACTACTCTTAATTTGTGTGAAGAGCCGGTCAAGTGCGTACTCGTACACTGAGGTCGATTTCAGTTCATTTGTTTTTAATTGCGACATATTTTTGAAAAGAGAAAATGCCCCGGCGGGATCTTTCAAAAACAATTCTGCTCCTTCCGGTGATCAGGTGCAGGCGGAACTTCATTATAGACTTTATGAACTGCAAGCGTTTTTACTTAGCTTATTAAGCTTGTTTAGGATGCTTCAGAAGAGTTTGTGACAGTGTGACGATACCGGATATTACGTTCTTACATCTAAAGGTCGTGAGATTCAAGAATATGAACTAGAGAATTCGTGTTTCGTCTTCTAATTGACCACTGTTGGACATGAACCTTCACGAAGCCATAATTTCCACGAATGACGAATGCAGATTGATTAAAAATCGAAGTGTTGAAAATACAGACCAAATACGCTGAAGTTAATGGTCTACAAAGGTTCACTACCTGCTAGACTAGACTGTCTGTGAGACATCTTTTAAAGTAAAAAAGAGGCTCTTCCAATATTCGACAGCACCACACGGAACAGAAACTCCGAAGCTCTTTCTAGTACACGTAGAATATGAATGACCTTCATTCCAGTACCGAGATGACCCAATAATCCATATCTGGTAACTACATTATAAAGAGAGCTGCCGATTAAATTATATCTAGAACATCTGGTCTAAACTGCGAATTTATTGTCTTTGATGGCGGGTTTCTACTTCAAAAACAGATCATTCGATCTGACTTTTTGCGATTGTTACTTTTTCTACGGACAACCGATTATTCGTTTATATGAATAATATGTTTATGCAATATTTTTCGATTATTCGTGAAAGAAAAGGTTCGTGGTTTGTGCGAAAATTGGACGTCATTGAATCTTTAGAAAATGACATTAGACAATGACATACAACCATTGACATTAGAAACAAAATGTCTGTCTGATCAGCTAGTCTAAGTTGAACACTGCGTAGAGACTTCACGCTGTTGTATTCGTCATGGCGTTACACTGCTACAGCGTCTGAACTCAGTGCTACGCAGACGACATTACATGACATGAGTCTTGTCACGGTGGTTCATCATAGGCCTCACAGGAAAACTGCTATATGGTAGCTTCAATGAACTGAAGATATAATTATCTGCCTCCATATCTCAAACACATTTTATATCGCAAGTCAATCATACCTAACCAACCTCAATGTAGGATTTTCATTTATGTAATTCACCTACCTTCGTTGGCACGCATTTTAACTACTCTCTTAATTGTGATCCTTATATTTGATCTGTGTCTTATTGGACAATCTCATAGGTATCATTTAAAATCTAGTTATCCCAATGGCACGTATAGGTATTCCGCTTTGTGGCGATGAATAATACAAATATCTAGAGCAAAATTCGCGCACTTGAGGCATTCGGCCCTACATTTTGGGCCACGTTCGACATCGGCAATTGACTTGATACTACGCCGAATAGAATTGAAAAACAACACCCTTTACACTATTCTTCGATCTTCTCTACCCAAATGTAGGTATCCGAAAATCAAATGCGTAAAATTGCAGGAACAGTTTGATACGAGTCGATTGGCGTCGCCATCGCCAATTTAGTAGAAAATATCCATTTTATAGTCGCTTGACTCCGGCTCCTCGACCCAACTGGGGCTGCGTTATTTCCATTCGGCTGCGGGTGAAATCTGTTATCAATCGAGTAGATTTACAAGCGAGAAATCTCGAGGTTTTGAATGAGTTTAGGCAATTTCTCGATGTCAATTTTGCAAGTGTTTTATGATATTTTTATCGGCGAGGGTTTGATCTCGAACTTTACGGTTTTGGGTGAGAGAATGAAATGGTAAATTATCGTCTGACAGATATTTATTTGGTGGTGACTTTGTTTAAGTCAGCATGGCTAGCTATTCTAAATTGTTGCGTTCCATTCCGGCATTAACAAGTAACAAAGCTAATCCCTTAGTCTGTTGAGGATTCCGGGTGTAGTGCGCTTCCACCTTTGACCGCATCATAACTTGAAGCCAGGTACGATGCAAGGGTTTTATTGAGGGCAAGCGCTTATTACCCGTCGTACAATACAAAAATTATGTTCAGTGTTAAAACTCCGTTAAACTTGTCTAATGTGTTAGAATTAATGAATTAATGAAATGAATGAAAAATACTTTATTGCACACCTTAAAAATAAAATCTGGATAATTTAAAAATAAATGTATATACAATGGGCGGTCTTATCGCTAAGAAGCTATTTCTTCCATACAACCTTTGGACGGAGTGGATTTCATGGCTAAAGAGGTGGTTGGTGGTGCACATATTAATTAGGGGTCTAGCTAAATACATTATAAGTAAAGCCTACAAATATACACACTACTAATAGTAAATATAAATACCTACATATTATACACTATGTACTTACATACAATACTAAACAAATATAATACACAAATACATATATATATTTACATATTTACTCAAGTATATAAGTATATATATATATTATATATTTACTCAAGTATATAAGTATATATATTATATATTTACTCAAGTATATAAGTATATATATATATATTATATATTTACTCAAGTATATGGATGATAATTATAATAAATGTTCTAAAAGTACTTAGAACTTAAGTTCTAGAAATTAATGTTTTAATAAATATACCAAAAAATAGAAACAGGAATATGTTACTTATGTTTAATTGGGGCTAGGTGGCATTGTGTGAAGTCGTTCGTTTTATTTATTAATTGAGATTCAAAGTTATAGATTTAGATGTCCTGATTAAGTTTTTTCATTTGTCATGTGTACTTGCTAAATCTAAAGCAGTGGTGTTGCTATTTTTTCATAATGTTAGGTGCACAATATTAGTGTTGCTAGTAAATTTATACGCCTGATTCCGAATATATCTCACGTATTTCTTTGTAGCTTAGCAAAGACTGTGTAAATAATGTCTGGCAGCCTGCAGAGACGAAGCCTGCCTCTAGTCTAGATCTTTAAGATACAGTTTAAATATTTTTCTGTCGTTACTTCATTCGTCTACTGAAAACAGTTTTACATATTCTCATAAAATATTCATCAAACGCATTTATATATTATATTAAGGCACTTTTCTCGAGCATCTCATGCATTTAAACTTGCAACACTCAACTATCATATTTATTTTCAAGAAAGAAAGAATGATAGAAAGAAAGAAATTTTCATGTTTCAATACTTACATAATCATAGACGGTGGTTTTTAGTTGGCACGGTAAATAATTGTCTTTAGTCAAAAGGAACAAAATGATTAGCAACTGGCTTACAAAGGAACTCAAGCTCACTACAAACGAATAATTATATCGTGTTGTGTCACATTAGATCGTCAAAAATAATAAATTTCTATGTATTTATAACTTTTGCAACTATCATGGTTATTGAATAAAAGTAAATATTATTGTAGGACATTAATATCACACAGCGCTATCTAGCCCAAAACTAAGCATAATTTATAATATACGAATATAGATTACGAATAGAATAGGTACTTAAATACTTTTTTTTTCGTAAATACATACGTACTGTATGACACAACACCCAAACACAGAACAAACATCTATTTTCGTCACACAAATCCACCACCCAAACATAGAATAAACATATATATTCATCACACAAATGTGTGTCCTGATTTTTGTATGATGTGTCTATTGATTGTACATTTCGTTTGTGTGTTAATAATTTCAACGAAGTAAATCATAATATAAGTCCAAGTAACAAATGTACAAGTCGAAAATGTTCTCGAACATCTTGCACAATAATGTTATCGCGTTAATCCTTTGATCTCACTAAATACCACCACGCTTATAAATAAATAAGAAGAGTACGGAGCACAAAAGAATTCAATTCTTGTTGCGACAATAGTGAAGCTAAAATTGCAACTCAGGAAGTCACAGCAAGCCACCTCCCTTCAAAAGACCTGTGTCTACCACCGAGTTTATTGTGTTATCTCACAGTGGTGCGAAGGCTCTATTATCTCACAAACAACTAATCCGGTTTGTACACAATTGTATCGAGAAATACTGCGGCTAGAGAGATCACCGGGCTTAAGTAAAATGAAAAATGTAGCCTTGTAAAACTAGATCAGACTACTTAGTTGATTCAGTTCACCAGCGATTAAAGGAATTGGGATAAGAGACTTTTAGTCCCTACTTCACGGTGACCAAGTATCGAGTATATACTCGGTGTAAATGATTCGAACTGTCAAAATGTTTTATGAAATGTTTTTTTTTTGTGTATGTCTATGCGGTTTTTATAATTCCATTACTTTTTCTCATTTTACCACAGATATATTATTATTATATTATTTATATTATAACAAGCCTCATAGCTCAGTTGGTTAGTAGCTCTGCCTTCGGCGCTGTAGGCTGAGGGTTCGATTCCCACGCAGGACAAACATTTGTGTGATGAATATAGATGTTTGTTCTGTGTTTGGGTGTTGTATAGTACGTATGTATTTAAAAAAAAAAGTATATAAGTATTCTATCCGTAATATAGTTCCCATATTACAAGCTTTGCTTAGTTTGGGGCTAGATGGCGCTGTGTAACAATGAATGTCCTATAATATTTATTTTATTTTTATTTTTTTTATTTATTTTATTAAAAGTTCGAATGAATGCTGTAAAAAAAAGCTTTTAGTTGGATTTTTCTTACCGACCAAATAATAAAAAATATAATTTAATAAATTGCCATAATCAACCGTGGATTTTTCTGGTTTAAAGCCAAAGATACACAGTGTTTTTTAACAAACGAATATTATTTTAGCGTTGATAGCGACCATGATAACTTTTTTGTTAACATGTAGTTTCTATCATAATTATCATCATAGAAAACACCAGAGCCCCATTCTCTGGGGGTTTTTTATAAGATTAGGTACCTATTTGTATTACTAATCAATACCAACCAGTCAACAGTCTTCATAATTTATCTTACGAGTAATTCGTAAGATAAATTATGAAGACTAATACCTCATAAATCAGTATTCCCTGTACGATCTCGTTGGTGAATATAGACGGCCTTACATCGGTTTGAAAACAAAAACTACACAAAATAATCTTCAACATATTTTCGGTTGTAAATACCCACATAATATCTTCAAAAAAATAATTTCGGTTGAAATTCGCTTCAGTTCTCAATTGTTAGTGGAAATAAATACGCTAAGCAATTTGCAGTGAATTGAAGATGTACAAAATCGTTGTTTCCTAATATTCATAGGGCGGCTTGCATAACCATCGTTAAACGCATTAAGGAAGTTCTTAAATACATTTAAGAAACACAATACGCTAAAGCGTCTTGCACAGCAATAATTAAGCCGCTATCATGTTTAATAAACTGTCAAAGTTATACATCCTGAAACCGCCATTTAGCAAAGCCTAAATGTGACATTTTGAATGACGCAGCTGATCTGATGATGTACACTACACCATGTATGTATTATTTATATTCGACTCGACAAAGATTGTTGCACCTATAGTGAAAAAAAAAGAGTTTTGCGGGGATAAAATATTTTTTTTTGGACTTATCCGATGACGACGAAGAGATTATTAGCTGGTTGTGGTGATTATTAGCGTCCACACACCGGATGATGTGTGGACGAGCCGCGTGCGATCCAAGTGCTTTTAACCGCCTCTGTGGTCTAATGGTTCAACCCACCGATTTCAGATCCAGAGGTCACGGGTTCGATTCCCAGGGGAGCAATATTGTGCTTGGTTTGGTTGGTGGTAGGATATTATTTAAGTTCTTCTGACTAGCTTCCACCATTTTACCTAATTATATCGCCGTAATAACAATTCTGAATAAAAATGTTGTGGTCCGGCATTTTTTTTATTATTATACGAAGGGTGAGCACTTGGCCTTCATCTCACCTGGTTACAAGTTGAGATAAGGCCGAAGGTGGAGGCGCACTTCACCCGGAATCCTCAACAAGCCAGTTTCTCAGTTTGTTGAGGATTCCGGGTGAAGTGCTCTTGAGAAGGTGAGATGAAGGCCAAGAGCATCCCCGTCGTACAATAAAAAAAAAGTACGAATTGGAGGGCGCGCTCCTTGCCGTGCTTGATCCGTTTTAACGAAAACGGGCCTCGCGTGCGTGGAGCGCGGTATGGACGGTTGTGCGTGGACAGCGCGATCAGCCATATAAATCCCACAAATCCAGCAAGAGTTCGACTGAATCGCGGATCGCCTATGGATCGCTTGAAGCGTAGTTTAGGATCGCAGTTTCAATAAACTTGGATCGGCCTAGTGCGATCCACGCATCATAATCTTGGATCGCAGAGCGCGCGATCGCTGGAGCGCGTCGCATAATCCGGTGTGGACCCAGCTAATTATATAGGTACGGATTTCATTTGGTATTTGTACAGATTGTACAGATGTACAATCGACCAAACAGTATCGTCACCGAACAGTCGAAAAATTTTCCATAGTCCGGCTGGCCGGACTACACAACCTTACCACGGTAAAGAAGCAGTTTTGTTTTATTGCACCCATACATTTCCTTTTTTAGTCACTTTATTTGCGGAAAAAAATATTTTGATTGTAACCAATTATTTAACTAACTGGCTGTGCGAATAGCCTTTTTCAAATAAGCGGTCAGCGAGTTTCGTCAACTGTGTTAATTATTAAATTGCTACTATAAAATGCACTTCCAGCTGTTTATTGATTTTGCTCAGCCTAAGCGCTAACCAACTTTATTAAATGAAGTGAACGTTTTCAGGGTTCCGTACACAAAGGGTGCCGACGGGACCCCCTTCCTAACCCTACCTGTCTGTCTGTCAGCGGGCTGTATTTCACGAACCATACCTATGTATAACAATAAATAATAATAAAAAAAAAAAAAGGAGGTGATTTTTTGTCTTTAAATGTGAGTCAGAACCCTTGTTTAGCGTGTCCGAATTTAGCCGGTTTTTTACATATAAAGTATAGTTGTTGCAACACCGATGTCTAACTTTACTGTAGCATTATCATAAGTGGGTTAAATCACAATTGATGTTGTAAATATTAACATGATGATAAACTGATTGCAACGCAATACAAACGAGGGAAAACCAGCAATTAGAGACACTTCGTCAAATATACTTCAAACATAAGTACAAGGAATTAAACTCTATTCCCTTTCTAGAATAGAAAAAAAAACAGTATCTCCGCGTACTCAGGCACTTTGGGTAGGATAAAACTACAAATGGTGAAATCCATGGATATTTAAAAACTATGGAGTCAACGTTTACGTCATCAAATAGATATCTATGTCGAGCAGAATCACACTTCGCTAATTAGATTTTGATGATTAGTCAAAGGGCGCTTTGAACAATTGTACTGACTTCTGCATCGTCATCGTCAGATTTTCATAACCTCCAAAACCAAGTCTTGTGCGCGAGAAACAGCTTTTATTCTATCCCCCTTTCATTTGGTAACAGCAATCAAATATGTAGGATTTCAAAGCTAAGGAATACAGAATACAGAATTTCACAGAATATTGTAGACTACCTGCAGCAGTATACGACGTCGGTAATCTTAGGCTACCACTTACCAAATTGGTCTTGGTGTACAGGGTATCATAAGACTCTGCCTTCGAAGCCACGTTCCGTAGCTTGTATGGTTTCTTCAACGGTGGTGGCAGCTGTTTATGAGACGGTGATGCCTTCTCTGTCACTCCCACATGGTTCGCCTTATTTTCCTTCTCTTTCACATGCTTGGAATTGGATAGGTTGTTCTTGGTGAAGTTCCCGATTTGCTCGAACATGCTCGTTAGATGGTGGGACATCATGGTAGTTCAGTTCGACGCGAAATTCAGCAGAATCCGAACATTCGGTTCATTGTCTATAAACGCATTTTTTAAACACTGAACGAAAGGGAATATGAAAATTCGTCTCCATTATATAAATATTTAGTACGTATATAGGTAGGTTTCTATCAGATGATTATCACCCAAATGATCAAAGTGAATAGTAATGATATATTGATGATATGGTACAAATTACATAGTTTCTTACTACATTCTACACTGGTGTTGTTATTAGGTTTAGTAAAATACTTTTCTATATTACTTCTTCAAACTTCATAACTGTAAGAATTTTAATCAGTACGATTTGTATGAGCAATACCAAAAGTAAAAAATATTCGGTTGTATTTACGAAGGTTGTGAAGCCTTTTACGAGACAACCACATTTTTATAACATACATTTTTGATATTACCAGATTAAATGTAATTTTTATAACATACATTTTTATTATTACCAGATTAAAGGTAAGTTATCTACAACATTGAAAACTAAGTTAACTATTACTTTAGCATGTATAGTATAACCCAAATACCTACACTATTTTATTCGACCTATTAAGTATACCAAACCTACCTAATCTCCCCCATTGTTGTTAACACCCACGCTAAAAGCATTCTGCTTGCGCTAAAATCCGCACTTCTAAACGTACAGCACAAACTTTTTAGTTAGCATACAATGTGACCCAACATAAATGTGATATCCTGAAATAGCATTTTGACATGCCTGGTGTTTTATTCACATAAATCTAAATTAAATAAATGTTTATATAAATTAAATAAATCATAAAGATTCTTCGACAAATTTCCACGGGTTGATAATATAATCTTAAATTAACGAATATATCTTAAAATACATCATTTCTAACACAATACGTCTGTATTAAGAAAAATAGTTTACATGTTCTTAATAAGAAACAAAATCTTGAAAACCCTCTTTGTCAAAAACATTATCTTCAATAATGTACAAAATGTATCAATGCCCAATTACTTGTTATTGTATTATTTTATTTAAATTGGTTCTAATCACATGATCTAAGGGATTTTAATTTTTAAGTTTTTCTTTGTTATTATGTTTATGTGTGCAATAAAGTATAAATAAAAATAAATAAATAGATATCGCTGTGCACATTAGCTACAGATTAGAATATTGTATAACTGCAAAACTCAATATAAGGTCTTGGAATACTAGGTTTTTATGTGAATTGTGAATTTCTGGACACCGTGTATTGTCCATTATTTTTGTTGTATTCTACCCGCAATAATGCATACCTAGTTTGCGAATTTTCTTCGAGCGCAGTACTATAAACTTTTAGTTATTTGCATTTGTTCGAAACTTCAGACGTTAATTTATGGTAGTAATGTTGTTTTTGAGCTATGTAAACGAAATAAAATAGTGCGTTGTTCACCAAGGGGAGAAATTTACCGATTACCAACAAGTTTGAGTATTATTTTCGAGTTACGTTTTGTGTTAACTTTTTTACGCACTTTATTCCAATGTATTCATACTACACAATACATAGTACTTTATTCTAAACCTACGAAGAAAATAAGAGCCACATTCTTTAATCATTCGCGTCAATGCCACCGTACGGAGCACGACATTATACAGAGGTTCGTTCACCGACCCACTTGTATACTGTATAGTTGTGAAAAAAAACCCTTCGCTATGAATCAGTCGTAGTGCAGGAACTTTTAACGGAGGCTTTCGTCCAGCAGTAACTGGACGTCACGATCCAGGAGCACTACAGTGAAAGTCAAACGTCGTCGGATCCGAAAGAACTTCTGTAATTTTTGTATTGAAAAACGTGAAATCCGTCAACTGACCCGTCATGTTTCGTTTTTCGTAGTAGACCTACTGGTCTCTCTGGAGCAGATGATGAGATGGAGAGAGATGTAGTGTCCAGCTTCACTGAAGATCAGGTTCTGGAGGCGAAGAAGTTACTCGTTGAGACGGCCGTGGCAATGTCTCGTATCATCACAAGACAAGTGGACGAGGGATAAAAGATCTCCAAGACATGTGTTTTTGGAGACGGTAACGGACAACGTGCCTACCAAGCCTGTGACCTCAATAAGTTGCCTCCCGTGACCCAAAACCACTTTGACGTCACAAGCCTGCTTAAGGATATCATGATGCTGACCGACATGACCAACCTTCAAACCAAGCTGGAGAACACAAAAGAACTGACTGAATTAAATTAGCCTAATAAGTTGCTCATAAAGAAGAATAGTGCACCGATAATTTATTTCGCGTCAGCACGTAGCTTGAGTGTGCAGCGTGGCGTCATCCGAACCGTCAACTATCGGCAATGCGATTGTTGACACAGTTTTGCAGGTAAATGCCCCGATGATGTCGGGCTCAGGGTCAGGGACCTCACTATCGCAGCCTGTGACCATTGCAGCTCCTGTTTGTGAAGAAGAGTGTGCAATTGCCCTGCCAACATCAACAACCGAATCTGGCGCCACGCGTGAATTGGAACGGAAGCGTGGAGGCAGAACACCGAAAAACACCGTTCCTGTGGCACATTTTCTGATGTAGCATAATCTGTATTTACATTGTACGTATATTTTTCTGCGTGTGTTACAAAAGTAAATAAATGAATATATCTATCTTCTGCACTCAAAAAGGTCGACACCAACTAAGTATGAGCGGAGAAGAGACGTGCCCCATTACATATCCCCGACAATCAAGATGAAACCAACTATTAGTTATTCTGTGATAATACCTCTCTCGATTCGATGAGAAGACTGAGAGAAGATGTTTTACGTTTCGTTCGATAGAGAGCCCAAGAACGGTGCCAGAAGTCGATCTGTCGATCTTCAGAGGTTTTTTTTAATATATAAAAGTATGTTAGCCTGTAAGGTATTTATTTAATGGACAAAATGTAAGTTTTACTTATAAACGGTTATTATTAATTTGAAAGTTTTATAAAATTATTACATTTTTTACAACTTTTTACTCGTTATTTGTTTTTTTATGTTCCGAAAAGGTAAGTATAATTTTGCAGGCTTGGTAACTTTTTGTTTTTGACATTAAAGGTTTTATACTGATATGATCCAAAAGAAAAAAAAACAGCACGTTAACAACGAATAAGCAAAAGCAAGACTTTTCTGCCCGCTCAGCGCGTTAACAATGGATTTCCATACACATTTCCCGCTCGGATACAACAGTAATGACGTACATTCTTCATATTTAAAAAAGGTATAAACTAAATTGTTCACTATATAAACACATAATGTCCACTGAATGCATAGAACAGATATGATTGGGTATCTAAGGTATGAAAAATTACATGTAGTATTTTAATTATTCATCGCATTAGGCTAAAATGTTCCTTAATGTTAACACTGGGTTGATAACAAGAAACTGAACCCGAAAACGTCTGCTGCAAGCAGAAATACTTGTGTAGCTACTTGAAAATTAATTGGCCGGATAAAACATAAGCTCGAGTTTATGCTTCTAGAAGTGTTTGTGTAATGTACAAATCACACTACCAGTACTAATAATAATAATAAAATTATATATATTTTCTCAAACAAAGGTTACATACCTACTTATAGGTTCATTTTAAAATTGATAAAGACTAATTGTATGTCAAAGTAATAGTAATATCCCAAAGTCTGAGCCTAAGCTACAAAAAGAGATCCTAAGTTTGTGAATACAAACGTAGGATCTTGATTCTACTCTACTAATTCGTAGCTCTGCCTTCTGAGCTGTAGGTTGTGGGTTCGATTCCCACCCAGGACAAACATTTGAGTGATGTATATCTTGATGACTACCTATCTAGTTTGTTCTGTTTTTGGGTGCTGTAGGTATTGCATTATAATTATGTATTTACAAAAAAAAGTGTGCGGAAATATTACTTATATTTCCGTATTCTAGTTCCCATATTACAAGCTGGGAATAGATGGCGCTGTGTGAAATTAATGTCCTGTAACATATTCTATATTTTTGTATGATATAAAGAGCTATGTGGCCAAGTGGGTATAGGCCCGCCTTCCAATCCGGAGGTTGTGGGTTCAAATACAGTCGTGAACCAATGGACTTTTCGGTTTTTCGGAAGTTTAAGTGCGTATTTGACACATGCACATGCTCTGACGGTGAAAATCACATCGTGAGGAAACCGGCTTGTCCCTAGGACCAAAAAGTCCGAACGACATGTGTCACTGGCTAAACAGCGATGGTCTTGCAACCTATCACGTATTAAATACTAGCTAATCGCAAAACGAGGGCATAGGCCGAACGTAAGTTTGGAAGTCTATGAATCCCCCTAGTAAGTGATCCTCATAAGATCCATGCTCTGACTTATGAGAGATGAATCCTCGAAGGGGAGAGAAGTCTTGAGTTTATCTTATATTTTATTTTGCATATCAATATAGATTCACTGCATGAAAATCAGTCAGTCAAGCGATAATTTTGTATATCAACTGTACATCTACCTATAGATAATAGGGAGATGTTCGCAAGAGTACACTGAGTTTAACAAGATCCCTCGGGCGAGCTCGTCGCTGTTCTCGTGACAGTATCGTGAAGTCATTGTCCCACACGTCGTTATTACGTCACGAGAGCTATATACCATTATGAGAGCTATACACTTGTTACTCGCTAAACCTACAAGCGTTTCAAACGGGCTATGCTTTCAAATAGAGAGTTAATACGTACCGATCGATAAATTAATTCAGGAACTAAATCTACATAGAATCTAGATATACCGTCACTTTAGTATCAATTTTTAAATGTTAGTTACTACTTTATCTACTGCCTATGTAAAAATATTCAGTACTTATTGACATTCTTATCAACCATTAGCTAAGAGAAATTATTATAAATAATCTTAAGAACTGTATGCACATATGAACTTAATACAAAATATGCATATTACTAGTTTGTATGTGATTTCCCAATGTGACAAAATTGTTAGTTATTTACAAAGAAATAATAAAAATAAGTAAGGTTACCTAAGGACCATTACAAACGGTCTATAAGTAACTCAACTGTTCCATACCAGTTTTTAACCGCCTCAGACCAGTTTAGTGGTTCAACCCACCAATTTCAGATCCAGAGGTCCCGGGTTCGATCCCAGGGGTAGCAATATTGTGCTTGGTTTGGTTGGTGGTAGGGTTTTGTTTTAAGTTCGCCTGGCTAGCTACCACCATCTTACCAGATTCTGTCGCCGTAATATCAATTCTTAAAAAGATATTGTGTTCCGGCGTTTAGAGGTAAGATAGCCGGTTTCTCAGTTTGTTGAGGATTCCGGGTGAAGTGCGCCTCCACCATCGGCCTTATCTCAACTTTTAACCAGGTGAGATGAAGGACAAGCGCTTCCTCGTCGTACAATAAAAAAAAACATTTCCAAACGGAAGAGTGCCCAAGGCACTGGCTACTTTGCCACGCTGAATGAAACCTATGTTGCCAGTAATTTTAACGGCTATACAAAATAATAGACATATTGAAAAATCACTAGATTATGTTGAATTTTAATCATCGTTGAAATAATCTTAGAAGATTAGGGTTTGTTACATAAACGTGTTGCATGTATAAGAATTGCCAAAGCTTATAACTTGTTTTCAATTACGTATGCACTGAAGGATCGCCAGAGCTTTTTTCAATGAATCTTGAATGCGGAAACACACTTCTAAATCGCTGCTGTAATAAATAAACCCTCATACGAGATTGGGTCACTGCGGTTCATTTTACGGCAGGGTCAAAAATATTGTGGTACCTATTGATAAGGAATTGGTTTGCGAAATTATTTAACGGACATCGGCGTGCTGTTTGTGTATGGAGAATGTTTTTAGTCGTACCGAATCAAGATTTCAGACATTTGAAGAATCCGGTTACAAAATATTATTGTGCCTAGTAACCGCCTCTGTGGTCTAGTGGCGCAACCCACCGATTTCAGATCTAAGGGTCCCGGGTTCGATCCCCAGGGGAGTACAACATTGTGTTTGGTTTGGTTGATGGCAGGAGTTTGTTAAACCTGGCTAGCTACCACCATCTTACCTAATTTTGTTGTCATGACAACAATTCTAAAAATTTTTGTGTTCTGGCATTTACAGGTAAGATAGCTAGTTCCTTAGTTTAAATAAATAAATAAACCACGCCATTTAGCCCCAATCTAAGCATAGCTTGTAATATGGGAACTAGATTACGGATAGAATACTTAAATAGGTACTTTTGTACTTACAATTTGTAAAATGCTAAAACAACCAAACATAGAACCAACATCTATATTCATCACACAAACGTTTGTCCTGGGTGGGAAGTGAACCTACAGCCTACAGCGCAGAAACTAGAGTTACAACCAACGCCTTTGAGCTACGAGGCTTGAAAATAAGTTTGTTGAGTATTCCGGGTGAAGTGCTCCACCTTCGACCTTATCTCAACTTGTAACCAGGTGATATGAAGGCCAAGCGCTTCCCCGTCGTACAATAAAAAAACTACTTATTCAAAAATGGAATTCGAAAAATGAATTATATTTATATCAATCGTCGCCGTGTTCTTCTTAGCTGGTAACACCAGAAGGTCATTCAAACTTAGTTGTTTGAAAATTGCCTTGTAAACTGAAGCAAAGTTCTGAGCAATAGATAATTATTGAGACAATTTGAATGATTGAGCTCTATCGAAACGCATCAATATCAAACGACTCGAGAAACGCCTGGAGTTGGGCGATAATGATTGTTGTTCCAACACCTATTATGGAGATCCGGACCAATATTAACTCTGATAATCGATTTCATCTGAAGATTATCGGATGACCATCGGTCTAACTTGAGTAGGTACTTCAGGAATTGATCCTTTAATTGGTGAAATGTACACAACTGGCAACACGGACAAACAAATGCAACCACCGAAACTTCCGAAATGTTGCGAGCAAAAAATACATGTGATGATATTTAGATGTTAGGAAAGTAATTTTAAACAGTACACAATCGCATAAATACACTTCTTATCCACGACAATTCCAACGTAACAATTCTGACCTAATTTTATGCACAGAGCTGATAAAATAACATGACTGGGCTAGCTTACCAATTTTTTTACCCACAATGGAATCGAGGAGTAAATATTAGCGTAGGTATGTATTTGTTACGGGTGAGAGGTTATTATTGTGTGTAAAAGAATTGTTTCCCATAAATCTACCAAAAACGGTAAAATCGATTCAGATACATACGGTTTCTTAATTAAACGTTATCCTATCTGGGATCATACAAGCACTACAGAAAGAAACATTAAGAACCAGTAAGTATCATAAGTACATAAAACGCAGAGTAGTTTATGAGAATGTATATTTATACGTTTCTGCTTTTTTATCGAAAAATAATAGCTTCTTTAAAATCAGAACTAGAAGGAAGCACTAGTCGCATTTGTAAATTATGAAGATGCAATTTGTGTCCTAAAGTATACAAGTGCAAAGCTATACAGTTAACCCATTAGACTAAGTTCCAAGAAACACAGCACCACAAACTGCGGTAACATAGTGTTACGATACTTTCATGTTCAACTCGGCTGGAAGTTTGGCAACCTGTAAGCTGAACACAACTTGTGGAGCAACAAGTCACATCTCTCATCAATTTTGCTGAATATTTGACGCTGTAGTCTGTGGTAGCGCATTACACACGTCTACTATTTTATATACTGAACTCAGGACTTCGTTACCATCTCTGTAGTCTAGTAGTTCGACCCCAACCCAAACAAGCACACTAGTAGGTAGGACTTTGTTTTAGTCCGTCTGGCTAGCTACCACCATCTTACCTAAATCTGTCGCCTTAGCAACGATTCCGACAGTTCCTCAGGCTGTTGATATTTCCGAGTGAAATGCGCTTTCCCGTAGTACAATGGAAAATTACCTCTTATTTTTATTGTTTTGTATTTTATGTTATTTATGTCACAATATTTACCAACATTACGTTCACATCGTCCCGTTGTAATTCCCAAAACCCTTTGTCAGTGGAACCCTACATTACGAAAGTCTCACTCAGACTTTGGATACCTAGGAAAGTCGGTCAGTCAAATGACTATTAATTAATAATTAGTTGCAATTGCAACAAGTTGGTTAGTCACTTAGTGTTATGGCTCGAGTTAAAACAAAAAAACTTTAGTTGGTTATGAAATTCAGTGCCAGCGCTTATCCCACTCTCGCATAGGGCTTTATAGCCACCAAAACGTTTATGATCATCTGATACACTTTTATTCCTCCCTTCTCATCTAAATTTAACTCCATACTGAAAACAACGCTAAGCTGAACAATATCAAAACAGATAAAAAGGCCTCTGCAGCCCAATTCCATGAAAACATCCGATTGTAAAGCGTTTGAACGCGCAATAAAAATGGCAGGTTCGAATCACGTTCAATCATCACGAAAAACATTCCATTTAAAAAGATGTAAACAAATCGTCTGTTAAAATAAGGAAAACAAACACAAATTGGCACTAATAAAACAAAAACATCGAACTCTCGCAACTATTCCGAAAAAAATAAAATGCGCGAGAATCGTTGGATACAATACTGAATTGAAAGGAAGTGCTATGAAACAAAGAACGGCTCTTTAAAAATTGTGTCAAAGGAACCTTGGCCAAGGTCCTCTTATCTCGACCGCTTTTTAGATACCTACGAGTCTACGTTTTCTTTATTGATTGATTGGATCTGTTTTGGCCAACAGATGGCCAATAAAAGCTTATTTTATGGTTTACGTGGCCCACGATGGGGGTAAATCAATGGTCGTTGAAACAGGGGGTTTTACGGAAGACATGCTTGTACCAAGTGTATTTATTGCTTATCCGATAAATAAATCCTGACCAAGCATCAGGTCAAGTACGGTCACTCAGGGTTAAGATACATAACGTAAACGTCTTGTACTAAAAGCTCTCGCACTTAAATGGAAACACATTTTATGCAATCATATTTTACAAGTAACATTCGCACTCGTAGATTCCTAAGGATCCAGTTAAAAAAAATACCCACCAAAAACTGTCAAAACTGGAGCCGTAAGCCTGGAAACCGGGCCAATTATGTTGTTTCTGAGGATTTATTTATTCCCAGCAGAAATATTTCCTAAGGAAAAAATAATAGGGACCTACGACTGTGCATACACAATTGCAAGATCCCTTCTAAATGCAAAACTTGTGAATATTGTAGACACGAAGACGTGTTTTGACTTTAAAACATGGAAACTCCTAAAATATTAAAACAGAATGTATTTACTCAAACAAAATGTACAATTAAACTAACTATGTACTAGGGAAGCAGACGGGTTACCTAACTTTACATACGTTTAAAATGTAATCCAGATAAAGTCCAATTTCTTTATCAGACAGAATTAATCAAGTCTCTAAAACTTTGTAAATATGAAGCTGAAATTTGTTTGAATAAAGCACCTGATAAAGGTAGAAAGACTAAATAACAAAAAAAAACTAATCTGAAAGCCTTAATTACAGTAAGTATATACAAAGTACAATTAAACTAGGTACAAAGGAATCAGTCAGATTACCTAAGGACCGTTACAAACGGCCTATAGGTAACTCAACTGTTCCAGACCCGTACCAGACGGAAGCGTGCCCAAGACACTGGCTGCATTTAGACTTTCTTTTCCAAAATTCCTGATATGAGATAAAAATACTACGTGCCACGGGCAATATCTACTTCAGTACCAAATTTCAAGTCGATTGCTACCTTACGGACCCACCATACCCCTGGCCATACCCCTGAGGGTAGGGTGGGACTTAACCATACCACTATAGAGATGTGACCTACGGACTTCCACGTATCTATGAAAGTATTTATTCATAACTAAGTTTTGTTTCATTAGTCACAATCAAGATAATCTTTTTGCTTATTTACAGTAGTGAGATTTCGTCGGTAATGTAAAAGTTAATGGGTGTAAAAAGCTATTAAATACGCGATAGGTAACTTATACTCATAAATGTGCAATTTGTTTCGCAACGGTCTTATCGCATTTCATTTCTTTACGAAGTTCTGACAAATGATGTCCATTAAAACCCGTTTGGAGAACAAAATAAACGTGAAATAAACGTAGAATAAATAACCAAGTCCGAACTCTAGATGTTACATTATAATTCAGTTACGAATCCAATTCTGAAACGAAATGCTTTTCCAAAGTAACACAATGAACGCTGAATTCAAATCTTTTTGCATAATTTGAATAAACCCATCATACCGTTTTGCTAGAGGTAGATACATAATACTGTTTTGGTATATACAGAGCTTCAGATATGTAAATTATGTTTTGTTTTAAGGTACAAAAGGGGTTCCTATTTTTTTACTCCTACTTGGTATTGAAAAAAAGCCAGCTTAGTGCGAGTGCACACACACCGAGAGTTCGTATACAGATTTTTATGACGATGGATGAGATTTGATATGAATCGACAGATTATGATAGAGATAGTCGTTTTTTTTTTTGTAGGACGGGGAGGTGCTTGGCCTTCATCTCACCTGGTTTTCAGGCCGATAGAGTTTTTTTATGATAAGGCCGTAGGTGGAAGCGCACTTCACCCGGAATCCTCAATTTAAGAATTATTGTTATGGCAACAGAATTAGGTAAGATGGTGTAAGCTAGCCAGGCGGACTCAAAGAAAGTCCTACCACCAACCAAACCAAGCACAATATTGTACTCCCTAGGGATCAAAGTCGGAACCTCTGGGTCTGACACCGGTAGGCGAAGCACCTAGACCACTGAGGCGGTTAAAACTATTAACATAAATTAAGACACATGAAGAGGTGGTCTAAGATGGAGTATACTTATTGAATAGATTAAGGCAAGAATATTTCACTTGGTCCTTGAGCCTCTGTAATCCACAGGAAAGAAACAATTCACGCTGGGCTTGAAGACTACAGAAAGACGACATGTACGGTTGCATTACCAGTTTATCAGTCTGAGTTTGCGAGACACATGGCCGAAGTTGCGAAGCGCCCACGGCTACGGGCTCGCTGGGCTTCGTTACGATAACGAAGTTTCCTTCTTCAGTGCCTATCTATACGACTATGGCCTATGTATTATGTTTGAAGAGCATTTCATATATGTAGAGGTATATGTCTCAACTATTATAGCTTCTTTTTTTAAGCAGTCGCACGTAATTTATAAAACAAACGTGAAGCGCATCTTTAACAATGTTACTCAGCTCACAAGATTGTTATAGGTGCATCACTAAGAGCTGGCACGTACAACACATTCCTTTTATGCAATGACAAACCCAAGTAACATAATTTTAAATTAGGACACATTTTAATTATAATTTACAAATATTAAAAATTATATGTACAATTAAACTATGTACAAAGGAAGCAGTCGGATTACCTCAAGACCATTAGACTAATGGCCTATAGGTACCTCAACTGTCCCAGACGGAAGCGTGCCCAAGACACTGGCTGCATTGCCACGCTGAATAGCTATGCTAATTCACTGGCCTAAATAAGAGCCAGCCCTTGGGGTCACGTGTCGCCTCAATCGAATCAAAAAGCCTCGCATGCTTTTTGAAAACCCGGAGGGCAGCGGCTCCACACGGACCCAAGTTTTAGACCCCAAAAGGCTTAAATAGGTAAGCTCCGTCGAAACCACTATACTTGGGCCTTTTGTGATCCTCGGCTGAATTAGCCGCCGAACCAGCCCTAACTGATGTCCCAGACTCTTGTCCCAAGAGACAAGAGTCATACGTCGGGCCGCTTACCATCATCACGTAACAGACCATTCGGCTCGAGAACGGCTGGGACATTGTTACCGGTCGACTTAAAAGCTCGACTTAAAATTATAGTATATATTAATTGTATATCTTTGTTTAATGTAAATGCAAAGGTGTGTATTGTTACGTGCCAGCTTTCCGTAATGTACCTATGGATGGTTTGCATCTCAACCAATTTGTATGTTTAATATTTAACGCTCTTTCGATTTATTCCATACCATCAAGCCTCATCTAGATTAAGGATGACCTTTGAATTCTTTAACTATCTTCAAGCGACACGAGAGGTATGCCATCGTTCGAAGTTTTTTTTTTCTACATGATTGTACCTTTTTTTACTACTTTTACACACGCAAATCCTACATTTTCTATCCTACCTTCAAAAACTTATTTCATGATAAATCTAATCAGTCATGCCATGAAAAAGTGTCTACGCATCCAGAAACCATTTTATTTACAAAAAATATTTATTATGATGAAGATTTATATTCGTGTTTGCGGTAGGATTTTTAAGAGCCATTTATCAAAACATATCAATTAGATGAACAGTTACACACATTTTTAATTATATCTCTTCAGCATGAATTGTATTATTCCTATGTTAGGTATGTTATTTATTAAAATGGAACCTTTCTTTAATACTTTTTTCTCTCTATCTGGATTTGCTGGAAGATAACTCTTTTTAGAGTTAAGCTCGCCTTTGCTATTATTTTTTAATTCTATGCCACTTACATAATAGTGAGTGCAATAACGAATAAATAGATAAAATAAATAGGTAGAATCGCTGTTTATTTTGTTATATTTTTATGAAAACACGATCCTTTGTAGTAACTTATAACAAAGGCTGTCAAAGCGTCAATTTATTTTCAGTCTGGTATCGACTGCCTATTGCAATATCTGCCGTAATAATAACACCACCTGTATAACGTTATCTTAACACGCTAAATGCTCTCATTAATGAAAACAATAGACGTGTTTACGATAGAAGCTTTTCAAACTTCATGATATGCTGATATTTCTTTGATAGGTTTTCTGATTCAATTTGAAACTCAAGATTTAATGAGTTGCTTGAAATTGCGTAAGAACGTTATGACCAGCTTTTCACCAACAGCCCATTGATCCACCTTTGGAGGCCTCATCCAAAGCTTGTGAGTTTAACCGTAATCACCAAGCATTGCTGGCGGATTGGTCGCAGTAATTGTGTCAGATAGTTGGAAGCTGATCCCCTTCTTATGGTAGTTCGTTTGGTTCCGTTAGTCGACTTTTACGACATCTGAGGGCTGAGTTCGAGGATGCGATTAGTGACCGTTATGGCATTTAACAAGCCTCATAGCTCAGTTGGTAGTAACTCTGCCTTCTGCGCTGTAGGTTGTGGGGTCGATTCCCACCCAGGACAAACATTTGTGTGATGAATATAGATGTTTGGTCTGTGTTTCGGTGTTGTATCATATAGTATAAATTTACAAAGTATTTAAGTGTTCTATCCGTAATCTAGTTTCAATATTACAAGCTATGCTTAGATTGGGGCAAGATGGCGCTGTGTGAAATAAATGTATTGTAATACTTATATTAATCAACTTGTACAAGCAACTAGTGGTAAGGCTCTTGGTTTCCTTATTTCTAATGAACCCTACACTGGATGTGAATATAGTAGAAGGCGACTAGGCGAGCAAACAATGGGATGGGCAACAATATCCTCACGAGTTGAAGATCGCGACGAGCGAATTTGTTTTTTTGTAGCAAATACCTGCGATCTTCAACTCAGTTTTTTTTTTATACAACTAAGAGACGGAACAAGCAAGTAACCCATCTGACGTTAAGTGCACTCTTGACTATAACAATGCCGTACTGCGTAGGTCACATCCACAAAGAACATAGCCTACACGGCACTGCATTGCCGTCAACTTGAGGCATAAAGGTGTTAAGCTTCGCGTGCCCGTAATTTCATCGGAACCATACCCTTCAAACCAGAACAGAGCAATGCTGCTTGGCGGCTGAATTAAAGCATGCAACATAGATGTACATCTAGCTCATGTTAGCTCGCTCTGCGGTGCAGGAACATTTATGGCAAATCTTCTTTTTTTCAAATTCAAAAAATTCTATATTATTAATTTTAGTTGTTCACCCTAATTGTTAGTAGGTGCCTACCCCTACCTATACTATGATAGTAACCATAAAAACAGATTTCAATTATTCTTGCCACGGAGCCACGGAGGTCTATTGAAATATATTAAGATTGCAAAATTAAAATTAGTTTTTATATATATACTCGTATACGTGATACTATACGATATTACGTGTGATAATATACGATAGTACGTGTACTATCAACATTTTACTTTTACAGACTTTACAGCTCAGTTGTCAGTACTCTGCCTTCTGCGTTGAAGGTTTTGGGGTCGATTCCAACCCGGGACAAACGTGTGTGATGATGTTTGTTCTATTCACAAAAGTAATTTAATGAAATAAAAGTAATTCTATCCGTATTCTAGTTTCCATTTTATAATCTATGCATAGTTTTAGGCTCTGTGTAAAATCTCGGATTAAATTTTTAGCTATTTAAAAATAATTATAATATATTACAAAATTTAAAAGGTTACATTAGCAAAATAAAAAAGGGTACCTAGAGACCTATACCTGTTAACCAAAGGGATTACGTAGGAAACATTGCTTCCTACGTAATATTGAATAAAGTTAAATTCAAGTTTTCGTTTTGCAACAGACTGTTAGTAGCGATTTTAATGGATTCAATTGTTTAAAGGTAATTTAACGGAATAAAATGCTTGTATGGAAATACTGACGTCACCTAATTAGGGGGAAGTTAGGCTAGCGTGGAAGCAAAGCAAATGTCACATTATTAGGGTAGCCGAGTTTTGCGCACTTACTAAGCTATTTTTAGGGTTAATGTGTTTTGAATAGCAGTGCTGTGGAATAATAGAGGTTGTTTTCGATCGCATTAAGAAAAAGCTTATGTTTTTGGGTTTGATATTTTTCGTCTTCATTTTTTCACGCAGTAAGTTTGTAAGAACAAAAATTATAATAATCCGTTCCATGCTAGCGATCAGGAGAATCGGTTTTTTTTTTTATTTGAACGACGGAGAATCGCTTTTTGTTCATCTCACCTGGTACACAAGCTATGATAAAGCCAAGGTGGAAACGCAATTCACCCGGAATTCTCAACGGTCTGAGGAGGCAAACCGTATGCCGGCTTGCCTTTGTGTTATAAAAAAAATAAAAATTGGTGCATTATCAAAACTATAAACTGTTTCCATGTTTTTGTATTCCTGAGGACAAATTATATTTAGTACTTACTAGTTATAAAACAAATATTTAACTAAGTAGGTACCACTTAAGTAACTGTCTCATTTTCAAGAAATGTAGGTACTTGTATAGGTAGTTTATTTCATAGTGAGTTTTTTTTGCAAATCATAAGGCAATATAAGTACTTCATCTTACATAATAAAGATAATATTAGTATCAGCATTATCTTTACATAAGCATATGCATCGTTTTTTTTTCAATTGTTCAGAAAATTTACTGAGTAAACTTTCATACATATCATCTCGGTCATCTTTTTCATACTTATTAAAATCACATACCTTCCCGATGAGCTTAAACCTAAATCTACGCAATTATAAACTAATGTGATGGAGACGAATTTTCATAAAAAAAACTTTTTAAACTTTCTCAACCGGCCGTAAAAGTTGTCAACACTTTGTACTAGTGTTCTAATAGTTCAGCAATGGTGTATTAACTTTACTGGTGTTTTCAATACGAGTGGCTAGCATACAAAGTGCGTCCGTGCAGCACCGTGCCACCGCGGCTACTGGTGGTCTTGGCTTCAGGCACCTTCCATCCGCAGCCGTAGACGACGCCTGTGAAGCAACTCTTCGGCGTCTGAAATGCGCGTGCGCGAGTTGACTCCGCCTTGCAAAACTTTTCAGTACCGCGCTTTTCTTTTCAAGTTTCCAGTAGTGTTCTACATTATTAATATCTCGAAGATTAGCATGCTTTAGTGTCCTAGAGTGCTCATAGCAGAAATGACCTACTTTCAGTACCGATACTTACATAAGTTTGGAAGCTATTGCAATCTAGACTTTTGCAACTTTTGCAAATGTATTATTTAATATTGGTATTCTTTTATATTTAAATTTAAAGTGATTTTTGTACCGTATTTAAGTTGTGCTTTTGTTTTCAATTTGTTCGTATTATCTATAAATTGTACTTAATCGGTTCTTTTAGATATTTTAGTATTTTAACCCGCTACTTTATTTTATTTATTACTTTACCAGTGTCAATGTGCCAGCCGTTCTTGAACCGAATGGTCTGTTACGTGATGATGGTAAGCGGCCCGACGGTATGACTCTTGTCCCTTGGGAAATGGGTAGGCCTTTGGTGTGGGACGCTACCTGCGTCGACACCCTAGCGCCATCTCATCTGCCTGGGACATCAGTTAGGGCTGGTGCGGCGGCTGATTCGGCCGAGGATCACAAAAGGCGCAAATATAGTGGTCTCGACAGAGCTTACCTATTTGAGCCTTTTGGGGTGGAGACCTTGGGTCCGTGGGGAGCCGGTGCCCTCCGGGTTTTCAAAAATATTGCGGGGCTTTTGATTGAGGCGACACGTGACCCAAGGGCTGGCTCTTATTTAGGCCAGCGAATTAGCATAGCTATTCAGCGTGGCAATGCAGCCAGTGTCTTGGGCACGCTTCCGTCTGGTACTGGTCTGGAACAGTTGAGTTACCTATAGGCCGTTTGTAACGGTCCTTAGGTAATCTGACTGATTCCTTTGTACTTAGTTAGTTTAATTTATTGAATAAATGTACTGATAAATAAATAAAAAAAAAAAAAAAAAAAACTTTATTTTGCGGCTATGCTAAAATAACATCGAAGCTACAGATTTTTATTTGGAGTAGTCTGAAAACCAGCCCTGTGCAGACCTTTACTTACGCAGAATAGTGCTGATGGCTACTCCCTTTGCTAATTGTTTAACTCTTATTGTATGTATGTTCGTTGTATTTATTTAGCAATAAATTATTTTGTATTTGTATTTGTATTCTCAGTTTGTTTCTAGTACAAGTATACAAGTAGTACTAGTATATTCAGTTTCGTTTAGCTGTTACTGGTTATAATAATGCAGTATTGTCGAGTCTTTAGGCAACATGTTGGGCGCCAGTGGTCTGCCTGTCACCGAAATCAATATGTTACAACTGGACCAACATAGGGTCTTAACGTATGTATCGTGAATACCTTAAGTATACCTCATAAAAGTGAATGTAGCTTCGTGATTTAAAATATGTGAAATACGCTACTTTAAGGCTAGCTTACGGCTAAAGGCTACTTGTATTAAAATTCCTAATTACAAGTATAAATAAATATAATAAAGTATATATAATAACCACAATTGTGTGATAAATCTGTAATTAAATGTTTAGATTTTCCTATTTATGGTTCACTTACGGAGGGGTAACGAATAATGGAAACTTAATTTTATCAAGCAGAACTTTGCTTGTAAAAATGTGTCCATAGAACATAATACCTATAGTTTCTAATTATAGGAATTTATTGTCTGAATATTAAATATCTGTTAAAATAATTTTAGTACACGTAGAATGCGTTTCTTGCCCGTGGTCCACCTACGTGGTTCACCTTGGTGTTCTACCTTGGTGTTCCACCACGACCGAGAGTACAGAAAGGTACCCGTGGTCCACTCAAGTGTACCATGGGTGGGATACTGGGTCGGATAACCTCTTCGTGGTGGATAACCCTGGGTGCCGTCGATCACTTCCCACTTGTGGGGACTTATCGACGGCAGCGAATAATCCGACGTGAGGGTGTCCTCCGCGTGTCCCTATGAAGTTAGCATAGGGCACAGTGGATGGAGAGGCGGACTTCGGCGGGGCGGGGAGTCCCAGTGAGGGACTCAGCGGACCTTCGGGTCGTGGGATGGGCGGCCTTCAAGGCTGGCGGTGCGGCAGCGAGGGTCAATTCGGCCACCCTGTCGGGCAGTGGGATCAGATGGGGGTCTGGGGGCCGGGAACGTAGGGGCGTTAAACCGGCCTCCATTGCACAGACCCTCATCACCGCCGAACGGCGGGAACAGCCTGGCGACCCGGTTGTTCCCGCTATCCCCCCCAGTGTGACTGGGGGGTCTGTGGGGCCCCTGTAAAGGGGCAATCGCCGGTGGTGTTGTGGTAGTTAAGGCTAAGGCCGGTTTCCCACGACACCACCACTCGGCGATAGCGGGTCACTGCGGAGTTTAGTGGGCCGTCCTAGCGACAGGTAATACCTGTCGCTAGGACGGGTTGAGTCCCACACACGGCCTCGTCCCCAACGAGGCTATTGGTGCCTAAACGCATTCTCCGCATTAAAAAAAAAAAAAAAGTTTACCATGGGTAATTTAATGTACCTACCCGTGGAATACCCAGGTGTACTATGGGTAATTAGATTTATCCGTGTATTACTCATTGTTCACTCACATGTCTATTCCTCTTTCTTATTTCGTAATTACACACGCAATGTATTTACGACATTCATTAGATTGGTACTACACTAGTGAACTAGAGAGAGTGCGCGAGAGATAATATTTGTCTTTACACGTATTAACGTTTTCTTTTTTTTACGTACCTATAATATATTAAAAATAATTGAAATATATTATAATTGTTTGTCTGTTCCGGCGAGTATTTATTTATTTTTTATTATATTTATTTAATATACGCACTGACGATACTGTTATTGTTAACCGTGTTGTGTACAAATGATTAGGAATATGATATATAATCTCTAATTGTAAATATCTTGAAGTTTGTCATTTATTGATAATATTATGTTTTGTGTAATATTAAATAAAATAAAATAAAACAAAAACATCATGATTTAAATACTAATTTCAAAGTGCAATATTACATGTAGTAGCGAGTTTCACATTTTGAATCCACGATTGTTTTATTGCTACAATTTGCCCTTAGCCAAATAACGCTTACCAAAAGTTTATGAATTACATCAGGACGTTACGGAATTATGTTTTAATAGCTACTAGTATTAGATAAAAACCCTGGTCCTGTTTGAGTGCTAATAGTGAATAATGGTTCAGCGATTTACAGATTGCAATTTCGTGACCGAGTCTGTATTGAATCTGCTGCAAAAATTCCTAGGTCTTAGGCGCTTCCTAATTGCGTTCAGAAACCCTGATTGGACAGTTACGTGACTTGTTTCCAGTAATTTAATTGAATTTCGTCCATCGCTACGTGGGAGTCCCTAGCGAAAAGCAATACTCTGTTAGGCCATTTTGGAAAAAAAAACCGAGCATTACCGAGTAAACCGAGTGGATAATATTTTCTATTCGTTTTTATAATGATGGGATAAATGGGATCACCCGCTTGCCAAGGGAATCTTTACGGTTACATCCCCCTCTTTTGTACTCCTAGGCACGCTTTGGGAAAGGTCCATGAGGCCATGGAACTGCGGACTTCTTGGTTTGTAATCGTGATGGTATGCAAGAGAGCCCTACAAGCTGCCATTGCCTTCAACTCGAAACTTGGCTCATGCAACGGCTAATACCAGAGGCATTAGGTATAGGTCAAAACCAATGCCTTGCCGTGCCTTTTCAAGAATTTTCGTATCTATTTTGTTCAAATACTTAACAAAATAAACCAAATACGCCGACGTTACAAGCACTGAAAAGCGTGTAAATGTAAAACAGAAGTATCGCCCGCAGTAAACAGTTTAGAGATAGGCATAAAGGCTTCAACGACTCGCCAAGCGCCTGAGCTACTGTTCGAAATATTCACATTTTATTGCTAGGGTAACTATACTTTCACATGTTTACCGGACTCCTTTGATGTAACCATGTTGGTTTGTAAGTTGTGTTTTTTTTTATTGTTCAACGTGAATATGCTTGGCCTTCATCTTTTCGGATTTTTGTAGTTATGATTTGGTGGACGGTGGAAGCGCACTAAAAAATGACTAGCCTAATTTGTGCAGTCCAAAGAGATATAGGACCCGAGCACATTTGATACCATCGTATCGTCCTGTATCTATCGTGTCCGCATTGTAGTACCTATGTGTTTGAAGATTATAGGCCCAATAACAGATAAGACGTATCATAAAATAATAACAAACTATAATAGGTTCTTGCCATAATCCTTGTGTGCTAGACAAGCCTCATAGCTCAGTTGGTAGTAACTCTGCCTTCTGCGCTGTAGGCTGTGGGTTCGATTCCCACCCAGGACAAACATTTCTGTGATGAATGTAGATGTTTGTTCTGTGTTTGGGTATTGTATCATATAGTATGTATATATTTACAAACAGTATTTAAGTATTCTATCCGTAATCTTAGTTCCCATATTACAAGCTATGCTTAGTTTGGGGCTAGATGGCGCTGTGTAAAATTGATGGACATCAATTTTGTAATATTTATTTATTTATTTATTATTTATTAGTCCCGATTCCGAACAGCCGGTCGATTTGATGTTTCTGAATAATGTTGGTGGTAGGACTTAGTTTTTTGTTCGTCCGTCTGGCTAGCTACCAACATCTTACCTAATTCTGTCACCATAATAACAATTCTAAAAATTGTTGTGTTCCGGCATTTACAGGTAAGATAGCCAGCTCCTCAGTTTGTTGAGGATTCCGGGTGAAGTGCGCCTCCACCTTAGGCCTTATTTCAACTTGTAACCAGGTAAGATGAATACCAAGCGCTTCCCTGTCGTAGAATAAAAAAATATAATAATAAACAAACTGTTCGCTCAATGATACAAAGTGGACGGTGCTCTACGCAATGCATGGTCACCGTAGTTTGCTCTGAGGTAAGTGTGTAAACGTAACGTGTAACGGGTGACTTTATAATGCGCGCGCTTTACAATCCCACCGTCCGACAATTGTCGAATAGATTCATGTGAAAAAAGACACGACTGTGTCTATGTGTTTATACAACACCGAGTGTTTTTATGTATGACGGGGAATCCTACTTCACCCGGTATCCGCAACAGTCTGAGGAGCTGGCAATCTTCACAACAATTAAGAATTGTTGCTATTTCGACATACTTATGTAAGATGGTTTTAGCTAGCCAGCTATTCAGGCGGTATATAGTCCTACCACCTACCAAACCAAGCAAAATATTGTACTTCCCTGGGGATCGAACCCGGGACCCCTTGTTCTGACACCGGTAGGCGAACCAATAGAGATATTTTACCACCTCTGTGGAGAGGCGGTAAAATGTTAGGTTAGCGAAAGTTAGCGGCGAAAAATAAACCCTTTACCTATACTTATTTACAACTATGAAGGTATTACTTTACAAACACAGCAGCCCATTAATGTCCACAGTTGGACAGACCCTCCTCTAAAACAAAAGGGTTCTGCCATTATCATGACCCTAGGCAGGTGGATTAGTTACTTAGTTGATGGATTTGATGGATAGCTTACGCAACCTACTGAATAGGTACCTTAGTAATAAGCTACCATCAAATATATTTGAACCTGGCTTCACTGTTTGCATCTAACACTAAAAATAGATGCTCAGACATTGTTGAATACATTTTACGTCCTTTTTAATACTCGTAATATGTCCGGCTTGAGGCTATCAGATAGACTGACGGGTCGCTTTGTGCACCGACCACAAAATATTGTTCAGTAGCTGACCCTCTGCCTTGTTTTACTACGAGAAAAATGGATCACAAGAAAAACTAACTAGCATTATGTTCATACCGTTCTTTATGAGTGCTAGTTGCAATTCTGAATAGGCGGTAGGTATGACGTTTCTGAATAAAAAGCGGTTAAAAATCACAAAAATAAATACAAAATTCCTAGCTATGCATGATGTGAAAACTAATATTTGTTTGGGCATTTATGAGTCTTCATAATGATACTGGTCTAGAATCAGTGTCCCAGCTAACCGTTAGCACAGTTTGTACTGAAGGAAAGACGGTAATGCCACACTGTTTGCCAAACAGCCTCGGCGAACACTTGAAGAATGGCTTTGGTACGTGACTCTCGAGGCTAGACAGGACTATTCCTTTTAGATTTAAGTCCATAAAGACTGAAGTATGTAGCTGCCTATTCACAGTTACCTAGACCAATAAAATGTTGCATATTTTGTAGCTTTCCCCAGATAATAAATGTTTTTATTATTTTTACCATTCAAAAAAAAGTCCACAGAAGAGTAAGTACACTCATCTATAAAAGAACAGGCACAACATGTAGGTATAAAAAATATATATAACAGGACAGTCATTTCACACAGCGCCATCTAGCCCCAAACTAAGCATAGCTTGTAATATGGGAACTAGAATAAGGATAGAATACAGTTTTTTTTTGTAAATACATACTTATCATACAATACAACACCCAAACACAGAACAAACATCAATATTCATCACTCAAATGTTTGTCCTGGTTGGGAATCGAATCCTACAGCGTAGAAGGCAGAGTTACTACCAACTGAGCTGTTAGGCTTGTTAATGTATGACGTGACGTTATATCCTTTTTGCCTCCTTCGTCTTCCTTCCCCCTTCGTGTACTTACAGCCGTTACAACGCACCTTGTTCCAAGATTTCAAAATTAGAATATTATTTTGTAACAAAATAACATAAGTCTACATTCTTCAGGGAGCCACTGGTGTGAAAGTACAAGCAGCGCTATAAAATTATTCTTACAACCGCCCAGCGAGTACTCAGTCCCTATTTTGCTATCGTAGAGGTAAGTTTCAGCTTCTGCAGCTGACATTTATGGCCAAGATCTTAGAAGTGGAATGTACTTGGATTGTAGGTAATCTGAAATTCTCTCGTTTCTGCATACTAGAAGCTTAACTAAGCTTATTAGCGTCCCACCTTATTATGCATTCGTGAATCAATACTAAAAATATATATAAGTATTTTCAATCAGTTTCGGAAGTTATTATTTTAATAGGTAGTGAAAACCGAATGTGCGCTTTCTGAAATTAAAGTTCAAAAATATTCAGTGGAAAGTTATTTTAAAGATCGGAACAATTGGAAGTACCTTGCAATTGTTCCATTGTGCCAAACTAATCATTTTGCCTCATACCTTGACATTTATACTGGGTAAGGACTTCTTTTGCCCTCGTCTGTGCACCAGTACAATATTAGAGTCATCATGTCCTGTGTCTGTCATGTCTTATGGCACAATTTTACTTGTTTCAGGTGAGCTGGTGTTCAAACGCTTGGATATCACCAATAAAAAAACTACGTGCATTGATTCAAGGAATTCCCCAATTACACATACTTGACCCCTCACTCCCCTTAACTACACTTACCCTTAAATGTGCAATGACAGAGCCGCTTCCAAAATTGGAAGCGGAATTCCCCCCACTTTTGGAAAGAGCTGCGTGTTGATTACACCACGCTTGGCTTTTCTTGGTTGGTGATCGCAGTAAATATGTCACACAGAAGCATGCTGGTGCCCTTAACCTGGTGAGATCCCCGAGTCGTCTTTTAAGACAGCTGCGGGTTGAGATGGGGGGGTCGATTCATTAGCCGCAACCACCCTTAGTTTATTGATCTCGGATTGAGAAGAAAGGCGTTTGGGACCGCTGTGAAAAGGGACCACGGTCCCAATCGCCTGATTCATTCAATAACATTTAATCAGGCATTTGGGACCACAACTTATTTATACAGTCGCCAGAATAATCAAAAGCTAATTAGCGTATTCGTAAGGATCCCTAATGAAACCTGACAAAAATATAACCTTTGTAACTCAGGGCTGGGTTCAGTATGATCACCCGCTGACGTCCGGCGTTCATGATATCTTTCATGCTGTCAGTGATGAGCGGGCGTCGGCAGACGATCAAACTGAACCTAAGCCCTGTGATAATATAACAATTGGTCTAACATTTTTTTTAAATCGGTTCAGTATTTTTTGTTCCTATTTAATACAAACAAAAATATAAACTTTATAGCAATATACAATAGTGCAAATGTAGTTTGATAGCTAACTCACTTGAAACTAAATCAGTTTCAATAAAAATATTTAAATAAATTTCCATATATTTTAGCTTGTGTATTGTTGGTGGTAGGACTTTGTTTAAGTCCGCCTGGACTTAAAAGCGGTCTACCACCGTCTTACCTATTCTGTCGCAACAATTCTAAAATTGTTGTGTTCCGGCATTTAGAGGTAATATAGTCAGTTCCTCAGCTTGTTGAGGATTCCGGATGAAGTGCGCGTCCACCTTCGGCCTTATCAAACATAAAAAATCAGGTGCGATGGAGGCCAAGTATTTTCCCGTAGTACTTTAAAAAAAACAGGAAAAAAACATGCACTTCAATCAATGCGCCTGCACAATCTGCTTTACAAATCTGCGAGATTAGCATATAGACTACTTTTCGTTTAACCGGCCGCGGCTCACCTCTCTTCGCTTTGGGAACCGGATCCATCATCGCAGCTTCTTTTTTTTCTGTGACATTTTGGACCAGCTTAGTATATTTTAGGCTTTCGTATCAAAGAAATCCTTTTAGCGATTTTGTTGTCTGTCTGTTTGCACGTACGAATTTGCACAGCCAAAATACTTTAGATAAAAAAAAATGCTGTAAAATGTTGCTCTATTTGACTAATTATTAATTTTGAAAGGTGAACGTTAAATGGTAGAAAAAAAAGTTTAGGAAAAAACATTCCCGTCTTCTTTTCTCATTTAAATTAAGATTTCAATGGTAGGCTGAAAATTTTAATTGGTGTGGGTAAAAAAAATTACAGATTTTTTATGTGACTTTTTAAAAACCTCTTAGACCCATAAGACTTTTAGAAATCTTTTTTCGACCGACATCTTTTTTTAACTGTCTTTGACGAATATTTTAGTAATATATTTATTATTATTTATTGTGTATTTAGGTACAAATACTCAATAAAATAATAATAAAAACAAAATACTCACACATAATGAGTAGAAACCAGTGGTAAGCACGCGCATAACAATTTAATTCACTCTGCACGATTATGCTAATTATAGTTGAGTTTTTAACAGGATTAATAAAAAGGATCACGCGATGAGTTTCTACACCGCTAAGTATTTAATCAATAAGAAATAACCAGCAAGAACTGCACGTCTCTAAAGTTTACTATAACTATGTGAAAAATAAATTATTGTGGTTTGATAACATATCTCGGGAAAAGTGGATTTAATGTAACAAAGGATACATACATCTACATAATTTTTACGAGCGTTGGCAAAATGGTTTTAATCAAAGTAAGTTCTTATCTCAACTAGTTAGACACAAAATGTAAGTATTTTGTTAAGTGTGCATTTGTATTGTAAGTAACAAAATATTGGTGTTGTACCCTTTTCTTTTATATCATCAGATAAACTGACAGACAAGGAACATAAGATATCTTCTAATAACCTAACAAACAATCTTGGAACATAGCCGCATTCACAAGGTTTCAGTTTTAATCCTATCGTTTCATCTTTGCCTTTATTTCAAAGGACCATTTCTTGTTTATTTTATTAGACTAGCTTTCGCCCGCTTGGTAGAACCAGATAAAAAGTTGTTTCCCATGGCATGAACTATATCTATACTATATGTCGTATGCCGTGGCGGTCAAGGATTAAGAATCAACCCCTCCAACTCAGCCCATGAATGTCGTAAAACCCGACTAAGGGTTCTCACCAGAGGAAGGGCAGCAGCTTCCTTCTGTGTATTATCTACTTATACTGTGATCACCAATCAGCCATGGTGATTATGTCAAAATCCTTCAGCTTTGGAGGAATCTCTGTCTAGCAGTGGACACTAATGGGCTGTTGAAGTGACGAGACATGGAAAAGTAATAACAAAAATGGAATAAATAAGCAAGAATCGAATAGAGGAAGAGAAAAAGCTGTGCCGACCCCACATAAGTGTGAAATAAGGGTCAGAATATGATGATTTCTTGCTTATTTTAATACTGTTTCAGTTTTCTGCGTTCTTCACTGCCCTTATCCATTGCGTTATGGCATATTTCCAAGACCAACCTGTCCCTTACCAAGCTGTATCACCTATTCCTGACAAAGAAATACTACAAACACCTCCATATGATAAAATACCTGAACAACCAACACCTGCTTATATTGTCAAGCCCAGTTGGTTTAACAAACCAGAAGTCTCTGGCTTAGTAGGTAATGATAAAGTAGAAGATCAAAGCCTGTCAAAGGAATATAAGCCTAAAGAACCTGTGTCTCCGTTTAAAGGTATCGGATACACATATCCCCAAAGAGCACCACGAGTGAAGCTCGGACTTGTAGGTTTGAATGGAATGTTGCCTGTAAAGAAAACAGAAGACACACCGGTTCATAAACCAGAACCAAATAGCAAAGCCAAACCGGCTCAACTAAACATTTCATCGAAAGACAACATAAAAGACACTTTGATTGGAAGAGTTGAACTGCGAAAGGATATTGATTACGCGTCACTATTTGGAAAGCTAATAAAACCCGAGCTTAAACTTGACTTACCAAGAGCCAATGTTGGGCCACATGGCCATGGTAGAGTGGAAGAGGCCCTCTTCAAGCCAGAACACAACCCATTACAGCTCGGCTTAGTTCTTAATCCGAATATCATCGCGTACCCATTTCTTGGTATATATTACGGGAATAACCAAGACACAGGCGCCTTTCCATTAACATCAACCAACAATCCTGTACTTCCCAGAACAGATGCACTAAAAACAACCAATTTTGAGTTTACTACCAACCCTGTATATGGCCAAGATATTGATATAACTATCCCCTTTAGAGCTCATGAACCGGTAGTGTTAAATGCTCAGCTGTCTAAGGAAGTTCATAATCTAGCTCACAAAACTCAACAATACCAGTATACCCTGCCTGTAGGAATTCTCAAGCCGGATTATAGCCATCCACCGACACCTGGTTCTAAAGACGACTTGAAGGTTGATCAGCTGCCTCCTGTTCCTACGACCATGTCACTTCTGCAACGGACGCAACTGGCTCTGCTGAACACAGTGGCAGGCCTACCGGGAGGCGTCCCACAGGCGTTGGATGCACTAAGACCTCGTTAGTTCCAAAAAAAGGGTTTACGTTATTTTCATAACAGAAACCTCATCCCTTTTGAGAAGCTGGTTCGTAAATAGATCTCTATAGTGAAAAGTTGATTTTCAGATTTGATCTCGCAATATGTTAACAACTGTAAAATTGTAAAAGATTGAAATTAAATTCGACTCATACAAATGTAATTTTATCATTGATAAAATCTCATTTCAGAATTAAGGCAAGAGCTATTTTTTTCTCCAAAGTAGTCTACCTAAGATGTAATTCAGATAGAATTACATCTTAGGTCACAGATTTACTGACAAATTTCTATCGACGCTGATGATGTTTTAGAAGATAATTATCTTTCTGAGATTTGATTGTATCCTTTGATCAATTCATCTAGACACAATATGTTTTGGCTGTATTAAAATGTTGGTTTGTTCCAATGGTTTTTTTGAGGCTATGGCTTTTCCCATAATAATAATTCACTTATTTAACTAGACACTCAGGATGATGACAAAAGCAAATAATGTGCCTTTGAAAATTAAATGAACAATTTTACTTAAGTCTTCACAAAATAATTCGGTTGCCACGTTTCCTCCTTGTTGGGCCAATTTCCACAGAATTGGCTTTCAAGTAGCACCGGAGCAGACAAGTTTTGTAGATTTTAGCCAATACTCAAAGCAGTTCTTGAGGAAATAGCCACTCCTGTTTGCTCTGTAAGCACTTCTCTACAAATTTTCTTCCTTAAACTTACAAAATTTTGCTTTGATGGAAGGAAATTTAATTTTGACTCTAGGTACAGACCGTATGCAGTACTTTCTTACCGACGGTTCAATAAAAAGCCTTTTTTAAAATTTTTCAGAACATGTTCAAAACTATCTTTACATGAAGTAAAAGTATCTGTTACTTTTACTCACGACTTTTTCCTTTATCTTTATATGCTCTACAAAAAAACGTAAAATGTGTTACGGTTTTGTCGGAGTTTTGATTAAGTTTTAATAATAAAAATATGGTCACGTTTAAAACCACTAGACAATAGATTGTCTAGTGGTTGTTTGTCCACAGGTATTCGATCCCGGGTTCGATCCCCACAGTGAAACATTTGTATTCGCTTTGGTTGTTGGTATGGCTTATTTAAGTACGCCTGGCTAGCTACCATTATTTTACCTGAGTATGAAGCCATTGCAGCAACTATTTTTATTATTTCAGTCTGTTGAGTCCTCCACCTTCCTCTTCCATTTTCTGTACGCTTCCTCGTCGAAGACAAAAAAACAAAACAAATATAGATAACGTAAGAAACGATGTACTTACCCTGAACTACAATTACTCTACCGTGGTAGTAGGTACTAGTTGCTTTCTTGAATGATAATACCTACAGTGTTCGCAAACCATGCATCTTGTCCCCGAGTGCACTCGATGGCTGCTCCTATTTTCCACTACATGCCTCAACTACGGCCCGCTGAATCCTCTGAGAATAGAACGAAATGACCCATGGCATGGGAATATGCGATGCACGCTTTATTTTATAATTTGTAGTCTTATTGGATATTTTATATGTTATGGTCGTATAAGATTTTGAAGCCTAGAAGAGAGGTAAAAATAACAGATTTTCAGGCTTTCATCACAATATTATCGTATCCTTTTTATGTATTTCGCAATGTGTCTTCCATTTAACCTGTCCAAATCTGTGATCTAGTGGTTCGCCTACCGATATCATATTCACAGGTCCCGGGTTCGATCCCCAGGGGATCCACAATATCATGCATGGTATGGTTGGTGGTGGGACTTTGTTTAAGTGCGTCTGCTAGCTACCACCATCGTACCTAAGTATGTCGCTATAACACTAAATATCTAGATTGTTGTGTTCCGGCATTTAGAGCTAAGATGGCAAGTTCCTCAGACTATTAAGGATTCCGGGTGAAGTGCGCCTCGCGCCTTATTTTACCTTATAACCAGATCAGATGAAGGCCAAGCGCTTTCCCATCGTACAATAAAAAACATTAAATTATGAAACACTTGATGTGTTTCATATTAGATACAAATTTAACAATAAGTAAGGCATTTGGCTATTTTAAGTGGTTTCCTAGTATTTTCTTATAAAAACTTTATGATAATATGATGATGTAAAAACATGTAATTAATGTTATATATTAAAAATAAAACATTTTTAATAAAAATCAACTACAAATAAACCTAATTTAAAATACAAACATATTTCCATCATCGATACATTTTTAAGCTGTTGAAATGACATTTATTAAATAGCTGTACTTAACTAACAGAACAATTTCTTAATGTTTCATCTATACTGTTATATTTAAATCTTCTTGCAACGAATCACAGCTATTAAGACCTGCTTAAATAAGTTCAGACTTTTTTGGGATGAAACTGATAAGACTAGTGTTCTAAATCTTTTTAGATAGTAAACAGGTTTAGCTTACTCACAACTCTTAAAATCCGCTTATCTATTAGATAAATCAAGAGTTGAATCAGTCTAGTTTACAGTTTTTTTTTTCATTTTAAAATAACGCTACATTTTTCACAATCAGAATCATCACAAATAGACAAATCAATAAATAAAACTCTAGTCTTCCTATCCATAACACTTGTTCGGAACACGTGTCATTGTTTTGAATGATGGCATAGTAAGTCTAAAATTAACAGGAGAGAGGGGAGCCCAAAAACTGTCTGTTCCAGATAAATTTAAGCTACTTCCCGCCATTTATCTCATAATAGTATCATGATGGGAATAATAGACTACGAAGATCCGAGAAATACATCAGCGAGTCTCACTAGCTGATTAGATATAATCTTAGGTTTGTCTGTTGATTTCGTAGCGATGTTGCCCCGTGATATAGGTACCTATTCTCTATTTTGTAGAGTATTTTGATTTTGAAGAAAACTTTCAATGCGTTCAAAATCGCGGTATTCAATAAACGGTAATTATAAATACACCTGTGAGCAAAAAAAAATACTCAGGCCGTAAGCGTGCACCAAATGTATGAAAAAAATATACTTACACACTTAATTTTTTTGACAAAATGATCTTAAAGCCTAAAAATAAGATCTCATCATTTTATCAAATATGTTTTAATTACTACAATTTTTTTAACAATATTCATTAAATCATAAAATAACATCAGGGAAATATTAGAACAATGATTAAGTAATTAAATATTACAGGACATTAAATACTATTGTTATTATAATTATGTTCCCCGAATACTCGAAGACACCTAGACCGATTTGAAAAAATATTTTTTTGTTCGAAAGGGTATAAGTATATACTTTACAAGTGGTCCCATTGACATCAGGTCAGGATCTGATGATGGGATCCTAGGGAAATCGAGGAAACTCTTCAAATATTACAGGCACTCTTGAAACAATTTTGCTGTATTACCTCAAAAGTAAGGAAAAAACGGACCCCATATAGGATCTCGTGTCTGTCTGTCTGTCTGCCTGTCCGTACATCTGTCATCAAAATAATTGGAAAATACGCTATCCAGATAAACGAAATTGTACCATATTCTTCATTGAAGTCGTCGTAATTATTATTTATTTAATACAACTTACACTTATCACCCAAACAGAAAAAACATCAACATTAATTTCACACAGCGCCATCTAGCCCCAAACTAAGCATAGCTTGTAATATGGGAACTAGAATACGGATATAATACTTAAATACATTTTTTTTTTTTTTATTTGTAAATACATACTTATCATACAATACACACCCAATTAAAATAAAATATGTCAGTGCTTTAACATTGTAACATTGTAATTAGTATACGCTTATTAAAAGAATATAGATTTAATTCAAAATTTCGAATACCTACACAGTTTGCAAATAGTGGCTTACTACAACATACGGGGATAAAATATTGTCTCTATTTACATAAGCAACTAACTGTTTTTAAGGTAAAAAAGAACATGAATTGAGAAAAGTTTTGAACAAATACTACGGCAATTATACACTCAAGAGCTTTATTTATTGGCGGTACACCGAAGATGGTAACGGGCCGCGACACGGACTGATAGGACTTGCGAGCGACGACTGCCGTAGTGATTTTCGTGCTGCTAGCGATGTGCATACCAGGAATATAAATGTCACGGCAATATAGCTACAATCTATTATTTATTATTATTTTATTTACATACATGCATTAAGTACTTAATACCCTTTATAATGTTGAATAGAATGAATTAAATTAGTATCAGAGTACGTTATATAACTTACAGGCAAGTTTGAACATTATGTTGGTGTGTGGACACGGTGATTAGAGAACAGAGGTTCCTGAAGTTAATTTAACCAAATACTTAAAATAGATGTCTATGTTTTTGTTTACAGCTAGATTCATATGCCAACTAGCATTTAAAAATATTCCATTTATTGAATTTGATAATATTACAAGCCCCAAACATTTAACAACCAGCTAATCGGAGAATGACTGCATGATCATCAATTTGCAATCGGAAGTCGAGAGAGAATTCTCAATTTATATGATACTAACCTTTGGCTTCTGCTTTGCCCGCGTGGCCCTATGAAAGATACCTACTTTATCCACGTCAAAAAGGAGTAAGACTAATCCAAAAAAAAAAAAAATTCACAGAAATACGTAACAAAACAGGATTTATTGACGATCTACAACTTGCCCTAAAATTGAAATGGAAATGGGCGGGACACACAGCATGAATGGAAAGAGAAAGGTGGGCTAATAGAGTCACAAACTGGAGAGTGGCCCTCTCCACAGGAATAAGAAGAGTAGGAAATCCATTATCTCTAACTATATCTCTAACTATCTCGTTGGTTGGACGAGATAAATAAGGCAACCGACATAACAAATTGGACAGAGATGGCAGAAGAACGCGACCATTGGAAAGAACTGGAAGAAGCCTTTACCCGAGGTCCTAAATATTAACATTCTAATTGTATTTTGAAAGAAAATTTTTATTTTATGGCAACTTTCATCATTCAAATCTGTTAAGTCGTTTAGTCGTAAACCGGTAACAAACAAAAAAAAAATTACTTCTGAATTTATAATATCAGTTTGGATTACAAGCGTTGTTGAAAATATATTCATAAAATCCTACGCTTTCCTTAAGCCAATTCACATACGTACCTGTCTACCTTTTCACAGGCGTTATCCGCACATTTTCCACCTTTCTGGGCACTAAAATAAAATATTTCTATATGTTTAGCGACTTATCTCAGGGACCGCTTCCATTTATCTGCGTCACACGGCGGAGTTATGAAGCTGTGAGTGCCAAACGGACGGACGCGCCCTGGAGGTTGAGTTAGGTTAGGATCGTAAAAATGTCGACGTAATGTGAAGGTTGAATCGTTCGGTTTTCCTGTCACCTTTTGAATACTGCAAAAGATATTGGAGGTTTATTGAATTGTTGAATTTAAATTTCACTGCTGTTGTGGTACGATGGTAACCGTCACTCGGGTTTTATTACTAATCAGTACCTAATGGAAAAAACGAAATCTATAAGGATATTAAATACGTTCATTGTATTTCAGGATGGCCCAGTTAGGTTTTAAGTTAGGCCAAAAAACAATTAACTAGTTTTGTATCAGATTTTAGCGTTGGATAAACCAAATACAGCCTCAAAATTTCTGCTCGCTGTGATTAACGGTTTGGATTGTGCGATGTATGTCAGTTTGTCAATACTAGTTACTAACGCCAAGCTATTTTTAGCGATACAGAAGTGAGTCAGTCAGTTAAACGACGAGTTTACATAATTAGATAATGTATAACATATATAAATTCTCTTTAATTTTACAGATAGATCATTAACAATTATAATTATGAAAAATTAAGCCAACTATGTACTAAGGAAGCAGTCGGATTACCTAGCGACCGTTACAAACGGCCTATAGGTAACTCTTTTATTTATTTTATTGTACGACGCGTAAGCAATTGGCCTTCAACTCAACTGTTCCAGACCATTACCAGACGGAAGCGTGCCCAAGACATAATGTTGTGCCTAAGTTAGGTTTAAAGAACTTTATTATCACAAAGACAAAACAGTTGTCAATGATTTATTGCAAGAATAAATAAATATTATGTCATTGATCATGGAAGTAAAATGGTCAGTCTAAAAACATAAATCTTAAAGCAAATGGCCCATTTACATACGGTGTTATGTCTTAAATTGTAATGTTTCACGGTCCGAAGCAAAACAAGCTGCTAGTCATCCCTCGAGGGGCATAAAATGAATAGGCCGACATTAATTTGACTTTTTCGCGAGTATTTTATTTTTAGGGAACTTATGGTACGGATACTTATGGTTCACTTCGAAACATGTATCCCAAGACACACACTGAACCAAAGCTATCTTCTTACATAAACAGAACACAGGTTAAAGTTCAACTCCTATAGACTACTACTTTTTTCGCTCTTCTAAGTTCTCCTATAAGTTCGGTTCTGCCCAAGGTTGACAAAATACGAGTCTATTAGGGGAGCGAAAAAACAGCCCATAAAATACTATCTTACTAGTTGGTCTCCAAACATTAGTTCTAGCTACCAAACAAAACACAAAACAGCAAAACAATACCTATCATAAATCATCATTAAATTTTACAGACTGAAAAAGTCCACAGCAGGACATGGGCATCTTCCAAAGCATCCAAAATAAATCAATAGGGGAGGTGATAGGACTTGCCATAAAAGCCATAAATTGCAGGGGGTTGATGATCGTAGTATTGGTGATTAGTACTTAGATGGATGCTGGATGGTGGATCTACTATTCTCTGTCCTCTGGTGTAAACCCTCGCCTTTTACTGCACATCCTGAATGTCCCCTGGTGTAAGCCCTCGCCTTTTACGACATCCACGGGTGGATATAGAGAGGCCCATATCCTTTGTGGGGCCGCCATGCTATTGTAAAATAAATTCATGCAAAACTTGAAATGTTGTGGATGTCCCAAATAACGATAACAAATTAATGCACCTGTACAGTTTATCAAGTATTATTCATCGGATCCTTTGCACCTATAAGTAAATAACAATATCCATATTCAGCATCAGTTGAGCATCTATTTTTATTCCATCTGCCCAGAGCTATGCAAATAGCTGTTTTCAATTTACACCATTCTCCGCGTTCGTCCACACAAAATGCCTCAATTGGTTCCCGACCAAAGAGTGCGAATGGGAGATCGATGGAGCAGATATGGGGTGACTAACGTGGTGATATGTTACTACCTACTGGCGTGCCGCGTCGTTGTTGACAAGTTTAATACTACATTAAGTAGGTAAGGAATGGAACTCGCTGCCCTCGTCTGTTTTTATGCACCAGATACAATCATACGGAGTGAATAGATTGTTTTTTGTCATGCTTCATTTTAGGTTCTTGAAGCCTTACCTTTTTTTTTTACCTTTTTTTTGTTTTAAGCGCCTCTGTGGTCTAGAGGTTTGCCTACCGGTATCAGATCCAGACGTCCCGGGTTCGATCCCAAAGTACAAAATTGTGATTGGTTCCGGCATTTAGAGGTAAGATAGCCATTTCCTCAGTTTGTTGATATATAATCAAACAACAAACCATTAATTAATCCGTATATAGTTGTCACAAACAAACTTTGAATAAACTGAACTGGTTGTCGGTTAAGAAAAAAAATACCAACCGACCAACTAGATGGACAGCCTGGTTAGTCGGTTGGTAATAGACGGAGGATTTCGGGTGAAGTGCGCTTACACCTTCGGACTTATCATAACTTAAAAGTCAGGTGAGATGGAGGCCTAGCACCTCCCCGTGTGGAATAGCTATTATGCGTGTAACTATAAGTATAATTATAGTATCCCTTGTGTATGTATGTATGTTCTATTCCAATATTATAAGGACTTTCATCATTACGCCTTTCAACTTTTTGTTAGATACCGCTTCCATTCTTTCGAAATCCATTGGTTGATTCAAACAGTGCGTGTGGAGTGCTGGTATGCTTCGCGGGAAATTGCTCTGCGGCTGTGTCATAGGTCTGTGAATTGGAAAAAGAAAGCCCATCACATTTCACATCGAATTTCACATTAGGATATTCAACAGATCTTATTGCTCGTACCAACCACAATTATACAGCCTTAACCATGGTTACTAAATTATCTTGTCTGGTCATGACCAGACAAGATAATTTTGACAATAATTTTCACGGATTACTTCTGCTACGAGGAAATCACTGCTCTATTTTTGGTTTACAGGCACTAGACGCTATGTCCTTACTTTGTCTCACCAGGGATCGTTTTAGAGGTAAATTTTATATACCTTTTTTTTTTGTATACTACAGAACATAGCCTACACGGCACTGCATTGCGCCCGTCAACTTGAGGCATAAAGGTGTTAAGCCTCAAGTACCCGTAATTTCAACGGCAACCATACCCTTCAAACCGAAACAGCAATGCTGCTTGGCGGCTGAAATAATACCTCCTAGTGGTCTGACCCGGGCAAGGGAATATATAACCTCTGCTAGTGATTACGGCTGAATGATCTCAACTCGGTTCTGTGTTTGCAGGTCCTGTGGACCTGCAAAGCCTTACTGGCGACCACTCCGCTGACGAAGTCCAGCGCTATGCTGTCGCTGTGTTCTGTTGGTGTGCGATGTGTGGAAGAGCCTGTACTCGCTCCATCGTAGTCCTTGACCTTGCCTGTTTTATTTTAATTATTTCGGTAAACCAACAGTTTTCTTATGAAATATAGTTATACTAACTTAATATACCTCCATGTATGTGTTATTTGATGTGAGTGGATCGCCCGAGAACACTCTGTGCAACGTTCGAGGTCAAGAAGAAGAGAAGAACTTACCCAGTTAATGTCAAAAGATTTTTGACATAACTAGGTACCTACTACAATATACTAGGTAGATATGGTATATTATGATATATACCCTCTGAAATTAAAGAGTAACCAATCCTATCTACTCATACTCTCTGAAATTAGACTGAAGCTATTAGCTTCGGCTGAAATTAGACTGAATTGAAATGAAATAAGACTGAAGCTAAGTATAGCTTCAGTCTTATTACAGAGAGTATGAGTAGATAGGATTGGTTTCCCTGTTTGACATCACAGGGCACGCACCTATCACATACTCGTAGAAGACACTCACGATACCGGTGCAAGAACCACTAAGTGTTCGTTAGCACTCTCAGGTGAACTTATTTCGCAGCCCAAACCTCTTCCATTCACACGTGACAAAGCTAGCGAAGGCTATACCTATCACATAGAGTTGACACATATTCGGAATTTTTATTTGACCTGTTCCAATTCTTCTTCTCTTTCATAGTGGTCGTGGTCACTATCAAATAGTAGTTTTAGACAGTGGCTCGCCTCATAATTTCTCACATTTTTTATCTGGAATATAGCTGTCCAGCGAATATGCGACTTTCTTCTGGGTCTGATTTCCTCTGTACTGGAAGGAGACCTGGACCCTGGAAGACAAGACGCTCAGGAGTCTACGTCTCCTCTGGAGTTCGTATCAGGATTATGCCATGAAAAATTGTATTCGATTATGAACGTGATCTGAATTGGCTTTGTATAATTAAAAGGGTATTGCGATTCGTTGCGCACTGGGTCATTGCGTGCATTGATTGCTTTTTGAGAGGAAACTGCCAATTTGTTTTCTATTTACACTAGATGATTGCTGATAGTTGGTTTGTTGGAAATCGGGTTAAATTACGTGAATTTGTCTACGTTCCTACACAACATCAATACCACAGATAATAAAATACTAACGTATGCATAATAATATAGTAAATTCGTCAACGTCTCTGTTTGGTTCACGTCTAAACGGCTGAACGGGTCCTTAATAAATTTGGCATAGATATAGTGTACCTACGCAATTGGGAAGAAATTGGGAAAGATACTTTTTCTCTAGTACGATATGCAAGTAATTCCATTCCATTTCAAGAATGCCTAAATTTAACCTTTTCTCTGTCCACAAACTCAACAACATCAATGGGCCAAACAAAATTCTATAATAACAAAACATTCAACTGATCTGAAAAATGTATTCACAATAATTAAAAATAAGATGTACAGTAAAATGAACTATGTCAGGAAAGCAGGCGGACCTAGAATACCTTAATACAATTATAAGCAGTCTATCGGTACTACGGCTTCAGACCAGTACTTTAGTTATTCTGTACCAGTACAGTACCAGACGGAAGCCCAAGACACTGGCTGCATTGCCACGCTGAATACTAATGAGTAAGCTCTGTCTTGACCACTATATTTGCATCTTTTGCAGATATAGTGGTAGGCCTAGGCCGAATCAGCCGCCGTTCCAGCCCTGTGATGTCAAATGATATGGCGCAAGGGGTCGACGCAGGTAGTCCCACGCCAAAGGCCTACCTACTTCCCAACGGACAGGATAGTAGATTATGCACCAAAGTAAGGATAAATCAAGATTTTACGTCACGGTTACATATTGAACCCTGACCGTAACGAAAAAAAAAGACTTTTTTCGTTACCGAAACACCTTGCATAAAATAATACTTACGTATAATCTAAATATTTAAAATCATCGTGTAGATAGATAGTCAACTAATAAAATGTTCATGGTAATATAACGAAATATAAAGTTCATATAAAAAATAAATTTACTATAATATATGATACTATTTGTGTTGAAAAATAACACATTTTATTATTTTGTTAAAGTTTTGCAGCCTACTTTTAGATACCTACAATACAATCCAGATAGCAATAAATCTAACTGCACTTTCTTCTAATGAACAACAGAATTCATACTATCTAACCATAATTCGAAAAATGGAGCAAAATTAAGAGACTTTTCATAAAAACAATTCGTCCAAACAAGTCGTAAAAATTAAGAATTACAAACTAACATATTTTCTTAGGGCAGATATTATGTATTGATTCAACACTAATAGTGTGACCACGAGTTTTATGTTTTAATAGCTTACTATTGATCACAGTGTGACCACGAGTAAAATAAATTCCTAATAGTCACACCAGTGTGACAATCTGGTGTGACCACGAGTCGGCAGTCTACAAATCATGGTTAAAAGACATAACCGTTTTATTATAGCAATTTAGTAATTAAAATTTACCCCAAAGATAACAGTAGATTTACATACGTACCCATACTTAAATTTCAAATTTTCAGGTAAGTTCCTTTTGTAGTTGTAGTAAAGATAATCAGGATATCGAAACACTGGGAGTTTCATAAGATTTGAAGATTAATATTGTACCTACTTCAAAAATAAGTTTGAATCAGGTACGAACTCGAAGTAACTGTCAACTGAAAGTCATCACGTCAAAGTTTTCCCACCCCGTTCACATGCCCACAGCTACGGTAAGCCAATCACTCACCCACTGAAGGCTGAAGTCATCCGTAACACGAGTGAAAATCCCGGATTAAAGATCCGCCACTTTTCCACCGTTTCATATCATACAAATGTTTTTCTTATTTGATTTGAGACTTTATGCGTGACTTACTTAGATTTTTTACTTTATATATGGGTTCTTCCTGATTTCGTTTTAACGCCCTGTACTCAGATTAGCAACTTTACTCTAGTTTCGAACTAAGATTAAGTTATAATAAAGGTGACATTGCTATGCGCTCAACCACGACGCTTATGACCACCAGATGACAGATCTATGCGCGAATTTCTACGTTTTATTTTTATATGGTAAACCAAATACTAATTTTGAAAATTTTTAAACACAGATCGTCTGCTGTATACTGTGTTTATTTACTGTACAAAGTGTCAAGGCCTAATTTCGTGTATTTATTGAATGACGAACATTTTTGGTAAGAATTAGAGTAAACTTTAGTTTTTTTTTTTCTATCGAGAAAATTTTATTTAATCGTGTTTTCAAAACACGATTAAATAAAATTCTAGCATCAATCCTGAATTATAACATATATGAATTTCAAAGTAAATTCTACAGTATTGAGGAAGATATGATCGTTGAAGCTAAGTCATTTCACGTATCATAGACCCTTGTAACTCCTTTCTTCTATCTTACTGACTTGCTAAGCTAACTTGTGTAGGCAAGGATTTTGATGGAGCAAGCTTACCCAGAAGGTGCCTATTGACTCTTTTCTTGAATACATTAGAGTCATATGGCAACGGATACAATAATATACATTTTGTAATGACTAAGTATTTCAAAATGGAACGTCAACCAGGTACGGTGATAATTAAATGTGCGTTTGAAGTTCCTATTAAACGCCTTTTTAGTTTCTAACAAACTCCCCAAGATATTAAAAGCCCGATGGATTCCGGAACCAGACTATACCTATGTCCCAGGCTCTATCCAAAAGGCTCTGTAAGCTCTATAGGGACTTTCGTGATTACATTCGATGATCTTCCGCCGGCTCTACCGTAGGTCAGCGAAGGATGGGATGGCAAACGTATCAGAATATTACACTTAATGTGATCAATTTCATTTCATTTAAAAGGCGCACAATTCATTTGTTCCAAACCAATTTATTTCCATACATGATTTTTACCGCCTGCAGTTTTAATATTATCAACATGCTCCATTGATGCCTGGTAGCATCATTGCCGCAGGCGTTTTTCAATACTTTGTGCACACCTGCCGGGTTAGTTCTTGGTTTTAAGGCTTAGGCCAGGATGAGGATAACATGGAGTGAGCTTTTCCAGGAAATATGATTATTTAGTTTTTGACAGTACACATGTTAGTCGAAATACAGACTGGCAATCATTTTTCTTTTTTTTTTCACTACTGTAGCCGAAAATTAACCTTAATTATTTAGAAAATTCGATTGCCTTGATGTACAATCTACACTAATACTATAAAGGGGTATTGTTTGTAAATTTGGCTGCATGTGGTAAACTCCGAAACATATATAGGTCCGATTTCAAAAAATAATTTTACTTATATTTAGAAATGGTTAGTTATGAGTGATATGACTTTGTATATTGACTTTTAAGATAGATACTCTTTTTATTTGTTTGGGACAAAAAAATATCATATTCTACTTGTATTTAGGTAAACTAGTAGAACACTTATATAAGTAGGGAGATAAACTTATGACCTAAAACTTTATCCACGGGGGTTACACTGTTAGTATTTTCGTAATTGTAACGTAATCACGTTCCTACTTATAAAGGTCCGAGTTGAACCTTTCGTTCATTGTTAGACCTTTGCGTTCATTTTAAACACTCAAATGCCTTTACGAATCCATTTTTAACCACGTGTTTCGCCTGAAATTCAAAGAGCTTTAAGTTTTTCATCTACTATATTTTCGTTCACATTGCCAGAAAAGACGGCAACAACCTGGTAAGGCTCGTGAGAACAGGCTAAGTGGAAGTAAAACGATCGCGAGGACAGAGCCGTAGGAAGAGCGACCAAATTCTCTCAACGCTGGAAACTAGCGTCGCCATTCGCGCCGCTGGCTTAAAACAGATCCCGATGGAGACGCATTTCCATCCCAAGGTCCAAGGTCTCGGCCCTCAGCAGTGAGGAAACCAACGCAATGCAAGGACGAAGATTTTAATCTATACCTACAATATGATAATATAATTCGATCCGTCGTGAATCCAGTACACTAAGCACTAATCGGGGTTCTTCCTCATTTATAATGCGCACCGCCAAGGAATAGAACACTTTGCCTGGGTCTGTTTTTTTTTTTGTTTAATTCCAAGTTCTTTGCACTTTTTCCATAATGTCGCAAACTAAATTACACGCGGGCCAAACAAATAGAGAGAGCAAATAGTAGTAGGTACTATCTAAAATTTAATGATGCTATTTGAACCTATGTATAGGCGTTTATTTTGTTGTGAGGTACTTATAGTGATTATCTCATACACGCATCGCAAGATTACCTTTGTATTTGGGGATAAGCAGGCTTTGATGTTAAAAGCTGATTGATTAGCTAGGGTTTACTTGTAGTTAGGTTTACCATATTTAGTACAAAATATTTCAGATTTATAATGCACTACATAACTCACCCCGCTTTGCCCAGGTCAGTTTTTACTTGTTGAACATGTCATGTTATGTATGTAGTTAAATGGATAAATTTATTGATAAAAAACACACAAAATTAGTCTTTTACCGTGATAGAGAAAAAGATTTTGATGGTTTTCTACAAAACCAAAAAACGTAAGTCTATCTTAGACTAAAGTTTGACCAAAATCTCGCCTGATGGAAAGTGACGATATAGCACACCGATCTAAAAGACATATATCCTTGTAGAGGCTTTCAAGAGGCCCATATTGTAATTTTCAGGAAAAACAAACGCAGGCAACGTAATCCACTCCTTAGCATGATGATTCCGTTCGCATGATGAAAGTGGAACCATAGCTTACGGATAAGCGGGACGAGGTAGGGATGGTAATGCCCCGTACGACTACTAATCCTGTATTGGAAGAGAGATGGCGTGTGATCATGAAGATTCTGTGCACACTCTCGGAAAAACCTATAAAAACCCGAAAGGCTAGCTAAGCAACCGACGCTTCTCAAGATTTTCACTTGAGATAAAGTACTCTCCAACAAGTCAAACAAATCAACAAAGATGGATGGTTAGATGGAGAAATAATAATACCCTGTCGTTGAAAGTGTTGGTCTCAGACACATAAACCTAGAAGTCAAGTAAGGTACATCCCTGACTTCTTTGGTAAATGTAGTTTACATAAATCATGTAAGTTTACTATCATAACGTTATTATAGCTTCACTTTAAAATATATTTAACAGTTAGAACCGGCATTTAGTTCGATCCAAGCATTAATTATGAAGCTCGACTCACATTCCTTGTGGTGAATTAAAGTTTTACAACATACCTTTGGTTGTGTCGACACCGGCATTCCCATAGCCTGACTGCAACTGCAATGCCAGAATCCATTGACTCAGAGTCAGTACTAACACCTTAGCCTTTAGGATCAGAAAGTTGAATTCTCATAAAGTTGAATTCCCAAAATGTATGATTTCCCAGAATGTTGATTAATTTTTGATTCGCAAAATGTTGAGTTCATAGAATGTTGAATTCTAGTATGTTTTAAATTTCGTTCTGAGAACCCTCTCCACAGACAACGTTGAAAGTTGACAAAATACCGACAGCAAAATATCGAACTTCATGGTTTTACGTGAACATGGCCTTAAAAAGGATTACAATTATAAATAATAAGAATCAACATGTTATTATCTTTCATTTGACATCCATGATTTAGAAAATAAATATTTTTTTTATCTATATTTTTGTATAATTACCCCTTAAAACTATTTAGCTTAAACACTGGAACCAAATAACACGTCACATGTCAAAATCCACTCTGTCCACAGCCGTCTAAGCTACAGAGCGTTACAATGAAATGGACATACCCGCATAAAAACATACTCTCAAAAAACATTACCCTACTTCTAAGGCAGTGGGTTAAAAAGATATGACCGTCTCGGTCCTTTTCAACAACTGTTGATTCTTCCAACACCCCTTTGATGCTCATAAAACTTTGCCAAGTACAAAACTAAAATTCTAACATTGTTGTGTTCCGGCATTTAAGATAGCCAGTTCCTCAGTTTGTTGAGGATTCCGGGTGAAGTGCGCCTCCACCTTCGGACTTATCTCAACTTGTAACGTGAGATGAAGGCTTGGCCTTCATTCCCGCTTCCACGTCGTACAGTAAAAAAAACTGCCAATAAAAGCCTCTAGTTCAATAAACACATCATCATCATCAACAGCCCATTAATGTCCACTGCTTGACAGTCCTCCAAAATAAGGGGGTTTTGCCATAATCACCACGCTGGCAGGCGGATTGTTGATCGCAGTATATAATACACACAACTAAGCTGCTGCCCTTCTTCTAGTGTGATCTTCTAGTGAGCTTCTACGACATCCGCGGGCTGAGCTGGAGGGGTCGATGTAACGGCAGAATCAATCGGAAAATATTATCTTACTCTCAAAATCCAAAAGGTAACACAAACCATAAAGTTTCTTTCTACCCAGTCAATCTAGGTCATTCCTAACAAAATGATTCATGTTTACAAACATTTACGTCAGAGGTACTTATTCAATCTAGAGATCACGTCACGCTTTAAAACAATCTGAGTGAGGTCGGGGTTCATGTCAAGTGCCGATATCTTAGCATCCAGCTGATAGATAGGGCAGCTGGCTTTACTGATATCCTCCAAGGGCGAAATAATTACATAAGGTTACCAAAATGAATATAGTCGGCAAGGTCTACTTGTATATATCATGATCTAATGATCAATAATACCGGTCTAATGACCGGTCGCATGTATGGATCAGAGTGTTGGGCTAGAAAAAAGACGGATGAGAAGAGGACAAATGAGGGAATCCGTCATGTTTGTATCGTTAGAGTACATTGTGCACAATGAAACAGCCAATCAAAAGCACAGACCTAATAAAACGCGTGAATGTTTATTTTATCTCTGGACCATATTCTATATTAAAAGCAGACGTAGTCGAGGGCAGAAGGTAGTACCTAAGTTACTAAATTAATATTATAGGGCCTTTTCCATAGCATCTTTATCCTATCCCATATATATAATGTTAATATATATATATAACCTATTAATATAACCTCTACAAAACTGAAGGATCTTGTCTTATCAAAGTCACCACGTTTGACAGACGGATTGGTTAAGTCGTAGTAAAGTTGTTGTATATATCTGGTGAGATCCATTAATAGGCTTTACGACATCCACAGACTGAGTTAGACTACCACAGCAAGTTCCAGAGGGCCTACTCTTGTCTATTACGCAATTGCGGCTCCGAACGCAGTACGATCGCAAAACGTTATGTGTAGCTAGGTACTCTTATGAGATTCTGAGCCTGAGCACAAACAATTCACAGTCATCTTGCTAAGCCCTTTTCTTGTTTCTGTCAAGGACTTTAATAACTACGCAAAAGTATTATTATTTTGCAATAGGTACTTCATAGGTTCTTTACCTACCGTGACTAAGATGTTTTTATTCATGCCATGTCCGAGCATCCCTCTTGATTTATGCACTAGGTAGGTATGTAGCATATATAGGTACCTAGCACCTACTCGAATAATGGCTAAACTTTGCATGGCTACAAATTCAAGGACGTAATTTTCATAATTTTGTCATTGTGGACGCGAGTCGTGTTTTGTTACGTGATCAAAATTATATCAACTTATAATTATTATGTAACAAGGAAGGTATTAAAAACAAAGGCTTAAAGTATTTATGAACATCGTTGTCTAATATTATTTCTCAATTCGATTCTCGACTTCAACTCAATCTTTATCCGAATGGACCTGGGTTTTAAAAGTGCATTCATTTACTTCAATTTGATTACAATAAAACTGTTCCAGACCAACCAGCATAAACATTTCTGATACGGTCAGTCAGCTTAAAAATGCTACTCTTAACTATTTTCCAATTACTTTAATAGGATATTTAAAAAAAAAATACAGCGCCAACAATCCGCATAGAATAATAAATGGAAAACGATTGTCTGGCATCAAAGAAGTCTTCTTCTCAGCGATAAATGGCACCAGCGGGCTGTATTTATTTATGTAGATGTATGGATATCCCATAGGTAGTAGAGTTGAAATTTTCACAAAGTTTTTTTTATATACAACTACTATAAGGCACGTATATACCTGCAATATGTCTGCTTGTCCGGTGGTGGAAAGTGCCAAACATTCTGCAGCATACGGCCTCCATTATTGCATTATTGTCTTATTTGTATTTTTTTGTGGAAATTTGTTTGGGCTGTAATACCGCCTCTGTGGTCTAGTGGTTCACAAATCGGTGTCAGATCCAGAGCTTCGATCCCCAGGGTGAGTACAATGTAGGCTTGGTTTGGTTGTCGGTAGGACTTTGTTTAAGTACGACTAGATAGATACCACCATCTTACCTAATTCGGTCGTCATAACAACAATTGTCAAAAAAAATTGTAGAGGTAAGATAGCCAGTTCTTCTGACTGTTGAAGATTCCGGGTGAAGTGCGTTTCCACCTTCGGCCTTATCATAACTTGGAAACCAGGTGAGATGCATCACACCTGATTGTCCTTCAGGCCAAACACTTCCTCGTCGTACAATAAAAAATATAAAAAACAACAGCTTTACGAGCCGCCATAGACGTCTTAAATGGCTCATGTAACGTCTACCACCAGAGACAGCACCCGAGACCGACAGTCTAGCGTACCGATTGTATCTACGCACCGCGACGAGGCGCGGTTGTAAATGGAAGATATAGGGAAGTGTGATAAAAAAGGCAAAGGAATTGTTGACATTTCTAGCGGTTACGGATGAATGACAGCTTCAAGCAGTTCCCTGTGTTCCGTCGATGCATGCAAGTTCCTGTGGGTAAGCTCGCTTCATCGTAGACCTCATCTTCACCCAGGTATTGCCGAAAGGATTATTGAGGTCTTACACATTTTCAAAATAACATTGGTTGGAGGGTTTTAACCGCCTCTGTGGTCTAGTGGTTCAATCCACCGATTTCAGATCCAAAGATCTCGGGTTCGATCCCCAGCGGCAGTATTGTGCTTGGTTTGGTTAGTGGTAGGACTTTGTAGTGGGAATTAAGACTGGCTAGCTACACCATCTTACCTAATTCTGTCACCATAATAACAATTCTAAAATTGTTGTGTTCCGGCATTAAGAGGTAAGATAGCCAGTTCCTCAGTTTGTTGAGGATTCCGCGGGTGAAGTGTGCCTCCACCTTCGGTCTTATCTCAACTTGTAACCAGGTGAGATGAAAGCCAAGCGCTTTCCAGTAGTAAAATAAAAAAAAGGGTACGGTCTACCTGTTAAGCGACCAACAAGTATACGGCGCTAAGCGGTTTGCCGTGATCCATCGGTGCGTAGAAGAGCCAGGGCCTTCTGAAAAAAAACGCTCCATCAAAGACCTCCAGTCTAGAGTCAGACAAGACAAGAGGTCAAAGAGCCCATCATAAAAAAAAATATCGATAAAAAAAGTGGATCTCCAGGACCGCAGGATTCAATAAATAAAATGTTTGTGCATTTTTCTTGGCCTTGCCTTGAGTGCATCCGCATTAGCTACGGTAGCTGTTCTATACGTGGGCAATATCAGCAACACAACAACTATGATTATGGTTTGTAAAGTAATCACTTTGCTTTCTAAATTACCGTATACGCAAACGTTCTTTGGCTTGATAATTTAAGCTTTAGTGTGCAATTTATTACACAAATGTGGATTATAAAAGGCGTAGGTATTCTTCCGCTTTTCGGCACGCGCTTTACAGGTAATGGTAAATTGTGGCGTCAAACACATAGCTCCAATTTACCAATATCCATATCGCGCGTACGTGATGATGTTAGCTGTGAAGATGGTTATCTTAAATAAAAACAACGATGACGCATTATTTGATATTGTGTGTATTGTGGCAGAGAATCATCACACGATCAACCAACCGTTAAATTATCAAAGTAAAGGCCTATTTTTTGGTTAAGTTTGCTTTTGTCGTGTAGATTAGAGAAAACTAATGGCTTTGTGAAGTACCATGGAGGGTTTGGCTTTGTAAACCATTATAGTGATGGAATTACAATCCATCTTTCATTGTTACACTAGTTTCAGAAGAAAGATGAGCATCTCATATCGTTTTAAATGTAATAACCTGCAATAAGGAGTAACTATTATACTTACATTCATAGGGAAAGTAGAGACAACGGTCTTCCATTGGCTTCTTATTTTGCAAAAAGAAAAAATAGACCAAAATAATAAAAATGCTAAGTCTGTAAATGCTAGGCTGTGTAAGCTAGTAAGTGTTCTTAAAATAATTGATTATGATTACCGATGATATAATGATTTATGATTATATTTTGTAATCGAAATATATCTTCAAGTATAATAAAAGGAATACTTGAAAAACTCGCAACACCTTTTAAAGGCATAATGAGCGCACCGGAGGAGTAGACTTAGTACAGCTAATGTTTTTACGAGGAGTGCTGACCCCGTCTTGCTTGGTTTTAGACCAGGAGAATAATGTTAGCTTACTTTATAATCCCATACTAATATAATTACGAAACAGGTCTTTATCGCGCGTACCTACCGTTTAATATTCCCGACAGATATCTGAGCCGACAGTTTCGACTGTTTCGTTTTAACGCATGATAATAATTATATTTTATTAAATAAATCTAACATGTAACAGGTACATTCTTGTTATTATTACGAAAGTAAACTCATAAATTCTTTACACCTGTAACTTTATTTTCAAACAACAAATGAGCTTAAATGTAATCTTATCACTAAACTTGTACTACCATAGCAAATAAAACTGCAAATAACATAACCATTGCATGTGTTTAAGCTTTGAAAATCCTGAAGAACGAAAGAACCAATAAACAAAGGAGGTAGTAAAAAACGGGCCCATTAGCGAATCAGGCGATTACAATTGAGAACAGGAAAAGCTTATCACCTTACCATCAGTATTGCTAGATCCGTTTTAACCGTAACTATTATACAGATTTAGGTCTAATAGCGCGTGTTCCACGAACAGTTCATCCGGCGTTTTCACTAAAACACTTATACAATGTTCTTAACGAATGTCTTTATCACAAGCTATCACCAAATTAACACATCACACAAAAACATAACTTTTGGTAACACGTCATCACAAAAATGCATATTTGACATATTTGATAGGTTGGGGTGACCTGCCCAAAAATAAGAGGAAATACCGAGGTTATCTGAGGGAAACTAATTCAATAAGTTTGAAATTTGGGAATTAATTGATGACCAATTTTTAGTTTATAAACTCTCCTTTTGAAGGAGTATTAGTATGATCTAAGTAGACAAGAAACACTATGATATAAGCGTTGATATTAGGGCAAAAAGGGTATTTACTAGTAAAATGTACAGCGGTTTGAGGCTTACGTTTGGTGAAATATCGAAGTAACAACAGGTCATCCCATTCTCATGATGTTGCGGCGGCGGAGCAGGCGCTCCACGGCGTAGAACACGCGCTCGGACCCTCAGTAGGGACAAACGATGCCCCCTAAACCCGGCTGCGAGATGGCAGACGGGTTGTGCACCCTACAGAGCTCCTTGTAGCCGCGGCCCTGTCTTTCCGTCTCGCCATTGTGTGGCCTGGTCGGCCGCTGCCGGTAGCCGTAGCCGTAGCCCCACCGGTTCCCGGAGAGAGCATCGTATATCGCTTCGAAGAAGGGCGCGCCGTCAGCGACCACGCACAGCAGCACCAGCGCGCAAAGAACAGGCAGGAGACGCATCGCGGAAGGGTGCAGGGCAATCGAATCAATCAGTTGACGGTCAGTGCAGCCTCGTTTTGCGGAAGCTCGCTCCGGTGGAGTTTAATCACGAATGGTGCCGGGCGTTCACGCCGCCGGCTTATATATCGGCCTCGGATCATCCGACGGCGACGAGGCGGGTGCGCGCGCGCCGGGTTCACGGTCTGCACCCTGGAATCGCATTGAGACCGATTAGCGCGAATATTCGAAGGGCACCTAACCGTTTCGTAACGCGGTTTTGTAAACAGGAAGAGAACAGCGCGGCTATCGGTGCTCGGCACTTTGTTCGCATTTGCCGAATGCCGAACTGGAACGTTGCAGTTACGGACTTAAAAGTCAAACTTAGCGGCTGTTGGTTAATCGAAGGTGCGCCCACATAACCCAGCGCTAGCTGATTAGCGAGAATGTGTCTAATTGCGTGTAATGTCTTGTTTATCGAGAGAAAATAGCGCGATAACTTTACGCAAAAGAGAATAAAGTTGAAACTTTATTTTTACGCGTTCATTGATAGTTTAACAAGCGTAAAATGTTCGCGTCGTTTTGCTCACGAGTAGCGTTACATCAGTTAGATTAGATAATTTCCTGTTGGCAGGTCGCTGGTCGCTCGCAGGAGCAATGTTAAGGTAAAGCGAGTCAAGTTCAGTGAGACGGAGCGTTCACCTCTATCCGCGAGTGTCTCGACATTCAACGCGTTGCTTCAACTCCACTGAAGATGTCATTTAAAGTTCAGTTACGAAGGACTTTTGCTTTCTAGTAGGTACTTGGATCTGCTGCAATAGTATCATTTGACTGGATTTTGATCTACTTAAGAGATAATAAAGAGGTTCATTCAACAGCGAAACTCTTCAGTCAGTGACACGTTTCAGCAAATTACATTATGCACATGTTTTCTTACCTTACTTAAGTGTCGGGAATGTTGTATAATAAATAAAATTTGTAATATGTAAATACAAAATTCCCAACAGTTTTGACTATGTGACGTATACTTTGTTTAACTTTCGCGATATCACACATATGTATGATACATAAATATGATATCGCGATAGTAAAACAAAACATAAGTCACATATTCACAGCTCACAGTTTGACTATGTGACAACAGCCGTGATCACGGGCATTCGGAAGAGTCCTTACTGTCGGGAATATTTAAAGGTGCGAGCGATTAACAACTGTTTCTGTATTGATTTAAATTTATTTTCTAATATCAATAGATTGTGTTCTATTAAAATAAATTATTATTTGGTTGAATTGTTACTATCTTCTAGCAAAGTCAATATATTTTTATTTCAAAAATCCCTGTACAGATAATACAGCAGTTACTTTAAATCACACGGAATCTTGTGTCCAATTAGCGGTGAAGTATGCAGAAATTATGGAGGCAGGGGAGCTATGAGCTTCGAAAAGAGCTAATCAGAGCACGCAGCTAAGTAAATATCTAAACTATTCGATTCTATTAAATATAACTGGTCAAGTGTGAGTGGGACTTGCTGTTTTTTTGAGTATTTTAGTTTTTATACCTGTTAAGTTTGTTAAATCACGTCAAGTGGTACCAGGCAAGAATAAAAATAAAAAAATATGAAAATATAATGACGTATCTTGTTACGGTTTTTTTTACTGTACAATGGAGAAGAGCTTTAGTTAAATAAACTGTAACAAGTAGCGTATACTGACTAAACTCTGGCAGCAAAATGGGACTTGTCATGCCCATACCATATTACATTACTAGTGCCCTACCCGTACCTTAGATTGATACTTTTTTGTACACAAAATCATATATTTATAGCAGCATTCTGTGTTCCTTTTTGAAGGGTATGGTTGCCGGTGAAATTACGGGCACGCGAGGCTCAAAACCTTTATGCCTCATGTTGACGGGTGTAATGCAGTGCCGTATATTCTTTGTGGATGTGATCTACGCAGTAAGGCATTGTTATAAGACTTATATTATACACTTGCTTACTTGTCCCGTTCAACCATACATCCATCCAGTCCAACCGTCAAACCCAAATAAGAGCTTTATCAAGAAAAAATCCACGTGATATTTTGTTAGCGCCAAAGGATTGGTGAGCACCAGTAGAACTAATCATGCCATCCATTTTTACGTAAAAATGTGATGATGATGATGACCTGACACAGGAAATTATGTCCTTCGCACACAGGTGTTCGATTAAAAACTAACAATATAATAATAGCCCTTTCGCTCTAAATTGCACTAAAGCTTAAATATGTTGAGTTATCGTTTTTGGTTATAGAGGTTACGAACATGATAAGACATTTTAGTTACTCGTACTTTGTGGTGTGGTAGTAGGGGTTCTATCTACGGCCAGGGGCCCTACCGCCGACGGCGAAGCCGATCTCCATTGGCTTAAAATTAGCTTCATGAGAACTAGAAACGATTTTTACCGTCAAATGTACTGAACGGATAGGTTCCATAACATGTGTACACTTTTAAGATGGGAAACGCCATTTTGGATATGACACATACCCGGTAGTAAACATCGTTTCTAGTTCTCATGAAGCTAATTTTAAGCCAATGGAGATCGGCTTCGCCGTCGGCGGTAGGGCCCCAGGTCCGCGCAAAGCTGTCACCCTCCCGGCTTAGAACCAGGCCAGCGTCAAAAAACAGGGCAAAAAAAATCGCGTCCACGTTTTGCGCGCACTCTCAATGCGGTGGGGTTGGTGTAAACTACCTCCTAGTCGTCAATCCCAACCCCGGCCAAATGAATCTTTGCGTTACGGCTGAATGATCACAACACTGATGGTAGGATCAAGGTCCACCTGGATAGACTCCTGCCGAAGTCCAACGAAAAGTGGTTTACCATTGTAACACGCTGGAGAGCCAGTGCATTCTGGAACAGGTAGCACCATCGTAGACCTCATGCTGGTGCTGGCCTTGAGCTAGAGGTCAAGAGCTAATCCATTATAATAATAACAAGCCTCACAGCAGAGTTGGTAGAGCTCTGCCTTCTACGCTGTAGGTTGTGGGTTCGATTCCCACCCAGGACAAACATTTGTGTGATGAATGTTGATGTTAGTTCTGTGTTTGGATGTTGTATTGAATGATAATTATGTATTTACAAAAAAATAAGAAATAGGTATTGTTTCCGTTATCTAGTCACATATTGCTTAGATGACTAGATGGCGCTGATTAAAATAAATGTCTTGTAAATTGTTTTTTTAATTAAAAACATGGTCTATCTTGTTTCGAGATTTGCCAAACAAGATAGCTACAAGAGTATTTAGGTATTGTTTCCGTAATCTAGTTCCAATATTACAGGCTATGCTTAGTTTGGTGCTAGATGGCGCTGTGCAAAATGTACGTCCTATAAATTGATTTATGATTAAAAAAATGTGCATTTTGTCTCGAGATTTCCCAAACAAGATACCTACAAGATATTCGGTAATCGATACCAAATTATTTCAGTTGTAGCTGAGCGTTTCGGTGTGGGACAATCTATCTACATTAATAGTTCCATGACGATGATAAACATCTTTCGCACGACTTATAAAGCCTTATAAAAAACTCACAAAAACCTGTCCGGTTTTGAACTTAACACAGATACCTTGTTAGGTGTTCTAGGTTCTGATATTTATAGGATCAACTCGCTTGGTCCAGTCAACGTTGTGCAACAAATATAAGATGTATAGGTACTTCTAAACTGGTGCAAGAGTTCCCTTTCTAATATCTAAGCAAGGAACAAAATGCCGTTCAAACTTTTTAAAACAACAAGCGATTGCTGTACGGCTTTCAATTCAAAAAAATCAAAAAGACAAACATTTGTGTGATGAATATAGAGGTTTGTTCTGTGTTTGGGTGTTGTATCATGTACGTATGTATTTACAAAAACAAAAAAAAGTATTCTATCCGTAATCTGGTTCCCATATTACAAGCTATGCTCAGTGTGGGGCCAGATGGCGCTGTGTGAAATTATCGTCCTGTAATATTTATTTATTTATTTATGAATAGTAAAAAACCGATCGAGACATTTTCATATATGTACGAAACCAATTATTGCGATCGAAAACTTTTTCGTCCTTGAACAAAACCAAGTTGTTTCGTCCTTATTCGTAGCCAATACTTTTCGTCCTTGTACGAAACCAATTGTTTTCGAATACTTTTTGGTACATGTACGAAACCGATTGCGATCGCAGACTCCTTCTTACATTTATTTTGTAACCAATTGCAACTGGTTGTTACAACAACCACAACAAATACAAAAAAGTTCAAAATTACAATCAAATTTATCTAATCATACTTATTCAGTTATGTAACTATCCTTCTATACATTTATTCTGATCGCAAACGACATTGTTAGAAACAAACATCTCCTGTGAAATGGTTTTTAAGTTTTTGAGCGACTGTGTTTACAGCCTGGCCGCGGTAGCTAATAGGTAAAGGGTATAAGTAGATATTATATTGCCGTTCATAAATGTTACTACACTATAGATAATATTCTTCTCAGCAGGGCCCGAGTAGCGGTCACGTGATAATCCGAAGGTCTACGGGTCAATCATCCTATTAGGACAACACAAAAAGCCCCAATATAAAGGTATAAGGGGCAACATGCTAATGTTGCCCTTTATACCTACTCGACGTACGTGATGACACTGATGACTAACTAAACTGGTACGGTAGTAGCTAGCCAGACGGACTTAAATAAAGTCCTACCACCAACCAAACCAAGTACAATATATTGTACTCGCTATGGGGATCGAACCCGGAACCTCTGGATCTGAAATCGGTGGGTTGAACTGTTAATATGCTCCCATTGAGGCTCAAAGTCAAAGTCAAATATATTTATTCAGTAAGATTATTTAGGATCATTTGATCAACGTTAAATCTACCGCCTGTTCGGAATCGCGACCAGCACACAAGGAGAAAGGCAAGAACACTGAAGTAAACTAGTCTTGCTGTAGCAACGTCTGTGAGAAGATGTATCTTCTTTACAGCATATGCTGCAGAACTAAGTCTCTTCGCCAGTTTATCTATGTGTGGGCCCCATTGAAGTTTATTATCCAGGGCTAATCCCAAAAATACAGTGGTAATCCAATTGAGGCTCCAAAAACACATCAACATTCTATTAGTGCTCCACAGAGTCTCCTCTCAAACTAGAGGAAATTTCAATAATCACGAGATTATCCCTCTTAATTACCTCTTACGACATCCGTGTGCAGAATCGGAGGGATTGCCACAATACCAAAAACAAGCATTTATGTTATTAGCTGAATTCAGGACTGTGAATGAGAATGGAAACAGTCGATGGAGGTTTGCTATTATTAGATTTATTGTAAGTACCTAGAGGATAATAAATTGATCAATGTAGGCGCCACCGTTAAGATAAAAGAGTACCACCTACCACCGACCAAACCAAGCACAATATTTTACTCCCTGTGGGATTGAACCCAGGACCTATGGATCTGACATTTATTTAGAACCATTAGACCACAATAGCGGTTAAAAAGATCTACCTGCGATCAATGCGACCACAAATCAGCCAGACCAAGCCTGTATGATGTGTATGGCAACTCCTCCATTTGCATTATTTGAGAAGGCGCATGTTAGTACCTACTGGACTCGTTCGGTTTGTTATGATGATACGATTGCAACAATATTCACTTCCATAAATCCGAAACACTTAGCACAACCCAATAAGGTTTCACCTATTTGCTAATCGCAAACCTATAACGAAACACCTCTATTCATCTAATGTATAGACATTCCTAAGTATTTTGCATTATATTATGGCAAGTATTATTGAGCTTTTGAAAACACTGGCCATCCACATTAATGTAAGATATAAGGAGGTAAACCGGGGAACATACATATAAAAAAAAGATTCCGAAGAATTGAGAGCCTCCTCCTTTATTTGAAAGTGGTTAAGAAGGGCTTTTCATGAAATTAAAATGTGATTTAAATAAACAAATAAATATTACAAGACATTAATTTAACACAGCGCCATCTAGCCCCAAACTAAGCATAGCTTGTAATATGGGAACTAGATTACGGATAGAATACTTAAATACCTTTGTAAATTCATACGTACTATATGATACAACACCCAAACACAGAACAAACATCTATATTCATCACACAAATGTTTCTCCTGGGTGGGAATCGAACCCACAGCCTACAGCGCAGAAGGCAGAGCTACTACCAACTGAGCTATGAGGCTTGTTGAATTGATAATTATATTTTTTTACTGATACTCTTATGATCCTATTATTAATTTATAGCATAAGAATAAAACAGAATCAAATACTTCCGGATCAAGGAGGTCCGAAACATAAGTAGGTATATATTTTTTCAGGTTATTATGACAATAGCGTGCAAAAGCGAGCTTTAAAGCTAATGGGGGCTAGGCAACTATATTATCATTTGATAGACACTTCTATAGGTACGCATGTGTATAGACAAATTTTAATTGAAGCATAGCAAATCTTTTTGAAGATTAGTGTAGTAACACAGTGTAAATCAATGGCCCACGTAGAATTCTGTGCCTGAGCATCTGTTGTTTGATATCGACAAGCAAGCTACGAGGGCAATCTGTTTCGTAACCCGCCTGCTGAATGTCACAAGTGATTAGGTTCGCGGTAAACTTAAAAGCTAGCTCAATTCCACTGGTGTTTGTTTCGGGTGCTATTTTAAGCTGGGAGGATCTGTTTTCTGATTTATTTTTAAAATGAACCTGTTTTGTATTACCTATTCTGAAACTTAACCTGAACAGCATAGATGTAGAGATTGATTGGTTCCAGCTTGAGGGAATTTTCGAAATATCTAAACCTTTATCTAGTCTTTCTGAAAAAAAATGAAGATAAAACACTATTGTGTTATGTACCCTAAACTAGGCTTATAGTTTTTACAAGCACTGAGAATTATCGATGATTCTGAAATTTTTATATACATTTACGCTCACATTTGGGTTTGATTGTCATTGTATTAACTGTATATCATAGTAGATACTCAAACAAGAATGTAGGTAGCTTTTAATAGCCCAAATGAGCTTGTAAGCTTGCAAATAATGTTAGATGGAGTTACGATCGATTAATGGCTTTGTAAACTGCAATGCTATGTTGAGTTTAAATAAATAATTTGACTCCATTGGATGACCTGCGTTCGGATCCCCCGATCATTGGTTCGTCAATAGCTGGATTACCTAGACAGATGTTTATTGTTTAAACCTACCGGTCTGCTTGCATATTAGGCCACTGTAGCCTTTTCACCTTGGCGGATTGACCCCACAAACACAGCCCGCGGATGTCGTAAAATAAGTTTGTTACAATAGGAGCCGACAACTATATAAAAAAAACTATTTTAGGTATTAATATCATTTAAATAAATCAATATTACAGGACATTAATTTCACACAGCGCCATCTATCCCCAAACTAAGCATAGCTTTTTGTAATATGGGAACTAGATTTATGGATGAAGTTCGTGTAAAGACAATTATGTCTCCGACTGCAATACCAAAAAAACTTTATACGTATTACTATAACTATATATTACTCAAGCTCTAATGCAATATAAAACTCCGTTCAGTGTTTTACGGAATGATCCCATAGGTACAGACACACGCAGCCCCCCATGGCTGTAGATAAACTGTTGTTATTCACTTTACAATTTATAAATGATAACTTCTGTCAGGACATAGCTACGGTTTGTATGTTAGTCATATTTATTATTATTTGCTGCTAGTAGAGCGGAAACGTCTATTAATACAGTTCTGTTATCTGTGGTCTAAGTATCCTTCTCTATGCGTACGCGTACGGGTAAGCAGTGACATAGCAGGCGGGCACAAAATATATAAAAAAAAAATGGTATAACTTATTTGGTAGCACTCTTTGGTAGTGAAAAGATAATGTAAAGATAATTTAGGAGGTGTATTACTATAGATACCCTCAGGTTTATATCTTACAAACATTATATTTTACTATTTTTTAGCACCAGGATGACAGAAATTGATGCTGTGAGAGCCGACGACGAGTAATCCCTATTCCATGATTTTGCCCTTAAACTATGTCACAGAAGAGATACATAGTCGATAGTAGGTACTATTAGTTAATAACTAATAGTTATATCGACTATGTATCTCTTAATCATTATAATCTATCTGATACCGTCCACTGTTTAACGCGAGTCAAAACTGTTTTTTAGCCATAAAATTAAATTTGAGGTTGGGAGTTGCTAGCACGCAAAATCACAACAAATAAGTTAGACAAGGGGTAGTAGAGTGGTGTTTCGTGGATGCCCTATTCAGGACGTTGTGGTCTTAAATAATGATGATGATGTTCACACAAAGAGTCGTGTCCATTCTAGCCGCGGATTATTTAGGTAGGTACTAGGTATATTATAGCTTGGTATGTCGGCCACCGCACTAACAAACTAATGTTTGCAGCCGGTGGCTCCGTGATTGTTGATCTGATTTATTTGTACACGTGACCTGCGTTGAGTTGGTTGCACTTACACTACAAATGAACATATATGTAACACGGGATACATAGATTATGCCAGTTATATTAAAAGGCTTTCAAGAATTTTATATTCATGAACAAGTGATGTGCGGTGAAATTATATTCGACAAAATTGGTTTCGGGGTTTTGAGTACACATACATAGGGTCGCTAAATTTGGATAATTCATTTTGTGGCAGACAAGAGAGAACCATGTACCAACCAAACATAATGCTGTGACAGAAGGCCAACTATGAAAATCATAATCTTGTACGCTAGGAGAAAACATCCAACCCGTTTTTTAACGATTGATTTTCGAACATCGTTTACCTGTAAAACAAAAATAAAGCCTTTTTTCCAAGCCATAATCATGACTTAAGTTTTTTATGATGAACTAAGGCATCATGATAGTGATATTTATTCAGCATATCACATAAAATTTATTAATTTGCTTTTTATTATTAATTATTAGGTGTATACGCTTCCTCCAGCTTGTTTCAGTTTTCTCTCACTCTTCACTCTTTTTCTCCAGTTACTTGCCACCTCGGTTCTGAAAGGTATCATCATACGCATTGCTTACCTATGATGCGTACTCAAGAGGGCCCCGGAGTACCGCTGATATTCGCTTTAATAAACGTAGTTCCTTTTTCATTTCGATTGGTAAGTCCGATTCACGTGAAGTTTTGCAGGTGTAATCGTAAAGAGATAAAATGTGTCTGTGGTGCGCTACTTTTTCTTAAAACGCAGTAACAATGAACATACTTATATCAACAAGAGTGTTCGTATGGAAAAGCCCTATTCCATATATTTTGGTTTGTTTAGTTTTTTTAGAAAAAGAATCGCACCACAGACACGGATTATCCCTAATCGATTATACCTGCAAAAAATCTTTTGAATCAGATTTCGAAATGAAAATGGATTTATGTTTGTATGGGAAAATTGGCAAAGCTTAGGGACTTTATTTTTGTTGAATCACATAACGTTTAACCTATTTAAACAATCATTGTTGAGGAAGATCACATCATCGCCGAGAAGAAAAATATGTGTAATGCTGCAGTAAATACTAGAATAATAGAATATGTTCCTAATCCATTAGTATAGGATAGGTTCTGTGTCATTTTTTCATAAATCAATTAAGAATTTCCTCAAACATTGATTCACTGTGCAGAGTAATAATCATGTCGTAAACAGTCATAAACAATATATTCTATATAATGAACACTGAACTGAAGTCATAGACGGCACATTACGTGTCACCTAAAATCAATGAATGCTAGTGTCGACTTTCATTTGGCTAGTCATTTCATGTCATGATTTTATGTGTTGTTTTGCCATTGTTTATATTAAGTAGTAATTTTCGATAAAAACATTAAATGTTTCTATTTTAATCATTTTCAGTCACGGTAGGTATTTTAGCTCTTACCTATACTTACCTATAAATTTACTTAGAGTATTCATGATTCTCGATACACTCGGACAATTTAGTATAACCAAGTCCCTATACTAATTGAATATGTTCCTAATCCATTAGTATAGGACGCTTGTCTCAAGTCAAGCGTAGGTACCTACTCCATCTTAGACAACATTTTCATCTTGTATTTTTCACGTGAGCTGTTAGTCAAATGCTTGGCATAAAAAAACTATAGTATTAAGCGTCATAAAACTTTAGTATAGGTACCTGCACAAGTTTATGATATCATAAAAAAGTATATTAATAAGTTATGCGAGTCACACCGAGATTATAACATCCTTAGTAGTAATCTTACCGCTATGATTCAATTACTACGCTACGAAAATATTCAATGAGGGGTATTACAGTTTGCTATGATTTCCGACCTAGCCTATGTGAGATCTCTATGATTGACGCCTTTGCTTCTATCATCTAGCAAGTACCAAGATGATCTAAAGAAAATAGACTACGAATTTATTAGTATTATTTATATCAAAAACAAAATTTCTCGAACGGGAAATGTCGTAAGTGTTGCTTACTTTAAAAAAACGGTTATATTACTGATTGGTTATATTGCATTAATCTCGTTCATTACCTACACTCCGCATTTTCATTTGATGATTTTTACTCTTGGATTGGCAAAGGTATACTAGATAAGCCTTGGATTATATCATTTTGTACTGAACTCTACTGCCCCGGTGGCACTAAAAACTCCGCTACCGACCCATGGCGTGGTCCAACCGCTATGCCCAACTGTTTGTACCACGGGTAAGTGAAACTATCAACTTCAACTGTCAGAATACGTTTTGGCGTTGACATTTTAATTATGCAGGTAAACCAAATATTTTATTACACAGCTTGCATCTGTGTGTTATCTTATCACCAATCCGCCTGCCAAGCGTAGTGAATAAAGCCTGTCCAACAGTGAACATTAATGGGCTGTTGACGCGAGTAGGTCCCATTTGTTCTATGGAACATGACGTCATCAAACAAAATGAGACATTTTCTTCCCAATTTTTTCCATAGAACTACATACTAGCTTTTCATCCGATTTTCATGCCATAGAACAAATGCAAATCAGATTTTCCCAAAATCTTCCATGAATCTGCCTGCCTAAATTACACTCATAATGACAATTATTCTGTCATACCTGAATGAATAATAATAAATAAAATACGAATAAAATAAATCGGAAACGTGGGGAGGACTCTCCAGATTATGTAGAGGATTCTCAATCTCAGAGCATTCTAGTACCACCAGTTCACAAGAAATATAATCTTAAGAGGTCTAATTTACCTTGTCCTATAGAACAATTTGAGAAATAAAAGTATTACACGTTCTATAGTACAAAATAAGAAAAAACTATCGTATTTTTTCCTATGACGTCATGTTCCATGGAACAAATGGGACCTACCAGCTGCGTCAACGCGCAGCTACATATTATCATGGACGAAGAAATACAATATTGTATTTCCTTCGTCCATGATATTATGTAGAATTACTTTGTGAGACGATCTGCTTATAAATTAAAAGCAAGTTCTTTGTCAAAACCAGTTATGCACATGCGCGGTTAACGTACGCACAAGGAATGGACAACTGCATAAACTGCAAATGCCGGTAGAGATTACTAAAGATGGACCATGCGTTGGATTATTTCAATGAAAACAAGCTCTTTGTTTGGCACTACTGCGTTTTACCTGTCCACAGTTTAAACAAAAATCACCAGCCAGGCATGTTACAATAGCGTTGCGTATGTGTACTGAGATGGCCTAGTAGCCTTTCTTTCATTCATTCTTTCTTTCTGAGTAGACTCTGTGTAGAGTCTGGGTCTTTCTTTCTTTCTTTCTATCTTTGAGTAGACTCCACTCAAAGAAAGAAAGAAAGAAAGAAAGGCTACTCAGTACAAGATAAGGCCGAAGGTGGAGGCGCACTTCACCCGGAATCCTCAACAAACTGAGGAACTAGCTATATTACCTCTAAATGCCGTAAAAACAATTTTTTTTTGGTTAGGTTGGTAGGACTTTGTTTAAGTCCGCCTGATAGCTAGCACCATCTTACCTAAGCCTGTCGCTATAGTCACAATTCTAAAAAAATGTTGTGTTCCGGCATTTAGACGTAATATAGCCAGTTCCTCAGTTTGTTGGGGAGTCCAGGTGAAGTGCGCCTCCACCTTCGGCCTTATCTCAACTTGTGTAACCAGGTGAGATGAAGGCCAAGTGCTAACCCGTCGTACAATAAAATAAAAAAAGCAATGTCACAACCACTAGTATTTGAAGTACCCGGTACCGATGGCTAAATGTGCCCTCCGAAGCAATCATCTCACTTATCGGATATGACCGCCTCTGTGGCCTAGTGGTTCGCCCACCGGTGTCAGATCCAGAGGTCCCAGGTTCGATCCCCGAGTAAAATATTGTGCTTGGTTAGGTTGGCGATTGGATTTTTTTAAGTCTGCCTGGCTTAAAAAAACCTTCTTACCTAAGTATGTCGCCATAACAATGATTAAAAGAGTTGTGTTCCGGCATTTATAGGTAAGATAGTCATAGTCATAGTAATTTATGAATAACAAAATAATAGTTACAGGTCATAAATCATAACCAAATTAAATTAAATTAAATCAAAATCATACTTAGATGAATTTTACATGAAAATATGTCCTACTTGTACAATTCGTCTACCCTATAAAAGGTTTCATCTATAAGTTTTTGAGCCTTTACTTAAATGATTGTTGTGAGGACACTTTGGTTATGGCCAGTATACTTCAGTTTGTTGAGGATTCCGGGTGAAGTGCGCTTCCACCTTTGGCCTAATCATTACTTGAAAATCAGGTGAGATGAAGGCCTAGCACCTCCTCGTCCTACAATAAAAATGCTGCATCACCAAGATGTGCCCCACCCGGGTTTGAAACCGGGTCTCCCGGATCAAGAGCCACACACCCTGCCACTAGACACGGCGGTGTTGTAGGCCTAGGTATACGCGTACGCCTCTAACCAACTCTAGAAATTTCAACTATGTTTTCAGAAATAGTAATAGTATACTTATTATGTATAGGATATGTACCTATTATTGTATGCATATGTTATATGATATAGTATGTACCTATAGGATTTCTTATTTGCTTAGGTACAGAGCTGCTGTCTGGCTGATAGGACACAACAGTCTGAGCATTTGATAGTAATAGTCGCTGAGGAGAATGGACTGTAAACGGCCAAGTGGGAAGCGCACATTATGACCAGATATAACGATAATGCTTTTGCACCTCTCTGAAGAGTGATAAACACAGCTTTTACTTCTTGAGTGTAGTGTTTATAGGATTCTTAGAGGTAAAAATATCTTAGTTCAGTTTAACATCGTTTCCTATAAAAGCACGTTGTTTGGATTTTTTATATGGGGCTAATTGACACGATTTAAGTAGTAAACTTCAGTTTGTTTTTGTTAGTGCAAACTTCTTTAGGCGCGTCGGGCATTTTTTGAGATGGGAAAAGACTATTGAACACGCGACACTGTTACCTTACCGACACCGATGTATATAAGTATCTGCAGTGGAAGTCTGCGAAAGTCTGAGCGAAGCGAGGTACGATCGAGGTACAGCATGTACCACTTGGTAATATTTTTTTTACTTTTCTTTATCATCCCATCCAAAGGTTGCCTGTTGTCAATAGCGATAAAACTGCCCATTGTACCCTATTTATTGTCCTGCGAACCTTTTTGTTTTCTTTTTGTACACCAAGCAAAAAACAATCATTATGTAGATATAATGAACGATTTTGTGTGATAAATATGTTTGATCGGTGTTTGAGTGTTGTATTGTATTGTAAAAGTATGAATTTAATAAAAACAGGGTGCGTCGTAAAGACACAATTGAAGTGACCCTTTCTTATTACAGGGATTTTAATCATCTCCCACTCTACCTAAAACTGTGTCCAACCACTTTTCGTCACACAAATAGGTTGCGGGTCAGTATTTCAAAAACCTCCCATCCACTCTACCCGACACAGTGCCCAACCACTTTTCGTCACAAAAATGTGCGGATTAGAATGCCAAAACCATCCCATAAAAAGTTTCATTTATAAAAAAGTATTAGTATTAAATCCGTATTTAGTTCCTTTAGTTACTTTGGGGCTAGATGGCATTGTGTGAAATTAATGTCATGTATTATTTAATTATCTCTACCTACGTAAACACCAAGTATCAATTAACTTTTGATACAAAAAAAAAGAGCAGGTACTTAAATAAATAAAATTATGAACCTTATCTATGAATCCATCAATATCGCGCATCCCGCTCTCTATGTAAAACACACCGTGAGTATTTTACAGAACCCATCGAGCTAATGCTGATTTTCCTTATAAATATTTACAATATTCCCACAAACAATTCCACAAACCAGTTAACAAATAATTAGTTACTTATAAGTGGGATCAAGGGCGCATAGTGTACTCTTTCGTCAACGCTTAACTAGTACATGATAAGAAACAAGGCCCATTACATTAATTGTAAACATACAAACTGTACCAATCAAAAATATGGGCTCAATTAGCTATAGGTCGCGGTATAGGCTTTGCTCAGGCTTAGCAGTAGGCACCTTTCTAGTCGCGTATAGCTGCCTACATGACCATCCGGAGGACTGTCAGGCTAGCATGCACCTTAAGGAATATTTGGTAAGGTTATTGTGAAAATTGTCAACATTCCTTCCCCAAAAAGTTTTAGTAATACCGTTGATACGGAGGGGAAGGGTCAATGGGAATTAATGGAATAACCCGTAGCAATCGAGGCATGCCTCGAATTTACGTGGGTAATTAATTTCTCACAATCAGTCTATAATTACAAAAAGAAAAACATACTTTCATTATCCAAATATAAAGGATACATATTTATCTTTTTTATGTAAAGTGCCTAATTAAATAATTATTCTAATAGGATAAATTAAGTAATAAAAATTAAAATTAAGTAGTACTTATTTCAACATCAAAAATTAATGTGCTTCTAACTCTAAAATATAATTTATATAATATATTGAATTAATAATTCAATTAAAAAAAACAGTGTGATATGGTTTTATTAAAATAGAAAAACTCAAAAAATCTTTGTATTTCTATTTCCTCTAATTCTTGGTTAGGAACTTGAATTGGTTTAGAAATTAATTTAGGTACTACGATTTTTTTGAAGCTTCATTAAAATATTGTTTAGCTCAATCTATTACTAATCATTCTCTCAGTCTCTAATTATAAAATCAGAGACTGATTAACAAGAATTTTCAAATGTGCCTTTGTGTGTGTACAGTGCTAGAGTTTATTTTCATGAACTTACAGGCCAGTTAGATTGTCTGTTTTCCTGTTGAATAGACCTACCTACCAGGTCCTTTCAGTAGGAACATTGAGTCACGTTTCCACCCCTCGGTTGAACAAAGAGTGAATCAACCCGGCGACATTGAGCTGCATTAATGTAATTCGTCACTTGTAAACAAAGGTCAGTACCGGGATTAGGAATAATATTCGGGATAATGGCTGTAAGGCCGTTCCGTGTGAAACTGCTGATGGAAAAATACGTTTGGCAATGGCTGGAGTGCGTTCATAGTGGCGAATTAGTCTGGAGTATGTAAGTACATGAGAGATGGTTTCTTTTTGCTTCTATATTGCTGTTTTAATTAGTGTGTTATTTAGTGTGTATTTTGTGTTTTCTAATAGGTGCTGCGTTGAATAGGCTATTAATATCCGGAACTTAATAGTTAGACGATAAAATTTGCCCTTTTGTGATTATTGCACTATCGTTCACGTTTTGTGTTATAATCATTCGTGGATCACTTGTTGTTGACCAAATTATGGTAAAAACGAAATCTTTAAAAAAAATATGTTTACATATTTTTTTTTATTGTACGACGAGGAAGCGCTTGGCCTGCATCTCACCTGGTACCAAGTTGAGATAAGGCCGAAGATGGAGGCGCACTTCATCCGGAATCCTCAACAAAGTGAGGAACTGGCTATCTTACCTCTGAATGCCAGAACACAACTTTTTTTTTAAGAATTGTTATTATGGCGACAGAATTAGGTAAGATGGTGGTAGCTAGCCAGGCGGACTTAAACAAAATCCTACCAAACCGAGCACAATATATTGTACTCCCCATGGGGATCGAACCCGGGACCTCTGGATCTGAAATCGGTGGGTTGAACCACTAGACCAAAGAGGCGGTTAGGTATGTAACGAGGACCTACTTATATAGACTACTGATATACAGGATAGATTTTTGACACGGGACAGTGAGGGTAGGCATCTTAACTTTATTTTATTTTAATCGGCTTTTGTTATAAAGTTGTAGAAGATTATCGATACACTCTTTGCTTCTAGGTACAGTATGCCACGAACTGTAAAATAATTGTTATGCCCCTTGCATAAGGTGCCTGCATGTAAACCCGGTCTTGTGACTTACCGTAGATTCTGTAGTCAAACTTCAGTTGGCATCAAAGAGTCTTTTGATCCCAGTAGAAATAGGATCGTATGGCAACGTACAAAATGTATAGAAAAAGATTTCGTGATTTCAGACATTTCTAGTACTCAAACCTCAGTCTGTCGTAGGCTTTTGATCCTTATACGAACATAATCGATTGGTATCAAAATAAGTTTTTGTGTAAAATTATCATTTTCTTGCTGACTGATTTTTTTTCCAAAATCTGTGAATCCAATTTAGAATATCTCAAAAAGTAATGGATGGTCTCCTAGGAACGTTCTGTAACTGTAACGGTTAAGGTACCTGCACTTACTGTCCCGTCTCAAAAATCCACCCTGTATACGGAACTCTATTATATTTCCCGGAAACATAACTCTCCCAGATTAAATTTAAATGTAATTAGAGTTTTTACAACGCGGAAGCGATCCGCCATCGCCGCCGCCGCTGTCGTCCAGCGTCAAATTGGCGCACTTATCTTCGACGCGTGCGCACTGAACTTGAGGGAGGTCAGTTTATTGCGCGCGCGTGTAACTCTACTGTGAAATACTTCCGTGTATTGATGATGAGTTGCTCGCAAGAATTATTGTGCAGAGAACTTCACAATCAACTTCAAAAACAATAACATCATCAGGAGTTATTTATATAGAAATACATTCCTCAATGTTTTTATTTTTTTATATGAATCAAAATAGCTTTCGCTACAATTTTGATCGGAGCCCCGGGACTTTGCTACCGTCATCCTGTGGGAATTTTCAAACCCAAATTTTTGTCGTTAGGACTTTCTGCTTAGGTGCGTTTTATTTTATGTCAGTCAGTCTGATTAATAACGAGACTTTTCTTCGATTATTGGGCTCAATAATAAAAGGGCTGACAAAAGCTACCATGGAATGGAATGGAATAGATAGTTATGCTACGCGCGAAGTACTGCTAGTGCTACGAAAGTGCTACGAAAGCTACGAATGTAGACGACAATGCATTGGGCATGCTCCGATGAAGAAGTTATAGCATTAGTACATGTAAAGGTAGCGAAAGATCCAGATTTACTTCATTTTCGAGATCGGTGCCTACTTACTAATGAAATATTTCTACATACGAGTATGTACATATATTTCTACATACGTTTTTACCATGTTTTGATTTAATTAATTTTATTCCTAGTTTTTTGAACATTCACCTTTGTTTTTTCTTTATGTCTGTATTACATAATGGTTTAACTTATCAAATGTAACGCGTTCATTCTGTAATGTTATATCTAAGAATGTCAATAAATAAGATGATGATAAAGTAGATAGCGGAATTGTGGCAAAACTTTCTGAACATAATGTTTGTAATACATGCTTTTAGTTTTGTGTAATTGGATCCGCTGTCTTATTTTATATCTAATATTTTTTACTATACCAATATATCATAAAACTGTAAATATAAAAATCTTTATAAGTATCAGATATATAAGCTGGCATGTCCATAATTAATGCGTGTGGGCTTGTGTGGGATTCATGATACCAAGTCTCAATTAACTACTTAGATGGACTTACTAAAGAAGTTCGATGGTGCAATTACTTTTATTATCATTTCAACTAAATAGCATTAGTACCCACTTCACAAGGGTTATCTGGAAAATGTTTCATAGCGTTTAGTTCGCCCACGTACCTACTTCTTTGATTTGTAATTTTAATTCGAGAAACGGGTATTTATCGCGTATTTTACCTATATTTATCCCGACGTTTCGGCAGGGTTGCACCAGCCGTGGTCGCGGGCAGACTGGAACTTTGGAGCCACCGTCGAGAAGTGAAGGCGTTTTTAACAACTACCCTCAGCTTGGTCTTGATTATTAGAATAGGCCACATTCACACTAGCACGACAAACAACACTGACAGTATTAACACAATTTTTCTTAGGATCACACCTAGTGCACCTTGCTACCACTGGATTCCAATAGGCAGAGAGTCTGAAACCGTGTTCGCGATTAAAATTAAGATATTTTTTAATCTCAATCGCTTCCCGAACCATCCTCTTATAGTAATGCCGTTCATTGGAAATCACTTTCGGGTTGTGCAGCTCTATCCAGTGATTAGGTCCACTAAGTGCTCCGCGATAGCTGACTTGTTGACCTGGCGATTTTTCACAGCGGCTATGTGTTCCTTCACGCGTTCAGCTATAGTACGCTTCGTTTGTCCTATATAAGATCTTTGATTTGTGCAAAAAATAATGTTCTATCTATCTACTTACAGTTCAGATTTGGAGTGCCTAATTTATTGCCATATGCTTAGTTTGGGGCTAGATGGCGTTTCGTAAAATTAATGTCCCGTAATATTTATAAAAATAAAAAATTAAACCAATGTTACGAATACTAGTAGGTAAACTAGGTTTGTTTATTTTTTAGTTAACTTTTTATATTTTTTTTCATGTGGTCGGCATTTCAAAATTTCTTGCAATTTTATTTCAGTTCTGCTCCCGAGTTCCCAAACTAGGTTGAATTTTAATCATAATCATAAGGTTAATTTTGCTTGCCGCCTGCAGTTTTTCTATTCAACGCAATAACACAATAGATTTCTTAGATGGATGGACAGCTTAATTTAGTTCGGTAGGTACCTACCTACGTTCGGGCGTACCAAACTACACAGCGAACTAAATTAACCTTGTCGCGCCAGAAAGTACACTTCCTGGCTCGACCACATGACATAGGCTTTTATCTTAGGTCTAGGTATCTAAAATGTTAGTACGTCTTATTAATCAACGCCTAGTTAAATACTTAGAAACCAATTAGCTGCTCTCATCGTCTCAGTTCGGTTTTAGGCGCAAAAGGGCAACCAATGATGCAGTCCATGCCTTGGTCGATTCCATCATTGCCAACTTAGACGATAATAGAAAATGCCTAACCGTGTTTCTCGATTTAGCTAAGGTATTCGACACAGTCTCTATCCCACTATTGCTGTCGAAGCTTGAAAAGATAGGCATTCCACTGTGGTCTCGCTAGGCAGTAGGACACCGAAAGCTAGCAATGTAAAACACCATGACATACCTACTATAAACATGCGGAATGTAAAGCGACATGGTATATTGTGTAGGAACTGCAGAATCGCTTCACAACTTCACACAATTATGTAGTAGGTACGCAATACACATTTTTCATCTAGACGTTATTAGCATTTAGAACAGGAGCCGAGGCCCTGGTAAGCAAATAGAGTAAGGGGCGCTGGACGAAAACGTGGACGAGGTACAGACCTCGCGGAAACGTGTATGTTTAACAAGCTTCAAAAAATGGAGGAGGTTTTCAATTCGTCGGAATATTTTTTTTATTTTTTATGTATGTTCCACGATTACTCTAAGACGCCTGGACCGATTTCGAAATAATTTTTTTGTTTGATAGGGTATTATACTTCACAGGTGGTTCCATTGTCATCAGGTCAGGATCTAATGATGAAATCCTGGAGAAATCGAGAAATCGAGGGAACTCTTTATTAAATGCATACTTGAAGCGATTTGGGTGTATTACTTACCTCAAATGTAAAGAAAACATCCATCTGTCCATCTGTCATCAAAGTAATTGGAAAAAAAACGTCATCTAGGCAAATAAAATTGCATCATGTTCTTCATAGAAGTCGGTTTTTATTTTTTAGTTTTAAAAACGTAATTATCATAGTTCCTTTTTGACACCCGTGCTCCATCTTGGGCCACATCTTACCTACCTGTTTTTATACGTCAGACCTCGATCTCAATTCTTGACTGGGCTTGAATGAGGACATTGGAGCGAGCGATGCTTTGTTTAGCAGTGGGTAAGTTAAAATGATAGTGATGAACTTAGGCGCAAAAAATAAAAATACCAGTATTTGAGTCATTGATCCACCAAAGATCTCGGCTTCAATGCAGCCATCCAGTGGCATATGATACTGTACCCAGATCCTAGGCTTACGCGGTTAAAAGGCTGTGGGAGCTATGGCGTAAGCGGTCCAGAGATGCCGTTCTTTAACGCATGATCGCGTAAAAATCATCCACACGCGCCTACATGGAAACTTTTCTGTCAGAAACAAATCCGATTGTATGGTAGTAATAACTTATTTTCGAATTATACCCACCCGTTACCTACGTCCGTATCCAGCTTGGTACTATGAGGTATAACATCCACCATCTCCCGCTCTAAGCAGTCTGTTCACGCGGAGTTTCACGCTTCTATCACGGCTGTAATTGAGTTGGTTGAATGATTGTAATGTAAATGTGCCCTTATGTTCGCTGTTCCGGAATTGGGGCTTAGGTACTTGTATACCGCGTTCAGAAGCTTTGCATGTAATTTACGAGGAAACAATGATGGCTGTTGATTACTACACAGGCCGCTAAACTTTAATAAGAATGTGAGTAAACGTGAGTGAACACTAAATTTTCATCCGCTTTTTGCCATAGGTATAGGTAGTCCGGGGGATATCAAGGATATAACCAATTAGGATACTTAGGTACTGTTGGCAGGTACACTAAGGTAAAGTCACCAGTCATGGACAGTATAAGCGATTTTTTTTTGTTTTTACTTTGTAATTTCTTTATTTTTCGATACACGTTCTTTGGGATTTGTAGTTAAATGATAAGTACTTTTCTTAATCAGTATTCGAGGTTTAATTTTAGGCTTAATACAGTGCAATATAAAAAATAACCAATTACAACACTCTTACTTATGGACCCCCAATAATGGACATTGTCCCCAATCATGGACCGCTAGTTATGGACATATAAATAATCAATAAGGTAATTTTTTTAAAGAAATGCTTATCTTTAATAGACCGGCCAATTATTATTAAGTAATTGAAAATAATTATCAAAATCAACCTTATTATATGAAGATAATACGATAGTAAATATCTATCAAAAATCAACGTTTTTCTTACAGTTTAAATAGAAATTAAAAATAAACATTCACATTCAACAGAAATCAATGTTTCCTTGAGTTTAGATGTATTAATAAACATCAGTCTAGAAATAACATAACAAATTAAAAATCTTTCCTTACTATAACTAGAAAAAAAAGTCTCATAAATCACCTTTTTTCAGTCATTCATATTCAACAGAGATCTATGTTTTCCTTGTGTATAACACAACTATTTATAAACATCAGACTAAAAAATACAAATAATGACACATTTTTTTAATAATCTACCTTCTTAGGTAGTTAAATTAACTCTCAATAAGTAACAATATCTTTGCACTTATAATTATAAACAAAATATTTACCAATACGTACTTAGTTAAAATATCACTAGAAAAAACAGTCTCAAAAATCACTTTCTTCAGTCATTCATATTTAACAGAGATCTAAGTTTTCCTTGTGTATAACACAACTATTTATAAACATCAGGGTAAAAATACAAATAATGTAACAAACTTTTATAAAACTACCTTCTTAGGTAGTTAATTGATTGAACTCACAAAAAGTAACAATATCTTTGCACTTATAATTATAAACAAAATATTTACCAATATGTACCTAGTTAAAATATGGCAATAAGTACTAAACTTGAACAGATAAATGGCAAATATTTTAGCATTTCAGGTACTTTAAAAAATCCCCTCTTGTTAATAACCTGAGGCTGCTGAATTTTTTCAATTATTGCTTCCTTATTATACCAAATTTGATCTGGAGTATCAGGCCACCTAAATGTATTTCCTTTCGAAATTAACATTGTACTTATTTCGTATATATTATTATCAATATTTTAAATCAACCCCGGAAAGTATTCTCCTTCGTATTTAATTATAACATATGTATTTTTCCTTAATAACTGCAGGGATATGTTTTTAAGGGGAATATTTTCATCTGAATCTGTTGATTCAGTTCTACGTTTTGGTTGGTTTATCTGGTCCTCTTCAGACAACTCTAAATCTTGGTCACTTTCTTGATATGGTATATGTATATCATTTTCTTCTTCTGATGAAATAGATGATTCAATTCACTTCCTTTTCTTAGTTACGGTTTTTGCGATGTTTTTTTTATTTAAAACTTTCTTTTCTTCAGCCATCTTCTTTTTCATTAGTTGTTTTTCTTGTCTCTCTTTCATTCTTTTATTTTACTCTTCTTCCTTCTGTTTTTTTTTCGTTTTCTTCGTCATATATGCTCTCCATGTTTCACCAGTAATTGCTGAAGGAATCCGTTCTTTAGTACGCCTTTTTTTCGTCTCGTTTCGTTTTTTTTATTTTATTATGTAATGTGATCCTTGGGACAGCATATTTTGTAGCAGCAACAGATATTTTCTCCCCCCTTCTGACTTCTTCGATAGCCTTAGCCACTTGTTCTTTTGTATAATTTTTTTTCGGTGCCATGTCTAGGACGAAATAAAATGTTTGTATTAGGAATATGCTGAACCTATTATGGACACCTAGTCATGGACAGAATGTACATGACTGGAAAGACTAATAATTGATTGCCGATTTATAGAGAAACATGTAGATATATTAAAACAGAAGTGTAATACGTAAAAAAAAACAAAAAACAAGAAATTCTTTTTATGGACATTCTGTCCATGATTGGTAAACGTGCTCGAATAAATATCCAGTTATAGACACCGGTAATTTTTAAGGTTATAATTCCAATGACAATTAGGTTATATCAAAAAAATAAGTCATTACTATTGGTAAATCAGTAAATAACATAAAATTTAACAATAACGACACACAACCCACAAAATAACTCACTAAGTCTACTCACTTGCATGGCGATTCTTATAATAAATTACGATTTCCGACACCAACTGTCCCCGCATAACTAACAATCGTGATGGTCCAAAACAAAATGGCTGTCAGCTGTCAAACAAAGTGTGATTGACAACTAGAATATTGGCACTACTGATTAGTGTAATCATTTTGAAAAAAAAACTTGACGTTTGCTTAATTTTGGTGGTAATTTAAAAAACTGTCCATGATGGGTCTGTGTCCATTATAGGTGACTTTACCTTACTAGAACCTATTAAGCTGAGTAATCATGAAAACATAATATTCTCGCGTATTTGCTGTTTATCATGATCCTGACAGTTTCGACCGTGTCACGACGGCCGTCGTCGTCACTCTAAAAAAAATCTGCTTGAATAGCATATTTTAGACCCAAACTGCTTGAATAGGATGAGTTGCCTAACTCACTCTATTTAAGCAGTTTGGGCGTAACTCACCGTAGGCAGGTATTATGTAGATAACTGTTTAAAGTGAGTTACCTTCAAAGTATACCTACCATATCTACTGCCATATAGGTGCCTACCTAAAGAGAAGCTAGAAATACCACGCCAAGCCTATTGAGCACTTTTATATCCAATCGGCTAAAACAACTAACACGACTTCCCTACAAACACTCATTAACGTAGGTAATTCGTGGCTAGACAGCAATCTCCCTCGTAGAACAATCTCGTAGGTACGCGGGAAGTAGATAAGTGGCGAGATTGTTTGTTTAGTAGAAATAGCCACGGGTCGACGTCCACATATCTCCAGGGTTACTTTGTAATAGCGGAAGATCTTCGCTTTGCCAACCGTCACCGGTCACCACAGATTAAATCATAGTTACTTTATATCTGTGTCTGTGGCTACCTAGGTGCTCAAAAGGTACTGGTGCTCAAAAGGTACTGTAGTACGAACATTTTTTTTACATTTATAATTGTCAATGGCAATCTCTTGAAGCTTAATCGAGAGTAAGATATTCGTTAAAAATAATACAGAACATTCATTTAACACAGCACAGCACAGATAAAATGCTTACTTAAACACTTTTTCCAGTAAATAGGTACACACGTAGGTACTATATGATACAACACCCAAACACAGAAGGAACATCTCTATTCATCACACAAATGTTTGTCCTGGGAGGGAACTACAAGCCTCGCGTGCCCGTAATTTCACCGGTAACCATACCCTTCAACCCGGAACACAGCAATGCTGCTTGGCGGCTGAAATACGTATGGTGGTTGTACTTCCCCGGACGAGCTCATTCACAAGGGTCCCTCCTGATTCACAGAGTCATCTCATCCTTGATGATATTTTCAATTTGAGAAATACGAGCGGGCCATTGCCCGCGTTATGTAGGCGGGTACCTATTTGTCTACATATCATGGCGTATTTTAAAGTTTGCTCTAGGTCCTCTTGCAGTGTCAGAGCTCAAGTAGCCGTGCTCTCTTCCTTATTGGCAGCATCAACAGCTTGACTCGGAACATTAGGTATTATCACCTACAGCTACAGCCACAGAAGAAAGGGACGAGGGCCGCGCAGCATCAGTGTCCGAACGACAAACTCAATTCCGGGAATAGAAGAAAGCAACATTATATTGTTCAACACCATACAACTAGTCTTTCAACCTCATTGTTTTTTTTTTGTTGATTGTTTCACTTGATGTCGTATCTATTCAGAGACCTTGACCCCTTGACCTATCCTATGAGGCTGACATATGACATATACCTACCTACATTATGTATAAGTCATTGAATAATAAATAAATAAAAAAAGGTTTTTTTATGAGATGCAAGTAGATAAATTCTATACAACAATAATAATATGTACTATTATTATTGTTGTATAGTATTTTTTATCCAAAGGATACCTCCTAAACGGTTGCCTCACGATGTGACCTACAGGCAAACATAGGTACATTAGTCAATGCGCACATAAACTTCTGTTTGGTGTAAAACTAGATTTAAACCCTCAACCTCCAGATCGGAATGCGCGCCCTTATCCAATATTGTATTGTTATTTACAAAATAAATAACAATACTACTAAGAACTTGATAGAATGTATATCGTTTTAATTATCAATCAAAACAATAAGTATACATTCTATTCCTACAAATTATTATAGGAATAGAATATAATTGATAATATATGAATAATATTTAAATTTAGATGGTTATATTATGTTACTTTTAACGACAGCAAATGGCTATCTGTATTTGTGGCCCTAAACCGAAAGTATTAGTCACAGTAGGATACCTATACATTTGGTGCAAATCTTTGTATGTATTTCTGGAACACGTGAGAAGATGAGTATATAGCCACATTGTCTGAATAAACTAGCCAAGTGCGAGTTGGATGCACACCAAGTGTTCAAACCTACTTTTCAAAGCTAAAAATGTAGATTTATTCATTTCACAATTCTGGAACCTTCGACTTACGTGTGGCTAGTATTTTTTCACAGTTCTGGAAATTTGGCCGTTATAGTATATGTTAATAAATATTACAGGAAATTAATTTCACACAGCGCCATCTAGTCCCAAACTAAGCGAAGCTTGTAATATGGGAACTAGATTACGGTTATACTTATAAAATATAAGTATTACAAGCACAGCATTACTTATAAAATATATTTTGTAAATACATAGGTGCCTACTTACAATACAACACAATACCCAAATACAGAAGAAACATCAATATTCATCACACAAACATCTGTAGGTTGTGGGAATTGAACCCACAACCTACAGCGCAGAAGGCAGAGCCACTACCAACTGAGCTGTGAAGCTTGTTAAATTAAAAAGTTGTTAATGCAGAGTAAACACTCAAATCACATTGAACTTTGTCCCTATACAATTTTTATGATAGAGATAGATTTAATATTTTTTTAAAAATCCAAGTTCATCTAAGTTTCAAATTTCAACCTATGCAGTTCAAAAGATAATAATAAATAAAAGCCTTTTATGCACACATACACACTACAGTTTAATATCTTAAATTATTTACTTTCTCTTTTGACAAAAGCCTACTTCAACTAGGACCAATTGTCTCTAAAGCCAGCCTCTCTTGCCCATGTGCTACAGCCTATGTCATTGGCCCTTCTGTTTGGCCAGCCACGCTGCCTAGTCTTGTTTTTAGTCTACTAGTGTATAATTATTTTTTACCACTTTTCTTTTCCTCTGATGGTACGCCCCATCAATTACCATTTTAGTTATCTGATGGTTAGTGTAATATCTTTTGTTTTGGCATGTTTCTTAATAGTTGCAGTTCTGATCCTATCTGCCAATCTTTTTCCTATAATTCTTCTCTCCATGGTGTTTAGCACATTGAAAGTTTCTTGTAGTGGGCTTTAGCGAGTTCCCAAGTTTGGTAGGTATAGTACAGGAATATAATAATAAAATACTACTTTAGGAAAAACAACAGGCAAGCATAGAGCTAAAGGTAGACGCAAGATACACGTGTCAAACAGCTTACATATGGTCATACGATTTTTTTTTTATTGTTTTGCGTCTATTGAATTCTTTTGAAGATATTTTTTTCTATTGGCGATATCGATTTTTCGTAGTCGATGGTATTGTTGTTTACGCAGATGGGTACTTTTGTCATTCGTCATGACTTTCGTCTTTTGCATATTCATGTCTAGTCCTTTTTTTCGCCCTTTTCTGTTTACAGGTCAGTTAAATGACTTCTGTTTTTGTTTGGTTTTTTTTTTTGTTGTACGACGGGTACGCGGTTGGCCTTCATCTATCCATTCTCACCTGGTTACGTGGAGGCGCACTTCACCCGGAATCCTCAACAAACTGAGGAACTGGCTATCTTACCTCTTAATGCCGGAACACAATTTTTTTTTTATCATGATTTGTTATCATGGCCATAGAACAGAGCATCGCCATCTGGTTTTACATTTGCGCTGCTTACCTGTAATATTGGGTATCCAATATTTCTTTTCTTTGAATGTTTCCATCGCTTTTTTGATACCTTCAGTCTTGAGAATGCATCTTAGTTGTTTTTTTTTTTGATATCCTTTCTTATGTTAGTTCATACTTATTTCACTAAGAAGACTTTTATTCATATAGTTTTTGTTCAAAGATACCAGCCCTTAAAATGTTGGACAGACCAGACCATAGACCAGAAAGTAATGACGATAAACTGTAAAAGGTAAAAGTGTATGGAACTTTGAAACCTTACAATTAAGTAGGTGTTTTTCAGTATCATGGAGTCTAGGAATGCTGCTGTACCAAATATTGCAGGGATCATAAAGGAAGTAAGAACCTTTCATGTTTTAGACCCGGCGTCGTGGTTTCGGGATAATTATATCAGCATCTGGTTCCTCATCCATGCCGACAAGCATGCTCATGTCAAGATTAACTTCTTGCCATGGCTCTTCGTCTGATTCATATTCTTGATCATCCTCATCCCATTGCTCTTGATTTTCTGCAATAAAAAAACAGTTTTCTTGATCTCTCATCACTAGAGAGATAATATAATGGAGATCGCTTTTAGCGATAAGGCCGCCCATTGTACCTAGTTTAAGTGTTTTTCTTGCTTGTCTGTTTATTTTTGTTTTTTGGTGTACAATAAAGAGTTTATCTATCTATCTATCTATCTATCTATCACTATTTTTTTCATCACACCTTTATTATTGATTATACAACATTATATTGATCAGGTATAGATATCTAGTCTATTGGGGCACGGTCAGATTTGAACTTTGAACCTTTTGGACATGCAGCTCTTACTAATGTTGCTTATGTAAGGGAGTAAATTGTTCTGAGTGGGAGTGACCAAGACCTGCACTAACTTCCAGCTGTATGATTTACCTAATGAGTATGGTTTAAATTTAACCACAGCTCCTTTCGACATTGTAGGCTTTAAGTGAGTGCTGGTGATACTTATAAAGCACCTTATTTCAAGACAATAATGTGGTAGATGCTTGTTTCAAGCCTAGAAAGTATTTCCCTGAGGCCAGTCCAAATAATAAGTTTATAAAAGTTGGTAAGCATGTTGTGCAATAAAACTTACTAAGAACAAGCATATTCAGATTCTTCAGTTCCTGCTCATTGCACTGTTCTTCCATAATATTGAAGTCCTCAATATTGGATGGTGGTAGATTTTCTCCATTTTGAGGATATGAATCAATTTCAATGTCAAAGTAATTCCCTTCAGCCACTGGTTCCATTTCTAAATTATAGCCCTCAGACTCTGGTGCAGGCTGCTGTGTAAGCGACTGCCCACCAAACTGCTTTGCATGTTTACCAAATAGATTTGCTTTGTGACTTTGGTAATACAGAGATTCTACCTGTAATACATACAATACACCTATAATAACTGTAATTACAGATTCTAACTAAGTCCTAGATATTATTATTAGGTTTACAAATATTATAATGACACAAAAATACACAACCCGCAAAGACTGCATCATGGGACATGAAACTTTATCTTTTCCTTGACCCCTTGACACACATTGGGTCTACCTAGGAGAACTTGGAAGAGTGAAAAAAGAGAGTGTCTAGGAGTTAAGCTGGTAAGGCTCTAAACCAACTGAGCAATGAGGGTCTTGTGGCAGTTTCCAAATTTGTAATTATTATGACCAAGTACAATCAATTGAAATACAAAACTACTAATAAAAAAACTCATTTTTTTGTCCTTCATCTCACCTGGTTTCAAGTTATGATAAGGCTGAGGGTGGAAGCACACTTAAACCAGAATACTCATGTCTGAGGAACAGGCTGAATTACCTCTAAATGCCAAAACACAACAATTTATAACTGTTTATATGGTGACAGACTTAGGTAAGATGGTGGTAGCTAGCCAGGTAGACAAAAGATGAGTGATTAGGTGTAGTAACATTCTACAACTATTTTTTTCTTATTGTATGATGGGGTAGCACTTTGCCTTAATCTCACCTGGTTTTTACAAGTTATGATTAAAAGGTTGAAGGTGGTAGCGCACTTCACCTGGAATCCTCAGCAGTGTGAGGAACTGGCTATCTTACCTCTAAATGCTGGAACACAACAATTTTAGAATTGTTACTATGGCGGCAGATGCTAGTCAGGAGAACTTAAACAAAGTCCTACCACCAACCAAACCATGCACAATATTTTAGGTACTCCCCCTGGGGATCAAACCCAGGACCTATGAATCTGACACCGGAAGGTGAACCACTAAACCACAACTTATAGTTGCTTACCTTCAGAGCATTGCGTTGTTTTCTGATAGAAGACAGCGCCCTGAGAATCCACTTTTTCTCAGATAGGAGCGCTAGTTCTCGGGCATTCCTAAGCGATTTTATTTTTTTATAGTTAATACTGATTCCAGAGTCTACGCTGGAACCTTCAACTTCATCAGAAAACTCTTCCTCAGAAGAACACTCAAATTCGTCTTCATAGGTTACGGCACTGTGAGGATCGGTAGGAATCATTTTTACGGCTAGACAAGACAGTGGGCGCAAATTTATACGGTAAAGAAATCTCGCATCGTACGCCTTTATTTGGAGTTGTTTTCACTTCGGTAAGAATAGAAAATATTATTTGCTGTTGCCATTATCAACCAATCCAACAAACATAAAACTAGACCAAGACCACAGACACAGGCAGATCAATAACTATGAACTAGACCTAGACGTACCTACTACGAATGTATTAGACATACCATAATTACCTAGTACACCCACAGTCTGTGCTGTGCTGTGCCTGTGGGCCACAGGTCAATAACTACCTATGTATTCTATGTATACTTATCTACCTTTACACCATAGCATTTATTCAAATCGATGCAGTTCTGATCTGAAGATGGCGACATTTTCAACATCGTTCGTAGATCAACATCATCAATTCATTATATTTTTGGATAATTTATTCATTCAATTCATTCATTTATTTGAACATAAAGAAAATACAACGTGAGATAAGGCGTTATTTTTATTCTGAAGACATGCTGCACCAGATATCCGACATCTTTCAAGACCTCAGTTCAACCAAATCAGCTAATCCACATGTAGCCAGCTGCACTCTCAAATCTCAATCAGCTATGTACCTACTCGAAGTATATACTCCCTGCAACAGCTGAGTAACAACAGAGTAGACCTACTCATATTATTAATATCATATGGTCAATTCCTGTCCTGACCGACTGTTAGTGATCTACTAATGGTAGCTGTTTTCATTTTGTCTGTTCATTAAGAACTAGTTATTTCAAACTTTATTATTTATAGTCCTACTCCAGTGTGTTCGTACCCATCAAGTAACGAAAGAACATCGAACCGATTGTCTTGTTGAAAACATGTTGTAGTCCTTGCTATGCTTTATATGATACAAGCCAAAACAGCTCGGAAACAATGAAAACCAAAAATATTCGTTGAGACTGTCACATGGGAATGCCTTACATCGTCATTTAATTCATTCATTAGTTCAGTTATTCTTTCATTCATTCATATGAACATAATGAACGTAAATAAAATCAGCAGCCGCAGTTTGTTATCGCTATTCTGAAAACATGTCAGTACGGCCAAACCGTACAATTGTAGTGTGTGTTACCTCAGCAAAATTTTGTGCTCAATAAAGTTGAGAATACGATAGAAAATAAGAGTGTTCTGAGTTGTAATTGTGCGCTAAAAATATAATTTGTGTGTCTGAGATATTTACGATAATGACATTTTGCCAGGGTAATGTTTGAAACATTACCCCAGCAAAATGTTGTGTCCGTTACGGGAACCAAATACATCAAATCAATAGAGGTCTTCACGCGGGTCAATTGTGCCCGAATTTTGAAATTTGTGTGCCTGAAGGTTTCAGTGAAATTTAGGATTTTTCTGCGGTAACGTTTCGCAGATTTCCATATCTCGTAAACCGCTGGATGCTCCAATTTGAAAATAATACGAATAGACCAGAATTGGTGTGTATTTGTGTGTCGGTTAATATTTCAAACTAATTGGCGGATACCTTGTAATTAATTGGTTTTGAAAATGAGAAAAAAACGGATTTATAAGTAAACCAGGAAACTTACGATAAAATAAAGTACTGGTAAATTTATTCCTAGTACCCCCTATAACATGTGTTCCATACCTATATAATAGGAACACAAATAGGCGGCATTTCATGAATGCAAATTATCAGCAAAGTCACTTCTACAGTCACTTCGTCGGCTCGGCCGGTTAATAGGGTCAAAAACATCTAGACCATGAGGTTAAAGGTAAATCTTATAAAGCTTCATTGTTGCATGCAAGTCGAATACCTTAGGTACTTTGTTAGTCTTTTCTTTCGCGATAAAAAAACATAACTTTGATACTAAAAAATTAACGGGTATTATCTTAGTCGTAAACATTCATAATAATCCCGTTTTTTTTTATTTTCGAATTCTTTGTTTACATGAATGTGATTGGCACGTTCTTTTGATATGTAGTTCGCAATTAGCCGTTCGATGTTTTTTTATATTTTTGGAACCCTATTGGTACATGTGGTGGGTTTGTAGAATAGCCACCACCAATTTATTTACTAGTTTGTGGAGTGGAGTGCAGAGAGAGAGAGAGAAATTAGTACAGAAGAATACTAATAATCCTGACGGAAATAATATCAACTCCATACTATTCTTCTGAACTCTTTGCTCCATACAAAGAATCTGGATAGCATTAGATATGATAAGCCGTGTACACACAATTAGGCCAATTTAGGGTTTAAGTTTTAGCTATTACTCGCATTCCCTTGGTCTGAGGAGATTAAACCTGGTGCCTACCAGATTTGTCTCGCAAAGACGGAGAGGACTGCGTAGTCTGATTAGTAAACGTAGGTAAAAATTTTCAAAAAAAAAAATTGCGAATTTCTCCCCTTTTCCCCCTCCACTCCCCTTTTTTTCACAACATCTTGTGTAGTGTAAGACAACTCCTTTCGTTATTACAACACTGTTTATTCCGGACATAATCTCGAGAATCAGAGAAATAAGTATCTCCTAATCTTTTCTCTCAACAACAATATATTTCTTCTAAAATTAACGACCACGTGGTTCAGACCTGCGATACTGCGCACGCGACTGATGATGTCGAGTGCTCTGAACAGAATGGAATGGCGGTCGGTCGATTCGATTTCCTTCCCACCACCAAACCGTATCGCAAGTCTGTACCAACGCGTTCCGGGTATGCCAACACAAGTTGGTGCAAATGTCACTTCCGTAGCTACTTTATTTTACAAATGATTAAATCAAGCAGACATATTATCTAAATAAGGGCAAATTAATAAATCAAAATTAACAAAAACAATTAAACCAAACAGTAGAATTAAATCCTTAGTGTGTCTTTTAAATTTAATTGAAATCCGTTGATAAATAACGCTATAGCAAATAAAATACTTGTATCTGAGATCGAGGGAGTGTTAACCAGAGTTTCTGACTGGGGTGAATTAAACATTTTTACATACATTTTAGGGTAGACCCTACGAAGACAAAAGTCTGCGCGTTTACTGCCAAGAAAATACCTGTTCCGTAGTTCCGCAATTTCAGAATACGCTTACCATCTCTAGTTGCATTGGGATCTGGATATTGACATCTCCAGCGATTTCAGTTCCGTAGTCATCTTGAGGATAAGGCAAAGCTGGCATCCAAAATCCAATCCAAAAACCTCGCTGAGCTCAATAGGGCAAAGTGGTACTTCAGTTGGGGTCAGAGACTGCTTCTTTATAAGTTGCAAGTCTGACCCCACATGGAGTAGGTACTGTGGTCACATTTGGACAGGAGCACCTGAATACCAGCTTAAGCCGTTTCACTCGGTTCAAAGACGATCTGTGAGAATTGTGTAGACGATTTTAATTTTCCTCCTTGTGTGTGTTTTACCTACCACTGATATAATGGGTTGTACTCCAAGGAATTGTTTGATATGGTGCCTTTAACCTCTTTTTATCATCGCAACGCTCGCCATCGACAGAGATTCCATCCATACACTTTTAACACAATGCCGACGCGCACCGTAAAATTCAAGAGGAACTTGCTCCCACGAACTATTAAATTGTGGAAAGATCCCTGCTGAGGTTTTATCTATAAGCTACAGTATGTGGTTTTTCAAAATGGAAATTTTGAAATTTATAAAGGGTTGGCAATGCACGGGTAATACTTCTGGTGTTACGAGCGTCCATTGGCGTAACCGCTTTCCATCAGGTGGGCCGTTTGCCTGCTTGCCACCGTAGTTGTTTAAAAAAACGAATAGAATTTTTATTTATTTCGAAGATAAGAATAGTGTTTCCGGAATGTCCATTGGAAGTTTCCGAATTCGATCCGATAAGGCTTTTCGAATCATTGAGAATAGGTTTGATAGATAGTATGCAATGTAATGTAATAATTATCTACGTTTTAAAAACTAAAAAGAAAACTGACTTCAATGAAGAATGAAGAATATGATACAATTTCGTTTACCTGGATGAGGTATTTTTTTTTCAATTATTTTGATGACAGATTGACAGACAGACCTGAAGACGATGGGATCACCTAGGAAGTATACCGACCCTAAAAATATCGAAATCACTTCAAGTGTGCCTATAATATTTCAAGAGTTCCCTAGATTTCTCCAAGATTCCATCACCAGATCCTGACCGGATGACAATGGGACCACTGTGAAGTATAACACTTTCAATGAAAGAAGATTTTTTTAAATAGGTCCAGGCATCATCGTGTAATCGGGGAACAGACATTAAAAAAAAAGTTTTCGCGCTTAGACTCCCAAGTGGTCCATTGTGCGTGAGAAATTTCCAGCTAGTATAACCAGCCTAACTCCGACCAGAAGCGCCGAATATTCCTGGCGACTTCACAGGCTTCACGAAGTGACCTCGGGTTGTTGAGGATTTCCTTGCAATGTGCTGTTACTCCCACACATACCAGGACTACGTGGGCAGCTGATTCCTTTTCGGTTAGACACCCTCTGCATAGGGGGCTGTCCGTTGCTCCAATGATGAACAAGTGTTTATTTAGTGGGCAGTGACCCGTTAGTGTCACTGCCTGATATTGATAGGTAGGTGAGTCTTTCCACTCCGACCAACTTAATAGACCGACTGAAACGGATCAACTAATTTTCTTACTAAACGAACCAAGCAGTATATTTTTAAAACTTTTGTTGTCATCTTCACTGGAATGCAAATAAAAACACAAAAGTGTAGGTAGGTAATCAAGTTGTAAAATACCTACAGATTTTTACTGAGCCTATCCTATAGGTATTACATACTAAAAAGGTAAAAATTAACTTCCAAAAGATTCTCGAAAGCGTTTAACGTAACAGACCCGCACGTTCGTGGCAAACAGTTGATATGATGTGACAATGTTTGGCCGAAGGCGATACCGAGGGTAACGCTTTGAGGCGGAAAGGTTCATCGACTCCTCCGGCGGAGTCGGTGTATCTGTATAGTGTTTTCTCTGTGTGACGAGATAGTTAATGAATGGATGCCGTCACCTCTGGGTTTGCGGTGGTGAGTGGGTCATCCGGGTCTCCAAGAACGTGTCTTGGCCTACGGAGGGACCGGTCCGACTGCGGATCAGTCGGGTAGGTAGGGATCACTCTTATCAGAGGATTCGGATGATTGGCAGTTACTTTATAATGCCGCTGGGAAGTGCGCTTCATAAAGCAGGCGATGGACTCGAGATCAAGGTCTCGGTGGAGATCGTTATTACGCATGTACCATGGTGCGCCAGTGGAGGAGGCAATGGACTCGAGATCAAGGTCTCGGTGGAGATCGTTATTATGCCAATCCTCCTGCGCCGCGAGCGCGCACTGATTTTAAGGGCCCAGTGACCAGTCTAATTTAGTGCGAGTCTTATTCTATACCTATGATAAGATAACCGTGTGTAAAAAATTAAACATGTATATTTTTCATTAATTTATTCTCATAAAGACAAGAAAATGTCACTTACATGAGAACAATGCTAGTCCTAAATATAAATATAAAGTGCGACGAAGACTAAAACTAAAACTAATCTAACGCATTTCATTTTTCTTAGTAAGGCGTTGTTGTGCTTAGAAAGTTTTTTTTACATGCATTGGCTGTTGTAAAAGTAAAAAGTCTTGCATATAAATTTACTGCGAATCTTTGTAATTGCAACAGAGTTGCTAACCAATTAACCAAGTGGCAAGACACATTTGCAATAGTCCAGCGTTATAAAGACTGCTATGAAACGCATGTGTAATTAACTGAGTCCAATTAATGAGAGGCCGCTGTAGCTTTCAGATCTACATATTGCTGCCCTGGGCCTCGATTCTACTAAACCAACTTCATATGACAATCGTATAGATGCCGAATGGCCACTATATGTGCCTTTTGGTATTCTAGTGGCCATTCTGCTACGATACCATAGTCGTAGAGAAGCTATTGGTTTAGTAGATTCGGGGCCCTGGTTACGTGTATTAGGAGCCCTATCGGGCAATAGTAGGCAGCTCAACGGAACCATAATGAGATGATTATGTTTTTACGAATCATGAACCCACGTCACTTGTATACTGTTTTGCCAGTCGATTTGCCAGCGTGACGCAATCACGACATGGCCCCGCCCCCTTTTCGTTGATCATTTCGAACAATACCAATTCCTCATTTGTCAACCAGTAGAACTCTATTATAAAATGTTTGTGTTCATTTTTTTTTATTCTCCGTTCGTTATCAAATTTATCTACTTAGTTGTAAGCACAGGTTTTTACCTTACAGTCTAGATCTATACAACCTTAGTTTTTTTTCTTTAGTTTTTTTTTTACTTTAATATAAAGTGATTGATATTCAAAAAAGAGGTATAATACATAATAACACGCTTCTTTTTCAACCGCTAGCAAGAGCTATAGGTATAGTTATGCATAAAACGAACATATATGAATATTGTAAGATACGCGAAATTTATAACTCCATAGAATACCGATTACATAGGATTGTGAGCTCAAGAGGTAGGTAGGTACATAATGATTACATTATTGACATTTCATCAATTTGTTTTAATCTTTTTTTACTTTTGGCTTTACGCACGACCCAAAAATGTTCATCACGCATAGCTTGACCAATCTAAAAATAATGTAAACTAGTAACACTAACAAAAAAAAAATTCCTAATATGACAATTGCGACATCTATGAGTATACTTTCGAACCAGGTGTTGAATTTAGCGGGTAGCGATGGAGGTGCTGATTTGTGTCGAGCTACGTACTCAGTCCAATAGATAGCACTGTCTATAACAGGCTGAGGCCTATCGTGCCAGAGCCGAGATATCCTTTGGGCGTTTTGCTGCATTCTGAAAATAGAAAAGCCAACATTATTTGTGAAACTGTATGTACTTGTAAACTCCCCTTTTCCCCATCCACTCCCCCTTTTTGGATTTTTTTCTCAACATCTTATGTAGAATTAAATCTTTAAGAGTGTCTTTCAAATTTAATTGAAATCCGACGATAAATAACGCTACAGCAAACATCCCCCTTTTCCCCCCTATTTTCCCCCCGATCAAAAATCGCCATCAACTGAAAAGTTTTAATAATTCAAGGAACATGTGTGCCAATTTTCATCAAAATCGGCTGAAAAATGCGACCTGTAGGCGAGAACAAACCGAGCGACAGCGGACAAAAGCATTTTTGGCCAATCTCGAAACTGAGACGCTTCGCTCGCTCGGTCAATACTGTATAGACACTCCTTACTACCGTTGACCTGAAGACGATAGAACCAGGCACTCTAATTGATATTAATACGTAAATACTAGCGAATATAAGAACTAGTATTGTGCCTGCCGAAATTTTTATGACCTCGGTGGTTCAGAGGGGTAAATTGGTGGTGGAAGAGGTCATTAGCATCATCGTACCTTGCCATAACGAGAAATCACATCGTCCTATCCTGAAAGTATTTGTTGCTTGTGAACCTGTGTTAATAACGATCTATTATATATATCTATATCAGATATTGATAACGATTTTCAATCAATTTCGTATAAAGTCTGGAACCCATGCTTCGACATCTACACTTCGCGGTTGGAAGGTATTCAAAGGAGATGTTTACGTTACCTAGAGTATCGCGATTCGTCCTACCTAGCTTCTTAGCGAGATGGCGTATATTCCACTATCTTCCGCTTTACGAGCGAAGTAAAATATCAGACTTGATCTCATGGGCATAGCAATAGGCAAGTTTAGATCGGAGTTACTGGAACTTTTAGGACTACGCTCTTATAAGATGTTACTTTATGTACCGCAAGTTAAAAAGAATTACAGGCAAAATGCATTTATTGTAAGGGCGTGTACTTCTTTTAACATTTTGGCAAGAACTGATGTTAGTATTGGTAACTACACTGAATATTCAATGACCTTTTTTTTATATAATTTGTTAACAACGTTTTTACTTTACTGCACTTTTTTCTCTTATTTTCTGTTATTTTATATTTTTCACTTCTCTTGCTCAAAAAGTGTATCATAATAGTGTAGCTTAGCGGGCCCAAAACTCGAGTTTAATACCTAGGGCTAAAATTTTTTTCTATTTATTTTTTGTCTAAAATCATCAGCCCGTACTAAGCATTCGGTCTCTTACATAAAAACTCGACTTCTTGGTGCTCCGTCAATCTTTTTTTTTGAAAATAGAACCTTCTTGGTGATGTTTTATGAGGGTTGATTCTTCCCTTCACGGTAAAATGCGAACTGTTTCGTTGCGGGTTAGATAGAGATTTAAAAAAAAAGACGGAATTGGCGCTAAATCTCTAGAATTTTCTTCATTCTAAATCACAAACTTTTACGTATAACTTCCCGACTTTTACTTCCAAATTGTGAACTTGAAAAATGTCATCAAGTGATAGTGAAAATGCTACTATGCAAATGGAAGAAAAGGGCAAAGAAATAATTATGAATCTGTTGCCGACAAAATCACGTGGAATATATTTAAAGAAATACGAAAATTTTATAAAATGGAGAGATGAGAAACGTGTGGATACTGAAGGGGTTTTACTCACTTATTTTGATGAATTATCGAAAACATTCAAATCGTCGACTCTTTGGAGCACATATTCAATGTTAAGAATGACCTTACAAACGAGACACGACGTCTATATTAAAAAATATGTAAATTTGACGGCTTTACTGAAGAAATTGTCCACTGGATGCAAGGCAAAAAAATCTAAAGTCGAAAAACATTTTTAAATAACGCTCCAAATAAACAATACTTGGCAACAAAGGTAGCCTACTTATCTACTCTACTCAAACTAAATAAATGGATACCTACCTACATACCTAAAATAGGTACCTAGGTTATTACGATTATTAACACACTATTTTTTTTGTAGAACACAGGTTGCTTTAATTTATGGAATCAGCGGTGCATGCAGAGGAATAGAGCTTGCTAATATAACGCTAGAAGACGTAGAAACGAATACAAACCTACAAGCTGTGAGTCTACCGAACACGAAAACAAACAAAGAGCGTAAATTTGTCATCAGTGGAGAATACCTTAATATACTTAGTAAAAGCCTATCAGGAGTTACGTCCCACTAATGTTTCAACGATAAGAGTATTCATGTGTTTTGTGTGTATTATATTGTGATGTATTAGTTCCTGTATGTTTTCACGGCGGCGTGAGAGTAGGAAAGCTGCGGGCAGACGCCAGTAAGGAATGAAAAAGCTAAGTCCTACCTATTAACGTAACAAGGCACTTACTCAGGCGACGTCAGCTCTATAATAGACGCTTTCAAATTCTCGGCGTTGAGGCTATTGAAGAACAAAGTCTTCCCCAACCCCACAGCGCGAACAGCCGCAGAGTTCGAGAACTGGTCTCCGAAGAAAGGCACCGTGAGGACTGGCTTCGCACAGTGCGTGGTCTCCGAGATGCTGAGCATTCCACCATGAGAGACGAACGCGAGAATCTTCGGGTGACCTGGAAGGTACATTACCACGTAAAACTCCTGGGCTTAGCTACAAAATACGCAATAGAAAATTAACAGATATTTTTCGCTACTAGGTACGCATTTCCTAGCCTTGAACGCAGTACGGTACGGAGGTCCTAAATACCTACTTAAGTTAACACGCACAATATTGCAAGTAGAATCGGTATAGATAAAGTACCTACCTACATAAAAGCAGGTATGTAGGGACATTATTATTATGTACCTAACCTACCTCTATAATTTTTTATTACTACGACGGGGAAGCACTTGACCATCTAGTGTTGAGTTATGATAATGCCCAAACACACTTCAACTGGAATCCTCAAAAAAACTTCCTCCAAAAATGTGAGGTTTGGCCATACTCTTCACAGAAGTAGAATTTGTTGCCTTTTTCGACAAACCCCTTATTTGACTTTTATGACATCCGTGGGCTGGATTTTGAACCACGACTTGGTACTTGGTGCGCGGACTATTTTTCCGCAACTGGGCCTCCTCTGGGCCCTTTTTGCGTGACGGGTGGGCTTTTGCTACTCCAACCACCCGATGTCCTCCAAGAAGGCCAGCAGCTCGCTGATGCTGGTGCAGGCTTCCTTGGGTGTCCTCGGTGTCCCAAGGTGTTGCTGACGCTGAGACTCTACGCTACTGCACTCCAGGAGTACGTGTGCGGCCGTCTCCTCTGCTGCCATGCACCCTCTGCATAGAGGGCTGTCTGTGATACCCATTGTGTAAAAATGCTTATTTAGTGAGCAGTGTCCTGTGACAATTCCGATGATACGTCGGAGTTTGTCACGTTTCAGGCTGAGTAGCTTTCGGGAGTATCTCGGGTTTAATACCGGGAAGGCCTCCTTCGACTGCCTACAGTCCTGCATACTTGCCCAGTAGTTTTGGTGCAGTTTTGTAGTATGGTCGTGGATCCAGGAGCGAGCTTGGTTGAAGGGTAGAGGGATGATTGGCTCAGGGCCTGCTGGTTGCATTTCAGAGCCCCTCCTTGCCAGTACGTCGGCCTCGTCATTATCTCTGGATCCACTATGTCCTTTAATCCATTGGAGAGTGAGCCTGTTGTTTTTACTTACCTCTTCCAATAGATAGTGACATTGTATTGTTAGTCCGGAGTTGTACTCACTTTTGTTCAGAGCCTGTAGAACTGCAGCACTGTCTGAGAGGATTCTGATGTTGTGGTCAGTTACCTTTCTCCTTAGTATTGCGTCTGCTGCCTGTATGATGCCGACACATTCCGCTTGGAAGATCGAATTGTGTTTACCCAGTGCTGTCGATTGTGAATGTTAAGGTCGTCTGAGAAAGTCCCAGCTCCCGTTCCTGTTTTCATTTTGGAGCCGTCTGTGTATATTCGCACTTCATGTATGTTTGAGTAGTCACTAGGCTCCTCGTGTAGTTGTATGGTGAAACTTTTTGTGTGCAAGTGTTTCTTGGGTACCCTATCATAGATGGACTGGAGTATAGGGTTTCCCTTGGCATACTCCCCTATGATAGTTGTATGATGTGCTTGTGTGTTGTGCTCCCATAGTTTGAGAGTCCAGAGCCTGAAGGCAGCCGCCGCTGCCTCTTGTTGCACGAACAGGTGTAGGGGCAACAAGCCGATCAGGGCTTCGAGTGCTGCCGTGGGGGCAGTCCTCATGCATCCTGATGTGGCAACGCACGCCAGTCTCTGGAATTTTGTGAGCTTATTTTTTGTGGTAAGCTGTTTCGTTCGAGGCCACCACACCAGGGCACCATATGCTAGAGAAGGCCTTATTGCAAAGCCACAGGGTGATTTTTGGGCTGAGACCCCATGTTTTACCTATCATTTTCCGACATTGCCAGAAGGAGATCGTTGCCTTCCTCATTTTGTTTTCTAGGTGTTTCGCCCAGTTTAGCTTGTTGTCCAGCGTTATGCCTAGGTATTTTACTTCCTCGGACAGTTTTAGCTGTTTGCCGAAAAGGAAAGGAAGTTGGTATGTTCCTAAATTTCGCTTGTTTGTGAACATGACTAAAACTGTTTTAGTTGGATTCACGGTTAGTCCGTTTGCTGTGCACCACTCTTCAACGATTATAAGGGCATTGTTCATGATATTACAAGCCACACTCGCGAAGTGGCCCGATATTAAAATTGCAAGATCATCAGCGTAGCCAACCGTGTAGAAGCGTTGGGCGTTTAACTTGGTGATTAGATCATTTGCAACAAGGTTCCATAAGAGTGGCGACAAAACACCGCCCTGCGGGCATCCTCTTGCCACCACTCCCCTGGTCTCCCCGTTCACGTCAATACGTACTGCTCTATATTGAAGCATATTAATGATCCAATCAGCCAGCGTTGTATCAACGCCATGCCTCTTTAGGGCTTCGTTGATACTGTTAAAGTTTGTCTTGTCAAAAGCCCCCTCGATGTCTAGGAAGGCGGCAAGACAGAGTGTTTTGTTATTTATGTCTTGTTCTGTCCTACTTACCACTGCATGTAGCGCCGATTCAGTGGATTTCCCCGCGCTGTAAGCATGCTGTTGTGGATGAAAAGGTGATGTTTTTAGTATGTTATCTCTAATGTGCCGATCGCATAGTCTCTCTAAAGTTTTGAGGATGAAAGATGTTAGACTGATCGGCCTATAGGATTTTGCTTCAGTGTAGTCGGTTTTACCTGGTTTAGGTATAAATAGCACTCTGACCTCTCTCCATATTAAGGGTACATAGCGGAAAGCTAGGCAGGCTCTGAAGATCTCTGTCAGCTGACCGTTAAGGTGGGGTTCCCCCCATCGTAAGAGGCCAGGGAATATACCATCCATGCCCGGCGATTTGTACGGTTGGAAGGTGTTGATTGCCCAGTTTACCTTGCTCTCGGTTATAATCGAGTGAGCAGCCAACTAGTCCGCCTCCATGGGTAAGGCGGAGCTGGTCGTGTTCCACTCGGTCGTCTTACCCAGGTGGCATCCCGGGAAGTGTGTTTGTAGCAGGAGTTCATGTGTTTCTGTGGTTGTAGTTGTGTAGGTGTTATCTGGCTTTTTCAAGGAACCAATCTCCTGGTTTGGTTCGGCAGCTAGAATTTTCCTAATTCTGTTTACTTTATCGTTAGTTTCTATTTTTGTGCAAAAGTTTTTCCACCTATGACGACTCCTACGACGAATACCTTTCTTGTACTCGGATTTCGCCTTTTTGTATTCGTCCCAGTCATTGTCGTCGTAGGTGTTCATTGCTCTGTTGAAAAGTCTACGTACCTTACGTTTGAGCTTGTCGAGTTGTTTGGACCATCCCTGTTTGTCTGCATCCCCTTCTCCAGCCACGGTGAGAGGGCATGCAACTTCAAAGCTTTTAGTCAGACTTACTGTAATGTGTTCGACTGCCTTTTTTTTTGAACCACGACTACTAACGCAACGGTTTTGAGAGCATTTCTCTTTCTCTCGGTCGGCATTCTGGCTATGCATAGAATGGGAGTTGGTAACAAGAGTGAGAGTCTTAACATTTAAAGAGATATTGAAATCAAGTGTGCTAGTAGAGTGTCTGTATAGATAATGAAAGCGCTCTTTCATTGTAAGACGTGATCATCACGAGATCGTCGTGGCAAACCACCTACTAGTTTAGCCCAGTTCGTATAAGGACTTCTCGTTCGGCGCAAGTTTGGAGTAGTTAGCTAAAGTAGAGACACAAAACACAAGGTGGTGTTACCTACCCTAGTCATAGGTAGGTACTACTATATAGGTACTCACACAAAATATCAAGCTGAGGGAACCAGCTCCCCGTTAGAATATCCTCATCATTGAACGGTGCGTTTTCGTGTTTCCAAATGACCTTGTAAGGCAGCTGCTTGAAGGCAGTCAAGAACTGCTGCCGTTTCTGTTTAGACATCGTGTTGGCTTCCAGGTTGGATCCGAAACTGACGTATATGGCTCCATGATCTGCGCTGGCTAGGAACTTCTCTATTTCCTGCAAATATATATAAATACACTATTGATGGGCACTTGTCAAATTATTTGCATACCATTAATATTTATTTATTATTTTACATTATTATTGAAATCATATTGAAATAGATCGAACTTGTATGATCTTCTTGCTGTTCTGTTAAGGACTTCTTGAAACTCGGTTCATACCACAGACAGAACAATAATCAAATTATATTATAATCCTATACAGGTTTAAGCTTAAGGTTCCTAGACACATTATACCTACTATTACTTATATAAAAAAAAACAAATTAAAGTCCTTAACCTGACTGACCGATTCATCATCGCCTAGCCAAAACGGCTGAAGCTAGCGACTTGCAATTTTGCATAGATACCTACTTTAGTTCATACAGTGTAGTATAGGCATCCATAAAGGAAGGATTTTTGTATGAACGTTTGTATGAAAGTCAGTTTTGAAGAAGTCAAATGTTGTGATTAAGCTCACGATTGCAAATAACGACTACGAACTACGAGTCGTAGGTACTACGATTTATCATCAGGGGATGGTATTAACATATATGTGTAGGTATACTTTTGATATATGTATGTATATTTCATTTGTCCATTAAAATTTTACTTTAATTCAAGTAGGTACACTTTTCTACCTTTTCAGAGTATCACCACTCTCTCTCTCAAAGGTTTGCTGGTAGAAAACTCTTTAAGGGTTAAGCTCGCCTCTGTACATATGTTTTCCTATAACATGTTTAAATCATATTTATGTGTACAATAAAGAATAATTAAGATGACGTTGTGAAAAAAAGTCCTTAATTTTCTAAGTAAAAATCACTAAGTATATTTATTGTTTAGGCTTATGGTTGGAAACTAAAGCAACGTAGTAGATATATCGGTATTGTTGGATTTTCAACATTAAATGGGTGAAAAAAGGGATGACATTTTGTATTGAAGTAAAAGTACTAACGTAGCAGGTAGGTACTTAGGTTAATATATTGTTTTTAATAAGTTGTTTATTTAATTAATAATAAGTTGGTTAATAATAAGGTTAATAAGTTGTTTATTCGCAAAAAAAATGTATTCAAGTAAACATACTGTAGGTAGGTACCTACACTTGTATCGTGTTATTACTAAGTCTTTAATGCATCTCTCACGCTTAAGTCAACTCACAGAAAAGTATTAAAACAGAGATTTCACGTCGTGTCCTGATGGTCATATTAATTTGTCATACCAGTATGAATACAAAGATATACATGTCCTATAAGTCAAGCCGTAACACCATATTTTTAGAAAAACTATTTTTCCTTCCTTATGTATATAAATAAATACTAATCACTAGTGTTGCCAACTTATAGGATCTTCGGTCAAATCTAGTAAAAATGTTTAAAATGCGAGTTTTGGACCAGCCACAACAACGAGTTATAGTGCGACTTTTTATACTATAGGTTTCTCCCTCTATCGAGTCACACTATTACTGGTCGCGACTCTTTTTTGTAGATGATTTCCTAAAGAGTCGCAGCCATTAAACAGTGTGACTCGATGGGAAGAAAATTCCCAACCAGTAACAGTGTTACTGGATAATGTAGGACTGGTGGGGTGACCACCAGGTTTTCAGCTCCGCGCAAAGCTGTCGGCGTCCCGGTTCAGGCCAGCGTAATGTCCTTTCAAAAAAAAAGCGTCGACAGAGAAGAAACTCGACAAGACATTGGAGGCGACGGAAGTAGTGATCGATTCCTTTCGTCACGTAATTCATAGTACCTCTTACTTACATAAAATTGCTGTGCAATATTGAGGACATAATGTAGTCCAAACAATACGATACATGTGAGCTCGAGTAGTTCTTAGAAGCATCCCCAACTGGGTCAGTATGCGCAGTTATTAAATTGACGTTAGGATAGTTCTGACATAAATTGTTATCATATCCAGGTGACATGATGCCGATCAGAGAAGCAAATCTATCTCCGTTGCTTCGGTTGCTGGGCCGAGTCACGAAGGTCATCTAGGAATGTCGACATCGACATCGATAACGTCGTTAGTAGAGTAGAGTTGCAGAAGTCCTGACAAAGGAAGGAGTGATTCGCCGGAGCTATAACAATCTCTGCCTCGTACCCTCTTGATCTTGAAGTGTTCGCTTCACATCACTAATTCAAGGTGGGGGAGCATGATCCCGCAAGCCAGTCATGCCAATCGATGCCTATCGAACCAGGAACACAATTGCTTCTGCGCTGTCAGAAGGCTGATTTTGTAACGTTTTTTGATGACTTATATTTCGAAGCTCACGTGAAATTTACCACAAGACCCTGGAGTTTCCGGTATTAGAATACCTAATTTCATATACCTAATTTCAATAACAGCATCCAGGAAACACCGGGATTCACTTGTTGACGTCACCTCAATTGACACATAACAGTAAATGAATGTATTTTATCGATTGTTGCTGTTGTATTTTCCATTTTTGCATGCCTTACCTACTGGTAGAATTAAATCAAAATCAAATCAAATCAAATCAAAATTATTTATTTGGGATATTGCAAAACACAAAATAGGTAGGTACAATAAAATTTTTAAAGGCGGGTAATCCCAGAAAGGTCCCAACTCAGCATTAATGCAGGCTGTGAAGCCTGCGCTGGTCTTCCGTTGGGGCCTGTGAGAACCCGGTTGGACGTGCTTAGACTTAATAAATTATACACATACAGAACAAACAAATTAGAAATTAAACAAAAGAAAATAGTAATAAAACATTGAATTAATATTTACATTGAAATTGAATTAAAATTACAGTTCAAAAAATTTAAATTAAATCGAAACATCCAATTTATAAATATACCAATGATAATTTATTATATTACAATTCAAATCTTAAATATATACCAATTTAATATATTTAAAAACACATGTATTTAAATATATCACACTTTAGAGAAAATAAATATAATATCAATATAAATATAAATATCTGTGAAGGTAGTTAAATAGCGCTCGTGTCATGACTGAGAAACTCCTGCTCCTTTTGCCAAACCAGTAAATATTGTTTAAGTTTTAACCTAAAACTTTGAATACTTTGTAGGTTCCTTAAGGGCGGGGGAATATTATTCCAGCATTTCGATGCAGCATAACGAAAACTACCTCTGAAGGCTACTGTTCTGTGTCGTTGAGTTGAGAACTGCACCGAACAAAGTCTACGTTCGCAGGATCTAAAATTTGACATATCCTCAAGTTTACTGTATAAGTAAGGAGGTTCGTTGTACTTTAATATGCCAAAAAGAAGACACGCTAAGTGAAGTTTGCGCCTATGTCCCATCTTTAGTAGCGAATGTTTATTTAGAAAAGGACTGACATGGCCTCTCCGCGGAATATCAAAGCAGAATCTTGCGCACGAATTTTGCACCCTCTGTATTAAACGCTTAGTTTTTCCATAAAGGCGAGGACCATAATTAATTAGAATTAGTTGGACCCAAAATAATTATTTTAATACCTTGTAACACTAGTTCATATAAATATTTAATAAATAAAATTAATATTTCATATAAATAAATATTTGATCGATTGATTGTTTGGTGGTGGCCAAGTCACGCGCAATATGGCCGCCTACCTGCGAAGGGATATTGTCATCTTAAAATTTGGTCGTGTGTGTGCACAACCAACGTCGGTATTTCAACGAGCCCAACTCTTTCAAAAACTGAAATTTGAAGGTATTTTCAAGTAATTTCACTGAATCTTGTGTTAGCTAGCTGTACACTGCAAACCGGCCCATCAAAGCTATTTCCAGAAACTTTAACCTATAGGTAGGTAGGTACCTACGTACCCAGCGCCGACGAGGATGCATTTCCAAAACCATTTTATTAACAAAAACCAATTTCCATATTCATTAGTTAAAATAAAATAATATTTCAGGACACGTATTTTACACAGCGCTAGCTAGCCCCAAACTAAGTATAGCTTGTAATATGGAACTCGATTACGGATAGAATACTTAAATACCTACTTTGTAAATACATAAGTACTAGGTATATGATACAGCACTCGATAAAACACAGAACAAACATTCATCACACAAATGTTTGTCCTGGGGGGATCGAACCCACAGCCTACAGCGCAGAAGGCAGAGTTACCTACTATCTACCAATTGAGCTATGAGGCTTTTTAAAGTTAATCTAGCTGCCTGTTTCTGGTCTAGACCCGTCATGGTACATTCAAGGGCAAAAACATGTATACACATACGGTTTACATAGTTTGGTATTCATCTACAGAGGCAATAAAATGTATGCATCCAAACATTTACAAGTAAGTATGTTTACTTTGTCATGGGCAAAAACATGTAGACAATCAAATTCAAAAACATGTATGCATACAAAAATATATATCCTTCAAAAGCAGCATTAACATGTACAAGTCATAATGCCTGTAACTATATTATACACATAAATATGTGTACAGGAATTTACATACTTCTTGTGTATACAATGATTGAAACGGATAGATACAAAATGATAGTTTGTTGAGACATTAGTCATGTCATGTATCTTTCAGTATTGAATAGTCATTCTATAAGTCATTTAAAAAAGTATGTAATCCTTTATATGTTGTAATAGAGTATTTATATCTGTAGGTTGTTTATTCGTAGGTGAAATAAATACTCTAAGGTTGTTACGACTTCCTTATTAAATTACCAATCATTCTATAGTTTGAGTAAGTACTCTTTAGTATTGAGTGAGTTGTGAAAATTTGCTCTCTAAAATTTGATTTGTTAAAAGTATTTACATATTATTTGCTTACAACTATGAATACATAATTGTTAACTTAAGGATGTTTCCAAATATATGTTCTAATTGCTGGATACGTAGGTATTACTTTACTATTGTATACATACTTACCACAAAGATTGTATACATATTTATAAAATTAGATGTTACCATATTTATAATCGTGTTGAGGGTGACATTTTATGAGGTAGTAGAGTGTATACATATTTTTGCCTTTGACTGTACCTAATTTTCTAAAATCTTTTCTTATTAGGTATACCTACATTCTAAGACCTCTGGTTTGATATGTGCGTGATTGTCAGTCAGTCGGTGACACAACGATATTAGGTAGGTATAGTATAGGTACCAATTTTGATAACCAATCAACGCAGCATGATACACTTACTACTGGTAGAGGCTTCGGCACACCCACATGGATCCCAGCAATTTCCAGAAGCTGCGGCGCCAGCGGCCGCGCTCCCGTCACCGAGAAGTGCTGGTTCGAAAACATCATCTTCATCCTCAACCTCGCATCTTTTTCGATGTCCAGCTTCTTCCCCGGCACTTTACTATCGAACGCTTCGTAAATACTTCGTTGGAAGTACCACTGCCCGAGCGTAGTAAAAAACCAGTTCACAAGAGTCGTTTCCACTTTGTGATACAACGAGGGGTTCGGACCAGAGTTTGAGAAGTAAAACGCATCAGCTGCGGGGTCGAACGGAAGCCCGAATCGAGGGTACGCTGACGGTAGGAGCACGTGAGAGCTGATGCCGATGATTGGAGCATCGTAGAAAGCTAATGCGTAAGCAAGTCCGCAGTCGTTCATGAACTGTTCCACAAATATCACATCGTACGCGCGGCCTTCAGCGAGATGCGCCAGTGCATTCACATTTGTGAGCAATGTCGCACAGTCAACTTCATTATTACCAGCGGTCAGAACGACATGTCGATAAATATTATACCAATGCAAGTACCGTGCGTCGAACGTTTCGTAAAACCCCAACGAAGGAGCTGAGCCATTCTTACCTCTTTGGAGATCAACGAACTTCAAGTTCGGATGAGGGTCTTTATCGGGGAAGTTGTTGATCACTGTGACGTAGTGGCCTCTGACAGCGAGTTCATGGAAGAGTGTTCTGAAGGCCATGTAGTGGGATCCTAAAGGCACCGACACGATCGCGAGGATGTTGAACGAGAGCGCATGATTACATATTAAGATAACTAGGAGGGGTAGATAACTGAGCCACGACATTGCAAGGTTCGAGAACTGTACTTCAAATAACAGTTAATCTAGTGCGTGCGCTGACATCAGAAACCGGTCAACTCCCGACCGTGGTTAGCGTGTTACTGATGGGCACAAATCTATACCTACCTAGGTAGTACCTAAACATTGAAACGATAGAGCGTTTATAATTACAGTGTGAATGTATATTGTAAGTACATGTACGGAAAAAAACTACGTGCTATCATAATATTTGTCATCGTCAACGCATTGTCAACGATATTATAATAATTACTTATCACTAGTCAAATAATTGGTTAATTATTAGATAATACATTCAACGACTGAACAAAAGTAATGTAGATTAATCACAGAATATACTTTATGTGCTAATTTAGACTTGTTGGGAAGGGGTTAAACCAAAATCTATAGGTTCGTAAGATAAAACCGTTAAGGGTCAAAATCTGTACTTTCAATATATTTCAATATAAAAAATGTAACTGGAGAAAACACTACTATCGATACTGAAGCTAATAGTTTTTTCCATTTTTGTCTGTCTGTTTCATGAACACACATCACGCGAAACTACTAGGTACCTATTTACTACGCTCAAATCCATCATGTGAATGAATCTTTTTATAGGTAATTTTTACTGATATGTATCAGTGGCAAGGATCATGTAAACTTATTATCTCCCCTCACCCCCTATGAATGGGTAAAAAGGGTAAAAACGTTTGAATGTAACTTTTTACTGTTATGGATTTGGAACTCTATAAACTTGGTGTGTAGGTTTCTTTATGGTAACAAGTTTTTTGTTGGTCTACCTACTACAGGGATGCAATGTTTTTTTTTTGATAAATTGAATAGGTATATTGACGGATTGACTTGAAAGTTACTATTAATACGGATTATGAATACCTTTTATGTTTAAAATGTTTATAGAAACGCCGCCCGTAGAAACTAGGCAGGTACCACGTTATTTTTAATAATAAAAGTAGTCTACAGGTACTGAAACAGCATTGAATACCTACTAAGTGATTTATTTGAATAAGGATTAATACCAAGGTAATAAATAACGTGGTGTATTTACTACCGGCGTTTGTACTAAAGGTTTAAACATAAAGTAGGTAGGTACCTACCTATAGTGAAATAACTATAACAGTTGGACGCATAGTATCCCAGATTTTTTGTAGCTATTCATGTGTTCTCTAAAACTGTAGAACATAACTATGTTCTATCATCAATATTTTTCGTAGTGCACGCGATGTAGGAATTTAAGAGCGCGCCCAATGACAAAATTCCGCAACAGGAGCATTTTCAAACACACTCTTTGATAGTAACGAAAGTAGTTATACCAATAAAAAAAATACTGAAAGCTGGGAAAAATCTTGTTGTAGTACAATGATCGAATAGAATTTCAAAAAAAACATCTGAGTTCTTTTTAAAAATAAATAGATACTACACTAAAGAAACGCTTTTAATTCAAATGCTCGAAATTATCAGCGACAACCCCCGGCCGCTTTGTTTCGTAATCCAGCGCGTAATTTGAATTATTTTTGAATATCTACTGGTACTTATCTATTTTTATTAATCAGGTTCGTACCTATGCATAATAAAATTAATTGAAGACGGATTTCTATTATAATATTTTCAAATCAACGCAAATAGTTGATAATGGTAGCACCCTATTATCATACAGATTGAGTCTAAATTTGATGGGCTAGCGTTCAAACCCAGCCGGGCCGCGCGTTTGCTGCTGCACTGATCATTTCTACGTAATTTTGACAGTATAGGCAAGATTTTCAGATAAATCATTGTATCCTCATAGCCTCATAGCTCAGTTGATAGTAACTCTGCCTTCTGCGCTGTAGGCTGTGGGTTCGATTCCCACCCAGGACAAACATTTGTGTGATGAATATATATTTGTTCTGTGTTTGGGTGTTTGTATTGTAAGATAAGTATGTATTTACAAAAACTATCCGTAATCTAGTTCCCATATTACAAGTTATGCTTAGTTTGGGGCTAGATGGCGCTGTGTGAAATTAATGTCCTGTAACATTTATTTGTAATATTTGTATTTGTATACTCGGCATACTTGTACCACCTACATAAATTAATGTTGATTATTACAATTAGCAATTATGTAGCCAAATGCTTGCGTGGATTGAGTGCTCCTTTTTAAAAAATAATTAGATTTTTACAAAATCAAGGAATCATTTAGTAAATAATCTGGATTTGAAATCGGTAGGTTGAACCACTAGACAACAGAGGCGGGACTGGAAGGGCAAGTTTGCTGGTAGGTATACCTAATAGGAATTCTTGGTCAATACCGTCTCTCCTTTGGCCCACTGGTAAGGATGGGTAGCCTGCACGAAATATTTTCTCAGCTCAGTGATGCGTAACCTAGTGTCGTTGCACAATCTTAGTGCATCCATATGACTGGCACATCATCCATCAGCTCTAACTTGTGGGAGAAGGTACCCCAGACAGTTCGAGTGAGTTCAGAAATTCTACAGATTATGGTTGCGTCGTCACTTGTCATTGCCGCGTCGATAGACGTGCAGGTAATCTCTTCTGGTACTTGAACAATATTTTTTATTAATATTTCGCACCAATTCGTTTTAGGCGCCATAACCGCTCTTTCACATAACCACTCCTCGTCAAACACACCATAACGGAAAACAATTCAAATCAAACATAGAAAACAATTGTGCATTAACTTATCGCCATCTTTTATACTTAACAAACATACTATGAGTGTCGTTTGATGAAATGCGTAATGAAGGTAGCTCAAAAGCCCTTGATTACCACATAGGTTACTTATAAAAAAACGTAACTCATAAGTAGTATGTTTGTTACCGCCCCCTGGAATACTAAACATTTTCGGGATAAAAAGTAGCTTGTGTTAATCCAGGTTACAAGCTATGTATATTCTAAGTTTCAGCCAAATCCGCTCAACCGTTTCAGCGTTATAGAAGCAAGAAACACACACACACACACACACATTAACAAACTTTCGCATTTATTTATTTATTTATTTAACAAAATCCATATTATATTATTTTTAATTATAATATTATATTTATAATATTAGTGTGATTAGCGTAGATAAATTTAGGAAACTACCAGTTTCTTCAAAGTTTTGCAGTGCTAGCTTAAAATTCAGTGACGAGCGATGCTAATATTTGTTTTGCATTTGAAATCGCTTTACTCTTGAACTGGTAAGGTATAACATTCATCATAAGCCACACTTAGCAGACGAATTGGGCGCAACCTCATCTGGGGCTGTGTTGTGATCGGCGGCTTTCACCTGGAGTTTATGGATGGAGGCGGCTCATATCTATATACTCAGGGACTCAGACTGTTGACGATTCCAGGGTGAAGTGCGATTCCACCTTCGGCCTTATCATTACTTGAAACCAGGTGGGAGCGCTGCCTACGGGGCAGCGCTCCCACCATACAATCAAAAAAATGGTCGACCCTGGATCTCGCGAGTTCTACATGGAGCGTTTTGAAAAAATGCGTTGTGCAGCTGAGGGATTATATGCCCGAATTTATAGTGATGAACTTATAACCTTGGCGCAAGCGTAACTGCGCAAGGCCAGCTAGTAATTTCTATATGTAGTTACAGATTGGTTTAAGCTGTAATGTAACTATTATTTAATAAATAAATTCAGCCTAGTAACTATTAAGACATACATTTATTCAATAAAATAATACATTAGGTATGTCATGTAATATATCAATCATTAAAACAGTACGTGCCAGTGTCAATCATCAAGGAACAAAATATACGTTGAGCAACTTTTGCCTCCTTGCGTGACGGAATCCAATCGTTATTCAATGTTACACACAAAATCTTTGATCAATTCTGAGATAAGTATCTCTCAGATATCTCAGATCGGAGTTTAGAATAATCTTTTTTGAACAATATAGAGGCAGACAGCCAAGAAGAACAGAAATGCGAAGAACATGATCACTTTATCCGTGAACTCCCTTCGGCCGTATTTCTTGAGCAGCTTGCTCGATTGCGTGATGCTGCCTGATGTGTTCTCCAGCTCTGATTGCGTGCCCTGAAAAGAGTTTATTTTATATCACTTATCATCAGCAACAGTCTGAAAACGTCTACAGTTAGGCACAGCACAGTCACATACAAACTTGAGATTTTTTTTAAGACAATACGCTGGCCTGGTTCTAAACCTGGAGGGCAACAGCCTTGCGCGGATCGGAGTTGAGAAAAAATAGTGATCCGAATATTATTTTTTTACATAATTCTCTAAGTTATAGGTACAGGTGAGTTTTTTTCAGGGCCACAGTCACGGAGGCCAAGTCTGAAACCGTGAGAGTTATCGAAAAGTCATGTTAGGTGCGTGGTTACGTGCTCGATTTCAAAAAAAATCTGCATTTAAGAAAATCTATTTTTTTTCTATAGTTTTTCTGGAAAATTAAGTTTTTTTAAAAAAATGCATTTTTGAGTTCCTTGTTTGATTGTAAAAAAAAATGATGAAAAATATGATGTCTATGTGCCCAAAGTTGTTGGAACACTTTCAAAATAGAAAATGTATAAATTCAACTTTATGAATTTAGTATTAGTTGTACGTATAGTCTGAAATGCGCAAGCGAAGCTGTTAAAGCCTCTTTTGCTGTTCATGTAGAACTTTTGAAAGTCGGAACGTCTCCAAAAAGTCGAATATCGCCGAATGCGAAGATACAACTTTAGCGTTTGAAAAAAGAATAACTCATAAATTTTAAATTAAAAAAATTATGAACGCGCAAAACAAATGAACGCCAGCAAAAATTGCAGGCGCGTAGAAGTAAAATGAGCGCGTGCGAGAACAAAAGCGAGCGAACCGGGCAGCGGCGAAGGCAGGAGTTAGAAACATTTTGTTACTGTGTTCAAGTGCGGTGTCTATACAAAAGTGTAAACCTAAAAGATGTAAAAATGTAAAGATTAGTATAGTAACTATAAAAAAAGCGAAATAACATATTGGGAAAACAAAAACAGTAATTTTGTGCAAGCCAATAACTGGGAAAGAGTAAAATAATTTAGCGTAACGACAGATTTTTTACTTTGTTTAAATCATTCTCCCGGCTGATTATGAACACCTTAGAAGTATCGTTGTTACGGACATGGATTTTACCGAACTTCACATTCGCTAAGGTCTTCGTTATATTGAGCAAGGCCTTGGACTCCGCGATAAGATGGTCATTGACGTAGATGCGACGAACGGATTCACGGAACCCGATGTCCGGTGCTGCCAGGGTCTTGCGGGCCCTTGCCGCGGCGACGAACTCCTCTTTGACGTATCGGTTTCACAATTAAAGTTTTGTCACTGGAACCACTTACTGGGACTCAAATAGTTGGTTTGAGACTATTCTACTTACATGTACTGTAGAACTCGATTGTACTAAACTATCCAATGTGTTTTGACTTTTTTGAGTTGTGTCTGCGAGCTGTCTGCTTATTGACAGCAATTGCTCCGTAACACCTAAAAAATAAATAATATAAAGTAGGTTAATTTTTGTGCCTCCACAACATGTTGCAGGAGGTCTGAAGTACTGCAATCCCAAAGAAACATAGGTTTTTTTTTTGTACGACGGGGAAGCGCTTGGCCTTCATCTCACCTGGTAACAAGTTGAGATAAGGCCGAAGGTGGAGGCGCACTTCACCCGTAATTCTCAACAAACTGAGGAACTGGCTATCTTACCTCTGAATGCCGGAACACAACATTTTTTTTTAAAGAACTGTTATTATGGCGACAGAATTAGGTAAGATGGTGGTAGCTAGCCAGGCGAACTTAAACAAAGTCCTACCACACTAACCAAACCAAGCACAATATATTGTACTCCCCATGGGGATCAAACCCGGGACCTCTGGATCTGAAATCGGTGGGTTGAACCACTAGACCACAGAGGCGGTGCCATTCATTTCAAAATGGCATGTCAGATTCACGAGAAACTATGCAAGTTTAATACAATAGGGATTATCTAATTAATCACTCTTCTATAAAAAACCAAGAGCTAATACACATTGCAGTCACCACATTAATATTCCTGCATAGAAGTGTACCAATCTCCCTTCCACACAAGGGTTCATACAATGCGACTATAGCACTAGTTAAAGCTACCTGCCTGAAAGAGATTATAATCTAGAGCACTTTTAGCGATAAGGTCGCCCATTACCTAGCTTTAGTGATGTTGTTTGCTTGTCTGTTTATTTTCGTTACATGGTGTACTGTACAACTAGTGTAAAACTATCTATATATCTAAGTTATAACTTCATGGACCAATAAAGTGGTAAGTTGCAGAGGTGTTTTCTGTTATGTGTGATATAATATGTTATAATAAGCATTGCAATCTGCAACCCACCAACAGTAATGGCTATACCCTTGAAGTCTTGAGGGGGGGGGGGGGTCCTCATGTCCAACAAATAATAATATCTGCCTACAAACTATCTCAGTATATAATCATTAGGAAGTTTAATTTTTGACCTAGCTTGGTAGTTTTAATTTGATATATCATATTTCTTGTAAGTATTAGATAAAATAAATAAATTAATATTTCAGGATTAATTTCACAAAACGCCATCTAGCCCCAAACCAAGCAAAGCTATGGGAACTAGATTATGGATGAAATACTTGTATACTTTTTTGTAAATACATACTTGTCATACAATACAACACCCAAACAGAACATTCATCTATATATTGATACGGTTGGATTGAAAGTGTGAAGTATTTATTTTTATTACCAGATGACATGTTGAGCAGCCCTTCTCTTTCAACTTTAGTCGGCTTACGATTCCGGACATCCATTTCAGTGACCTCATTCCGCCTCATCAGTTCCCTCCTCTCAGCTTTCTCCACAGTAAACATGCTTGTGATGTTTGCTTCTTTGAACTCTCTTAGTAGACTGGAAAATAAATAAACTCACATGAAATAAATTTAGCCTTATTCCAATAACACGAGCCAAAGCAAAGATCCTTTTGTGTCAAAATACAAGTTTAATAACTTAGTTAGAACAAAGTGTCAAAGTACTGGACCGTTCACAATACCTACATAATATGAGCTTAGAACGCAACAAAGCTAGTTAGTAAGATTAACATCTGTACTTAGTTCAGTATATTACCTAACTATAAAAAATATTAGATACCCTAGCTTTATTAAGTACTATATATTTTTTTATGTATTTACGGCCATTTTCTAAACAATAAATACATTTTATTATTATTATTATTTATTATTATTATTAATAAGCATTAACCGCCTCTGTGGTCTAGTGGGTCAAACCCACCGATTTCAGATCCAGAGGTCAGGGTTCGATCCCAGGGGGAGTACAATATTGTACTTTGTTTGGTTGGTGGTAGAACTTTGTTTAAGTCCGCCTGGCTAGCTACCACCATCTTACCTAATTCTGCCGCCATAACTAAAATTGTCGTGTTCCAGCATTTAGAGGTAAGATAACCAATTCCTCAGTTTGTTCCTTTTTGTTAACCCGTAGGACAATATAAAAAAAAAATATCTTGCATTGCTTTTGTCTCGTTTTTTCTACACTTATAATAATTCAATTTTAATTTGTTCTATTCCTGGAAGTTTAAAGGCACGCCTGTTTCATAGCAATTTCTATCGATTTTACACGAGAAACAATCATGCGTTAAAAAAGCATACAACGCCTTTTACAGCCTTTTAAATTCATCAAAGTTAGTTGTCTACCTAATCGCCATTTTCATAAATCTTTACTTAAGTATTAGATATTATAAAAGTGCACCATATTGTCTAAAATACAATGTCATTAAGTAAAAAAAAGTTAAAATTTTACTTTATTGAGTAATGATAGTACCTATCTGTGCAGTTAAATATTGAAAGCCTTAACTAGATAGGTATTGTAGATAATATATATATGATATGTCTTCAAGTCTATTTCTAAAGCCAGCCTACGAGATATCTTGAAAGCCGTGTTTGGAGAAATGCAAAAACCACTCTCTTAAACCTCTCCTAAACAGTAGTATTAACTCTGTCTTAAGATTCTCCTAAATGCTGTGCCCACTTTTACTTAACTGAACCTTGATATCCCTAGGGATATCTTGAGGGACATAATAGATTAACCCAAGACAACATATTTTATTTACACCAATACAATCATGCCTGAGATTATTGCTTTCAAGTTTTGAATTGTTTGAACACAGGCTTGTTCCTTTGTTTTGGCCATCAATTATTACATGAATTTGCATTGGCGAATTTTTCATTCAAGTTTTTTTTTTTTTAATTTTAAGGAGTTTATATTTTTTTCGCTTTGTATATAGGGTGGGTGCACCAGTGCCACACCAGGAACCAGTAGTACACCATTTCAAACTTCAAACCGAAATATTAACCTTCGGCTGAATTTCCCGCCCCTTTTTCTACGTCGGTAGCCCTGCGGTACTTCTACAAATCATGTAATCATAGTCAAAAACGATGAACACGCCATCTACATATGTAAAAAATACATTAATCCGAAACGACAATCGTTCAAATTGTTTCGGGCGGCCATTTTAATAAGTGACCCGTACGACGGTAAGTTTTTTTAACCTTTTAAATCTTTGTATATATCAATCATAGTAACCTAGTTTCAAATTAACGGCGTAGTATAATGCATAAAGCAATAACATTACGTCTTATTTCATCAGAAAAAGCTAATTTAAATCAATGGTTGTCATAAATTTTATTGATTAATGGAATACGAATTCAATAATGTCCCAGTAATATTCCATTTGGTCTACAACTGGTGATTAAGCCTTTTGATTCATTTTTAATTTTGTCATTCACATTTATATTTACTTAAGATATTACAATAAGTAATTATTAATAAACTCCTAAAAGTTCTCAATTTTCCAGTTGTAGACCAGTGGTTTATTACTGGTAACATCTATACTACGAGTTTGTTCCAGTAATTGACCACCTACACTTTTTCAGTCACAATGCCGCCGAAAACGTTTTTCAAATACAAGGAGGAAGATGTCTTGAAAGTGATGGATGAGAACCGTAATTTTTTTACTCATGTTTGTTCATTAATATTTTATTGCAAGCTATGACAGTTGTGTCAGTAATTTGAATCTCTCAATAATTCGTGATTAAATTAGTTAAGCAACATTATGAGCCTTTGTAGCATTTAGGAATACATGAAATGTGTATACTGATGTAAAGTTGTGATGACTACTGAGTACAAAACTGAATTAAGTTAGTTAGTATTGATAATAAAATTATGATTTATTGAAAGCATTCGTTTTATTTACTGGTTCACTATTGGCACAATGTCTGGTCTATTACTGGTACAATCTGGTCAACCTTAGGCACATTACAACTTTCACATATTTTTTTAAATAAAAAATAACTTAATAGATATTAAGAAAATCGGAATTAGCTCCATGATTCTATGGTAGATAAGGAGCACGTTTTTTTTTTTTTTGCATTTATTGTCGCAATAATTAAGTCACATCATCAAAATTTGTTTAAAAATTTCGCTTAATTGGTTCGTTACTGGTGCGCCCACCCTATATATATATTTTCATATAGATGGCGCTGTGTGAAATTAATGTCCTGTATTTTTTTTTTATTTCATTATTATTTATTAAGAAAAGTTTGAGATGAAACTTGTCCTATATATCAAGAATATTGTGTGTTGTTTAGACCATGCAAGTCATTTACTTATTGCTTAAATTTAATTGTAAGCGGCAAGAATGTGTAATGTGTAATTGAGGCATTAGAATTATGAGGGTCTTGGAGTACCACTAATTTTCACTCTCCAGTACAAACATAGTTCCTATTTCATTTCAAAGTGCTAATAAGTCCGAATCACATGAAATTTTGCAGGTAGTTTTATAGAAAAAATAACGCACCACAGACACAGATTATCCCTATCCTATTATATTATGCAAAATTTCTTGTGAATCTGACTAACCATTTCAAAATGAAAAAGGAACTATGTTTGTATGGGAAAGTGAGACTACTGGGCCTTCTTAAGTAGGAGTTGGTTTGTTTTCATCTCCACTTTGATCAAACTTATCACACTGTTTAACTGGAGTCGCCATACAAGACCTTTAACTCCTCTGCAGTTATTGGTTACAAGCAAATTCATAAGCACCTATAGACTTTTATGTAATATCTTTATTCACAAACATTAAAAATAATATGTACAATTAAACAACTATGTACAAAGGAAGCAGTCAGATTACCTAAGGACTGCTAAACAGCCTATAGGTAACTCATCTGTTCCAGACCAGTACCAGATGGAAGCATACCCAAGACACTGGCTGCATTGCCACGCTGAATAGCTCTGTCATCCAACTCAATATTCAAAACTGAGGAAAAATAATAAAGTACACCCTACTTTATTATTTTGTCAAAGCCTTCCACCAGCTCACTGTGTTTCCACAGTTGACAACATCGCAAGCATAACTAAGTTTTGGGACAAAAAGACAAACTTGTATAATAGTGATATCCATACCTATTGAGTATTAATTTTGGTAAGTCTGTCCGGAACCTTCATAAAATGTTTAATTATGTCATCAGCAAAATCGGAAAAGATTCATCAAGAATTGGTGAACCTAGAAGGTAGAGTGTACTCTTATCTACTACAGTAATATTAGAAGCCAAACTCACTTTTGAATAATTTAATTTCTATTATTTCTATCAACTATACATATCTGTACTCTATACATACTCATACTATACATATTGAAATTCATCTATAATAATTTTTAGGTCCCAAATACCATGTCCACAGTTCTGTCATGCTAGATACCAAACATGAAATTTAGATTTCAGGTGTTGAATAATTGGGTGAATGGCAAGGCTAAAAACGCCCGATACCTATAGGCAGGGGTTGGCAACTTTTTTAGTCTGAAGGGTCAAAAATTACAATTCACAAAATTTCAAGGTTTTCAAAGAGCCACAAAAAAATGTTCTTGACAATAATAAATATTACCTGCATAAATAAAGGTTTATGATAAAGAAACGAATCTAGTTATTCAAATATAAGTAGTGTTTTTTTACAACAAATTAGTTAATAAACAGGGTTCTTTAAAAACTCACTTTTCAATGCAGAACTTTTTAATTTTTAAATCGAGTATTTTTACTCCTAACATGTCTTTTCGATAACACTCACGGTTTCAAACTTGGGCTCAGTGGCCCTGGAAAAAACTCACCTGTATATATGGTAGTATTAGAAATTTACTTATTATTTAAGTAATATATTAAAAAAAAATAAACATTTACTTGCAACAAACAATTGGGCAAACAAATTCAATGGGAGTGATGGCTTTGCATGGTTTTAAAAAATTTCGATAAATTTGGCCCAGTGGTATGGGCCAAATGTTGTTTTAAGTTTCAAACACAACTCAAAATTTTGATTTGTTCAGGTGAAAAGCGAGTACAAGTGGCTGAGAGATGTAAATGTGCTGGTTGCCGACCCCTGCCATAGGCTAAACTAGATTTCAGTAGGTACTTACTATCATAGAAGTACAGTGTGTATTTACCTGGCAAGCTGTATTCTCTGTGATTCCAACTCAGATATATATTTGGGATCATTGACATCTTTGCTATATAACTCAAAATTTTCTAGCTCTTCTCTCAATGCTGATAACTTCACCCTTCCTCTTTCATTGAGCTGGTTCAATGTATCCATGGAATCTTTGCATTCTAGAATGTCCTGTAATCAAATTCATATGTAAGTATAGGTCATACCTACTTATAAATTACTGTTACAATTAATTAATAGGCATTCAATTAGGTATTCTGATAATAAATATCAAAATACTAATTTATGGAAAGATAATACAACTTGTATGCCTTGTATTGCTTTTCTGTTTTAGAAGGAATTTAAAACTCCAACCAGAGTCAGTAGGTACGCCGCTGCACTGTTAGGTATACCTATTTAAAATTCTGCATATCGCTAGGTCGTTGTAGGTAAGCAGTGTAAAACTCTATCAGCTGTAAATAACAAAGATGTTGTAATCACAACGTTTAGTAAAAATATAGAAATTCCTTTACCTGTATGACCGCTTTAACTTCGAAGTGATGTTTTGCCAATATTTTGACAAAGCTTTGGTAGTTTTGGTCAGGATTCGCTAGTTTTGTTATCATTTTTTGAAATGCTTCTTTGTCACGAAAATCAATGGTTTTATGCATCTTACAGTTTACCAGATATATACCAAAAGCGTTGCAGTATAATGTGTCAATATATACAATATCTCTCTACAACATGAAATCTATAAAAATCAAATTCAAAATCCAACCAAACATGCCCTACAAGAGAAGAGATACTAATAATAAATAAACGTACTTTTTGTACGTAAGAGCCGGGGTCGCCGGGGCTCCTTATTCACAAAAAAGTTAATCAAACGTAAAGTCAATCAACGCCAAAGCAACGCTAATAGTTGTGGACTTGTGGATATGCTATCAGTTTATCCTATTTGACATAAAGTTGACATGGCAGCGGAAGTGACGACAGTAACTTATATTATACCGTACGTAGCGTAATACCATCATCATCGTAATGGAATACTCGTACTAGGGATGTGACACATTTTCACATAGATCTATCGAAATCGATTGCATTACCTACTACAACAGTGAAGAATAATTGTATTATGAAGCGGAAGGTATGTCGGTAGGTTATTATAATAAATAGAAACTTCTTTAAGTTTATGTATTTTTTTTATTTTGACTCGATTTTTGTTGAGGATGAGGACGTCTTGAACATGCCTAAAAACGTAACACCTACCTATTTTCTCCTCGACTTGAATTAGGTAGAGCCATGGTATTACGTCATCAGTTCGAGGAAAAGTTTAAAAACTTACGTCAGATCCTATCTATTTTTATTTGGAATATCTGAGACAATATGTCAAAGCATGGACGAAGAAAATTCTTCGTCCATGGTCAAAGTTAGATAGACAATGAAGTCGGTTAATTTGTAGCATTGAAAATGTGTTGAATTTAATACACATTGTCAATGTCACAAATTAACCGACGCCAATTACCACAATCACCTTGCTTGGCAGGCGTGTTGGTGATCGCAGTAAAATTGTTTACACAGAAAGGGTAAAATGTTTGCCCGTTTGTCCAACTTACATGAAATTAACGTAATCAGCGAGTTCATTTTATTGGGATACCTTTATCAAACAACCGATATTTTTGTAATTTTATTTAATAAATATTAGCTCTAACATTTCGTTTTAGTTTAAAACAATAGCTTTTTTCAATTTTTGTCTGTCTGTATCTTTTATCTTGAACGCACATCACGCTACTGCATGAATTTTAATGAAACTTCGCATAATTATAAGGTAAGTAAGTACTAATATCATTGTCAAGGATTACTTTATCTCCCGTCACGGTAAAAACGTTTTACTATAAGATAACACGAAACTAATTACCTAAGTGTAGGTACTTAAACATGTTTTATAAGTACTACCTTATTATCAATTATTTGGAAATTTAACCCGTTTGATAATGGAATAAATTGATGAATTGACTTGAAAGTTGCTATTAATTCTAAGCAAAGTAAATTATGAAACATAATGTAACGAGTTTATGATAATTATCATTTTAATAGGTAGGTATCATGTTATTTAACTTATCTACAGTTTATTTTTACTCATGAAAATCCTTCATGAATAAAAGTAAATGATGTGGTAGTGTTTCTGGAAGTTTCTTTACTCTTATTTCGTAATGTGTTCACTAGTTTCTTTGGTCCACAGCAAAATAATTTGAGGTGATATCTGAAAAAAAAATACAATCAGTGGAGCGACAGGATAATGTATAATACGACAAGCCTCATAGCTCAGTTGGTAGTAACTCTGCCTTCGGCGCTGTAGGCTGTGGGTTCGATTCCCACCCCGGACAAACATTTGTGTGATGAATATAGATGTTTGTTCTGTGTTTGGGTGTTGTATCATATAGTACGTATGTATTTACAAAAAGTATTTAAGTAAACTATCCGTAATCTAGTTCCCATATTACAAGCTATGCTTAGTTTGGGGCTAGATGGCGCTGTGTAAAAATTAATGTCCTGTGATAATTATATTTTTTATTATTACTAATAATAATAATATTAAATCGATTGTTTCAGATAACTAGATCCATATAATGTTAGTAGTCTTAAGTTCTAGGTGTTAGTTATTTAATTAAAAGGGATATCTCTAAGCATTTAATTATATAATAAAAGGTAGGCTAACACTGTCATCGAAAAATGGTGGAACAGTTTTCTATGCCACCAGTACTCGAGTACAGTGCCTGAAAAAAGGGCCGTCCCACTTATTAGCTGTAGTATTTAGGATGGTGTTGGTGCTTGCGCGTATTTTGAATAGCAGGGACGCAACTTTCTTTCGCATGCAGGCATGGAACCCGTCTGCGCGCGACTCAGTGCCAGAAGCGCTGCAGAATCGTGGAAGCCCCAACAACATCCTAATGCATTACTATATTGGACACGAAGGGTGTTGAACGATTTTTGAGTATATGAGGACCATAGGCTGCTCGTGTAGAATGTTTGACAATATGATTTAAACAGTGTAACTTTAACTTCACCTGAACAACGAGCAAACCTACGAACCAACATATTAGCTCTCACGGTCAAGGCCTTCGTTCCCTCTCCATATCTAACTCATAATTTAAGTTTTCTGTAACAATGTGACCAAGGTATTTGAAGTGCTTCACCCGATCCAGGGCAGCCCCATTTAGGAACACAGGTGGTACATCACCAATGCGTTTTCCCTTATGTTCAAAGACATGTATTCACTTTTTTTAACATTATATTGCAGACGATGACTTTTAGCAAATGCTTCGCATAGCAACAGTAGTTTTCTAAGTGCACTGATAGATGGTGCCAGCAGCACCATATCGTCCGCATAACTAATATTGTTTACGCAAGTCCCGTCTATGTAGCACCCAATAGGTTGTCTGCTGAGACCATCTATCAGCTCATTAACTACCTATATAGGTTAAAGAGGTGTGGAGAAGTTACCCCCCTTTGCCTTACCCCACAATGCAGACCATAGGCGCTGGACAAGGTCCCTGACCATTTAACGTGATTTAACTGATTGCTGTACCAGTACTCAAAAACAGAACAAATTTCCTTTGGCAGGTCTTTAAATAAAATTAAAGACTTCTCACAATCAAAGGCTTACGTACCTATGTGTGAGAAGCGTCTTCAATTTGGTCACCCCTTTGCACAATACGTAGGTATAGGTACTCACATGCAGGAGGGTTAGCTGGTAATAAAGCAATTATGGCAACGATGGCTTACGATGGCTCACCTGGGAAGGTTCCCAGGTGAGCCATAAGGGTACGAATCCATCGTTGCCATAATTGCTTTATTACTTTATTTATAAGGTACGAACAAAGGTGCTACAATACACATTTTAGTCGCAATCGTTGTAGGTATCCAGTTTTTGGTTTACCTTTATTTTCCAGTAAAATTACTAACATTTACTAATTACTAATTTTTTCATGACTACGCGGCAATGCACGTAAGAGACGTGCATTGCCGCGTAGTCATGAAAAAATTCAACCTGTAAAATTGTACATTCCTGATCTATGATACTTACCCTGGATACAGATGCACCCAATATCCGAAGACCCTGTCCCAGTTAGGCCTGCCACGTCTGACTCGGCATCCCAGTAACGGATAGTCTTTAGCAAACTCATAACATTCATTTACACGCTCCTTGTACCTTCTATTAAACTTTGGAGTCAATAGAGTTGCTTTTTCATCATTTCTGCGATTCAATACATGCGTGAATTTTCCTTTTTCATTCATAACTATAACTTGAGTCAGGTCTGCATTAGCAGAGCTAGTGACAAATAACTGGAGGTGAAGACGGTCAGGTCTGTTGGCGCTGCGTAGGTGGCTGATAATTTGGCTTGCTAGATCTGCTAACCACGTAAGCTCATATTCTTGGCGAACAATCCAAATCAAGTGTATTCTACCAGGGAGTCGGCTTCTAGGGTTTCTGAGAATGAAAAGGAAAACTATGTTACTTAGTAACCTTCTCTCATTAGTTTACCTTTAGTATCGTACTAAGTTCTGGTTTAAACCAAGACTAAAGTCGTTGTTTGTAATAAGAGCGACTTAGTTTAATAACTCCGAACAGGCACATAGTTATTGATCTGTGGGCGGTAGATTTGACGTTTCAAAATTATCCTAAAAAATCATACTAAGTAAAAAAGAATTGACTTTGACTTACGTCTCTTATTCGGTTACATCATGTAATGAAACCTTCAATAATTAGAAATTATGTTGTTGGCACAGACTACTATAATGTACTAGGATGTAGGTACTAGGTAGGTACCTATTTTAAATGTATTACTCATACTCACTGGAGCATTTCATATAACACAGTCACAAAAGGTGTGATCCCCACACCAGCTGCCACACAGATAGCAACGTCATTGCGACTGATGTCTTCCATAGGACTAGAGAATGGACCATCAACTAGTAAACTGAAACATAGAAGTGTCCGTTCAGAAGCAAAACCACATATTGGCTCAGGGTTTTGTCTACGCTAGGTATGAAGAATCATACTTTATTCCACGTGTTCCTCGTTCCTTAAGTATCTTTTCTAAAGCCTCCGTCCAGTCACCTTTCACGCGAATCCACACTTTGAAGCTTCTTTGGTTTGAATTAGGAGACTGAAATAGATAATCACACTAGTATAATAAAAAAGATATCTTTATGCAATAAAATGTACAATTATATAAACTATGTACAAAGGAATCTGTCAGATTTGACGTTTGTCTATAGGTAACTCAACTGTTCCAGAAATATGATAAAGTATAATAAAAGCGTAAGTTTGTGTGTAGGCAGGCACTTAAGCTAGCAAACAGCACCACGCAAGGAATATTTAGCGTTGATAACTAGCCGATGATGTGCGTATGTTTGTTTATGCGTGAAAGTGTACTCACGCATAACGGCAGACCGAATTTTAATGAAATTTAGTATCAAGATAGTGTATACCTTGGATTAACACATAGGTTACTTTTTATCCCAGAAAAGTGCAGTGTTCCTGTGGGATGTCTAAATAGTTCAAATATGTTTGTCACTCAATTGCGCTCAAACGACTTAACGAATCTGGATGTCAATTGGTATCAGTAGAGCTTAGGTATACCCTAGATTGACATATAAGCTACTTTTATCCCATAATAGTGTTCCCATGGGATAATTACCAAATCAAAAAATATGTTTGTCACTCAATTACGCTCAAACTGCTTAACGAATATGGATGAAATTTGGTACAATAACATAGGTTAGGTTTGGTACAATAACCAATAGGCTATATATCCAAAAAATCAGTTCCTGTGAGATGGGAATGAGATGGTAAACATCACAAAAAGGATAAAAAACGGACATTTGTTGCTCCTTCACGCAAAATATTGAGCTGAAATATTGTCTAGATTGTTCTGAAAAACATATGTGAAAAACAACAATACTTTTTATCCGGCAAATCTAGTTAGTAATTTAATAAAAATAACAACTTAGAAACCGAAAAAAACAGGGAATCGTACAAAGCCAGTTTGTCAGTCATTATGGAAGTTTCAGGGATTACAGGGGTTATCGTCCGCTATAATGGATTTAACGGCTGCGTTTTATAGCGTGACTTTTTGAAAACATGGCCATCAATAACGCAGCCGTAATTCCTAGAACGATAAAATGCATGCTAAGTTGCATTTCTATAGGGAACAATCACGTCATGTCGCAGACATTGTGATGTCTGAATACCTATACATAGTCTTATATGTATAGGTATTCACATCAGACCCAACGTGCGTAGGTACCCTAGTACCTACTATATATTAACCATTAATTTAATTGCTAAATTTTACATGCTTACCTTAATTTACGGTACCTACCTACTATAATAAACCATTAATTAAATTGTAAAATTTATGATCAGAAATGTAGATATGATGTAGGTACAAAACAGGCTACAAAAAGTAAGCTTTACCTAGGAACTGAATTATATTAAGTACTATGAAGAAATTTAATTTAATTATAGGTATACTGCCCTTTATCCCACATAGTGGGGTCGTAGTGTTGTTTCAATCTTTAAAAATGTTCTGTTTCTTCTGTTTTTTTACAGTATAAATCAACGACAGTCAAAACATATCTTTAGCACTCAGGTATTCACCTTAACAATGGTAAAGGGATGCCATTCCAAGAGTGACACTTGAGGACACTGTAGCACCACATACTGCCCTGGACGACACGCTTTAAATTCTTGAGGACAACTTAGTTCTAAACTTATTGTTCGACCAGCCATGTGGCGTGTCTGAAAATGTAAGGAGAATACTATAAGTACATACTAACATATTAAAATCTTTATTCAATAAAATGTACAATTAAACTAACTATGTACAAATGAATCAGTCAGATTACCTAAGGACCGTTACAAACGGCCTATAGGTAACTCAACTGTTCCAGACCAATACCAGACGGAAGCGTGCCCAAGACACTGGCTGCATTGCCACGCTGAATAGCTATGCTAATTCGCTGGCCTAAATAAGAGCCAGCCCTTGGGTCAACATATTTTTGTATATTGAGACATAATCGGAGAATCGAGAATACTATAAGTACATACTAACATATTATAATCTTTATTCAATAAAATGTACAATTAAACTAACTATGTACAAAAGAATCAGTCAGATTACCTAAGGACCGTTACAAATGGCCTATAGGTAACGCAACTGTTCCAGACCAATACCAGACGGAAGCGTGCCCAAGACACTGGCTGCATTGCCACGCTGAATAGCTAAGCTATGCCCCTTGGGTCAACATATTTTTGTATATTGAGACATAATCGGAGAAGCTACTATATCCATAATCCATAACGAACATATTCTATACAAAGACCCGTATACACGTCACTGGTTCTTTCCGCATTGATAGAATAGACTTACCTCTTACCAATACAATGTATACCTACTTATAATAAAACGGGTCAAATCTGTACATTCAACATATTTTGAGTTTTCTAGTCGAGGAAACACTGCTACTGCTAGAATTTATTATTATTATCATGCATGGCAAGCGGATCGGTAGTCTTTATGTTGATGTTTGGTACCTACTCGGGTACCCCGGAAATGAATATGGTCCTGCCGTAGATGTTGTAAGAGGCGACCAACGGATTATGCCAGGAGATGGGTAACAGCTACTCCTGGAGAGATACCCATAGGTAAGTACTAATTAAGTAATACCTTTTATAAGAAAAGGTACTTACTTGTCAACGGCGGACATGTAAGAGTTACTACGAGCGAGTTTTAATGTAAGGTGTATGATAAAGCTAATAGACCTAAATGTAACATTGATTTTACAACATAATTTTACATTCCTGGACAGGGGTGGCGTCTAGGCTTCACACTATTCAATATAGCTCATCGGGTTCAACGTTGCACTATTTTCCCATTTGTAGAATTTGCCATAACACCACACTAGGCAAGACTAGTGATAGTGATACCGCCGGTTTTAACCGCCTCTATGGTCTAGTGGTTCAACCCACCGAGTTCAGATCCAGAGGTCCCGGGTTCGATCCCCATGGGGAGTACAATATATTGTGCTTGGTTTGGTTGGTGGTAGGACTTTGTTGAAGTCCGCCTGGCTAGCTACCACCGTCTTACCTAATTCTGTCGCCATAATAACAATTCTAAAAATTGTTGTGTTCCGGCATTCAGAGGTAAGATAGCCAGTTCCTCAGTTTGTTGAGGATTCCGGGTGAAGTGCGCCTCCACCTTCGGCCTTATCTTAACTTTTTACCAGGTGAGATGAAGGCCAAGCGCTTCCCCGTCGTACAATAAAAAAAATAAAAAAAAACCATTGGAAAAAATTGTGCTCAAGCAAAACTGCGCGGGGTCAGCTACTGGGTAGTAAATACTATGACAGTATAACATACAACGAATGTAACGCATCTTACCTCTAATATTTCAATAGCTTCCCGATTTCTGGAAAATATCCTCCACAGTAAATCAATGAGGAAGCAAGCTAGGGGAACGGACATCCACATCCAAGTCTGAAAAAAGCTTAAATTGGGTCATGATTTGGATACGTTATAAGTATAGGTAAGCAACCAAGGTTTCATGCTCTCTGATTTAAGCTACATAGATACACCTATCGTTTATTGCCATGTGTCCTGTTACCTACACAAGTAAGTAACTGGCGTTTCAATTAGGTATAATAACTAAAGGCCTACTGAAACTCCCACGAATTCAAACGTCCCATCCTTATTTCCGCTAGGTTTTAGGTAAAATAGGTGGGGTTGTAGAAGGTCAGCATCAGCACACAATGAGTGTAATATATAGATACTCATCATCGTAAACCTTTTTTATGATAGGTATTTGAAAATGTATAAGTATTGTATGCATTTACTAACCTAAGAACGTTTTATGGTTGGTATTTTCTATATTTTGTATCGGCAAGAGCTTATAGGTACCTATACATATAAAATAAATCTCACCTTTGATTCAATTGTAGTAAATCTAGGAGTCTCTATTATAGAATTATCAATGTTGTAGCTATATATTTGACTAGAATTCACGGTAATGTTTATGTCAATAACTTCTTGCTTGAGTATTCCGCTGAAAAAAGAGTAGTAACCTATTTGTTAGTGGGGCTAAACTGTTACTCGGATTATTAATAAACCGGTATAAATAAAAAATGACGGGACTTGATTTTTGGACCTTGACTTAATATTGGCAGCCCGTAGGTAGGCATTATGTTTAAAATGAATCACGTTTCGTTTCATCAAACTGGATATGACTCACATCACGTCTGTATTAAATAAAAATAACGCCTTCAGGTCAATACAATTGACTAGTAGGTACCTAGTTACATTGATGGCACATTAATTTTATCATTGTAACCGAAAGGATGGAACTAGCGATACAACTTTGTATCTATAGTATCTACCATTAAAGAATAGTAAAGATATTCCCCGTATATACTGTCAAATTTTGAATCCAATGAAGACACTATTTTATCCATTTTATTATATTTTCAGTATATTACATTACCTATACTTACCTAATATTATATGTATGAAACAATATTTTTCCGTAATCATCGTCATCAACAGCTATTATGTAACCCACAGCTGGGCATAAGTCTCTTCCCCCAAACGCCATTCTAACCTGTTATGAGTTTGCATCCAGATTTTACCCTGTATAGTAGCAATGTCGTCAGTCTACCTAGCCGGTTCCTACTAAATTATCTGGGCCACCACTCTGTCAGTGCCTTACTCCACCTGCCATCACCAAATCTTGCCAGGTTTTCCTTAATAGTAGATATTAAATAACAATTTCAAATTCAGTAAGTAAAGCATTTCTACAAATTATTTACCTTAAAGGATGAATAAGAAACAGCACCATAAAAGGTAGGTATAGCTGGTGGGAGTACCAGAATGCATTGTAAACCCTTCGTCTGATGACTCTCAACGAAGTTATACCCATCAGCAAAGTTGTGAAGAGCATCAGCAATCCTGTGATGCATGTCGTGTTCAGTAGAAAGTGCAGAGGGTTCTGAAAGTTCTCCAGTATGAAAGTTGCTTCTAACATATTTCGGAATTTGGGTTCAATAAAATTTGTAAACCAATATCGTACCTAGCATCCGACCACTATACACATACATAATAACATCTCTAAAAGATTGAGATTGAGAAAGATCTCTAGAAGACCTTGTAAAATGTATAATTTGAAGCTTATCACCATCACCGTTGCAGACTGTAGTAGACAACATAGTTTCTGTAGACTTTACAAAAACCCTAGTGATCTTACCTTACCATTCGATTACTCTGGTACTAGCAGGTCAATGTTTAGCAAGAAACCGATCTTGCTATAAATTGGCCTGCTTGTAGTTGCAGCGACAACGCAAGCAGCGAATTTTATTTTAGTCGTCATAAATACTGTTCGTTACTAACCTCGTTTTTGTAGTTCGCCAAGTTAATGTCGCGACATTCTTCGTCGAAACCCCTGGAGAAATTCCACAAGTTCACGAAGTGGGATACGGAATGAAGTACTGCAAAGAAATGTATATAGGTATTAGTTAAACATGTATTTTTTATACGACTTTGAGACGGAACAGTTTACGGAGGCCATTTAGTGTTAAATGCAGCTCTAAAACAAATCCTTACTGCGTACGTCACATCCACGAAGAACATGTCTTACGCGACGCCGCATTGCGCCCCTCAAATTGAGACATGAGGGTGTTAAGCCTCGAGTGCCCGTAATTTCACCGGCAACCATACCCTTCAAACCGGAACACGGCAATTTGCTTGGCGGCCGAAATAGGTATGTTGGTACATCCCCGGACGAGCCCTAAACTAAAAGTTACTACATTTAGTTAAGGCTGGTAGTGTACTGCAGGTATAGATTTTAGGGATATAGGTGTGCCTAACATTATAAGTACAGACTGCAGGTTATACGTGTATTATACCTATTTCAAACTATTTTTAAATGTATGTACCTTCTTAACTTAGATAACGGTACTTTCGATACATAATACAGGCAACATGACGTAGTGTTTGAAAACGTTTTAACCCGAACTCTGACTAAAAGTGCGTAAGTGTTACACACAAAAGAAACCCGCTATGAAACAAAAGCTAGCTAGAACAGCAACGGTCTCAAGAACATAATGTAAGCTCAGGACGAGCGAGGAGTTAATGAGCGCTCTCCACCATTTCGAATTCGCTTTGTGAAATTTCTACTAGCGTTAGATTTTATGGGAGCTAGATTTTTTCGGTATTTGGACACACTCAGTCAAATCTTTACCGACAGTTATATATAATTATATATGATATATACAAATGAAATTGCGTCGTTTTTGCTGTGCATCAGGGATTTTGCAGACTTTCGCAAAAACATTGTACCTACCTACGTATCCCTGATCCCATATTGCTCATTATTTCATAGGTACCTAAACCTACTACAGTTATTTTTTGTTTTATTTTCCCAATAAATATTTTATTTGTATTTTTTGTTTATGCTATTTTAGTGTTACTAACAAATATGGATTCTGATGTCCAGAATATTTCTACAGCTAGAAAGTATCTTACGTACAGTAACCTTACTTTTATTACCTTAACTTTATGAATTTCTATGTTCTATGAATCTTTAAAAACTTACCGCCAAATGTGACGAGGGTGGTTGCAACGGTCATGTGAAAAGTTTTTGCTTTCTCCAGCCAAAAAAAAAATAATCCTGGCCATAGCTTTGCAAGTATTCTGTATAATATTTGATTAAGTTTTTTGCATTGAGGCAGCAATATCAACCCTCCACAAAGGTTCAAAACAGTTGCTGCTGCTCGTGATATGCATAAGCCTAACTGAAAAAAATATGCATTTTATTATTATAAAAAGCACATAAAAATTACATTTTTACCTAGGTACTTCTACGTAGTATACTGTCCGTGATACTCACCCCTAAAATGTTCCGTAAATGAACAAATGGTCTTCCATTTTTGTAATAATTATATGTGTCATAAAATAGGAATAATACTAATGAGATCCAGCATATCTGAAGCAATACAAAATATAAGTAAGTAATATTAAAATTACTAGGTAATATTCGCCCAGTGTTGTTACCACAGGTACCTACCTACCTACTCATACCTTTACGCTAGTAAAGTAAAATACCTAGTTTCTAAAAAAAACAGCTGATTTGCATTCGTTAATAGTAGTCTAATAGGTCATTTTTCAATAAATATGAGTAGGAGATACTAATGACAATTTTATTATATTTCTAGCTATATCAATTCAACAGCGAGCCTACCTCTACATTTGGAGGTAAGATCCTTTAGTTGGCTTAATTACGACATCCATGGGCTACCTATTACAATACAATAAATAGCATAATAAGTACTACCTAGTACCTACTACTCTGTGCATTTGAAGCACATTTGACGCATAATATCTAGTTATGCGACAGAATAGTTACACTTCAAACTTCCACTTCAGACTCTATTCAACGTTCATGCGTCGGGTATACCGTAGGTACCTACCTTGTGCCTATTCATTGCCTTTGCAGCCGTGTTGTGCTGTTTGTGCTTAGAAGGTAGGTAGGTACCTACCAGCTTAGCTTCCATTGAACATGTGACGCGAATAGATCTATTCGCGTCATTGACAGCGACCGATCGTTGAAGAGCGGGCCCGCATTAATTACACAGGAACTATAGGTACACTTATACCTAGGAGATGCGGCTATCAAAGGGTCAGATGACAGCATCTCTTCCCACTTTGATGTGTTTTCAATGACTTTGTATTCATCATCATATTTGAAGGGAGCGATTTATATATCACTGATAAGGGATTTTCTTTTCATATGATAATAAATCGTTCATAGGGCAAACTGTATGCTTTTATAATAAATTGCCAAGTGATTGCTAAGCTTGTCAAATAATAAATTCAATAATGTTGTAAAACAAAAGCTATCCAGGAAAGCTTATTATAAAATTTCAGATTAACTAGAAGATAAGAAAGCCTGGCATTAAAAAAAAAATTTGCTCCAGTGAATAAATTGTAATTAGTATTAGATAATTTTAAGCTATTGTAATGTTTGATCATGAAAAAAAAAACTAGCCCTTGTCTGGAAATGTTGGTCGGAACCCTCGGACCCCTCGGTGTACCTACGTGTCTGCACTGCACACCATGCAGGAGCTTTTCAGATGTGTTAGATAAATTCCAGGACAAACATTTGTGTGATGAATATAGATGTTTGTTCTGTGTTTGGGTGTTGTATCCTATAGTACGTTACGTACCTACCTATATATTTACAAAAAGTATTTAAGTATTCTATCCGTAATCTAGTTCCCATATTACAGCTAGGCTTAGTTTGGGGCTAAATGGCTCTGTGTAAAATTAATGTCCTGTAATATTTATTTATTTATTATTAAAATATGTAGGTACCTAAATTTGTAATAAAATAATAGGTCGGTACTTGCACCTATTTAAAAAAATCATTACGCGGAATTCCTGGGTAAAAGCTAGTATAGGATAGGTAAATAAAATAGGTATACCTCCTATAAAATGTAATTTTAAAGTCATCGACTTCGTGCTTGGCTTAGCTATGAAAATGCAATAGGTAGGTACTAATCGGTCAACATTATGGTATGCCTACCTACCTAATTACCTACATACCTGAGAGTTATAAATTTATCTAAGTGTGTAGGTAACCTATCCATCATAATGAGAAAGGCAGGTAGGTACCAACCTAAATAAATCCACGAAGGATTTATCTAGAATTGGGAATTACCTAGCTGGTAACTAAATTACTTAGGTACCTACATAAATAACGTTTACGCAAATCATGCATTATGCCATCGCAATTATTCTTATAGTAGGTAGGTATGCCTATTAAACTCTCACCTATTTGTTGTAAATAAGCATAATCGTCATTGCTTATAATTTATAGTTTTTTGCTTGATGATGATGAGAAGAATCTTATCACTACCTTACCTATTCAATTTGGTTAGTGTAGTGACAAACTTACGAAAGTGATGCTGAGATCATCGCGTTCTTGGAATTTTGCAATGCTTCTGCTTAAAACATCACAATGTTACCGCACTATTTACCTGTAAATCGAGGGTAGGACCTACCTAGTTATCTGTTTAATTATTATTTATTACATAGGTATATACCTACTGTACTTTTATATATTGTTGTACATGTAGGTACTTAGCCTATATTATTATATCAATTAGTAAATATCATCACCATGGTACCTACATAATAAAATATGTATAAGTAGGTACTTACTTATAAATACTTATGTTGTCCATTGTCTAGCAAGCTCATAAAATAATATGTGTAAGTGGGTAGGTAAGTGTACTTACCAAAAACCAGCGTGCTCTTAGATTTTCAAAACCTTTAATAACAGTAGAACATTTTAGAGACATTTTACTCCTGCAGCGTATTTTTTATTAAATACCTACAGACAGGTACATATTTTACTGACACTTTTCCAAGTTTTTCGTACATTTTTTAAACACAGTAGCAAAACTACAAGTAAAGTATTTAACCGTGACCATGGCTCTGGCACCAAAATAAACTAAATATAATACAGTGTGCGACCGTGCGGTGCGCTGTTCACCCGTTCCTCGCCGCGCCGCCGCCGCCGCCGCCGCGCAGTCGTGCGGTAGGTACCTATCTACCTATACATAGTACTATTAGTTATTCTGTGGCTATACTATATACGGGGCAGCCTAGCCATGGCCATGGGATGGGTAATGTAATGTGCGTTTTGTTTTGATTTTACTGTGGATGTGTTAGGTTAATAATTAGGCTACTTTAGTAGCCATGGAATGTATCCAAAGTTCAGCTGATATTACCTACCAACTTTTTAGGAACCCTCTGCCTGAATTGCTAGGTACCTAACTTACCAAGGACCTGCTGAGTTGTCTGCGAGTTGGGCGGAGAGGTGTACTCCGTAAGTGGGTTTGCCATCAGGAAGGTTGGGGACTCAAAAAAAACAGTACCTTAAACATGGCATAGATTCGCTAAGCATGACCACTTAATTTCTTGATGATCTGTGATAATGACAGTGACATTTGTATTATTACTCTGATATTTTTACAAGTCATCATCATCTTACTGTCCGTTATCCAGCTGTTATCCTGTGGTTATCCTGACTTTAATTTGTAACTGTATTGTATCGTAATTTAGGTTGTGTATATGCTATGATGTTGATGACATCTAATCTAAACTATGTTTTTTTTTATGTAGGTACATAAAACAATTAGACTTAGTACTAAATATGCTTATGTAGGTAGGATTCACTGTAGTTATATTCCATTATGTTGGTAGTATTTTATTGTCAACATTTCCGCTATTTTGTCAGATTGGATAAATTAGACAGTCCAGCTTTGACGTTGGTCAACATATATTTGTGTATGGAGATATCGTCTCTTACATAATATTGTCCTAAGTTTGGTTTAGCACCTTCGGACATGACGTTTTCAGAATTACAATAACAAACCTACAGCTGATTTTGCATACGTTAATTATGTTCAAATGAATGAACGGTACTAACAAATGAATTATAGTCTGGTTTTTATTTAGTCCAAAAAGGTAAACAAGCAAATTTAATGACGAGTCACTGTCAACGTATCATGTCATGACATTCCATAAGATCGACACCAGTCTTTATTTAGAGACTACAATTAAAAATAACAACAAGCTTCAAGTTATATTTTTTTTTATTATACGACGTGTAAGCGCTGGCCTTCATCTTAATTAGTTACAAGTAGAGATAAGGCCGAAGGCGGAGGCGCATTTCACCCGGAATCCTCAACAAACAGAGGAACTGGCTATCTTACCTGTAAATGCCGAAACACAAACATTTTTAGAATTATTGCTATGGCGACCGAAATAGGTAAGATGGTGGTACTAGCTACCAGGCGTCCAGCGTCCAGGCGGACTTAAACAAAGTCCTAACATAAACCAAACTAAGCACAATATAGTACTGGGGATTGAACCCGGATTTTCTGGAGCTGAAATTGGTGGGTTAAACCACTAGACCACAGTGGCGGTTAAAGAGTCGATTTATTTAATGTCTTTGTATCAAACATGAATATCTGAATAAAACAGGCCAATGTTATACCTTTTTAATACTTTTACAAGTCTAGACTAGAATTAATAATTTTAACCCATATTTTTGCGAATTACAGTTCCCTGCTACAAAGAGAGTTTTTATTTTCTGTTCTTATATATCTTTGTTTACCTGTTTTTACTCGAATTAAAAACCAGACTATAATATTTGAACAAATGAATGAATGAAAGGATATTCAATTTGTGTCGAATTCGCATCTCATCTCAAATCGCACTTGTTTTCTAAACAGCCTCGACGGAATAATTTAACAAAAGAATGAATGATATGATGCTGTTGAAAATGTCGCTATGTCTTCAGAACAGTATTGACGCAAATCAAATTCAAATCTAAACAGTCTCGCCGCCACTCGCTCGCTCGATTGTTTGTTTGTATTGTCTATGTAATTGTAGGTGTTAGGTATTCTCCTTTCTCTCTCATTCTCTACATAGATTACTAATGATAAATAAACCGATAATTCTCTTTACTTTACGAGTACGAGGTTTACGAACATTTCATCTTGTGCTTGTGTATCAAAATTCAAAATATATTGCAAGAGTACTACCGTTTATGTGAAAATGGAGCCGACATCCCCTTGGAAAAGACCAAGCGAAGTTATGCACCTGCATAAAATGAAAAAACGAAAGAAAGCTTTGCAGGTGGGTTACACAATGCCCATCATAATCATAATATTGCTATAGTTCTAACGAAAGCCTTTAGGAACAAACATGATGAGTACCTAACAAGCCATGCCTGTCCATGTGTTTTTTATTACAGGAACGTATGAAACAGCCTTCGTGCTCTACCACTGAAGAGTCTACCAGTCAAAAACCAATTGATTTAGATTTTTCCAGATTACGTGATGGAGATAAAAGAAAAAATCCCTTTTCAAAGTTAGTTATAATACACAATGTCTCCTGCAGGTTTTCTTGTACAAATATTATTAGTTGTTTTTATTTTGAAGAAATTAATGCTTTTTTCCTTTTGGCCATAATAATTACATTTCAAAATGTTTGTGGTTTAATGGCATGCAGTGATGGCTTTTCCAATAGTTAAGAAAACCATAAAAACAATGTTTGTGTTGGCTCTCTCTTTCTGCTACTTGATACAGTGGAGTCATTACAGAAACAACATACAGCCAAGTAAGAAATCAAAGCTAGACAATGACAACCAGCTGGATGAGTCCAGTGATAAGACACTCTTTGCACTCCTCAAGCTGCCGGCTCAAGTGGTTGAGAAACCTCCTAAGGAAGTGGACACTGAGAAACTGTCTACATTTTCCAATTTATTGCAAAAGTTCACAGCTGAGCATACTGTAGAAGTAAGTGATATTAATCAAAACATTTTTTTTTGTTGTATGACTGGGATGTGCTTGACCTTCATCTCACCTGATTTTCAAGTTATGATAAGGCCAAAGGTGGAAGCTCACTTCACCCAGAATCCAAGTGACGTTCATTTGAACCATTTCATAATACCCTTTTATAATGTAAGGACAATATAATTGGTCATAAAAATATCACGCTGTATTATGGCTGGATACATTGATACCTAAAGTTTTGAACACCTTACCTACGTACTTGAAATACGTATTACGTATTTCAAGCAATAAATGTTTACATTATGCAGTATTTGCTGAACTTAACCCCTTTTGATCATGAAAAATAATAGATATCTACTTATCTTATGTTATGATGGTTTGTACATAGAAAGATTGGATGCAAGCAGGTTGACAAAGCAAGTTAGATAATGTTGAGTGTGAAGACCTTAGCAATCTCTAACTTAGTTGGAGATGTTCTTAAGAAAGGCCAGGTCAGAAGTACCCTAAACTGATAAGCATGTATGGAGAATGTGATGATAGTGAATGAGGCCAAAGAAATGTGCAAGGAATGTTATAAGAGGAAATCCGTTGTATCTGCCTACCCCCTCTATTAACAGGTGTGAGCCTATGTATTAGGTCCTTACATATGAAATTGGCGTTTTGTCGTACTGGCCACTTTGATCTTAAATATCTCCTCTTTGGTTAGGAATTCCTAATTCAAATTTAAACAGCTATTTACTCATGCATTTGTATTTCGAAAACCGTAATTCATTTGTTTTTTTCTCTTTTGCTTTTTTTCTGCGTCACTCATTTCACAAAATGGAAAACTTAAAATATCGCATTATTTACGAGTACGAGTTCCACCGTGGCACCAGTGCTGCAGAAACGGCTCGAAGGATTAATGATGTGTATGGTGGTGGTGTCGCAAAAGAAAACACGGTGCGTTTTTGGTTTCAACGCTTTTGTTCTGGAAATTTCGACCTGCAGAACAAGCCCCGTGGACGGCCGGAGACCAAGGTCGATAATGATGAATTGAAGGCTATTGTGGAAGCAGATCCATCGCAAACCACATCACAGTTAGCTGCAGGCTGCGGTGTTAGTGACAAAACCGTTTTAATCCACTTGAAGCAAATTGGGAAGGTGAAAAAGCTTGAAAGGTGGGTACCTCATGAATTGAGTGAAGCAAACCGACAAACGCGCGTCGACTGCTGCGTTACATTACTCAACCGGCACAATAATGAAGGAATTTTAAATCGGATCATTACATGTGATGAAAAGTGGATCCTGTAAACGTAAATCGTAAACGCTCATCGCAATGGCTGAACCCTGGTGAACCAGCAAAATCTTGCCACAAGCGAAAATTGACTCAAAAAAAGTTACTTGTAAGCGTTTGGTGGACTAGTGCCGGTGTCGTACACTATAGCTTTCTTAAATCTGGTCAGACGATTACGGCTGATGTCTATTGTCAGCAACTGCAAACCATGATGGAAAAGCTCGCTGTTAAACAACCGAGACTTTTCAATCGCTCTACGCCACTGCTGCTTCAAGACAACGCTAGACCACACACGGCCCAACAGACGACTACCAAATTAGAGGAGCTTCAATTGGAATGTCTAAGACATCCACCGTACTCTCCGAACCTTGCTCCAACAGATTACCATTTTTTTCGAAATTTGGATAATTTCTTGCAAGGAAAAAAATTCAATTCCGATGAGGCAGTCCAAACCGCTTTCAAAGATTTCATTGATTCCCGTCCGAATGGTTTTTTTAGTAAAGGGATCAATGAACTACCTATAAGATGGCAAAAGTGTATAGATAGCAATGGTACATAATTTGATTAATAAAATATATTTTAATATGAAAAAATTGCCTTTATGTTCCTCCCATACAAAACGCCAATTTCATATGTAAGGACCTAATATTTATTAACAAATAAAAAAAATTTTTTTTTTTGCAATAAATGTTTTATTTATTTCTTTTCAATTAATTATAAGTGCCTTGTTGCCAGCATTGTTAACCCTGGAAAGTTATATATTTTATACTAACAGGTAGATTTTCTCATTGGGAGCTGCAATTCCCGTTCTCTATGTAAAATACACCATGATTGTTGCAGCACCCATTGAGCTAACTCCTAGAGTGCTGCCAGTCCTGCTCTACACTGTGAATGTTACGACACCCATTGAGCTAGCTCATTGGGTGCTGCGAGTCCTCTTCTCTATGTATAACACTCATCAAGTTAATATTATTGATTTTTCTTGCAGCTGATACCTGAGAAAAAATACAAGCATTTACCCATTGATTGGTCATTGAAGACAAAGCTGAGGCTGATGTCACCAAAACCGTTTGCATGGTCACTGAAACTAAAGGCCAGTGAAGAGGCTTCGGGAATAACTGGGTGAGCATAAATACACTGTCATAATAGAGCTGGCCCATCAAATGCGAATTCATATACATACTCTTGATAGCGTCTCAAAGATCTGGACGAGCTAGGTTCCAATGAGAACTGGGGATTTCACATGTCTTGAAACTTGTTAGTTCTATAAACACATAAATTTATGGATTATAGATATAAATTTGCACAACCAGGATAAATTCAGGCCTCCAGATATCAATCAACCTACTCTTACAAACCATCAATATATTTTTTTACTTTCCAACAACAGTCATTTAAAAAGTCCATATTAAGCCTCATTTATTGACAGATTTGTGCGATGCCTTGACACCACAAACTCGCCTACCCTGGACACATCGCCGCGCGCCCGCTTCCACCAAACGTGCCTGTACTGGCAACACCCACACTTGCCCTGGCTGGACCTCTTCCCCCGCTCTTCTGGCAAAGTGGCAGCTACTAGCTTCCTAGCTGCTAACGAGGATGTCAAGCAAGCGCTGCATAGGGAGTGGACCGAGAGCTTCAGATCACTATTCCAGGTTGTTACCACTCACAGTATCTTTGCTTGATCTTATACAGTAACTCTCAATCAGTATATCTTAATCAGTAATTCTCAACAAACTGAGGAACTTTTTAAGAATGTGTTTAGGCGACAGTCTTAGATATGATGATGGTAGCTAGCCAGGCGGACTTTACAAAGTCCTACCACTATCGAAATATATGCCGGTACTGGCAGCACTACAAGAATTATCTAATAGGTTGGAAACCCACCTAAAAGTGTAATTTAAAGCTATTAGAATTTCTTTTACCTATATTAGAACAAAAAATGTGTTTGTTGCATTGCACATAATGTTTCAGCTATTGCGTGCACTGCACTGTCCATATTTCTACGTGTGTGCAAATACATTCACTTGCTTATTCCGCGCTGCCGGCCTGTGCGGCTTGTCGGAGCCTAGCGCGCTCATCGCTCCTACCACGCGGGGCTTCAGACAAACGTTGAGGCAGGAAGGTATGTACTGAAGATGATGATGAAGCCAGTGGAGTTCCACTGACTTCATCATCCTATTACTATGATATGATTGGATCAAATTCAAACCATGCTATACCACTGAATATGGTACAACACAACTGGAACAAAGTAAACGCATATACCACCTTGCTGACCCCTGTTTCTGACTCGCACATAAAATATTGATAGTATAGTTTCTCCTCTGCTACAAAAAGCCTAATAGCTCAGTTGGTAGTAAATCTGCCTTCTGCGCTGTAGGTTGTGGGTTCGTTTCCCACCCAGGACAAACATTTGTGTGATGAAAATATAGATGTTTGTTCTGTGTTTGGCTTCTTCTTCTGCTAGACCCATCATTCACTTCCATACATGGAAATTGGCACTAACAATCCCCCGTGTACTACACAGTCATGTACACTCCAATCAAGATTTATTCGAGACTTGCCGACTACTCATAAAGGCGTGATGTGCCCCGTCTCGCCTGATTACCCACATTCACTCTCCTTTCAATTTTTGCACCAATTTCTTGGTACTTGGCCAGCTATAAGCGTAAGTTAAAAAGGCGATATAGCTAGCTCGCTATGACGCTATGTCTAGCTTTCAGTATTTCGGCCGTTAACCTGTCATACCCTGCTGATTTCATACTTTTTATAGCTTTTTTTAATCTTATCCATACCAATCTTCCATTCTGGGCTCTGTGATTGAGTTCAGTTTAGATTATTGAGATTTCCCTCTCCCTGAATGGATGGATTTTCATAAAAATCCTCCGATAACCTTTTGTTAAGATCATCCTTCTGTTCATTCTTCTTCTTATTCAGTACATGTTTCACTATACTTTTCATTATTGAATATTCTTTCGTAGCTTACCAACTACTGGCTAGCTAGTCCAACCAAGCTTTCTTCTTTTCGGACACTACTTTTAACACATCTGTAAGCCACCAAACATTCTTCACCTTTCCTCCTTTACTTCTTTTAATCACATAACATACCTCACGAGCTACTGTAAATACCCTTTCTTTTAACGAGTCTTTCATTCACACATTAATTCCATTGTCACAAAAAAGTGTCCAGAAAGAGTAGTCAATATAAAACCTATACCTCAACCTTTTTTGCTTTTCATGGACGCTAAGGAAAGCTGTAATTTTACGTGTAACGAGATACAAAGTGAATAGGTATTGTTGTTCCTTCAGATGTGGAATTCACAATGCCCCTCCGACCGGAGAGTAAAACAAGACTGAATAATTCAGAGGAGCAGCCGAAAAACTCTTCATTTGACAGCTGCTATGATACCATGGACGAGCGGACAGACCAGCTCAAGGTATATTAAACTAAGCTGAATTACAAGAACCATAACTGTTCACTATTGGACATGCACACAGACACTTTTTAAAGCGTCTGTCTATGTAATGTTATAAAATATCTTCATATATAAATGAGAATTATTGTGATTGAGTTAAGAGGATAGTAGCTAAATACATTCCATATTATACTATAACATTCCGATTTATTTCTAAATCTTTGATCTCTATTGATAGGACGAAGAGGATGAAGAAGATCCAGACCAATTCTTATCACAGCTGGGACTGGAGACAGAGGTCATAAAAAAAATCAACATTTCACAGGTAAATTATGATTTACTAGCTGACCCCGCGCTGTTTTACTTACAACAAAGTTCATCACTATAATTTCAGACCAAAAGCTTGGGCTGCATCGCTCCGTCATATTCTTCTCCTTCAAGAGGAACCTGAAATGCACGATTCAAAATCACCCTTGCATTTTAAAAACCCAACATCTTACCAAAAGGCTCGTGGGTTACTCTTAATCTGTGCTTGGATAACGTCGATGTAGTTGTTATAGTCCTGAGATATTCTGATCTTGATATCCGCTCTCAGATCTAGCAAACTCCATAATGAAGGATTCCTAGAAGCTTGCCATAGTCGATGTTTTACAGCTTTACGCTTTATATCCTTGTTCAGGTCAGCTGTAAAGCTGATCCCAATGAAGATTAAACTTTGTCGCGGCTAGTATCGCCCTACTTTTTACATGTAGGTAGCGTTATCCCTAGAAAATATAAAAAGTTAAGTTATAATGTTCGGTATGTGTGAAAGTTCATATCTATACAGATATGTGCTAATTGCCCCACAGGCTCGCTTAGCCCACAGCGCTGAAAGCAGCGTGGATAGCGCGGCAGAGTCGCTCGTGTTCGTGCGAGGAGCCGACGCACAAGCGTTGTTCAACTTCCTTCTCAACTGCAAGTCCATCGTCAGCCCCACCGGGCCCTTCGCAGGAGTCCCGCCGACGTTGCTGGCGCCCACGGCCTTCCACGGAGGAACGTTACACTCACTAAAGGTACTCACTGTCTTCCACAGGGAATGTTACACTCCTAAAGGTACTCATTGTCTTCCACAAAGCATGTTACACTCCTAAATGTACTCAATGTCTTCCACAGGGCATGTTACACTCCTAAAGGTACTCACTATCTTTCACAGGGCATGTTACACTCCTAAAGGTACTCACTGTCTTTCACAGGGCACGTTACACTCGTAAAGGTACTCACTGTCTTCCACAAAGCATGTTACACTCCTAAATGTACTCAATGTCTTCCACAGGGCATGTTACACTCCTAAAGGTACTCACTGTCTTCCACAGGGCATTTTACACCTAAAAGTACTCACTGTATTCCACAGAGCATGTTACACTCCTAAAGGTACTCACTGTCTTCCACAGAGCATGTTACACTCCTAAAGGTACTCACTGTCTTCCACAGGGCACGTTACACTCCTAAAGGTACTCACTGTCTTCCACAGGGCACGTTACACTCCTAAAGGTACTCACTGTCTTCCACAAAGCATGTTACACTCGTAAAAGGAATTGAGTTTTACGATGTGGTGTTAATGTTTTTGTCGCACAGTTACACCACATTCCCCTTTAATAATTTGTGAAACTCAATTCCTTCTTGAACATACTTTCCTACTGGACGAACGCACACAAGGTATCCTGCGATAGATGGGCAGTGCAGAAGGGGCATGTTTTTTTTTTGTTATTTGAAATAAGCTTGACGTGATGGTATGCCTCAAGGTGAGGATGAGGTCCCAGGTTCGATCCCCAGGGGGAGTAGCACCATCTTACCTAATTCTGTCGCCACAATAACAATTCCAAAAATTGTTGTGTTCTGGTATTTAGAGGTAAGATAGCCAGTTCCACAGTTTGTTGAGCCAGGCCTCCACCTTCGGCCTTATCTCAACTTGTAACCAGGTGAGATGAAGGCTAAGCGGTTCCCATTCGTCACAAAATTTAAACTAAATTTCGTAGTTGTCTTTTCCAGGTGCGAGAGAATACGATACATTCCGAAAGTAATAAATACTACTCGATAGAACTACGCGGTCCGATCTTGCCGACCGCCGTTCATACTCTGTTCAGTGTTCTGAAGAGTAGCTCCTCCGCTCAGTTCAGTGCTACCTTCGCGCATCATCAGCCCACGCTGGCTTTTTCTTATGCGGCGAAAAGTATCGCACAAGGTAATATACATTGAACAAGTGTACTTATAAATACTATTACGAACTACAGTCTGGTCCTTTCCTCTCAAAGTTTAACTTTAAAACAAGTCAAGTTTTAAGAGTAGTAGAGCTCCTTATGAAAGGACTCGTCGGGGGAGTTCTACCACGAAGCAACATTGCTGTGGTCCGGTTTGAATGGTATGGTTGCCGGTGAAATTATAAATTACAGGACATTATTTTCACTCAGCGCCATCTACCCCCAAACTAAAACTAACTTATTTTGAATACATACTTACCATTGTGATACCAAATACTAACACAGAACAAACATCTACATTCTTTTTTTTTTTAGTAAATAAATATTACAGGACATTAATTTTTACACAGCGCCATCTAGCCCCAAACTAAGCATAGCTTGTAATATGGGAGCTAGATTACGGATAAAATACTTAAATACTTTTTGTAAATACATACGTACTATATGATACAACACCCAAACACAGAACAAACATCTATATTCATCACGCAAATGTTTGTCCTGGGTGGGAATCGAACCCACAGCCTACAGCGCCGAAGGCAGAGTTACTACCAACTGAACTATGAGGCTTGTCAATTCATCACACAAATGTTTGTCCTGAGTGAGAATTGTACCCACGACCTACGCACAGAAGGCAGAGCTACTACCAACTGGGCCGAGGCTTTATGCCTCAAGTTGACGGGCGCAATACAGTAATTCTTTGTGGATGTGACCTACGCTACGCAGTTTGGCTTTGTTATAGACAAGAGATGCACTTAACATCAGGGGATGCTTGCATATAACGTCTCAAGTTGTATAAAAAAGAACCTAAGAATTAAATTGAACAGATGAAATTAAAATCAAGCGCATGTATTTATTTGAATATTGGCGAAACGAAAAGTTCAATGCACAGACGGCCAGTATTTTAAATTGATTTCAGATTTCATTTATTTAACTTACGTTATTACTAGGCACGTCATTTTACAGCAGTGCATTTCAGAAAGCAAAACTTACATCACAATTATTATCTCGGGTATGAACTCTGTAAACATTTTCAATGGGATATAATAACATAGTTACGATGGTAGTTTTCCGATATTAAGACGCTGTTGCATACGAATAAGTGATGAATATATACTTGTTATGTATATGCAACAAGCCTCATAGCTCAGTTGGTAGTAACTCTGCCTACTGCGCTGTAGGCTGTGGGTTCGATTCCCACCCAGAGCAAACATTTGTGTGATGAATATAGATGATTGTTCTGTGTTTGGGTGTTGTATCATATAGTACGAATGAATTTACAAAAGTATTTAAGTATTCTATTGCTTAGATTGGGGCTAGATGGCGCTGGGTAAAAATTAATGTTATGTATGCTTTGATTTCAGACGAGAGTTCAAAAGAAAACGAACCAAACCACTTCGCCAAAGCGTTTAACAAAGAGAATCTCTCGGACTGCGGAATCAGTGATAGCATGCTGCAGTTGTTCTGTTCGCCCGACCCCGCGGCGGTCAGGGTGTTGGACAGCGCGAAGTACAATACGGACGATGATACGTATACCTGGTGATATAGTTGTACCTGTTATTTTATTATTTGTTGCTATTTTCAATCAGTTGTGATCATTAAATAAACATTTTGTTTGTACAAATGTTGTCTCAGTTTATATATAATTGAATGAATGAATTAACACTATTGTAGGCACATAAATTACATAAAAAATACAAACATTCCGTCGCAGTGTATAAGTTCAAACGGTGGCTAAAAATGCTAATAGCTAATAGCCCATAGCCAAATAGAATATAGTACTTATAGCCATAATCATCTAGCACTACACAAGCCTCGAATTAAATTGATTTGTAGCGTCTCTACTATTATTGTCTAGTCTAGACGCCAGGCTTTGTAACTCTATATACATATTCTGATATGTGTTCATGCCATACTATTAATATAAATTCGAGTGTCTCAGTAGTTTGTTTGTTACCTTTTCACGACTATCTTGCATAGATATAGTGTACGCTATAGGGAAGAGATATCTAAGTCATTTTATTCAAATTCAAATTCAAATTATTTATTACTTATGTTGTTATTAGGTATACAGGTATACATCTCTGATCATTCGTTTACAATCTTCCTGCTGCTGGCAGGAATGTTCCTCCAGCAGGAATCGGTTTTTCCGTATTTTTTTCATAAACAACTCACCCTCTAATTGTGAAACAGAGAAACACGCTAGAACATACTTTCTACTGGGGCAACGCACACGAGGAAATAGGCTACCTTCCAACATGGTACCACGCATGCGAAGTTGCGTGCATAGCCTTTGACAAGCCTCATAGCTCAGTTGGTAGTAACTCTGCCTTCGGCGCTGTAGGCTGTGGGTTCGATTCCCACCCAGGACAAACATTTGTGTGATGAATATAGATGTTTGTTCTGTGTTTGGGTGTTGTATCATATAGTACGTATGTATTTACAAAAAGTATTTAAGTATTTTATCCGTAATCTGGTTCCCATATTACAAGCTATGCTTAGTTTGGGGCTAGATGGCGCTGTGTAAAATGAATGTCCTGTAATATTTATTTATTTTATAGGCTAGGTTTTTTTTTATTGTAGGACGGGAAGTGCCTTGGCCTTCATCTCACTAGATTTTCAAATTATGGCCGAAGATGGAAGCACACTTCATCCGGAATCCTCAACAAACTGAGGAACTGGCTATCATACCCTCTAATGCCGGAACGCAACAATATAGAAATGAGTATTAGGCGATAGAATTATGTAAGATGGTGGTAGCTAACCAGGCTAGGACTTAAACAAAGTCCTAACACCAAACCAACCACAATATTGTAGTCCCCCTGGGGATCGAATCCGGGACCTCTGGGATGGTCAGTGGCCTCTGGGCGAACCAATAGACCAGAGGCGGTTTTTTATGGTATTACTAATAAGACTGGCACAAGATCGTGCAACAATGTCGGATATTCATGTGCCGATTTGTTGGTGGCGCGTTATCTTGGCGATCTTTTGTTTCCCTTGACACTATTACACGGCACTACTAATTAAAGATGGCAATAATGTTTGAAATTAAATACTAGTTAACTGTTAATTGATGAGTTCACCTAATGTTGCCACGGCCTAAGACGTTGTTCTGCAGCTACAATTTTCAACAATTATTTTATATATACTCGAATAATAGTTTACGATTTGAAGTTCATATAACTAGGATGAAATAGGTAAGATAACCGGTCGTGCCAAGGGGAAATACAATTTACTCCTTTGAAGTAGTGTCATGGGAAATGCTGTTTTACCCAGGCACTACTCGTAGTGTCACGGGAAAGAAAAATCTCCCACGGCACTACTGTAGAAGTGTCAAAGGAAACAAACGTTTGTGATGACCTTTAGCGATAGGCACTTTCAGTTCAGACCTAATTTCCAAACACCGGGAATGTGATATAATTGGTGACTTGTCTTAACATTATTAGAAAGAAAACGAAATGTTTTGTTTACTTAGATGTATCGATTTATTTCATTTTTGGTAAATAAAATTAAAGATTTCATAAGTCCACACTTACACAATAACAGATTCATACAGATCAGGATGAAATAAATAGTGTGAGAGTCCTGTTTCATTTGCAATGTTTACGTGTCACTAAACAAAGGTCAATTCAATTAAAGTTATCACATCAAACCCATGTGGAAGAGGAATCTTGGAAAGCTTACATTTAAAATATTCATCTATGTGACCATTTATCCGCTCGCTAAAACAAACAATACAAATATTATTCTATTGCTTACGCTAACAATTGAGCTCGACATAAATTAGTGCAAACCTTTACTAACTGTGCACAGTTTTAGAACAATTATTTCTAGTACAATAAAATCAAGCATAGTTACATTATTGCTGAATAATATATTAAAATTTACCTGCACGGTATAGTCGAGTTATGACGTATAATACCGAAGGTTTATGATTTCTGAAAAAGAATAAAAACACCTGTAGTTTTACAATCATAATTATCTATCAACAAATTTCATTCAATTACAATCAATAATTTTGCCGAGAAAATAAAACAAACATACTTTCTAATTAGTTTTTTGACTGCAAGGGTTAGTCTGTTCGTTAAGACTACTTTTTTTTTTATTTAACTGTTTTTTTTTCAAGAATTGTTATGGCGACAGAATTGGGTAAGAAGCTACTACCTTCTTACCCAATTCCGCAAGCAGACAAAAGTCCTACCACTAACCAAACCAAGCACAATATTGTACTCCCCTGGGGATCGAACCCGGGACCTCTGGATCTAAAATCGGTGGGTTGAACCATTATACCACAGAGGCTAATATAAATACTTACATTAGATGACGTGGAAGAGGGCTGTCCCGGCACGGAGTACTGTGGCCGGAAGTTGGAGAAGTTGGCGGCGGCGGCGGCGGCCGGCGTGAACCCGGGCAGCGCGCCGCTCACGCCGAACCCGCTCGGGAACTGCGCCATTTGTGCTGCGACACAAATATACACTCATACATACAACATACACATCTTGAAAAACAAAGACTCGCCAACAATAGGATGCGAGTCGCCGGTGACACGACACGACAGACTTAGGACCTCAAAATCTTGTTATCAGCTCCCCATGATAATAATCATTTGAAACCGATACCCATATCAAAAAAGCAAATAAAAAAGTAATCATAATCAACCTATTGCAGTCCACTGCTGGACATATGGATACCAATAAGCACTAACTTTCCAGAAAAACGATAAAATAATAGTTTTTGTCTTTAATGCCGAACTTATTTTTTATTAAATCGAGCACGTAACTCCTAACATGACTTTTCGATAACTCTCACAGTTTCAGACCTGGCCTCAGTGGCCCTGGAAAAAAACTTACCCTGTATATTCAGATTTACCCTGATCACCGGTAAACGTACGATATGATTGATTAGAAAGTACCATTTCGTGCATTAACCCCTGCGGCTGCTAAGTACTGGGTTGATCTGACTAACCAAACATCAGACATGTATGCTAACCTGCGGGCACGGGGTTGCCAGCTGTGGCCGCGAGCCGCGACAGTATGGAACGCTCCGACATCTGCAGACGCTGCGCCACCGGCGGGATGCGTGCCAGTGTCGCCGGCAGACGTGACACATCCGATTTCATATCCGACAGCAACTCTTCCAGCTGATTCAACACCTGGAGAACAATAATACGTTATCGTACAAGTATCGACTATATTGTGTGAAACAAGCCTCACAGCTCAGTTGGTAGTGGCTCTGCCTTCTGCGCTGTAGGTTGTGGGTTCGATTCCCACCCAGGACAAACATTTATGTGATGAATATAAATGTTTGTTCTGTGTTAGGGTGTTGTATTGTATGATAAGTATGTATTTACAAAAAAAAAGTATCTATGTATTCTATCCGTAATCTAGTTCCCATATTACAAGCTATGCTTAGTTTGGGACTAGATTGCGCTGTGTGAAATTAGTGTCCTGTAATGTTTATTATTTTTTTAAATTAATGTCCTGTAATATTTATTTATATGAGGGCTTGGGTACAAAACTTCGAATCGGCGCGATGCGAATTAAAAACAGAAAACTGCGACCCAAATCGCTGCGATGCTGTTTGGTGCGGCAAAGCGTGTTCCTTCCACATTTGTAAGCTAGGTGACATAGATCGTAGAAAAAGTCACGCACTGCTGTTCTTGACAAGAAGATATTATAGGACACAGAAACAAAGAATCCTACGAACCAATTCGCAAATTCTTGCGATGCGTCGTGCGAGCTCGTAGATTTTTACGATGCGACGCCGTATCGCAATGAGTACAAGCCCTAACAGAGACTGACGGTAATAATTGTTTATTTTCTGCTAGTACCTTGTGTAACACGGCATTAGCCGGCTTGTTGCCCGCTAGAGATTCCTTGCTGAGATGCTGATGGCTCTCGGCAAGACACTCCACCTCCGCGAACCGAGCGTTGAGAGACATCGCTGGATGGTTCGGGTCCTGCGTGAGGTTGAGATAAGCAGCGCGACGTAGTTGCTCCTCAATCACCAGCGCTTGCTCCAACAGCTGTACAGAATAATCGCTTGTTAACATGTATCTTGGACATCTTGTCAACAGGACTTTGATTCATCGCATATAAGTTGATAAATTGCTAATTTACGGTTTTCGCTAACACATTCTTTTAGTCCACAAACACTAAAGGTGTCCTAAGGAAACTTACCATAAATAGAGCTTTCTGCATTTACAGATTGAATATGGTTTTTAGTCAAAAGAACAGTTTTTCTTACATTTAAATGAGCTCAAAAGCTGATATTTTACGTTAATCACGAATTCTGACACGAGAAGTTCATTTAAATAACCCATTAAATCAGTTCTCTGTCACCACTATGATGGCATTGTAAACAACTAACATAATTTCCATGTCAAAAGGTTGGGGAAACTGGTCAAAAATTCAGTTAACGATTTTCATGAATTTCATTTGATCACATGTTCAGGTAAAATCATACTTATTCAATAAATTACCTTGAATCGCCTAGCTAGGAACTTGTTTTTGATTTCCAAGAAGTTCCCCTTGCCCACATCCATCTTGAAGGGTTCGTTGATGATGGCGAATCGCAGGTCGTTCTGAATGTCCTGCCAGCGTCCGTACCCGTGCGTCACGATGCCCGCTAGCAACCAGTAGTCGTGGCGTCGGTGCCAGATCTCGTATTCTCTGTAAACATGCACATGTTCAGACTAAACTATTCCACCACAGACCACATCTCATTATTGGATTCATATTTGTAAGATGCGAAAGTTTGTTACTCCATCACACCAAAACTGCAGACCGTATGACTTTGCACATAATATCTTATCTTGCAATTTGATTTGAATTTAGTTACCACAGGCGTAGCCGCGAGAAGCTAGTTTACACAACATATAAAATGGTTGTTTATCTGATTGACTGACCGTCAATCAATGCACAGCTCAGACCAGAGGAACTTAATATTTTCAAGGTAGCATCCTTTTGTAGCTACAATATACAAATAAAAAAACTTGGTAAACAGAACAACTCATGATAAACAATGGTTTATTTAAATGGCATTAGGAAAACCCCTCTATCGCAGATTTGTTTTTATAATAATTTATTACACCTAAAGGAACTATGTCCCCAGGCGTTTACTTGTTATTCGCTTTGTTAGGATAGTCAACCTTTGACCACCAACTTACTTGGAGATAGGTAGATGATATAGCAGATGTAGCTTTTCCATGTACTACCGCCGACGTTAGTACCGCCCCCGTGCAGTCATTGAACCAGCAGTCCGTTGAATATAAACTTACGACATCAGCTCAATCCGTTCAGTAGTATTGGCGAGAAGGAGTAACACACCCAAACATCGTAACAAAGTTCGCATTTATATGAGAATAGTGAAGCGTTCAAACTTACTTGGAGACTGGTGCAGGTGTAGCTTTTCCCTCTTGTACTACCGCCGTCGTGAGTACGCACCTGCCAGGCGCAGCGGCGCGCTCCTCGTTCAGCCAGAGCGTATGCAGTTCTGTGAAGCCGCCATCCGCAATGTTGAACATAAATTTGCGACGCTCCACTTTGAGATCTTCTTCCTCTTTTACGAGTACTACATCATCATCATCTTCGTCCTGCAAAATTAACACCGTACAATGTATGATGATATTATGGCAATACATAGTAACATATCATTAGTATGTATTTACAAAAACAGTATTTAAGTTATCTAGTTCCCATATAGCTTTGATTAGTTTGGTCTAGATGGCGCTTAAAAATAATGTTCTGTAATATTTATTTATGAAATTGCATTATTCGATTTGTTTCAATAACGCCGAACTTAGTACTTTTATGTGTATAAAATACCACTTTAAATTTCGCGATCGGTATCCATACAAGTTAACGTCATTCGGCTGAGCTACATGACCTAATACCGAGTGTGATACTAATGTGAATTTGATTGTTTTTTTAGTTCAACGAGGTCTAAATTGCAGCTCGCTTGTCTAAAAGGAACCTGTTTACCCTGGACTTGAAGACTCCAAGATTGTTCTGGTGAGGAAAAACAAACGAGGGAAACAAATTCCATAAAAAAAGTGTTATGCCTTCGCATTGTTAGCCACACATGCTTTTTGTTACTGTAAAACAAAAAAAAAAACGAATTGCTGATCGTCACATTCTATCATATTCTACTTTCTAAGAGTTATAACTTACAACCACACAAGCTCTAAAAAGGATTCAAAGCAGTGAATAATCTGCAATGGAGTTTCAGATATTTTTTGTATTTAAAGGGGTTGATTAAAATTTTCCTAAATGTTATAATGTACACTAACTGTCAAAATTAATATAAGTAATAACTTATATTAATTTTGACTATGAATTTTAATTTTGACTGTCAAAATTAATATAAGTAATAACTTATATTAATTTTGACAGGTGAGATGGCCTACCTTTTTCTCATCCTTAGTTTTAACAGAGCCTTCAGAGTCTGCCTTCTCCGACTTGATATCCTTCTTGTCCACCTCCTTATCATCCTCAGCTTTTTCAAAGTCCTTGTCATCTTTTTTCTCCTCTTTGACTTCCGGTTCTTCCTTCACCGGCGGCTCTTCGTCAACTGACATGCGTCTTTCTGGTTCTTTTTCTTTAGCTTCTTCTTCTTTAGGCGGTTCTTTTTCTTCTTCGGGTTCCTCTTTCACGTCACTAGTGTCCATCGGTTCTGGTTTGTCTTTATCCTCTGGTTTTTCTTCTGTTGATTTGGGTTCTTCTTTGTCATCCTTGGTTTCGTCTAGCGTGGGTTCTTTCACTGCTGTGGGTGCGGGGGAGGGAGCGGCTGATGTGATAGGGGTGGTGGACGATGGCGCAGGACTGGCTGTAGCGCTCTCTCCGGCGGCATTCTTCACCGGTTCCACTGGCTTTCGCACCAACTCCGGCATGCTGTAATAGCCGTTGATGTGTTCAAACTCCTGGACTTTCTTCCTGATAAGGCTCATGACACCGATTCGAGTTAAAACGTGTTGCCTGGACAATCCCTCGCGCGGGACGCCGTCGGCGAAAGACTCTGCGTTATCGGCGCCCGGCTCGCACAGATGCCGCATGAACAGAGATACGTATGCTTTGAAGTTGCGTTCGGATTTTCCTCTGAGATCTCTCACTAGCCATTGCGAGTTGAACGCGTCTTGCGGCGGCATGCCGTACCGCATGATAGCGTTGAGGAAAGATTTTCTTTGCCGCGCGTTGAAGCCGAGAACCTCCATGTTGCCGCCGACTCTCGCGAGCAGCGGCGGTAGTGGCCTATCTCGTTCTTCACGTCTTTCGAGTCTCCTTTTACTGCGCCGGCTGAGATCACCGTTGTCATTCTTCTCATCAAAGTCGTCATCTTCCTTATCGTCCTCACTATTTTGTGAGAAGTCAGAGTTGTAATCGGATCCGTTTTCTTGCCAGTTAGTATCTTCACGGTTATCGGTTTGCGCCACACTCCCGTCGTTGTAGTTAACTTGTTTGCGGACACGTTTGCCTTTCCCGAGCGTTCTCGCTTGGTCCTCTTGGTGCTGCTCGTAGTGATGCCTGAGGAGTTTTATCCAGTATGCCGGATCGGTGTTCTCCGCTTCTTGTTTGATGATTTCTGTGTCGACCTCCTCTTCACCGTCGCCTTCTTTAGTGGAGTAGCTTGCGACTTTGAACGAACTGAGGTACTCGTTGGCCCACGATTCCTTCGCTTCGATACCTTCTTTAGAACGGTCGAGTAACTCGCCGACCGCTTTGTCGTCATAGTGGATAGCTTCTTCTTTGCCATCATCTTCTTTGAACAGCTCTTCTGTACCGAATCTCAGGATATCATCTAACTCTTGCTTGGTGAAGTTGGCACCTTTTCCGCCCATTCCTGGGCGTACGACCAAGTGCGTCAACATCATTTTCCTCTTAGCTACTTGTGTGACTCTCTCTTCCACACTGTTACGTGTAACAAATCGATAGATCATGACCTTGTTTGCTTGTCCGATACGATGCGCTCGAGAGAAAGCTTGGATATCGTTGTGAGGATTCCAATCCGAATCAAAGATGATGACAGTATCTGCGGTGGCTAAGTTGATACCCAAACCTCCAGCTCTTGTGGATAGCAGAAAGACAAACTGCTGCGCGCCCGGCGCATTGAATCTATCGATAGCTTCCTGACGCACGCTTCCCGTAATACCACCATCGATTCTCTCGTATTTGTAACCCTCGCCTTCTAAGAAATCCTCGAGAATATCCAACATTTTCGTCATCTGTGAGAAGATAAGCACTCTGTGGCCTTGATCTTTCAGTAGCTTAAGCATCTTGGACATAAGAACTAGTTTTCCGGAGGCTTTGACTAGAGCTTGCGTGTCGTAGTTTCCGTGCGGGCCTAATGGAGCTTCCTCGGCTGCGACGGGGAAAAGATAGGGATGGTTACAACATTTCTTTAGATCCATCATCACGTTGAGAAGCGAGACGGATTGACCGCCGCCTTTAGGGTTTAGAGCTTCGTAGTTTCTTGTTAGGATGTACTTGTAGTATTTCTTTTGCATTGGCGAAAGCTCCACGCGTACGATAAACTCTGATTTTGTAGGCATGTTCTTCAGCACATCAGCCTTAAGGCGCCGCAGCATGTGCGGTCCAAGCATCTCGTGAAGCCTCTTCACTTGCTCCTCTTTAGCGACATCTGCGAACTCGTTCTGGAAAGCGGCGAGGTCGCTAAACTTGTCCTTATTCAAGAAGTTGAGTAGATGGAACAGTTCCTCCAAGTTGTTTTGAAGGGGGGTACCGGTTAGAAGGAGTTTGTAGGCAATGTTGTACCCGGCTAGGAGTCGGAAGAATTTAGATTGATTGGATTTGAGCCTGTGGGCTTCGTCTACGACGAGCACGGCCCAATCGATGGAGCCGAGACAGGTCGCGTCGATGGAAACTAGCTCGTAAGACGTGAGCAGGACGTTGAATTTAATTTGCGATTTGATTTTCGACGGACGGCCGCTCCTGTTCGCATTATCATCAAAGGTCATTTCGTTTTCACGTATAACTGCTCGGGAATCTTTATCACCAACATATGTGATGCAGTAGAGATCTGGAGCCCACAGTTCAAACTCTCTTTCCCAATTGATGATGGTTGATAATGGTACTGAGACGAGGAAGGGTCCCTTGCAGTGTCCTTCTTTGAATAGGGAGTTTAGAAAGGTGACCGTTTGTATAGTCTTGCCGAGACCCATCTCATCGGCTAGGATGGTATCAATGCCATTGCCCCAAGAATATCGCAACCAGTTGAGACCTTCAAGCTGGTATGGATGGAGTTGCATTCCAGTTTCATAGACATAAGGAGGTTGGTCATCATACTTCTTGTTGAGGTTGGAGATAGGCCTCTCCGGTGGAGGATTGTACTTTCGGTTTCGAGATTGGAAGCCACCGCTGTCGTCGTCCTCGATGATGTCTCGGTTCTTGGACTTGCGACCGGGTTTCTTGCCCTTGCCCCTGGATTTGCCTTCTGATGTCATGTAGGCGCGCATATCCTGTAAAATGAAAATTATACATTATCATGAGCATGTAAGCAACCATAACTAATACGCATTTGAAAGCTTATATATTCAAGAGAATGATTCCAGTTTTGGAAGATACAAATATTGTCAAGAAGCCTCATTTTAGTTTTAGGATCAAAAACATGGAACAATTGAACAAGTGCATAGGACATATGCTACAATTTGAAATGAAAAATAAGGAAAACTACTCTTTTGCATTCTGACAAAGCATTGGCATAAGGGCCTCCTGTGTAAAATACATTTTGCTGCTTCAACAGTACTAATGGGCCTTCTAAATCACTCTATTCTTCTAATGACAAAGTGTGGGTGGTAAAACAGTGGTAGACGAAGTGTTAATTATCTGAAAGCTAGTCAACAAGGGATTCACCAGGAGAGAACATCCACCTAAATATTTTGCACCAATACTGCATTAACCTGCCTTCCTAGAGAGGAGCGAGTAATATCAAATCACCCATTTAATTCTTTGGGGTGAAATTTGTCGCATAATGGACGTTTTCGTGGTTTGTGTATGTGAATGATTGAGACTAAAAAACAGAATTGGTAACATTCTTTCATGAATAACTGATGTAGCGGGGGATGATGATTGCTCCAAGTCTGGGCCAAGTATTTCCCTAGTTGCCAACATTAGGAATGGTGCTCACCTGATAGTACTCGACAGCATTCTTCAGTCCGCTGATGTCTTCATGCTCAGACTCCCAGGTTGCCTGGTCATAGGACAGGTCGCGCCACTTCACCAGATAGAATGTGGTGCCGTCGCGGGACGTGCGGTGGTTGATCACGCGGTGAACCACCAGCCATTCAGGCTTCACTCCGTACCTGGAAATAAATAAATAATAATAAATATTACAGGACATTAATTTCACACAGCGCCGTCTAGTTCCAAACTAAGCATAGCTAATATGGGAAGATTACGGATAGAATACTTAAATAGGTACTTGTTTCTTTTTTGTAAATACATACTTATCAAACAATACAACACCCAAACACAGAACAAATGTGTATATTCATCACACAAATGTTTGTCCTGGGTGGGAATCGAACCCACAACCTACAGCTCAGAAGGCAGAGCTACTAACAACTGAACTGCGACACCCCCATCTATCATCCGTAATAGCCTTTATCTGCTCTAACAATGCAATGGTTGTATGGAAGAGATAAGGCTGTTGTATTACATTATGTCAGAATGTCAAGCTTTCGTTAAATCTACAGTGATAAGCATTTTCGATAAACAGGTAGTAAAGTATATAAATCAATATTTAATATAGTAAGTAATTTTTAGCGATACATAGTCAATCATATGCTTGATGATGATAAAATAATCCTCGAAGTACCAAATAGCTGAAGGGTCCCTCAGGGGTTTAAATTGCGTCCCATTCTTTTTATACTCTATAACTTATTATTTTTATATAATTAAATTATTCTTAGAGATGTTTATGTAAATTTACTATGGTTACTTGATAAAAAATTTGAAACCTACAAAGTCTTTGATATCAAAATAGCTTGCTTGTGTAATAACCACAATACCTGTAGAATTTCTCTTCCAGAACTTTCTCATCAGTATCCTGGTCTTGTTTCTGGTCCCTGAGTCGCTTAAGACGGCTGTCTCTCTCGTCTAGCGGCTCTTCCAGTTTGGGCGGCTCTTCCGTATCGTACTTACGCATGTAATATCGGTACATGAGAGGGTGGAACACATCCAGCTGTGAGCAAATTTCAACCATATAATGTATGTCCCAGAGTTCATTTTCGTCTGCAACCACCAACCGTTAACACCAGTGAACGCCTTGTACTATACAAATAGCACAAGAAGATAATGAGACTTCTGTAGTCTAGAAATTTAATTATGATGCCATTTGATTATGGAAAAACCTAACCATCAATATTTTGGTGGCAGTGGTTATTAATTGGCCGTTGAAGAAGATGTATTTAAAATGTTATTATGACACAAAAATTCAAACAATTCGTGGGTTATTATTTATATATTATATATAATAACATTTATAAATGTTGTGACCAAGTGAAATACAAAATTAAGATGTATTTAGAATATTATATTGGAAACACAACTATCTTTTTTAGACTTCCACTACCTGCGAGACTAATTATACGTCCTCATCTTATGTAATAATGGACAATGAAAGTTGACAAACCTGTAGTTCAGATATCCAGCTACAATGCCAGAAAGACATTTCGTGCCACTTGACGAAGAATTCGCGCTGTCGTGGCGCCTTGCTCTTCGAAGATGATTCTTTCCATCGCCAAGTGAGAATCTTAGACACTTTGCCGTCTATTGGAGGACACTGAAACACAAAATGTTCAGTAAGGAACACAGTCTGACCTTCATCATCTCACGACCCTAATGTCTTGAAGAGGAGAGTTAATAGGAACCTTTGATGTAAGCTCGCTCCATCATAGACTTTGTCCTGAGCTAGTTTGAGGTCAGTTTCAAATAAAAAAATCCGATCAATATAACAGTATGTATGAAAACACAGCAGGACTAATTTTCATGAGGATGCCATCATCCTCGAATCAGTATGATCATGATTTCATGATCATACTGATTCGAGTTTTTTCAAATATAATATAACTAGTGGATTTGTTATTAAACATTTATCAAACAGTTTTCAGGTTTCTCTCATATTTTGTAAGATATTTTGGTTTATTAAACTTAATTTACAATGACAGATCAAGTTAGAGTTCAACATTTCACACTAACAAGACATTTAGTTTTCCGTCATATTAAGAATTTTAAGGGCGTTATTTTGAGTTCAGAGTGTGGTGAGGGATTTTAAAGTAGAATCCTAAGCGTAGCGAGGAAAAAATATTTTGACCAATACACACAATTTTTCCCCAAGCGATACTATATTTTTTCACTACCTATGAGAAAAAGAAATGAAAAAAAAAGATGAATGCACATGACAGTTTTTTTTTCAGCGCGCATTGCCGCTAGAACTTCACATTAAATTGCTCCAACAGAGCAAGCCTATCAGAAGCACGAATGCGGACCAATCAGAACAGAGAAAGCTCAAACTCCCATGGGAACAAATTTGAATTTGGTTCACGCTGTTCCCTAAAGCCAATAGTCGTTTTGAATATAGATAAAATGTCGAGATGCTCACACTACATCGAGGACACTTCCAGTCGCCGTCAGGCACCTCTTCCAGCGGTGGGTTGAGGCAGTGCCGATGGTACGCGGACACGCACGAGTCGCAGCACAGTAGCTCGCCACCGTCCTTACAGATCCTGAAATTACTCATACTCATCAATACCGGTCAAATGCTTGACTAATTATCATTAAAAAAAACAAAATTCGTTATGTCAATTCCATTAATTGGGTATACAGAGTGAGTTTTTTTCCAAGGTCACTGAGGCCAAGTCTGAAACCGTGAGAGTTATCGAAAAGTAATGATAGAAGTTACGTGCTCAATTAAAAAAAAAAGTTCTGCATTAAAGGAAATCTATTTTTAATAGTTTTTCTGGAAAATTGAGTTTATGAAAAAAAAAATACATTTTTGAGTTCTTTGTTCGATAATAAAAAATAATAATGTATGATGAATATGTGCCCAAAGTTGTTGGGACACTTTCAAAATTTAAAATTTATTCATTCAACTTAATAAATTTGTTGAATGTGGCTAGCGTAATCGGATATAAAGGTTCTACATAAACGCGCGTTTATGTAGAACCTTTAGTTTAACCTTTTTTTCGCGTCCAGCGCACGTCGTTTACTTGGGAGTCTTAAGTGCGGAAACGGGAGTCTTTTTACCCCCTGCGCTCACAGCTATTAGAATAAATAAGTCTACATTTGATGCAGTAGAACAAATAACAGTCCTCTTCTTACCCTTATCCAACACTTAACTGATAGAATTATGTTACTTTACGAAAGTCGACACATTCAAAAAGTCTATTGTCCTTTTGAATAATTCAGGAAAGTCATTATTTATAAACAGTATTTAAGTATTCTTCCGTAATCTAGTTCCCATATTAAAAGCTTTGCTTAGTTTGGGGCCAGATGGCACTGTGTAAAATTAATGTCCTGTAATATTTATTTATTCAATAATTACCTGCAGAACTCTTGATGCTCATCATCGTCATCCTGATCCTGATTGCCTTCAGCCTCACAGTGAGGACAGGACCACCTGCCTTCCGGGGTCTCTTCCAACTCAGGCTCCAAACACACCAAGTGATACGCTCGGGGGCATGTATCACACAGTATAATCTCGCCCCCTTGTTGGCATACCTTGAATATCACAACATTCAAATTCACACATTTCAATATCATTGTTACTTATATAAAACTATTCACTTGTTCTGTGGACATCTATAATCTAACAGTAAAGACATAAAATATTTGTTGACAACTTTTGGACAGAATAGGTGAACTAAACATTGTTCACCCATTCTGTTCCAATCAACACTCATCAATTTGGAAATATGTAATTATAAAGGTATTTAGGGCATCAAACTATTGTAAGGTGGTTAAGTGACATACCTCGCAGTAGTCCTGGTGTTCATGCTCGCCTTCAGCTCCATCGGGGAACTTGCTTGTGGTTTTTAGCTTCTTTGTCCTCTTTTTGGTTTTGTTGCCGATCTTAGTCTTTGCTTTCTTTCTTGGTAGCTGTAAACGAGGACATACAATATACATACAAGACATTCCACTCTGAAAATTCACCTCTGATCATAAAGGTATATCGAAATCAAAGGTCTCTACGGCTTGCCTACAATTTGCAAGTAGTCAGCAATTCTGACTCAGCAGCATGATGACAGGTTGCAAGCCCATCGCTGCTAAGCGGCACGAGGCATTGAAACAAAGAGTAAAGGAGTTTTGACATGCTAGTTTCTTCATGATGTAACCTTCACCATCATAGTTATGCACATAAATATATTACAGAAAGCCGAAAAGTTTGTGACAAAGGAGTTAAGATGTATGAGGTGAGTTACCGGTGTCCCGTCGTCGGCTAAAAGCGGCGCACTTTCGGCTGGCGTGGCCGGCTCCGGCTTGGCCTCGGGTTTGGGCTCCTCGGCCTCCGCCAGCATCTGTTCAAACTCCGCGTCAGAGTCTGAGTTCACGCCTGCACTACCTTCTGGGTCCTCCTCCTGAAAACACGTAAGAAACAAATCTTGAGCCAATTATTTATACCAATTGTTTATTTGTTTGCTACTTTGGCGTTTGGACTTCTTTTCCATGAATAACTTGCCTTTTCTCTCTAACTCGTTTTCAAGTTTTTTTTTATATTTTGGTTTTTGATAACTAAGCAAGCAAATATCAACTCCAAAGAGAAGGTCAAAAATACCAAGGTGCCAACAATCAGCCAAATTACTTTGCTTTAAATCCATACCTCGTCATGATTCGTTGTCGTGATTGGTCGAGTCCTGCCCCACACGTTCCGATTCGCAATAGAAACGCCATAATGTTTAAGGTATAAGACTCACACTGCTAGTCCGCTTGCGCTTGCTGAACTTGATCTTGAGCGTGGGTACTTTAGGCTTCCGTCCCGGCTTGCCGCGAGGAGTGCTCCCGGTAGCGTGTTTGGGTTTCCTTCCCCGTTTACGTGGAGCGGTCACACCTTCGTCACTTATCTCTTCTTCTGGGTCATCATCTTCTATCTCTTCTACAGCCTCTTCATTCTATAAAATTGCGATGCTTAACCAAGTATTCAAGTTCTAATAGCGATGAATAGAGGCGGCTCAGTTTACGTATGATAAATAGTAATAATAATGATGATGCTATTGATTTAATTTGTCAATTGATGTCTGATGATGATGTCTTTAAACTCGGACAGATTCAGGAGTCCCTATATTCACAACCTGATAATGCACAGCCAATAACACAAATCAACTTTTGATGTGATGTCTACAAGAACAATAGGCGCCTTCTGGATAGGCCCACTCTTTCATAGACTTCATTTTTGTATGTTTCAGAGGTCAATATGACTTGGATCATTTAAAATAAAAAAAAACCTCGTTCACACTCTAACTTGCCTTTGGTTCCTTAGTACGTCCGCGACCCTTGGGCGCGTAATCGGAAGCAGTGGATGTATTGTCCTCGGAGACAACATTGGCCGAGCCCTGATTGAGGTGTGGGTTGGTTTCACAGAACAGACGCCACTTTGCTGCGACCAACATCATGAGCTTCGATACTGGCACCTGGAAACATTCAATGTTTTGTATCGATTTTTTTACTATAGTTAATGTTTTTTATTATCACCTTTAAATATTATAAATTCACTGAACTGAATATATTAAATCAAAATGGACCTTGACTCTTTTTTCGGAAGAGAGATTATATAGTATTAACTGTTTGTTTGTTACTTTTTTTACAACTAAATGGCTTTACTTTAGTGGAGTGGTGCGAGGACATATTAGGCTTCTTTTTTAACAAGGTGCCATGGAGGCAAACCCGTCAGCCAAAGTTTAGTTTTATATGAACACAAAATGGCTTAACCTTAGTGTAGTGGAGCCATGGGAAGGAAGGACATACTACAATATACCTATATTTATAGGTTTATTTGTTATCAAGGTTCCAATTCCAGCAAAAATCTTGTTTTACAAGAACTCTATCAGCTGGTTGTGGCTCAAGGATAATATAACTATTCCTAATACAACTTACTTTCGGATTCTCTTTGACAATCATTGGACGCAAATGCTGTTGGAACAGTTTGTATGACGTTAAGTTTTCTAGGTCTGCATCTGAGTACTCCAGGTCCACATCTGTGAGGTCAAATGAGGAGCACACCTCCTCTACCGTCGGCATACCTGTTTGTGACATGCAAATTTAGTCTTGCGATATGATATAAACCAGTTATTTTAAAATCTAATTAGACATACTAATTAGGTAGGTGTTACAGATACTCTATGCAGAGGGTGTATGGCAGCAGAGAAGTCAGCCGCACATACTCCTAGAGTGCAGTAACGTAGCCTCTAAACGCCAACAACACCTTGGGACACCGAGGACACCCAGAGATGCTGGTGCAATCAGCAAGCTGCTGGCGGCCTTCCTGGAGGACAACGCGGGGCTCGAGTAGCAGGAGCCCGCCCGTCACAAAATGGTCTGCTCACCAAGTACCAAGTAAGTAGACATAACTTAACACTGGATGCAATGATATAATGATGTAATGCATGTGACACTAGTGTCTACACAAATAACTGGTCTAACAATTCATTTGGAAGTAGCTCTACCTTCTGAGTTGTAGGTTGCGAGTTCAATTCCCAACCCGGGACATACATTTGTGCTACAGAAATAGATGTCAGTTCTGTGTTTGGGTGGTAAGTATCCAATGTAAGTATTTTAAAAAAAACAGAGAGTACTACTTTTCTCCATAATCATCATAGTCATCAGATTAGAAGCCTAGAGATGGCGATGTGTAAAATGTCTAGTAAATGCTTATATAACAAGCAATGTAATGCTTTATCAGCAAATTATATTGTGAGTGATGTGCAATGCAATAACTGGATAATAATAGGTGTCTGAGACTAGCTAGATAATTGAATGTCAAGTGACAGCATGAAACCATATCATAGAAGTGATATTCTATGATAATGGTGACATTGGATTATTTAAAACCTAAGATCAACATGTACTTTTTTATAAGTCGACTTACATATACATACACACACTTCAGACTTTTTTATTTTAGTTTACTAAGGCGCCAGAACGAATTGTAAAAATCGCAATTTCTTTGTCTAGATATGTGGATCGGAGTTGGAACTCGTGTGCGTGTCCTACTCGCACTTGTCATGTTTATTTTAGCAGATTGATTTTTTGTTACCAGAGGCGGAATCGGCGGCTGTTGTGGAGGGCGTCGAGTGTTTGCTGGTGCGCCCCTTGCGAGACTTCTTGGTTGAGGACATCGCACTGAGTGCGTAGTCACTGTCGCCTTCTGCTTCCATCTCACCGCCGCCACCGAACTCTTCATCCTGGACAAACATAGTTTTTACAACAGCAGTACAATTAATTAGACAGCTACCTAATATCTTATGATATAACTTCTTGAACTATCACATATAAAATCATGTATAATCCACAAGTAATCTCAACATATCAACATTATATACTAATATATTCAGGAAGCCATTGAGATTACCAAACTCAGGAATTTTAGTCGTGTGAACGGTTTATAACAAGTATCTGGAGCCTGGAATTGTGTTGTGAGAAATGAAAAAATAAAAAAAAGTGCAAGACCAAGTGCACATTGATACTGTTGGTGTCTTTTGTCGTGATCGGGCTGCATCACGAATGCAGCCCGATCACGACAAAAGACACCACAGAGCAAGAAGAGCTTTTAGGCGACTAATAACTACCTTGATTCCTACTCGCAAAGACTTATAGATATATTAGACTATATAAGAGTAAGAGTAGTTCCTCAGTTTGTTGAGCATTCCGGATGAAGTAAGCTTCCACCTTAACGGCCTATACTACCTCAGATTATTATATTAGACAACTTTACTCTAGTTTCGAACTAAGATACAGTAACAATAAAGGTGACATTGCTGTGCGCTCAACCACAGCGCTTATGTCCACCAGATGACAGAAATATGCGCGAATTTCTTACGGTAAAACAAATATTAATTTTGAAAATCTAGTGAGTGTCTGCTGTATTCTATGTTTATTTACTGTACAAAGTGTCAAGGCCTGATTGGGCGTATTTATTGAATGGCAAACATTTTTGGTACAACTCAAATTTGTGCCAAAGATGTTTGCCATCAACTTTGTTTTTTTTTAACGTGTACTTTTATGTAATCGTGTTTTCGAAACACTAGCGTTGCAGCAGTAATCCTGAACTATAACATATATTAATTTCAAAGTGAATGCTACAGTATTGTGGAAGATATGATCGCTGAAGCTTAGCCATTTCACATGGAAATCAGGTGAGATGAAGGCCAAACTCCTCCCTGACATACAATATATATATATTTTTTATTGTTAAGTCTCTTACAAAAAAATCCACCAGCTAGTTGATATGCAGGTAGTTGCAGGTTTAATCCCTGCGGGATTTAATTAGGTTTAGTGATACTTTTAACAATTCTAAAATTGTTGTGTTCCGGCATTCAGAGGTAAGATAGCCAGTTCCTCAGTTTGTTGACGATTCCGGGTGAAGTGCGTCTCCACCTTCGGCCTTATCTTAACTTGTTACCAGGTGAGATGAAAGCCAAGCGCTTCCCCATCATACTATAAAAAAAAAAATTCAAACAAATTCTTTTTTGTTTTGAGTACTGGCAAGTTGAAAATTATCGCTTATAAAATGATATTAAAAAGTTTATTACCAAAAGTAAGGGTTGCACTGCATTTTAACAAAAAATTAGGGCCATGGATGGTTACATGGACTTGTCAAATATATTATTTGTTCCTATATTGTGTTGTTAACATTTTGTGAGGTACCTTTCTACTTAATAGATTTCATGCAGATGGTAAGATAGTTTTTAAAATAACAATAACAAGTCAATGGTAAATAACAATAAAAAGCAACGCAAATTAAATAAGTAGTTATAATTTCTAACTCCTTTTTTTTTTATACAACTAGATGTTAAGTGCACTCTTGCCTATAACAATGCCATACTGCATAGGTCAAATCCACTAAGAGCATAGCCTACATAAGGCACTGCATTGCGCCCGTCAACTTGAGGCATAAAGTTGTTAATCCTCACTTGGCCATAATTTCACTTATTACTTAGTACAGTGTAAGAGTATTCATATTAACCATAATCCCATCCTTATCCATGAACTATTTTGATACATGTTTTGGCATTTACCACAAGGTGACATTCCCATACCATGTAAAAAAATATTTAAATTTCAATTTGAATTAATAAATATTATACAACAGATTTATCCTGTTGCTGTATAGAAGTACTTAAAAAGCAAAGACTACAGTAGATATATTCATAATCTATAATCTTTCTATAATTTATAAATATACTTGCTTACCTTTGGGGTTTTACTTGCATGAAATGGCGGTCAGGATTATAATGTTTATTATATGTATGTAGGACTATAGGTATAGGAATTTAAGGATGAAAGTACCCTTGATACCATTACTAAGTGTAACCTACTTCTGCAGTGATATCTGTTTGGATGTGATTCAAACACAAATATCCAAATTGTCCAATAAGCACCTATCAGTCTATTATCTGTGATCAGTGCACAATGCAATGTTTACATTTAGATCTGAAATAATATTGCTGACATCACACTGAGGAATTTATTAACAAGTAGAGCAAGAGTCAAAACACTTGCATTTGGCAAGAGTCATCATCATTGACCTCCTACATCATATGCAGACAATTCAAATAGAGATTGCTGACTATTGCTAATTTGTTATACAATACATATGTACATATGTATATGTAATGCACAGAAGGGGCTCAGATGTTAATATGAAAACAAGTGGTTCAGTGGTTGCTTACCTCCTCACTCTCATTCTTTCGCTTCTTCTTTTTCTTTCTGCCCTTTTTCTCTTCTCCTCGGGCCTTTCGCTTCTTTCCTTTCTTTTTTTTTCTGCCATCTTCTGGGGAATAGTCTTCATCTTCCTGTAAATAAAACATTTGTATTAATAATATTTAATAAAATTGAAAAAAGTCTGAAGTAGAGTTGAAAATAAATTACCTTCGGAGGGGCTTCATCACTCTCACCGGAGTTCTCATTCTGACCTTCCCCTTCCTCTACTTCCTCGTCACCTGCAAGTTCACAAACTGGTCAAACCAGTATAAGCAGACAGCACACCTGACCAGCACACAGGAAAACTATCATCCACCAGGTTTTATGACCCACCGGTGCTCACCCCGCGCTAAGGTCACTAATCCCTTTGTTTGGCGGCGTCCATTTTGTTAAGTAGTAATGAGGGGATATCGCATGTTCTTTTCTGTCACAACCTGCCACTCAAAATATTTACAACCATGAAACACCATAACAACATAAACGCACTTCTTGGACCATCATTCCTGAATCGAAATAGATGGTGCTGGATATGACTTTTGTAGAATTTTCGATGCCAAATAAAAAAAACCTAAATTTTTAATTGCACACCGCAAGTAAACACATGATACCGCTATTCGCGGCTTCCCTATGACATGCTAGCAAAATTGACCGTTTACCTGCGAATGAACCGTCTACTTCATCATCTGATGCCATTTAGATCACCTTAGTACACAACTTGAGATAAAGAATGAGATTTTGATCTAGAAAAGATAAAGGACGCGCAGTTTTTGCGACAAATGGTAATTAATTCAGAAATTGATGCCGCCGCCGTCAATTCACTACGCGGCGAACTAGCAATAGCATGGCAATAGCAAGAATTGCTTTCTCGCTCGTTCGCTCCCATTTGTGAAGAAAAGTTTTTTTAGGGCTGCCATCCCAATATTAAGTTGTGCCATTAAATCTGAAACCAAATTAAATTAACAAATCAGAATATACGGTAAAGCGTTTTACAGACATACGAACACTGTTTGCCATAAAAGTACATTGATTTTGATACAGACTAGTAGTTCGCCCTAAGCTGAGATCTCGTGATATCTGGTTTGTGACGGAGATAATTTCTCAAATAGAACGTAATTAACAAACGATAAGAGTATGCTCTCAATACACAGCTTACTTACCTTAAGTGTTCGAGGCTCTCTCTTGTGGCTAACTTATAATATCCTTACTAACATGAAATAAAGGTTGATGACATTTTGAAGGTGCTCTCAAAACCGTTGCATTAGTAGTCGTGGTTTAAAAATCTACCCCTCCAGCCCACGAATGTCGTAAAGTCAACCAAAAAGCTTATTTCTGTGTGTAAACACAACATTAACTGTGAGCACCAATCTGTCTGCAAAGCATGATGATTATGGCGAAACCTTACAGGTAAAGACGAAGTTCTTTACACAGCCAAAACAGTCAAAACACTTGCATGACACCCCAAAAGTAATTCTTGGTATTTACCGACCCACTTCCCTATTGAATGAATAACAAAAAATAAATAGACTTGTTTTACTGAGATTCCGAATACCCTTTCTTATCTAAGAAGACCTGATGATCATCCTTTGCCGCCTTCATCTTAAAAACCACCCCTATTATGGGCAAAACTTAACCCCTATAACATATGATATATATGTTTTCACACATTTTCAAGGATCCGATTTTATTTACCCTTTTGCACCCCTTCATTAAAATACAGAGGTGGTTATAGCAAATCAAAAGAAAGTTGATTGTAAAGTCAACCCCCTTAAACAGTCCATCCTACAAGACATACCAAGCGTTTTATCCTCTTAATGCACCCCTTTGTTACGAAAACCACCCCTATTTTAAAGTAAAATATATATTTTATGAATGTGCAGCCGATACTCTTTCAAATGACACCCCACACAAGCCAAAATCATCTTGTCTCACTTAACACACTTATTTTTTTAAAACTACCCCACTCATCAAAAATCCCCGGCGACAATCAAATTCTATTTACGTTAGCTCTATTCAGTTTAAATTACATGAAAATCGGATAATCCGTTCGAGAGTTATGCCGTCACAAACATTGCCACATACATACATATAGGGTCGGATTTCCGATTTAACTGAGAGATCTCGTTCGTTTCGTTCACTCGATCAATTAGCCCTATCCAATAACAGCAAAATTACATTTGAATTGGACGAGAGAGATGCACGACAAACTACTTTTATATTGGAAATTGAAAATCAGAGGGTAGGTACTCAAGGGCCTACTTATCTTATTCAACCAGTCACCGCTATGTCATTTTTAACCACCGCACCGGTCTAGTGGTTCGCCTACCGGTGTCAGATCCAGAGATCCCGGGTTCGATCCCCAGGGGGAGTACAATATTGTGCTTAATTTGGTTGGTGTTGGGACTTTGTCAAGTCCACCTGTCTAGCTACCACCATCTTACCTAATTCTGTCACCATAACAACAATTCTTAAATTGTTGTGTTCCAGCATTTAGAGGGAAGATAGCCGGATCCTCAGTTGGTTGAGAATTCCGGGTGAAGTGCGCTTCGACCTTCGGCCTTATCACAACTTGAAAATTAGGTGAGATTAAGGCCAAGCACATCCCCGTCACTCAATAAAAAATATGGTTATCAACCAACAAGTAAACAAACACACTTTCAGAATAATAAAGGTTAGTACCTATCCTAAATTAATGAATCTCAAAGTATGTTTGAACTTCTGGTAAATTCGATTAAATTTAACCTTACATTATAAACTACATTTCAAAGTTAGATTTTATTTCCGATTACAGAGAGTAGATCCATAAACTACAACAACTAACTTACGTAACTTTAAGTGAGAGAAACAACAAACACCTAGAATATACATTTACATACAAAAAAATATATTAAAGTTTGACAGAGACTTTTTAATAGTGTGTAGGTACCTAGCAATTCCATGGCATAGAATATGGTAAAGTGGTATGTTGGGATTCTATGTTGTTATTGTTAGAGTATGTATCGGATTTTCAGATAGAATAACGATATTTCATAGTATCAAATCCTTGTTTAAAGCCGTTTATGTCCATGCACTGGGCCAAAACCTCTTCCCAATCACGAGTTAATATCACCCACATAAAGTAATCAACAAATATAGTCGACAAAAGTTTTTATAGGCTAGCAATCTCCTGAATATTGGGTACCTTAGTTTAGTTGGCAAGGTTTTTACCTATTGTGCCAACATGATAAAATCAATCAGTAATGTTGCCTGTACTATGTGTCTATAGTAGGGTAGTAGCTATGATTGCTTGGCTTGATTGATACCTGATTGGTGGAAAATTTTTATTAGCTCATTCCATAGGTACCGACGAGTCTGTGTTTATTTATATTTTCCCTAGTGCCATACCAAACATATTCTATTCTCTGACTTTGTGTTATTTTCATTCATTCATTCGAAAATCAATACATTTTGTTATTGAAAAGTACCAGTATTTTTGCGAAATCGTTTCTTTTCGTGTTATTTTCGCTAAATCCTGAATTTATAAAAAAAAATGAATGCATTGTTAGATTACGGCTCATCTTCAAATGAATCAGATGATGATTCGATACAAGAGTAAATAAAAAACATTTGAAAGTGCTCGAGTTTCTGCCCTTCGATCGTGATAAGTTGATAATTTGTTTTTTTTTTCATTTTAGGACTAACAAGGAATCTGCAAAACCGAAACTTCCAAAGCCTAGCATTGGAGAGAATGCATTGCAATGTTCTGTGTTTTCCAATCCGTTTGTGGAAGCTGAACTAGCCAAAGCAGCAATATTGGAGAAGCATGTGAAAATGGTATATGTTGACTTCTTATTCCTATTCAATAAAGCGCCTATAGGGTTGCCTAATTAAATCTATAAACAATTGAATTTTAACATAGATGTGTTCTGTGTAAAGTAAGAACAAAACATACTCGTAACATTACAGAGTAGCCTAACTACTAATTCATACTCTAATCTAAAGTTGACTACCAAAGAATGTGTTTTATAATGGCAGCCAATGAGTTTTCTACAAGTTTGAGGTAATAACTTGTACATTTGATATATTTCGGCAAGTCTTGTACAGAGTTTTGCACACAATCGTCAAGTACATAGGCGATGACTGTAAGGTTCCAGGTAAAGATGGCACACAGATGATCAACGGCAAGAGGATCTGCTGGAACTATCGGAAAGGGAGGTGCCGGTTTGGACACAACTGCAAGTATGCACATGACTCTGATGTACAGAAAACTCAAGATGAAATTGACACAGAAAAAAAGGTAAACATCTTTGATCTTTATTAACTAGGATTTGAGAACTACTAGCTTATCCTTACTTCAAAAAATCTCGTCATATACCTTTTGAAAAAAATGCAACAAAGAACACTCATTGTTGTCTACCTCATCACTTTACACAGAGCCTATGATATAGCTTTTAATCTATTAGCAGTTACTGTATGTAAATCAATCACTATATCACAGATATCAGAATACTTTAAAAAATAGATTGGAGCGAGTAACAGACCCAAGTTACAAAAAAACGCACATCCTTACCTGGTAGGGCCAATTCGCACAGTGTTAGGAGTGCCGGCAGTGATGCGTTTTTTTTATACTACTTGGAGACAGAAATAGGCAAGCAGCCCACCTTGCCTATAACAAAGCCTTACTGCGTAGGTCACATCCACAAAAAACAATGTATGTGGCACCACATTGCAGCCGTCAACTTGAGGCATAAAGTTGTAATCCAAGGCCCATAATTTTAACGGGACACATACCCTTCAAACCCGAACACAGCAATGCTGCTTGGTGGCCGAAATAGGTATGGTGGTGGTAGTACTTCCCCATTTTTTTATTTTAATTGTATGACTGGGAATCGCTTGGCCTTCATGTCACCTAGCTAGATACAAGTTCAGAGCGTGGAAGTGCACTTCACCCAGTATCCTCAACTAACTGAGACTTACCTCTAAATGCCGGGACACAACAATTTTTAGAATTGTTGTTATGGCGACAGAATTAGGTAAGATGGTGGCCAGGCAGACTTAAACAAAATCCTACCACCAACCAAACCAAGCACAATATTGCTACCTCTGGGGATGGAACCCGGTTCCACTGGATCTAAAATCGGTGGGTTAAATATTTCAGAATTTCAGAATTAATAGTCATTAGACCTCAGAGGCGGTTAAAATTCGAGGCCCATTCAAACACTTTCACAAGGAGCTCTATTCATACATTATTATTGCGCAATATAACAATAGCTGCCATAATCGTCGCGTCATCGCAGATCGCAGCCGACTCTGTGCTCAGCTGAATCCCGGAGTGAATCAACCCTTAGAACTTTTAATTTCCTTGGGTGTAGGAAGCAAATAAAGAAAGGGCATATATTTCGAAATGAGAAACTAACACTATATCTTATTTCAGAAGATTAAAAGTTCAAGTGTGGTATGTGAAAGTGGCGGCTCAGTTTTGTCTGCCCTACCACCAGTTGAAGAAGAGTCAATACCATCATCAACAGATGATGCTCTATGGGAAGGCTCAGGGCCTGCAAAGAAAAAGCGACCAGGCCTAAGCCAAAACTTAGTGCCAGGAAAAAAAGTTCTCGACGTTTATAAAAAACAGAAAATAAAAGATAATCATCACAGAAATAAATAATGTGTGTTAAAAAGTTTAGTTTGTCTTTAAGTGCAAGTCTGCATAGCCGATGAAATCCCAGTTTTAGATAATACCTACATGGATAAGTAGGTAATTGGCCAAGCAGGTTATCCTAAAAATACATCATATTTGATGTTTTAAAATGATCCTAATTGGCATACCTATAATATAACAATAAGGGCTGTATGAAATAATAGTAGCGAGAAATAGAGGGAGGAAAAATATTATCATAAAAGGTGCCACACCACTAATCTTAATAAGTAGGGCATATAGAAAAAAATATATACTGAATAAAAAACTTTTTGACCCATTGTGGTCTATTCTATACCTACATAACGGTCTAGTATCCAAATTGTTTTTTTTATTATTGTACGACGTGGAAGCGCATGGCCTTGCATCTCACCTGGTAACAAGTTAAGATAAGGCCGAAGTTGGAGCCGCACTTCAACCGGCATCCTCAACAAACTGAGAAACTGGCTATCTTACCTCTAAATGAACAACAATAAACAATTTTAGAATTGTTGTTATGGCGACAGAATTAGATAAGATGGTGGTAGCTAGCCATGCGGACCCAAAGTCCTACCGCCAACCAAACCAAGCACAATATATTACTCCCATGGGGATCGAACCCGAGAATCTGAAATCGGTGGGTTGAACCACTAGACCACAGAGGCGGTTAATTGTGTGGATGGTGGATGTTCCATTGATGGATATTAAGCGCATTACCCCCTGGGGATCGAGTTCGGTCCGTCTGGATCTGATACCGGTTGGCGAACCAGTAGACCAGAGGGGTGCACTCAGCATATATGAGTGTGCGTACTCGTGGCGGGAATGTGACAAAACTCATGTTTTTTTTCATTAATTACTGTAACGTCGTGTAAGAAAGGTATTTCTAAATTTGATAAATATCCAGCCGTTTTTGAGATATTTGCTAAAAACAGTTTCAGCTAGAAAAACGTTCTTACAGCGGCAAGTAGGTATTAATATTTTATAGGCTTTCAATAACAACCTACTACCTGCCTACTCTGCAGCAGCGGGCATGGAATCCGTAGGATACTATTAGGTACTCACAAGCCCTGATGGAATCTATAAAGTTTTTATATATTTTTTTTTGCACGAAAAGATATGATTCCAAACTAATCAACCGAAAATATTTTTTTTCGTTTGAAAGGATATGATTCCAGATTGGTCCCATAGAAATTTTAACAAAATCTGTAGTGTCAGTATTAGTTCGCATTCTAAATAAAAAAACCGGATAATGGGAACGAAAGATCGTTACCATTATCCTGACATAGTACACCCCAACGTGTGCATTACTCCAGCAGGAAAGTATCTTCTAGAACAAATTGAGTTCAACACATACTTAGAGCGATATACCTATGCTGTATTAGTGCGCCAAGTATGAAATTAGTGCATGTTACCGTTTTGGAATAAAACACGAAAAACGTTTCCTGCTGGAGCAACGTTCTTCCAGCAGGAAGATTCTAAGCGAATGACCGTAGCCATAAGTGACATAATATGGGCAGATAGCTTACATTTGTGCATAAAAGTGCGCGAAAAATAGAATTTGTGGGCCTTAAGGTTTTTGAGATATTTCATTTCCTGCTGGGGGAACGTTTTGCAGAATCGTGTTTCTCGGAAACCATTAGATGTGCACTCGTAAGATATACATACATGAGTAGCTCTTCATTTGTGCGTATTTGTGACATATTAATATTATCAAAAATATATACCGTTTTTAAGTACCTAATCCAGCTTTTTATTTCAACCCTAAAAAGTGTCTAGCTCTTAAATGGGCAAACATACAAGTTCATTGTAAACGGTATTCGGTTCTTGTTGTTATTATTTGCAACCTATTTTTTGCAATCCTATATATACAACAAACTAAATAATCTCCTACAAATTTATCCTGTGATAAGCTACAAATGTAAAATTACGCTTGAACATTGGTTATTGGAACAGTCTTACGATTCAATTGAGAGTTTGCTCTCTATTCTAATATAAATATAGCTAATAAACTTTACTTAACACGCACTCGATATCATTAAAATTCCGCCACGCTAATGGGAACTCCTGTTGCCCGAACTCTTAAGAGATCGGTGTTCTCAGGAGTCCCTAAAACGAAACGTACATAAAGGTACACATACACACACACGCACTTTCTTCTTTTTTCACATTTTCTTTTTCCACACTTAATTCCAAATTCAAGAACACTAGTAAATTAATATATATATATATATTTAAATTGTCAAACATTTCGGGTTTATTACCACGGTAATATGTAATTTTACCTCGATATTTCGAAGCGGTTTCACGCTCCATGGTCACGAGTAGACTGACATATTACCGTGGTAATAAACCCGAAATGTTTGACAATTTAAATGTAGTGAATAACCACGAAAACCTAAAAACTTATATATATATATATATATATCATATTCTCAAAAAAGCATAACTACCATAAAATTACGTACTAATTTTATATGTAAAATATGGCTTATGTAATGAATAACATTACGGAGGAAGGCTAGGTATACCATCATACAGGATTTTCCTAGTTTGGGTACCTAAGGTTTTCAAATTTGTATTGTACAATGTTAAATGTGACTTGTTCTTAATTTATGTACTTAATATGTAAACGTTAGTTCTGCGAAAATAAAAAAATATATATCTTATTTATCTAATATAAAACTTCAAGAATGCACATACAAGCGTTTTTTAATAATATAGCTTAGATCAAAACTTTTAATGTCATAAGTTTGACGTCAAAATGCAAGAAACCTTTTCAACCCACGATTGTGAGTTTATACCTTCGAATTAGAGCGATTATTGAAAATTATATCCTGAAAATTTCAGCATTACACGTCTCGTATTAAGGTAGTTATAAACCAATTACTGAAACGCCTACATATAGGTTAGTCGACCAAATTCGAACGACCACACATATTGATGACCTTAACTTTACAATGTTAATCTGAAGATGTTGTTTGTACATTCTCGTTCATAACGTTTATCGGTATAATTGTAAGTCCTACTGCGTCATAATTGCATTTACACTTACCTTTTTTATTTACTCACTACCCGACTACGGCGAAGCAAAAAGGAGGGCTATGTGCTTGACCTGTAGGTATGTATTATGTTCATCTGTTCCCTCATAACTTCTAAATTACTAGACACAATTGGAAAAATGAGAGAAGCGTCTTGGTTGTCTAAGGCTATATGACATCACATGAATTGTGATTGAATTGACGTTTTATTCCAAAACGGTAACATCATACTATTTTCATACTTGGCGCACTAATACAGCATATATCGCTCTAAGTATTTGTTGAACTCATTTCGTTCTAGAAGATACTTTCCTGCTGGAGTAATGCACACGGCTTCGAGCTGGTCCTTGGCCAAGCCATCTTAGAGGTGGCAGCAGTAATCCATACAAGAACGGACCTGTAGCTTTGTACAAACCTTAGCCAGGAAACCCAGCTTCACAGAAATTTTCTCTGACTTTCCAGAAAGTGAACATCCTGTTTTACTCACCGTTTCCTCATCGTTTAGGCCGGTGTGGGAAACGTGTACAATTCCCGTTCTAGTACTACCGCAATATTTTTCGTCATCGTAAAATTCTATTTCACAAGTGTGTTTTGCATGGCTCTAACTATGTACAATAAAATCCCCAAACTGTTCTTCACTGTCGACAAATCAATTCAGTCGTCGATTATGTGATATTTTAGAAAAAAAGCCGTATATATAGTATACACTAAATGAGTTTCTTAACGACCGTTTCTAGAAGTTACTGTAATTATAATTTGACCTATTTCTCAAAATGATATTCATCTAATTATTATTGTTTGACATGTTATTCATTTAAAATTACATTACGTGACATTTTAAAAACCGTCCGTTTGTAATTGCCTCTGACACCGTCTGATTGTAAGCATCGTCCGTTTGTAATATGCCTCGTCATATTGCAAACGGTCAGCAAATTGTCAACAGCAACCAATATTTACAATTTTACGCATTATTTCTAGCTGCTCTAGTTCTGCCGCTTGCTTTAGTATATTTTCTGTGTCTAACAGACCTGCCTCACTCTCTCCTCAAGAGGGTGAGGTGATCAAATGGCCTTACTGGAACTTACAATCGAATCCTGTAACGCAAGCCTAGTGGTTATCCTTCACGCGGTGCCCCCCGTTCTCGATCTAGTTCCATAGTCATAGAGTTAACTGAAACCACAGGACGACTTCTATTGGGATGGAGAGGTCATGTCCCGACGGGTTCATCATCGATCACCATTCTTGCCGATCGTTTACAATATGCTGAGGCATATTACAAACGGACGGTGCTTATAATCTTATGCTGACATGTGTACAATATGCCGAGGCATATTACAAACGGACGGTGCTTACAATCTAACGCTGACATATACAATGTAAAATGTGTAACAATTGTAATGTTTGTATGCTAATTAGCAGGACCTAGCAGATAGACCAAGCTTTAACACATTTGTATACCTAGGTTCACGAACAATAAATGAATTATGAATTGAAAAGATCCTAAAAATACGAAGAAGGTAATAAAAAACATAAATTGACCCGCATTTTCCTTTATTCAAGAGTCAATGCAAAGTTCACAGACACAACATCGAGATTTGACTAACGACATCGGACAGTTGATCGCGTCGCACCAAATGACTTCACATTGCTCTCAGAAACATAATGTTCCGAGGCCTCAGAGCCAAGCCAATTCGTTCACACAATGCGCATGATCTTGGCAATACTTTAAAAACACGCCTTTTGGTGCAACCAGCTCGAAATACACTTGGTACACTCTCTGCCAACAGCAGATTTCTAAATTGCTCAATTATTATAGCACAGCCATTAATGCTTGTGGATATTTGCCAACATTCTTGATAGCTTTGTTGTTAATATCTCTCAAGCCATCTTGGTTGCCCTATCCAACTAAACGGTGGCTTATAAATACTTTTGTAAAATAATATTTTAAATAAGTACCTAGTTTCCTTCGCAAAACGAATAATCACATCAATGATCTAGCTAGTCAATACTATATCATCGATCAGATATAGATCATTCACGATTAGAAGAGATGTCACAAATGAGGGGTTCAGTTTGGTGGCTTTTCTAGTATAAATACGAAGCCTTCTAATAGCGTCACTAGCTTTGCTAGTTCATATAATTATATATATATATAGAATAGATACCAATTTTGTTAGTATTTGTTCATTTAACCCCTCTAATTTGTCCCTTCACATTACACTACTTTAACTAACAACACGACATCGAGATGTACATTTAACGTTACGCTCTACAAAAATAGTAAGATTTTCGTGATCTAAAAATTGGTGTTACCGATTTGTAATTAACTTAAATTCATTAAAATTATTAGTCTATAAATAAAATGCTAGTTAGATAAAACAGAACAATATGATATTCTTTAGGACGATCTAAGTGTACTGCAACAATACTTATTAACAAACATGTATTATTGCATTTCATTAATTACTAAAACGTGAACTTTTATTGTTGCAACTGTGTAAAGGCACAAACAATATATATTATAATAAACATCTCAATCCATTATTTTAGCTCAAAATATGCTGTGTTTGTGAATATTTCACTTATTTATACTAATATAATTATGTTATGTATACTCAAGGTACTACAAAAATATATCTCATTTGGCAATTTATACAATAACATTGGATACATATTTCGATACAGCTTTCAGTGTCAGATAATAATCAGCATTGAGTTATCTACTAAATATTTAAGGTAAGGTAGATTTAAAATCGCATATCAATATGTCAAAAATGTAGTGTACAAATTGAAATGTTACAAAGTGGAATATCATAAAGTTTTAAAATCTAATACTTATTCACGTGTTACGTTGTTTTTATGTTTTAACGGCAACCTTTTGAATCTTTGGCGTTCCGAGATCTATCGCGTTCCGGTGTCCCGTCTTCAAGTTGTTGATTTCGACATCATGGCCGCCATTTTGAATGACGCCAGCCTTCGCGTGCCCGTGTGTGTTATGATGTCCGTTGATTTTGCCACGTACGTCAACCTTATCCGCATGCCCGCTGATTTTATCATGCCCATTGACTTTGTCAGTGTGCCCATTAATTTTCCCTCCATGGCCATTCGCCGAGTGACCGTTCATTTTCTCATCGCTATGCCCGTTTGCGTACTTATGCCCTGATAAACCAAAACAAAAGCTACTTAACCCCAGCACTACACATCGAGACACGACACTGGCGCAATTGTGTTAGTCACAGGCTATTCTGATCGCTATAACTAATCTCTTGCATCCGAATTAGAAGATTCATCTGTAGTACACATATCAGAGCACCTATGTCCCAGAATGACGGGTTTTGAATCTGAAAATTACGCGTCTTTTAATCTCCGAAATAGAAATCTACTGAATCTAGCTTTACATAACATCCAGAGTGAGATTGGAAAAAAAACAAGTACAAACCTACGTGACAGTAGCTACGCTACGATATAAATGGAATCTACGCTATGTCTAACACAATTACGCCAGTGTTTACGTCACAAAAGTACATGCAACACAGAACAGAGATAAACCAACAGACAAAATATAAGTAACTAATACTAGCAATCAATCCAAACATCACGTTCCTACCTAAATCACTATGCCTGTTCCTAGGGTCAATTCGATTTCGAAAGGCATTTGTACGCTGTGGGTTCCATTCCCAAACAGGACAAACTTTTATATTATAGATGTAGATTCTTGTTCTGTGTAGTAGAAATAAGTATTCTATTCAAGCCATTTTCCCATTTCTCAAGATAAGCCAAGTTGGGGCTAGATTGCGCTGTGTGAAATGAATGTCCTGTAACATTTTACTGACTTTGGTACTACTACATCTGTGTACGTTTTTTTATCAATTCATTCATAAGCGAGATTATTGTCGAATGCTAATCGCTTTCACTCCGGCTTTTTTTTTATTGTACTACGGGGAGGTGCATGGCCTTGATCTCATGATAAGACAGAATGTGGAAGCACACTTCTCCAGGAATCCTCAACAAACTGAGGAACTGGCTATCTTACCTCTGATGCCAGAACACTACAATTTAAGTACGGTACATTTTAATTTTATTGATGATAGCCAAGCGTTTGACCAGCTTACTTGAAAAACAAGAAAAGGTGTGGCCTAAGATGGAGCTCGCATGTCTAAAAGGGTTCTTTCAGACATGCATGCTCCATCTTATCACTTTGGGCTTAATACTCCAAGATTGACATTTATTACATTACATTTATAACGGTTATTCCTCAGTTTGTTGAGGACTTCACCCGGAAGGTGAAGTGCACCTCCACCTTCGGTCGTATCTTAACTTGTAACCAGGTGAGATGAAACCAAAGCGCTTCCCCTTCGTAGAATAAAAAGGATAAACAGGTACAAAAACGATGATGTTTGGATCGAGCGACACAGATAGTAAGTATATAAAATGTACAAATGACTTGACCGAGCAAAGCGTACACTTTGTATGCTTACCGTTGCAATCATTGCCAGCGTAGTACTTTTTGGAGGTCTTCCAGTCCTCTTTCAGCGAGAGATTGTACATGGAGTAGGCGGGGTCGCCGGTGACCTCCTTCTCGATCGCGAGGAACTTGGGCAGGGAGTCCAGCAGCGAGTCCTGGTCGTACGCCGCGCTGTACGTCTCTAGGAGGACCAGTCCGCGGCATCTGGGAACCAACAGCATTCCAGGTGAAGTGCGTAACTTAACTTGTAACCAGGTGAGAAGAAGGCGAAGCGCTTCCCCGTCATACAAAAAAACATAATTCTGCTTCCGATGTTTGTTCTGTGTTTGGATGTTGTGTTGTATGATAAAGATAAGTATGTATTTACAAAAACATATGTATATAAGTCACAGTATTCTTACTGCGATTGCCCTCTGGTGCATAAACTTATTCAGAGGATTAAATCTGTCTTCGTTATTAAGTACTAACCTATTTGTAAGTTTATGCTAACAGAACTAGACTTTTATTGTCTTTTTAATAAACGTATTATTATTATTATTATTATTATAAGTATCGTATCCGTAATCTATCCTAAATATATATTTTATATTACATACCAACAGATAGCCTATTAATAAATTACACTTACGTTATTAAATTACCTTTTAGATTAAATAAATAAATAATTATTAATCTAGTTCCCATATCACAAGCTTTGCTTAGTTTGGGTATAGATGGAGCTATAAAAAAAAACTTACATCGTTACTTTCTTTATCTTTAACCGCCTCTGTGGTCTACTGGTTCGTCCACCGGTGTCAGATCCAGAGATCCCGGGTTCAATCCCCAGGGGAATAAAATATTGTGCTTGGTTAGGTTGGTGGTGGTAGGACTTCGTTTAAGTCCGCCTAGCTAACTACCACCACCTTAAAGTCTGTCACCATAACAACAATTCCAAGAAATAAGTTCCAAGTGAAGTGCGCTTACACCTTCGGCCTTTTCATAACTTAGACCAGATGAGATCAAGGACAAGAGCGTCTCTATGAAATACCTTTATACAACTTAACCTCGGTGGTATGGGCCATGGGTAAGGAAAAATGGTGGTACCCTACCACCCCAAAGTTAGTTAGTATAGTTTTTTATTGTACGACAGGGAAGCGCTTGGCCTTCAGCTCACCTGGTTACAATAAGGCTGAAGGTGGAGGCGCACTTCACCCGGAATCCTCAACAAACTGAGGAACTGGCTATCTTACCTCTTAATACGAATTAGAATTGCTATTATGGCTACAGAATTAGGTAAGCTGGTGGTAGCTACCCAGGTAGACTTAAACCAAGTTCTACCACCAACCAAACCAAGCACTATATTGTACTTCCCCCTGGGATCGAACCCGGGACCTCTGGACCACTAGACCACAGAGGCGGTTAAGGTACCTAATTTATTTAAGTCGCTATAATAATTCATAAAAAAATTGTTGCGTTCCGGCATTCAGAGGTAAGATAGCTCCGCAGTTTGTTGAGGATTCCTTGTGAAGTGCGACTCCACCTTCGGCCTTATCTCAACATGTTACCAGGTGAGATGAAGGCCAAGCGCTTCCTCGTCGCATAATAAAAAAAAAAAAAAACCTTAAAAACCAAGCGAAATTAGGTAAGCTACCTGGGATGCGTCGGCTGTCTGTACATATCCAGCTGGTAGTACTGGTTGTTGTAAATGAAGCAGCGGCGCTTCTTGAATATCGTGAAATGCGCGTCATCCCGCTGCGGCAGTAGATTCAAGTAATCCCGGTGGTTCAGCTGCGTGCGCACCTCGACCGACTGCCCGTTCGTCGGATGAAACTTCCGCAGCGTGTGGATGTACGACCAGTGGTTCTTCTGGCCGCGCTTGCGCAGCCGCACCTGCGCTTTGCGGAGATCGCTCTGCAGATAGTTGTGGACCACGTCGAAGTCTTGGAACGGGGGGAACTCGGTGTCCGGCCGCAGCGGCGCTCTCACGAGGAACTTGCGCTTCTTCGAGTTCACGTTGAGCCGGTCGCCGGTGTCGATTCCGATTTTCTGGCAGACGCAGGCGATCAGGCGGTTCATCTTCTTGTCGAAGTCTGTGGAGTTGTCGATCACGTCGAAGTACGGGTGGCCGACCCACGCCGCGGCCGCGTTGTAGTCCAACTCCCGGGCTAGTTCCACGCCCTCGGAGCGGCACGCGTGGTCCTGTGGAGATGAGAACCATTGCTAGCTATGTTTGTTTTTTATTTTATTCGGGAAACGCACAGATACTATATCCCACATATCCAACAAAGTTGTATGATAACTTACATGTTTGTGATCATGTAAGTTAGCTGACTTTATCGTCGACTTCATTAACAGAGTTGGCCTAGAACTGACCCAGAGATGTATAAAAAATGAAAAATGTTTGCATTAAGGGACGGCCAACCAAGTGGCAACAAATTTTTGTATAATTTCCATCTTAAGGTTATTTGTAAGAGATCGCTTCTAAGCGGCAGGACCGTCCGTTGTATGTGTTTGTAGTATATTCATAAATTCATTTATTAATTCAAGTGTCGTTCGTTCTTCTGTCACTAGCAAGTTTTCAATTGAAATTTCTAATCGGCGATTTGTTTGAGACTTGAGTGAAGAAACGATATTTAATTGATTACAATTTATATTCCGTAATCAAATATTATTAGCATCACCATCACAAACCCAATTTGGTATCAATATTAAATAATAGTTTATTTTTATAATTGAGTAAGCATTGATAGAGGTGTTGAGATAAGGTGTCAATCACCTTGAGGCATAGCAACGAAAATTAATTAGGTTAATGTTAACAACCGCAGATATATCAGAATTATATAGAAAGTAGGTCTCTAATAAGATAGGGTCTCGTAGTAAGATAAATAATTATTAGGTAGATAGAGATAAACCATACTAAATATGCACGCCCCTCCACAAAACATAATTCTTTCAATGTATGACAGGAAATACTAGTTGCAAAACTTAACTTGTGTGCGTGCTGCGACTTTACTGTAAACATGAACTAGACCCCGCACTTAGGCGTCAACTAATCGAGCGATCAATGCAGGTACTTGCATTGTATGAATTTGTATTGGAGCTTGCGCTTTTTATGGAATGACACGTCATGGAACAAAGCTTACCATGTGACACGTAAGACTAACAAATCCTGCCGCCCGGCCAGTGACTAAACAACCAATGACAAAGACGAATTTAAGAGGAGTTACTTCTGTGCAGGCGCGTTCATTCTTAGAATGGTTTATCGCTGCTTTTTGTGCCATAATTCTTTAAGCAGCAACATTTTCCTGAACATATTTTTTATATTTTAGGCTAATTTGACTCCTTGGGAAGCTTTATGTGGGGCCCGTGTCCTGCAATGGACTTTAAGGCAGTAGGTAAATATGACATCGATATTACTTGATATTTCTGCAAGGATTGTGGCTTGACGGAAACTTGAAGGAGCTAGTTATATCATTTTTTATATTATACATAATTATTAAGAAAAACGGGTCTTCATCGCGTACCTTTTTATATTCCGTTTACATTCGGTTTTGTGAATAATTAATTATGTATAATAATAGAGTTAATTAATAAAATGTCGTAAAAACGTCGTATGTCGTTGTAAACTTAAGTCTTAAGCTCGCAGGTATATATATCCTATAGCTCATCCGTTATGCGGGAGTCAGGAGAACTATTATTGGCATTAACCCAGTATCTGACTCTGCTAGTTTGCACAGCTGGGCTAACTGGTGTAGGGTTAGAAGGATTATGATTATGACGAGCTGACATGAGATTCCTTGCCTGGCCTTCGCATAACCTGTCCTAATACCTTGATCACTTCGATCTTCGGCAGTCATCGAGGTGACGCCTTTATCACCGGCGATGGCAGACCGCCAGTGACGCGCCTGTGCCAAATCGAGCGGGAACTAATGGCAGCTATTTACGATACTTATATCTACGCAAACGCGCTGCATGTTTGTTTGATGCCTTTTTATGGCTAATTTAATCTGCGTTTCTAATTTTGGTGGAACAAGATAGGGCGAGGTACTAAATAACTTGAAAACTGGTGATAAACATTAGATAGTCGATCAATGATCAATGTTTAGATATCAATAGAGTTTCCATTTAAAGTCGCCTGTAATTAGGTCGTAAAGGTTATTATTTGTACTGAGGTAGATAGGATTATTATTTATTCTGTGGCTTTGGCTATACCTCCTGTCCTTATTATCGTTACAAACAAACAACATGTACGTCTTTTATATAAAAAATATAAAAACGTCGTTATGCTGATTCACTGACTGACTGACGCACAGCCCATACAACAAATCTTCTTGAAATTATCATAATGCCTTCCTTTTACTAATTAAGTTAAATTAAAGCAGAAAACGGAGAAAAAGTTCGGCCTAGGAAGATATATCAGAGCTGTAGTGGGAAGTGACTGGAGAACAAGACTAAACTTACAAAGATGGGTTATTAAAACCTAATGACGAAAGTTAGCTGAATAAGTTTTAGAATTAAGCTAAGTGAATCCCTAAAAACATTGACGTTATGATATTGGATGGGAAATAAATACAATAATTTATTCATATTATATTTCTATAGTTCCAAAACTAAAACCAGACTACAGAAAAATCACGGTTGTATGTAACAAGAAAATTTCTCTGAAATTGTTAATTTCAGAGAAATTTTCTTGTTTTCTTTCTTATTCAATTTATTTGTATCAAGTTCATAGTTATTCATAGTGATTTTCAGAGGATAGCTGCGGTCGTAGGCCACCTACCCTAACAAAACAATACATTCTAACAATAGTAAGCGATCACAAGCTCTAAGGCCTGTAGGTCTACTACGAAAAACGACACATGTTGGATTGCACGTTTTTCGATGAAAATTACAGAAGTTCTTTCGGATCCGACGACCGACGTTCGAATTTATAGTATCCCTGGATCTCGAGGCTTATTTTTTTAGATGAAAAATTAATATTAAATATTAATTTCAAATAGAAAAAAATAGTATTAAATAATTTTAAGCTATTGTAATGGATCATAATAAAAAAAAACTAGCCCGAGGTTCTTGCCTTTCCTCCTTGTGTGCTGGTCGCGATTCCTAACGGCAGTAGATTTGACTTTTCAAAGTGACCCTAAAAAATCTTGAACTGAATAAATATATTTTAAGATTATATTAAGACTTTGACTTTGGGCAAGAATGAGGTCTACTATAGAGCGAGTCACCCCAGATAATGCTTCGTTCAGCAGTGGGCTTATATGGACTGAAATGATAGCTATGAACTTAAAACCTTGTCGCAAGTGTAACTTATATGAAAGGATTTCAGGAAAATTTATTGAAAAACTTTTCTGAGCTTTCACTATTAATAGAAACATTAGTATAATTTTCTTGCACTATAATTATCTCTTTGGAATTGAGCTGAACAGTTTATGTGTCCTCAAAAAAAGATTAGAAATAAAACTTGGCACCATCTTGTTCCCGCCTAGTTTAGTCAAAGGCGACAGACGCGATCTAGTCACTAGGCAATGTCAATGACCGATTCGTAATAGCCCGCTCCATGTTTAGTAAACCACATGACACGACTTGAATTTACAATGCCGTAAATGATTTAAACTAAGGTTTACTTTCAATACTATGTAAGCTTCGGCGACGCAAAACGTAAACTGTAAGAAATAGTAGACCATACAAGCGTGCAACCAGATTGCTCAACAAAAGAGCCTTTTGTTTTTGGGCATGCATTTTGTTTAGACTTAACATAAAAAATTGTAGCCAGAAAAAAATATTTTTACTTTTTTGACAGCCAGCATTATCGTAACACAATACCGGATATTCGCTAAATAAATTGATAAAACAAAAACGTGAGTGGAAGGTATCTAATTTCTAATACGCATTACCTATTTACTATTTTTTTATGATTGTACAGAAAATAATGCGTAATGGAAATATGGCGCCGATGTTTTATGATGTGAGCTGTTTAATTACCGAGTAAATATGAAAATATACAACATACCTTTACATCTGGTAAAGATATTCATCTCACCTGATTTTCAAGCTATGATAAGGCCGAAGGTGGAAGCGCAATTCAGCCGGAATCCTCAACAAACTGAGGAACTGGCTATCTTTTAAATGTCGGAACACGACATTTTAAAGATTATGGCGACAGAATTAGTTAAGAGGAAACAAACGAGCAGTTTTGGATATTGGATTTAACTTACTAACTTTTACCTCTTTATAATATGAGTAGACTTAGCGTTTTATGATAATCATTGTTTGATTTTTAATAGGATTAACTTCAAGCCAGCAAGAATAACCGAAGGTATAGTTACCTAATACCGCTCTCTCATACATATTTTTTACCATCACTTTCACAATACATTTTGAAAGAATAGGAAAGAAATATATATCAGATAGAATCTAGGTTTAAGGCGCTTTTCTTTTTCTAAAAACACAATATACGAAAAATCTCATTTAATCATCAAAATTAAATAACATTCTACGTTCCGTATAATATTTAGACAACCTATAGATTACAAGAACATGGTCACGTTTCCGACCGCACGCCATCTTTGCAATGTAATCTCAATCACCGTACAAGTAGGTAGCGATTGTCAATTACGTTTCAGTTTACTTAAAATACATACAAACTGCATAGAAAATGCACACTTTGCATTATGGAAATTTCCGCGCAATACTGTTGTATACACAGTTGTGACTCAATACATTTTATACTGGACACGAAACCCTTTACGTCTGCAATAAACGCAGCCACGAGACAGATCTGGGACGCTACCGCCGACGGCGAAGCCGATCTCCATTGATGGCTTTAAATTAGCTTCATGAGAACTAGAAACGATTTTTACCGTCAAATGTACTGAACGGATAGGTTTCATAACATGTGTACACTTTTGAGATGGGAAACGCCATTTCGGATATGACACATACCTAAATCGGTAAAAATCGTTTCTAGTTCTCATGGAGCTAATTTAAAGCCATCAATGGAGATCGGCTTCGCCGTCGGCGGTAGCGTCCCTGGGGCCTAAGGGCCTAACCACAACGTCTTACAGTATTCTCGTTTTGATATTACATAACTTTTGTCTCGTTTTTTCTACACTGAATAGATAGTGACAAAAGTAATCTCAAACCAAGAATGCTATAAGAGGTCGTGATACCTCCTGATCAGCACTAGCCGCAAAGGCTTGGAGATTAGGTGTTTTGCTTACCTCAGTAGAGTAAAAGTCTTCGGCGCCATTGGCCGCGGATACGCAATGCACGATGTGGTTGTACCTATTGTCGCGCAACTCTACGCTGTTCCAGTTGTTAGCCGCCAGCATAACTTCCCATTTGTCTTGAGATATAACTGCAACGGAGAATTTACTTGTCAATTTACTAAAGCAAATAAATGTATATCGTATAATGTATAACGTACTCTATTATTAGTATATGATATCTTCTTCAGCCTACTTTTACCCCTACATCTATCTACACTCATATTTAACAGTAATTTCATGGCTTTCATACCTCTTCATTACATGACAACCTTTTACTTCTCAACCTATCTGTCACTGGCGAAACTTTCACGCTTCTAATGTTCTCATTTTTATCTTATCCATTCGTGATACTCCATATATCCACCGCGTGCACTTTCCTTTCATCAGTGACTTCGTAGCCCCAGGACTCAAGATAGGTGGTTTGTAATGTTTTTAAATGTTAATGTTTAACTTTTTTATACCTAATAAAACATTTTCTTCATTTTCAGAGTAGTGCCTCTAATACTGGTATCTTTGGTTGTAAAACAAATCCAATATTAATGAAAACCCTACGTCTTTTTGGCAATAACCGCCAAGATGATCATGAGCATAATATGGTCATATAATGAGTGTGGATTGATATAGGGCCAGGGGTAAGCCCCTGGCCCTATATCAATCCAGAGATGAGATACCTCAGAGATGACAGAGGAAAGTTGAGGAAGAGTCATGATGTGCCGACCCCACCTAGTGTCGGAAATTGGGCAGGTAGATGAGGTTAATGAGCTTCGTAGCTTCGACTATCTTTTATTATTTTGTGTCTATCAGATCAAGTATCTAATTGCAGATTACAATTACAAATATAATCATCTACTATGCTCAGTAATAGGTGCATACGCACGAACAATCAATAAAAGTAGTCGGTGCTACAATCGATAGACAGATTTTATCGTTGATAAATCCTCTTCATAATACACCTATGAATATTTCAGGGCCATTATCAAGGCTTCAGGGCCTCTCGGTCACTGCTAAAATTGGTATCAAAAGGGTTAAAAAGGCTTTAGATTCTAATCTAAAAGGTAATTAACCATCCAGCCAGCCAGCGGTGTTAATTGTCTATTGCCTGGAAAAAGGTCGAAACGAGATTACCGATAATTGTCGAGTAGGGAAGTACATAGGCATAATTGGACATTTCAAAATGATCCTAAAAAATCTTGCTGAATAAAAAATGTTGGCTTTGAGCTGAAGGCTACTTTAGATAAGATATACCACGCGGGCGAATCCGCGTGCTAAAGCTGACGGGGCGGGGAGACCATTGCCCAGCAGTGGGGACATAAAAGGTTAAAAAAAAAGCTGGTAAGGTATGAAACTCCTGGCCCTCGTTCGTTTTTCGCACCAATACAATCTCGGAGTCTTCAAGTCCAGAGTGAATAATAATAAGTTCCTTTTAAACATGCGTGCTCAATCTTAGGCCACATCTTTATTTGTTTTTCAAGTAAGCTGGTAGTGGAAAATGTTTGGTTATCATCAAAAAAAAAGTAATATTTACATAGACCGGAAGTGGTTCTCGTGACTGAAAACGTGACAAGCAGTAACCAACAGTTCTGCTATTAAATTGGAATCCATTCGTTTCCCATAAAACGTTTATAGTATTTTCTGTAGTCTGTAACGGAATGATACGAGTAAAATGTATGTTCTGACGTAGCAATGTTTGATAATAAAGATTGATGCGAAGGTTTAATGTTATATCTGACAGATAGTAATATTCATTGATGGATCGTACGATTGTAAATTATTTTTGTCCAGTATTTTAGATAGCCAGATTGTGAGGTAAACACTCCGATTCATAATTTTACCACTTATATTTTTAGATCGTATAAGTATACATAAAAAAAGTATAGTAAATACGTTGGGTGCTGTACTGGGACCAGCTATCTCAGCACCCAACCTTAAGAAGGTATACTATACCTAACCTACACATGCATTTGTATCTATGGTCGTATGTACAATAATCATTGTGATTAAATCGGAGTGTGAGTCACTGCTATTACAAATTGAATTACATTATTGAATTTTATAAATACGGAATTACGATTCTATGTTAAGTTCTGATAAAATGAAACTGTTTATTGAACGAATACGTGCTGTTGGCATTACCTAGTAATCCAAGCTTGCGTAACATATAAATCAGACACCAATGTCGCTGTTCAGTGGAAATAAAGTAATTTTTTTTTTATTAGAATATGATGGGTTCTGGACGTAGCATATGTATAGCACTACGATGTCTACAATGGAATAAGCTTTCCCAGAGGGCTACGGCTCTTACACCGGCTGATCACAACCGTTTGGCGCCGGACGATGGATGGTCGCAGGCCAGGTTGACCTTTATAAGCCCTACCAACTAGTGTTGTAATCATTCAGCCGTAACTACTACCAAAAGACAGCTATTCCATTGCCCAGGCATAATCACTTCCTGGTTAAAAACTTTAACAGAAAAAAGTGTCAAGTGTTGTTTCTTATAGCGGAGATCAACACTTCCTTCAGGATACATTTGTCTCGATTCAGACTACAATCGATCGACTACACCTCACATGTTAAAATCCATTAAGCAATTTAGGCTGCAGAGCGTGCCAATGTATAATATACGAGTACATACAAACAAACATACATGATTATAATTGCCCTCATTGAGGCAGTCGGTACATTTTTCCAATTCTCGGCTCACATTGTAGTCCAGGGTCGATAATTTTTAAAACCAAAAAAAATCATAGTAGGATGAAACCCATTAGAAAAGGAGGGAATTATTATAAAAATGAAAGGAAAAATAATTTACGGGCGATCTGAGGTCGGGAAGGGGATGGGGGTGAGTTTTTAAGGGTAAAAAACGGTTTTTCCCGATTTCCGTCAAAACTAAAAGTCCTATCGAAAAAAGTCAAATGGCAAAGTTGTAGATAATGAAAAGATCTAAAACTTTTTTATTAACACTTTTTTCACATAACCTCAAAATTTATGTGAAAAATTCAAAAAACCAAGTTTTTGGTTTTTTATTTTTATCTCTTACAAAAGATTTTTTTTTTAACGAAATTTTGTGAAAACTTACCTTTTTATGTCCCAAATACGCTGTAATTTATTTGATTAAAAATATTTATTTTTTCACCTTATTTTGAATTAATATCGAAAAAACACCCTAATTTTCAATCGAAAATTCACCCGTCAAAATATCAGCTTTTTTCAAAAAGTTGGTATGGTTTCTGTTCGTTGAAATCTCTACTTTTCGATGGTGAAAAAAAAAATATGTTACTATGGTAAATCTTCTCAGAAAATGCAAAAATTAAAAAAAAACTTGATTTCGAATTTTTTTTTTAAATTATTTTAAATAATTTTGAGCTATTTATTAAAATTTACACTTTAATTACTCGAAAAACGTTAGATTTCATGTGACGTTGATAGCAAAAAATTGCAAATAAAAATATACTACTATAATCAAGAAACAAATAAGTTAATTAAATTAATATTTAATAAGACATCTATAATATTTGGAGAAAGTTACATTTTTTACATACATTTATACAGATACATTTTTTATAGATTTATAATATATTATTCATACATTTTGACATTTATTTCTTTAATATATTTTTTTTCATGAGAGTTTATTCACGATTAAATAGGGAAGACATTATTAATTCGATTTTGTCTTTTCAGATTATCAGTATGGATGAATCTGTTTGTATCATTTGCAATAAGGCAGATGATAAGCAAGTGTATGTATTGTTTTTGAATATACTGTAATATATTATCTCTTGTATCGTTGCTTTGAAGACATGGTTTTTTTTCTTTTGAGATATTACCGAAAAATCCACCACAGATAAAGCAATGAGATTCAAAATTAAATCCAAGAGCATCTTTAATTACTTCTTTTCCTTCCTTTGCTTTTTTTTGTCTTAAACTACAAAATGTAGCTATTGCGGTCTCGTCATTATATTGACTTTGACAACTTCGATGAATAAAAGCTGATGTTAAAGTCTCAAATTTTTTGTTTTTATTGTCGATTCTTTTCTTGCTGGATACCACTAAACGATTCAAAGCTGCTTTTTTTATTGCATACACTTGCTTATCATCTGCCTTATTGCAAATGATACAAACAGATTCATCCATACTGATAATCTGAATAAACAAAATCGAATTAATAATGTCTTCCATATTTAATCGTGAATAAACTCTCATGAAAAAAAAAATATTAAAGAAATAAATGTCAAAATGTATGAATAATATATTATAAATCTATAAAAAATGTATCTGTATAAATGTATGTAAAAAATGTAACTTTCTCCAAATATTGTAGATGTCTTATTAAATATTAATTTAATTAACTTATTTGTTTCTTGATTATAGTAGTATATTTTTATTTGCAATTTTTTTTCTATCAGCGTCACATGAAATCTAACGTTTTTCGAGTAATTAAAGTGTAAATTTTAATAAATAGCTCAAAATTATTTAAAATAATTAAAAAAAAAAATAGAATTCAAGTTTTTTTTTAATTTTTGCATTTTCTGAGAAGATTTACCATAGTAACATATTTTTTTTTTCACCATCGAAAAGTAGAGATTTCAACGAACAGAAACCATACCAACTTTTTGAAAAAAGCTGATATTTTGACGGGTGAATTTTCGATTGAAAATTAGGGTGTTTTTTCGATATTAATTCAAAATAAGGTGAAAAAATAAATATTTTTAATCAAATAAATTACAGCGTATTTGGGACATAAAAAGGTAAGTTTTCACAAAATTTCGTCAAAAAAAAAATCTTTTGTAAGAGATAAAAATAAAAAACCAAAAACTTGGTTTTTTGAATTTTTCACATAAATTTTGAGGTTATGTGAAAAAAGTGTTAATAGAAAAGTTTTAGATCTTTTCATTATCTACAACTTTGCCATTTGACTTTTTTCGATAGGACTTTTAGTTTTGACGGAAATCGGGAAAAACCGTTTTTTACCCTTAAAAACTCACCCCCATCCCCTTCCCGACCTCAGATCGCCCGTAAATTATTTTTCCTTTCATTTTTATAATAATTCCATCCTTTTCTAATGGGTTTCATCCTACTATAATTTTCTTTCACTTTTCATTATTTTTAAAGGCTTCTACCCTGGTCTATTGTCTAGTGCTATAGTTACTACAGCATAGAACAGAAGTAATAGTTACGGCAAAGTAAACTCACATGCACTGGCGTCCATCGCTCCTCTATCACAAATAATCAGGCAATTCCTCTGGCAAGTCCTCCCGAGCTCGAAGAAGGTGTTCTCAATCTGGATCATGGTCTTCAGCAGGTTCTCCTGGAACTTCACGGCTGTAACAATGGAAACGGTGATGAGCATTGATTGTAGAAGCGAACATTCTTTTGCTTTTGGGATAACGATAGTCATAAAAATCCGCCATCTTACATTGGAAGTCAAATATGACACCTGATAGGCATTCGCGCTTATCAGATGTCGTGTTTAAAATTTTAATAAAACTTCTTATAATGATGCTAGTTTATACAGTAAGTTTTACGTATTTGTACAATCAATTGTAGCGGAATGGAACAACCTTATTATATCATTATTTGAAGATGTATTTTGAACGACATGGGGGGCGGGATGTTTCATAGGTTACATATCACGACTAGGACCGCGGTTTCCGCTATTATTTTATATAGTAGGGATTTAGCTTGAGTCACAGACAGTTTTGTAGGCTTGCGTTTTATTGTATTATACAACCTAACTACTGATGCTTATTTAAATTTTCGGCAAAATATATTATTCATGGTATAACACAGGTTTTTTATCTACCTATTGTTATGGTATACCAAATAATCTTATCTTATGGGTTACTTGTTATCACGGCTAGAACTGCAGTTTCCGCAAATATTTTATCTTGTAGGGTGTTAGTGTGAGTCACACTAACACAGATTTGTTTTTATTGCGTTGTATTGTTTTACACAACCTTATTAGTGATACTATAACTAATGTTAAGGGAATATTTACCATGATTTGTTGGATCCCGTTAATTTGAGTTAGTATTCATAACCATGACAGTTTCAAAAGATCTCACTACCTACTTATTTAAAGTATTGGCAAAATATATTATTTAGGGCATAACACAGGTTATTTATTTACCTATTGTGTTGGCAAATAATCTTATCTTATTTAGAGTACTTTATGATCATTGCAAAGTAAATAGTTATCAAGTGCTATCAAGTGTGCAGAGGATGTGAAGACTGAATTTATGGACTCAAATATTTGGAATCGATACAGGAGCGGAAACACGTTCTATTCTAGTGAAGATAATTATATATTTGGCCAGTCAATACAATAAGATGACTGAAATAAGTAAATTTCCTAAGGTGTGTGATTGTTAATGAAGTATTACATGACGTCATACCACTACATATTTGCTTGCAGGTCTACGATTCCACAACGCTTTATGCATGTAACATACATGCATATTGAAAACGTAGCATAATCGACACAGGGAATTACTGTATCAGGGATTTCCCCTACTGAATCTGTAGATTGCAGCACAAAGTCCAATAATATAAAATAAGAAGTTAACCCTGTTTGTTAGTTGTTTATTAGAATTTAGAACTAGGTACTTGTTAAAATATTTGAAATATTTGAACAAGTACCTACTTAGTTCTAATTAAAATTTTGTATAGCTCTGGCAGTATTTGTGCTCTATTTTTGTGTTTAAGCTTCGTTGCTATAGTATAAGCCGTTTTCGAGTACGGTCATGTGTACGCTACCTTGATCGTTATGCTGGCGTACTCACTAAGAATGGTCATTATTTCTTAAACCAATGAGGCAATATTTATTTTATTTTTGCACTAATTATGCTCTATTTACGCAGAGTTTTTTAGGCTTAACCACGAACGTGAATTCGATTATGTGTACGCTACCATAACAGACACCTTACGTTACCCTTTTTGTTAATGTAGGTATCGCGCGGGCAAAGACAAAGGCAAAGGCTAGTGACGTGTATGACCTGATCTATAGCGTACACTTGCAACTTATAGCAATTATTTAGAAAATTATATTTCACTTGTGAACTACGGACTTCGATCAAGTCAATGGGAATTTCCAAAAATATTTTCTTAGATCACCCACAAAAGGAAGCTGCCTTGAAATGTACCTACCTATCTACATTACTGTTATAAATGCTGATTGCTTTACAACAGCGAGAGCTTACGACGGTGGCCGGATCAATTAGTTTATATTTGGAGTTCAACAACCCCAAGCTGATCTGATTATTAATATTAATCGTTTTCTATGGGTATTCGTGAATATCTATATGCGCAAATTCGTGCATCTATCTTATAGATACGTTAGGTTAAAATTAGGGGATTACATCCGTTTGTATGACGGGGAAGTGCTTGGCTTATAACAGGTGTTGAGTTACAATAAGGCCGAAGTTGGAAGTGCACTATACCCGGAATCCTCAACAGACTGAGGAACTGTCTTACCTCTAAAATGCCGGAACACAGCAATTTAGAATTATTGTTATGGCGGCAGACTTAGGTAAGGTGGTGGTAGCCTAGCCAGACGGACTTAAAACAAGTCCTACCACCAACCAATTCTAGAAATCTAGAAATGCTTTACAAAAAATACCATGTTTCTTGGCATGATTGCACAATTGCATTCAGTCAGCCGTATGTCATCTACTCTAGCGTATGTTTAAAAAGCAATCAATTCTAATAGGCTTCTGATATGTATAAAACTCGTGCATAATAATTGATTCGAGGTCGTGTGTCGTATCAACATCAATGCACATACCAGCGGACACAGATTCTTGAAATAGCTTCATCTGGTTTAATTATACTGGTAACACGTTGATTCACTATCAAACAAAGGCTTAACACACATCATGCTATCATTCGCAGACTCCAGTTTTTTTTAGATTGGGGTCAACTCTTGACCTTGAAACATGCAAGGGTATCGGCAAGAATGAGGACTAGTTTATCTATTTATCAATATATAGCACTAGCAAAGGTATGGGACTTCGTTTTCGAACCCGTCATTCAGCGGTAATTTCCCTCGTGGAATTGTACTTTCTTTTTACACCTGTGCAATACCTACAATAGATTTAAACGTATCCAAACATCACTGTTTCACAGATATTGGCATGTTCATAAATAATTGATCATTTACTTTATTTAGAGAAGTAAAGGTGTGACTTCACAGCAAAACCGCGCTGCGCCGCCGTTTATTTGCTTTGGCTTTTCCTTGTTCTAAAATAAGGTCGGAGGCTTCGTGTGCTAATCAATAAACGTATATTTACTATCATTAATTATGTCCTACACCACAAAAGCTACCCCGACTATTTGAATTTGTGGATTACTTCAGGACCCTTATTTAGCTATGCATGTATTGTCAAACAGTATTTTATTATTTTGATAGATAATGGCACTGCCGAAAGAGGCTGTTTGCATCGCAAAGCCGCGCCTCGGCCCATCGACTTTCCGCAACCTTCACGAGGTCGTCAGTCCACTGAGCTGATCGACCGTCAACAGTTCAAGGCCAGTCAATGCTAAATCGTTTCACATTTCCTGATTCTCCAGCACAAATATCTTTATGTCGAGTTAGAGTGACGCTGTTCATAATGTATCACCATTTACTAGCTTGGGCTAGTTTACCTATATGTAGGAAAATCCTAAGTAATCCTAATCCTAATACTTGTGTTGAGTAACTGGAAAGGAAATGCATGGCTAGATGATTATTTTGGTTTATTAAGGGTTCGTTAACGTTGTGAGATGAGCCCGATACTGTTCCATAGCTGAGAAACCAACCTATCTTCAACTAGCGAGAGTAGTTGGGTCATGCACAACAGATCCACGCGCGGAGGTTCGTTTTGAGGAGTATTGTAGTCGTAGTTAACGTGCAAAGTTCACCAATAAAACATCGATTCAGTCTATTTTAAAGGAAGCCAAGCACCAAGGCTTTACTTTGCAGTACGATGCGCAAAGCCGATTCAATTAAAATATTAATTTGTATCAGTCGTTCGTATTTCCCCACGGTTCAGCCGATAGCCGGATCAAAAGAGATTAGTAAATCGACGAAATAGTTCTAGGCTCGGTCGAACATTTATGGAAAAGGTAGAGTAAATTTTGATGAAGCAAGGTCTGCTTATTAATGGCCCCAAAGAAGAAGTTAATAAATATGAAGCATAATCTTTGTAATATTCTACAAAACAGTAGGTACCTAAGACGTAGTGGGCTAACTGCCAATTTTGTGAAAACTTGTGACTTGTGAAAAAAGCCAATCAGGTAGCGGAAACAATTTTTTTTTTGAAAAAAAATCACAGTACAACAGTGACAACATTTTTGCCATGTTTCAATTGACTGTAGACCGGTATCTATTGTTATTGTGTAATCAGGTTTAGGCATTCTACGATATCAAATTATCAGTTGGATACTGTGGTCGGTAGACGACTGGTCAACCAACCTAGATACCGGTAGCAAGATGAGGTTGAAAAGGATCTGCGCCCTTCAAGATCCGGATTGTCAAGAGGCGGCGAAAGACAAGAGACCAGAGGCTTTCTATTGTGTCAGTGGCCATGATAGTGAACGACTGAAGTAATCATTCAAGCCAACATGGTTACACCAGTCATCATCATTACCTTCCTGCCCATTATCCCACACTAGGTGAGGTTGGCACAACAATATTAAGTACATACCCATATCAATCACCATAATCGTAGCCGATATAGGCAGGGAAGAAAGCAAGGAGCAACACTAATTTAGCAGAGGTAGCTTTGTGTTGTGATATGTGCACTGTACGGAAAGTAAATCAGGTAAACTCGTGCACCGTTGTCGTACAGAAGGTTGACATTTGTCGTGAAATATAATACTTGCCACAGCAACCAGTACCAGAAAAACAGTATTGAAACGAAAACAAATCAACGAGACTGACTGACATGACAGCAAGTGGTCATGGACCAAAGCCAGACTTCACGAATCACGATTGACAGGTTTATTCTCAGTTTCTAGACCCCAAAGGATATTAACAGAATTGTTCTTCACCACTGGAAACTTTTAAAGTATTTATAGTACCTATATTAGATTTAGTTAGATACATGTCTAGATAATAGAACAGACAGATGCAGGATGAAGACTATACGATATTTACTTTTATAACGGCGATAACGGTAAATGGAGATCGAATGACTAACACACGGCATACGAGTCAAAAAGACCCACCAGTCACTTGAGTCATTTGGAATTATAGAACAGTACAGAATATCGCAATGAGGCTGTTTAGACAAGATAGAATTTCAGCAGAGCGAAATAAGAGCCGTGAAACGGTTTTAGTCCAGTCAAGCACGATGACGTGTGATCGAAGGATATCGCCAGCGTGCGGCATACAAATTATCACAGCACAAACACAAATCACTGTTAATGACCGCGACACACAAATCTAGACATGCGATGGCACCGTGCTCTGCCAAAATGTGATGATAATTTCATAAGTATGAATGGTCGAAAGATCAGCGAGACACAAAATAAAGTAAACAATGGCGTTGTTCCACAAAGATATATTCGTTTTAACAATATTGGAAATTGCTATCTTTTATTTTTTTCTTATGTATGCATACCAAAATACATCCCAATTGCATTACGATCTAGCCAAGTGGTAGGCTAATGAGTAATTCAAAACTGACCTCGATTTATACTTCGAGTTATAACTAAGAATGTGTCCAATAGCACTTTTATTACTGTCTCTATCTAAGGTTATTCACTTTGTTCATGTGTTTTATAAGTAGCACACACACTACATTATTATATTATTAACATTACACTAACTCAAAAGGTTTAGTTCTTTTGAGGCTTTACACTATGTCCGTGTTGTCGATGTAATCATGAGCAACTTAAATCGGAATTTAAAGCAATATAACTACTTAGAAAAAACTGTTTGATCCCTTTACTATAAACGCCCGAGACTTCACTCCAATCATCCCGTGGGATTTTCTTCGAGTCTTTTCTTAGTGCGCCTCTACACTACAAAAGGATGCTACCCCGAAAAGTACTAGTCTTAAGGCCATGGTTTGGGCTGTGCGTTGATCGTTAGTCTATCAGGCAGTTACATGACGATTTTATATATTTAGATAGTAGGTATGCGCGTAGTGTGTGTATGGCATCTTCAGACCTTTAAGGATTCCGGGTGAAGTGCGCTTCCACCTTTGGCCTTATCATAACTTGCAAACTAGGTGAGATAAAGGGGCTTCCCCGTCGTACAATAAGATAAAAAGTTACAGGCATACACATAGTTAAGTTTTCATGGACGATTATTTCGACCATTGTCACTTAGTTGACCACAAGAAGTAATTTTATTAATCTGTTAAAAACTATCTTGTCCAAGTCTCGAGGAGAGCTTGCGGCAGACCGATAGTAAAAGCGATTATAAATATAATCAAGCTAATCATTATTTTCTCCGATATTTTCGCGGCATTTGTCCAACATTTACTATATGAACGAAGTAAATCTTTTTTACGACAACACATGAAGCTTCCGAGAATAAAGCGATTTATGATTATTACAGCTTATAATTGCCAAGAAAAATCTGTATTCATGATAACAACGATTTTTTCAAGCTCTGCCGGCAGCACACCGATCTCTATTTACATAACAAGCAGCGTATTTTTAAAATTGTCAAATGAGATTCTGCGAGGTTGTCATTACTTGAGCATGACGACAATACAAAAATTTTAAGAGGTAGCAACTGATGTACTCGGTTCCGAGTTCTGACTACAGGAAAGATAATAAAACAAGCTGACAGATTACATTATATATATTATATACAAAGAGCAATGTAAGTCCAATGCTCCAAGGTACAATTGATTGTTAACATTTTTGCTTACACGCCAGCCTGATTCGCTTGTATTTTTGCTTGGCATGTGTCACATTGTAGGTTTTGTAAATATATGGTATATATAAAGAGAGAAGAGAAGAAATTTCGAGAAAGAAGAGACTTCGCTTTTAGTGATATGGCAGTTTAAGTAGTTTAACCTAGTTTAAGTTTTGTTATTTGCTTGATTTGATTCATGATGTAAGTACGATAAAGAGTTAATCTATCCACAAATATAGTTTTTTTTAACATTTTGCCTATAAATCTGAGAATTCACAAAAATATTTTTGTATATAGGTACCCTTAACAGATGATCAAGTATAATACCATTTTTTTAACTTCTAATATGTGCACGGGGTACGGGGTATATATTATAGGTGTGTTCTACCTCCTAGTGATTTCTACCTAGTGATTTCCCCATGAAACGGAATAGCTGAGTTTTGCTAGCGTTTTATAACCGCCTCTGTGGTCTAGTGGTTCAACCCACCGATTTCAGATCAAGAGGTTCCGGGTACAATCCCCTAGCCCAGGGGGAGTGCAATGTTGGACTTTGTTTGTTTGGTGGTAGGACTTTGGTTGGGTCCGCCTGGCTAATTAACCACCATTTTACCTAATTCTGTCGCCATAACAGCAATTCTAAAATGGTTGTGTTCCGGCATTTAGAGGTAAGATAGCCAGTTCCCCAGTTTGTTGCTTCCCCGTCGTACGATAAAAAAAGCGGTTCCGACTGAATGATCACAGCACTGGTTGTAGGACCTGTAAAGGTTCATCTGCCGAAGTCCGGCCCCAAGCAGTATTTCGTGTTACGTCGGAGAGCTAGTCTGGGATAACTCGCTCCAACGCAACGTAGACCTCATCCTGGCTTTGTTATAGAGCTAAACAAGTCTAAAGGTAAAAAAAGTTTAAATCAAATTACCTACGCCAACTAAAACCTAAAATATTTCCTAAATATATCTTTAAAACATACGGAAGGAGACAGAACCGATCGATTAAAAGCTCTATCATCTTGCAGTTCAGGGCCAAACATTTTGATAAAATATATACACCTATTATAATTGTAGGTAGTTATGTAACCACAGTTTACTTACGCTTAAAGTCTCATCAAATTTTTGGAACGAGTAGCTAAGAGTTATATTTTACGAAACAGATAATAATATTCATAATTTATAATAGTATGTAAAGACACAACAATAACATAATATCTGTGTAATAATACGATTTTTACAAGGTATCGGGTCGTTAAACTTCAATAAAGATTAAGCGATGAATAAAAAATTCTTTACACAAGATTATATGAAGATTCACGCAGGAGATTTAGGGTATACGGAGTACAGACTTTGTTTTGTTTGAAATCGTAAATGTTTATTAATTTGTTACACATACGAAGCTCTTGATAACTGTGATAAGAAATGCTATTAATACTAAGTATATCCATGATAAATTAATTTTATTTGTTTACGTATTCGGATCGAATAGCAATAAGTTTTATAAGTAATTCATTTAGTTTGGTTTTACCTTCTACTATTATATATTCCGTGGTAATACATTGATTCGGTGAGTATCTTGAGATTATAACTCGTGCATATTATTCAGCTGATGAGGTACACAATATACAGAACCGAAAATGACAGGTAAAGCTAAAAATAAAAGGTATGTATTTCTAAGCGATTTCACTGTGATATCGATTAGGATCACTGAATAATTGGATTGAAAGGTCATCGGCTGGCTGTGTCATTCACGGCAAGGTCGCGAAAACAAATTATTTGTTGGGTGGAGCAATGACATTACCATGGTACTGTTCTACTTTCTCTATGAAACTTTAGCAATGAGAATATAACACATTATTATAATTGAGTTGAATTGCATATAAAAATAAAATTATGATATGTTAATTTAAAATGGAAGACGCGAGATGGCCCGTAAGATCAATTAATTATAATTATTCAAAATGATAACAACAAAACAATACCACCTTACCTACGCCAGTTATTAGAAATGATTCGAGCGAACACTAATATGAATGTTAAAATAACAGAGGACACAATTAAAACTATCAAGAATCCAGTTGAAACTAGACAACTTATAATACTATCATCCACACGCTGTGTTATGGGTGAAAAGTTCGCAAAGGTCTTATCAGAAACTAAACATACGCTACATATCTACCAATGTGTAAATGACACACATAAACAATATCTTAGGTAGATTGAAAGTAAAAAATATACTTGTCATATTTTCATTCTTTCGGAGTACTAGACTATAAACCTACTCAAACAGATCGTATATTGGTGTTTCTCATATCGAAATAGAGGTAAGTGAAACCCAAAATCGATTTTGGGTTTCACTAGTTCACCTCGACATGATAAACAACATAATAAAAAGAAACAACTGTATGTAAAACTACCGATTGGTACAAGCGATGGGTAAGGTAAGGTACTTACAATACTGAAACATGTAATGCTATGAACGGGTACCTACAATAAAGTAAAGGCAATTTATTATATCGTATATATCATATGTCATATATCGTATTATATATATATTTGTACCAACGTGTGGTGTTTGGCCTTAATTTCATCTGTTTTTTTAAGTTATGATAAGGCCGAAGCGCACTGCACCCGGAACCCTCACCAAACTGAGGAACTGGCTATCTTACCTCCAAATGTCGGAACACAACAATTTAAGAAATGTCTGGTTGCCTGGTTCCACGCAACAAAATATACAATCTAGGTTTGCTTGAACCCTTGAATTTTACGTCTTGTAAACAATATTTGGCAAGCATCTTTTCAGGCGTTTTGTTTTAAGATACGGGTAATTAACTATTTTGATCGCATCATATACATTACAGATAGGGATGGTGAGGCATTTCTGACTGCTAATACCAATGTCAAAATTTCAAAATAGATTAAACATATATGGTTTTTAAACAGCAACGACAAAGAGACATGAAAGGTTTTAAAAACAACAGTCAGTTCCATTGGGGGAAGTTTATTTCGGAATCGCGTGCTTTGTTTATTATATCGTGTACAGTTCAAATGAACATTATTCATCGTCATCGTAAGACAAATTAGAGCAAAGACGTTGATAAATCGACAGTTATAAAGTTTGAAATGACATCTATAAACTGTGTAACGACAGACGAAAGCGAAATAATTTAGCTATCTGCATGGTACGGAAATGACAAAAACGTTATATGTTTGTAAAGAGTCAAATAAACATGTATCACATGGCATTAAAAGTGAAATCATCAAGCTTGGCAATGTATATGAATGGACGTTGACCATCGCGCCTCCTCTGACGTCAAGAATCACACACACATGCCCCAAATATCTCGCGTTAGAAGACATCGGAAAACAATCAGAAACTAAACGACCTAATGTCTGATATTATATAAAGACAACAGGTTGACTAGATTCCGGAGAGAAGAGCTCATTATAAAAATAGAGTTACAGTTTAGTCAGGCGTTATGGTAAAACATTGTTACTGGCAAATTACCAAACAAAATAAACCTAAGTAGCACGAGATAATCTAAAAACCGCGGATGTGGCCAACACTTCAAGAGTTGTTGCTGTTTGTGGACTTTAAACATACATTTCAGATGTGTGATCTGACCCACGCATATAAGAATGAGTACCTATTTGATGTTTGACGCCATGTTGTGGCTGGTCAGAGGTGTCATTTAGCATACAAAAACAATAGAAAACAAGTGACTCCGATTAATGAAACAGAACTCCTATCAGCGGATGTCTAGCGAAGTAGCACCCCTAATGATAATGGCCAATGATCCGATAGGAAGCACCTACCAAATTAACGATGTTGTTTAGCAAAAACAATTGTTGAAGAGAGTAACATGACACTCACCACCATCGCTCTGAGTCGATAGCGCCAAAGCAGCTGCAATGCATCGTTTGCATTCCATTTGACATAAATCTCCTGCAACACTTATCGGCGAATCTGCTATAATAGACTAGATTTTATCGGGCCTAGATCAAATTAGAATTAAACCTCAATTCTAGCTTTTACCAAACGAGAAACGTGATATGGTACGACATAAGTGCGAAGCTGGTAAAATTGTTCATATACAAAGATAACTGTCAAATAAACGAAATGATCTTCAAACAACCTTTGCTACTTCGGGAGACAAACCCTAGACTCGACGGTAATTTAGTTGATATACGCAAGAGAAAGACATCAATCGCGTCTCACAGAAAACAATAGTAATAACGTCTATTTATACACTTGAATACATTGCGAAATAAAGCTGTTGACATTAAACTTTATTTGCGATGAGACAAGTGAAATTGTTTTATTAACTAAACTAGAACGATTTGCCATTAATATTTACCCTTCATTTAACAAAGGGTGCCTACGGGTCCCATAAGTGAAATCGTTATCAATTCTTGAAGGCTTTATTAAAAACCCATTTTAAACTCGGATTGCCGAGGCCAAGTATCGGGAGCAAGGTTATTCCCCGCTCCAAATACTTCTTGTAATATCTAGGGTACATTGTTATGGCCGAACGTTAGCTTTCCATTGCAATTCAAGTTAATGTCACGTTGTTTCCTTGCAAGGACGCCCCGCCCTGACCTCTAAGGGAATTATGAATGCATGACGTCGTCTACGCCAAAGCTTTTCCAACTTTTATTACGAATCGAAGATATTTGTATGCCTAAATATTCATTAAAAGCGGCAACGAGAAAAGTTTTCGATTGTTGATCAAATAAACCGATAGTGCAAGATAGTTTTAGATTGTAGATGAGATAAACCGATAGAGCAAGATAGTCTCGTGATTTACAAATATTATTGTTATATTTTGTTAAGACGTTTTATGACATTGTTTGCTTTGACGTCAACGCACGTGAATTTCAGAATTTAATGCATTGTCCTCTCTTACATTGGTTTAAGATAAAGTCTTCATACTTACTGATAAAGTGCTATAATCAGACGACAAGATGTTTTACAGAATACAAATAAAATATCCACACAAACTTTGCGTGCAACTTTTATGATGAAAAACGACTGCGTAATAACATGAATTGTATCAGGTTTGTATCGGTTTCAACGGCGCAAAGTTGCATTCAATTTATTTGCTCATAACGTACGGAATTTGTATCGGGTTCTGGTTTTGTTGCTAATACGGTGAGGGGGGTGACAAAAGAAGTCATGGATCTGAGTAATGCGGTTCAAAGGTAATGTGTAGCTACAGTAGCGATAAAAGCACAAATGAGCTAATATAATTGGCTAAGCTAGCATGATTTTAAATCGTTTTAAGTTTCAGAAATTACTATAATAAGAAGGTTTCAAACCTTTTGATTCCAGTAGTTCATTTCTTATTCTTGATTTTATTTATTTTAATTGAAATAAAACATTGCTACATCAAAACATAGCATATATGCTATGTATTATATAATATGTATGTATTTAAAAAAAAAAGGTATTTAAGTATTCTATCCGTAATCTAGTTCACATTTAACAAGCTTTGCTTAGTTTAGTACTAGATGGCGCTGTGAAATTAATGTCCTGTAATATTCATTTATATATGGTAGACATGTTATAATCGCAGTTGAATCGGAAATAGTTTGAGCCTGTAGTTCAATGATCCAAATTTCAAACGCCATCTTGCTTTGATGGGCAAAATAATACATGAAAATCGAACGTCGACGGATCCGAAACGATTTCGGTCATTTTTGTAAGGTAAAACGTTGAAAACGTCGTGTTTCGTTTTCAGTAGTAGGCCACCTGATGCCAGATACTTTACTTAGTTATTTGCGATGTTTATTAGTACAAGTTTGTATGTGATAAGCCGATAATTCAATCTACCTACATTATAATATATGTATAAGTCACATTTCCAGTGCCGCGTTCGTGACCGTGAACGTGCTATTTACGACGATACACGTGGTAGTCGCAGCGCATCGCCCCGAAGCCCCATACCAATCCTATCTCACTCCTTACAAGATTATAAAGATAGATGGATGCAAATGTAATAGTGACGAGTCCCTCAGTTTGAATTGCTCGACTCAAGTCTGCGAACTTGGAATAGAATATATTATACTGTTCTACTACTTGTTATTATACTATACTGTTCGGCAAGTAATCATTTGTATGATTATAAACGTTTTTGGATTATTTTACTACGCTTTAACGTACTAGTCCTAGTATTACCTAGTCAATTTAAATATTGAAGAAATACGTTTTGTTGGTTATTATTGACTACATGTTAACCGTAAAAGGTACCAGTACAATCGAATCACTTCTCACCTCATTAATTTCAAGTTACTCTATTTTGAATAGTGTTGCCGATACATTTTGAAACATGGGTTTCACGCATATGTGTATGTTGATGAAACCAGCAATAGTTTTAGCTCTATAGTGGGCCTTCGTCTTTGCCAATAACTGATATCTATTATTATTCTCTTTTAACAACACAACATGTTGTTAAAAGAGAATGTAAGACATAGGTTACAAGAGTAAGATAACGATTTTTTATAACAGTTTTAGCTAGAGAAAGTCTAGGACTTTTATTTTCGACGCGCAGCCGTGCAAAGACCCTGTAATGACGATGTACCCCGGCGCGCGCGAAAGATTACGAAACAAAAATAAACCAGACACGTGACCGGCGCAAAACTACCGAAATAAAACCAGCAACTCGATTCAATCTGATTCCTTGCGTAACAAGATTTCGGTTTTAACATAATTTTCAAGATACAATAGACCAATAAGACAATGTATAGGAACCAGTATTGCCACTTGTCGCTGTCGCCTGCTGCTTCTGCTTGCAGTCGGCTACGGACTTGTAACTTACTCCTAAGGATAAAATCGATACCATGGTATTGATACCCTTTTGCCATGTCAATGAAAGAGATATGAAACAAAAACATTTTCGAATTCGTGATGAAGAAAAAAAGAAGCCCGAGTAGACATTTCTGAGCGACGCAGTTTTTTTTATCTTTAGATGATAATGATCTCTGTGTTTGTTATGAAAGGTTTTTAGAATCAGAAGACGTCATCTTTGTCACTTTCCATACGTCCAAAAACTAATTACCGTTTCGTGTAACCACCTCTTGGCAAGGGGCGGTTCGACCTACCTCACGTGCTCGTGACGTCAACGCGGTCGCGCCCATTTCAGACTATAGGTATACCTACCTATGCATAGTATCTACCTAAGATGTTGATGTTTCGCACTGTTCCTGTTCATCTTTAGAACTAACGCATAATTCTTCATTTTTGCCTGGTATAAAGAGGTTAGTTGAAGCATAAAATTAACATGGACAATTTTGTTCGAGTTGAGCACTTTGTATGTTTGTATTTTTATCATAATGAAGATTCTATTTTTGTAATGACAGACAGACAGCTCGTCGGCTAAGAATATCCGACGACGGTAACAAAGATAATCCTTATTTGAATACCTTGTTGATGCGATTGCCTTGTTTTGAACAATTACATGTACCTAATGTAGGTAAGGTATATTAAGGTTCAGCAAAAAAACAAAAATATCTTATTGTTATAGAATCCTATACTACTTAGAATAGCTATAAATGGCTAAAGTTTGTTTGATTATTTATTCTGTGGTCCAGGTGCTTCTGTTCTGATAACAAATTGATTGCGAAAAGTTACACAATCAAAATACGGTGTTATCAAGGTAATTCAAGGACAATAACATTGTATCGGACTACTCTCACGAACCTTCTCCAAGACTTAATCTTAACCTTTACGCTTGGCAGGCGGGTCGGAGATTGTTGTGTGTAGATAGAGAACGTCATGTACAACATTCAAGCGTAAATAGGATTGGTGCTACTGTTCTCAAGCGACGGCTATGTTCGCTAGTATAGTATATTTTCTGTTTGAAACAGAAAATATTTTAATGACGAAAATTATAAAGGTAGCGAGTCTCTTGAGTGCTGCGCAAGTATAATATCAAATATAGGGAAAGGTGGAAATCAAAGCAAATTTGTGTGAAGCGTAACCAAAGACGTAGATGTTGTTTCCAGTATAAGCAATAACCGAAGGTATAGTAGGTATGAATATATACGTAGCCAACCTACTAGATATCATGTGAATAAGTGTGATATGGAAAACAGCTTTTGAAGAATTCAAACCACTTAAATTCCGTTCAATTCAGTTTCCTCTTAATGAACAATACAGCTTTGCCTTCGTGCAGTTCCTGTTTTATCAATGAGACAATGCCATATTCATCAATAGATAATATTCTCTGAATTTCCCGACGCTATGGGCACATGTTTACATGTATAGGCGCAAGCAAGAAATTTGCACAATAATTATTCAATGTTTTTAAAATATTCGCGAAATCTTAGACATGCTGATAAAATTGACCTACAGTGGTATGACATTTTTGTAGCTATGTACAATTTTCATGGGGAACATTATAGCAGACAGGATGGATTGTTTTCGGAAAAATCTAGCTGAAAAACCACTGTATTCATGACAGTAAACATTTAAGTAGGTTACTAATAATATGATTTATTAGATACTTATTAATTTGATTAAATGGCAGATTTCGTTTACTGACTCCTCAACCAACAGTATTGCAGTAAGTATAATATATAACAACAGTAAGAGTTCTGTCAGTTCAGAAACCAATTAAGAAATTTAATTAGAACCATGTTGAATAAAAATATTAAGACGAGCAAAAGGCTATCATTTAAACGGTGAGCAAATTAAATAGTTATTGGTCAGCTCCAAAATGTAATTTTGTTAACCAAGTGACTAAAAAAGCAAGGTGTTTCTGGGTACAAAAAAAAATAAATCTAACAACCTACTGACATACTCCGCCATATGTTCAAGGAACTTTTTTAGTAGAGTTTTTAGCGGACTATTTAAAATAATTTATACCATTTTGTTCCTTGCCAAAGAAAAATGTGTCAGGTACCCAACCTACATGTAATAAAATTAGGACATTATGGACCACACAATGTTGGCTAGCTATTATAAGGTGTTCAATTTCTATGTAAAACCTCATAATGCCACATACTTAAGTATGAGTATCACATACCTTCATCTGGTGTGAGGTCTGCAAACTTGACACCTCCACTGTAAAAGAAAACAACACATGAACCATCTTGTAAAACAGTGTCTTGTACCCCAAATCATAAAAAAACATTTCCCAATTATCGTAAAAGCATGTAAAATGCCAAAATGTGGTACTAAAATATGATCACAATGCAAAACAAAATACAGAACTTCATAATATACACAGGTTATTTAATACACAAATAATAAGTTCAACATTTAACTTATTGGGGCTTACATAAATTACAATTCAAAGCATGATAAGAAAAACAACAAATCTAAACTATGTGGGTATAAAACAACCTTTAGGTTTATGAATTATAGATAGTCAATCTTGATTTTTGCTATCATTATATATGCATATATTATTACATAATAGGTGTTTCTCATCTGATGGCGAGTTATGATGCAGCCAATGATAGAAACCCCTACATTAAATTATATCAAAGTATTTTTTTTTCATCATGTTGTTGTGTATATTAAAAGGACTGCTTTAATCTTGTAAGCATTGCATCAATTTTTGATCACATCGTACCTTAGCAGGACGCTAGCCGTTTCCGGCACCCGGAACACCTGGAAAAAGATCCAATGTGGAACCACGTCTTTGGGGATCTCCCATAGGAGAAACCATCACAAAATAAACCGTAGACTTGTACGCAAATGTCGAGATCAATTTCATTAACACTTATACTTGGCAATTTGAGCAAATTACTTTTTAACACATTGAAATAGGTTTTTTACTGCAAGTATAGAATGACATTACTTATATTATAAACAAGTAGGCTAAAATATTAGATACAACTCATAAAAAAGGATAAGATCTATTATTATTTTGGAAGTTACTTAGGTTGAATTTTACGAATAGGGCTTGCTACATGCATAAAATGGTGTATGCTCACCTTCCATCCTAAATTCTCGAAGAACGTACTCAGGCGGGATTGCCCGGTAGTTTTACCTCCGCAAGGTCCTGTTGAAATATTCAACACAGAAAATATGAAATTGAGCTTTGATTCCCCACGTGTTACGTATAGAAAATAGCACGAAGGCAATCACTACAAAATTATCACGAAACCTAACCTACGTAAAATAAACTAAACGTCACCTATTTACTGATAGCTAGAAGCCAAGAAAACTAGGTTTTATAGATTTTTCATCATTCAAAGCTAAAAACTGGATTAAATTGACCCTTACCTCCTGTGAGCACCAGCCTGTAGCAGATTTTCTGAGATTGATTAGCCATTCTGTATGATAAAGGCTTATAAATAAATTAAAATAAAATTACACTACGAAGGATACTAAGCACATAATATCATAAAAATGTTAAATTTACAAAAGTGATAAAAAGAGCCATCACAAAAAAGCACTGGCATCGCCCGTCACAGAAGGCAGGCGAGCGAGAAATAAAATGAATCTGATCTGACTGACGTTGACTTGACATGAATGAATGACATGACAATGACATAAAAATATGATCAATCAATCGGGTCGTCTGCAGCTTTTCTTTATACAGGTTGCGGGTGAGTGCCTCTAGCTAGCGCTAATTATACTAGCATCAACTCTTTTTTTCTTTTTCATTGCTTTTTTGGTGCCTTCTCGTTTATGTCGTCCACCTGCACACGGCACCAGTAGCAGGAGTATTATCTGGCATCCCGCAACTGGTTGGCTTTGACTGCGTGTATCAGTTGCAGTCCGAATCGACAAGCATGCAGGGTTTTCGTTTTTGCTAACTTTCAACTAGGTACCAAGCGGGCATCTACTTATACACCATCCAAATTTTAAGTCTGTACACACAGGGACACAGGGGCTTAGCCTTGTCTATATTTATTGTCGTTTAGGCATGTACCACATAATTTAAAATTTTCTTTATTCCCTCCATGAGCCGCCGCGCCATGCTATTCAACGTACCTACAAGTTGTATAATAACCGATAGATGTCGCTATTACAGCAGTGCCAGTGGGCAGTTAACTAATTCGGTCTAGTAATAGGGTGTAAATTTAAATGTCATTTTTTTCATAGACAGTCCTTTATTTCAGCATCTTGTATTAGGTAGTAAATAAGTTCATAGTATACCTATTCACGTCACACCTGAAGCACTTACACTCAACAAGCATTGTTTGGATACAGATTTCGTCAAATTAGATTTCAGGATCAATACAACAACTTGAGAAATACTTGGAGTGGTTGCTCTATTTTCGACAGATTTATCTATCTGTATTACTAGGTATGGTATGTTTTGCCAATATCTGCCCAGGCATCGATTCCGCTTTTCAGTAAATGTTTCTTTTGATATAGGAGATTGTTCAACATCATCTAAAAATATGAAATATAAAACGAAATTATGAGGTTTTGGCAATTAATAATAAATAGGTAGTATCCTGTAGTACCAAAAAAAAACGTGTTTTTTAACAGCCCAAAGAGGTATTTAGTTAAACATAAGCACCACAATAAGTGATTGCAGAAATGGAGTTAGATAGTTCACAGACAAGTCTGCTACCCTTGGCGAGATCCCTTAGTGACATATATGGACTGATTCGCAGGGTTACATTATTAAGTCACAAAATCCATGACCCCACTTTCAGTTAAATTGCAAATTAAATAGTAGGTACCTTCTAAATGAACAATGTCCTGATCCACCCATCTTGTTTGTATATTTACACAAATGAGACTTATCCCGAACTCTTTGGAAATGTATCTGATGTAGTTCACAAAAATATTCAACAATCTGTGACCTGAAATAAATTTAAAAAACTTACATAAATTAAATGAAATGTGAAACGCATTTGTTTGTTAGATGGTGAGTTGGAAACTGATTTAATAACTAACCTATTTTATTTTCATCTCCAAGAAATTGTAACATCAAGCAAGGTAATGAATCTATGATAATCAAAGCCACATTCTCCAACTGAATGGTTTTTTGTTTTATGTTCTGGAATAGTTCAATAGCTTCCTCCATTGTCCAAACACGAACAACATGTATTTTGCACATGACACTGGCCATTTCCTGGACAATAATACAAAGGAAAATAAATAACCTATGTACTATTTTTACATCCTCTCAAGCTTTTTGCATAACTATCTGCTTAGGTAAAAAAAATAAAAAAACAAAGTAATGGATTGTGTTGGTGATTAATTTTCACAATTTAACTGTGTGGGACTAGCCAACAGATATGATTAATAATAGCTGATCTCAAGAAAGCAGGCAGGAACATTTATATCAGGTATTTTTTTATTTCAATGGTCTCACCATATGTGTAAACCCAGAAGCATCAAGAATCTTCTGTACCCTGACTGCTGAAAAGTCTCCTTTGGTATCCAAATACAGAACAGTACCAGTTTTAATAGCACAATGTATTGCAAAGTGGAAACACAGCTGAGTTTTACCAGAGCCTGCAAGTCCACACAGCTCTGTAATGTGTCCACTTGGTAAACCACCTCCTAGGAGCTCATCAAGCCTGCAACATAGTACAATAACATTATATATCACAGTAAATTTTGCGTCAGTTACATTCTAGGTAGGTACTTTCCTTTCTATGCCTGAACTTTGATACCGACTTTTCGCCCAGCTTTTTTCTAGCAGATCGGATCCAGTGATGACCGGAGCAGAATATTTAGTTAAAATTTCATCTCTTACAGTCAGAATTTGAGGTAGACTTAATTTTGTAATTGCTGCCAATTTAGTAATTTCTTCTTGAAGAAATTCAACTACAGTTGTGATGCGATTTTGTAAAAGATTACGAAGAACAGCCTCAGAAATATGTGATAGTTCGTTTGCTATTAGTTTTTGCATTATGCTACGCAACGAAAACAAAATGATTATTTGAAAATTTTGAAATAAAAATTCAAAATCACGAAACGGCATTTGTTCTTCTGTCTGTTTATGTTTGTTTACTTTGCAAGTTTTTTTTTACATTACAAGAATGAATATGTGAGTGAATGAAATGATGAATAATACTAACTTGACCCACCTACTATCGACTGAAGTACCTACCTATATACGAATAGGTACGTACAAGTGATGCACAGCCATAGAATAGCACCTATAACATATTACCAGGGGGGTGTCACTCCGTAGTTTAAGTACGTTTGGCTGGACCTCCTCCCGGGGAGAATGACGGCAGTAGGTTGTCACTCGACTCTCGTCTCGTCTCGGGTCGCCGCTCATTATGACTTGGAAACATAGTAATTCGTATAAAAGATACTGCGACGTATAGATATGATATATATACGGGTTTTCAAATAAAGGAAAAAACTATGAATAAATATAGGTAGTAGGTAACATGTTTTTGAATTCCGACATATCTGTCGGAATTCAAAAACATGTTGGAAGATACCTAAGCCATTTTTATATTCAAACCATCACGTAAAAACCTACCTAGGTACTGTTACAGCGGATATATTAGTGTTCTGTGCAGCATAATTAGAAAAGATTAATAAAGGTACCTACACCTATACATTTATGGATGTCTAATGGAATGAATACCTAGTTGTGTGAAATCGTATTATTTAGGTGCCTACCTACTTAGTTAATAGTTTTTTACCTACCTATGTAAATGTCGTATTGCGTTCGTTTACAAATAAAATTCGATTGATAATTGAACAGATAAGTACCCACACTTAGCACCGTTTCATTTAAGTAGGTACGTCCATCAAACCGCGCGGATCAACTTAACAGGTCGATACAATGTTTGTAGAACTTGAACCACGCGCTGAGGTATTACCTAATTGTCACCCACCCACTAATAGTTGCATTTGTTTGTAGTTATATATCCAGCGATAAAATTCTATAATTGGTGAAAAATTATAAGTAGGAACAGACAGTCATGTTTATCTATATTGTTTTTACTATACTTACTTATTAAAGGTAGTTTATTGACTTAATACTCGTAGTTAACTTTATTGATTTATTATACCATAAATTTACAAATATTTATATAGACGAGGTAGGAACCCTATGCTCTAACCGCGAAACCGGTTCCAAAGTCAAAGTAAAAGTCATCATTTTTTAGAATCATTTTGAAACGTTAAATTTACCGCCTGTGCGGAATCGCGACCAGGCATAAAAGGAGAAGTCAGCGGAGTCAAACGGAATATGAACGCATACATCACAACATAAGATTCAATTTAGCGTGTAAATGGTAAGTAGATGTACCTACTTACCATTTACACGCTAAATTGATATTCTGTGTTTAGATTTAAATTGAATTTTAAATCTAAACATGCTTTGTTTTTTGTAAACTCTGCTCTAAATTAGAGAACTGGATATTATAGATAACGTTTATGAATAAAATAATTATAAAATACATCTCGTTCTTATATTTCTTACTTTTGACAATTGACAACTTCATGGCTTTATACCATTAACAAACATTGTTTCTATCGAACATGACCAACATGCAGGTTCTACTTTCAACACTTTTGATATAGAGTGACCCTTCTGTACGCTAGTACATCTACTATTTATTTTGTGTCACAAGGGGGCACATAGAACTAGTAGTTGGGATGAGTTTGATTGCTTGATTGATTCGCTAAAAACGGTTTCATAGACAAAGCAAAATGGCGAGAGGAAGTAGGCGCGCAGCGCGCCCCCGCCATGTTTGTTTGCCTGTCAAAAGCCGTATTGTAATGTCGTGGAGAGTCAATTAATTTTTGTTTTTCGCGGCGTAATTATCCAGAAAAACGGTTAAAATAGAGCTAAAATAAGTGCGTCATAATGTCTAACATATCGCTCGATAAAGAGACGTTTTATCGGCGAATTAAAAGGCTTTACGCGGCATGGAAGGTTGGTGTAGACCCGTGTGTGTATTGGAGTGATTGATTTGGGTCCTATTTGTTACAAAATTACATGCTTCACAGGCTGCAGCGGCTGACCCAAAGAGTGAAGATGTCTTGGCGAAAGTGGACTGTCTGGTATCATGCGTTGGAGTCGATGAAGATACTCTCTACAGCAAGTCTACAGCTCTACAGGTCTGAACATATGATTGCCTCTCATCTGAAGGAAATTTTAAAAAAGTAGTATAAATGTGCTTCAATTCCGTGAAGTATACGATTTGTTTGCCATTACTTTTGCCAAACAGATTTACCGAGTACCATTACATATATTAGAAATGACTATACACATGAAAAATGTGTGAGTAATCAAGACATGAACTTTTCAACAAATCCATTTTCTCTTCCCTTTAGTACGTATGCTGTATAGATTCAGGCAAATCTCTGGATAGTCCTCTAACTTTCAGGACCAACCAGTTAGCTAATGTTTTCCCATGTTTCAGACTTGGCTATTTGGATATGAGCTGCCAGACACCATCACTGTGCTCACAGAATCAAGTATGTGTTTTCTCGCTAGTAAGAAGAAGATTGAATTTTTGAGACAAATTGAAAATGGTAAAGAGGAATCTGAGCTCCCACCTGTAAAACTTCTCATCCGAGACAGAGTAAGTGTACCTATTTTAGGACTCGCATCATACATACCTCATTAGATATTATGTATAAATGTTGCACTAGACCAAGAGTAGACCATAGGCTTGTTATCCCATAGATCAGTTCTCGTAGGATGGGATTCCCATTCTTGATACATGAAAACATTGCTGTACAAAATGGATTAGCTAAAATTTTGCATAGATAATGTTCTGGACAAAGCGGCGGACAGAAGCTTTGTTTAATTATTATTAATATATAATGATAGGGGAGCTGCACGGATGATTTGTCTATTGTTATATATAGTATAGTGTTGGTTTTAAATGAAATATGACTTTTGTCACTCAGAATATTTTTGTTGATCTATTGAAATTATGCTGCTTCCTGCATAGAAACTAATCAAAATTTCTTGATTCTTTAATTTTTTAGAATGATAAAGACAAAGAAAACTTCAGCAAACTTATAGCAGAAATTAAGAAATCAAAATCTGGGAAATCACTTGGTGTATTCATAAAAGACAACTATCCTGGAGAATTCTGTGAAAGCTGGAAAAATGTATTAAAAGGGGAAAAATTCGAAAATATTGATATAAGTTCTACTGTAGCAGTCATAATTGCGCCGAAAGAAGATTCAGAAATTATAACTGTGAAAAAAGCTTGTTTGGTCACAGTGGATGTTTTCACAAAATACTTGAAAGATCAAATTATGGAGATCATTGACTCAGATAAGGTATGTTATCATCAGCTTGATTTAGTTCTAAAATTCTGTCTATTTTATTGTCATCATCATCTTTGTCCTATTCTAATTTATGGGGTTGGCACTACATGCCTTCATATGATGGTAAATCAACAATTTGTATGGGTGGAGTTTGACAGTGTTCAATAAATCTGAATTTTTTCATCCTTACCTGATTCAAATATTTTAAATTAACATGTTACATACAACTAGTTATCTTGACCAAAATCAACTATGATATTTGCCAGATAACTTATATAAGCTTTTCAAGGAAATGCCTGGTTTAAAAGCTTGCAATACCTTGTTCACAGAAAGTGAAACACTCAAAACTAGCAGAAGGAGTAGAAGCAGCTATATCAGATAAGAAATATGTTACTGGTGTGGACACAAGCCAAGTAGACATGTGCTACCCACCTATTATTCAGTCGGGTGGTAATTACAGCCTCAAATTCAGTGCAGTGTCGGACAAAAATCACCTACATTTTGGTGCAATAGTCTGTTCACTCGGTGCTCGCTACAAGTCATATTGCTCCAACATTATCAGGACGTTGCTGGTCAATCCCACTGATGAAATCCAGAGTAATTATAACTTTTTACTGAATGTTGAGGAGGAGGTTATGAAGGCACTTGTCTCTGGTGCAAAGCTGTCTGCGGTGTATGAGGCCGGATTGGAATTGGCCAAGAAAGAGAAACCGGATTTAGTGGAGAATCTCACAAAGTCATTTGGGTAAGTTTTTCTATTGCTAATATTGTTCAATAAAACCATTGTTCAATAATATTGTTCAATAGTACCTGAATAACTAAATGTCTGGTTCTCGCTATTACAAGCTTTGCTTGGTTTGGGTCTGGATGTTGATGTGATAGGTGAAATACCCCACAAAGTAATGCTGGCTTGTCTTTCTTTCCTAGAGATTCAATAAAAAATACTTGTACAATTAGTCTGGAGATTTTATTTTAAATATGCTCATAGTCAAAAATTAAAGAAGGCGTTGTGTGTAACTGTCCCATTTAATTTAATTTGATGTATTATACATTCTTATGTAACATGCCAGAACCGGTGGTACAGTTGGTACTAACTCTGCCTTTACCATATAGGTTGTGGGTTCGATTCTCATCTGGGACAAACATTTGTAAGATGTATGTTGGTCTGTGTTTGGGATTTATATTGTATGTATTTAATAAAAAAATATAAGAGCTGATAGTCTCCGTAATCTACAAACAAATATCTCATATTACAAGCCTTGCTTAATTTGGGGATAGATGGTGTTTTTGTAATATGCCTCATAATGTAATTTATTAAAAGTTATATCCCACTTGCAGGTTTGTCATGGGGATAGAATTTCGGGAAAGTTCTATAATCATAGGACCTAAAACATCAGTGGTGGCAAAAAAGGGCATGGTTTTCAACATCAATGTTGGTCTGTCGAATCTCACTAATTCGGCCGCTACAGAGAAAGAAGGAAAGGTAATATAAAAACACAATTTAGAGAAACACTTTTTTTTTCAATTTAGTTTGAGCTAGTGTAGAAATGACTCAGCACCCAACATTTCAGGTTATGTTCTTTTTCCAGGCTATGTACAGTTAATTTTTGAATGAGAATGTATTTTATTTGAAATGCATCGGCTCTTGACCTTGAACTTAGTACAGGCATGAAAGCGGTCTTGATATAGACAAAGGGACAATTAATTTCTACAACAACAGTCTAATTATTTAAAAAGAGTAACATTATATTGGGTCTCTTCCAAGGCGACAGTGAATGTGATCTTCTAGAGTCATAGACCAAGGTTCTACATCTCGTTGGGTGCTGTGAAACACTCACGGTGTGTTCTTCATAGATCAGCTAGCTCTCAGCACCAACGCAACGCGTCTCGTTGGGTGCTGTAAATCACTCACGGTGTGTTCTTCATAGATCAGCTAGCTCTCAGCACCAACGAGTCTCGTTGGGTGCCGTAAAACACTCACGGTGTGTTCTTCATAGATCAGCTAGCTCTCAGCACCAACGAGTCTCGTCGGGTGCTGTAAAACACTAACGGTGTGTTCTTCATAGATCAGCTAGCTCTCAGCACCAACGAGTCTCGTGGGGTGCTGTAAAACACTCACGGTGTGTTCTTCATAGATCAGCTAGCTCTCAGCACCAACGCAACGCGTCTCGTTGGGTGCTGTAAATCACTCACGGTGTGTTCTTCATAGATCAGCTAGCTCTCAGCACCAACGAGTCTCGTTGGGTGCCGTAAAACACTCACGGTGTGTTCTTCATAGATCAGCTAGCTCTCAGCACCAACGAGTCTCGTCGGGTGCTGTAAAACACTAACGGTGTGTTCTTCATAGATCAGCTAGCTCTCAGCACCAACGAGTCTCGTGGGGTGCTGTAAAACACTCACGGTGTGTTCTTCATAGATCAGCTAGCTCTCAGCACCAACGAGTCTCATTGGGTGCTGTAAAACACTCACGGTGTGTTCTTCATAGATCAGCTAGCTCTCAGCACCAACGAGTCTCGTTAGGTGCTGTGAAACACTCACGGTGTGTTCTTCATAGATCAGCTAGCTCTCAGCACCAACGAGTCTCGTCGGGTGCTGTAAAACACTAACGGTGTGTTCTTCATAGATCAGCTAGCTCTCAGCACCAACGAGTCTCGTGGGGTGCTGTAAAACACTCACGTTGTGTTCTTCATAGATCAGCTAGCTCTCAGCACCAACGAGTCTCGTTAGGTGCTGTGAAACACTCACGGTGTGTTCTTCATAGATCAGCTAGCTCTCAGCACCAACGAGTCTCGTTGGGTGCTGTAAAACACTCACGGTGTGTTCTTCATAGATCAGCTAGCTCTCAGCACCAACGAGTCCCGTTGGGTGCTGTAAAACGTGAGAGTGTGTGTTCTAACAAGTTAGATCCAAAGACCTCTAATCCTCAGTACCTAATTGTAATTTACTTGTTAACTCTACGGCGGCGTAGCCGAAAAAGGAAGCGGTAAGTAGCCGGTTCGATTTTCATATTGGTTTCCTAAATGAGCATTCTTTGCTCATAAAGATTCAGTCAGTTGGGAAACAAGTGTGGAAAATCAAAACATTGATCCAAACGCATTGTTTTTATTAGTTACACGAAGCCTATAAACGTTCAAAACACGAATTAAACGTTCAAAACACGTTTTGGACGTTTAATTCGCCACATAATTGATCAAATCATTGGTCATGATCAATGCCACATAGCTCAGTTGGTAGTAACTCCGTCTTCTGCGCTGTAGGTTGTGGGTTCGATTCCAACCTAGGACAAACATTTGTGTGATGAATATAGATGTTTGTTCTGTGTTTGGGTGTTGTATTGTATGATAAGTAGATAAAAAAAATGTAACGTAGGTAGAACAAAAAAAAGTATTTAAGTAATTTAAAAGTATTTTATCCGTAATCTAGTTCCCATATTACAAGCTATGCTTAGTTTAGGGAAAATTTCAAGTAATTCCTATGGGATGCCGGGAACCCGAAGTATCACTATTAATTCCATAAAAACTTAGTTCAGATTGTTCAGACCCTAACTTCAAGATCAAGCGCTATCAAATAATATAAGGGTAACGAATGAGTCGGTTCACAAATGTGCCAATTCTAATGTTTATGCGTCCGTATTTCAGACTTACGCACTTTTCGTCGGCGACACAGTATTAGTCAACGAAGATACGCCCGCGTCCCTCCTCACGCAATCAAAAAAGAAAATCAAAAACATCGGCATTTTCCTCAAAGATGATGACGAGGAGGAGGAAGAAGAAAAAGAAAATAAGACTGAAATACTCGGTAAGCAATTGTCTACAGTAACAGTACAGTAACTAACAAAACATGAGAAACAGTCATTGCGTTTTGCAAGCTGCTGTAAATATTGGCAGGGGAGCATTTTTTTTTAATTGTTTAATGGGGATGCGCATTGCCTTCTACTCATCTGCAAGAGTATTCACAACACAATCGGACCGGTTTCCGTTTGGATCCACATTCTCCGTCTCTGTCATCCTGAACGTAAACCGAGTTGTAAATATCCCTGCTGGTGTTATGATGAGGCCATTTTCTACATATCTAGCACAAAGCGACCATTAATAGTTAAAATATGAATTAGTATTATATGTTGCAGTAGGCACTACAGTTTTTTTTTGGTCTAATTTCGCGCTATAACATCAAATCGCGAGAAGCAAAATTTGCCTCGTAGCTTGTCGCTTTTTAGTTCTTCTAGGACAGAGAAGTAAATGTGTGTAGTACATTATCAAGTCTAATCGTTAATTGATTCAGGTGTCACAGAAAACAGAAAAATATTTAGCAACAGATGCAGCGCTCGGTTCCATAGATAAAATCAAATCTACACGTGTTTTGAAATCAAATCTACACGTGTTTTGACTCGACACGAGGCATTCTCAGAAAATGTCTTGCTACTAAGTTGACGAGCCCAAAAAGAAAATAGCGGATTTGTTACTTGAGTAACAAATCCGCTATTTTCTTTTATATATTATTTTATTTCTTTTATATATTGTTCTGTTTTCAATCTAATATAATTATGCATATGTAAAAACCGGATTAAAATCCGTTCAGTGAGAGATTACTGAGATTACCGCATACGGACGGACAAAAGCGGCAAGGAATTTACTTTCTAATACAGTGTTTGATACTTTGATGAGAGGCTTATAATGCACGTTGTATATCTATTTTTTTTAATAATTATTGACGTGTTTCTAATACTAATCTATTTACTTACATGCAATCGCGGGTCAACAGAAAATGGCGGTAAGTTTTTTTTACTTTTTACACAGTAACAGCACGCGCGTCAGATGGTCTACAAATTCTAAACAAGAATGTTTAGAATTTGTATTTTATTTTGGTCAATGTTAATAAAAGATTGCGAAAAAAAAAAATAAGACACTGCGAAACAATGAATAAAATAATAAGTTCGTTAGCGCTGAAAATAACGTCCACTGATTTCGATTACGAACAGTATTCAATACTGTCTGTGTGTGAAAATATATAGCCAAATGATCGGCTATTCTATTAATTGGAGCCATTTAAGGGCAAAATATTTTTTTATAGCTAAATCGTAGTATAGCTGACTTGCCGTGGCGGGTCGTGACTTAAGAATCGAACCCCCTTAAGTAGCCCTTAGGTAGCAAAAACCCGACCATTTCACTAATATAACATAATATTTTATGATTGTAGCAGAAAGTGCTAAATTATACTTCAGTGTATTTAAAAATAATTAAAATCATTGAGCTGATAATTTAGCCCAAGTCTCTTTACGAAACACAATTAAACTATAACGCACAGTATCATATATCATAATAATATATCATATACACTAGCATTTTTGCTGTGTTCCGGTTTGAAGGGTATGGTTGCCGGTGAAATTACGAGCACTCGATGCTTAACACCTTTATGCCTCAAGTTGACGAGTGCAGTGCAGTGCGTAGATCATATAACTTACGCAAGTAGTCCCCCTGCTGTTATGTGCATCCCTTGATGCACATAACAGCAGGGGGACTACTTGCTTGTCCCGTCTCTTAGTTGTATTATTACTATTATTAAACACAACAAGTAAGTCACGTCCAGACTTTACGTGCCATTGAATAGTTAGAGTAGATACTTATATGTAGTATAGTTACTTATGTATGTTCGTTTTTTAAGGTATATATTACTATGGACCTTAGACTAAGTTCGAATAAGATCTGTATTTTATCTATTGTTGCAAAAGCATCCCCCGATTCGGTAGCACACAAAACTTGTAAACATCTTACAGGCAGAGGTAAAAGGACCGCGGTCATCGAGTCGAAGCTCCGAACGGAACACTCGTCTGAGGAGAAACGCAAGGAGCACCAACGGGAGTTGGCCATAAGCCTCAACGAGAAGGCGAAGGAGCGACTCGCGAAGCAATCAGGCGGCAAGGATACTGAGAAGTTGAGGAAGAGCACGGTCTCTTATAAGGGCGTCAGTCAAATGCCGAGAGAAAACGAAGTCAAGGAGCTCAAGTTGTACGTTGGTGAGTGGATTTTTGAACCCTAGAGTAACGTAGGTAGAAAAAAAAAAACAAAAAACCCTTCCACTCCGGAAGGGAAGAAGAAGAAGAAGAAAGAAACTTCCCCACCTACTTATGGTGCTGTCAGTTCTGCCCTACCTAGACCCAATGCGAGTGGTGCGATCAAATTTATTTAGACACTTGTCACTTAAAAAAAATGCTTTCAAACAGACCCAACGCGATGTAAACGTGGCTTTTATTAGAAAAAAGCTATGTTTACCAAGGTGCAAAAGCGTGTGCTTTGAAAATTCACACTCCCTTCAGTTCAAAATGGGTTAAAAGTCTTTTCTTATATACTTTAATGTTTTGTTTCTGTTTCGCACACAGAAGCACGGTTTTTATAGATTTTACTGTACGCTTTCGCTTGTATTTTTGGTCGTCTAAAATCCCAACGCTATATGCCTTTTAATGTTCCCAGATACACAGTCGAAACTGTCGAAAATATTTACTAATAGGTATGCACGGTTACCAGTAATAAAAAGTCTACAATCCTATTTTAATAGGAAAAGTTCATACAATTTTATTCGTTACTGTATTTTATGGATGCCTCACTTGAGGCGTAATTTTTTTTTTTCAGTTTTAAAAGAATTGCAGAAAAAATAGTAGTTTTGCCGTTATTAAAAACAGGTTTGCGTTTTCAGATCGTAAATACGAGACAGTAATCCTGCCTATATTCGGCGTGCCAGTCCCTTTCCACATCTCCACGATAAAGAACATATCTCAATCGGTGGAGGGTGACTACACCTACCTCAGGATAAACTTCTTCCATCCCGGAGCGACTATGGGAAGGAATGAAGGAGGCAGCTATACCCAGCCTGATGCCACCTTTGTTAAAGAAGTGTAAGTTTTTAATACCGAAGTTCGCCGAAGAGAAGCGCACTTCACCCGGAATCCTCAACAGTCTGAGGAACTGGCTATCTGACCTCTAAATGCTGGAACAGAACAATTTAGAATTGTTGTAATGGCGACAGACAGATTAGGTAAGATGGTGGTGGCTAGCCAGGCGGACTAAACAAAGTCCTACCACCAACCAAACCAAGCACAATATATTGTACTCCCCCTGGGGATCGAACCCGGGACCTCTGGATCTGAAATAGGTAGGTTGAATCACTAGACCACAGAGGCGGTTAAATGGTTAATATGTAATAAAGTGTTAAGTTATTAATTCGTTAATTCTTAACTAGCCGTTTTTGTACCTACATATGGCATACTAAGCAGTACCTTTAAAAAGTAAGATATCACTGTCAACATTTTAGCTCCATTCATTCAGTAGTTTAGCAACACATCCTTTATCCAGACAAATATTCACATTTGTAAAATTAGTCGAATTCTGGCATACTATTTAGACTAATCAATACCCATTCAAGTTGTAGTATATTTAGCGAAAAGCTACAAAAGATAAACTCGCGATAACAATGTTATTGTTTCCAGCACATACCGAAGTACAAACACCAAAGAGCCCGGCGAGATCTCCCCCCCCTCATCAAACCTCAACACCGGCTTCAGACTCATAAAGGAAGTTCAGAAAAAGTTCAAAACGAGAGAAGCGGAAGAACGAGAAAAGGAGGATTTAGTAAAACAAGACACATTAGTAGTCTCGCAGAGTAAAGGCAACCCCAAACTAAAAGATCTGTACATTAGACCTAACATAGTCACTAAGAGAATGAGCGGCTCGCTGGAATCGCACACGAATGGGTTTAGATTCACGTCTGTGAGAGGAGACAAAGTAGATATTTTGTACAATAATATAAAGAATGCATTCTTCCAGCCGTGTGACGGTGAAATGATAATACTGTTGCATTTTCATTTGAAGCACGCTATTATGTTTGGTAAGTGTAGCCTTTTTTACTAAATTTTTTCATCAATTAATCATAATCAAATATTAGAGTTTGTATATTTTGATTTTGACATTTCGTCAAAATCAAAATATATAATAAATCCAGCGTCAGCAAGCATAATGCATTACTCATTTAATTTCACTCCAAGGAGACCTCAAGGCTGGTGTGAGAAGGGAGAAAGCTAGTCTATACCGTAAAGATACAAACAGAAGCTTGGAGTTTTAATTTAAACATTTAAATTAATTTGTTGGGGGCGGGGCCTTGTATCAATCCATTGATCAGTCCATTACTGTCCACTGCTGAACACACCACGCTTGGCGGGCTGATTGGTGATCGCAATAAAGGTGCATATAATATACAGAACTCTTCAATTGAGATCTGCTTGTCGTCTTTAACGACGTTTATCCATGAGCCGAGTTGGATGGGTTGATTTCTTAAGTCACGGCACAAGTGCTCTCGGGGCGGGGCCTAATATACGATCATTCTAAAATAAAATCCCTCTCTTCGTTTTACCTTACATCTACCCGAGTAAGATCTGTCAAATATCTTGAATGTCACTCATGTTTTCAACCGCCTGTGGTCTAGTGGTTCAACCCACCGATTTCAGATCCAAAGGTCCCGGGTTCGATCCCCAAGGGGAGTGCAATATTGTGCTCGGTTTGGTTGGTGGTAGGACTTTGTTTGCCTTGCTAGCTACCACCATCTTACCTAATTCTGTCGCCATAATAACAATTCTAAAATTGTTTTGTTCCGGCATTCAGAGGTAAGATAGCCAGTTCCTCAGTTTGTTGATGATTCCGGGTGAAGTGCGCCTCCACCTTCGGCCTTATTAACTTGTAACCAGGTGAGATGAAGGCAAAGCGCTTCCCTGTCGTACAATGAAAAAAAAAAGTAAAGGTGTAGATAATAAACAGAAGGAAGCTGATGCCCTTTTTCTGGTGAGATCCCTTAGTCGGCTTTTACGAGATCCATGAGCTTAGTTGGAAGGGACAATTTCTTAAGCCACGACCGCCTGTTATCGGGGCGATAATAGATGATAATTCTGAAATCAAATCCCTCTGCTTTCTTTGTTCTTTCTTACATCTACCCGAGTAAGATCTATCAAATATCTTGAATGTGACTCACCATAAAGTATCGGGTTATTCCCAAAGTACTCCAAGATTATTTCCCAATGCCAAACTGCTCCGCGAAAAACAATAAGCTCATAAAATGTGTTTCATTTTACTCTGCAGGTAAAAAAAAGCATGTAGATGTTCAATTCTACACCGAAGTTGGTGAGATCACGACGGACCTCGGCAAGCATCAGCATATGCACGACCGCGACGATCTGGCGGCTGAGCAGAGCGAGCGGGAGCTCAGGCACAAGCTGAAAGTGGCCTTCAAGAGCTTCTGCGAGAGAGTCGAGAACATGACCAAGCAAGAAGTCGAGTTCGACACCCCTTTCAGGTATATACATTCAACTTTAGGTTTAGGTTTGTAGATGCTTTATTCTCAAAAAATAATTTGAAATTCACTTACATGAGAACTTAAACATAGTAACATAATTATCATAGTTTTACGTACAGTGCATAACATTTTAAATCTAATAAAATATGTGGGTAGTTTTGTTTAATTTGATACAAGACAAGACCATTAGACCAACTTTCATTCAATATACAACACATTCTCACACTCTTGCCCAAACTCACGGGTACAACTCTAGTGTAGGTTCTGTAACCCTTAACTTCTGTATCACAAGCCATACGAATTTTTTTTATACCACTAGGAGACACGCAAGTAGCGCACCTGGTGTTAAGTGTACTCTTGCCTATGACAAAGCCTTACTGCATAGGTGTGACCTATGCAGTAAGGCTTTGTCATAGGCAAGAACATTTGTCCACAAAGAACATAGCCCACACGGCACTGCATTGCGCCCGTCAACTTGAGGCATAAAGGTGTGAAGCCTCACGTACCCGTAATTTCACCGGCAACCATACCCTTCATACCGAAACACAGCAATGCTGCTTGGCGGCTGAAATAAGTATGGTGGTAGTAATTCTCCGGACGAGCCCTTTCACTAGGGGCTTCTACTACTCTTTCATGAATTCAATTCAAGATCATTTTCAAATCGACATCCTACGGTTTTACGCCCAGTCATGTTTTTATTTCCTTCCACGTGCACGGATATCCAGCTCTCAAAAATAGGCGGTAAAAAATTGCTCTTACTATAAAACAGAAAAATATTTAGTAACAAATCCGCTAAATTCGTTTGAAAATTTTAAATTCGACACGTGCTGTTGCGCCAGGCCTCAGAAAAGATTATGAAATGAAACAGTCTTGTTGCTGAGCTGCAAGGCCACGTGTTCCCGCTCCGAGCGCTGCGCTGCAAGATATAGATAGATTCAATAATAGATAGCGGATTTGTGACTAAATATTTTCAGGTTAATAGTGAACAATGGATTTCCGCAAAGTGACGCCCAAATCAATTAGATATTGTTACGCTCTTAATATTGTTACGAGCTGGGGTTCTACTTAACACTGATATCACACACTCAAATATCACTTGATATTATATAGCTGTATCGTAGTTCAATACTGTCCTGCTTCCGAGTCGCGCGGCATATTTATATCCAACTCCATAGCATCTTCAAATATGCGCGGGACTGATCGTGCCACTTACTATTGCGTAATCTGGGACTGTATTGTTCTCGACGGTCGTAAACAATCCTTTTGTACCGTTTGTAAACAAGTTGTTTCTGTCTTATTTACATGGAAATGTGAAGACCCAGGCCCGTGGTTCTACTACTTTCTGTTTGGGGTAATAATATTGTTGTGTACACATCGCAGAGAGCTGGGTTTCCCCGGCGCGCCGTTCCGTTCCACGGTCCTGCTGCAGCCGACGTCGGGCGCGCTCGTCAACCTCACCGAGTGGCCGCCGTTCGTGATCGCCCTGGAAGACGTCGAGCTGGTGCACTTCGAGCGGGTGCAGTTCCACCTCAAGAACTTCGACATGGTCTTCGTGTTCAAGGATTACGCGAAGAAGGTGGCCATGGTCAACGCGGTGCCTATGAATATGCTGGACCACGTGAAGGAGTGGCTCAAGTGAGTGAATGGTGATCTTGTCAGTGTCACGCTTATGATTCACTATTTTTGGTTTAACGGGTCACCCCTTTAATTTTATGAGACCCAACCCATTGATGTTTTTTTATAATACTATTACTATATTTTTTATAATATACAATCTCGCAGCGCCTTTTAGTCCCAAACAAAGCTTGTAACATTGGAACTAGATAACGGAACTAATACTTTATACTATTTTTTTTTTATTTATTTATTTATTATGTACTACGGGGAAGCGCTTGGCCTTCATCTCACCTGGTTAAAAGTTGAGATAAGGCCGAAGGTGGGGGCGCACTTCCACCGGAATCCTCAGCAAACTGAGGCCTTTTTAAACAAAATCAAAATATATATATATATATACTCAATTAAATATAACAAATTCAATGCATAATTTAATTAAAATTAATGTTATTGAAAAAGGATTGTTTTGGTTAGCATCATATATAACATAGGCTTTTAGTCTATGCTAGACTCAAAGCCCATGTTATAGACATCTCACTCCCCCTTCAATTAAAAAAATATACATATAATACAATACAACACCCATACATAACATGTGTGTGACAAAGAAGGTGAGAACAATATATCAAACCACCATGGTCTTTATTTGTAGCTCGTGCGACATTCGGTACGCAGAAGGTATCCAATCGCTGAACTGGACCAAAGTGATGAAGACCATCACCGATGACATTGAGGGCTTCTTCGACAATGGAGGCTGGTCCTTCCTTGATCCGGAATCCGATGCTGAAAATGCTGCTCAGGTATAGATAGTTACTTAAACTTGGTACATGACAGTGCCGTATTGAGAAAATTAATAAAGGTTGAGCTTTATGCCCTATTCACACTGCACTCTAGACTCTTAAAATCTGAAAATAGCTTCGGAATAACAGTAACGAGGTTACAGATGTTAAAAATAATGATAACATAGTCGCGATTTGTTAATTATGCAACTACCTACCTAATTATTGTCGATTTTACTTTATCTAAATATATAAAAGTGTCGTGTGACCAAACCAGATGTCCTAGAAACTTAAAAGTTCAGAGTAGCTTCTTTTCGGCGCCATTAAACCGTCCAATCGCCTTGTATCTACTCTGTTTGACCATTCCATTAAAGGTATAATAATAAAAGCGTTGTGTAGCTGACTGACTGATAATCAGCGCACAAGCCAAACCAGATGTCCTAGAGAATTAAAAGTTCAGAGTAGCTTCTTTTCGGCGTCATTAAACCGTTCAATCGCCTTATATCTGCTCTGTTTGACCATTCCATGTAAGGTATAAAAAAAAGGGTCGTGTAGCTGACTTGACTGATAATCAACGCACAACAAAAGCTAGATGTCCTAGACCAAGAGACTTAAACATTTCACCCTGAAAGTGTAGCTGACTGACTGGTAATCAGCGCACAACCGAAACCAGATGTCCAAGAGATATAAAAGTTCAGAGTATCTTTCTTTTGGCGCCATCAAACTATCCCACCGCCTTGTATCTGCTCTGTTTGACCATTCCATGTAAGGTATAAAAATAGGCGTCGTGTAGCTGACTTGACTGATAATCAACGCACAACAAAAGCTAGATGTCCTAGACCAAGAGACTTAAACATTTCAGGGTAGGTTTCTTTCGACGCCATTAAACCGTCCAACCGCCTTGTATCTGCTCTGTTTGGCCATTCCATGAAAGGTATGTATGTGTAAAATAATGTACATGATATTGAAATGTTTTGAACAGGATGAGGATTCAGAAGAAGAAGACGACGCGTATTCCCCCGAAGATGTCGAGTCCGAGGAGGAATCTGACGGGTCTGAATACGACTCCGAGGCGTCTGATGTCTCAGATGATGATTCTGCTGAAAGCGCAGGTACATTCTACAATAGCTTCTGCTTGAGGCAGTCTTAAATCAGTCGTCATTTAACTTCTATAATGTGTTCTGTCCTGGGGGTAACCACAGCCTCTTGAAAATATAGGATGATATGACCTTTAAATGCATGACCGCGCGCTGTCAACTTATTAGTATTGTTCACATACTAAACAAGCTAATTCTCAACCCTACAGTATTTATTTTTATCACTAGTTTTTAGTAAACCCAAATTGATTTTCATGTAGTAGCCTGTTGCAGTTCAAATTTGACTGCAACTGATTAAAAATCAGTTTAAATATTTCACTACACACCGGCAGAATGATCTTTTGATCATCAAAAAATCAACCTACCCGAGTGTCTTGCCTTTCTCCTTGTGTGCTGGTCGCGATTCCGAACAGGCGGTAGATATGACGTTTTAAAATGATCCTAAAAAACCTTAATGAATAAATAAATTTTGACTTCGACTTTACCTCAGACCAGAGGGAATTCGTGATGGGGAAAAACTTTACTTTATTTTATCTTTATCATCTTGAATGTCCTGGTGTTATATGATAATAATTTTTGATATTAACTTTATTAACAAAAATAAGTTTACACTATAGTTATGTTTCAAAATATAACTGATGTTATTTATTTTTCAGAGGATGAAGAGTCTGGCAAGGACTGGTCGGACTTGGAGCGGGAAGCCGCGGAAGAAGACCAGAAGGACCGGAACGGCGGCGTCGTCGCCGCTACAGACTACGACCGGAAACGGAAGACCAACCGTCGGCGGGAAGATTACTCCGACAACGATGTAAGTACACCTCCGTGGTAAAGTGACATCAACTTGCCGAAGATAACAAGCCACACAGGTCAGTAGCAGGTAGCTCTGCCTTCTGCGCTATATTTGTGGGTTCCATTCCCATCCAGGACAAACATTTGTGTGATGAATGTTGATATTTGATCTGTGTTTGGGTGTTGTATACAAAAAAAAACTTTTTTTTTTTTTTGTGTTATATCCGTAATCTAGTTACAATTTTACGGCGTGCCTTGATGGCGCTGTGTAAAATTAATGTTCTGTAATATTTATTTATTTAAATAGGTCTCTATAGGTAACACCAATGAGCCTGAACTTGAGACTAGCATATTCTGCTCTCTACTAGCTAGAATAGTAGTAGGGCCTATGCTTAATCGTGGGTCTCAAAGAAAATGTGATTAACCAATACCACTTGCTGGTAACCCACATAAAATGCGCGTATTTCTAGTTCTAAAATAAAAAAAGAAGCTGAAGTTCGACACATGGTCTGTCAAGCTCTGTAACTCATAATTATGTATGGTTTCTCAGGATCGCGGGAAGAAAGGAAAGTCCAGTCATAAAAGCAGTTCCAATCACAAGAGCTCCTCCAATCATAAAGGCTCGTCGAATCACAAGAGCTCAAGCTCCAACCACAAGAGTTCTAGCTCCAACCATAAGAGTTCTAGCTCTCATAATAAGAGTTCTAGCTCTCATAATAAGAGCTCAAGCTCCAAACACAATAGCAGCAGCAGGTAAATATAACTTTTTTTTTATTACTATCATCTCATTTCAGGACAAATCCCGGGTAGGTTAGGTTACTCTCGTCTATAAATACAACATTAAAATTATATTACAGGATCACCAACATTTTGTTAAATATACCAATTTATAGACGATCACTACACAGCAAAACTTTTTTTCTTACGTAAAATTAAAAAAAAGTTAAATTCTTCATGTATCTTTGAATAGTAGTCGAGCCTCTTGTGAAAAGGCTCGAGTGGAGAAGTATTACCACCATACTTATTTCGGACAAGCAGCATTGCTGCGTTCCGGTTTGAAGGGTTTGGTTGCCGGTGAAATAACGGGCACGCGAGGCTTAACAGCTCTAAGCCTCAAGTTGACGGACGCAATACAGTGCTGCGTTGGCCATGGTCTTTGTGGATGTGACCTACGCAGGAAGGCTGTAGAGAGAGACACATAACATCAGGTGCGCTGCTTGCTTGTTCCATCTCCAAGTTGTATAACAAAGTAAAAGATATCTATCAAAATTTGTATAACTTAGACGCACACTGTGATTTATTTGTCTCGCAAATACAAAAGTCAGTTGTAGCCAGAGGTGCAATGGTGTTATCTTAACTTGTAACCATTGTAAGTCGGCCAAGCGCTCCCCGTCGTACAACGAAAAAAAAATGGGGGAATTCCATAATCACCACGCTTGGCATCCGCTACACAGTGTATCTAAGGCTTGAATATCTTACTATCTTTTCAATTCCGGAATTGGGTTTCGATATTGAGCATTTCAAAACCGGAATTCAGGAATTCCGGAATACGAGTGCAACTGTATAATTCATATACATGACTTATCTAAATGTCACTTTGCCATATTGCGGGTGACAGTTAGTCGTTGTTTCTTTTGACCGACAAGAATGACTGAAAGACAAGACTTTTCTTGCCTGTAAATTGTTATTATGAGATGAAGAAAGAGGCGGAAATCAATTTACACTTAGTTTATTAATAAAACAATTTAGTTATGCTTAAAATGAATAACGCTCACTAATAGAGCTCGTGATATTTTATCACTGGCATAAACAAGGGATTTTTCTTTTGTTGTTGTTTTAAATCATAATAATTACGTCTCAAACTGTTCGGTCTTCTCACGTGTCCTAGTTCCTCGAACCTGGGAGCAAATGAGCGAGGCAGGCCTGGCGAGCGAAAGTGAGGCCACTTTATATACTTTATTTTCAATATCGAAATATCGGATTTAACCAAACCAATTCCGGAATTAGAGACGTGATTGAAATGGACCGGAATTCCGTAGCTCAAGCCGTAGGTGTCACTAAAATTGTTGATTCACCTTGCACCTATTTCGTTCATATTTCCAGTCCATCCAAAAACCGCGACAAGCACCACAAATCGTCCCACAGCGAGCGCGACCACAAGTCGTCTCGAAGCGACGACAAGAAGCACTCCTCCAATAAGCGATCGCGAGACGACAGCCGCGAACACGGCCGTTCACCGAAGAAAGCTAAGTAAGCAACCGGTTTTACTATTTACGAAATTTCATGGACTTGATGATTGGGGGTGGCTATTGGAGTACAGGGGAGACTGAAATAATATTGATCGATTGCGTAAGAGTTCATGATTCGTGCCATAATACTGTAGAAGAGTGAAACATAATTGTACGAGAGTAATGTATTTACAAGAGTAAATTGATAGTTTATATCGATATCAACTATCAATTTACTCCCACGTTGCTAAAACACAAGGAGTTTTTTTCATGATTTTTAGTAACTTGACTATCAATTATTTATGCCCGATAATACAATACGACATCTTTTGTTCATCAATGATTTTAATGTCATGTCATGAAATGTTTTGTTAGTTTCTTCTTCGATCTTGGCAATCGCTGGTAGTTATTAACATGTTTCGATCTTGGCAATCGTAGATAGCAAAAAAGTTGTAATTTTTTTGTTGTATAATTCCGGCTTTCAACTATATACAGGATGTTTGGTGCATGTACCGACAGGATTTTTTGGGGGGTTGGGGGGGTAATGCTCTAGTTTTCCCCGATAGATCCTATGGCCTAAGTGTCACGGTAGTTTAGATATGATATTTTTTAGTTTTTTTTTTAATTACTTGGAATCTTGCTTTTAAACCGTCATAACTTTTTTTGTTGTGGTGTAATACCACAAAATAACGTATGCTTGATTCTGCAATGTATTCTAAATAAATAATTACCTGATACAGTTAATATAAAAAAAAACTTCTGAGCTTTCAAAGTGGGAAATCTGTGTAAATGTTATGAAAAGTGACAACTTTTAAATTAAATCCAAAAAAAACTAAATGCCATTTTGAAAATAGCTTTCTTTTAAAAAGATCTTTAGTTATTACCCTTTCCAACGATATGCTACAAAACACAAATCACATCAGGGGTCGACATAAGAGATACTTGGTTGATTATGTTTTTATTGAATTTAAATTACAACGTTTGCTCAAATTGGCCGCCTCCACACCTTATGCATGCACGACACCTTTTTCTAATCTCTGTGGTTGTGGTAAGAAGCCGCATTTCATCTTTCATTTTTACAAATGCGGCGTTGATTCGTTCCATTAAAATTTCTTTTGTGGGCACCTCCGTTGCATAAACTAATTCTTTTGCACGTCCCCAGATGTAGAAATCCAGAGGTGTAAGATCTGGGGACCGCGCTGGCCATGAAATAGAGCCAGCTCTTTCAATCCACGAGTTGGGAAATGCATGGTCTAAATGTTCTCGTACCGTTCGTTGGTAATGTGCCGGACAGCCGTTATTTTGAAAAACAATTGGCACATCTTCTTCTAAAATTGGTAGTACCAGTTCCGGTAACTCATTTTGAAGAAATTCTAAATAATTGTCTCCCTCCGTTCAGTCGTTTTGGCAAAAAATATGGGCCGACAAGATTTCGCCCAGTAACACCAGCCCAAACATTAACGCTGAATTTTCGTTGGAACGAACTCTGCCTTTTTTTGTGTGGATTTTGGTCCTTTTTCTCCCAGTAATGCAAATTGTGCAGATTCACTACGCCTTCATGGCTAAAATTTGACTCTTCAGTCCACAATATTCGTTTCAAAAAGTCACCATCTTCAACATCTGTGTGCAATAAAAATCGGCAAAACTTTAACCGTCTTGCATTATCACTCTCTTCGAGACCTGGAACAATTACATTAAATCCGTGAGTTCTTTGCTCATGCATAGAACTTCGCTGAGGAACAGAGCAAGAAAGGAAGACAAAACAATTAAAATTATAAAAAAAAATACAATGGAAAGCGAACCAGCAACACAGATTTGAAATCGGTTAAAATGTTTTAATATCACATTTTAAATAAGTACGCCAGTAGTTACCTTGAACAGGAGTGTAATGAAATGCGTGCCTTCCATCTGCCCGAAGAACGGACCAGACTTTCCAAACTGTTAAGTTAAGTCTGTCAGCAACAACTCGTATGCTTGTTGTAGGATCATCATCAAAAGCTTGAAGGATTCTGTCATCAACTTCAACATTATGTTGCCTCACATTCACTCGGGGCTCCAGAAAATTGAAGTTACCGGTCTCCCTCAGACGTCGATAGGTAGTTGAGAAGGTCTCGTAGTGTGGTAAACGTCGATCAGGGTATCGTTCTTGATAAACTCTTCGCGCTTCATGCGAATTGCAATCAGCTTTACCATACGCCTGCAACATGTCAGCATACTCCTCGATACTGAAGTTGGGCATTGTAACAACTACGCAAAGATAAACACAACAAAAAAGTACAACAACAGATTTAACAAAAAACAATAACAAGATTTTAACTTAACTACAGTACTAGAACTACGGGAAACGTACGGGCACTTCGAATAGCAGAGTAATCTCGACTGATTCCCGGCTTGTCACCATCAACCAACATCCAACTTGATAGACAAAGACTTGATAGACAAAGACAACAATAACTGTACATACCAGTAAGAAAGAGACAATCTTCTTACCTGCTGCTTGTAACTCCGCGTTGACTCATTGTTCAAACCGGTTACATTGTTAGAGTGCGTGTTCAACCCTGGGCCCTGGCAAACGATCCTTATTTTGACAACCTTATGAACGATTAATAAAAGTTGGCACTTTTAAATTTCATAACATTTACACAGATTTCCCACTTTGAAAGCTCAGAAGTTTTTTTTTATATTATCTGTATCAGGTAATAATTTATTTAGAATAAGGATACATTGCAGAATACAAGCATACTATATTTTATGGTATCACACCAGAATCAAAAAAGGTATGACGATTTAGAGGCAAGATTCCGGGTGATTTCAAAAAAATCTAAAAAATAACATATCTAAACTACCGTTACACTTAGGACATAGGATCTATCGGGGAAAACTAGCGCACTACCCCCCCAACCCCCCAAAAAATCCTGTCGGTCCATGCGCCAAACACCCTGTATAACATAGTACTAGAATTTTGACTATTTTGTTTCAGGAAATAGAAGCTGAAGCGAGATAAGATTGAAGATCACATGAGTTTCAGTAGATTCGGGATTCGCGTTTGTGCTTGTTTCGTTTCGTTAATCGTTACACCCAATGTCCGTCTGCTAATGTTCAAACCGGTCTGAATGATTGTATGTATGTAGATGATTCCAATTCCAGTGTTTGTAATTAAATAAACAAATAAATGTAAGATTTTTTATATGAAAATTTAATTTATTCCCGAGTCAAGTACGATCAATTGCCAAAAATAAATACTTTGTACATTATTTGTAACAATCATTTAAAAATAATCGAAGTAATGATGCACCAGTTTAGTATCTTATCGCTTGCGTTGTAAATTCAAGAATTGCATGAGCCGTTTTTCTCCTACAATACAGTTGTAGAAGAAAAGCTGCTCAAAATAGTTTCTACATAAAATAAATTGAAGCACAGCAAAAGTAATGTTGCCAGTTACGCAACTTTATTCGTGTACCTACCTACTAGCTACTTATAATAATAATTGTCAACAAAATATAAATAAAAAAACAATACAAATAACAATCTCTTGTTGATTAATTCATTATCTTACAAGCTTTCTACTTGAATCACATAATTACATTGTACATTATTTACAAATACACCTTACAACCTATGTAACTGATTAAGTAATGTTGCGAAGTTACAAAAGTTAGATAAATCACTAAAGGGCATCACATTACTAACAATTTAGCTATTTACTAAAAATAAATAAAGAAAACTAGTTTGAATTCTATCAAGCAATATTCGTACGCGGATTGCGTGAAAATATCTGTTCGTGAACATAGTAAAATGTTGCTACATTCGGTACTGAATGTTATAACAAGTCGAGACTTGTTGCGTCTCGACGCAGGTCAAACAGTGCCACTATTTAGCATCTAAGATGCGCATCAATGGGTTACCAAAGTAACTACGAATAATTAATCTAAACAGCCATTTTGTAGAAATAGGATAGCATATCCGAAAGGGGTCGAGTTGACTCAAGTATAAATCCATTGTACCCACTGCTTTGGTAAAAAGGCGTTAGTCTATCAAGGAAAGTTATTCTAACAGGGTGGTAGCTAGTGGCAATCTTTGGTTGCCTCCGCTACCTTTAGGAAACCTTTGGGAATATGTATAGAGTTAATCTTCAAGTCTACAGTTATCATTATCACGTGCAGCCACTACAGGCCCTCGCGGCAATACTGATATCCTCTTCTCCTGCAGTTTATTAATATCCTGCTTAGAATCGTCCTGCGATTCTGTGTTGGCCAAGCTCCAGTACTTCTTGTTGACTAGCATGAGAAGCATCAGCGCCGGTAAGTGGACCAGTGAGAACCGGAACAGTTTTCGTGAGCTGTTACTGTCTGATTTCTGGTAGAATTGCCAAGCTGAAAGAGACAATTCCTATTAAATTCCCAGTAAAAGGTTTTTATTTTTTTTATTGGTGTTTATTGGCCTTTGACCACCAGCTAGCATGTAAAACAAAAAAAAAATCTGTGGCAAAAAAAAAAATCATTGAGAATTGTAACCGATTGAAACCCAAACGAAACGAGTTAGGTAAATAGACCAGCTGATATTTTTTGTGATTAGAAGCAGACGATTTGAAGCTACAGTTAAATCTGAACAAGTCTAGTTCTTGAGAACCTTTAGGTTAAGGTTTAAGAACTTAATTTATATTTTCTGTTGGGATGTTACTATATATTGTATAGATATCGCGTGCGAACTCTGTGGAGTTTTGAGCACATCTGAGTACTAAGTAGCAATGTTTTTAATAAAAAATTCGATTGCAAGGTAATGTATTGCAATCATAATAGTGTAACTACGATTTAATACAAAAAAACCTAAACATTGAAATGTCAATTCGGACCACCCACTCCCATTGCGCGCAAGAAGAATGAAAATTTGCATAATTAAAGCTATAAAGTGCAAAAAGCATTTTTTTTTATAACGGTCAATTGTCGGCCATTACATAGCTTCTCCGTGAAATGAGCACAAGGTACCTCACCTAAGTACATAAAGTATACGTTCAGCGGCAGTGATTCCAGCGCGAACCAAACGTTGGTAACCTCTAAGTACGGGGAGGCGAGGCAGGTGGCTGTGATCACGCCGGTGTGGCGGAGCGCTACTCGCCGACATAACGCTGGAAACAACGTATTCATGCGATAAGTATATTACGGGAATTCTGAAAGATAAACAAAAGATTCGAGTGTTTTTTCAATGGGAAAGAATAGTAAAACAGTATCTGGGAACAATATTTGCCGAAAGATACTCATCTCATAGTGAATGGACAAGTATCTAATAGCAGTAGGTGTCTTACAAACCGCAATCAAAATACTAATATCTGTTTTGTGCGCTTTATCATCGTCACTCATAGTTTACTCACGCATGCGATAGATGTCGCGTATCCACAATGTTTCTTACGCTTACACATCATATTATACGCGACTGGCTTTTGGCCGCGGCTTCGCCCTACCGTACTGATTGGCATGGCATGGCATATAATGTCTTTGCAATTTTTCACCATGGCACGCATCAGATGGTTTTTCGGTAAAATGTAGCCTCAAAACACACCGTGGATTTAAAAACGTGAAATTCACCACTACACACAATTTATAATTCGACTGGATCTTTACTAGCAAAGTTTGCTCAATCTAGGCATATCATTTAAAAATACACAATTAACTACAGATATATAGTTAATATAAATGTAGTGGTGAATCACACGTTTTTAAATCTACAATGTGTTTTGAAAGACCTACGACCCGTTCAGTCGTGAATAAGAAATAAACTTACAAATTAGTATGGATGTTTTACCCTCGAGATAAACGTATTTCTTTTTATTAGCCATTGAATTTACTTCTAGATATTGAGAGCTGGAAATCCTTGACTCCCTTAAAAACAAGATTTGTTTGTATTAAATCACACTATCAGTAAATTACCGGGATCAGTGACCGCCATCATGCGATACCCGGCGCGCGAGTAGTCCGGCCGTAAGTTCCACGATAGCGCGTTGAAGTGCGGGAACTGCCACGAGTAGAGTATAGCGGCTAGGACGGCCGCGCCCGCGTCTAGGCCGCCCGTGCAACCCGCCCACCCCATTAGGGGGGGGATGGCACCCACTGAAACAACAAACTAATTAGAGGCATTGCAGAACGATAGTCTTTACTATAATAATAATAATATAATGATAAATCGTATACATATTTGACATAATAAATATAATTTGACAAAAGTATTTTATGAATCCATCGGCTCCTGACCTAGCAGAACTATGTTTCAGGAGCCAGGCTTCTCCCAATTCTAATTATGTGGTACCTATTGTGTCTGCCTAAAACACTATACAATTCAATTCAATTCACTACGTGTAGACTTTAACCTCTTGAACTTCTAGTGTGCCGCCATTGGTCTGACATACCTCAAGTAACAACTTCTGTTTCTGACAGTTCGAAAAGATGAGAAGAAATATCATTGAAGTGCTGTTACTACTTTTGTCACGCCCCTCAGCGCTATATATGCGCCTATACGCTACGGTAGCCACTTACCATCAGGCTTTTTTGTTTTTGCCCACTTTGTTACATAAAAAAAGAGCTCCGTTCTGCATACCATCGATATTGATCTGTCGGCTTCATTTTTTTTTACTAACACTTTCTCTATCTTATTATTTGGAGACGTTATATGTACCCTATATAACGATGGTTATCTAAAAACCATAGAGTAACTTTTGAGAAGCCTGCAGTCCTGCCACCATCAACCGTACCTTTACTATCTTCTCCATACTAAGGTTGTCTGGAAGAGATGGGCAGACTTTTCGCTTTTAAGCGATAAGACCGCCTATTGTACTGTTAACTTGAGTTTTAAAATTGTAAATGGTTCTACATGTTTTTGGTGTACAATAAAGAATTTTCATTAATTCATTCGTTCTACCTACACAGTTGCGCTAGACCTGCTGTACAGTACCTGTGACATACCTACAGAGCCGAGCCACGTGTTAAGTATAGACATGCGTTTCATAGGCGTGTAGACAGACGTGTAGAGTACCAGGTTGGTAGCGCCTAGCACAGCGGTCAGCGGGTTGACTCCCAGTGCCAGGATGCCGAGGCCGGCCGAACTGGTCACTGCTGCGAAGCCTATCGCGTGCGTGGGTCTGGAGTAGAGATGACGAATATATATCAACCAATATATTTAACTAATATTTAGAATCAACCATTATATTCCAAAATCAGAATTAAAATTATCAAATAAAAATATCATATCAACTTCAGCCTGAGTTAAGAACCAACATATTTGAATGCATTGAAATTTTAACTTTAATCAGCTATAAATAAGAAACATTTTCGTACGTTGCTGCTCGCGGAGTTTTCAACTATGTATTAGTTTGACTTCATTCAATTGTATGCTTTAGACTACTCACTATAGAGATTAAATTTCTGATTTGCTGTATCTGATATTTTTATTCAATACAAAGTGATGTCATATTTCAAAATAGCCATTTAGACAAATTAGCGGTTACTTTTATTTGATCAACAGAATAAAATATTCAACTGCATTAACATCAACCAATAACCAAATCGTGTAGGTATAAAACAAGTAAGCACAAATAATATTAACTAATATTTATTTTTAACCATTATTGGCATCTTTAGTCTGGAGCAGTACAAAGCATATTACACTACATACTTTTAACCGCCTCTGTGGTCTAGTGGTTCAAGCCACCGATTTCAGATCCAGAGGTCCCGGGTTCGATCCTCAGGGGCAAAAATATTGTGCTTGGTTCGGTTGGTGGTATGATTTTGTTCCGTCTGGCTAGCTACCACCATCTTACCTAATTATGTCGGCATAATAACAATTATTAAAAAAAAAATGTGTTCCGGAATTATGAGGTAAGATAGCCAGTTCCTCAGTTTGTTGAGGATTCCGGGTGATGTGCGCCTGTGAAGTGCGAAGGTGGCTTCGGCCTTATCTCAACTTGTTACCAGGTGAGATGAAGACCAAGCGCTTCCCCGTCGTACACGTATAATAAAAAAGTTAGGTAGTTTTTTTTCCTTGGGAGTTTTAACAATTGATGTTTATGTCACCCCCGTAATTCAAAGTAACAATATGCACACACAAAATAAAAGATGAAAAATAAGCATATACATACATAAACAAGTTACCTCGTTAGATAATAACGCTTACATTCAACTAGCATCCCCCGACGAGGAGGTATATACTCTGATCAGCTTCTGGTTGCAGGACTTTGTTTAAGTCCACCTGGCTAGCTACCACCAGCTTACCTAATTTTTTTTTTTTTTTTTTTCCGGCATCACATATCCGGGCGTCGGCGACCCTCTGACTTTCGATGTCAGAGCCTTTTTTACTTTTTTATTACAATATCTACCTAGGGGAGGTTTTTATTCCCAATAACTTAATCTATTGCTTGAGACAACTTAGCATAGTTGTCTCTGAGCCATCCTCATACTTTTCTGGCAAGGTAGGGTTACAGCCCGAAAACTCTTCGGTTTTTTCGGATTGTAATTTCTACCTTGGCTTACAACATCTTAGTTTTACATATTTTACAAATGAGTATTTTATCTTATTCTAACAGTTTATCTTATATGTCTATGTTTACAGTTTTGACTTTAAGTTTTTTATCTTATATTATCTTATGTTTATTCTTATTTTATAGCTGTTATAAGTATATTATTACAATATACATGTGCAACTATTATTACTTATCCTTATTTCTTAGAATTACTTTATTAGCTAATTTAACACAAAACTCTATAAATTTATCTCTTACGTATTTATCGCTTATATAACTACTAACATTTTCCAACTTAAGTGCTATTTCTAATCTTTGTTCGGCCTCATACCTCTCTTTTCCAAAGACTGGGCATTCAAAAAGTATATGTGCAATAGATTCTATTTTAGTCGGTTCGCAGATGCACGCCGGGCTCTCCTTGCACTTAAACCGGGATAAGTACTCGGAGAACCCGCCGTGACCGGTCATTACCTGAGTGGTTACGGCAGTTGGGGTTATGCATTTGATAATATTAAATGCCTTGATGGCGTCAGGGAAGAAAAGTTTCGTGCCTTCCGCTGTGCTGGCCGTTTTGTATCTCCTGTTCCATTCGTCAAGCGTCTCCCGTCGGATTTCCCGCTTGACGAATGAGACAGGACAGGCGTCATAATGTGGCTTGGTTTTTAGACGTAGTGCTGCTGTTTTCGCTAGTGCGTCAGCCCTCTCGTTTCCCTCCAGACCTGCATGCGCTCTGATCCAAAACAGATCAATCCTTTTATTTTGTTCCAGACTGGCTGTCAAATTCACGCGAATTTTAACGGCCAGAGGATGGGTTGAGGTCTTGTTTGCTATAGCCTGGAGTGATGAACGAGAGTCACTGTATATCCCGAAGCGGGTTTCTGGCCTCCTCGGACCTCCTCCGTCGCCTTACATATGGCCAGCAATTCCGCCTGGTAAACCGAGCAATATGACGAGAGCTTCAGCTTGATGGTTTTTGTCTCGGCCCCGTTTGTCCATATGGACAATGCGGCTCCGACTTGACCCTCAAGCTTACTACCGTCTGTGAACATCCGGACTGCGTAATCGCTGTGGATGTCCACTTGCTCTTGGTTCTCCAGGTATATGAATTCCATGGCCATATGTTTCGCTGGGTGGGGTTGTGCAGAGTATGCCGACATTTTTTCAACTTCCCTGTCTGCTAGTGTCGGCTGCGTGACACCCCTCCGTGCCTCATACAGAGCGGCTGCCTCCTGTATTCTGAGATCGAGGGGTAGTACGCCGCTCAACACCAGCGCAGAGTTTAGTGAAACTGTTTTGTATGCGCGGCACAACAGCTTACCTAATTCTGTCGCCTAAACAATATTTTTTAAGTTTCATGTTACGGCAATTAGAGGTAAGATAGCCAGTTTTCCTCAGTTTGTTGAGGATTCCGGTCGAAGTGCGCTTCCACCTACGGCCTTATCATAGCTTGAAATCAGGTAAGATGACTGCTTGTAAGCGCGTCCGCTTGTAGGAGGCATGCGTTATCAATAAACATGCGAAGGCATATAAGAGTACATACAAGAGATAGAATATCGAGAAATAGCTCGCACATAAGCAACACGCTCTTTTCGTAAAACACGATGAAAATATTTTGTAGAAGCCGTATTTGTCGTTTTTATAAATCTATAAACCAGCCGGGTATAATACTTTAAAATATTCGCATATCAGTACGTAGTTAGTATCTGTTAAAGAGAGAAAAAAACATTTACAATCGATGAAAACTGACCTCTCACATAGGTGATACTAAGTATAATACGTACTTAATTTTTTGCATACATTAATTAACTGATAAGATAAATAGTTTTCTGCGTAATAATTGATAGCATAGTATAAAAAATACGCTTTTTCATACGTGGAGAGAAAACTTAGCACTACTTTTCAACCATCCACATCCGCTTCCGATCCACATTTCAAGGCAAAGAATCACATATCTTGTATGGGTTCCACAGAACAGCGAACTTGAACTTTTTATTACTTATTGATAAAGAGTGTCCCACTGCATTTCGACAATAGATATACATACTGAAAATTTCAACTATCTACCTATTTTTATGATTTAGCCCGCTATAGACTTTGACTTTGTTTAAGTCCGCCTGGCCAGCTACCACCATCTTACCTAATTCTGTCGCTATAGTAACTATTCTAAAACTGTTGTGTTCCGGCATTCAGAGGTAAGATAGGAAGTTCCTCAGTTTGTTGAGGATTCTGGGTGAAATGCGCCTCCACCTTCGGCCTTATGTCAACTAGTAACCAAGTTAGAAAAAGGCCAAGCGCTTCCCCGTAGTACAATAAAATAGCCTAGTAATAGGGTCCCGCTGAGACTGTTAGGGTACGGAGCCCTAATAAGCAGCAATCTGAAATGAAGCGGGTACATCGATTCCCATGCAACAGAGATTATAGCATTATGCAGTACTCACTCGAGTAATCCTTTGACCAGTACTCGGTTCTTGGTCCTCGACATCTGCGCATCGAAAGGCACCTCATGGAACTGGTTGACCGCGTTAGCAGCCGCGGACACTAAGCCGGTTCCGATCGCGCACATGGCGAACGTACTCAGTTCAAACGGCGCGGGCGCAAGCGCGTACCCGGCCATCGATGTCATTACTACTAGGGCTGTAACAAAGAGTTTTCAAAGTTTAGATGTGCAGCATTGTTGTTTTCCGGTTCGAAGGGTATGGTTGCCGGTGAAATAACGGGCACGCGAGGCTTAACAACTTTATGCATCAAGTTGACGGGCGCAATGTAGTGCCGTGTAGGCTATATTCTTTGTGGATCTGACCTACGCAGTACGGCATTGTTATACGCAAGAGTGCACTTAACATCAGGTGGGTTACTTGCTTGTTCCCTTGTAGTATAAAAAAAAACACGATACCTACATATCAGTTAAGCTAACTTAACACTGCTTGAAGTCGCAAGTAGCTATTGATTCAGACGTTTTTTTGCGGAGACCTATTAATCAATATAAACACAAAAACTGAAAACAGAAAAATATTTACTTAGTAGCAAATCCGATAAAGCAATTTTTCTACAAATTTTACGGATTTGTTACTAAATAATTTTCTGACTTCAGATTTATACTGATCATAGGAGTACCTGTTAGGGCATATTATAAATGGATACGGGATATTACATTTTTACTCAGCACATACTAGCCCGAAACAGAGTATAGCTTGTAATATTACTAAATTACGGATAATATGCTTTAATATATTATGATTAATAATGAAATAACAACTGTAATCATTGAAAAAAACATCACATCTATATTAATCACACAGATGTTTGTCGAGGGTGGGAATTGTAAGCACAACCTACAACGCAGAAAGCAGAGCTACTATTATAATAGAATATGATATAAAAAAAAATAAGAATTAAGTAAAAGCGGTGGCAAATGAACGACGTCTGTCATGGTCATGGCCTAAAAAATTAGGAAATCAAGGACTCCTTACGTGTTACATGTGATACTTTTACTTCAACTATGTAATTATTTATGTATATAGTCTAATAAAATATTTCAATCATAGCCATAGCAAAAGGCATGGTACATAGACGAACCCTATGAAGAGTCTTCTGCAAGCAAAACTTTGATATGAGATGACATTACACTCAACAGGTCGATAATGTTTAAACTTTTTTAAATTGTTAATCAATTAAGGAATATAAAATCGAGATTGACGAGTCCTATAGACTGATTAACCAACTATATTGTACTATAAAAAAAAGCCTGTGACCTCCCCAGGATACAATCATTTCATCAATATCCGTTCACCGGTAAAAATGAATACATAACATACAGAATTTATAATCATAAGTTGTGTCCCAAGGCATACAGTATATCCATGTTTATTATAAGTAAATGAAAAGGAAAAAAACAGAGACAGTTTCGAAAAAAAAAAAAATGTTTGACTTCCCAATCACATCCTATAAAGCTGATTTATTGGATTGAAAGTTACAGTTCAGTAGTTTTGGCTTGATGTATCGAAATTGGTAATATACGACGCGCTGACCGCTAAGGTAAGGTTGGATTCTGGGGTGGCTAGTGCATGTTGTGGATTGCTAGCTTAATCTAGTTTTTCTACACAAATCTCTCTGAGCTATCTGTGCACAGCTATTTTTTTGATAAAATTGTAATACACAAGTAAGCGCTTATTTTAACCATATTGTGAGTGAATTGTACAAAGAAATTTGCATGTGTTAATCCAGAACCTTAACTAACTACATTCCAAATTTCATTTTATTAGTTACAGAGATACTTAGATAGATAGATAGATAAACTCTTTATTGTACACCAAAAAACAATAATAAACAGACATGCAAGAAAAACACTTAAACTAGGTACAATGGGCGGTCTTATCGCTAAAAGCGATCTCTTCCAGGCAACCTTTGGATGGAAAGGATAGCAAAGAGCAGACAAAGCGGTGTACTAAAATAAACAATAATTTATAAAGCTACTTATTAATAATAACAAAACATACAAAATATCCAATCATTACTAAAAAAGCGAACGAGACAATTATAAGTTGGTCGAGGAAAAGTAATGACAGCGTAAATTATTTTTAAAAATGTAGATTGTTTTGGAGGATCTGACCGAAATGGGTAGTGAGTTCCACAAGCGCACAGCCTCAACAGTAAACGAATTAGCATAGAACACTGGTGTGGTGTGATTCGGAATCGCAAGTAGAAAATTTTTGGAAGAACGAAGTGTTTTCACGTGCCCTTGGTCTAAAACGGTAAAACGCTCTTTGAGATACGGTGGAAAGGAAGGGTTGAAAAGAATATTATATAAAAGGGACAAGATATGAAAATTTCTTCGAAGACGTATGGGGAGCCATTTGAGCTTAGCACGAAACTCGGAGACGTGGTCATATTTGCGCAAGCCGAATATAAACCGAAAGCATAGATTTTGTAGACGCTCAAGTTTGTTGAGTTGGGCTTCAGAAATATCAAGGTAGCAGGTGTCCGCGTAATCTAAAATAGGAAGCAATAGTGCTTGTGCCAACTTTGGTAGCCGTTGGCAAAAAAATCCGGATTCTCCTTAGGGAAGCAAAAGACGCAAACATTTTGCGACTGTTTTCCTGAATACAGGGATCCCAGGACATCATAGAATCCATAATTATACCGATTTTTCAATCACTTACTAATTGGTATTATAGATTCATCAAACAATATACTGGGGAGAATTGAGTAATCCAATTTGGGAATTTGCTTGTGACTACCAATAATGATGACTTGAGTTTTATTCGGATTAACAGAGAGGCCAAAAGATTTGCTCCACTCACAAATATAGTTGAGATCAATGTTAAGGAGACTGATTGCCCCATCAATGTTTTCAACTTAGTAGTAAAAACATTTACACACAAAGACAAACTTTCGCATTTATTATATTAGTATTATAAATCGCTAAGGAATCCTTGTTATTTTTAGGGTTCAGTACCTCAAAAGGAAAAAACTGAACCCCTATAGGATCACTTTGTTGTCTGTCTGTCTCATGTGGAGGTCAAGCTGAATGCATATGCATATCAAAATACTCAGGTCTACTGTCCCTTGGAGCAGTGATAAAACAAACTTCTAAGCCAACACAATCAAAAGATACAGCAATTTAAGCCACATATTTTGAAAATCGCAACTACTTGCAAGGGAATCAATAGATAAAGGATACTTCCAGTCGACCTAGGATCTTGAAATTTGGCGTGAAGCAACGTTTTACACCAAAAATAAATGAAAAATTCCGAAAATCATAAATTTTTTGTTACATCACATTTTTTTTTTATAATGTGGAATGATAGACCTTTGTCTTAAATTTATGCTTCTCCAGCTTTCCACATTGTAATGCTATGGATTTCATTTAGCAATAAAAATACCATTACTTTTACTTGTATACCTACAGGTTTGTACAGAACCCTCGGTGCGCGAGTCCGACTCGCACTTGGCCGATTATTTTAAGTCATCCAGTTTAATGAATAAGGTAGTACAAAAAGTAGTTTCATACATTATATTTCATACTTCATACATACAGGAAGTTTGGATAAGGTAAATAAAATGTAAATGCAAAAAACATAAATGCAATTATGATACACTTATACTTACAGGTCAATCTGAATTTAGACAGCATCATACAATACTGGAGCACATTATTCTTTCTTTCATTGGAAGGTATCTCCTTCCACATTCTATTGTCCTGCTGTACATTTTTACTCTTCACCTTGGCTGAGGTCTGGATCTGTGATGTGATTGGTAGTTTGCTCTTCCAGCAGTGTGATGTTGATATCCTGGCCAGCTGTTGTGTGAGGTATCCATTCTGAAAAATGTTTAAGGAATTGTAAACAAGTTTCTTCAATCTTTGTATATAATATATATCTTTTATTGTACAATGGGGAAGCGCTTGGCCTTAATCTCAAAGAAGGTGGAGGCGCACTTCACCCGGAATCCACAACAGTCTTGAGGAACTGGTTATCTTGCTGGAACACAACAATTTAAGAACTGTTGTTATGGCAAAATAATTAGGTAAGACGGTGGTTGATAGCCAGGTGTACTTAAACCAAGTCCTACCACCAAGCACAATATTGTACCCTACTGGGGATCAAACACATGATGTCTAGTTCTGATATTGGTGGGTGAAACAGACCACAGAGAAGGTTATAAAGTATTATAATGTGTTCAAAAGTTTCAAATATTAAACTTTAGAACACATTATCTTATGTATAATGTATAAGTATCTGAAAAAAAATGCAATAGATAAATTTAAGTTATCATCCCTGTGACCTCTTGAGTGAGAAAAAGTAACATTGTCGAGTTATCATAATGTTTTGAATAACTTGAAAAAATGCTATCTCTTGGAGCAGTTCACATTGGGTTTTGGTAACAGTTAATGTTTTATCTTACACATTAAAAAGAAAATAAGTGTAAAAAGTATTTTAGTATCATGAAGCTTTTCATATTTTGTAGGCTGTGTGGTGTGGTGTGGGGTATAGCCCACAAAATATTTATTTCATATTAATTAAATTTATTTATCGGATGTAATAACTTATGTAATCAATTATTAGCAAATAATGTACCAGTATGATTTTAATATTAGTAGCAAACTGAGCAATTCTCTTTTTACAAGAAAGTGTAGTTATAGTACCTAAGATTCTTGAAAATCAATCTTGAATAGTTTTTTTTTTACAAATTACTGGATGATTTCTAATGTTAAAGGCTTATAACCTCATAATACTCATATCATGCAATGGATATAATGGGCTTTGTCCAAGAATTGAGAGTGTTGAGACATGCTGGTATGTGATGATAAATTGGTAGATTAGCAGACATTTATTTCATAAACTGTACTTACTCCAATTTTAAGAAGAATGGATTTAGTTGATAGCCCAATGTTACCATGGCTCAAGCAGAGTCTGCAGTGCAAAACTTTTATATATGACATTTCGTAGCTATAAAATGCTTTGCAACATCCTGAAACAGACAGAAAACATATTTTAGACAAAACATAATTCAGCATTTATGAATAATCTTATCACTAAAGTCAGGTTAGTTAGAGATAGATTAAACCTAACTAATGATCAAATCAGCCAGATTTTCACAAAAAAACCTGCACTTAGTCAAACAAACATACCACCAAAATCCAATAAAAGAACATATAAAAATAATTAGGTGGTCACTGAATAAATTGGTAGATTTTATTAAAAGTTGTAGGTACATATAATACTTAATGTCCAGACAACAGACTCAAATAACACACTGACTACAAATGGAAAGGCAATCAAGTGGTTCTAGTAGTTTATCAAAGCTCTGTCAAGCCGGCGACACAAAAAATCTGTAGGGTCAAATATATGATAAGCCTAGACTCGACTGGAAACCGAAGAGGTTAAATTATAAGACATAGGTAGTCAAACCACTGTTAGCAATATATTCATTGAAATTAAGGATGAAACTAGCTTTAGTTCATAGAATTAGCTTGATTGACTCACTAATATTAAAAAAACGATTTTAGATTATTACGAAACAATAATACTGCGACAAATTTTCTACAAAATTGCATGTATCTCTAAATCTAGCAAGTTATCTAGGAGGCCACTTACATAATCTTGTTATGATCTTCAAAAGATAATGAATTCTAAAATCCACCCTTATATGCACCATTAAAATTGAAGTATTTAGTTTACCATTTACGTAAAATTATTATCCTCAAAAACATTGAGGTTAACATTTTGAAGGGTATATAGGTAGGTAGTGTAATGCACAGACTATTTATATTGTGTGTAATGTAAAGACATAGGGAAGAGGAAGCGTTAGCTTCCTATTAGTCTGTGGGAAGATGATAAAATACCATACCATAGATAGTACAGATTTGGCAAGACCAAATTTTCTTACTGTGACAATGTCACTGTATTTTTTTTTTATTTTGCCGAATTGCCAAGCACAACAACATGTTTATTGTATGGCACCGCCTTCAAATTATATGAACTTACCCTAAGAGTTATTTGTAAGTTTTTAGTGGTGAAGTCGGTTCCATTTTTTACAATAAGAGTTTATTTTTAGCTTTTTTTCGTTGTAAAACCTACGACACCACGACGCCTCCAACACACTATTTAAGAGTCGTGTGAGGGTGCAATAATACGTTATATTTTGTATGCAATATATTTTCCAAATCGGTAGATTAATAGCGGAGTTCTGAGATAATGCAGTAGTAGTCGTTAAAGAGTCATCGATCACCAACACGCCTGCCAAGCGTGAGTATTATGGCAAATCCCTCCATTGCTTTCTTTAGCATTGGGGGAGGCCCATGTCCTATACAGTTGACTTTTATGGGCTGTAATGATGATGATGATACATGTATACAGCATTTATAGCCAGAATAAGTCAAAGTCAATTCCACTTACTACTACGTATCATTACTGCGATCAACACTGCCAAGCGTGGTGATTATGGCAAAACCCTGATGATGATGATGATGATGATGATGATACTGGAAGGTAAGCGGTTCAAAAGGTCTACTATAGTGACCGTAAACACCACAGGAAAGCAGAATACGCAATATCGTTTACTTGGATGACATATATTTTCCAGTTATGTGTGGACACCCTATTAGAACGAGACGAATTACTATTCTCAAACCTCTCGCTCGGCTCGTTTTTAAGAATACAGTGCGCAGTCCAGTTTTATTATAGGTTCATGGTTTAAGGTCTTTGGTTCCTATAGTGCGAGAACGCCAACCTCCGCAGACCGCCGAACTCTGACATATTTATATCAAGAAGATGTCAGACGGACCTCTTTATGTAACCCGGATTTTAGCCCGAGGGGGGAGGCGCACTTCACCCGGAATCCTCAACAAACTGAGAAACTGGCTATCTTACCTCTCAATGCAACGGAACACAACAATTTTAGAATTGTTATTATGGCGACAGAATTTGGTAAGATGGTGGTAGCTAGCCAGACGGACTTAAGCAACCTCCTCATACCACCAACCAAACCAAGCACAATATATTGTACTCCCCATGGGGATCGAACCCTCTGGACCTGAAATCTGTGGGTTGAACCACTAGACTACAGAGGTATAAAATAGATTTAGTACAATTAGTAAGGATCAGAAGATCATATCTAAAGAATAAATAAATTGATTACGATGCCAGAAGTGAGGGTTTGTGTAAGTGGGGTTTGTGAGGGCTAAGTGTAAGCTTGGTCTCCTGATGACACCCGTCTCTAAAGAGTCTGGGCAAGGGGTGACACCAGCCTTTGTGAGTGCATGTGTATTAAGTATGTAGTGTGGAGGGGTATATGTGTGGAGGAGTGAGTGTGGCAACTGTGCAATAGAAACATCGAACATAAGACAGGAACAAGGTACAGGGTAAGCACGGACAAGCGATTAAATAAAAGGTTTAAGAAAATCTTCTGTTGAAATGTAGTCCAGGTTTATGAGCCAGGACGATTTTTTTCATGAAACTGTATTTATGCAGTGGGAAAATATTTAAAGATATGTTTAATTTGTTATAAGCATAGGGACCTAGATAACTAAAAAACCAGCAGGCGAGAGAAGTAGGGTAAGCACGGGTTTCACAAACGGCATACACATAAAATTAAATACATCAATAATTACAAATAATAAGTTATTTTACTTTATGTACGCGAATCGTACAGAACGAAAATTATTTATTCAAGAAACTGTGTACGATTCTATGATAAGCTATAATTAAATGTGATAAAACTTTCTGGTCGTAAATTAAATTGGTTTACAAAATAATATTTTAGAAGAGTTGACTACAAAATAAGCGACTATCTGATATCGAAATACTTAAAAAACACAGAAAAATACACTGTTTCTATTACGGTAGGTGTCCACTTTATTCACGAGGGCCCAAAGCTGCGGTCTCCTTTAGGACAAAACATTCCTTCACAAGTAATTCAAATAATCAATCATAAATCTTTAGCTTTTTTTGGGTAGCAGCCCTAGTATTTACAAAGAAAATAAGCTCAAAAAAGTAACCTTGTAACTTTTTTCAATTTCTTAAATCAAAAATAAATTATTATGGTCAGAATGGTTTACTTGTCAAAGTGTGTGATAAAATTGCCTTCTTTTAATATTATTACAATAAATATGTATGTTTATCTGAAAGAGTGTATCAACTGTGCAGTTGAAACTTTGAAAATATTGTGTACCTTGTAACGGAGTACAAGGTTATGTTGTTGAATTTAGATGAAGTGTCAAATGTGTTCTTTTTAATTGGCCCTACTGTAGTATAGGCATTACATATTATGTATTTAGGCCTATAACATTTACAAGGAGGTTGGAAAAAATATGTTTTCAGTTTATTTCGTTCATGGAAACATTTTGAAAAAAAACACACCTTGATAATTTTTTGATGTGTGTGTCATAAAAGTAATATATACCATGTATATTCCTACTTTTTACTTCCATAATTTCCATTCTATGTTATAGGTAAATTCCTTGACATAATGGGAAACAAATAGTTTTAGAAACAAATAATAGACAGCTTATCAAAATCACAAAATCACTCATCAAATTCACTCTTTATTCTCTACTATGCTCTGTGCTGTGTGTGTGTTGTGTACTATGCTATACTCTTTGCGCGCCTCACTCAATTCGACTCGACTCAATATTTTTATTTATTCTGGGTTTTGATTGATTGATTTTTCGAACACGGAAGTGGTTCTGTTCGTTTCGTGTACCGATCCGATTGTCGCTTGAGTGCGATTGGGAAACATGATTATTCTCAATCTCAACTAGTAAAATGACTAAATTTTAGTGTAAAGTATTTTCTTCGGCTCATACCCTGTGAAGGAATCTAAATATGGCTACGAGAGGTGACAAAGGGAATGGAAATGGCGAAGAGCAGATGGTTGAGGTAAGAAAATCGATATGGCCTAGATTTTTGTGGATGTCTTGATTCTGGTGGTTTATGGGCTGTCGATTGTAGACGCTGGCAGAGGTGTTCCGATGCTTCATTTGTATGGAGAAGTTGGTGGACGCTCACCTATGTCCGCACTGCTCGAAGTTGTGCTGTTATGCGTGCGTGCGGCGATGGCTAACGGAGCAGCGCTCGCAATGTCCGCACTGCAGGGCGGCGCTGCATCTCCACGAGCTGGTCAATTGCCGCTGGGTGGAGGAGGTCACCCAGCAAATAGAGACAATGCAGCAAACCAACTCAGCCACCCAACGAGAGAACTACCGAGACAGGTATGGAATATCGAATCATCTTCTATCTGCAGGACTAAAATGGTCACAGTAGAGGAATAATAATATTTATTTTTCAAGCAATGTGAGTCAAAAGTTATTAGATTTAAATGATTGTAAATATTCCTATAGTTTTGTTTATTTACAATAATGTTTTGATACCATTATAATGTAGCCTAGGTATGCCTAATGATCTTTACCAGTTACAAAGTTTGTTAGAGGCAAGAGTTGCATTTTACACCAGATGGACTGCTTGCCTGTAACAAGCCAGTCCTTGTACAAATAGTATAAAAATATAAATGTTAACAAACATTCCTTTTCTTCTTGGTTAAAGTTAAAAACTGCTCATTTTATTCCAATAATCCATTAAGCCTGATTCATGGATGTGCATGTATTTCATGTTAGTTCTTGAGAAATATACCTACTTTGATCTTATGCTGTGTGTTGTACAAATTAGCTTGTAACCATTATGTTTTCATTCATGCCTCAGTAATAAATCTTCATATGTTCAAAGGTGAGTGCCTTCATGATTAAAAAAAAAAGCAGATTCAGAATTTATCTTCAGAATTCAGTAGAAAGAAATGTATTTTCATCAATAAGTAAATTTACTAATATATCCATGAATTTCTGTAATGTCTGAAATTTCTGCTTAGGTGTGCTACTCATCAAGAGAAACTCACCGTCTACTGCTGGACTTGCCGTCGCTGCATCTGCCACCAGTGTGCACTCTGGGGGGGTACTCACTCGGGACATACATTCAAGCCATTGGAGGAGGTGTATGAACAACACCTGACCCAGATACGTGATGAGGTGTCCCAGCTGCGTCGTAGACTGATGGAGCTTATCAGCCTTGTGCAGGATGTGGTAAGGGAAACTTGAGCACAAAACTAAAGGGGCAATTGTCAGAAGTTGTCTTCAATTGCAGGTTTGAATATGTTTTGACATTGGATGTGTTAATAAAGTAACTAGTAATTTGCTACTAACTAAGATCTCGCAATGTCTGGTTTGTGTTAGGTATTCAACCATGGAATTTTTTTCTAAATAAATTTTTGTAATCTCTTTTTATTCATCTGAGTATCTTCATTCTATGCAAAGCACGAAATAGTGGTACTACTGGGGCTTCATAAAAAGAAAGTTTAAAGCAGACATGAATCATGAGGACAAAAACTTCATTGAAATTTTTGTTGAAAGCAAAAACATCAGACACAGACATCCTGATCACATACTATAGTATTGTAAACTATGTAACCTTACAACGTGGTTCAAAATACAATGTTAATTTATGAACCTACTTACTGCCTGAGAAACCAAATTCGTAGGTATAAAGTTTTGGGGAGAATTTATGTTGTTTTACCAACCAATAAATAAACATTGACACAGTTTCGTTAATAGTTTAGTAAGTTATTGCACTTACTAAACTACTAATGTAACCTGTTGTACACTAACAAGTTAACATAACCACAGATAATAAAATACTAACATAACATAATGTATATGTATCTGTGTCATAATGTATCATCTTACAAATAAATGGATTTTGGCATGGAAGTGTGTACACTTATATACATCAACTAGGTACTTTTTTTTTGGGAACCCATGTGGGTGAAGTAGTGGTCAAATGCTAGTAGATTTATAATTACTTTATTTATTATAGATATTATCCAGGTCATACAGTAAGTTAGTTTCGTAAATTTTTCGTGAAACAGAAAGAAGACCACTTAAACGGCTTTAACCGCCTCTGGTCTAGTGGTTCAACCCACCGATTTCAGATCCAGAGGTCCCGGGTTCGATCCCCAGGGGAGCAATATTGTGATTGTGCTTGGTTTGGTTGGTGGTAGGATTCACCATCTCACCTAATTCTGTCGCAATAATAACAATTCTTAAAATTTGTTGTTATCTGGCATTTAGAGGTAAGAATAGCCAGTTCCTCATTCCGGGTGAAGTGCGCCTACATCTTCGGCCTTATCTCAACTTGTGACTAGGTGAGATGAAGTACAATAAAAAAAAGAAAAGCAATGTGATCTGTTATTTGCAGGAGCGTAACGTAGAATCAGTGCGCGCCGCTAAAGACGAGCGTGTCCGCGAGATCCGCAATGCTGTGGAACTGATGATATCTCGCCTGGACTCCGCTCTGAAAGCGAAGCTGCTAACCCTGATGGGACAGAAGAACAGCCTCACACAGGAGACTGAGCAACTAGAGCATCTACTGCAGGAGATTGAGCATCAAGTGCACGCTAGTACTAGGTGAGTTAGAATCTTAACCGCACAGTATAACGAATCCTGCCTTGACTCGGTGCTGAAAGTGAAGCACTCACCTTTTCAGATAGAAGAACAGACTTGCACAGGAAAATGAGTGACCTAGGACTATAAGGACTAATCCCTCCTAGTGGCTGGGGGGAGTGCTTTAGTTGCTTTTAATAAAAATAAATATGCAAATGTTTTATTGTGGTGACCAATTTTTACATGATTTTGGTCCAAGGTTTATAATATAAGAAAAAAATAGTTTTATTAGCTTTCAAGATTGTTTTACATGTTGGAGAACAGGATTCTTCCATATATTATTGTATGTATTTAATGTATAATCTATAAAACATTATAATGTTTAAATACTTTATTCAATCATTTTGCTTCTTTTCACAATAAGCAAAATGATTGAATAAAGTTCTTTGTGAAAAGAAAACCACTGCCCATTTTAAATATATAACTTCCTGTTTCAGATCGGAATTGATCGCGAAAAGTGGTGATATCTCGAAGATGATTCACCAAGTGCGCAAGAAGCCAATGGCTAGCTTTGTGACCGCGCCGGTACCGGCCGATTTCCACAGGCAAGTCTGTCCACCTAGGTACAAAACCATTGTCTTAAATACTTTCTAACAAAAAGCTAACAAATTTTCAGATACTTTTCATGAAAGTTTTTACACTAAAATTATCATCGTGAGGAAACCAGCATGTTTCTAGGACCGAAAATCCCAAAGGCAGGTGTTACTGGCTAGTATTTCGCTTAGCGGCGATGGGCTTGCAACCTGTCACATATTAAATACTAACTACTTGCAAACCGTGGACATGTGCTGAAAATAAGTTTGGATGTGCCTCCGACTACCTCTTAGTAGGTGATTCTCATATGATCCACGCACTGTGTAGTGATCTAAGGAAGTTTAGGTCAGTTGTGTGTCCGCTCCTATTTTTGCTGTTTACTTTAACACTTTTAATGTGCCATGTCTTTGCAAAATAATTGAAAATCTATGGTTTTTTTAGCAATGTTATGTTGCAAGATACAATTAGCTACAGTAATTGAAATAGAATATTAGGTATTATTGAAATAATTACGCAGACCTATTACCAATATCGCTCTGTCCTTGACTATGTTTCTCAATTGTTCAATTGAGAAACATACCGTACACAATGGGTTTCCATTTTCAAATAAACTATCGACGGATTACGGCATCTTTGTCTTTTCCTACCACAGTTTATCATCAAACTTAGTGGTTTATGAAAGAATGAGCCATTCTGGTAGCAAAAAAGATTACAAAATCTTAATTATGATGTTGATTGTCGATTAAAAAAAACGAAGTGTGGGTAGCCGAGGACATCGTGTGGTGTTGGTTGGTTAGGCCTAGGTTCAGCAGTGGACGAATAGTTTGAGAAATGATTATGAGGTTGATGAATATTCTAATACAGTTCGTAGAATCCAATTTATCAACAAAACATTGAGGAATATTCGAGAAGACATGTATATTTTGTCTGTCGATAAGCGATAAGACCGCCCATTGTAAATACATTTTTTTTTAGTTTTTATATATATATATAGAATTCGTTTTTTTTTTTTCTTATTCAATAAATTAAACTAACTAAGTACAAAGGAATCAGTCAGATTAAATATATATATATATATATATTTAAGGTGTGGAATAAAGTATTTTCGTTTATTCAATCATTCATTGGCTGGGTCACCAAGATCCCGGGCAAACGTGAGTAGCTAAGCATATTGTTTCTATTAGAATGTTCTCGATTCTTTACAGCGAAATCGTGCCGTGCTACGACAGCAGCACATTCCCGTTAGTAAACTTCATTCAGCTTCAGCACGCGGCGGCGCCGGTTTACTCGGCACCGCTCCACGTAAACGGCCTCTGTTGGCGGCTGAAGGTCTACCCGGACGGCAATGGAGTCGTGCGCGGGAACTATCTCTCCGTGTTCTTGGAGCTCAGCGCGGGACTGCCCGAGACCTCTAAGTAAGTTATGCGCTCCTGGTACTTTTGGTTGAGACAACATTCAACTCCAAATACTTTTACACAGCAACCCAAGGATTTATTGTAATACGCTTATTTGTTAGATTACAGATATATATATTACATACCTATACATATATGTATTATATATAAGTACTGTATATACCTACTAATTTCAATGTATCTACAGTAACCACTAGTATCAATTATTTTGTTACCTATGATAACAACTTTTATATTCATAACGTTGTTGCACTCTCTCCAAGCATGCACACTAATTTGTAGTCAACAAAATAGACTCAATATGAAAGAGACTAGCTACCCGCAACACAGGAGTTCTTAGTGTGAGAGCTAGTGCACTTTGTTCCTTCTATGTAACACTTTATATTTAGGTGTTTACCAAATATCTACTTTATGTGAGTAGGTATAGGTACACGCTAGCTTGTTAGCATATAAGTAGGTATATTTTAGAATAAGAACAAATATAAAATGTTAATATGTTGTAAGCACCTTTTTGAATAAAAAAATAAAAAAAATCAGTACTAGTTGGTCTTGCTGAATGTATATGATCTTCTGGTTGAGGGAATTATATAAGGTGTAGCTTCAAAACACATTTTGAATTCTTAACGTGAAATGCGCCACTACTACAGACTATATGATGTACCTAATTTTAGTTATTTTAGTATTTTAGATATTCAATATTCAGATTTTCCATATTGGTTCTCTAACTGAGCAAACTATGCTCGTAAAGATTCAGTCAGATAGGGAAACAAGGGAAAATCTTATTTAGCATTTAATTTCATAAATACTTAAGAATTTCACGTTATTGAATTCACACTGTATTTAGAAAGCTATTTTTTGGCAAAAATCATATAACACATAAATAAAGCTGAAGGAAAACCTTAAATAGCCTTAAAGCCTATTTGTGGTTGTCGCTACAATACAAAGTAAAATTAAGCCAGGCCAAGCCAGTAAATTAAGGTGCGTTGGAAACTCACACACACTCTAGCAAACGGAACAATGATCTCTGTTAGTTCTACACTTTAAAAAAATTGTTCACTTACACATTATGTAGAGTTTTAAATCACTATAAACTATGCTTATAATTGCTAACCCAATAAATACCCGAATACTTTGTTTGCAAGCGCTGCTAAGTACCGAGTAGGGGAGCGGTAAGTAAAGTGTCATTAGCTGTAGCAGATCCACGCTTCCCTTGGTTCCTTTCTGTCTCTGGACTGCTTTACATTGTGATAGTCTAAGCCTCAATTCAATGTGTCATTTACCTTTTGGATATGCTAGATTTATATACTCTTCGCAATCATACACCGTTTTTGTAACGCTTCTTTAACTGCAGTCAGTTTTGATAGCGACATTTTTTATGACATTGGGTCTATGCCATAATATCCATCTGTCTATCGCGTACAATATGTATGTAATATGTACATATTACAAACATATTGTAATATGTACATATTACATACATATTGTACGCGATAGACAGATGGATATTAGGCATAGAACCAATGTCATAAATCACACTAGTTACAACTAGTGTGTCTATCAACGCCTACGTAATAAGAAAAATACTAGATTTGCCGGTTACAGTAAAATATAGCTTTGTGAGAAATACTGATAGTGCTCAACAATTTCAACATTTTACTGTTGTGTTTTTATTTATCTTACGTCAGTAATATGATTATTGCTTAGCTTGCTATGTGCTAGCTTGATCTATAAGGAGACCTATCTCTTGTAAAAGAATATGTTACCAGTCTCATTCTAAAGAATGTGTGTTGCATCAGTGTTCAATGAATATTGTATTTTTTCTGCCATATTTGTCTAATGATTTGTCCATAAATTCTACGTAACATGCTATGCGTGTTACTCATCACAACCACGCTCACTGCGTTGTTTAGATTCCGAGAGTTCCATATCAGCTTATAGAAAAATGAAACTTATTACCAAGTGATAAAGTTAAAATTAGTATTGCAATATTATATCAAGCTCTTAAAAACAGTCATGTCATGCCAAAGATATTTTCGTAAATGTGCCCGTATAACAATTAAAAATAGCTTTCAATACGTCACAGGCTTGCCTCAAAATGTGTTGCCTAAGTAACACATTTTGAGGCAAGCCTAAAACTTGAATAAAAGGTACTTGTTTTAAACGAACGGGTATTTCGGTGTCTACCCGCAACCGCAACCACGAATGGTGCAGGCTTCGGAAAGTTTCCTCGTCGAGACGTAAAATTCCCCCTAGGTAATTCGAATCGGAATTTCAAATTTGTATAAACAAAGACATGTATAACCTAGCTCCTAATAAAGTTCTCTAAGGAACCTCAGGCGTAAGTATGCGTGAGACGGCTTTTTGGCAAATGGTAGCTACAAACACATCGTGGATTAAAAAGTGATATTAGCGCAGATAAGGAAACAATATAGAAAAACTTACCATTTAATTTTAAAAATATTGCTGCTATTAGATAGATGAGCGTAATGGCAAATTACACTTTTTTGGAGTCCAGTAAATTAAACAAAAACTGTCTCATGCCCTGAGGTTACCTTAACGTAAATTTTGTTCAAGTCTAGGATTATTGGAACCTTTTTGAAGTACTTGCTTTGAAGTAGTGCTAAGTAGCTCGCAGGTCTACATATATTTCTCTAAACCAGATACGAATACCGCGTGGAGATGCTCCATCAAGTATCCCGGGACCCCTCAAAGAACATCGTTCGCGAGTTCGCGTCCGACTTCGAAGTGGGCGAATGTTGGGGCTACAACCGGTTCTTCCGGTTGGACCTACTGGCTAGCGAGGGGTATCTCAATCCGGAAACTGATACCCTTATTCTGAGGTGAGTTTGATACATAAACGGACAATTTACGAGAAGTTAAATAAATAAATATTAAAAAAACATTAATTTCAGGGCAGTTGCTTCGTTTTATTATAGTGGCGATTTGTCAAATGTTTTCTGATATATTCTAAAAACTTATATAAATGAGATTATCACTCCTTTACTAGGTTCCAAGTGCGTCCGCCGACTTTCTACCAACGTTGTCGCGACCAGCAGTGGTACATCAACCAACTCATCACCATGCAGAATCAACATATTCTTCAGATCAATGATCTCAAAGAGGTAAACTATACACATTTTTGTACCCTTTATCAAGGTGAATTCTATTCACAATATATCAGTGATGGTTGAGAACTAGTTTTCCCTGACCCCGTTTTGTAATATAACGTGAAAACCCAAGATACGTGAACAATTGGTAAGACATTAAGGCGTAATAATATGTGTACGTGGTTTTGAAGGTCAGAAAATAGACCGAGGCGTTTATTGTACGACGGTGAAGCTTGGCTTTCATCTCACCTGGTTTCAAGTTATGATACGGCCGGTAATGGCAGTGCGGTCTGTAGCGTTTTGATGGCGATAGATTTAGGTACGATGGTGTCAGCTAACCTGCGGACCAACCTACCACCAAAAAAAACCAAGCACAATTTCGTGCTCCCTTGGGGGTCGAACCGGAGACCTTTGAATCTGATACCGGTGGGCATTCCTAGTAAACAGTTACTGTCTAGTACTCGCAGCGCCCTCTCTACATCCATCGCGACGCCCGCGCCCTCTGCCGACGACTTTACTCAGCTGCGGCATGTCTAGTAGCCAGTTACTGTTGTATCATCAGCTGACGTTTCCCACAGCGTCTCTCGCTGGAGATGTCACGTAACTCGATCTCGGCTACCCGCGCGGCGCCCTCTACCGCGACGCCCGCGCCCTCTGCCTATGACTTTACTCAGCTGGGGCATGTTTAGTAGCCAGTTACTGTTGTATCATCAGCTGACGTTTCCCACAGCGTCTCTCGCTGGAGATGTCACGTAACTCGATCTCGGCTACCCGCGCGGCGCCCTCTACCGCGACGCCCGCGCCCTCTGCCTATGACTTTACTCAGCTGGGGCATGTTTAGTAGCCAGTTACTGTTGTATCATCAGCTGACGTTTCCCACAGCGTCTCTCGCTGGAGATGTCACGTAACTCGATCTCGGCTACCCGCGCGGCGCCCTCTACCGCGACGCCCGCGCCCTCTGCCTATGACTTTACTCAGCTGGGGCATGTTTAGTAGCCAGTTACTGTTGTATCATCAGCTGACGTTTCCCACAGCGTCTCTCGCTGGAGATGTCACGTAACTCGATCTCGGCTACCCGCGCGGCGCCCTCTACCGCGACGCACGCGCCCTCTGCCTATGACTTTACTCAGCTGGGGCATGTTTAGTAGCCAGTTACTGTTGTATCATCAGCTGACGTTTCCCACAGCGTCTCTCGCTAGAGATGTCACGTAACTCGATCTCGGCTACCCGCGCGGCGCCCTCTACCGCGACGCCCGCGCCCTCTGCCGACGACAACCCGACTCACAATAACCCGGTGGACAACACGCTCAGCGATGCCATGTTTAACCCATGGAAGCTCAACACGGCCATCATCGCACCGCAGAGGATGACTAACACAGGTATCTAAATCAAGACGGTAAAAAAGTATTAGCTCACACCATTAACCTGATAAAATCCCTCATGATCATTGTGATGTGTTATCTATATGTCACGGTTCCCCTGAGAAAATCCCTTATGATTTGTTATTTATAAGTCTCGGTTTCCTCCAATATTTACGGTCTTGCTAGATTGACCGGAGTCAGAAAGACAAACATTCTATGATCAAAAAAAGTCTAATCCAAAAAGAACAAAACATTCCTTATATAACCACAATAGCAATTGTGGTTGTGTAAGCAATTGTGTCATATTTCCTCAAATACACACATCCTGGTAAAAGTAGTTTACTTTTACTAGGATGTGGACAAGAGAAATAAAATCATGAAAATTGTAATGTCCCTAAATGATGTTTGGTTTTATATGTGTACATTTTATTTAATCTCAAGATAACGGGTCGTAAGGTCGGGCCTCAGCGAAACAGCCTTTTGTACCTCAGATATCCTGAACACGGCGATGTTCGCTGAAGACACCCGTAACAACGAGGTGTCTTCCCACTACGGAGATTACGGACAGCCGCTCGACCGACGCATCGTGCCTCACAACGCCTCGCCCACTTACAGCCTTCCTTCTACTTCGCGGTACGTCCTTATAATAACATTTTTTAAATTATCGCGGTTATTATACATAATTAATAACAAAAACAGGTCTTCATCGTTTACACGTGACCACGGCCGTTGTAACACGGTCGAAACTGTCGGGAATATAAAAAGGTACGCGATGAAGCCCCGTTTTTGTTATTAATTACTTATAATAACACTCTGGAATAAAACTGACTAATATAAAACACATCACGAATACTCGCAATAAATTATCTTTCACCATTTTAAATAATTTAAAATCTCACACAAGTACACATGTAAATTTAGGCATGAATATGTTTTTTATCTCCACTAATATAAAACACGTATTGTATTTGAACAACTACCTCATCACTGTTATACTTTTTGAACTACCTTGAATATGGTTATCAGTTTTCACAAAAACTTGAAGAGACCAACCAACTTCATGGTGTCGCTTTTAGTGTCGGTTTGCGCGCGCATAGTTAAAACATTCAGTTATATCTTTTCCCAAACGCGCCATAAGAAGTATAACTTCAAAAACATTAACTAAATGTAAACCGAAACATGAGATGAGCACACTGTAATGCTTTTCGATGATTTAATGTAATTTATTTTTATATTATTTAGTTTAATTTTGTTTACTTCATGGTGTCGCTTTTAGTGTCGGTTTGCGCGCGCATAGTTAAAACATTCAGTTATATCTTTTCCCAAACGCGCCATAAGAAGTATAACTTCAAAAACATTAACTAAATGTAAACCAAAACATGAGATGAGCACACTGTAATGCTTTTCGATGATTTAATGTAATTTATTTTTATATTATTTAGTTTAATTTTGTTTTCACGTCCGCTTAGCTGAAACGGTCCTTACGGAAGACTTTGTGCAACCTGCTTCATGCTGAGTGAGCTCCTTTTTGCAGCGACACGACTCAGTACATATATATTTTTTTGTGATAATTAATTGTTGTTGCAAATAAAATTCTATTCTATTCTAATGCTATTAGAATAGAACACCCCAGTTAGGCTAAGAAAAACAAAAGTGGTTATACTTTTATCATGTCTGCGCCGGTGCCAACTTCCACCCTAATTTCCAGATCGGCGAATTCACTCCACGTGACCGGAGCGGATAACATGGCGCTAGTGAGCCTGCACACGTTGCTGAGCGCCGCCAACGCGCCGAGCCGCGTGCCGAGCAAACTACCCAGCAAGCAGCCGCGGCCTGACAAACAAGTGCCCAACAAGGAGTCTACTCTGACAGGTGACATTACATGCAGAACCCATTTTACAAAAAAAAAAAAGTTTTTTTTTTAAATATTTATTTATTGTACGACGGGTAAGCACTTGGCCGTCATCTCACCTGGTAACAAGTTGAGATAAGGTCGAAGGTGGAGGCGCACTTCACCCGGAATCCTCAACAAACTGAGGAAACTGGCTATCTTACCTCTAAATGCCGGAACACAACAATTTTAGAATTGTTATTATGGCGACAGAATCAGGTAAGATGGTGGTAGCTAGCCAGGCGGCCTTGAACAAAGTCATACAAACCAAACCAAGCCGATATATTGTACTCCCAATGGGGATCGAACCCGGGACCTCTGGATCTGAAATTAGTTTGTTGAACCACTAGACCACAGAGTTTTCAAACTATTGCATCCCCCTATTTGCTAGCCTTTTAGCTAAAATCTTCGGTTTAGGGTTTATTACACATAATAACATTAATAGTCCACTTCAAATGAGATAACTATATAAATGTATTTCCAAAGCATATGGTATGTTTATGAATGTAAGTATGTACTAGATTTTTTATATAGGTAGATAGGCTACCGCCTCTGGTTTGGTCGTATAATTTCGATCGTATAATGATGTGCTTGGTTTGGTTGGTGGTAGGACATTGTCTAAGTCCGCCTGGCTACCTACCAACTTAGGTTGAACTTCGATCATTGGGCGACCTTAGTATAAATAAATCAATGGGTTTATTTTCGCAGCTGTTGCAAGTGCACCGGTCTCGGAGTCCAACGCTGGCAACGTCGCGCTGTGTACCTCGATCTCATCACCAGAACTGAACGGGGCGAGCGGCCCTGCTCCGAGGAAAGAGGGAGAGCCCTCACAGGACGGTGACGGTGCACAGACCGTCAACGCCGCATCCGAGTCGAGCAGCGATACCGGGGTCAGTATTGTACAGCTGGCAACACCGCACCACCAAAAAACATACTTTCAAGGTTACTGAGATTACATGTCATACTTCAAAAGAAAATCTGAAAACAGAAAAAATATTTAGTAATCAATCCGCTAAATCTCTCTGAAAAAATCAAATCGACACGTGTTTCGCCTCTACACGAGGCATCCTCAGAAAATATAGTCTTGCTGCTCACTGACACGTCCACAGAGGGCTAGTTACGAAACACGTGTCGATTTGAATTTTTCAGAGAGATTTCGCGGATTTATTACTAAATATTTTTTGTTTTCAGATTTTATTTTGAAATATGGATTTCCGCAAAATAACGCCTGAATCAATTAGCTACGTGTCATACAATTTATTTTCAAGGTAACAGCAATTTTCAGTTCTTCAATTTATTGAGGATTCCGGGTTGAGTACCGCCTCCGTGGTTTAGTGGTTCGCCCACCGGTGTCAGATCCAGAGGGACCGGGTTCGATCCCCAGGGGGAGTACAATATTGTGCTTGGTTTGGTTGGTGGTAGGACTTTGTTTGAGTCCGCCTGGCTAGCTACCACCATGTTACCTAATTTTGTCGCCATTACAACAAATCCTAAATTGTTGTGTTCCGGCATTTAGAGGTAAGATAGCCAGTTCCTCAAAACAGTTGAGGACTCCGGGTGAAGTGCGCTTCCACCTTCGCCCTTATTATATCTTGTAAATCAGGTGAGATGATGGCCAAGCAACTCCCAGTAGTATAAAAAAAAAAAGTGCGGAACCACCTTCGGCCTCATCACAACTTGCCATCAAAGGCCGAGCTCTTACTAGTTGATTATAAAAAAAAATGTTGTTTTGTTACAGGATTTGGTTTTCAGCGAGTTAGAAGTATTCACACACATCCCGAGCCATATTGATGAAAACTCCAACGAAGAAAACGATGTCGATGATGAAACAATGTCGGGTATGTTACGTTTATTACGCGAAGTCCAATTCCATGCTTTGAATGTTTTTTTAACCTTCCTGAATCTTCATATTTATTTAAAACAACACATATTTAAATGTGACCTTTGTGATCAGTCACACATAGGTACTTCCTGTTACTTCACGAGCGAAATATATCTCTTGGATTTGCGACTTTTAAACGTGAATGACGTTTTTTCCACGCCGGAGGGTTATGTCTCTCCACTCTCTTCGCTATCTCCACACACAGGAGCCCTTTTACCGCTCAGGTCCCAAAATATCCTTTCCCGTTCTTCCTTCCAGAGATCAACAACTCGTCAACTCGTCTGTTAGGAATGAAAAGAAACAAGAAGTTGCTTATACTAGCCTCTAGAATTTTTATATGTGACATAGATCATGTTGATAACCCAGGCTACATTTGTTTAAAATTTTAAGGTTAGGTTAGGTTATCATAAACTACAAGCACAGTGCCATGATGGTAGATATCTGGAGCTAGCCAGCTCCAGATATCCTCCTAGATATAATAGATTCTCTTCCATATTCTCCTTCAAACATAAACCAAAAAAAGTTTGTTATGCTAGCCTTGTATAAGACTCCCGTTTTAGTTAGTTTAGGCATTTATAGGTAAGATAGCCAATTCCTCAGTCTCTTGAGGATTCCGGGTGAAGTGCGCGTCCACCTTCGGCCTTATCAGCTAAATATATCAGCCTTTATGATCTCCACCCTCAGCCCTTCCTAGTAATTTCCTGTCCCATCCTTCCTCTCGTCCTTACAGAGAACTCCTTGACACCGAGAGAGATGATCACCAAGCGCTCCGTCTTACAAAAAAAAAAAACACTTTCGTACGTAGTATAATCTCCATTCCCAGCCCTTCGTAGTAATTTCCTGTCCCATCCTTCCTCTCGTCCTTCCAGAGAACTCCTTGACACCAAGAGAGATGCACACCAAGCGCTCCATCATACAAAAAAAAAATCACTTTCGTAGGTAGTATATTCTCCACACCCAGCCCTTTATCCTAGTAATTTCCTGTCCCATCCTTCCAGAGAACTCGTTGACACCAAGAGAGATGCACACCAAGCGCTCCATCATACAAAAAAAAAACACTCGTAGGTAGTATAACCTCCACTCCCATCCCAGCCCTTCCTAGTAATTTCCTATCCCATCCTTCCTCTCGTCCTTCCAGAGAACTCCAACTCGTCCGGTAGCGCGTGCTCGTGGTGCGGCGCGGGTGAGTCCGGCGCAAGTCGCTGCAGCGAGACGAGCGCGCCGTGCTGCTACCGACCGCGCGCCCGCGCCCGAGCCCGCGCCCGCGCCCGCTCGCGACCTTACCACGCCTGCAAGCATTTGCACAACGTTGACTAACACCACACACTCAGAGTCCCGGAGACAAAACAAAAGTTTCCTTAAAACAGCAAACAACATAGTCTGCCTCCTCAACATAGTCTGCTCACTTACACCTGCAAGCATTGCCAATACCACACACTCTTGAGAATCCCGGAGACAAAATAAAAGTTTCTTTAAAACAGAACACTACAACATAGTCTGCCACATACACTGCAAGCAATGTCTAATACCACACACTCTTGAGAATCCCAGAGACAGCGTTCTAATTTTAAAACTGACTACCCATTAGAAATGTTATACCTAATACAAAATAACATAATTGTATTTACCGCTCATATTGTCCTTGTCACGCTTGCAAGCATTTGCACAACATTGGTTGAACTCCACACAGAGAGAGAGCCCTATCAAAGCGTTTCTTTAATGTTGTATAAAAAACAATTCAAACATGTTGGGTTTATTCTTTGATCGAGATAAATCACCAGATCTGTAGAGTCATATAGGCGCTTACCGCGTATGTAGCTGGACACGAAATTACATCAAGATCCAACGATAAAAAGAACGACATACTTCGGTATTTTTTTTTCTATGATAGGATTGCAGTATGTGCAAACATACAAAGAGCATCCGGGAATATAATATACTGATTGACCAAATCTATCATCAATGACGTTATAGAACAATTTAGTTTTCGTCCGGATGTTTGGTTAAGTGATTACATACTGCTTACCTACCATAAAAAAAACATAGATAATCTCAAACCGAAAAATGGCGCAAGATTACATTCGTCATCATTATATGCAATGCTAAGGCGGATCTCGGAAGGACGGAATCTCTTTGGATATGCTCTACTAGTGTAAATGAAAATTTGTTAAGGCGTTTACACCAATATCAGCGAGCAAGAATGAGAACAAAAAGTATTTCATTTCTCGTCAAGTTTGACGAGAAATGAAAGAACGCTCTAATTAACTGTTTGCATGTCTTGCGCCGTTAACATCAAGCGAGCCAACATTCTTAGAGCATTCGTAAAATATTCCGTAGACTAGCTAACAAGAGTAAAACAAAATGAGGCTTTCTACATACACAAAGATAATTTGCAGATTATACTGTTTTTACTAGATTCACATGCACCAAGTTGATTTGCGGAGAATTCTGTTTTTACTAGACTCGAATCACAAGTGCTATAGCTTCCTTTTCTATCACACTCTAGCTGATATTAAGCCTTTACAGGGGTATTTTCCAGTAACGAGAGATCTCCGGTTGGGAATCGTTCTAGTAATCGAGAGGACTTGTTGATTATAATAGACACGAGACCATACTGATATTGTCAAAATTATTTGTTTTCAATTTATCCCATGATTATTCGATGAAGAGTTATCCTCTCTCCTGATTTATTTTTTCAATTACTAAGAGGTGTATTTTCTTTTATTTAGTTCGTAGTTAAAAAAAATGTGTTGATTATTAAATTAATTTTGTTACATTTATCATTAATTGTGTGAGGCAACAATTCCATACAACATTTTAGGTTATAAATTAACTTAAATTAAAAGTTTGGTTGTAGTCCTTGTCTAAATGGATCTTAGCTCGCATATTGTTGATTATAATAGACACGTGACCATACTGATATTGTCAAAATTATTTGTTTTCAATTTGTCTCTGGGATTCTCTATGTTCAAAGCACACACCTCGGCCCGTACTTATATGATCCCATGATTATTCGATGAAGAGTTATCTATCCTCTTTCCTGATTTATTTGTTCAATTACTAAGAGGTGTATTTTTCTTTTATTTAGTTCGTAGTAAAAAAAAAGTGTTTATTATTAAATTAATTTTGTTACATTTATCATTAATTGTGTGAGGCAACAATGCCATACAAAATTGTAGGTTATAAATTAACTCAAATTAGAAGTTTGGTTGTAGTCCTTGTTAATTTATTGATTACTTTGCTAATTTTCATTAAATATAAACATTCTTTATTTCAAGGCCGTATATCACTATCACAGTTCTAAAGAGCTGCTAGCATGTTTTTGTTAAACCTACTTTACCCACCCATAGGGCCTTCAAAAAATTTAAATTACTTTAAATTCAAATATAATTGAAACTCATTACCGTTCCATTAGAAATTAATTGGAACATATATATTTAAAATATCATAATACGTTTTTTATTACAACATCGCATTTCTTTAACAAGATAGAATCTATGAAGAGCGATTTCCTGTTTTGAAATGATTTGCTAGAGTTTCAATTCAAGTTTAAATAGTTATGTATTAACAAGCCTCTAGTTCAGTTGGTAGTAGCTCTGCCTTTTGCGCTGTAGGTTGTGGGTTCGATTCCCACCCAGGATAAACATGATGAATATATTTGTGTGTTTGTCTATGTTTGGGTGTTGTATCATATAGCACGTATGTATTTACAAAAAAAGTATTTAAGTATTCTATCCGTAATCTAGTTCCCATATAACAAGTTATGTTTAGTTTGGGGCCAGATGGCGTTGTGTGAAATTAATGTCCTGTAATATGTAATAGTTTAAGTAGCCTCACACTATTACACAATACAAAAGTAAGTTACATTACCTATGTTTTGTTGGATTTTATACAGCGTACCAACAATGACCCCTTCTCTTCCTGCAGGGGAGAACGACGTAGAAGGACTACTGGAAGAATCTCGAGATGCAGACATTCTCGATCGGTTGTTTGGGGCCGTGGAAGGGGCTTCGATGAACCCCGAAGCCACGGGGGCCTCGGTTTCGCCGCGGGGGGCGTATGACATCGACCCATCCCAAATGTCCGCTTCCGCCCGCACCGACGTGCTGCTGTTCAATCTGATGCGCATTCATGGAATGCCTGTTCCTCAGACGCGAAGAAATGGTAAGCTTATCTGTGATGATACAGCGGTCGCGCTCTAAAAATACAATGATGGACTAGGAAATGATTCGTTAGCATCACATAGTTTAGTGAATTTCTGCTAGATGGCGTTAATCAGCGTTTAAGCTGAGTTGGATGTGGAACAAAAAATTCTCTGGAGCAAAAGTCGCGGGTTGTGAATTTTTGTGTCATGTGACCAAGTACAATCACACGAACTGAAAAACAAAAATAAAGTAACGTAACATATATATGTATTATATATGAAGAAAATCAAATAACTTGGGTTGTTACCATTCAAATGCTGCATACAAGTAAAAATGCTAGGAAAAATGATGGTGGACGGCAATGTTTTTTTTTCTATATAACATTTGGCTGGAGGGAGTGGGGGGTGGCCTTTGCCCAGCAGTGGGACACTGATGGCTTGATATTATTATAATCTTCTATATAATAAAAATCAATTGGTGTTCGTTTGTCTCGCCGAAACTCGAGAACGGCTGGGCCAATTTAGCTGATTTTGGTTTTGAAATGTTTGTCGTAGTTCAGGTAAGGTTTAAACGTTGAAAAATATGGAAAAATTGCGAGGAATATAGTAAATACAACAGTTTCATTTACCCATATAAACTGCTCCACGTACTTTCCTGTCAAACATTTGACGTTCGTCCCTTCGCGCTTCGGTACGATAGACTCGGGTTCACTGATGGTTGTCATTGTTTGGAATGCAAATAAAAAGTCTTTATTGTGCTTTTTCACATATTTAATATCTGTTTTGTTGGAATATTTTTATATTAAACTCCTCCGAAACGGCTTAACCGATTCCTATGAAATTTTGTGTGTATAATGAATAGGTCGTAGAATAGTACGCAAACTATTTTTCATACCCCTAAGTGATACGGACGTCCTCCGGCTAGATGGAGCGACGAACTCCATATAGTGGCGGGCAGAGAGTGGATGAGAAAGGCCAGAGATCGCTCAGTGGCGCACCTTGGGGGAGACCTACGTCCAGCAGTGGACTGCGATAGGTTGATGATGACTGGGAAACAAAGAACCATTTACGACCGCATTATGCTTGCAGTTTCGGCAGGACAATGTGGATTTTTTTTTGGAAGCACCAGCTGGAACTAAATAATACGAATCGAAAGAAATACGATCAAATAATTGCACCGCATTGGCCTTGCGTCTGGCATTGCAGCAACTTTATTGGATGGAGGCAGAACTGCTGATTCAGCATTTAAACTGCCACTAATTACTTGTGAAAATTAATGTTGAAAAAGTACAGCTAAAAGTAAATATGCGCGTTCACTTTCGAAAATCAACTGTAAGATATCGGCGATGTACAAGTACATGAAAATACTGGATGCATAAAATTGCCGACCGATTTTTGCACAATCATTGATTCGCGAAATGCTCTCATTGACCGGATATTTCTCGCTAAACTCACACAATAAGTACTTGAATTATGAGTGGCTAGCAGAAACATCAATTTTGGCAGCAAAAAATGTGGACGTCAACGATTTGAATTTCAAGATACGTGCAACAGTTATTGGGGACTTGGTGTCATACAAATCTATCGATCCAGTTAGCGATACCAACGAAGCTGTAAATTATCCAGCAGAGTTTTGGAAATCATCGGATTTGCCATGTCACCGCATCATATGCAACTGAAGGTTGGATCTCCGGTTATTTGGCTTCGTAATTTGAACCCATCACGGCTGTGCCCATGGCAGGCGATTGGTCATTAAAAAAATTATGAAAAACGTTGTCGAAGCCAGCATTTTAAATGGCAAGTTCCGAGAAGCAGATTTACTCACACGAATCCCTATTATTCCCACAGATGTGCCAATTGAATTGAAACGGGTTCAATTTCCACAGACATTACAATTAATTTGCAATGATTTTCAAATTGCTGTGTGTGGCTTACATTTGGGCAAACCGTGTTTTTCACACGGACAATTACAATATGTGCAATACGTGGCATGTTTTCGCGTGTGTAAACCATCCAGTTTGTTTGTGATGGACTTACTAAAATTATCATACGCTCAATTGCACTAAGAGACTGATTGTTTTTTTTTTTATTGACATAATTTGTGATGGGGATGTTATTTGCAATGTATTATTTAAGATAATAAAAGTACAATTAATTTAAAAAAGGAATGTTTGGTGTTTTGTTATTTTGTAGGCCGTCATCGTTCAAAGCGCTTCATTCCTCTTTCAGTCAGATATCACATCCCCACACACTTACAATAAGTTAGTTACCTTTTTATTTGACTACCAAAATGAAAGAAAGAAAGAAAGAAAATATTTATTTTGCCAAAATACTTAGCTAAACAATAGAAGAACAACACAGAAAAAAAAAACATAAAATAATTGACAAAAAAGGATACCACTCAGCATAATGCTATGGAAGGGTATTCCAAAGCGCTGGTCTTCCGTGGTACCCTGATCGAGTTGGTAAGCTTAAAATTAATTAATGTAGGTACTGCACGGTCTAACTGAATTATTATATAATATAAGACTTACTATCTTATAAAATGTATTAATTGCATGAATATAATATTCACTAGAAATAATTTATATGGCAAAACAACGTTTGCCGGGTCAGCTAGTATAATATAATAATAATTTGTCTGTGAAATTAGGTTCAGGTCCAAAACGCCAATGGAATAGTAGTGCGTTAGCCGAGCGAGCGGAGCAGCTCATCTCGCCCTCACCCTGTGCTCAGTCGTGCCCCCGTCGCGCTATAGCGGGCGGGCCGGGGCCGGCGCGGGCGGGGGCCCCCCGCCCCCTCACGGGGAGCGCGAGGTACCGCCTCCCGCCGCGCGAGTCTCCGCCCTCACCGGGACAGCTCAGGACTAGAGGAAACAACAGGAACCGATGTGAGTACTACGTTGCCACGTTATTAACCGCCGATGTTGTCTAGTAGCCTACCTGGTGTTAAGTGCATCTCTTGCCTATACAATGCCTTACTGCATAGGTCACATCCACAAAGAACAAAGCCCACACGGCACTGCATTGCGCCCGTCAACTTGAGGCCTAAAGGTGTTAAGCCTCACATACCCGTAGACACAGCAATGGCGGCCGAAATAAGTATGGTGGTATAGTCATTCTCCGGACGAGCCCTTTCACAAGGGGCTTCTACTACTCTTTAAATAAAAGTATCTAAGTATTATCGAGTTCCCATATTACAAGCTTTGCTGAGTTTGGGATTAGATGACGCTGTGAATGAATGTCCTGTTTTATTTTATTTATTTATTTATTCTAGTGGTCCGCCCACTGGTGTTAGATCGAATCGATCCCCAGGGGGAGTATAATAGTGTGCTTGGTTTGGTAGGACTTTATTTATGTTCGCCGGGCTAGCTACCACCGTCTTACCTAATTCTGTCGCCATAACAACAATTCTTAAATTGTTGGGTTCCGCCATTCAGAGGTAAGATAGCCAGTTCCTTAGTTTGTTGAGGATTCCGGGTTAAGTGCGCTTCCACCTTCGGCCATAACTTGCAAAATCACACATTCACACACACTTATCACACACGCACACACCCTCACATCACACACATATACATAGCACACAAATGATGCTGTTAGTGGTAGTCCAGCTCATAGTAGTTAAGTAAGGCTCACTCATTTTTTTTTTTTTTTGCTTATTTATGTTATTTTTCCTTTTCAAGTTTAAATCTTTTTTTTGTTGAATAGCTTCATTTTTATTTAATTTCTAATACCAACTACCCGCTTATCACTGTAAACCCCTCGGTGACCCGGTGACTCGGTATCCGAGCGGGGTAACTGTAAAACCAGCGTTGTACTGCACTTTTGTGCATGCAGCATCCCGTCGTATAATAATAAAAAAAAGGCATGATCGCTGCTGATATGAAGTCATCATAGCACTCCATTACATTCCTTCGTTCCTTACCTTGAATTTATGAATATGACTTCATAAATTGAAGGTGAGGAATGAAGCATGAGTGCGATTGTTTCAGTGTACATGGCAGGCCCGACAGCGGTGCCGCCAGGCACACCGGATCGTAGCGCGCTGTCTCCCGCGCCGCTACACGACTACTGGCCTTCTATGACGTCCGTCAGCGATACTGATGAGGTAACACATAAGATAGATAGATAAACTCTTTATTGCACACCAAAAAACAAAAATAAACAGACAAACAAGAAATACACTTAAACTAGGTACAATGGGCGGCCTTATCGCTAAAAGCGATCACATAAGCACCTCCGCCTCAAAACCGCCCCTAAGGGGGAGGGGCCCCAAACCCTACTTGAGTGGGAGCTGCTCCAAGAAGAAGACTCCAACAACTTGAGGAATCCCAGTAGTAATGCTGATTTTCGCTCCAGTGCAAACGTCGGTCGTTAATTTTGAAATTGCAGCGATAATCTGTGCCTGTGGTGCAACACTTCTAAAAACCAAATAGAAAACAATGTACGGAGGTAATTTTCGTAATCTAGCAATAATATAATGAATTGATTGCAGGACACCCTCTTCGACATGCTTCTAAACAGCCTGACGATAGACGGGCCCAGCGGCGACGGCGAGGAAGCGCGTCCGTCCACGCCGCCCGTGCAGCCGTGGTCCCCGCCCACCGCGTCGCCGGCCCCGCCCTCCACCCCCGCCCCGCCCGCTGCCCCCGCCCCACAAGCTAGGGAGCTGGAGGAAGGGGAATGACACGGGGCCTCGCGCTCGCCGCGCTTCACACCGTCATGCCCTGAATGCCTAGGTAATAGGTAACTACTACATTTCTTCTTTCTTCTTTGTGTGTGCCGTCCAAAAGCACTGATGTCTTTACGAGCCGCCGCCATAGCCGTCTAACATAGCACTTTAACGATGCTTTACTGCTTTAATTGCGATGAAAATGAGCGCGATGAAACTATTTGACCTGAAATCCATGAAGTGGCAAGGCTGATTAAGAAATCTTGTTTCCACCAAAATGAATTCCAGTTAATTTAAAATCCGTGCATTATTTGAGATAATTATAGTTTGAAATGACGATGCGAGAACCGTTACTCCAAAACGGTCTAATAACTGCACTGCCAGCATGTTGAAGCATATTCTTAGACCCTAGTTTCAGGTCTACCGTCGAATCATCCATTTAAGTCCGTAAATGTTATAAGTAATGTGGGATTTTGCAAAAATCACTACGTCAAGGGTTAGTGATCGCGGTATTGGTTCATTAGTAGGAGTGTATTAATTTTTGTAGTCGAATTTTGTTTACTGTGCGTACACCAGGGCCCTTATTCTTTTTTTTATTTTTATTACACAACGGGGAAGCGCCTGGCTTTCATCTCACCTGGTTACAAGTACATAAGGCCGAAGGTGGAAGCGCACTTCACCCGGAATCCACAACAAAATGAGGAACTGGCTATATTACCTCTAAATGCCGGTTTAAAAAAAAAACATGTCTTAACGCGCCCGCGTTACGATATCTGCTTGGAATCATCGTAGCAGATATCGTGACGCGGGCGCGGTAAGACACCCAGGTGAGTAGTAGAGCCCATTGTGAAAGGGCTCGTCCGGAGAAGTACTACCACCAAACCCATTTTAGCCGCCATTCAGCATTGCTGGGTTCCGATTTGAAGGGTATGGTTGCCGGTGAAATTACGGGCACGCGAGGCTCAACACCTTTATGCCTCAAGTTGACGGGCGCAATGCACTGCCTTGTAGGCTAGGTTCTTTGTGGATGTGACCTATGAGTTAGGCATTGTTGACAAGCCTCATAGCTCAGTTGGTAGTAACTCTGCCTTCGGCGCTGTAGGCTGTGGGTTCGATTCCCACCCAGGACAAACATTTGTGTGATGAATATAGATGTTTGTTCTGTGTTTGGGTGTTGTATCATATAGTACGAATGTATTTACAAAAAAACGTATTTTAGTATTTTATCCGTAATCTAGTTCCCATATTACAAGCTATGCTTAGTTTGGGGCTAGATGGCGCTGTGTAAAATGAAAGTCCTGTTTTTTTTTTTTTTTTTTTTTTTTTATTGTTTGCTTGTCCCGTCTCCTAGTTTGTATAAAAAAAAAAGTGAATGTGCCCAGTACTTATGAAGTGATGGTTTCCTTGCCCAGAAGACCGCAGCCACTATCACCCCGGAAACGACCGCACCTGTTACTGCGACTGCAACCTTTGCGCGCTCTCCGGCAGGCGCTACCAATGAGGTGTACTGCCGCTTCCAAAATCTAAGTATCCGATGACGCACGCTTGTCAAAACCAATTTCAATTTAAATCGCTCTATTTGTTTGTTTTTATGGGTTCCGGAAATTGTAAGTAGAGATATTTTCGTGTCTAGCTAATCTACGCTAAAATGTTTGTTTTTCAATTCAACATCTGTTAGAACCCGTGGGACTTTTACTTTTTATTTGACTTTTTATCTGTAAGTTCTTGATGTGTACCATGATTCTACTGATAAATCATTATTCTATATTCAAATTGAGGATAAATATTTCGGTGTTAGATTTTTGTGGTGCAATCTGGCGGTACCACTTAGGTAATCTGTCACTCTACTAGTGCGGGTATCTCTTGAGTTTGAATGATGTGTACCATGATTCTACTGATAAATCATTATTCTATATTCAAATTGAGAATAAATATTCGGTTTTAGATTTTTGTGGTGCCCTCTGGCGGTACCACTTAGGTAATCTGTCACTTTACTAGTGCGGGTATCTCTTGAGTTTGAATGATGTGTACCATGATTCTACTGATAAATCATTATTCTATATTCAAATTGAGAATAAATATTCGGTGTTAGATTTTTGTGGTGCCCTCTGGCGGTACCACTTAGGTAATCTGTCACTTTTCTAGTGCGGGTATCTCTTGAGTTTGAATGATGTGTACCATGATTCTACTGATAAATCATTATTCTATATTCAAATTGAGAATAAATATTCGGTGTTAGATTTTTGTGATGCCCTCTGGCGGTACCACTTAGGTAATCTGTCACTTTACTAGTGCGGGTATCTCTTGAGTTTGAATGATGTGTACCATGATTCTACTGATAAATCATTATTCTATATTCAAATTGAGAATAAATATTCGGTGTTAGATTTTTGTGGTGCCCTCTGGCGGTACCACTTAGGTAATCTGTCACTTTACTAGTGCGGGTATCTCTTGAGTTTGAATGATGTGTACCATGATTCTACTGATAAATCATTATTCTATATTCAAATTGAGAATAAATATTCGGTTTTAGATTTTTGTGGTGCCCTCTGGCGGTACCACTTAGGTAATCTGTCACTTTACTAGTGCGGGTATCTCTTGAGTTTGAATGTTGTAAGCGGTTACGATGTGGTAAATTCTAAGCTGCCACGACAATTTTAATGTATGGACGTTTTCCTAAACTTTACAGGCGGTTCTATTGTAGTTACTTCTAATTTCGTGGCAGTTTCAAAGCAAGATGGCAAGACATGTAATGTATGGATGAATCTCAACCTTCACGACAGCCTAAACATTACAGGCGGTTCTAGTGTTGTGACTTTTAAACTGGCATGCCACTTGTATTGTGTATGCTGATTCACGTGTGTGTTCAAAGAGTATTCACTCTCTGCATTCAGCGTGTTGGACTATCACAATACTTGTATGGATATCTTTTGAGGCTAAACGTGGCAGGCGGTTCCAATGATAAATCTGATGTAGATCGGCGCAACTTTGTACGGATGTTTCACAACATTCGCATCAATAACAGTATTGATGTAGACATATAATAATTGATGTATGACATACAGATGTAGCGTTCACATTACACGCAGTTCCAATGTAGCTTTTAAACCACGATGCATTTGTATTGTAGGGTGGTTTCTTTAGCCTTTGAGATACGGGCGGTAACGTAAAATGCCTATTGTGTGGATGACCCTAACGAGTCGAGACGTTTCTCGGTCAAAACTAAGTACTTATAACCGGCTTTGTAGTTGAATTTTTAGACACTATTTATGTGTATATCATTGTGTCTAGATGTATACCTTTAGAGGAATTTGTTGTTAGGACTGGGTTCTGCGTTCACCGAAACTGAACATTTTACTAATAAATACATACATTTGTATATCTTATGTATATATAATTTCCTTAACAGATACGCCTGTTGGCTCGGCTGATTTGTTGATTTACTTCGATAGTTGGAGAAATGGTAAATCAATCAAACATGTTTGGTATATATTGGCCAGTAGTAACAAATATTTGTATGAAGTGCTCCAATACTATGATAAACATGAGCATAATACGCGGTAGGTATGTAAGGTGTGTCTCAAATATTTCAATTCCAAGTACACTTGATAGAAGATGTTATTATTATACGATGTAATTTCTCTATGTAGCTCGGTGATAAACCAAACCTCTTGTATAAAATATGAGGCCGAATCTACGCATTGATTCAAAGGATCGTGCGACCGACGTAGTGTGAATTTATCTATTGTGAATTATCATAACGGCATTTTTTTATTATGAATAATTAGTAATTTTCGAATGTGTGTATTAGGTAGAAAACAATGAAAAAAAGATCTCCTTAAAATATTCTATGTTGTAAATATTTTCGATGGTACAATATTGCTTGGACTTGCTGTGAAAGTGAGCTTGAAAAGTTGCTTGCAGTGTGAATCTGAGTGCGTCCATTTTCACCAACCAATTACTCCTTAGTGGCCTTACCACGGGTTGTAGTGTCGACGGTGTAACGTAGCTTAGTTTGACGAAAAGTACGGTGAAGTAAAAATCGGTCTCACATTCGAGTTAATTCCGTTTCCGTTCGGCGGCACTCGAGCTCTTTCGGTTGCGTAGTAAACTATTTTCGATTTGCTTTTTAGTTTCTAACTGTCAGCTAGAAGCGTTGTACAAGTTTCGCACATTTTACCGTAGATAGTTTGATAAAACTCGTGGTGGTCACTCTAGTCTAGTGTCTTGAACTCCCAAGTCTGTGAGCTCTAGTGAAAAGTGTATCGGTTGTTGAAAATGAGCGTTAGTTATTAATGAAGATTATTTTTGTTTAAATTATTACTATATTGATATGGAGTTTATCATTGCATTTATTATTTATATCTGACTCAACTCTAGAAACTCTACTGTGTGTTTATAATAATAAATAATTATAATACTGTAATTTTTAGAAACATCGTTTTCAATTGAATAATAGCGGTTGATCAATAATGTTAATTATTTTTCTTCACCATAATTAGATGCTATCTATATGAATGTAATATTTCAAATGGCACTGTCTTTCAGTATTTCTATGATACCATACGTGATATATAGACGTAGCTCAGAACAAATTGCGATGTATTAATCACGGAACATCTCGCTGACTTGTATGATGTGCACTTACTGATACGGATGAGAATTACAGTAAAATTACGTCAAATCTTGTATGTTTCCTACTAGTTTATAGCACAAACAGTTAACTGTAGCTTACTTTTTTTGTGCTGAAATATTACTTATTTTTTCTGTTTAATTAATTGTAGACCCTATTATTGCCTATGCAAGTTTAAAAGTGTGAGACCCATTTCAATAAAAAAACTTGACTTGCAGTTATTAAAAACAAAGTTTTACTTCATTGGTCATCCTTATTTCCTGTTCTGCCTAGTCTTATTTCTGTCAGTTGTTACATTGATTACACCTGAAGGAATCTTTTCTATAATGCAAGTCAAGTAAAAAAAAAAAAAAGTAAAATAGTAGTAAAGTGTACCTACTCCAACTAAGACCATATCTTTACTTGTTGGTGGTGAAACAAAAACACATAAAAATAATGTTACGATGTAATTTTGCTAAGAAATCTTAAAGAACTTCGTATATATTCTCACGTGATCACAGTATTATAGGGTCTGTGGTATAATGCTTATTAGTTTTAATGTTGCTGTGACTGAAAGTTCAAAGTGTGTGATTCAGCTATGTGTCAGAGTACTGACTAGTTATAGTGTCAGAGTACTGGCTTTTGTTAGCGGATTAGGGTGCGTATTCACAAATAATGCGAAAGTTTGGGCCGCAAGTATTTCTTCTGCGTCTGGGTGTTTATTGTACCAGTGTACTTGTAGCTTAAGGTACCCAGGATGGAGGACCCTGGTGGGGGTCAAAACTTTTCTATCTACCCAACAATGCACATAAATATTGTGTTATTTGTGAAAAAGTACCTAAGGTTAACAAAACGCTCTGTAGATTAAGTAGTGTGGAAATTGTTGGAAACTTTCTCGACTATTGAGCTCTTGTCAAATAATTATATTTTTGATTGAAATACAAATAATATGTACCTTGATGTTGAAGTAGATTCATGTTTGAATTAAATAAATATTCGACTTGATCATGTTGTTTGAATATGTCTATATTATGTATATACATAATTATATAGTATAATGTAACAAAATGACAGGTAGGGTACATGCAAATATATTAATTTAAGTGTGCGTTGTGTTTGAACCCCCTGAGAAGGGTTCCTATATTGCACGACCAATAATGTACAGCCAATAATTAGAATCCGCTATTTTCAATACAATTTACCACACTCGATATTTCGAAACCATGGCTTCCAATTATTGGATGTGCATTATCAATACGTGCCAATAATTGGAAGCCACTTTTCATTGGCCCAGAGTCTTTCAAATCCTTGAATCCTCATTGGTCGCTCAATACAAAGTAGAGAATCATGCCTTGTTGGTACTGTACGAGTTGCACGAGTTCATACAATACATTTGCAGTGAAGAGTTGCCAATATAAAAAAAATACTTTCTTATTTTCGGAATATACCATTTTTCCAAATCATTTAACATTTTCGTGTTTGTTAGATGTTATAGAAATTTGCATCACATAATATGAGGGACTTGTGATGTAGGTACCTAATAAAGAAGAGTGATTAGCTAGAGCTAGTCTTACACAATGCCCTACCAGAATGGAGAAGCCAGCTAAACTATTGTAATGGTGTGTGTGACACACAAAGAAATTTACCTAGGTTTAATACACCTACATTCCTACAATTCTCGAAGATCAGAGTTTATTTCGTAGGTACCTAACCTTCCTAGTATTTACTGAACATAAACTCAAAAGTTATAATTAAAATGTATGTAAATCGTAGAACCATGGAATATAACAACCAAAGATGACTGTTTCCTCGCTATAATCTATCGAAACCACAACATAATATGTGGTAAAATATAAAATAATAAAACGATTTACATAAAAAAACGTTTTTAGATATAAAAAAAACGCCATAGAGTTTTACGATGTCTATGGTTTTCATCATTTACATTATCCTATCGATCGATGTTACGTGAGGTGAGCGATGCGATAGTGCTTCGTGCTTCCAAATGATGATGCCACATGAAAAAGACGCCGGGTTCAAGCAAAAGCAAGATTGTACGTTGAATAGGTATGTGAATTTCTTGGGTAATTTGAATTATGTTTTAATTCGCAGATAAAAAATATCGATTTACGAATTATCTATTTTTCACATTACAGCATAGGTACTCTTTTTCACATAATTATAATTACTTTTTATCAATGGGTTGATCTCAGATCAAGTGAAAACAGGAGAGAAAGAAAATATATAGGTAACGATAGTTATTATGTCAGGTTATGTATGTCAGTTAATTATCACTAGGTACTCGCTATTTATATAGGTTTCCAACAAAAAGTTGTATGCCTCATAGCGCTTGCTTAGCTTACTGTTATTTACAGAAACTTAATTGAAGGAGCTAGCTGTCCAAGCTCCTTCAATTAAGTTTCTTTAAAATCGACGCGTCGCGTTTCCCCTCACAGAATCGAATGTCTGCCAGCTTTTTGTTTATGGCCTAGAAAATCGAAACCTAATGGCGCGGCGGTGGTGTCCATATTGAAAATTGTCTCTCGGCTTTTTATTTTCGAGTGCGTGGTTAACATTTAAATTCGAATAACGTCCTTTAAATCCAGAGTTGACATGTTAGTTTAGTACCTAATTAGTTGTTAATATGATTAGGTATTTATCCTAGCCTCTTTAAAAAATGAGCCGTTGTCGTCGAAAACAAAAAGGGAAATGTTTAAAATGAACGAAACCTGGCATCCAAAAAGCTCAGATCTCAATAAGGCAAAGTGGTACTTCAGTGCGGGGCAGAGACTACTTCTTTATAAGTCGCAAGTCCGACCCCGCATGGAGTACTGTTGTCACCTTTTTTGGTGACGTCTAACTTTAATGCAAAACTTGAACAGTGAGTAGGTAATAATAACTAATGGTATAAAATGGGGCACTTTATTTTATAATAAAATCACCGAAGTAAATTGATTCAATATTTTATTTCCATTGTTCCAAAATATACACAATGACATTGTAAATGTGGATAAATCCATACATGCAATTTGTCTTTAACAGTGTTTGAATTTCATAGCTGATTACACGAAGAACATGAATAGATTACTTGAATATTTTGAAAGCAGACACTCAAGTCTCAGCGAGACTGTCTTTTATTGGCATACTATATATCATCGCGTCCCTAAGCACGGCGCAGGCTTGCAAGAGCTTGCGTTAGAGTGTCCTATGCACTCACGCCATTCCTAAGCCGCGCAATGCTGAAGAGTGCGATCATATGTAGCTGGAGCCTATTGCGTCACGAGCTCTCTGACCGGCACTACACGCTACTCACTATGTATATGCTTCAGTAAAATTAGTAAATCCATTGTTCCTAATTAATATTTACAAATAAAACTTTAAAGGAACGCTTTGCAAACATTCAACAAACTTGAGATCGTCTTAACGTAAGATGGTATAAAATTTTTCAAAAAGTTAAAGAACGAAAGTCTAACATATCGTTTTGCCGTGAACATATTTACAGAAAATTAATTCATATCTAAGAGCCAATCACGTTTTACATCTTTCACAAATAAATAACAATTGAATTTAGCCTAAAATACTTCTTTGATAAACAAAACAATAAAAAATAATTGCATTCAACAAAGCATCATAACAAATTTAATATAAATTAACCATAAAAGAAATGTACAATTTATACAAAGCTATAGGATGATCACGTGTTAACATTATCACTGCTATAATAGGTTGTAGAGTTAGTGCATCCACTATTCTGTTGCGTACACATTCAATAGATCATGACATTATTTGATTAATTTTAAAACTACATTTAATATTTGCATCAGCATAATCAGCGTTCATATTTACATATATCAATCAAATTTTTTATTATTAAAATCAATACTTTTCGACACGTACGATCTTTATATTCATTCCATTATTGTTTCCTAATGATTATGTTTTCAGTTTCTAATGCGACAGAAAGGTAACTTCAATTATAGATGTATAATGAATCGTGCATGAATTAAATCAGCTAAATCTATTGCGAAGGCAAGTAGGTGATGTACGCATTTCCATAACTTCCTATTATTACTAGTTAGATTTACGAAATACCTACCTAATTACATCTAAAACTAAGTGGTGTTCTCGCGTGGTCAATCTTTCTCATACATAAAAATAAGCCCACAGGCACCATACTCTAATAACATTCACCTAAACCTAGTAGCTAGTAGCACTATTACTATATTATGCATCTTGAACTCTGTTTAAGCCATGGTTCCACCGAAACTCCATAGATGGTAGTTTTGTTTCTACAACGGGAGTCCTACTACAAACATATAATGTAGTGTTGCGGAACGGCGTATTATTGTACTTGGGTACAATGATATAGAGGAAAGTATTCCCTTTTGTAATAGTCAGTAGTTTCGTTGCAACACCCTTGCATTCTGTTCCGATTCGTCCGTTCAATCTGGTATACGCTCCGCGCATGCATCTACGCCACTTTCATTATCATTCTTTGGCATTATTTAGTGAGCTAAGTTCGTTCAACTTACACCAATATTGTTTCTATTTCAACCAAATATTTCTAAGTCCAACGATTATCATAAATGTATTGCACTGTTCCAATTATAAAAATAATATAATTTTGTATTGATAGCGAAAAAATATGTTTCTACACACATAGTTGGATTTATATGATTTGAAATTTAGTATTGACATGCATGAGTTGAGTATTTTATAATATAAAGTACTATATAATAGAGATTTTATAAATATTCATATGTACTTGTGACCTAATCTATTCAGTCAATCGTGTCGAATCATAATAGCCTCTCTCAAGATGTAAGTTCGAACCGGTGTATCGATATATAGCGAAAACGTAAATCGTAAACGTACAGTCAACTCATTCACAATCATAAGACAGTATTCGTTATATGAATAATAAAATAGAAAATTCGTTTCGAGTCAGCAGAAAACGAATAAAACAGCACCAAATAAACAGGCACCTAAAGTTCCGAAACAAACTAGGACCGTTCTATCACCGGGTCACGATTTGATACGGGGAGATGTATTAGTAATTTCGAAGCACCGTCTCACTTATATTGATGCGGATCGCTTCCTCGCGCGCGTCGTGGCGGTGGCGGCGGTGCGCGGTCACACGTGACTCTCGAGCGGCGGCCGCGGCGGCGGCACGAGCGGCGCGGGCCACACGCCGCCCGCCGCCGACAGCGTCAGGTCGGGCGACGAGGTGCGCGTGTGGCGCGCGCTCCACCCGTCCTTGTCGAAGTCCTTCGTCCCGCCCACGGTGTGCCGCCGCTTGATCCCGCGCTCCGGCATGCCGTTCTTCCTCTTCAGCTTCGTGGACCGCCACGCGCCGCTCTCGCGTCTCCGCACCACGTTCCACTCGCACTTCTCGAGCTTGGTTCTCTCTTTGCCGAGCGAGTCCGAGCGCTGGACGCGTTCCGCGCGGCAGTTGAGCGATTCCGAGCGCAGCACCCGCGCGTCGCTGCGCAGCGGCTCGCGGTCCAGGGACTCCGAGCGCTTCAGCTTCGCGCCGTCGTCCTTGTTCTCGCTCGGGTCGGTTTGAGTTTCGCTCTCTAACGCTGCGCTGTTGCGTTTGCCGCTCTCTAGCGCGGCGCGGGGATAGGCCGGGTAGAGGACGCGTTCGAGGGTCTTGTCGTTGTCGGGGAGAGGTTCGAGGCTGGAGGCCTGCGATCGCGTGTCGACGTCTTTCTCGTCGTCGTCGTCGCGCTCCGAGGAGGCGCGGCAGTTCTCCTTCTCGGAGTCGTTGTCGTCGAGACAGGGTCGCGCGCGGCGGTGCGGCGCGTGCGGTGCGTGCGGTGCGGGGAGCGGCCAGCGCGCGTCCGGCTCGTCGCTCGAGGAGGACGAGTGCCGGTGGTCGCGCGCGAGCCACGCCGCCTTCAGCTCGTGCGCGCGCGCCGCCGGCGACACCCGCGCCCGCTCGCTGCCCACGGAAGGCGTGCTCGCCCCGGACTTGTCGTCGCCATCGCCCTCGTCCGCGTACGGAATGCTACCGTCATCTAGAGGAGATGAATTGTTCAGAGTGCGAAGCTTCTGATCGAAGGTGCTCGTCAGACTCGACACGAGGTCTCCGGTTCCTACAACAATTGAAGATTGTGTTAGTCGACTGTGTGAAGGAATCCGTTTTGCGATTTGTATCGATCGAAGTATAGATTTTTAAATCCGTTAAAAATTACAAAAAACTATGCTCAAATCTGTTGCGCACGATTCTAGAATACAGGCTAAGCGTGTTAGGATAGAGCGCCGAGGCTCGCTCGTTAGATGTGATGAGTGATGATCGATGGACGTAGTTTGTACAGCGGATGCGATGGTCGAAGCCGTCGAAGCGTTAGTTCACATCCGTCGTTATGACAACACTGCGATCACACGGGTGCGTAAGGCGATGAACAACACATTAGAACGGTCCGCACACTTGCATTCCTATACCTTTTATTGAGAAAGAAAGGGATTGCTGTGTCTATTCTGACTTCAGTACTGGACACCTAGTGGGAAAAGTAGACTTTACTGCATACACGTTTAAATAAGATAAATAATACAATGCGCTATAGCCGAAACCAAGTGCTTAAGCTAATATTTGGGTTGACAAAGAACTTACCATCGATGGAGAAGTTAGTCAACGTATGCGTCTGCCGCGAGATCTCGTGCCGACCGCGGCTCATCGCTGGCATTGACTCTAAATCGATTCTGGAACAAAAAAACAGCTTGTTGAAAAATGTTAGCTCGTCCACTCGAGGCATCTATAGCGCTTCTGATCTAGGCATGCCTTTTTTGAAAATTCTGTAAATAGTAGTCGTAAGAACACCTGCACAAACATCTTTAAAGATTTATTGGTTTCTAATGCTGCTTGTTGAAGTGTATGAAGGAACTTACTTGTTAACCCCTTCGTGCTGCCGTATCCTGTGCGGCAAGCCGTCATACTCCGCCAGTGACGTGGTCAGATGTGGCGGCGGTGACGTCAGCGGGGAGTTCGGAGGCGACCCGGAAGGAGAGTCCACTCTCTTCTCCTCCACCCACTTCTTGTCCGCAGAGGGCTTGGACCGCGGCTTTCGCTGGATCTTGCGGTTTGCCGCAGATATAATGGAGGATACTATATCTCGGGTCGACACGTCTTTGCCTGAAAGAACGTGGTTAAAATCTGTAAAGTTACGGAAAAGATCGATCAATAAAGCATCACAACAGATAAAAAATAAACAAAACACAAGTAGGTACTCAAAAATAAAATTATTAATAAGTGATAAGTGCTTGCGTGCAGTGAAAGTAACTAAAACTTTTATAGGATAACGTTAATTATTATTTGGTTTTTCATTCTTAGATTTGACATATTACAGTTCAAAGAACGTACCTTCAATCTTCTTAACATTGTGTATGAGCAGGTCGCGAGAGGGCGCAGGCGCAGGAGACAATTCTTCTGCAGACGGAGGAGGGTCCACTGGAGGGTCGCCTTCCTCTTCCTCGAAGTACCAGTCATACTGGAAAAGGAAAATGTTTGTAAAATACTGACCTATTACATTTTGCTATGTACTGTATTTGGTTGGAGATGGTGCTCTGTACTCACGTGTGTTAGGAAAGATTCAATGATCCGGCACTGACTGGACATATCGTTGACCATCGCCAGCATATCGTCGCTGGCCGCGCGCACCAACGTCGGCCCAAACACGATAGCCAAGTTCCGCGCCTCCATCTTATTGTAATCGGAATGCTCGACCACCCGGCGCATGTGCTGGATCAGGTACTTCAGTGTTTCATAATGCGCTTCGGGCAACGCGCGAACGAGACGGCGCAACTCCCGCGCTCTCTCCGGCGATCGGTCGGCGGCTGGAATCAAATAAGGAATTGTAAGTAAACAACAACAGGTTGTTTTGATATTCCAAAATCGTAAAGCGATGAGCGAGGAATCGAAATGTGGGAGGAAAAGCAATAACAAAATTCTTCAAAGCGTTCACATGGCTGGATTAGTCCAAATGAGGAGCAACTTACCTATAAACGCAGGGTATAGATCGGCGGTGAGGAGTGGATCGGGCAGTCTCCGTAGATACGCCTTCAGTAGACTGGAGGCTACGTGGACGTCTGCCCATCGGGGGTCGCTTTCCGTCGGCGGTTCGCCTCTGTCTAGGGCTGCTGCTAGCGCTGCCACTCCGGCAGCGTTTCCTGGCACTCGGTACACGCCCACTGTGCGGAGACCGAATGACTGGAAAGATTGAAGTTTTATATCTCATAGAGTCTTTGTCATAGCTTGATTGTTCTTAAACAGGCACGATTCGGTCGAGGTAGAGCTGCTACCTCGACCGAAGAATAGAGAATTATGGTACACTCACGATGGGTACAGGGAACATTTCCAAACTGGATCACGATCATGACAGTGTAAAAATGTTTCTTTACCATGCAAAACAACATTAAGTGATGAATAATTACAGTTGGGTAATAAATGTTTCTTAGGATAGCACAGAATCTTGGAGTCAGAATAGAGAAGTTTTTCTAAATATAAAAGCGATCAAGACTCGGCACTCCCAAGTGTGGATGCTTACCTCGACTGCGTTCGCTGGTAAAGTCACAGCTCGGGGCACACAAGGGTTCTCAGGATCCGACGGGCACCTCTCGAGTGGCGCTCCCAACCAGCCAGTAACAGCTGGAGTCGCCGGTGAATTGGTACCCGGGTGCATTCGCCGCAGCTGCTTCGCCATACGACCCTTCCATGTCTTGTTTTTCGGGGACGATGGTAGAGTTGGGGTTGGTGGACCTAATAAAAGAAGATGTTGTTAAAGTTGCTTGCTTTTTATGTATATCTTACAGTTTGTTTTCGCTTTTCCACAGCTCAGAATTGGTCAAAGCAGCAGATTAAATTCACGAACTATTAGATCATCGTCTTACTTTTTGATGACTTATATGTGATTTCCTATAATAATCTGGATTATAGTGATCATATTATAATGATTGAGTTAATCATGATTCTTACCAGTGGGCGACCTATTTCTACCAATCTTCTTGTTTCTTTGCGGAGGTAGTGGTGAAGGGCAGTCGGGTGCAGTGGTCTGTGTGGGCGGGGCAGACGATGGGGCGCTGGGCACAGAGTCCGCCGGCGGGGGCTCCGCTGAATGTCTCCGTAAAGCTGCCAGCCATCGCTGTGCATCTGCTGCGCCTTCGGCCTGAAAGAATAGGATTCAATATTGAGCATTTAATGAAATCTTCGGTTCACATACTCTAGAAATCTTCTTACCCGACTGCTTCAGAAGTGTAGGTTTTTCGAGAGTAGGTATGTTATTTCGTACAACTAGTTGTTCCGTTCAGTTGGTTGGAGTGGAATGACTGGTTTGTTTGTATGTAGGTACCTATGTCTATTTAATTGGCACGTTCTACAGTCTAAACGACTTGATGGATTTTGACATGTGGTGTGTGTCGTTAAGTTAAGTCTTGATTGTGAGAATGACATTGGCAATCGTAATATTATTTGAATATGACGGGTGCAAATCAAAAATTAAAAGGGAGGGAAGAAAAATATAATTTATAAGTACAATATGGATATTCAATGAAGATTAAAAATATGCAGCCAATTCTAAAATTTCTATAAATTTCTAGTCGTGTTTTCGTAAAATAACGAAGTTTACAATTTTACAGTCGTGTTTGTGTTTTTTCAGCTTTGAACCACTTGTTTAAAGCTTTTGTAAAAAGTTTGTCATTAACATTTCAATACTACAATACATGTTTTACAGAAAAAAACCGCTTCCCCTGATTGTTACAAGAAGATGATTACATACCTGCAGCAAAAGTTCTGCGCCAGCCGCAGTAGTGACTCTCACTACGTGTTTCCTCTTGGTGTAGTCATCAGCCAACGCCGCGAGCGAGTAGCGCACGTCCAGGGTATCTCTGGACCCTGGCTGGGCTTCCGTTCCGGACCCGCTTACAGCACCGGGGCTCTGCGAACAAAATACAACTGGTAAGCATATTTATGTCGTCTCAGAGTTTCCGGGTCGGCACTCTTGGCGAGCCAGTCAGCAACAGTTCCGCAATAAAATTGGTTTGTGTAACTGGTACCACAGAATTGGCACAGTTTATTGAATTAAAAACATTTCATCAATGAATTCGGAAGTACGTATTAATGTAATAGCTTACAAATGAGTTAGGTACTATATTTGTTGACTGCGCGCGTGGGCGTGCAAATTACATTCGAAAGATCGGTTGAGAATAACAATCAGACACATCTTAGTGCTGTGTAAAATGTTTGTTTAAAACGGCATTCATCAGAGTGATGCTATTACAAACCCATCATCGGCATACTCGATGGTTGTTGAAACGAGACTTCGACAAATCGTGCTGTATCGGTGACACCGATCACGAAAAATAAAAAACGAGTCTAGCTTTCACCCCTGATTATAGACATTTTAGTGAATAGAGGCAAATTCAGACAAGTGCTTTGAAATATGCTCAGCTCAGGATCTTGTCACCATTACCACAATGGCTTCGACATTTATCAAGCAACATTCGCTGACACAAACTAGGTCCGGTAACTTCACTGAGAAATATACTCGATATTTCAAACGGCAGTCATTCGCCACGGTTTTTCTGGCTATTGTTCTCAAGGCGCAAAAATAGAATTTTATGTAGATACTGATCTGGTAGTCATTAGCCTCCGCACGTTTGACGCTGTTTATTTTGCGGTGCTAACATACGTACGGACATTACGTCTCCAGATTTATGTTTTTTTAAACAATATCCATGCGGAACCGACTCGCAAAATAGCTCGCCGGTCGACTATTATTTAATAACAAACTTGAAATCGCAGCATGTTTTACAGACGAATAGGAACAAGAACCAAGTGAGGCATTCGATAATGAAGTTGCATTTCAGATGAGCAGTGCGCAGGTGAATCGGATTGCAGCAATTGTTCGTCGTAACCCGCGGGCAATCAGAGATGAGATGATGTATGGTTGTGGTTATACGCAGGAAATCGAAAGTGCTGCGGTCGTTTCTTCCTTGCTTCCGCGCTTGATTCTCTTGTTATCACGATGCAAAAAGAGAAATTTCTTTCTCATTATACTTAATATTCATCTCTCCACTTTTTGTGTCATAAGTAATTACAAAGAGATTAGCATTATCACGTTTCTAGAAAAATCGTTTCCGCACGACATTATTTTTTAACTTCAAAAGAGATTTCTCAGAATTCATTCTGTTAAAATAATAGCACGAACGCGGTCGGTAGCCGAGCGGTTCGTGTTGCGATACCATCTCGAGCCACGGAGTTTGATTTAAGCGAAAAAACGGTCATGCTTTCAATAGACGCCAAATTGCATTCGATAAGAATCGACAATTATTGTGTTCGACTCGACCCACATGCCGGTTTCCGTATGTGTAATACCGAAAAGACCGTCAACAATATTACGCGATCGTAACCTATTCACATCAAATGTAATTAGAGGGTCAGCGTCTCGTCAGAATTGGCACAGTGACGTAAGATCGCTCACAATGCGCCTTCAACGGTGCACGCCTACTCAATTAGCAGTTCTCGTAATGAGGATCCGCTGATTACACTACTGGTGATAGTGTAGAAAGTAAAGAAATTCGAAATTGACCCGATAAAAGCACCGGCGGCAGTTCTATCGATGATGGCCAGTAATAATATATTACTTGTAGGTCAATTGCCTAACCTCCCAATAAAAATAATTGTGAGGCGTGTGCTCTGACGTACACTGCTGGAGAGAAATTAAGTTTTTATGATAACTACTTTCTGACATTGCCCTAGATGGGAAAGGACAGTCAAGATCATTGCTAAGTGATACCAATCCAGTTCTCTTGGATTTTGTTTCAATTTTGTTAGTGGTATATAAAGGAAATGTAAACGATCTACAATAGCGTTTTAGTAATACTGGTACCTTTTAGCTAAAGGAAAATAGTAATTATAACTTTTAATAAAAAATATTAAATTGATCTGGAATCGACTATGATTGAAATATCAAGATTTGGAAGTGAAGGTAATAGACTGTTTAAACTTGTTTAAACTTATTAATATGCTACAAGAAACCAGAAGCGATCGTAAAAGCTCACCAATATATTGGTGTACCACAGAGTCATGTTTTGGCTTATTTCCACAAGCGTCACAGGTGATACGGCGCGATAGCCATTGTCACATGTTGGCACCGGCACAATGCACTCAAATCACTATACAATACAGAAATTCACTGTATTTATCGCTCCAGAATATACACGTAAATTACGAGGGCATCGTCCCATGCATTGCTCTGGAACTTCCGAAATATCACTGTGATGAGTGACACGGGTCGACTTTGAGCACTCCGATTTGAGAGCGAATATAAATCCATCAATCTCCCGAGATGAAATCGATCTAGTGAATATAACACGAGATGTACACAATAAATTTGCGGAAGCATACAGCCGGCGGGCGGCGCTCGCGCGCGTCTGAAGGACTATGGCTCGGAGACGCGTCTGCGCAGAGAAAAGAAAGTCTTGCCGCGCAGACTCCGCGACGTCTGCCAAATTGTCGTTTTCACGGTTCGGAAATTGATGACTTTTTTCCGGACCGTGCAACAATAGTGCACACACTTTTACTTAGAATTTATGGAAAACAATAAATAAACGAGGATACTTTACCTTCAAATTTCGTAGCTGTAGCTTTCTCCTCTTACAAAAGACTGCTGATTTTCTTTTTATACGGTGGTAGACAAAGATTAAGTTTACTACCTTTAATTGTTGTCCAATGTTTAATAAGTTCTAATTAGAGCCATAGTGCACGAAGTAAACACATCCATATACTTATAGAAAAAAAAAAAGTATTTGAGCATGAACCTGGAATGTGCTTGTAAAAGCAACAAGTACCTAACTGCTCTACCACGAGTAAGTATTAGGTAAGTATATGATGTTTCTTCAACTGCGCAAGCCTGTGGTTTCGTGCACTTCTCACAGCATTATCTTAGTTCCTATTCCTAGATCCGGGAGGCATCACTTCTTAAAGTGATTTGTAATTTATTGGCAGTCGTGTCTCCTAGTCGTGATCGACCGTGTTGCTAACTCCATCCGATCATCGTTGGACGCACTGCGTGCTCACTAATCGCGATTTGTCATACTTTCCTTCTCTCAACTAGTAGGGCTGTCAACATCTTTCGATAAACCTATTTTTCCGCCACATGACGTCAATATTTAAGAGTTATTGCGTAGATTTAATCCTCCAGGCAATTTTTACGAGAAAATATCAAATTTTCCATAATTTCTGAGCAGCTTTTCGTCAGGTTACCATATTTCAGTCAACGTTACTATAAATTCAGTAACATTCTTGTTACTTGAGCGCGAGCAACACGACAACCCTTCTGATTTTGTCGTCAACTTGTCATTGGCCTCGCGGATATTCGCGAAAAACCGACTTCGTTATGCAGCTTTCTTTGGTTAAGTGATTGAAATTAAAAAAAAATCTGTGTGCGATAAAAGTGACAGGACTTCATCTTTCCTCTCATCCATCCCAAGCGATGAGTTGAGATGTTGGTGACGGATACAAATAAAGTGCTGTTACGATGTGACGTGGCATGACTCACAAGGGTGTTACTTACACATTTTTGTTTACATACAATATATCTCTAAAGTAAGCAAGAAGCGAAGCGCATTTTAGAATAGAAATAGAAGGACCATATTGTTCACGGGTATATCCATTTGATGGTGCCTACAAAGATTAGGTAGGTATTCGAATGTATTATGTAGGTTACGTTACTAGGCTATCAACCCAAGACGTAATAAAAACAACATTAGCTCAATATTGAGAATATTCCGATAAGAGCAAACCCTGCCAGATTGAATGACTGCGGATTAATCCGCGAAACCAATTGATCCATTCTTACATCAACAATACAACACGCTTTCTGTAAATACCTACTACTCGAACATTAGCTCGTTTCCGCAATATTTATACTTCTGTTTTGCCATATGACTTATTAGGCTTTGCGTAACTATTTCAGTAATCTTTCTAATAGTTAAGGCTGACTTCGAGCCGATCGTACCTATTCATCGTTACTAAAAGGCGAATATACAAAGAACTAAGCTCCGGATGACTCAACATCAGACGGTTCAAAGAATAACCTACAGTAGAGCCTCAGTTTGGTAATGATAATGAGTCAACCTTGCATAATCTTAAAAGCCACGAGGTTCTTACCTACTTGACTTTTAAGACGGCTTTTGTCTTAAGCGATTGTCGTAGATATCACACATTTGGAAATAAAATATATGCGCAATACAAACTCAAAATGGCAACGCTCGGGACACCCGACACACACTTAATTTTCTGCGCCTTTAGTTCCTAATAAAGAAAATAAAGTTGCAGTGTTGAGTCACATTGTTTTGATTACACTTGTCCATCATTGTCATGAGTCATCTGTACCTTAGATAATAATCCAGTTATACTTATCAAGTTATCAAGCGTGTGAAAACTTTGTGATTTCAAAACGACTTTCCTAGTAGCAACAAATACGATGTCCATTTAGCTTTCCACTTGACATCCTGTGATTTTCGTATTAACAGGCGTGCCTAATGGGTATCCGGCAATTTGCTTGTTAGCTAGTCGTCAGCACGTGGATAGATTCTTTCCCGGGCATACTTTATACTTGAGACCCAGATTATCTGATAGCAGTCATTCGTTTTAACGTGGATTAAAATTGAGACAAAACGAGTTTCATCTTTCGATACCCAGAACATACTCAATTATTTTGATTAGGACTGGTAGTATTCTGATAACAAACATTACCGTGAAATAGTATAATCCGGGTGTAATTTTGGAAACTAGATCAGTTCAAACAGTCAATGAGCTCATCCCTAGCCATGCAGATCTGCCTTACGTTCAATTACGTCAGGTACCGACGTCATGCTCGCATTTGGGTCAGTTTGTCCATACACCCAGGTTTTATAACCTATTTTATTCTATTTATACAATTATTGTTGGTAAGTAGAGCAGATTACGTGAGAACGTTTATAAGAAGCAGTAAATGTTCTTATGTGGCAACCCTACACGTAGTACAACTTGATTCATAAGCGAAATTTAAGTTTTAATTTGAATTGAAGTAGGTAAGTACTTTAAGATTTTATATTTACAAGAATAAAGTATGTAAGCATTCTATACAAAATCTAGTTCCCATTTTAACAAACTTTGCTCAGTTAGGTACATACATACATACATGTCCGGAAAATATTCCGGATATGTATGTATGTATATCGTGAAGTGTGAAATTAATGTCATGTAATATTTATTTCTTTATATTGACAAAAAGACCGCTCATATGTTATATGAGCGGTCTTTTTGTATTATTTACCGACTTTATTTGATCTTTTATTTTCGTGAAACATAATGTTCAAGTTGAAAGTTCAGTCGAACATTCGCGATAGCGGTCCCCACTTCAAAGCAAACGTAACGCCAAAATAACCGCTTATAGATATTGTCAACACTCCATTTACAAATGTGTGTAGTTATTGAGGTTACCGCCTCCTGCACGTAATACTACAACAAAGTTATGAAATTCAGTTGGAGGTGAGGCAATTTAACAAAGTTTGTATTAGACATTCCGATCCCTACTACACATTTCACACGTGCCATCGTCACCATTCATCTAGGTCTGTTAGATGTTAGATAAACGATTAGAATCTTTTAGATACAAGATAAGGTTGGATATGAACTTTCTACGTGTGAGTATAGGTACTTTTCGACCTAGAAATGCGGTGGTCCAGCAACATCACGCATCATCGGCGGCAGATCGCGCGGAAAGCATGTCTCTGATGACTTCATTATACCGCTTGGGCTGTGCATGACCATTGTCTAATAGGAGGCTTAGTAGGGCATGTCGGGAATGTTTACTGTCATGTCTGTTTTGTTAACGATGCGTGTACTTATTAAATTACGCTGTAACCGTCAGGTCGGAGTCTCTTTTGCTAGCGGTTACGCCTAAATGATCACAGGACCTGTAAATCCACTGAGGCAGGAGCCATCGGTATGCGGAAGAGCCAGTGCTTTCTGGGAAAGCTAGTCCGCTAGTCCGTCGTAGACCTCATCCTTGCTCTGGCCTAGAGCTAGACAAGCCTAGGGGTCAAGAGCTAATCCATCAAATTTTAAAAAAGGTAAGTTTTTATACAGGATATGGTTGAAAATTCTACAGAGTTTCTGGGAATGAGATCTTAGAATGTTTATTCACTTTGTTTGTATAACATGGACGAAAACAACTTTCCTTTAAATTCGAAGATTTACTTTCCTGTCTGCTCGTGTATCAGCGCACGCGGTACTTTTTGCATCGTTGTGTATTTGTTTTGTTTACCTGCTGAAATGTTCTTTAGGAAGTAGTAAAATATCTGTTATAAAAACGTTTGATTAACCGGTAGACATAACAAAGGTGAGCTAAAGCATCAATTTTCCATTAGTAAAACAATAACAATAGAATGATGCAAGGCAGCCGCAAAGATCGATGTCTTGTTATGTACAGACGTCTCAGAAAAGTTTCGCCGATTGATCAGAGGTGAAACCGATCCCGTGTATTACAATGAATCCAAATTTGTTTTGAATCACAATCGCGTTGCTAAATCAATGCAGGTAATCTTATACACGCATGAATCACGGAACGCCCTAGTCTATAATAAATATGCAATTACCGGTAGAAAGTAAGCAATTGGCAAATGTCCGTCTACCCACTCGTCTATTCAGCAACTTCATTGATGCGGAAAGACCAGGATGCGCCCAGTGGTAGGCGTGATTGTCTCAACGAACTCAGGTATTCTACACAACTAGAGCTTTCGAATGCGTAACAAAGGGGAAGAAATGATAAACTAACCGACTATCTCTTGTCAATAATTGTAAGTATTAGACTGTAAAAGATACAGACGGACTGAGGAGTCTCTGGCTGAATAAACATAAAAATGAAAAACGATCATAACTATAAAAATAATGTCTGAAGGCGATTCTGGAAACCATATTTTTTGTCATCGGAGTCGTAAATTTTCTAACCAAAAGTTTTCCGAGAAATACGTCTACCCATTGACTGTCTATGCTAGGTATGAGAGTGCGTTGACCCCGGGAGTCAGGAGTGCAGCGGACGCGCTTGCGCATTGCAATGTGCGTGTGCACATAGACAAGCGATTGTGAGATCAGCGATTGACAGTAAACAGCACAACGAGATGCGTAGTCGCGATTATTTCCCATTTAAGAGAACGGGAGCGATAAACTTTGCTGAGGAATTGCAAATGGAGCTATCAAATCTAAATTGGATCGCAATCAATTGGTATAACACTTTATGTTGCATCAAATCTACGATCATGATTAGCCGTAAAATAATTTTAGGAATTCGGGTCAAGATCATAATCTGGAGTCTACTTTTGGGAAGCCTAGAAGATTGTTTTCGGCTTGCACGTTAATCAAATTTACCAAGTGTGAGTTTCGCTCGACATTTTCATAAATATCAACAGATTGACACGGAAGTTAGGCCATGGGAGTTCGAATGCATCCAAATCTCGATCGAAACACTAAAAAGAACATAAAACGTAACACGTTCCCACGTGGAACGGAAGGACATCACCTTATTCCGTGCTATCCAATAAACCCAGTTTGCTAGCGATTTAGATTTCGTACACATTGAATTCTGTTAAACACAGTATCTTTGTGAAATTACAAACATAGGCTTGCTCACGTTTCGCCGAAGCAGACACTCGGTCTGCTCGGCCGGGCCATGTGGCGTACGCGCTTCGCCTTATTTGACTACTTGTGCAATTACTGCATCTTGTTTTGATCATGTGTTCTTCTGTTGAAATATCTATAGAATCACTTTGTAGTGAAATATTGATAAATACTGAGAGATTGAACGACTATGCTCCGTCGTGAGAACAATTGATAGGCTATTTTATCTTATATTTTTAAATGACCCTAGTCATTTAAAAATGCCTTTAAAATAATGTGACACCATGACGAGATTGTTGGAAAGGTTTTTAGTCCTTGATCTACAAATCAGTAACTACTACCCATAGTTCAATATTATCAGGGATTTATAAAATTTTCTATCCTATTATTTACACACCCATTCAACCATAAAGTAACTGCTTAGATATAAGTAGGTAATTGTACCTATATATGCGCGTGAACTTAATGTTATGTAGGTATGTAATGTGTGTATGTTTACCTGTAAGTAATTAGCTACACGCGAGATCGGTAAGTAGATAACGGATATGGGTATAGGAAATGAAGATTCTATCAATTCATATTTAAGTACCATTTGAGTTGAGAGTAGCAGACCGTACTTTATCATTAATGCGACATTAGTGTATCAATGTAGAGCTATAATTTGCGAGAGAATCTAAGTTGAATTCTCAATATGCATTAAAATCACGATACAAAAAAAACTTCGCCATTTAAATGGTTCTCGATGGTGGATAATGGTTTATAATGAGCCAGCGACCGTTCTCGGAGCGAGGCATTCGTTCTAGGAATCCAACCACATGTTCAGGATCTCGAAACTGGTAGACAGACGGACGCTTGCATAGTAGGTAAGTACTAGTAAGTAGTTCAATATTATATAATGTAAATAAAAAGAGAAGCAGGTATGTCAGTCAAGGATAAGTCAAGGCATATAGAGTTTGAACACCGTCTCGATTAAAAACCTCCCCTAGGATCATATGAATTTGAATGGTCGAAAATGGTTTCCTTCCAAATCGTGACGGAAACACAAAGAGTCACGCTAAAGATTCTGAAAAAATAAGAATAATGAAACCTATTAACAACCTAAGATTTGATAGCATACGCTATCTAAACGATGGTAAAACTTGATCTATAAGCGAATCAATTAAGAATTTCAAACAAAACTAAACAAGTATGAATTTATGGGCGTCCTCGCCCGACTTCAAGCACTCTGTCCCCATAAACGCTTTAAATCAATTATTTAATTTGAGATATCAAAGCGAGAATAGGTCAATGGCACTCGCATAACTCGCCATAAACTAAGATATTTTCGAAATCCCTAGAATAGTTGGGTGTTAGGAAACCGCGGTCGTATGCCAAGGAGCTCTAATAAAATGTAGATATGTAATGTTATGGCGGAGTGATGGACGTTTTGTTTACGAGGGCCGGCTCCCGGCTTGCAAAACAATTTGAAATTTGTGGAGCCAACGTGTGGCAATCCACGTAATCCACTCAACGCTGGGGAACTACCATTGCTATATAAATCGAATAACGGAACTGACAGTTCAATTACACTATGATAACGTGGACACGTTTTAAATTTATTCAAAAAATGTTATCAACCTGTGTACCTTAGTTTGATAATTTCCATAAACCATTTATTTCCTTTTACGCGTCATCGATGTATGAAAAGTGTGTTCAGACCGATGTGCTACTTGGTAACCTTCCAAAAAATGACAAATGCGTTTCGTTTTTGGCTATGTATTTAACAGATTTGACAGTAGAAAAAGTATCTGTATTTACTCGTATTCCGAAAGATTATACAATAGTTGGTCTAAAGGAAATCACAACGGGAGTCCAAATTCATTAGGTAGCTGTTCTAGCGCTGTTGTTTTCTCACTTAGATTGTACCTATATTCAACACCTACATGATCATTTTGGATTTCCCTCGAGCTGTTATTTTGTCCCTTCCTGACAAAGCCGTGATAATATCTCTGGATTAAGATAAATTAGAGCACATCAATTTGTATAAACGGTCTGTTCCTGTGCCTCGTTTAAAAATGTTTATATTATTAGATACAACAGGGGCCTGCGATTTTCGAAGGCACGCGCGACCACAAAATAACAATACGATTGTGGCCCGACCGATTCAAGGATGCATACCGATTGCGTGGCAGGATCAATTCGCAGGTTGCTCACGCGCGATTGCCGACACCATGGCGTCATATCCTCCACTGAATTGGACACGATAATTAATAAAAGAACTGCGCGCGCGCAAGGTAGCGCTATGTTCGGCAATGCACGGCAGTTTTGACGCATTGTTGGCGAAAAAATGCTGTGTTATCTTGAATTGTCATTCGGCCAGCAATGAATCATACAGGGACAGTGATGCCCTCAAAAAGCATTCCTTCGCTCGTTCGACACATTTAGTAGGAAACCCTTAAAACTAGTAAGACTCATCGCTTTGCAAGTTATTCATTATTGATCATGCAGTCGAAATATCTTAGCAGTATCAGTAACCAGTATAGCTACAATCTTTAACCACTTTGAATGCCACACAATACGATGGAAACAGCCTGTTTCAAGGGCCTCTGATGTCGGATGCATAGCGTGTCAGCCGTTTCAGCTATATTGACAGGTACGGCCGTATCTTGACTGTCATCTTTCGCCTATTCGAGGCACAGACATGTGACCTCCCCAGGCTGCTCTCGAGGCCAGTTTAACCTTTTCTTGGCGAGTTTTGTATGATCTCTCGATATAATAATGACTATCGATAGGTTCAAGGCGTGCTGTGGGAATATGTTAACGAACGTCATTGTTTTTGTGATATGATGGGCTGATTTAATAATGTTTTGCATTTATATCACGTTTTCAATTAAAATCAATAGTATGATTATAAAACCAAGATATCCTTTACATATAAATTTTTCAATTAAAGCTAAACTATCAAAAAAATATAACGAAGCTGACATTTCAAGTTTGCGAGATTCGAGCGTTAATATTCCACTTCCCTCAGTCACATAAATCCGACTTCGATATTCCAAGGATTTGACCTTTGGAAACTTTTACTAATTCTTTACGTCTATTCGCATTTAATAGGCTTTCAAAAAAAACTCAGGACTACGAAAATGCTTTTTCTCGACAGCTCAATCCCACAAAAGAAGCAACAAATCATTATTACAAAAGATACCCACATTTTGTTTTTGTACAAAAGCGCCTTCTAAGGTTGTTGCCCTTTGGTCAATATCCTGAAAAACCAGCAATTTGAATTCTTCATTTTTGTGAAATCTAACCTAAGACCGATAATACAAAGATCTAATATACACGAATGCAGACTCGTTGTGGGTAATAGCGTCATTGGACGCGAATGGAAACTTCAATAGCAATTGTTTGAAGCACCGGTGATGGTATAATGATGTTTTTTCAATCCCATTGTCCGATCCGATAGAACACATGTGTATGATAAGTTGCATGGGAAAACTATAATTTTAAGCGGCTTTGAACGGCCAGTTTGGCCATAGTGCACGTGTCAGGCTTACAACACACGACAATTGGTCCGTAATAATCGGGGAGTAAACCGCGCTAACCATCCGTTGTGTAACCGGCCTTTTCGAGGTAGGGTTGCCATTGCCATTAAAATGTCGTAATATTAACGTACCTACCCTCGTATTATGAAATAAATTACAGCAAAACGAATCAACCGCGATTTGTAACGTTACTAATAGAACTCTTGATTTTTTATAGTTTCCATGTTGAGTAGGTATGTACCTATTATTTATACCTATGTATTAATCTACCTTTAACACTAATAGTGACGGCCTCATTTCTCGTTATAGAGTATGTTTAATCTATGTGTGCTAATCGTATAACACTTATATGAATAGCATAATAGCAACCCTCATAATGTAGGTGAAGAGAACCGCAAACGTTAGAAATCGCGGACGTAGATAGATACTTAGCGTATTGAATGGGCGAGCGGCTGCAAGGAAACTCGGTCGGTTTGAGGTGAATGAAAATTATACATGCGAGTTTATTGAAACATCGGATGTCGATTACTGTACTGGATAATGGTATCAATGAAACACATTGGGCCCCGATTCTACAAAACGAATGGCTTCAGTGTGATATTGCTATCATCGCAGAATGAACACTGGAATACCAAAAGTCACCTGTAGTGGCCATTCTGCGACGATAGGTACTGTTGTCATAGTGAAGCGATCGGGGCCTTGATGTGTTGGACTATACTTTTTAAAGGTTACTTAAATACAAACATAATACTGTACGAATCACACTAGCTCGTACAATAGTATAAGCGGGTTCTGGATAAGATGTCAATATTTCGTACTATATAAAGAAACTCACTAAATATATTAGGTAGGAATAACATATTGATCACCTTTTTAAACAATAATAATTGATAGGTACCTATTTCAAATCACATTGAAACGTATAAAATTTTATATTATAAAAATAAAATTATGAAATGTTCTAGTTTCATAATTAAATTTAAGAACCAAACTAATACAAATCCTCTTCATCTAATGGTTATCTGGAAGGTAACGGCTCACGCGATAAAACTGCTCATTGTGCAATAAAAGTGTAGCGAATGTAACATTTTGTCTAATAAGTATCTATTTGGGTCAAGAAATTATAATAGCATTTAAGACAAGGCAAATTCAGATTTCCTACAGCATTCAATACAACTTGCCTTTGTATAAAACAGCTTCCGATCGGATATTATGGCACAGAGCAGTTTATTATAAAACCGTCATTAAACAGGAAGCAAGTGTGAATGTATTGTAAATTTCCTGCTAGAACACTGAAAAATTAAACGAACGTTTTGATAAACAAATATGCGAGACAAAAACACTGTCATTGTACTAGAACCGGTTTTCTTATTTTAGTTTTCTAAGCTGGTTTGTGCGGCAGTGTTGACCCTTAAGTTACTCTGGATTTTAATGAATCTGAAGTTTGAAAAACTACCTGATTATCAACTACTTACTAAGAATTAGAAGCATTATTTGTGTTGATCTTTAGACATGTTTATAGTCGACCTTCAATAAGGAGCTATGCCCATTGCAGTGCTTTTTACTGCCAATCCTAGGTCGTGCAGTTGACCAAGGTCTTGTCTATGGTTATTTATTGCTATCCACATCTTAAGTATGGACAATATCCTTTACATTAATCCTAATATAAAAATAACTGGCACATAACTGTATTTGTTCGATACCACATCTGATAAGACCCCAAAACACCTGGTCATATATTAGATATGGTGTTTGACCACCATTAAAGGGGTCTATTTGAAAAAGAAATATTATAAAAGTGTTGACTTATCGCGATGTATTTACGCCGCAGACGTTGCGTTTATATGTTTACAGAACATCTTGCTTTTTTACTCGTACCAATGAATATCATTACGATCGTTTAAGTGTGTGCAACCGCGACCTAGAATACGCAGAAACCTTATAAAAACCTGGATTCAGTTTAATGTGCGATTTTGCTGGAGCATGTGGCATTTTATAGAAGTGATGGCAGTATAACTGATTTTACTATCTCACTGTAAACACTGCGATGGTAAACTTTACAGTTGGCTAGCCCTGCAGCCGAAGACGACAGAATGTAGAGCTAGTTTCTCCACCACGTCGGCATAGGTAGTTTAAGTGTAAGTAGTTTATGAAATTTGGTTTCATTTGAAAATAATAATGTTTGGAATGATTTTGGTAGCGGTTATCTTTTCACGTTAACATAATTGCTATCTTATTGTGTGTTTTAGTTTATTGTTCTGATTATTTCGACAGTTTAAAATTGAATTTAAAAATACCATAAATGTATGGTTTTGTTATCGAAATTAATGAAAATTATTAATAAAAAATTGCTATGTTACTGAGTTTTATATTGACATATTTTTCAAAATAAATATGTCCGTAGATGCAACCATCCGCGTTAGTACCGACTATGAAGCAAACCCCGTTATTACGTATTTCTACACACAAACTCACGGTTTGATGAATACTTAGTAGAATTCTATTCCATATGTAATGGCTAAAATCGCTTAAAAAAAAAATTAATAAAAATAAAGATAAACATAATAAAAGGACCCTTATAACGTTTCGGAATTCCTCGAACAGACGTTTTTGCCGTAACCCAAACATCGCTATCGTGAGCAAACGTTTGGACATTTGCACTTTATCTATATGCTATGGAATTTTAGGGTATTTACATATTATTATTTAACATTAAGTTACGTGTCTGTTTGAGCTCTCCATGGTTATTTTATTTTTAGAGTTCAAATTAAAGTAACGCAATATATTAAATGTTTTTGTGACAAATAATTGTAAGAATAATAAAGTAATAATAAGTAATTATAATGTAATAAAAGTGCACTAGGTTATGCATTTATTTTTCTTGTCACATCGGAACTAGCATTGGTTACTCAGAAAAAAGTATTAGTTCATTAGGTCAGTGAATCAGCTACATAATGTTTATACGTATGTATGTTGACGACAGTAGAATCAATTTCATAAGTGAAAATGATTTTATTCAATCTTCTATAAAAAGACACAAAACAACCTCGAAACAGGAGAAATTAAAGCAAAAGAACGCCCACACTACTAATATCAGGGTTAACATAATATTCGGTCGAATTTCACTAACAATACAATACAGCAAAAAACAAAATGATTTGTAATAGAGCTGCCATTGTTTTGATACACGTAACGATTATGATTCACTTTCACTCTCGCAATTTCATGTTATGAGAAAAACGAGCTCAAAGACAAGAAAATTACCAATCTCAGTGGGAAATCGCGACGCGCTTCAGACTCATAACTGCACAACTGGATTTATGATTTTTCAGAGATCAAGATATTAATCATCCACTTTATGAACGATGTAAATATTTAATGAAGGATACGGAACATGATAAATTACATGTCAGCTTCCGTGGTTTTCAAAATTAGATAATTACACGCTTCGCGTGTAAAGATAAACAGTTTTCTAAACGAACCTTGACATATTAGTTTTCATGTTGCGGGAGTATTTATTCCCAGGCTTGTATCAAAATACACCCGAGTTCATTTCAGAATAACTAAATAGCTATTGGATAGGTTATATGTTGAGTTGCTGAGTGGGGGCGAAGTAAATCATTATGAAGGGGAATAAATAACACAATTCATCGCTAAAGATTTGTTCACACTAAAGTACCCATGTGACAAACGAGACAGTCGGTGACAGATGTAAATCTTCAGCATTGTTTCAAATTCAGCACAATCACTTAAAACGTTTTTCATCTTTTCATATTTACAATAGATTCTATTACAAATAGTTTTCCATTGGCAAGCGATTTCTTATGTAAATGTAATTTTGAAGTGCTGTAATTATTGTAATCGATTGGTATGGGTAACAATTGCGCGCAGTGAGCATTTTGACAGTGACATTACTATAATTCCGCAAATTACGTAAAGCCCTAGGTCGGCACCTGATGAAACCTGTTCTGCCCTCGCATCGAGACCAGTTCCCGCTCGGAGCAAGGTCTCGTAGACCTGTACCTGTACGGTTACGCGAAAATGGCCGCAATCGAATAAACGACGAGATAAACTGACTTTCCAACAATCTTCTAGTCATTATATGAAATGATCTCAGGCTATATTCGATACTTACTCAAAATAAGTGAACAAAGAATTTCTTGGTTGGCTTGATACTGTCATTAACTTATGATAATTTGTATTCTTAGTTCAAATGGATAACATAAATTTTTGGTAAAAACGCTTTGTTTGGTACGAGACTATAAATCGATGTAATTTTTTGGATCAGAACTGGACGTTACAACTGTAAACATTATACAAATTTATACACTAAAAAACGAACATAGTCAAACGGCCTTCTAGTAGATAGTGGGCACAGCTTGCACACTCTCTGAGTGATAAAAATAACAAGACATTGGACATTGTATTAAAAAAGTAGCAATGTCAATAATTGGCCGTTTCAATATCAGAATAAAATCAGAAGACGAATAATTTTGTGGTAGCATACAATTATCGCTCGATCGTCGCGATTGCTCCTTATTCAATCGCCAGTGACGACGCGGGAGCGTTAGCCTCTATACCCGTTTATTATTTTTATATTCCACAGGCTAGGATGAAAAAAAAAAGTTGCAAAATGGCTGATGCGCCTATATGCTCAGCGAACGAAGCGGTATTGCGTTAGTGAAAGCAAAATATTGATACAACGTTATTTTATAGGCCACAATCTTGTGATTACAAACAAATTGCGTTATTTAAACGAGATATATATACGTAGACGTATTTATGTCGAAAAATAAACAAAAAAATATTTATAACTGGGCAACGCATTTTACCATTCCGCCAATTTCCTTCACACGGTGAACTAGCGTGTTAGTAAAGGTACTGTTCCAACAATTTGTCCATTTCTCAAGCAATTACCTTGTGATAACCCAAATTTCTGACCGCACATTTATAATTACTAACATTTTTTACATCGCCCTTTATATATTACTATGGTGAAAATTTACCTTAGAAAACAAAGATTTTTCGTTTTAGGTCATCTTAAAACCGGATATAATTGAATACCTCTTGTGAAACGGCGTCAATATTCTCTCGGCTGTGCAGTGACTGAACTTTTTCACAAGATTCGAAAAAATCACATAACAAAAACTGTTTGATTTGATACAACATTTGAAATACGAAAGCTAGCATTTCAAATAAAACTCCACTATACAAAAACACTCGTTAAGTTTCGAAAAACTCTTTTATGAGCTTTAAACCATTTATGATCATGCCAAATCATAAATTGTTATTTAAGAGATAGTTCGCACTTTACTGTACGCCGTTTGACGAAGGCACTTTGGCACTTTTAGCAACGTTTTGGAAGACAACCTATCTGCGAGTGTAATAAACTTGATAATAACATAATACATGCAATCTAAACTGGTTTTGAAGCTATCGTAACCATAAACACTTATTAGCAAACTTGTTTGAAATGTATACTAAAAATACTTGTATACTTTCAATACAGTTCATCAAAATGAAATTTCATACTCTGTTATTATTGAATGGATCATCAAAAAAGGAACTACCCCGAGGTTGCCCTTCTCCTAGTATGCTGCTCGCGATTCCGAATAAGCGAAAGATATGACGTTTCAAAATGGTCCTTAAAAAAATACTGAATAAACGATTATTGATTTAGATTTTAACGAACTCTGTACCTACCGTAAGGTAGGAATCATATACCCGGTCTATCTGAGGCTGAACCAGAACATTTTAATTTATAGAAATAAAATACCAGTTATCATCTTCGAATATTTAGGTGGAGTGGATTAATAGTATTTTCTTAACTGGTTTTCTTGTACGCTCATAAAACATTCAGTAGGTAAACAAATCACGTTGCCCACCCTACACCGGCGCCTCCGGTCAATTTGCCTGAAGGCTTATCGGAAACGACATCATCACGCGAGAGTCACGCAGTTGCCACCCCGGGTAATTTCGAGCCGAGCCATGTAAGGCTTCGTTCTCATACGACATTGCCTATAGCTATGTACTCGTAGTATTATGTCTACAGGCGCAGACTTCAGGCCATGTAAGTGCCTCTGACATTTACGCGCGTATTGTCGTCATAAATCTCACATGTAGAGATATTTGTCGGTGTTATTCACGATTTGTTTTTAATATCTCAGAGAGTTTGAATTTGACTAGGTACTTTCACTTTTCAACTTCACACTGGGTTCAAACAAACATGTTCAAGGTCAATGATAGAGCTGAATGTGCCTGGAAACAATATATTTCATCTATCACCGAACAGTATCAAGTATTGTGTTTATTTAGATTATTCATTTACTTCACTATAATTCTATGGTTATGGCAACACTTTTTCCTAAAATCTATGGATTTTTTTTATATTATTTTAAAAGGTAGATATATAATATTCCTGGTATATTTTACCCGTGCTCAGATCTCATGAAACTATATGGGGTGGGATGGATGTGTTGTAAAAAAATATTATATTTTCCTAAGCTAAGGTTAAGGTAGGTAGTTATACCAGCTATATAGCTATTACCAGTTGCCTAATTCCGCGAAGGCCCCACTTACCCATGATCCCGTGGAGCCCCAGCGTTTAAGCCTCTTCCCGAAAATGTTTTGGCACTGCGACAGACACGATACCGACGCCGCTGGCTGGATCTTGCCGACAACACTCTCTCCCTTGTCCAATGTCATCTTACACTATCACACTCAACCTTCCAGTCAAATCACTGCCTGTTTTGCAAATGTCATTTATAAACGCACAAATGTCAATTAATATCCACCCTAAAAGTCAAGGGGAATGCTTACACTTTGAACTTAAAATCGCATGTTTGTTTTTTGTGGTAACACGTTATTCCCGGGTACGGAGATCGCGTCCGCTCGTGTGGCCGGCCACGGCGCGAGTGGTGCGTGCTACGCTCGATGCCAGCGCCGGGAAAGCAGCCCCGCCCGCCCTCGCCGCCCAAACGCAAATCTCAATTAGAGCACCCCTTTCAAACCATTTTCACAAGAAACGTATTATTAGTGTCGTATAGTTTGGGTGTGGACGTGACGCACTCTGTTCACTTGAATATGAATCTGGTTATAATTTCGACACCTCTAATTTTACCTTGGGATAAATATTTGGTTCACGAAATGTACCGTGGGAAATAAATTCTTTGAGACAAGACGTAGACGAGAACCTAGAGAGAAGACAGAAGACAATTTAATAACATCCTGTCAGAGTCACTTTCCTACAAGTATCAATTTTAACAAACGGCATTGCATTTGATAGACGTCCGAGGTCTAGCGTAAGAAAAATTGGGCTACATTATGCGAATCCTACTATTTTTATGTCAACATAGAATATACAATAGCCATTACGCGAGCTCAACATCTTGAATATATATTATAAAAAAAAAATGTCGTCTCCAAACGCATTTTGATATTGGAATAATAACTATCAACATAAAGTTTACAGTACACTGTAGTAGGTAATAAATTGTAGTTAAATCTAAAAATTATATCGTATTTATTAAGTTGACCACAACATAATTGGGAACAATTTACAGCTTATTAGGTTATTACCTTTACGACAAAATGCATAGCCATTCATTTTGCATTCAGAATAAGATTCTATGTTTGTTATTATTATATATATGTTATATTAACTTAATCAAGATCCCAAAATACTATCTATGAACAACGAAATTAAGATTTGAATTAAGTTGTCCATTATGCTGAGGGAATTTCCCAAAATTCTTAATGCCTTAAAAAGCCTGTTCAAGTATTGAATCGGAAAATAAAGGTAGAAAAATCTAATGAGAAAATTATTTTGATTTTTCCATTTGAAAAACTGTCACCAACACGATTATTCCTTAGGAAAAGAAGCAAATAAAATTATGCAGCAAATATTCATCAACCTTTCATCCGATTACTAATTCCCAGTAAAACGGAATCTTGCAAAACTTTATAGTCATTTCTACTAAGGTAAATTCACGCTTGTTTCGTCAACTACATCCTGTTATAATAGTTTTGTCTTACGCTATCATTCACATTCATACAACATTAAAGTTTAAGAGACATTTACGACGTTTTTTTGTAAAATATCGGGGAGATTGCGAAAATCTCAATGTTTTATTATCTGTGAAGTGAATTTATGATCGCACTTTTGTTATGGCAGTCGTTTATGTCATGCATACAAATTATAATGAGCTCCAAATTGTATTTACAATATTTAGATTATGTTAGCCAGTAGCCACTTTGATCTATAAGTGGTTGGGGTTAATGCTTGGTCGCCAATTGTTTTATGTTTTAAAGAATTATAATAAAATATGTTTTGTAACTTACTAGGCTTTGATCATTATGTAACGGGTTTCACCTTGTATAATGTGAGTTTAATGAAGCAAGTCTAATCCATGATACGTTTTCTTTTCGGTCATAGTTTTGTTGAAGAAACCAACTTGAGATACAAAAATGATTTGTCATCAAAGCAAGGTATCTTCTATAATTTTTTTACACCCAATAAATAATCATCACAAAGTTCTAAATAGGAGAGTAGGTATCCATCATTCGAACCAGTACAGCACCTGAATTATGTTTTACCTACAAACCTTGAATAGGGAATAATGCGCAGCCTTCGCTGTGTTTTAGTCGAAGCATTCCATCACAGAGCCATTATTTAACGTTAATTAATCTGGGTTTCGTTACAGTCTGTTTCAACTTGCACTATTTATGTTTAACCTCAACTAACAGTTTAGTTATTTTTAACCTCGAAAGCGGACCTAAATATAAAACTGTTTGGTCTGATAAAAATGACGGGAGGAACCTCGGTATAGCAGTCCAATTATAAGACCATACTGGTAACGAAAGTACGCCTGTAGCTTTTCAGCAGATTCTACATAAAAAAGGAGAGGTATAACCATATTTTGAATAGATAAGTACCTACACAATTATGTGACCGAATCTTTAAAGAATTTCGTTTATTTTATTTTTTCTGAACTTTTCGAGGGAAGATAAAAGGTTGTTTCATCATTTTTTTAGTAACCGTAGCTATTCCATCGAAAACATTGCGTTGCCATCTCGAAAAATAACTGCAAGTATCAAATATAATAGCAGTTGTTATAGAGTTTTAGTATTCGGACTGGTACTAAGCGGCAAAATCTTCACGCATTGATGCGGCGGACAGCTTATGTGGAAAATGTATGGAAGACTTTTTGAAAATTTTTAAATAATTTAATGTAGGTTAGATACTTTGAGAGAAGTGTTCCTGTTGAGACCAACTTGGTATTTCTGACAGATGTAGTTTTTTGACAGGCACAGTACATTTTATAAGAAATCTGAAGTCTATATGACAAAATAATAGGTTAAGCCAATACAGAACTATTTTTTTTTTTAAATCGAGCACGTAACTCCTAACATGACTTTTCTATAACTCTCACGGTTTCAGACTTGGCCTCAGTGGCCCTGGAAAAAACTCACCTGTATATACACAGATACACACATTTCAATTCGTGTGTCTAAACAATATAAATAAAACAAAGCAATAGCAGCCAATGCATTCACATTGTTTTGATTGATCATCTTATAAGAGGATAAGGTCAAGTTTTATATGTTTTTCGGCAATTACATTCAATACCCAATCGAAAGCTAAATATTTACGATAGTAAAGTTATATGTGCTCGATAAAGACATTGTCTATAGATCTACCGTGAAACGTAGTAATGTTAATAAATACAAATAACTAGACATTTGACACAACGCTTTCTAGCCCCAAACTTAGCAAAGCTTGTTATACTCGTATATGAACTAAATATCGGAGGATATTTAGTTCATATATAACCATTTTTTTTTTATAATTATCACGTATATACGAGTATCATTAGAAAAATAATTATGTTTCCGCGCAAAACAAAAACCCCGTAAGTACATTGGATTTCAATGTATATCCTACTAGATTTTAAAAGATTTTTCGTGGTTTAAAGGTGCAATTATATTTTAAAGGTAAGGAAGAAACCCTCAGTCTGTATCAGCGCTTGGCCGGTATATTTGAGGATAGTCACATTAATCTATGATTGGATGTCAATTACGTTTGAATTTTTTAAATTTATTTTAGAATACGAGCCTACAGCCGTTTAACAGTAGCCCCGTGTCGCTGAGGAAAACAGCGATGCTACCAGACAATTACAAGGCGAATCGTATTTAATGGCCACTCGGCCTTGCGCCATTTCTCGTTTTGCACCGTAGAACACAATCTCACTTACGAAATACCTCTGACTTTGTCTGCAATATATTACATACAAAATTTAACGGTATACAATATATCCCAATCAAAGCTCATAACGCAGTTGGCGTTATGAGCTTTGATTGGTCTATGAGAACTTTCAGTCATACAAAAAGCTTTGCTTGCTTTTCTTTAATTTACTCAGGAAATCGTATTAAAAGCTCAAGAAAGAATTGGATGTTTGTAGTGTAGTGTAGATTTCTAGCAATATTCTTTCGACCGTTCATCGTATGCTTGTTATTTATTCATCTATTTCATTTCTTCCAATTAATGTGTGCAGCGAAGTTTTATCCATTCGAAGGAACAAAGTACTTCATAGTCCTATAGAGTGTACTATTATTGTATTTTGTGGTAGTAGATATCTAGGCACCAATTTATTTGCAGATTATTTGACTAACAGTCAGTCGGCACCTCTACACAACAATGTACCTATGTATTTAGAAAATTATACTCATTATTACTATTTTAATTGCATTCTGTGTGAAATCACGGCTGATAGTTGTAACATTTCGCGTAAATCAACTTTACGATGAATTCGAGCTTTTCTGGTGTTACACAAGGATTTCTGTTAGATAAAATAAATTAGGTACATAGAGGCCAAACAATCCACCCAGAGATACACATTTAAACCACATTATTATTTTCATCAGCTGAATAGAGAATAACTTTGCTATGTTCGGTCAAATACAGAAATGGTAGCTACATTTATCTTTGTTTGGATTAAGACCGCTTACAAAAAATTACCTACTCACTTCAAAATCTTTAAATATTCAAATCAATATTTTGTGAAGGTGTTTAAACCTACCTGCCGAAATTGCTTATTTAGCTAAAAAAACTATAGTGTGCCAAAACATTTTCGTATTAGGTGCTGCAATCCAAGTATTTAGTAATTATTAAAATACCAACTTCAGTTAGAATTTTTAATATTATATTGTTATCAGTGTTTCTAAAAAATGCCGCGGCAAAGACCTCCAAATCAAACCCCAAGGTACCAGCGTCAGAAGATGGCTCGGATTCCTCATATCCCAGTAATGCAGTGAGTAGGCCCAATCCTGTCTAGGTCGTGCCCACATACCGCGTAGGATAAACGCGACGAAGCTAAAGCTTTTTCAGACGCGACTTTAAATCGCTCTATTTCACACCAACAGTCCATTGACCATTGCATTATACACAACTTTGCATGTCAAGCCATGCTTTGGTCTAATTTGGTGCTTGCTAGAGATTTACTAGAGCTATAAGAGACAGAAGGGAAGATTCCTCGACATTTGCGATATGCGCGGGCCAAGTTGGTTCCTAGAAATCATGGTATAATAGGAACAACGACCTACTAGAGGTATGGTCAGTCTACAAAGCTTCTAAAAAAATAGTAAAAAAAATACAATATGCTTGAATCGTTAACCAGAAATAAACATCGTATTTATTTTGCGATATGCACAGTGATCTAAATCTGAATACATCCTAAACAAAAGCTAGGTCGGGACAAAAAGTCGCGTTCCTCACACTTGTCTTGCCTAACTAGTTATTAAGCCGAGTAAGGCATTCCGCCATTTATCTTTTCAGCTTATCTATTGAATGGGATTTATCTGCCACATGTCTGAGTATTGTATCGGGCCTATGTTAGGATGCGCTTGAGTTCTCAGCGAAGAATTCGAGTTCCTAACATGTTTTGGACTTGTTGTGTGAATGCAAATTATAGTTAGAATAACAAAATTAGTCAGGTGGGTACGCTAGTTCGGGAACGTTTTGAGACTTCTTTAAATAATTTCTGCTACCTTTATGGAACTCTCTTGCTAAAAAGGCCATGAATACTTTACGTATGATTATGATTATAGAGTTCCATAAAGGTAGCAGAAACTATTTAAAGAATGAAAGTATTATTTTCAGCATTTTGACAGATTCTCAGAGTACTTACCTGTTTTTATATATTTAATATTTTCGAAATGAATAGGTATTCACAAGCACCGCATAGATTCTTATGAATTCAGTGAGCTCCGAGATAAGAATCAAAGGTACTTCGTAATTCAGTTCCGCTGGAAGTTATGACATTAGAATTCATAAATTGCGAAAACGCTCATTAGCGAGTTTGTTTCTAATCTTATATCGCGGAAATCGCGGCCGTGGAGTAAAATCAAATTAATTTCGGATTGCCTTGATCTGATTATTACATTAATTATAACTTATTGTTGGTATCATTTTTCCTTGTATCTAACTTTTTGTGCTAAAGTTGTTTAATTGTAAAGTTTTCCAAGTTTCTCGATAAATCTGAAACGAGAATTATTTTCACCATTTTCTTTTTCCGAAATACATAAATTTCGCATTGTTGCTATGGCGACAATCTCAGGTAAGACGGTGGTAGCTAGCCAGGCGGATTTAAAAAAAGTCCTACCACTAACCAAACCATGTACAAGTTAGTACCACCTTTTGGATCGAAATCGGGAGGCTTCAAGATGCTTCCTATCGTTATACGCATAGAATAAGCCACACAGGCTTAGGAAAGCATGGAAATATAGTAAGTTGGGGGAGGCCTTCGCCGATTTCATGCTAAGTATAGATTTATTAGTTTTCATAATTTGTAATATCTAAAAATCTGAATAATAGTATCGTAAAAAAGTCCATACATGACCTGTCCAAAAACTCGTCTAGCCAAGTAAACAACTAATCTGCGAAATATATGTCCCGTGAACCTACTGCACAGTTACTAGCATAGTTCTCATTGAAGTGTTTACATCCATAAAAGAACAGCGACCTTTTCTAAATGGAGACACAATAGACGCATGTCAATAAATCTGTGGTGCGAGAAAACATCGAACGTACTCTGAGACCATACATTAAGCAACAGATAATAAATCTGTTCATTAAAGGCTTGATATATATTTTTTGAAAATTATACATCGGACGTTGGTTGCTCTTTTTTAATAGACGGGATAAATTGTACATCATTTTGTTAAACGTTTGAGTGTTGTTACATCATTTTTCGCCGATTTTTTTTATGCAGATATATGTATGAATGTATCGATATCTCAAGTCATATTATGAGTTTATGAACAAACATTTAAAAAATAGAAAGAGATCTAGCGTAAGTTTAAATAGCATACGATAGGTTTTATCATTCATAGACTTGAATTTCTTTTATTCATTCACGCATTCATAAAAAAATGCGTTTGCGTACGACCTATCAAATAAATTGGCTAAGAAAATACCTAACCCGGTTCAATTTATCATATTTCAAATGGAAATCAATCATTAGGAACACTTTGGAAACGCACGAGCTCTATTTCTATTGTTTCCGTATGATAACAATTACTAACGTAAGCGGGTTTTAAAGACATTCTTACATTCAACACAAATAATGATAGAATACAACTATTTTTAAATCCGAAACAACAGATTCGGATTAGAATTCATAAAGTAAATACCTATATCGATATGAACACAAAACATTTTGATCGATCTAATCTTAGTTTTTCGATGCGAGCTATTTCACGTGGTGCTGATAATACTTTTATATATTATTTATTGCACTTTAGGGGAGGCCCATGTCCTGGACTCTTTCGGGCTGTATGTGATAATGATGTAACCCTCTACGAATTATCCTATTTCATTTCTTTGGAAGATATCCCGAGCAAAACCTGTCCATCGCATTCTCATAAAAATAAAATGAGTTCAATCTTTATGCATTTGACAAGAACATATTTTCTTGTGTTCTATTTTCAAATAAGACGAAGAAAACGTGGCTGAGAAACGTGCAGGAAACATGTTTATTGTAAAAACTTCCTATTGAAACACCACAACGTGTTCAAAAAACTCTTGGGTAATTTCAAATTAGGCGGTTTGTTTCAGATTGTTTTTTTATGTGTCAAAATTTTTGAATGTTCATCGTCCAGAGAATACCTTTTGCAAAAACGTGATAACCAGATAATCCTTCAGCAATAATGTAATGCTTATGTCATACCGTACTAAAACCGCACTCGTAAAGTGTGTAAGTACATAATATGATTTATTATAAGCTGCAGCTTTTCCGTGACGTGTCACGTATCCAACGATGATGAAAGGACGCATCGTCTGCGATGGTCTGACGAGACAAGGTCGTAAAAAGAGGCACGAGACTACTCTCCAGAGGTAAGCCATATCTATGGGTGACGTCATCTTCATCGTCATTCTCAATTCTCTAGATTTTCAATGGACTCCTATTGCTATGAAATCCATTTACTCCCGAATTATTATTTTATTAAATCTAGCTATTCAAGACAAAGCTTTAAGAATCAGCCAATCACTAAATTGATTGTTTCGTATTTATGTGAAGTATTTTTCATTTATTGTAATTATAGTTTCTCCCATCACTCAACTGTATCACATCTATAGTAGTAATGGTATCGCCATTAATCTCCACCTCATGAAGTGAATTGTTTAGATACTTTCTGCTCGTTATTTCTTTGCGTCTATGTTACAAATAGATTACGTGTCGCCAAGGTGATTAATAACACTTCGTTTAAATAAAAACGCATTGGTTTCCAAACAGATTCGCTGCGAAGATAGCACCGCAGCTGCAGACTCACATAAATTGTAATCGATTTAAAAAGGCTGCATTTTAATCGGTTACTACGTATTTGAAATGAGTGCACTTGCATACATACGTTATTGATTGCCTGTCTCTTCTCAGATGATATATTGAAATTACCTGCAACAAACATAAATCTATTAGAAACATTATAGGATAGGAAAACTCACTGGATTTGTATATTGTACCAATTTATACCGAGTAAAATTTAAGAATTGTTCTTTAGCCCGCGCTACTTAGCTAATATAGACTAAAGGAAGCTTATTGTTTTATTTTACTTTTACAAGTATAGTTAAACAATACAAACAAATCAGACTCACGACCATTTCCCCTTCGAGGATTCAGCTCTGATCATTACTAAGAGCGTAGTAGGTGATCCTCATATGATCTCTTATGAGGATCACCTACTGTGGGGTAGTCACAGGCACGTCCAAACTTAAGTTCAGCACATGCCCACGGTTTAAAAATAACAATACGTGATGGGTTGCAAGCCCTTTGTGCATTTGACAAATGGGCCCATAAACTTCCGATAAACCGAAATGTCCATTGGTGCACGACTGGATTTGAACCCTCAACCTCCGGATCGGAAGGTGGGCTCATACCCACATGGCCACAAAGCTATCGTTTTTTTGACCTTGACCTTCAACTGTTACGGCTGAATGATCCTATCCCTGGTGGTGGGATCAGTAAAGGTCCGCCTGGTTTGCAACAACCCTGACAAAGTCCGGTGTCAGACGTAGTGTTCCGTTGGTGCACGGGAGTGCCAGTGTCTTTATTAGGCATCTTCTGGGCAAGCTCGCTCCATTGAAGACTTCATCGTTGTCTAGATAATGCCTAGGCGAGCCTCGAGGTAAAGCACTTCCCAACGTTAATTATAAGACTTGTCTAATAAGGGTATTTTAAGCGGCATGTAATTTTTTAGTGGCTCTAAAAGCTTTTTGAAAAGACAACAAAAACACGCTTCAGCAAGTGACGCGAATAAGTCAATCGTACAATGCTCTAAAAATAAGTTCGATTTAACGACGCCTTCCGTACATCCAAACATCCAACATCCATTTGATCTTATTTAGGTTATTTACAAAATGATAAACATGGTATGCGAACGCTTATGATCGTTACGGAGCTTTCAGACTTGTGGATCGACTCGCGAAGTTCGGAAGTAGGTACGATAGTGACTTACCTCAATAAAAACATCACAGTGTACATTGGCAGGTGACACTGGAAGAAAGCCGATTTGTATGTTCGCAAGTCTGGAGGATTCAGCATCTACTTACCGAAGTAGTCCAAACCGAAGTACATATAACTAACCATATAACCCTTATAAAAAGCTGTAATGGTCCAATTTTGTTATCCATGCACGACACGAATAGGAACTGATTTCATATATTTTTTCTGCTAATTTAGGTGGAACGTAAACCTAACGTTCATGTAGGAGTTTGATTATTTTGGCAAATGAAGAGAGATGGGATGGAGCGGTGTTATTTTTACCACATGTCCCCAAATGTCACAACATTCTTGAAAAGTCGAGCGCGAGAAGATTCTGGACGAAGTGCAAAAGCTTGTTATGTAAAAATCACATGTCTTTATTGAATAACCGAGTAACCTGAACATTTGCAACCCGCAAGAGGTAAACTGAGGCAAAAGAGGTAACCTGAGAATAGCAAACATAGAATGAATGAACACTTTATTGTTCACAAGTACTACACGAAATCATATAAACAACAGGTTACACAGTGTATAAAAGTACAATGGGCTAGTATCGCTAAAAGAATTCTTGAACTTAGAATGAGAAACGAAAAGTGAAAATAACAGATTATAATAGGTTGATAAATATTCGTGAGTTTATTGTAACGGGTGCCAGCCATGCCGTCATGTTGCTATAATGTTGCACAAGAGAAGAGGTTGGGTACTATAGGTATCGCGAAGTTACTTTCATTGAACGTTAACAGTTACCTTCCTGCAGTTCAGTCGTAAAGGTCAACACAATATCAAGGATTGAGAGCTTCTAAAATGAGTTTGCACGAGATTCCTAGAGGATCGTGTATCGTAAATAGAAACATGAAATTGATTCTCCAAAGGGCGATGTTCGTGTTCAGAATTCTGAAGTAATCACTGGATGCTTAGCTTTCCAACGTCACATGAGAAGGTTGACGTCATGAAGGCATCTTAGCGTAGGTAAATCACATCATGTTACCAGCTTTGAAGTTTAATTTTAGAACAATTTAATATATAACCTCATTGCTGAGTTTTAGATACAATTGGGTAACGAAATATTTTGCATGCTTTATTTAAAAACATACAGTGTTTAGAAAACAACGCTTTCAATACTCGAGAATGTTCTGAGACGTGCCAAAAAAATGATAGTTTTTGGGCAAATTTCGTGAATGACGTTGTTCGGCCCCACGCGCTCCTAATTATCTGATGCCTACTCATAGGATTCCGATACTCCGATTCTAATGAGGTCACTCATAGTCTCATGTGGCAGATTTTTGATGTTTTCATTTAGAGGAGTGAAAACTGACGCATAATGCCTGCATAAATAATGAAAGTTTAACTGTCTAAGAGAAGTAGGAACCTATAGCTCCGGGGCTCAGGAGTGCTGAGTATCTTGCATATTTTTGCCAAATGGCCAGAGCAAGGATAAGGTCTACTATGGAGCGAGCTCTCCCAGAAAGAACTGGCTTTCCCGCGCACCGATGGAGATGGAACTTAGCAAACTGTTTGGTGCAAGCCATGCAGGTGGATCTTTACAAGTCTTGCGATATCTACTCCAATGTGTGGTAACAGTTATGATAATTTATCCAATGGCATGATTTGTCTTTGAAAGCTCCTATAAGCTGACCTGCTCATAATTGTAACATGTTTAATCTGTTGACGAGACAGGAATGATCGTATTTTTGATTACTAAAAATACTAGGATCCGTCGTGCAATAAATCCTACATCACCGTGTGAGTTTCGCAGGAAGATAAGGTGTAATATAGAAATGGAGATAGTGTTATTTTCTCAACAAGTTCAATGCAATGCCGCTTGTGAATATTGAGGGCGAGGTGCCGAGGATGACAGTTCCGTTTCGCCCCACTTCGCCCACTTCTGCGTATCGCAGCAGAATATCTACCAGCTAGCAAAGCATCCGACACATATCTGATCTAACAACTGGTGGCGTTATGTAGCGTTACCTATGTTAGTTCCAAAGAAATATCTTTCTTTGAAATAGTTATAGAGACTAGGTACTCTCATTGCGGCTTTAAAAAATCAGATTTTTCTTGAAACATAAATTTGTTCTTTATGCGTAGCGGGTCCAGCAATCATTAGAAACCGTAAGTATCGTGGTACCTAATATAATTACTTTTTTATTGACTACGTTCATAAACTTATTTCACTAAGTGTTTACGTACCCTTTGCTCATTTCCTTTTCCAAATGTTAGTTAGTTGATTAATTAGCATTAAACATGTCTCTCTCGTCCATAACAGCTAGAAAGGGACTCCTTTTCTTGAAATTGCTATATATTTACAATCTGGTAATATGCGTCAGCCTCTGGAACGTGAACGAATTGGCCAGCAATTTTTTTGTTAACCGTATGTAGGTTAAAGCGCGAACAATAAAACGCGGGTGCATAATAAAAGCAGTGTTACAGCATTGTGACGTGCGTTACGTCTCTATTCTGAGTTCTTGCGGGTTTGCAAGGTTTTTGGGAGGATACAATGCACATTTCTCGCACAATTTGCATTGGTATGCAAGTGTATTATTTCACGGGGAATGAGCTCTAAGCGTTTTCATTTATACCTATTGAAATATATATAAGCCCCAAACAAAGAAAATTTTGTAAATCGGGAACTACATTACGGAAAATGTGAATAGGTAACTTGGATAGGTAATAATACTAATTGATCGAGTGAGCGAAGCGAACGAGATCTCTGAGTTAAGTTAAGAAATCCATCACTGTATGTATGTATTTATGTATGTTTGTTTGTTTGTGGCAATGTTTGTGACGACATAACTGTCGAACGGTTTATTCGATTATGCTGAAATTTAAAATGGAAAGATACAACATAAATAGAAATCGATTGCCGCGGGGGATTTTAGATAAGTGGGGTAGTTTTTGAGATAAAAGAAATACAATTTATCGCCCATATCTTTTGATTTGTTGATCCAATTTATTCAAAATTTTAAATCTGCAGAGAATATATTAATACTCATCAATCGGTAGAAGCATTTGTTTCACACTAGGGTAGCTTTTAAGAAATAGGGGTTCTTTGAGTGATGACAAGATTTTTGGCTTGTGGGGTGTCATTTGATAGGGTATCGGTTGTATATTCAAAAAAAATATTATTATTATTAAGGGTTATTATAAAGGGCAAAAAGGGTAAATAAAATCGAAGTCTTGAAAATGTGAAATGTCATATGAAATAAGGGCTTAAACGGCAGATTAAAAAAAAAACAAATACAAATTGGTTTAAACCATTACACCCTAAATAAACCATTTAGGGGTAGTTTTAAAGATAAAAGGGGCGAAGGTTTGGAATCTCATTAAAACTGGTCTATATATTTTTTGTTATTCACTCAATAGGGTTTCCAAACCAAGGGTGTCGCTAAAAACCAATAATTTATTTTGGGATGTAGATGTAGATGACTACCAAGTCGTGGTTGAACTTTTTAAAAAGACATTAAACTTTTCATGTTAACAAGGGGTGACTTATTCACTGATTGTATCATGCCCACACACTTTGACGTAAGGTAAGCGTATTGCTCTTATTCTGCATTCTGCATTGCATATAATGAGAGTTTCAAACAAGAGAGAGCCTCGAACACTCAGGGGAATAAAGAGAGATTGAGAGTGCTTAAGGTAAGTAAGACTTGTTAATTACTTTATTTTGAGAAATAATTCCGTGGGTGTATACCTAACCTCATCACGAGATCTCAGTTCGGGGCGAACTACTAGTTATTTTGTAAATACATACCTACTTATGATACAATAACACACAAAAACAGAACAAATATATAGATGTTTGTTCTGATTTTGTGTGTTATATTGTATTGTTATATCTATATTGTTTTTGGGTGTTATATCACCACACTAAATGTTTATGCCGGATGGGAATCAAACCCTCAAACTACAGCGTAGACGGCAGAGCAGCAGCAGTAGTTGGTAGGTACAAACTGAGCTGATCTGTGAAGATACGAATAGATGATATTAGTCGTATGATAAATAGGTATAAACGCATATTCCGTTTAGATAGGCGCACCAACACGAAGCCTCTAACTGATGCGGGTACAATTTAAACTCTGCCGACCCGTGGTACATCTTTTATGTTCAACTCGTTGTAGAACGGGGACGTTGGTAAACCCATTGTTCACCTGTTAGAAAAATTAAAACCCTTACCTTCTCATATTAATAGGTCCTTATATCGATTTCTGCATATTCAAAATTTCAAATTGATTAGATCAACCATTCAAAAGATATGGGCGAAATATTGTAGTTCTTTTCACCCCGATATCGCAATACCCCTGTTACCATAAATCCCCCCTCCCGCTACAATACATTTTAATTTATGTTATCTCTTTATAGTTTGAATTTCATGACAATCAGATAACCCGTTCGAGAATTATGTTGTCTCAATCAATAAAAATTCAACACTCTCGATCAATAAAATTATATTATTAACGCGCCTTAGTGTTCCTAATGTTGCAACAGCCCCCTCAGCACGGGGAGGGGATAAAAATGTTGTCCTCTGTTTTTATCCACCATCGGGAGACAAAATGCTCTCGATGGTGGATAAAAACAGACGACAAAGGTTTTATCCCCGCCCCGTGCTGAGGGGGCAGTTCCGAGTATTACGTAGTTCAAATACTTACTCCTTATTGAGTGCTAGCAAAGAACAATAGGTGACCGTCTACTCAAATCCGTAACAACTCGATACAAACAATAAAACTTCTGACCCCTTTTTATGAATACTGCACTAATGTTTATATGTATAAAGGGTGCGACCACTGCATGTCTTCTTATTCTTACTTATTAGGGTAATATTACAGCTCATCGTATTAACTTTATTGGTAAGTACCTGCTTCATTTAATAGAAGTATTACTTCTTTCTGAAGTCTTTGTAATAAATAAAATAATAAAATATATGTTTATTTTCTCTCACAAAGGTACATACATATAGGTATATAAAGGTATTTGTAAGCAGCTTATTCTCGATAAAATAGGAACGAGGTACAACTCGCAGTAGTCTATTATTTATTTCAGTGTTTTAGTGTTTTGTATTCTAGTTTCTATTGTTGTTATTCTTAGAATTGATGATTCACTGATATACCTACATTCTGCAATGTCTCTCTCAAAATGGCCGCCCTTCGTCACGGCATGTATCTTAGAATACCTTTCGGCAATAATAGCTCACTAAACAAACAACAAACGAGGCTCATCTAAAGCGCACTAAAGCAAAAGGTTAACTTTTATGATCTACAGCCAACTCTTACTTCTGTATCTGTAATTGATGACTCGTAAACCCGTTTCAGCTGTAATTCTTTGTCTACTCTTCCTGTATTCGCAAAGGTTTCGAACAAAAGCTTCATAATACAATGCGATAGGTATAAATAAATCGGAAGACATGAAACGGTATTTACTTTAGGCGTGCGCGTCCATCATTACGATGCTTTGTCTTTCACCGATCTTTGCCCACATGACGAACGTATTGTGTCAATCAATTCAGACTAACAGGTTTATTGTTATTTACATTCCGCTTGGACCTATGTAGACTATACTAAAATAATAAATACATATATATAAATATTACACGACATTAATTTCACACAACGGCAACTAGCCCCAAACTAAGCATAGCTTGTAATATGGGAACTAGATTACGGATAGAATACAACACTTTTTATGTTGTAAATACATACTTAACATACAATATAAAACCCAAACACAGAACAAACCTCTATATTCATCACACAAATGTTTGTCCTGGGTGGGAATCGAACCCACAACCTACAGCGCAGAAGGCAGAGTTACTACCAACTGAGCTATGAGGCTTGTCCTATATAGGCAGACACACATGTTGCTACCTATATAGACAATATAGGTAGCAACATGTTGTGTATTTTCAATACCCCGATCTTCCATCCGCCTACCTTGTGTGTATCATGAAAAACCCTCAAGTTTTATACAGAGGTCGATTACGATCGTTTACGACTTATCATCAGATAGGTAATTTTTATTATTAAATGTTCTATTATACGCAATAAATGAACCAAGCCCAGAAGACTCACTTTCGCAAACATTGTTTTTCTTTGCTTTGTTACCCTGCCCTGGTTTCGCATCTGACTCTGATAAATCCATCATCCCAGTTTGACATATTTACACCGAAACAAAAGAAGCCCAGTTTCGAATTATAATGCAACTTTCGTAATCCTTTTTATGATCGGATGAATGTAAACTAACCTTAATTAATGACCCATATAAATCCTATGCAAATACAAAAGACAATCCTATTATAGCAGATGAGCAGAGTCAAACTAATTAGAGTTGTGGAGCAAAGGACTGGTTGACCCGCCCTTAGGGTAGCCAAAGGGTGTTTCTTTGAAGAGCGCGAAATAATCGTGATCGGATAAGTGCCTATTCGTTAATAAATAGCTTTACTCGTACCCAGGTTTGACAAAAGGCCACGTTCTTCGTTATTGGCCTCTTTACATTTTTTACGATGATATTGCATATATTTTATAGGCAGTTAGCCGTCCACATTATGAAATTATTTAAGTCTGAACAAGGAGGTCAGTTCCTACTTGGGTATGACCTATGTTGTGGACGGTATACAATGAATTTCATAGTTCAATATAGTTTACTGTTAAATATTTGGTGATTTGGTACTAATGAATTATGATTATTAAGAAATGTTATCAAGATTAAGGTTAACGGCTTATTAAAACTTTTGAACAAGATTTGGCATGTTCTTTGAAATCGTAAAGCTTTTAGATATCCGCTTGAATAAAATATAACTTTGCCGTTTCATCCGCGTTAAAAGAACTTACTTATTCTAATTTAAATTGAATTAAAATATTGGATCACGCTGACAAAACACGTTTTCTTTTTTTAATGATATCTAAGTAATACCTATATATACTTATTTATATTCAACACGAAGCATTTAGTTTTAAACAATATACAGTGTCTACCAGTGATATACTTATATCAATGATAGCTTTGCGAAAAAAAAACTTTGCTCTCAAATTAGATTAGATATCTATAGTAAAGAGACAAAATAGTTGACGAGATTAGTATTTCACCTTCCGAAGACCTAAACTCGTTCTAGAATGTTCCCCTAGAACAGATAACCTAAGATTACGCCTGGCCAATTAATTTTCCATATTTTTTTTGGATATTTTCTACATTTTAACGAATTGCTCTGAGATTTGTTCACGCTTAAAGTAACATTACAATAAGTTTCCAAGAATAAGAGAGCACGTGGAACTGAATCGTGAAGTATTCGAAGCTTTCATCTTTGAAACAGGAAATGTCTTGCATCGAATCATTCATTCATTCAACCATTCATTCAGCTGTAACAAGTATGAGACAGATTCGAAGAAGCACAGAGTCGGTAAAATATTTACCAAATATTTTAATTATTTTCCGGCCGAGTAGATAACCCCGTCTAGCCACACAGCTGATATAAAGTTCAACTAACCGTCGTGAACGAAAAAGAGCGACAGAACTTTTCTTTCTAAAGCTTATTCTTATCCATAAATATTTTTACGAAAGAAAAAAAAATAGACATGGTGTTTAAAGACATGGTGTTAAAACCAACTTCTAAGCCACTAATCTGCATTAGGTTCGCGTGGTGGAATAAGGTCTAATCGCCCTTGAGCGTAGCCGAGAGTAGGCCAGTATGGCGTCAGGTGGCTTTGCCAGGCTGTAAAGAACAATAGTAAAGGAAGTAAATACGTAGTTGACATATTAAATTTGCATTAATCATCGGTTCTACTTCAGAAAACCATGTTATTAGAACAGTATTTCCTCACTCAGCCTTAAATCGCACATTTCGTCAAAATGTCTACTTTTACAGTGAAAAATGAACGCGACGTCCTTGATTTATCGCGTGATACTTATTCGCAGCGTGAAATATGGGACGAGACGCACAACAAACCCCACACTCGAGATTCTAAGAAAATATTTCAGTTACGTGTAAACGTCTCTAAGCTCTAATTAGCGGTTAAAGACACCGCACTATAATTAAAACTAGTATAAAATAAACACTGGCTATTTTGGATGAGCGAATAGTGAGATTATTTATAGCTGGCGTTGCAAAATACACGGCCGAGTTATGTCAGAGCGTGCGTTCGCGCTTGTTACTTGAAATTGGAACTGTCATCGGCATACGACGCACAGACACGCTATATTCGATTTAAATTTAGAAAAATGCAAGCTTCCTGCATCCAAATTTGAATTCCGAACACGCCTTGATTATGAACCATGCAGAAAGTTTTACAAGTTGGCAACGTTTTGGTATGCTTCGAAATTCAAAACTCTTTCGGTACAAACATTTAAAATTACAGATCCCTGCAGTTTGTGTAAAAAAACAGATTTATTTTCTTTTGAAATGGAAATCACTACGCTCCACAATTTAATTTCAATGCTCCGTCTCTGAAAGGCATGAATGAATTACACTTCTGCGAGTTCATTCGAACGTTCTATTTATAGAAATAAAACTCAATTTGCCTTGGAAACGGAACGTTGATAAATGCCGACCGTGAATGTCAAAAACTGCACGGCAAATTCATTTCCACCTGGTTTTGTGGGAGAGAGGAGCGGTGGCGTAGTCAGTCTATTTTCGGCAAAAACGTGTGACGTGACCATATCAGCACGATACACACGTTGAAATAAAAAAGATAAGTTTTGTGGAAATACATTTTAACCAACGCAAGTTCATTAAATTGTTACGGATTGGAACCTACAATACAACTCCAACGCCGCGGCAGAGCTACGAAATATTGCTACGCACATCTACGAATCTTTCTACTAATTGTGTGCTGAGAAATACACACATTGTGTTGATGTTTTTATTGCTTATCCTTTTTTTGATTACCATTGTGTATTATTGTATCTTTGCCATATCTAAGTGTATGTATTATGTCTAAAGATGAATAAATGACTTGGACTTTGACTATGACTTTGATCGTCCAAGCCCTCAGCACCCAACGAGTTTACCACTCTTCATCCATACCCATATCCTCCGTCACACAATCCATCCTCATTGGCCTTCCTCTTCTTGCATGTCCAACCATTTATATCCGGGATGGATATGAATATTTAAAAAAAATGTGTTCATGTAAAATTCATTTCTTAATTCTTACCTCCGCCATACCACGCCTAATCTAGCAGTTATTTTTATCACTGACGACAGTAAACAAAATAAAAGGTTCATTGGCTATGCAATTTTCTTCTTGCCAGTACCACTGGCATTAAGGCAGGGGGTGGCAACAACGGCGGGGTGGCGCACCGGTCCCTTAATACCGCACAAACAGACTCCCACGCAAACATTACGTGAATCTATACAAATTAAACTTTCCACACAGCTAGGGTTGCCACTGTAACTAGGCTTAGTTATAATAAACACTTTGCTTATGTACAATATCCAATTCTTTAGTAAAACGGGCGAGAGCAAGAAGTTATTGGCTATCAATTATGTTTGAGTGTGAAAACTCTTCGAAAGGTCCATTGCAGGATCTCCCCGAAACAGTGCTATGGGAGTTTATTCCTTTCCAGAAAATGCCTTTAATGCTCTTTTTGGAAGGTATAAAAGTCGTATCTATCTCAAAATGTGATGACTAAGGGAGTCACCTGAACGATAACCATGGGTAAATAGGCAGGTCCCATATTCGTTGCCGGGTTGCCTGGGTTTGCAATTATGTTTGAGGGTACCTCAGTAAATCAAATTCTTGTTTCTGGAAATAGCCTACTGCGTTGCTCTATATTAAATACCAAATTAATTTAGGTCTACAAGATTAGAATTAATTATTGTTGCTAATTTCAGTTAATGAAATGATAATGTGTATGAGATATGCGGCTGCTCTAGGAATAGGAGATGTAAAATTATGTTTTTGACAGATCGTAAAGAGGACTATAAACAATGTTGGTATTTAGAGGCGTTTGAATGCGTGGGTTACCATTGAGACAACCCACTAAGTAGATGATATTAATACATAAACATCCATCGGATACACAGATTTTTCAAATCGAGGGTCTGATTAGACCACTGTATGCGCACAAACATGTGCACCGCGACATATTTAACTTGACTTCAACTAGCTCAATAGCTAGCGCTATAAAGATATGATAGCCATCCATATTATAAATTCGAAGGTCAGTTTGATTATTTCTGACCCTTTCACGATGAAACGGCTGAAAGGATGTTCATGAAATTTGCCTTGGATAGTAGATACATTGTTTGGCATTTCTTTTTAAATGATGAAATAGCCCTTGACCTCTAGGCTAGTCTAGTTCTAGGCCATAGCAAAGGTGAAGTCTACGATAGAGCGAGCTTTTCTAGAAAGCACTGGCTCTCCCGCGCACCGAAGTAACAGCATAGCGTCAGACTTCGGCAGGAGACCGGTCGCCAAAGCCAGGTTGTCCTTTACCCACAGATTCACATGGGGAATAACATATTCTACTTTTTCGTGCAAAAAGTTATCATTGAACACAGGTACTGCCCTTACAGTAGGTTAATGATGTTACAAATAGACATCATCTTCTTTTAAGAGTACCTTAGTAGGGCTTGTGAAAAATGAACACGGCTGGGGAAGAACATATGTATTATATTAGAGTAGACATTTACTTCCAGGCGAGTGTGTAAAAACGAAGAAAAGGTAAACAAAATATCGAAGCGGGTCGACGTTTATTTGTTTTTAACGGTCCAGTATTTTTGTGGCCACGGGCTCCTCCACCCAGACTTGTACCGTGTTTTCATTACGTGGATTATGTGTCAATTCTAGTTTTCGACTTTATGTTTATTGTCTTGGCAGATTACGACGTTTGAAAGAATTCAGGGTATCAGTAACAGAAGAGAGCTATGAATTTGTGTTTTTGTAAGTAGGTCTAGAATGCGCAAGCAAACGAAGCTTTGAATTATTTTGAATCCTTTTACCAGTGACGTGAACGTATATACGTCTTACCCTAGTTATATTCTCTCTCCGTTCTTTGGACTCGTTTGAAATTGTTTTCGAACGTAAAAATCAAAAAATATTTCAGATCGTATTTTGGCGAGGAAAAGGCACATTACCAGAAAACTCTCCTTCGTTACAAACCATCTTGGTATAATCCTCAAAACAGAAGATTGGCAATGTTATGTAGATATCTTCAATGTTTTACCGCAGTCATAAAGATTTTCGTACACATTTGACCTGATTATGTATTTTTTAAAAACACATCAAATGTGTAACATGATGTAACAATTTCGCCTCATCAGTAAGAAGATTTATTAAATATCTTTGTTGTGTGTTTAATAAGTGTAAACAAAATTTTCAAATTAAGTTAAAAAAGGCAAACCGAATGGGGTTGAGCTTACATAATTAGAATATCCTCACGATTTCTAAATCATGTGTGCTGAATTAGTTACACATTTAATTCCTGAGCTACATCAAGGGTTTCCAAATTAAAAATATGCCGGTCTTTATCGGTGGTACTGATAAAGAAATAAGGCGACAGAGGAACGAAAGATAGGCCGCAGTATCTATCACTACGCGGGTGGGTTCACCAACACCGCGATTACATACCCGCCTGCCAAGCGTGGTAATTGCGGCAAATCTCTTAAGAGAAAAATCAAGGGTCATGTCCTCCAGAAGACATTTATGGCTGTAATGATTATGAAGTAGTTTAATTTCAAAGTAACCTATGCCATATACCGAATATACGAGTGGGGCCAACGAGTTCTTTAGAGGAGACCACATCTAAGTAATCGTGGCTTAGGACGCCCTCTGCACAGTGGTAGGAAAAGTCGATGCGAAGATCGAGCTCAGTGACCTTGAGAGAGACCTACGTTCAGCAGTGGACTGTGATCGAGTGATGATGATGGTCAGAATGAATCCCATATAGGTACCATAGCCTTGAATCACAGTTCGACAGACAGATACCAACCACGCGATCTGGAACCTAATTAAACGCTATTGCGCAACTACTTACGATACAATTGTATATTCATGATAGATAAGCCGTTATTGAATGGTTTGAAATGAATTAAGATCCGTTGCGACTGATAAGGAGGTTGTGTGGGCCCTATGAATGCAACCTGTTATGAAATAGCGTGTTTTGTTAGGTTTTGCGCCTTTCAAAAATGCTTGTTGCACGCGCCATGTATAATAAATACGAGCCAAGTACAAAATAATGGCGGTATTCCGAATATCCGGTCTCCTGTCAAACCGACTTGCAAAATAGGAGATGGTTCTCACTTTGTCGCTTTTTAATATACCTAGTTATTTCTTAACAGTGTACTGTGTACTTTATTGTGGAAATATATATACAGCATTTGAAGTCGGTTACTTCATGGTAAGTAGGAGGTGAATTCTCTGAATGTGGTTCGAAGACCCAGTCAATTTGAATAACAGAGAGCAACAACTTTTATGACAATTTCCGGGTGTTTTCATTTTAATACATATGCCTTTTTGTTTTCCAACGAAAGAAAATATTAATGCATCGAGTAAAGGCATACACTCATAACGCAATTATGTGCCGCGATTATGTAACAACTGAAAAGCACACAATTATTGATCTTTATTCATTTACCTATAAGAACTATTCTGATGATGGCCAATGCTGACATACCTGAAACAATTCAATTTTGTTGGTTAGATACGTAAATACATATTATACTCTACAGTACCTACGTTGATATTCGTTATAAATAAATGTTTTCCGTCTGTATTTTCTATATATATTAGAAGTCAGAGTGTAAAAACCGCATATCGGACATCTACAAGTAAGAACTCTAATCTGAAAAAGCTCCTTGACCTCTGTTCACCTGCTGAGGAGCAAGCGGCTTCAACCTCGGGTATTCTGGAGCGAAGCTGTCAGCATTCTAAGGCCCTACTTCGTTATTTCATGGAGCTGAACTGGCTACAATCATGGTAGCAGTGCAATGCAGGACACACCACAATGCAGCACGTCAGTGCAGAATATCACCTCCATTTCGAATTATAATTAGAATTCAGTGAAAATCGAACGAAGATTTCATGACGAGATGATGGTGTTCTTTGAGAATACGTCAAAAATTAATATCACATTTTTAATTAACACGTGAGCATAGTTAAATTAATATAAGAGCCCAAGGTATACTAATGTGGTCGAAAATATCTTCTATGGAGCTAATTAGATAAGTGATGACGAATATACGTATATCCTTACAGGTGCAAGATATATCTGTCTTACAGTGAATACGCAGCTTATTTTGGAACAATGCGCTGCGAAATGGAACACGAGCTACTTTTTCCTTTTCAGTCTCCCTTTTCCCGTTTAGTCATCTTGTTAAAAAACATTAGGTATTTATACCGACATTCATTTATGAGAAACATATTTAAGTGCTTCTTGGAGAGCTCTAATGAAACAGTAACGTTAACGTGCTCTTGATTGATTTATATGTGCTGTTAACTACGAGTAAGTCTGTATCTTAATTAAATTTGTACCTCAGATATCAAAATACAAACGTATACACATTAAAAGAATATCAAAGTTCAAATATTGTAAGTTCAGTAAGATTTTTTACGCACTTTTTGAACCGTCAAATCTTCCGCATGTTCGGAATCGCAGCCAGCGCACAAGGAGAAAGGCAATAAATTCAGGCTAGTTCGTTTTTTCATGATCCATTCAATAGTTAGCTCATTCCATCTGTGGTTACGTCGTAGATCAATGGGGAATTGATTTACTTACAGCGAAAACTTCTAATTAGTCCGGTATCATAGATCTACTAGGAAAATATACTAAGCTACTTTCGCCATTAATTTGAGCGAAACTATGTTTTCCTAATTTGTCCGTTTATTACGTTTCCATGGCTGAACCGCGGAACCGATTTTGATGAACTTTGGTGAGAACATACTTTGAACCCTGGTAAAAGGCTTAGGCTACCGGCGAAGCTGCAGCCAGAAGCTAGTCTGTAACATATACGTCCCATTATCAAGGTATCGAAGCATTGCTAGCCTTAAGTAAATATAGACGAGCTTTACAACTGGCTACAGTCCACCACGGTAATCCGTCGTGGACGGCTCGTGGAACAAACAATAATGATGTGTTGCGTGCTGTGCGATAATTTATTGTGACAGTCAGACGTATTATGATAGTGCTGTAATCAATGGTTGCTATTGGCTACTACAAGCCAAGCCCAAAACAATATCCGCCCAGAAATATGCTACAAAATACATGACTACAACAGTTGTAACTTATTAAAACAACGATAACCGTTCAGTTTGATAGATATGTAATTTTATAAATTGATAGAAGAATGTATACTAAACTGAAATGCTGAACACGGTTCGAAAATATTAATAAACCCAATTTATTTCCATGATTTGCAGTAAGTTAGACGATAGAATTTCAAGAACTGTTTTGACGACATAACTATTTGCGACGCGATAAAACAATTAACCTATCCTACGCCTATATAAATTACTATCTTTTTTTAAAAGCGAAGATATCAAGCATGCTGTCCACCTGTGCCCCGATACTACTAAGCAAATCGCTTCACTATGACAATGGTATAGTCGAGGAATGGCTACTACAGGTACTTTTTGGTAGTCTAGTGGTCATTCTGTGATTATACCAGTGTCATAGTGAAACGATTGGTTTCGTAGAATTGTCCTGTTCCTGATGGTAAGCATTACCGTAGCCTCAAAAATAAATCTATCTATTAAGACATAGTATTAGAAATCAAAGCAAAAGCATTTTTTTTGTCGAAGTATTAAACAAATCTGTTTATTTTAAAAAAGTACCTAAATCATCTTGCAAAACGGTAAAGACACGAATGATACAAAAATATATTTTATGTTGCAGAATTTTCTTCGATTGGAATAATGATCATACGATAACAATAACGATAGGTGTAAGGAGATAGAAAAAGAATTACAAATGTTATAATGACACAAAAATTCACAACCCGCGACAGGACTCGAACCCGCATCTTTTCCTAAAGCCGGAAACGCTCTAACCAACTGAGCTACAAGGGTCAGTTGGCGCTTGACGCTATTCACGCTACACTTGACGATATTCGGAATTTCATCGCGTGTTGTGAATTTTTGTGTCATTATAACATTTTTAAATGTTGTGGCCAAGTGCAATCACTTGAAATACAATAATTTGATAAAATATTATTTACAAGATGAGAAGACAGAACAAACTCAGAGCAGGAATGATGGCTAGCGTACCAATGAGAACCTGGGATGACGGGGAGGCCGGTCGGAAGACACCATTGCGTCAGCCGCTAAGTTGAACTCGACCTTTTCGTCAGAAAGTGGCAAGAAACGTTACTTGGGGAGACATCATCGGGACCCAATTTGGTACCAAGTAAAATCTCGAATGTTCGAAGCTATGTTCGATCCGCATTTTTTTCTTGTATTTTGGACTCCTCAAGCGAAAAGTTCTGTTGACACAACAAAACTAGCTGGATTGGTATAGGCGAAATATTTTGATCAAGCTGGTATTAGTCCCATTCTGATATTTGTGGTATCTATATATGTATTCAAGTTCCTCGAAACGATTACCATTTAGCCGCTTACGTCGACCGTGTAAACCAGCGCTCTAGCAAACAGTTATAATATTGCGCACTACAATGAAATACCAACAAATATAGGACAATAGCGAGAAACGATCTGGTACTGGTAGCGGCAGGCGTCATCCGCGACTGTGACGTCAAAGCCTCCCCTATAGCGTAGATACTATTGTTTATTCTGTGCCATTGCGGATCCTGGGGATATGTAGCATATCTGTGCAGCCTAGGTCTTTTTACTGGTTGCTCTTGCGCAATTTAAAAATAGTAAAGATGGGACCTAAGATGGAGCACGCTTGTCTACAAGGAACTCTGAAGACCCTGAAGACTCCAAAAGTGTGACTCAGACTTAGTTTTACTAGGTAGATACTCTTGTATTTTGTATTTGTATTTCATGTGATTGCATTTGGTCACAACATTTACAAATGGTATAATGACACAAAAATTCACAACCCCCGACGGGCCTCGAACCCGCATCTTTTCCTAAAGCAAGAAATCCCACGAGAATATTAAAGTACCATTGGAAATTCGAAGTGTTTCTATACATATTAGTGCAAGGGTACTACGGTACGTTGTAAACCGGGACAAACATTTTTGTGAATACTGATGTATGTTGTGTTTGGGTGTTGTATTGTATGATAAGTTACTAGGTATGTTTATATACAAAAAGATGTATATCAGTATTATTTCCGATCTAGTTCCAATATTACAAGCTTTGCTTAGTTTGGTACTAGATGGCACTGTGTGAAATTAATGTCTTGTTATGTTCCGTAGCATTCTATTATTTAAATGTTTTGACTATAACCTGCTTAGCCGTTACGTAAAATACGCTACACCAAACTAGAGATGACGAATATAACTATCAACCAATAAATTTAACTAATATTTAAAATCAACCATTATATTCAATAATCAGAATTAACATTATCGAATAAAAATATCATATCAACTTCAGCCTGAGTTAGAACTAACATAATTGAATGCATTGAAATTTTAACTTTAAAGTGCTACAAATAAGAAACATTTTCGTATGTTGCTGCTCGCAGAGTTTTCAACTATGTATTAGGTTGACTTCATTCAATTGTATGCTTTCGACTTTTCGACTCCTCACTATAGTGAGGAGTCGAAAAAATCTCTATAGAGATTAAATTTCTCGGATTTGCTGTATATGATATTTTTATTCAATACAAAGTCATGTGATATTTTAAACAAATACCCATAGTGCTACTATGATAGAGACAAATTAGCGGTTACTTTTATTTGATCAATAGAATAAAATATTCAACTGCATTAACATCAACCAATAACCAAATCGTGTAGATACTAAACAAATAATATTAACTAATATTTTCAACCAATAAAAATATCGATATATTTTTTTATCAATTAACAGTTAACTAATATTTAATTTTAACCATTATTGCCATCTTTACACCAAACGCGGCAGCCTTTAGACAGGAAATCATCATGTATACAAATTAATCGTAATGACTACCTCATAATAGTAGTTTGTTAAAATTAGCCTTTACCAAAAACAGGTTCCACAATGAACTAGTTAGTTACGCGCAGTTTACTCACACGTCGAAAAGTAATATAACATGTCTAGAGCAACTACAATAAACCGGCTAAGATACGCACAACGTGGGTTCCAACCCACATTTTAAGGCAAAAATCACGGCTATCTCTTTAATTTTATTAGCTGTTGTTATAGCGGTATGCGGCAATAGAAATACACACTCTGTGCCAAAATTTCAGCTGTCTACCTATTATAAAAGGAAGGAGTGGAGGTTTGGTACAGTGAAGGTTTAGTAACAGGGGACCCCCCTAAGCACATTTCGGGTACGGCAAACAATGCTTATGCTTCTGTATGTTTTTGAATGCTTTTAAATTGGGAACACACGTGGGCAACAATAAGGTAAACGATAGGCCGAGCTTTCCCAGAATGTGTTTTGATGGAATTAAGTAAATACAGACGGTAGCAGAATTATTGCAAGTGTTATTGTTCGTGACTGTAACAAACAAACGCGCAATCCCGAGTTCTTCTCAAATTGTGATCAAACCTAATTAGGCATCACGGTATTGTGGGAAATTCTCACGAAGACATTCATCAAAGTCGATTCAGCAGGTATAGGGTTAATCTGTACAATTCACAAACAGACAGATGTTTTAAAAAAATACTCGTATATTTATGTAAAGATTGTATGCTGCATTCATTTTTTTTTATTTTTATTTTTATTTATTTATTTAATTAGCACGGCTCTCGCCACTAACACTAATTAATTACCTAATTAAATTACATACATAACACAACATTGAATGAAGTCAAAATACAATAATATATAGGTAGGTAAGTACTTAAATTAATTATTTGATCAAATTACAAATTACTAACAAACACAAATTACATAAGATATTGTCACTATTAATAATTGGGAAATAAGATGTCAAAAATTAATATTAAAAAAAAAAAAAAAATCACTCACTCACTCATCTCACAAAACCTCAAACATTCACTCATGATTGCCTTCCATCCATCCGCAAACATATCACAGTTAGGGTTTGCGTCCAGCAGGGCGTTGAGTGTTGTTATGGAGCGTGGTGTGGGAGAGTGAGCGCGCGCAACCGTTCGGCATCGAGGTTCGGCGAGCAATCTATGCGCCCTATTACGGAAGTAATTTGTTGGGGCATTGAGACACATCAGCTTATTATGGATTCATATTATGTATACGGAAAACACAAATGTTAATTGCTTTTTTTTTGCGATACAACTTATCTACTAAAACCTCTCGTCTATCGTCAGTGCTGTAATACATTTTGGCAACGAGCGTAGTCTCACAATGTTTATTTATCTGTTTATCCTTGTGGTGACGTTGGTTGTGCTACATCTGGCGTTTAACTACAATGAGAGAGCCCGCCTTATAAGAAAACTCCCGGGACCAAAGGACACTTTCTTGGTTGGAAATTTGCTGGAAGTACCCAGCTCTCCAGGTTAATTATGCATTTTCTGTTTCTAACCGACTTCCGAGAAAAGAAGGAGTTCTCAATATGGTGTTTTTTATGTTACCTCAGAACTAATTTATCAACCGAATTAAAAAAAAAATTTATCGCCTTATCTAAATCTGAATTGGTCCCATTTTAATTAGGTGAGTATCCAATGAAGACCTTCGGACCTGGGAACCAATACTCTTCAATGGACAATAGCAAACTATAGATATCTCCGCCAATTGAGGTCCGATTTGCATGAATATTTTCCTTTTTGATTGGGTACATAATGATAAATATTAGTTTTAAATAAATTTGGTGGTTGCGGGTTCGATTGCACACCGATTTTTGTGAGTACTACAAGTGATAAAATAGTTTTAAAATTAAATCATTTGTCACTAAAACGAGTAAACTAAGTTATTTTTAGAACAAAAAATTACCGACCTCGCTAAAAACTTGAAATAATAATACGGATAGTTCATATATTTTGGAAGGCGGTGCTTATCGCTATGTTATTAAATTACCGTACGAGCGAGCCTGTTGTTTGGCTTTGAGCAGAGACTTTGAGGACGAATATGGACAAATGTTATCGTGCGGGACGAATAAACACTTTTTCATGGTGCGGGCCGAAAATTCGGGACGACTATGGCATAAATCATATAAACTTCCAGGACATCACCATCTAGTCCCATGATTACGAATATAATACTTACTACTTTTTTTGTGGATACATACTTCTCATACAATAAAACACCCAAACACTGAACAAATATCATTATTCATCACACAAATGTTTGTCCTGGGTGGTAATCGAACCACAACCTACAGCGCAGAAGGCGGAGTTACTACCAACTGAGCTGTGAGGCTTGTTAATACCCGTATACCCGCATATTACGTTTTATTATATTTTAAGTTTTAGTGAAGTCGGTTTCATTTTATTTCTCAAAATAACTAATGTTTCGTTATTCGTAATTCTTACGAGGTATTACAGCTCTGTGACTAGCAATCACAGAGCTGATAATACCTACCTCTTGCCCCTTGGACAAAATAATAAGTTAGAGCTGGAGGGTTACCAGAGCTCATGTTACACTCTGCTATATATTATATTATATTATATTATATTTTACGTTTATTCAAATTATAGTGGGACTGATGAAGAAAGCAGAGGAATTCAGAGAAAAATGGAAGAATATCTATAGATTTTGGATTTTTCCATTCGGCGCTATAAATCTTTCAAATCCAAAGGATGTCGAGGTACTTTTTATTAGTTTAGTATTGTTTTTAAAAACCTGTCAAGCGCGAAACGGACTCGCGTAGAGCTCGAACTAAACGCTCTTTATTATAAATAAAAAAAATGCTGATTTACAAAATCTATCAAACGAGTTTTCTCTTAAAGATTTTCCGTGTCTTAACAATGTTTTTGAATTATATTGAGGTCATGTTATTTCGGATAGTGTACAGAATTTTTACCATCATCATCCAGTAGATTATAAAATAGGCTGTGTAACATGGATAGTTGGACACCCCTGATCCAGTAAAGGAACCATGTTTCATCATAGGAAACCCCCTTATAAAAACATAATAATGTGTTTTTTTTCAGGTTATCTTGTCTAGTGTGAAGTACAACGACAAGAGTTTGATTTATAATTTCCTACGACCCTGGCTTCGGGATGGATTACTGGTCAGCAGTGGTAGGTTATTCACTATTATATTATATTTTAGACAAACCGCTTGTGGATCCTTTAGAGAGAATCAAAAAGGCTAAGTAGAATTCACAGATCACTCAATAGTACCTAGCTCTGCTTTCTGCACGGTATAGGTATATAGTAAATCTGTATGATGAGCATTATTATGTTGCTCTGTGTTAGGGTGTTGTATTGTATCATATGTAGGTACCTAAGTTTTATACCCGTTATCTTTTTCCCTTAACACAAGCTGTGCTTTGTTTGAGACTAGAGGGCGCTGTGTTCAGTAACATTTATTGATTTCATTTACAGGTGAGAAATGGCATCAACGTAGAAAACTTCTCACGCCTGCTTTCCATTTCAACATTCTACGGCAGTTTTTAGTTGTTCTAGAAGAGAATACGAAAAAAATGGTGGAATCATTTGATAAACAAACCACGGAACACATTGATATCAGGCCAATTTTATCTGAATATACGCTCAATTCCATATGTGGTATGTATTGTAATTAAAAGTTATCTTTTATTGGTGATGAACCAAGCGTTAGACCACCAAATCACTTAAATAACCAGTAAAAAGGGGGCTAAAAATGGACGCTTCTCTAAAAAGAACGTAAATAAATAAACCTATTCGCTCTGAGCTTGAAGACTCCAAAATTGTAGTAGTACTAAAAAACAGACGAAGGCAAGGAACTCCATTTCTTACCCGTACTAATGGTATAGACTACTAATATAATCGGTAAGTCGAAGTCCATAGTTGTATGTCATTTCGCGTAATCGTTCACAACCATGTACGTCATTTCGCGTAATCGTTTACGATGTTTCAATTCGCGTATGTCACATTATCTTCTGGCTAACACTACCTCTACATATGAAACTTGCGCGAGTTTAGTGTGAATCACACTTAACCTGATTATGATTCTCTGGGAGTACCGAAACATAGTGATGCCTTCATCGACTATAGCGAGTAAAACCCGCGTTTAAAAATATACTCCACATGTATATTGAAAAAAAAATCTTTACTTAAAAGTACAATAAATTGTACGATGGGGAAGCGCTTGACCTTCATCTCAGCTGGTAACAAGTTGAGATAAGGCCGAAGGTGAAGGCGCACATCACCCGGAATCCTCAACAAACTGAGGAACTGGTTATCTTACCTCTAAATGCCGGAACACAACAATTTTAGAATTGTTATTATGGCGACAGAATTAGGTAAGATGTTGGTAGCTAGCTAGACATAGTCCTGCCACCAACCAAACCGAGCACAATATTGTACTGCCCTGGGGATCGAACCCGGGACCTCTGGATCTGAACTCGGTGGGTTGAATCTCTAGACCTCAGAGGCGGTTAAAATAATTGAGATATTAAAGACAAATAAACTTTTTCATCCAATAAAACTAGGACTAGGATTTTTAAGAGCAGTGTTGTTTTAATTTGTGAAATAACTACGTAGGAATGCATCCCACTTTTTCTAATTGTCATATTAGGTCATGCCGACTGATCGTAATTGGGGCGTACAACCAGGAACATCTGCTGTGTCGTTCTTCGTTACGTATCAATTACGTAAAGGGTATTTATGTTATACGGCCCATTTCTATTGACCGCTCCAATTCACGAGTGACTCGTAAATATATGTGGGAATTCCATCATCATCACAACACCTAAAGTCTACAGCAGGACATTGCCCCCAAAGCGCCGTAAAGAAAGTCGTTTTGGCTATTATCATCTTGGCAGGTGGGTGGGTGATCGCAGTATTGGAGTAAATTACCTACTCAGGGGGATGCTCTGTACTGCCTATATGCAGTCAATCAGGAAGCATAATGTGATTGTTATTGTGATATCACTTTGTGTATCTAAAGCCGGCCAAGTTCGTACACGCACACCGATAGTTCCGCCCCACGTTTCAAGGCAAAATTTAATTTCTATCATTTGTTGTTATGGCGACAATAGAAATACACAATTATTTTTTACGTTTTAAACTTTATTTTTATCATTTGTTACTATAGCGACAATAGAAATACACTATTTTACGTCATTAACTTTATAACGTTACGTTATAAATACGGTTCATGACAAACAGCCCGCTGATAGACAGACGGATGAACACGCGGACGGACAGCGGTTGGTTTTATTGGCTCCCTTTGGATACGGAACCCTAAAAACGTAGGTTACCTTCCATCCGTTCTACCCATCATTGCTTAAGATGAACTGTTTACCTACTCATGCTTCTGTTTATGTTTGTGATATTTTTTGCACGCAATAAGCTGTAGACTAGTCCCGTTGGAGTCTGACAGCTGAATTCGCGAATATTTGAGTAGCTTTCCTTTGTAAACTGTTTCAATAATGTTGTTAGTATTGAGTCTGCCAAAATGATTGGAATGCTCTATACATTGACTCTATTATTGAGTTATGTGAAGTCACTCTTTGGTACCGCAAGTGCAATGCTATGACAAGCAGTTGCTAGGTGCCAAATATCTAGTATCAATCATTCGCAAAGATGCCGTGGAGAAAGTTGCAGGCATTTGTATCTACTACAAGTCAAACTACTCAGTACTACCACAGATCCAAAGCGATATTCTCCACACATTCTTAACATTGGTTACCCACGCTTCATATTATACTCATATTTACTCAGAAACTTATCAGGAAACTTTTAAATAAAACCCAGCAAGTATTTGTGGATGAATGATCTCTTAAGCGCTTCTCAGGGTGATATCACAACCACATTTTATTTTTCCATGAAGTCGTCATAAAATCTCAGTGGTCAAGTGCTTTTGGTAAACCAGAGGGTAAATCCAGGTTGGCATGCCAGTTCGCTGTAACATTTTCAGAGTGGTATCTCAAATATCGTGTCAAAAACGTATTGCTTCGACAGGTTCAGTTATGATGAATCGCACATTAAACGAGTGACTTAAACCAGAAATATGACGAATAGGTCGGATGGGTCGTGGGCGTGCATTTTTTTTTAGTGTTGAGCTAGTGTATAATGTAATGAGTATACGTATTTATATACTTCTAGAAAGGTCAAGAAAACAGACACCTAACAATCAAACATTTATTTTTAGATGGAAACTAAAAACAGTCAGAGAGCTATCTCACAAAGGTACCTATTGCACAATACATCACCGAATGTAGGCCAGCGGTATTTGCGAACCTCAGGATTAAGCGATCTCTCAGTCACGTTGTTTCTGGGTCAACCCAGAGATTAGTGGTCCAAATAGCTAACGGTACTGTCGACAGTCAATTAAGATTGGCAAAAACATTGGTTTTGTATTTGAGAATAGCATCATCAAGGCTGAACACGATCCTAGTAATAAGTTATTCAGTTTGTAATTCTGTAATGCTGAAGGTTGTCTCCGGAAATACGAATGAAAGTTCTTTAGTGAAATAATAATCGTTATTCTATTAGGTTGGGTGCTAAAATTAAAGGGAATCGTAAACGACACAATTATTATATATATATATATATATTTAAAAATTTAAAATTATTATTTAAATAAAACATTTTTACTAAATTTAACTTAATCAGATAGCGTAGATACTAGTGGAAACTTATAAACACGAGCGATTACCCGTTAGTTACTTATAACATTATTTTTGAACGCTAATTTTGCTATAACTTAAAAAAAAAACGTTTAATAATATAAGTTCCGTAGCGTAAATCAAACCATCTTATCTACATTTATAGCTGAACCGGATATCAAACAGCTTCCTTCTAGCACGGACTGCCTAGGCTATTTTGATTAGTTGAGACATTCTACACCTGAGGAGTTCAGGGTGTTACGACCCGAAAACCTCCCGAAGGTAAAGCAACTATCAACAAACACTCTAAAATAATTCCTGTTCTATTCCTGTATGCTTGTTGGAACGACAATGTGCTGTTACCGGGTTCATTACTTCGGCATTGGCATTCACACGCCGGTTATGCAATGTTTTGCTTCGAGAACCAGTTAGGTAATGTTACTCAATAGACGTGGTTATCAGGTCGATTGGTATGTACCTGCTATCGAATTTTAAAGAGCTGTGTGCCCAAGTGGGTAAGGGACAGTCTTCCGATCCGGAGGTTGTGAATTTCAAATCCAGTCGTGCACCAAGTTATTCAGAAAATTATTCAATATTAACTTCTGAATAATTTGGTGCAATAATGTGCATGTGTTGCGCACGTTGTAAAAGTAGCAGCGTGAGGAAACCAGCAAGATTTTTTTATCGGTGATAGGAAGCGTTTGACCACCAGCTTACATGTAAAACAAGTAGAGATGTGGCCTAAGATGGAGCATGCTTGTCTAAAAGGAACTTATTTACTCTCGACTTGACTCCAAGATTGTACTCGTGCGGAAAAACAGACGAAAGCAAGGAATTCCATTCCTTACCAGTATTTATGATAAAGGTAGAGGCGAAACGATGTGTTCGGCACAATGGAAACTTCACAAGCAATGTCCCTTGGACAAAAAATCCAAATGACGTGTGCCACTGGCTAGTATTCTGCTAAGCGGCGATGGTCTTGCAACCAGTCACGTATTAAATTCTACTTGCAAACCGTGGGCATGTGCCGTACATAAGTTTGGACGTGACTCTGACTACCCCCTAGTAGGTGATTATTATGTGGTGTGCCTATAATGTTTCAACGAATTTGACTAGACAAGTAAATTCCAGCGTTAGTTAGTTTGAATTTGAATCATGTTTATTCTTATTGTGCATTGAAGAAAAAATTTGCTTCATCACAAAAATTATAAAATACTAGTATTAACGTTGGATATTTGAGCAACTCAATCGCAAGAAGCCTTTTTTATTAATTTATTATCAACGACCATAATAAAATACTTTAGTCTGTAAAACTTCAAAAGCTCTATCACCTACAGGCCCTATAATTCCATTTTCATTATTTGCAGAGACTTTTTGGGTGTTTTTGTAGCTACCGGCGCCCCAGGCCTGTCCTCTGCTGAATAAGGCGCGATCGCCGCACACGTCGATTATTACGCAAATTGGTGTACGCCGCCCTCAAATTAACTGCTAGCCGCCACCGTCAACGCGGTCGCACACAGAGCAGAGAAGTTTTCGAGATTGGATAGAGGCAACATATTTCAGCCTGTCTATATACTCGTACCAGAAACGTTGAAAATATAAATGGAGTACTATTAAATCGTCAGCGATAGTATAACCCGCTTGCCTTTAACATATTTCTAAAGCTTTATCTCATAAAACAAAATAGATAAGTACAAAAGAAGACGTAAGGAGCACTATACAGTGGTACAGTGCCTATCAAAACCCAATTTGAATTTACTTATCCACTTTTCCAATTTAGTAAAAATGATGCAGTTTCTTGCACACGTTGCATAATTAATGTTACTGCGTCTCTACTAGCGCTATCCATGCTCAGTCCAAGGAAGTGATTATTGTTTATTTTTATAATTGGCGTGACAGGAAGTGGCTCGATCGCAATTGATTGCTGATTTAATATCAGCAGAAGCTCTGGAAGGGAACGCCGCCAACGACAGGTTATTGAGTGGTCTGTCTGTGAGTGATGCACGGCGGTGGCGGTGTACGTCAGCGGACGAAGGTTTTCCATTACATTTGGGTCTTAAGTCATTTCACACCATGAGCGATACGAACTGCGGTGCGAGTCGGTTTTTTTATTGTACGACGGGGAAGCGCTTGGTCTTCATCTTACCTGGTTACAAGTTGAGATAAGGCCGAAGGTGGAGGCGCACTTCACCCGGAATCCTCAACTTACTGAGAAACTGGCTATCTTACCTCTAAATGCCGGAACACAACAATTTTTAGAATTGTTGTTATGGCGACAGTTTTAGGTAAGATGGTGGTAGCTAGACCCTAAAACTGCACAATAAAAGTAATTTTTGCACTTACAACTAAAAAGTGCTCAAGATTAAGCACTGTCTCCGATGAAGCAACCCTTCCCATAAAATGCCTCCATTGAAGATGTGAGTGAGGGTCGTGGAAAAACACATTTCGTAAAAGGGTTTTCGTTACTCCTATAAGTAGATTCAGTGATGGTCATTCCATTACCTATTTAATTATGTTTTTTGCACGAGAAAAACGAAGTTTGCAGTTTCCTTTGACGTAAGTAAATTTGATCTCTCTGAAAATAGCACCGGCTCTTACTATGTAAAGATATCATTTAACGTATCTGATTGACAACTGCTGAAGGATATAAAATTCTAAGAAACATAAACGAAAGATTCATGACGCCGTTTCAGGTGAAAAGTAGTAAAAAACTACGGAATACTAAGAAAATACATCTATCTAATCACGCGTTAGGGGTCGTTACCCGTATTTATCAGTTTACACTCCTAATACCTGTCCCGTGCAAATTGTTACCATCCGGCTCCAAGGGTCAAAGAACTTGCCAAATTCAGTGTTTTTTTGGACGGAAACCTTCGTCAGTCAAACGGGACAGCCAATTAGGAGTTTGCTTTACCTACGCATATGTGATTCGTCTATATAACTAGTCAAGGGAGAGGCAGACGCAATCAGGGTTCCTGTCTTTGATTAGTATCATCTAACTTTTGACCACTAGTTCACTTGAAAAACAGATGAACATGTGGCCTAAGATGGAGCATCAACAGCCCATTAGTGTCCACTGCTGGACAGAGCTTCCTCCAAAGCTGGAAGGTTTTTGCCATAATCACCACGCTCGGGAGGATTGGTGATCGTAAAGGTGTAGCTAATACATAGCAGGGGTAGCTGCTGCCCTTCTAATGAGATCAGATTTTTAGGAGCTTATTTATTTTGTATCAAATAAATAGGAGTAAAATTAGACTTGTAATCCTTTGGTCGATTGGCAAGCGCTTGGCTTTCATTTCACCTGGTTACAAGTTAAGATAAGGCCTAAGGTGGTGGAGTACCGGAATCCTCAACTGTTTGAGAATCTGATGAATGAAAATCTATCTCACCGCTAAATGCAGGAACAAAACAATTAAGAATGGTATGTTATAGAGACAGACTTGGATATAATGGTGGTAGCTAGACAGGCGGACTTAAACAAAGTCCTACCACCAACCAAATCGTTCTACAAATGAAAACGTAAAAGTATTCTAAAATCTAAGACCGACAGAGATTTGTGTACTGGAACCCTAAACGGCAAGCGAGAGTAAAAGTCGAAACATCGTCAAGGCCATTTGCTTATAAATAGCTTTACTGGAACCACTCGGGAGGGACTAACTGGTTTCCTTACGGGTTCCTTAATGACCACGTCCTTTTCCAGCTTCTGATTTATTTACCAATAAAATGATATTGGCATATCACACATATGATATACACAGAGCACTAGTAATTTTACTGTATAGTAATAACATAGTTACACACAGTTGATATAATTATAGTCAAAAATAAAAAAAAACGATGTTAAGTTTTTTTATTTCGTTTTTTTTTTATTTTATATGAACCATTGTGTGTATGAAAATGAAAGCAAACAAATAATTTTAATTTTTCTTATTCATTAATCATAGTCTATAATCTCAAAAATAACGAATGCCATGTGTAACTATGTTATTACTATATTGTAAAAATTACTAGTGCTCTGTGTATTCGTATATCATATGTGTCATATGCCAATATCATTTTCTTTGTAAAACAAAATAGAAGCTGGAAATATCGTGGGTATTATGAAACCCGTAGGGAATATTTTAATTTGTATTACCGACAATCAGCAGACCCCAGGTGTCTGCTGATTGTCGCACTCCAATACAAACGTAGTATGTCGTGTTTCGAAATGGCACCTCAGATATGCAAATAAAAAGTCACAGGTAAATTCGGAATAGGATAATCTGTGTTACTTGTTCTAAAACATTAACACTAATCAAATGTGTTGATATAATTTTCCGATACATGCAATATTTTGTTTTTTAGGTGTTTTTAGAAAAGTTACACACCACAGACACAATTATCCGAACATACTCGCAAAAAATAATTTGAATAGGCGAATATTATATGGTCAACAGTATTTGGTAATACAGTATACATATTGGGCCTCCTTCAGGTGGAGATGGTTATGTACAAGAAAATAAATAAACGTGATAAGATGTTTTCCCCAAAATCTCTCGACGGTCTTTTTCATGGTATTTTAGTAGAAATTGAATCTAAAAATAGCCAGACAGAATAGAATCCTCGAGTAGCCACTGACCGTAGCCAGGGACTCCATACATCGCCAGTATTATATTTAGAAGACTCTTACCCCTTCCGAATTAGCGCACCGGCGTTATTTCAAGACAGGTAGACAATGAGCGAATGTAACAAAAGCATCGGTTATTTTCGCTAAGGTCGTATTGCACCTGGCTTGTGTTTGTTTGGCATTGGCTTCGACTACGTAACTGGTGATGTCCAAAGACATCAACAGGAATACGTTGTTTCTATCACTCTATATAAACAAACTAAATGAATTGCACCCTATTTTTTATTTGGTGGGTAAGCTCTTGATCTTGGCTTGCATAAGCAAGGATGAGGTCTACGATGGAAGGATTGTGTTATGGTTATCCAAAACTATGATTTCTTCGATGATCCTATCATTGTATTTGACAGAAATGTTTTAGTAATTACCATTGGATGTCGAAGAAACTAGAAATTATAATTTTGAACAGATTTGATAAACCTGTCGTGCTTCACACAGTAATCTATCATCAATAATCCAACAAAATAAATTATAGGAACAGGTCGTTAAGTTGAAGAGACAGGTTTCTTCGCAAATGGCCCGTGTACACGCACGCAATCGGTGATCGATGTCTTGGGTCTTGAAAAACTAGATTTTACATTTCGATATGAATGCCTCCAAAAGCGCGAGTTCTATAGAATTGTAGGTACTTGTCAAACTTATAAACTTAACAATACTTAAGACCTACTCTTATTATGGTAGTACAATGGACGAAAAAGTCGTCTTACACTGAACCCGCGTGCTACTACGGTAGAAGCGTTATGGGATAATACTCGACATGTCAATGTAAAAAGCCTCACAGTTCAGTCGGTTAGTGTTTTGTAGAAAAGTAATAGCGGACGGTACTCTTGTAAAATTCAAGAATATAATTTCGACGATAGTAATTCTATAGCAACTTGATATTTTGCAGGAAAACATTCCGGAAAAACGTTTTATCGTTTCCGAACACATAAAGGCAAGGTAACATTGAAAATTATAGTGCATGCCTAAAGTGGTGTATTCTATTGACGCACGATTACATGTGACCAAATGTTACCATCTAATTATTGCAATTTGATAATAGCGCTAACGTCATCAGACCAATGTCAGAGGGCTTCGAAAGGGCACCCGTGTGGGTATAGGTAGGTCACAGAAGGATGCCAAGAGTTTAATTGATGCCTATCCTAAGATTATGAATATCCGGCTGCAAAAATAAGTAAAATAGGCATTATTTATGTCTTGGGCACGCTTCCGTCTGGTGCTGGTCTGGAACAGTTGAGTTACCTATACGCCGTTTGTAACGGTCCTTAGGTAATCTGACTGATTCCTTTGTACATAGTTAGTTAAATTGTACATTTTATTGAGTAAATTAGGTAGCTATTTAATGGGTGTTACGAAGCTGTTAGTTCTTTTCCTTAGTGCTATAACGATGACTAAAAGCCATGGTTTGAGATTCGGCCTCAAAACTTATAAAATAAGAAAGTCTCTTCAAGTCAATAGTTCTTAAAGTAAGTAATCTATCGATCTATCTATCTAATCTTCAATACGCGATTTTTTTTTTAAATGGGTCCGATGTTTCTTCTTAGTGTATTTTTGTAAAGATAACTAGGTGAGACTTGAATCTTTAGTAGTTTACTTATAACACTACTAGGGATAATGTAATTTCAAATCGCGGGTAAAAACCCGCGATTTGTTTTGTCATTCAACATTTTGTGAGCTCGTAAATTGAAGCCATTTCGCATATTTTCTGTATTACGTTCGTATCGTTCCATTCATGAGTTAGGTACCTACATTCCATCTGAAATAATGTATTATTTTCAAGAAACCGGGAATTCAGTGTTACATTAATCGTGTGAGGAAGTAAAGAAGAAAGTAAAGTAAAGTAATAGGTAAGATAGAATTCCAACAACTGAAGACTTAAAATGTGGTATGTGTGCAAATCAGCAGGGATGTGTTTATTGTACGACGGGTAAACACTTCATTTATTGGCCTTCATCTCATCTGATGTCATGTTATAATATGGCTGAAGTGAAGATGAAAGCGCACTTCACCCGGAATTCTCAATGGACTGAGGAGCTGGCCTCTGAATCTTACCTCTGAACATCACGGAACAGAACAATTTAGGTTCCTTTTTAGGACAATAGATATAAGTAAGATGGTATCTAGCCAGGCGGACTTAAAAGAAGACCTACCATCAAGCAAACCAAACTCAAATTTTTATACCCCTCTGAGGAACGACACGGGGCCTATAGGTCTGATATCGGTGGGTTAACCACTGGTCTAGAACTCAGTCTGTTGAGGATTCCGGATGAAGTGCGTGCCCACCTTCGGCCTTATCATAACTTGAAATCAGGTGGGATGAAGGCCAAGCGCATCCCCGTAGTACAAAAAAAAGAAACACATGTGCGGTTAAGAAACTCGAAGTTCCGTTTCTGTCCCAACGTGGGCCACAGGACCCTGTTACTATTAAGACGTTGCTGTAGGTCTGCCTGCCCGACTTAAAGAAGGATGAACATATCTTTTGAACCGTCATGGGTACCGATGGGTTCTCACCGCAAAAACGTGTTTTATAAGGATTTTCATTTAAGCTCCATCGCAAATATGGTCAAAGCTATGACAATCCAATTGGTACCTATTATAACTACATAAAATATAAGCCGGACCCATACTATAAGGCTACAGAACTTAATACAAAATAGCCGCTTCTTTCGGATCGGAATCCGTCAAAGGTGTCTGACTCGCACTTGGCCGGTTTATTTGCTTCTGCTCTCTAAAGGATTACATAAAGTTTTGAAATCCTAAAATAGAAAGCTATAAACCAAGCCTAAATGGTCTCATCCTACAAAGTAACTTTACGACTTAGATAGTGGTATCGGATGAACAAGTGCCTGGTGAAAATGGATTTACAAGCAATTTACTGACAAAAATCGTACCGGGAGCTATTTCCAATGCGATAAGGGTAAGGGTTCTCTCAGCTTAACTCACGAGGTTCTGTAGCAAATTACCATTTGGCCGGTTTATTAGTTAATCTTTTCACCGAAAATATAAGAAACTTATTACTTAACCATGTTTATATATCTCTGATTGCTGATTCGCGAAGGATCACAAAAGGCGCATATTATAGTGGTCTCGATAGAGCTTTTTTGTTTGAGCCCTTTGGAGTTGAGACCTTGGGGAATGTTTCCAGGTTTTCAAAACTCAATAAAAAAAAAGGTAGGTACATAGTAAGTTTAATTGTTTTTCTATCCTCTCCCCTCATTATTGTTTTTTTTTGCACCCCATTTCAAAATACTATAGAGGTATAGTGATATAGGCAAGATATAGCGGTATCGTTTATTGGCCGAAGATGAAAGCGCACTTCACCCGGAATCCTCAACAGTCTGAGGAACTAGCTATCTTACCTCGAAATACCGAAACACAACGATTTTAAATTGGTGTTATGGCGACAGTCTTAGGTAAGATGATGGTAGCTAGCAATCCTAGCAAGGAACTAAGTCCTTTCAAAAACCAAGCCATGCACACCAGCACTATTGTACTCCCTTGGGGATCAAACCCGAGACCTCTGGATCTGACACCGGTGGGCGAACCACTATCCCACAAAGGCGGTGAACATAATGCTGACAGAAGCAAGGCGAGTAGGCTAAATAAATGATTCTATAAAATTATTTCTTTCTTCTAAGTAGTATCATTGTTTTACTAAACCTTTTGATTCGAGCTTGCTTATAAAACCTAATGACATCTTTAAAACTTTATACACCAGCCGGTATTAATTCGATTCCTATGGAATATGGTAGTGAACCCCGAAAATGAACCAGTCGTATAGTCGACAGCTATATATATATTGATATAAGAAGCGCCATTATAATAATGAAAAATACTTGAGCTTCGGCCAAACATTGCAATAAATATCGACACCAATTTCATAAATTAATCATGGCATGGAAAGAAAACGCCTTAGGCAGGTCTAAGGAGCTCCCATCAATACAAAAAGAACTTTGAGGTACTGATAACAAGGCGGTCTTTTGTTTAATGGATTTGTAAGAGAAATGACCTTGAATAGAACCTGTTGCCACAGTAACTCATGCAGAATGATGTAGGTGCGTTTTTGCTGGATACCGATAACGATCTAAGTTTGTAAATTGTTCGTGAAGAGCTTTTAGCAAATTGTTTTCGCGATTGTAAGAATGTTATATTAGTGATGTGATTATAACGCAATGATTTACGGTGGTTACATTTCAATAGGTCAAGTGGTTCGATAGTTATTTGAACGGTCGTCGTCAGTACGTTAAGTTAGCTAACTCTAAAGGAACCTTCTCTTTTTCTGACGAAGTCCCGGTTTTGAGAGGTGTGCCTCAAGGCTCTATTTTAGGTCCATTGTTGTTCATTGTCTACTCAGCGGATATAGCAAAATGCATTGTAAACTGTAAGTTTCACATCTACGCAGACGATGTACAACTATACATCTCTTTCAAGCCTGACGACGCACTCTCGGCGATTCAAAGATTAAATGATGATCTGGCCAGAATTGCTGACTGGTCACGCCGGAACAGCTTGGTTCTAAATCCCACAAAAACTAAATACATGGCTATTGGTACCAAGCATCGTCTAAATAATCTTAGTCTACCGATCACCATCTCGTTAATGGGAGAGCCTATAGAGCAAGTATTTGAGGCACGTAACTTAGGTCTTTACATGGATGCTAATTTAAGGTTCGAGAAACATATTGCGAATTCGATACAATCATGTTTTTATAAACTAAAGGTCCTTTATAACATTAGGCCTTTTTTAAGTGAAGAACTTCGCATTCAGTTAGTCGAGTCACTTGTACTCTCCAGACTGAACTATTTAGACACTGTTACTGGTCCTCGACTACTAAGTCGAACTCAGCGTCTTATTCAGAGAGTGCAAAACGCCTGCGCCAGATTTTGTTTCAAAATACCACCTAGGAGTCATGTGACTCCCTTCTTGAATCGTCATTCTATTCTTAGAATGAAAGCGCGACAGAAGTTACACCTTGCGTATCTGCTCTTTGGCGTGATCAAGCATGCCACTCCTATGTACTTGTATGAGAAGCTAACGTGGGTTGCTAATTCCAGATCTCTGCGTAAATGCTCGAAGCAGCTATCGACACAGCATCACCGGTCGGCGGCCTTTATAGGCAGTTTTCGATACGCTGCTTCAAAATGCTGGAATAACATTCCACCGCCTATTAGAGATCTCCAGGGCATTGTCAGTTTCAGGTTTCAAATTAAGAAGTTTCTGATTGACAATCAGAAAGCTTGTGAAGACCTTAGAAGCGAGGTATCTCTCCTCTAAAGATTATACCCATACCATTTCCTTGTTTAATTGTCACTAAGTACTTTTAGCATGTGTTATGTTATTTTACCCATATACCTACACCATTTTTATACCATTAAGTTAACTATAAAAAATTGTTTTGTTTTTTTGTCTCTATGTATTTTCTTTATATGTAAAGGTTACAAGTTTTAATTTAAATAAAATATAAGTTTATATTATATAAGGTTAAGAATCTTTATTTTGCTTCTTTTGAATCATGTTTTATAGTTACCTATTTATCTATCTTGTTAATTGTTAGTATTTGTTGTGTTATTTGTTTGTATAATTTTAATGTAAGTAAGTGTGTTCTCGTTCGCGATGCATTCAACTGGTTTCGACGGAAGACCAGCGTTGTGTTATAATTTATATTACAACACAGCATATTGCTGAGTCGAACGCCAATTTGATGCATTTCTATGCCTCAAATAAATGAATTTTCTTTCTTTCTTTCTTTCAATATCTGATCTGAGACATAAACATAGATTATATAAAAAACATAAGTCTAAATAAGGTTTTAGATAAGAAATATGTAAGTTTAAAAATACAATACACACTTCCAGCTCAGTACGCAATTGTTGTAAAAGCCGACTAAGAGACCTCACCAATCTTGCTGTCCCTTGAACTTTAACTTTAAATAACACCATTATCGCGATCACCAATCCACATATCAAGCTGTGGAAACTACTTGGTACTACTGATTAGTTCAACTGGTAGTACAAATGATACAACCTCAGGGCAAGACTCCCCAACTTTTTATTAATTATTGTATGACGGGGAGGTGACTGGTCTTCATCACACCTGATTTACAAGTTATGATAAGGCTGAAGGCGCACTTCACCCAGAATCCTCAACAAACTGAGGAAAACTGGCTACCTTACCTCTAAATGCCGGAACACAACAATTAAAAAATAGTAATTGCTGTTACGGCGACAGAATGAGGTACGATGGTGGTATCTGGTGATGGTGGGTGGTAGCTAGCCAGGCGAACTTAAACAAAGTCCTACTACCAACCATACCAATCACAACATTGTAATCCACTCGGGATCGAACCCGGGACCTCTAGACCAGAGAGGCGGTTAAACTTTGGAGGAGGCTCTGTCCTGCAGTAGAGAATATTGGGCTGTTGAAAAAAATATTTCTTGTGACTTACGGTAAACCCAATGGCAACATGACCTTGGTTTGAATCGACATCATTCTTGGATGTCTCAATTTAGTTGAAAGCATGTAATAGTGAATCAGCTACCTCGAATTGTCTTAGAAATATCGTTGGAAAACCCAAAATTTTTTTACAAGCTATATTGGTCCACTTACGAAATTCGCAACCATTGCATACAATTTTATATTGATTGATATATAGGAAGCATATATAGATATTCTGCAATAGAGGCTTATTATTATAGGCCTCCATGAAATAAACTAATCTAGCTAGATATTTCGCACAACGCCATTTAGCCCTAAGCAAAACAAAATTTGTAATCTGGGAATAAGATCACAGAGAACATATTATGAATACTTATATACTTTTTAATTCATAAATAGGTACATCCTTATGATGCCTACACAAAACAAACATCTATATTCGTCAGACAAAAGTTTGTCCCGAGTGGTAATCGAACCAACAACCTACATGCAGAAAGCAGAGCTATTACCAACTTAGCTGTGTGGCCAATTCCATAGATAATTGTGTACCCCGGAGGTTAATTTTGATATGGAAGGGGTTTCCAAGCCACACAGGAAAATTATTAACGAATCCCTGTCCGAAAATCCTTAAAAACTCCCCAATTTTTTTTGAGACAACACACCCACTAATTACGTATATACGTATGTTAATGTTTATAATAATAAATATTACAGGACAATAATTTCACACACAGCTAAACTATTTTCATTTATATGTAAAAATAGTTTGTTGTATTTATGGTATTTTACTTAAATCGGTTTAAAGAAATTTAATACAAAAAAAGAACAGAGTTCACTCAAAAATTTATACACATAGATACAATAATTGATCCATCGTATGGGATAGGTAGGTATTGTCCATAAATATTGTCAATAATGATATGTGCATTACCACCCACTACATATTACAACAAAGTTTATCAGGAATAAAATGCTTCTTAATAAGCTCTAAGCGAACTTGTATTCTTTTGAAGATCCAATAAAGAATTTTCTAATCATTATCAAAAGATGAGAGCCCAATATCGCAGCAGTGTTTAAATGTGATCTCGATTTAAAGCCAAATGTAAAATCCACGATCAGAAGGCACATTTATTTTTAAATCACACAATGTACATGTAGTAAAATCAATTCATTTATATTAGGAATAGGCTCTTTGTTGGTACATAGCACACGGTAAGATTCATTAATTCGCTGACGTCGATTCATAAAACGGAGGCTTGCAATCACGCCCTCATTCACCTGTGACGTAACACACCACAGAACAGGTAGCAGTTGGCTGCAAGTGGGTCAGGGACTGGGTTTCCGTCATAGTCCTACATATCAGGGACCAGCCCCTGGATTATGTGTCTTTGGTTGAGTTCATTGTTTCAATGAAACCAATACAAATAGCAACCTCCGAACACTATTGTTGCAGATCATAAATGTACAGAAATCCGCAATTTTACGCATTTCAAATGTAGGTTTAGATGAAAATTCTATTCAAAGTAGAATAAAGTAGTTTACATTGTCAATATGATTTGTTCTCAATGCTACTGTACCATTAATCATTTTCATTTAATTCCCCTTTTAATCATCTATTGACCGAAATGCATCGCAATTTCCACCACCAAGATTCACTCGCCGAGCAAGATAAGGCTATGTAAGAAACTTTTTTTTCATAGCGAGCTGTAGGAACTGTATTAAGGATAACTGTTAGTAGTAAAACAACGAGATTGTTTTCCAAAAACCCTGAACCATAAATTGATCCACCCTCTTGAAATACCCTGCCCCCATTCATTTCCATCCAGTGACGTAGATCCGAAAGTAGGTCAAGGGTCCCCGTCAGAGTCCTGTTCTCGTGTCAGGGACCAACGACCTATAGAACGTCATACCCTACTTACCTAGATATGAAGGGTTGTGGACATCCTTCTTCGCTCATTCGTTTCTCGTTAGCAAACACCAGCATTTTGGGTAAGCTCCAGAACAGCTTTTGTGAAACACAGTGTTGTGCCGACACAATCTTGTCTGGTATAAAAGGCAGGGAGATGATAGAGTGTCTACGTATGGACTTATTTGTTTTTATTGGTAATAAAGCGCTTGGCCATCAGCTCACTAGAAAAACAAACCAAGATCGTGTCTTAAAAGGAACCTATTCAGTTCACTTTGGATTTGAAGACAAAGATAGTACTGGCGCGGGAAAACAAACGAGGGCAACGAGTTCCATTCCTTACTAGTCCAATTGATATAGGTAGAGACAAATCGATGTGCCAGGCAAAGTGGAACACTGGGTGAACTTCAGGTTCTTCAAATTATCATCAGAAATTACTATCGTTCTGTAGATTTGATGCTTTATACGAGGTTTAACACCTTAATGCCTTAAGTTGACGGGCGCAATACAGTGCCTTGTAGGCTATGTTCTTCGTGGAATTGACCTACACAGTAAGACATTGTTATAGGCAAGAGTGCACTTAACATCAGGTGGGCTACTTGCTTGTTCCGTCTCCTAGTTGTAAAAGAAAAAAACATATCTAATATTTTTTTATGGAATGTATTTTCATACATCGAATTTTATGTTGTTCGTTATTATTACAGATTTTTGCGAGTTAGTGGACCAAGCTTTCTAGCTATAGTAATTTATCTAATGCTTTTACAAACTGTTAACTGGGTAGGTAGGTCTACTTTCTTTTTAGATAGAAACTTTCAAATGATTCTCGCGTAGGTTGGTAAAATCAAGGACAGCAATTAAATAGGTAAAATTCAAAAAATAAATATATCCGTTAGGTTTAGAGATAATTGTTTTCTAATGCTGATGATAAATAATGCCTGTCATGTTAACTGGGGCCATTAGAATCTAATATAAATAAATATATCTGATGATTAACTCGTTTTGCGTGCTAATTATCGTGTCTTACTTTATTTACGGCGGGTTTTATTTTGACTTAGGGCTTGCCTGGGTAAAGATGAGGTTACTTTGGATGTGCCTTCTGAGAAAATTTTATTCTAGTATTGAAGGTGTAAGGGTCATTTGCTTAAAAAGCCTCACAGCTCAATTTGTATTCCGGCATTTAGAGGTAAGATAGCCAGTTCCTCAGTTAGTTGAGGATTCCGGGTGAAGTGCGCCTCCACCTTCGGCCTTACCTCAACTTGTAACCGGATGAGATGAAGGCCAAGGGCCTCTCCGTCGTACACTTAAAAAAAAATAGTAGTAGCTCTGCCTTCTGCGCTGTAGGTTGTGGGTTCGATTCCCACACAGGACAAACATTTGTGTGATGCATATTAATGACTATTTTGTATTTGGGTGTTATATTGTATGATAAGTAAATATGTATTTTCAACAAAAACAAAACAAAATATCTAAGTAATATATCCACAATCTAATTCCCATATTACAAGCTTTGCCCTGTGTGAAATTACTGTCCTGTAATAAGTATTTATTAATTTATTTGTTCATGGGAAAACTGACTGTTGATTCAAAATGTTTTGCAGTCCGCATTATTCTATAAACAGTTTTTGGTAGCCCTTTTACTAATAAATTGAATGTTTACAAGATGTGGATAAATAAAGTGTACCGTAAGACATTTCTATCATCAAACGGTGACGGCGGAATAACGTGAGCTCTGGAGCAATTTTGAACCTTAAATCCACAAGCAATAATCTTTCAATTACCTCCGTAAGCCCCTCTATACAATAACAGGATGAAAGCAAGCGAGGTTACCCCCAGCTTAATACTTTAGATCCAACCTGACCTTTAAGGATCCTAAGCATTATGAGAACACGTTATAACTGGTTTTATGTGCACATGGCATTGGGTTTAAACGACTTTAGTTCTGTTTAATAACTTTTCTACGCTCATACGTATTAAATTTAAAGTTACGTTGCTTTTGTTCATATCTAGCTGACCTTTACTGTTTCGTATTATTATCGTTTATGCAGCATATAAACTAAACTAATCTAACTTAACTTGGCTGTGATACATACATATGTATATTAAAATTGATGCTACCTTCTGAAAATTCGCAGCTGAGCATAAAATACAGTTTTTTTTAATATATATTATAACCGCCTCTGTGGTCTAGTGGTTCGCCCACCGGCGTTCTAGCATCAATCCTGAACTATGTACATATATTAATTTCAAAGTAATATATAAAATAATAATAATACAAAGTCAAGTAATACAAAGTCATAATAAATTTCAATCCTGAACTATGTACATATATTAATTTCAAAGTAATATATAAAGTAATAATAATACAAAGTAAATAATAAAAATAAAATAAAAAATACAAAAAATAATACAAAGTAAAGTAATACAAAGTAATAATAAATTTCAATCCTGAACTATGTACATATATTAATTTCAAAGTAAAAACAAGCCATACAGCGCCGAAGGTAGAGAAGGTAACTCTACCCTCTGCGCTGTAGGTTGTAGGCTCGGATTCCACCCAAGACAAACATTTGTGTGATAAAAATTTTTGTTTGTTCTGTGTTTGGGTGTTGTATAATATAGTACGTACGTATTTATAACAAAAAAATGAATGTATTCTATCCGAATATTCCGTAACCTTAGTTTGGGGCAAGATGGCGCTGTGTAATAAATGTCCTGTACCTAATATTTATTTTTTAATTATTTTAATGTTTTAGTACAAGTATTTTTGAGCATAGAATGTAATAGTGCATACGTTGAAGTAGGTTACAAAAATCCCTTTTCGTTGAATTTGTGTTCGTAGAATAGTGTGGATCATTTATCCTGATCGTTATTAGAATGTTTTCTCGGATTTACTCTGAAAGTGTTTGACGTAGGGTAGAAGGAAAGTGCAGATTTAGGTATTGGGCACTGGCCCAGCGCAAACTAGATTGATTGTTTTAACTAAGAAGAAACGACATGTCATACGGAAAACCCCGTCGGGATACCAAATTACATATAAGAATCCAGATATAGCAATACCTATTTAAAATTCGGACTCAAATTATGCCGCAAGAGTACCGAGACCATCTGACAACATTTTTGAAATATGATTTCCATGTAAGACACTATGATTTCCATGTAAGAGCCAAGCGTGGAGACTGCAGCACAATCTTAAAACTCTGAGCTAGCTTAGATTTAGATAAAGACGGTCTAGCGATGATTTAAATAAATTTTCAGAATTCATTTAAAACGTTTTAAACGTGAGTGAATATTTCATTTACCTACTTATACTTATATTTTTAACATTCATAGAATTAGCGTCACCCAGTCTTAGAAAAAATTGTGTCTAAAATTTCGATGTATTACAACGATCATGCTCGCTTGCTTGGTCAGAATAAATTACCTATACTTAAATTATTTATTTTATCCAATAGTATTTCAGACAAAATGCTGTATCAGACAAAAGACAAAGCACCGGAACTAAATGACGCACTTATGAACAAAAGTACAATTTAATTTGGAGATTGTTTGATTTGATAGCAAATCAAGCCGTAAATCATTGCGGTATAACGTCTTTCAGCACCAAAGGTCACTCCGGTGCATTAAATCACCGAGCGGTTTAATACCGACCTGTCAAAGTGCGTGACGTCTTTGTCAACTTGAATAACAATTTATAAGGAGCTTTCGCATACAAAAGGTTTTAGGTCTTAAGATGTAAGTTCGTAGCCGATTGCAGACAGCAGCAGCAAACGACAGCGACACAAATTCAATAAATAACACAATATAAAGAAAAGGACCCAGTACTGTCACTTGTCGCTGTCACCTGCTCAAAGTCAAAGTCAAAGTCATTTTTTTTTGTATTATTTTCGTAGCCTTCCGACATAAAAATACGGCCCAGTAACAACGTCATGAAGGCAGAATACTAAAATCTCTGTTGCCTATTTTATTAAAATAAAAAAAACATAATTCAAACCAACCATAGATCAGCTATACAAAAAAATACCATGCCTCCCTCCAAGTTAACGCTTCGGTTCGAAGTTTGGACAAAAACATATTGTGCTCTTAAATTGTGGCTCTGATAATTGGAACACCTTAAAATACAAATTTTAAATAAATATTTTAAAATATGTCCTTGAGAATAAAGAAGTCCGTAAACCAGTATAAGAAGTGTAAGACTGTACAAAAATCAAGTATTTAAGTAAGCCAATAAGATTTGGTCGGATCCCGAACGAAAATAATACGTAACATTGATTTCAGTGATTCGACCAAATCGGATGAAAAATTTCGGTCAAATCCCGAATAACCCTTAATTATGGAACCAGTGTCTTAGTCACGCTTACACCTGAAGAGTACTAAATATGTATCAGCCTTTACTTCCTGACTTTAATTGAGTTAGGTACCGACACATACTGTATCTACTAATTATAAGCCTTTTTCCGAAGTACTTACTTATTGTCTATGTAAGTATACATACTATTCTACTATAGGTATTTTCCAATAATGTTTTAACCCCAACAACTTCAAAAAGAGAGTCATTAGGTATTTTTTGGGATGACCTTTGTACTTTTTTTGTGACATCTTGTCATCAATTGTGCAGATAACTTTCGTTATTAAATTATTTTATTTTCGTCACAATTTTTTTGGCTCTCCACTTATCCCATAACTTGACACCTAGCATGAAAAGTACTGGTCTGGATCAATCGAGTTTCCTACTTACTTAAGAGTTTGATGATATGTGAAATGGCTTAGCTTCAGCGATCATATCTTCCACAATACTATGCATTTACTTTAAAATTAATATATGTTATAGTTCAGAATAGATGGTAGAACGCTTGTGTTTTGAAAACACGATTACATAAAATTTTCTCTATAGAAAAAAAATCTAAAGTTGACTCTAATTTGTACCAAAAATGTTCGCCATTCAATAAATACGCCCAATTAGGGCTTGAAACTTTGTACAGTAAATAAACAAAGTATACAACAGACAGTCCGTGTTTTCGATTTTCAAATTCATATTTGTTTTACCGTAAAAAAACAAAACGCAGAAATACGCGCATATTTCTGTCATCTTGTGGTCATAAGTGCCTTGGTTGAGCGCACAGCAATGCCACCTTTGTTACTTATTACTATATCTTAGTTCGAAACTAGAATAAAGTTGCGTTGAGTTGCTAATCTGAGGAACCATAGCCCGTTAAAGACCATTTTTATTAGTCCTCTAAGGCATCCTTATTGTTTTTTTGTTACACTATCTTTCTCTCGATTTCATTTAAATATCAAATGAGCATGAGGAGTCATGCTTATTATTATCTATGTTTCCTGTGTCATATTTTTTTTACTATGTGAAAAAAATAAAGAAAAGGAATTCAAGCTACAGGGTTCCTCCCTGGCAATATACAACTTAAAAATTAAATGTTAACATTTTTATCTAGCATAGGTATTGGCTATAACTTTGACCGATGTAATCTAGATATCCCGCTGTAATCCAGCAACCTTTATAAGCTCCATAAACCTTCAAAAGGGTACAAATTGGTCGCGTAATCATAACTACGCTACGATGACAAAGTTCCTAACTAAATAAGGTCAACAGATGTTTTAATTAATAAGTTTAATTACCAAGATTCCCCTTTCTATGTCTTCACCAGAGATAAGGCGACAGCAACGACAGCTGTTGTAATATCTTAATTTATTCGCTACGGTATGAACATTATGCGGTAACGAGTATGAACATATACCACGTGTGAGGTTTCCGTTGGTTTCACAGTCGGTTGGGTAGTGAGGTGCGGGCTTAAGGAGGTGCGAACTATATGTATAAGTATGTATCTCTTGTAGGGTTACTACACCACTTAACCCATAGCGTTGCTAAAAATGGATGTAGGAATATTTTAAATGCATTAATATTTTATACTCATAGATATTTACACTGTAATATTTAATTCATATTAAGCATCGGTTACAAAATAAATTAAATATACGTAAAAGTATAAACATTTTTCAAACCTTCTTGCTTCGGTAAAAAAATCACACATATTAAGATAAAAATACATATGTTTTTTAAGCTTCAGTTAGTTCAATTAATTACCTACTTGATTTGTACAATGACATAAGTATTTTTCGTAGACGGGATAATTTAGATTTTTTCTCATAATGATACCTGAAACGGGAGAAAAGAAAGAGGAAAACTTGTCAAAGAGCCTAACCTGTCATCCCTAACGTCGGCGCGTGCGCGAGGAAGCCAGGTGTGCGCAATGGGAAGCGTGCCATTAGTATTGTCGAGATAACGATGCCTCTTGAATTCTAAACAGACTATTGTGAGACAGTAGTTAGGTTAATTAGTCTTTCCCATGCAGTAATATAATACCTGCTCTCACACACAACCAGACAGGAGTCTGGTTACACTGATAGGAATGATAATAAGTCGTAAAAGACTAAAACCTGCCTGCAAAATATTTCAATAATTTGCAATTTTTTCCTGTGGTGTCATCTAGTTTTAAATTGAAATAAGTATGCACAATTATAATTGTGATCATATGATATATAATACTTTGTTTAGTAACATTTTCAGTAGACATGCATGTGTTTACATTTCTATGAAACACATGCTTATCTAACATAGACTATAATTTTAGCATTAGATTCAAGGTACGAGTGGCTTACTTTAAACTTAATTTGTGACCATGTGGTAGCATAAAAGTGGTTTAATACATACCTATATTAAGAATTGGCATATTACTAACGTTAATTTGAAACCCATATTGATGGAATATAATAATTTTTAGTGTCCACCCACTCCCTATATAAAAATAATATAATACAGCACCCTTCGAGTAAAATGCATGCAGGATGAAAATGGAAGTTATTTATTTCTGATTCACCCATACACAACAATAATCACCAAAATTGGCAAACGCTATTGCTGCTGCCTATTTCTAAGTTTACCTGATCCTTTAATCCCCTTGTTGTAACATATACGGAAAGTTTAGAAGGTGCCCATATTCTTTGCCTCAGCGGCCACCGCATCCGCATACATGTAGTTTATTTATAAGTTATTCAAATAACTTGTTGTTAATAGGTTTTCGATTACGTAAAACCCATATAAAATAAGACACACCTACCGTGTTTACTTCGCACAATGTGCACGCGTCACACGAACGGAATCAAAACAAAACCTTCCACGTAAAAGCAATATTCAATTACGCTAAGAGGCTCAAAATATTTGTCCTGCATTGTACACACGTGGTACTCTTTGTTAATACGTCAAGGTTATACTGTGGGACAAATAAATATACGTGTCTTCCACACAGGATGGTCGGAAGATTCCGCACCAATTTCAAAACATCCATGTCCTTCATATTTTTCCGTTTTGTATCTGCGGCTGATTGGCAGGTGTGGCTAATAGCATATTTACATTGGTTGCCCAAAAATAGCCACATTACCTATTTTAAAGCTTATACATAAGATGATCAAATATGTTTTGTATTGCGTCAAAAACTAGATACCTACAATATTTTTCTAGACAATATATGTTACTAGTGACTATTTGTTTTATACAATAAGTACATATTAGTAGGTAACTATAGCGGTTATAGTACCTGTGCAGTATAGGAGAAGAATTTTCAAAATCAACCCAGTGTTTTGTCTACGGCACAACATTCAATCATATTTCACAATTTACATCATACTAAAACAATATCAAATCTATCAACTCCACGCAGTTGAGTGATTCAAGAACCGTTACCAGCAGGTATTTAATATGTTTCTGATAATAGTAAAATTTTAAAACCACGACTTACCTGACTGGGATGATGTCGGTAAAGATACAGCTTCGTCCCATGTAGTACGCCCCACACCTGCTTCCACGATCTATCACTCGCTCGCTGTTGACAAAAAAGGTGATTTAAGATTCATATTTATTATGTCCTAAAGTATCTTAAGTTTGTTCTCGGTTTTAGGTACCTACGTAACATATAGTTTTTAGTAAATTCATCAAACAAATCGCGGATTCAAACATTTTTTGTCATCTATTTTTTCAGTTTTGGTGGGTGGTAGGACTCGGTTTAAGTCCGCCTGGCTAACTACCACCATCTTAACTAATTCTGTCGCCATAACAACAATTCTTAAAATGTTGTGTTCCTGCATTTAGAGGTAAGATAGCCAGTTCCTCAGTTTGATGAGGATTCCGGGTGAAGTGCGCTCCCACTTTCGGCCTTATCATAAATTGAAAATCTGGTGAGATAAGGGCCAAGCGCCTACCCGTCGGACAAAAAACAAGCTGAAATTCGCCAATACAAATTCAACATTTTGCGAATTCAACTTTTTGCAAGCTCAACATTTTAGGAATTTAACTTTCTGTTCCTATATATTCATTGCTATTTTCGAATATTGGTTCCCTAACCGAGCATTATTTATATAAGTAGTAAGTAGGTACAAACCTTTCCATTGCTGACCACCATTTTGATTTGTACGTTCCCTTGCACGTCCCCTACCACAGGTTCCGCAATGCTTTCAGCCACTTCACCCTCTCCCTTTTTGTCTGGGCTGTTGGCATAAAATCATTTTACTTTATAAACTGTTTCTTGATATGTTGTGTCAGAACACGTAAAGCCTTCTGAACGTTCTGTGAGGCAATGTTGACGGCGGGGTAACGTTGTCAATTTTATAGCTTACCTTAATGGTACATTGTATAAGATCACCGTCATTTCTACCCTGCTTTCAGTTTTAGAGAATAACACTTTTAATCACAACATCTAACAAGAAACATTCATGCATCATTTAAAAAACATTCGTATCATGCAGTCCTTTGTTTACCACAGTCATGCAACATTTTATTGAAGAGAGTTACAGGTTGTTTCAATATAATAATTCCAACGGTATCATTTTCAACATTATTATTTATTAGATTTTAAATATTCACAAAAACGACCAGCTTTGTCGGTATTAGGTCCTTCCATTACGTATCAAACAATTTAAAATTGATGAATGATTTTATGTGATGATAAGTAGTTGTAATTAGGAGTGAAATTTGACGGTTGTATGTTTACTCAATACTTTCTGTGTTAATATAATGTAATAAAACAATGATTTAAGCTGAGGAAGGCGAACGCATTGGTAGCAACCGTAACTTTTGGAATAACTTGCTACTGGTGGCGCTATCTATTTCTCATGCGTGTCGACTGTTGCACACATTGAAATAAGCGCCATCTATTTAGAATTGTTTACTCTGCGTCGACATGCGACGTACCGCGAAGGAAGGACAGCGTAGGGGTCGAATATTCGCAGCAACGGTGTAATGTCATCGGTGAGCCGAGGGGGGCGCCACTTGCGGTAAACACTGTATTTCGAATCGAATCACGATTTTAAGACACAAAATTAGATACAAATTTTGCATGATATGTAAAATTTTTAGGTTAACACGATTTCAATTGTTAACAGTTTCTAAAACAACTAAATACAGGGATTATCTATCTACAACAAAAATATTGTGTCGACGGAAATTATCAAAATACTGAAAATGTGCTTTCTAAGAAGAAACGTAAAGATATTATAGTTCTATATATTTATATTATCATCTACGTTAATAAATTCACTAACTTTTAAGATAAAACAGTTTTCTAAATCACTCTAAACAGTACGAAATCAATTTCAGACAGCGCAGTACTTATGACAGTTCTTGTCAACTTTATAGTTTTGAGTAGGTATCTACTTATTACTTATTAGGTACCTACGTAGCATAAGATCTTGAAAATAGTGTATAATAGGGCCGTGCTATTGAACATGAAGTTTCAACATTTGCCTTTATCAACATTGAAATAAGAAATAAAGTCGTCTTGCCACATAGGTACCCCGATGGTGGAATTGCACATTTTTATTCTAAACCTCTCATTGCTTTAAATATACATTGTAGACTGGCAATGCATTTGCTATTACAGATAATGTCATATTGAATAACAAACTTGGAATCTTACCTTCGCAGGTTATGTGGATCGATTTCTGGTTCCACATCACTGTCCAAATGTAACCGATCTCCCCAGGTGGCTTTCAGGTAGGACACTCTCCGCATAGCTCGTTCTTCTTCTACTTGAAAAAAAAAAGATAGTCAGCTTAAAAAAGTTAGTCCTTGACATCATCATATAATATTTTAAGCCCATTTTAACTCACAGTCTACATCTGATACAAGTAGTCAAGGATTACATCGTATATGAAAATTAATCAGTTTTCTTAGATTGGAATCCTTTTTCGGGCTTAGGCCATCATCAGCTTATTTCTCTAGTAGATATTTAGGTAGTCTCAATCTTGTACAATCGTGTGCAATATCCCTTTTAATACAAAGTAGGTAGTAGGTAATAATTTATCCATTCAATGTTTTTTTAAACTCATTTTAGTTTATTCCAAGTTTGATTTATTTTTTTATTTGAGTATGTATATTTTCATTTGCATGATGTGATAGTAGAGAAGGAGTTAGATATTCCTGTCACCTAATCATATACCTACGTTACAAAGTAACAATTAGTGGTTTTTGCAGTTCCAACACTGGAAACGAGAAAAAAATATTTTTTATCTAAAATGGTTTTTATTCGGATAAAAGTAGCCACTATACACTACATCCTTGACAAATTTTACTAAGATCCGTTCAGTCGTGAGTAGGTTATATTAGTATGCATAGAAGGATTCATCAATAACTAGTTTTCTGTAGTCTTACAAACTTATCTGACTACGGTGAGTGAAAATGGTATGATCGTCGACACAATTCGATTTAGGGACAACACTTTAAACATCCTGTCATATCTTTTGCGACACTTCTGGGCCGCATAAATTTGTAGGATGAAAGGCAGGTACAATCGCCTGCACATGATATTCACTTCATAATTAATTAATTCCACATGTGTTTGTATGTTATTAATGTGTAATATATCTATAATTATTGCATGCAAAAGTAATGACATAATTTACATGACGTGCTATTATAATCTAAATGTTAGGCTTAATTTTGAAAAATATTTAGTGTACATGTTAGTACTAACAACATAATTTCTTTTAAAATTTCACAGTAACCTACCCCCAAGTTGAGCATCTTTTTTCTGTCTTCTTGTGACCACGTCATCGGCAAACCCTGTAAAAGTTTAAGAATTATTACACAAGTCATGTCAATCCCTGTGTATATAGGGATTAGTAAGATAACATTAAAACACGACGGTTATAACTTAAATACAGTGCTGTTGGTTATTCCCACAATAAGAAAACTAGTGTTGCAATCAGAGACCTTAAAATTTCAACAACAATAGGAATAGTCTATAACACCTAAAAGCACATCAATGCATTCCAATTAGTAAAGATAAGTCCGTAAACTGCGCCATCTTTTGTCCAAAGCGATGTGTTAGTACTATCCATTGAAGCGCAGGCGCATTCCTGTTATACACCTAGCAAGTCGAATAATTATGCCCGTTGTTATTGAGGGTAAAATATTTGTGTAGTTGGTAGTTTTTTGCAATTTTACTTATGAATATATATGACAATATCAAAAAAAGGTTCACGTACACGATATACACGTTCATGAAGTCAATAAAGGATAGGGTTTGTATAAAGCTATACTTCATTCAGTTATGAACTTTCTACGATACGACATTGGCTACACAAACAGACTACCCTATACACCAAAGACCCTATCATCGACTCGCAAAGCTAAAGCGAAGGGAAGCATTCAAGACGTCGCGTGCTCGACCTGAATCGGCTGGCGTGCTCGGCGTGGGTGACGGAGACGTAGCCGCGGACGACCCTGAGTGGCCCACTCCAGGTGGCGCGAGACTCAGCTGGGTCGGCCTCTGCGGCGCTCCAGGCAGCGACACCAAGTTCATTGCCTCCATTTGTTCCCTGTTCAGCCCCATTCGTCTCTTCGCGTGACTGCCATCTTGGGGCGAACAGTGCGATTAGACGTGCTAAGCCGTGAATGCTATTTTCATTGTACGCAAACCGTGGCCCTACCCGCCATCATCAGACACAAGTGCTGATTACATTATGCTCGCTCACACCGTAAGCATTTGTTTTGGACTTCGTTGAACAGAACGGTTGGTCCATGTTGGTTTTTATCAGTATTAACATTATGTCGAATACCAACGTTCCTTTTCTGTTGATTTGTCTCCACGTTGTGCAAACAGTGGTGGATGATATGCTTGATAACCTTTTTATTTTTAAGAAACTTCCACCAAATAGGACATAACAAGCACAAGCTCAGCGGATGGCCGAACCGATGAACAGTTTGCGTATGACAATGAAAACACAGCACCGAGAAAGCTGGTCAACTGTAATAGTCACAGGTCCTAGCGTGGCTGAGTGCAAAATAACTAAATTGTACCAGCTAGCCTAGAAACTAGATGAAGGTACCTGTGGCATGATGTCTTCTAATGGGTAATCCTTCACTACCGGTGCTGTTTGACCTTGTTCGCATTTGAACCTTTTCTGTTTCTGAAAGCGGATGGATTTTATGAGCATCTAGTGATAGGCTAAGCTAATTGTCAGTCAAGCTGTGGTGACAGAATTTACCAAACTTACCGGGGTTGAATCCATCTGGCGGTGTGCAATGGAGAAGTTTGCTGCCGGTAATCATTAGCTGGTTTCCTGATAAGTTACCGCCGAGTGCCGCGTCATCTAGTTCTGGTAAAGGGAGAACATGGCATGAATGTGAGGCAGTGTTTTATAATGTATGGTAAGATGTTGAGAACTGAGGTTTAAGAACGATGAAGTTTAAGAACGCACAGCTTCATAAGGTGAGGTACCTTGTGGTTGGACATCCAAAGACCGCGCTTCTCTCCTAGCCGTTCTTGTCTCAAACTCCTTTCGCCGTAATGCAACACTTGGCTCCAACCTCGTGGTAGATAGCCTAGCCAGCTCACTCCTGGCTACTTCTGTTCTCCGCTCACCACCACCTCGAGCCTCTTCTAGCTGCCGCGTTCGCGCCGTCACTAATTGTAATTCAGGTACTGGGTATCTAAAACAGGAAATAAAACATGTGATAAGTCAGACACTAAAGTAAGACGCTGTAATATCAGCGATATGATTATGGCCCAAGGTCTCAAAGGGCAAGGTTAGCTATAAAATACTAACTTGTTTTCTTCAATTCTATTCGGGTCATCTCTAGCCTCTGCTGATCCATTTATCGTCCCGCCATTCGTGCTGTGAAAACTAGGCGCTGTCTCCTGTATCTTCGAAAGGGTGGCCACGAATTGATTCTTGTCTAGTTTTAGTCTGCCTCTTTCGAGTGAGCCGTTGACCTCACCGTATCCACTGTATGTTCCGCTGTCTACGCTCGCAGAGCATTCTTCCTTCTTATCTTGTGGGGGTGGAGAGCAAGCGAGGGGCGGAGAGGTAGCGGGTGGAGGCCAAGCGGGTTTTTGAAGCTTCTGTGGCCTGGCGTAGAATTCTTTTTGCTTGATAGGCGGTGGGGCATCGGGGGTGACCCAACCGGTCGGCTGGCTAGGACGTCGCAGGAATTCCTCTTTCTGCTCGAGGCTTTTTCGTATTCGCGAGAGAATGATTGAGTCGTCCAGCTCTCGGCCGGTGAGAGTCGAGTTTGAATCGAACGAGCCGAGACTGTCTTTGCTTTCTGTTGCGGATGATGGGAGTGATGTGTCCGATTCTCGTCTACTGAAAAAGGGAAAATATTGATAACCAATAAATTTCAAAATCCGCATCACGAGTTAGAGAAATTGAGATAGCTTACCCATCATGCAACATGTAGTGCGGAGGTCCACCGATTCGAGGAACATCGTACCGCGATGGCGCTAGGGTCGCCACACTCGCATACTCAGGGTCGTCTCGGTGGCGGACTGGTGCTTGCGGGGCCGGCATCGCTGCCCTGGGCCTGCGATACGCATCGAACAGCCGCGACTCATGCTCCGTCACTGGCGCTGGCATCTCTAATTGCCGCTGGTACTGGTTTGATTCAGGGTTGTATGCCGCTTCGCTGAAATACTGACAAGAAAAAGGAGAATTAGAACGGTCCTAGCTAGGTTCGTTTTGGTAGAACTAAGGTCATTGTCATCGTAATCAGCGTGATATACTATTACCATTACTACAGGAACACTGGGCCTACTCTCAATAAGTGACAGTGATTGGGACGACAGACCACGAAGACCCAATGCGGTTGATGGCGCGTAATATCTTAGAGCTTAGTGGATCTAGAATATGCCGGAATTCCTACTTTATTGATCATCCTTTCACTAAAAGAATGTGTAAGACGCGCACAAGACAACGCATTACACTCTTGAAGTACGACGGGGATTTGAACCCAAGACCCCTGGTTCGAATAGCCAGCGTGAACACACATTAGCCATCACAGCCATGCTAAGCGCATACAAGGTACTAGGACAACATAGAACCCAAGGAGTAAAACTCGTCTTACCCTTTGCAATAAGTCGTGGTCTCGTGGCACGACAGTCAGCCTCAACACTCTCGGCTCTCGCTGTGCCAATTGCACCACCCTCGCATAGGGCGCGCGCGAGCGGCCGCAGGCGACGGGCTCGCCGTTGACGGCTAGCACCCGGTCACCGGCGCGAAGCCCCGCCGCAGCCGCCGGCCCGCCCGGCCGCACCGATCTCACGAATATTGTGTCCATGGGCGCACCCACCGCGCCCACCGCAAGGTGGCGCGCATCTTCGTATAACTCCTGGAATGAGAGTCAATTATCAGTGCACGGGCATAAAAAACAAGATTTGATTCAAGACTGGTCTTGCTTTCCTTTTCGCATATACCTATATAGGATAGCATAACACTCCTTCCATTCAAGGGAGACGTACTTATAATAAGAATATTGTACTTGAGGCGGACTGTTAAGAACTTTAGAATACATAAAAATAAGTAGCATCTGGCGTTTTGTTTTTGGAACTGCGATCTCTAATCCATGTATCAGTGGATTATATGACTTGTTTATAGCTAAACCCTTTAGTTTGGAAATTTGGATGCTACTTCATAGTCTTACTTAACGGTGGAACGTTACGGGCTGTTCTCTTATGATTGTATCAAAAGTACCAAAAAAAAGGTAGATAATGATGTTCCCCATAATTAAGTTTCATCAATCAATCAAGTAATACTTAGTAGGGCTATGTAAAAGTTGTGTAAAAATAAATGTCTAGCCATATTTATTAACATACTCGTCCTCGTATAATTTGTTACCTTTGATTTTTATCGTGACCATCATGTCAGTGAGATAAGAAAATACACACCTGCAGTGAGTCTGGTGGGTAAACCACAAGATGGCGCAAAGTAAACCCGAATCCGTGTCTTGCGTCGGGGCGTTGGATGATGATGGTGCGCGGCGCGGAGCAGTGGGCCGGTGGCGCGGCGGCGACCGGCGGCGGCGGTGGCGGGGGCAGCGCCAGGGGTGGACCGACGGCTTGCAGTTGAGGCTGTAAAGGAGAAAGGTACCATGATGTACACATTTGTAAACAGTTATAGACGGAGCTTTATTGTTGTTATTTTTTACTTGACGGTACGGGGCGGTTTTTCTTCGTTTTGCATGAAAACCGCGGATAAGCCGTCGGCGGGCCTTTGCCGTCTAAGTTAAACCCACACATTAAAATTACTAAACGTGTACATACATCAGTAGTTACGAAAAGACGATACAATAATCTAAAGCACATCTCGAAATGTGAGCAGATTAATAGATAAGTAAATACATCTTCTAATCTTAATTATTTGTAAAGAGACAAGTGGAGACGACTCGCAAGAAACACAATGAATGATCCTAGTCCCTTTTCGACGCAGGTCTATGTCGAAGGCTTCCCTACCTTTGCCTTTTGAAAAGCAAGTTCACACATCTGCCTCGGGCAACACAATGCCCTTTCCTGTTTGTTTGTTGCTGGCAATTTTTTCCACAAATACGAGTAAGTGACGTCACTACAGATGGTAACCAGCTGTTTTGCTGTAAGGCATTGCATAAACAATGTATTTTGTAAAACTGCAAAATATTATGTTCACTGCATGTGTAGTGCAATGTAGCTTCAAAACATCGTAATGTGTTGTACCGACGTTTTGAAATGTTACGGACTAGTAACAACATCGAATACACTATCGTAAATCATACGTACATTTCCTATTTACAGAAACACTGTCATGCAACGAGACTGCTAGTTACGCACTGATTACGGAACCCACGCACTTCTGATGACACCTCGTTTGTTACGATAAGGGCCAGATGAAGGCTGTTCTACACCACAGATATCAGAATAAACTCAGCGCGGTTTGCCCACACGTTTTCACTTTATAAATTTTTTTTTTATTCGATTTTAGTTGCTAGACTGTTTATGTTAAAACACAAACACAGGCCAGTTTGCATGTTCAAGAATAATTATAAAAGATAATCTGATAATCTCCAGAGTCGGGTGCTAAAGTCAAGGTTCGATTATGCGAAACAAGATTAAAATGCTATCGATAATTTGCAGCGATTAAGTGGCACCGTGGTTTACAATGTTATCTGATTATGTGATTTCTAGAAGGCGAACAACAATTTTAATTTCTATGCATTCTCTTGTTTACTTTTAGGACACTAAAGACAAATATTAAATTATTTTATTTACAAGCAGTTTGTATAAGGGCAGCGGGGTACTGAGGACCGTTACAAACGGTCTATAGGTAATTCAACTGTGCCATACCAATGCAGTTGCCATGCTGAATAGCTATGCTTATATTCGTTAGCGTAAATAAGAGGTTCCAGCTCCTCACGCACCCACGGTCTCGACCCCAAGAGGCAAGCTCTGTCAAGACCACTAGATTTGCGACTTTTGTTATCATCGTATACACGAACTCGGAGAATCAGCCGCTGCCGTACTAGCCCTAGCTGATGTTAGGTAGTCAGTCAGGTAGATGCGATTAAAAAAAATTAAATAAAGTTTACTTCTCCTATTCTACATTAGGTATCCGAACATGTTGATAATTTTCTGTATCGTATTTAATAAAATGTAATTATAAAAAAAATGTGCATGAATGGCTCATAGCTGTAAATGGTAATGGGTACTGCAGCTGCAAAAGCTAAAAGATAAATCTTTTATCAATTTCTCCTATTTGTGGTGGAGCGACTGAGAAGCCAGTAGCACGGATGCCACGAGTGCTAATTTATCTTTATAGTTGGGGAAATCGAGGTCCAAGGTAGCAAATCTTGGTGTAATGGGTCAACATAAATTGTCAGCTACATGGTATTGTATGCTAGGATTTAAGAGCGTCTATTATTCTCACTACCCGAATTATGTAAGTGCACTCGACATTAAATTTGCAATAACTACTAGGGTGCTGCTAATTTTAACTTGTCGAAAGCTAGTCTTATGAATTTGTACATACAGTATATAGAGTAGTACTCCTTGTGATAGGGCTCGTCCGGGGAAGTACTACCACCATACCTATTTCGGCCGCCAAGCAGTATTGCAGTTTTCAGGGTATGGTTTCCGGTGAAATTACGGGCACGTGAGGCTTAACACCTTTATGCATTTAGTTTACGAGCGCAATGCCAATTAGCCTCGTAGGCCGTATTCTCTGTGGATATGAACTACGCAGTAATTCTTTTCAAGAGATGCACTTGTCATCATGTGGGCTTGCTTGTTCCGGAACAAAGTTGTGTAAAAATATACAGAGCAATAACCGAGTAGCAAATATCTATGTAGTTTCAGTAACACAGTACGAAGTCATCGAGTGAGAAATCAGTAGGCTTTATTCGTGAAAGTGTCATAAACAGAAATATACCTAAGGATTTTGCCATTTGCAAATGTCGATTCGATTAGATGCAAATCGCATGCAATTATTATGTAAATGGCCGTCATTACGTTAACGTTACTGACGTGTCGTCTCGATTAGGAGTTGTACAGTAGGTACCTACCTAAGCTGCGGCAGTAGCTTTACCGTTTACTGTTCATAGAGTTTGAAATACTTCATGCTATTTGTATCTTTGTGAACAGAAAAAAGGAGAAAACCTGGAGACATTCTCCGTTTAAACTCACCATTTTTTTTTACTACTAGGAGACGGGACAAGCAAGTAGTCCACCTGGTGTTAAGTGATTATATTGCCTTTAACAATGCCTCACTGTATAGATCACATTCACAAAGAACGTAGCCTACACGGCACTGCATTGCGCCCGTCAACTTGAGGCATAGAGGTTTATCCTCGCGTGCCCGTAATTTGACCGGCAACCCTACTTGGCGGCCGAAATAGGTATGGTGGTAGTAATTCTCCGGACGAGCCCTTTCACAAGGGGCTTCTACTTACATTAGTGTATAACAATAAAAAAATGTGACTGAAAAAATGTCAACAGATAAAAAAAGTAAAAGCTCGAATCATCTTTAGTCAAATTTAATTCGCGAGAGAGGTGAACGCTGTAGGAATTATTGAAGAAACAACTTTAATCGTGTTATTAGGTAGGTCTATTTGTTCGGCTTTCCATCTTAGAGTAAACGGTTTTATCACTAAGAAGTTTTAAGCAGTTATTTGTAACAATTAAGGAATTAAAAAAATATATATTTAAGATAATAAAATATTTATTGTATTATTAATATATAAAAATATTTATTGTACATCTAACACGTACATACGAGTATAAATACTCTACCCAAAGCTGGGTAGAATATTTATATATGCAATGGGCGGTTTTATCGGTTAGAAGCGATTTATTCCAGACAACCTTGTATGAAGAGGATTATATTGTTATGTTGGTTGGTGTTGCCTAAATGAATATGGGTCTCGCTAAACTTATAATACCCTGGTATATAAACTTAAAAAAACCTATAAACTCATAACTGACACCTATTACAATTGTCAGTAATAAAGAACCAGTCACTGGTCTGATACTCAATTAAATGCCATTATTTATCTCATAAAATCAAAGCTGACATCATTATGTCTATAAATTTCTCTTTCCTTTGTGTTCTGTTATCTGAAGTTCCGTAACTTTTCTTCCTATTCCGTGATGTAAATATTTACGACTTTTACGAGTCCTAAATGCCAGTGTATTTATATTCATGGTGTTCGTTTTGACAGTACCCTTATAGTGCCTTAATAGTAGAAAGTTATTATTCCAAATTGAACTTTATTGCCAAAACCGAAGGTGTAGTTTTAAAACTTGGTTGTCGTTTATCAGGATTTTGATACAAACCCACCGGAACTACTTTCTAAGGAATGTGAATTGAAATCCTTTGATGGTTGTGTTGTGGCAACTTCTGAATCCGCATCGGCGACACTTATATCCAAATATGATGTGAAATGACCTCTGCTCCTTTTGTTACCTCTTCACGACTGATCTGTTGGTGGCCTTGGTTGATTGGCTTGGGAGTCAAACAAAGTCTTAGTAGTCTTAGTAGTCTGTATTGAAAGATCGACTTATCTTTTCCGTGGTACAAACGGAAATCGGTTGATAATTGGAAGGATTTTACCAGCATAGCTGGTTCAGTCATATTATGATATGGTTTTGATTGGAATTTTATATTTGTATATAAATATTATTATATCTCTATAGACAACAGAGACCTACTAATATATAATACCTGCACAAGGACTGAACTGGCAATATCTTCTAGATTTGTCAAAATATAAGGCCATTTAAGGCCTTACCCATAACATCCAAGCCATGCCAAAGATACCAAGATATGATAAAAAATACTTGTTGTTTGTTTATCCCTATATTGTTATTGTTTTTTCATATTTCTCTAATGTAATTTAAAAAAAAAATTATGATTTAGCAAAATGTTGATGTCATTGTTCTTATTGAAGGTATCGGTGATAACTTCTTTGGTTTTGGTGTTATTACTGTGTATTAATATATTATGTACTGTATGTTTGCAAAATAAAATGGTTTATTTAATATAAAAAATAAACAACGAACATTTTTATTTTCCTAGGAAAATGTCACTGCTACTGTAGTTTTTCTTTAGCTTGACTCTAATTAAAGTAAACGGAACCAGATAAGTCACTAATAATTCAAACAGACATCAGCATTCCAATTTATGAACAGCAAACCCATATTACCTAAGAATGGAGTGGAACCAACAAGATCAATTTGTGATAAGCTCGTTATTAACTGTCCAATGTCTATTTTGAGAAAACAGTTATGGAACGGAACAACTTCTTGATTGATGTCCGCTAGATTTTATAGAGGAAAAATATATGAGCTTGCACTCTCTTTAACACTTTGTATTTACAGGCGCAAGATTGGCCCTTGATTTTTGTATAGGAGCCTTTTTAGCCAAGAGGCTTGCCTTTGTTAGAATTCTGTCTCTGTCTTTTTGGAGGAGGCCAATATTCTAGTGGACTTTTTCGGGCTGTGATGGCAAGGGCAAGTGAGGGCGAGTTTTAAAGTAATTATATTATTTATATACCTAGTATATTTGGGAGTAGGGCTACCGTTACAGATGATCTATAAGTAACTCGAATGTTCCAGACCAGAAGCCTAATTGCATGACTTGACTCCATTACCAGTGAACTTCCAAGTCGATTGCCAGTGGTCATACTCTGTCACAATTCTAACCCTAAAATAAAAATGAAACTGACATTTGAAGCCTAGGCTTGGTTTCCAATTTGAAAAATGAAGTCGATGTTGATTGCTAGTTGATTTACACTGTAAGTGATATGTACTAGATGGAAGCTTGACTTACCGCAACATACAACACCATCTTCAAGACCATAGCTGGTCACAGTTGTAGGCCCTGTGCGGAGGACGATCACGGGAAATTTATCCTCCCTTTTTTATCCTGGGCTACTGAATTTTTTACTTACTTTTATTTACTAAAATTTTTTATTTTTATTAATGAATATGTGTTACTTACAACTATAAGGATTCTGACGTCCGAAAAAAACATTTTTTTTATTTATTGCCACGCTGAACAGTTATGCTAGAATATAATTATACAATTGGATGGATTTATTTGCAGTACCTATTCAGTTTTTGCTAATATTGTCAATCCTACCAAAACGAGACAGAAGAATAACTCAAGAGTTTTAGTATAGTCACATTCATTACACTATTTATTATTCAATTAAAAGCTTTTACATCGAATTTAGATTATTTTCCGTTTATTTACAGAAACAGATTTCTGTAAAACAGTGATGTCTGGATACGTCTCAATCTAGTGTTAGTATAGCACTGTTATCACCTAATTATAAAAGCTCTAACAATTTCAACCATATGCTCATAATACTTGGCTGTTTTTGCAGTTGAATTAAATCGCCTCAACCTTCTGATATCAAAATGTAAAAATATTTTTGATACAAAGCATTTTATAACCTTTTAGGTAATATAGTTGTCATTGCTAGGAAATGATCCATAAAACGTGGTTTCACTGTCAAAAGACATGTTTGCACTTAAATAATTAATTGCCTGCGTCAGTATACCGTGCTGTCATTGTTACTGATAATATCATTATTTATCTTTAATTCCGCCTCAAGTGTCAGCGGTTTTCTTTAATCTGGGTTTCACAGATTACAATGTGCTATTTAAAGCGCAGTTTGATCTTGCCTTATTTAGTAGACACCAGTATTTATGAATCATGGTTTGAAAACCCGGATTTCTCATACCGTCTGTAGAGACTAACTTTTAAATCAGTTATAACCGTTTGGTTTATATTTGTTTGCAATGTCAAATAAAAAAAAACGTAGTCCACACGTACATACGAATAGATATTCTCAATCATCGGAAAGCCTTATCAGATTACGGAAACTTCTGATGGAGATTCCGAAAACGCCATTCTTAGCTCCAAAGTCAAATAAAACTACATTAGTACCTACCTATTCGAGTATCCCACACATGATTTTCAGAAATGGATTGAAAATAGTTGTTTTTTAATTTAAAAATCTTTATTTTCAAGTTATGATAAGGCCGAAAGTGGAAGGGCACTTCACCCAGAATCCTCAATATACTGAGAAACTGGCTATCTTACCTCTAGATGCCGGAACACAAAAATTTAAGAATTGTTGTTTTGGCGACAGAATTAGGTAAGATGGTGGTAGCTAACCAGGCGGACTTAAACAAAGTCCTACCAACCAAACTAAGCACAATATAATACTCCGCCTGGGGATCAAACCCTGGCCCACTGGATCTGACACCGGTAGGCGAACCACTAGACCACAGACGTGTTTAAAATAGCTATAAAAATAGTAATATTTTCCTGTACTTGTAACTCTTGACCTACTAAATTCGTCTTGAAACATACCGCCGGTTTCACAATACAAGATCAATAGAGCCATCAACATAGTTTATACCCAACATTTGTTGTTAATCAATTTGTAAGCCTTCTCGATAAATCCCAAGACTTTTATGATAGTAATTTTACTTTTAATTGCTCATAAACTAATCAGGGATACAACAAAACAGATGTAAAATGCTCAACTGATTAATCATTCGGTTTTACAGCTCCGCCTATATAGTCTTCATTCGAATTTACGCTCCAGTTAGCCATCAAGATATTTTATAGCTACAAATTAGTTCAAAATTATTATTTAATACGTAACGTGTTTTATATAGCCTGAAAACATAAAATCCTAAGAAGACACTATTAAGCTGGAGATTGCAGGTTAGAGCCACCTGATTGTCTGCTGAGTAAGATAATTCCAAGCACACGGAAAGTTTAGGTAGTTACATTTTTAGGGACATATTTTACACAGCACCATCTTAACCCTAAAGAAGCAAAGATCATTAGATATATGTGTAATATGCAGTCCCTTTTTTTTTAAATAGACATCTGCCATCACACAAATAACAAATGTTTGTCTAGGATGGTAATCATACCCACAACCTGCCGCACTGAAGGCAGAGCTTCCTACTACTTACTCAACTGTTAGGCCTGTTGAGTTGTAATAAAGTACCTAAGTTACAGACACCCCTGGGTGACCTATCAACTTGAAAATGAAGGAGCTCAAGAGAAATAATAATATTAGTGTTTAAAAAATACTTTGTATATCTTGTCCTACAAATCGAAACCGGTAAGTCTTTTAATGTCTTAAAGCGCATTAATTAATTAAATAATTAACTTCAATTGATTCACGTTAAGTGTATGCAGGCATATCAATGAAATACATGAGTCACGAAATCGATTTTGGGCCTCAATTAATGAAATACATATATTAAGCGCGAAATTGTGAATGAAACACTTTTAAATAAGGATATCGTCCAATTAATGGTCCAAAAATCAGGGCAGTATGAGGCCACTGCCCTATTAGCAGAAACGGGTGCAGGTTCGAAAGTATTAAAGAAGGTCGGTTAACAATGTATCGATATTAATCGAAGGTTCTTGCTTATTGAGTAAACTAACGTGATTTATCTGATAGGTAACACTTGGCGAAATAATAAAGTTAATAAACCAACCTTTAGAATGTATAATGATAATTCTGTAGATGTTAAAAGAGTATAAGTATCGTATCTCTGGTAATTTGTTCCATTCATGGGACCTCGAGGATTTTCAATTGCTTGTGTCTTGCTTGTCATGAGTAAGCAGAATATATATTACTTTTTCGGGAGTTGACAACAGCGAGCGCGTTGATGTCTTTTGTATGAACAATGATGTGATATGCTTCATAACAGTTGTATGATAGGATCAATAATTTCGCTTAGAAACATGATAATATGTATTATTTTTACATAATAGAGCACAAAATAGCCAGTAAATACTAGAATATCTCTTTACGTACTTTCAGGTTCTAAAAAAAAGTCAGCAAGAAGCCCTTTTTCTCTTACTCTATGCCAATACTTTTTTGGGTTACATTAACTGTGGATTACATTCATATTCAACTTTGAAATGGTCCCCATGCTAAGGTTCTCCCTAGTAGCGTCCCCAGTATCATCATCATCATCATCATCACATATCGCAGTCCACTGCTGGACGTAGGTCTCTCCCAAGGTGCGCCACTGAGCCCGATCTTTGGACTTTCTTATCGACTCTCTGCCCGCCACTGTACGGAGGTCGTCGCTCCATCTAGCCTACACTACGCTTGGCTAAACGTAGTCTCCACTGCAGGACCCAGTATGGTGAGTTTCAAATATAGCGTTTTGAAATGTTTAAAAGGTCGGCAACGTGCGATCGATGCATCTGGTGCTGTAAGTATAGATAAAAGATGGTAATCGCTTATCATCAAATGGGCGATATGCCTGTTTGCCACCTTAGCCTGTAGTTAAAAATCTATACCTTGTAAAATTGTAAAGTAACTATAACAGCCTATTTCAGTGTAGAAGTAACTAACATTGCATGTTTAACGAACAAACTGATAAACATTTCCAGTTTACGCTGTAAACGAGTTAGAAATCAGTATCGCCGGTAGCTGTCCATTCGTGGATAGCCAGCCTGCTCGTCGCCACCGCCCACGGCTGTCTGCCTTAAAAGGCTTCTAGGCTTGACCCGGGGAAGTTTATAGGCGAATTGAGTAGAATTAACTAGTTACCAGAATTTAGTGCTGTATTGAAACGTTTCGGAATGACCCCAGGTTTCAGGTGACTATATTCCAAGGCACAGGCGGCTTAGGTTTGATTAAAAAAAAAAAACTAGAATTAACTTTTGAAGTGACTATATATATTCCAGTATTAGGATTTTCTTTAAAGGTATAATATGTGATTGTGAATGAAAGAAATTCAATTCAACCCATGACGAGACAAAATAAAATAAAATTATAGCGAATTCATTACTCGAGTCCCAAAAATGATTAAACTCACTGTTATGTCTAAACATTTACTAGAAATTGACACAATCCACTTCCTAGCACTAAATCAATCCAGCTAATGCAGTGATTATGCCAGTAGCATAATTGATTAACGCGCTGCTGATACCAATAAGGCAAGCTTGTAAATTGAGGTCCGTGTAGATTGAACTAATGGAAGCACAAAACAGGGCTACTTGGATTTGCTGGGTTAGATAATATCTTATTCTACAATGTCGCTAAAGACTTGTCTTAAATAAAAATAAATAAATAAATAGACTCAAGACTCTTTCCCCTTGGATAAGTGTGGAGCGTGGATCTTATGAGGATCACCAGTAGGTGATCCTCATATACTCTGACTACCCGTTACCGTAGTAACGGGTAGTCAGAGTATATGAGGATCCACATCTGAGTTTACGTTGGACACATGCCCGCGGTTCGCAAGTCGCTAGCATTCAATACGTGGCAGGTTGCAAGACCATCGCCGCTTAGCGGAATATTAGCCATTGACACATGTCACTAGGACTTTTGGGCCTAGTGATATGCCGCCGGTTTTCTCACGCTGTGTCACCGTCAGAGCATGTGCATGGGTCAAATGCGCACAAAAACTTCCGAAAAACCGAAAAGTCCACTGGTGCACGACTGGATTTCAACCCACAGCCTCCGGATCTTATCCACTCGGGACTCGGGTCGATATCCACTTGGCTACACAGCTTATCTAAAATAGCGTTAAACCGCCAACACAGTTGAAGTGATGATGTAGCCTTAGATGGAGCACGCTTGGTTAGAAAGATAATAAGCTATTAACTCGACTCTTACATTATTTTGATCCGGAGTATCAGAATCACGCAACAAACGTCGCGGATTTATTGAAGATCGTCACAAATCACTAAGTTCCCATTTAGGGAGGTGGAATTGAAAAATAGAAAATATTTTTAAAATTTTACGACGGAGAAGCTCTAGGCCTTCATCTCATCTGGTTACAAGTTAAGGTAAGGCCGAAGGTGGAGGGGCACTTCACCCAGAATCCTCAACAAACTGAGGAACTGGCTATCTTACTTCTGAATGCCGGAAAAAAAATATTTTTGAATTGTTATTATGGCAACATAATTAGGTAAGATGGTGGTAGCTAGCCGGATGGACTTAAACAAAGCCAACCAACCAAAACTTCATTATTTTATTCATCCTTGATTTTGTTCTGAATATACCATGATTTTGTTTAATGTCCCCAAAATTTATTTCAACACCATTCGGTCTGGTCAGGGCATCTCACTACTCCTGTCAACTCGTTCCGGGTCTGTTTTTAAAAGGTTTTTAGCAAGATTTTCTGAAGTTCCGGTATGACCCGCCATTTTATGTTTGCGCAGATATAATGGGGAAAAAATTGAGCATGTTTGAAAACTTGTCAAACCACCTTCCCTTGGAATTAATCTATCCAATATAATTGCTGATTTAATATCCTTAACGATACAGAGCACATAATTGGCATGTGTTATGGCAGAAAAACCAATAATGTCTCGTTTATTCGATAATTAACTTTCAATCTCGTCCGATCTCTAGTGTCAATAGAGAGCACTACTATATCGATTAAATAGTACTTAGATGTCGTTAGAAATTGGAAATATCGACGAAATAGACCACAAGTTGACGTTTTCGAGAAAGCATGAAAGCGGGGTAAGTATTTCTGTAGCAAACTTTAGAAAACTATACCTGCGATTACCCACCCGCCGGACCAGCGTGGTGATTATGGCAGATTCTCCATCTTAGCTTTGAGGAAAGTCCATACCCTGCAGAGGGCTTCCGGGCTTAAGGTGAAATGATGGAAAAAAACAAAGATAAAGATATTTTCTCAATTGATATCTATAGTCCAGTTCTATAGATATCAAATGAGACGCATTAGCATCGCTAAAAAGTGAATTTAGCTAAATCCTATTATTATTGAAAATTATATTGTATGTATTCAATCGTTGCTAATCGCTGAATAGCGTGTAAACTTAAGCCAACGTGGCTTGAAAAAAACTTCTTAAATATTAGCGAATAAAGCATGGTAAACATGTGCGAATATTAACATAGTTGACTTTCGCATTGAGTGTTAATTCAAGTCCAATATTAAAAGCGGGCTAAGCAGGATTTCTTCTTACCCCTACCATTGAGGGATATAGGCGTGAGTGAGTAACCTGTATGATTAAACAATAAACAAGCCTCATAGCTCAGTTGGTAGTAACTCTGCCTTCTGCGCTGTAGGTTGTGGATTCGATTCCCACCCAGGACAAACATTTGTGTGATGAATATAGACGTTTGTTCTGTGTTTGGTGTTGTATTGTATGATAAGTATGTATTTAAAAAAAAAAAAGTATTCTATTCGTAATCTTGTTCCCATATTACAAGCTATGTTTAGTTTGGGGCTAAATGGCGCTGTGTGAAATGAATGTCCTATAATATTTATTATTCCAAAAGATCTTCTTAAAATAACTACCTACCTAAATTCACACATAACGGAAATAAAGCCTTTTCTGAATAGGCTCGCGAAGCGCTTGACAGCGAGCTTGCTTAAAAAATAACAAGTAAAAATTTGGCTATTTGAGTTTAGTTTCAGGAACATGAAACTCAACAAGCTTATATAATAGGCATTTTATCAATAGGCAGGTGGGCTACATGCTTGTTCCGTTTCCTAGTTGTATTAAAAAAAAGAAAAAAAATGAACGGAGTTGATGTGATCTAATCAGCGTCTTTTTGCAAGGATTGCTCTAATATTGTAAAATTGACAGTCACTTGCTTGTTTTTGTGTAAATTTTAAATTAAAACAATTGTTGCTTTATTTACCGAACCCTGGTAAAACGGTTTCTCCGTTAAAAGTATAAGGCACCTTAAGGCACACTTAATAAAATAACATATAACCGAAGATGCCAATTTCAATTCCAGTCCACGCATGTCGGAATAAACATAGGCTGATACAATATTAGAGGGCTGTTTACCTAAGTGGTAGGTACTGGTGGTTCATGTGTATAAAAGGTGTATTTATAATACCAGCCTCTTTCACATGGCGGCAAGCCAACTGTCTAATTTAAATGCAGTTTTAAGTTACAGTAGGCGTTGCGATACACAACGGTAACCGCCTTAGACCGGAGACCTTAGCATGAGTTTCTCAACGTTAGCGGACATTGAAAGGAACTACAGTTGCTTTATTATTCCGCTAACCAAATGTATGGACAAAGCGCCCTATACGAAAACGAAAATAGTTTCAGTTGCTGTCAGAAACTCATACTAAAGGCTCAGGATTAACGTATGCCTGTTTGCAACCTACCATAATTGCAAACAGGCATACGATAATCCTGAATAAAAAAAAACAATTATTTTCAGCTTTCAGAATTTTGCTTTTTTCATGGTGCATGGATTATTGTTACCAGTTCGGAGTTTGAATTCCAAGTCATTGTGAGCTACCAGGGAATATAAATAAATGCATTTATAGTGAGAGAAACAAAACGAATAATAAGAATACGTTATAGGTAGGTTAAGGATTCGATTCCCACCCAGGACATCCGTAATCAAGATCCCACGTGGATGGCGCTGTGTTATTAAAAGTTTTTTTTATTTTACAACAGGGAACAGGCCTTCATCTCATATGGTATCGAGTTATGGCCGAAGGTGGACGCGACCTCACCCGGAATCCTCAACAGTATGTCCTGTGAAATTTATGAATATAATAGGTGTTTATGTATATTAATTATCATTAAATAATTAATAATTAATATAAGTTTCAGAAACAATAACTTCGTTACATGAGCGTGTTGTTTCAAATAAATAAATGTAAATATCAAACTACTTTCTCTTAATTGAATATTTTGGTCAAATGCTAGTAGTAAAAATTACCCACGAAGAGTCAAGCAGCTACTTTAAATGAAAACGTTCCTATCAGATTTACACCTATTATAAGCCAATAAGCATAATCTAAGATTCAACTCTGCTGGGAGCACTAAGTACCTGACTTTCATTTTCGTTCATTACCATAGATAATGATGCTAACGACAGCTTGGTGTGACTGGGGCTCATTAGGGCGACAAAGTGACAATATCAAGCACTGTCAATGACTTATCGATGTTATTAGAAATGTACAGGGTATAATATAGTTTTCATTCACATGACAAGTAGATGAAAATACTATATTTTATACCAAAAATCTTTGTATTTTTATAAATTGACCAAATAATCGAACATAAAGTACAACAACAACTATCTTCCTCTCGGGTTCAATTCCCGAACGAGACCAACATTTGTGAGATGAATAATTTTTCGGTTTGTGTCTTTTTGTATGAAAAGTATGTACTTTAATCCATGATATAAGTATTATATCCGTAATTTAGTGTCAATATTATAAGCTAAGCTTAGTTTGGAACGAGATGGCGCGTGAAACAAATGTCCCTTAACAGTTAGACTAGAAAGAAATAAAATAGATATAAATAAACATTGCTGTATTTATAAATGTTATCATTGAAGTGAAAACTTCTTAAGCCGCGTTGAGCGACTTTTGGTGGGCAAAATTTATAGGTTCTCGTCACTAACATGCCAATGTGACCGCGTCACCGAGATGCTTGTAAAGGGTTTCGCCAAACTGGCGGCCGGTGTGGTAAAACAGATTTTTAGTTTGATTCTATTTTTGTCGAGAATTTTAAAATAAAGATGACGTCGCTGAAGATAGATCTTTTATCAGCATCGACTGTTTAAAGGTCCCACTATAAAAAGGTTTCGACTCTCAGCAGTGATGATATATGGCAAGGAAGTATATTCCTGCATACAAAAACAAAATGATTATCTTTGATGTTTGGACAGGGTAAAATTAAGATTACAAACACATATATCAAACCCTCGACAGCTACATTACAAAACCTTTGTAATAACTACTAACAAATTAAGATATCGTTGTAATACTATGCCAAGTTACTATGGACTTTGTGGTTTCGTCACCATGTCAATCAAAGTGATTTATGGGCAATCGGAACACTTTCTAAAATATAATGAACCAGAATAGGACAATAGATAATGACGGCCTCGGCTGAATACAATACAAAATTGAAGGAAATGACAATTTAAAATTGGGTTTTTAAGCAAATAAGTTTTTTTTGATCCCTAGATCCTCACTTTATTTTATTTGAGAAAAGGCCATCGTTTGTTTTGTTAACGCAAGCAGCCCTAATTGTTCCATCTCAAAAGTTGTATAAACTAAAAAAATAAATGTTTTCTACCTTAAAAACATAAATTTAAAACATATTAAAGAATCACATTCGACCGTATTTTATAACAAGAGTGAAATACAAAGCCTTACTGCGTAATTCATATCAACAAAGTACATGGCCTTAGCGGCACTGCAATGCGCCTGTCAACTTTAGGCATAAAATTATCAAGCCTCTCGTGCCCATAATTTCACCGGCAACCATACCCTTTAAACCAGAACACAGCAATGATGCTTGGCGGCCGAAATAGGTATGGTGGTAGTACTTCCCTGGTTAAGCTCTTTCACATGAGGCTATACTACTATTAGTCAACCTTGAAAATATATATTTAAGGAATTTCGAACTTGGTGACATTGCAGTTTTCTCTTCGCTTCAGACTCAAGACTTTGATTTTGCTTAATAGCTACCATAGAAAGTTTGCTAGTAGACAGCCCCCTGGGTCTCCTATGATGTAGCGTTTATCTTATTTAGGTTCCCAAGTATTGAGCCTTAACTATGGTTTGTTTAAACTAGAATGTACAGTAGAAAATCTATACATCTTTACAAAACATATCTGTCGAATAAATCATAAATACACCTTATTGTTGTACTGTCAAAATCCTAGTGGTATCAGGGTTACGACCTTTAAGATCTATAGATATAGGGACTGAACTCAATTGATCGAGCCCAGGACTAGACGGCCGTATGACCACGCTGGCTGCATTGCTTCATACAACAATGCGTTTTACGATATAGTTAGTTCATGAGTAATAGATCCAGCTCATCGTCTAGTCTTCGATTCACCAGCGTCGTGTCGCTTGCGCAGACTCGAGTTGCATTCGGCAATGAATCAGAGGCGAGACGTTCCGAATGTGCTGTGCCGATTACAAAAATAGAGCAAGTTGACATAAATAATATCAGTACTCGTAAATAACCGAAGCGTCTCACGTCTATATCCAATGGTTTGGTGACGCGGGATATTTAACGACGCAAGAGCCCACTAAAGCTTCTCGTTGGTACTGATGTGTTTTATGTGTTTCTTCCAGGTTTATGTAATGAGAAAATGCTTTTTACATTACTTTCGAAGAGGGGTCTTATACGTGAGAGATGGCACAATTATTAAAAAGAATTGTGAAGTGAATTTAAAGTACGCAATTATTGATGACTAGAGAATCAATTCTAACAGCAATAGCTTAGAAATAACAAGATAACGTATTTAATAGTTCATGAAATGTCTAATTACGACTAATTTCAGGTTTTCCATTCGTTCACAAAAAACGCAATGATTCAAAAAACTGTAATGCTTATGGTAGGTGCATCTTTTTATAAGAACAATAATAGTATCGACTGTTTCGAAAGCGTAGTCACGTCCCTAGCTCTGTCGCGGCACTCAGAATCAATATCGGCTGATCGTAAAACCACTCGAAATAACACAGTGGCTGAGTAGCAACCTATTTCTGTACTTAGTTCTTCCTTATGGTCTAGTTTACGATTCAATTTGCTAAGAGAAAATAAACCGGAAGATAATACCTGTCATGTCATGCCTTCTTTTCAGTGACGTGTGGCTTTTTGATATTTTTTGTTGCTAGGAGAAATAAGAAAGCATACACGACTTCGGAGTTAATTCATGATCAACAGAGTGTTAATAAAAAGATCTTCAATGACAGTTGCGCGTGGACCGATTTGTCATTTGAGATTTTTTTCTTGTGACCTATGCGTAGCGACTACTACCATTGAAATCTCTTAAGTCATAGACTTACATTAGACTTACAGCGTGAAGCTCTGCGGTAACTACAGTTTCCCAAAGGCTGCTTATTTGTTTGTGTTGATTTTACTGACCTGAAACAATACAAAATCTAATAAAACACATGATTCGCACATGCATGCGAGAGTAATCAGATGAGAATTAAGAACTGAAAAAACATTTCAAATGAGAACAGTCGAGAAGGTTTATGAAAGTTCTTTGCTAACAGAACTTATTCTACTTTCGTGTGACATAAACAGGATACGTGCAAAGTAAATGCATTTAGCATACATGGGAAGCCACTCAGGTCCACCATTTGTAGGTTTAAGCGAATTTTAATGTTTCCCACGACTCTGAACTAAACTTAGGAGGTAAGTTGGTGGAAAGTTGAGAATAATTAACGTACGTTATACTTTTACTAATTACTTGTTTGTATAAAAAAGATAAACTTAATCAGAAAAAACAAACAACTTTAAAACTCAAAGTTATCCGTAGAGGTCCTTGACGGGAATGTGAAAATAAATCAATAAGTCGATCAAATCTCTTGTATATTATCAGCGCATTCCTATAATAATTTATTTTGAAAATAGAACACTAGGAATTCGTAATTCAAAATGATGAAGTAACCAACACATTACCTGCAATATTATTTTCGGATTGACTAGAGCAGCCAAAATTTTAATTAGCCATGTATTTTTGAATCTGGGTCAGTAGATGTGAGTTTGTGACGTTAGTGCGTGTCACATGTCACTCGTGTGTCACCGGACTGTCAAAGTTGGTTTTGAAATGCACGATTACAATTTATTTCAAACACTTGAGCTGTATCGTTTAATTATTTAATGTTACTGAAGGCGTTTTATGAAAAAATACTTCCGATCAAACAAATTTACGGGTACTACAATCACATAATAATAAGCCACGTAGAATAAAATGTACCTACTTATTAGTACCTACAATAGACAGATTTTTTTTTCTTCTAAAGTCTTCACGCATTCCCTATAATACAAAGATCCACGTCTAGGTAACAATGATTATGATGCTGATGATGATGATTATGAATGTAACAGTGTAGTGGGTACTATGAATACCTGCTTATTCTGTGGTAGGGTAGGTGTGAGTTACCTTTTATTGGTGTACCCCGAGTAACGAAATTGCTGGCTTTTGCTAGTGGTTACGACTGAATGAACATAACACTGGTGGTAGAAGTAAAGGTTCACCTGGCTAGCGACCACCCTTCTTCCGAGTTCCGGTGCCAAACTGTTTGCAGCCAGCGCTCTCTGGGAAAGCTCGCTTTATTTTTGACATCGTTTTTAACCGCATCTGCGGTCTAGTGGTTCAACCCACCGATTTTATATCCATAGGCCCCGGGTGCGAACCCCAGGGGGAGTACAATATTATGCTTGGTTTGGTTGGTGGTAGGACTTTGTTTAAGTTCGCCTGGCTAGCTACCACCATCTTACCTAAGTCTGTCGCCATAACAACAATCCTAAAATTGTTGTGTTCCGACATTCAGAGGTAAGATAGCCAGTTCCTCAGTTTGTTGAAGATTCCGGGTGAAGTGCGTCTCAACGTTCGGTCTTACCTCAACTTGTAACCAGGTGATATGAAAGTCAAGCGATTCCCCGTCATACGATAAAAAAAAGACCAAATTTTTGCGATGGCATCTATGCCATATTGCTTTAGCAAGACAAGCCGCATGATTCATCGAAAAAAAGTATTTTCTTTAAAACTAGTCTGCTTTCTACAGGTCTGCGTCCCACGTCCCAATCAGACATGATTCGCCATCATCACGTCCTACGAATTAATGCAACATTAGTGTCAAGTACTTGGAATGCGGAATGGCTTGGAGCCGATATTATCCACTTAGCAGCTTCTGTTGTCGTTTACGTGCGGTATAAGTGATAAGCTTATGACTAAGCATTACTGTCGAATATAACTATTACCCCAATACTACGGTGGGAGTAAAGAGAGTGAGCAACCATAGCTGATGCGAAGACACAACATTCAATAAAACATTGAAATACGAATAGGCATTTTATAGGTCTTGTTAAAATAGTACGAGTTCTTTATATAGTTCTATCAGCATTTTCATCAATATTTGACTACTATTTAACTTTACTATTTATTTAATACGACGTAAAAGTTACACAGTTAGATGTTTCATGTCATAATTTTCCATCTTTCAGTTTCAGTTTAAGGGACAGAGTACCACCAGTACACCATAACACATTCCGACGATTTAAAAAACAAAGTATGTAATAACTTACTTACCTGTAATGAATTGAAGACTTCCAAATCAAAAGTTTTGGCCTATCTAAGCTATAAGTAGTGAGATGTAAACTTAGTTTCGGTCTAATAAATGCTACGAACTTATGATATTTTGAAATAAACCTACAAGAAAAAAAAGAAAGGATATTCAACAACGCTATCTAGCCCCGAACTTGTAATATGAAAACTAGATTACGAAAGGAATACATGCATATATTTGTTAATACATATACATACACATATTACAATACAACACGCAAACACGAAACAAACATCTACACATATTCATCAAACAAAATGTTTGTCCCTGGTGGGAATCGAACCAACAGTCAGAGTTACTACTAAATAAGCCGTAAAAAGTCTATATTGTAGGCAGGAGTGGAGTGCCTCGTTTTCGAATATTCGAGTACAAGCCCGGCACGTGTTTTGTAACTTGCACCACACGCCGCTGCATGCGTTTCATCCTACATGAGTGTTATGTCGCAATAGATAATACGGTCGTCAAGTGTCTGTGAAAGACGAGCCCGTAATGAATGGTGCAAAATGATCATGTTACTGTTCATACACGTATCTAATTATCTTATTTTTATTCTAATGAATGGACGCTATTTTCAGCAAAGTGTAGCGCGCGATATTCCGTAGCGTGGTGACGCAAGTCTGAAAACAACAGACTTGAACGTATTTAAATCGTTATGATTAACCTACAAATAATGTTTTTTTTTTTTGGTACCATAAATATGACGTAAATATATCAAAAATTATAAATCTAAAGGCAATTTTTTTTTGGGATAATAGTTTTTGTCGTGTCTTGAGGTTATATTATTTACTTTACATTTAAATTAACAAATTCGATTGTTGAACAAAGAAATACATTAATTATTTACATATATTTTATAAAGAATATTTGGTAATAAAATAGCTTATATCCCAGAAAAAGAACCACCAGGGGATGGTTCATCAGATATATGGTTCCGGCCATATATCTGCAGAACCACCATCTGGTGTTTTTTTTTTAATAACGGGTACGCAACCCCGGACTTCTCTTGCTCTAGTGTCACACTCACCATTCTCCCATGACATTAGTATCCTCATATCTCCTTATCCACTTAATTTACTTTCCCCTCATTCCACACGACCGAGTATTCCAAAGGTCGATAAAACAGGCGGCCGGTCTTAAAATTACAGCTAAAATTCTAACAACATGGCCTTGAAGAAGACATGTTGTGCCGACCCCACCTAATAGCTGTGAGATAACGGGCGGTATGATGATTTACAAATATTATTACATTACAGGACAAGCCATTACAGGACAGGACATTAATTTTACACAGCGCCATCTAGCCCCAAACTAAGCATAGCTTGTAATATGGGAACTAGATTACGGGTAGAATTCTTACATACATTTTTTTTGTGAATACATACGTACTATATGATACAACATCTAAACACAGAAAAAACATCTATATTCATCACACAAATGTTTGTCCTGGGTGGGAATCGAACCCACAGCCTACAGCGCAGAAGGCAGAGTTACTACCAACTGAGCTATGCTATGAGGCTTTTTGATTATGATGACTTGTTTAGGATTCATCTTTGAATGAATTTGAAGCTTGCGTTGTACCTGCACTACGTTGATCTGAAACTTGAAAACGATCTAAGCTCTATCAAGGATATATCGACTGTGGAACTAAATGTGATTTATAATGTGTTATTGTAGCAAATCCTGATAAGATTGCCAGCATTTCAAGTGTTTTATTTATGGGTTGACTTTAATTATAGCATAATACGCGAAACGCCTGACGTCAACGGCGTAAGTATGGAACTGGATAAAGTGTTTTGGTCTTATCGGCATATCCTTTGAAGTTTTTGGCTTACATTAAAAAGCAGATTTCGTTTTGAGTGACCTCAAACCAACTTGCATTTCCATGCACGTTCCCGAGCTAAATCGCAATTCTGAAATCAGTGCTCTCTTTCACTCCCGCTCTAATCTCTTATGGTAGGAGATTAGATCACTCTTTTTATCTGTTAAAATTTAAGGATAGCATTAAAGAGTAATTTAATTTCTCAAAATAAAAGATATAATAACAAATTACATTTTCCTTACAATAATTTATCCAAAAGGTTTATTTTATTGAAATTCGTAGCTTCTTTATGACTTCAGTATCTATACAGCATTTAGACGAAAAATGCAGCGCTGATTTACACCTCTCGGTTGATTGTTCATAGACAATTTCAGAGCAAGTGAACACGAAAACAGAACGAATGATAAAAAAATATGAGAACGAGTTACGGAATCAAAATGGCTTATAAGAATGTAAAATTTGTCGCGGACTGGTGTCCAGTACCATATAGCAGGCTTAAAGCTTGCTTAGTATGGCTTCATCCCATTCCCCAGACAAACCAACAATGCGAATTAGTGTCACATCACAATCTAGAGTAAAGACAGATAATAGCTAAACCATTATTTACAACTTCGATCCGGAGGGCTGGGGCTTTCTAAGCTGAAATTTACGGCCCATTATCTCAAAATAGACTTTATCCCTACATGCCTAAGACTCAAAGTGATAAGCCCTGGAATTATCAGCCTAGACTTATCATAAAATGAACTCTAAAGCTGTAAATTTAGGGTTTATAGTAATACAATCTGGATTCGGGAATGCAGGTGTCGTTTTGTCACGGGTCGGGATAGCCGTCCGTCACTTTCACTCGATTGTCGAGATAACGTAATAGTTCCAGTGTCTGTAATGTTTATTGTTACCCTGTAAAGCCTAGGTTTCCTATAAATCTGCGACCGTTATCATTTTGACGGCGATGCAATAAAGCGGTGATAGATAGAGTTTCATCATGTTTCCTAATTTTCATCCTATTAATTTCAAAATCATCTCGAAACGTCAGTAAATTGCCAAACAATAGTGGTGAAACCGTTTTTCTCATAAAATTGGTAATGTAAATTTAATTGTGTCATGAAATATAACAAATTGTTTCTTGGATTTATACCCTTAAAATATTAAAAGTACGATTATAATCGTTACAAGAAAGAACAGCTCAAAAATGATGCAACTAAATCTTCCAAGCATAATATAAAATATAACTTAGTATATGTTATATAAAGAATCATTATTCTATTGCAGAATTCGTTCCTACGAGTTATGCTATGTATGCAATGCGACACTATTCAAAGTTGGAACCAAGTCATAGTTCCCTATATTCCGTAAGTGCTATAGCGGTAATACTTACAAATCTTTTGTACTTAATGTACTTACGTGTTACGCAAGCGGTGAGGTAATTTGAACTTTAGTACGGTCAATGTCTCGGGCCCATATGCCGTGTAAAAATGGGACGAAGCAACCATTGAGGCATGATACGCACTAGAGCAGCTATTACATACAAAAATATTGAGCAACACCATTTGAAAATAAAAACGAACTAATTGATAAAAAGTCACTCCTTGACATTTACTAACGTTTTTAGAGTTTTTAATGAGTATCACAATGCACATAAAGGCTTAAAACGCAGCGCTTAAAAACACGTGACCGCATGTGGCACAGACCACGTTAGAGTGAATGCGCTCTAACTCCTGTAACAAATAGTTGAATCGAGATCTTCTCTAGAAGTTTATTAACACCTCAACGGAGGTACCACGGCCAAAGGTCGTGGGTAGAGCCGTACCGTAAACAAAAACATTGATTTAGTAGCACACCTTTGTAAGGTCGATATAAATCCGTCTGCTTTGATGTATATTGGTTTAGTTACCTATACTGTTTAGTCTAGTTATTTTTGATCTAATTGATTCGTGAACCGTTTGAAAGGTAGGATAAACCATTTAGAAGCTCGAAGCTCGAAGTTGGTCTGTAGTGAGAAAGCTAGTTCCGCAGACTGTTGATGATTTCGGGTGAAGAGCATTTCCAAATTCAGCCTTATCATAACTTGAAACCAGGTGACCCGTCGTAAAATAAAATAATACAAAAAGCGTGTAAGCTCGTTTTTTACGATGTAGTCACTAATGGGTACCTTCTGACTTATATATGCTCATTATTATCATTACAGTTCGAAAAGGTCCATGGCAAGACATGGACCTTTTTTATATATTTTACGTTAAGGAGGTGTTTGCCTTCATCTCACCTGATTTTTCAAGTTATGATGAGGCCGAAGGTAGGAAAGGAAGCGCACTTTACCCGAGATCCTCAACAAACCGAGGAACTGGCTATCTCACCTAAATGCCGGAACACAACAATTAAGAAATTGTTGTTATGGCGACAGACTTATGCAAGATGGTGGTAGCTAGCCAGGCAAACATAAACAAAGTCCTACCACCAACCAAACCATGCAAAACATTGGGACAACACACGGGGAGAACCCGTGGGGATCGAACCCGGGACCTCTGGATCGGACACCGCACAGGCGGTTAATTAATTCACCCCCCCCCCCCATCCCCCCCACATGCCTCAGGTCGGGTACACATGTTACACTCAAATCGGACAGAGACAAATCGAATTGTCACCGCGAACGTTTACGAACACACGAGGGCATCAACCTCCATAACAAAGGATGACAAGGCAAGTTCAATGGTGATGCGAGCTGGGATAAGCCACGGTAATGGTTTTGGCATTAATCTTCCAACGCAATGCGCTTATCATAATTAATGAATGAATGAAAATTCATTATTGTACACCAAGTTACATAACATCGACAAAGTAAACTTGAATAAATAAAGCGAATGGTACAGAGACCGATATCGTATAGTCAACCTTTGGATAGAGTTAAAAAGAAAAAAAATGAGAGAAAGAGACACATCCTAGCAACATTGACAAGCCTCACAGCTCAGTTGGTAGTAGTTCTGCCTTTTGTGTTGTAGGTTTTGGGTTCGATTCCCACCCTGAACATAAATTTGTGTGGTGAAAAGATTTGTTTTTGTTTTGTATTTGGGTGTTGTATTGTATGATAAAGTATGTATTTACAAAAAAAAACACAAGTAATAAAGTTTGCATAGTTGGGGCTAGATGGCGTTGTGTTGTTGATTTTATTATTCGTACTCAAAAATATGTACCGAGGAATCCTCGTTTCATATTTTGGAGTAATTTTTTGCCTTTTGAACATGATAATGGAAAAAAAAATCGGGGTCTGATAATAAAAGACCGCCATAAATAATATTGTTTTTGAAATATTACGAAGTGCAAATACTGCACAAAGAAACGAAAACGCCTTTTTTTTATTTGATATCAGTCAGTCAGCTTGACCTCGAAACTTGCGTAGGTAATGTAGGATTAGGTCTACAATGGAGCGAATACAGAGGGTCGTAAGTAAACGAGTACAGACACAGGTAGTTGATTCAAGTTTTTGCTGGACGCTTTATAATAGATGCTTGGAAAAGACAGATATATATATGTAGGTGGTAAATTCAAGCTAGTACCTGCGTTATAATAATTGTGCCTATATTCTTATCAATCAAAAATCATATTCGGATATCATCATCAATAGTGGTCTTTATTTTAAAAAGAAAAACATTGTCTTGACGGGACCGCCTACGGTGGTAAGAATTATCTTTAGTTCTGAAACAGAGCAAATGGCAGAACTACAGGATACTAAGCATTCGTTTCAGAACCTCATTGAGTGTTACTAATTAGTACACTCATCCGCTGTACGTGGGGTGTCATGTCACTCATCCCGGAGAAATCGGTCCCAAGGTTAAAGATTTCTTTCTTTTATTCTGGCTACAATCCAAATGTCTAGCGGGCGTTGATTCATATTCCAACTAACAGTAACCCTGAGTAACTGCTCACTATTCTGTCGTTGGCAGTACTAACTATTTATTGATCTATTACACGATACGTACAGTATTCTAAAATGTATGCGCCGGCGCCGATGATGTATTGATGAGTTCACGTCGCTTCAATCAAAGCAGTTTTGAGTGATTTGATGGGTGATAAACACTTTTTTTGCTGGACTGTTCTAAAAATCGCAAAAATATATCGCATAATCTGTTTTTCAAAGTCTATTTTTTGTTCAGCTATCAAGCGACGCTAATATATCGTGACAATTACTGTCAGAAATATACCTCGTCGTTTGACATGCGACTAAATACTGTCAGAATATATTATTTTACGGATTTTTTTATCTGATCTCTTTACATAATAAAACACGCTTACGTACCTAGGTTATTTTGTTACGCATAAAGTTATCTTGTGTCATTTAGCTAGCAGTCATTTAAACAACCCAATCATATATCATAATAAGACAAGTACAAAGATACTAGTTACTTGAAGAGTTTTATAGACTTTCTCTAGTAAGTATTAATTGACGTGATATTATACTGTTTTCCGTTAAAGCCACTAGTTATATCACCGATGGGATGGGCACTGACATAAATTTAAGAGTGCTATAAGAATTACACAACATTATGAGGACAGAGAAAATGTTTTGGTACAACTTAACTTACCTGAGTTTAAAATAGGTAGAGCGACTCATATCAAAGTGAAGATTGGCTTCCACTTCATTATTTTTACATCATTTTAAAATTAAACTAAAGGCACAGCATCATATACACTGGCCTTAAATTCAATAATTATAACACATAATAAGAGTCTTAGCCAATTAGGAATGCTTCGCTTGTTAAGGCCAATTTGCAGAGCCTAGAACATAGACGGCGGGTTGCCAGCCTGTCTGCGTTCTATAAATACCACTTCGGCGAGTATGTGCACGATATCTTTGACCTAATCCCTCAATCCTCTTTCTACTACCGGACTAACAGACGGACGGCAGTCTACAACCCGTACCTTGTAAATGTTCCATTGTGCCGAACACATCGTTTCGCCTCTACCTTTATCATTAATACTGGTGAAGAATGGAATTCCTTGCCTTCGTCTGTTTTTCCGCACGAGTACAATCTTGGAGTCTTCAAACCCAAGAGTAAAGAGGTTCCTCTTAGGCAAGCGTGCTCCATCTATCTTATCTTGTTTTACATGAAAGCTGGTGGTCAAACGCTTGACTATCACCAATAAAAAAATAATAAATTAATTATTTGTCTCGCACACAAGGTATCTTAATCCTAACCACAACCTGAATATAAAATAGACGTATTTAGCACACGTCTTAAACGAATTATTAAACCAAACACAATTTCAAAATCCCATCAAGCAATTAACTAGCATTCATAAATCTTAGCTCTTTAACACCATCTGTCTCAATCACTCTCAACCTGAGATTAAATAAACAATAATATTTCAAATGGGCAACACCGTTTGCATTATTTATTAACAATTCCCGTGTTTTTTTAGATAGGAAAGAAAATTTCAGGAATCTACAATCTTGGAACCAGTATTATCTTGAAGTCTGATGGTTTCCTTTTTGATCATAGGCCCCATTTTCTCTTACTTTCTTGGGAGTATGGTTAAACGCTATTTAAGCTCTTTGTATCTCTCTTTGTGTAAATCACCAATAAAATTAGGCTTCTCACGCCAGTAATACGTAACATTTTGCAAGTGTACAAGTATATAACGGATGCATGCATCGTAAATGCAACAAAATATACCTTTACTATTATATTAGTGCAGAAGTCTGACAAAAGTCACTATAAAGGCGGCGATATCGAATGTTGTGTTCCTTTTCAACTTGCAAATAATAAGAAACAATGTTAATATGTAGTGTGTTAGTAGGGTATTGTATTGTATGCTAAGTATGTATTCACAAAAAAAGTATTTAAGCATTATATCCGTAATTTTGTTCCCATATACGTTATTCTTAGTTTGGGGCTAGATGGCGCTGTGTAAAATTAATGTCCTGTAATATTGATTATTATCATTATATTACAAGCTTTGCTTAGTTTGGGGCTAGATGGCGCCGTGTAAAACTAATGTCCTGTAATAATTATGTAAGCCGAAAAGGGCCACAATTAAAAACATTAAAGTCATTATTGACGTATCTGCTTAATTAAGATATATATTTATATAGATACATATATATCTCTTTCCTAAGCAAGGGTCGATAGCTTAAGCCATCGAGAGGTTGCGTATTTGTCGGTATTCTACAGGTAGTACCTACTTCGGAGTAAGCTGCTGGGCACACCCCAGCAGCTTCATGACCTTATTCCGCCATCACCATTCCATAACATACATTTCAGAGGCACACCTGTTTATCATCCACATTTAGTTTGATTTATTAGGATTAAGTGCTCATATTATATAATGCGCAATGCAAACTTCGGAATCGGCCAGCGTCAGTTTTCCGGTTACGTACGACACTTTAAAAATACAGTTAATTGGAATTTTCTGGGAAAGCTCGCTCCGTCGTAGACCTCATCCTTGCCCAGGCAACCCTGGAGGTCAAGAGCTGACCCATCGTATTAAAAAAATATTTCCATGTCAAGAAAAGGACTGCACCCTTATTCAGTATGACCAATCGTGTCTTAACGCGCCCGCGTTATGATATCTGCATGGAATCATCGTATTGACATATCGTAACGCGGGCGCGGTCGTAAGGGCCGTAAGGGGGCAGGCAAAACTTATGAACATACTTAAATACGGCTAAGGGGTATAATAAATCAATATGCCCGTCGTTTAGTTTTTTAAAGGCGCAGTACCCTGCGTTTATATAACACTCTACCGCAAATTGTTTATACAGTACTTGCGTGTATTGCATGGTATTGCTTATAACTTGTTCTAAAGGGCTCTTACCAGCCATTTCCATTCATAAGCCACTCCACTTCACCATCAATCTCGAATCACACCACTAAGGCAAGAGCCGAGTGTCACTCACGTGCTAATAGTGATTTGTTCCCTCAACACCTACGTTATGCCATCTAGTTGACCATTAACCTCTATGTGATCGCTATAAGGTGTGAAATCGCCTGTTATGCGCAAGGGCCTGATATAGCTAGTCTAATGATTGACCGACAGTAGCAACTTTACTTCTAGCATGTCCGATTGATGGATGTTTGATGGACAAGCGAAACCAGGTGCTCTTTCAAAAGGTTTCTAGTGAAACTGTGAGATAATTGTTTGGCAACTTTGTGGTTATGGGTAGGGTAGGCCCGATCGCAGACGGCATCGAAAGATTTACTACTAGTTTAGTTTATAATGTGTCTGTTACGCAACTCAAAGAATATTTCATTTACCTCACATGTTCATATGGGTGTGGGGGTTTGTGTATTGAATTGACAGAACACTTTGTACTCGTAACTATGTCACGGAGTGAGCAAAGGCATTCCGTATTCCGAATCAGTCATAAACAGGTTGGTAGTTAGGCATTTACAGGGCCTATTTTTTGCTTCGAACGATGGCGTCTGTGAAATTGATTTTGAAATTTGAAATGTCTCCATCTAATAAAAATTATTCGTTTATGTTTTTCTAGGGGCTGACGATAGTACAAATACTGTGATGCCTATCTGTTGATCTGATATTGAATAGGGATAGATAGAGGACCAACCTTACATGAGAAATGTGTATGAGATATCTCATAATCATAGAGAGAATCGCCTCTGTGGTATAGTGGTTCATCAGGCCTGGCTAACAACCACCATCTTATCTTATGCTGTGTTCCGGCATTTAGAACCAGATCCTCAGTTTGTTAAGGATTCCGGGTGAAGTGCGCTTCCACCTTAGGCCTTATTTCAACTTGTAACCAAGTGAAATGAAGGCCAAGCGATTCCCCGTCGTACAACTAAAAAAAAAAGAGTTACTTCGTATCAGCATGAAATACCAATTATCTATGTATCTACGTGAGCAGCCGATATGAAACCATATAGACATAAAATAACGTATTGAGTGCTTCATACTGCTCTATGTATATAATTATATATTAGTTTACAATCGATATTTATCTATACTGATATATCGAGATTATTAATCGAACGATATTTTGACAGTTCTTCTGATATTTATCGAATGTAATAAAATATCACCTGATGAGATCACCCTCTGAGCTCCAATAGATATTTTCACGTTTGGAACGAAACTTTACATATATTTACCTTAACCTAAGTCTGTCGCCACAACAAACATTCTACATTGTTGTGTTCTGGCATTTAAGAAGCCAATTCCTCAGACTGTTGAGGATTCCGGCCGAAGTGCGCTTCCACCTTATTAGTTAGTGCCTTATCTTTATTAGTGCCTTATCATAACCAGGAGCTTCCCGTCGTACAATAAAAAATATCTCGTATCTCTTAAAATATATTGATAGTGTACACTAGCACTAGGCAAGCTAACTAGGCAAGTCTTTTACAATGATATAAAAGACTCCTAAAGGATTATTATAGAAAAGATTAATCTACTCGAAAACAAGTTATTCGACTAAGCAATAAATACTATCAAGTCCTAGTTTCGCTGATTTAGCAACACTTAATTGGTTAAAGCTAACCTTTGCAAATTGCTTTGAGAATTCAATTCCGCTACAAAAGATCTGAGGCGAGATAGTTCGGTCTCAGAGTCGGCGCACTTCGGATAATATTACGGTAGTTCATACACCCATGGTGTTCTACTTTTGAGGTTTTAAGATTACTTTAACTCAATAATTATGATAGCCAACATATCATGCACGCAAAGGGTCGACTGCGCGCGATCGATGCTTTTGGTGTTGCGAGCGTTCAGGCAGTGGCCATTGCTTATGAGCAGGTAGACCATATGCATGTTTCCCCGTTTGCCACATTAGAGCTATACCTATCTGATATTTCTTTTTGTATTTATATTCTACTTGTATGAAAATTAAACTATGTACCAAGGAATCAGTCAGATTACCTAAGAACCGTTACAAACGGATTATAAATAACTCAACTGATCCAGACCAGTACTAGACGGAAGCGTGCCTATAGCACTGGCTGCACTGCCACGCTGAATAGCTATGCTAATTCGCCGGCCTAAGTAAGAGCCAGCCCTTGGGTCACGTGTCGCCTCAATCAAAAGCCTATGTATGAAAATATATATGTATAAATGGGACTGAAGCCTACCTGGTGACTTGTCTCTTTTTTTTTCAATATATATATATGTTTAAGATAACATTGAACAATGCACAGAATAAAATGTAATGAAATGGATGAAATTATAGGCGAGGACATTAATTTGTACGAAACAGTGGGATGCTAAATAAAATACTGACACTGGATAGTCATGTTTTCGTTTACTCGGTGGTTTTCTATTTCGAATGGCGAAATCTCGTCTGGATACAGCGCGGCCGCAATTAGTCGAGTTATTAGGGAGCCGCGTGAGACACAGTAAATTGCAGAAAAACAACTTTATCCACTGCAATTACGTTCATAAATAAATGTCATAAATCGTGAGACTCAGCTAGACAGCGACATCTGTGTTGGACAAGTTAGCGGGATGTTACCGTAATCAATAGCGATGGGACAAGAAAATGATTGAGATGATATAACATTGATACTATCTTCTAAAACGATCTAACAACGATCTGGCTGCGATTACTACTTTTTGCCATACTATATGTCATATTCAGTGCTTTCCATGTCATAGCCAGTTCCTCAGTCTAATGAGGATTCTGGGTGAAGTGCGCTTCCATCTTCGGCCATATCATAACTTGAAACCAGGTGAGATGAAGGCCAAGCGCTTCCCTGTCGTACTATAAAAGAAATAACGTAGAAGAGCTAAACTTTAGATTTAGGCAGAGATATAGAAGCACAATCTCGACTGTAAATACACAACACATCACGCTTTACTGACAATAAATAAAAACGTACACGCAAATGTACTCGAATTCATTCACGTAATAGATAAAAGCATGACATCACACACATCTAATAAATCAAAGTGTAATGCCCCGTGCCAAATCAAAATGAATACCGTCATCACCACACCTTCGTCATCTGAGCAAATAGCGGCAAAGTGTGACCTTAGGGGTAATTTGGTGGGTTCAGCTATATTTACGTTTCGTTTCAGTTTAACTGCCTCTGTTGGGCTCGCGCCTTCAGCGCCAGCCAGGTCCGCGCAAAGCTGCCGCCCAGGTTCAAAACCAGGCCAGCGTATTGTCCTTTCATAAAAAAAAAAATAAAAAAAAATAACTGCCTCTGTGGTCTAGCCCACCGGTGACAGATCTAGAGGATCCCGGGTTAGATCCCAAAGGGGAGCACAATATTGTTCTTAATTTGGTTGGTGGTACGACTTTGTTTAAGTCCGCCTGGCTAGCTACTTTTTATTTTTATTTTTTATTGTACGACGGGGAAGCGCTTGGCCTTCATCTCACCTGGTAACAAGTTAAGATAAGGCCGAAAGTGGAGGCGCACTTCACCCGGAATCCTCAACAAACTGAGGAACTGGCTATCTTACCTCTGAATGCCGGAACACAACAATTTTAGAATTGATATTATGGCGACAGAATTAGGTAAAATGAGTGTAGCTAGCCAGGCGGACTTCAACAAAGTCGTCTACCGTCTTTTCTAAATATGTCGCCATAACAACAATTATTAAATTGTTGTGGTCCGGGATTCAGAGGTAAGATAGCCAATTCTTTAGTTTGTTGAGGATTCCGGGTGAAGTGCGCTTCCACCTTCGGCCTTATCATAACTTGAAAAATCTGGTGAAATTAAGGCCAAGCACCTCGTCGTAAAAAAAAGTTTATGAGTATTTTTCATTAGGTTTCAGCGTTTTATAGATAACGTATATTAAACTAGTACTCCTTAAACTAGTAGTTCCTGGAAGTGAAATTCTCAATTAATAAAAAAATGGGGTCTTTTATACTGTTTTAATACGTAAAATATAAAAGCTTGCTTGCATTTTCACCTTAACTTTATACCTACGTCTGTTTTTTTTTTTTACTGTTTACATTTCTCCTTACAAGGTTGCCTGGAAGAAATCGCTTTCAGCGATAAGGCCGCCCATTGTACTCAGACGCTATTGTTACTAAATTTTTGTTATGTGTATTTATTTCTGTGTACAATAAAGTGTTCTTTCATTCATTCATTCATTCATTCCTACTGTTTCGCGGGCAAATAATTGTGTTTCGCTTTTGCTAAATTAATATTATAGGTTTTATATTATTCGCTTTGGAAACCAATGACACAAGTTCAACGAACCCCATTGATCCATGGCTTCATCTATCTCCATTTTCACAATGGCTACATGAAAAAACCTAATCAATTCTAATGACGCCTTGAGCGAGTGTTTTTAGTTTTTGCTAGTTTTTTTTATAGGGCTGCTTAGAAGTACGTTCTTATGGTACAATCGAGATCAGACCTGCAAGATTAGTTTAGGTAGTTAGTAAGTAGTAGTAAAGTCAGCAACGACTACTCTGGCAAGAGTGTACCGAACAGGAAGAAGCATCATCTCTTTTATTTTTTTTTAACGACGGGGATGTGAGAGGCCTTCATCTCACCTGATTTTTCAAGTTATGATAAGACCGAATGTGGAAGCGCACTTCACCCGGAATCCTCAACAGTCTGAGGAACTGGCTATCTTACCTCTAAAGTCGTACCACCAACCAAACCAAGCACAATATTGTACTCCCCCTCAGATCCAACCCGGGACCCTATGGATCGAACAGTAGGTGTCAGCAATGAATCACGGGATTGATTTTCATCTATCACATGTGGAAAAATTGTACTTGAATGAAAGAAAAGAAGTAGTTTAAAAGTAATAATTATTTCTGTTTAGCATTTTCTGTTCAAAACTGAGACACAATTTCTGAGCGATTGTACATGTATGTACACACAACTGTGCGACGTGACTAAAAAGACAAGCGAGCCAATTATTTAGCGTGTTAGTTTTTTATGGTCTATTGATTGGATCGAGAGCAGAATTTATTTGGATTATGACAAAAAAATACAATGCCTCAAGTCTTCAATCAGTAGGTACTAAGTACGTTATTTAGGCAGATGCGGACTAGCGGATAGAGTTGATCACATTGAGGATGGAATCACAGGGACACACGTGTGTACCATACTGGACTAAGAGCCATTGTGCCGTTCATGTTGCTTGATCAAAACATAATTAAGTTCATTTTTTTTTACCACGTTTGACCACCTACTAAATTTAAAAACAAGTAGGTAAAGATGTGGTCTAAGATGGAGCACGCTTGTCCTAAAGAAACCGGTTCATTCCGGACTTGAAGACTCCAAGATTGTATTAGTGCGGGACAACAGACGAGGGCATGGAGTTCCATTCCTTCCAGTATTAATATCTAATGATATACCTATATAATAAAAAGATAATACCTATAAATAAACGCCAAGATACTTTAGCAACAGTATATTGTAACAACAATTATGTTTCGAAACCTGCGAACGTGTCCCTTCCAAAGTTTTCATCACACAAATTACATCAAACACTGTAATTAACCTTCAACACGGTATTGTATAATGACCCTTATATTTAAAATAAATTAGGTGGTTGGTCCATTGTTGTAATACACAAGGGTCAGTGACAAAAGCAAATTATGGGATGTGGTTTTGTGTCACTACAATTATTGCCTTTCGGAACCTACTATCCGTTTACCAAAACAGAGTAGTTAGGAAGTCCAAATTAATAAACCGGAAAAGTGCGAGTCGAATACTAACACCGAGTGTTCCGACCCACATAAAAAAACATGTTGATTCTTTGGATTTCGTTCTGGAGCATTCGTGTGGGAACTTACCGTTTTTACTACAGACAGCACACTAAATATAAAAAAAAGAAAATCTTGGACGAAGATTTTTTTTATATTATATAATATTTATTAAATCGTATTAAACAATGTAATTTTTGTACTTTTGTTTTTCGGGTACGGAATTCTTGAAAGTAAAAAGACTCAAAGTCCTAAAATAAAATAAGAACACTTACCGAGTTGCAAAATGCTCATTCGTCTTAGTAAATGTTCACAATTTGTGAAGCCAAAACGATGTAGGTACCTGCGCAATTATTTTTAACCATGGCTAATGGTTTAATTATTTTAATAACAGCTGTGTGGTGGTAGCTAAAACAATTACGTCTTGTACAAAACAATCTACCATCCTTCCTTAGCAATCAGTAAGTATGCTGGTAGGTACTAAAGCTAATATGAATCATATCAATACATAATTATGTGAATAAAAATTACGCACGAATCAGTCGATAAATCTCTTAGAATATTTCTAGCAGGTAAGTAGGTAGGTTGGAACGTGTGTTTTGAAGTTATGGCCTTGCCTTTCAAAGAAACAAAAAACAGTAGACCCTATAATTTGGAGCGAATAGATCACAATTATCTGATTGATTGGTTCCGCAAAATATAGAATTTAATAACTTAGCAAGACGAGGTCGTTAGAAGGATAGCGAGCTAGACCAGTTGTATCCATTACATAGAAAGTGGTACGCTTCCAGTCCATTGACAGGGCTTTAAATTAAACAAATAATTGGTATGATATCCATGACATGATATTACTATCACGGTATAAGCGAGATACGAGTGAAAATGACGCTGTTTATGGTACTAAAACATGTAAAGCATGAAAGCGTTGGGCTGAATGAGGTTTACATCGATTTACCGACCTGATCGCGCATCGAGAATTTTGAGATTTACCATACTAAAAGAACTGAACATCAAGACTAGACCATATGACTCGGGAGAATCATCGAGTTTTTCGATCACATTGCCAGAAAGGACGGCATTAACCTGGAAAAGCTCTTGGTAACAGGCAAAGTCGAAGCAAACGATCGCAAGATTAGAGCCCTTTGCATTGGAGCAAAAAAAATCTGCTCATTACTAGAATTCTGTAGAGCCCTATACGTTTGTGCGACGCCATTAGTGTTGCTGAAGAGATATCCCGATGGAGACGCATCGTGAATGTCCTGCAATAATGAGGAGGCAAGGAGGATGACTATCACATTGGATTTAGTATTGATAAGAGAGGAAATCTTTAGTTTTATGATATATAAGTTAAAATATCACAACAACTGTGAATAATCTAACAGAGTAAGGCAAATTTTAAATGCAATAATAGCAGATTCCGGACAAAAAGCCCGAATTAAGTTGTTTTTTCTTAAAAGAAATAGTTCGTTGCCCTCGCCACGTGGTTTTTGTAAACAATCGGGTACCCTCGTATAATTTAATAAACATTAGTTAAAAGTCCTTGAGGTTATAAATATAGGCTGTTGCGCAGACGCCGTGGCGCGGGGCACGCAGGATAGTGGGTTGGTGTGGCCGTGTCACTTCAAATTAGGGAAAACATAAACTGAGACACTTCGCAGATCTAATTATATCCGCTTTGGCTTACTATAATAATTTTTCAGGATACCCTGGTCCAAAATGTCCCTTCCTAATGAGATCTTCAATTAGGTATATATTCAGTACAAGAATACTTAAGTATTGGCAATGCACCCAGTACCTTGGACACGCTTGTCTTTGATTTACCTTTAGTTTAGAGCGTTTGTAACCATCCTTTGTAGCCCGACTGCTTCCCATGTAAATAGTTTAATTGTAATTGTAAAATGTTGAAATGGTATGTATACCCTCTGTATGTAAACCACCTCTGTGGGCTTATGGTTCAACTCACCGATTTCAGATCCAGAGGTCCCGGGTTCGATCCCCATGGGGAGTACAATATATTGTGCTTGGTTGGTGGTAGGATTTTGTTTAAGTCCGGCTGGCTAGCTACCACCATCTTACCAAATTCTGTCGCCATAATAACAATTCTTAAACAAAAATGTTGTGTTCCGGCATTCAAAGGTAAGATAGCCAGTTCCTCAGTTTGTTGAGGATTCCGGGTGAAGTGCACCTCCATCTTCGGCCTTATCTCAACTTGTTACCAGGTGAGATGAAGGCCAAGCGCTTCCTCGTCGTACAATATATATATATAAAAAAGATTCGTAAAGTAAGATTCATGTTATATTTCAAACGCGTAATTTGTTAATGTAGGAATCAAACGTAGAACGGTGATTTATTTTTTTGTTTCTAGGTTGTAAGTTCGAGGGTGACTTAATCAGCGTGATTAAACCCTCTATAATAAATAAAGATTAAAAAAAAAAAAAAAAAAAACGCGTATCTACATGTATAATGTTGGGTATCGCTGATTTTATTTAGGGATGTAAAAGTTCTGAACAATATGCTCTGTGGTGTGGAGCATGCATGCGAATGTTTACATCAGTGGACACGAAGCCCCCAGCACACTCTCGGAAATACTATGTTTAACTTACGATACATTCGAAACAGTTTATTTGTATTATTGAAATCGGATCTTGTTACTAAGGCGGCGAACAACGCAAGAAGTGTGGAATTTCCTTTGCAATTTCAAAATAAATTCTAATTTAATTCGGATATCATGTATCCTGAACTTGACTTTGTACTGGCGTAGGTATCGTCATAAAAAATGTACTTGCGTCCTTCAAGTAGTTTTGTTAAGAATTACTTTATCTACTTACGTAAATGCATTACTTCAGTAATTCAGTACTTCATTTTTATAGACGAAGCATACCTGAAAACAACCAAAACAACATTTATTTTACATTATATGGGTAAGCTCTTGACCCCAAAACTTGTACAGGCATGATGATGAAGCGAGCTGGTCCAGAGAGCACTGCTTGGCGCCGGACTTCAGCAGGGCCTTTGCAGGTCCTAACACCAGATCTGGATCATTTTGCCGTAAGCGCTAGCAAAAGCCAACGATACCATCGCCCACTAGTGGTAGACCACTAGATAGGAGGTAGATCCCAGCTACCCCAATACCTACCCTAATTCCCGCCTGGTATATATTTAAATTATGGAACTCATTTTTAGGAAACATTCGAACAAACATTTTTGTAGTTACTAATATTGCAAGTTACTGTAAAACGAAATATGAAAGTTACAAACAATTACCTAGTCAGTTAATATGTATTATTTACAAATTAAACGAACTAACTAACTAAGAACTTCCTTTGTACAAAGGAAGCAGACGGATTACCTAAATACCGTTACAAACGGCCTATAGGTAACTTAACTGTTCCAGACCAAGAAACTAGCTGCATTGCCCCGCTGAAGAGCTAACTCGCTGGCCTAAATAAGGGCCAGCCACGTGTTGCCACAATCAAGAGCCCCGTAAGATTTTGTAAGACCAAATTGAGGCAAACATGTATAAAGCCTCGCGTGCCCGTAATTTCTCCGGCAACCTTAACCTTCATAACTGGAACACAGCATTTCTGCTTAATGGCCGCAATATGTATGGTGGTAGTACTTCCCCGGACGAGCCCTTTCACTAGGAGCTCTACTACTCTTAAAGATATCTAATGTATATCAAAAGATAAGTCCAGACGCGATCGGTTCGCGTTAGCATGCTTGTGCAGAGTCGGATGCCCTACAAGTGTTGCATGTTTAATGAGATTATCTTGTACGAGGTAGTTCACGCATGGAGCTAATTCTACCTACGAGTAACTGCCTTTCGGTAACCTGGATCAATTAAAATTTCCTATTTCTGTGCTGTGGTGGTGATTTTCTAACTGGCAACTGGTTTATGACGCATCAAAGTAAAACTAGGGAGTCTCTTTAAAAGGAGAAAATCTGGGATCACGAGACCACTATATACTGAATAAAATGCTTACTGCTCAGAAAAAATCAATAAGGAAAAAATACTATAGCTCTCTGCCTCCCTCTCCAAATGAACTTTAACCAACAAATTTCTCACTCCTCGGTGGTGTATGAATTTAATACAAAATCGGAGTCAAGAGTTTAAAATATCTTCTAAAGGGTTTAAGAATCACCTACCTTTCGTTAACACGTGAATAGCTAATCCTTTAGTTAAGAAACGATGTTATTGACGTGATTATGTTTACCTCATTACATAGGCTAGCAAATAAAGAAGAAACGTGCATGGAATAGGTACCTACGCTTCGTGAGTTTGAGTTTGTTGTATTCGGTTCTCAGCAATATTATGATTCTGTATACAATGTTTTGTTATAACATCGTATAGTATTCGTATCTGTATAGTGTATTTGTTCCATTTGTCGTGAGAACGGGTCAGCGTTGCGCTTGGGGCAGTCTGCCACCGCACCGGAAGACGTGCTAGCTAGACGCTATACTTGCCGACTAAACACTACCATTCAAGAAAGTCTGCTATACATCATATATATTCATATTTAGCGCAACGCCATGGCCTATTTTGCATGCAAATTTCTTGCTAGCAGTTTGTATTGAGGGTGTCTATTATAAGTCTTAGTCGAAGTCACGACTGTAACTTAACCCTTTTGAATAAAAGGCGCATGTTCAGCACTAGGTTGACTTTGATTCAAAATTATTTACAGGTAGTCTTATAAAGCTGTGGTCTAAGATGGAGCATGCTTGTCTAAAATCACACAGTTTTTCACTATGAACTTGAAATTGTACTGGTGATGCCAAACAAAAGAGAGCAAGAAGTTCCATTCCATACCAATGTTAATTTAGCCAGTATTTTTTGCTTTGCTTGTGCAGCAGATTTTCTGTCACTTAGGCACGATACAACAATGGTCTAGGAGACACCTATTCACTCTTACCATAAATATACCCAAGCTATAATAGCTGAAATGACAGACGGCAATGAGTTCCACACATTGGCTGTTCTTATTAGTTAGTTTTTTTTTTATTGTATGACGGGTAAGCACTTGGCCTTAATCTCACCTGGTAACAATTTGAGATAAGGCCGAAGGTGGAGGCTCACTTCATCCGGAATTCTCAACAAACTGAGGAACTGGCTATCTTACTTCTGAATGCCGGAACACAACAATTTTAGAATTGTTATTATGGCGACAGAATTAGGTAAGATGGTGGTAGCTGGCGGACTGAAACAAAGTCCTACCACCAACCAAAAGTTGGTAGTTAAGTACTAGTAACTAAGTAGTTTCTATAGTAATATGAAATAATTGTGCAACGATATAAACTGTTGATTTAAAGTGCTTGATTGAATATAAGTACAAGTTCTTTACGTGTTAGAAATAGGACTGAAGCCAATGCACCGAGGTAGCAAGTTTGCTTGAGGCACGGACGCGTATATCTTTTGATCTTGCTTCCAGCTACTTATACGAAACATAAAACAAATATTCATTAATAGAGATAGCTACTTTATGTGTGTTACTGGAACGGAAGCATGTATCAGTGGTACCTTTGACGACGGTGCAACGCGACCTGTTTTCTTCGGTCACGTTTTATGCTTAGGTCTGAACAGAAACTAAGTCCTACTTTTAATAAAGTGAGCTCTTGATTACTAGGCTTGTGTAGCTCTAGGCCAGAGCATGGATGAGGTCTACGATGGAGCGTGCCCAGAAGGCACTGCCTCTCCCGCATACCGGTGGAACACGGCAAACCGTTTGGTGTCGGACTTCGGCAGGAGGGTGGACGCTTTCCAGGTGGACAGAGTTACAGATTACAGGTCTTACCTTGCCATGTACCTTCTCAAAATTTGCCTGGCAAAATGAAAATGCATTGCAGTTAAGGGGATGCTTTGAATTAAAAATAGTATCGCGAGAATACTTGAACAGGCTTTGTGCATCGGCTTTATCTCCAGGAAGGCTCTTGAATGCAGCGGAGTCAGCGCCGGCGAGGGAGTTGCCAAGTGGAACGGGGCCGGGGTGAATGACCGATTGAGGTAGGTCGGGGTTTTTGCTGCTGTGCAATTTGTATATTTCTCATCGTTTTCAATTGTGACGGTTACGAGTGGTTCCTCGTTTATTTACTTCGAAAATTATAAGGGTTTTCGGTTTTACAGAACTCTAAAGTGTAGATGGCTAGGTTAGGTTGTATTTGTAAGATAAAATACGTACATTGCTTTGGTAATTCAACAGTCGAGAGTAGCAGAACTTTAGCAGGTTCAGTTTTAGGGTATTTATTACAATACCACTGTGCCTAAGTGCTCATGATTCGCATCACAGCTTGATTATTTCAATTTTAAGATGGCACCAGTGTTTTTTTCATATAATGGGGCTTTGTGTTACTGTTTTAGATTTTTCAAAAATTTTTGAATCAGACAAATCAGCAGCAAAACAGCGTTTAACTTTGTGTACCTAGTACCTATCTAATCTATTATTTCTATGAGACTACCAATAAACTCTCTTGTAATATTTGGGTGTTGTATTGTATGATAAGTATGTATTTACAAAAAAAAAAAGTATTTATGTATTCTATCCGTAATCTAGTTCCCATATTACAAGCTATGCTTAGTTTGGGACTAGATGGCGCTGTGTGAAATTAATGTCCTGAAATATTTATTATTATTCATATACTTATGTATATAAACCTACCTTTTCTGGTAAAAATAAAATAAAAAGTGGTAGTAGTAGCAAGGGCATGTAATGCCACGTGCTACATGATTCTACATCCTAGTCACGCAATATTTCAATCTAAATTCGACAGCTCTATCAGAATCAAAGAACCAAAATAAGGTAGTTGGAAAGTAATTGATATAATGCCAGTGTCTTCAAGTGTCCAATGTTCGGTTAATCTGCATAGGACAGGGCACAAGCGTCCTTCCTCAAGTTAAAACTACAGTCAACTATAATATTTTTACCCGACTACTGCGAAGGAAAAAGGAGGATTAGCGGAGGAGAGCTGATCTGGCTTTTATAAATTAGGATCTTGTCACATAAATAGAATTATGAACACTGTTTTGCGATTCCACCCAACTTCATAAATCTCAACTCAAATAAAGTTAAAGCGCAACAACTCATGCAAATCTCACCGTTGGTCTTTCGTTCACAACTCTGCACTTTGAATGCTAATACAATAACTGCACAGTAAATTATAGCCGCGTCACAGCGGGTTAGGATAAAAGATCAAAAAAATATGGCAGTAAGACTCGCAGTTGGATATTGTAACGAAGATTCCAGAGATTTAGTGATGAAAGCGTGACCAATGTTATTTGAATAATGCCTACAGCACAATAATTCAGAATATTGATTCCACGCTGGGATATTTGTTTGTTTTGATTAAAAACTTCACGAAACCTCAACATTCTCGTGGTGTGCATTTAATAATAAATATCAAGTATATATTCCCTGTTACAAGATAATTACGCAATTCCGCCAAAGCGAAAGGGCGAATGAGAAGAGCTTTTCGACACTGAAATCGTCTTTGTTTCGAATAACCCTTCATTTTCACAAACAATGAGTCCACAATGACCCTTGAAAAAAGTATGAGTACCGTAGGGCGCATGAGCGCCCTTCACATTAAAATGCTTATAATAGTGCCTATGGGTGCATATGTACTGTTAAAGTGAAGTATTGTGATGGTTGAACTACTGATATTGTGGATAAAGGTTCCCCGATGCATCACTGCATTCAAAATAAAATGAACAGCCTCAATATACAAAGAACTCGAACAAAAGACATTGTGGGTTACCAAGTTCCAGTAGAAACTTTACCAACAAAAACGGCAAGTAATATCTAGAGTTGCTTAACTAGGACGGGATCGTTGCATCAGCATTTTTAGTGAAATGTGGTTATAAATAAAACATTGCATGGTCTGGTATAAATAAACAGAATGCAGAGAGATGAATGCCAGAGATAAACACGGGTCAGGCTAGAATTACACAACAGGAATAATAAATGTTGGTGACCAAAAATAGCCATGAGAAATCGAGGCAACACTTAGGTAGGTTCTTGAAAACTAATTGTACCTACTACTGTCCTTTTACTGTATTTGCACTGTTTTAAACCCCTAATTATAATAATATTAATAAATAAATAATAAATATTACAGGACATTAATATTTACACAGCGCAATCTAGCCCCAAACTACGCATAGCTAATACACAATATACGGGAACTACATTACGGATAAAATACGTTTGTAAATACATACGTACTATATGATACAACACCCAAAAACAGAACAAACATCTATATTTATCACACAAATGTTTGTCCTGGGTGGGAATCGAACCCACAGCCTACAGCGCAGAAGGCAGAGTTACTATCAACCGGGCTATCAGGCTTGTTAAATAATAATAATAGGCTTGCTAATGTATTAAAATAATTAATGCTTGCTACATCTCTTGCCCATGCAAGTTTCGGGATCGCGAGCTGACCCTTTCTTAATGAAAATCAATGAATAAAATCATAATAAATATTATACTACAGGACATCAATTTCACACAGCGCCATCTAGCCATCTATCATCAATAAAAATAAACATAATACAAGAGCGCGATATAAGGCTGATGATGATGTACACGCTAAATATTAAAGTCGAACATATATTCGTAATTATGATCGTCAAATATTTCACATATATGGGCATTCAAACTAATAACATTATTATTGGGTTGGTATACAAAAAACAGATTTGTGTAGGCCCTATTTTTAGAAATTGCATGCCTTTGTGAGTCACAGACGTAAAAGGTCCACATAAAATAGTAAAACCAATTTCAACTCTATACAACTGCCCATAAGGTTTCAAAAACGTATAGATTTTATATGGCAATAAATAATAATGGATCGTCTTTGGCCTTGGCGAATTAGTCACAAGCAGTAAATTGCGAATTAATGCTGTCTCGTGTAGATGCATGGCTTTAATGGTCTTGTTTAGGAAAGTAAATGAAATGTGCTATTATGAAATGAAAATGTATTTGATAACAAAATGTGAAATACAGTAATACATTCAATTATACAAGTCCTGATGATTATAAAATGATTGATGGAATGACATTGATACCCAAACTAGGACAACCTGTGAGATGGCCTTGACCAAATATCAAAAAACATGATTCATAAAAAATATCTTGTACTATTAATAAATTGATAACACGAACGAAAAAAGGGTGTTTTTGATATCACAATTTACAAATAAACATTTAAAATGTTCTCAATCTCTCAAAAAAATTTAATCCACGTCTTAGAATAGATCCAAACAAAAAGTCACCAGCAGCTCGAAATAATAAATATAAATATTACAGGACATTAATTTCACACAACGCTATCTTGTCCCAAACTAAGCATAGCTTGTAATATGGGAACTAGATTACGGATAGAATACTTAAATACTTTTTTTTTTGTAAATACATACTTATCAAACAATACAACACCCAAACACAGAACAAACATCTATATTCATCACACAAATGTTTGTCCTGGGTGGGAATCGAACCCATATCCTACAGCGCAGAAGGCAGAGCTACTACCAACTGAGCTATGAGATATGTTAGATCTTTAGCTTCTTTATCCTACAGAGGATCTTGCGTAATTTAGCAGTTCATATCTGTCATAAGTGACTCAACAAGTCCAATGCCAAGTGCTCCCATTCTATGTACTAACAGATTCACATTCACGTGACACGGCACGACATTTTAATTTTAATTGGTGTGCCAGGTCATTATACAATTACACTTCTGTTAGAGTTTTTTAGCCTACGATTAAAACTAGATTAAAAACATTCAAATCCAAAGCCATAACTCATAACATCATTAATTCACAGATTAATCCATCACGTGGCAATGCAGCCGTGTCTTGGCCACACTTCAGTCTAGTCCGGAAGCGTGCCCAAGACACTGGCTGCAAATGACCTATAGGTATTCCGACTGCCTCCTTTGTATATAGTTAGTTTCATTGTACATATTGTTTTTATGTTTATCAATTATATTAGATGATATGTTCTTATAAATAAAAAAGTAGTTACATTAAAAGTTATTTCATTCATAATATTAAAAACACTAACTATAGGTACCTAAAATGCTTGTGGTTACCAAGTGATATATACATATATAGACATAGTTCAAAGTTGAGAGTATCGTACCGACTACAACTCAATACGGAATAATGAATAAAGTACCTACTCATTGATAACAATAATGCTTAATAAATTAGTGTTAAGCTCACGACAAAACACAGCGATACCTTAATGAATATCATGGTAGTCTAGGAGTTACATGATACTAAATAATGTGGCAAGTGGAAATAACTCTGAATCAAGCTGAATAAGAAACATCATGGAAGCGTAATTTCACAGCGGACTGCATTTGAATAATTAACATAGTAATTATAGTGAAAGCAGATATTAAACAGCCATTGCATACAGAGTGGTATCAATAGGTATATCTGGATCACATACCAACAAATTTAAGCAAACAGCTGAAGCGTGTCTTTAATTTTTAGCTAAGCATTTCATTTCATCATATTCACCGAGCATTTGAACCGTAGCAAATATAAATATACAAAAAGTTCATGAAATAAAGTAATTTGGAATAGTAGTAGTAGGTATACGTTTGATGCAAGATTATTACGCATCAAACGAAGACACGTAATACTATTTAGGGCAGTATTAATACCTCTACAGATTAACCACATAAGTTTGTCATCAACACCGCAGTTGCCGTGAAATAAACTTCGATGTTTATGCCCCATTTCCCTGTAAAATACACTTGCAGCGATAACCGGAACATAATAAAATAAAGGTGGATTTAATGGCGATCTAGGGATTTTCTTACAAAGTTGCAATGGAAATGGAAAAAACGATCTGATGATCATTTTGCTCGAAAGTTTTAACCATCATTATAATATTGCGTGATTGTTCGTAATCTATATAGAGCGTTGTACTTCTTATATTATTTTATTGTACGACGGGGAAGCGCTTGGCCTTCATCTCACCTGGTAACGAGTTAAGATAAAGCCGAAGGTGTAGGCGCACTTCACCCGAAATACTCAGCTAACTGGGGACAATTATTTTTAAGAATTGTTATTATGGCGACATAATTAGGGAAGATGGTAGTAGCTAGCATAGATCAGAGGGTTGGGCTATGAAGAAGACGGATGAGAGGAAAGTGCATGCTACTGAGATGCGAATGTTAAGATGGATGTGTGGGGTGACAAGGTTAGATAAGATCAGAAATGAGTTTATAAGGGGAAGTTTGAAAGTGGCACCAGTTGTAGAAAAGTTGAGGAGTGCTAGGTTGGCATGGTATGGGCATGTAATGAGGAGGGATAATAGTCATTTGACCAAAAGGGTTATGAATTTGAGCGTGGATGGACATGCGAGCAAGGGATGGCCGAAAAAGAGATGGATGGATTGTGTGAAAGAGGACATGGGTATGAAAGGTGTAGATGCAGAGTTGACGGTTGATCGGAGTGAGTGGAAGAAGAGAACATGTTGTGACGACCCCACCTAGCGTGGGATAAGGGCAGGAGAATGATGATGGTAGTAGCTAGCCAGGTGGACTTAAAAAAATCCTACCACCAACCAAACCAAGCACAACATTGCTCCCCCTGGGGATCGAACCCGGGACCTCTAGATCTGAAATCGTTGGTTGAACCACTAGACCACAGAGGCGGTTAAAATCTTAATAAAATGGACTACTAAGGTATACGTTTAATGTTGTAAATATAGCATTTCATGTTCTTTAAAAAAGCTGAATCCACTGTTCCGATAAATGAACAACAAAACTTTTTTAGCGAACTGATACCCAGTAATACATGCATTGAATACAAATCCCACCACTTTAACAAGGAGTACTGTCCTGTTCAAACCTATTACGGAGAAACAAGTTAAAAATAGAAGCATAAAGTCCATTTCGAGAGAGCATTTTATAAAAACATGGTACCATACCAATCCATTCAAATGTCTCCCAAGCTGCATTCGTTTAATTGAAGCCCACAACATTCTTGATCTTCATAACACAGATAAAGCATACGCCTAAGAATAATGAGCAAACAAAATGGAATCGTGCTATGTAAATAATATGACAGAAGTTTAAATGACAGAACAGTTATAAGAATGTTGAGATATGACGAGTAAAGGATAAATGCGAATTTAGACCTAATTTTTAAAACTAATAAGAGCGGTAGAGTCGCCAGGTCACCCATATTCACTAGAGTATTTTTTAAGTCATCGTCAACTTTGATGCGTGAATACTGTAATATAATAAAAATATATAATAACGTACCTTACACATGTACAATGTAAAATTAAGAGAAAAATAATATACAAAAAGTTATTATTTACAGTATGTATGTGATGTTGACCTTGCTATGAAGTAGGTATGAAAAAAGGTGAAGTAAGGCTTAATCATACACACACAATACCTAAAATACTTATTTTAGGTGGAGAATACCATGTACAAGAATATTTAAACTGTAACAAATCGTAAACTGGTATAATATGACAAGCCTCTTAGCTCAGTTGGTAGTAACTCTACCTTCTGCGCTGTAGGCTGTGGGTTCGATTCCCACCCAGGACAAACATTTGTGTGATTAATGTGTTTTGTTCTGTGTTTGGGTGTTATATCATATACGAGTAGTACTTAATGTATTCACAACAAGTATTTAAGTATTCTATCCGTAATCTAGTTCTGATATTACAAGCTATGCTTAGTTTGGGGCTGGATGGCGATGTGTAAAATTCATGTCCTGTAATATTAAAAAAAATATTTAATATAGATGTAATTTTTAAATTTTGAGTAATAAAAGAAAACTAATAATAATAAAAAAAAAGTGAAAATATCATAAGAAAATGGAAAAAAGTGAAAATGGAATGAATGTAAGGAACATGAAACGAGTTCAATAAAATTTGAACCTCTTCGTCTACTCTGTCAGTCTATAGTAAATATTGAACATAATAATGTAATTATTTCAAAATTATAATAATCGAAATTATTACATAGTTTCATGGCATTAATAAAGTAGCTGCATGGATGTCACTGGTTCATGGCAAGAGGAAAATAATGGAAATATTCGATAATTTTGCAGGTGTCATTTTAAATACATTACACACGCGTCATGTTATTATTTACACTTTTAAAACGCCCATTACGAACAAAAAGTGACAGCTCAGCTCCAAAAATGAAAATGTGCGACCATAATCAGCGTGCAACTTTTTCATACCACCTGTAATGAATGTCCGCGCCATTTTCATCAGTACGTATAGTGTAATCAGAGGATAAAATAGCATGGATGTTCGTCGTTATATTACACAATTATCGGATGCTTACGTCAGATTTAGTTACACTTGAGTAGAGACCACGTGCTATACGAAGCTTAAAGTTTTTATTATGTGTTTTGTGTACGTAAGATTCATTGATATTTGCGTACATTGCTTTGTAGATTTGTAAGCGATTTGGATGAAATAAATATGTTCCGTTTACAATTTAATTTTACACAAAATCTGTAATTATAATATATGAAATAAAAATCTAACAGTAATTAAGTTACAGGTACAATATTAACAAAATGGCGCCTCTACAAATGGCTTTTTTTTATTGTACGACGGGGAAGCGCTTGGCCTTCATCTCATCTGGTAACAAGATGAGATAAGGCCGAAAGTGGAGGCGCACTTCACCCGAAATCCTCAACAAACTGAGGAACTGGCTATCTTAACCTCTGAATGCCGGAACACATTTTTTCTTAAGAATTGTTATAATGGCGACAGAATTAGGTAAGATGGTGGTAGCTAGCCAGACGGACTTAAACAAAATCCTACCACCAACCAAACCAAGCACAATATTGTACTCCCCCTGGGATCGAACCCGAGACCTCTGGATCTGAAATCGGTGGGTTGAACCCACTAGATCACAGAGGCGATTAAAAGTGGCAATGAATCCCACGTAGCCAATATACATGATCACATTCACACTTAGTTTGTATGAATAGCATGGTGCAAATGTATGGTAATATTATGTGCAGTATGTTAATATATTGATTGTTTGTTTTGATGTTTAACCGTTGTAGCCGTGGTTGTATTTAGCACTATTAGATGATTTAAGTACCATAATTGTTTAAAGTAGATATTTAAATGTTACTCACCTAACCAAGTCCCTCATTAGGATCACAAGTCTAAAGTGTGCGTTATTTGCCAGGTTTATTAAAATTTGTATAACATATTAATTCATCAGTGCAATGAGAGAAGGCCTAATATAATTCCTTAGGAAACGCTTAGGAAATTCCTAAATGGGATAACCGAATAATATTTTAATATCAAAGTATATATTTTTTACTATATTATACTGTTTTATTATTACAATATTATTAAAATAATGTTAAATATTACAATAATTACAATATCAAGATCGAATAGAACATTGCGTAATATGTTCTGGAGCAATAGCATTAGTCAGCTTAAAACGGATCAGACTTTATGACCCAACTTTCTCAAAAGTGCAAATTAGTGCTAGTTTAACGACCTCGATGCAAATGAACTACAGTGGTAGAACATTGTAATCATCCAGTTGACAAACAGAGCTGAACGAGAGCGGAAGTTGGGGGGAGTTTACTACGGTTGTGCTGTTTGATGCTAATTTGTTGGCAATCCGAAAGTAAACTGAAGCAAAAGTATATTCGTCTACAGATCCAAAAAAACGAGAGATGTTTGTGTCATTCATTACATAGCACAAGCATTATAACAGTACCAAAAAAGCACTTAAGTTTTAACCGCCTCTGTGGTCTAGTGGTTTAGGTCCCGGGTTCGATCACCAGGGAGAGTACAATATTGTGCTTGGTTTGGTTGGTGGTAGGACTTTGTTTAAATCTGGCTAGCTACCACCATCTTACCTAATTCTGTCGCCATAACAACAATTCAAAAAATTGATGTATTCCTGCATTTGAAGGTGCGATAGGCAGTTCCTCCGTTAGTTGAGAGCTCCGAGTGAAGTGCGCCTCCACTTTCGACCTTAACTCAACTTGTAACCAGGTGAGATGAAGACCAAGCGCTTCCCCATCGTACAATAAAAAACGAAGCTTTTTGTAGTATTTATAATCCGAGGTCTTATTCATTAGAATTCAGTGCAACAACAAGATCTAAAATCAACAGATAATGCATTTTTTTAGTATTTTGTTTCTTGCACATATACATCTACTGAGATCAGCTTTGATCAAAAACGTTATGCCATTAGATGTTGTACGTACGTATACACATCACAGCCCCTTATTTTCCAATGTTGGACAGAGCCGCCTAAAAAACTGGAGGGTTTTGCCATAATAATGGCCACGTTTAGCAGGAGGATTTGTGTTCGCAGAAACGGTGTTGGATAAAACATAGAAGGAAACTGTCCGTCTTCTGGTAAGATCCCTGAGTCGGATTTGACGATATACATTAATGTTATATACTTCTTTTGTATGATGCATGCATAGCACTCATGCTCCTTTTATCATGGCCTACAAATAGATACATGACTTCACTTGGTTATATTTCCTCGATAATCTTATATTTTAAATAGCTGAAGATTTAAGTCAAGGCCTTACGGACTTTTTTAATAGTCCCCGAGTATACATTAATTAAATTCATTTGTTTATTTTTTCAGTTTTACCAAAATATATAAGCGCTAATGCGTAGTCTCAGACAAACGTCTAAATACAAAATAGTGCTTACATAATACGAGTACATCATAGGAAAAATAACCAATATTACGAAACTTGAAACATCAGAACGTTAAGCCAAGGTAGCGGACGCGGTTCAGGAAATGACATAAATTCAAATTAGTATGATGCGTTGAAAAATATTTTAGATTGCAGAAAAAACTATTATTGGAGACGTAGCTGGTTGAAATGATATGCATTATGTTATGTACCTATGTCATTATAGCCCAAGACCGGAAAAGAACAGAACGACATATATTTGCGCCTTTTGTGATCCTCGGCCGAATCAGCCGCCGCACCAGCCCTAGCTGATGTCCCAGGAAGATGAGATGGCGCGGATGAGAGGCCTGGGGTGTCGACGCAGGTAGCGTCCCACACCAAAGGCCTACCCATTTCCCATGGGACAAGAGTAATGGAAAACATATATTTACGGCGTCCTATGTTATGTTCAAGTGAAACTGCACTTTTAGACCGTTTTTTTTACTCGTTTTTTCTTCAGTATGCCCATAATGTTCCTGTCTATTACAGATATTTCCTTCGGCTTACTTTAATATTAACTTGGTTTGATATTGTATGAAAATTACACTGGTTCTATCTGTATAGATAATAGCTAACTGCGGACGTTACTTAGCTACACTTATCCTTATAGCATGAGCAAGTTACATAACATAACACCGTAAAATAAAATTCCCACCTAGCATTACTTTTATTTACTTATTAAATTAATTCATTGGTTCTATCGATGCTATCATAAATTTAATAAGTGGATTTAAATCAAGAACAGACGGATATAATTAATTAACATGTTACCTAAGCAATCTCGCTAGTAGGCACTCTAATTTGTAAGACTTAGTGGATATATGACGAGTATCGAGTGGCGAGTATTGCTATCAAAGAAATGAGAAAAATCATTGTAGTACATGTAATAAAATACATACCACACGTTTATTTTCTACTTTTTGATATGTTTTTTTAGAATACCCTATATTTAAATCTTATTCGCGCCATTATCATATAAAGAATCCTTCAATTGCTCTCTTTAGATTTGTATTTTTAATTGTACACTAAATAAAAAAAAATACCACAAAAATTACACTAAATTTGGTAGGCCTTTTTAACAACTTTGTTCCCGCTATGACACAGTTTATCGAACCCAAAGGCTCGAGACCACGTTCGCATAAAGCCACAGAGTAGAAGACAGTTAAGAAACTTCGTGCTTTTAATCGGATGAGAGATCATCAACCTCCAGAAAAAGCCAGGAATGAAAACACTTACTACCTGAATAGACCTCATCAATCATAGTTGTAAAGCGTTTTTATTCAGCTTTTTTATTCCAGTGTCGAACTCAGATCATTACAAATGTAGAAATTAAGGAGTAAATACGCATGAGACTGCTTTTTTCGTTTCCAAACACTTCGTGGATTCAATCGTATTAAATTCATCACTACATACAGGATACATGTAAATAATAACAACAATATTTTGTTAATTTTGTGCTCAGATTTTCCAGATCTCTCAATGACCGTATGATATGATGGATAATAACCAAATCATGCAAGTATGTTGAGTTAGGGAAAATCTAAACTTTGAATATCTAAAATTAGATAGGCACATGTAGCTTGTTACACGTTATTAAATGCACAATACGTTTTGATGTTACAATCTTCCAAAAACCACATGACGAGTTAGGTACACGTCATATGGTTTTTGGCAAATTGTAACAGCTGAGGCTACTATTTCACATCTGTATGTTATTGGTATGGGTAATTCAAGGTTGAAATGAATTCAGAAATCCATCAAGTCGTTCACAATAGTATTCGATTTATATTTGATTTGATTTTATTGCTGAAACCATGGTGATGAAAATTCTGTTTAATTCAAAATATACGTACCTACCTATTAATTATTAATGTTATTGAAATTTAAATGATTTCTGTGCTATAGCTTGATTGGAAATTAAACGGAACTAAGTAAACTAAGTAAATACAGCAACAGAAGATACTATAATTTCAAGTCTAGAGACTAATTATTTGTTCATGTCAATCATTTGTATGCATTAAGCGTTTGTTGTTTGTTTCAAAGTAAAACATAAATTTTGAAATTGTCAATTGTTTTTTCAATATTTAGAAGCTTTAAGGTAACACAGAGCAACATTATCAAAGTTACACAATCCTACAAAATATAAACCCTAAATATTCACAATGACGAATACCAGCAATATCCAGGGATGAATACATCCCTGGATATTGCATTAACACTTTCACTAACAGAATATGTATGACTTCATCATCATTTATCAAAAGCTTTGTCAAACCGTAGCAAAGAGGCTTTCAGAAAACCAAGGACATTAAAAGTGTTGCGCAATTTAAGTACTTTTTGTACCGGATGAAAGCGATAATATTTATCTTTATTGCAAATCTTTATGTCTAGACTTTAGGCGTAGGTAATCAATTTGAAGAGATCTTGGACTCACAATTATGTCATATTTGATTGCAAATAACTGTCGGAGAGCATCAAGAATAAATAACTTTTTGAAATTACGCCATTTTAAAATATTATCAAATGACAAAACGTTGATTACCATCTTCCAACCTTTAATAGAATCAGCTGACGCCATCTGTATTTCCATCGTCTAACTTGCACTTTTACGTGCTTACTTGACTTAGGTAATGCATACGAGACAAGAATTTAAGTACTTTTGGAAAAGCTCGTTCAAAAAGCCATCACTGTTACTCACGCAAGTATTACAAGTTTACCTATCACATAACAGGCCCCAAACAACGACCCTTTAAGCTGATAGTTGAATTATATTATAATGCCAACCACAACATATTTTTTACACCGTTCAAATAATATATATCTGTCAAGATTTAAAATAAATAATACAACACCATAAAGCTTAAGTTACAATGCTACTTTGGTGGCAGTTCATGTTCTAGTCAATGAACCAGTCACAACCAAAATAAACCAAAGCATTTTCTAACAGTTTGCAACTACGCCTTTGTATTGAATCATCAATCAGATCGTTTCTGCTAGAATATACACGGACATAAAAATGGACGTCGTGACTCATAAGGATGAAAATCTGTGTTGACTTCTGAGTACCTATTCATGGAATATATATTAAAAATTATAGTGATTATTTTATTAGACTAGTAATAGAGTAGCTGTAGATAAATATGCGATAGTAAATTAAACGCCAATGATTTTTTTACCTAAACAATACATAACGCAATTTTACAACTAGGCACTTAAAAAAATAAAGGTCGACCTACGTTTGACCACAATCTCGCCTGACGGACTATGATGTGTCCTACGATGTAGCACGCCGCTCTAGAAGACACCTATTCACTATCGCCTTGAAGAAGCGCAAGTTATTATTTTTTAGAAAAAAACAGATACAGGCAACTTATTTGACTCCAACCGTTCGTATGATGAAAGTGGAACTATGGCGTTTAGTAATTAATCAACATGTATATAACTATTTTTTGAAAATCTATTTTACATTGCTGGGCAAAGGTCTCCTTCAATTAATTCCACATATCGCGGTTTTTACAAACATCCTCCATCCCTTGTCGAAGTGATCGATACCATCCTGCCTTTTAGGTATATGTGTCTTAAATACTCAAAATAATATTAACATATTTTCGTTTTATGTCCATTCTTATCGGAAACGGGAAGTCAAGCAAAATGACGCAACGTTTTGCGGCTTTTGGCAGACACATGTTGGAGTCTATACATATTCCTTAAACAAGAATGTGAATTTGAGATGATTCACCAGGAACTAGGGACAAGACATCTATGTTTGCGGGTAGTTTGGTATTTCCTAGCCAACTAAAATAGATGTTACTACTAATGACAAAAAATACCTGTAATTTTCTTCATTTCCTCAGACAGTCTCAGACAGTAAATTCTCTGGAAGTAGTATTTTAAAACCATTTCATGTTTTTGGAATTTTTCTTTTGTCTGTATTTTTGGGGTGATAGGTGTACGCGGTCTAACTCCTAGTGGTCTTTGGTTTTGTTAGCAGCTACGGCTAAATGATCACAACGCTGGTGGTAGACTGACTATCTATTCTTTCTTTTAAAATCTTTCTTTTTCTGGGAAATCTCACTCCATCGTAAACCTAATCCTAGCTCTGACCTAGAGAAGGACCTGGACCTAGACAAGACAAGAGATTAAGAGCTTACCCATCAGTTATAAAAAAAATACTATATCATGTGTTAGAATAAATGCCAGACTGTTGACTGACAATCCTAACTGTTAAGACGGTATGCTACAACAGGCTTAATAGTTAGATAATAGGAAAAAGGCTTTTGTACTGCGGCGGCAAAACTACTTACCGAATACATTACACCACTACTACCGCATAATGCTTGTTGACGATGAATGCATACCTGAAACAAAACGATAAACATAAATAGGTGTGACAACGCTGTCATTTTGTAATTGGTCGTAATCAAAACAAAAGAAAGACGAGACCAAAACCTTGAAATCGTTGAACCAACAGCGACAGATCGAGGAACAATCCAAACAATGGATTTAGTCATACAATGTGTGAGTGAGACAAATGAGTCAGAAATTGTTGCGGTGGCGAGAGCGTGGCGAATGAAAAATAAACGACACTCGTAAAACATTATCGCATATCGTAATGTGAAACGATTTTCATGTATTTATAGAGAACTGCAATAATATCATATTAACATCCGTATACCGCAACGCGCAACATAATCTCAAATCAACAAATTTCCGTATCAAACAATTCTATAATTTTCATTTTTTAAGCACGCCTTGTGACAAGACTCAATTTAGGCAGAAAACCGCTAATATTCTCTACTAAAAATCACTAGATTTAGAGCAAAATCTATTGACACTAATAAATACCTACCGATCATTGTGTATGTGAGTATTCGTAATAGTATAGTTGCACACCACTGTAAATATGTATGTGAGTACGTATTAGCAGAATAACTTGAAGCCAGTTAAGCGTATAAAAAGAACGCGTTACTGGGCATAATATCCACGAGTTTTCTAATGAATTCTGACGAGTTGATAACAATCCAATGAACTAAAAACGGTAATAATATGGCGTTTGTAAGGTAAGACTTGATTGGAGTAGGGCAGAATAATAGTAAAAATCCTCACTTACATAATTAGATCTGTAGAAGGTAGGTACACCGCCCCCACATTTTGTTCGTGTATCCCATATATCCCATACAAAATGTACTAAAATTACCATAATCCCACAGCACACGCCACTCCAGCTTCCGATACAGTACAAACAGTTACGAAACCTTAGATTATATCTCTTGAGTTTCGAGATGTTTTGACGACGGAACCAGCGGGTAACAATCGTCAGTCATTACGAGAGTCTTATCGATGAGCTTAGTCAAACTGGTTTCCCTTACAAAACTGATTGTGGATCAATGTTGCGAGTTGTGACTAGTTTTCTTACGGCCTTTTACCACATGTACTCTGTCATGCGGATAAATGCTGTAACTTTGAGGTTACAACATCTCGTTTCAGTTGCAGCATTTTATAATCGTTTAAACGTTTGTCGAACGTTGTCAGCTACATGCACCTGAGACTTCACTAGTAGTGATCAGACGTCATCCTCGAAGGCGAAAAAGTCTGTTTTTTTTACGTACAATTGGCTTGTTGCTTTCTCTACCTTTTATGACATGGATTGATGTTATTTACAAACTGAAAGGCATAATAAACGAAGAATGTTTCTTGTTGTCAAAATTATCAAGGAACATTAGAAAGTACTTCCTACTGAAAGTGTCTCCAACATTTTAGTGATATTAAGGCTTACGCAACACAAAAGCGTAAATTGCGTGCACAGTCGGAAACAGCTGTCTTGTCCCGTTCCTGAAAAGATAAAGCTTAAAAACTTGATGGCAAAAAGCAAGTTCCGTAATGTTCATTGAGGTATAACCATACTTGCATCATTTTTTGAGAAACAAAAACCGGTCGTGACTGTACTGCGGAAGAATGGAACGGATGTGAAGGAAGCTTAAATTTTGGAAGTAGTGGAGGCAAGGAAGTGCTTAAACTTTTGTAAGGTTTCTTTTGTGGAACCGCAATTGTTTTTTACCAACATCCCACTGTTGGACGTTATGAATATCACTATGAAGATCTACGTGTTTTAGATTCTCATAAAACAAAAGAACATATCATTAGTGTCACCTGTCCTTATCCCACGTTAGATGGGATCGCCACAACATGTTATCCTTTTCCATTTCTATTAATTGTCAACTTCACATACAAGCTTCTCATACTCATGTTCTCTGACACACAATAATTATTTAATATCTTCTTCAGCATTCCTCTTCATTACATGCCCATCTATGCTAACCGAGTACTCCTCGTCTTTTCTACAAGCGCGCCGCTCCCCAAGACAAAAATACACAATGCCGTTATATTTTCATTCGTTTTTGAGGTCGAAGAATTTGGAATTATCTAGGTATAGCAAAGTCAACCGTAGTGTTTGCCCAACGGTAAAACAGTAGCATCATCAAAGAGCCCAAGCCCAAACAGTTTACGATAATATTAGACGAATAAACACAATCTCGTGACAAGCAAACAAAACTCATTCATATCACTGTTGACAAAACAATTTCCAAATATTGACGTTACGTGTAAAATCGATTTGGAGTTAAATCAATGGTATTACGAAGCGGTAGCCGATCGTGAGTCACGTTGCGCCCGCGCCGGTTATGTGTTCATGTTAATTGTTAACTGTTCTGAATGTTCTGATTCTCTTAGTAATTTTCGGAGAAATTCTTCGATATTGTTGATATTGATACTAAGTGTGTAAGACCATATTCACATCAACAGCCTATTAGTGTCCACTGCTGGATAGAGCCTCCTACAAAGCTTGAGGGTTTTGCCATAATAACTTTTTACATCACGATTGTTGATAGCAGTAAAGGTGTAGATAATAAATACACAAAAGGAAGCTTCTTCTTCTGGTAAGATCCCTTAGTCAACATTTACGACATCCAAGGGATGAGTTGAAGAGGTTGAATCTTATGCCTCGACCGCTATGGCAGGTAAGACCATATTCTCGAGGAGCGACCTTCTTGAGAATTCAAGCCAAAATTTTATGGAAAGTTGAAAGATCCTTAAGACTTTTAGGTTCTAGAACTTTAGTTGTTAATTGTATAGCTGGACTTCACTAAAAATTCCGAAAAAATCAAGCATTTATCTAGTTCGCCTCAGCGTTCATTGTCATTCAGTTATATCACTTGTCATTGAGTCGCACAACGATTCCATATAATATCGATGGTTTTTCATATTGAAAGCTTTTAGTTTTAGTGATCGAAATTGAATTGAAAACTTGACAATGAATTCAAATTGGTAACGATAATAGCTTCCAAATATTGGACCCAATCCAACTATCACTGCTATAAAACATTATCGAATTCGATTAATTTTCGATGCCTAGCTGCGGATGTTAACCGACCTATCTGTTTAATGAGCGTGTTTTGATAAGACCGAGGTAAAGGTTAGCAGATAGGTAGCTGCTAACTCCCTGTGGGTTCATTCATTAGTAGATTTATCTCTTAAAGTGTTAGTAAAAGATGAAAGCGCAAAAAGAGAGAATAGGTGTCTCTTAGAACATCGTGCTACATCATTGGCCACATCGTCACTGAGATTGTGGTTAAGCGATGGTCAATGGGAAAGCACAAGGCCTAGCCTTCATCTCAATTTCAAATTTCGGAATTTTTCAAAATTTTATTAAGGCCAAAGGTGGAAGCGAACTTCACCACACCACCATTTCTCAACAGTCTGAGGAACTGGTTATGTTACCTCTAAATGCGCCGAAACACGGAACACAGCTTAGAGTCGTTGTTATGGCGACAGATTTAGGTAACATGATGGTAGCTAGCCAGGCGTACTTAAAACCCACCACGAACCAAAATAAAACAAAATCGATTTGATTTAGTGTAGAAACAGTCCATAGGTAAATTTATTATGAAGGTGTCAGTCAAGTCTCAGCTCAGGTTTAAGAATCAGTAATTATTTTTCCAAACACCATAGTGGATTAGTCAGAAGTCTTTACTTATGTCAGAAGTTTCAGAGCACGCGACATGATAATGTCATAAACAGATTATAAAAATGAATGAATGAATTACAATACTTTACTGTACACAATAATAGTAAAGCACCATTGATAATTGAAGAAGTAAAGTAAAAGTAGAATGGCCGGTTTTATGGCTTGAAAATTAATCTAACTATGAAAGGAAGCAGTCAGACTGTTACAAACGGCCTGTACGTAGCTCAACTGCTCCAGACGGAAGGGTGCCCAAAACACTTATTAATTACAGATACCAAAGATTAAAAACAAATTGAATTACTATATTTGAATTCCTTTTGACATTGCTCTATTCAATAAATAAACAGTAGGTAAGTGAGGCAGTAAGTCCTTTTACCAGTTTCAAATGTACATAACGTACTGTAGGTTAGATAACTATTGGTAAATAAATGTATCTTTTAAGATATCTGTTAACTTAGTAGTTGTAGCAGGCACTTGAGTTATGTTACTTTCGTAAATGTTTGTTTGCGCGTTTTCTTTCAATATTTCTGTTACCATTCGTGAGGACTAATTGGCCTCTCTGATAATCTAGATTACTTAGATTTATTAATTTGATTAATTAATTAGTTATTAAGTTTTATAAAGCTGTTGGGATTCCTAATAAATAAATAAATAACACAGTCAGTTCATTTGAAATATCGTACAGTTCGCTAGCGAGACTTTCGATAGCGGGTACGAATTGTGTTCGTACTAGCCCCTGACCTAGAGGCCCACTCCGAGATCTACTGGATAGACGAGCTATTGTGATGTCAGATGCGACCATGGTTCCCGGTCCCGGTCATTAATTATAAACATAAGGTTTGCAGTACACTGGATTTTATGCTCCGTGAATGGTAGCTCATAACTTGGTGCGAATTGGGCAGTATAATTCTATTTATTTTGTTTAAAGGCCACTGCAGAACATATACCACTAAAGTTGGCAGACTGGTTGATGATCATTTCAAATCAGTATTGAAATGAAACAATAAGAAAGATGCCATCTGTTCCTTGGCGGTGCGCATTGAAAATGAGGAAGAAACCCGCTCAGTGGTAAGTATAGCCACCATAAACTGGTGGCGCATCACCGTGCGTCTGGTGTCCGCGAAAATAATGGGGATAGTGGAATCTTTGATTGTGTAGTTCCGCTGGACACTCTTCGAAGTGTATCCGATATAAACTGATAAGCATGCGACCATACGACGATGATCGAGGCATTGAAGCCTTGCCTTGACGATCTCGTTATCGCAAATCGTATATTGTAAGTATGACTTATTATATCCATTGCACGACAAGAATGGGCCCATATTCTATTACCGGGACCACCCTAGCCCTAATGTAATTTATGTTTCATGAAACTAAAAAATATTATAGTTAAACAAATATAGTTCAACCTAATTATGCAAGATCCTACAAACTTGAGTAATATTCCCAACTAGGTGTTGCCTAACTTAGCCTCTTTGTCATCTTTGAACAATCTTAGGTTTAAATTTAGTCACTATGGCGGCCTTTCCCAAATAGGGATTTCAAAACACGCGTTCAGTAGACCTCTGACTTTGCATGCGCACGCGCCGATGCTGCACGATTTTAGGTCAAGGCACTTGCTAGTTGCCATCCCTGTCTAAGCAAAATACTTGCTACAAATTGCAGAATATGGGTTTAATGGAGTAAACGAAGGGTTTGACCTTACTTTTGACTTGACGGTTTGACTTTGACAAAGTCAGAAAAAGGCTCTTGTTTTTTTCTGTTATGTAGGTATTGTAAATTAGATCATGTAAATATTTTACATACATGTACTTGTATTAACTACATACTCTAAAATAGTTTGATCGGAGCTATGAGCACGCACATTTATCCCAAAACATCACAACGATTGCAATAAGATAATTTACCAGTATCACGCCTAGCAAGTGTAATTGCACACTCTTACCGCCTCTGTGGTCTAGTGTTTCAACCCACCGATTTCAGATCCAGAGGTCCCGTGTTCGATCCCCAGAGGGAGCAATATTGTGCTTGGTTTGGTTGGTGGTAGCATTTTGTTTAAGTCCATCTGACTAACTACCACCATCTTACCTAATTCTGTCGCCATAATAACAATTCTTAAAAAAATGTTTTGTTCCGGCATTTAAAGGTAATATAGCCAGTTCCTCAGATTATTGAGGATTCCGGGTGATGTGCGCCTCCACCTTCGGAGGTGAGATGTAGGCCAAGCGCTTCCCCGTCGTACAATTAAAAAAAATTTTTTTTCTAAGGCGTTGGTGATCCTTTATGTAATAAAGTAAAATAAAATTTAATCCCTCAGTCGCTTCTTACGATATTCACGGATCGATATGCAGGATTGTAAGATATTTATTGATATAGAGAAGCATATTCACACTAACTATTCATTTTTGAACACTAGTCCGTCGTACAATAAAAAAAATAACACTATTCGCAGATAGTTCGATTTCTCCAAATCTTGAGGGTTTTGCTATAGGTATTCACTCTATGCTGCGCTAGGCAGATGGTTATTAAATGTAATGGTTGGCCCCATTCACAGGTTGCAATAAACGCAACCACAAACACAACCAACAAAGTTAATTTAATTTAGATTCACTTCCAATACATTGTAAATGAAAATAAATTAAAGATATTTACACACTTAGTAACAGAACTGCTATTGCTTGACCTTGACCATCCTCTCATCTTGAGATACAGTGCAGGCTCAGTGTGGTTTCTGTCTCGTGTCAAAATATACTTAAGAACAGATTATGCATTAAACCTTGTAGGTGATTCTACTAGAAGGCACTATACTATACATACTAGAAGCGTAGAAAGATTAAGATATGTAGGTGAATGTTTTATGTCACTGCTGTTGACTGGACAGTGTATATGTCTTCCCGTATTCAGTAGGTATTGATATCTTCCACAGGGAGATTAATAGGATACCTACTCTTTTTTAAGGGCTAAAACAACTTAAGCTTAAATTCCTTAGTATCAGAACCAATGAGAGAATAATGTTATACCTACTGTTATAGGCGAATGGGTTTGGATCAAACTAGATACAAGGAGATTCATATTTTCGAAGATATTTTATTTATTCTAGAATACAAAACTAAATGATAATCGAAATTACTTACAACCGTCTTCTTCTGATTTAAGTTGTACTGACTACATTTTTACGAGCAAAGTTCGGGAAACGATATTAAAGTATAAACATTGAATTACAAAAAGATTATTGTTATAAGCTACATGTAAACTATAGCTATGTACTGGCTTGTTTAAAGCAATAATTTTCAAAAATCCATCGCGTCAACATAACCCAGATTAACCATACCTTAAATGAAGAAGAGCAAGCGAACAAGTCGACCTATGAATGAATAAATAATTATGTACATACAGAAATTCTACTTACATTACGTACATTCATCCTTGAGAGAATGAATCACAGAACATTACTGTAAATTGCTTCAAGCGCTTACCATAATTTCAGCAATTCCAAATACGTTTAGCTATGCGCCCGCTAATCACGAAACTGCAAGTCCATTCAAAGCAAGCGAAATGTTTACTGCATATCTATAGAACGGTTAAACGAAGGTTGTAATACAAATGTCCGAGATAATAAATACGATGGAAATATTTTACTAAAATTCTGTCAAGCAGGTATCAGTATTCTGATAAAATATGTTCAATGCATTTTTAACCACGAGTTTTACTCGTATACGATAGTTGATGAAAGCTTCAACTTTGTTTCGGTTCTCCCAGGGGACCAAAATAAAGTGAAATATACAATGGAGTTGGTTGCAATGACTTCGGACTTTTCGTTGAAAATTTCATGTGAACTGAGCTGTGAGGTTTGTTTTTATTATTGACACTAGATACTGTATCAAAAGCGTCCTGCACAATAATGTAATGTAAATACGTCTGAATGAGATGGATTCAAATCGTGGGAATAGTAATAAGTGAAAATCATGAGAACTGTCGTCGTGATGCCGTTGCCGGTAAATTGCTGAAGCAGCTGATAGAAGCGTGACGTCAACTCAGCACTGTACAAAGAAACGTGATGAGATCTAGTGTAAACAATCGTATCCCTGATAATGTGAAATACGTTTCGGTAAACAACGCGTTCGAATATAAACATAACACTGACATATAAGCTATTAGTGTTGTTTTAAAACCAAAAGGCGAAATATGAAATTGAATTTAGACGTTGCATTATTGCAATATATTAATCACACGTTATAAGAATACAACGGTAAGCAAGTCGTCAAAATGATTATTAAGCTGCATGGTATGAATGCATACGCCGTAATGCTGTTGAAGTTAAAAGGGGAGCTCGTGGGAAGCAAGTCACAGGTGATGTACCGACATGTGCAGTCACGGATCTTGGGCAAGGTGACCATGGTGAGGAAACATTCCGATGGCAGACGAAGGGTGTGCTTTGAAGTGTGTCGCCCTACAGGGCTTTACCGAAGCAGTAGTTTGGCAAGTTGATACAGGCGATACTTTGAATTCTGTTACATTAAATTATTTGAATTATAACGTGTGCAGTCCGGCACCAAGCAGCTTGCTGTGTTCCGTCGGTGCGCGGAAGAGGTCTAGGTATAGGTAGAGGTATAGGCAGTTTCTGGGAAAGCTTGTTCCATAGTAGACCTCAGAATCGCTCAGGTAATGCCCAGGCTGGTCACGAGCTTATCCATTAGTAAAAAGTATAAGAACTTATAACATCAACATAATAGTATAAGTACGTGAATAAAACTCGTGTTTTAAAATTCATTTATTCAATAAAAAGTACAATTAAACTAACAATGTACAAAGGAATCAGTCAGATTACCTAAGGACCGTTACAAACAGCCTATAGGTAACTCAACTGTTCCAGACCAGTATCAGACGGAAGCGTGCCCAAGACACTGTCTGCATTGCCACGCTGAATAGCTATGCTAATTCTTTGGCCTAAATAAGAGCCAGCCCTTGTGTCACGTGTCGCCTCAATTTAAAACCCCGAAAGATTTTTGAAAACCCGGAGGGCACCGGCTCCCCCGGTCCCAAGGTCTCCACCCCAAAAGGCTCAAATAGGTAAGCTAAATGTTTTAAAATGTAAAGTATAAGAATGGTTTAAAAAAACATATTTTTTTTTGAAACCACCACCGTTTTACCATTGGAGGTACGATATTTTTACATTTAGAGTAACCTGAACACAAAGTAGACGCCGTACACCATTGAGGAGTTCATCTGGCTAATGTTGTGGGTATCCTGCATGATCCTGGAGATGCTTGCATAGGTCAAGGTTATCATACTTTTGTTATATCATTGACATGGATTTCACATATCGAATCGACTAGATCCTTGAAAATTGTCTCTTCATCAACTAGAAAAGAGGTGATGATCTTCAAACGGCGGAGATTTTATTTAAACAGATCAAAACACTGTCGATTAAAAAAGGTGTCTTAATCTCTTCAAATGGAATAAAAAATTCAAAATCGGTTAATCCGTCCAGAAGCTATGATAATAACAAAAAATAATAGATAAAGACAAATATTACAGGACAATAATTCCACATAACGCCACCTAGATACCTAAGGCAGACATAGATACACAGATACACACTACAAACTTATAACACCCTTCGTTTTCGTCGGGGGTTGATGAACATAACCCGAATCTCCAGTTCAGCAACTAAACTAGAAACACATATTTCTATTCAAATGAAAAATTCTTCTACGTTCTTTCTTCTATTCAGCTTCTAGCAGACATGTTAGATGAACCATTCATGAAAAGCACCATCTCGACACAGCATGAATAGGTTTTGCATAAAATATGAGAATGTAAATGAAAAGAGCTGGTATAAAGCTGCAGCATAATGATCTGCAGACTTCAAACAACGCCTGACGATGCATAATGCATTGTCTTTCGAGTGCCCTGTCGCGTCCTTCAGACAGTAACCGGCTGTGGCCTAGTGGTTTGCCCACCGGAGTCAGATCCAAAGGTCCCAGGTTCGATCCCCAGGGGAAAACAATATTGTGCTTGGTTTGGTTGGTGGTAGGACTTTGTTTAAATTCGCCTGGCTACCTACCACCATCTTACCTAAGTCTGTCGCCATAACCTTGAAACCAATTGAGATGGAGGCAAAGCGCTTTCCCACTGTACAATAAAAAAAACGAGTTCTTGAAGCCAGCATAGTTATAAATCAGTGCTTGCAATTGTTTATATCAGAAATATATCTATCATTCGTCATAAACTTATCTAAAAATAAACACGGTGCAGGGGTCATGATCCTCATTTTGCTCTCAACCTGAGGGTGGCAAATCGGCAAAAAATCGATGCACCCATGTGTCAAGCTTAGCTGCGCGTATCAAAAAGTGCAGTAGCTATAGATTTTTATCTGTGTGACAAATGGGATAAAATGATTGTTTTAATTTATTTTCTAAAACACAAATATACACATTGTGCTTACAGTCAGTTATAGTTGTGAAGGGCTTCAAATGTTACTTCCATGAACTATGAATAGACAATTTAAAATATAGTTTCAGTTGTATTGACGGGATGCACAATGTTGACATTTCCATGCCAGCATTTAATCCGATGACATAACCTACTCTTCTTACTCACAATAATAGGCAATTGTTTTAGATCTAGAAATTAAGTAGGTGTTTCTAAAGTGGCCAATTAACATTTCTGGATATTGACAGTAGGTCAATGTCTAGAACACGAAAAAGCAATAATTTTTCTAACAAAGTAAATGCCAAATCAGTCATAAAACGTCCCATGAGAATGATTTAAGATAAAATGCGGACACCAAACTTCCAGAGGGTTAGCTGAGCCCTCGCAAAAAGTAGACAAAGGCCGCATGCGCAGTGCATTGTGCGAATTCGGCAGACATTTTTTTTAATTTGTATTCAACAAAAGATTGCACAAAACACTCGGTCAGCGGGCGGGACACGCTTCACGGCTGACAACAATGACGTGATGAAATTAATCATAGCTTTCAAAGAGTTGAACTGATGTACTTTGCGTCATATTTTCTATTTAGTGGGTTGTGCTATTTCCCAAGCGTTATACAATTGATGAAATCTGCTTTGGTGATAGAATCTTGTTGCATTACCATTTGCCATCATGTTGTGAATACTTTTTAGGGCTCTGTACGTAAGAGGTGCCAGTAGGACAGTAAGGCTTAAGAACCTTCTCTGTCTGTCCGTCCGTCTGTCTATCAGTGGGCTGTCTTATAAACCGTGAACTACTAATAAAATATCCAGAAAACGTTATATTTTGTCTACAAATGTGTCTTCATCGTATTGAAAATTGGGCGGTTTCTTTTAACTTTAAAACTTGCATCTTTATAAAATAACAACTTCCAACAGCAAAAAAAAAACAACTGAGATAAGCCTCATCAAATTATAAAAAAACCCAGCTTTGCAGAATAATAAACCAAAAACCATTTCAGCTTAATGAACACATCAACTCGGCAAGGCATCGGATGCACGCTCTATATAAGCCATTATATAGCTATATATAATATAGCTTACACGTGACCGCCACGCGTGCCTCAGAGGGTAGGCCCTCCCTTTGCAAGGGCTGTTCAAGCATGCAGAATGCACACCCCACTGGATTCAACAGAAATGCAATTCCGACGAGTGAGGGAGACGAGGAACGCTCTCTGATCTTATTTGATGAAAGAAATAGTCGTATTTGAAGTAATTCTTGGAAGTAAAAAGCACCTTGTGATAATTGTTTCTTTAACATTTTAAACAAGATTAAAACAATTTTAAAACATGATTAATTGACTTACAATCACGCGGTAAATTTTGATTGATTTCATAATGGAATATCTGACAAAAGTTCCATAGCAGTAGATGAATATCACATCCAGACAGGCAAATAAAACGATAAATTAATCGTTCATTCGGGCGTAAATCAATAAATTCATCCAGAAACTCACTTCTCACCTCACAAATAAATACATATTACTGGACATTATACTCATGCCACCTACCCAAAGAAAGTAAATGTTTTGATATTGTCGATATCTTTGCATAAAAAGGATTGCAAAAGGAAATATGCCACTTATCGGTTTTTGATTTACGCTCATCCGGCCTATTCTGTAAATCCGAGCGGCTTTACTACGAAAACTCTTAGCGATACAAACACGATGAGAAACGGTTGTTACCACGTTATAAATTCAACGGTCTTTTGTATTGAAATAGCCAATAAATTGTCACATTCTGGGTATGATTTAGTGGAAGGGTTTTGGGGGTCGTCACCCCTTGTAATGAACATTGGGGTAAGGGCTTTAGTATCAAACTGTTATCAATGGAAGGGCGAATGTGTGCAAATATCATATTCTTTGTGAGTAAAATTCTGTTACATTTTGACTAGTAAAAATAAATAACTGCAACAGGTATAGGCGTATCCTTTTATCTTAGATTTGTAAAAAAACCTTTGTCGGCTTAGAAATATGTTTTATTCAAACATAAATACTTTTAAAAATTGGGTGAGATAGATTTGAAACACGGGTTTATCTCCTCTGGGAATCACACTCACCGTGATTATGGTTCCCTGGGAGAACCGAAACAAAGTTGGTGCATTCATCAACGTGTAAGAGTAAGAAAAACTCGTATTTATGCAGGTTTGGAGAATAAGGTGGTTGAAAGCGAACTTTACTTCACTCTTAACATAATATTTTACTCTATAGTGGTGAAATATGTAGTTTTGCTTGACTTCATATTACAAGAAGGTTATCAAATTGTATGCTGTATGCAAGTAAACTATACTATAAGATCGACGATAGAGCGAGCTATCCGGGAAAATGCCTTTTGATTCACTTTTTGAATGTAAATATATGGGATGTATTTGAAATAAGATGGATTTATTTTGAGTAGACTCAATTGAATTTAAAATATATCAGATACGAATAAGTGCATTTAAATGGACAGATCCCAAAACTGTGAAGGTAAACATCCCGGCTTACTTAGGTATTCCTGGCATCCGACTGCACTGTTTATTAATACCAAAAATTACGGTATCTAATTCGCAAACGTATTTTGAATGTAGTAAGGTCCAATTTAAAAGTGTTTTGATTTTATAACTATGTAATTCTTAGTGCTTGTTAAAATACAATTTTTAGGCTACATAGGAAACTTCATTGTTTTGTCTTCAATTTGGGTTTTCGGAAATACGACACGTTGAATTTGTGGCCTGTTTCGCACACATTTCTAAATTCATCTTCGAATGACGCGAAACTCTTGAGGAGGTTTTATTTAAATAGCATATATACGTACGTACTATTTGGGTTTTCGATACCTTATTTAGTTATCACGCAATAACTATAGTTGTGTGCTCTCTCTAGCTCATCTGTTTTACTCAGGTACGTGCGAATATGTATAGCACCGTCTCTCTTATTATTGGCACCTTGGGTTGCCTAAAAACCAATAACAAATTGAAATTATCTACCTCTATATTAGTTGGTAAAATTACATATCACCTTCTCCAAGAAAATATGTCATCATTATCCACGTGCTATTCTGGATAAAGTTTATTTCAATTTCCTTATTTACGTTTCGTTTTTAGTAGGTTTTTCCTGCTCCGTCATTTGTCACATTATTCTGTGTACTCGAATATCGAGATTATTGTAAACAATAAGCATACCACGATCTAACAATAGCCCAGGATGATTATGATAAAATGAATACACCGAATCGTTCACACCCAGAGATTGTGATATCAAGAGCTTGTTAGGAGTCTGGCGATAAGATACAGAGCCATTGAACAAACACTAGAAAACAAAGCTGAACAATAACAACTGATAAACGCCAGAACCCACAATGAACTAATGATTGTACCAGCTGGAACTAAATATGTGCCAGGATAGGAACGAATTCGTGGCAAGAACCGTACTGTAATGAATACAAATTTATTGATGATATCCAATAGTTCGATTTTTATATTGGTTCGAACGAACTCAACTGCTCTCGTAATGTTTCAGTCAGTCCTCATCACATAAGAAAATGGGTGGAAGGTTGTTTTTTTCCTACATTCAACTTAAACCAATAATTATTATTTTTAAATACTCCCGGAAGTACCTAGCACACAGGGAATTCTAGTGTGGGGGCTAGTATACTGCAAAATAATACATAACCTATTATTTTATATTTTCTAACTATTGTGAATGTATTTTTTTGTTTGGCAAACTGTACGCTTTTATAATAAATTGCCAAGTGATGTGCTAAGCTTGTCAAATAATAAATTCAAAAATTTTGTAAAACAAAAGCTATCCAGGAAAGCTTATTATAAAATTTCAGATTACCTAGAAGATAAGAAAGCCTGGCATTAAAAAAAATGAATTTGCTCCAGTGAATAAATTGTAATTAGTATTAGATAATTTTAAGCTATTGTAATGGATCTTGAAAAAAAAAAACTAGCCCGAGGTTCTTGCCTTTCTCCTTGTGTGCTGGTCGCGATTCCGAACAGGCGGTAGATTTGACGTTTCAAAGTGATCCTAAAAAATCTTACTGAATAAATATATTTGACTTTGACTTTTGACTTTGTTTTCTCAAATTGTTTTAAACTAAAAAATATATTTTTGTATTAGCAATCCATGAATTTTCAATGTGATCGCAGTATCTCTTTGTTTTGGTTAGATTCCTTAGCCGGGTTTTACGCCATCCACAGGCTGAGATTAAGGAGGAGTCGATTCTAAAGCCACGACTTACCTACTAAAGCCTGAACCGACTACGGAGGCGTTATCGGTTCAGGAACCAATATTACTAAAATAATCTCACGACATGTCCCGCGTCTCAAGCTAAGAGGAGCGCAGTCCAAATAGGCACAAAACCATCTAAATAGTCTCCAACAACGGCGGGCCAAGTAGGTCGTCAGTTCCCTGAAGGAAGCTCTGTCTCTAGCAATAACCATCAACCTTAATACAACTCGTTAAAGTTCATATTCCATTAGCCAGAGCAAGTTTAATTAAGAAAGTTATGATGTGTGTGCTATTTACTAACTTAGCTAGGATTGATGTTTATGGACTTAGTAATTAGTAAATTAGCTCTAGAGATACGTCGGGTAATCTGATACGATGTAAGTAAGATTGCAGAAACCATTATATTTTATTAAAACAAAGAGTGAAAAAAAAACGGTATCAAAATAGTAATAATGGTGATGTTGCCTATACACATATGTTTGATGGTAGGTATGGCTAGGTATACTAATACACTTGAACTCCTACTTATTCTCTTCTGTCTCAAGAAAATGCGATTCTATCAATGCTTTTTATATATATTAGAAACGTCTACAAATTGTAGAAACAACAACTATATTCATCCCACCATAATCAATCAAACAGGTTCCGGGCAAAAATTGCAAACATAGCTGGGTTACCAACTGTATAAATCGGTACGATCTCGCAGTCAATAAATCAACATACCGACGATGAAGTGGATACGTCATTTGTACATTCATGTTCACCCCGTATGATTTGAATGCCCGCATGTCAACGGATCGCAAGATTGGAAGGCAATTGAATAAGTGGACCCCTGATTGTAGACCTTGCGAGGATAACACGACTTTGAAGTAGGCAATCAGGTTATCTAATCTCTTTACGATCTCAGTTTGTAACAGCTGCAAAGCTTACTTCAAGTGTAAGGATAGTAAAATCCCAATAAATACACAAAGCATGTATGATTCTTCCAACTATAACTCAGCGTGTGGTTACCGGAGAAGAACTAAGGCATTTCTCACCAAGGGGACAGGCAGTAGTATTTCATTCAATTTTCAGCTCTCATACCGACACCACAAAAAGCTACTTTTATTCTTGATTTTTTTTTATTGGTGATAGTCAAGCGTTTGACCACCAGCTAACATGTGAAACAAATGAAGATGTGGCCTAAGATGGAGCACGCTTGCCTAAAAGGCGACCGCCACAATATCGTCGGTCCATTAAGTGGGGGGTCTTCCCACAAATCGTTTCGCCATTAATCAAGGTCCTTAAATGAATACTAGTCATGAAGTCTTAACTGTGGTCTTCACTACGTGTGAAGCGATAATACTACAAAGATGAAAACCACGGAAAAATGGAGATGACTCATGTTCAACAGTGGTCAGTTACGATCTGATAATTATGTGATGACCAAAAATCAATATTACAAAATTATACGCAAGTAGAAAAATATGAAGTATGATAAAACATAGAGCTAGGGCAACATAATAGAATACGATTCATACAAGGTAAGTGCGGTGAGGTACCCGCTCCGAATACAGTGGCAATAAAAGCAATCACTGGCAATCGATGAGTCGTTTGGTTTTTAAAATATTGATGAATGAATGAGCAATACAAAATTGTATTCGGGCTTCACAAACCCGAACGATTCGTGCTGTGTTCGTGACCAATTCGTTTTGCTCTTTGTGACACTTTCCTTGACATTCGGTTGATCACACGAATCTACCTAGTTAGATCGTGAGGAATATGAGAAGAATGGTGATAAGTTCATCATGAAAAGTTTTTCTATTTAAGATGGGTCATCGTACCACAAAGCTTGCTTAAGCAAGTATAAGGTCTGCGAAGCGAGCCTTTCTAGAAGACTAATCATGATAATTATATTTTTGAGGGTCAGGTAAGCTGATTATCAGTTTTTGGAGTGTTTATTATAAAATGATGTGTGCGCTTAGTCGTTAAAACTATGAAATATCAACCAAAATGCTGATGATAACTGCTTGTAATATACCGTCAAACATGAACACTCGCCTTTTTACTTTATGATTAGTAAAAAAAAACTAGGAAATATGTTGCAACGTACTTATTGTGCTTCCAATCCTTTACCAACAATTTATATAAAATAATTTATGACTTAAAAGCTCTTCCAATCCTCTTTAAGCACACAGAAAACGCTCACTTTTATGACTCAATGTGTAGATAAAATATATGGGTAAGACCAGCAATGACCCTGTAACCCTGACATAAAATGATACTCAATGCTGTAAATAGCCGGAGATTTTAAAACACAGGTCAAAGTAAAAACAAATAAGTTAAAAATATCTGATTGATAGGGTGATTGATAAGGTGTCAAATTGTTATGGACATCACTCATGCTATGGGCAGAGGCATTCCAGGTCAACAAAAGATTATCTGCAATCTGACACGACCGTGAAACTGAGGCCAAGACATACCGAAAAGCTTGTAGAAAGTTGAATGATGAATTAGACAATTGCACTGCTGGTAAGCTGGTTTAAAAATGTTGTGCTAGTGTGTTTGGGTTTATACAATAAAATCTATCGTCAAAAAAGCCCAAACATTATTTGATGTTCGACTTGTAAGCAAAAACTGTTATTTAACACAAATCCCAATAGAATTGACTTGTAACTGTGCATTCTAGACCGTTTTCAAATTAAAAAAGAATTTTAAAGTTTGAATCAGGATTTTAACATTACAATTTGATGTAGACGGAATAAGTGTATATAGATTTATTGACTGTAGGTACCATTGATCAGTTGCAGTATAGAATCATCAATTTGTTACGTTTTCATTTGCGAAGGAAACTATGTCGCACGTCGGATTCGATCTGATTGTCGGTGGATCGTGTCGCGGGCTGGAATCGCGTGACCCGTCGTGCGAAAGTGCCGCCGCCGTTATAAATGTTCCTTCTTTACGTCATGGTGTAAAGACTCTATTGAATCACGACGAAGTACTTTATGGTTCCCCTGGACACGACGACTGGTTGATGGCTTGTGTAACAAGGGCTTTAGGAAACGTGGTATTCCTATGGGTATGGGAACATTTGGTACCTTTGTTACATCGTTGATATAGTTATTCATTAGATTTATATAGACCATTAGATTTATTTATCATTTTAATAATGTGGAGTTTCACAGAATCAATACTTCCATACCAATATTATTAATTCGAAAGTAGCTCTGTTTGTTACCTGTTCACGACTAAATAGCTGAACGGGCAGTACATTGGCTACTTCTCTACCGGATACCATGTAGTGAAGCCGCGGGAAAAGCTAGTAATTCTATGTAAATGGTCCTGCAGTTTACTTTTTCAGTCTTTCAGAGAAAACTTTATAAAGTCTAAGTCTTTTAAAAGGCAACTCTGAAATAGAAAACGAAAGAAGCGCTTAAAAATCGACCGTATCGTTGACCTTCATCCGTGATAAGCACTCAAAGTAACGTGCAGAAGGGTCGTTATTCGGTCCACAGTACAGTCACGCAAGAAGAACACGCGATGTTTCTAGCGTTACTTACATACAATATAGCCTTGTAATATCAAAAGAGCACCAACACCTTCTAATTAAGCGTGTTATACAAGACGATTAATATGGTAGAGCTTCTCTATCTCTAACTCACTTTTCAAGTGTAGTTCAAGTCTACGTATAACAGTAATGGTGATATCCTATAGCCTTATTAATACCAGTTGCATTAATTTAATGATTACTGCTTCTCTATTGCTTCTTCTAGACATGATTGCAAACAAGGCGGACGTGACAACTCTATAATTTACCAATTAGCCGATTTCCTCATAAAAAGTGGTTGGATCTTAAAGAAAAGCGGTGTTGCAAGTAATAGCAATAAAAGGAAAATAAGGATTTCCTTGAGACTTGTTGAAATTGCTTTACATTTATGGAAATCTGCTAAACTTGTTTCAGATAAGACTGATAACAGTAACATAGAATAACATATGGGTTTTAGTCAGGTCTTGACCTCGACACTTGACTTCTTGACTTGAAGCTTTCAATACGATCATGAAAATGCTTACTTTCGTATTGACCAAGATCGAGAGTTTTGGTTGGTGGTAGAACTTTGTTTAAGTCCTGGCTAGCTATCACCGTTTTACCTAATTCTGTCGCCATAGCAACAATTCGTTCAAAACATTCAACAGATCAGGTGAGTAAGAGGGCAAGCATATCTCCGTCGTACAAAAAAAAATTAGGTAACCTTAAAATAATGACACCATCATCCCATTCGGGGTGTTTTATTTCAGTGTGGTAGTTATACACCAACTCTTTGAATGTCTCATCTGTACATTTAACGATTTATCATCATTATTAGCAGCTCTTAAATATCCTCTTCTGGACAGAGCCTTCTCCTCTTCTGGAGGGTTTTGCCATCATAAACACGCTTGACACGCAGATGGATCGCAGTAAAGTGTTAAATAATACATAGACGGAAGCTGTTGCCCTTCTTCTGGTGAGAACACTTAGTTGGCTTTTATGACATTCGCTGGCTGAGATTGAGCGGTTGAAACCGCCACGATGGATTTGACTTTGTCAAAGGACGACCCACACTTGTTTTGTATTCTCGCGACCACGACTGGGAATGAGCTCTGCTCTACCTGGCCAAAAGACCTGCTGACTTTTATTGAAGCTCTAATATTTGTTTTTAAATGTCCTGAACTTTAGTTTGTTTGCAAAATAATACATCGAAATTCTAAGCCAATAGTAATGACTTCACAGTCGAGCTCTTGGCGCCTTCACATTATTAGAATGATCTCATTACATCATAAATAATGCATTGATGGTTATATTTGCATTCATTCAGAAAATAGCTTTGTGCGACTACAAAATGCGGAAGACATGAATACGATACTGGCCGTTGCTTTCCATTTCAATAGATACTCAATATTTATAAACACACATACATTTAGGAAGCCATAACACACTACCTATATGCATAATATTACTCGCATATGCAAAGCGCCACAAAATCAAATGCTCAACAGGTTTAAAAGAAAAAGAAATCGACATTATAACAAATTAGCAAATTTTAGGATGATCCGTGAATAAAATAACTATTTAGTTGAACATAAATAAATGAAAATCCTTCCACTCGAAAAGTGGAAATCGCTATGATATATTATAATGGTGTTATTGAGTTTGTACAGAATAAACTTATTTTAGCATAAAACTTTTAAACGTCTTTGTGGTCGAGTGATTCGCCCACTGGTATGAAACTCATAGGAGATTGTGCTCGTCTTGGTTGGTGGTAGGTCCGTCTGACTAGTAGCTAGTCTCATATATATATATATAAAGGTAAGATGATTGCACCAGGTGAGATGAAGGAGAATCGCTTCACGGTCGTAGATAAAAAAAAAACTTCAAGTAATAATGATGCAAGTAGGGCAGTAAGGTTTGCCCTATATTTCGATTAAAGAATTCGCTCTCCAATACCAAGCATTTGGAAATCTCTTAGAAACCTATCGCAAATATTTGTTGGCCAGCTTCCGAGACCATCCCGCTATGGCGATACTGGGTTAATTAATGAATAATGGATGTACAACGATAGATATTTCAGTCAATTACGAGCAGATATCAATGTTCTCTCCATAATAGAAAAATATAAGTTAAAGACTCCTACTTAATGCGCATAGTTGGATTTCCTACTTTTTGAGCAGCGTATCGGGGAATTACCTAACAGAATATCGCAGCGAAAAAGCACTATATCTATATTGTGGTTTGTTGTTTTCTGCAGAAGATGGACATGTAACAGCATCCTCCTTGATACGAACGAATAACTTTACTGCGATCTCTGGCCCATATGCTAAGGGCAAGAGATTCTGTCTTGGTGGAGGCACCTGTCCAATAGTAGACGGTTACGGGCTGTTCACATATCGTGACGTCCATCGTTGTATTCTTGTTTTATCCTTCTCGTAGTATCTTTCGTGAAAAGATTCCCGTGTATACAGTACTTTATAATGAAATTAGCGAATCGTGCCTTTTCTAATGTTTGCTCCAGATTCCCTTTCGCTTTCCGTTGGGCACTGCCATTAATCGTCACATGATATAAAATCACGAACACTCACGCTTACGAGAGCACGACCAATCTGATCTTTGAAGTGTTATTAATCTATGTCCTCTTTATTGACATCTAGGTACCTACTGCTATTACATAATTACTAACGTTACCGTTACCGTTGATCGATGTTTATTCCTCTTGTGATTTTAGCTCGTCTATATTGACGACATCGAAACGTCTCATTAGCCTTGGTCAGGTTGGAGCCTAGCCTTGAGAATGGAGTATATAGCTTGAAATAGGAGTAGGCTCATGAATATGGGACGCCAAATCGTCTACTGAAACGAGGGTAGAAACAATCAGATATCTGTCAGCTTTTACATTCGCATTCGCTGTGATTGAGTCTGGAATGCAACCAACTCCGTTTTGAGTCGATCCGGTCAAGCAATATGGAGTTTTCTCTTTTCCAGTAGAACTATTCGCAGAAAAACGTTGATGTGAATTTAATTAATTACTTCTCAGATATTTGTGACAATCGATTATGTTCTCTATTGGAAAGGAAATACGGGTCACAAATCCATTGGTACCAGGCCAGGAAATCAATTTCTGTCGAGATCAATGATGATGATTGCTGGAACGAGGCTTGGAATGAAGAGCTAGCTCAGATTAGTTAGAGATAGGAATCGATGGTATTTGCCTATTTGGCGGGTGTCTGTTTTTCAATGGGGATATTGTTCCCGTCACGCTCTAGGACCTCTGATTTAAGCTGTGCGTTGATTCTAAGTCAGTCAGCTTTATTTCGATTCATTTATATTTTAATAATGTAAACAAAATGCAGATTCTACTTATTAAATTCACAATTTTACTGTCTCTGGTTGCGTAATGTAATGATTACAAATCTACGCGTTTCTTCTATCAGGATAAACTTTGTTAACTGTACCATTATTATTTTGATATACGATTTTAGAGCTATTCTAGCAACACTACTACTTTTTATTTCACTTTTCGCTGTAACTGGACGATTATGGAAACTTGAAGTTGTCTATTTATCCCATCGAGATAACGCTCGTCCAATCGGTTTTTTTGAGGCATAATAGCTTATGCTATTGCTATAAGTGAGACAAAAGATAAAAACGAAAGTGACATGGAGTAGGCGTAGAAATAGACAACTTGATGTAAATTGGTTCATTGACAAGCTTTTTGTATTGATTGATCGCACGTGAAGATGAAAGTCACGATAGTTTCTCTGAGAAACTGAATTGAAATAGACATGCATTTAGGTACCTACCTACATTATAAGACAAAGACTTAAGAGCATTTGTAGCAACAAGGTAAATTTTAAAACACACTCAACACGTGCATTGATAACACGTAGTTGAAAACCAAATAAAAAAGGCCATAAGCATAAAACGTGCCTCAAAGCAGTTTTTTCTAAGGCTTCTATTAAGAAAATCGATGTGATATTATATCGCCGTGATTCTCGGAAGTGGTTTAAGAGTGTTTAACATACATTCTCAAAGGGGCTGTGTCAGCCGTTACCTCAAACCACATAGAAATGCCTACTAAGTGTAAGGATAAAAGAGTAACTGTTACATCACTCAAACACCAATAAACTTACCACTTGAAAGTGCTACTTCAAAACGTATGGGCATACGTAACAAATTTAGACTCATTTCACGCATTTTGAGTCAGTTTTGTTCAAACCAGATTATTGAATAATCACCATAATAGTGTAAATTATTAAGCTCAGATTAAACGTGTTAAATGTCATTCTCGTAAGTGCGATTCGTAAGTGGCATAATTACATTTTTACAGCTTTAATTACAGATAAGAACTGTGAAATACGAATTTTGCCGCATACCTACCGATAATCTTGCACGATGTTTCGCATCCGATGACTACGAGAAATGGTAAACGTTAAAAAACATTTTTCCTTATCCTCGTCGAGTCGCATTCTATTTTAATATAGGCATCCGCTTCGCCACCGTTTACGGCTGTCCATCTTTCCTTTTGGGACACATCTTCGTCGACCGCATTCCGAAAGAGACCTGCCAATTACGCAGGAACGAAATACTGAAATGTTTTTTTTCATCGAACCGTTATTCGATGACTTCGACAATCTTTAAGAACCCGCCGATCCTTATAAGGCCCGATGTTCCGATTTTCTAGCCTCATCAGCTCGTCACACATCTTCAACTTTTTTCCGTCGAACCTGTAGGGCCTGTGACATATTGGTGTCAATGCAACAATAAAATTTAACTTGCATTTATTCATAAGACCGCCGCCACCAGATCGATTCAACTCGCCGTGAATTTGTCGTCGGAAACGTCGCGTCGGTTTACCGATATCCGACCTCTTAACCAATATTTGAAAGCATTAAATCTCCAGAGACAAATGAGTCATAAAGCTTCTGCAGGCGGACGATTTTAATTAAATGTTGCAAATAAAAACATTCGAGCTGGACCGATTAATCAGTGTGACCGGATCCACCGAAATCGGAGCCAAGGCTGTTTACGGGTCTACTTTTCCAAATCGATTCAGGATTGAAAAGTGAATCTGAATCGATTACTAATTAGTTCGATTACTTGAACGGGTCATGGAGACCGGTCAGCGAGGATCGGTCAACTTTTTCGTGACACCACATGAATAAGTTAGCATTATTTCGTACGCAGCTGTTTGTTCTATTGACACCGTTATGGCATCCTTGTTTGCGTTGTCCTGCTTACATTGTTCATACTTTTCTATAGCCAATATTAGTTCTATTGAACAAAAGCCTTCGGTGATTAATGAACCTCGAGCAGCTATATGAATATGGCAGTGACAAATTAATTTGCTTGAATACCAGAAGCCAAGGTTACAGAAAAATGAGGACTAACCGACAAGCGTAGCGTAAACCATTCCTGGGAACTAATAATAAACACGTAACAATGAGTTGGTCGTTTTCAATACGAGTTGGCTTCGCGTCAGAGCAGGGCACTCGTAAAACTATATTCAGTGCGAGCGGCTGTCGACTGCAAACTGACCGACCAACGAAACGTCTGGAATCGAAATAATCCGCCCAATACGGGAAAACAAACTATTTCGGACGCTGCATGTGATGCAACACTACCGCAGTATCAAATACAGAGCTGAATATTAGGTCGAACGAATGAACCCATTCCGCGAATACAGTGCCGTTAATCGAAGCCTGAGTCCTGGCTGAAGGCCAATATTGCCAATTGAATGAGTGACGATTTAGAAGAATAAAAGAAAACAGGGGTAGACAACCGTCTATTTCGGGGAGGTCGAATGTGAAGTACCTGAGTCAGCTTAGCCGGTGCCACTCGAGCGTTGCGGGCTTACGGCCATTGAGCTAGAGGAAATGCGTATCTGTTTACAGTTGGGCGTTCGGCAATACTCTGTAATGACGCGATTCATCGTTTTGAAGCTATTGTATTGCTCATTGAGCATTGAAACAGATCGTTAGATTCAATAATAATGTTTGGTTGAATAACAGCATTAACAGTGTCTAGTATCGTTTAACGAACACCGTTATATTGCAGAATTAAATACTGAAAATTATCGTTTTCTTTGGTAAGAACGTAAGATTTTGAGGAAAAACAAACCTTTATATACCTTCATATAAAATAAAGTACTTTGTGTGAAACGATAGTAAGCCAAGGCAGAAAAGAGGTTCATTTGAGTGTGTCAAACGTGACACGAGTGGTAAAGGAGCATTATATGGAGTCACGTATTACTTCGTACCGACTGTACCTACTATCAAGCCAACTGTATATAATAACTTCACAGGAGATGTTTTAGATTTTATTGACTTATAATTTCGTCAGGCTCATGACACCATTGTTAAGAACATTATTAACAAAACAAAAGAGTCTTGTCGGTAGGTACCTACTTCCCAAAGGGTGGCATCATAGTGGTGATTACTTAACTACTGAATTTCGTGAAAACGTCGAAGGTGGTAAGAATTTACTTGTAAATAATTGAGTAGGAACTTTGATTTGGTGCTTCGTTTAACTCATCGTAAAGTCGGGTAGGGCGCCATAATGTCTGGACTGGACAGCTGGACGACCTTATCGGCTGATATCGAGTCATCTTTCGAAACCTCTTCGGATATCTTTCTGCGGGAGAGCTAGGGTATTTAAGAAAACTACGGAGTATTTTGTTATCTGTGCCTACGGTATGATTTCATTATAAAACAGGAAAATAGTTGATAAACTAATCAGAATTAGTACGGCTAAAAATTCATTCAAAGGACATAAATTATTGATAAAAATTCATTCAAAGAACTTAAGCTGTTGTGTTCCGGCATTTAGAGGTAAGATAGCCAGTTCCTCAGTTTGTTGAGGATTCCGGGTGAAGTGCACCTCCGCTTTCGCCCTTATCTCAACTTGTTACCAAATAAGGTGAAAGCCAAGCGCTTCCCCGTCGTACAATAAAAAAAATGCCTTCATTAAAAAATTACAAAGAGGACTTTTGATAAACAAAATGTAATGATATCTGAAATTTTGCACGATAATAACATTGAACGGATATAATCGCTATTCCATGATATTGCCCTTGAAAGCGTACTAGATATCACAATTGATAAGTAACGCTTTAGGTACTTTACGACGCGTGTAGTAGGTATTATGAACTGATAAAATTATATTTCAGTCGTGGAAAATTTCAACAGAATACAAAATAAGTTTTTCTTTGCATATTTTTTTAGTTACGTATGTTATCATTTTTATAAAGTGAAAACGTTAATGTTAATTTAAAACCGTGAACATCGCAGTCTTTCCGAAAATGTTTGTTATGAATATCGTAACGTCTCTGTGTGTTTTGTAAAGACAAGATCTCTCAATAGAGCCATTATGTCGGGCGCAGCAGGCGTCTGATAACATGTGTAGTCAATTAAACAGTCATTACAACAATGGGCTGAGCAAGATGTGATACACCCATTGCGAAACTTTAGGCAAACTACTGATGTACTATATGTACTACAAAAGATTTCGAAGCTAAAATCATGAGAAAATTCTTAAAAATAGCCCAGGTTACTGTTGAATTAATATATATGTTGTGTGAAACTGAACATTTAGATTTATATTCATTGTGGTGGGTGGAAATCACAATGTTGTTATTAAAATACTACAGGCGTCAGATAAGCCGGTTGACGCCGATAACGATAAATATTCCGAAGTTTACGTCTTTCCAAAATACTTTGCAAATACCAAGGTGGTTGACAATTTCGCTCACCTTAGCACCAGAGCTGGCGTTCATCCAACTATCAAAGAGCGCCCTGGCTGTCGCCGAAAATTGGAACACTTCAGAACATAAGTTTGTAAAGCGCAACACCAAACACAGATTCAAACTAAGCACCAATCACAATATCGCACAAGAACCATGCACATCACGTCAAATATTTGTTTAGTCACAGGTGTACGCTTGTTGTGGTGTTTGACGTCGGCGACACGTGCGCTTTCGACGGAAACACGCAAATAACAGCGACAGAGCGACGCAACGAGACCCCTTCACGAGCGATGCACGCACGCGGCAAGGCGCGACTGAGACTAAAGCGAGCTGCCGCGCGCCGCCAAACTATCCGCAACACCAACACCTATCTTCCCCTATCGCACTTACCGTTCTCTCAATACCCCCAACCCTGCAACGCAATCAGCGTTTTTCCACCCCTAGAACAAGCCGGTCGCATTTCGCTGGAGCTAGGCGTCTGACCGCTTTTTATAATGATCCATGCAATTATTCACGCCATTTACGGGGACAAATTAATGCAGTGTATTTCTCGTGAGAATCGCTTGCTGATAAACAAACTGTTGTGATGAGTCACTCGAAAAGGAAATTGTTGTTTGGAAATTGTCGAGAGAACCGCGGGTCAGGTTCGCATTGTGCATTGAAACTGGAAAATGTGTCACATCCTGAAGTGAAGTTAATGGTTGGATAATGACGGGTGACAATAATGGGGCTAGCTGGGATCACGTAGCGGCAACGGTACCTCGGCGCGACGATATGCACTGGCCTTATTTGAATAATTATTGCATTGACTGCCTACACCTCGAGGCCTTTGGGAAGAATGCCTTTCTAGTTAATGCTATCTACCGTGTATCACTTACCGAACCTGCTTTCTGGAGCGGTACAAACGCATATAATTCGATCCGTGAATATGAAGCTGTGTACGTTTTAAACTGGAAATGACAAGTCAGCTAACAAATATAGTCATTTGACAACTGTTTAACAACTAAATAAATAAAAATGAATACGTATTGTAATTGCTAATTCTACTTTTTAAATTGCGATATTTAATAATGTAAGAGAATGTGCACTCAAGATTGAAATCATCGATAGTCGATGCAAGAAAGCAGACACAATTAAATAAGAATCTAGAAGACCCGGTCACTTGATTATAGCTATTAATCATGTTAGAACAGAAGCCGTAGCACAAATTCATATCGCGCCTATCGAAGGCTCTCGTAAACTTTATCGAAAAGAAAACGAATACCATTATTGTGTTTACAATTACAATACAAATTTAAAGCAAAAGTACTACCTATAATTGAAACGACGCGAAGGAATAGCTCTTAATTAGGCCAGCAAATCAGCATTCATATTCAGCGTTTCAGTGCAGTAAGTATTTTGGGCACGCTTCCTTCTGATCATCCCGCTGAGCATCCCCATAGCCCGACTGCTTCTCTTGTAAATACTTAGTTTATTTATATATTTGTTTCTCTTTTCATATAATCTATATCCTTTTATACTTTCTCTATAAAGTGTGAACTATTTATCTATTTTATTCTATCAATAGGTCCATTGATACGGGGCTCTTCTATTGCACGTGATTGATTATAGAGTTATAAATAATATGCATTTTGCCATCTCACTAGTCTTCAAATATAAGCATTTGTGCTCGTGTCAGATCCTACAATGTAAAATACCGTGAAGAGGAAGTCATAGCTAGTTAGGTATACCAACTCACAGATACGTTTAATGAAGGAGTTCTTTGATGAGCACCGAAGAATTTAATACCTCCGAAGAATTTGCACTCGTTAGCACTTCCTTTTGCAATATTGTTATACAGTTTGTCGATTTCCGCTTTTACAACGCAATCATCTTCATCCTATCCACTTTACCTCTTAAATCAGTTCCCATGATATCATCAGCTACCGATTCAAATTATGTTATACGTTGTGGGAATGAATGATGAGCCTTCTAATTGATTGAATTTTTATCTAAATTCAAAGCGGTTGCATCTTTTAAGATACAGGCTACTTGATTATGTAAAAGGTTTCTGTGCGGCCACTTAAGATTAGTGCGAGTTCCAATCTTTTTAAAATAAGACGTACAAAAAAAAATAAGAGTAAAATCAACGTGCTGTTTTCTGTAAACAGACATTTTGAAATTGATGTTACCAATATTGTCTAGGAGTCTTTATTTTGTCATTTAACGCGGAAATGCAGCCTCTTGGCTCCTGCTGCAAGAAAAAACATTTTGTTTTTAGTTTTATTTGTTTAATATGTACACATATGTATATCTCTTGAGAAATTATGTTATTCGATTAGTTCTCAAAGGAAATTTCAACATTCATGAGCGACCGCAAAGAAGTAACTTGTATATGTCGGCCCAACAAGGACAGGCTATAGTGCATTTTTTCTCATTTGCGATTGTGTCTGATCGGGTAATAATTTCCCTAAGACTTTCTCTTTGCCATTGTAGTCGAGGTGTCGACGTCCAAAACGATTTATCGTCGGCCGATTACCGTCCGACACGACGGGACGACACGACACGGGAATCGAACCTATAACAAAGGCATAAAACAAGTTTCACTTTACCCAGAGAACTTGCGCTGAGTGACTCAGTAAATTAATGGGAGCATGATAATTCATGGATCGAGTTCGACGCTAAAAGAACGATAGCGTACGTTAACAATGTGGAATTTACATTGTCTTCGTAACAAATTAAAATGTTTTGAATGAGTTTTTACTACGATTTGAAAAAAAAGTGATTATGTACAAAACTAAGTAATTGTATAAGATAAAAAAATGACAACCGTCCAACTAGGTGGCTGTCCACCTATCCTGGTTTGTCGGTTGATAAGCGGTATTAATGCCTGAGGATTATGCATTTTTTTGCATACATACTGATATTCTGTTTTCGATTTAATAAAACCGATTAACGGTTTGGTTAGATAGAGAAAAAACCATATAAGCAGAGCTTAATGTAATCCTAAGTAAATTGATTCGGGAACTAACTTGTAGATAGAATTTGCTCGATAACATTTCTGGAAAGAAAACCGTGGCGTGATCGATATGACCGAAACGAATACAATAACCGATTAGATAATGCAAGGCAATAAAGATAAACACTCAGTTTTCTAAGTCGCATTGTTGCGATTATTTTGATAGCATGGAAACAAAATGACATCATTGCTCAAATCTACGAAATAAGGTAGGTACTAACCTAACCTAGGTAGGTTAGGTGCGTACCTATGAGTTAAGTACGCACGAAATTGCGAAAAACGACCCGACATACAGTTACTTGTATCTAATAACAAAAAAACCTCACTATCCAAAGATTATCTAGAAGAAACAGCTTTTAAACGATAAGACCGCCCATTGTTTACATGTTTTCTTCTAGTTATCTTTCAGTTTTATTTAGGTACCTATAAGGTGTGAACTAAGGTATTCATATTTTATTGATTTTAGATTTGAAATTCTATGTTTAGATTTTATAGCTAGCTAAAATTTACCAAAAATCATAAGCATACCGAAAGCCTAGGAAACATTCTGCGAAGAACACTAAATCCTTATTTCAAATCATATTTTTAGTTAGAATTAGAATATTACAGGACATTCATTTCACACAGCGCCATCTAGCCCCAAATTAAGCATAGCTTGTAATATGGGAACTAGATTACGGATAGAATACATTTTATACTTTTTTTTGTAAATACATACGTATTGTATGATACAACACCCAAACACAGAACAAGCTAGCAGTTACAAATATACTATAGGGTGCTGTTAGCCGTCTGGGCATCTCAGCATTTAATTGTGTCTTTTAATTGCAGCAATCTCCATCTACAACGTATGTGTAAGATTAGGGAAAACCTCTTTTGTTGGAGGTCGCACATACCATAGACGGTTACTGGCTTTTTCGATATACGACTCGAAGGTATTGGGGTACGTGTGATCTACCTCCTTGTGGTTATCCCAGGGATTGCTGACGGTTACTGCTGAATGATTAAAACACTGGTGGTAAGACCTGTACATCCACCTGGATACCAGGAGAGCCAGAGGCTTCTGGGTAAGCTCGCTCTATCTTAGACCTCATCCTTGCTCTAGCCTAGAGCTGCACAAGTCGAGAGGTCAAGAGCTAGCTCATCATATAAAAGGTGTCTAGTACGGAAGGCAAACATACATGCTTACAGGCCATTGAGGCTTACAAAATCGAAGATTACAGAATTCGTTCAGCACGCCATGTCTCATACCATTGAACAAGGTTGCACTTGTGTCCGTGAGTTTTATTAATTGGAAGTCGTTTTATCAACGTACAATACCAACCGCGGAAGTGACTACGTCGTGTGGAGGCTAGATCGTGAGCCACGAAATCTGATTCGACACTTCTGTTATTGTTCTTGTTTAAATGTTATTTTTTTATATATTTTTATATAGGAGACGGGACAAGCAAGCAGCGCACCTGCTGTTAAGTGTACTCTTTCCTATGACAAAGCCTTACTGCATAGATCATATCCACAAAGAACATAGCCTACACGGCACTGCATTGCGCCCGTCAACTTTAGGCATGAATGTGTTAAGCCTCACGTACCCGTAAATTCACCGGCAACCATACCCTTCAAACAGAAACACAGCAATGCTGCGTGGCGGCTGAAATAAGTATGATGGTAGTAATTCTCCGGACGAGCCCTTTCACTAGTGCTTCTACTACTCTTACTTATTCCACCAACACTATTTTTTGTGAATGTCTAAGCTAGTTATATAGATGATTTTATGTCTGGAAAAAATTGTACCTAGTTCATAGTGATTCTGTGTTGTGCAATTTTTGAGTATAAAGTTCAAATAAAAAAGCAGGTGTCGTTAAGACTATATAAGTGAAACTTTTGTATTATAAGGAAACATTTTAATTATCTCACACTTTTCCCAACACAGTGTCTCACCACTTTTCGTCACACAAAAAGGTTGCGAATCTGAATTTCAATTCAGTAATTTCCCCATAAAAAGTTTCACTTCAAAAATATAAACTAATTTTGGTTCAATTTTAATACAGTCCTAGATCTACCTCCTAGTGGTTTACCCCGGGCAACAGATTCGTTTACCTTTAGTCAACGGTTACGGCGCAGTGATATTGCTGGTGGTAGGACGTGTAGCGGTCCGCCTGGTTTGCTACCAACCTCCAGCTGAAGTCTAGCGCAAAGCAGTTCTATCATTGCTCGGGAGTGCCAAAGACTTTGACAGCTTTTGGGGAAGCTAGTTTCATCGGAGACCTCATTCTTGCTCAGTAGATATATATATATATATATATATATATATATATATATATAGACAATAGACTAAAGAGACTAGATAAACCTCGAGACCATTAAAAAAAAAATGCGATAGCTATTTATCTAAAACTACAGAGCAGAGGCATATGATGGGCATTTAAGTTTTGCCCCTGAAGTTTATGCAATATTGCATCAGTATTTACCAGTGAAAGTTTGAAGCGATAATCAATATTTACCTGAAACAAAAAGGAAATAACTGTTATAGTCGAGGCAATATCATCATCTTCCGAAAGGCAATGCAGCATCACAATAATACGTTTGTAATAGCTTATCTGGACTTTGGTTAGTAAGAATGTGATAGATGTGAAACTCCACAACAAAAATTTGAGTGCTAACTGGTACAACAAACAGAAATTGACCTGCATCAAATGGTACTGATACAATAGTGAAAATGACAATAGTGAAACCTGGCCTCGACTTTGCTTTTTAGTTGTACATTTTCTGGATTTTAGCTCGTGTCATCGATGTCATGCTATTTGTCATTTGTCACCTATTGGGTCCCTCATGATTCCGCACACACTGTGTTAAAAATAAGCAACGTCATCAAATTCCTCGTTTATCGCACCGCCAAGGAATGGAACGCTTTACCCGAGTGTTTCCTGAACACTACAACATGGAAGTCTTCAAGTCAAGAGTGTTACACTCTTGACTTGACTACCTGGCTAGCTAACACCATCTCAACTAATTCTGTCACCATAATAACAATTCTAAAATTGTTGTGTTCCGGCTTTTAGAGGTAACCAGTTCCTCAGTTTGTTGAGGATTCCGGGTGAAGTGCGCCTCCATCTTAGGCCTTATCTTAATTTTTTAATAGGTGAGATGAAGCTTGGCCTTCGTCGCTTCTCCGTCGTACTATGTAAATAAAAAAAAAACACTTAAACTTGACGGCAAAAAAGTTTGTGAAAAGTTTTATTTTTCCGCCAAAAAGAGGAGTTTTGAATAATGATTTCTTTTATAAATAAAACAACCGATTCTTTTTATGTTTTTATTTTTAAATTTAATATATACATGTTTTTCTAATACACATAAAAACAACAAATCTATTTAACTATTCCAGTTTTTTTATGATGAATTTACAAAAATGCAGTAAATGGCTGGCGAACCGGTGCAAGCGCGGAACAAAATGCATCGCATACACTAGAAATAATTTCTATTGGGTACTAAGGTTTATTGTAAAAAACGGGGAAAATAAATTCATTTCATTTTCAGTGAATTTCGCTGGTTTGTCATAATATGGTAACAAATTAGAGGAGCGACAGATATTTTCGAGTTTCTCTTCTACACAATTTCTGTTACTCAGCATAGTGAAAACTCATTGCGTCACTGTTAGACTGGTGAATTGGAATGGTAACAGATTAATTGGTTTGATAAAGGGCGAAATGGCAATCAGTGAAATAGAATTAGATGGTTATCAAACCCTTCGCCGAGGTCATGCAAGGGCTTACATAGCGTAGGTGCCTAAAACTTAATATGAATAGGTCAGTCAGTGATTTCAGATAAGTGGTTAACCACCTCTTTGGTCAAGGGGTTCACCCACCGGTGTCAGATTCAGAGTTCCCGGATTCGATCGCTAGGTGGAGTAAAATGTTATGCCTGGTTTGGTGGGTGATAGGACTTTGTTTAAGTCCGCCCGTACCACCATCATACCTTAGCCTGTAGCCATAGCAACACGTTCTAAAAATTGGTGTGTTCCAGCATTCAGAGGTAAGATAGCCAGTTTCAGTCCTCAGTTTATTGAGGATTCCGGGTGAAGTGCGCTTCCACCTTCGGCCTTATCATAACTTGAAAAATCAGGTGAGATGAAGGCCAAGCACATTATCATCATAAAAAAAAACAGAGTGGATATGAGAACTAAATGTAAAGAATATGCCAGCAAAATGTTGAAATAATTATGATTTGTACTTGTAATCATTGACTTTTCTAATTAATGATGTATTAAGTAATTAACTAATAAGTCATGCCAATCAAATTGTTTGTTATGTCACCTATTAGATAATCGCTGTTAATTATAATTTCATGCAAAGATTGGCTTTAAATTATTGATTAATTATGACATCAATGGTTGGTCAAAATTAACTTTAGAATATAATTAAGGAAGTTTGATAGGTACTTATTAAATTTTCCGCTTGCGAAGATTGCAACATGCTTTCTCATTATGCATTAATTTATTATTCCTACATACTGGAAATTATTTGAACTAACCGATGTTGGATCAGAATGATCTTAATCTACATGGAACATTAAAATCAACGTTTGGTTTGCTCCACATTCCTATGTGGTGTAATTCTCAATGACGACGGAGAAGGTTTTGATCTTCTTCTCATCTGGTTACAAGTTACGATAAGGGCAAAGGTCCGGGTGAAGTTGAATTGTTGATATGGCGACATACTTAAGATGGTAGTAGCTAAGTAAAGAAAGAAAGTCCTACCACATAGCAAACCAAGCACAAATCAGTACCCCACCCTACCCTTGGGATCAAAACCGGGACTGATATGTGCTGGCGGGCCAACCAGTAGACCACAGAGGCGGTCATATATAACGACCAATCACAGATATGTGAAAATGTTAATTTCAATGTAGAATCTAAATGTTCCTGCCAATATCGCACACTCAGGGCCCCGATTCTGTCCCGATTCTACTAAATCAATCGCTTTACTACGACAAGGATATCATATCATGGAATACCAAAGCACCTATAATAGCAATTCTGAGACGATACCATTATCATATTGAAGCTTTTGGTTTAGTAGAATCGGGGCCCAGGTATGATCAGCAGAATTATCGTTATCGTATGTATAATTAAGAGAAAAAACTCAAATAGTTTATCATACCAGATAATTATCGGAAGCCTTCTTAAAAACAATCATATAGAAATCGAAATAACATACACTTCCATAGATATTCCCCCGCTTGATCCAAGATCTTGTTATACTTATACCATGCTTCAATATGTATAGAAGGTAACACCAAACATGGACCAGTCCATGGCATACTCACGTTGGAATTCAGCAACGAATCGAAAAGTAAATATCACGCGCAGAAATAAAAATTTACGCCGAACCCAGTGATATCACAGTACGATCAAATATATACCTTAAAAGATGAATAAGAGGAATTAAAGTAGTCAAATGAACGTTTGTGTTATGCCAATATTTCTTGTTAAATCAACTGTACATACCAGGAATGTTGGAAACCAAACTTGGATAAAGGATGAACAATTCGTAAACAAAGACAGTGGTTACATTATGGAAATTTGGTTTTTATTATTTCCATTCCGATACGTGGGCGATCGAACAACAATAACGTATAATAACTTAACTACCACTCGAACAATTCATACATACCTTTCCATCTTTAATGGGTAAAGAATTTATTTTCAATTATTGTAGTTTCTCGAATATAATGAATCCCAGCGATGAGTAGAGTTCAGCAAGCTCTTTACTCAACTTAAAACCTTCCAAAGACCTGCCACACATAGGTATTTTTTTAAATCACCGCCTGCTGCCGAATTACAAGGCAAAAAAGTGAAAATACTTTATGACAATTACGATCTTAATACAAAAGAACAATGGACATTGATATGCAATAAATTCAGCTGTACGTAAGCTTTCATAGAATCGGAAAAAGTAGCTTTTATAAAGACCACCAGGGTTAACGAAATAAACCACCAACAATGATATCCATAAATAATAACTCTTAGGGTAAGTTCATATAATTTGAAGTTGGTGCCGAATGTCAAGCACAACAACATGTTTATTGTATGGCACCGCCTTCAAATTATATGAACTTACCCTAAGAGTTATTTGTAAGTTTTTAGTGGTGAAGTCGGTTCCATTTTTTTCCCAAAAAGAGTTTATATTTAGCCCTTTTTTTCGTTGTAAAACCTACGATACCACGACATTTCCGACACACTATTTAAGAGTCGTGTGAGGGTGCAATAATTCGTTATTTTTTGTGTGAAAATATATTTTCCAAATCGGTTGAGTAATAACGGAGTTCTGAGGTAATGCAGTAGTAGTCGTTAAAGAGTCATCGATCACCAACACGACTGCCAAGCGTGAGTATTATGGAAAACCCTCCATTGCTTTCTTTAGCATTGGGGGAGGCCCATGTCCCATACAGTTGACTTTTATGGGCTGTAATGATGATGATGATACATGTATACAGCATTTATAGCCAGAATGAGTCAAAGTCAATTCCACTTACTACTACGTATCATCATTACTGCGAGCAACAACATGCCAAGCGTGGTGATTGTGGCAAAACCCTGATGATGATGATGATGATAATGATGATTCTGGAAGGTGAGCGGTTCAAAAGGTCTACTCTAGTGACCGTCAACACCACAGGAAAGACAGAATACGCAATATCGTTTACTTGGATGACATATATTTTATTTTGCCAGTTATTTTGATATAAAAACCAAACTACTGAACCGATTTAGATAAAATTTCTATGGGACCACCTCGCAAGTTTGGCCTACCAAACGTAATAAGAATCATCAAAATCTATTTCAAATTGGCGGAGAAATCAAGTAACAAACAAACAAAAACATGCACCCGAATTGAGAACCTCCTCCTTTTTTAGAAGTCGGTTAAAAAACATTACTCAATGCTGTAAGAAAAATAAATGTTAAGAAAAGTGGAAAAGTGGTTGCTTGTTTTTATCACATTCAGTAGCTTCAGAATTGTATTGATTAACACGAACGAAGGGATCCTTTAAATACGCACAGAAGAAGAAACGTAAATTTGAAGAAAAGTGGAAAAGTTTTTTCTTGTTTATATCACATTCAGTAACGTTAGAATTATATTGATTGACACAAAAGCAGAAACAAAAAACGAAGGGATCCTTTAAATCCACGCAGTGGGTGAAGTGAGGATAAAAGTGACAATGTGCCTTTTGAGTACCTTGCTTGAGTCTGTGTTTCCTGATTACCTGACCTGAATTACAACCTGGGAGTTTTTATACAAGACACGAGTGAGTAAGTTTATATTAAGCAAGCGTGCTGCATCGTTGGCTGCAGCATCGCTTACCATAAACGTAAACTTATCAAATATATTACTAGCCTCTGTTGTCCGCGTTAACTTAAGAATTTGATCCAAACACAAATGAGACATGTATGAGTAACAAAAAAAGCAATAGTTTCATCTGACACGACAATTGCACAATTATAAAGAAAGTGAGTAATTAGGCATTTAATACAGTAGGTATACATATTATTTAGAGTTCTAAAATGAACATTGCTTTTACGCATTTGACGAATGAAGATAGTTACGCCAATAGGCTGATGGATGCAGGAGGGAAAAAGGTAGCTAATCGCCTGATCGGGCTTATTAGCTACATATAGAGAAATATAATGTAAATAAGCTTCTGATTGGCTGTTGTTTTGTAAACAATGTAATATAACGATATGAACATGAACATCAGGCAAAAACGGCTGAACAGTTTTATTTGAAATTTGGCTTTCAGAAGGTACTAAACAATTACCTTGATAAATTATACTTTTTATCCTGGAATTATGTTCTATAAGACACATCAATACTAAATTTCAAGTGAATACGTCCTGTAGTTCGTTTTTTTATTATCCCATAGGATCATAATTTTTTTTTATTTTATGACTGGAAGATCCTGGTCACAAGTTAAGATAAGGCCGAAGGTGGAGGCGCACTTCACCCGGAATCCTCAACAAACTAAGGAACTGGCCATCTTACTTCGCTCTAAGCCAAAACAACAACGTTTTTTTAAGAATTGTTATTATGGGGACAGAATTAGCTAAGATGGTGGTTGCTAGCCAGGCGGACTTAAACAAAATCCTACCACCAACCAAACCAAGCACCCCCTGGGGATCGAACACGAGACCTCTGGATCTGAAATCGGTGGGTTGAACCACAAGACCACAGAGGCGGTTAATATTACCTGAAGTAGCCCTATAACATCAACTATCTACCAGTGAAACTCCCATCAAAATCGGTTCAGCCATTTCGGAGACTAATTTAACATACCAATAGATAGTCGGACAGACATTAAAAAAAATGTGTTCCTGTAATCAGTACCGTATAAAATGTCATATGTATTTAGTCCAAACGCCGTTATTTTGTCATTATAAATAGACACTTCAAGTATATTCATGTGCGTAGATAAAAAGCTCTACTTACAGATCGAAAATAAAACACGAACCAACTAGACAGACCGATACCAGATAGGAGGGACAAATAAAAAAAAAGACGCGCATTCAGTAAAAATCAGGACAGACATAATTAGCTCTTTTCTCGAGCTAGATAAGTTACCCAACATTAAACACAATTAAGTGCAAATTCGTTTTAATTGGCGAATCATGGTGACAGTCCAAGTCGTGATTCAGCACGCTCGGGGGTCGCGTGATATGTCAACGTGGGCCTATCGCCGCGCCCCATCTCTGATTCTTATTGTTTTAAATTATTTACAGCTTCACACGATTTCGTAGTATATTATAACACCATTGGCTCATGTACACAAGCTAAGTATACACTAATTTGTCTACCGCTAACCCAAAATTCAATTCAATTTTATTCAAGAAATTTTTAACCTTTGAATTTTTTACCTCCTCTGTGGTCCCGCGTTCGATCCCAAAGGCAGTTCGATATTGTGCTTGGTTTGGTTGGTGGAAGGATTTTGTTTAAGTTCGCCTACCACCACCTAATTGTGTCACCATAACAACTATTCTAAAATGGTTGTGTTTCGGCATTTAGAGGAACCAGTTCCTCGGACTGTTGAGGATTCCTGGTGTAGTTCGTTCCTACCTTCGGCCTTATCATCATAAGTTGAAAATTAGGAGATGAAGGTCAAGAACTTCCCCGAAGTACAATAAAAATAAATTGCTTACATTATGTAGATGGTATGGCGGCAGTATCTCAATCAAACTTTCAGCTATTATGGAAATAATAGCTGCTCGCCTCTCTACGCAACAAATAACGAACTGACTAACCTCCATCCATCGATTCCCCACGACCGCTAAAATGTCGTCGGTCCAGCGAGTTTTCTAAAACTCCGTTTTACTCATGGACCTGGGGCCCAACCACAACGTCTTATAGCATTCTCGTTTTGATCTTACACATAACTTTTGTCTCGTTTTGTCTACACTGGATAGATAGTGACAAAAGTAAAGTAATATCAAATCAAGAATGCTACAAGAGGTCGAGGTACTCCCAGACCTTTACACCAAGCCTGGCAGTTATCGGTGGTGGTATGTATGACACAAAAACATCTCGTAATGCAACGTTTTAATGACAATGACTTAAATATCAGCTATAACAAGCAGATAAACAGATTGGAAGCCATTTCACAACAACTGATCTTCAATTAAGTCTTAAATACGAATCAAAACAGCACTTGCGTCACTAATTACCGCAATAAACACTCCGTTACCTGAATAAATCAACGGGATATTTTCTCACTTTTTCTGTAATTGCTTTCTTAGGGTGGTTATACACAACAATGCTAACCATTAATACCTACTACTTGCCAAGCTTGGAAAATCTTGACAAATCATTGTAGAAGTGTCTTTGCTACTATTGGTTACAACGAGATAAGCTGGACAGAGCATACATGAAAACATAAATAAACATAAATTAAGCATAGCAATTATTTCCACCTCCTATGTTCGCATTCCATATTTTAGGCAGTAAGAAGATTTAGATTTATTTTACGTTTTAATATTGTATAAGTCTTAAATAAACTATTCTACTTTACACCACACATCACACACATGCTATAGTTTATTTTATTTTATTGAATGACGGGGATGCGCATGGCCTTTATCTCACCTGATTTCAAGCTATAATAAGGCCGAAGGTGGAAGCGCACTTACCCGGTGACATCAACAAACCGGCCAAGTGCGGACACACATACAAAGGGTTCTAACCCACAGTTCATGGCGAGAAATTACATTTCTCGTATTTGTATATATTTATATACATACATGTGTGTAAACTTGTATTGAAATAATATTAATATTACAGTAGGTACATTCATTTCACACAGCGCCATCTAGCCCTAAGCTAAGCATAGCTTATTACATGGAAATTAGATTACGGATAAAATACTTAAATACCTATGTAAATACATACGTACTATATGATATACCACCCAAACACAGAACAAACATCTATATTCAGATATATTATATTCAGTGTTCAGATATCTGTGCTTAAATATGTTTTTTTTAGAAATCACACTGAAAATATCAACCGTCTATTACGGTTCATGAGATATAGCTCGCCGACAAACAGACGGACAGACAGCGGACTTAAAGTAATAGGGTCCCGATGGCACCCTTTGGGACCGGAACCCTAAAACGCGTTTAATTTGGCAAAGCACTTAATAAGCGATTTGGCTTGAGTCTAGATGCACCTTTAGCTGATTGCAATCGCTCGATGTGTGGCCTGCAGCCCTATGCCCAAATCAGTTGGACGATCTCCCTGACACTGACCGGCTAAGTAATTAGCACCGTGAACGTACCTACTTTTTATATAAAAGTAGCTGCAAAAAAAACAAAAAAAAAACTCACGATTCTTTCCCTTCGAGGATTTTTTTTTTATTGTGATTCACCTCTGATCAGTTCTTAGAGCGTAGATCTTATGGGGATCACCAACTAGGGGTAGATAGAGGCACATCCAATCTTACGTTCGGCGCATGCCCATGCCCAATACGTGAAAAGTTGCAAGTCCATCTCCGCGCCGCGCCGCTTAGCGGAATACACACACACATGCCATTTAAAATTTTTGGTCTAGGGACATACCGGATTCCTCTCGATGTGACAGTCAGAGCATATGCATGTGTCAAATAAAAGTTTATGTAAGTAAACTGCAGTAGCAACTGCAAATGTAGCTGCATTTGCAATAAATATTATATTAATTAAAATTGAATATTAAAATCTCTTCCAAATGGATTTTCCCTATTGTCACGATACTGAAAGGCTGTACAAATCTTTAAAACTGCTAACAAACACTTTAGCTTGAGCTAATTCACTCATATGGAAAATCAAAACATTGAAAACAATAAATAAAGTTGATATTAGTTACATGTAGTCTGTGGTGAATTTAGCTTTTTTTAAAAAAAAATGCATTGTTTTTGGTTATAAACTGTTTTTATATTTCTGTTTCTAATTTACCAAAAACTTTCTTGCGCGTATTAGCCCTGAACCGAACCATTGATATCAATATTAACGATCGACTTTCATCCTCGTTTCTGCACTAGGTCACTATGAATCTCGAGCTGATAGGGCTTAGCTATAAATTGCATGGTAATCATACACGTTATTCATTCGCACAAAACTGATTAAAAATGAACATAGTATGCATAGCATGCATGTAAGTCAAATAAAACACTAAATTAATTCGTTACATACAAAATAAAACATCGACGCTACGTTTAAAATAATAATTCCAATTTATCTACCAAAATACAGAAATAATAGGACCTACCAAGTCTTATGAAATTCACAAGCCCTACAGCAGTATGTTGTAGCATAGAACAAGTTACAGCTACGAGTAAGTTACAGACCGTGTTATCAAAATATCAATCTCCTACACCCAAAACCATTTGGCAACCCTGTGTACCATGTAGTGACACCATGACACAACCATAAAGCAGCGATCTGTTGTAACTAAGACACTAACACGACAGGAACAACGTTGTAGGAGAATTTTATTCCGTCATTACTTGTAGCGCCACCAATAGAAGTGGTTATTACTATAATAAATAATGTAGGATTGTGAAACTGGATAAAATTGAATGAGAAACAACTTTATTCATGGGATAATAGCCGTAGCATTAATTATTGTATTATTACTATTAACTGTTAACAAAAATATCTAACCGCCTCCTTGGTCTAGTGGTTCGACCACCGTCAGATCCAGAGGTCCCGGGTTCGATCCCCATAGGGAGTACAATACTGTGCTTGGTTTGGTTGATGGTCGGACTTTGTTTAAGTCCGCCTGGCTAGCTGCCACCATCTTACATACTGTCGCCATAACAACAATATTAAAAATTTCTTGTGTTTCGGCATTTAAAGGTAAAATAGCCAGTGCCTCTGTTGGTTGAGGATTCCGGGTGAAGTGCGCTTCCACCTTTGGCCTTGTCATAACTGGAACAATCAGATGAGACAAGGGCCAAGCACTTCCCCGTCGTACTATATAAATAAAAAAAAATAACTAATTTAAATGGCAAAAATAGCGCTTGAGTAAAGATAAATCCTTGTGCTACGCTACTTTACAAAATGGGTGTCTATGCTAGGTTCTTATTTTAACTCACATACAAAGTATCGTCTTGGCTTAAAATATCATTACCAGACAGACAAAAGATTTTGTAAGGAAATTCAAAAAGCTCTAACGGCTTGATGACGGGTGACGCAATAGGAAGCTTTATCAAAGTCTATGAAAAAGAGTTCATTGTAGACTACCGAGTTATGATTCCCAAATTGCATAATATGAACCAAAAATGGTGAAAGTGAAGAATCTCACGACTAATGCTAATGTAATACAGACTTAATAATAGACGACGATGTAGTGTAGAAAGCAAGCATTATTTATTATTTACGATCGTCAAAATCCATTGTTGGATGCGCTGAGTGATTTAAAATGGCGTCTGATGCGGTTGTCTACTATTAATTATGGCTAATTCATAATGACTGTCTGTCTTCGGTCTAATAGTAATTTGTGATCACTTAGCTTAGACTATTAACTATTTTACTGACAAAAGCAACATCTTATGTGAAGAATAATTTTAGTCCGAGTTTTATGGACCGTAGTACCTAGATTATGTCCTGTGATTATGTCCTTAGATCATAAAAAAACTAGGTCAAGTTCCTTGACAGTTCTTGTAGGTGTCAGTCGCTTCTCGCTTGTAAACGGCTAACTAGTTTTTGTCAATCTTATTAAAAACATGTTTTTAGTTTATGTTTGAGGCAAGTACTTTATTTTAGTGTATCACACAAAATCACACCAAAATAAAGTACACATTGCATTCTACCAATTGTATAATTGTAGATTCAAATCACAGTTTCACAATAACTATGCTTAATCCAAAACGAAAGTAGCATAATTCAATAAATGCGCAACTCTATGGGATACAGCTACTGTCTGTCAGATCATAATCAAAGTTCCATATAAGCTCCATATTCTGGATCAAGCTTATTATACTTTCAAAACCTGTCAGCCTCTTTCAATTCGTCGAGTTGTTGCAATGCAAATCAGCATTTGGATAAGGATTCATTTCAAGAAACTTTTCGACGTGTCTATAACAGAACTGGTATCTGTTTGTGTTTTAACGATGAAGGTATAAATAATATTCTAATAATATGAATATTTATCCCTAAAATCTGTAGAGCATTCGTTACATGTTTTGTCAATATCAATCGTAATTACAACAAAGTTAGGTATTTGTGTGTGAGATCTGTAATATCTATTGCTAAAATTTTCAAGTGTTCAGTTTTTTTTACAGAATATCACCAGGATCGAGGCTAATTACTGTAATATGAACATGCTGGCCGCACCGCAGCTAAATCACAAACTCGTCTAGACTTCCTCCCGCCCACTTTCTATCGAACGTGTCAAAGCATAAATCGCGTTGCATCATCCAATTTCGTACAGAGAGTAATTAAACTGTCGAAGGCAAAATCATGTTGCTACTGAGAAATAAGCTACATAGCTTATATTGTAGGTTAAAGTGTTAATGTTAGAAGATGACCTACAAATTTTACCTAAAGTAGAACCTTCAATATAAAACTATTTTGCTAACATTTACGTTTTTAGTCCATCGGAAAACTGGTTTTTAAATGCTACTCGCTACCGTCTGCTTTAGAGAGAGGCTACAAATTAGCGCCGTATCCATTTCATGGCACAGTTTATAACAGCTACTCGTGATATTCCAATGTTACTAAAGCTACCCTTTATTCTTTATTTATATAGAAATTTAATCCTTACTCTGCTAAGATTTCACTATTTTGAATACACAAACGAAATGTACAATTAAACTAACTATTTATAAGGGTGCCAAAGAAGGGTTAGATTATTCTGCAACCACCTATTAGTTGTAATTTACGCGGTAGTGTCTACCACTTTTCAATTAATAAACCAGCAAAGTGTGGACACGCATACCGAGAGCTCCAACTGCAAAGGCAAAAAAACACGTTTCTTGTACACTTTAGTTTTGAAATTTATTTTATTTTCATTATTTGCTGTGATAGCGGCTTTCGAAATACGCACTTGAGTAAAATTTCAAATGTATAACTATTACGGATCATGAGATACAGCCCGCTGTTAGATCGAAAGACGGACGGATAAACGGACAGCGGAACGGAAGCTTGTAATAGGGTCCCGCTAGCTCCCCTTGGTATGGGACCCTAAAACTTGCTGTGCAAGTCACTCTCATACAACTTATCTACTCAAGACGTCAACTCATTGACGCTGTAATAAACTTTTTCAAAGATAAAATGAAGTTAAAAGACAAACAAATAGAAGTGTACAGCTCACGTAATATTTGACAAGTGAACCTACTACAATATTATTTAGCAGCTGTCAGGGAGGCTCATTGTGTGAAACAGGAATTTTGTATTAAAGCAGATTTGAAAGGCGGCTCACGTACTTTTTGCCAGATTTATTGTTTTAATTATAGCTTTGATTAAAATTTAATTAGGTTCGACGTTTATAGCTGCGAAAGGCGGAAGGTTAAGCTAAGATTATAGGAACTATATAAGCTGGAGGCATAAAACTATATCATAAACTGGCTAGTTGTGCATACACTCTATTTAACTGCAACATAAAACGGGTTGACTTTCTTGTAAATATTATATGACATCACCTCAACAGCCTGTAGACGTTTATTATTAAGCGTTATTTACCACCAAAAACTGGAGGGTATTGTGATAAATATCAAGTTTTGAGGCGGATATGTGATTGTTGTGAACGATAATATAAATCTATAAATAAATATTGCTTGGCATCTCAACGCCCCAAACTAAGCAAAACTTGTAACACGGGAACTGTAGAACATAAACGTTTTTTTTTCAATACATACTTATGATGCTATGCAACACTCAAACACAGAACAAACATCTATGGCTATCACAAAAATGTTTATCCCGGGTGGGAGAACTCCAACCAGCTGGGAGGATACTGCTGCCAATCTGAATGTGAAATCCCTGAATCATGGTTTAAGTCCACGGGTTGAGTTGGAGAAGTCAATTCTTATGACTGCGAATTTGGGGTGATAAAAATAAAAAATCTACGCGAAAATGTATTACAAGCACCTTCTTTCAAGTAGATGCTTGTTAAACACATTTTCACGTAACATTTGGTATTAAGGTTACTGATTTTGGAAGCAGATCCCAGTCCGAGATTCGAGACCCAAAGTTGTAAAGCTTGCAACACATTTCGTACTCGATTCGGCTACCGGGTTCGATACCTCGGACAATGCATTGTTTTGGTCTAATTTGTTTGCTTTATTGCCTACCATCTCTTATCCTTTCACTCAGCTATGCAAACATTGAATAACTTGGGATTTCAAGTAGTCGTGTTATTAAAAGCCTCTTAACATTTAAGGTATCATAACGAGGAGTATATAAAAGTCATGTGCAAATTATATAATTATTATGTTCCAAAAAAGTAGGACAAACTGCTCGCTTACAAATACAGCTTTAGCAATACTGTCCAAATGCAATCTAGTCCTTTTAATTGAATTGTAATTCCTAACATGTCAAAACTATGTTTTGGTGATTTGGCAAATGAAAATAATAATAGCATTATGGTATTGATGTTCCATGATGCAATGTTGCGTGACGAATGTAAATCTCATGAACGAGCCGCCTTAAAATGCAGAGCTCCGTAATATCAGAATGCCTAAAACGCATTTACGGCTGCTATTCAAAACAACTAAAACGCATGATAGCTTGGAAGGAGAATGCCCAGAACGCATTACAACTTATAGAAGATTATTGAATACCTATATAGCATTTAATTTTGTAAACTAAGGATATTTTCACAGATAATATCCTTAGTTTACAATAACGTTTACGTTTAATTATGTTTTGGAATATGCATTTACGTAGCAGGATTAAGTTACATAACAGATCGAAATATAGCATGCTTTTTACTACACATAAGAAACGAGACAACATAAAGACTAGTGATGTAACACAGCAGTATAATGTGACTCAACCGAATGATATTAAACTTACATTTGTAAACCTAATGCGATTATCTAATATCGATTAACTGACCTCCCACGCCGCGCCGGCTGTCACACATCAAAGACGGTTGCAGCTCGACAACAAACTGAGTAATGTGATGTAGGTGTATCAACGATCATCGATACTACAAACTTACGTTCACTTTCGATGGTTCCGATTTATTGTCATGCTAAGTGTATTGAATAATATTTATAGGAAGAATTTTATAGCCTATAATCGACCACACATACAATGAAAGTGGCATAAAAATATATGATGCGATATTTTTCAACTGTAAATTATTCACATTTTGAAAACGGTAGGATCCGAATGTTTATTCAGCTTCGGCACATACAATTGAAATTTGCCTCCCAGCATAACGACTTGACATCTACAAACCAAATCTGTTATCCTTCACTTTCCCATCAGAATTTAACATGACGCATCCAACATGGCCGACCGATTAAGACGTCGCGGTGGTATCACGGAACTCAAAAACAATAAAGATCGAGATAAATGTCTCGATTAAAATAATCACGGTGACCTTTGCGTACCCGATCCGTCATTCGTATATCTCTATATTCATGGGGTACGGTAAAATGACGTATGTCAAAAACCGTAAAAGGAACGGATTGGCGGGCGCTGACAGAAAAAATACTAGTACTCTTGCGCATTCGACCCATTGTTTGTACGAAAGAGATGTATTGTGTTCGATTTCACTTAATTCCGATGCAGATGATTGAACCGACTTAATGATTTATGGAGCAACTAAAAATGAAGCTCAGACGAAAAAGACAGCTAACACATATATATATCAATATGGAATGTATTATTGTGTAGACAGGTGTTGAATAGTTATAATCTTCTTCAAATTCAATTATATGAAGCCAATTTGCTTATTCGCATAAACACGACTGCATCGAAGATTATAAATCAAGTCCAAATTAGCTTTCGATAAAGCACTTCCATGGCAGCGATGCAAAACAATTTAATCCAGATAGCCGGGCAGCCATAAACAAACTTTCACACGGCGATTAGCAATGAAAACGTAAATGTCAATCCGAACGCATATATTTGTTGAAATTATTTGTAGGATTTCCTTATCTCCACTTTCAGGTGCGAATATGGCGGGTCTTATCGGTTAATAAATAACTTTGACGCTTACGCTTTCTATTGGGGTCGTAAATTGTGCATATATTTTATGCAGAGGTGATATTTTCTCGGTTATATAGCTGTCTCGGACATGACTGACTCTATGCTGAATAGACCTGCATAAACCAACGTAATATTTAACTCAAGCTGTGAAAATGTTTCGAGAATACGGTCAAGTTTTTTTATGATAAAACGTTGAAACAAAGAGTAAGGACATAAATCCAAGCCGATATTGATGCTCTGACTCAAACAGTACCAAAAACCTGATCCATACTAATACCTAATACTATAAATTCTAAAGTACCTGTGTGGTATGTTTCACGACTAAATCATAATCAAATTAAGCGTGGATATAATTTGTATGTTAGTTACTTTTTATCTGGGCATCAAGCGCGGGCAAAAGCTTGTAATAGATTATATACAGGTGAGTTTTTTTTCAGGGCCACTGAGGCCAAGTCTGAAACCGTGAGATTTTATAATATTATTATTTTATACATTAAATTTATAAATCTTCAATTTTGATAGTTTTCGCACAATTTTGTTTACATAGTCGTCATGCATTATAATAATTTATTATCAAACAAAGAACTCGAATCTGCAAAAAAAATGTTTTTTAAAAAATTCACTTTTCCAGAAAAACTATAAAAATATAGATTTTCTTAAATGCAGAACTTATTTTTTTTAATCGAGCACGTAAATCCTAACATGATTTTGATAACTTACGGTTTCAGACTTGGACTTGGAAAAAAACTCAACCTGTATATGAATACATTTTTATATTTATACACATATACATATATATATTTATTATATATATCTATATGTATGAATAATATATAGATCAATTAGATGACGTTATAAATTATGGCTCACATTTTTTTTTATTGTTCGTCGGAGAATTGTCGGCCTTTATCTAACCTGGTATCAAGTTATACATATAGCGCACTGCACTCGGAATCCTCAACAGACATTGACATTGTATGTACATTGACCAAAAAAACACGTGAAGCTTGTGACCATGACAAAAGACTTGCATTACCTACAACGTTATTCCCTAAGCAAAGTGCACAATAAATAAAAGAACACGGTCAATTTGTTTTACAACGAACAAATCGATGTCGTAAGACAACTCAATTACACCAATTTTGGGGTCCCCGTTAATAATCAAGACGTTTTTGAGGACAATCACAGTAAATGTATGATCAAATACAACATAAGCAGTGAGACCCACACTGCATCTTGATATCAATGCCATAAGATACAAGTCAGTTGTTATTCAAGGTATAAATAAAAGTTAACAATATGCTTAGGGTTCCGTGTCCGAAGGTTGCCATACGGGTCTATTATACTAAGCTTCGCCTCCGCTGTCCATTGCTTCAACTGTACTAAAATAATTATAGTCTACCTATTAAACAAACTTGGGCCGAATATGGAGCTGAAAAGTAAGACGAAATCAAAATAAACGGCATACAAAGCGGGACGAAAGCAGATTTTTTAATGTGGGCCGAACTTCCTCGAGACGAATATGGCATAAATCTTCCGCCTGGCCGTTCCTCTGTCTGAAGGAGGGCTATATCTCATGAACCGTAATAGGTAATAATATTTTCACAAAGTGTGTATTTTTATTGCCGCGATAACAATGAATAAAAAAATAAATAAAGGGGGGTACCATACAGGGAGCTCCATGATTTGACTGGAAATATGGGGCTGAGCCATGCGGACGCACATGGCCAGCTTATGTTATGATAAGTAGAGCAAATTAATTTATACACTAATAACAAAACATTGTTTTCACTTGCAAATTCTTCCGCCTCTGTGGTCTAGTGGTTCAACCCACTGATTTCAGATCCAGAGGTCCCGGTTTCGATCCCCAGGGGAGTACAATACTGTGCTTTGGTTTGGTTAGTGGTAGCACTTTGTGTCCGCCTGGCTAACTACCATCATTTGACAAAATAAGCGGTCTTATCACTTAGAATCGCACATTTCTTCCAGACAACCTTTGGAGCCAGAGGATTTTATGGTTAAAGAGGTGGTTCGTGATGCACTTCATTTAATAGGGGTCTAGCTAAAATTACTATATAAATTACATTATAGCAAGCTATGCTACAAATATACACACTATTTAGGTACATAATCATGCACGTTGGTGCATGAAATCCAGTCCGATGCAGTATCGTAGTATCGATCAATATTAGTTGTTTAAATTTCCGAATCAACTTGGCGGAAATGAGATATGAGGATCAAGATAGTTTCCTTTAGATACCGTAAATTGAGTTTCTTGTCGATAAAATGAAACCTTCGTGATTCGTTCAGTATCACCAGCTAATAAACATGAGCTCATCTAGTCAGATCCAAATGTCATTACAGTATAGAAAGCACAGGCATATTACTTGTCATTTCGCAAATGAGTTTCGTTCATCATTTAGAAAGCGAGGCCCAGGTAAATCGAATTAATGCTGTTGGTCTGGGCTTTGAGAAATCTCCTACAAGGTAGGGTTACCAGCATTTCCTAGTTTTTTTACTGCGTACAAGTGAAAGATGGACATCTGATTCAGACCTACTTTACGGAGGTCTCTTCAAGAAAAAAAAATGTTACAAGTAATATGCTTGGTATTTTAGGAATAAAAACAAGTAGACACGTGTTTAAATTTATTAGGGCCGTTAAATATACTCAGGAATAATATTCGTAGGTAGGTACTGCTTAGTTGACGAACGCTTGGCCGACAAGTTGTCGCTGAGCTGCAGGTAAGTGCAAGATTTATTTCTGTTAACAAGTGACAGAATCTAGGTGGCACTATACCTTACCGGTGTACCTACCATGAAATAAAATATTAACTGACATCATATTAGCATAGCTATTCAGCGTGGCAATGCAGCCAGTGTCTTGGGCACGCTTTCGTCTGGTACTGGTCTGGAACAGTTGAGTTACCTTTAGGCCGTTTGTAACGGTCCTCAGGTAATCTGACTGATTCCCTTGAACATAGTTAGTTTAATTGTACTTTTTACTGACATTTAAGTGAAATGTGCGAGAAACTATAGATCTAGGTAGGCAGTTACTACTATCTATCTAAAAAAATATATACAAAATCTGAATAAAAACATGGTCACCTTATATGGTAGTATAAATAGGAAAGTCGGTAGCCTGTTAATGAAGCTTAATGGTCTTACATTAGTTTTATTAATCTTGAAGGTGTTAACTTTAAATAGTTCGATAAGGTTTAAGATGTGGAGATTATAAACGTTCTTACCCCGGCTTAGGTAAAACAGCGACATACCTGGAAAATAGAAACATAAATTTAATATATGTTATAATCGTCTAGTACATACATGGACGATTTTTTATCATTATTGAAACCAAATAAAAACAAACGAGAAACGTTATGTATTTTCTGAAAAATAATCTGGTGTTTTTTCTTTGATCTGTTTCTAAAAAACATGAATAGTGCAAATTTAACCTCTGTGGTCTAGTGGTTCGAATAGCGGTGTCAGATCCAGAGGTTCCGGGTTCAATCTCTAGGAGAAGTACAATATTGTGCTTGGTTTGGTTGGTGGTAGGACTTTGTTTAAGTCCGCCTGGCTACACCATCTTACCTAATTCTGTCGCCATAACAAGAATTCTTAAATTTTTGTGTCCCGGCATTTAGAGCTAAGATAGCCAGTTCCTCAGTTTATTGAGGATTTCGGGTGAAGTGCGTGTCCACCTTCGGCCTTATCCTCTTGAAAATCAGGTTAGATGAAGTCCAAGCACAAGCCCGTAGTATAAAATAAAAATAAAATCTTGATAGAAAAATTGGATACCTACACATTTGGGTAATTTTCGATTAAACTGCCCTCTCACTAGTGACCACTGAAGATTGTGATTAAGTATTAGAAAATTTCCAAGACCACGCTGCGGCCCAGCCCATCTTCTAGGATAGATGGAAAGGGACGAGTGGCAGTACCAGCATAAGACCCTGCAGAGTGATCTAATACTTTTTAAACATAAAACCCACACAGCCGGTGGATGAAAAGCTTAAAAATTTGCAGAGGAATCAACAGGGACCTTAGGATGCTAAAGCTGTGAAAATAAGAAATGATATATTATCCGATAGGAAATCCCTTCAGGCACATGGCTAGTGTGTAATAGACGTCATCGGGCACAGAATACCTATAAATTGAACTGATAAACGGAGTATGACTAACGCGGCACAAGATAGCTGTTGTTGTCTTAGCCAATTACCTGCTCCACTTTGCTTAGATCAGTGTAATGTTATCGGTTTAGTACTACTGGGTTCAATTTGATTCGCTTAGTCGATATGGTTGATTACTTAACAAGTACCTGTTTTGTAGGATAGTTACTGCAATTTTGTCCAACATTATTATCCTGGCATACAGATACTACAGTGCATTGTATGTAACATCAAACATAAAAAAGTTTTCCACTCTAAGTGATTAAAAAAAAAGGAACTGACTTCACTAAAAACTTGAAAATGATAATACGGGTTAGTTCATATATTTTGGAAAGCGGTGCTTATCGTTATGTAATTAGATTACAATACAACAGCAATCCCATTGTTTGGCTTTAAGCAATTTGGCGCCAACTTCAAAAATAAATGACCCAGTACGATTATTTTCATGTTGTATAGTGAATTCGGTTATTTTTTTTTAAAAGAACTTATTTTAATTCTTTTTAGTGATAGATGATTTAATTTAAAGACGATTTTATCACTTGTACTAGTCACGATTTACCACCAAAAAGTCATTGGTGTCATTTTACCCGTTTCTATGATTTTTATTACAATATCTGGAGATATTATCTCATATATATTCATCACTATACATTTACCCATATATATAATCATATATTATCTCTCAATATCTGGGGATATATATTCCATTTTCTAAAATGTGAATCAAATTCACATAAGTTGTGTATAATGCTATATTGTTTATGCCAACTCGGGAACTGATAACAACAGAAAACAGGAAGGGCGAGGCAAAGCGTGGTACGAAGCTAATCCGCCGGGACATTGATACAGTTTTTGTTTATCGGAAAATGAAATGTATTTAATGTCACTAAAACTAAGGGTTATTTTTTTGTAAAATCGCTCGCAACTTGGCAACTGGAAAAACTAAACAATTGATTAATTATATAACAGTTAAAGTGATTACGAAAGCCAAGAACGTATGGGCCCGCCTTGCGATCCATAGGTTGTGGGCTCAAATCCAGTCGTGCAGCATTGGACTTTTCGGTTTTTCAAAAAGTTTACGTGCGCACTTGACACATGCACATGTGCTGATGATGAAGGGCATATCATGAGGAAACCGGCATGTCTCTAGGACCAAAAATCCGAATGGCGTGTGTCACAGGCTTAGGATTCCGTTAAACGGCGCTCAGCTCATGCAAACTGTATGTATGTGTCGAAAGTAAGTTTGGACGCTGACTACCCCCTAGTAGGTGATTTTCATAAGATCCACGCCCCGAGTAGTGATGAGAGGTAAATCCTCGAAGGGGAAAAAAGTCTTGAGTCAGTTAAGTTTCATAAGAATAGTCAAAAAATTGGAATCATCTGTCAGCGTTTGTTCTCTCACTAAATTACGATCATGAGGAGTCAATAGTATTTTTCTGGAAAACACGCTCTTTCTTCGACCTAATCTCTGCCCAGGCAAGCCTTGAAGTCAATAGCTAACCTATCGTAAAAAAAAACAATAGCTTTCATGAATTTGACAATCCACATTACAGGATTGACAAATTCATTTTCACCGTGCGAGCGTAGGGCTCAACCAAAGTTATTGAGTATTCAAATAACCTTGGCTTTGTTTTACCAACCCGAACTAATTCTTAGAGTGTTGAACGGTGAGGCTGTTCAACACTCTAAGAATTAGTCTATGAATATGTAGTAGGAAAATATAGGTCTCTATAGCACTATAAGAAAGCAGAATGGAGAATGAAGAAATTCGAATCCAGCAAAGTAGGAACTCAAACCTCACAATAAACTCTGGCATGGAATAGATTATTGCACACCCACATTCTGATATCAGGTAGGTCCAATAATGCTCTGTAGGTTATGGCACAAACTCATACAATTTACTTGCATCTTGTACAGTCGCGTACAGAAAGCGTTTCACATCAAAGCTTCTCAATACTCGCATATTTGTCAATGATAAAATTTCCTGCAGTTAAAATGACACATGGCATCTGGTAATTTCAGGATCGTCCGAGTTAGATACGCGTGAGATGGTTTTTGGAACATTATAGGTTTTTAAAATCTTTTAGCGTATATTTGACTCCGAGTCAATCGAGGACATCCATGAAAAAACATTTTAAGTTAACGAATGGGTTGAATAGAATAGGATTAGAGTTTATTCGTAGCTAAATCAAAATAATGGTACAGAATATAAAAAAACAGCGCAGATAAAACAACTAAGACAAAGCCCATTACTGAGCATAATGGTGTACCTATATAGCCAGGTGTTTCTATCCCCCGACTGTACTAAACAAACTGAAACTTGATCCCGCCTTCGATTTCACGCGGATAACCAGCTATGATTAAAATATCAATGGGCATGCCTTTCACTCTGATTGTATGCAAACTACTGTGTCATTTAAATAAACGGTGGGTTTCCCTAGGAAGCAGACGGTGAAAAATACGTGGGTTACTTGATCTTGCGATAATGCGAATTTAATACGACAGAGACGGAATGGTAGTCTGCTATCAGATCTATAATGTATCTCCATACATTATAGTTTTAGTCATAAATTATATGAGGTTGCTAGTAAATTTATTTAAACATAATTACGATTGAAGCAATCGGGTTACCTATAGACCGTTGATATGGTCTGGAACTCAACTGTTCCAGACCATTACCAGATAAAAGCTTGCCAACACTGGCTGGTCATGCGTCGCTTTAATCAAAAGCCCCAGTTTGGACCCATCTCGGCAACATGATCACTTCTGTGTTCAAGTTTAGCCTATGGCTCTATCTATTAGTACTGAAAGTGTATAGTGGATTCCAGACTGTAGGAGCATACCCAAGGATGCATCTAACAAAGCAATTATAAAGCACAAGTAATGTTATGTTCTAGTACTACGCGGAGGTTTTTGACATTCACCTCACCTGATTTTCAAGTTATGATAAGGCTCCGGGTGAAGTTCGCCTCCACCTTTGGCCTTATCTCAACTTACAACAATTAAAAAAAATAAAGTTTTTTTTTATGATGAATAAGATGAATAATATGAATTTCAATAAAAAAAGGCTGTCAAGATCTTCCTGGAAGGGCTTGGCTATCTGAGGCTTATCTAATTTTTTAGAAAATTTTGCTAAGCTTTGCTTAGTTTGGAGCTTTTATTAATAGAAAATAATCGTTTATTTAGTCTTAAGTAATATTTATAAGCAAAAAAATCTAACCAACTGTTGTGTTTTTATTAGGAGGGTACAATCTGCCATCGGATTCAAGTACGACCTCTGGAAGTGGTTAGTAAAAAGGTATGCTCAGTTAGGTCGGCTCAGCAGGTGTAGTCCACTTGTTAGACTTATTTTTATTCGAAAAACGGGTATTTATCGCGTCTTTTAACTATACTTGTTCAAGTAACAAGGATGAAAAATTATCAGTAGCTTTCTGGTCGTTTCTATACCCTATTACGAATACGGAAATCTATGCAGGTAGATATTTTTGTGGCACATACCTATGTGTCATAATAACAATAATTGTAAAAGTTATAATTTACAACATTTACAATTTGTAGTTCATTAATGAATAAAATATTCACAACCCACGACGGAACCCGCATTTTTCCTAAAGCCGGAAACGCTCTTAAGGCGCGCTACGCAGCTAAAATCGCGGCAGAAACGATTATGAGAGTTGACAACGGCAAGCTGTAGGTGGCGCATGCGTATCGTAAATTAAACCTTTTGATAATTTTTATTCTGAGATCACGTTGCTGGTATGTAGGTAGGTAATGTGACCATATGATGGTACCTTTACTGGCACAGAACAAATAACTTATTTAAATTCGTCCTAATATTTATTCTGAGTCTAGGTGTTGTTTGACCGCTGCGAGGACGACAAGCACACGTCTGACGTCGACAGTGGTCACAGAGCTACTGATTGAAAGGCGTTTGCGCGGTGCGCCTGTAGTTTTATAAATAATTCATGAAAAACAATTCATTCATTAAAATTAAATTTCAATTGGTATCAAAAAACTAGCTTACCTTTAATGTAGATCAACATGTAACCTATCATTTAAAATAAATCGTAAGTCAATATTCATTGTAGGTATCACAATATTTGTCTTATAAATTTTGAAACGTACCATTTTCAATAAATATTTTTATCGAGAAAATTTTCAGCTATTATGTTTTAAGCTTACCTTTAATGTAGATAGGTACCTGAAGTAATACACATATAAAAAAAGACTCGTGACTTGTTCAGAAGTCCTGTAATTTTCCTTTGGAAAAAGAGGAAACGTCTAATGACAGGGCCTTAACCAATTGAGCTTTGAGGGTCCTGACGCGATTTGCAAGTAATATAAATATTTACCTTTAAGTGTCATTATATCATTTGTGTTCAAATAGGTTAGACATGTTTTATCAATCAGACCAGTAACTTTGATAAATGTAGAAAATGAGTTGTTTTTATTATTTATTCAAACCGCTCTATCAAGCCCGAGGCAAAAATATTATGAGTTTCCGATAAGGAATGAAAGGAACAGCTTTTCTTCACGCAACAATTTGATTTATTGCCAATGTTGAGTGTGAGAGATTTATTTTATCAATTAAATACCGCTTCATATAAGGTTTCGTGTGGTTGGTACGTACATATTACGTGTGAGAATGGGTGGTATTTCTTTGGCAAATAAATATGATTTCAATCAAAGAAATCATAATAAATCTACACTCCGTAGTCTCATACTTCAATTGGTATGCTTTTTTTATAAATATGACGACAGCTGCTAGACAATGCGAATAATATGCTTATGATGACAGCAGACTCATTGTTTTACATTATTTGATTTCGATGACAGACTTGGCAACTTTTATCAATATTTAGTGCGGGTCAGATCTATACCCCGATGATTCTTAAATGAACTACAATAGAGCGATCCCATCCAACGTTTTGCCCTTACAAGTAGAGTGAAATCCCGGACGGGATGATAATTAGCTGTGCGTCTCAGATTCCTATTAATAACGATGAGAGCGGAAAAAATAATGAAGTGTCTGGGCACACTTATACCGAAGTACACACCGTAAAAAACCGACAAATAACGACGATGGACTATGTCTTTTAGATTCAAATACTTTAATAGAACAATAATGTAGTCTAACAATTCATAGAGTCCCTCGGATCGTTATCAGGCAATTTAAAACGTTCCTTTCGCCTACAAAGATCAAATGACCAAGATCGCGAATACTGACAGTAGCGAACTGACTCAGGTCTAGGATCAGCATTCCGAATTCCCTGCGTGCCTAGACAATCTCGCTTTCACTGCGATGATTCTGAAACCTACTCATTGCATAATGAATGGAATGCCATGAATCATGCGCAGTACGAATTCTTCAATGGACTCTGTTTGTTATTGATGCGTTGCGTAATGTACCACCTAGGTATTTGGAGCGGGAATGTTGGCACAAATTGATGTCTAGTAATGTTGATTATTATTGATTCTTAATTTAATCGGCTGTGAGGTGTTTGCCTGAAACCACCATCTGTTAAACAGGTATGTAGATTTCAGTGAGGAGGGTTTATATTGTTATTCAGTAATTCAAATTGAGGTATTTTCCGCGATTCTATTTTCAAATAAGCGTGAAAATTAGTGCTGAATCTGCGTTTGTATGGATGGGTCTATTTAAATAAAACTTATTTTAGGTTAATAATGTTTACTTCCATTAAAAACATTCCTTAGTACCATTTTGAAATTATTAGTATTGATAATGAAAGCTATTGCAATAATTAATTTTGAATCCAACATCAACTTCAGGTAGGTTAAAATGTTGCCGCGAAAAATAATTACAAATTATAATTTAATATCACGCACGTGATATGGCTTACAAAAAATGAACAAAAAATCAATACACGATTTTTCATACCAATAGGTAGCGATGTCGTTGTTGGAGGTAAAGCTTTGTTCATAAAACAGACACAAAGCCTACACAAATATTGATCTTGAAAAAAACTCGGTGTATATATTACCTATAGCAAACTTAAGTTGAAAATGTTTCAAGGCTTTGTCTTAATCAAGGAGTCCTTCGATATATCGCGAATCTTTAAAACCTAAATAGAATCAGAACTATACAAAACTTTATATAGGGGATTGGAACATTTCCTACCTTATATTTTAAATCCCCTCCTCTACTCTCTGCAAAATATATATTACACCTTAACAATATACATGTGTATTTGTTTCACAAAAAAAAAACTTTTGAAACGCTCCTAAGTGAAACTGCCAAGATATTAAAATTAACATTATAAAAAAAATGCATGGGAATGCATCCCATGCATTGCACCTCTCATTGAACCTCCGTTTACATGTAGAGAGTATTGGGTACAGTAAAATAACACTTTGATGGTGTTACTTCCAACAGAAAACCAAACCTCAGTTTGTTGACGATTCCGGGTGAAGTGCGCCTCCAGCTTCGGCCTTATCTTAACTTGTTACCAGGTGGGATGAAGGCCAAGCATTTCCCCGTTGCACAATAAAAAAAATCCAGAAATTATCCAAATTTCTAGGACGAAGGCTTTCCTTTCGTATTAACAGGCCTTTACTTAACCGAGTTGAACTCCAAAAAAACATAACCGACTTTACAACGCAAGAAACATTCCGCTATTTATTTCGTTGTTATGAATAAAACATTTTACCAAAAGAGCCCTCGTTCGAATGCGCACCTTATAAGGTACGCGGGCGCATGCTCGATCATTTATCATTTTGTACTTGTGCACGAAAAAGTGAACTTCAGATTCTAAAGCCCATGTATTTTTTTTTGCGGGGTACCGCATCGGATTCCTTAATATTTTCGTAAAATTATAAATTTGATGGCTCCTTGTTCTGGATAAAAAAACACCAAAGTTTTTTAACAAGGAGCCATCGTTTTAGTAAAATATAACGTTAAATCGACTTTCGTTGTTAATTTACCTATATAATATATATACATGTTTAAACACATCAAAAAATGGCGTACATAAGATTACTGAGAACCATCTCAGGATAAATAAATCACTTTTCACCTCACGCGTACCACTATTTGTTCATATGCCTGTAAGTACTTCCGTAATTTCACAGTAACTACAACTGACAGCCTGTCAGATTAGCACAACCGGTAGCAATGTTATATCGAATAACAAAAAACATTACCCTCCTTCTGAAGCAATTGGATAAAAACTCATGTTTTTGCGGTGTGACCGTGATTTGCGTGCAGGGGCTTCAATTCTAGAATCTATAGTGCAGAGTGCAATACAAATATTACACAATTCTTTGTCCTTTTATCATTTTAATTGACAACCAATTTCAAAGATCGAAGGGGATAAGTTAAAATAAAGCGTTATAAGTAACTGTGTCATAACCGTGGCTGTTAAATCGATTTCAACACAAATCCCAAAAGAATACATTCGATGATTTGCGAAACATAAATCTAAAGGTCAGTATTGAAATTGATCTAAGGGAACAATTGTTGCCAATAGTTCAACAAGAACTTGTACATTCTAATTTTAGGTTAGTAATCAGTCCCAGGTCTGATTCCTGTATTCATATTTTATGAATACAGAATCAACAGTCATGCGAGAGAGTCAGTCTCAAAAAAAAAATACGCCTCAGTAGTCTAGGAAGTCACACGCCGGTCCCGGGTTCAATCCCCAGGGGAGTATAATATTGTGCTTGGTTTGGATGGTGGTAAGGCTTTGTTTAAGTTCGCCTGGCTATCTACCACCAACTTACCTAAGTCGTCATAACAACGATTTTTAATATTTATGTTCCGGCATTTCGAGGTCATTATAGCCAGTTTCTCAGACTGTTGAGGATTCCGGGTGAAGTGCGCTTCCACCTTTGCCTTATCATAACTTGTAATCAAGTGAGATGAAGGCCAATCGCTTCCCCTTCGAACAATAAAAAAATAACCTAAGAGTCTCGTTCGACTCTTCTTTGTCGATTTAATGTTAAGTCCGCGTAGGTGTAGGTCTGCATCGTATGACTGTAAATCTTCGTAACGCAAAATGATTATTTTCTTGATACGAGACAAACTAGGGGTCATAAATCGGTCGGCTCGCTCGACATTCGCACTCTAGTGCCATGCATCTCTTGAACTGAACAAATTCTCGACCGATCGGAGAATAGGGTATAAATCAGAAGATATTGCCTCTAGTCTTGATAAATGAGTTCCTGCGAAAAAGTATATGAGAAAGAGGCTATGGAGGCTTAGAATGTATATAGTGGATTGATTGTGTTTCTGTAGTACCTACGAGTACCTATTCACCTATTCACAATCCTGATGTATCACGTCTTTTTCTTTACTGTGGTTCACTCAGGTGAATTAACAAGGGAATTCGGGTAAGGAAAAACTGGGTGTTTTTTTATTCTGTTTCGAAATGATGGTAGGCAATAGGTAAATAGTTACATGACCATAATCATGCTAAAAATGGTAAATTATACATTTATACATAACAGAATCAAATTTCGTATAAAAAAGGGATAATTAGATGACAAGTCGAAAATAGCTTGTCACGTAATATATTAGTTACAAGTAGCAAAAACAAAATGCCATGTATGAATTCGTTTTTTTTTTTTAATTGTGTGTGTGCCCATGTTTATCAAGCGTGATCCTAAAAACTATTAAAATTATTGATTCCAGCCTCAGTCCAAGGATGTCATAAGCCTACTAAGTTCTCACCAAAAGAACATTTTACTGGGAGCCCATTGATAACCACTGCTGTAAAATTGGGGATTATTTGGATGGTAATAAACCACGCTTAGCAGGTGGATTTTCCCAATTCACGGTTTATTATCCTCAAAATAATCACCAATTTTACAGCAGTGGTTATCAATGGGTTGTTCATAAGAAGATTTGTCTAGGAAGCATAGTATAAGGTATCCAAAGCATTCAAAAGAGAGCAATGTGGAGATTTTGCCACAATCACCACTGGGTGGTGATGAAGGCGGGTTGGTAATCGCATCGTATTGGCGTCGATGTTAACCTTCTTCTAGTCGCCTCTTACAACACCCATGTAGATTGTGAATTGCCTTAATTGTTTGCCGTTGACTAACCGCCTAGCTTGCGACCACCGTTCTGCCGAAATCCGGCAGGAAGTTAGACACTTTGCAAAGATCCATTTCAATGAAAAATATTTAGGTTAAAATCCGCTTTGTTCCTTTGTAAAATAAAATGTAAAAAACCTGTGTTTCGACTCTACATGAGGCATCTTCAGGAAATATAGTCTTGCTGCTAAAGTGCTTATTACACCTTCATAAATTAAGTATGCTAGGTCACTTAGCCATCTGAATTAATGCAAGTGTAATAGCACTTAGCCTCCTAGCATCCTAGCTAGCATGAAAAATGTGGCTACCGTCCTTGCTCACAGTTAGCATCCGAAATTACGGTAATATGGATGCTAGCTGGCTAAGTGCTATTATAACTTGCGACTAAACAAACTAGCATCCTCAATATCGGATCGTGTAATAAGCACTTTGCACTTAGCAAGTTGACGAGCCCTGGGCCGTATTGTCGTTCCGAGCGTTGCGTTGCAGGAGCGCGGGTTTGTGAAACATTTTTCTGTTTTGTTATTATTCTCTGTACTTCCAAACCGGCCTTGTTTCGAGGACGAAATTCGAAAGCGCAGAGACAATACCACCGATAGCATCGCTTTATTTAATTAACCAAAGACACACGGCCGTGCCCTTTACCGCACCGCTGTATCTATGGGATAGATCTAACATTATGGAAGTGAACAATTTATGGCAGGAGATGTGAGGGATGACGCAAGTAACATTTAAAGGTTTTGATATAAATAGGATCGCAATGTTACAAACATGTACAATACAACATTGCATGGGTAAATTAATGTGTCGCAGACGAAAAATCATGTAAACAGCTAATAATAGTCTTCTTAAGGTGAAACCTCAGGGGTAAGTACGAATGAGACGGTATAGTAAAATATATATTTAACTGTAGTAATAACCTTTATGCAGGGGTGGATTGCACATTTTTGTCCACGATGTGTTATAAGACTATAATGTACCAATTTCTATATATTGCGTGTACCTAAGTCTAAGGAACAACCTTGTATAACGAACGTTACATTGATCATTTTCTGTAATCAATGTTTTGCATCTTAGCTTTTACAAAGTAATAATTTTGTTTGTATAGCATATCTGCCTAATGTGTAGGTTCTTAGTTCTCATCTCACTTCATGTTTCATGCTCCTGACAACCTCATTAGCATTGATGGCTTTTTCGGTAGAACACATATTGACTGGATAAATATAGCAGACTAGCTTTTGCTTGCAGCTTAACCCAGCTTGACTGTTCCAGACCAGATTCCGATTACCATGCAATCGGAATCTGGTCTGGAAAAGTGTCTGTGGCAAATTTCAGCTCAATTTATTCTGCAGTTTTGGCATGAAGAAGTCGCCTAGTATCAGTAGTCCGATGATTTAGTCCTATGATCGGACTGATGACACTTTTTAGTGTCATCAGTCCGATGATGCTGATCAATACAGATTATCGGACTATTGAGCCTTTTAGTCCGATATTTACACATTTCGACTTTCCCAAAAAAATAAATACATTAACTTCAGTTTATTTTTTCCAACAAAAAAAATGTGAGCCTTTAGAAAAAATTGGTATTCCTATTTTTCTTTTTCCACCAGTCATGTATGTACTTGTGTACAATAACTTTATCGGTTAAGTTTAGAATCTATCCATCCAAACAATCTTTCGCTTTTATAATATTAGTGTGATATACCTAGTATTCACGATTAATTTCACGTGTTTAACATGGCGCGTTCGTCCAACTTTTGTAGGTGCAATAAGTCTCCAAACTACTCAGGCGTATCTATAAGTCGATGATAAATTGAATGAAGCCTGAGTTTCGATTTTAATTATGGTTTGGTCCTTTTTTTCGATGCTTGAGGCTTCTTGATAATAAGCTCTGATTTATTTGCATGGTAATTCTTCCGGGTGCTGAGTATGGTGTGACTATGCCTGCTTCTGGGGAATTTCCACAACTTGGTGTGTTTTTTTTTCCACTTTTTATTTTTATTTTTACTTTTTAAGAAGTTTCCACAACTTGGTGTGTTTTTTTTTCCACTTTTTATTTTTATATTTACTTTTTAAGAAGTTAACTTCAGATAGCTTCTTGATTCAAACATTACTTTGACTAGCAGCTTAGCATCTGGAGTGACATTACGTCAGTCTCCAGACTGAAGTAATGTCACTCAGATGCTAAGCTAATGGAAAAACATCCTGGGGATGCGTATTTTCTTTCGAAATACCTAGGGTATTAGTCACTAAATATTTTTATATATTTTAGTTTAAAAATTTGATATACCATTATTATAGTATAGCTAGTGGCTATAATTTTACAATCGTTTGAGGTATTCTCAGCACAACATGCAATATTTAGGTAAATTGTCAAAGCAATTAGGTAGGTATTTCAAATGATGAAGAAGAACTAAGCTTTAAGCTTAATTAATGACCGATATAGACGGGAAAAAAGAAAATCATAGGTCCATTAATATCTATGAAAGACGGAACTAAAATGGTGACATTTTATGAAGCTATAAAATGAAATATTGCACAAAATAAACATGTAAATACCTAAATGAGTAATCCCTCCGATATAAGATGTATGCGTAGGAAGCAATTTAAAGCCAATAAATTGTGCGAGATTTACTGATAGCCCTACTTTTAAAGTTTAATCTTTTATGACTTTTGTCCCTTCCTAGTCAGACAAAGATTGTGGTCAGTGAATATGGATTTATTTGGATTTATATCAAGATATGTTGCTGATGCGTTTTCCTTGAATCATCAAAGGAACTTAAGCGCGCTTATGTCCTCCACTTTTATTTGAGTATTTCAATTTCTATTTTATTTCACTAAGTTGAAACGAATGTATTTAAGTTTAGGTATCCATGTAATTTTATAATAATTTGCTACTGCAATAAAAACACTAAAATGATACTATTATGCAAAACAAATCGAGAACCGATGAGTTTTAAATGTGAAATATTAATCTTCCCAATGCTACAGAGATATTATTCGCAAGGATCCGGCTTTTAATTCACTCACACTATGCTAACCATAAAATAACCATCTGTCAAATGAACAATTATATTTGGAAACTTTCATAATCTAGAATCACAATCGAACAAATTGAATTATAAATCAAGATTTAAAATAAGCGATCATATCGAAAGAGAAAGGACTTGAAACTTTAGGAAACAGGTAGATATAAATAAGGTGTTGTAAAAATGTTGTTATTTATGAGTTTAGAAAATCGAATGACAAAACAAGTAGTAGGTATTGCGAATATTTAGTAACTAATTAACAGTATATGCAATATCCAGTTCACTTTCTACGCAATAAATAATGGCAGTGACATAATGAATGATAGACTCTTCGTCCACCAAAGATCATGTGCCGACCTCCTATTGACCAATTCTAATAGTTTTTTCTTTTATTCCACTGACATTACCACGAGTCTCTAATCGTTGTAATTCTCTAATTGTCAGTACTCATTTCCATAAATTACTACTAAAATCAAAATAAAATCACCCTGACAATGGAGCAATAACTTGCGAGGGGGGCTAGCACAAACTGGATAAACCTAAGACCGGGCTCAGTGGCAAAACTTGGGAGAGACCTATGTCCAGCAGTGGACTGCTAAAGGTGATGATAACACTTGATGTGAGCTTAACCAAATAAACCTAGAATAACTGGGGAAGACCTAAGAACGTAAACGTAAACCTAAGTGGTGCCATTGCGCTTGTTGCCTCAAAGATATTTTTTTAGCTTAGCACAAGCCAGGTCCGCGCAAAGCTGACATCCTCCCAGTTCAGAACCAGGCCAGGCGTATTATCGTTTCAAAAGTAAAAAACTGAAGAACTATGTCATTAAGTTTGTTTGCGTTTGACTTGAGTGCTCGCCTGGGCAAGGATGACCTTTTTTTTATTTTACGACGGGGAGCTGCTTGGCCATCATCTCACCTGGTTACAAGTTAAGATAAGGTCGAAGTTGGAGGCGCACTTCACCCGGAATCCTCAAAAACTGAGGAACTGGCTATATTACCTTAGTATAGGATAGAGCGAGCTTTCCCAGAAGGAACTGGCTTTCCCACGCACCGGGACACAGTAAGCCGGTAAGTTGCAATCCAGGGGGACTTTTACAGGACCTGTCATGGTCCCAGTAACTTAAGATTTAATTTTCACATTTCATTTCGGTTACTCGCCGGGTAATGGATTTGTTTTCGATATTTTGTTTGATGTTTGTTTTTAATCGTACTGACTTGTCGTTAAAAGTGCGATATCTCTTAAGGTAAATGATCGCAATTTAGTAGGCGGTGGACTTAATGGGTTTCGATTTCAATAATTTTGTCTCAGAACGGAGGCTAGTCGAAGTGGCAAATATATTCATTGCTGTAATCAAATTAATTGATTTCACTTCACTTGAGTGTTCAAATAAATAAATCTAATGATACTTCGAAGGTTGCGGTTAGATTTAAATTTATTGGTATTTAAAACCTAGGCAGGTGAAAATAAAATTGATTCGATTTGAAAACTTATAGCCGGAAGTCGAATTGATAAAATAACTTTGAATATTTAATTTGTAATTGGAAATCAGTGCCGGTTTTAAGAGACAAAAGAAGACCTACCGTTTTTCTGCTCTTTTACATGACTTCACTACAAATACCGTAGGCCTATCCTGTCCAAGTAGACAGAGGTCGACAGAGGGCTTGTCAGCATAGCAGCAAGACTATATTTCCTGAGGATATTTCGTGTAGAGGCGAAACACGTGTCGATTTGAAATTTTCAAACGAATTTAATGGAATTGCTGTATATTTTTATGTTTTCAGGTTTTTTTATTCGCTTACACCTGTAGGTACGAAACTGTCTAGTCAATCCACATAGGTAGATTGTGAGTGAACGAACGTGTGACAGCGTCACGCATGATCTCCGGCCACGATGAGCTGGTAGCGAACATTGTTGTGAGTCATTTGCTCGCTAATGATGCGTGAACTCGTGGTGTGATGGCTGAGAGCTAGGATTATTACAGTAAAAGTATGATATAAAACAAGCGTTCGTCCCGATAATAATTTGGAAAATTTCACACGTAGAAAGTGTATCGCCGGTATCGATATAACCGCCTCTGTGGTCGCGTGGTTCGCCCACCGATATCAGATCCAGAGGTGCCGGGTTCGATCCAAAGGAGAAGTACAATATTTTGCTTGGTTTGGTTGGTGGTAGATCATTGTTGAAGTCCGCGTGGCAAGCTAACACCACCTAACCTACGTCTGTCGCCATTGTAACAATTATAAATGTGCTGTGTATTTAAAGGTAATATATTAACTTCCTCAGACTGTTGAGGATTCCGGGAAAAGTGCGCCTCCATCTTCGGCATTATTCGCACTTGACCAGGATTCTCAGCAAACTGAGGAACTCTTACCATTTAAATACCAGAACACATTTTTTTTTATTGTTATAAAGGCGACATACTTAGGTAAGATGGTGGTAACTAGCCAGGCAGTTCGCCTGGCTAGTTACCACCAAAGTTCTACCACCAACCAAACCAAGCACAATATTGTACTTCCCCCGGGGATCGAACCAGGGACCTTTGGACTTGATCCCGGTGGGCAAACTACAACAGTGGCGGTTCAACCTACCTGATAATAAAAGTTATAAAAATAGCTACACTGGTCCTTACAGATTTTGAAAATAGAAGTACAATTTAGTTTTCACTGTTAGAGTGAAATAAGTATTCGAAAAGCTATTTATCTCGCTTGCGCAAGCGAAAAGAGAAGTTCAGCTACTCACGGGACATACCTCATCCGTATAAGTCTTGAAACGTCTGCTATTTGGCTAACAAGCTGTTTAACATTTCGCTAACATGGGGATTATAAATATCCTTCGGTACAAAGGTCGAACTCGTTGCTGTACTGTACCTAATAGGAAGAGATAATGTACGAACTAATGGGTGCTTTGAGAGTTGTTCCTTATACATGACATTGACATTTCAGGGTTTCGTACCCATAGGGTGTCACCCTATTTCTAAGCCTCCATCTCATGAACCGTAATAGGTTGGCATTCGCTTTTGTCCCTTTGGACCCTTGGTATTCGTGTCATCGCTTGGCCGGTTTAAAATTATTAAAAATAGGTCTTGATCTCAGCGTAGGGTAAGCGAAATATACGATATAGCAAAATTAACCAGAAGAATTCCATTGGAAGACCGTTGAAAATTGATAAGATAAGACGTCCTTTAGGCCGCATCAGCAGAAGACACGGAATATTCGCATAAAAAGTCTGAAAAAGCAGCAGGCCATGTGCCGTGCGTATTGGGGGATTTGCTGTCAACACTACTTATGGAAGGCGCGTTTGAGTTCGAAGTGATGGCGGAAATCCAAGGAAGGATAAGGAGGGGCTCGTATTCTTTGCCTTGGTTGTTATAGTATAATTATTATAACTTTTAAGTACCTACGAGTATGTTTTTTGGATTCAAACCTTCGAAGAGGTTTCAAAGGGCGCCTGGCGGCGTAATTATGGCGTAAGTTCATTGTCCGTCTGCCTGTCTTTCCGCACCGTTTTATCCGAAGCTATTACGAGTATGAAGTTGACAACATGAAATTTGTTACCAAGGTGGATTATTGCCTGTGACACGTATTCTTTATTTTTATGTTAAGTAATAGTAATTCTAACATACAGCGAAACCTACAGTTGAATAACCTTTGAAAATGGTATAAATGTGACTATTTACATGCCTTGCTGTTGTAGAATTCAACTATACAAGTGCAGTCATGTTGTTAACCCAGAATAAGGTTATTTACATGAAGTGAGTGGGGCTATTGACCGAAATAACTGGGTAAGCTTTCGGAATTAAATAAGTAGAATAGAATGCAATGCATGCTATGCTCAACGTGAATATCAAGCACAAAATTGTGACGGCGCTGACAGAGAATATGAGGCCTCCCTATGACCCTGATATTGGATATTGTGACAGGCGACATATTACTATAGGGTTTACACCAGGAGACGAGCATCAGAATCCCAAACTGCGGTCTACCCGCCTACCAAGCTAAGTCTTTTATTTTAAATGGTGACCCGTTTGGTGTGTGGTGCTATTTGAGATTTGTTATTATCTGAAATGGAAAACCTTTGACCTCGAGGCTTGACCTACGGGCCTTTTACCTAAACCCTGTCTCAATTTGGTTTTAATCGAAATGGTGTCTTTTCTTCTGAACATTTATCGGTTTCATTGACACGTGAAATAAAAGCCGCGATTTTTATTGGAACCAATTGAAACCCGAATGAAGCAGAGATATGTAATAGGCCAATGGTTACCTGAGCGAGGATCTAGTCAACGATGGAGCAAACATTCCCAGAAACTGTCTATTAAATTCATCAGGTGATTGATTGATGTCATCAGAACTTTTCGTCCCATTTTCATAAAGAATTTGAAATCTATATCGCTAAGGCTAAAATAATTTCAAAACAAACACACGCTCATACCGAACATTACGCTTATAATAGAAGCAATATCGATTTCGCTTATCGATTAAATGGATCGATTTTCAGCTTATACAAGCGATCTACTTAGATACAATCTCGATCGACCGTGACTACTATTCTAGTGGTTTATGGCTTAATCGCTAACAATAGAAAGTAATGCCTTTATGGAGCAAGCGCCTGCATATCTGTGACGTAATAAGGACCATGCTTTGCAGTTTGGTTTTACATCTTTAGTTCTTAAAATCAGGACAAAACTTATCAACAATGTAGGGTTTGTTTAATAAAAATATATAAACAATAAGAACCTGCAAGTTATAAACGTAATACAGTAAAATCGCGTGAACTATTCAATCATCATCAACAATATTTTAAGTAATTTCAATATTTTCTCCTGACCGGTAGCGGCATTAAGCTGAAGCTGAACCTGCTTGGCCGCGTATGCAGGGAAAGACTAATTTGCTTTCTTATAGGTTACATAAGCTAGAATAAGGGCTTGCTCTACTACGTCCAAATAAGGTTTTTAAATGAACTCGAGACTCTGATTGGACTCGGCTTTATTTTATAGAATTTATTTGTATTCTAGCTACTCTTTTTTTATGTGTGTTTTTGTATTTATTAAGCCTGAATTTTCTTGTAATGCGTGTGCTAAGTAAATCAATTCTTATTCTTATTCTTATAGAAATACTTTTAACTAAGCTTTTGATCGCCCACTTCGCCCCGTACAGGTATAACAAGTAAGTATATTTTTTTCCAGGATACAATCTATCTCCCCGTCCAATTTAATAAACATCCGTTTAGTCGTTTAGCCGTAATAACGTAACAAACAAACTCTTTCGAATTTATATAATTGGTGTTGAAGCGTGAATGCTTAGAAAGGAATGGAATGGACTTAGGAAGGCCCACTAATTATCACTCTGCAGTACCAATACGGTACCAGTACGGTTCTAATGTAATCATATTTTTTTAATTACATTTGTTCAATCAATATCTACAATTCAACTAACTACGAGTAGTTATGTTTAGGTCGGGTTACCTGAGTCTATAGGTAGCAAATTTTTCCAGACCAGTACCAGACGGAAGCGTGCCCAAGAAACTGGCTGCATTGCAACGCTGAATAGCTATGCCAATTCGCTGGCACTTCACAAGTATCTATGGCCTTTCTTCAAAACCACATCAGATAAGCTTATTGATGATCCTATTTCCAATATATTGCACATTTGTTGTATTAATTAGCGCAAAGCAGTTGCGCCTACGCATAGAAAGTATTCTGCTACATGAGGTTTTATTACCTAAGCCACTTGACTTAGAGTGTATATTTGATTGAGCCTTTGGTGTCATTTGCATACGGAAACTGTAGATTAGTTTAGAATTAACTAAGCGGGAGGAAATGGTAAACCGATCAGTGCTATTAGAGATCCATAGATGGAAACCGAGAACTAGATGTTGGCATAGGTCAGGAATTATCATATTTTGGGATAATCTGTCAGAACCGCCTCTGAGGTCTTGTGGTTCGCCCACCAGTGTTAGATCCAGGGGTCCCAGGTTCGATCCCCATGGTAGTCCAATATTGTGCATAGTTTGATTTTACCTATTATTGGATTTTGTTTAAGTTTGCCCGGCCAGCTACCACCATCTTAGCTAAGTCTATCGCCATAATAACAATTATACATTTTTGTGTTCCGGCACTTAGAGGTAAGATTTCTCAGATTGTTGACGACTCCTGGTGAAGTGCGTTCATCTTCGGCCTTATCACAACTTCAAACCAGGACCTTTATTCACATGAACAATCATATCTTAAGAATAAGAATAAAAATTTATTTACTTAGCACACGCATTACAAGAAAGTTCAGACTTAATAAATACAAAAACACACATAATAATCAAAGAGTAGCTAGAATATAAATAAATTCTATAAAATAAAGCCGAGTCCAATCAGAGTCTCGAGTTCATTTAAAAACCTTATTTGGACGTAGTAGAGCAAGCCCTTATTCTGGCTTAAGTGACCTATAAGAAAGCAAATTAGTCTTTCCCTGCATGCGTGGCCAAGCAGGTTCAGCCTCAGCTTAATGCCGCTACCGGTCAGGAGAACGTAGCGACGCTGTTTTTCTGAACTTTACCAGCTGACGTCACTAAACGTGGGCAAACACATACATAGGTATACAGCACAGAGTATATCATATTAAAAACGTCATAATCTAAATATATAAAATTGGTTTTATTAAAATAAAGATGTATACAAAGCGGGTAACGATTGGATAGAATACTTAGATAGGTCATACAAATACAACACAATAACTCAGAATAATAATCATCTATAATTGTCCAGTGTGGGCAATGAACCTACAACTGAGCCGTGAGTTGTTGGATAGTCAAGGGGGAAATAAATACGTAGGTAAGCATTTAAAGCGTTTCCTAGTAGCTTTCTTGATCCTTGAGCTTTCTTAACGCGCCCGCGTTACGATATCTGCTACGATGATTCCACGCAGATATCGTAACGAGGATGCGTTAAAACACGATTGGTCATAGTGAATAAGGGCTCTGGATTCAAATTGTGATAAAACCCGGCCAGGCATCCTTAGAATCAGCTACCAGCGTCTGTGTTTCCGCTATGTTACGACTCTAATGGCTAGAGTAGGTTCGCTCCACCGTAGACTTTTTTTATTGTACGACGAGGATTTGCTTGGCCACCATCTTACTGGTGTCACAAGCTATACAGGTGTCCCATGGCCATGCCACATGGAGGGCAAGTACCTTAAATATTGTAGATAGAGCATTTTACTGACAGAAGGCTTCATTTTGATTTTAAAAACAATTTAAGCTGCATTCAAAGATTTTTGAAAAATCGCCTGTCTGAACCGAAAATCGAGCACGAAAAATTTGAAAAAAAAAACATTTTACGTTTTCGATCTAAAGGCTTCTAAAATAAAAGGAAGACCATGAAATTAAACATTTTATTTAAACTAATTACGTTTTCCTTACAGTTGATCTAATTAACCTTATATATTTAATGATAAAGCCGAAAGTAAATGCGCAATTCAGCCAGAACCCTAAACAGGCTGAGGATCTAGCTATTTTACCTATGAATGCCGGAACACAACAATCATAATCCATGCGCTAGTTTCGACTACACTTTTACAGGGGTAAGGTTTATACCACAGCTTACACATATAAAAAAGAGTTCTAGGGTACATACTATACTAATAATTGTTATGTAATCGCATATTTTGCTGGACATTAATTTTGAGGGCTACTATCTCGTATATTTACATAAAAAATATCCGATGACGTGGGAAAGCTAAGCGACCATGTAGAGACTGTAAGCTACGGTTACACATAATTACGTACTGACCAGCTAAACTAGATCTCTATCACTAAAACAAAATGGACATCTCAAAAATGGAGTTGCTGCCACTAAGGGTCAGGCAATATTGGGGTCGCCTCAAAGGAACAAAAGATTTGTTGATTTGTCCGGCGCGGCGGTCGAAGCGCGTGTCTGTGTAATCGATTTGGTTTTTGTCCAATCGATGAATGATTTCCGCCGAGATGTGGCTAATCGATTTTGAGTTATATTGTCCGATTAAGCTTATTTACTTCATGTAATGTAAATATACGTAAATATTTTTTTACGGTCCGGTCCATTTGCTGATGTTTATCCGAGTATTTTTTTCGGAACAATAGATAGTTTAACAATTACAGAGTACATTAGAGTGTACATGTAAAAAAATACATGTTGGTAAACATGTATAAAGTGAGAAGTGTATAAAAACTAATCTAATCGATTGAAATATGGAGGTAGATGGTAGTGGAAAAATATTATTAAAAAATCTAAAATGCCGTGGTGATCATGGCATATGAGATTCATATCATATTCCCTCAAAATCAGCCCATGAATGTCGCAAACTAAGGAATTTTAATAAAATAAGGGCAGTAGTTTGATTCTGTGTACTTCCGCCAGCCTGTCCTGTCCAAAAGGTCTGGATATTAATGTAATGTTGATGAACCAAATTGAACTTGGAGACTTGAATCCAAAAGTAATCGTATCTGATCTTTGCCAAATGTCGTAATGTTGCTTATCAATATTTTAATCAGATAATGGTCTGAGCTAAACCTAGAGGCTAAAAACTTGTAGATTAATAAAAATGAAACTACCAACCCATTTTACATAACTTACAACCTACCTACTCAAATACCCCCGGGACAAGCTATGATTAATGAATACTCATTATTCATATTTTTTGTCGTGCTGTGTGATGTCCGATTGTGTAGAATAGTACCACCCCTTCCACTCACTAGTCTCATACAAGGCAACAAATATATAAAAGGTACACCGACTAGGCCTCCTAAGACTAAAAAATAGGCAGCAACGTGTTCTCTTTGTGTATTATTAAACTACCTAATCATTGAGATTATCATTGTGTTTTATCATTGGTCATGCTTACTTAAATTTTCTACCTATATTTACCTATCCAGTTAGTTAGTGTTCTACCTTTAATTTTAGTTAATTATAATCTGTTTTTGTTTATAAGAGACAAACAATTCAAATTTATTACGATAAATATATTATGGTCAAACGAGGGAAAGACTTATTTCATTAGAGGTCAATATAGGACAAAAACAAATGTCGATTATTAAAGTTAAAAATAGGCAGAAAATTTATTTATCTTTTTATCATATTACAAGCTATGTTTAGTTTTAGTCGTCTCTCCGTCTGAGCAATTTATTTTCTATAACCTAATTCTGAAGTCCACGAGGCGTCATAAATAAAACAGCCTAGAAACTCCTCGACGTCCATTAAAAAGAACCAATCACTGAACTGAGAACTCTTGGCCAGCAAGAACTGTTGCCGCTGCAACCTGACCGCCTAGTGCGTTTGTAGCCTCCACTTTCCTTCGCTGTGATTGAGTGCTAAAACTGTCAGCCAAACAAGTCCGATGACCCTTGCAGTCGTACCTATTGCCACAGATTATTTACGAGTAACGATTTGCAGATAAACTCGTTGTATCGTAATCGGCTGATGCCCTGAAGAGATAACCGATCGGAGGACGTGGTGGGTGTTATCGCAAGGCGTTGAAGACAAGTTATGATTGTGAAAGAAAAGTAAGTATGATAGGTGACTCAATAAGATTATGATTACAAAGTCTATGCCGGATGTAGAGTCAGTGAGTACGGAACAGCTAAAAAAGATAGGTGGTATTTTCTAGTAGTTAAGATTTACCTACTATTATAATAATTTAAGCTATCATTCAACCAGCTTTTATGTGAATCGGCTTACCAGATAGGGAACTCCAGAGATTAATGCTGACATACCTGCAAAAGAAAAAAAAACATATATTTAGATTATTATACTTAGAAACTCTCCGATCAATTAAAATGTTACATATAACATTTATAGGTAAAGTATACAGATGAGTTTTTTTCCAGGGCCACTGAGGCCAAGTCTGAAACCGTGAAAGTTATCGAAAAGTCATGTTAGGAGTTACGTGCTCGATTTAAAGAAAAATAAGTTATGCATTGAAGAAAATATTTTTTTATAGATTATTTTTATAGGAAAAGCGAGTTTTCGAATATTTTTTTTTGCATTCATGAGTTCTTTGTTTTATAATAAAAAAAATAATGTAAGATGACTATGTGCCCAAAGTTGTTGGAACACTTTCAAAATTAAAAAAAAATCATTTTTTTGTAAAAAAAAAATGTAATAATAATTTTATATCTGTGTCTGTACGTTGGGTACGGCGATATTCAAAATGTTCAGCCATTAGGGTGTTCGTGCCTTGTCATCAGCTGCGTTACCACAAAAAGCGAACGTTTTTTAATCCGATGACGATTCAATTTAAGCTCATCACGAACGCAAAACGAATACAGCAAAATTGGATTTAATAGCTTAGCTTACGCATAGTCTAAACCTACAACCTTTACTAAATGCATAAAGATGAATTTATACATTTTCAATATTGAAAGTGTTCCAACAACTCATAAAAGCATTTTTTTTTTCAAAAACTCACTTTTGCATATAAACTATAACAAAAAATAGATTTTCTTTAATGCAGAACTTATTTTTTTTTAAATCGAGCACGAAAAGTCACGTTAGGAGTAACGTACCTTTTAGTGACTCTCACGGTTTTAGACTTGGCCTCAGTGGCCCTGGAAATAAACTCACCCTGTATACTATTAAAAACTCAATACTATCTTGATGTATTACCAGGTACCCAATAGGCAATACTTACAATGCGAATCTAACTGTTTGACAAGTTCAAAGTAGTAGTTATAGTTCTACGGATCAATGTGACCTCAGCTCAGGATGTCATGTGGTGAGAAGGTCAATCAATATCTAAGGTTATGGCCACCAAGCAAAGTATTGATTACTTCCAAACCAACCTTGAACTTACGGATAGGCGTGGTGGCTTTGGTATATTGTACAGACTTCTTTTTAAAAGCCAGCACGCAAGGCTGATATAGAAAACGCAACTACGAAAATATTTATTTGACCTAGCGGCATACGAAAGGTAGAACAGTATAAGTTGTCACATAATGATATAGCGCCATAATTCGTCCGCCCGGTCAGCTGCCTTAAATAGAATAGACGGATGGATTCACTTAACACAATTTGTTTCTGTTTTCATAATGGAAAAGAAGGAGGTATATTTAAGAAAGAGGTATGCCATAATAGTTTTTCTAATAATGTAACAGAATTGGCTCCTGGTAAGACAATTTTAGTTAATTCTATCATGAGCTGAAATTTCGCATAGATATTGACAGTGGCGATCCCAGCAAAGAACAAAATACGTATACATAAATAGATGTAAGTAGGTACATATTGAGGTAGAATTAGGTATAGCAACTGCCTCAAAGCCTATTTGATCAATGCCATTGAATTTTGGTGAATGACCGTAAACAGCCTTGACATTGACAAAGAACTTCCTCTGTACTCTTTAATTTGCATACAGTAAACCCTTTAGTTTGCATACTTCAATCATGCTGATTGTAAAAATGACAAAATTGTATTAATTCATGGGGAAACTCAGGGGTGCGCATGAGATGGATTATGGTAAATTATAGCTTCAAAACACATTGTGAATTAAAAAGCGTGAAATTCGCCACTATGTACAGCCTATAATAGGTTTATAATTCAATGTTTAGTGATAACTTACTGAATCAAAACTGAAACTTAACTCAGTAAATATGGAATATGGAAAATCTAAACATTACACATCTAAAATACCATTGTTAATACATGTAATAACAATATCTTTTTTTGGAAAAAAAATAGCTACTTATTTATGTAATATATTATGTAAATGTTATTATAAATAGTTATTCAATAATTTCATTTAATTTATAACTATAATTTTTTGGAGGTAAAAGTAAGTAGGTAGGTAGATATAAAGTATTAGTAATAAATTATTTAATCATTTTTCTCCCGTTAAGTAGTACTACCACCCACTCCATACTAAACACTATAAACTATAGTTATAACTATAGTTTTTTTTCACCCCAATATCTCAGAAACTACCCCACTTACCAAAAATCCCCCGCGACAATCAAATCCTATTTACGTTATCGCTTTACAGTAAAATTTCATGAAAATCGGATAACCCGTTCCAGAGTTATGCCGTCACAAACATTTCCACATACATACATACATACATTCATACATACATACATGCATATATACAGTGCCGGATTACCTAACTTAACTGAGAGATCTCGTTCGATTCGCTCACTCGATCAACAAATGTCTTTGGTGAACAGTAAGGGATTTTCATTTCATTTAATTTACCTGAAGAACAATATTATGATACTTTTTTAAGCAGCAACAGTCATGTTTGAAGTGACGAAGTTGATAAGTAACGCCCTAAATGAAAATAATTAATATTTTCAACTACCCATCGAATAATAGAATGATACTTGAGAACTTGGACCTCGTACGATAATTGCGTTTTCCGTAGGGTAGCAGACCAGTGAAGCTCGAGTAAATCTGAGGAATCAAAATAAATTGTTTGTGTTCTCAAGGCTAAACAATAGAAATCAGTTTGCCCTAGTAAGGGGTAAACTCTGTCAAGGATATTGGTAACAGCCGGAATAGCAGTCGAGAGTAGAATTAGCACAGGGATAGATCAACATTCCGGGCTATATAGGTTGGAACAATGGGGTCAGTAAGGCGGGACCCTGTACTTAATCGTGCTGTTAGTTTAGTACGCAAAATGAGATCTAATGAATTGCCTTCAAACGTGAACACAATTTGGGATGAACGCCTAAGATCGATATTCTGTTTTAATTCCGCAAATAAAATAAAACGGACTTACCATACCTTATAAAGCTGCGTTGGGACCTAAGAACTTTTAACAGCCTCTGTGGTCTAGTGGTCTGCCCACCGTTGTCACATCCAGAGTTCCCGGGTTCGATTCCCGAGAGGAGTACCACCATTTTACCTAATTCTGTCGCCAAAATAACAATTCTTATATAGTTGTGTATATATATTACCTCTGAATGCTGGACATTCAGAGGTAATATAGCCAGTTCCTCAGTTTGTTGAGGATCCCGGGTGAAGTGTGCTTCCGCATTCGGCCTTATCATAATTATGATTTGTTTTATTTTTTTGACGTAAAAAATAAAACAAAAATCACTTCAAAATCGATGTGCTCATGTAATTTTGAAGCAATCAATGTTGGATTTGTTATTTTGTTTTTGTCCTTCGATTGTATGTTTGATGGCGGAAACACAATATTCCGCATCATAAAACAGTAAGGTAGCTACTACAATGACTTTTACACACCAATTACTACAACCTACGCAGGAAAACATACGGAATGAAAAACGGTCCGTCGCAAAAACTGGGCTCGTAAAATTTCTCGACCCTGACACTTCAGCTCATCTGTATTCAGGCATTCGAGGAATACTCGAGCCGTTTATCAATATATCGATTTAAATTGTAATATGTTTTTGTGTGAAAGAGACTCGCTTCCGTCAGATCCAATCAATTGGTATATTGTTAACAGTAATTGTTATTTGAATATTGCTTAAGGTAGGACTGCACGGTTCTTAAATTTTCAAAAAAATTAAAAACACATTGTATCTTGTATTATATCATAATACGTATTATCACAGTGTACAAGTATGAATTTGTACTCTGTGATAATACATACATCCATAGTTGGTAAGTATACTGCATATCCGGACCAATCGGTTCAAAGTCTAAAAACACCACACCTTCATCATAAGAAAATCTACAGCGTGAAACTCTTCACCATCCTCAGTCTTTCCTACTTCTAACTTGGGACATTTTAAAACAAGAGTAAATATATCAGCCGGCCACATGGTTACTTGACAACAGATGCAATAATTGGTCCATAAAAAATGCTTTAAATAATTGATTAAGTCATGATGAAGATTTGGTCAGTTTAATAAATATAAATTTAGGAAAGGTCCTTTAAAAACTACGTACTGGTTTAGATCAAACGAGTACGATTTTTTTAAGCTAACTGAGTAGTACTGTTCATAATCGCAAATAATTGTTGGCCGAGCAATTTAGTTGTAATGGGCTCATAAGGTAATACATAGGTTTAAATCTATATTAGTTTATTTGGCTATTCCACATATTCTTTACTTTATTTTACGATGGTGAAGCTAGATAGCAAGATATTAAGTTATTGTAAGACAGAATTATATTCGTTTCGATTATTCCTATTATAAGATTTCCGGGATACCGGAACCACCAATTTTTATTCCACTTGAACATTTTCTCTACAGTGAAAACGCAAGATTACCCTTAAAATACCAGCAACTTTGCCACTTATGTAAATCAACGTGCCCGCTTCACTTGCAATAACTCGAAGAAATAAATTTTCGTTCTGAACTTGAAACGTTCAACGGGAAATGTACTATGGCACAAGAATGATATATGAACCACTACAATGTAAATATCGCTTGACATTGCATCTTTTTAATTAATAATTGAAATAGTATGCGAACGTAACAAGCAGTGGTTGTGGATGGGAAATGTTAAGGGTGACAATCCGCGATCTCGTATTTACATGGACGGAAGATTCATTTTAAGAGTTATTGGGACATTAACAATATTGTTTTTAAATCTTTTATAGCATCTACAAATTGGTACTCGCAAATATTTATTTACCTATCATCATCAGCATCACAGCCGAAAAAGTACAAACCAAGAAAGGTCCTCCCCAAAGCATCACAAAAAGATCTTTTTTGTTTTCAATGTAACATTCCTATTATTCTATATGATTCAAAAATATGAGTACTTTATCAACAAGTTCACATCATTAGGTTATGATATTCTACTTCAAAGCGCGTAAAGTTAGATTTGTTTGTTTTTATTTCTTAAATTATCCCGTATAAAAATCATGCCGTTCCCGTCACATTTAATCATGAGCCTTTTCCATGAGGAAATACCAGGTTACCATCTCTTTGCTTGGCAGCGTCCAGGTCAGACTGATGATCGACTCGGCTATGCTGTTGCATATCCCATATCTAGTTGCTCAGACAGTTGAGTATTCCGAGTGAAGTGCGCATTTTATTTTTTATTCTTTTACTGTTTAAATAGAAATCTGATCCTATTTGTGCTATTTCGTAGGTTGATTTAATCGCTAGCAACCACCTGCCGAAGTCCCTTGCCGAACGGTTTGCCGTATTACGTTCTTTCGCGGGAGAGCGAGTGCTGTCTGGGAAAGCTCGCTCCACTCATTGTAATATACGTGTAGGTAAAATACAGGGTTTTTCTATTATTTTATATTACAGTTGAGTTACCTTTAGGCCGTTTGTAACGGTCCTTAGGTAATCTGACGGATTCATTTATAAATTACGCTACATTATAGTTATAGGTAGATAGATAATAGTGAGCTAGTTTCAATTTCAATTTCAATAAGGTGTAACAATTTTACGTGTTGCAAACACTCAGTAAATCGATGAAATTATTAAACTTCCTTTACCAAGCGAAAATAACATCGGCCCTAAATAACATAACAATCAAGACAGAAACCATTCTATAGTCATGATAATTTCCAATGGGAAAATCCTTTCTCTGCATCCAAATAAACTTGGAGAGAACCACAGCCGTACCGAGATATGCAATAATTCAAATTATTAGTCGAATTTCGTGTTCCCAGGTTGGGCGGTGAAAGTGGTCTGCTACTGGGCTTTTGCAGGTAGATAGCGCAAGTTGAACGCAGAAGCGGAAAAGTATACACAGTAAAAAAAATATTACACAATTTAATCTCATCTACACTTCCGGTAGATACACAACCAAAAAGGATCCATATGTGGGTTCCATTTTCACAATTTGACGGTTTGACTTCGGCAGATTATAAATGGTCAGTGGCTGTTGACAATTTGCCGACCGTTTACAATATGCCAAGGTATATTGCAAACGGGCGGTGTTTATAATCTAACGTTGACATATACGCAATAAACGAATTGTAAATGTATAGGTGTTGATATTGGGGGTAAGCACCTATATGCTGCAAATGCTAGTTGACAAATAGTAATAACTTTTCTCTTTTTGTCATATAGAAAGAAAGTGACAATATGTTTTCAGGCGGATTGTCTTACAACCTCTGACAACCCAAAAAAAATTATAAAATTCATTTCATTTTTAAAGTTAGTTCAAAATACGTTGTTTTTGTCTTAAGGAATGCTTTCTAGGTTACTCTTCATTTTGAAAGAGGTAACCAACAAGAAGGCTACGCCACGCCTGTGGTTCAAATAAATTATTTTTTTATTTAGTTCAAATAAGCTTGTAACATGGGGCATACCCCAAGCGCGTGCTAAGCTAGCCAACCGATGTTTATCGTCTATTTATTGGCGCATTAACTAGTAAAATGCCTATAATTTCTTCGGGACGCAGTGAAAAAAGGCCCCAGGGTTGCACGCACCCTTTACCTTAACGATATCACGTATCTATCAGATAATCAGCTGTTGATCGTGGCTAGTTAAAGCTATATCCTTGTATGGCGTCTTAAGTTCAGGTTTTTAAATCAGCGATTTCAATCTAATTGGGAAAGCGGTAAAACTGCATATAAATAATAAGATAACACTTCTTTTCGTGTTCAGTCTGGATAAAAGACAACATAATCTTGAATAATATTTAAAATACTATTTAATTTGATATTTTTGAACAGTCTTCGAAAATGAAATTGAGAATTTAAGTTTGTGTGATTGTAACTCAATGCTTTAAAAAGGCAAAGCCAATTACTTTCCACACTGCAACACAATTTGCCTCTCGGTTTGCGTGTAAAGAAATAGCAGCACGCGAACCTGCCAATAAATCTGACAGACAAAGCACTGTGGATGCTAGCTCGGCTAATGTGCGCAGACTGGCCCTTAGTTATAGTGGTGAGGTGCAGTGGAGTGAACAGAAGGACAGCTGTGAGAGATAAAACCAATTTTTCTTTGTCATACCTTTTGAATTTGAACTTTTTTTTTAGTACAACGGTGAAGCGCTTGGCCTAATCTCACCTGGTTACAAGTTAAGATAAGGCCGAAGGTGGAGGCGTACTTCACCCAGAATTTTCAACAAACTGAGGAACTGGCTATCTTACCTCTAAATGCCGGAACACAACAATTTTATAATTGTTGTTGTGGTGACAGAATTAAGTAAGATGGTGGGAACTAGCCAGGCGGAAAACAAAGTCCTACCACTTACCAAACCAAGCACAATATATTTTACTCCCCATGGGATCGAACCAAGAAGCTCTGGATCTGAAATCGGTGGGTTGAGAACCACTAAACAACAGAGGCGGCTTTGATGTTTTGTGGTTCACCCACCGGTCCAGATCAAATCTAGAGGTCCCGAGTACGATCCCATGGTTTGATTGGTGGTTGGGCTTGTTTTTTTATTCATATGGTGGTTATATGGCTTCACAACGACAACTTTTGTGTACGTACTTATAAGTCTTAAGAATTTTAAGAGTAGTAGAGCCCCTTGTGAAAGGGCTCGTCTGGAGATGTACTACCACCTATATCAACCACCCAGCAGTATTGCTGTGTTCCGGTTTGAAGGGTATGGTTGCCGGTGAAATTACGGACTCGCGAGGCTTAACACCTATATGCCTAAAGTTGACGGGCGCAATGGCGCCTTTATGGATTTGATCTACGCAGTACGGCATTGTTATAGGCAAGAATGCACTTAACATCAGACGAGCTACTATCTTGTTCCGTCTCCTAGTGGTATAAAAAAATAAGTCTGTGATCATTTTTGACGACAAGTTTAATGATAATTCAGAGAAGTTAAGATCAATGATACGCTTGCATAAAAATGAGCGTTGCAGGTACACACTATGACCGGCAACTCCCGAGGGTTCCAACGCACATTTCAAGGCAAAATATCACGTTTCTAATCTTATATTATAAAATTGAAGGGGGCCACCCCTTTAATTTTCTGATTTGCTAGTTCCCCAGTTTATTGAGGATTCCGGGTGAAGTGCGCTTCCTCCTTCGGCTTTATCGTGGCTTGGAAATCAGGTGAGATAAAGACCAAGAACCCACCCGTCGTACAGTAAAAAATAAAAACTATATGTTGTCATAGCGGAAATAGAATGAGAATCAGAATAGATTTATGATAGCGTACACTTAGTAATAGGGTCCCATTGGCATCATATTACTAATAACTAATTGGGTACGGAACTTGTGCATAATACAACGCCAAGTATCTTTCCAATATTCATGTAACAGAAAACATGGACTACTGTATATATTCACACTGCATTCTTAGTTAATAAACTTACAGCATGGACATGAATCACGGGCGATGAAAGGCCGTGGGTGTCCACATGATACTTCCTACCACCCACGGTGTGAGCAAGACTTACTGCCAGCTGGCTAGGAAACCATGGCGTGGCAGATTTAGGAATCACTTCTGCTGAAAGTTAATGACGAGGAGAATGCAGGCTGATAAATAACGGCCAGATCGTAAATACATGGCTGGTGTGCTCTTCGACGATATACTGACTCAAAAGATTAGATAACTACGGAATTTAACGGTAAAATAATCTTGATCTTTGCTTGTGCAACCGTATGCAAGCAAATACATAAATATACATAAGCTACCCTTGTATTGAAATGATTTAAGAGGACAAGATAAAATATCAAAAAATTAAATATGCACGATTTTTGAATGGAAGTCTTTCATCCATTGACAGGTAGAGTACGCTTTCAATACCACCTACGTGACAAGACAAAACAGCCATTGATAAATTGCGATTGGTAGCTCGGTAGCCCGGAAAAAATGGGGATTCCAGCTGTAGTGTGTAGCAACTTTGACACTCCAAAGGCCATACATGTCACAATGTGTCAGTTGCTGTTTTTATAAAGGCAGATGATGCATATCGCCACAGTGGCCTTGAGGTTCGCCCAGGACCCAGAGAACATCGTAGGAACAGAATGAAAACAATGTAATTAGAATTATTACAGTCCATATAAGATCACTACATGATATAACCTCAAATAAAGTACAATGATCAATAATGTTTATTCCAGTGTGAGTGTTTTAATGTACGACGGGAAGTTTTCATCTCACCTGATTTTTAGTTATGATAAGGCCGAAGGTGGAAGCGCTCTTAACCCGGAATCCTCCTCAACAGTCTGAAGAACTGGCTATCTTACCTCTAAATGCCGGAACGCAACAATTTTTGTATTGTTGTTATAGTGCCAGAATTAAGTAAGATGGTGGTAGCTAGCCATACAATTAAATATACATTGATATTTTTTGAGTTCTACATTATTATATCCCTTCACATATCTAATAGTTGAAACCAAAACACAGCCCCTACTGTCTCGTAAATTGCAATTTGCAGTTGTAACAAGATCTTTGTAGCTGTAATGTTTAAAGTGCCCGCTTCAAGAGATAAATCTTTGTTTAGTGAATGCACAGGTTCGTTTTATCGCGGGCAGCTTTTTCTTATCTACCGTACGCCATTTCAAATTGTTCAGATGCGGTTGTGTTGGCGAGCGCAGCGATGGCTTTTCAGTGATTATTTTATTATATCTGAAAAAAACCTTATATTATGTAATATGGCTGACTGCTTTACAATAAAAGTTATTCAATTTACAATTTCGAGCTGTTTTGTTATGGTTTGCTGACCGTACTACAGTTATAGTAACACAAACAAGAGTAGGTACTTGTACCAGAAATTTTCAACTTGTGCATAGTCAAATTGATTTTGAATCACAAGATAAAGATGAGAACAAGAAGTTGCTGTTTCCCTATGAAACAATTATGTATCAACCGATTTATTTAAATTTCAATCATAGCTGAGCTGTGTACTAAAAGCTAAAAGAAAAAAGAAAAAATAAAAGATGCATATAATTTTACGACTTAATTATTTATTCTGCTCGATTGTCTGAATCAATTAACAGTGACCACGAAGAGAGACGATATTATGTCTGGTATCGAAAAGTTGTTTTAGTCGCCTTCTCCTACTCATAAATTCATACCCTAACGCCTAACACTGCTTGAAGGAACTGACCCGATCTCAGAGTTCCCTTTCGAAGTGCCCTTGATGGTAATCTTCAGTAAGTGAATGTACCAGTGAAACTTATGAAAGTTTGCTGGGAACGTTAATATGCACCGTGAAATGCGAGTCTATCACAGAAATTTCATTATGTATTGTTAATTACCTGGCTTTATATTGGATTTTCTCTTGCCGCGCCTTTGTTACGTGATCCCCTCATGATATTGAAAGCTAATAAAGATGGGTTCACGTCCAGCTTTACCAATGTCTTCCAACATGAAGTGACATATTATTTTAATATACATGAGTCTGCAGATACAACTAACGAAAGTTGTATCTGCAGACTCTTATTACTAGAGAGAAAGATCCCCCTGATGTTAATTACCAAGATTTCTTAAAAGGCGGTAAGAACTTCATCTTTAAATTATAGATCCGCTTTCAGGTTATATACTATAACCTGCATGACGATCAAATGCCAATGGAAAGATCCCTCGTGGCACCCATGCAGGAACAGCCATCAATTCCATACAAGCCCATCTCTACATCCGCAATACAACTATAAAAGGCTTGCCGTGCGTGTTTTGATGAACAGTCAAGTGGCTCCATAAATCCCGTGGTAGGTCCTATCTTACAAAGCGCTGCATCATAACTCCATCTAGATGCTTTCCTAAAACAATGCAAAGTTCAGCCCAACGCTACCTGTAGTACCTGATGAAACCTTCCATTTGCAGTCATTTGCATGCGGAAGTTCGAGGAACGGCTTAGATAGCGCGCAGGGTGGCCTGATATTTAGATGGTTTTGCAACTTTGTTGGGAATAGATAACTTAAATGATTGCACGATGTAATGTATTTTTTTAAAACCTTAATGATACAAAACGTTTAAAGACCAGTGTATTTGCCAACGAAAATTTGTCAATGACTAAGATAGCATCTAGCTTAATTTTACTTGAAGACTTGTTTAAAAGACTAGTCTAGACAGCCCAAGATAAATTGGACCGAAGTACCGTTACATAAAAAAGTTAAAAGCCAAAAATCGAAAGCCGAACAGGTCAATAAGATACGATCCCCTTTAAACAACGAAGCGCTGTCAACGGAGAAAGGAACCTAAAAACACGTGCAAAGATCACACAATTTATTACCGTTTTCAATTGGGAATTGGCACAAAAGAAAAGGAATTGTAACTGTAAATCAATGGGAAACACGTAAGTATGAAAGTTTCACCGTGACAAAACCCTATACCGACTATAGCCTTTCAAAGCCTTTCAGTATTGTTATTATCTCGGAAATTAAAAGAACTTATTATGTTAAGTACCAATAAACTCGTCGTCTTGAAATAAGATTCTTTGAATTTGATGTACTCAAAATAATAAAACCCGATATGACAAAACACCTCAAAATACTAACCAACAAGTTATGTACTCGTATATCTAAGATATAATATACTTTCAAACGTAAAGAAATGCAACTTGCATTAGAATTTGACCTGCGGCGCTGTATTTCCTTCAGTCTGTAGATTACGCACCACTGATTTATACACTACTCTTGTACATCGTTTTCCTTTACTTGTAACAAGCATGAAAGGTCGGAACCATCGGCAATTTGTGTAGTTTATGTTCAGACATAGATCGATTCGTGATCAATTGCAAAATCAATACAAGTGAACATGCACAAATCGGCGTTTAACCTGCGACTGGGCAGTTCCACAGTCTGTTGTGGATTCCGGGTGAAGTGCGCTTTCATTTTCAGCCTTATCATAACTTTCAACCAGATGAAATGAAGGCCAAGTAGTACAATGGGGGAAGGCACCCATTGTACTATATAAAAAAACCCTGGTACGCGCGTCAAGAAATCTATAATTCTAACGGGTGCAAATTAGCCTACCAAAGACTATTTTTACGCTTTTTGGGAAGTGATGATGTGACCCACGATGGGGTAGGGATGGTAATGCTCCGTACATCTGCTATTCTTGTAGTTGACCGACGGTACCAGTAATTTTCAACTTTATTCCCGTATCAGTGCCCAAAGACAAAAGGTCAAGCTGGTTTTGTGCGCACAAAACTATTCGCATACAAATCACTTCAACATCACGGTTTCCAATTTACTTTCTTCATTACTGACCTCTTTGGCCGTCATAGGAATCGTGAAATCAATATCATGGGAATAGATTTGCATTCTGACGTTTCACAAGTATATTATATTTATTGATCGGAAATCGAATAACCATTTTTTAAATTTGAAATCGAAATAAACGGTAGCTTGCCAACCTTCCTGTTTTATTACCTAGGAAGTGAAGAAATAAAAAAAAAGGGCTTTAAGAGTGCTCTCAATAATGTTGCCTTAGTAGTTGTGTTTTAAAAATCTACCTCTCCAGCCCACGGATGTTGTAAAGTCAACCAAAAAGGCAGCAGCTTTTTTCTTTGTGTAAACAAAACTTTTGCTGTGAGCACCAATCTATCTGCTTAGCGTGGTGGCTATAATGGCCGTAACGTGCCGTATTGAGTGAATAATAATTGATGAAATAGACTAGTTTTGAAATTTCTAATACCCTCTCTTATCTAACAAGACCTGATGATCATCCTTTGCCCTCTTCGTTTTTAAAACCACCCCTAATAAGGACTAAATAAACTTATTTTGAAATTTGGCCTTTCAAGACTTCAATTTTATTTACCCCTTTTGCAACCCTTAATGTAAATGTACAAGCAAATCAAAAGAAAGTTAATTGTGAAAAATTGTATTTCTTTTTACCCCAATATCTCAAAAACTACCCAATCTATCAAAAATCCCCCGCGACAATCAAATTTTATTTATGTTATCTCTTTACAGTTTAAATTTCATGAAAATCAAATAACCCGTTCGAGAGTAATGCCGTCACAAACATTGCCACGTACATACATACATACAGTGCCGGATTTCCCAGATTAACTGATAGATCTCGTTCGCTTCGCTCACTCGTTCAAAAATACCAGTCCGAAGTCTGCAACAGTGTTTCGAAGGCAACTGAGATTGTAACGATTGCAATCTCGATAACTAGAAATCGAGGCGAAAATGTAGACCTATAAAAATTGTTGGGCATGCACTCTCGAGGCGCAAGCTTCCTTATTTGTGTTTTAGGTACCCAGGCATCTAAACAGTATTGCAATTTGTAACAAAATTTGTAGTTTGGAATTCGAAGCAGGGAGCTGCTATTTCATAGAACATTTGCATTGTTTGAACGCGTTGAAGTCTTTTGTGTTAAATTATTATCAATAGAATCCAAATCATAACTAGAACAACTTTGAACAAAGGTGTGCCGCAAATGTTTACATAAGTGTAAATCATCAAGTGATTTGATTCGGTAATAAAGTAACCTTTGAAAGGCCTATCACATACCAATAGGCATTCTAAAATATATGATCTTACCCATATAATTGTTTTACAGGTTTAGTAAAATCGGTTTAAATCTATTTAGTTACTTTTTCAACGATTTCATTACTTTAAATAGTCAAGATTTACCACTAAAAAATCAGTGATGCTAGGCCGGAATCGAACCCCCAACCACCAAACGAACCACTTAGAACCACTATCTACCAATCCAATAAAAAAATGCATAATTGAACTACAATTTGCGAAGATAATAATAATGTCCGTCTTTAAAATGAGACCAATTTCAGGCACACTTCTATCGATCAAAAAAATAAAAACGCAAAAAAATAATACATAATATTCAGTCTAAATTGAGAACATTTTTGTGAAGTTAAATATTTCAGAATATTGTTTATTTGCACCATGTATTATGTTTTTTTATTGTACGGCTGAGAAGAGCTTGGCCTTCATCTCATCTGGTTAGATGGCCGAAGGTGGAGGCGCACTTCACCCGGAATCCTCAACAACAGCCCTTATCATAATTTGTAAAATCAGGTGAGATAAAGGCCAAGCACGTCCCAGTTTTACATTAAGAAAAAAAAACCATTTATATATTTTTTTTCTGAATATATTCTCAACAACTATCTAATTTAGTTATCTGTGTGTTTGCCTTATACGAATTGATAATTATATGTGCGGAGTAGAGGACTTGTAACAGCTACGTGAGAATGTGAAAAATGCTGTTCCAATTTGCAGCTTTTCCAAGCAATCTGAAGGTAAAAGTTGTATAAACTGCGTTGTCTGCTTTGCACTGTGCCAGTAGTTTCTTTCCTCTAGCACGATGGAAGACAGGCAGATTACTAGGAGATACTAAACGGGTATAAATTAATGGAGAACGTTAATTATTGTAACAATTAGGAGCCTGTTTTCACAGTGGATCGAATGGGAAGCAGCATTGCAAGCAACTATAGCTCAGTTGGTAGTAACTCTGCCTTCTGCGCTGTAGGTTGTGTGTTCGATTCCCACCCAGGACAAACATTTGTGTGACTTGTGTGTTTGGGTGTTGTATTGAATTGATAAGTATTGTATTTACAAAAAAGTATATATTTAAGTATTCTATCCGTAATCTAGTTCCCATATTACAAGCTATGCTTAGTTTGCTTTGTGTGAAATTAATATCCTCAAATATTGATTTATTATTATTTATGATTTAACTTTCTCTTAAATTTAAGCTCCTCCACATTGTAATGTTATGGATTTCATTTAGCCATACTTTAACCATAACTTTTAGTAATACCTACAGGTTTGTACGGAACCCTCGGTGCGCGAGTCCGACTCGCACTTGGCCTCTTTTTTATAATATTACATGGCATTCATTTGATACAGCGCCAACTAAGCAAAGCTTGTATATGGGAGAAGGGTAGGTTGAATAGCAAAGCAGTACCTCTTTTACTTAGAACTGGCAAGACCAGGGTGAAAATTCTCTTGATAAGAGTTACCGACCATTTTAGAAAGAGGACAAGGAAACAAGCGATTTCTACCCAAACATATTTCTCAAGCAACAAAAGCATTTTCACTGCTCCACAAGGGCATCTCTAAGCCACTTTACACTGTTAGCTCTTTACATTATTGTGAGACACTTTACACTATTGTAAGTGCATTGTATGCGTATTGCGTATTGTAAGGCCATGAAAAGACATGGAGATAGCATATCTGGACTGGAAAAGGCTAAATATGGAACAAAAATGCGGCGATGTGCGGCTAACGATTTCAAACAGCGCTCATCCTTGTTACAGTTGTTTAATACTGATGAGAGTGTTGGATAAAACTCATGATATACAACACAATGAATTTGAACAGGCTTGTGTTTATTGGAGCCATTGATTTCTCAAAAACTTGGCTCATAGTCAATGTCGTAAATGTTCGGGCAAATGATAAAACATGAAATGTCTGCAATGAGCGAGGCTAGAAAGCGCTGTGAATAAGATTTTTTTTTATTGTAAGACGGGTTAGCCCTTGGTCTTCATCTCACCTGGTTACAAGTTGAGATAAGGCCGAATGTGGAGGCGCACTTCACCCGGAATCCTCAACAAACTGAGGATCTGGCTATCTTACCTCTAAATGCAGGAACACAACAATTTTAGAATTGTTATTATGGCGACAGAATTAGGTAAGATGGTGGTAGCTAGCCAGGTGGACTTAAACAAAGTCCTACCACCCACCAAACCAAGCACAATATATTTTACGCCCCATGGGGATCGAACCCGGAACCTCTGGATCTGAAATCGGTGGGTAGAACCACTAGACCACAGAGGCGGTTAATAAAAAAGTCATAGGTACCTATTTAAAGTAATAGACTCACGATTTTCCCCTTAGAGGAATCACCTTGGATCACCCATAGTATATTATTGATTTATATGTCAAAACGCACAATGGTATAAGCCAATGGAAGCAAGCGCAGCTATACTTTTTTGCTGCAAATTATGTTAGTGCATAGAATAGCCAAATTTCCATTTGATTTTGACTAGGTACGATAATATTAAAAAACGATTAAAGCCTTGATTCATCGATTCGGTTTTGTGCCGTATAATGTTACTTTTCATGATACTGACATTTATGATGACTTTTAAACTGATTGTTGAAGTAACTATTACATTTGCAATTGGTTTCAAATTCATATAGGTACACCTTAAAGCAATTTCTTCATTCAATACGAATAATATAAAGACTAGGTCAATCGACATCCGATTATAAGCGGCTCATTATCGGTTCAAATAGTTCTCGTTTACATAATCTACTTTTAAAATCAAAACATTATGTAAACTTCGATTTTATAGTGTTTGTGTTCATATTACGTTTCGGTACAGTCGCCAACACAACTAAATAAAATTAATAATAATAATCCCGAACCGAATCCGTATCAGTAAAAATGTGTTGACTTAACACAGTTAGAATAAAATGTGTGCCACCAGACAAGGCTTTGTTATAGGTAAGAACTGCACTAAACATAAGGTGGACTGCTTGCTTGCTGCGTCTCCATGTTGTATAAACAAACACTGTACATAGTTCGGGTAAATTATATATAAACCATCAGGTATCAGACTCGGAGGCCCCGGGTTCGAACCCCAAGGGGGTAAAAATTTGTTCTTGGTTGGTAGGTTGGACAGGTTTTAGATCCGCTTGGCTAGCAATTACCATTCTGCTTAAATCTGTCATCATAACAACGATTCTAAATTATTTTGTTTCGGAATTTAGAGGTAAGATAGCCAGTTTCTCAGACTGTTAGGAAATCTGGATGAAGTGCGCTGTGGACTTACCAGAACTTGAAACCAGATGAGATGATGGTCAAGCGCTTCCCGGTCGTGCGATAAAAAAAGGGTTGAAGGACAACCTTAGAAGGAAAGCCTATGACAACTTTGCGATTCAGTTGCGCGATTCGAGTACGCGCCTCATATTGCATAGTATCGATTCAGCATCAATGCAATGTAAGGCTTTAATGATTCAATATTGCTAATAGCGCGCGACTATTTCAGGCGACATCACGTAAAGGAAAAGTGTATTTTCATTTCATTACATTGACATATGATCATTGTCATATTTGACTGTACTTCTGTATCGCGGTAGTATACCATATAGCACGCTTTGCTTAATTTAAGGCCAGATGACGCTGAGTGAAATTAAAGTCCTGTAGCACCGATGCAGAATCTTGGGTACCTACGTGGGCGGCAGTACCTATACAACCAGCGACAGCATGCCGACTGTATCTGGTTTTTTTCGACTTTATCGCTATTGAACCGCTACAGAAAGTCCTAAATCCTTATTTCTGGCACTTTCCATATTATCATTGCTATGTGTTGCCAGGTCCTTTGATGATTGTTGACAGATTGTTAATGATTTAAAGACCCCATAAGAAGAAAACCTTGGAGAGGAATGAGATGTAATAACTTTTCTATCAGCCTGTACTTCTCCCATACCGATGCTGGCCAGTAATTACGGAACATTAAGGTGAGTATACACATTCGCGCGCTTGATTTCACACTCGTGTTGCCACAGAGTAACAATCAAGTCAGTGGAGCGAGAGAGCGGAACAAAGATTCCACATGCTGTAAAAGCTTATTTAAGTACATGGAAGTAGTCAGAGTCAGTAATGTAATCGTTACTATGATCCTTAGGGCTATGTAAAAACACACGGTTTTTTTTTGCAAAAATACGTAACAGCTAACTTTACAACTTATTTTGTAGTTCTTATGTAACTTTGAAAGGGTTTATATTAAGGTCGAAGAAATGTTATAATTCGTTTAAAGTTAAATTTAAATGTAGTTTAGCTGCCTAAATATCTGCCCATATGCGTGAATAGACGACATGAATACATTTATGACCTAAATGAAAACCTCAGGTATTTTTTTTTACAATATGTACAATTAAACGAACTGTGTCCAAGGGAAGCTAAACATTAATATTGCCTTTAGATTTAATAATTAAACCAGTACAACATGCCCGCAAGTGTAAACCGAGTTCATTGAAGGGTGACAAGCCAACGAAATTGAATGGAAAGGCGTTGCAACAAAGCTTCACGCTCTAAGCATGATCGACGTGCGCTTACATGAAAATAATTATTGTTCTAGTCATATGTGATCCTATAAGTTCAGATATACTATAAACTGACCTCATAGCCGAGTTGGTAGTAGCTCTGCCTTCTACGCTGTAGATTGTGGGTTCAAATCCCACTCAGGATAAAATGTATCAAATACATATCACTAAACAAAAGTATACCGATATTATCCGTAATCTAGGTTCCATAATATAATCATTGCTTAGTTTCTGTCTACGTTGTGCAGCGGTGTGTACAATGACGGTAGTATATATCTTGACTTTGATGAGATTGATCCCACATTCATAAGCTAGGGACATTTTCACCATTTCAGCCCAAAAAAGTTCACAGCAATAAGAATGGGTTCCCCAAAGCTAGTAAAAAGGACACATAAATAGAGGGGACTTGACATAATCATCATGCTTGGCAGGCGGGGTATTGGGTTGATTACTATAGACAATCTATCACTATAGATCCAACGGTGATTTTGGTAAAACCCTCCAATTTTAATGTTAGCTTTGGCGTGCAGTGGACTGTTGAAGTAAGTAAGTATGGATTTACTGGAGTAGTTACATAGCACCACATGCCGTAAGAGTCAACTGTAAGGTGAAAACTTACGCCACGTATGCCATCGACGTGTGGAGGGGCCCATATTGTTTATTTGCCTGTGTTGCCACGTTCTTATTACAATAAAAAAAGACTAGCTTATTTTCGGCTTCCAAAATGAATTAAAATAATAACTTGCACTTTGATCATGGCTAAAGATAGGTACTTACCGTTATTTTAATTTCAGTATTATGAATCAAGATGACAGACCGTTAATCTGTCCGATATATCTAGATATCACAATCTGAGCCGAAGGGGACATGTTGAAATACGGAATAACAGCCGCAATATAGACTGATAATGAAGAAATCTATTAGAACAGCGTCCTCGGGGATAAAAATGATGATAAATCACAGAATGCAACTGGGGTAATGAATAAGCTTAGAAATAAAATGAATGAGACAGAGACAGTGTTGCATAACGGTATTGAAAAAAACTTTTCTTAGACATTTTATTTTATTTTATTGTTATATATATGTTTATTTTTTAGTCGAGCCCCAACTCACTTTAAGACAAGTGAACCCTAAACCTAGGATGGAGCACGCATGTCCACAAAGAACATTCACATTGTAGTGATCCGGAAAGATGCAGGCAACCAGTTTCACTTTTTACCAATGCTAATGATCTATTTCTTAAAGGCAATCAACGTTACAGCTTCAGGTGAAAGTGCTTAATGACACGGAAGTGGAGAAGCTTCCTGAAGTATCACCGGTGGTTAACAACAATGTTGCAGAATCGTAATCATATACGATAGGTAATGAAAACCTTGATCAGTATTGCCAGCACTGGTTGGGATTAAATTGAAAAGCAGGTATGAAAAAATATTTACTTAGAACCTTAGTGACATTTTATAAGCAGGTATATAGAATAGGCTTATGTACTTAAATAAAAAATGCGTGCATACATAGCATTTTTTGTCTTAAATATTATTGGCAGGTAAAGTTCAACAAAATAGAAAAAACACAATGTACGAGTAGCACCCGCCATACAATATTTAACACTTCTACTACACCTTTGTGTAGCAAACCGCGACACAATATTTAACATAGTAGTGTAGCAACAGTAAGTTAAAACACAGACTACTTTTTTAAAAGGCTACTTTAGTACAAGGCTTATGCAAAAAAAAATGAACAAAAAAAATATATTTCAAATTGTTAAGTAATTAGGTACGTCAGTACCTAAACTGCTTACAAACATAAAAAGAGTTTTTTTTTGCAAAAATAATCTTTAATAAAACTGGTTGTGACCACACATAAATAACAACAATATTTTATTAAAACTCTCTACGATGTTCAAGGTTTCAATCGTCAATATCTTCCGAAATGCGATACATTTTTTATGAGATATCGATCAAATTAAAATCAAGCGGGCAACACTGCCAGATCGACCTTTTCAAGTTATGAATATTTATTTTGCGATTGTTATGATGAAGATATAAGGACTAGTCTACATAACCCAAACGTGGTTATGTACAATATACGAATTCTCATTGTGATAGCCCATTTTGATGTAGTTGACTTTGTAAAGAAAGTGTTGAAATTGTTGGTACCAATAATACAATGGGGTATGTGGTATACATAGAATTGAAACTTGTGTGGCTATGCAACATAATTAAATAAATGAAACGGTTATTACCACAAAATTTATACGTCGATTTGCTGACGTTTCGAGATCATTTTGAGACCCCTTCTTCACGAGCTTCGCCCAATCGCACGTTCGTCGGTCGCGCGGCGCAAACTGAGCAAATCGACGTATAAATTTTGTGGTAATAACCGTTTCATTTATTTAATTATGTGGTATACCACTATGAGGTAGACTCATAGTGGTCTACTCGGGCAAGGGAATGTCTGATTTTTGTTTGTAGCTACGGCTGATTTTGATCCAAGAATAATTTTGAATCGTCAAATCTACTGCTTGAACTAAGTATGATTTACTTTGCCTGAGCAAAACCTAGGTCTTTCAAGCTTATTTTTATTTCTAGTATGAACATTGTGTCCCATCACCAGGTGGTAAGGTAGAACCCGCCAACATCCGCCTGCGGCCATCCTCCTGACTTCATCAACCTGTCCTAGGCAGTTCATGGCTATAAGGATTGCTGGGCAAGGAACGCATCCTAACCTATCTTATTCAAAAAAAGACTGGTTCGCATTGCATTCTTTGGGTTCTGTAGTAGACTTAATTGGGCTGTAAGTACCTGTGATCGTGAGTATGAAGAGATATGGTCAGAAACAAACCGCCCAGCAGATCACCATCACCAATTTTCGTTGCATAAAAAGCAGTTTTGAAATAAGGACTGAACGTAAATATGCAATTTGCAACATTGTACTGATGAATGGTGATACCAGGAAAGCTGTATTGCATAAAATTGTGTAATGTAAGACACACCTGGAGATTCAAGTACTGATGGTATGTTTCATAGCTACAAAACGATGGCTACCTGTATTACAACTTGCAAACTGGAGATTTATGCGTTTGCATTAACTTTCCTTTCTTAGATTACCTCATAAGCGCAAACATTAATTAAGATCCACTGTTTGCACACGAACCTGATCCGTATAGGAACACTATTATTAATTGCAATAAAATACATCCAATTAAACGTGCATAAGACAAAGCCGGGGTGAAGTGTGGTTGGGTGGCGTCTTTGAGTTGTAGTATACTATGTCGATGCATCGAATCATCAGAAAATTTTAAATGGTAGGAAATGAAACTCTTTGCTGTCATCCGTTTTCTCGCACCTGTACATCAATTGAGTCTTCAAGTTAATAGATTCCTTTTCCTTTAGATTAGCCCCATCTTAACTTGTTCTTTTTTAAGTAAGCTGTTGGTAAACGTAAAATCACCAATAAAAAAACTGAAAGAAAAGACTCCTAAAAATCTTTCGTTTTGGTACATAAAACTGAAAGGTTGGCAGGACCATGGGTTATCTTGTCGTCATTACTAGCAGGTATACGCTTACCTTTAACAATTGCAATTAAATACATCCATTATTAATTGTTTCTCAGCACTTCCTCGCTAGAAAGTTTAGAGCTATATTTCATGAGCTTCACTACAACACTTCCATTAATAAACGGCTTACTAGTATAGGTCAGAGAGAGCTCCATCGCTTGTTTCCTGAGATTGAAACGCAATATATCAATTGACAGTGAACCTAGAGAAGTTAGGTTCAATTGGATTTTGATAGAATTGGCAGCATCAAATGAAAATTTACATCAGTACCAACCGCTTCATCTGTGGTCTAGTGGTTGTCCCACCGGTACAAGACACCCGGGTTCGATCCCCAGGGGGAAACAATTTTGTGCTTTTTATTGGAGGTAGGACTTTCTTGAAGTTCGCCTGACTAGCTACAATCATCTTATCTAAAACGGATGCCATTAAAATTATTAATTGTTTTATTCCAGCATTTAGAGGTAAGACAGCCATTTCTTCAGTCTGTTGAGAATTTCGGGTGATGATGCGCTTCCAATTTCGGCCTTATCATACCAGACATATGGATGTCGTAAACGGCGACTTGTACTTAACATGAATTCTGCGATCACCAACCGCTTTCAAGCGTGGTGATTACATCAAAGTCTGTAAAAAGTCTTGTAAACGGCCACTGTCAGTAAGTAATGTGCCCTGAAATGCCAGAGAACCGTGCACAGACAACTTTATGGTGATTAAAAAAGTGACTTTATATTTTCTTTAGCATTGGCTGTTAGCTTAGCTTTTTCACCATTTCACCGTTTTGCAGGAAGTCTTTTAACATTTTAATGAGTTTATTGCATTACACTCAATAACAGAATAACTCAAGTATCGATTGCATAAGACTACCGTATCTGCGTTTCTTGTTCGTTCATTACTTCGTGAAAATGGCATAAATCGTTTGATGGATGCGCTCTGGTTTCTATTCCTTGAACAATAAATCCTGGCCAGCTTTATATGGTGAGGTTTCATAGGTTCCTTCCTTGTTAGTCGTTGGATGATGGGATAAGTAGCTGTTCAGTTTTGCTGCCAATTTCTGACCGAATGAGTTATGATTTTGCTTCTCGAGGGTTAGAGTAAGGTGGTCAGGGGGAAAGTTATAAACTGCAAATCGTGTATCATAATATGTGTACTTCGGTTCATGAGACAGGACTTTTTTTCTATTTTTTATTGGTGATATTCAAGCGGTAAATATGTGGTCTAAGATTGAGCACGCTTTCCTAAAAGGAACCTATTTACTTCGTTCCAGTCAACCCTTGAGAGTTTCAATCATTTTATAGTGCACCCTTACACTAAGAAAGGCAGGTACTCTGAGATTTGTTTTTTATTATACGACGGGAAAGTGCTTTGTCTTCATATCACCTGATTTTCGTATCATAAGGCTTAAGGTGGAAGCGCACTTTACCCGGAATCCTCAACAATCCGAGGAACTGGCTATCTTACCTCATAATGCCGGCACATAACATTTTTTAAGTTGTTATTATGGCGACAGAATTAGGTAAGATGGTGGCAACTATCGGACTTAAACAAAGCCCTATCACCGACTAAACAAAACACAATATTGTACAGTACAATATCGAACCCGAGACCTCTAGATCTGACACCAGAGGGCGAACCCACTAGACCACGTAGAGGCAGATAAATTTCCAGTCTGTAGGATTTCTGGTTTGACCTGTGCGTTGATGGTCAGTCAGACAGCTACAGAACGATTTCATATGTTATTATGAGTATGTTGTGCTTCGACTCATGACCAGAGTATAATGCGAACTTTTATAAAGCCGTTTAATTTACCATTCAGAGGATCCACCCTGGTTCAAATTGATAAAACATAATAATTAAACTAAAGTACTTCCATTACAGAAACACCCAGCTCAATAAACAGGACGACCACCTCGGTATGAAAAAATCAATGCGCAATATTATGGTTGTGTTGCATAAAAAGCTTAAATCATGTACGAACTCTATTCAACTGGAAAACCATACAAGCCATCCCTGTGTTGCTTGAAGTCAGGACCAATTGCAAGAAATTGTAAGGCATACAGTAATGAAGACACTAGGTGTCTTCCCTGACTATGACTAGTTACTTCTTTTTTAGCTCCACTTTTTTATTTTTTTATTGTACGACGAGGTATCGCTTGGCCTTCATCTCACCTGGTTACAAGTTGAGATAAGGCCGAAGGTGGAGGCGCACTTCACCAGGAATCCTCAACAGTCTGAGGAACTGGCTATCTTACCACCAACCACTACTCTCTTTTAGCAGAGACTGGTAAATAGATGAATCAATATCGATATGTTGTACCTTTTTTTAAGACGGGGTAGCGGTCGACCTTCACATATCTATTAAAAAACCCATTACTGCCAACTGTTGGACCTCTCAGACTGGAAAAAGGGTCCAGCTTATTCTCTTCTGCAAGGGGAATCAAGATTTTGATTCCCTTTGATTTTGAAGCCTGGCAAAGGTCGCATGAAAATTGTAGTGATAGTTTTCGCTGCAATCTACAATCCGTCTCGGTTATATCATCATCGTCATCATCCACAGGAAGACATCAACCACTAATAAGTATAGGTCCTACGATCTTATGGTCTTCTTTATTTTTTTGATTATTGTATGACGGAGAAGCTCTTGACCTTTATCTTACCTGGTGTCAAGTTATGATAAGGCCGCAGGTGGAAGGTGGAAGCGCACTTTACCCAAAATCCTCAACAGACTAAGAAACTGGCTATTTTACCTTTGAATGACGGAACACAACAATTTTTAGAATTGTTGTTATGGCGACTGAATTGTGTTAGATGGTGGTAGCAGACTTAAACAAAGTCCTACCACCAACCACTACTCTCTTTTAGCAGAGACTGGTAAATAGATGAATCAATATCGATATGCTGTACCTTTTTTTTAAGACGGGGTAGCGGTCGGCCATCATCTATCTATTAAACAACCCATTACTGCCAACTGATGGACCCCTCAGAATTGAAAAAGGGTCCTTTGATTTTGAAGCCTGGCAAAGCAATTTTAAATTGCTGTTATGGCGACAGACTTTGGCAAGATGGTGGTAGCTAGACAGGCGGATTTTTACAAGACTATAGCCACTAACTAAACCAAGCACAAATAAGTACCTCCTCCCCAAGATCCCCATCAAACATCACTGGACCTCTGGGCCTGGGTCTTTGGGCGAACAACTAGACCACAGACGCAGTCTCATCCATATGTGACCTGCGTATATAATTACTTGGATTTTTACTAGTTAATTCGCATTATTACTTATTTTGGCGTTTTACAGCAACAGTCAGGGCAATATCATTAACAGAATGACAATGTCCTTCTGAGGCTGCTTACAGTGATTAATGATTTGACCATCTGCTCTGAAATGATGAGACAGACTAATACTTGTATTATTTTTTAATGACAAGCCTTGGTAATGTTACCTCCTAAGAAAGCTGGTTACTCTACGCCGATAATATATCAATATTTATTTTTAGATAGATTATTATATACTTAGTTTAAACAAGTTTTATCTACGGTTTGCCGAGTGAAAGTTAAGTCCAATAGATAATAGCTGAACATGACTACAATTCTTTCCGAATTTAGGGATATTGAATTAAGTGAAGATGAGGGTGCATCCAAAATTGCAGCATATGTTTTTTATGTTGTTTCCTAATCTAAAATACACAAGAGTAAGGCGTCGTATGACACCCGATAGACGCGAAGTATCTTACGTAAGAAATAACTACAAAATGATTGACTTGATTTGACTTTCGTAGCAAGGCGTCTATTCGTCGCTATAAAAGCGTCACTTCATGAAAATGGAAATATCTCGGTAAACTAAAAACCGATGGTCACCCGAGCATCGAACCTGCAATCGATACAATAATCATCGATAATTGTACATCACACGTTTTCAATAACATTAAGGAAGTTTATTAATTGGCGTCGTGTACCGGAAAGTCATAAAATCTGCGGTGGGCGCATCGTGTTCGGATGTACCTACTCCTTAAGTGTACCTACCTACTGTACCTATACATACTACATCTACTTCATTATTTGTAGATATTGGAAATTATGATCAGGAATGGTAGACTTCCGCAAAAACAGTGATGAGTGACAAATTTATAAAAATTTGGTAGGTGTAAGGATAGGGTTGTCCAAGTTTTTGTATGGGAATCTTGAAATAGATCCCCTGGAATTTCTTTAAAATTTAACATACTACTTATATCCCTTTTTTACGTGTTGAAATCTTTGAGGATACCTCCCGATCTGAGGGTCCGGGAGGATATGCCCAGACTTACTGACTAAGCCCACACAGTGTACCCAACACTTAAGCATTCATCCATGGCCCCGCTGTGAGCTTTTTGAAAATATCCGCAATTCCTACAGCAATGTTCGATTACCTGATAAAGTATTAGGCAATAGAGCCCCATCGGACAGGGAAAAAAAGGCCTACCCAGCCCGGTGGCTCGGTGATTGGATTTCACTGGGTTGGATAGGAACTACGAGTAACTAACGTAACCGCCTCTGTGGTCTGGTGGTTCAAGCCTCCGATTTCAGATCCAGAGGTCCCGGGTTCGATCTCAGTACAATATATTGTGCTTGGTTTGGTTAGTGGTAGGACTTTGTTTAAGTCCGCCTGGCTAGCTACCACCATCTTACCTAATTCTGTCGCCATAATAACAATTGCAAAATTGTTGTGTTCCGGCATTCAGAGGTAAGATAGCCAGCTCCTCAGTTTGTTGAGGATTCCGGCCCACCTTCGGCCTTATCTCAACTTGTTACCAGGTGAGATGAAGGACAAGTGCTTACCCGTCGTACAATAATAATAAATAAAAAATAGTGTCTCGCAGGGTGCTAAGTTATGAGAAACGACCTTGCGACCTTTTGGACTTTGCCCTCATATTCGATTAATATTTTCATTTCTATTGACAGCTGTCTAACTTCAAAAGCCGTATCTCAAGAACTAGACCACCGACTTTGTACTTTTCACCAAATAGTTCTTATTTATAAACAAAATAAAACAACAACATTTTATTGTTTCTGCAACTGAAACCCCAAAACATACTATCATCATTATCATTACAGCCCGATAAGTTAATTGCAAGGCGTTGACGTCCCCTATACTTAAGAGTGCAAAGAGGAAAGGAATTTTATATTATAAAGGTCTTTCAAAGGCCATTTACTACAAAGGTTTTGTTTGAGTTGTTAGATCTCGAAGCATTGTAGGATGGCACGGTACAAAGTTGCGTAGGCCGTTTACATAAACATTCGCTATCCTGCGATGCTGTCGCGATTCGTACTCCGACGACGTTATAATAAATAATAAACAAACATTAAACCGAATCAACAGATCGCTGATATCAAACCTACAGCAAGACATTCTAGACTTAGTACAAGTTGTAACTTGTACTAAGCCCAAGACAATAAGGTTGAGCAGCCTACCTTGTTGAGCATATCTCGTATCGCAATCCTTGTATCTATATTTTCTGGTTACATAAGGACCGTTACTATCGTTTTTTTTTTATGACCGAGAAACGCTTGGCCTTTATCTCACCTGGTTTCCAGCTATGAAAAGGCCGTAGGTGGAAGGGCACTTCACCCGGAATCCTCAACAGTCTAGGAGCTGGGTATCTTACCTCTAAATGCCGGAAAGAAATGGCGAAAGACTTAGGTAAGGTGGTGGTAGCTAGTCAGACGGATTTAAATAAAGTCCTACAACCAACCAAAACACTATTGTACTCCCTTGGGGATCGAACCCGGGGCCTCTGTATCTGAAATTGGTGGGTGAACCACTACACCACAGAGGCGGTAAAACGGTAAATACCTATTTATTTATTTATTTAATTTTGAATGGGATACTTATTATTATCTTGGAAACCCTGTTTGTAAGGATAACACTACATACCATCACACTCCACAGTTGAGGTAATAATTGTCACTGGGGCGCTTACCTGTAAAAAAACAAGGAAATATGATCGTCTTGACAACCGGTACTTTCAATGCTTAAATTGTTTTGGGTTAGCTATTGTTAGGCGTTATTGATTTGACTTGTTTCAAGAAGTTTTTTAAAATTCAATCAACACAAACAGTTCCTCAGTTTTTTGAGTATTGGGTGAGGGTGAGGTGCGGCTCCACCTTCGGCATTATTTTAACTTGTAACCAGGGGAGATGAAGGCCAAGTGCTTACCCGTCGTACAGTATATAATATTTATAATATTTCAATATAATAAATTATTGAATCCCTAGTTCCTAGTTCCAGAGTCTTTTAGGTATTAACTTGATAGGATTGTCATAGTGATAGCGAAAAGGTGCTGAATAATGCTGATGAACGCCAAGAGCTTAGATGATATTTTTTCATGTGATGTCTGTCTGTGCTGGTTGCGATTCCGAACAGGCGAAAGAGTTGATGTTACAAAATGATCCTAAAAAATCTTACTGAATAAACACATGTTGACTTTGACTTAAAAAACTCAAAATATAAATCTAGGTAACCTTTTTTTTTAATTTATTTTTTATTGGTGATAGCCAAGCGTTTGACTACCAGCTTACTTAAAAAACACGTAAAGGTGTGGCCTTAGATGGAACACGCTTGCCTTAAAGGCACCTATTTACTCTTTTTTTCCCAGGGAAGCTTTGAGGACAAAATAAAAAAAAATCGTTCAAATTCACAAGACAAAGTAGATCACAAAGAAGAACAATCATATACGATACATAACATAATACACTTGTGATTTCAGTCTCGAGGCAAATGAACAAGTTTTGTGGTGTTTGTGCATGTCCATGCTTCTTCTGTTATAGCCAGCTCGTGCTGTGCCTGTGTGCGTGGGTTACAACATCCACGAAGATGGAACACTGCATCATACCCAGCTAAGGTTTACAAGGTTATGACGTTGTTACACCAATTTATGATTGGACGCGCCGTCGCGTGGGTGCTGCGTTTATGACGTGGTCTGTGGTCATGGCTTAACGAGGATTTTGACGTGTTTGAGAAAATATTGTTGGAATAACGACCTAACAATTGCTGGGAGCTAAATTTGTTACCTCGATTCGCTATGAGGTTTTTTGCTCTTGATATTTCACATCATCATTTCAGCTACATTTTAGCATCACACGGGGAAGTTAGTTATCAAAATGCACAATAGACCCAGGTTGGAAATAAATAGTTCTTATCGCTAATACTTTTTTCTTAAATTCTTTCTGTTTTTATGACCATTCCATCAGATTGTGAATAATACAAATAGATAGTGATCTATTTGTATTATTAACAACCTTAAAGTACAGCCGAACAGAATACTTCCTCCTCCTTGGGAAGTCGGTAGAAAACCTCGTGAAAGAGCTGTTCTGTTTTTTTCCGAAGCGTTGCCAGACTCTCAGGCGCTACAATTTATCTGACGTAATGAATCAAACTCGCGAATGAACATGATAACACCTATCATTATAATTTGCCAATACTATTATTTGTGACTAGGTTAGGACCCTCCAGCTATAGTTCTAAATTACCAGTGTAATAACGAAAGTATTCACAGCTATCATTACAATCGAATCGATACGCAATCGAAATACAAATCGGGCAGATCAAATCAAATTATCGATGTGTGCTGATTGCATGTATCGATTCCGAACATAGAATTTAGCTGGTTTTAAAGACAGCTGTCTTTTAAAATCGAAAGTTCAATTCTAAAGGCAGCTTTTTGGAACCTCGCTCCATCGTAGATCTCATCTCACCCCTACTTTGAGCACAAATAAAACTTAAATAGTTTTCACCAGAATGTAAACATAAGTGAATGATTGGAATGGCTTGAATCGCCTTTTACGAACTTAGACCTAATTAATATACATAAAATTTAAATGTCGAACGTTTAAAAATGCCCATAAATTTATTTACCAACCTACGAACAAAGTAGTTTTATTACTTACGTAAAACATCTCTGTGACCCGTTGTAGAGTCCAACAAAGGAATGTATTCGTTACATAGTTGTAGAAAATAAGTACGAGAAAGGGCACAATATTAACCAAGGCTAGAGAATCTATCTTGTGAGTGATCTGATAACAAATTGTTGTATAATTATTATTATTTTGATAAAATTTTTCACAGCTTCGTCTAGCCCCAAACTAAGGATAGTTTGTCATATGGGAACTAGATAACGGATATAACCAGAGCTGCTTACAAATATGCTTACAAATATAAAATAATTAGAGAGAACTCATTTATATTAGAGAGATACTCGTAGTATACCAATAGCGTGCTCGATGGGATTTCCCATCGTCTTTTTATACCCACTTTCATCTCCCATATCATTTTTTATTTACCTACAGGATGTTACCGCAAATAAGGCGAATGGTTACTTGGTGTCTTAGTTATCGTTAGTTCCACAACATTCTGTTACATAAATAAAACTATTACCATATCAAAAGCAAGACTTTCCATTGCATCGCCGACCGCGATTTGTATAGGCATTGTATCGAGATGCGCAAAGACAATATTTGCATAATCACTGCATACGCACGCACATCATTGATGAGCGTGATCCCATTGTTATTTATCATACGTCATTTTTAACAACAAGGATTTACAGAGAGACCATATCAGCATGTACGAAATGGCAGATATCATATTTGTATTTTTTTATATTGTTTTACGTTAGTCTACGTGCGTCTACGTTTTATCTGTACACTTGACTGAACCGTCAAATTTTACCTTAATTACTTCACTTGCAGCGCAGAGCTCGGAGCGACAACACGTCCACAGAGGGCTAGTCAGTGAGCAGCAAGACTATATTTCCTGAGGATGCCTCGTGTAGAGGCGAAACACGTGTCGATGTGATTTTTTCAGAGACATTTAGCGGATTTATTACTAAATATTTTTACTGTTTTCAGATTTTATTTTGAAATATGGATTTCCGCAAAATAACGCCTGAATCAATTAGCTATCTTAATTTATATTTTTGTTGAGATGTAAACTTTCTTAGACTAAATAAAAATGCTTATTATTATCACTTTGATGAACCAAGAAATAAACGAATATTTATTTAGTAGTTGTTAGTGTCACACTCACCATTCTCCCGGAACATTATAGTATCCTTATTCCCCTTAATCCATTACGTTATTCCTTATTCCTTCTTATCTACTAAGAAGGAATAAGGAATAACGTATTACACAATCATTTTATATATAATTTTGTATTACATTACACGAGTATTTCCAAGGAGTGTTGACGGCCAGTCTTCAAATTTCAGCTAAATATCTAACAACATGTCAGCAGACATGTTGTAGGATAACTTCATAACAAGGATACTAACTAGGATAACTTGTTGAGTTCCGACATTTAAAGGTAAGATAGACAGTTCCTCAGAATTTTTCGAGGTGAAGTGCGTCTGGAAAACATTCTCACCTTAAAATCATGAGATGAAGATAAAAAAAAGTACTTATACCTTTTCGTCTGTATCTTAATTTTTGGAGTACAGTAAATTTTAATTAACTATACCTGTACCTCCAAGCATATATAAATATATATTATGTAGGTCGAGGATATATAAGTAGAAAGAAATGATTAGCTGGATTTAACCTCAAACCACAAGTTTTGAGCACGTGAAATCGTATCGTCCAGCACAATGTGAACGTGTCCGCACGCGCCATCGGCTGTCAATCAGACGCATGCGCGTGGGCGCGATTATACGTTGACATTGGAAAGCGGCCGCGTAAACATTGCAGCACTAATTTATTCAGGCGCTTTAAAACCCGCGTTTTACTACCTCCTTGAACTAACGAGCGATGTTTAACTTCTGAATTTGTGAACGCAAAGGCATTTTAAAAGGGTTTTTATGTCCCCGAATTGCTGCATCACGAAGTCAGTGCCTTATTCGTTAAGTGAAAGAGCGTATTTGGTTGCTCGTATGTTTTCCTTTACTTCAATTTCGGCTGCAAAAAGAAAGCTTTTATGGCTTGCAGTTTTTTGGATTATCCTTCAAAAGATTCAGTTAATAAGAAACACTCCATAAGTAATTTATTACATATACCGACTAATTTATTCCCTGAAATTCACTATAGTAAGGTATTAAGAACTCTTTCCACTGAATTTCGCTGTCAAACTGTACAAACGTTGTACGTCATTTATTTTGGCAAGTCCGATTTAAATGCCATTTTTTGGATATGCCATTTTTTTGGATGTGCCATTCCAAAATGAACAACCTTGGACCGTTTTAAGGCTCTAAAAGAAATGATAGCATTTGAATATGCCAGGATCAAAACTAAGACATTAATAATTACAGGAGCAGGCTGCGGGTGCTGCCCCGAAGCAGAACTCTCAAAGTCCCAGCCTCTCAACGACACGACTACGGCTCTTCAAGCAGAGACCATAGGGCTTGTATTAGCAGCAAAAGACATACAGGAATTAATTCAGTCTGCACCGACTGCTTCAAACTCAAACATGAGAAAATAATTTACTTTCACAACCGATAGTGCTGCAGTCATGAACGCACTTCGCGGACCGGACACAAGGTCGGCAACGGTTGTAGAGTGTCACTTAGCGCTTCAGAAACTCGCTGCAGAGCATAAGGTCACCATCCAATAGACTAAAAGCGGCACTTGCCTAGGAAACAATAAAGCAGACAAGTTAGCCAGAGCGGGACCAAATCTTACACCAAGACTTCAGCCTAACAAGACCATCAACGATGGAAATAAAGAAAAGACTGAAACAATACTCTGATATGGAGCACAAAAAGTTTTGGGACCAAAGGAAGGACTGCAGGATATCAAAGATGATGATCCCAGGTCCGAATAGGAAAATATCGAATATTCTGATCAAAATGAAACGCAGTGATCTACGAATGATGGTAGGCATCATCACAGGACACTGCTACCTGAATTATCACCTGTTCAAAACCGGAGTCACGAACAGCGCGCTGTGCCGGGCCTGCCTACATGAGGAGGAATCACAAGAGCACGTGATCCTACACTGCTTGGCTACAGAATCAGCTAGGGTGAAGACGGGCCTTATTAAAATGCTTGGCCCCGGCTTGGAGCAAGCATCATCATTGCCCACAACATCAGAGTCACTTTCAATGTCGCTGTCGCGAACTCAGGCACTCAACAAGTGTCACCAACAACCCAAAGTCCTGCTCCGGTGTTTTAAGGTACCACACCCAAATCGTTTCAAGTGTGCCTATAATATATTTGTATATGTTATATAATTTTAAGAGTTCCCTCAATTTCTCCAGGATTCCATCATCAGATCCTGACCTGATGAGAGTGGGAAGTATACCTTTTCAAACAAAAAAAGAATTTTCCTAATCGATTCAGGCGTCTTCGAGTAATCGGCGAACATACATAATAAATAAAACCGACGAATTGAGAATCTCCTCCTTTTTTTTGAAGTCGGTTAATGAGGCAGAGACGAGCTATTATGTCAATTTAAGCAGTAAGTATGTAGGAAGGTGTGTAGCTTGCAATCAACCTCAAACTTATACCGTACCTCTGAAGAGGTAGCGGTGGCGCTCATCCTCGTATTGAATTACTTACGTATGAAACTGGAGAGGATTCCTTACTACATTCGTTCGAGCGTTAAGTTAAGCGGCAATTTTACGCAGTAAAACGTATAAATAAATAAATAAAAAATAAATATTAGCGATTCCTTCTCAGTACGTTCCCGATTACATTATTTGTAACACGTGTTTACCGGCATTTAACGTGTTAAATGGTCAGGAAGCCGAAATCTCATCTGTTTCTTTGACATTATCATCATCACCCACACCTAACCTACTGTAAATAATATAATTATGTAGCGTAAGTGCAATAGTTGCTTGTTTTTAAAACACAAACAAAGTGAATAAACCTAAATACAGATAGGAATAAAAGTGCCAAAGGATCCATTCTTAGTTGTAACTCGAAGTATAAATCATTTTTTTTTTGTAGCCCACCTGGTGTTAAGTGCATCTCTTGCATATAACAATGCCTTACTGCATAGGTCATATTCACAAAGAACATAGCCTACAGAATACGGCACTGCATTGCGCCCGTCAACTTGAGGTGTTAAGCCTCGCGTGCCCGTAATTTCACCGGCAACCATACCCATCAAATCGAAGAAGAAAAAATCTAGCTGCAATTTAAATTATGAGTACTAAGCGCTTTAAAAAATGTTTAATGCTAGAATCAGCTTTCAGCGTCTGTATTCCCACTGTGGTACGATTCTAATGTCTTCAATAATAGATTATATTCCTTCTCGCTCGCTCTATCATACACCTCAACCAAGCCTGGTGCAACTTACAAGAGCATATTCTAAATAAAATAATACAGGGAAAGTGTTGGTGTTTTTCTACTTTGCCGATGACCTATCCCACAGCTGGCGTAGGATAACATAATAACAAGTAAATTTACTAATGCACAACTTTATTTAAGTCCGCCTGGTTAGTTACCACCATCTTACCTGATTCTGTCTCTCAGTTCCTCAGACAGTTGAGGTTTTCCAGTTACAGTTGGCTTCCACCTTCGGCTTTTTCATAACTAATAGGTAAACTAGGTGAGATGAAGGCCAAGCGCTTCCCCGTCGTAAAAATATAATATAAATATTTATGTGCAGTCAAATTAACGATGTACAACGGAAGCAGTCGGGTACCTAAGGACCGCTACAAACGGTCTTTATGAAACTCTGATTCAGACCAGTACCAGATGGAAGCGCGCCCAAGAAACTGGCTGCATTGCCACGCTGGAAAGCAATGCTAATTCGCCAGCTTAAATAAGAGCCAGCCCTTGGGTCACACGTCGCTTCAATTATCAATAAATAATAATATCTATCATTTTTGTTTCATGTTATTTCCGTTTTACCCATGATTCACATACATTTGGAACGATCAGCAATATATTTGCAGTTGCTAACGTAATAAATTACGAAACTCCTTATACCGTACAAGTCCCTACATAGATACCACGTGGGTGTGATCCTACAATACACAATTAAAAGGCTAATGCACTTCATAATACCAGAGATAAAGTTATAGTTACTATGATAATATTGTAGACAGGCCTACTGTCCACTAAGCCCCTGAGACAGTTAAAGACATCTGGAGCATAAAATATGAGAGACCTAAGAAATCAACTTTTTGTGTTTTTAAGATCTTGTGATGTTGTATCACTGTGTGATTACCAATATTATTACAACACAGGCTCAATTTTACGACACAAGCACACAAAAAATCTATAATCTAATATTAAATGATTTTCCTATTGACTATGTCTATTAATACTTTTTTTATATGAACGATGGGTTAGGGCTTGACCTCTAGGTTTGTCTAGCTCTAGGTCAGAGCAATGAAAAGGTATACGATAAAACGAGCTTTCTCAGAAGGCACTGGCTCTCCCGCGCACTAATATTTAAATCAATCATTGCACTGGGTAATGCTCTTATCTCAACCGATTTTACACTTATTTTCTGATTGAAATTCTTTCAGGGCATCTTTAGAATTGAGAGAATTTTAATAAATCCCATAGAGTGATGGGAATGCAGCCAGTCTTACATATCTAGCTTTAGTACACTGTGTACCTTCCAACCCGATGATTCGATAACCTGACAAACTATCGAATATTAAAGCGATAGATACCTACATCAGCGCCCACGCACCGGCCATGTTTATTAATATGGCCCATTCAAATCTATTAAACTGATATAACGTCGATGGTGATAAACGAGCTGTCTTGAGACGTAAACGATGGTTTAATATTTGATGGTTGTAGAAAGCACGAGGCACATTATTCATTACAATGTAGAGTTTTAATAACATACTTTTTTAGGCAACAACTTTACACTTTACTTTACACAATAGCCACAAGCTGCTGAAGTCTGGGGTCTTTCCAATTAACACCACACTGTCTAAAGTTTACTTATCTAACGCAGGTATCGGTAAAGAACAAAATTGCAATCAAATGCAAGCCAACCACCCAAAATAAACGATATTTCACGCTGGAGTAACAACAAAAACAAATAATTACCATTCTTATCTCAGCCCATTTCTCAGTACGGTACTCAATCAAACGGTTCCGAAGTAGGCCGTTACCGAGCCCTTTAGTTAGTAGGCCAACTGCTGATTGTTACAAGGCCCGGAGTACACCAAAGAGAACACTCATGATTTATCATCATCAACAGAAGGTCTTAGATTCAACCCACCAATTTCAGATCCAGAGGTCCCGGGTTCGATCCCCATGGGAAGTACAATATATTGTGCTTGGTTTGGTTGGTGAGAGGACTTTGTTTAAATCCGCCTGGCTAGCTACCACCATCTTACCTAATTATGTCGCCATAATAACAATTCTTGGAAAAAATGTTGTGTTCCGGCATTCAGAGGTAAGATAGCCAGTTCCTCAGTTTATTGAGGATTCCGGGTGAAGTGCGTCTACACCTTATCTCAACTTGTTACCAGGTGAGATGAAGACTAAGCGCTTCCCGGTCGTACAATAAAAAAAAAGAAGCGTAAGCGATTAGAAATGAAACTTGTCTGAAACTGGTTGACATTCAGATAAAATCCTCCGTGCTCCGTGCTCTCCGTGGTGAAAATTCGACCGTATGTAAAATAAAAATCATATACCTATAACATCTTCCGTGCGCAGTACTATGTGAAAAAAAATCTTAACTAAAGGCAGAACATGAGAGGCTTTTGCCTCCTCACGCTAGGCAGATGACTTGAAAAAAGCAATGTTAAAATACCCTATAAATTATACTGCTATTTATATTTTCGTTTAAGTGACTACGACAACGATATCCGTAGAGGGCACGGGTTGATTCGGAAGGCCAGTGTTGTGTTATAATTTTTATTATGCAATAAATAAACGAATTTTCTGTCTTTCTTTCAAATTTACTTTGGTGGACAATATTTACGTAAACAAATTTTATGACACAAAAATTCAGAACCCATAACGGGACTCTTAACGCTGTGATTTTTTGTGTGATTATATCATTAATTCTAAATGTTGTGACCAAGTGCAATCACTTGAAATACAAAAATATTTTGAAAATATAAATATTTACGTACTTACGTAAGTACGTAAAAGGAGTTGGGGTAAGTATCCCCATCGCCTTTTCCAGCATTTTCTGGGAAGGCTCTTTTCATTGCAAACCACATCGTTGCCCAGGCAAGCTCAAAAGCAAACCCATAAAAACAAACAAACCGACAAGCATATCACAACAAAACCACAAACAAAGATGATGTTCTTAATTGTATGCACGAGCTGTACAAACGAATCGCAACAATGCGATCCTGCAATATGTTTGTACCTGTAGATTTCATTTCAAGCTGATTTTCATTACAAAGAACAGAAAACACATTCCAATAATGTGAATGTACAAATCGCCTTATGATATAATTTGAACCGCGATGACGAGGCTTTATTACAGCTCAAATGAAACGAGTAATGATAACCTTATACCGTTTGGAATTAGCGTGCTCCATGTGTTCTTAAACTAAGGCAACGGCATCACTTGCTCTTGCTACGTGTTATGGCTGTATTATCACCACACTAGTGGAAGGATTCGTAAAGGTCCACCTGGCTAGCGACCACCTAATCCTAGCGCTTAACAGTTTTCTGTATTCTGTCGTTTTTTCGTTGCGCGGGAGAAGAGAGAGAAGGCATGTTCTCGTTAAAAAAGCCCTCATGAAAATTAATAAAGAATTAGAAAACTCCCTTATTTATCGAACTGGATGAGACCCTAAACATCTGGATGATGTTTAGGGTCTTAAGTCTATGCCTTAAATCTTGTACCTGGTTTACTTACAAATATTAAAACTGTATGTTGATGTTATATACCTGGTTTTTTGTAAGTTCTTTTTTTTTAATGAAAACTTATCTGGGCGCGTTGGACATTTTTTGAGATCAGAAAAAACTATTGAACTCGCGACACCAAATGTGTTTAAACTTTTGAGTTTAAACAGTGTCACGTTACCTTTACGATTCTAAGAGATGCGGGTAAGGACTATTCGAAAACTGCCTGTACCAATGTACCAATAGACAGACGGTTGACAGCCGTGACAGCTATCTATCAACGTCAGTTCTAAGAAGTTATTGTGTCAGTTGTGTTGCAAAAACATCTTATCAATAAAGAATTTATTCAATAAAATGAACAATTAAACTAACTAACTATGTACAAAGGAATCAGTCAAATTACCTAAGGACAAACGGCCTATAGGTAACTCAACTGTTCCAGTAAATTAATAAATAAATATCGCGACAACATTGAGATTCAAGAGAATACATAGTTATTGATCTGTAGATTCAAGTACCAACAATCTCAGCTGTTCTCTTCGGCACAGATCGACAAACTTCCAAGTTTTCACTTCTGTCAACCCTCCCGGAGTGACACTGTTTTTTATTTTTTTATAAGGGCATGCAGGTGATTTATGCCTTTGTCCTTGATAATGTCTTGCATTCAATCAGATACAGGTAAATATCACCAGTCCGGTCCCGCCCCGTCTCGCCAGGCCATTAACTTGGTGATACCCTTAACTGGGTCGAGCGATTTCAAACGGGCTTTTCATTGCGATGAATCGCCTTTGTTTGTTTATGACTTCACACTAAACCTTAACCTCGATTTGTGAAAGGAAGTTGATTTGTTTGATTCCAGATCAGATAACACTAAATAGAGGATGAGAGAGATGAATTGTACCAACAATTGTAACATGGATTCGTGTTGGGTACATTTTATATTCACGGGGAAGTATTAATCTCAACTCACCTGGTGTCAAGCTATGATATAACTGAAGGTGGAAGCTCACTTAACCCAGAATCCTAAACAGACTGAGGAACTGACATCATAACTCTAAATGCTGGAACACAACAATTGTTGTTAATTGTTATAGCGTCATATTAAGGCTTGTTTTAAGTCCGCCTGGCTACCACCGCAGTAGCTAGACAGGACTTAAAACAAGCCCTACATACAAACAAGAACTATATATTACCTACGTTAAATACATGGATGTTGCGGTCTGTCCTCTGGTGTCAGTCGGTTACACAGCAGCGGGTTTGCCTTGTGTAGAGATGAAACACGATTTATAAATTTATTAGTTTTATCAGGTAACTTGCTAAGTGCATTTTTTATGATTTCCCTTCGTTCAGTAATTTCTTGATTCTCACCTCGATATTGTAACACGAATCCTTCACTTACCCACACTTCCTCATACAAAACCTGGCAGCTTAAAATGAAGCCCCATTGTGGTGTCCGCTCGCACCCACTTAAGCTTATTACAATAAGAAAGCCGTCAATGACTCAAACGGGGAAGTCTCGCGGATTATGCCTACCACTGGCATCCAGCATCGCGCAAGAACAATGCTATATTCAATTTACTTCTTAGGGTTGCGTACCAGAGTGCCAACGGAACCCTATTACTACGGCTTTGTTGTCCGTCCGTCTGACGTACAGTCCGCTCCTCTTTGAACTGAAATACTCGTTTCTAGATGCTAGAAACAATTTACCAAACAAATATTAAGACATTGCTAGAAAGAACGATACTTACATAAAGAAGTTTGCGGTCACTGACAAGATGGAAGGTAGACCAAAACGACAAGGCCCAATTCGTTGATCCGATCAGATCTGCACTACACTCGGCACATTCGTCTACGATGCTCCGCATGCAGCCAACTTTGTTCCTCAGGTTTGTTTCGTTTGATGGCGCGCTATTATCAAGGAAATATCCTATGTGTAGGTCACGACGACTTTCAGAAATGAGTATGCCGAGGTCAGGAGGATAAAACAATCAAAAATTTACAGGGGTCCCAAATGTATTACGGTATTTTAAAAATGTTAACTTACGGAATAATAACAAATATCTAAAATTGGCAACATCAGAGTCGAATCCGAACTTACTTGTATATACTATATATACAAAAGAACCCGAACCTTTTTGTGTTGGAATGTGGGTCAGAGTTGGAATCCTCGGTGTGCGAGTTCGATTCGAACTTGGCTTGTTTTATTTAACTCTGTGAGTCATCGCGATATTGGTATCGATATGCTTGTCATCATCGGTAAGATAATGTCGTGATTACCATAACAAGGATCGGAGAAACCTACGCCTACATGAGCGATGTAAACAAGCTAAGCAATAATACAATTATAATTATTATTGGGAAAGGTCCGGATGATGTTTACAACAGTAGGGTAGGTATTTCACACAGTAGGTATTGCAAATAAATGAAGAGCCAAACAAAAAGTATCGTTCAGGTGTTCGATCACCAACTCACTTTTACACAAAACACCGTGCTGATGTGGGCTAAGATAGAGCTTGTTTGGTTAAAAGGAACGACTTAAAACCACCAAGATTGTATAGATATGTAAAGACAGCTTCAGGTATCAAGTTCCACTCCTTAGCAGCGTAAATAATTGTAGCAGCGTAGCAATTGGTTTGGTTTATTCAATTTTCAATGTGTCTGCTAGTCCGGAGATGGAAAAGGCATGATGAATAAGGTCGAGAATATATTACGACAAATGATGATAGACAATAAAATATTGCCTGCTGGGTACCTAGTATGTGCAGTACAGTTGAAGAGGTATAAATAACATTTTCGGGATTCTCCGATAACGGTAGTCTTAAAAAAAAACAAAAGATCCCAGTTACTCGTCCCAAGAGCCGGTTTAGTGAGGCAAAATAAAGACGTTTCATAAAAAGATGAGGGCTTTATAAGGCTTAATTTAAAGCAGGTTCGATACGAATGGAACAGGCTCCCGTATTACCGCAGCGAATTATGCACTGCGTTCTGCATAATTCTCGGAACTTCCTAGTACTTTGCATATTGTTCGGCGAACCGTTTTTCAACATTTTCCGTTCACATAAACTATGGCATGGATTGCATGCCATTTGTATGTACATCCTTACAGGTCGGTTATAGAGATGCTGCAGATTAAATTCGAAATTGTTATGTTTAACGATAACTACAGCTCAGAAATACACGTCACACAATCAAATAACGGGTGAAAACATAGGTAAAATAATATGACAATACTTATGAAGTATTGAAATTAGAAGAGTTCCTGTGCTAACCTGATTTCTACGGTGTTGCGGCATTCGCGGAGCTGGCATCCTCATCACAGGTGGAGACACGTGCCTGTGGATTGGAACCGGGGGTGGTGGCGGTGGCATGGCCGGCCTCGGACCCTGAACAACCGTCACCGCCGGGATCAGGTGCTGATGCCGCTGTTCCCGGGCTACAATAGCCAGGTGTTCTGAGGGTCGTATGAGCCGCGGTGGGGCTGGTTGGCGGTGGGATTCGTGGTGGTGGGAGGGTTCCGGGTAACCCATCACTTGGCCTCCCGGTTGGTGGAAACGGGAGGGTTCGAGGATGTGAGGGGGTTCAGGCCCCCCCGGTTGGTGGAAACGATGAGGTTCGTGGAATCGGGGAGGCTCGGGGCGCGCGGGTTGACGAGGCGGAGGCGCGGGGGCGCGCCGTGCCCGCGCCGCCTCCGCTTCGTCAGTCATCGGGGCGCGCCAATCTGTTGACAAGAGGAAATGTTTAGTTTTAAGAAATCTAATCATACAGTGATTTATAGAAAATAGCACTATGTTGGAACTACTAGTACTGCAGGTTTCTATTATTGAATTAGGTATTTAACCAAAGTTTCATAGGTACACACACTATTAGGGGTTTTTGATTATGAAGAAACCAAATTGCTTAGGTACGTACCAGGTGGACTGAATTTCAAAATGCCTTACAAATATTGTAAATTATTTTAGTGTCTATGAACCAACAATAGAAAAGGGACGTCAGTGCCCAGAGACAAAAAAAACTTAAATATTTTATTATTGCGAAGGAGTGTAAATAGCGCCATCTATGCGATCACCGCGGAACACAGTAAGTGGATGGCCGGTAGCTAGCAACGCGTACGCGTGCCAAAATGTGGCGCCACTGGGTCTGTTTAAAAAGCATTTTGTTTTTTTATAGAATTTATTTTAATGATAACCAACCTTTTTCCAGTTTTTTTATCAAAAGTAATAGATTATAATGTGTTGAAGTAAAAGTTGACGAAATAACTATAATTAATAACTGATTATTTTTTGCTGACTCTGAGGTCTCGTGTACCTATAACTAAACTACCACCTGATCTAATATTTATCGAGGCATCGATTTATAGATCAACGTTTGAACAAAGTATTTAAGAAGTTAGAACTGATCAGTAAGCGTTTGACCAACAGCTCACTTGAAACACAAATTAAGTTGTGGCCTAAGATATAATTATTGTAACATTAATCATCGTCAGGTATTATATTAATAATGCAAATCCAAAATCTACTACCTTGTAGCAGCTAACGGAACTAAGCTAAGATAAAATCAAAACATGCCTTGTTCCATTACTTTACACCTACTTTTACAGTTTACACATTTGCATGTTATATCTGATTGAAGATTTACTCTACCAGAATAATGGTTTTTAAGATCCGTTAGTTCATTATGGTTCAAAGTTACAAGTCCCACAGAAAACAAAGGAATGGTGCTAAAATTGCCTTTTAAACGCTACATCAACAGATGGTATCATTTTTCTTTTGTACGTAATTATTAGGTATCTACCATATTGTACAAGACTAACTTTATAAACGCAATTATGCGACCATGATATTTATGTTGTAAAAAAATAAACAAACATTAAAAAGTGTTTCAGTCAATAAAGGTTTAAGAATAACCACGTTCTACGCATCATTATATCACAATAATATATTTGTGAGCACAGATAGCTTACATATTAATTAACATAGCAATAACCTTCCCATAAATCTACAGCCAATATAGGGAGAGCATAACATAATAGGCAAGTAAGTACCTATTAATATATAATTATTAATTCGTAGAAATTATTTGAACATGACACATTTCACGAAGGATTAGCTCTTGCTCGAATAAGATTTAACATTTCACGCACGCAGCTTTCTACTACAACAACCAGACTAACTCGACTACAAGTCTACGCAGATCTCTAGATTTCTAAGCGAGAGTAATCATGATTAACTAATCGAATTGTTATGAGTACCTAAACCTAACTCAGCCTACCAAATCAATTGTAATGTCGCAACATATCTTCATCATTATTAACTAATCGAATTGTTATTAGTAAACCTAACCTCTTTTTTTTTTTTTTTTTTAACGGGGGGAAATCTGTTTGCAGACACCCTAACGCACCGAGGGATGCGAAAGGGTAGTGTGAGGACTCGTCGACTCACTAAAACCACCCCGGTGGCCGGCCTCGATGCGTGTCGAGGGGCTCCGACAACTCTCTATAGAACATTTCGGTGCCCCCCTCGCATATCGCCTTTAAAGCACGTCCCGGGAACGACACCCACAGTCGCCCCCAGCACTCGTGGTGTAGTAAACCTAACCTAGCCTATCTAATCAAATAAAGTCAATCTCGAGTATTGTTACATTACCTATATTACGACGACATACCATCTTACCTAATTATGGCGCCATAACAACAATTTTAAAAATTGTTCTGTTCCGACAATTAGAGGTAAGATAGCCAGTTCCTCAGTTTGTTGAGGATTCCGGGTGAAGTGCGCCTCCACCTTTGGCCTTATCTCAACTTGTAACCAGGTGAGATGAAGGCTAAGCACTTCCCCGTCGTACAATAAAAAATTAAAGAACGTGACAAATAAAGTTTCCTCATGTTCAAAGTATAAGTTTACGGCGAACGAACGCTAGCTTTTGCTTGGATTACGGTTGAATGATCAGAACACTAGTGGTAAGAACCTGTAAAGGCAATGACAACCCTAATGCCGAAGTCCGACGCAAAACAGTTTGCCGTGTTCCGTTGGTACTCGGTACGTGAAAGAGCCAGTGCCTGCTGGCAAAGCTTGCTCCATCGTAGATCTCATCCTTGACCTAGAGAGAGACCTATACAAGCCTTAGAGGTCAAGAGCTAACCAATACTTTATAAAAATCCTCTCTAAAGCCAAAAATAAAATCTCATTTAAAATCAGTAATTCTGAAAAATACTGAAACATTAATTGGATTTTTAAACGGATCAATTCAACTCTTCCATAGATCGTATTTTTTTTCTTTTTGGCGGCTTTTATTACAAACATAAGAACGAGGTTAATAAAAGAAGATTGGAATTGGAAGGGTCTAATTGACTCATCCAACCCAAGTCAGTGGAGCAGGAATCCAATCCAGTCCTTGAACTGTTTTTTACAAACTGTTTTATGGATATTATACATATAAGCCAGCCTTTTAATTAGGCCTTCTATCGTTTCTGAAGCACAAAGCTTTGAACTTTTGAACTGATGAAACATTTTCAGATTATAATAGTTTTACGATAAATAATGTTTAATTTATTAGCTGTTATCTGTTATTGCCAGTAATTGGGTATTTACTGTTACGAAAAATTGTAAACGTTTGTTGCGTCCTCTTTCGACTTAGTACATTATCACGTACCCACCTACTGGCACCGTTACCTTTGCTTAAATTATAGTCAGCACATTATCATTTATTACCTATTACTTATTCTTACTTTTGACATACCTAACTCGAGTGATTAGGTAGTTAGACATCAATTTAATGTTGTTGGTCAACTGTTATTATCATAGATGTAGAGAGCTTATAGGAGCTTACCACTATTATTTTAAAGCACTACAACTGAGCAATTATGGCAACTTCCAGTACTCATAAAAAGGAAAAGCTCGATACAGACAGACGAACAAATAAAATACATAAAGTAATAAACGCACTAGCACTCACCACAACGCAAAAAGACCTTCAAAAGAACAATCACGGTTGCAAACAAAGAATTTCAATGTTTATTTAATACAGGTATCATTGGGTTCTACCACTTCGACACAAAGGCACTTATTTCTAGTTGCATTACAACCGGTAGTCATGGTAACACTGTATACGTATTTCCCTCCAAAATGCACGCATGCGCTTTGCGCTTTGAATCCCTGCGGATTCTTTAGTTTTCAGCGATACGGATTTCAACTGTAATGAGGTCGAAATTGAGACTATTTCAAATTTATTAAAGTTGCGTGACGCGGCTTGAGTGTTCGTTTCAATAATAGCCTACAGCAACAATTTTCCAAGTGTTATTATAATGTAGCAGTATAGGGTGATTGCATAGGGGAAATGTTTCTCATTTCCTACTTGGATCAAGATTGCCTATATTATTTTCGCTACCAGTGTTTTAAGATGCCGCAACTATCTAACATGTAGGTAGGTACTTATCTAATAATACCCATTGCAAGATGCAAGGTCATTTTGTCTAATTGTCTATATAATAACTTTAGTACCTAGGTAGGTGGGTAGGTACTTATTATTTTAAATGCGATAGTTCATTATGAAACATAATTATTAGTAGATTTTCTGTAGAAAGAAGCACTAAAAGATCATTAAACTGGAAGCGTGTATAAGCATGCTTAGACGAAACTTAGACGAATTTTTACCTTCGTCTATAAAAAGAAAATAATGTATGAAAGTTATTAATTTGACACAAAGGTAGACAAACATATAATAAAAAATACATAAATGTGACAACACAAACACCAAAAAAGACATACCTACAAAGATAGATACCTACACAATTTACAATACACACAAGAAACATTTCACTAGATAACTATTACCACAATCTATGTAGCTAACTGGCGTCTAACTCAGCATTTTGTTGTGTTACATAAAATACAGGACAACGCTGATCTTCCATTAGTTCAAGTCCGCGCAAAGCTGTAGCCCTCCCGGTTTAGAACCAGGCCAGCGTAATGTCCTTTAAAAAAAAAATCTTCCATTAGAACCAAGAAGGCGCTCCGTGACACGTCAAGTCACTCACAGGCACCTTATGCGAAGAAAGAAAGAGGTATCGCGATCGAAGTATAATATTTGAAATAGATATCTATGAACCACAGATAATTTGAATTATGTTTATGGCAAAAACGTTTAAATCTCTGTTATTTATTTAGGTATTTTAATTTAAAAAGGCACTACAGAAACCTTTGATATATATTTATAACCTGGAAGGAATAATCTAAGAAGATACCTAGTACCTTTTTGCATTTGTATAAGCCGTGTATATTCAAAGATTGTGGCTAGGATTATGTTAATTTGATGTCTTAATGTTTCAGGAAGCACAGTACAGAATATAAAAACAGTAGGTTAGTACCTCTATTTAAAAAACTTTTAAGTATCATATACAATATTATGTATCTATATGTATATGTTATATGTATCGTTACAAGCTTCATAGCTCTGTTGGTAGTAGCTCTGCCTTCTACGCTGTCGGCTGTGGGTTCGATTCCCACCTAGGACAAACATTAGATGTTTGTTCTGTGTTTGGGTGTTGTACCATATAGACAAAAGTATTCTATCCGTAATTTAGTTCCCATATTACAAGCTATGCTTAGTTTTGGGCTAGATGGCGCTGTGTCTTATTGTCCTATAATATTAATATATATTCATTTATATAAAAAAATGTACGGAATAATCAAATCCTTTAATATTATATACCTAACACCGTGTCAAGAAAAACATTATTCAAGTTATTTTTACAATATTAAAATAAAATTGGAACTTTCGCAGATCAAAGACAAAATCTAATTTTGTATTCATGTCGCATGTAATTATGGATCGCATTTGAGTCGTAGGTGCACTTCAATGAGGGGTCTGATAGACCGCGCCATCACAGACGTGCGGTGAATGACATGACGCCGAAGGGTTGATAATAATTTGTCAACCGTATTTTTTTAACATAGGTATTATTAACTGGCTTCACAGCCAACTTGGTAGTTTTTATGCGTTATAGGCTGTGGGTTCAACTCTCGCACGGAACAAACATCTGAATGATGAATATTCTGTGTGTGGGTTATATTGTATAATAAAAATGTATTTAAAAAAAAAAGTAGGTATGTATTTGCCGTGGCGATCGCGGCTTCAGAATCGACCCCTCCAACATAGACCATGGATTTTGTAAAAGCCGATAAAGGGATCTCACTAGAAGAACGGCAGCAGCTTCCTTCTGTACATTATCAGCACTTTTACTGCGATCACTAATAGGCCTGCCAAGGGTGGTGATTATGGCAAAAAAAATCTTTGGAGGAGGCTCTATCCAGCAATGGACACACATCGCATATGTGATGCAGTGATGTGATAAAAAAGGTAAGTATTTAGGTAGGTACCTATGTTTATTTATTCCGATATTTTTCCGTAGTCTAATTTATATGTTACATGCTCTTCTTAGTCTTGGTGTGGTCTGGGGCTAGATTACATTTGTGTAAAGCGTCAGGTAATATTTAATTTATTTATATTTCAACTTTTTATTGTGAATTATCTGCAATCATGAGTAAATAATGCCTACATAAAAGTGTGAATTTTATAATCTCATAAATCAATCTCGTTAGGTGATGCAAATTAGGAAAGGAACATTTGATCAAGAAACACAAAAAAATGATTTAAGAATACAATAAATCTTGTTACTTTCTTCGTTCTGCGACACTTTGATAAAGACGGTATAAAGTTGACCCACATTGAATCCAGTATTAACCCTGCATTCTCGAGATGCGGTGGCGAAAGGTCGCCGATATCGCGCCATCTGTCGGATGAAGCGGTTAATATTCCACGACATTGTCGCTTTGTCGCACCGACACGACGACGTGCCATTTGAAAATCAGCCATACAGATAACATTTTGTATTATAGTTTTTGTAATACCTAGTGTAAAACATACTGGGCCAAAACATACTACAAGGTGAAACAGAATATGTGTACTAAGCAGTGGGGGGGCTTTTCGGACCAGGAAAAGTATTTGTTGTGGTGGGGAGATAATAGTGAATTCCCATTTTCAGTTTCCCATACAAATCTTTTCATTTTCTCAATGACAATAAATAGTGACGACCCTATTCCTTTACCGCACTATGCATGTAGGTAGGTAGGTATCAGTTGGTGCAATTGTCTGTATCAAAGAGTATTAAGGACAGATGAACCAATTTTAGTGAGAACTTGGAGTCATCTCGTGAAAGTAGGTTATTAGATAGAACATACACATTGATAAATTACATAGGCACGTACAGTTACAAAAAGACGATAAATGCGATATTGGACGAACAAAAGTACATTATAGGAACGATTATTTTGTATTTTAGCTAACAGATAGATAAAATTCTTATTGATTTGACAAATTAAACCTTCTAGTAATGGATTGTCTCATTAGCAGCCCAGGCTTTTCGACGATTTTCCTCTGTTAGTGAAAGCGCTTTTCGTTCTTTATGATTGTGACCTTCTGCTATGTTGCCTCATCTGTCTAGAGCTGAGGTCATTGACGCGAGTTAAGAAACAGCTGATTTTAGGGTAGTCTCAACTCAAAAAACCAGCTGTTGGTGTCAGAACTTTGATCTTGTTTTACCAAAAACTTTGAACCAAAATTCAAAAAGTCGTAAAACAAACGTTGTTCCACGAGTCGGGTCGGATAACCCCGTTTCGGCATAGTACACATATTCTGTTACAGGTTGTATACATGTTGTAGTGTCTCAATAATTAAACGTTTACTTCAATGGATTGAAGTGTAGTCTACTTGATCTTGACCACGTGCCATGTAAATGACACCACGTGGCCATCTTCCTGCTACACCCAGGTGTCATGTTGCACTCGATGCGATTAGCATTGCATTCTGCAAATCACTTCCTTTATGACGCAAATGCCCGAACGTGGACATGAATGCTCAGGATCTTATTGCAGATGGCGTAGGATTTCATTGAAGATCATTGTTGGAACTTGGTGAAGGTTTTGATACAGATAAGATGCTTTCAGTAGGTAAACCGGCATGACTCCAAGTCTAAAAATCCAAATGCCATTGTGATACTGGCTAGTATTCTATAGTAGTATTCTGGATAGTATTATATAGTAGTGATGAGATTGCAACTTGTCACGTATTGAATACTAGCAACTTACAAACCGTGGACATGTGCCAAACGTAAGTTTGGACGTGCCTCTGACTACCCCTTAGTAGATGATCCTCATAAGATCTACTTTTTGTGTCGACACCCTAGCGCCATCTATCTGCCTGGGACATCAGTTAGGGCTGGTGCGGCGGCTGATTCGGCCGAGGATCACAAAAGGCGCAAATATAGTGGTCTCGACAGAGCTTACCTATTTGAGCCTTTTGGTCCGTGGGGAGCCGGTGCCCTCCGGGTTTTCAAAAATCTTGCGGGGCTTTTGATTGAGGCGACACGTGACCCAAGGGCTGGCTCTTATTTAGGCCAGCGAACTATGGCGTGGCAATGCAGCCAGTGTCTTGGGCACGCTGCCGTCTGGTACTGGTCTGGAACAGTGGAGTTACCTATAGGCCGTTTGTAACGAGCCTTAGGTAATCTGACTGATTCCTTTGTACATAGTTAGTTTAATTGTACTTTTTATTGAATAAATGAAACTTTTTGAGTAGTGATCAGAAGTAAATCCTCGAAGGGAAAAAGTCGTAAGTCTGTTACTATTTTAGTTGCTTCTAATCGACTTCCTGATAAATAGTAGGTTCTCAATTTGTACCGAAACTACATACTCTTGTTATAATCCTAATCCTAGGCAATGAATAACAAGGTATATCGAAATCCCTATTGTAAGCTGTTGTAGGTACGTAGCTCTTCGGAATGACATTTAATACTGGGAGTTTTAGGAACACAAGACAAGATATCGCTTTCAATTTGAACAAGTTTGTAGGACGTCCTTCAGTTAACATTATGTCTAGTATCTAAGTGTTTCTGTTTGCCCTTCAGCTAGATGGATAGACGACCTGGTTATCTGTAATAAGTACCTATATAAAGCTGTTATATTATATTGCCAGTTGATTGACCAATAAAGTTTTAGAGAACATTTCATGATTTTCTTACTTTTACCAGTATATCTACGCAGATCCCTATGGTCGTAAGCCACGGAACACTTTGACTGACTTGTTAAACTGTCAGTTCATCGAGCAAGTTTGTCATTTAAAAGCAACGACCGCGACCGATCTTTCGAGAATCTGTATTTAGACGCACAGATAACTATAATTCTCATATGGTTGATATTCCATTAATTATTTTGTTATGCACTGCAAAAACTTGGGAATATGATTCCAACATCTATATTTCTACTGTGTTACGATTACGACGAAATTTTTTTCAAGAAGAGTAATATTCTCCTCCTGGGTAGGCTCGCTCCATCGTTGACCATATTCCTTGCATGTGCAAAAAAAAAAGCAAAAAAAAAAAAGCGAGTATTTGATGAGATCATAGCCACATGGCTATACCTATATCGCGGAAGAATATGCCTAGTGTAACTATATTAGTTCATCAAGAATTTGAGCGTAAATTATTCAAATGATGTTGTTCTCGTGCGTGCGTACAGTCATTGTGATTTGTGAGGTGCAACCAAATGCCAAAACTCACAAATTATCTTCGCTCGTGACTGAACTTAGGCCACAGTATAAATCATAGCACAATAAGCCGCATTTATATAAAGCGCCGGTTGCCGGAGCAAACTTCATGCCACGATACAAAGTCAACGTCTAGGTATATAAGTTGTCCACAACCTTCAGTCTATTCCATAAGTTCTATAAGTCTCAAGAGTATATAAGATTATATAATTCTGTAGTGCCAGTACACCAATTTAGTGCGGCATCATGTCGTGTCGTGATATAGCGATTTCTGTTACTCCTTAAAGTTTTTCTTCTTCTTCCTGCCCTTTATCCCACACAAGGCAGGGCCGGCACAGCTAAGACGTATACGTATTTTATTCCAAAACCTAGTAGAGAGTAGATCAAGTTACTCCATTACGTAAATCAAAGCTTGTAACAAACTAGCAATTGTCGGGCAAGTTGTGACTATATGTAGTCTGGATTAGTGTGCAGCTAATCTTGCATTTGGATTCGGAGTTAAGTTTTATGAAACACAACATACATTCCAACTACAATGTCAGCGTCTCAAAAGGTTTCCGCAGCTCTCAGTCTGTTCTGTAGTGCGCAGACATGAATATGGAGCCAATCAATAAAAATTGTGATGGCTATTAACATAGTGATATAAGAAAAAGGAAAAGAGAAAGAATAAAAAAATCTCATGATAGTTTAAGTGTGTCTGGAGTTTGCTCACATAACTAACATATTTATAGGTAAAGCAAGCATATTGCCCATGTTTTCTATACTAATACGGCGTGCCAGCCTGTTGCAATCATTTCAACGCAATTCTCATCAAATACCTTACTTAGCTGCCTCGGGGGCTAGGTATTATGGAGTGTTAGGGGAATAACTATGTCGAAAGTCTAGAAACGTCATGGAATTTCAATAAACTGACCCTACATACCCACTTACTCTTATTACAGTAATGTTACTCCTTTACAATGTACACAACACAGTAACAAATAAAAGAGTTCCTTCGGAAGTCATAACAATTCTAACCTTTTTATAGTCACAATGCTTACCCGCTTTGCAAGAATCAGGTATGAAAAATTCCGACTAATGCCTCTGGCTGCGAAAAACTACCGCAGACCGAATAATGGGGGTAGCGATTTTTGTGGAGTGTCTCAAAACCTGCATATTAAGTGTGAAGATTATAACATGTCGTTTAAGAGAAGGTTTAAATTAAAGAACAGTATGTTTTGATTTTGTCGATTACACTCGTTCATTAGGTAAGTACCATAATACCTCGTTTTCTAAGAGATACATAACCTTGATTGTAAACCACTAATAATTATCCAATAGACGTTCAATATCACGCCCTTCAACCAGCGATATATGCTCGACTAATTCAATTTTATGCCCAATTACAATTACGATACATTGCGGAAGCTCCAATTATCCAACGATAAAATCTAACAGTAATCGTTGAATAGATGGTCATAGAAACGATACTTGATAAGACTACAGGTAAGTTGTGGTATAAAATAATAATAGATAACCGTGAAACAAACCCAATTTTTAAATTTTGTTAAAGAGTGGGTTTATTTTTTAATTATTGAAACGACCGGAGAGATCAGGACAGAATGGGGACAAAGTACAATACACCCCAGTGTGGGATGTCAGTGCAGTCGTAATAATTTAATTGCAAATGCTTTATATTTTTTATCAATGGCAAGAAGAGAAAAGACTAAAGTAAATGATGCAATGCTCGCTCATAGAAGCTAAGTTTTTCGCTAGCTTATATAGTATAGTATAGGTATTAAGTCTGAGCTCGAGCGGACGATCTACCCTGCAAACCCATTCCCCGTGATTGGTTCCGCCCGAGTTTCATCTCTAGTAGCACCTACATAGATCGTGTTTCGTGCCTCGCCTACAAAAGTCAGGGCAGACGTGACCAGCATCAAACCCTGGCGGATTTGAATAAATCACATAGCATCCACTCATTTGTTAGCACTCTAGAGAAAGGCGTTCGATTCCTCGCCCCAGCGCAATCATAGGGCCAATCTAGCTTTTACCGAGTTATGCACTACGTGCTCATTTCTCTGTCAGCAGTCATACTTTCATTATGTCATGAGAAGGGAAGAAAGCCACTGAAACTTGATTGAGAATGTGGCAGGCCACGCGAGCATAAAAAATAGCAAATCTTGTAAATAATTAAAAAGCAAATTAACGAGTGGTAAATATGAAAATAAATGGCGAAATATTTAATCAAATGATTGGAAATTAAATCAATACGATTTGTTAATACTACACAAAAAGTCACCACCAAAAGAAACTACCACGTAAATTGCGGTACAGTAATGGCTACTTTTAATTTTATATTTATGGTGCAAAATGAGCCAGATATCCAAATTCAGCTGCCATTCCAGTTGCATAAGAGAAGTGAGTTTCACTTAATCGCCTTTGTCCTTTTACTCGGCACGTCGGCCCATAAAAATGTTATCAGGAGAAAGCAAGTTAAAAGCTTCGATAGCATCTTTGTAACGACTGTTTTCACACCGCTGGATGTTGCCACATTTTGACATGTGACAAAAAAATCTTTAGATTAAACTATCAAGCACAAAATTAATATCCCTGGCTGTGGTTTAAGCTGGACATAAAAGCGTTGGAATTATAATAAGAAAGTTTGGCGCTGTCCAAACTTTTTGCTACCAACAGGATCACCGTATATTACTTTACGTGACGTGTGACTATTTACTTCATTGACTTTGTACTGCCCAATTTAGTACCTATTCTATACCCTACATTAGCTGTAAAAGTCCTCGCTTTTTCTTCTTATCGAATCAAGCGATACTAGTCTCAAATCTTCCTCGACTAGTACTGCGCAACCCCACGGCTCTGATGGTCACCTCTATCAGATCTTTCTGGGTACAGGTAGAGAGACATAGCGGACAGGAAAGTAGGTGGGTCATATTCTTTACGGAGGCTCCACACTCGCAATGCGCGCCCGAAGAGTCTATGATACCCCTGGCTAGATTTTTCCTACAGCTTGAGTCCGTAGTCGGTTCAGTAATTTCCAAATCGGCCTCTGCAGATTGTGTCCAGGGAGCAGGTTTTCCGCAGCACACGACTATTTCACTTGTCTAATGACGTATTATGCCGCAATAAGCTTTTTAGGCTCTTTAAGCGGGCACGAGGTGGTGGTACAGACCCATACATGGGATGTCGACTGTCCTGCTTCCTCTTTTCAATGCAGCAAGCTATTTCGCGGCGAACTTCAGGAGGGTTTCTATGCCAGTTAATAAGTCCACGCCAGCATATGTTATTGGCATAAACCTGTGGTACATAGACAAAACTTATATCCAATCTGAAGCAGTATATTTTTTAATTTAAGAGGTAATAAAGTCAAAAGTCAATTTGTAATATTTTCTGATCATTACCAGCATTGATATTGCATGCAATGAGTCAGTAATATTCTGTTGAAAAGTTACATCCTGCTAAATACCTATGCCAATTAGAGCACCCTAGTTCAATTAAGTTGCTCCTTTGTATCCCATCCCCAACACAAATACGACATTATGAGATTACTTTCCAAAGGGTTGAGCCCTTCGTCTGTTTGTGCGTTTCAAGCTTGATGAATTGTGTATGCAAATGTGGGTCCTTTGTCGGGTAAGCTGGTCTAATGAACAGGCGGCGCCAGCATGTCTGTTTGACAGACTTAAAATATCGTTACATCTAGCAGAATAGGTGAGTTGACCAAGGAGATAATAATAATATAAAAAAAGACAATGTAATTTTGTACTTAGTACTTTAAAACGTAGTTATACAAATTTATGATTTCACTAAATAAAACCTTTACTCATATAAAAAAAAATACATTTGACTCAATCTATCCTGTTTTGTTGTTATCACGCCGGTTTAGAAGACACCAATTGATTTTCGACGTGAAGAGGCCCTTGTTTGAATGTGTCATCAAAACATAATTATACTGCTAAACATAAAATGTTTTTCCCACCGAAATTGCCGAACTCAACATTTCAAATAGTGAACATAAGCCGCGTATATCCACCGACTGATTTATTTTTACATATAAACAAAAACCTACACTGGCTGCCGGATGACCCGACTACAAAAGCACCGAAACATTCAGTTAACAATAAAATATCAAAACGGATTTCAAGTTTCTAAATCTCACCCAATTTCACAAGAACTCATGCCTCTTTTAAGTATCTTTCTAGGAAGCATTAAAGCTTTGAATACTTCCAATAATTGCGGCCACGTTCTAGAGATATAGAGCTGTTTAGCACGAAACAGACCTATATTTACCAGAAGTGCAACATTAGCCGGGGATTCGTGCAGTTTGCATATCCTTGATCTTTGGCCGGATATGACTAGCGTTACCCAGATCAAGATTAAAACCACAATGATCACATAGCCTTTGTTTTTAGAACTATTTTATATGAATTATTTTGTATCTCTAGTAATGCCACCAGTATTCTGTCCAAGTTACTATCTGGCAGGCAACAATCAACAGGTTCTCTAATAGGTAAAAATACTTTTTATATCATCCATATATTGATACTCATGTTTGCTTATAAGTTAATATTTAGTTTTGTTTCGTAAAATTAATTGATATAGGTATAGTTTATTTATTGATACGCTGGCGCTGGTCTGGAACAGTTAATAAATAGGTACTTACATATAACTGTCAAAGTACATAGTACTGTCAAATTAATAAAAAAAAAACTTGCTTCCTTTTAATAATGTATTTAGGCTAAATACCTATAAGTAAATACTTAGGAACACAGTTTCATAAAACAAAAAGTATTGTTGATGAAGTATTTCAATATAGGTCAACGAACTGCAGCTATTCTCAAATAATTATTAGCATCCTTTTGTCTGACTTGCCGAAGTTTAACGGCTTTATCACCTGACAACTCTAAGCCTTCGCCGGCGCACCGTTATCGCCAGCTGTCTCGGAACAATTAACCGGCTGATGCTGAAATTGCAGGGTTACCGGTGAAGCCTTTGTCTAGCTCCAAAGGATTTTTGGAGCAAGTTTGATGATCGTTTTGTGGTTATCAATGTTTTATTTACTCTTGCTTTACTATTACTAATGTAGAGTAATGACGTACTTAGGATAGTCGCTGAAGTTAGAGCAACCTCTGTCTATAATACTATTTAATACTTACTAGCCTAAAGCATTTTTACGACTCTCAATGTATATTATACCTTTGAGCTTATCTATTATATTAGCTTATATTGTCATTTAGCACCATTAATTATATTTTTCTGTACGGGAAATTATCTAAAGTTTGCAAATAATAAGCTTACCTAGACAACGGGTTCAGTGCGTGAGAACGTAGAGTAAAGTGTTCAAGATAGCCGTTTTCACACCACTATCAGTTGGTTCCGCTGCAGCGTGCTAAAGTGCTAATCTGCTGCTCAGCTGTAACTTTTGTAACTGTTTTGGAATTTGCACAGAGCTTTGAAAATCGCTTGTCCGTCTTTTTCTTTTTTAATTAGTTAAGGTAATCAATCACGCAGACTCTCTACGTGATTTATTTACACTCGTAAAAGCCACAAAAGGCAAAGAACACTGGAAATTAATAACACAAAACGTGTCTATTTTTTCTGAGTAGTCTGTAGCGACAATCGGAGAAATAGATACTACCAAAAATTTTTCTAATCATATCGTCACCAATATTAAATCATATAAATTGTAAGTTGCAGTCGAATTTCTCATATTTTTTTCACTTATATGATTACATCAGCCTCCGTTTTCACAACTATGAAGGTTAATTTCCAAAGTTTGATTACCAGATACAGCCGTCGGTCAAATGAATCCCAGCGTACAACATAGTTAGTATGAGCCTAGTCCAATGAGACGAAGAATACTGAATAGTCAGTATAGAGATAGGGCCAATCTGATCGCTGCTAATGATGAGCTCATTAAATGGTGGTACTTCGCAATGGCTTCATTAGGGCTCGTCAGGCATCGGATAACACGAATCGATGTCCATCGGCGGCTTTGATCTTTGATTTGTGGCTACGTTCGACGGTGCTTGCTGCAATGGGTTTAATTTGAGGAATAACCATCCACATAAATCGCTACATACAGTTCCAAGAGTCTCCTAGTCAAGGTGCCTTTCAAAAACTTTAGGTAACATGATTAGGGATGTGGATCAAAATTACTAGTTGCCGAAAATTAGAGGTTCGGCGCTATACATACTGAAACATAACTGAGTGTAACCGATCTCTGGACATGTTATTTTAGACATTTTGAGTTATCGTCTTTTTTTATCGTACGACGTGAAGCACTTGGCCTTCATCTCACCTGGTAACATGTTGAGATAAGGCCGAAGGTGGAGGCGCACTTCACCCGGAATCCTCAACTAACTGAGAAACTGGCTATCTTACCTCTAAATGCCGAAACACATTTTTTTTTTAATAATTGTTATTATGGCGACAGAATTAGGTAAGATGGTGGTAGCTAGCCAGGAAAAAATAAAATTAAAATTTAACAAAATCCTACCACCAACCAAACCAAGCACAATATTGCTCCCCTGGGGATTGAACCCGGGACCTATGGATCTGTAATCGGTGGGTTGAACCACTAGACCACAGAAGCGGTTATCGTCTATCAAAAACACAGAATATATAAATAAATTTTACATGCCATTATTTTTTTACGCAACGCCATCTAGCCCCAAACTAAGCATATACATCATCTACATATACATTGCATACAGGCAGTAAAAGTATGAAAAGTTTGGCACAATAGCTGTGAGAAGAATAATAGTGTTATGCTGGAACCTGCAACAGGTACCTATACCAATTAATTTACCTACATACAAACATTACAATACAGTCTCAGTATGTACAGTAATGTACCACTTATTTATAATAAATATTAATATTTATTTAAAAGTACCGTTACATTTATTACCTTAAACTACCTATTAAAGACAAAACTGCACGAAAGAATTGCGTTGTGTTTCTGAAAATCCAAATTGAAGACAAAACATCACACTTCAAAAAAATGTAACTGGAGTTTTTAAAACACCATAAACTATAGATGTTTTAAGCCCTTAATTTTACATAGTCTCTTGATATCTTCCTACTCGCCATTCCCCTCTTATTCGCCGCCCCTTCTTATTCAGCATGCAAATATAGTTATTTATCTTCAGTGTGCGTTTATCGTAACATCACAGACATCTACTATGAAAAATGACTGCATAATAATTCTATTAACTCTCTATTCGATGATAGTCTACTTAAACACACAGGCATATTCTATTTTGTTGTTTGAGCTGACTGACTGATTAAAAACTATTACCATAACAATACGAACCAGAAAGCAGAGCGCAGACACCCGATGGGGATCTTGGGTTTTAGACAAAGAACCCTGGCGATATCCAATGAAATATCGTTTCACTAGAGGATTTTAAGCTGTTCAGTATGGTCGCTTCAGTCTAAGCTGCGTGGAGCTTATGTTGCTCCTTCTTCACAGGGGTAAAACTTCTTCCCATACGGACATTCAACATATCTGTTTTCGATAAAATATTCAACACAGGTAAAGTCGCAAAAACAACACTAGAGTATGCAATTGCAGTCCTAAAAACGAAGGCAACAATGCGTAGGCATTGTGGGTAAGTCCCACCACCCCCGTACAGACAGTGAATTATCGAGCTTAAGCCATTCTAAAAATAGATTTTAAAATCCCACTAACGTTAAACTTAAAGTTTGTTCTAGCACTTGGACTTCAGCTGTACCACGTTAATCATATATATTGTCTACCGAATGTGAACATCGAGATTTTTTTGATTACTATAGTAATGACCACCTGTCTTTTGATGTGCATAATAATTGCGATAATTTATAAAAAACACGTTGAGGGTAGTTCCATAACAGGCTTCGTTTCTCGACGATAGCTCCTGAGTTCCAGCCAGCCCGCGACCAATGGTTGGTGCATCCCAGTCAAAATGACACAATTAATAAAATGGTGAAAAACACAAAAAAAGGTTGCTTATCGCCGTTTTTTATTTTAAATGTGTGTTCTGATCGTTAATGTTTAACTATAGTTGTATTGTGGCAGTTATCTCCCTGATAACCTATCAACTGGGGTTGTAATAGCTTCCCAAACTTGGAAATTGAATGGGATGGAGGAAATCTCTTCGTCATCCCATTTTTAATGCCGAGATTTCAATAGATTACGTGATATCACTTTCGCATTCGCCGAAATGATATCACCAAGAACCCACTCAAGTCTCGCCATGTAGGGACAGAATGATTCATATTTTGAAACGGTATTTTATGCACTTGCCTGCTGCAAGTATTGCATGGAAATAATGATATGTGGTTTGAGTGGAACCTTTTTTGATAGTAATGTTTCGCTTGACAGCGAAACATTACTATCTTGCAAACTACGAACATGTATAGTCAGTAGGTTACAATAAAATCTGTACCAGACAGACGTAGAGATTTTAGCCTCAAACTTAACCAGAAGAAATATAGAGTACCAATAAAGTACCAAGAGCTAAGAATAATATTAATCAAAAATATTTTATTATTCACTATAACTAAAATTAACGGGATATTTACCATGATTTGTTTTTTTTTGAGTTATCCGATATTTCGACGCAGTTGCATGCGCCATGATCACGGGATACACTTAAGTCTTTGCTAGTAGGAATGAAGGTAGTTTAACTACTATATATATTATTATATTATAGTGTTCATAACCATGATTGTTTCAAAAGTTATTTTATTATTCATAACCATGATAATATAATCAGTGACAAAAGGCTAATGTTACATCTACATCACACACAAGACTTATGGGTGTGTGGGCACCCTACCCTGGATACACACCAGGGGGACCCTAACAAGGAGGGAAAATCTTCACGACGCATTGAGTCCCTGAATTTTTAAGATACAGCACACACCCCTCGAACATGAAAGCTTAATTTACTTAGGGCTGATATTCATTATTAAAAACACAAATCTTGTCTAAAATGAATAAGAATCGTTTGTGTAAAAAATGTATAATGTAAGCCTAAAATAAACTTTTGAAGTAAGTACCGTTGAATAGTGAAACTTTTTGTCTGCGTATGTCTTTCCAGATGAAAACAATCAAGGAGTCTTCAAGTCTAGAGTGTTTATGATCTCTAAGACAAAAATAGTTAGCGGAGAGGGTTCGCTATTGTTTACATTTTGTCATGATTGGTCTTAGTTTCTCAACAGATGTTATCGATAAAGTGATATTTTTTATGAATTATTATGATTATTATTTATTTATACCTGATATCCATACAAATGATGCTTCTAACCCATACAATCAGTAAAGTTATTTCCAAATCCAATCCAATCAATTTAAAATATTTTTTTACACCAAGTGGCTTGCCGAGTACGAGATCTTGACCAGTGTATCGTAAAGCTTAGTTTACTTAGAAGATTGATACATTAGATAGGTTTTAGCTCTTATAATGATAACATCAAGGCATACAGCAAACATCTAATAGTTTTACGAGGAGTCGTAAACGTAACTTAAATTGCGAGTCTTAGAAGACGCTTAGTTTATCAATTTAAATTTTATTATTTATAAAGCCATTCATGGATGAATTAATTATTTTTATGACACTTATGTTGCAACTTACAAAGTTTAAATAAGTGTCTATTTTGATAAAGTTTTCTTTAGATTTTATTTTTAGTTTTTCAATCAACTCAACCCGGCCAACAAATTATTGATAGTGTAGTGCATATAAATCGATGATAACGCATAAAGACTTTTTGCATAAAGTAAGTGATTTGCTGAGGCAGTTTTTTAAAGTGCCAATGGTCCATTAAAGTTTGTCACGATTCAGAGCACGCAGCTGACGAAATCACTTACGAACAACGACAAAGCGTGGTGGATCACGATTTTCAATCTGATCAGATTTTACTTACTCGTAAACATAAAAACCTTATAACGCCTTGGCTAAAGTAAAATTCTTATTTCTTCACAAATATTATTATCAATATTCAAGTGGAAGACCAATGCAAAGAAGGCAAGTAAAAATGTGTCTATCTTATCTGAACTAAAGCAGGCAACCAAGATAGATCACGCTTGCTATTATGGAAACATTATGTAGGTTTATATGATTCTATGACTAGGACGCATTTTTTTTCAGCTATTAAGGGCGAACCTTGATTGAACCGCTAGACACAGAATGAAGTGGAATGAGCTAGAGGTTGCTTTGCAAATGGCGGCCCCTTACAAGTACAAGATTTCACCATTATCAATTAGTAATATAAACGGTAGTAAACAGTAAGTTATGTTACTTTGTATTTAGTGTAATTATGTGAAGGAACAAAAGCTTTTTTTATTTTTATTTTTATCTTACATCTATATCACAGGTTTACCTACTATCCTATGTGCTCATGCCGTTTTAACGAAGGGAGAACCTTAACTTGAATACCTTATTTAATTTTGCACCTTGCAGATCGAGATTTTGATTAATTTTTTAAACCGCCTCTTGGTCTTGTCACTTGCCCACCGAAATCTGATTCTGGTGGGCAAGAGAGGTCCCGGGTTCGATCGCTAGTGGGATTACAATATTGTGCTTAGTGTGGCTGGTGGTTGGACTCTGTTTAAGTCCGCTAGCTGCCACCATATTACCTTATTCTGTCGCCATTACCTTAAAAGCATTTCCGGTTCCGGCATTTAGAGGTAAGATAGCCAGTTCCTCAATTTGTTGAGAATTCCGGGTGAAGTGCGCTTCCACCTTGGGGTTATCAGAACTTGACACCAGGTGAGATCAAGTCCAAGCACATCCCCGTAGAATAAAAAAACTCTTGAACCGATCATAGTTATTAACAAAGTAGGTATGTACAAGGTTGTGAAAAAAAAACTGTATACAATGCTCGCCCAGTATCATTATACGCCCTATCTTGTGGTCACAGGAACTTACAGATGCGATCACGCGTATTGTTTAATAGAAAGTATAGATACCTAACCACAGAAGGTTAGTTGGATTCTTCATGTTGTACTCGTAGATACTGGAGAATGATGTTCGTGGTTTCGAAAATGTGATGTTGGTCATAAATAACAGCGTCTCGTATAACGAAAGTACATATTCTATCATCAGTACATACCTACCTTACCTACCTATCGCTTTACAAGTCACTGTCAATCCAAGGCCTCCGGCTATCAAGTGGAAAGAGCAACAAAGGTGCAATTTCTTTGTTACTTCGAGACACGTGCTTATTATTGGGAATAAGTGGGCCCTGTGCGTACAGGTAGATTGACTTCACAAACAATCACCCATAAAAACTGAAGGTGGAATGGAAGAACCAGACAATGCGAGTAAAATGATGATGGCACTGTAGAGCTCTCTTCAAGGAACAATTGCCTTGGTGATTTATTTTACATTAGGTTCTCAGGGGCGCAAAGGTTCGAATTCGTATCCACGATTTCTGGATCAAGAGACCCATTCAATCTTTCTAGTCAAGAGTCAGCCGGTGTCCAAGTGTGTGGGAAGAGTACAAGATTGCCAGCTCAATTAATGTTCATAGCTTATTATCCCAATTCTCCCTCATCACGCTTCACAAAATTTTACATGATAAATCATGCGCAAAAATTGAGAAACATTTTTACGCTTTAAGAACCGATGTAAATCAATCAGCGGATGACGTCACAAAGGCAAGCCGAAGTCATCGGCAAACATGCGCGTTTGCGAAAAAACGTAAAATAAACCAAACCTTTTTATGCGCACTTGAACGACAAGCAAGAGCAATTTACTGCTTACACACTGTACGTAGGGCGCAAGCCATTAACTACACGCGAAGATAACACTCACAAATTAAACATTTCTGGCTACAAAACATGGTCATTCTCATAACAAACTACTTAAAAACACGTTCTAAGCGCTTCCGTGGTCTTATAGTTCGTCCACCGGTGTCAGGTCTACAAGTCCCGGGTTCGATACCGAGGGGAACACAGAATGGTTTTTGTACACGGTTTAGTTGGTGTTGGGACTTTGTTTAAGTCCGCTTGGCTAGCTACCGCATCTCACCTATCGCCTTATCAACAGTTCTAAATTGTTGTGTTCTGGCCTTTACAGGTAAGATTGTCCTCAGACTGTTGAGGATTCCGGGTGAAGTGCACATCCATTTCAGCCGTATCGTAACTTATTTAGTGTAGAAAAATCTTCGTATTATTCAACGAGGCTCGCATGTCCCGCTTTTCACAAAGTGGATTATCCTTATTGAGCCAGTTACGTACTTGTAGGTATTCACTACCAAAAAACGTTAATCCGTTATCTAGATTTTTGGAATCCCACTAAGACCTAATCCGAGTAAATTGTAATCCTTTACTTGCACATCGTTAACAACGTTATGATCACTCTGCCCTTTATCTTCTTTTACCTTCACAAGGCAGGGTATTCCAACAAACAACATGTTTTCTTCCTTCACCCTTCTCTATCATACTTAATCTCAGCATCACACTCCTTTGAAATATCGGTATAACGCTTCAGCTCATAAAATGAGATCAGTACAACTGGTTTTCAGAATCCAGCAATAATGGTAAATTGAGGAAGCCCTAATAACTTAACCACGCAATACTGCAATTTTGGTATACCGGCTCATCTAAATTTGTCACAGTAAAGACGCAAAGCCTGTTAAAAAATAAAGCCGTTCATCGCCAAAATTTAACTAAAATGATTTCCCTAGGATATTTTGGCGCTAGACTTACAAAAGCACAGTTTTGCTACTTGGCTACCACAGGCTTATACCATATACAGTCGCAAGCGAGGTCAGCAAAAAAAATGTGTGGGTACCAAAGATTACCAAAATTATTTAATCTGAAATATTTGGCTTAGGGACAAAAAAACAACAGAAAACAAGCAAGCGTCGCAACTGGTCACCTAGCAAAAAAAAAAGCAAGATCGTTTTCAAAGCGGCTCTTGCGTATTTAATAAGGTTAAATTTGGCAGTACATAGTCAGTGAAGTAAACTATCGTGCGTAACGTATAGTAAATCACGATACTGTATGGCACAAAAGAGTATCCAAAGTGGTTCCAAGAGATATCGTGGATATAAAAAAATTTACAAAACATTTAATTTTGTGATTTTACTTCGTATAGTCGCACGTCTACCTAAAGTCGTAATTTTCTTATTCTGAAGTATTTTTATTTATATCTCTACGAGTATCTCAAACACTGCACTCTCCATAGAAACATAGAAGTGACACGCCTGGTAAAGCGATAGACGTTATCAATTCCTGGGATCGATTAGCAATCAACTGAGTCTGGCATTGAACTATCAGATGTAAATGTCTGAGAAGTACATTTGAAGCTAACCGGTAATGATGAGCAGATAAATGCAACTAGCATTTTGTAACTAACTTCTGATCCGCCGAATATAATAAGAATATGTTATTTTTATGCTGAGATGAAAGCCTGGTAACACGTTGAAATACGGCCGAAGGTGGAGGCGCACTTCACCCGGAATCCTCAACTTACTGAGGAACTGGCTACCTCTAAATGCTGAATTGCAGAATTAGGTAAGATGTAGGTAGGGCGGACTTAAACAAAGTCATACCACCAAACAAACCAAGCAAAATATTGTACTCCCCCTGGAGATCGTAATCGGTGGATTAAACCACTATGACACATACAGCGGTTAAAAATGGTTTTAAGAACAACTGCATGATTTGGACTCAGCATTACCCAGCCCATCAGTTATTCCGCGAGCTTACGACCGATTTGGAGATTTTTTAATCACCATTCTCATCAACAGTTCAATAAAGTCCATATTTGGGAACTAGATTCAGGATAGAATACTTTTGTATCTTATTTTAACTGTCTCCATTGCAGCCAAAAGAGCAAGAAGTTGTGCGAGCGATTCACCCAACATCCAACGCCTCATACATCTGCAGAGAATGCATAGTATCCATCAAAAGAAATGTACGATTTACAACCACACAAAACTCAGACTTTACCGAAATCGTCTGTAAAAGAGCGGGTGAGTATTGCGATCTGTGGTACTTACAACTATTAGTTATTTTGTGGTACATATATGTGATACCGCCTCTGTGATCTAGTGGTTCAACCCACCGATTTCAGATCCAGAGGTCCCGGGTTCGGTCCCCAGGGTTAGTACAATATTGTTCTCGGTTTGGTTGGTGGTAGGACTTTGTTTAAGTCTGCCTGGCTAGCTACCTTCTTACCTAATTCTGTCGCCATAATAAAAATTCTAAAATGGTTGTCTTCCGGCATTTAGATGTAAGATAGCCAGTTCCTCAGTTAGTTGAGGATGTCGGGTGAAGTGCGCCTCCACCTTCGGCCTTATCTTAACTTGTTTCCAGGTGAATAATATATATTATATAATATAATATATAAATAAATATATATATATATATATATATATATATATAAGTGATAATGTCGCCAGTATTTGGCCACGTTATTTAGTGGTGACAACGATCGATCTACGATACGATATCTACAGAGTATTAAATATAAAATTTAGTTTTTCGACAGAGCTCAGTAACCCACGGGCTGCCTATTATTTAGGCCAGCGAATTAGCATAGCTATTCAGCGTGGTAATGCAGCCAGTGTCTTGGGCACGCTTTCGTCTGGTACTGGTCTGGAACAGTTGAGTTACCTATAGGCCGTTTGTAACGGTTCTTAGGTAGTCCAACTGTTTCCTTTGTATTTGCATATATTAGTTTTATTATTTTTAATTTAGTTTTTATATATAATCCTGGTAAGTTTTTGCATCGGAGAACAAGACTCACTTTGGGTTTTTGTGCCGTAAGAGAAGATAGATAGAAAAAAAACTTATACATTTTTTATTGTTTATGAACATAAATCTTAATACATAACCAAAACACATTTCATTTCAATTGCTCCTCATTTTTATGACTACTTAGATCATGGAACAAAGTAACTGATATCATCTAGCAAAAAGCTTGAATCAGAACATGGAACATTAATCATGCTAAGTAGTTATTATAGCCATTATCACGCGTGACCGATCGCCTAGACAAGTAACTTGAAAGTTATCGCTCATGAAAATAGGTAACATATTGCTAAGAAGCATACACAACACTGATCGATTAAGTTAAGTTTAGAAGGGGCGGTCATTTTGTTTAAGATTTTACAGTACGAACATCAGCTAAGCGGCAGCTAGCAACAGTTATTAAGAAGTTACCAAAGCAGAATTAGGAAACAGAGGTCCAGGCTTAGCATTGTTTACATGAGTTGTGAAAAGCCAAATAAAATGTGTTCATTTATTTATATTCTAGGAAAACCAACAGCACGAACAACATAAATTAAAACACAAATAAACATTAATCCAATAAAAGATTGTATAGGAAGCAATACAGATTACATAAAAAGTATGAATAAGTCAGTATTATCATGAAAGAAGAATAAATAACAGTTACAGAATAAGAATAATACAGGCAGAATACATACAAGCATTCATATGCTTGGTAATAATGAGACTACATTACTAAAAAATAAATATATATAAATAAAATGGTATAAAATAAAGCTTGAAATCTATTTTAGGATTATAATAACTAATACTAAAGATGGATACATTTACAAAATAACATGGTTATTAGCTGCAACAGCATGGCATCATTTAGAAAAAAAAAGATTTTCATAACGCAATAGTATGTCATTTCACTTGTCTAAGGTGCAAAACATTATTTGTATCGATGTGGATTCGTTCTTAAGCTTTAAAAGTAAGCAAAAAGTGGAGCTACGCCAAAGAGTTTCATATTTCATACTCAATTAAACTCATTAAATGGACTTATGTTCTCTTATGAGAAGGTTTTGATACGTTGAAAAAAATCATTACAATAGATATATTGGTTATACGTAAACCGCATCGTTTAACAACAATATGAAACCTCTTGCCTTTTCAAGCCGACTACAGCCGAATATCCATAAAATACCGGAGAAGCCATTGGAAAAACTTGTCACTTTGCTTGACAAGTCTGTTTCTGTTTGTCTGTTTGGTTTTCGGAAAATATTTACCAAACGGATTTGGTTCTGGTGTGGACATTATTTGTAAAGTTAGGAAAGCTAGTAGTATTTAGTTAACTAGTTGTTACTACCACTAGTAATAGTAGTTACATTTGCCACATAGACAGATAGATAGGTTGTTTTGTGTTTTTATGTATAAATGATTGATGTAAGTATAAATATATCTCTATAAACATTTCGTTTAAAAGATGAGATTTCCTAACGGCTAAATCTCAGAAACAACCAGACTTATTACAGTCCTATACAAACGCCATACACATGACGCTATAACAACAATTATGAATTGTTGTATGTGTCAGTAGCCAGTTCATCAGTCTGTTGAGGATTCCGGGTGAATTGCGCTTCCACCTTCGGCCTTATCATAACTTGATATCAGGTGAGATGAATGCCAAGCACTTTCCCGTCTGACAATAAACAAAAACACTCGTCCTTTATCTAAAAAAACGCTTATCTTGGTACGATGACATATCTGGTTTTGTAAATATAACCCTAAACTAAACACTCACATTCATACTTCTTACCATCAAAGCATGATTTTCAAAAATTGCTGATGCGACATTCTTTTAATTTTAAACAGGAGCACATGTATTTGTACCATCAAAAATGACGTACACAATTTTCATTCCTTATTTCTTTATTATAAAGAGCTCATTCATTGTTAAAGAATCTGCTGTGCCAATTTTCATACTGCGACATCCACCGGGCTTAGCAGATAGTTTACATTAAATAGGTTGCTGATGGGCATTACAACTTCATACTCAATATATGAAAAAGCTGTTTTTTTTTATTATTTAGGCGCTGAATAAATAACCTACATAAATGTAGGTGACTTCTCATCAGGCACCAATACCTTTTAATAGGTAAATGAACAAAATGAACATCTATTTCGACAGATACACGCGCCAAGAAGAATTGTGTAAATTGTAAATAGCTATTTCCAAACGCATGATTCGAAATTGGATGTCCAAATAGATTAAGGAAGCATGGCACAGACAATACAAATCACGTCCATTTATCATACGCAATACTCTCATTAAGCTGGCCACCTTCCGTAACCATAATTTGCGTACAAATACGGGGTCCTACAATAGTTATAGTAACATCAACATTCGCTCGCTTGGCGAATGCCAGAAAAAAAAGTATTATCCAATCTTGTCTTACGATAACGCTGTTCTTGTACTGTTAGCTTCATTATTTTAATTATAAATGGTCCTGTATTATATTGGTGCAAAATAAATAACTTAATACTACATCATTATTTTCACACAGAGCGCTAAGCATAGCTAGGCTATGCATGGGAACTAGGTAACATAGATAGAATACATAGGTACTTGTTTTTGTAAATACATACTTACGAGTATCATACAATACAAATGAATTGTATGATTAAAAATAATATCCATTCAGACAAATAAGAATGTTCAAACATTCATTCATTCCTCAACTCTACTTTATCACCAGCCTGTTTAGTATATAATTTAGATATGTTAAGTATGTAATCGTACACTGTTGGAGATGAGCCTCTTTCAAACTTTTTTTTTAACGGGAAGGTTTTGCATTTAATTAAAAAAAAAACTGTCAAGACGAAACAAAGTACATTGGTGATACCTTAACTTAATTATAATCTATCTTAGTCTAGTGAAAATTCACAACATCAACGATTTTCGTTGAGGCTGATCACAAAATATTTGTTATCTATCAATCACCTGAACAATCATTTAACATCCTATCTAGCCCATTAAAATATTTACTTCCGACCCGTGGTACAACCGTTACGTTTAACTCGTACCACGGGGACTTCTCATGCTCCATCTGTCAGAAAAATATTATTGTATTCAGGAGTAAAAAGCCTTAGATTATTATAATAATCTTTGTAAAAAGCTAACCTAAAAAGTGGGATGACGTAATGTTTCGATATGGATCCACGAGTACTGGTATCTTACTGGAGGCTGTGTTTTATCGCTATATTAAACCTACCTACTGCTAGAGTATTAGTTACAAGGAAAAATTAGGAATGGAACTCGTGGCCTTTGTCTTTTTGTGTCAATAATCCTATTTTTCAGTCAGTTAGAGAAGCGTAAGCACGAGCCTCAAGCTATCAGAATACCGTAAAGGCTATCGCAGAGTACCATTACTTCTACGAACTATGGATAATTCAGTAACAGTGCTAAATTATACACCTTATAAACAAAAGGATCTAAATCACTACCTTGTGGCACACCATGCTATTAAACTGGAGTCACTGACCCTAAACAAAAACTGTTCTATGTATAACCATGAGTATTACGTATGAAACCTAGCCGTGCGATTATCAAAGCTAATTCGCCATAAGCTTGCTTGAATGTAAGCTTTGTGTGAGATAGATTGGCATTTAAACGCGGGGCATGATAGAACTTTTAGAAATGTAATAAATTCTTAAGAAACTCAATCTAATACGTGACATGATTCGTTTTTACTATCAGTTTTTTTCTTGTTGTTACTGCTTCAACAGAAGTGATGAATCATTTATTGCATAACTATGGAACCTTAGCCGAGCTGCATTGGACGTCGAAACTGATACAGCATGCATTCCATAGCTTCTCTCATTTGCCAAAGCTTCGCCAATCATTCTACAAACTATAATACCCATAAACACGCTGATCTTGTCAAGTATAGAAACACAAACCATCATCTGCCTGTCCTTTTATGGCGGAGTCTATATTAATAATATTTATCATAAATAAGATATGTAGCTTTTGAAGACATTAGGGTCATAACACAATGGAAATACAGACGTTGGTTGCTGCAGTGCCTTATAGTAAAAGCACGACAATGAAGCGAGTTTTTTTAGATGGAATAGAAATGTGAAGGATTTTCTATCAGACTTCACCATAGCCACCACCACAGTACGAATTACTCCTTCCTCTATTACAAGTCAAAAGCAAATCAGCCAATTATCCGTTATAAGGCATTACGTTACGTTTCTTTAAATAAATTATAGCGTAGAAACTTTTATGTTTAATAGTTCGTTCGAAACAAAAGACCCACATTATTGATACAAGTGATTGCATAAGCATGCCTGATGTCACGAATCGGTCCACAGAATTCGGAATTCCTTGCACATTGCACACGAGAGGTCAACGGCCGCAAAACAAATAAAGCCAAGCAGAAACAAACATAAAGCGTTAATTTTATCACCTCAAGAGGCTAACCCGAGTGGGATGCCCGATACGATTGTTTTGATTACTGTTCAAAATCACTTCGGGCGTAAGATGATATTTATCGTAGAGCTAGTAAGAGGTAAGAATAAAGCTTTTGTGTGAGTAGTACCATTGATTTGTACCATTAATGGTACAAGTGGTACCACTTTGTATCCTTAGTACAGAAGGCTCGTAACCTCTGCTGAATTAAAACTGTGCGGGTTTTTAATCTGTAGTCTATTCTATATTTTGTTTTAAGTCAAAATCTTTTTCACTACTATTCTACTATCAATTCTATTATCTATTTATGTATTTATTTATTGTACAATCGTCTAGTGGCAGCTTTAATTTTGAGTTATCTGAAATTCTCTACAGTACTATTAAATCGCCCGGAACTGCATCTCCATCATCATAGGCATATCTCGAAACCTTTTTTAGTGCACACATATACTACAAAGGAACGCTACCCTGAATATCTCTGAATATATCCTTGAATAAATATCAAGTCTCTATACCTTTGGTTTGAGCTGTGAGTCGATTATCGGTCAGCTATACTACCATTATAATATATTAAGAAAATTTAGTTTTGTCAGTCTATCCCACAGGAAAAACTGTATTTTTGTTCCATGCGTAGTCGTAGTTCAAAAAAACTACGAATAATAAGTCATTACAGACGCATCTGTTTCATGCAGCATAAAAATAGCTCAACGCATTTATCAATGAGATCTGGCAATGAAATTGATGAAGATACTACAGAAATAGATTAAGAGGACGTAGTGTAATTGTTTGTTCCGAGCGAGTACGCAAAAACTTCAACCTCCAAACAACAAGTCATGAAGTTTTTGTCAGTTACATTAATTATCCCCTTAGAGGGAATCAACAAAGAGTTGGTGATTGTAACGCTTTTGTGAGTTTATTTGAATAAAAACTTGTATACATTGACTGTAAGAAGGATGTTTGTTAGTTGTTAGCGTTAATTGAGGATGAAAGTGTTGAAACAGTGTGTAACTGGCTGATATGTTGCTGATGTGTATGACCTGATCCTAGGTAAAAAGAATATTCATACGAAAAGAGGTTGTGGAACGCAAAGGTAAGAAGAGGAGGGGAAAATATTTACCTCGTACTCTCCAGGAACTCAATACATATCATATTTTGGACATATCTGGTCACATTTTTTTATTATTACTATATTAGCAATTGAATCGGGAAAAAATGCCTAACATGGATAGATAACATTGAGTTTCGTGCCGTGTTGATCTCACAATAAGCAACTTTTGAAGTATAATCAACAACATTGGGCATAATGCTCATACTGTAAGTGACCTTAAAAGCATAATCATAACAACATTGATGACATAAGCTACTGCAGAAGCATGGTCAACAACAGTGACAAAAGTTGGTCATGATGCTCAAACTATAAGTTACTTTAGAAGCATGATCTACAACGTTGATGACAGCTGGTCATAATGATCGTACTAGCTACATTGGAAGCATGATCTACAACATTGATTGCAGTTGTTCATGATTAACCAACTATCAGATACATAACTAGTAGGCACTCCTGTTGAATCTGGTAGATGATATTAATCGACCACACAAAAGATAAACAGGCGTTAAACATTCACGATCACCGTCAAATCGCACACATTAATAGATCATTCAACTCTAATCCTTAACAGCTGCACCATAGGAATCAAAAAGAAATAAACTAACATCTGATAACTCTAATAAGGTCACATCCATATTCGAGAACATGATTCTCGCGAGCGCTGTATATGGGCTTCTTTAGATTATGTTAAATTATACTTCTATGTATTGGTAACGAATAGCATTAGAATGTATAGACCTATTTACTGGTTTGTTGGGTAATTGAATACGACATGTTTTATATGAAGCCGGTATACAAGTTACTATAAAAACATGAAAACGTATATGTTAACATTATCATGTTTTTCCTTTTCGGGCTATACTCAATTGGTTTCCAATTCGTCTTTGCAGGATTATGCATATTCTTTCTCTCCTTTATTCTACAATTTTTATCCTCAATCGCCTGCTAACCTTTAAGAGTTTTTTATTATAACTTCCATCCCCATAGTCATAGGCCATTATAAATTTAACTTCTTAAATTCCCGTTATTATGTATTTGCTATATTTAGTTAGATCGGTAATTTAAAAAAAAACTCTAATTTGTGCGCCATCTGTAATGTTAACTTTCGGATTCTACTACTAAGGTTGCCTGAAAAAAAAAAATAAGATGGAAGAAAATACAATAGGCTGCTACCACTTTTAGCGATACGTGTACACTGTGTTGCTCTAACTCTGCCTTCAGCTCTATAAGTTGATTCCCATCCGGAACAAACATTTAATAATAAGAAAAATGTAATTTATTTCTCTTAATAACTACTTACATATATAATAAGTTGTGATTAAACCTTTTTCGTGGAATAAATAAACATGTTTGTTCTATGTGTAGGTAAGTGTGATGCCATAAAAAAAATATAAGAGTATTCAACCCGTAATTTAGTTCCTATATGACAAGCTTAATGCTAGATGGCGCTGTGTCAAATAAATACCCATGATACTTACATACTTGTAACATGGGCAATCACATTCAACGTAATACTTACAACTATGACGTAATTTTATAAATACAAGCATTTTGATAATTTTATGAACCTCATACTGATTCTCTCGTTCAGCAATGATGACCTTGAGTCTTACTAATGTATTACTACTTAACCAAACGAAACAAGATACCATCTTTGGCAGTGTTACGAATGTTACTTGAATACAAAACATTGAAAATATTGATACAAACGACTTGATGTGAATAATGAAATGCTAACAAACAAGACAAACTTTACATCAAAACGATTTGTTCCCACGAAATCATCTGCGCTGGTTTGCAAAGCACGCACAAATATTTGTAGGTCTTTTAGGAGTATACAACAGAGCTTAACGGGCTATAGTACCTCAGATTAGCAACTCAACGCAACTTTATTCTAGTTTCGAACTACAACTTTTAGTAGCAATAAAGGTGATATTGCTGTGCGCTCAACCACGGCACTTATGACCACCAGATGACAGAAATATGCGCGTATTTCTACGTTTTAATTTTTTACGGTAAAACAAATATGAATATTGAAAATTGAAAACACAGACCGTTGCTGTATACTGTGTTTATTTACTGAACAAAGTTTCAAGCCCTAATTTATTAAATGGGCGTATTTATTAAATGGCGAACATTTTTGGTACAAATTAGAGTCAACTTTGGATTTTTTTTCTATAGAGAAAATTTTATGTATTCGTGTTTTCGAAACACAAGCGTTCTACCATCTATCCTGAACTATAACATATATTAATTTCAAAGTAAATGCTGTAGTATTGTGGAAGATATGATCGCTGAAGCTAAGCCATTTCACATATCATAGACTCTTAAAGTACTTTTATCACCGCACCAGCAAGCAGTATTGCTGCATATGTTATATAGGTAGGAATTATATATTATTTATTGCTTCTCATCAGGTGAGATAGTGGTAGCATTGCGATAAACAACTCTTAGATTAAAATTACAGGACAGGACATTCATTGTACACAGCGTCATTTAGCCCCAAACTAAGCATAGTTTGTAATATGGGAACTAGACTACGGATAGAATACTTATATACTTTTTTAAATACATTCGTACTATATGACACAACACCCAAACACAAAACAAACATCTATATTCATCACACAAATGTTTGTCCGGGGTGGGAATCGAACCCACAGCCTACAGCGCAGAAGGCAGAGTTACTACCAACTGAGCAATCAGGCTTGTTAAAGTGATACTTATATGATTTTTGTAGGCTTGCGCGGAAACGCATTCGGCCTTCCGTCCAGTACTGGTCTGGATCAGGTGGGTTACCTATAGACCATTTGAAACGGTTCTAAGGTAACCCGACCCTTGTAAATAGTTATTTTAATCGAACAATGACTCCCATTATTTGGGAATACAATATTTTATATCGATTAATAGCTTGCAACTAAGGAAAGAATAATGTAACCTAAGTATGACTGCAAAACATTTTATTTACTGTACGACGGGGGAGCGCTTAGCCTTCATCTCACCTGGTTGCAAGATCAGATAAGGCCGAAGCTGCAGGCGCACTTTTTTTTCTTTTACGACGAGTATGTACTTGGCTTTCATCTCACCTGATTTTTCAAGTTATGATAAGACGGACAAAATCCAACCAAAACACCAACCAAGCACAATATTGTACCCCCATGGGGATCAAACCCGGGACCTCTGGATCTGACACCGGTGAGCGGACCACTAGACCACAGAGGCGGTTGAAAGGCGGTTTCATAATACACAAAGACTTATAAAAGTACTTTGGCTCAAGATAATTAGCTAACAATGATCTAACTAAACATACTCGACATCAGAGGCCGACCTTGCATCACAATGAGAAGAAAAAAAACAAAAAACCTCATAACAAAGCAATTTCAAAGCAAAGTACCTTCGTCAAAGTACCAAATGCTACCCACAATAAGAAGCCCATCAATCAAGGTGCCAAAAAACATGTTATCTTGAAATGTAACGCGTAGAGCTAATTCAAAGGTAGTTAGGCCCAAAGTATCACTTCGAGGCACTGATAGATTACATCTGATAGCAAAGTAATTATTTTTAAATGTTTAATAATCGGTTCTGAATACGAGTAGTTAAACATTACATACAATTTACCATAACCACCGTACTTGTACTCGTATAGGTAAGTATCTAAATTTGGTAATAAAAAGTACGGTTGTGTTATATGAAGTACCTAAGTAAAATTACTTACATAAATCATGTGTATGTAACTTCAATCTGTTGTTGACGTTTGTTAGTAGACTTTCAAAATTGTAAGTGTTTCTTAGTTCCAAACAAGATAGTCTTGTCATGAGACAAGATATGAACATTTAAAAACTTGAGTGAGTTGAATATACATTTCAAAACAAACAAAACTTTTTTTACTAATTTAACAAGCCTCATAGCTCAGTTGGTAGTAGCTCTGCCTTCTGCGCTGTAGGCTGTGGGTTCGATTCCCATCCAGGACAAACATTTGTGTGATGAATATAGATGTTTGTTCTGTGTTTGGGTGTTGTATCATATAGTACGTATGTATTTACAAAAAGTATTTAAGTATTCTATCCGTAATCTAGTTCCCATATTACAAGCTATGCTTAGTTTAGGGCTAGATGGCGCTGTGTAAAATTAATGTCCTGTAATATTTATTTATTTATTATTATTATTAAAAACAATATCATACAATTTATTTCTATGTATGCATATATTTTATTTATATGTAAATATATGTATATTATTATTAAGATTATGATTTTTAATACTATCTTAATTATATTACTATTTTAATACTAGATATTGTAGACAGAACAAGCAAGAAGCCCACTAGATATTAAGTGAATCTCGTGCCTATAGTCATAAATCGTCTTTGTTATATCAAAGCCTTATTGCGTAGGTCACATCCACGTACCCGTAATTTCACCGACTGCCAAACCATTCAAACCGAAACACATAAATGCTGCTTCGCGGTTAAAATTGGTATGGTGGTAGTACTTCCCCGGACGAGCCATTTGACATAGAGCTCTACTACTCGTAAGAATGATTAATGTCATCATCATCATAAACAACAACAATAAAACAAAGGATGGAACTCGTATTAAGTCGTGGTTTCATATTCTAGCGAAGAAAGGCTACAGGTTGACAAGGAACGAATATGTGAACTTTCTATCGAAGCATCGGTTGTATTTCTTCTTTGTAATAAACATACTTATTGGGCACTACACAAAAAGCTAAAAGCTTTTAAAGAGGCATCAAGGGTACTCGTCCACTTACGTTGGAATCGTGACCTTGCTCTGGTGGTACGTAAATATGTGTTTGCGTGAAAAATGCAAACATTGGGATGTGAGGAGGCTTCGAAAATTTTGAAGGGCAGGGGTTCGTCCTGATGAAACAATTAGTTGCTCGAATAGAGATTTCTAAGTATATCATTTGGTTATGTGCATGTTTTCTTTTCACCTTCTTCAACGTCCCATTAATGGCTACTACTAGACAGAGCTTCTTCCAAAAAAAAGAAGGGTCTTGTAATAAGCAAACACGCTTGGCAGGCGTATTGGTGATATCCGAATAGGTTTTATATGTTACACGGAGGTACACTCTTATTTAAGTGAGATCCCTTAGTCGACTTTTACGACATCCACTGATTGGAGTCGTCTTTTGGTCCGCTACTGCCGCGGCGTATCACATACGCATAGCAATAAAAACCGAAATATGCAATTTACTAAAATATAACGAACATTAACCTGGCGGCCACTGAGGAACAGAATTAAAAAAGCAAAGCTTAAAATAAGAACAAAATGAAGAGTTGTATAGGGTTTCGACGGGAAAGTTCGTTACAAAACTCGAAAGCTTTTTTTCCTCGTCTTATCTAAGGTGAATGACATGAGTCAATGGAAAAAAGGACAGGCATTTTTATCGCAATATACAATCGATTGCGTAATGCCAAAGACACAAGCTCATTGTTTGGGAGACCACTTCGCAGCAAGTTCATGGACATTATATGATTGATTCACGTTTTCGAAATTGGCGCCGAGGTGTGAATGCTAATATTTACTACTTTGAGTAGGCACTTACATATTCGTTATCGTCAATTCATAGTGCAAAGTAGACATCTTGATTATGTATAGTAGTCATGCATAACGTTGGCTTGGAAAGAGCTGGGTTTGGTTAGAAAGAAAATTGGAAGCCCAGAAAATCACCCCATCATTTTGCACAGCTTCAGCATTTTTTTTTTTATAGTACGACTGGTAAGCACTTGGCCTTCATCTCACCTGGTTACACAAGTTGAGATAAGGCCGAAGGTGGAGGCGCACTTCATCCGGAATCCTCAACAAACTGAGGAACTGGCTATCCTACCTCTATATATGCCGGACCACAACAATTTTAGAATTGTGATTATGGCGACAGAATTAGGTAAGATAGTGGTAGCTAGCCAGGCGGACTTATAGAGGTCAAGAGCTAACATCGACCGGGGTAGTACTACCACCATACATATTTCGGCCGCCAAGCAGCATTGCTGTGTTCCGGTTTGAAAGGTATGGTTCTCGGTAAAATTACGAGCACGCGAGGCCTTTTATGCCCCAAGTAGACGGGCGCAATGCAGTGCCGCGTAGGTCATGTTTTTTTGTGGATCTAACCTACGCAGTAAGGCTTTGTTATAGGGAAGAGATGCATTTGAAATCAGGTTTGCTTGTTCCGTTGTTTCTTGCTTGTTCCGTGTTCAAGTAGTATATAAAAAATTGTAGAAATAATATTCATCAGAACATATTACGTGCATATCAAAGCAGTAATCAATGATGGTTTATGAAATTTAATGATGGACACGTGAGTTCGCTCAATTTCACTTCAATGTCGTTTTACATTGGGCCATGGTTTTACGCGGCAAATGAAGCATAGTATAAAATATATAAATATATTTTATTGAGGACATGATCGGGTGTTGAAAGACATTAATGATTATCTAAATAACATATAAAATTACAATTAACGTACAACCCAAACCAGAGGAAACATAGAGACTTGAAATGGTTTGCCTTTTCCACACCCTTTATCTAGAAAGGAACAACAGGAAATTTATGAAAGGATTTTGTGAAATTCCCAAGGGATAGCGAGAACGAAATCCTGGGAGTTTGCTAGTTCCATAGAATTAAATATGAGTTTGTAAATAATTTAAATTGGCAATGGATAATGAAGTTGCAAAAAACTAACAACGCAATTTATTTTATACAGCTTCAAATTGGCATTTTATTCCAAGTTTTATGAATGCTAATTAATCAGTGAGCGAAATTGTTGTTTCTGTAAGCAATTAAACTTTCACCTTGTTATATACACAATCCTTGAACATAAATAAAATATGCATAAAGGATAATTTATTTTATTAATTGTTTTGTTGACTTTAATGGGCTTTAAAGTAATATTAATTGGTTTGTGATTTTACAGTTGTTTGCAAATTTATGGAAACAGCAATTTGTCAGCGGCACATAAAGCAATATAATATGGGCCGATATATTGTCCCAGGTAAGCCTCAAAGATAATCAGTTTCTTCCTAAATAACCAAACTATGTCTATTGAATAGTGTATTTTTTTTCACTCAAATACTCAAAGATATAAAACATTAAAGAAATATATAGATATACATAGTTATAGCAGGATCAATATGAATCAAAAGCGTTACCTTCTACGGGATAATTTAAACATTTTTGAGATTAATATTTATTGGGTAAAAAATTGTGTAGAGCTGTGAAGCACTCTATTTTTGTACCAATCAATTTGATTGACGATCAATCGATTCTATCCAACAAAAATATAAGCGAGATATATTAAGTTTCGCGAGCGTTTTAGCAAAAATGTCAAGATCATTCTGCGGTTGAACTGCAACACGATACCTCAGTGGAGGTCTTCGACAGTGAAAGGATGCCGGGAACTGTAACAATTATAACGGGACATTGCAGTTACCTCGAATGAGACGTGCGTTGTTACATTTTTGCTTGACTTATTAGTAATAGACTGGTAATTATAGTTACGACCGTAGTAGAAAATGTCCTACGTATCTTGGGATAGGTATAAGAACCTTCGGACTCGGAATCGCTAGCTATTGCTAGCTGCATATCCCAACCCTTAGTGCTAGGACCTGCAAAGACCCGCCTGGCAAGCGACCAAGGAATAAGGGTAATTCCGAAGTCCAGCACCAAGCATTTCGCTGTGTTCCGTTGGTGCACGGGTGAGCCAGTGCGCTTTCGCTCGCTCGTAGACCTCATCCTTACCCTAGTTCCCATATTACAAGCTATGCTTAATTTGGGGCTAGATGGCGCTGTGTGAAATTAAAGTCCTGTAACCTGTGCAAATATTGAGGTCTTACCCGTTTCATGAAATAAAATATAGGTACTTATGTGTAGAAATCAAGCTGCACATTCTAAAAAGCATGCAGGACATGTGCACATGTATTTATGCTTGTGCCTTGTCTAAAACTTCTTCCAAATCAAATACCCAGTCAACGTGGTAATGTTTCATTAGCAAAAAAATACTTTTGTACAAAAAACGGTTTATTTAAGTGTTTGCCAGGGACAACGATTCTACGAACACATTCTTCTGCAATCAACCTTACGTGCCGTTATAACCGAAAAATACACGTACACCGACTGACTATGAATCCTTATTTTAGCTTGTTTTACGTCCAAAACACCTGTGCCTTGCCAATTGACGTCAGCCGGGACAAAACCACGCACTCCAGGGACTACTTTGATGTTTTGTCATGGTGGCGATTTCGAACTCGATCTAAATGAACTTCTTAACTGATCATGATCATGTTACTTGGATTTAAGCTACAGTTCATCAATTTATATAATGAATAAAAATATATAGTTGATAGTTATGTATATTTTATTAAAGAAACTGTGGGTTCTCGCCTGGGCATGGATTAAGTCTACCATGAAGCAAGCTTTTTGGAAGGGTCTAGCTCAACCGTGCACCTACTAAATATAACCTTCTGCAGTATATTTTTTACTGTACAACGGTTGAGCATATTAGTAACTAACTGACAGCAATTACACTAGCGGAAAGTTCTTTAATGTTTATCAATAAAATGTGACCGACCCAGTGTGGTGTTATAGCATTTTTTTTCCTACAAATGGTAAAATAATTGAATGTGGAGAATATATAGTGTGACGTTACAAATCCTATGAGCTACAACAGTGTGAAGTCCAGACCCCATTACCACGCAAGAATGTAAAATGTTGTTGCATAAACAATGTAACACTTTGGTCTATAGTTTTATCAAATCTCTAACTCACATTACATTTACACCAACCCCCTCAGCATGGGGAGGGGGGATAAAAATGTTGTCCTCTGTTTTTATCCACCATCGGGAGACAAAATGCTCTCGAAGGTGGATTAAAACAGAGGACAAAAATTATATCCCCGCCCCGTGCTGAAAGGGCAGCTCATACATGTCCACCGTTGAAAAATCCTTAACTATTTAAAAATGATAGGAGTGTTTCCTATTTCCACCACATTTGACTTAAAAAGGTTTAACTTAATAAGTTCTCATGAAGTAGCTATTACCCATCTCCTGGTATATACACTTAGTTTCCTATTTCAACAACCCGGCAGAAACATATTTATTTTCGGGGCATCCGAGTACCTAACATGCACACAAAAATCACAGATCCGCTTGCCAAGTATGATAGTTCTAGTAAATTCTATAGCACTTTTGGTGTACTCTCATGACATGCAGTGGACTGTGATGGACAGCGGTCGTGTTTTGTGAACAGTAAGACGTTTAATAATAGTTTTTAATCCATGATACCTTTTGAATTAAATGTCCAATTTGATTATTTCAAAATGGTTCTTAAACAGCCTTGAATACGAAATGATTTATTTGGATAAGGATTATTTCTAAGATTCAAATAACGTGGTGTAGTATATACCGGCGTTTCTATTATTAACTGTTTAGCAAAAAAAGACCTAGCTATAGTGACATATAACACCATAATATGGTATTCCGGATTTTTTGAATATATTGATGTGTTCTCTAAAACTGTAGAACATTACTTTGTTCTATAATCAATAGTTTTCACAGAGTTCGCAATCCGTCAATGAATTTAATTATTTTTTAATCTTTGCAACCCTGGTACCCTAATTTTGCAACTTTGTTTTGAAAAAATCGTTTTCCTAAAATTGATGATGAGGTACCTATTCATATTATTGTTTACCATAAAACATATTTACACTAAGTTTCGTTTTCCAAATCTGTAACCTTGTTGTTTTCACCGTTTCAGAAAGAAGTGAGGGGACATAACAAGTTTATATGACTCTTGCCAATAATATCAGCAATAATTATAAAAAGTTTTATTCAAACCCATACCGTAGTTTTAGTGTGATGTGCGTTCAAGAAACAGATAGACAGACAAACCAAAATAGAAAAAATACTAATTGAAAATACATTGAATGTACAGATTTTGACCCGAAACTGTGACAGGTCAAAATTTCTACATTCAAATAACAGCCCGCACATTAGCGTCGACGTCTATATATGGCGCCAACACCATTTTCACTTATTGAATAAAATAAATGTGTGTACCCTTTAAACATTATCTTACAAACAACAGCGACACATTGACAACATTTAATATTTTAAACGCCTTACTGAACCCTTGACATTTACAATGGTTAAACGTTAAGTAACGAATGACATAATATTATTATTTTTAATGCAATATCGAAGGTTGATCAGAAAAACAATTCGTATCTTTGATCTTTTTACAAACCAATTAGCAAAAGGTTATGTATGTACTTACAGCCATTCTCTACATAATAGCTTGCTAACATTTGGCTGGAGGTTGAAACAGGTGAAGTTACGTATTTATTTTGTGCTGTTACAGGCGTTTTAACTGTTGGTCAATAAAGTGTAGCGAAACACCTCCGGAAAGAACGGCATCTAACGTTCGGCGAAACACGAAGTATATTATAATGAATTCTATTAGAATTCGTTGAGAGACTATTTCCGCGAGAACGCATTCAATGTATTTTCAATGCAAGCTATATATCACGCGACGCGTTACATTGACTGAAAGTTCGGCACTCGTAGCTTTTCACCACACACTACGCTACATAATTACCGATTATGTGGCGTCGTGGTATAACTCACACGTGAATGCTACGACTGATAATTCGGCCGCCAACGTGTCTGCGCCGTACTTACCGCAAGTGTGTCGCGTCCCTTAGCAAGTATACACAAAAAACAGCAAAGGCCACGTGTACCATACAATTTGGTAATTTCGTATTTCTAATAAATTAACAAAAAAAAAAAAAAATTAACTAACTCAAAGAACACCTTCAAAACAGAATTAAGAGAGAAGCTCGCTCTATATCTAGTAAACGTCATCCTAGCCCAGGCAAGCCTCGATGTGAAAAAAAACAATTCTTCATTTAAGCTTTAAATATTAACTATGTGACTAACTATGCCTCGTTCCTGAGGTGACTAAATATTACGACTTAGGTAAATAGTAATATGAGTTCCGATAATAACTATAAAATATAACTACAGTTCATAAGTAACAACCTTGTTCCTGTTAAAGCATACCAAGTTTCCGTATCAGTAAACAGACGCATCAACAAATATAGATAAGATGTCGCACTGTTTACAGAACGAGGATGTTTAAACTCTATAAAATCGATACCAAACCGATATTTGGTATTGTGTAATATCAGATAAAACACACGTATGTTTTTTTTTTCGTTATCTTATTTTTTGAGGGGTTTTTTTTTTTGGTGATGGCCAATTGACCAACCAAAGCAACAAGTAATGATGCCTAACATGGAAATAAAATCCTAGTAAATAACTAATTAACATTATATAAAGTATCTACTATATAACTAAAATTATTCAATAAAAAAGGACTTGACGAGACCAAGATTACAAAATAACCTTAGGTAATTATATTTTGAGGCTGTCATGTTTATTAATACCCGAATATTTTGTGATTATTGAGCGATATGTAACTGTGAAACGGACTCATCCTTATAGCTTTGCAAAAATTTGGCTGCTAAACTAAGAAATTTCCGACCGAAAAGCAAGAGGGAACGATATATTAGCCAAAAGAGATGTTCGCAAAATTAATAAGCGTTTCTATAGTTTATTTCAAACACGTTAAATATTTTCTTAATTCCGTTTTTTATCTTTTACTCTACGTTTACATACGATTTCAGTTTACTGTAAGAAACATCAAAGGTTCAGGTTCTCAGGTACTACGGCTTGAGAAACATACGGCTCTACCACAATTTCTCGATAGAAATCGGCGCTCAAACGCGTTGTTCTCACATTAATTGTTCAAGACAATGGCTATTCTGTTCTCGGTTCTCGACCTTGCTGGTTCGATCACGACTTGCACACCTGCATTCCCTTACTAAAAGTATAGAAGATATAATAGTAGAATCTTTAGCTACGTCGCCGTGTACAATCCTACATCTACCTCGTATTGTATGAATGTTATGAGAACCACGTTGTCTTGGAATTATTATATCGGTAATGTCTTACGTACTCGTATAAGGGCCGTATCAAATAATAATGTAACACAACAATCAGACCAGTACCAGACGGACGCGTACGTGATTAGCGGGCCTAATGAGAGAAAGGTTAATCGTCAATAATTTCAATAAGATGGACTAACTTTGGAACTTTACAAAAATATAAAAAAAAAACACATACAAATTCATTGTGTTTACAAAAACTACATATCTACAAAAACTACAACTAGACTGCTATAGTTTTATAAGGTTTCACAAAGAGAGATAGAAAAAGAGTATTAGTACCTACTGTCGTTCATATACCTTGTACAGAAAACCTCAAAGTGACATAGGCACACAGCAAACTTTAGCGAGTGTGTCATGTAATGTTTGATCTGAGCTGTGAGCTACAGTTTGAATTATTGAATAGTCACGATTGTTATCAAATGCCACTTGCTTAGACCGTATTGAGACTACTGGCTTAATAACAAGCCACCTGAGTATAAGCACGACTACCTATCAGAATATTCAATGCAATAAACATTTTGCGATGCAGAGAAAAAGAAAAAAATAGAGCAGTCACCGTAAAGAATAAAACTACCTGGAAAATTATAAATAATCAAACAGCAAAAGACAAGAACACGCTAAACAGGCGGTTGATTTGACGTTTTAAAATGATCCTAAAAATCTTACGGAATAAATGATTTTGATTTTAAGAAATTCGATATAGTGACTGATAAGAATAGGGATTCAAAGAGAGCACGAGACAAATTGTGAATAAATTCTCTTATATAAGAAGTAAGTTTGCTTGTTGGTTGGTTTATTACGCTTTAACGCCAAAACGACTGAACGGATTAAGCTGAATCTTTGCACTCATTATTATGTTGTTCCAGACCGGAAATAGGCTACATTTTATCGATGGGTAGGTATCGCGAGCAGAAGCTACTTTACAATAAAGCTGTTGGCATTGTCAGCAAGATGAAGACATCTACGTAAGTGAGTTAGTAAAAAAAAAGGCGTTTAAATACACATACTGACAGATACTAACAATGATACCGTGCGTCTAATATAACTATTAATCTGTACCAGTGTGTATATTAATCTGTCTGTTCTAAAGTTAGCTAATTTTGATGGTAAACTTTTATAGGGAACAGACGAGTAACAGGCAGGATTGATCAGGAAATACTGCCCAAAATGTATATAGTTAATCTGTTATTTGCTTCCATGGCAACTAGACGCTGTAGAATGTGGTATATGGAATGTGAATGGGTATAGAAAGTGGAGTATTTATTTTCTAAGTTCTCTGGAACTCGAGGGTTGTCTGAGCATTACCTGGGCGAGAATGAGGTCTACAATGGAGCATGCTTTCTCAAAAACTTTACTCCAGCGTACCGATGAAGCACAGTGAGCTGGTTTGTACCTAACTACGGCAGGAGGAAGCTTGGCTGTGTTTTACATCAGCAGTAGGATCATTGAGTAACCGTCAACTTTTGATCAACATTTTCGTTGTCCGAGAAACTAAGAGTTAGATCCCACCCATCCTATTAAAATGTTCTATCGGGACATTGCACTCACACTGTCTCCACTTTTCTTCGGAAAGCTCAGCAGGCTTCTCTCAGGGCTTAAGCCCGGGCTGTAGTGATGATGAATCAACACCGTATTTGACCACGCCTCCCATGAATTTTGTAACTAAAGCCATTTACATTCAAAGCAGCTTACGTAGATTTAATCTGACGTTATCTAGTCGTAATCGCACCGTGCATGCAGCATGTCTGCCGATCATTTCGCGTAGCCCATAGGTCAATGTCAAGTTCATAAATTTGATAGAGATAAACATTTGTATGGGGCTATCAATGAGGCTAGTGTATCTCTATTATATTCATTATTATGTGTTAGCTCAAAAAAATATTTACTTTAAATAATGCTGCAGAATGGGGTTGGTGATCTACCATCTAGTGGTCTACCCCGGGCAACAGAATTGCTGGCTTTTGCTATCGGTTACAGCTGAATGACCACGATTGTGAATACCTGTAAAGTTCCATCTGGTTAGCGACCACCCTCCGGCCACATTCCTTGCTCTGCCGTGAAGCTAGACAACCCTAGATCAAGATCTAACCCATCATTCGAATAAAAAATATAATATACCTATGTAGCTCATCCATTTGTGTAACCATAATTTAGTATACTAGAGAAAAAATATACTTGCTGTAGTTGGCATTGTGAATGTATGAGAATGTAGCTTCCCTAACTCTCATTGAGGTCGATATCCCCATTACGAAAGATTATGCTCCAGCAAAAAATATAGCAAATTACCGACTAAACGTTAATACATTGTGGACCCGCCCTGACGAATCCCGGTCGTGACCGAGACCAGTTAATTGAACCTGTAGTTATTAAGACTGAGTTAAAGGTACCTATAACTCTATACGTATTGTAAATAATACCTATAGTGTACGCAGTAGGTAAAGGAATTTATTATGAGTATGAAAACGGAACTGTCAATAACCGAATCCTTCAACTAAAATTATTTGTGAATGTTTACAAAGTTTATGCAAAAATCTGTCACAGATTGTAAATTTTAGCCATGTCATGATGTGGAATACGCAAACAAAAGATAATTTTGTGCATAAAGAATCTATCAATAGCAAGCCATCGAGTAACACATAACTCTAGAAGAAACCGATGATTGATACAAAGCACGCACACTGTAAACATAAAAACAAAAATCACTTTACCTGAATAGATTTTGTACAGCGAATCCAGCAATCCTTGCATCATCTTGACGTTCATATATTTCACTTCACAAAGAACAGCGCTTCATTGCTCGTGACAATGAGACATGTTCATTTTATATTGACACATCATTTAAGCAACGACCAGTCATCTTATTAGTTCCACACATCGAACAAAGAGATGGTTTATCAGCTGATAAAAAAAAGCTATTTAAGGTCAATGTCCAAGAGACAGTGCGATGGCTAAATTGAACCAACGGTAGATCTGATGGTAATCATCAATCAGATTTGCGTAACTATCTGTTAGCAATTACATCGTACACGAGTAGGCCAAATGGCTGACCGCACGGAATGCAGTGCAGCAGTGGGTACAGTTACAAACAATATGAATAAAAGAAGTGCAGCGTATCGAGGGCGACGCCAAAAGGTTAGAGACCGATTACTACATAATCTTCATCATCTTTCTGCCCGCTGTCGTACACTAGGTGGTGTCGGAACAACATGTCTTCTTCAAAGCCATCTTGTTAGAGTTTTAGCTGAAATTTTTAGACCGGTCGTCAGAAGGCAACCCTTGGGAATACTCGGTTGTTTGGGATGAGGGCATGGTTTATGTAAATTTAGGAAATTAAGTGGAGGAGGGATGAAGATACTAATGTCACAGTTAGTGTGACACAAGCAGCTAGAACTGACCCGATAACTGCACAATCGATAAAATGCTAACAATTGAAACATTTAAAAACAATAAGCATGGTGCACGTTGTAAACTTCAAGGTCAGATGCCCTACGCACGCCTACGACATAATGAATTTGGGACTGACCGAAACAACGTGTTTTACATGACATACACACGTCATGGACACGGTAATGTCGTAACGGGAAATGTGGGCGTAGAAAACAAAATATTTTAGAGGTAGAATATATAGTCGGTGATAAAACTTGTTCGTGTTACCACATTCTGGAAAGGTGCATTGTTGTCCGATGCGTAAATATTTTGGAACAATGGATTTGCTAACTATTAAATATAGTTCAGTAATGATCTGATCTTTCTTTTAAATGTCTTAGTAGTAACGTACTAGAATTTAAGCATTACTCATCAGAAACAAAAGTTTTGGCACACTTGGTAACAAAATTAATGAGCGTGAAATAAAAACATACATCATTTAAAAAACAAAATGATGATCCGCATTGATATTATTTTTTAATTTGTCATATTCTTTATTTTGTGGCAGTGAATGAATCGGTAAAATAATTAACTGAGCAAATCACATATTTGTGCATAGATGCTTGAAAATAATAGTAGGTATTTGTGATGAACGATGTAAGAATAATTTATACGCCCAAGGTTGGATAGTTATGTACAGGTGAGCTGAGGAATCATTCATCACTTAGAAAAATGCAGACTGTGAGTTGACAAGGTTAGAAAATAAATGAGACACCGAAAGCAAAATAAAATTCATTGATGTATTGACCATTATTTTAACCATTTTTTAGTAACTACATGGGTTGCAATAAGACAATAAAAGTTGAAAACGATACGCAAACGCAAACAAAGATACAATTAAAAGCGTCTTTTGGACGCTGAACTTGCGCCGCCGGCGCGCTTCAATGTAAAAATAGACATGCCAATAACAATGTGTAGGTACACAAATGAAGACACTAATGAGACGTCAGAACGAATTCACAGTGAAAACAGCTAGGTACATGAGAAAGAATCAATGGAATCTGCTAAATGGGAAAGCGGCGGCGTTATTGATGCGTGCATCAATATGCTATGCTTTTCACGCGCAGTCCTTTCAAATATATTATTATTTTTGCATTCAGACACGTATACATCTTAACTTCAAAAGGTGTTGAATTGTCTGGGAGTTGTCATAAAACAGTTTTAATCTTTTCATGGAGGCGGATACACTTACTGGTAACACAAACAATAACTGTTTTTTACCAACTATTTATGTACCTATAACGCAAGTTCTTTACAAACTGGATATATAATAAAATTAATAACGTTCATCGCAATTTAAACGAGGTGTATTTAACATTCAGACGATATTTTTCAAGTGTCACCGACAAACGATTTATCCTCTTGTAAATTGGAAGTGACATGCCTGCTCTTAATCAGAGGAATAAATTCGATGACCGGCCGTCTAACCTTACAAACTGTTAATAGATTTGAACTTCAATCCTGGGCATATAACACTTTCACTGATTTGAAATCACGCAATAATATGGCCACATCACAACAAATTTCAACTTTGGTCTGGCACTCGCGACGTAGCCTAGCGGCGCGGATGACTTGGCTTTTGATATGCGATTTGGGCACGGTTGGCCGATAGCGTGACTTTGAACCCTCACTGATATTGAACGGTCGACCAGCTCGGAGTGATGCAGGGCGCGCGCCCGCGCCGTCCGCGGTCTGCCACTCCGCCGCCGCCACTGGCGCAACGGGATTATTTATAAATTCACAGACAGGGGGTCGTAGAATTTGCACGATGGTATGTGAGCATCACATCGCACCGGAAACTGAAATCCCCGAGCACTAATCTAAGTTACTAAAGTTGAATGACATGAAGATTTTCTTTTCACCTATTCAGATCTTATTTTCACAGTACAAGCTATTACTCTCTGAAATTCGTAGATTTTAATAGGAATGGAAATTCAAATATATGATATAAAAGAGTATCCAAGCGCCTCACTCGTGATTCTAAGGATCCAGATAATTAGAATCATCTCACTACCAAGATTCAAATCGTTCGCAGAAGTCGGTTTGTTGGAAATTTTCCACCGACCCTGGCCGCCCACAGAACAGGTGGTTCAGGTATTCGCCAATCGGCACCGGACTCATGTTATGACATCAAGATTGACACGTGGGCGATATTTTAGTCAAACTATTTTTTGTTTTATAACTAACTATCTAACTCTACAACATCTTAATGCATTCCGTTTTTTTATTGTACGACGGGGAAGCGCTATAGCCCGTTCCTCAGTCTGTTTATCTTACCTCTAAATTCTGGAACACAACAATTTTGAATTGTCTAAATTCTCGAACACAATAAGTTTGAATTGTTGTTATGGTGACTGACTTAGGTAAGATAGTGGAGCTAGCTAGGTGAACTAAAACAAAGTTTTACAACCAACCAAACTAAGCACAAACTTGTAATCCCCTGAAAATTGAAACCGATAACTTTGGTTTTGATTCCGGTAAACTAACCACTAGACCACCTAATCGGTCTGTAAACTATAAGTCTCCTCTAATTTCGTGAGTTATTAAGTTGACATTAGAAAACCAAAACCACTTAAGTTTCTGTTGAAACCTGAAGCTCCTTTCATCGCAACACATTGTCCATATTTTGTAAAATGTTTCCAACAAAAACGTGACATTTCGCAATGAATCATTCACCGGCAGAACACAAAAGACGCGTTTGGCACCGTCTGAAACTCAATCCTATTTTCTAGACAAAACGTTTGCTATAATTAAATCAAATTGTGTTGTACGTAACAAACTACTTTCAAAACTATTGAATGAAATTGGGAAATTCAAATACAATATTCATTTTAACCCTCGAACAAAGAAAAGGGTTGCGTTATAAGCTTGAGGCCTTAGTATCTCTAGTCTGATTAGTATTAGCTTTGATATGAACTCCCCTAGTTGTACAGTTATCTTGGGCATTATTTAAAGTAATTTGTAATATTAAGTAGGTATTTATAATTATCTCACATCGTTTAGGGTTGACAAACTGGTATCCATATCATCCACGGTTATGCTACAAACATAGGATGAACAGGTTTCAGGGTACTTCTAGGTTGACAGCATCCTGTTAAGGAAAAGGGAACAAACAAATAGCTTGAAACATTCGAATTTGACAATTCAGGGTCTGATGACAAGCATATGCCAATATATTGTAGTTCATTCAAAATTATATGAGTGTAAACCAACAAGATGAGAATAAGCATCCAAATCATCCCCAGATAACTATGTAGGTGCAGCCGTTTGGATCCCATTCACTCATATAAGTCTCAGTTTTAAATGCCCTAAATCAACATCAATATTTACTGGTGAGTCAATTGCTTTATTAGAGGCAATCCTTTTTGTTAAATCTCATAATCTCAATAACTCTATTATCTTCTCTGATTCAAAAAGCTGCCTACAGTCTATAATCTCTAATCCATTCCGCACAATTTCCCGTTTTCCTATAATTCTCAAAATCAAAGAATCCCTTTTCCAGTGCCATAAGTTAGGAATAAATATAGTCTTGGCTTGGATCCCTAGTCATTCTGGAATCCCAGGTAACGAAGCAGCCGATTCCCATGCTAAAGAAGCCATTAATATAGGTTCCCTGGAACACAATTCCTCCTACACACATGACTTGTGCCTTCTGCCTAAGACTTATCTACAAGAATCATGGTCTAATTTTTGGGATATATCTAAAAAAGTTAAAGGGAAACACTATGCAGACGTACAACCCACCATTCCTAACACCCCCTGGTTTTTCAAGTTCAGATTAGCTGACAAAGCCTCAACATCTACCATCTGTCGCCTCAGATTAGGACACTCATGCACTCCGGTATTTTTAGCTAAACTTAGGATCAAGGATAGTTCTATCTGTGAATGTGGTTTGGACATAGGAACCGTGGACCATATTTTTTTCAGTTGCAATAGATTACGTTGCTCATTGTATGATATCCTCCCCCCTGATGTATCCCGTCCTACTTCATTGAAATGTCTACTTTCCCTATCCTTTTCCCCTTCCATAATTTCGCTACTTTGTAAATTTATTACTGTAAATACATTAAAACTGTAAAAATAAAAGTACTTATGTGTATAAATGTATATAAATTTCATACTAACCCTTGATACAATATATATAATATAGATACTTACTAACATTGACATATTTATTATTTGTGTTGTCCATGTTTTAGAAAATCAATTTGGTGATACCATTTTATAGTACCGGTCATATTATTAGACATACTCCCTTAATCTGAATATGAAGCTATCATGACATAGACACTGGCAGAAAAGTGACCCCCATCACTAATTGCCATAAAACAAAGAAGTTGAAGTTGAAGTTGAAGATGAGAATAATATTGATCGTTCGACGCACTTTTGAAGCAATTTGACTTTGATATTGACAAGTTGTCGTTCCGAGCATTCGTCCTCACCAATGATGACTGACACCCGACATCGTATCTCCGCTGATACGACGTGTGTCAGACTTGTCTATTTCTAGCTCTATTTAATTTTTCAGCGTTTCTTTAGTAAATACTATAGCTAATTTCAGTTCATACGCAATTGTTTTAGTATAATTATTATACCTGGTTATTTGATAAAGTAATTATGTAAATATAAATAAATAAATAAATATTACAGGACATTAATTTTACACAGCGCCATCTAGCCCCAAACTAAGCATAGCTTTTAATATGGGCACTAGACTACGGATTCACTCCTCAAATACTTTTCTTAAATACATACGTACTATATGATACTTACAACACCCAAACACAGAACAAACATCTATATTCATCACACAAATGTTTGTCCTGGGTGGGAATCGAACCCACAGCCTACAGCACAGAAGGCAGAGTTACTACCAACTGAGAGCTTGTCGAGCTTGCGAGGCTTGTTGTATATGTAGTTCAATTGTATATTCTGTTTGAAAATACCATATCCTAAAGATAAAATTGTCAGCTTGTGGCCCTTAATGCTCAAATAACGTTGTTCAGTCCTGGTGATGAACTTCTTTGTACTTCATAACTGATGATTGTGAAGTACAAAAGTATGAAGTACATAGTCCCGGGTGAAACTCGTCCTCGTTTTACAGACATGAACAACCTGTCTCAAGCTACTCCGATTCGTCCCATCTGCACCACGTCGTAAAACGTCATATGCTTATCTTTTAGCCGTTACAAACGAGGAAAACAACCAGGAAAGATTTTTCTCGTTCGTAACTTATAATTACCGAGCCACGTACGAGGTATAAACTAAATATACCAGCTGGTTGGTATTATATGTTCAAAGCTACGAATCCGGTAGATTTATTGTGAAATCAAATAGAATAAACAAATGTGACCCGACGATAGCTACGACCACATAAAGGTTGTCTGTGGAATGTAAAACAACCAGAAATAAAACCCACCTGAATGATAGTTTGTTTAATGTTTACACAAATGTGTATTTGTAAAGGTAGCGTAAACAAATAGTCCGTCCATGCTTTTCGGTAAACTAACTTCGATGTTATCCAATACAACACGTTCAAGCTTTACATTTTAACAATCACGATATAGTTGTATATTAGTTTTAATCGTTTTGATATACCTAGATAAGGAGTAAGTAGGTGCACCTATATATTTACGAGAATAGGTATACAAAGTATTACGACATTTTCGTCCTAGAAAGAGATGCATAGACAGGGGGTGGAATAGATGGAGAGCTATAGAGAGAGTAGGTACCAATAGGCACTTATGCCATATACTCTTTCAATTAAATGACAAGATGGCCAATTTTATATGGTGTCATGTAGTGTCACATCACATCAGCATCCCATTAGTGCCCACTGCTGGACAGAGCCTCCTCTAAAGTTGGCGGATTTTGCCATAATCACCACACTTGGAAGGCGGATTAGTGATCTTAGTAAAGGTGTAGATAATACACAGAAAGAAGCTGCTGCCTTTCTTCTGGTGAGATCCCTTAGTCAGCTTTTACGTCATTCATTTATCACCTATGTAGGTAGTTGTTGTAGGGCTGACATTTTTATATCTCTATATCTCATCACTCTATGATGTTTATATGTAGGAGACAACGAGATTTTGACCAGTCATTTAAAAAAAAAGGTAAAAAAAAAAACTCGTTGGGTTTTACTTTTACACCACACAATGAGTTGAGCCTCAAAAATTCTGAACAATTTAGTGATAATAATTTAGGTAAATTCATTACTAATAATGTACCTACGTGTTGCGTACTTAATGGATAAGGAGTTCCTGACAAATAAAATCATATTTCGACCCACACATTACATGAAATGTATGGAAATGACAAAATGTAATAAACACATCCTTATCAAGTGTCCAATTGGAGTGGCCCACTTGCGTGCCACGAATGACAGGAATGTGGGGATATATGAGATCACTGTGGAAGTGAGACTGTGCTTAGTGTACTCGCAATGGCGCTTATAATTGTGTTGATAGATTTACTACTTAATATTGAAGTTGTAAGCGACGATTTATAAAATAATAAATAAATTTGAAAAATATTCGAAAAAATATTCTCATATATTTTAGTATGTCATTTAAATATGTTACGTTGTTTATCAAAAACGAAATAAATGAGTGACTTCATCAAATTATTCAACAAGTACGAGCACAGCGAAACTGGTTCTAAATGGTCACTAAAACTTTACCGTTACAAACGTTCTATCAGTAACTCAACTGGAATTAAAGTTCGCAAAATAAAAAAAATAAAATAATGTTGTGGCATTATTAAATTCATTTTTTATTTTTTTTATTTATTGTACGACGGGTAAGCACTTGGCCTTCATCTCACCTAGTTATAAGTTGAGATAAGGCTGAAGGTGGAGGCGCACTTCACCCGAAATCCTCAACAAACTGAGGAACTGGTATATCTTACCCTCTAAATGCCGGAACACAACAATTTTAGAATTGTTGTTATGGTGACAGAATTAGGTAAGATGGTGGTAGTTAGCTAGGCGGACTTAAACAAAGTCCTAACACCAACCAAACCAAGCACAATATATTATACTCCCGATAGGGATCGAACCCGGGACCTCTGGATCTGGAATCGGTATGTTGAACCACTAGAAAACAGAGGCGGTTAAAGGTTTGAACCAGGTATTGCGTAATTAATAACAAAAACGGGTTTTCATCACGTACCTTTTTATATTCCCGACAGATATTTCATGTATTGCGAATTTGCAATTGTGTGTGTTACCTATTCCAGCTACATAATCTCAATACCACATGATGTTTTAAACTGATATGAAGCTCAGTAAGTTTTCTCTTCTTTTTGTCCAGATTTGCGAGTGCATCATGAATGGGCGGGCGCAGTAAACCATTGAAAATAGACGCGTTTACTCTGCGCTCCAGCGCACCACACAAAGGTTCACGAACTGGGAATACGGCGATGGCTGAATCCTTTGCCATAAATAAATGTTATGGTGCTGTGAGAGAAACAATTCGATCGCGTTCATAAATAAGTATGCAACAAACCAAACAGTTGGTAGTCGCTCTATCATCTGCGCTGTAGGTTGTGGGTTTGATTCATACCCAGGACTAACATTTGTGTGATGAATGTAGATGTGTGTTCTGTCTGTGTTTGGGATTTGTATTGTATCGAAACGTTTACCGATTCCCATTATACAAGCACTTTTTTTTTATAGAGTGGAGGTAGGCTTTGTGTAAAAATTTATATATAATATGAAATTTTGCTTGTTGTGATTTTTCGTAGTACTGTTGCGATATATATTATAATATTATTACCAAAGTTGGATCTAAATTACCGTGAATTGGTTTTAAAAGTTACATAGCAAAAAGTCATGCATACTTTCTGTACTAAAAACTTACCAGTAGCAGGTGTCAAATGGTGTCTACGAAATTCAGCAATTTAAACATGTGGTCAGCAACATACCTGAAATTAATATAAGGCGTTAAATCATCTAAATATATAAAACCGTCGTGAAGCTATCTGTCTGTTTATCAACACAAGCCAAACCAGTGATTTGAGTGAATTGAGACTTGAGGTTTTATGGGTGGAACCCCCGGGAGAGTACAATATTATGCTTGGTATAGTTGGTGGCAGGTCTTTGTTTAAGTCTGACTAGCTACCATCATCTTACCTAATTCTGTCGCCATAACAACAATGGTAAAGTTGTTGTGTTCCGGCATTTAGAGGTAGGATAGCCAGTTCCTCAGTTTTTTGAGGATTCCGGGTGAAGTGCGCCTCCACCTTCGCCCTTATCTTAATTTGTAACCAGGCGAGATGTCGTACAATAAAAAAAGCTTCCTATGGTAGTGTCGGGGTACAGTAAGAAAGACCTAAGTTCGGTTCACTAGTATACTATAATGCACTTTGCATGTAATATATATTGCATGAATAATATTAGTTCTACGCTTACAAGATAAGTAGCAAGATTGATATCTATTCAATCTTGGGGCAAGCTAAGTCAGAGTTAGAGACAATATTGTATCTAACTCAGAAAACTGTCAAGCGGTTATCTCACTGGGTCACAGTGATAACAGCAAGAGCGTGCGTAGATTTAGATATAAGATCTGCAGGCCTACCACAAGGTACTGAAATAAACTCAGCTTACGTTACTGTAGTAGTGAAGTTAGTATTATAGTACTACAAAACGTAGTGAAGTTACATTGGTTGGCCTCACTCTCTAGTAAATTCGGCTTTTTGAGTAGACGGCTCGCAGAGGAGCCGTCTTTGCTTACAATATTATTTTCAATTCTATGCATTTTAGTTCTAAACTATCCGATAGAGTCGCTGTGTAGGTTTTCATACATTTTCCTTCCTGTCCTCACAAGCGACAGTGCAGCAAAAAAGCCGTGGTATGTATGCTGACAAAAATTCCACACTTAAGTCCGATATGATAGGTTTAGTTAAACAGGTCTTCAAAAATAGCATCGCTTTCTATAAGCGCTCTGTATGAAGCAATATTTTTTAGATTTTGCGCTCTTGGGATCGTTCTATGATTTAACAATAAATAAATAAATTGAGTATCTATTTGTAACATCAAAGTAACATATTTTTACTAAATGCATACGAAGGTATAATAGTAACTTTTTTTTTGTTGTACGAAGGGGAAGTGATGACCCCTGGTTACAAGTTGAGAAAAGGCCGAAAATGGTGCCGCACTTCAACCCGAATCCTCAACTAAACTACCACGATTCTACCAGAGAATCGTTGTTATGGTGACATACTTAGGCAAGGTGGTAGTAGCTGGGTCAACCAATCCGAGCACAAATTTGTATTTCTCATATTTGTATAACCCCGGGGATCGAACCTGGGACAAATTTGCCGTTCACATTATGCCATTTTTCATATATGCAGGATCAGTCCTGGACATCGAGGTTTGCCTGGGCAAGAATGAGGTCTACAATGGAGCGAGCCTTCTCAGAATATATTTTTATAGCAGTGGGATTCTATGGGCTGAAATGATAATGATGAACTTAGCAAGAACCTTGGCGCAATTGTAAATACGCAGGGTCAGCAGTGTATATAAAATTATAAAAATATTCCTATCTTACTTCCAAAACCAAATCAACGTATCGATGATGACTCAAGTATGTAGAAATAGTGCAAAATCAAATTTGCGAGGTGTTTACGAAATCAACGAGGAGTGCAACCTTTTCTCTGTATTCCAATGAGTAGGTACTAACCACCATTGTTATTTTTTGAACGCCCGCATTGCGAAAGAGCATCAGGTGCTTTGTGTTTCCACGAAGAGGTGTTCCCTGAATTAAATATTATAACCTTTAGAACCAAATAACTAAACTTTGTTGAAATTGTAAGTTTTTGTTTAAATAACATGAAAAAAAAACATATTATTTATCAGTTATGTCCAAGTTGACGTTCAATAATGGGCGATTAGATGCTATTGACTTGAAACATAATGATATCTATATCTTCTTTATCTTTACAAATAAATAAAATATGTCTGTTTGTAATTTCAAAAAACAAATTTTTATACTAAATACATAATATGAAAGTATATACCTATGGTACTGACTACAAAAAAGTTTTTTTTAATAGTCTTTCCGTCTGTTGATTCCGGTGATTTCAACGGGACTTTTACTTGCAGATAGCTGATGTTATGAGGAGTAATTAAGCTAATTTTACTTTAGAAAAATAATTTGGGTTGAAAAGTCCATTAAATGTAATAAACATACATGAATTATTTAGAGTAGCTTCCTTCCGTGGTATAGGGGGGGTGCAATGAGACATAATGGATAATGAATGGAAGGGATAATGGAAGCGAAGTTCCGGGCGTTCGCTAGTTATGGGATAAAAACTCAAAATAATTATTTAAAATACAATTTGTAGACATGAACTATGAGCAAACGAGATATTTGTATTAAAATCAGTTCAGATGTGGACGAAGACTAATAATTATAGGCTGGATATTACAATGGCGAACAAAATGTTGTTAATAATTGGAGAGTGAACTAGGAATAGGAAAATAAAGCTGATAAAATTTCTAAAATTGCATGACAGGTTGATCTACAAGTCTAGAGAGATAAAGAATTTAGTCAATATGTAACATTCAACTACTTACAAGAGAAGCCAGGTTACCTAACTAATCCAGTCCCAGACGGAAGCGTGGCTTAGACACTGGCTGCATTGCCACGCTGAATAGCAATGCTAATTCGCTGACCTAAATAAGACCCAGCTCTGGGGTCACCTTTGAATCCTGTTTTAATGGCCAGAAAAGTGATAATTCATGTCAATTATAGATGTGAAGGTATGCTTTTGATATGAATTTGGAGTTTTACTGACAAGAGTTAAGCTTTAAAACCAAGTTCATTGCTCTGAGTTCAGTAAGCACGAAACAAGTTTGACAAATTGTAGCCTTAACACAAGCTTTAAAACAATCGTGGATTTGATGCTACAGTTAAATTAAAAAAATATACAACGCGTACCTAAAGCTAAGGAACAACCAAAAGTGGTCACTATACACAGTGCGGCTATATTTGTTGCTCAACCTGTCTCGATTCCGGCACGAAACGATTCAGCCGTGAATCGATTTAGACGCCGATACGATAAAACAATCGAATTGTGGCACCTTTAAACATCGATTTACTCAAACCGACACATCTCGTTACTACCTATAGATTTTGCAATTGATGTTATCGATTTTATTAATATTGTTTAGGGTAAGTTGGTGGCTAGGTATAACATATAAAATGACAGTGAACGGGTGGGATTTTATTTAATATTTCTTAAATATTATATTAAAATCAACAAAATGACTTACTCAGAATATTTCAAGCTTCCAAGAATTTTAGTATGCTTCGTGCATTGATGGAAAGTCAGTCAATTGCTACATAACGATTAGTTATGCACGACTATGTACCTTAGTGCATACAGGAGCTACTAATAATACAACATACACAGCAATTTTAACCGCCTCTGTGGTCTAGTGGCTCATCCACCGGTGTCAGATTCAGAGGTCGCGAGTTCGATCGCCTGGGGTAGTACAATATTGTGCTTGGTTTGGTTGGTGGTAGGACTTTTTTCAAGTCCGCCTGGCTAGCTACTACCATCTAACCTAATTTTTTCGACTTAATAACAATCATGCAGTGCATTGTATTTTTCTTTATCGTACGACGAGATAGGCAGGTGCTTGGCCTTCATCTCACCTGATTTTTGAAGTTATGATAAGGCCGAAGGTAGAAGCGCACTTCACCCGGAATCCTTAATAAACTGAGGAACTGGCTATCTTACTATCTAATTGCCGGAACAAAACAATTTAATGATTGTTATTAAGTCGAAAAAATTAGGTTAGATGGTAGTAGGTTAGATGGTAGATGGTACTACCATCTAACCTAATTTTTTCGACAGTTCCTCAGTTTATTAAGGATTCCGGGTGAAGTGCGCTTCTACCTTCGGCCTTATCATAACTTCAAAAATCAGGTGAGATGAAGGCCAAGCACCTGCCTATGTCGTCGTACGATAAAGAAAAATACAATGCACTGCATGCCTACCTATATGAGATATGAGTCGTTCATTGACGCGCTTTAATGTCGATATACTCCATTTCAGGGTAGGTACGATCGGCAACAGTGCAATTGCAAGTGCAAATGCTCACAGATCATATACCTACATAACATAACAAAATTCTGACTCAGTCGTTTCTCGATTCTATGTGGCCTGCTCCTTAGTCTATACTAGAGCCAATCTCTGTGCCTTCATTACTAAAATATAGTGAGGTAAACAGCCTTTATCTATTCACGCCAGAATAAGACTGCTTCATACAATTTAGTACTCCTTGTCGGTCACCGCGCGGCACGTTTGAATGAACTTATTTGTCCGTTCTATTGAAATTGTTATCGCTTTAATCTTGAATACATTTTAGTAACGTGACTTAATTTTCTATCGAGGTTATAATACAAACTGCAACATTATCTAGTCAAGTTTTATTTGAAAAACAATTAAATGATTCTACTCATACATACAAACGTTCTAACTTCAAAAGTTGTTGGTAGCTTATTGACTATATGTTTTTTTTCAATAATATTCTGAAAAGGCTTCAAGGAAAACATACAACAAGACAGCGATCTTGGCTCCATAGTGCAAGATGATTTTTATCAGTATGTTTGCTTTTTATTTATAAGTTTTGCTTCAAATGCATGTATAAGTAGATTCCTACACTAAGCAGTTGGTGACACCCGATGTAATAGAAACAAATAAAATAAATAAATGAAAAGTTGACGAGAAGTTATTATCAAGTAGAAATACACTTGAAGCATAAAGTATGGTTAAGACATCAAGATCGTGGACAATGTCAGCCGTTCAAATACGGTATCCAACATTTTCACACGATAGACGAAATGGAAAGCAATAGCTGTAATGTCGCAAAAGGTCAGCCGGCGGTCAGTGTGTGCCGAACATTTTCTCTCCATTTAGGGAACGCCACGCCCTGTGCATATGTCGAATTCTCGTTCTTTACAATCGCATTCTTATTATTTGGAACAAGAAAAAACTGATACAGCGGCTCAGATTCTAGATGTAATGGTTATACTGTGGGTCTTTGGCATCGGGCCATGGTATCAGCAGTAGGTGAAAGCAACCCCTGCCATGCCATCATAAATGCCTCATCTGCCACCAATAAAAACAAGACGAGCGTTTTGGGCGGCAGAAGGGTATATTATCTGATTTTCACCGGACGTATTCGGTACCTACCTACCTACACAGTATAGTAAATAAATCTTTAAGCAAACAAATATAGATTCCTATTATAACAGTCACATTCTGTCCAGCAGTGGACATTAATGGGCTGTTGGAGATGAAGCAGCAGATCTAGCTATTAAGCTTCCCGTGTAAAAGAGCAGTAGGTATTGAACATTGTAGTACAATTTTCGTCTAACAAGCATGATTTGTTATGCCTGTTGCTTTTAATAAAATTATGATAGAAATATATATATTCATATATATGTATGAATATATATATTTATATATATAATAGTGTTAGCGAACTACTTAATCGTAAATCAAACGATTTTCAAAACTACTCAATAAAAACGTTTACACGTTTACATGTTTACACACACTATTATTAGTATTTACGTGAAACCAATTTTTTGTGAGTGAAGCGTGGGTAGATCCTCTATTAGCATCACTTTTCATGACAAATGCTTTGATAACATTGACAAATACGAGATGAATGAATACGGGTATTCATACGAGTTTGTTGTATCTCTCTAGATAATAGGTATTTCGGATTCTTAGAACCATGGAATCGAAAAATCTCATCTACCCCGGTCGTTAATAGGTATCTTTATATACCAGAGAAACTGAAACAAGCTACTATGAAAACTAAGTATGACAACAAAAGTTTCGTCGAATTCGTTATATTTTCGTGGTATGACCTCTAATCTTTGATACCTATTCTTTGGCATTAACGTTGTTGGGTACATTGTATCAAAATCTTTACTATGCACAAACATTTTCGAATAACAAAGTGAAATCATCCGAATGCCAAAACACACTAAGCTTTAGCCAACAACTGACACTAAACCCACAAATCCAAATAATTATATGATTAAGCTAACTTATGACAGACAGGCAGACATCCATTGAATAAGAACTCTAGAGGTTTATCGAATCGATGAATAGGTAGAAATCTAAGTATAGGTGTGAGAAGTCAAATCATCCTGATGACATGATGGTCATCAATTGTTGAGTCAATGATGATGGTATAGCACCCTATCTAGTGAGTACTATATAAAATATAATGAATCAGCATCATTAAGCCGCACAATCTGTTAGTAATTTGATTAGCCTTTTGGAAAAATAGCAGTACATTTAGGCAAACCTCATCTGGCAAATGATTGAAACAATTCTGAAATCATATCATATCAGATTCGTATTTGCAAAGAGTAATTTTATTAGGGGAGTAAGGTAGGAATATAAAAATGTTACCGATATATGAGGATGAGATGGAGTGTATCCTAAAAACGAAAAGGGGGTACAGCACCCCAAAAACATGTTGGTGCAGATACAAAATTGCCAAAAATTGCTTTAAGGAAATCATGTATGTGTTTTTTTTTTCATTTTGTGACAGCTATTAATTATCGCTCATGACACACACAATGACTTTCAAACATATTAACGTAGGTAGACAACTTGTCTATTTTTATTCAAGTACTTACCTGATTATTAAAATTAATTGTAGAAAAATTGGTAAGTATTAGAAACTAAGTACTTATATTTCCTACATACTCATTATTGTATTTTATATTGTAAAAATGACAGTGCGGGGTCCTACAGTAATCGTTGTTTGTAACAATGAATGTAAATAAAGTAATTAATTTATGTGTAAAATTAATGTCCTGTAATATTTATTTATTTATTTAAAGATTAGCGATGATTATTGATGACTTGTATTTTTAACCGAGATTATTTTTTAATATTTAAATCTACTGAGATTCTTGAATCTTGACTCTTACCCGCAATTATCTATCTGTTAAACCAACCAATTATATAATTGTAATTTTACTTGAAAGTGTTACATTTTTTTTCCCATAAAAAATATGAGGAAAGAATTCACTGTAGGTACGTACAATTCAAAAGACAAATCAAGTAAGATATTGTAGGTATTATAATAAAACAGTACATATAAGTTAAATCTACCACATCATAGCAACACTAGCTACCCTAATATCGACGAATAAAAACGTTCCGCTTAACCAACCAATCAAAGTACTTTTTTTTTATTATACGACTGTTAGTTGTTGATAAGTTGAGATAAGGCCGAAGATGGAGGCGCATTTCACCCGGAATCCTCAACAAACTGAGGAACTGGCTATCTTACCTCTGAATGCCGGAACACAACATTTTTTTTTAAGAATTGTTATGATGGCGATAGAATTAGGTAAGATGGTGTTAGCTAGCCAGGCGGACTTAAACAAAATCCTACTACCAACCAAACCAAGCACAATATATTGTACTCCCCTTGGGGATCGCACCCGGGACCTTTGGATCTGAAATCGATGGGTTGAACCAATAGACCACAAAGGCGGTTAAAAAAGTACACATCAAAGGTGAAATGGTTTGGTTGTACGGATTGCAAAGCTCTGTTTGTGAACACGTATAATGTCTTCAGTGATTTAAGCTGTGTGTGTTGGCAACAATAATTAAATTAACTTGTCTTTATAGTCTTATTAACAAGCCTCACAGCTCAGTTGGTAGTAACTCTGCCTTCTGCGCTGTAGGCTGTGGGTTCGATTCCCACCCAGGACAAACATTTATGTGATGAATATAGATGTTTGTTCTGTGTTTGGGTGTTGTATTGTATGATAAGTATGTATTTACAAAAAAAAGTATTTATGTATTCTATCCGTAATCTAGTTCCCATATTACAAGCTATGCTTAGTTTGGTACTAGATGGCGCTGTGTGAAATGAGTGTCCTGTAATATTTTATTTATTTATATTTATAGTCTGATACTGTGGGCCAAACCAGCAAGATGCTAAAATCACTTGGATATAAATAATTCTGATAACTAATAAATAATACTAAACTAATAATGTAATGATATTGTTTGCTGTTGATATTAAAGGCATAGAAACACTAACATAAAAAGGATACCAATACATCAGAATCTAAAATGAGTACTGATAAAACCATAAACAAAACTATTCATTCTCATGCAAATCGGTACTCGACGCAAATAGGGAATTGAGGAACATTCAAGGTAAACCTGCTAATACTATGAACAAAGCGATACTGTTCTCGGAACCGCCAGACTGTTGATAGGCAACAACAAAATTTACACTGTAATTAATTTACATTAGTTAGCACGTACATTCTATTTCATGTGATGGTGTAGGTGGGATCTACCTCTAGTGGTGTACCCCGAGAGATTAAATCTCTGGCTGTTGCCAGCGGTTACTGCAAAGAGATCAGTAACTCTGGTGGTAGGACCTGCCTGTGTTCCGTTGATTTGCGGGAAAGCCAGTGCCGTCTAGGTAAGCTCGCTCTATCGTAGATTTCATCCTTGCTTGAGCGAGTCTAAGCTTGCTCAAGCAAGGATGAGGTCTATCAAAAACTTACCCATTACATGTAAAATTAGTTAGTTAGCAATAAGAATTTAAATTACCTTGCACCCGACAAGATATATTCTAATCTTGAAATAAAATGTTGGCTTTACACGAAAAATATTTTGTACCAATAACTGATTAAATGCAACGCTTACGAGTACGTTTATTGGTACGTAGCACAATTTTTTGAACTTTTTACAAACGTCAATATAAATAATATGGTATACATGTGTACAAAAACAAACTATCATGGCATTCCGATTTACAAAGTAAATCCCACATAGATTAAGCCGCAGATTATAATTTTGAATACTCGTTTGCCCCAAAAAGTCCGTAGTCCAATAACCACTAAGCCTTGAATGTCGATCCAACCACATCTTAGGTGTACATGTCAACCTACTTACGGAATAGGCCACAACAACCGGACAAACTGTTACTGGTAGGCATTAATTTTAATAAATTTGGTGTACATAAGCTATTCTGTATACCAAATTATAATACAACGGTAGATCCTGAATCGATAATTAGACACATCTTCATAAAATCCTTGTATTTTGATTTAATCGTAATCTCTGGGGATTTTAAAGCAACATCAACAATGTAACAGTGATTAAAATGTATCATGTTTCAAATAGACGATAATATATCCTCAAGCACTGATGAATACCATGTTGCCAAAACTGAATAGAGAAACATGGGATAAGAATTTGTCTAAATTACGTGTCGTGTTTATAAGATTAACTTTTTAGATGGTGACTGAATCTGATGATATCACCCTTCAGTTCTACAATCATACAAGTAGTGCCCAAATACCCTTTGCGTATGATTTATTGCTGGGGCATTGTTCACCCCGCAACTATGAACTCCAGATATCTCTGCATGCAAAACGAAGTTGTTGCACCAACATTGGATTGGAATGTCTGTGGTCAGTATCACGTCTAACGTAATGTGTTTTGACTTGTGGCTATGCTCGGGTCTAGATGCGTGGGTGTCGCTCTACTGATCTGAAACCACGATTTTGAAAACGAAAGTTGTGGGTCCCATTCTCAGACAGTCTGGAATAGGATCTCCGGTATGTATGGTGCTAGTACCTGGCTCGAGCAAACATAGACAAAAAAATACCAACGACATGACTGCCATGACTTCATAATCTTTGAAAATAAACGCGGCAAGTTGAGAACCTTCTCTCTTTTAGTAGTTGGTGAAAATAATTTTACATTATGCTCTTCTTATAGTTTCATTTTTCACACAATGAAGCATTTCATAATTAGAATCATTTTTTTATATTTTTATTTTACGACGGGTAAGCAGTTGGCCTTCATTTCACCTGGTGTAGCCAGGTGAAATGAAGGTGAGATAAGGCCGAAGGTGGAGGCGCACTTCACCCGGAATCCTCAACAAACTGAGGAACTGACTTATCTTACCTCTAAATGCCGGAACACAACATTTTTAGAATTGTTGCGACATTTGCGACAGAATTAGGTAAGATGGTGGTAGATAGCCAGGACACCAACCAAAAGAAGCACATTATATTGTACTCCCCATGGAGATCGAACCCGGGACCTCTGGATCTGAGATCGGTGGGTTGAACCACTAGACCACATAGGCGGTTAAATATATTGTTAGTGATCAATAGATCGTCTCGATTCTATTCATTTTGAAAATGAAATGATCACTACTTGATTGTAGGGTAGGGTTGTTGAACTCTGTAAATAGCTGTTGCCGACACACAATAGGCCCGATCTATTGAAGTACAGCTTCAAATATTATTGATGTTCGTCGACGACCATTTAATTTTTAAGAACTGTTCTCAGAACTAGTACATTGTGACAAATATCGTGTGCCAGAAATCGAAAATGGCTGTTTTGTTTTCAAATAAATACAGACCATTGTCTGATTTGTGAACTCAGCGCGAGATCGAAAAAAATAAGTTTTTGGATGTCGGGGAAGCGCTTAGTGGAAGCGCACTTCACCCGGAATCTTAAACAGACTGAGAAACTGGATATCTTACCTCTGTAATATTGTTATGGCGACAGACTAAGATGAGATGGTAGCAACTATCCAGGCGGACTTAAAACAAGTCTTACTACCAACCCAAGGAAGCACAAATTTGTACTTCTCTGGGTTTGATACCGGTGAGCCAACCATTAGAACACAACAACAAGCCTCACAGCTCAGTTGGTAGCAGCTCTGCCTTCTGCGCTGTAGGCTGTGGGTTCGATTCCCACCCAGGACAAACATTTATGTGATGAATATAGATGTTTGTTCTGTGTTTGGGTGTTGTATTGTATGATAAGTATGTATTTACAAAAAAAAAAGTATTTATGTATTCTATCCGTAATCTAGTTCCCATATTACAAGCTATGCTTAGTTTGGGACTAGATGGCGCTGTGTGAAATTAATGTCCTGTAATATTTAATGTCCTGTAATATTTACATACTATACTCGTAGTCGGTTAAAAGAATTAATGAAGTGATTTATGATTCCATCTTAAGTTGGAGAAATCGCAATTGTCAGATCCTACAGCGGCAAACTTCAATAAAAGGTAGGTAGGTCTTACTGCTAATGTAGATAAGTGTAGCTGGCACTTAAGCCTATCCAGATATTAAAACTAAGATAACAAACGTGGCTTAAGAGAGCAGCTAATGTACTTTCGATGACTTAAATTGAAGCCTCTAATTTGTAAATCGTGGTGTAGATTGAGCTTTTAAAGTTTACAATGAGTAATGAGATACGCGATAGTTATCGAATCAGATATGTTCTACTTTGGTAAATACCTACTTGGATTGTGATGGATATGTGAGGGTATAACGTACAAGAAGTAGGTACTACCCATACCGAAGACCCAAAGTTTTAACTTACGTATTTTACGAGGTATCGTTTGTTTTCATAGAAAGCTACTTTTAACTCGGTTCCAGTGGCTTTGCTCTCAAAATAAGGTAGGAACTAGGTACCTTACCTAGGTACATACCTACCCAGCAGGTACTAGGTAGGAACCTCGTGCATTCAGAGCAAACAAAGGCTTCTGTCTCTTGACTTTTGAAATACAAGGCCACAAACTCATTGTCCAATGACCACGACTGGCTAGAAATCTTACCAATATTTATAAACGAACCATGAATTGCGATGAGTCAAGGCTCTATACAATAATCTATGAAAGTTGGTATAATTACTGAGGTGTTAACCTTTTAGCTTGTTCAATAGATCATCAGTGAGCTCGTAATAGCGTCATGTTCTGTAAATGATTGAAGATCACATCATGTCAAAAAATCAGCTAAAGTCTGCCACTTCGTACATTTAAAATAAATAGATAGTCTCACGACTTTTTTCCCTTCGAGGATTCACTTCTGCAGGCCTATTACCTAACTCTGTTTCATTTGGGTTTCAATCGGTTTCAATCAGAAATGCAGGCAATTTAATTGAAACCCATTGAAACCCAAATGAAACAGAGTTAGGTAATAGGCCTGCTGATCACTCAGAGCGTGGATCTTATCAGGATCACCTACTAGGGGATAGTCAGAGGTACGTCCAAACTAACGTTTGGCACATGCCCACGTTTTGCAAGTAGCTAGTATTCAATACGAGACCGGTTGCAAGCCCAACGCCGCTCAGCGGAATACTAGCCAGTGATACATAAATAAATAATTATATTACAGGACGTTAATTTTACACAGCGCCATTTAACCAGGAACTAAGCATAGCTTGTAATATGGGAACTAGATTACGGATAGAATAGGTACTTAAATACTTTTGTAAATACATACATACTATAAGATTATACATGCGTACATTTACAGTAGCTTATTGACTGCATTAACAGTGTGCAATTTTAATGTTGTAATTTACGCCTTACTTATTTTCGCCTAGACCGGAACACAACAATTCTAATTGTTGTGTTCCGGCATTTTTAGGTAAGATTGCCAGTTTCTCAGACTGTTGAGAGTACCGGATGAAGTATGCGCTTAAGAATTGATGCTATGGCGACAGAATTAGGTAAGATGATGGTAGCTAGCCAGGCGGACCTAAACAAAGTCCTACCACCAACAAAACCAAGCACAAAATTATACTTCACCTGAGGATTGAGCCCGGGACCTCTGGATCTGATAACGGTGGGCGGACCACTAGACCACAGAGGCTGTTAAGCTTCACGTCATGATCATAAATCGCACAGACCTACAGGAAAGAGCAATTTAAAATGTTTTAATCAAGTTCCATGCAATACTAGTATATAATACAATACTAGTACAGTATTGTATTGTATTATATCATCTAACCACAAGCAGAGGCAACCCGAGATGCTAACATTCCACATAGCGTGGCAAGATGATTGCCACAAATACGAAACAAAAAATAAACATAGCGAAATCATAATCTCTAGGTAACCTATGTAGCAAACCAACAATAGATAAATCTTGCCCACTACAACGACCACGATATATTTTATTGTCTACATAGCTAGACCAAAACAGGTTTTTAGGGCGTACTTGTTCTTTCGTATGTATTTTTCACAAAATGTATGCTTTGACCTTTAGCCTCTCTTGACTATAAAACATTATTAGAAGTACGTTAATTGTGTGGGGACCCCCCTATTTTTATATTTAAACATTTGTCAGGTAATCCGCCTATATAACAAATATTCTTTGAAAATGCGACCCAGCAAACTACCACGATTCAAAAGATTATTTCATAATTAATATTTATTTTATTAATTAATTTGAATGTAGGACAGTTATACAGACAGATAAATTAGACTTAGTGATAGGGCCCTATCGGCACCCTTTGGGTACGGAATTCTAAAAAAGTTATTTGGCATATCAGCCTCTTTTTTACAGTTTTTTTTTATTGTATTGTACGACGGGTTAGCACGTGGCCTTTATCTCACCTGATTACAAGTTGAGATAAGGCCGAAGGTGGAGGCGCACTTCACCCGGAATCCTCAACAAACTGAGGAACTGGCAACATGAATCCTCAACAAACTGAACTTCTAAATGCCAGAACACAACAATCTTTTGTGGGTTTTGGTGGTAGCTAGCCAGGCGGACTTAAACAAAATCCTACCACCAACCAAACCAAGCAAAATTTATTGTACTCCCCAATATATTGTATGTCTTGTATGGGGATCGAACACGGGACCTCTGGATCTGAAATCGGTGGGTTGAACCACTAGACCACAGAGGCGGTTTTTTAATGTTTCTTTTCTAATCTTGTCACGTTAAGATTTTAAGTACCACAGACATGCAAATGATGGTGAGGTCACACTCGCTAGGTAATGGAAAGTAACGGACCATTGAAAGCCACTTATGAAACTGATGCTTTGTCAACATAAGCTGGACTAGCCAGTCATAAAAATGCACTTCGACTTAGTTGCATAACTTAAGCTGAAGCCTAGAAATAGTGAACCAGTTGGTCATGTCAGTGACACAACAAAACTTGCGCTGTCGAGCAATGCCATGCCACTGCCACACGTGCGCATTAACTCATAAACCGGCCAAGTGCGGACACGCAAACCGAGGGTTCCGCTTCAAGACGACCCACATTTCAAGGCAAAAACGTATTTTGAGATATACAGACCGCTGACAAACAGATGGATAGACAGCGGAGACTTTTTTTTTTCCTTCATCTCACCTGATTTTCAAGTGATAAGGCCGATTTAAAAAGGCCGACTTAAACAAAATCCTACCATCAACCAAACCAAGCACAATATTGTCCACCCCGTGGGGATCGAGCCCGGGATCTGACACCGGTGGTGGTCGAACCAGTAGACCACAGAGGCGGCTAGGTAGTAGGATCCCGTTGGCACAGTTTGGGAACGGAACCCTAAAAAATACACTGCAACGTAGTTCAATCATGCCACGATATGCTTAGAGGTAGATACGAAGTGGAACTATCGACAATCAGAGGTTTCGATATGCATGGCAGCGCAGTTTACAGTTTGCTAAATCAATGTTTATTTTGTGTTGTTTTCAATATTTTACGATACAGTATAATAGTAAGATAGTTCGATGTAGTACTTTTTTTATTGTCGACAGGGAAGCGCTTGGTCGTCATTTCAGCAGGTTTCAACTACAAAATAAGTGTCTTTATCTATGGTGAGAATGCGTAGCCCGATGTTGCATCCATTTATAGCAGCTATGTAATTGAAGATTTTTTGATACTGACAAACTGATATTGTTATGATAAGGTTTAAGGCGCACTTAACCCGGAATCATCAACTAACTGAGAAACTGGTTATCTTTAAGTTTGTGTGATCTCGTCTGCCCCCTCAGCACGGGGCGGGGATAAAATTTTTGTCCTCTGTTTTTATCCACTATCGGGAGACTCTCAGAGGTGTCTATCTGTATTGAAAAATAAAGAGTGTGATCATTATTACCAATTAGATTACCAATTTTGTATTTTAACAGTTAAGTGTTACTGCAATCGGAAATACGATAAGCAAAGCATCAATTACAACCAATTACTTACGTAAAACATCAATTGAGTACAAATGGTTATTACCTACTTATTTCGAGGCATTCTTACCTACTAATGATCGGTTATCTACACACTAGAGCTATTTAAAAGAAATAACTGGCTATTTACGAACACAGAATAAAAGTGCCTACACTGCCAGTAAGTAACTTTGCTATAAATATAATTGCGCTGCGTGGTTGTTTATAAAGCTGTAGCGAATTATAGCTACGTTTTTGGAAGCCTTATGTTTGTAAGCTTCATCACAGTCATTAATAACTGGGACAATAACACGAACTGGAAAAAATACCCAATTATTATGAAAGCGGTATTGACGTAAATGTATATATGATGTTCTGGATAAATAAATCATTATGTTAATAATAATTATTAAACATAACGTAACATACATTTTGTTAAAAACTCTATCAAGTTTTTAACTATGGCTTGGATTTTACTTTCAAAATAGTGCAGTATAGATTAAAAAGGTATGTCCTTGTATGTTGTGTCCGTTGTATTTGTATGTGTATTTGTATAGTTGAGTTATCTTCTTCTATGGTATAGGTATTGCCGTGGCCGTAGTGGCTCAAGAATCGACCCCCAAACTCAGACCATGGTTGTCGTAAAATCCGAATCACCAGACGAGTGGCAGCAGCTTCCTTCTGATATTTTCACCCTTACTCCGATCACCAATCCGCCTGACAAGCGTGGTGATTATAGCAAAACCCTCTAGCTTTGGAAGATGCTCTGTACAGAGCAGTGGACATAAGGACTGTTGGTCTAAGGAGAATAATGGACTGTTGATGGGATGTGATGCATGGGTAAGATACCATTCAAAATTAATGTAAGAATTGTCAGGAAAGTCATTTTTATCACACGATATGATAAAGAGCTAAAAAAATTACAAAGACACTCATAAACATTTCATTTCAACGTATCTTTGTGTCAATTTGTTGGCAATCGTGATCGTGAGGCGGGACGGCATCGCTTATCGCTGAAGGTCATACAATGTAATGTATGACGAGACTAAAGGGCTGATAATCTCTGTAATTTATGCTTCGACGCGTACCATAAGTAGGACACGAGTTATAAAATTCAGAAGGATTGAAAACGAACACTATAGAAACGTTTTACTGTACACCAATAAAAATAAACAATTCAAATTACGAACAGTTAAAATACGTGTATATATATTGACGGCGTTATCGATAAGACCAGAAGAGTAGTCATGGATAGGGTCACTTGGATAGAAGGTAGTATATAAATACCTAATCGATATCAGAAAGATAAGGAAAACCTTGAAATCTTAGATTTATTAAAAACATTTTCGATCTATTTTGCATTGAGCAAAATAAAATTATATCATTTCAATATACAACTTTAGCACAGAACCGTAGAGCATTCACTCGATTTAATAATTAATAGGATGAATAACTAAATATTAAAATTCTAAAACCGAATGATTCTATAGCCAACTTGAAATTAATGAATTCATCAAGCATGTTAGCCAATCAGCGATCTCTATTCTCAACTCAACTCTTGACCTGAGCTACAGTGTAACAAGTTCAGTGCATCAAAGGCGCCAGATATTGATCTGACCGTGGTTTCGAATATTGTTTGGATGTATGTACGTACATGCGCTTTGCCACTCTGTTTGACATGCCTGCAGATATCTGATATTATTGTTATTTAAGTTATTCTGCTGATCCCAACTCGGCTACTTGCATCTATGATGTCTACGAAAGACGTATTTTACGTGATCACGCTTGACGTGCAGATTTATATTACAGTGTTTAACGTTGATGCTGCTGCCTTAGCTGGTGTACCTAATCTCCTAGAAAACATCGGGAGTTCTAGGGATCGTAAATGTATGTGTTTTATACTTTACCATTGCAATGTAACTTTAAGTAAATTATTGGCTAGCTGTCTTAATTTATGTTTTAATGATTTTTTTATACGAGCTGTTGCTTTTCCGATTTGAAATAAATAAAATTCATCGCCGGTGCTACGTATAATTCATTTTTCTATATCAATTATTTGATTGATATATTGCAAACAGATGCCATAGTAATCATTGAATAATCCATGTCATCGTTATTGCAACTATATTGTATTCAATATAAAGCACGTGCATTGTTTGTCAAGCTACTGTCAACGTTGCAATAGCGACCGCAGTTGCAACAGCTGAAATTGATCGGTATTGAATACAATTTGTTAAGCCACCTGATTAGGTTAGTGTAGACTTAGATATCCATAAATATTTTATCACTTGCAACTTGCAAAACATTTGAACGTAAAACCAATTAACTTAAGTATTGCTGCTTGCCACGTTACTAAAGGATTACTAATCTTTTGAAAATAATGCTATCTAGTCAACCATTGAAGAAAAATATTAAATTTATAAAAAACGTACATAGCAATTGCAATACTAGTAACTTAAAAAGCGTCCGCCATAATTACAAGGAACATTACAGTAATTTTCTTTACCACAGCCAGTTCTAAGGAATGAGTCATACGAAGCCAAATCTTAGCAAACCTGCATTACCTACTAGCTACTCGACACAGGAAATAACAGACAACTTGAATAACCGGACTTTTCACTGCCATTAATGCTAATCTCCAGTATAATACCTAAAGTGTCGCTCAGCTTTCCTTCCATTTCATTTGCTAAAAAGGAAGCTGTTAAAGCTTACAGCCTGCTGATCGATGAACCTAAGAAACCTTTTAGTGGTTTCCTGGTTCAATTACTCCACATTTACACTTCCTTGTTTGGAAAAAAGTAACAGGACGTTCGTTATTTAGTTGTGTTGTCTCGACAATAGTGCTACTTCTCGGACTTGATATCGGTTAAATTTATCGAAAGCTCTATATAAACCAGACTGATGTAGGTTGTAACAAAAAAGTTCAATCGATTTCTTGTTCCTGCGAACTATCTGGTAAGTCATTAAAGAACCTTAGAAAATGATCGAATCAAAACATTATAGGTATAAAAACGCCAATTGACTCCACGCCTGCGGCAAAAACATGTTAATCAGAATCGATATGAATCATCGAAATAAATTCGATGCCATCAACACAAACGCATTCCAGGCAAGAGCTGGCGATGGCGATCTCTGCAAATTGATACAACAGTCACTTGATAGGGAATCGCAGTGACCTGGCTTCATTTGCGGCTTATCCGGTGTACATTACCTACAGACAGGCACATCGCTACAAAACGACCATTTTGTTTCGCAAACCTTTGTTTGAACTTTAGCATTCGTCAGCTATCGTATTTTTCGTTGACTGTTTCTTGTGAACACTTAATGGTTATGTTTATCTGGAACTGCAGAATATTTACATGGATGCAATTTCCATTTTTGTGTGCGAAACAGCATTTTAAAGGGAGCATTGTGTTCAAAGACCTTATTTGGCCTGTAAAGCACAAGTAACAAACGCAAAAGCTTGTCCACTGTCTAGGGTATTTGTTACTCTCATCGTGGACCATATCCTTGGAAAACTTCAATATCTAGAGTATATTAATTAGAATCACTAGACTAGTCATCTTAGATTACGTAGAGTTTGTTAAATGCTTTGTTGTGTATTTCATTAGTAACAATGTCTGCAAGAAACCTAAAGGTTATTTTAGTATTCCCACAGGAAGTTATTTGGCGACACTACCTTTAAGCCCCGTTTCTAGTCCGTTGCCCCCCATAAAACTATTAAGAACATCGTCAAGGAAGCGGGAGCAGTTTAATAAATGCTAGTTATGCAGAAATTTTACTGGAACATTGCACTGCGCCGGATAATTAAGGGTCACCGACCTGGTGTGGCGCTAATGCTGAATTTCAAACCACATGGACTTCACAGATTCGAGCATAGGAACCTAGCTGTCCTAGTTCACTGGTAACTGGCTGGCACACGAATAAAACATATTTGTAACCTTTGTCAAGCGAGAACCACGTGTAATTCTAAACCACTGTGCACAAACACCAGTATCAACCTAATAATAAACGATTTCTGTAGGGAAGTATCCTAATACTTCCCTATAGAAATCGTTTATTATATCAATAAAACCAAAAAATATGTGTTAGCAGGTATCACATTTAGTACAGACTATAGTGTCATAAAAGCTAAATGGATCCCATATTTGGTAAAAGCTATTTAAACGTGCACACTTGTTCTAATCTGATAAGTTGTATTCTGAAATATATCATGTGCAGTCTCCACTTTATCTCCGGAGCCACATCTGTCTGACCTTCAGGATGGAACGATAAATCTTTGTTTCTCGTTCTGAGAGCGTAGGCTTATGAGTGGGTGTTTTTGTTCTAGTACTACACATAATACCTTCATAAATTTTAGCTACTGTAAACTGTCTAAATTCCGGCTACAATTGCGTTATTCTCAAATTTAAAGTCACATTTCACGTGGCTGGCTCCACATCTTTGAGCAATCTCGACAGCATACCTCCTGTCACATGGTAGGCGCATCGGCATTCAAGTGTCAGTCCAACTATTATCCAAAACGAGTCAGTCCTGGTACAGGCTTTTTGTTCCAAAACGTGAGACTTTACGGCGCGTCTTAACGAGCTCAAACCAGTTCCACATTTCCTCGAGTCATGCCCAAACTCATAAGTAAGTACCACACTAAAGTTTTCCCTATGAAAAACCAACAACCCGATAAAGATGATAACGGTCATCAAAACCTATCAAAAAAGTTGGCGCCTGCACGTTTTGATGAGTCTTCCTCTGTAAATCATCACAATTATCGACTTTCACTTGCCTGGGACTGCGACCGATACCATAGTAATTGGCTCCGGCCAAGAAACGGCAAGAGGCGAAATCATTCTCATTATAATACCATAAGTGGATTACGAGAAAAAATGAGTATCACGCGAGACTCCTTTCACCTTCTTGGAACGTGGCCGCTAATTACCGAGTTCATCGGTCTCGGTTACACTAAACCTACATAGATTCATTGAGACTATATCAGTTACAGGTTATAAATCAAACTTTAGATTTAAAATTGCATATTAATATATATGCAGTTAATGAATACAAATAGGTCTTACAATGACAATCTAAACTAAACATCATGTCTCAGCTTACACAACTTGAGCATGCTTATCAATAACAGAATGCGCTGAAGATTGATCTCTTCAGCAGGGTTGCGTCACTGGTGGTGTGACTCAACGCTTGTGCCCGACAATCTGGCCCACTCTTTTTATTTAAAAACCAGCTCGGCACTTTGAGCCGGAAGTATGCAGAAAAATCTTCATTAAAATCATCAGCTCTTTAATTAGCAGTTTAATTTACAGTATTCTCATGTGAAAGACAGATGACAGATGACAGATTAGAAATGTCAAAGACATTTTAAAATAATTGAAATTGCACATTCGATACTAAAACCAGCTTTTATAGTTTTGTTCTATGCTGATATATTTCTGAGTGGACAACTTAAAAAGTCATCCCAGTTAAACAGGTTAAAACGGAAATCTAGGTTCGTATTTAATGAATCACATCCGCGGCTGTGGCAACTGGCGAGAGGCATGCAGAATGTACCCTCGGCTTCAAGTAGCCTCATTAATCCAGTAAATGCCAGGCCAGATTTGCTGTAACCAGTTTTGCTCCAAGACTTTTAATATTTATTTGAGACACTTTCTTTATTGCATCCTCAAACAACTATCCAATATTTTAGCATCATCGTAAATGTGAAATAAATAACTTGCTTTGCAGAAGATCATCTCTGTACTTTCCATCCTTTGCTCCAAAATTGTGATTGTATTAGCATTGGGATCATCTTTTGAATTTACATGTCTTACGGATTTATATGCCAATTAATGCAAGTCCTAGGACCTTTATAAGTGGTTATAGTAAGTACTGGTTAACCTCGATTCTGTAAGGCGGCGAAACACGCAACGTTCTGAGGCTCGTAAGCTTCTGGGCGACCTTTTCTAGATCCACTAGACTTTATGCCGTGACTTAGGTCAATTAGTCCCAGGTGAGGCATTATCTCGATAGCATTATGCAGAAGCCTGATTTAGGAGTCGGGGGTTTGTTTACATTCCTTCTTTAGAAATCTAAAGTTAGATTGCATGTAGTGGCACATAATTAATTCGGTAGCTAATTTCAGTTTACCGATTCAAAATATAATAAAATCCAACTATGGGATCTCACCAGATGACCTATGTGATGATCCAATTTAATTTGAAAGTAATCAATCATTTTTCAATTCATTTTACGACGGGGAAGCGCCACCATCTCAAGGTGTTATGATAAGGCCGAAGGTGGAAGCGCACTTGATCCAGAATCCTCAACAGACTGAGGAACTGGCTAGCTTACCTCTAAATGCCGGAACATATTAATTAAATATATTAAGGTAAGATGATTGTAGTCCAGGTGGACTTAAACAAAGTCTACCACGAACCAAAAACATTTACTGTTACATTTCAAAATTTGTTTGCGTAATTACTTATAACATTTCATTACTATTTAGTTACTATATAGATATTGATTATATAAGTATAAGTATTTAGTTATCATATTTACTCATATTAAAATATTTATAATATGTATACACTCAATAATTTGTTTGCCTTTTAAGTTTCTCTCATAAGTATCTTAGTTAGCTTTGCTCTTTTTATACTAATTTTTCATACCTAGTCATAAAACCGAGGCACAAACTTTATGTTAATTTGTATTATGGCTTCCACAGTATATGCTCAGCCTAGTGTGTAGACCATAGGTAAAAAAGCTGTAATAATGTCCGTTTAATAAACCAGTTTTTACTTTTTTTATTTACTTTTGTGATTACCAACCTGCCTTCCGAGCAGGGTGATTATGTCACCCAGGTTTATTAGTTGAGAATGGTTTATGAGCTGTAGACATTCATAATAATAAATGGGCAGTTGAAAAGAAGATACCTGACATAATGTGTATTTGTAGGTTAACTTGAAGCATTGTGCTTATTCAAAGCAAATGGCACCACGATCTTTACAATATTAAAAGCAATTAAAATTTCTTCGCCTACACAAAACGCACACGCCAGCATTCAGTTGAGTCATCAAATCCAAGATCTCAATAACATTATTGTTCCAAGCTAGAAGCTAGCAACCTAGATTTAAATGACCTAGCGGTCTATCGTCGCTATTCACAGGTTATAATTTAGGTGCAGTTAAGTGTAGCGTTTTTGTGACGTCAATACAAAAAGCCCGGAAATCTTATCTAAAGTGTGTTTTATCGAATGATAGGGTGTATTCTATACACACTCCAGTGCCCGCAAAGTTCCGATAAGTATCGATTTTACGATTCGGGGTTATCAGTTATGGCAGGCTTTTGTTAATGTCTCTTACTATATGACTTTTATATCGCTTTTAAACAGTATTTTAAGTAGTAAGTAAAAACGAAATTATCATTAAGTACCTATGTAAAGCTCTCCCCTATCGCCTCTCTGGGTCATAAGAATTATTAAACGTTTTAGATGCGGTGGGTGTCTGACAATTCGATGGTATGTTTTATCAGACACGTGAAGTCAAGAGACAAAGTGTCAATTCTTCGAATATCCTTTATCAGAACTTCTTCGAACTCGGATATGTTTGCTAGCAATATTGACAATATATACATACTACATTAATAATTCAAACAATAAGTCGTACAGTTAAACTAACTATTTACAAAGGAAGCAGCCGGGTTACCTAAGGACCTACAAACGGTATATAGGTAACTCAACTATTCCAGACCAGTTCAAGGCGGAAGCGTGCGCAAAACACTGGCTGCATATCCACGATGAATAGCTAATTCCAGGCGTAAATAAGAATCAGCTCAATACTATACTACTAGGTATATATATATCTATTTGTATAATGCATCACTTGGAATATAGTTCAATATCTCACTGGTGGAGGTATGGCAACTACCAAAGAAACCCGTGACTACCTTGAAGTCTCGAAGAGATCAAACTCAAAGGAAAGTGATACATTGAAAGTCTAAAATGCCACGTCAACCATGTTACACTATGGCTCATTTATTTTTGTATAGAGATGACAGCTGTTAATCTTCAACAATAGGTGTTACAAAAACATCAGGCTAGTAAACTTTGCATATGAATAGGTAAGTAGGTAGAACCGCCGGAAGTTTGGCTTGTCGTTACAAAAATGCTTTTTGTGTAATGTAAAAATTTGGTCATTATGAGAAAATAGAGATAAGAATTTATCATCTTGCTGATTCGAATGACTTGTTTTTGTTATTAATTCAAAGGAGCTCGTCTGATTACGTGTTTCCTTGTAATTTATATGATTTCAATTTAAAAATAAATTATTTCATACTAGTTTATATATTAGTGTGTATTCCTTTTCGCGACTAAACGGTGATCGAATTATAACGAAATTTGGCATAAATATAATGTACTCTATAGGGAACAACATGGCTACGTTTAATTCGGATAGGTAACACGCGGGCAGCGCAGGCGAAGTCACGAGCAAAAGCTTCTTATACGTAGGTTACTACAGTATCATCATTATCTATATCATTATTATCTATATCACACATCATCTACCGTCCTTTGTTAACGTATTATCTGGTATACCTATCGAATATTTCTTGTTTCATTACACCATATAAGTAATAATAATATCCTTCTAGCCGATTTCGACTAACGGAGACCCCTTGGCCCTTGCTTAAGGAGCTTCAATGTTTAACCCGTATATGGCTTATGTAACCTATCTTCACACTGAATGTTTGGAAGCAATCAGCGCAAGTCAACGTTTCATTCACGTAATTGAAATGTATATGTTAAAGGCGGCTTATTCTTAAGTTTATCCCAATAATATATTATGTACGAGTATCTAACCCATTTATTCTTAGTAGGATGAAAAGACCTTTTTTCCTTGTTTATTATTATGTGCTATAAATAAGTATACACCTGTGTTTCTAATAGAAACTTCCTGTACATCGTGTACCTTACCTATTCTCGTACCGTCAGGTCGATGGACTATGAGCAGGTCCACTTGAACCCCATTTATTTTCAAGACAGTTCATCATTGATTGGCTGCAGATAGTACTTTCAATGGCGTGTTTGATTTACCGATGATTTAATTGATTTATTTCCGACATCAACTAAAGGTTTGGCTTTATCTTTTCTGATCTCGCGGTTTGTTTAACAACATTCATTATGAAACGTGCCATTTTTGTTAATTTATTTTTTACACCAATCCCACATTTACCACTGTTGCACATAATAAGGTGACGTTGAGGCTTCGGTTCAAGAATCGACCCCTCCTACACAGCCCTTTTTACACAGCAGTTTTTAGTCTTAAAAGCCGACTCAGGGATCTCACCAGAAGTTGACTTCTATAATCGTTCACTTTTAAACGAACACCAATCCACCTATCAAGAGTGGTGATTGCAGTAGTGGACATTAAATGCTGTTGAAGAAAAAGAAGAAGGAACATGTGCATTCTTAACTAAGATGTTATCGCTGGGTTTGTTAAAAAACAACATCCTCCAGCCTGCGTAATGGGGTCTTATGAATTATGCATTTACTGCATAGACGAATCATAATGAGGGACTATCTTAGTAAAATCGGAAATTCGTCCCTTTGAAATTGACATTATCTTAGTTCGATCAGATCGATCGCTGCCTTACGTCTTTCCAAAAAGAGAAAAACCATTTAGGGCAATCGAAAACTCGTCCTTGGTTCACGGTTGTCTCTTTGTGGATTCCATGGCGATAGCGAGGTTGCATTCCCGATGTGAGTGCTCGGCGTTGGGGACACACAATTCTGTAGGGCCTGCCCTGTACCTGTACCATTATCCCGCGCAACCGGCATAATGCCTGACAACACAATACGAGGCCTGTTTATTTGTTAACACTTTGAACATCCCTCACAAAAAACGGATGCACACGGCGGATACCGTTGAATGACCGGTACATAATTGCCTTCAAATTCCGAACGGATTAGGTATGTTTTAAATCCGGGACTTATTTGAAAAGTTACGTTATGATCGTAACATTATCATATTGGAATTCAAAATGTGGAACACGACGATAAATAAACACTTGGTGTGACTTTATCAGCTCAGATAAAGAGGTGGACCTCTCACTAACCTGAAGACTCGGCGCAGTCGCTCATGATCCAAGCTGCATTTTAACCTCAAAAAGCACCTTTGGCACGGTCACGACACGAAGGTCACGGTTATGTCGTGTTGCATAACACCAAGCTTTTGACACTAGAACAATACGATTTGGTTCTGTTGAATTGTTATCATAAACACACGAATGCACTGTTCGATGCACGTTTATTATTGAACAAACGACGCGAATTTAGATTCGGGGCTGCGTCCGATCGCATGTTTGATGTGGTTTTATTACGACGGAGGCACTGTATTTGTTGGTTTGTCTTTAGTTTTATTCAGTTTACGATAAAACATGTCAATACGGTACAGTGCACTCCGTGTGACGCGACTAATATGGCGGATGGGTTTGAACTAGCTAGCTTCGTACGCTTGCGCGCTGTGGTGCCTGCGCTCAGGTACAAAAACATTCCGATGGTGCCGCCATCTAACAAAAACATTATGAACTGCACCGTACTACCATATTAGGAAAAAACATTTGACCGCGCCGCTGCTGGGCTGAATGGATGGCAGCTTCATTATGAATGATAATGCTTACTCTGTAAAACGACAGATGGATTTAGTGGTTCCGTGGATCCTATGTTATAAAATAAATGGTCCACGAACTCTACCATTTTGAGGTAGGTAGGTACCTAATTAAACTTTGTAAGTTTTAGTTGTAACATTTTGTAGGTACGTATCCCACTTCTGAATAATTCTACTACACATTTTCTAGAAATTAAGTAGTTTAAAGTTGTAGTTGAAAGTTGAGTAAAATTAAAACCGTCTGTAAAATATTAAAAAGGCACATACACTTTAAATACCTAATAATAATAAAAAAAAACATTTATATTTATTCTTAATGGTAAACTAAGTGAAAAGTAATAAGTTAAGTAAAGTATCATATATAACTTGGGCTATAACTGTAGGTAGTGATACAGTTAACAGATGAAATTAATCTATATATATCACCTATATATAACGGTGATAAATTGGCCAAGAAGATGTCGAGTTATAATAAAAGGTTAATACACTACAACCTTAACATATTATCGAAACGCAGAAATATGCTAGACCTCTTATTTTTAAACAAACTTTTTAACGGCAAAATCGACTGCAACGAACTCATAAGTCTCATACCCATAAACGCTCCTTCAAGGCTTCCTAGAAAACAGGCTTTTAACCTTTTCACTACTCAACACAGCAGATCTAACCTAGGTAAGTACTCTACACTGCCAAGGCTCTTCAGAAACTATCATTCACTTTCAAAATCTGATGACATCGATATTACAGACTCATCGCCAAAATTCAAAGTACAACTTCAGAAATCACTTGGCATTCACAAATCAGGTGCACTTCCCTAGACCGATTCCGTTTTTACCGTCACCGGTAGGTATTATTTTTAATATTTTGCTCCATTTGTATTTTTTTTTTTTGTATTTTTATATATAATACATTATTATTTCTACTTGCCTCCATTTACCCTCTTAACTTAATTTAATGAATATCTACACTTATATTTAAATCCTAACAATAGTAGGTAGGTACCTAATTTAAGCACTCTGATCTCACAACTCTCACTCGTTGAAAGCATTAGTTTAATTAACCCTAGCATAGTATTGTTCCATATTTTAACATATTATCATAAAAAGTTTGAATACTTGTGTTACATTTGTCTTTTTGTTTTTGTGTATATACTTTTTTAGATTTAAAATTGTACCTAATTCTAGTTGAGTTGATATCTGTACACGCTGTGGCGTCCTGTAAATGGAAAAACAAACTGTTTTAAGACTTGTGTGCTACTTATCTTACCCTATGTTTGTATTTTGTTTTGTCTGTTGGACGTCCTATTTTAAATAAATAAATAAAGAGTATATTAGGTTGTTATTTGTGATCAGGTACCTTTTCCTAAGCCCGAGATACAGTCATTAGGTACATAACTCACTGCTCTATCTTAGAGCAGTGAGTTATGTACCTAATGTAACGTAACTGTAATGTAATGTAATGTAATGTAACCTAACAATAACTTGTAATATAGACGCGAGGGATCTCTGTGCAGACTATCACACTATGGGGTACCTATCTAGTAAGGCTTGATAACTAAACAATCACAATGTCTTTATCTAAGCACAGGTGTCGGTTAGTATGAGTACGTTAGTATTTTATTATCTGTGGTATGAGTTAATTGTAGAATATTATATGTAGGTATTTGCGTTCAATACCTGGAAGATATTAGATATAAAGAAAAGAAAAGTATTATTTTAAAGTAAGAATAAGGTAACTCACTGCAGCTTTTAAGGTGTAGTGGAATAGTTTGAATAATATAATATATAGAGTTGCTTTGTCAGTTTAGGTAATAGGTAGTAGAAGATTCTCAGTTAAAGTAAAATTTAAAGACTTCTTACGTAGACGTTTACTATGACCAATCGTAAAGGTATAAGCTACGTTTCTTACGCCTTTAAATTTTACTTTTACACTCACCATATGTTATGTTCTGGATCGGATCTTGTTTATTAATTTTGTTTCAAGGTGAGGTGCAAAGAATACAAAATGTTATTATGCAAATAACGTTTTACAAGCTAGGGGATCATTATATATTGTCTTTCCTTCTCTTATCAGCATTATTAAAAGTACCAATTTGCGAGCAGTGTTGCTTTAAGACTAAGTGTTGAATTAAAAGCTTCCTTACTGGTTAGGACCTAACTTTTCATACAGTCAACGTGTTGTATGAAAAGTTAGGTCTTCGGTTGTCGGATATAGATAAGCTCGCAAATGAGCTACTTAAAGTACCTACTCCTCTCTGAGCCTTTTCATGACGTACCATATTTTTTTATTACATACAAACCTCCCCAAGAGGTAATGCAGTAGGTATATCAAAAGAGTCTAACAAAGTGTATCATAAGATACTATCTTTAGTTTGGCTTACTGTCTACATTCTGATAGTTTTACATAACTTTAAGTCAGTACCTGTACCTACGCCTGTTTCCCAAAGGTGTAGAGACGGTCTACACTTCCAACAATTTTTTCTTACATTCACTTTCATTCGCTGTCATCATTTTTAAGTAATTAGGTAACCTATTAAATGCTATCTGAATGGTTTTACGAAATTACGGCCATTAAAAGTGTTATTGTTTATGTATACTTAGAATAAGCATGTGGTTACCATCCATTTTTTACTCAAATTAAACCATTATGAATTTTGAATTCTTAACTCAACTAAGAACTAGCCAGAAATAGTACAGTCATTGCATGACTCATCGCTCTGACTAAGTACTTATAACTTGTAGGTAAGTAAGACGCGAGGGATCTCTGCGCAGACTATCACACTATTAAGTAATACCTAGTAAGACTTTATAACTGAACAATAACAATATATTTATCTAAGCACACAAAACCTCCTTCTGAAGCAGTTTGATTAACATATGAAAACATTTCAAGAAAGTTTTAATACGGTAGAAAGTAGGAAGGGAATGAGCTTAGATGTTAAATCTTAGCTCATTTATAAGTAAAATAATAACTCAATAACAATGCGAGGAATATTTATTCATCACTTAAACAGGTACAATGCTTGATACTCGTACTAACAGCATATAGGTACCATCGGAAATCTTTAGGTACGTACCTAGCTTACAGAATAATTAAAAATAAATTGATCAAAAAGGTGACTTTTAATTCAATAGTCTGTATTGTTGAATCGGGAATATAGATAAAAACAGTTTTTTTTTATTTTGTTGCACACAAGAAGATAAAAACTAATCAAAAAACTTGCACCGAGTAATATTAACTACAGTTAACATAGCAAAACAACGATTTGCAAGATAACAATTGGAATCAAAACCTTTGAAACGAACCGGTAAACCTGATAAAAACAGAAATGTTATCAAAATATTCCCTTTCAAGGGAACTGACTATTTTCTCCTGGTCCTATACCTCAGCGCGATCAGTGCTAGGAGATGGAAGGCTACGTATAGAATGAGGAGGGCTATCACGTCGGTCCAGAGTCGACTGCTGGTGAAATCGTACTGGCCCAGGACTTCGTCTCCAGTGCTGAGGCAAGGCACGCTGGTGTTCTCAGTCGCACATGCTGGAAAATAAACAATACCTTGGTAAATATACTTTAACTTTATTTACAGTTCTTTTTTTTTATTGTGCGACGGGGAAGCGCTTGGCCTTCATCTCACCTGGTTACAAGTTGAGATAAGGCCGAAGGTGGAAGCGCACTTCACCCGGAATCCTTAACAAACTGAGGAACTGGCTATCTTGCCTCTAAATGCCGGAAGACAACATTTTTAGAATTGCTGTTTTGGCGACATAATTAGGTAAGACGGTGGTAGCTAGCCAGGCGGACTTAAACAAAGTCCTACAACCAACCAAACCAAGCATCATATATTGTACTCCCCATGGGGATCGAACCCGGGACCTCTGGATCAGAAATCGGTGGGTTGAACCACTAGACCATAGCGGTTAAAAAGTTAGTTCGTATAGATCTGGATCCATCAAGGGCAGCTTGTTTCGGCAAGGATGTCTACTATATGAACAAACTGACCCTAAGCATAGCTTAGTACTAATATGAAAACTAGATTACGGATAGAATACTTACATATATTTTTTTAATACATACCTACAAACCATACGGTTTTGTATTGTATGGCAGGTATGTATTTACAAAAAAAATGTCTGTCGGATATCCGTAATCTAGTTCCCATATTACAAGCTTAGCTTAGTTTGGGACTAGATGGTGCTGTGTGCAACTTCCTGTCATATGTTACCATATTTTTTTACCATAATTAATATGATATATCTCCCAAACACACAACAAACATTTATAATACAAATGTCTGGCCTGGGTTGGAATCGAATCCACAGTCTACTGCGCAGAAGGCAGAGCTACTACCAACTGAGCTATGAAGCTTTTAATAATAATAAGAATTTTAATAATAACAAATAAAGTTTGATAATTAAAAACCTTTATTTTTATGGTTGCCTTGCTGCAATGAATTATGGGAATCCTATTACGAAAAGTATTGAGATAAGTACACTATTATGCTTTCTCTTTAAACAAAATTGCATGTCTATTGCCATTTAAAGTATAATAGTCAATTGTACTGTTTTTTTGTAAATAAACAACACAGTATTTTCCTAGAATCCGACTACGTGCATCGCTTTCTTATTTGTGTACCTGTAGACTCTTTTTATGGGAATCCCCAAGCGCCACGGCGTTATACCTGACTTTTTCTGGGTGTCATAGAATTTTGGTTAGTGACAAGATCACATTTTAATGATCCAAAGGCGGATAAAATCTCTGATACATAATGTACATGAAATATTATATATTTATATATTTTATATAATAATATATATCTTATAGAATCTAAGGGATTTTTGCCGAAAGGTAAAATGAGTCTACTTTGACCACCATGCTGGCCTATATTTTTCTCAGCGGGTGAGTAATGCCTTCATAAATTGTAATTAATAAATTAAATATATAAAAAAATTCGAAATTGGTGTCCTGTTATATTTTAGTAACTATATTATTGGTTTGGTTGGCGGTAGGACTTTGTTTAAGTCCGCCTGGCTATCTACCACCATCTTACCTAATTCTGTCGCCATAATAATAATTCTAAAATTGTTGTAGATGTGTGAGATAGCCAGTTCCTCAGTTTGTTGAGGATTCCGGGTGAAGTGCGCCTCCAACTTCGGCCTTATCTCAACTTATATGTGTAGCCAGGTGAAATACGGTATATTTGCTTACCCGTCGTAAAAAAAAATCAAAAAATTTGGTTCTGTTTTGTCATCAGATTCTTTTAGAAACATTATTTTTTCTGTTATGTGGATTGAACTGAAACTTACTTATGTTGGCGACTCCATCCCACTGTACAATGCTCATGGCTTCGTTCGAATACATCAGCCACGACAGGTGGCGGATCCAGGATATATATTTTGGAATTGAACTGAAAAAAAAAACATACATGATGAACACACATATAAGTTATGATAATTGATGATATTAAATAGCTAATCGTTTGAAAAGCTTTATTTTAAACCTTAGTCTTTGGACTTGAAGACTCGAAAAAATACCGGTGCGGAACAACTGACGAGGGCAACGAGTCAATAACTAATCCTATATTATAGTAAATAATACAACACTAAATAACTAAATTTAAATATATTATATCGTGGTGCTGACGACTGACGTGTGTTTAACGCAATGGTCATAGAGACTTGAGGCTTTCAGGATAGCAAATAAGATAGTAAGGGTGTCATAAGCTAATAGGACTACTTTTTATAGTGCTTTATGATAATAGGATTTCGGGGTAGGATTTACTAGAACTACAGGTTAACGAGAACATAGGTACGTAATCAAGAGCGATCCTGCGACAACTTTGCTTGGAAATCAATGTTTGAAACATTAAAAAAGACGACTTTTGAAGACTTTTTAAAACTTATGAGATGATGTAAGGTATGTAAGGTAGTGGTCTACCCCGGGCAAAGGTATCGCTGGTTTTCGCTAGGTATCGCTGGCGAGCGCACTTTTGCCGAAGTCTGGCGCCAAGCAGTGTGCCGTTCCGTCAGTACACGGGAGTGCCAGTACCTGTAAAACCTTGCTCCATCATAGACCTCACCCTTGCTCTGGCCTAGAGCTAGACAATTCTGGAGGTTAAGGGTCAAACCCATCATTTATAAAAAATAAGTGAATTTAGTCAATTGAATACGTAACTGTTTTTTTTTAATTCTACGACGGGTTAGTATGTGCTTGGCCTTCATCTGACCTTATTTAAAGAATGATTTAGGGCTACACAGTATATATATATATATATATATACATAATTATATATATTCGGCCTTACACTATATATATAGTAAAAAGGCCGAAGGTGGAAGCGCACTTCACCCGGAACCCTCAAGACTGAGGAATTGGCTATCTTACCTCTAAATGTCGGAACACAACAATTTAAGAATTGTTATTATTATATCTGGTTTTAATGAACGCTAGTTGCAAAAATAGACGATAATTAACATTATATGATATGGATAGACGCTCCAGAAATGTGGTGCCGGAGGAGACTGCTTAGAGTGTCATGGACTGAGTTCCGTACCAATGTGTCGATACTCTAGGAACTGTCATCAAGCAGCGTTTATCTTCATTAGTACAGTCTCGCATTCTAAGATTTTTCGGATGTCTTAAGGCGAGATGTGGACTCTATTGAGCGCCTTGTTGTCCAGGGACGAGTTGAAGGAACTAGACCATGAGGAAGGTCACCTGCATGAATGTGGCAGACTATCCACTAACAGGGAAAAATGGCGAGATATCGTGAGGCGAGCCACATTGGGCCGAAATAGCACCTAATCACGACCACTGTCTAACGACCAGGAACAGAAGTTGGACAAAAATCTAAACAAATCTACAAACCTTAATTTAATAAAGAGTCCAGAAGTGACCATCAGCGCGTAGTCAAATGGCACGAGGTAGGCGATCGCTACAGGCATAGATCCAAACGCGCACGAGAAAAACGATCCTGAAAACAAAGCTCCTGTTTAGATTTGTTAATTATAAAGCTTTTGCAACAATAATTGCTAACTCTGCCTTCTGAGCTGTAGGTTGTGGGTTCGATTGCCATTCAGGACAAACATTTGTGTGACGATATGTTTGTACTGTGTTTGGGTGTTGTACTATATAGTACGTATATATTTACGAAAAAAAGAGTATATAAATATTCTATTCGTAATCTAGTTTCCATATTACAAGCTATGCTTAGTTTGGGGCTAGATGACGCAGTGTGAAATTAACGTCCTGTATTTATTTATTTATTTTAATTATTTATATATCTATAAGTAAATTATAGTGTCTGTGTCGTAGATGTATCTTGTAGCTAATAATAGCTAAGTAGCTTGACCTATAGGTACATAATATACACTGTATTTTGTACGTATAGGTAAAGCTACTACGCTATGATATATATACTTATATACGGTCTCATTTATTTTACAGTTATAAACAATGAGGTGTGAGGAAATTACAACTAAACCAAATGTTCAGCGCCTTGTTTTTGTTGATAAATTATTTATGAAGTATTTAATAAGTATTTAAATAGCTATTCAGCGTGGCAATGCAGCTAGTGTCTTGGGCACGCTTCCGTCCGGTACTGGTCTGGAACAGTTGAGTTACCTATAGGCCGTTTGTAACGGTCCTTAGGTAATCTGACTGATTCCTTTGTACATAGTTAGTTTAGTTGTACTTATTATTGAATAAATATTAGGTACCTAATAGTTTAAATATTATTTAAGTATTCAAAATTCCTATTAAAATAATGACAGCCGGCTATGCGCTTAAATTCTCATAACCGTGTCGTATCCATACGTTAGAATTTAAAAATAATATGTACAATTAAACTATGTATTAAGAAAGCAGTCGGATTACCTAAGGATCGTTACAAACGCCACGCTGATAGCTATGCTGATTCACTGGCCTAAATAAGAGCCAGCCCTTTGGCCACGTGTCGCTTCAATCAAAAACCCTAAAGTCAAAGTCAAAGTCAAATATATTTATCCAGTAAGATTTTAGGATCACTTTGAAACGTCAAATCTACCGCCTGTTCGGAATCGCGAACAGCACACAAGAAGAAACGCAAGAATCTCGGGCTAGTTTTTTGTTTTTGGTGTCTATATCTGCAGCACTTCCCCACAATATTATGCCATATGACATAATACTATGAAAGTAACTGAAGTAAACTAGTCTTGCTGTAGCAACGTCTGTAAGAAGACGTATCTTCTCTACAGCATATGCTGCAGAAATAATTCTCTTCGCCAGTTAATCTATGTAAGAAATAGTTAAATTGATAGAGTTATACAGGTTGTACTTTAACTTACCACAAGCTATTGCAACATTGAGCACCAGTATAGCGATGAAGACAGTAAACCCGAACGCGTAGATGGTGTTCCTCAGACCTGCGATCCAGTACACCACGAGCGTGAACAGCGCTGGCTCGATCAGCAGCCCTGGGAACTGGGGACAGTGCGATTTACAACATAGGATCACTAAAGATCACTAAGAAAGCTGTTCTTGTAAATCTTGTAATTCTTTATACTATCAGCAAACATTTGAGAGAGAGAGAGGTGATACCCTGAAAAGGGAAAAGTGTACCTACTTGAATTCAAATAAAATGTTAATAGACAAATTAAATATACATACATATATCAAAAGTATACCTACACATATATGTTTAATATCTACTCAATATATAAATATAAGGCATAATTATGATATATAAATACAATGCTTTCTACATATTTATATATATAAAATATATTTTTACATATTTTATTAATATTCGTCAACTTAGCAACTTAGAATATTTTCCTGGAGATGCCTCGAGTAGAGGCAAAACACGTGACAATTTGAATGTATGGATTTGTTATCATTTGTCTTCAGGTTGACATTGAAATGGACTTTCCAAAGTAACGCCTGATACAAAAAACTAACAGGGTATGTTTTCTCACAATAAAAAATCTTAATAAGAAACCCACACAGTGACCTTTTATATAATAACCCACCCAAGGAATATCGTTGGGGCTGTTATCCACCTCTGTTACTTGAATTAATTTAATCTTATCATTTATATTATATTATATCCATATATTTATATTCTTATTTACTTATTTTAATGATGTACCCGCAGTAGGTACCTATTTTACAAAAGGAGCTTCTCCGTTCCGTTGTGGGTAATTTGAAATAAATAAATAAATTGACGATATTGAACAAAAATCAAATCAAAACAAAATCTTAGTAGATTCCTAGTTACAGCTATTATTTTACTACTTGATAATTATTATTTTTAAACGAATTCAAAAAAAGGAGGAGGTTCTCAATTAGGTTGTATGTTTTAATTTTGTTAACAAAAATGGTATTAATCGCATATTTCGTCTATATTATTTTACCAATACTTGATTACTACAGACAGACATAATGTGTACGCTTACCAACGCCAGCATCCTAGCGGTGTAGTAAATCGGAGTGGAGTACAACCCCGCTTTCAGCTCTCGATGGAAGAGCGGAAACTCCTCAGGGAACATATGGAGTACCGAATACATCGGAGTGAATGTGTTCTCCGCGATGATGATGAAGAGCGCCCCCTGCACGTCTTGGATGCCGGCCTGCGTGAGGCGAGCGGTGCCGAGGAAGCAGACACCAGCTGTTAAAGCTATGGCCTGGAATACAACGCAACACACCAATGTTCAAAGTCAAAGTCAAAGTCAAATATTTTTATTCATTAAGATTTTTAGGATCATTTTGAAACGTCAAATCTACCGCCTGTTCGGAATCGCGACCAGCACACAAGGAGAAAGGCAAGAACCTCGGGCTGATTAATTTTTTGATGATCCATTTAACATTTAGGTACAGTGTTTATAATAATTTAATAACATTACAAGTGTTACCTACATCATAAAACTAAAAACTTAATATTATCTTAAAACATTGATTACTACATAACTATCTAATGGGCAGTTTCTTGACATTGAGAAATCACCATTTAACTGTCAACTGGTATAGCAACATCGGGCCACGCGTTCTTATCGTCGATATATTCACTTATTTTGTAGTAGGCTCTTTTAATTAAATTATTCTTTATATACAATTTGAATTTACGAGCTGAGAGTTTGGTGGCGCTTTGAGGAAGCTTATTATAGAATCGTACACAGTTTCCTAAGAATGAATTATTTACTTTTCCTAAGCGATACCTAGGTATGTCAAGTTACCAACAACGAATGCTAAATTAATGCTAAATTAACCGCCTCTGTGGTCTAGTGGTTCAAGCCACCGATTTCAGATCCAGAGGTCCCGGGTTCGATCCCCATGGGGAGTAAAATATATTGTGCTTGGTTTGGTTGGTGGTAGGACTTTGTTGAAGTCCGCCTGGCTAGCTACCACCATCTTACCTAATTCTGTCGCCATAATAACAGTTCTAAAATTGTTGTGTTCCGGCATTCAGAGGTAAGATAGCCAGTTTCTCAGTCAGGGTGAAGTACGCCTCCTCCTTCGGCCTTATCTCAACTTGTTACCAGGTGAGATGAAGGCCAAGTGCTTACTTACCCTTGTAGGTATTTGTGTGAACGTGGTAGCAACCTTGTTCAAAGAAATGTTGATTAATACAAACGAATAAAAGCTAGGTCAAAGATGTTCGTTAAGACTAAGCTCACCAGCTTCTGCAGGATGCGTATGAACTGGACCCTCGGATCTCGGACTATTATCAGCATATACCGGTACACAAGCCACATGATCTTTATCAGGAATGAAGGAGATCTGAATCGATCTGGTGCTGCTTTTCGTGATTCCTGAAAGCAATATTTCAATATTTCAAGAAAATACTTCACATCTGTTTATTTATAAAGATCCACCGAAGATACCTCTTACTCTCTCTTTCACAGTAAATCATCTCCTCTCCACTCTCCGTGAAAGGCTTTACGGGAAAAATACTACAATCTAACTTGTTCATTTCGTCAAACTGCATTGCATTTAAGTGGAAAACTAATATTTACGCCTTGAAACGAATATCGTAGCGCATAAACAAGGCCATAGTCATAGATGTAGTGGATGCGACCTGCACTAAAATGTCTTGGTGGCAATTTGCTAGGGCCCTTATCAGGCTGGCTTATCTGTCATAATATCCTATATTGTATGAATTAATGAGTTTATCTCTCACCTCCTCTGCATTTTCCATTATGTGATATTCCAAATGTATTTCCATATCAAGCTCCTTAGCCACGTCGCTGACAGCGAACCGATCGCAAACGCTCTTAATGGCCTGTCGAGAGGCGGCTTCCGATCCAGGAGTTAGGGCCAGCACTTTAATGAAGTAATCCGTTGGGTTGTACATTATAGGGCACTGGTAGCCGAGACTGGTGACAGAAAAACGAGAAATTGGGTGGGGCCTTCTATGTATAAAATAACATAATACGAACTCTGAAAAACGTTTGCATCAAACGTAACAAGTGGGTACCAGCTCCTATAGTTTTCTGTTAATAATATCACCATCTAACTGTGACAATCGATTTAGGGGAGAGCTCTACATTGAAGACTGTCAGATTCGTAACGGTCGATAGATTTGACCCGTATCTTGTAGATAATCCATTGTGTTGAAGACATATATCCGCCTCTACATTCAATTATTAGTGCTGGTAAGGCATGGAACTTTTTCTGACATGAAAACCGAAGAGGGCAACTTGGAGTCTAAAATTAATAGGGTCGGACTTAAATAAAATCCTACCACCAACCAAACCAAGCACTATTGATCCCTGGGAATCGAACCCGGGACCTCGGAATCTGTAATCGGTGGGTTGAACCACTAGACCACAGAGGCGGTTAGATTACCCGTCGTTGCATAATAAAACCGACCAAGTCAAACCAAATTTGAAGGCAAAAAGTATAATTTCTTGTATAATTTCAACTGTCTACATATGTAGACGGTTTATAACAAGTCTACATAGCTCAGTTGGTAGTAACTCTGACTTCTGCGCTGTAGACTGTGGGTTCGATTCCCATCCAGGACAAACATTTGTGTGATGAATTATAGATGTTTGTTCTGTGTTTGGGTGTTGCATCATATAGTACGTATGTATTCACAAACAAATAAAAAAAAATATGTATTTCAGTATTCTATCCGTAATCAAGTTCCCATATAACAAGCTATGTTTAGTTTGGGGCTATATGGCGCTGTGTGAAATGAATGTCCTGTTATATTTATTTATTTATTATTATTATATCATACAGCCCGTTGACAGACATACGGACAGCAAAGGCTTGGGTCCTAATATAATCTGTTTGTTAGTTTAGGTAGAAATTTATGGGTAAGAGACATAATTCATTACCAGTCAATATCATCTTCATAAAATGTACTCGGAATACATTATTGAATACACAATGGATAGCCAAGATAATCCTGGAGTTCAGGATGTTCTATTAGGGTCACAGACTAGTAAAGATCATTTAATGATGAGACTCGATTGTATTGGCTTGCACTCAGATAATTACGCATTCATCCTAGACTGACTAAATTGGCTGAGAATCTACATAGAAGACATAACTGTTACTGAAACATTCACAGGCTCTTCATCAAATGATCGATTTACGACACTAACTTGGTAATCGGCTACTTCTGACCGATCTTAGTGTTAAATACTTTTATTTTTCTAGGCTCGGCTGCATTTTTTACAACGAATTTTATGTAAACTTTCATTATTGAACTTTGTGCTTATCACAGTAGTTTACTATATGTGATGTAGACAGATTACTTTACTGACTAATCTGCAAAATTTAGTACCTATTCTAAACGCAAGAAGCTCTGTATAAGTTTTCATACATTTTCTCTACTGTCCTCGATATGCGACTGTAGTTGACCTGTGATCGTAGCCTGTGGTACCATAAATTTCATCATCATTTCACCATCGACATACAATTCAGGGGTACGCTGCAAACGTGATATATTCAGCTCCTTTTTAGAGCGGTAGCTGCGTCTGACCAAGTCCTGTATTTTTTTTATGACTTACCTTTCGAAAAAACTTAAAGCCACCTGCAAGTTGCCAGCAAAAGCGACCCTTCCTTCCGCCAGCAACACCAGCCTGTCAAAATGTGCCATCAGCTCAGACGAGGGCTGGTGGATGGTGCATATCACCGTCTTGCCTTGCGCCGCACTGGCTCGGAGTAACGTTACCAATTTCTGAGCTGATGACGAGTCAAGCCCGGTGGTCGGCTCGTCACAAAAGAGAAGACTTGGGTCTGTCAGAAGCTGAAAATGGTTGACATCTTACATGACATCTAAAATAGTCTATATATTTATTTCTATTAGGGCAATAAAACAGGCAATTGTCATTTGTCAAGCCCGGTGGTCGGCTTGTCACAAAAGAGAAGACTTGGGTCTGTCTGAAGCTGAACATGGTTGACATCTACATGGAAACATAGAAACATAATAAAAAAGCATATGGGTATTTATATAATTCATATATTTTGCCATTTTCATTCTCCAACATTTCCAAAGTATTAGAGGGCATAAAAAATGCAAAAATCTGAAAATCAGCGCTATTCTGCTCGGGGCAGCTAAGCTGAAGCTGGACCCATTTGACTTACTTAGCACAGAGCATTTCCAGTAAATGTTATATTTGAACATATATTTTTGTAAACTACTTGTGATAGTGTTTATGTCCTACCCGAATGTAATGCGTTATATACATAATATATATATACATAGGTTGGTAGACAGTTGTATTGTTGTTTGTCAAATAAATGCATTTATTTATATTAAAATCGTAGGTTGTAAGATATTCTGCCTGCATTGAAAATACTAGGTGGGTGGGTATCTCATCTTCAATAAGGACATTTATTCAATAAAAAGTACAATTAAACTAACTATGTACAAAGGAATAAGTCAGATTACCTAAGGACCGTTACAAACGGCCTATAGGTAACTCAACTGTTCCAGACCAGTACCAGACGGAAGCGTGCCCAAGACACTGGCTGCATTATCTTCAATTAATACAACTCAATCAATAATTACAAAAAAGAGGCTCACTTAGGAGACGATTTTGGCAGTGTGACTGATTAAACTTTAGCATTTCAAAGTGAAAATATTGACCATTCGACCTCCAAACAATTCACCATTCTAGGCATTTAAAAAAAATGAATTTATTTCTTTACAAGTAAAATGAAGACAAATATTCACGCTCGCCTTTAAGAGGCCTATATTGTAATTTTCTGGAGAAACAGAAGTAGGTAACGTTTTTTCTTCTTAGTTTGGCATGATGAAAGTGGTACTACCAGCATGACCTACGAATTGCACTTACTTCTGTCGCAAACGCCAGCCTCTTTCGCTCGCCCCCAGAAAGAGTTTTCATTCCGTCGAGCCCCCCTATCCTTGTAAACCGGGATTCATATAGAGCCAGCTGTCTGAGTAGCTGATTCACTTTCCTCTTTCTTGCTAAAGCGGACGTGCGGCTGTCCATGCGAAGTCGAGCCTAGTCATAAACAAAACAAAGAAAAATATTGTATGAATTGGGAACATCCTTTTTGAGGATTTTAGATTTTAGGTTTCTTTTTGTACATTTCAAAACGTACCATTTGAGATAGGTATATCGATTAACAACATTTATACATTGCGTTTTTTTTAATTTATTTTCGGAAGGGATCGAACCCGGGACCTCTGGATCTAATATTGTGGACGAATCACTAGACCATAGAGGCGGTTAATTGTGATGTACACAATGCTTATATTTTAATCATTAAATTTATAATAATGATTCACAAATGTTATAATGATACATAAATTCAAACTACGCAACGGGACTTTGTTAATATTTGTGTCATTATAACATTCGTAAATGTTTTTACCAACTACAATCACTTGAAATACAAAAATATTATGTCATTGATTTTATTTCGCTTAGGCAAAGTTAATCATTAATGCTTAGGAAACTGTGTTCGATTCTAGAATAAGCTTCCTCAAAGCGCCGCCATACTTTCTATTCGTAAATTCAAAATATATCTACACGAAGAGTTGCCTAAAAATATAATAAAAATACGGTAGACTTGACGATTCAAAATGATAAAGCTAACTGCATTTTTTATTATAAAATCATAAATATGATTTTATAATAGAATATAGATATGATTTAGATTTTTGACTTCCCTGTGTTTTTTGTCATTAGCATAATTTTTTGATTAACATAAACATGTCGCCGTGTCACATGTATTAATTTGGCACGGTTTTAAATTTTAAATTCATAACATTTTGAATTTTGGCTGTATATTTTAAAGGTGAACACAGGCGCGGACATAGGAGCATACACGTGCGTTGTGTTGTAAGATACGCTGTTATTATCTGACTGCCTCAGAAGTAGGGTTATGTATTTCGAGAGCATACATACATGCTCTACAAACGTATGGGATTTCTAACTTCCACTCTGCAGCCAACGGCCTAGTGACATTTTGCTTGTAATATGTCATTTGATTTTTCTGAATTGTGGGAGTGACATAGGCTAAATTATTTTTATATGGAGGGTGTGAATCAAAAGTTAGAGGGGTCAACACAAAAATGATTAAATTCCATCAATATGGGTATCAAATTAAATATGCCAATTCTAAACATATATATTCAACCACTTTTATGCTACCAAATAGTCATAAATTATGTTTAAAGTATGTCACTCGTACCTTGAATCTATTGTTAAAATTATCGTTTCTGTGAGCTGGTGATGTCTATAATATTGAGCACCTGTTTTCATAGAAATGTAAAGTCATGCTGAAAATTTTACCACACAAAGTATTTTATAGCATATAATCACAATTATAATTATGTTTATTTATTTAAATTTTAAGCAAGATGAAATATTAAAACTCGCTATACCTCAATACAATATTTTGCAGTCGGGTATTAGTTTTTTCAACATTCAACTTTTTGTTCCTATTAGAACCCCTACTTCACTGAAAACACATCCAAATAGCATCGGTTTTTTTAAATAAAAACGCAGCGCACATCGCAACGTTTGTGCGGCATGACTCATAGACAACTTTGAAAATCAAAAAATATTTTTAGTTTATTTGCATTCTGTTTTTTACGACTGATAATACAACACTAATACTTTATAGTAGCCTATCAATAAAAAATATTCAGGCTCTAATAGGTCAATAATATTACGTTAGATTAGATAAAAATCTGATAATATAACCATATAATCTCCATAACCGGAAAACAACTTATATTTGTAAAATATTATTTTGAAAATGCAACCATCACCTTCATCAGTACTAGCCTGCAATTATCCACTGTTGAGCAAAGCTATAAAAAAGTTGAAAAATACTTTCTTCATCGAGCGTTATAACGAGAATTCACTAAGAGACAAGTGAAGATGTGATCTAGAATTGAGCACGGTTGACTAGTAAGAACCTACTCATTCACATAAGGATTGTACATAATACTCTGAAAAAACAGCACCCAACAAATTCAACAAATCAACAAACAAATCAGTACTAAAAATAAACTTACAAACTAACTAGCATCATGCGATATCTGTAGGTATCCAAATAAAACATCAACATTATCCGAACCATAGTAACCGTCGTATTTTTGGTGGTACCGCCCAATTGATGGCAATCATTCAATCAAAACCTTGGTCTGATTTAACTTCTTGGTGATATGGACAGTTGAATAGGTAACAACACCAACGAGAGACCTCAAGATATTTGAGGTCCACTCGTTGGTGTTGCGACACACATCGAAACCATAACGCACAGTGATATAAACCATATTTCCAGTTTATTACTGGATACATTTGATACACTGGAAAATTGTATCGTACCTATGCACTGCTATTTCATTATGCTCGTCTTTCGTCTGAACAAAATCTTTAAGCCTATTGAAGCATATTGCTGCTTATGTATAGTCGCCTTCACTAACATGTATACCTACACTTCATAATTTATAAAATGATTTTGTTGTCACATCTGGTAGATAAGTAATTTGGTATTTAAGTATGATATATCTATCACGCTTGAATACAAAAGTAATGACAATGAGTTTTCCATACGTTAAATACATTATAGTGCACGAAAACATCGAAAACTATTTATAAGATGACGGTTCTGTTACACAACTGTATATTAATCTTAATCTTTCATGCTTACCATTATCGTGAGATGTTCGATCACGGTGAGGTTCTCAACGAACAAGTCATCTTGATGCATGTATCCACTCTCCAGGTTCATAAAATCACCTACTGGTCTTCCATTCATTGCTATATCTCCATCGACCACTGTTCCAACTGTTGGTACAAAATATATACAAGATTTAACTATACGACTGAATTTGCACACCAGTATTTTAAATGCAAAAGTATATAATCGTATTACCGTCGCAGCATTTAGAGGTAAGATAGCCGGTTTTCCTCAGTTAGTTGAGGATTAGGGGTGAAGTGCGCTTCCACCTTCGGCCTATTATAACTTGAAAATCAGGTGAGATGAAGAGAAGAACCTGCCCGTTGTACAATAAAAAAAAACATGTTACACTCCGGTTTCCGCTTTATTCCGTTGCTGGTAACCTACCTAATCCCGAATATAATTGCAAAAACAAATATTTAAAAATGGCGGGAATCAGTTTTTTTTTTCTCTACTTCTTTTTCAAAATTGTACCTTTTTGGTGATATCATAATGTTTGTAAAACACCAAAATACCACACGTAACACCAAAGAGATTTGAAATCGTTCTAATTCATTTTATTTTTAGGACAGAATTATCATTAAAATACGTGAGCACATAAAATATAATTAATGGAACGCTTAAAATTAGTATCGATACTAATTTTGGGACAAAGAGACAGGGTGACATATGACATAATAAGTTTTACGTTTTTTGCCAACAGGCTACTGAACCCTAAAATGTGCATAAGTAAATAAATTGCATTGAGAATATTCATTAAAAAACATAAATCATTTCAACATAAAAAAACAATCAAATCTTGTTTTACTAGGAAGCTAATTCAATATGCTAAAAGTTAGCCTGCCTGTTTTTTTTTTTGCGATGTTTGATCATTAAAAATGAAATTATGTATATGAAGGTGAACTCGTAAAGTTATATTTTTTGTAAATAATTACTACGATAGGAATATATTATTGAATAAGGTATATGAGGTACAATTAAGTAAATACAATATTTATAACTAATAGGTGTGTTCGTGAAATAGAAACCATACGCACCGCCTGGCATTGCCGTTAGTCAAATCATTCACTTACAACAAAATATCGAAAGTAACTAAGAGTAGTAGAGTCCCTTGTGATTAAGAGTAGTGAAAGGACTCGTCCGGAGAAGTACTACCACCATACCTATTTCAGCCGCCAAGCAGCATTGCTGTGTTGTGGTTTGAAGGGTATGGTCGTCGGTGAAATTACGGGCACGCGAGGCTTAACACCTTTATGCCTCAAGTTGACGGGCACAATGCAATGCCGTGTAGGCTTTCTTGTAGGCAAAAGTGGACTTAACATCAGGTAGGCTACTTGCTTGTTCCGTCTCTTAGTTATATAAAAAATAAAACTTTGTTCGATACATTTTCACGACTAAACGGCTAAACGAAACGTTGAAATTGTCATGAATATAGCGTATGCCATGGAGATTATCCGGGTAAACCTCCATTTTATCCGGGAAGGACCACGCAGGCGAAAAATAGCTGGATATAATTACCTGGACTTCTGTTTGCGAGCGCCAACATTAAAGTAGTTTTACCAGCCCCACTGCAATCAAACAAAATCAATGCCTCAATCATCTAAATATTGAAATCGTCTTGTAACTGACAAACGATCGATGAACGTACACCCAATTACAAGTCCTAGAAACTTATATAGTGGTGCACTTAGAAAGGATTTTGTGAAACTCCTAAGGGTTAACGGAAACGATGTCCCGAGCGTTAGAAACTTACATAGTGGTGCACTTAGAAAGGATTTTGTGAAACTCCTAAGGGTTAACGGAAACGATGTCCCGAGCGTTGGAAACTTACATAGTGGTGCACTTAGAAAGGATTTTGTGAAACTCCTAAGGGTTAACGGAAACGATGTCCCGAGCGTTGGAAACTTACATAGTGGTGCACTTAGAAAGGATTTTGTGAAACTCCTAAGGGTTAACGGAAACGATGTCCCGAGCGTTGGAAACTTACATAGTGGTGCACTTAGAAAGGATTTTGTGAAACTCCTAAGGGTTAACGGAAACGATGTCCCGAGCGTTAGAAACTTACACAGTGGTGCACTTAGAAAGGATTTTGTGAAACTCCTGAGGGTTAACGGAAACGATTTCAATTCCCGAGCGTTTCAATTGACTTGATATTTTACATGCAGATTTGCGGTACTTTTTAATTATGCCTACTTAACTTATATTTGTAATAATGTTAATTGTTATTAGAAACACAAGGATAACTTCGATGAAAACTAAAGCCAGTTCAAGTATTAATTATTTTTTACCTACACCGTTTTCTTATTACATGAACTTTACTGTATTATTGGAATAGCGAGCTCCCTCTATATGTATGTGTGTATGTATGCATAAAATGCTGTTAATGTGTTATTTTTTTATTTATTAAATCAATGTTATAGACTCACGACTTCTTCCCCTTCGAGGATTAAGCTAGCTAGGGAGTTTTCAGAGGCACGTGCGAACTTACGTCCAACACATATCCACGGAGCAAGAGTTAGTATTAAATACGTGATAGGTTTGAAAGCCTATCTCTGCTTAGCAGAATACTAGCAGTGACACATGCCGGATTTTTGTAAGAACATGCCGGTTTTCTCTCGATGTGATCTTCAACGTCAGTTCATGATCATCTGTGTGATGAATATAGATGTTTGTTCTGTGTTTGGGTGTTGTATTGTATGATAAGTATGTATTTACAAAAAACAGTATTTAAGTATTCTATCCGTAATCTCGTTCCCATATTACAAGCTATGCTTAGTTTGGGACTAGACAGCGCTGTGTGAAATTAATGCCCTGTAATATTTATATTTATTTATTTATGTGCGTGTGTCAAATGCGCACATAAACTTCCAAAAATCGAAAATCCATTGGTGCACGACTGGATTTTAAATGTTGAACCCTCCGTCCGGTTCAGAAGCCTGTAACCACTTAGCCACACAGCTCTTTATTTACTACCAATTCATTATTTCTGTTGTGATACTCAGGTTGTCTGGAAGAGATTACTCTCTAGCAAAAACACCACCTATTATACCTATTGTTAGCTTTAAGATTATTTTTCAAATGTAAGATTGATAACAAGCCTCATAGCTCAGTTGATTGTAACTCTGCCTTCTGCGCTGTAGGTTGTGGGTTCGATTCCAACCGAGGATAAACATTTGTGTGATGAATTTATGTTTGTTTTGTATTTGAGTGTTATATGTATAGGACGTATGTATTTATATATAAGTATTTTATTTTTGAATCTATTTAATTTATTATAAATTTAATTTAATTAATTTATGATTAAGGTAGAAGTTTTAACCGCCTCTGTGATCTATTGGTTCAACCCACCGATTTCAGATACCGGGTTCGATCCCCAGGGGGAGAAATATCGTGCTAGGTTTGGTTGATGGAAGGATTTTATTTAAGCCCGCCTGGCTAGCTACCACCATCTTACCTAATTCTGTCGCCATAATAACAATTTGTGAATTTGTGACACCTTCGGCCTTATCTCGACTTCCCCGTCGTACAATATAAAAAAGGCGAATTGATTTCTTCGGCACAATCTTGGAACATCCTCAACATACCAAGGTACGGGTTGTAGCATGCCGTCGTCTGTAAATTCGGTGGTGGAAAGTGGCTCGATAATTCAAAGATAGATAAAAATGATATTGAACATTGAAACTTTTCTCCTTCGATCGATAAACCCGTTGTAAATAGAAAGCTTAGTAACTCTATCCCTCGTTAACACGTTATTATCCGCGCCATATCGTTTGTACTACTGTTTACCGAATGTAATAAGATAATGCGGAGTGCTTAGATTTCTCTCAATGTGTCAATCACATTTATAATACAAAGCGTTATTTTAATACATATCTAGCTACGAGTATTTAACGGTCAGTTGAATATAATATATTTGAAAATATTAAATTCTATACCCGACTATAGAAGGCTGTTTTTAAAAGGTAATTAGGCATGTCATGTAAATAAATCTCCATTTCTTTATGACGCTCGTTAGCCAAAATGGCTTGATGGATTTTGAAATGTGAGGTGTTTATGAGTCTGTCTGGATTGCGAAAGTGACAAGGCTACATAATTTCAGAAAGTTGCGAATAAAAAATGAAAAGGGCGTGAGGAAAAAAATCCTACAACAGTGTATCAATTGAAAGGTCATGCCGATTCTAAATACATCATTTTCTTAAGCTTAAAATCAAGTTTAAAATCTGCAGCCGGATTTTAGTTTTTTTTTTACTTTCAACATTTCTAAAAGAAAACAACATACGGTTTCATTAGAAACTCTTACACCGATTACACCTGGGGGTTGGGCAGCAGCTCTCTTTACCTATCCTCCTGCCAAGCGTAGTGGTAAATCCCCCGTTACACTCTTTAGGACGCTTTGGCGTTTATTCTTAACTATTCCTAGAGTTTTTGTAATGATGATGGTGATGATTTGTAATACTCGTATTTATGATGTAAATAATATATAGAAACTTACCTTGGACCCATCAATGCAATGAGCGTCCCGGGTTTCGCAATGCCGTTTACTGCAAACAACAAAGAACATAATTAACCAACCAAATGTCGAAAAATATAACTAAACCAAAACTAACATTTTGTGAGACTCAATACTGTACGTAGTGCAATGAAACGTTATACCTATAAAATGTACTTAATTAACCGACTTCAAAAGGTCTTTTTATGTTTTCGATTACTCGAAGTAGCCTGGATCGATTTGGAAAATATTTTTTTTGCTCGAAAGGGAAGATGGGAAGGGTATTCTTCACACCACCCTTTACCCTTCCCATCGTCATCAGGTCAGGATCTCATGATGGGATCCTGGAGAAATCGAGGGAACTCTTCAAATATAATAGGCATACTAGGTGTATTACCTTAAAATTAAGAAAAAAAGAACCCCTTAAACGATTACGCGTCTGTTTGTGTGTCCATCTATCTGTCATCAAAATTATTGGAAAAAATACGTCATTCAGGTAAACGAAATTATATCATAGTCGGTTTTCTTTTTAGTTTTTAAAGCGTAATTATTTATTTTATCAATTATACCTGCTAGCAACTCTTTGTTATAGTGGTAGGGCGTGTGAAACTCGATTGGAAGTCCTGGGTTCAAATCTCAGGAGGTTAGGACATCGCAGGCTTGAACAACCATAATTTCGTACTTTGGAGGGCACGTTAAGCCTTGGGGCCAGGTACTTCATATAGTAGTGGCTGACAAAGAGCCTCATCTGATGCATATAGCGGCTGCTCGTAAAGTCAGTGCTATTATACATGCCTATACGAAGAAGAAAAAATACAACGAGTGAGCGAAGCGAACGAGATCACAGATTCATGTTTGGAAATCCGGCAATGTATGTATGTATGTATGTGGCAATGTTTGTCACGGCATAACTGTCGAACGGTTTATCCGATTTTGATTAAATAGATATAAAAATGTAAATAGATAACGTTAATAGAATTTGATTGTCACGGGGGATTTTTGACATGTGGCGTAGTTTTTGAGATAATGGGGTGGAAAGAAAAAACAATTTTTCGCTCATATCTGATATCTGAGAAAAGTGTTAAGTGTAAGAAGAAGATTTTTGGCTTTTGGGGTATCATTTGAAAGAATACCGGCTGCATATTCAAAAAATATATGTTTAAATGTTTACTAGAGGTAGTTTTGGTAACACAGGGGCGCGTTAAGAGAGTATAACGCATTGTATGTCTTGTAGGATAGACAGTTAAAGGGGGTTGTCTTCACAACGAAATTTTATTTCATTTTCTGAAACCACCCCTGTAATAAGGGTTGAAAAAGGGGTAAATAGCGTACTAAACGGGGGTTTGAATTGCCGATTTCAAAATTAGTTTATTTGGTAGTTTTTTTATTTTATTTGGGGGTGGTTTATAAGATGGAGGAGTAAAGGATGATCATCAGGTATGAGAGAGAGTTTTCGGAATCGCATTATAACTGGTCTATTTATTTTTTGTTATTCACTCAATAGGGTTGCCAAACCAAGGGTGTCGATAAAATCAAAGAATTGACTTTGGGATGCTAAGGGTTTGACTGCGCATGACCCACATCAACAGTACATTATTGTCCAACACAAAGTGGAAAGAACTTCCTCCAAAACTCTAAGGTATTCAGCTTGGCAGACAGATTGGTGCTGACAGTTATAGTTTTGTTTACACAATGAAAAAGCTGCTTCCTTTTTGGTGAAGCCCCTTGGTTGACTTTAGGTACATTTTAAAACTACGACTTCTAAGGCAACGGCTTTAAGAGCACTTTTTAAAAAGTCATCAATCTTTTCATGTTAATAAGGTTTGAATTATTCACTTAGGTATTGTACTCTGCCCACCCACTATGACCTACGGTGTCGGTGCTTCGAATAGTGCTTCTGGCTTGCTTAGAATAAGAGTTAAAAAAAGGGAGAGCCTCGAACACAGAGATGAATAAAGAGAGATTGAGAAAATGAGTGATTGAGATGATAAGTGATTGAGATTGAGAAAGAGAGAGTTAAGTGAGGTAAGTAAGGTGTACTGACTGAACACTTTGATCGTTTGTTAATAACGTTATTTTTGAGAAAAGAACGTTATTATGAGAAATCCGTAGTTAAATCATACAAACCAGACACCACGAGATCTCAGTTCGGGGCGAACTAACAGTTAGATGTTTATCTAACCTTTAAAACACTATCAGACTCGTTTCTAGCACATATTTCATTCTAGTTATGCAACTTTATGACATAGAACTTAATCTTTGAAAGTGGTCTTACCTGCGGTATCTACCCACCTCATTAAAAAACGTAGATAACATAATGAATACACGTTTGATCTCGATTTTTATGACGTCAAATCGACTGCATATCTGTCTAGTTCATAGTGAGTACAATAATGCATCCTTTTTTCATAATCTGTGAAAGTAGTCTTACCTGCGGTATCTACCCACCTCATTAAAGTAGATGACGTCATGAATACACGTTTGATTTCGATTCAAATGACGTCAAATCAACTGCATGCTTTACAAGTTGTTCATAATTTGTACAATAATGCCTGTATTAAGTGATCTTACTTGCGGTGTCTACCCACCTCATCAAAGTAAATGACGTCATGAATACACGTTTGATTTAGATTTAAATGACGTCAAACCAACTGCGTGCTTGACAAGTTGTTCATAATTTGAAAATAATGCCTCCTTTAAGTGATTTCCTCATTAGAAATAAATGTCGTCATGAATACACGCTTTATTTCAATTTAAATGACGTCATATCGACCGATGTTTTACTAGTTGTTCATAATTTGTACTAAGTATAATGTCTCCTTCAATTGGTCTTACCTGCGGTATCTACCCACCTCATTAAAAGTAGATAACGTCATGAATACACGTTTGATTTAGATTCGAATGACGTCTAATCGTCTACATTTTGACTGGTTGTTCATGATTTGTACAATAATGCCTCCTATGTGCGTTTTGTAAGCACATATATATTTAGTTTGTATGCTGCGAAGTTATTTTCTAAGAATATACACAGCTATTTTTACAGAAAAATTACTAATAATCCTTTCGTTATACTCGTAATTTATGAAATATGAAGTATAAATTAATGCAGACACAATGTGTTCAATGTAACTAATGATTTACAAGGGAAGCAGTCGGCAGTTGCGATGTGGCCACTATTGCCCTAGAACCCCTAGACTCGCGTTGGGTCTACCTCGGGCAGAACTATCCTAAGGAAAACTTAGAAGAGCGAAAAAAGTGGGAGAGATTTTCTCGAAATTCCATTGCATGGTACTTTGTACCTTTTTGTTATCATTTGAGTTACTTGATCCCAAGCCACTGGCTGCATTGCCAAGATGAATAGCAGTGTACGAATTCGCTGACCTAAATAATAATTATTCATGTAATGCTTGGTTGAAATACCTGACCTTATAATACAGTCACTGTAGTAGAAATTAAGAAAGTTGTTGTAAGACGATAGCATTGAATCAGATTCAAATTTACAACAAAAATATGACGTTCTACATGCATGGCTAAAATATCGAATGTAATATCGAAACTACGGTTAAAATAATCTTAAATATCCTTAGAAAACGTTGATCACTAGTGATAACTATATTCAAGTTAACATTATTTTACATTTACAAATGTTATAAAGGCACACAAATACACCCACAATTTTTGTGACCTGGTTTTTTTATTCTGACCAAGTTCAAAAACTTGTTATACAAAATAATGTTACATAATGATTATTTATCGAGATAACTATCGTCAATTATTGAATGCGATAGGTGCAGATGCTCGAATCATGATGCAATACCATATTCAAGTTGATGTGTACCTATACCTAATGAAAATTAATTACCTAATTATACCTAGATTTATTTGGCTAAAGTTCATGAACTTCGTAATATGTACCTACTTCGAACTTCTATTGACAGAGAATGAGACCTATACCTACTATTGTGACAGATAGGAGGCACACTGTTCTGAGTCTTTTTGTACATTATTAGCGTTCCTATACTGGTCCCGGATAATGCTTCATAAAGTAACAAGTCATTACAAGCTGCTTGTGAAAGTCGTACGAAACTTACGTATAAGTAGTAAGAAATAAGTGTGAAATAGGTACCCACCATTAACCTATTCTAAGGCATACAAAAAATAACAAACTGTGTAGCACACCGTTATGAGGATACACCCGCCTTCCAATCCGGAGCTTGTCGGTTCAAATCCTATCAGCGCCTAGTGAACATTTTGTATTTTTTCCGGTTATTTTTTATATACAACTTGAAGACGGAACAAGCAAACAGCCCACCTGATGTTAAGTGCATCTCTTGCCTATAACAAAGCGTTCACAAACTGGAACACAGCAATGCTGCTTGGCGGCCGAAATAGGTATGGTGGTAGTACTTGCCCGGACGAGCGCTATCAATTTAAAGTTAGCAATGACTGACTTAGACTTATAAGAAAACGCGGCATTGAATGCATTACTTGCAAACCGTAGACATGCCAAACGTATGTTTAGAAATGCCCTGACTACCCCCTAGTAGGTGAAAAGCTCTGAGTAGTGATCACAGGCGAAACGGTGGAGTAAAACTTGAAAGTTCACAATGATTAATAATAATTGACCGCGCGATCGCGATGCGCGAGCTAAAGGCCTCCATTTCAGATTCGACAAAAATACTTTTGTATGTCCGGATGTCCCGGTTGTTCTCCTCTAGGTACAGGTCGCATTTCTCAGCCGATTTTCGTGAAATTTTGTTAGCAGGTTCCACAAGTATATATTTTTTTTGTCGATTCAGTTTTTGGAAATTTTGCATAATGGCGGAGTTATGGGGGGGTTGACACATAAAAGACATCATATTTCAGCCATTTTCAAAAATGTTAAATAATATCCTTATACTTTTTTGTTACCCTTATTAAGATGCAACTTTTCATCTAAAAAACTTTAAGGGGTCGGGGGTGCAAAGGGGTGAAAAATTAGTAATGAAAAAAAAAAATGGAAATTTTCTGTGTGACATCAAATTACAAGGGAATTTCATTCGCTTTCGGAAAATAACTATGATTTTTGGTTTTGATTTTGAGGTGACCCATATTCCATTTATTATTTACTAGCTGACTGTAATCTATAATAATACGGGTATATCCATACTACTATATACTATACCAATCCACACTAACAGCCTATGAAACTCACAAATAATGTGTGTGGCTTTCTATTGGTAAAAGAGTTATCAAAATCGGTTCAGTAGATCCAGAGATTACCCCCTAAAACCACACAAACGAATACCCGTCTTTATAATATAAGTATAGATATAAGTAGTTCCACAATTTTTTTTACACTTTTGGTTACATTATTGGAATTATAGTAAGGATCCCTAATTTTTTTGGCGCTCGCCCCACATTAACGAATGTCTGCTTTTTCGTCTTATTAAAATATGTATATATGTTAACTAGCTTTTACTCGCGACTTCGTCCGCGTATTGGTTTTTTGAAATAGGTGCAAGAATAAAATATATACATATATATAAATATAAGATAATACAGAATAATGACAGAAAGGCGATAGCGCCAATATAAGAAACTCAGCTTTATGTTTTACGGTGAACATTTATTCAGTTTTATGCTATGCAAAGACTAACTCGCGAGGTCTACAGCTCACAGAGCCACAGTGAATAACGTATGCCTATGCTCAACAGTGGATGTTTGTGGGCTTAAATAACAATTATACATACCATTGTTGACGAGCCTCTTCATCTTTCCGCCTTTTTGCATGATGTGAACGCTGACATCCCTCCAAACAAGGGTGCATGGTCGCGGGGAGTGCGTTGACCCCAGGATATCTTCCACCTCAGGGAATAAGGGATCATACTTTGATTCTGAGCTCTTCGCTGGCTTTGTTGATATGAGGTGATCTGGTGTAAGCTCCTGAAAAAAAAAATTATGATAAACCGCGAAACCATTAAAGCCCTCCTCCGAAGAAACTGTATCGAAAAATGTACAAGTAAGGCAAGGTATAATAAAACAAAATAATTAAATGTTAGCTAGTAATCAAAATAAAAATAAACTCTTAACATGTGGAAATGTGTAAAATGTTGAGAATTTAGTGTGGAGTATGTATTTATGTGTAAGTGGAAAGTGTGCTGTAGTGGAGAGTTGATTATGTTCGTATTCGTGAACTAGCTTTCACACAATATAATGTTGTATACAAGCCTTTTGAACTAAAATCATATGTTGGGAGTAACAACAACATCATACAACCATGATGTTGTAGTTGCTTTAATAATAAATAAATAAGCCGTCTTTGTCTTGGCATAAATTACAAATTGATGAGAGATGACTCCCTCACTCAGGATAACTCCCCTCACTACTTTGTTACGTTAAGGACAAAGCATGCCCGTGACGTAATACAGTGCTAATATCCCCTCGGCTAGTAATTGAATATTATTTTCCATTTCCACAAACAAAAATTGTAACGGTTGATCATATAATTTGACTTGCTTTTTTAAGTACGTACAGAATTTATCAAAACATTAAAATAATTACAGGTTTAAATCATTGGCATGTAAGAAAGCACTAAACTTCTTAATTCTTTACTAAATATGACCTATATTATTCTACCATAGGGTATATGTAACTATATGAATGTTTTGATACATTAAACAATTACTAAATACTGCTATTTTGCAAAACAGCATTTAAAATCAAGTTGAACAACTAAATGCACACGATTTTAAAGGCAGCTATCATACAAATAATAATAAAAAATAGCGGATCACGAAAGCACACACAAAAGTAAGATTGTTTTTATTACGAAACTTACTATCTCTAACGATGACAGATCCATGCGATTAGTTTTGAGCCCACTTTTTATCCCTTTGCCACTTATAGATTTTTTGCTCATTGTAAACCAATTATTATAGTTATCTTGGATATTCAGTAATGTGTGGTAATACTCGAGATTTCATTTTACACTATGTTACCGTGTTGAATACCGCGCAGCCGGCCGCGTGTTTACAGACCGAACTTAACTATGATAGGAGTGTCAACTCCTCTATTGGTTAGAGCAGTGCAGATAGTCTGCACAAACCGAGACGCTATATAAAATAATCAAGCCCATTTGTATCGTAGAGAAACCAGTTAGTTGTTCAAGAAGGGCAGGTAAGGCGGTTCATCACGTTTTGGAGGTTTTACACACAGCTATTGCAACGGGGTATTTGGTTCGTTTGAATATACAGTAGGAAGTGAACAATTATAATGGTCTCGATAACTCAGTAATGCTTCGAATTTGAGCTTTGAAAATATTATATGCTGACCCCGCGCAGTTATACTGTGCAAATATTTTTTATAAATGGGAAAATCATTGAATGTGGAGATTATAGAGCGACGCTACAAAGCCTATGGGTTATGAACATGTAAAGCCCAGACGCCACCCCCACTCAAGAATGTAAAATGATGTTGCAAATGCAATATTATACTTTAATATAGTAACTTATCACATACCTTACTCACATTACATTAACACTCGCTCGTACCTACATGTCCTCTATGTAAAAATAGCTGGAGCCCAGAATCACCACATCTGTCATGGCATGCAAAGGTACCGGAAGTAGCTGTTACCCATATCCTGGTATACCCTAAGTCGCCTCTTACAACGTCCACGGCAAGACCGTATTCATTTACGGGGTATCTATCCGATTACCTTACATTAATACAAAGATCACTGATCCGCTTTTGCCAAGCATGATAATCATCGTAAATTCTGTATCAATTCTTTGGTGGATTGGAAGTCATAACCTGCCCCCTCAGCACGGTGCGGGGATAAAATTTTTGTCCTCTGTTTTTATCCACTATCGGGAGACAAAATGCTCTCAGAGGTGGATAAAAACGGATTACAAAAATTTTATCCCCTCCCCGTGCTGAGGGGGCTGCAGTGGACGTTTATTGTGAACATTAAGACTATGATGATATTTTTTAATTCAAGATATATTTTAAATGGAATTTCCGATTTGAATAATTCAAAAAGTAGTCTACAGTTACTAAAACAGCCTTGAATACGAAGTGATTTATTTGACTCGGGGTTCTACCGACGTTTCTATATACTTTTTAAACATATAAAAGTAGTGTCATAGTGTTAAAGACTTTTTTAAGGATTGGTTTATTTACAAGTTTTTAAAGCGTTGATTGTCATCCACACAAATTAAACATTTGTTCAACGTATATGTTCACCGTATATTATTTATATACGGCGTTCTGCGCTGCAGGTTGTGGGTTCGGTCCCCGCTTTGGACAAACATTTGTGTGGAAAACATAAACCTTTGTTCTGTGTTTGGGTATCTGTAAAATAAATGCCAAGAAATGTATGAGTATTCTATTCGTCAGATAGTTCCATAAGTACACGCTATACGTGGTTTGAGGCTTGAAGGCAACGTTTGAAACTGACTTAGAAAATTTATTTACAAATTTATTTTATTTCAGATGTTTGATAAAAGACGTTATAAAATGGAGAATGGACTTAAATTTGGTTATTCGATTAAAATAACGATAAACTATAGTAATATTGTTCAAATCTTGCTCCTATCTGTCCTATTTAGATTTCAAGTTTCAACATAAAATGTTATTAATGCAAATAATGTTGACTCGACTTGATGAACTTTGAAGATTTTAGTATCACACCGTAATGATATCCACTCCAGTATAAACAGCTAATAATATTGAGTCAATGTGTTCGAATGCAAGCTTTTATATAAAAAACAAGAATGAATTAGAAAGAAGAAAACATGATTGACCTTCTTGTTTTCATTCTTCTTCCGCACTAACTGTGAATGGAAAACTCTATTGAGTTCTGTTTAACCGCGTCTGTGGTCTAGTGTCCAAGGTAGCCCATGGGTGTCAAAACCAGAAGTCCCAACGATCCCCAGGGAAGTACAATATTGTGTTTGGTAGTAGGACTTTGTTTAAGTACGCGTGGCTAGCTACCACCACCTCTGAGTCTGTCGCCATAACAACAATTCTAAATTGTTGTGTTCCGGCATTTAGAGGTAAGATCGCCAGTTCCTCAGACTGTTGAGGACTCTGGCTCCGGAAGTGCGTTTCCACCTCTGGCCATGTCATAACTTGAAACCAGGTAAGATATAGGCCAAGCGCTTCCCCGTCGTAAATAAAAAACATGTTTATATTTCTCCTTCAAAGGTTTTCTGAAGAGCTCATGAGAGTTCAATAGCCTTTATCGTGTTTTAGTTTTTTTTTAATTTGTGTTGTATTATAATCAATTCTTAACTATACAAAAAAACAGTCTTGATATTTTCAAGGGCAGGCATAGGTAATGTTCAAAGTTAAACTGATATTTGTTATTTTATGATAAGTTATACGAAAAAGTAAGACTAAGACTTCGCAATTATAAACCATATAGCTACCTAATTTACAGAGGCCATTGAACTTTTCAGTGCAGCTTAGGTGCGAAGTATGTAGCGCGGGGTGATAATCTCATATTGACCTCAAACGGAAGCAGCCCAATTCGGGATCTATGTGGGTTCAGACAGGAACGAATTAAGGTGCTACTGTCGGGCCATTCAGCAATTCAATAGTTCAAAAGTACTCGTATCTATAAGTAGTTCTACACTTGAGTAGGCTTTATTAGAGAAATTATTTAACTAATCAGAATCAGAATTAATTTATTTACACAAAAGAAAAGCATAAGCTATCAATACAAATAAAATGCTACTGAAAAAATGCCAAAGAAATACAAATAAAATAGTGACATACGTTGGTGACAGAATTAATAGAATTTTGTACTCGTCATACGTTTAAATTTTAAATATGCAATCATAATTGTTAATTAGATTATCTATGTGGATATTTTAAGGTTGATTTAAATGTCTGTCTGTTGTTCTTGTGTTCGAGAATGTGCTGAGCGAGTAACGTATGTCATTACATCAATTACCTGTGTTTATTTTCAGTAGTTATCAAAGAAAAATATCTACTTTAGAAGACATTTAAAGACATATTGTCCATTTATGGCCATAAGCTATATGAGTATATAGCTCATGGCCATAAATTTTAATTATCGATGGGATATACGAGCTCTTTATCTCCAGGCTCTAACCGCCTCTATGGTCTAGTGATTCAACCCATCAATTTCAAATCCAGAGGTCCCGGGTTCGATCCCCATCGGGAGTACAATATATTGTGCTTAGTTTGGTTGGTGGTAGGACTTTATTTAAGGCCGCCTGGCTAGCTACCACCATCTTACCTAATTATGTCACCATAAAAACGATTAAAAAAAAAATGTATTTCGGCATTTAGAGGTAAGATAGTTTCTCAGTTTGTTGAGCATTCCGGGTGAAATGCACTTCCACCTTCGGCCTTATCTCAACTTGTATCCAGGTGAGATGACGGCCAGGTCGCACAATAAAAAAAAAAGGCTAGCAAGAATGAGATCTACATCGGAGCGAGCCTTCTCAGAAAATGCCGTTTTTAAGACTCAAACTCACTAAAATAAATATTACTAGACATTACTCACAACGCTATCTAACCCCAAACTAAGCAAACTTTTTCTATACGACATGGCGAAGAAACAAACAAGCAGCCTTCCTGATGTTCAGTAGAACTCTTGCCTATTGCAAAGCTTTACTGTGCAAGTCATATCCACAAAGAAAATTACCTACGCTGCACTGCATTGCGCCCGTAAACTTGAGGCATAAAGTAGTGCCCGTTTGCCCGTACTGTTGAAACATAGCATTGCTTGGCGGCTGATGTATGTATCGTGGTAGTACTTCCGCGGAAGAACCCTTTCACAAGGAACTCTACTACTCATATTGTGATATGGGAACTAGATTACGGAGAATCTGAATTCTTTAATACAACATACTTTTTATGTAAAAACACCCTGAAACATTGCTATGTGCACCCAAACAAAGATCAAACATCTGTATTCTTCTTACAAATGTCTGTTCCTGGTGGGAATCGAACCTACGACCTGTAGCCCAGAAGGCTGAATCAGGCGCATCGCTAAAGGGCGAAAATCAACTTCTTCCCCTCCATAGCCGCACTCAAAACTAAAGAGGCATGAAGACTTTGAATGCAATGAGCCCTATCTTGAATAGAAGGTCGTGTCTCAGTGGCAAAACAAAGCTAGAAAGCAAAAGTACAGGGGCGTACCTTAGTACGCCCCTGTATAACTTATGCATGCCCAGTATGGTGCAGTACATGCCCTACTAACATAAACAGTTTACAAGTTGTCCAAAACAAAGCGTTAAAATACGCATTTAATACTCCTTTCCGAACAAACCTCCAAATATAACACACTAATATTAAGTTCCCCACGGTCTATGAGTTTATCTACAAAGCTATTTACCTACCTATTGTCTATTCTTTACAAATTTTTAATTTTTAATTTTTATACATTATGTTTGCTATTATGCCCTATTTCTAACCTAGGTATGTCAATAAATGCAAAGCTTATCTAAAGATTGCATAGTTTCGAGGAAATTTACCTCATAATTAAATTTAAATTATATTTCTAAGTTTAGCTTTAAGTATTATATAAGTTTTATAAAAGCGAAACAGCTTTATAAACGTGTTATTCCCTTTTGATTGTTACGTTCTAGGATTTAATTTTACACTGGATCTGTATCATATACTGTTCGTGTCAAATAAAGAACTTTTGAAATTAAATTGAAGAAGGTTGAACCAACTGAGCTGTGAGGTCGATTGAAACTACGACGATTTAAAAACAAGCAAAAATGTGTTTTAGGATGAGAGCACGTTTGGCTAGAAATAAATATTAAAGGACAATAATATATAAATTTCAACATTTATTTCACACAACGACATCTAGCCCCAAACTAAGCATAGCTTAGTTATAATATGGGAACTAGATTACGGATAGAATACCTTTTTATACTTCCTTTTTTGATAAATACATACTTATCATACAATACAACACCCAAACACAGAACAAACATTTATATTCATAACACAAATGTTTGTCCTGGGTGAGAAACGAACCCACAACCTACAGCACCTACAGCGCCTCATAGCATAGTTACCAACTGAGCTGTGAGGCTTGTTAATAACCACATTCTTCAATAGAGGGTTGCCCACTTGAAGGTCCTTACTACGGCCCTGAACAGGGTAACCCAAAAAGATAGGCGTGGGCTGTGGTATGTTGGTGGTGGATGGAAAACGATGTGACAGCTACGTTGTGAGGCTTCGGTTTTCATGTAATGAATATGAGACATCTGATACGGCACCGCAGACGGGTCAGCGAGCAATGGATCGCGGGCAAATATAGGGCTGCCACGAAATTTGCAACATTCCTAATGGGAAGCACTAATATATCTGATAGAACTTCGTTTCAGACTGCTTTTGAGTTTCAACCAATATTAGTTTATTCAGTGCGTAAGCTAATATTTTGTTTTGCACGTAGACCGTCTACGAACTGGCGTAGCGGGTCTACGAAAAAAACAATTTAGTCTGTAATAACCACTTTGTTATTGCGTAAGGGCACGACAGAAAAAAAAATATAAGTACATTTTTGGATTTCGTTCGCTTTCATTAATCAAACTCGTGAAAGGCACCTGGATTAAACGCAGCTATTGTCTCTGCTCTTTGACTTGCCGACTAAGTAAAAATCGTGTTTTATCTTAAAGCTATTTTTCTGGCAGAGACTTACCTACATGGTGATGAGTTTGTGACGTATAGAATACAAGCTAGATACTTGTAAACCGTGGGCATGTGTCGTAACCTCTAGTAAGTGATCCTCATGAAACCCACGCTCTTAGTAGTGATCAGAAGTATATTCTTGATGAGGAAAAGTCGTGAGTCTAACTTTTTTACTTACCCATTAGGTACTCTGAAAAAAATATGTGGTACAGTCAAGTGACAACCCTAGAAAATACGACTAAGCTTCCGCAAAATATTATAGTATAGAGCATACGCAAAATAACCATTGTCTCTTTTCTAATACGTACGAGAGACGAGGTTGGAAGATATATCTCACTCGATTAGCCGAATGTGATCGCTAGAAAATGCCAATAGCAAAATTAAATAGCAATATACATAATTACCTTTGTTTAAAATACCATTTGTAATAGCAGGTACCTACTCTTACATTAGTACTTACGTAAGTTTTTGTTTCGAAAGAAAGTTTCTTTCTCTCACTCTTTTTCTTAGTATTTTATGTTTCGTTTACTTTTGGGTTGATGCTTGTAATACTTACTCAAAACCCTCTAGTTGCTGACATCAAAGTCAAGCAAAGGAGGTCCCATTTAAAAAACTTTTTACAGAATTCCTATCTTATCTAAATTTCTTATCACGGACATGCTTAACGTACGAAACACGTTTTAGCCTCAATTATTTTTTGGTACAGATGTAGCCACATGGATGGAAAAAACAAAGACACGCCATAAATGTGTAGGTTTTCGACTAGACCAGTTGAGGTATAAATGTCCATATTAGATGTACCTACTCTCAATATATTCTTGTTATTTGGAATGACCTCGTCTTAATTTCATGCACGATATGTGCATCAAAGAAATCCAGCAGCATTTTTAGATTATAATTATATGAAACCAACTATTTGGAAGATAGATCTAGATGTGAATAATGAGTACTTGTTTTTTCTTTTTATACATGCAAGTAGTCCATCTGATGTTAAGTGCACTATGGCCTATAAAAATGCCTAACTGCGTAGGTCAAATCCACAAAGAACATAGCCTACACGGCACTGCATTGCGCCTGCCAACTCGCGGCATAAAGGTGTTAAGCCTCGCGTGCCCGTAATTTCACCGGCAACCATACGCTTCAAACCGGAACACAGCAATGCTGCTTGGCGGCTGAAATAGGTATGGTGGTAGTACTTCCCAAGACGAGCCCTTTCACAAGGGGCTCTACTACTCTTAATAATGTAATGTTCCATAACCATATGCGATTCAACTGATGCGGTCGTGCAGGAATTGAACCACATATCCCTCATTGAACAGCGCAAAAGGTAGAGATACTACTACCAACTGAGGCCAGTTTTGTTACTAAGTCCCTTCATAGAGAAAACAGACTTTATTCTGTGCCTTTTAGTCGTACTCGTGCCAATACCCACTGTCTCAAACCCTCGCCTCCTTCAATAGACTACTTGACCAGACTCCGGACTGTAATATCTTTGCCGATGAATGGAAGAAGATTATGATGGTATGCCTGAGGTTTTGCTTTAATTTGTTACAATCATTTTTGATGTTTAAAATTTTATTTGTAATACTTATAATATATAATGTTGTGAAATGAAAATATTTATTCGGTCCTACATTTAATTATGTAATGTAATGGGTTTTTTAAACGTGATAATCAATAAATAAATTCATGATGTTTGCGTTACACTACTTGACATTTCCTAAAGTTGGAACTCCACCTGTGTAGAATACTGATATAGTCGGCAAAGTGCGAAAGTCGGTACTAAGCTGCGAAATATATCGTGTCATATTGTACCTACTATATTGTGACATAAGTGATTAGACTTTTTGAGTATTGGGTTACACCTTAGAATAATAATAAATATCGATGGGTTACACGCCATATCAAAGAAGTTGAAGTTGAAGTTGAGTATTCTGGATTAGAACGTAATTTTAAACGGTATACCAACCTATCTTACCAATTTGTGGTGTTATTCACCTTAATGTTATTCCCGACTGTTTGAGTGTGTTGCACCAATCGTAGACGCAGACAGAATGCTTTAAGTGGGGCAAATTTGGAACCGACTGCACTAAAAACTTGAAATAATTCTTAGGGTTCAATTTCAATCTAATAATTATATTTGAAGGTCGTGTCGACATGCCAAGCCAAGCAACAGGGTCGCTGTCGTAATCTGTAATATGAAATTACTTGCAGAATTATTTGCAAACACTATTTTATCACTTGTACTAGTCACGTACCACGTACAGTATCTTACCACCAAAAAGACTTTGGATTCCAGCCGGAATCGAACCCACGACCACCAATTTTACAATCAAACACTTCTTTCAGACCCCTAGAGCATATTGCGCCTACAGAGGGCTAAACTATGTAAGATGGAGTGCAGACATACATAAGGTTTTAATATATTTTCGGTCGAATTTCGATCAATGGTGACTTTATATACACGAAAAGCGTTTTAAACTGCTTTTGCATCTAACCTCGTTCATGCATAATTTATAAATACCCACTTATTGGTTTTAAATTAGATTTTATAGATTGCTATTAACATACCTTATCAGTTTTATTGAATCTATTCAAACAATGTAGGCACTATCAACATAAATCTAGACGTGAGTAAACCAGTTTTTTTTTCTTTTAACGACGAGCTAGCTTGTGGCCTTCATCTCACTTGGCTTCAAGTTATGATAAGACTGAAGGTGGAATCGCACCCCACCCGGAATCCACATCAGTCTGAGGAACTGGCTATCTTACCTCTAAATGCAGGAGCACAACAATATAGAATTGTGGTTATGACAGACATGAACAATGTCCTACCGCCAACACAACCAATAATGCACAATATAGTTTTTCCCTGGAAATCGAGTCCGGGCCCTCTGGATCTGATACCGGTGAACGAACCACTAGACCACAGAGGTGGTTAAAAGTCTTAAAATGTACAACTCACGCAAGTGATCTATTCAAACAGGGATTTATTGTTTTATATTTTATTTGCTTCTTTGCCTTTAATAATAGGATTATTTTAAATATTAAATGTATTTCATTTAATATTTAAAATAATCCTATAATAGTTTTATCATTTGTTTTAATAAGAATATAAATCATTACTCAATATGTTTATGAATTATTAGGTCTCATTTAGTAAATATACGTATATATTTAGTAAAATTTACGGTTACGGTAATAAGCTCATGTTGAGGCCATTGTTTCAGGAGCTATAATTTTATCTAGCGTTAAAAGAGTAGTAGAGTCCATTGTGAAAGGGCTCGAAAGTACTATCACCGTACCTATTTCAGCCGCCAAGCAACATTGCTGTGTTCCGGTTTGAAGGCCTATACAGCACTGCATGTCGCCGGTGAAATTACAGGCACGTGAGGCTTAACACCTTTATGCCTCAAGTTGATGGGCGCAATGCAGTGCTGTGTCGACTTTGTTTCATATGGATGTGACCTACGCAGTTAGGCATTTTTGTATTGTAGGCAAGATATGCACTTAACAACAGGTGGGCTAATCGCTTGGTCCGTCTCCTAGTTGTAAAAGAAAATGATATGGGTCCGCCTCTGTGGTCTAGTGGTCCATAACAGCAATTGGTAAGATAACCAGTTCCTCAGTTAGTTGAGGATTTCGGGTGAAGTGCGCCTCCAATCTCAACTTATAACCAGGTGAGATGAAGGCCAAGCGCTTACTCGTCGTACAATAATATTAAACAAAAAAAACCTTGAATTAATGTCATATAGATTTTATGCTGATGCGATGACGTTGAAATCAATTGCTTTCATTATCCAAGTTGTTGTTTTCTCATTAAATTATGTTCACCTAGTTAACACATTTCTAAACATTCTTTTTTATTTAGCTTAACAAAGCCTTACGGGATCGCCTAGGTAATATTTATCAAACTTTAATTCAATATAGTATCAATTAAAATAGGAGAAATAGTTACGATTAATAAGTTTTTGTTAAATGAAAACACAATTTGAAAAACATGTCGCATTTATTAGAAAACACTCTTCATGAAATCTACCTGTCTTATAAACATTAACATGTTTTTTATACAATAGTTATATTATTATAAATCTTAGCAGAAACATACACGTACATAGATAACAACAAATAAATCCTTTAACAGAACATTCTTTTGATGTGTCTCAGGCATTACGTCTTCATAATAAAAAAGGGTAAAAGGTATATTGATCTCTTATATATATCGTAATTAAGAACGCATTAAAGTATACTATAAAATGATGATGGCATATTCGTTTCAGTGTAAATATTTGACAGTTATGAAAGATAGCAACACCTACAGGTGGTTAGTAGAAAGGTAGGTTTGTAATTTAAGAACTGATGGTTCTTCGATGGTTTTTTTTTTGTATCACAGACCTCATTGTAGGGGCATAATTCCAAGTAGTTATGTAGATAGAGCTCCTGGGAATTTCAATACCCGTTAGTCCTTTTAAAAAAACATTGAATATTGCTAGTTGCTATAGCACAGAACAACTGGCAATATTTTATCACCAGTAATTCTGTTTTTTATTACAAAATAAAAAAACAAAACTTTTATCAGTTTATTGACAGAACTACTGGGATTCATCTTATTGATATGTACGATTTACTTACGTTCTAATAGGTACTGTAATGGTACGTTAGTTGAATAACAATATATTTATTATAAAAAAATACAAAGTATTTATTAAAAATATATGGTAACCAAACTTACAAATAAATTATGATAACAATTCAAGCATGCGTCGCATCAACTCCATTTTAGTCTCAGAAATAGCTCGTAAGTCAGAATTTAAATTTTAAACTATTGTTTTACTAGACCCATTTTTAGAGATTTTATGTTAAATAAAATCCAGAAATTGATACTTCGGTTGTTTTTGAGTCAGTATTTCAGTATGAAAACATACATTTATGATCATTGAGCTAAATATAGTTAAAGTTTAGATATATAGTACGATATATGTTTTTAATAATTGGTGTTGTTTAATAAATGTTTTTTTAATGGGTACCTCGAAACTTAGCTTAACTTAGCAAGAATGAGGTGATGTTAAAAATTACGTTTACTTGTTATGTTTTTCAATTAAATTATGTTTATGTTAATTACATTATTAAAGTTTAGGAATATTCACAGTGTAGACTGTTTCACAATAAAATTATGGCTTTTTACAAAAAAAAAATCAAAGGTGGACATTTTTAACTCGTTGAGTGCGGAGTCAGGATCCAGTGTCATCATGAATTGATAAGCACTCAACATGTTAATAATTGATAAATCATTTAGCTCGTCGCACGCGCATCACTAACGCGATATAAGCCAACAGCCGGAAGCCGATGAATAGCAGAATCATATTCACGACGTCCATTGTGAAGTCATCCTGTCAACAAACATTTTTTTATAGCGATAGTTAAGCCACTATCTTACTTGAAGACAAGATTAAGATTTCTAAGATTGGGCACGCTTGGCAAAACGAATCTAATGACTCTAGGCTGGTTGAACTTATGATGTTGCTCAGCAGAGAACAAAAGCTCAAAACCATTCCACTCACTTGTGACGTACAAGGTATTTATGTCTGAGAGGTAGACCATTTATGACCTCCGTAAAATGGAAAGCTTGATCTGAATATGAGCAGTGTTTTCTGTTGTGTATTTTCATATAGCACTGCCGAAGAGGATGAGGCAACCCTAAAACTAGATTAGCAAAAAGCTCCCAGACTTTGTAGGTTCATGTCTAACAGAAGACAGTGACGGGATGATGGTATGATGACAATTGATTAAGTTTCTACGTCTCCGGTCCATTACAACTTAATCACAAAATGCTAACGAAACGTTGGGAAGAGCAGCTTATTTGGGCTCCTCGTTTAATGCGCTAGGACGATTTGTCCTGCTATTTATATATTTCCAATTAACATTATTTAAAAAAGCAAGGTCATCGATGGAATGGGATCTTTTCTAAGAAATTAGGGTCCTTTTATAGAATATTAGCCAAAAAAAACATACGGGACATTTAATACAGCGTCGTATTTCCCATACATACCTCTGAGAAGCTGAGTGTGTCCAACACGACTTGCCCCGACGCTGGGCAGGTGAAGTTCTCTCGAGTGCACGCAATTTTCTCGACGCCTGACCACTGGTTCACCAACAACGCCTCGTTTCCGTACCGGAACCAGGACAGGTACGAGATCCATCCGAGGTACGGGGGCACGGAACTGTTGCAAAGAGACTTCGTCAAGCATACGTGCGGTTCGTAGGCTGCATCTTCGCTCACTATCGCCGATAGTGCATTCAAACACACGCCAATCAATAATATACACGTACCAAAAAACACGTCATCTCGAATTGTTTTTTATGGCTTAGCGTACGTCAGATTAGATACAAAAATACTTATTTGTCTCGTGATTATATATTTTTTTTAAACATTATAGAGCGGAACACGCAAGCAACCGACCTGGGCCCCGATTCTACTTAACTAATCGTTTCGCTATGGCTATGTTATCATTGCAGAATGGCCACTAGAACCTATAGTGGCAATTTTGCGACAATACCATTTTTATTTCACGGGTGAAATACGCTACCACCTTCGGTCTTATCTCAACTTGTTACCAGGTGAGATGAAGGCGAAGCGCTTCACAAACATTACAGACATTCCGAAAGCATATACAGGTTGTCGAATGAAAGGTTTCAACGCGTTTTATCACAAATCAACTGTAACGAATCTTTTACGTCTAATATTCTTAGGTGAGATGAATTCCAAGCGATCTCATCGGGCAAACCGCTTTCTGCCTGACCTCATATGGAATCCTAAGACCCCACTTTTTCTGAAGGTGGGTCAAAAACTTACCCAGAATTGAGGAAGAATCCTCCAAACAGCATGAAGGGTATGATGATGGGCGGGCCCACGGATGCAGCCATGCTCACACTACTGCTGGCACATGAAATCAGATAGCCTGCAAAAATGGACACGTATTAAGGAAACTTCTGCCTCTAATATCTCCTTACAATGCTACTACTACTTTATTACAAGACATGTTATGACAATCATTATTTTTAGACAATAAATTACCATTATCTTTATGTTATTTTATCTTTCAAGAACTAGGCATTTGCATACAAGACACGCTACTCAAAAATTCAGACAGGTATTATACGCTATGGCCAAGACTTTTTTGCCATCCTCAAAAAAAGATGCAAATGATACCATAAAATCCTGTTTTGGGTCAATGACTAACCATCTCTAATCTAATAGTATAATTATACTCAAAGATAAAAAGCTGCCTAAGAAAAAGGTTTGGTATACAGTGAGAACACGGTTAATAAATATCTTAGTTTATTTATCTTAATTACACTGAAATGAAACTGTAATTACTACATGTTTGTCTCTGTATACATACATAATGTCGAATTAATAAATTAGTGGTCTATTATATAGGTTTATTCGCTGAAATTCCGTGAAAGTAGTTCCGAAATGGAACTATTGAGACGCTTTTTCTCAATAGTCCCGTGAGAAAAAATAATTTATATTATTATTACTCTCACTTATTCCTTACAGTCTTAGAGACAACGAAACGAATTGTATTTTGTCGAACACGATTAGAAAGGATGCAACTTCCACCATAATGTTTAAAAATCAATAAAAAAAAATGCTCTTAGAGAATTATTTTTATTCTGTAGACGAGTTCTACGCATTGCCGATTATTTAATTTAATTTTATAAGATTTCACTGTACAATTAATTTTTAATTATTTTTGTATTATGATATTTTATTATAAAAATATGATTCTTATTTAATATTGAATAGTTTTGCTTACCTTTATTTTTGTGTATATCTTGTAACTTGGCGTTATGAATAAAGATTTGTATTGTATTGTATTTCAATTAAGTATCATTTATTCGACTAGAATTTAATTTCCCATCGAAATAGATACGGTTTTTTTGTTTATTTAGAAGCTTTTTAAAGAATTTGTTTGTAAAAAGAGGCATGAACTATGATTGTCATGTTTCTAACTTCAAGGATTAAGGACTTATGTACCCCTCACTATAATATAAAAGGAACTCCTATGCCAAATAACATGCTTCTAAGTCCACCCGTTTAGTCTATGCTTTCATTAGTCTCCTCCTCGTTTGTGAGTTAGTTAGTCAGTGAAATTGTATTAACAGATGCCAGTATGCCGATAACGGCTGATCTAGGTTTTTTTTAACCCAAACTAATAAAATGTTAAAAAATCCGTACACGACGGGGAAACGCTTGGCCTTCCTTCATCTCATCTGGTTTCAAGTTATGATAAGGCCAAAGGTGGAAGCGCACTTCACCCGGAATCCTCAACAGTCTGAGGCTATCTTACCTCTAAATTCCGGAACACAACAATTTTTAATTGTTATAATGGCGACAAACTTAGGTAAGATGGTGATAGCTAGCCAGGCGACTTGGACAAAGTCCTATCAACCAAATGAAGCACAATATTGTTCTCCCCTGGGGTTCGAACTAGGGACCTGTTGACCGGCGGGTATACCACATAGGATCGGTTAATTAGTAGCACACCTGGTGTTAAGTGCATCTCTTGTTTATGACAAAGGCTTACTGCGTAGGTCACATCCACAAAGAACATAGCCTACACGGCACTGCATTGCGCCCGTCAACTTGAGGTATAAAGGTGTTAAGCCTCGCGTGCCCGTAATTTCACCGGAAACCATACCCTTCAAACCGAAACACAGCAATGCTGCTTGGCGGCCGAAATAAGTATGGTGGTAGTAATTCTCCGGACGAGCCCTTTCACAAGGGGCTTCTACTACTCTTAAATATAACATTAAACCCTAGGTTTAACTAAAGTTATTATTAGTAATTATTAAATAAATAAATAAAAAGGCGTTTATTCACACAACACATATGACACATATTAGTAATTATTATTAGTAAATAGGTTAACTTAAGGTTTAGGTTTGTGTGTCTAGGCCAAACCAATTAACATTGCGTAATATATTAAGACTTGCTTCCTTTTCATTGTAGGGTTTCTTAATAAAAATAGAAAAATATCCACAGGATAGTAAGGTCAAAGCCCCGGACACTAGATATGTAAAAAAACGCTAGATCGAGCGCGTAACAAAAAAGTTGCAAATTGTTGTGCAATAGTTGTGTAGAGTCATTATTAAACGGGTTTTACTGCAATCAGGTAGGTACTATTATTACGAAATTAAACAGTCTCTCTACGTTTATTGTAATTGTGATTATAATTATCTAAGAAAACTGAGGTACCTTTAGGTAAGCAGTAGTTATTGCCAGCGCAATCACTAGGAAGTAGAGAAGAGCAATATTTCTTGGTTTCTTAATAGTATTTGTAATTTATAATTTGAGTTAACACCAGCAGCCTATTAATGATCACGGCTTGGTAAAGCCTCCCACAAAACTGGTAGATTTCAAAAACAAAAGAAAAAAAATCAAACCGAGAAGTCCACAAGAAAATATATATGTAGGTATTGATAAAAACTATACCTACATACACCAGCTATCTGGTGTAGGAAAATACATACAAAAAACAATATATCTCAGTCCGCTGGTGTCGTAAAATCCGACTAAGGGATCTTCCCAGAAAAAGCCCTAAGTTTTCAAGGTTCACTTTTTTTCAAAAACATTTTATCTGTTTTCCTTGTAAAACCGACGACAACACAAGGTCTACGACACCGTATTTGAGAGTCGTGTGAGGGTGTAATAATAGGGGATACTGGGAAATATCTACGTAATGATGGGAACTAAAATAAGTTGTTTTTGAAAATAAATGGCAACGACTGCACCACTACAAACTTAAAAGTAACTGTAAGGTACAATGGCTGTGGCAAATGGACGGACAGACTGACCGGGGTCCGTCGATTTCTCCAGGATCCCATCATCAGATCCTGACCTGATGACGATGGGACCTAATGGGAAGTCTAACCCTTTAAACAAAAAATAATTTTCCAAATCGGTCTTCGAGTAATCGGTATTACATTACTAAGTATTTTATTTATATGCGCTGTGTGAAATGAATGTCCTGAAATTTATTTATTATTTATTAATATTATTGTCATTTCTCGAGTTAGCAAATAACAACTGAAGTGAGTACTTCAGTTGTTTCTTTCATCTTAAGTGTTAAATATTTGCATAGCTGACCGTTAGGCGTTAGGTGGGCCGTTATGACATATAACAATTATTTTCCAACCAATCACATGTTCTGCCAAATAATGTATCTCATCATATCATCATAAGTCTTTCGCCGTAACAACAATTCTAAATATCTGTATTCCGGCATTTAGAGGTAAGAGAGCCAGTTCCTCAGACTGTTGAGAGGTTCTACCATAGCGACTGTATTATAAGGTCAGGCATTTCAACTAAGTATTACATTAATAATTATTATTTAGGTCTACGAATTGGTACTGCTATTCATCTTGGCAATGCAGCCAGCGTATTTGGGCACGCTTCCGCCTGGAATTGGTCTGGATCAGGTAACTCAAATGATAACAAGTACAAAGTACCAGGCAATTAAATTTCGTGAAAAATACTCCCACATTTTGCGCTGTACTAAGTTACTGTCTAAAGGCAATAGTGGCCACATCGCAAATAAAAAACTGCCGACTGCTTCCCTCGTAAATCATTAGTTACATTTAACATATTGTGTCTGCATAAATTTATACTTCATATTTCATAAATTACCAGTATAACTGTAAAAATAGCGGTGTTTATTCTTAGAAAATGACTTCGTAGAGGACAAACTAAATATATATTTAATAATATATCTAGCAAAACGCACATATTAGGAGGCATGTACGAATCATGAACAACTAGTAAAACATGTCATCAATTTGACGTCATTCGAATTGAAATCAAACGTGTATTCATGACGTTATCTACTTTTAATGAGGTGGGTAGATACCGCAGGTAAGACCAATTGAAGGAGACATTATACTTAGTACAAATTATGAACAACTAGTAAAACATCGGTCGATTTGACGTCATTCAAATTGAAATAAAGCGTGTATTCATGACGACATTTATTTTTAATGAGGTGGGTAGATACCGCAAGTAACACCACTTAAAGGAGGCATTATTGTACAAATTATGAACAACTTTTAAAACATGCAGTCGATTTGACGTCATTCTAATATAAATCAAACGTGTATTCATGACGTCATCTACTTTAATGAGGTGGGTAGATACCGCAGGTAAGACTACTTTCATATTAAGTTAATATTAAGTTCTACGTCATAGAGATGCATAACTTGTATGCCTTTATCAACTGCCATTAACAAGCCTCATAGCTCAGTTGGTAATAGCTCTGCCTTCTGCGCTGTAGGCTGTGGGTTCGATTCCCACCCAGGACAAACATTTGTGTGATGAATATAGATGTTTGTTCTGTGTTTGGGTGTTGTATCATATAGTATATATATATTAACATAAAAGTATTTAAGTATTCCATCCGTAATCTAGTTCCAAGCTATGCTTAGTTTGGGGCTAGATGGCGCTGTGTATAATGAATGTCCTATGAAAAAAAATGAAATATTTATACAAATAACGACTCTGATACGGTTTTAAAGGTTTTATCTAGTTTAACATTTATCTTTCTTCGTATGGGTACAGACTTTACGAGAAGCCGTCATATTATTATGCATCAGACGAGGACCTTTAACGGTCACTAACTATATGCAGTACCCGATCGAAGTTTAACATGCCCTCGCAAGTTCTGAATTATGGATAATTCAAGTCTGCAATGTCCTAAATAACAACAAGATAAGACAAACTTCCCCCCCACCAGTAAATTTCTACTTTACTATTCCTACTACATTAGAGGCGGCATTTAGTTCCTACCTCGGGAAGTAAGGACATTTTTATAAGTTTTTTTTCACATATTAACGCCAAATCCAACTGCTTGGAATTGCGACCACACAAGGTGAAAGACAAGAACCTCGGGCTATCTATTTAATGAAAAAACTGATTTAAATCCTCAAGGGAAAAAAAGTCGTGAGTCTATTTATTTATTATTCAAATTTAATGTTGTTCTATGAGAGTAATGGTATCGTACATTCAGACTATAAGACCGTAATTATGAACATAAATCCATATAATGCCATAGAAACACATGATCTTCAGTCACTTTGAGATGTGGTATCTGTTATCAGCCTTTATTTTGATTTTATTAAATGTACAATTAAACTAACTATGTACAAAGGAATCGGTCAGATTACCTAAGGACCGTTACAAACGGCCTATAGGTAACTCAACTGTTCCAGACCAGTACCAGACGGAAGCGTGCCCAAGACACTGCCACGCTGAATACCTATGCTAATTCGCTGGCCTAAATAAGATCCAGCCCTTGGGTCAGTTATCAGTATATCTGTATACATTTCCCTGTTCGATTGTAAAGACAATAGGGACTTACCGAAAGATGTCGCGACGTTGGTGATCAAAGCAGCCAATCCGGACGCAATGAAGAAACGCTTCGGGTCGGGATTCAACCCTATCATGTAGTACGCTATAGTAGTGAACACGAGGGGTATCGTCGCAAACACGGGCGCTTCAGCTAACGTCTTTGACAAGAAGTATACGTCAGCTCTGTACATCCCTGAATGGTGCTCTCGGATGAAAATTGGCAGCTCTGAACAGAATACCTGAGGGCAAATGGATCGGTCAACAACATCCACCAACCACCAAGTGGCACAAAGCCGTGTCCATTTCTAACATGTCACGTGACCTGGTGGTCAATATCGTTGCTATCGAGGAAAAAAAATAGCAGATTTTACTTAACCGCCTCGTTGTCTAGTGATTCGAACCATCGATATCAGATCCAAAGTTCCCGGGCTCGATCCCCATGGAGAGTACTATATATTGTGCTTGGTTTGGTCGGTGGTAGGACTTGCGCTTGGCCTTCATCTCACCTGGTTACAAGTAAAGATAAGGCCGAAGGTGGAGGTGCACTTCACCCGGAATCCTCAACAAACTGAGGAACTGGCTACCTCTAAATATCGGATCGGAACACAACAATATTGATCTTTGTTCTGTGTTTGGGTGTTGTATTATATGATAAGTATGTATTTACAACAAAAAAGTATACAAGTGATATTTCCGTAATCTGTTTCCCATATTTACAAGCTTTGCTTAGCTAAGGACTAGATGACGCTGTGTGAAATAATGTCCTGTAATATTGATTTATATCATATTAACAAGCCTGATCAGCTCAGTTGGTAGTAAATCTGCCTTCTGCGCTGCAGGCTGTGGATTCGATTCCCACTCAGGACAAACATTTGTGTGATGAATGTAGATGTTTGTTCTGTGTTTGGGTGTTGTATCATATAGTAGGTACGTATGTATTTACAAAGTATTTAAGTATTCTATCCGTAATCTAGTTCCCTTATTACAAGCTATGCTTAGTTTGGGGCTAAATGGCGCTGTGTAAAATGAATGTCCTGTAATATTTATATGTAGCTAGTTGTCTGTTTAAGAATAGCTCACGTTGATAACAGCGAAGATGTTTTGGAAGGTCATATTGGTGAGGAACATGAAGATGGCTCCGTTGATGTTCATGACGCCATCTTGGTCCAAGTTTTGTCCGAAGTATATCACGCCGATTAGGATTGACACCATCTGGAAGAAAGGATTGACTGTTACATTGTCATCACTAATCACAACAAATCCTCTACATCCACTGCATATTTTGAACCGTGGTAGGAAGATTGACATTTAAGAGAATCTATTACCTACTTTCTTTTTTTCTACGACGGGGAAGCGCTTGGCGTTCACCTCACCTTGTAATAAGTTAAGATAAGGCCGAAGGTGGAGGCGTACTTCACCAGGAATCCTCAACAAACTGAGGAACTGGCTAAACTACCTCTAAATGCCGGAACACAATAATTTTAGAATTGTTGTTATGGCGACAGAATTAGGAAAGTTGGCAGCTAGCCAGGCGAACTTCAATGAAGTCCTACTACCAATCAAAACAGCGCATTATTTGACTTTTATTTTTTCTTTGTGGTCTATCGTTAATACTTACCAAGTTCAAATTGGATGTTATTATAGGACTTTATTAAGTAGTCTATACTTTGATATCAACAAATACTTACTAAAAACAGCGAGGACTTGCGCTTATGCATTAATATTGTATGTGTGTTTTTATCTGCTTCGTTTGTTTTGTTTCTTTGTTTTTATGTATTTAATAAGTCACAGTTGCAAATAAATGTTTTTTGATTATGTTTCAGAAAAAAATAGTGTTAGCTAAGGGATGGTACGTCCTTCTAAAATATTGTGGTGTTCAATATTGCATGGTCCAGCCACTCCCAAGGGTTCTGACTGAAAACCAGTGTTGCTCCGGATAATCCCCGAAGCTACATTATGCTGAGGGGGTCCATTTTGACCCAATACAATGTAAATAATTTATTTCGTGTTTTTTTCTGTTGTTTTTTCTTTTTGTGTGCCTTGCTGTGCGGGTTAAATAAATGTATATTTACTTTATTTTTTTCAATAATGTGCCGTGAACCAACGGAAATACGACTTACAATGGTCTGCAGAAAGCGCACTTTGATCAGCATAGGCTCTTTGGTGACGGATAACCATGATCTCCAGAGAACTGCCCTGAACTGCGCGCACCATGACGCCTTGTAAGGCGACCTGTTGGCTCTCATGGCGGCTACGCCAGTCCATGCCTGCTCCGCCCAGCCTTGATGGATTTTGCGCTAGAAATTGAACAATAATGTTACAGAATAGTTAATACGCTTAGGTACGGTGATGGTAGCTAGCCAGGCGGATTTAAACAAAGTCCTCACCAACCAAACGAAGCACAATATTGTACTTCCCCTGGGGATCGAACCCGGGACCTCTGAATCTGACACGAACCATTAGACCACAGAGGCGGTTCAAATGTAAGTTGAGTTACTTACCACCCAGATGGGCCGTATGCCTGCTTACCACCTTAGCGGTATAAAATAAATACGTGGGTGTGCAAGTGTTCTATATCCCTTCCTTTTTATTGGGTAGCCGAGCGACCTCCGGTCGTTAGAATAAAACAAATGCCAAACAATAAAAAAGCAAGTCTGCGTATGTCTTTATGGAAGGTTTATAGGCAACAATGCTCTATCTTAGAGTCTTCTTCATTTGCTTTCAAGTTGTTTTTTTTATCTACGACGTTTAATCGCTTTGTTTTCGTCTCACCTGGTGTCAAGTTATGATAAGGCCGAAGGCGCAATTCACCCGAATTCAATAATCGTTTATTCTGATTTTATAGGATCATAGGAAATGTCAAATCTACCGCCTTTTCGGAATCGCGACCAGCACACAAGGAGCAAGATAAGATAACATAAATGTATTTTACTTAAGAACTTAAAGTAGGTACAATGAATTATTAAGCTATGTTAGAACTAGTTTTGTGGACAGTACCTAAAAGAGCTCCGTTTCCCGCACTAGGTCTCAAAAGAGCCTGTGTTGCGGGCTGACAGTGACTCCTCCCGGATTTTATGGCTTATTAAATAATAAACCGGATAATAAACTATAATGTTCAATGCAATGCAAGAACCTCAGGCTAGTTATTGTTTTCATGATCCATGAATAATACGAGTAATTAGTATAAAACAAATTACAATTCATTCGTTCTTACCTTCTAGATACTCACACATTTTATAAGAAGCTTTTTATAGTGTTTTGTTTTCAAAAGTTTAGCACATCACTTGGAAGTTTATTTACTAACTTAAAATAATTTCTTGTGTTATAATTATGTTATCAACAGACTTTTTTATTACCTTATTGAACATGGCATTCTCGGCTTCAGCGACGATTTTGCAGCCGATCTCTGACTTAGCAAAGGAGGTGCAGACGGTATCTATGGTGTGCCTGGTAGCCTCTTCTCTGCCGGGCACGCCGGCCAGGAGCTGGATGAAGTGGTCCGCCGGATTATAGTTAGGAGGGCACGCTGCACCCAGCCTGGGAATATAACAGATACCTTCATTACATATGTATTTTATAATATACATCCGTGGGGAGCCGGTGCCCTCCGGGTTTTCAAAAATATTGCGGGGCTTTTGATTGAGGCGACACGTGACCCAAGGGCTGGCTCTTATTTAGGCCAGCGAATTAGCATAGCTATTCAGTGTGGCAATGCAGCCAGTGTCTTGAGCACGCTTCCGTCTGGTACTGGTCTGGAACAGTTGAGTTACCTATAGGCCGTTTGTAACGGTCCTTAGGTAATCTGACTGATTCCTTTGTAACATAGTTAGTTTAATTGTACTTTTTATTGAATAAAATAAATATTATAATATAATTATATTTCATAGGTTTTATTATATTTACTAAAAAGTACAATTAAACTAACTATGTTACAAAGGAATCAGTCAGATTACCTAAGGACCGTTACAAACTACTATTTACTTATATTAGAGTGGACATTTAAATTTGATTGTATGATTGTTTCAAATGAATAAATTATAGTACATTTTGAAGGTAATCCGGTGTCTGCGACACAAGTTTTAGCTTAGTGTAGACACTGCAAGTCAACAAATTTGTTAAAATTAGGCCTTACAGTTTGTAATATTAATTAATAATGTTAGAGATTGTTTGATCCTAAATAAATAATAATAATAAATAATACTAAATATTACAGGACATTAATTTCACACAACGCCATCTAGCCCCAAACTAAGCATAGCTTGTAATATGGAAACTAGATTACGATTTATAAATAAATATTTAATTTATTGAATTAAGTTACGTGTATGGGACTTATTAAAATTAAGCAAAACATTGTACCATAGCTTTAGCTTTAACTATCTATTGTTCAGTTACATTTTTGTGTACAGTAAATAATGAATTTACAAATGTTGTAATGACACAAAAATTTACAACCCGCGACGGGACTAGAACCCGTATATTTTCACGGAAATGTTGTGACCAAGCGCAATCACTTGAAATAAACAAAATATAAAAATATAGTAAAAATAATGTTTTTTTTATGCATTCATTCATCGTAGTTTACCGATTTTTAACTATTGCATAGACGAGTAGGAATCTGAGATCATGGCGGAGTATGATTTTTTTTATGTACTCTTGACCTCAAAGCTGGCATGGGCAAGAATGAGGTCAATGGAGCGAAAATATTTGCCCCTCCCTATCCTCTGCTAGTGTCGTAAGCATCCGCCAGCGTAATAACACCATTCATGCGATCACCAGCCTTCTTGCCTTCAAACCGTAAACATAAAACTGGATTACTTAAAACAAATGTTTTTACATTTCATTTCCATGTCAAGGCATTTTGTGGACTTACTCTTTGAAGAAGTCAGTGGCCTGGTCCGGCGATCCGAGGAACGCTACTCTCCCGTCCGCCATGATGAGGAGTTTGTCGAACATGGCGTACAATTCGGAAGACGGCTGGTGGATGGTGCATACTACTGTTTTGCCTTTTTGCGCCAGGCTTTTCAGTACCTGGAAAAGGGAAATTCATAAAGTTAGTTAAAGGTGCTACCTCACCGGAAGCATTTTTTTTTATTGGACGGCGACGGGTCGAAGGTAGAGGCGCACTTCACCCGGAATCCTCAACAAACTGAGGAACTGGCTATCTTACCTCTAAATGCCGGAAAACAAAAATTTTGGAATTGTTATTATGGCGACAGAATTACGTAAGATGGTGGTAGGCGGACTTAAACAAAATCCTACCACCAACCAAACCAAGCACGATATATTGTAGATAAAACGAGACAAAAGTTATGTATCATCAAAACGAGAATGCTATAAGACGGCTTAGGCCCCTGGAAAATCATACAGGCTTCTTTTCATCCAGGTACCACGCGGGAGTAGCAAATAGAGGAGAGGGAGAAGCAAATATACTGTATATGAAGCTTTGCTTTTGTAACAATTATGCTGTTTGTTTCCCACGTTAATGTGTATAGGTTCTGTTGGTCATACTAAACTGGCGTTACAATAATGCTATCATCCTTGCTATTCAGTGGGTTCAACAAACTGACAAATCATATAAGCCTGAATCAACAGCGCGCGCATGCTTGATATGAAACGCAACGCTACTACGGTTCGCATAACTTATCACATCAACGGCCCATTAGTGTCCACTGCTGGACAGAGCCTCCTCGAAAGCCGGAGGGTTCCGCCATAATCACCACGCTTGGCAGGCGGACTGGTGATCGCAGTGAAGGTGTAGATAAAACACAGAACCCTTCTTCTGGTGAAATAGCCAGTCTTCAGGTGGGTTGGAGACGTTGAAAATGCATAGCAACAACGCTGCTTGTGTTTTTCCTGCCTAAGTATCTCATTGATAAATAACCTGCCTTGGAACCACTTTAGAAGGTTCTAAAAGGCAGGCACAGGTGAGTCAATTCACGAATAGTTTATGTGTTAGGTAGTTACTTCGTCCAACGTAGACCTCGTCCATGCCTACGCAAGTTGAAGGTGAAGGGCTGAGAAGGGCTCAGTTCGTATAAAAACTTTTCCTTACTTGCACCACATTTTGGGCCATGAAAGAGTCTAGTCCGGACGTGGGCTCGTCACAAAACATCAGAGGAGGATCGGTCAGCACTTCACTAGCGAAGGACAGACGCTTCATCTCTCCCCCTGATATCCCCTTCAGCCGGCCAGGGATGCCGATCACTGTGTTCTGGCATTTCGTTAGCGCCAACTGTAAGAATAAAATATTATAGAACAAGCTCTTCAAGTCTTTTTTCAATACATTATTGTTGTAAATAGTGTCAGCAGGGACAGCACAGCATGCTTCAGCAAAGAGATGGATGAGAAAAAAAGAGTGCATTAACGTTTTTTTATAACGTCTATGTGTCAGGGTTCCTCATACCTCTTGAATAACTTCGTTTACACGTCGCATGCGCTGGGCGTATGGTATGTGTCTGTCCATTCGTACCAATGCCTGAAAACAGTAAAAGGCATGGTTAAGAGAAAATACCATAACATCGCTCTATGATCAGTAAAGTAAAATTAACAGTATTTTTTCACAGGTTCACAAAGCTATAGGTATCCTTATATTCTATATCAAACTAATAAAATGACTTCATAAACTTCTAGATCAAGGTCACATAATCATTTCTGAGTATATGTGCTTAAAGTCTTCGATAAGGGCTAATTACTCTTAAATCAGTCAACAAAATGACAGAAACCGCGATATATGCCGCCAAGATATCTATATTGTTTTAGAGATAGAGCTAATTAGTCTAAAAACAAGCTTAATAAAATGACAGGAATAGAAGCAGGAACAAATGGAATGGCTTACTTGAAACACCAAATGTTCCCGTACAGTCAGCGTTCCAATAAACAAGTCTTGCTGCTGTACATACGCAGACAGCGCTGCCAGGGCTTCCGGCGTTGCAGGCTGGCCATTAAGCGCTCGTGTGCCGCTGGACACCACCCCGCTTGGAGTGCGGAAGGTCAGGCTGTTGAGTAGAGTGGTTTTCCCGGCTCCGGACGAACCCATCAAAGCTAGCAGCTCCCCAGGGTATGCTGCGCCGTTTACTGGAATGAGACATAGTTGTAAGACGCTTAAATTTACAGGTTGCCTCGAAGACTCTTGAAGCTCAATAATAATTGGCAGAGAAGTTTTTTAGGTACTTAAGAAAAAGCGGGTTCAAACTAGTGAGGTAGTTTGAACCCGCTTTTACTTAAGTACCTAAAAAACTTCTCTGCCAATTATTATGAGATGGGAATTTTGGTGTCATTATATCGTTTATCTACTCGGACTGGCTAAACAAGGCAAAAGGGGTAATGGAGGTCTTTACTCGTTGAGAGGTGCTTTGATATAAATATAAATTATTTACTTAATTTTAAATTAATGTTAATGATGAAAATATAAGTTGAATGTGTAATTAATTTCAATTTAATGCATAAATGTCGATTAGAGTTTTTAATTAATAATGTATAATGAGTGTAATTATTTGAAATATAGTTCGTTTTATTTAATTAATTTAAATTAAGTGTAGGTATATCAAATAAGTTAATTAATGTTGTAAGGAAACAAAGAGGCTATGTTGTTAATATAATTTATAATATATATCATCTATAAATACGTGTTTTAAAATGTAATATTATACATTTAAAACACCTGTTTAGCAAGTAACCTCTCACTCTCGTGGTTTATCTGATATTAAGATGGAGTGACATTTCAGCCTCACTACAAGACTAAATAATGAATACAGCAATTATCATTTTACAGGATCTTTGAAATAAATTGACTGTAGACTCGTCTGTGGTCTAGTGGTTCAACCCACCGATTTCATATCCAGAGGTCCTGGGTTCGATCCCCATGGGGAGTACAATATACTGTGCTTGTTTTGGTTGGTGGTAGGACTTTGTTCAAGTCCGCCTGGCTAGCTACCACCATCTTACCTAATTCTATCGCCATAATAACAATTCTAAAATTGTTGTCTTCCGGTATTTATGGGTAAGATAGCCAGTTCCTCAGTTTGTTGAGGATTCCGGTTGAAGTGCGCCTCTAACTTTGGCCTTATTTCAACTTGTAACCAGGTGAGATGAAGCCCAACTGCTTAGCCGTCGTACAATAAAAAAAAACTGGAATCTGAAATTTGTTTCCTAATTTAAACTACTTTCCACTATTTTCGTGGTAAAACATTTTTGGGTCTTTGAAAGATTGAATCGACTGTGTCATTGTATGTGTACGAACAGATTTGTAGGTATTTAGGCCATCAGGTCAAGTCTTGAACTCAGAATTGAAGACTCATATCAAGCTCGTGGCACCCTACCCTACCTATTAATCGTACAGGAAGACATTGCAAGGACTCAATAGCTCGCAATTGATGCAACTAGACCACTATGAATGTCTGTAGAAAGCTAAGTATATGTATCTAGTACTGATTATTGGTATTGGTTTAAAATCGAGACTGATTCATAAAATGCAATATAATGAGAATTCCATGTTGGCTTAGTCACACTCGAACTCCGGATCGAAAGGTAGGCTACCGTTCGAACCTGAGTTCGAGGGGTCGCCTAAGGACTTTTTAATCATACAAGCACGAAATGATCATAAGTCTTACTGGACAATCAGGTAATTCAAGTCCGCAATCTCCCCATCCCAATCAAACAGCGAATAAGATCGCATAACGTTAGGTTCCCGTGTCTCTCACACGGGAGCATACATTAAGAAAACCTAATGCACGCTCACAGGAACATCGATGAGTTTAGTACAAGAAGTGGTGTAGGTACAGTGTTGTTGGTACTAGAAGTAAAAATAAACTTGATATCCCACAGAAAGGTCAAGAAAGTTATGACCGACTTACTGTTCCTAAGCAGCTGCTTCCGTTGCTGGAACATGCCGTTGTTCGAGGACTTCCAGCAGTTCCAGAACCTTCTATTCCTCGATCTGTTCTCTGTCGCGAACGCGTTGATATCCGACCAGGTGTAGGTGATCTTCTCGTTGCCGCCGATGGCGCCATAGTTGCGGTTGCTAGGTATCGCTAGGGTGACCTCTCCTTCGCTGATGCGAGGGGAGTCGTTTGGCGATGGTTCCTGAAAGGTGTGGTAATAAACAGGGTTTTTCGCTTAAATAAATCATGAACCACAAAAAGTAGACAGCTTCCCCCAAAGCGGCCTGAAGAAAGCAATAGGAAGGTTTGCCATAACCTTGTTGGTGTCCCGCCCATCCGTACCTATGCTTTGGTTCCACTTTCATCATGCGAACGTCTAAGTAGTGGAATACGTTGCCTTCGTCTGTTTTCCCTGAAAACTACAATATGGGCCTCTTTAAAGTCAGAGTGAATAGATGTCTTCTAGACCGGCGTGCTACATCGTCAATCAGGCGAGATCGTGGTCAAACGTTAGTCTATCTTGAATTAAAAAAAACAGGTCTCTGTTCTATAAATTCCACTTTGAGTCTGCGCACGACATCTTTAACCTAATCCCTCTTTAGCCTTTCCAGCACCCTGACTTGCAGACGTACCTACGGCAGGTTACAATCCGTATACCTACCTTGTTGACGTTCCATTGTGCCAAACACATGGATTCGCCTCTACCTTCAACATTAGTGGGTACTAGTACGTTAGTATTTTATTATCTGTGGTACTAATAGTAAGAAACAAAGCTCTTTGCCATCAACTGTTTTACCCAGAATCTTGGAGTCTTCAGTTTTCCAAGTGTTCATCAGAGTGATTTTTGGCCACAACTTATACTCGTGAGCTTAGATCCAACGCTTTGCTACCACCGATAAAAAATGCATTTGAATGGTTCAGTAGATAATAGGTATTTAGGTTGCATCAAAGTAGAAGGTACTCGTAAGTTTCAAATAGTACTTCCTTACACTTACTTATCAAGCTTTCGTAACCACAAGGCACTGCGATGCCTACCGCAGTTACTTAGATATGGTTTCTGTCAAGACCGTATCAGGTTCTTGTTTACAATTTTACAGTTTTCTTACCACTACTGGGAAAGTTTACTTTACTGGAAAACAATAACGGTTTTACTTTATATTGCGTTAGCTTGTTGGATGCTGAGAACACACTGTTGTTGTGTGGTTTATAGTCAGTAGACAGCACAGCACCCAACAAGTTAATCGTTTAAGCACACATACCTATCTCCAAAGGAATACGTAAAAGTATATTACTGAAAATTCATCTCGTCAAATCTCCAACCAACTAGCCAAGCGTAGATAAACATAACATGTTGATGATGTTATGTTTGCAGTTGCAGTACCAAATTTATTGACATAGCTCTCATAATTAGCAAACTATAAAGCCACATATCTCGCAGAACAGATAACCACTGGGGGGTAAAGGTTCTCGCATAACGACTAAAATGCTCATAAAAACTCGATGCACCGATGAGACTATGGCGATCGTCCATGGATGGAGGCGGCTCAGACTCGCTATTTTGTTAGCTTCGATTGGAGGAGCCATATGTTCAGCAGTGGACGCATGTGGACTTAATGAGGCTTCTATACCTACCCATCTTTGACAAGTCGCGACAAGAGACGATTTTTTTTTTTTTTATTGTACGACGGGGAAGCGCTTGGCCTTCATCTCACCTGGTAACAAGTTGAGATAAAGCCGAAGGTGGAGGCGTACTTCACCTGGAATCCTCAACAAACTGAGGAACTGGCTATCTTACCTCTGAATGCCGGAACACAACAATTTTAGGATTGTTGTTATGGCGACAGAATTAGGTAAGATGGTGGTAGCTAGCCAGGCGGACTTAAACAAAGTCCTACCACCAACCAAACCAAGCACAATACATTGTACTCCCCATGGGAATCGAACCCGGGACCTCTGGATCTGAAATCGGTGGGTTGAACCACTAGACCACAGAGGCGGTTAATATACATAATATATAAACATAAAGTTAACCTTGAACTCTGGCAGAAAAAAATGATTTTGTAGCTGTCCTTTAAATCTGTGTAGCCACTGCCACAGGCACCCTTTTTTTGATTGGTGTCTTACCTTTTTCTCAACAGGCATAATGCCACATGCCACAATACCCAAGACAACTTAGGAAAACCATCGTTGACGAATTAGTGTATTCATTACCGACCGGGCTAAGGAGGTCATTATACCCTATCGGGCCTAATTCCTTCCGATCCGATATATCCGGGGCCTATCGGGTTTCATACGTGTGGTGAGACGAGTGGTAATACACTTATGATGCGGTGAATTAACACTGGAAAATGGCACGTGAAAGAGACCGTTATATGCGTCCCTTCTTTTGACGAAAGGCGATGGTGTCACCAATCTCATCTCAAAATAAAGCGGCCAAGTGCGAATACACACACTGAGGGTTCCAAGACAAAAACCACGTTACTCGTATGAGTGCCCCTTTCATTTTTAATTTTATATTATTACTAGCTTTTACTCACGACTTCGTCCGTGTATTGGATTTTTGAAATAGGTGCAAGTATTATATTATAAATATATATATTTGTTGGATATCTGCATACATTTAACCGAATAGCTCCTACATGGTGTGCAGACACGCACACCGAGGGTTCTGACCCACATTTCCATACAAAAAAACAGCCTTTTTGAAGTCTTAGTGCCGGTCCGACTCACGTTTGGCCAGATTGTATTATCCATTTATTTATTTACCACAAAGTAAGCAATATACTCACAACAACTTTGTTATTATACAGGTAACAATTTATAAAAACGTTTCATGTATGGGAACCCCCTATTTTTTTGTTTATTATTAGTCAGGTCCAAATATTGGACACCCTACCCTTTATTTCTGAAAATTATTAAAAACCGAAAATATGCCATAACTTATTCGTTATGGGCAATCAACATACACATTTTTAAGTGCCTATCATTTGTGGTTTCAGGGATATGCAATTTGAATTTACTCCGAACTTTGAACCCCATTTTGAACCCTGAGGGTGCTAATTTTCAAAATTCCTTTTTTAGCAGGCGTTTACAAGACAAACATGCCCTTGAAATTTCAAGTCTGTACGCCCAGCAGCGGCTAAGGCTGTGCATTGTATCTAGTTGAATAAGACAGTCAGTCACTCAGGACTTGTCCTTTTATGCATTAGAAGATTACTGTGTATCAAGTAGTCAAGTAACAATAGTCAAGGGTCGTAAATACAGTCACAACAGCCCATTTATGTAGTGGTTAATTGGATATTGGACAGAGCCTCCTCCAAAAACGGGAGGGTTTTGCCATAATCACCACACTTGGCAGGCGGGTTGGTGATCACAGTAAAGGTCTTATGTAACATACAGCAGGAAGCTGCCGCTTCCTCTGGTGAGATCCCTTAAATCGACTTTTACGACATTCGTGGGCTGAGTTGGAAGGGGTCGATTCTTAAGCCGCGACTGCTACGGCCGGGTTAATTGAAAAAAAACATTTGTCGTTGAATGCCTCGTTATACCGATTTCAAAAAGTCTGTAGTTCTGCTGTCATCATCGTAAGACCCTGGTTGACATGGTTCGTAGAAGAATTAAAAATGCGCAACGCTCTTAATATGTATTACTGTTATTTACTGAAAAAAACCCCTTTATATTGATTCCACTCCATCATCAGACCTTGGTAGTTTTGACATTCATCCATTGCATAAAGAGCACCCAAAATACAACAGTTTATTTTAGAAACCACGTGTACATCGCGTTTTTTCTGTTAAATAACAATGTTTTTTGTTTTTTTTCTAATAAAAAGATCTCCTGCCCTTCAACTAATAAAAAAAAAAACATGTATCACGTTCTTATCTATTTCATATGAGGAATCTAAAATTATAATTTTAACCTTTTATCATGCACGGTTTCAGAGTTAGGGCATACTTTTAATGAAAACTTTCAACCTCTTTTTGAACCCCTTAAGGTACGAATTTTCAAAATCCCATTTTCATTCAATCATTCTCGCATCAAGACAAACACACCCTCCTAATTTCATGTCTCTACGATTAGCCGTTTAGGCGTTTATTCATGCATGACTAGTAATTCTTTACACACGTGGCGATGGATGTAATGTTACCTAAAACAAGTTATTGCGCTAAGAACAGGCACGTGTTTCATTCCAATGATTATAGCAGAAAATCTTACAATCATCATTTACATATCAATAAAGCATTGATCTTCATCAACAACTGTACATAATTACTTCCATTGCAAATAAAACAAATAACAAATGCAAGCATCAACCAGCGACACCCAATCTTCAATACCTATTATCTACACTTTGTTTTTTTTTTTATAACATTCTATTATTCAATAAAAAGTACAATTAAACTAACTATGTACAAAGGAATCAGTCAGATTAATTAATATTATTAAATTTGTAAGTTTGAATGTAGAGAATCCCAAAGCTTTTCGTGGCGACCAATTTTGCAACTAAATTCGACGAAAAACGGTTGAGCAAATACGGGTAAGAAATAATCAAATGCTTTGTGTAGAAAATTTGTTGATCTCAAAAAGGTCTGTATTTGTTCATTTTGGCCGCGACTAGATACATCAAAAACCGATTGCTAAATTATTGATACTTCAAACTGAATTCCAAGTGGGCGACGATAGCGAGCACAGCTATCATTTACACAAGTTTTTGTTTCAAAACTCTAACAGGCTTATTATAATCTAAAACACATTGGTTTGTTGAAGCTCCGAAAGATTATGTGAACCGACGCGAGCCGCGTTTGGTATTTCGTAACAGGTCAAAAAACTCTAACGAAGGCTAGATGGAAAATTTTAAATTTGAAGGTAGTTAACGTGGCTTAAAAGTTGCTTCATAGCAATGCAAGGTCTTCCTACAACGAACCTACCATCTAACTACAAGATCAGGCAGATAATGACCCACATTTTGTAATGAGCAACTCTATTAAGTAGAGCTCAAATGATTATACTCCTCTGCTCATGTCAAGTGTTACACATGAATCGAATGTTATGCGTATTTATATAATAACTCTTTTGAGCTTCAAGTATGCTTTATGTAGGTAGGTCTACTCAAGCAAGCTTCAAGCTTGAAGCTTGCTTGAGTAGCCCCATCTTAGTTCTGCGCCCTTTTTATAGAGTAGGTAGGTAATTGATGAAAGGACTTTAGAAGGGTATAATTAACAGAGATTCACCGCCACCTATGAAAACATGTTTTTATGAATCGAGAGCGAAGAGTAACGACTTCTTGGACGGAAAGCGTTAGGATAGAAATAGCAGGATATCACTGATCACTTTGAATTGAATACGTTTAGCCGATAGGACTCTGTAGGTAGGCCTACCTCTATTCTACTCTCGGAAGAGGTCGTTCATGGCTTACACAAGATCTGCCTAATTTAATTCTTAAAAAAAGTATTTATTTTTGTTGATGAAATTAATTTAAATAGGGATGCAACCTCGTTGTTCGATCTCCTCATACATACTTTCATTTATTTATATTGCGATGTATTTTTTTTTTCATTTTATGTGTGTAAGTTTGACACGTCAGATTAGAGATACGATTTTAACTAAGTATAAGATATACCTAGTTGTACAAAACTAAATTTAATTTAATTATTTCATTTTTTATCATTATAAAATGTTAGTACCTACATTACTATAGTTAGCCTAGATATTAATGGGTCATCATTAAGACAAGGTTTGAAGAATGTTGCATTAGAATATTGGACCCGAAACCAGTTAAGATTTTTTGTCGTTCAGTAACAGACAAGATCCATAATGGGCTTGGCCTTGGTAAAGCTGTAGTAGGTATAAGAAACATTTTAGAATATCCGAGTATCTACGTGAGATCTAGCGATGTCTGACTTGAAATCAACCAGATTAATTCATATTCTTAAGATTGCGGGCTTCAGGCTCAAACCTAATAATAATAGAATCTTCATCATCATCATCTCTACCTTTACCTACTCCTACGCAATTCCACAAAGAGCGATCTTGGTACTTTTCTTTCCACCGATCTCTCCAGAGCCACAAAAAAATCGGCGATCCATTAAAAATTCTAACATTATAAATACCGTTTACCGAGTCCGTAATATTTTTGTGTTAGATGGAATCGTAACGTATAAGCATTCCTCTACTACCTTAGCCCTATAACCGGTCTATGTAAGCTGGTTTACTTTCACCAGGCCCTATCGAAGAAATCGTAGGTATATTTGGGCAGTAGTACCGGAACAATCACGAAGGTTTGAGAATCGTCCCATCCGGCTTCAAATAATAGGTATAACCTATTGAATACATAAAATCAACCTTCAAAGATAATAAACTTAGCTTTCAAAGTAATATAAATAAACATGAAACTTACCTGCGGTGTAGAGACGTAGGACACACGTTGATTATCCACAGATGTGGAAATCAGAGGTTCCTGCTCTTCGCTTCCCGCCGTCATTCTATTATTCTTGTCACACAATATTCACGAACGTTCGAAAATAATCAAAAATCACTGATCATTTTCCACATGCACAATAACAGTTTTTGGGCGGGAAGATCGTCACCGCGCGACAGCCGTGGTTCCAATGAACCGTCTAAGCTAGTTACGACTTGGTCACTTACGCTCGGGGCAACTAATCACTTTCTGTGAATCAAACAACTCCATTCTTGATAACGATATTTGTGGAGTCTCAGCTCTGTCAGCCTCAGGTTATGAAATGTTCTTTTGATAAATTGTGTAAATACTAATTTTCTTTACATTGTTAGTTACCTACTAGTGTTTGGGACATACGGACATGCTATCTAGTGTATTGCTGGCTAAACATTGTAGAACCTTCGGGAAGAATAATAACTAGGGTACCTAACAGCAGCGGTATTTAGCACTGCTTTTAGGTACTCTAGGAATTAAGTAATTAAAAATACTTTATTAATAGCTTTCATCAAAGTTATCAAGTTTAGGGCCTGCTCTTTTTTTTATTCAATTATACCGCCCCTCCAGTGACACTCTCATGTGTACTTTTTTTATAAATAAGGCTGTACCTACAAAGTTATTTTTTTGAGCAATATACTTTTTTTTAATTGTGTATTGGTTCATCTACGGTTGCCTCCATCGTTGAAAAGTCTAATTTCGATACAAATGCAATACCTACAGTAGATTAAATCTGCAATAAATGCAATTATTCCGAAAGGCGTGCGTAACCAATAATCACATTATCCAAACGTTAATTAAATTGTAATGATGTTTAAATGGGATAACGTCACGGTTAAAATATTTTTTGACCAATTAGGTGCACAATTAACACTAGGCGTAACCTTATAGTTATAGCTATGAGAGAGGGTGTAGTCATAATAAATTATCGTGATTCCGTATGTATGTACATGTTTATTCAAAAATCTTATTTGAGATAGCAAATAATTATTCAGTAAATTATTTTATACATTCCATTAGCCTAAATGTTTAATCTATTTCGTTACTCGTATTATGAAAATGACACATGACAAAGGAACTATTGATGTAGACTGAGATGGTTTACGATTACATAACATTAATGCACTAGCCAGTTGTAATTATGGCTAAAGTAATAGTAGATAATGATACTTATCAACTATTTCACATTGGTTACATACATTCCATTTTATTATTTGGTGATACATAAGTTCCTGCTAATTCTACACGTGACAGGCGCAATTTCGATTAATTTATTTAAAAGCATCCAGTGATCACGTGTTAACAAATACAATTTTCATATTATTTAAATATCTAGCAACGTTAAGCTCTCTTCTCGTTCACACATTAGTATTTACAGATTGGTTGATCCGGATGACGTTATCTAATGCTTCAGCAGTGTTTTTCCTAGTTGATTCTACTTTCAGCAAGCAAGAACGAAATCTTAGAGGCTAAAAGGACTTGGGTAGAATAAAACTTCTTTATAATGTTCTAAATCTTAGATAATAAAGGATAATACCAAAAACAGGATCTCTATGTAAATCATGATAACGAAATCCGCCAACCGAACATATATATATATGAACTACACTCTCACACAGACGATATTGTAATTAATGTGATCGTATTTAGGTAATATTGTTGGATTTAGCACTAGATAGGAAGCATTTAGTTTACGTAACATACAACCGACGCAACGGATTTAAGTTGTGACACAGTACTTAACAATAAACAAATATTGGTGTTAAATTTGTGGTATGGATACCTCGAATGGTATAGGGTTCGTTTCAAAAAGCCTATAACCACATTTTGAGCAATGTAAGAGTATTGATCTGTGTCAGCATTCCTGAAACGAACTCTACGTTTAACATTTTATAGAAATGGATCACTTGCAGATCGTAAACATTACAAATCATGCATCGATAAAAGAACATTATTGAAACCAGTAATTCTTGTATAACTATGAACTATTTTGTAACTAGCGTAATAGGTGAGCGTTGTCTTAATTCGACGGTATACTTATTACTATTGTAAATTATATAGAAACACGCGGCGATCAGTCTACCTTTTACATTATTGGCAGTGTTTATGGATAAAAACTATTTTGTATGTTCTGGATATGTAACGGGTATATTAATGCTGAAAAAATTGTATGATTAGTATATATAGCTTGATGTTTATTTTTATTCGTGATAGCCAAGCGATTTACCACTAGCTCACTTGAAAAACAAGTATAGATATGGCCCAAGACGGAGCACGCTTGTCTGAAAGGAACCTATTCACTCTGGACTTGAACACTCCAAGATTGTATTGGTGCGGAAAAACAGACGAGAGCAAGGAGTTCTAGATACTAATGATAAAGATAATGTAATGTATTCGACAAAGTTCTCTTCTACTAACACGACTCCTAAACCTCAGGAGACAAGAATCGGAATCATATTAAACTGACCGGTCACTGCCTACTGAATAAACACCTGTTCACCATTGGAGACGAATAGATATCAACAGCCCACGTGGTTCTGGAATGCGTGGGGAGTTGCGACTCCCTCATTCTAGAACTACGTGGGTGTTACGTGGGTTATGGGTACGGCACAACGAGAAACCCTCAAGAACCCGAGAATCTTGGGAAGACCCACGAATATCAATAATACAAGTCTACTTGTCTTTTTACATTTGAATTTAAACCGAGTCAAACATATTTAAGACGACAGTACGTTCCGCGATACTGGAGCACCTTTTCCTTTTATAACATTTTGTATCACAACACGGAGCATTATCGACCACAAAGTAAGCATTGACCACATTGCTTTTCAAATTTTCCTTTCGGCTTAAACCAGAAAATGCGACCATATCAGATTTCAGTGACCTAATTAACCGATCCAGTGTATCACGCCGACGCCGCAAGAGCTAATATTACAAGATATTCACAGATCACTGAGGTTGGTCTAGAAAACTTGCAACGATTTGTTAGCAAAGAAGCTAACGACCACCGACCTTTTACGGCTACAATATCTCTTCCGTAAAAGAGGCAATTTCTTATCATTCAGAACACTAATTTAGCTCCATATTTCAAAAAGGAGCAGATTTAAAGCAATTAAAGTAAAGTAGACCCTATTCCAACATATTCTCAAGCTGTAACAGAATTCTAAAATAAAAACCAAAAACCAGGTTTCATTAAAAGTAAGTATATTTTCTTTATCATTACCGTATCAAGCCAGTCGCTCGTATAGTGAGAGGCCGTTTGGATTGAGAGTATCAAGTGACAAACGAATACTCCACGTGGATTAGAATTGGTGTCAATCAGGCATTAGGTTCAACTGCCTTTGCCACGGATGTCACAATAAACCCAATCAAATATTTTTAGACTTCTAAAAATATTTGGTGCTTCTTATCTTTTGTAGAAAATAGACTGGTAATGGTAAATATGCAGTATGCAGATAGAATATAATAGATTGGCAAATAAACATTCAGATGTGCATTCAGATAAACAGGATTTGATATTCAATAAAATTCATGTTTAATTCAAAAATGTTCATCATCGTTTTTATATGTTCAAATAGAGTTATAAAGATACTCGTGTAATGTCTGAGAATGAATTAGAAATACTACATTTATTTAAACAACGTAGGTTTACGAAGTCACGTGTTTTTAATTCTGTCCCTTTCTATTTCTGGTCCATATTTATACTGTTAATTGTTCTACCAATAGTGAAGTCCTTGCCCTTCCATCACATCTGGCGTCAAGTAATGTTAAGGCCGAAGGTGAAAGCGCACTTCACCCGGAATCCTCAACAATTTACGGAACTGGCTATCTTACCTCTAAATGCCGGAACACAACAATTTAGAATTGTTAAGGCGACAGATAAATTTCCGAATTAGTGGGTCTATTGAATCTTGCCTAAGTCTGACGCCATGTATATATATTTTTATACAACTTGGAGACGGGACAAGCAAGTAGCCCACAGCCAAGCAGTTAGTAATTCTCCGGACGAGCCCTTTCACAAGGGGCTTCTACTACTATTATACTAACTGGGCCAAGGCCTCCCTCCACTCTCTCCAGACTTCCCGATCTAGGCCATTCCTCTAGTCTTCGAGAAATACGTCTAAATTGTTGAGTTCCGGCATTTAGAGGTAAGATAGTCAGTTCCTTATTTTTATTATTACGGGTAAAGTGCGCTTCCCCGTCATACAACAAAACAAATGTCGAGTCAAAACAAATATTTAGTTTTGGATTTCTTTATACGAACAATGTCGCAGGCATTTATTGTAGTTTTTCATTTTGCGTTGTTTTAGATTAGACACTTTTTACGGTTAATTTAATCAGATGCAAGCTACTAGTTCGGCAATGAGTTGCAACGAGTTATGTAAATCAAACCATTCCAATGAGACTTAATGTGCTGTTAGAAGATTTTTGTCAAAATGTTACGATCCAAAAACATTAACGAAATAATGAAAACGACAAAAGAATATTAACTGATTCTTTTACGTTTTATTTTTAATTAGATAATAGGAAAAAAATATACGCATTATTTTATAGGGAAAAATAAATGCCAGAAGGCAGTGATGGTGAAGTCTATAATTGAGCACGCTTTTATAAAAGAAAATACTAGTGTAAACAATTGTTTAAAATCAAAAAGTTTGCATGTGTCATCCTTAAGCCACTTCAAGTACCTACTTATTACAAATTGCATTGGAACACATTCAATCTGGCATCTTTAAATCTATAGAATTTGTGGTCGAAAACAGTCTTAATCATGAGGTATTCAAAGTAGACTTGAATTTCTTTAAAAAAAAACTGTTTTACTCAATTCAATATTCAAATATCAGGTTTATCACACACTTAAATGTTCAGTAAAATGTGACAAACAATAACCATATTCTTACGAATATTATTAGCTAGTGATTGGAGTAGTTTATTCCAATCTGTTGTAATTAATTCCAGTCCAGTCAGTCGAGCTCAGATGATATAATATAGCAATCCTTGACCCTATAAAATTGTCTTATATGTGACAGCTGTATGAACAAGAAGTCGATGGATGGAGGAGCCTCAGGTCACTTATTGTGTCGTCGATTGGGGGAGATCTGTGATCAGCAGTGAACGTGTGTGAGGAGTGGAGATGATGATGTGACACAACGAAATTTTTACTATTGTGAAGTAATATTATGAATTTTCACTGGATGAGTGATATTTATACTTAAAATAGAAATCGAATGGCATAATGCACACTTATTTATGAAATAACAAAAGTACTTCTTATAATGTGCACTCATATATGAGAAATACATAAATTATTATCAACATTAAAATCAGTATTGTTATAATAAACCTTATCCAGTCAGTATTAAATGTAATAACTAGAATATGTAGCTTATACGAATGACACGTGATTTTTTCACCATAATGTCATATAACATGCATTTATTTTCATGCAATAAAGCTATTCATATTGTATGGTATGTAATATGATATCGAATTTATGAAAAATACACATAAAAAATGCATATATACATACGATAATATGTGACTGACCCACGCTATAATTTTAATATAATCATTGATTTACTTGTTTGTTAAAAAACTTCCTTACTGCTACATTTTGAAAATTTGAATATAGATCTAGCATATATCAATGTAATTATTAGAGAATCGACTAAATAAAGGCAGACTGGTACCAAACTATCGGCGACACGAGGTAGACCAAAACAACGACTTAAGAAAGCCCAGTAGTCTCAGATTCCCATACAAACGTAGTTCCATTTTCATTTCGAAATGGCAAGTCTAATCCAAAACATATTTTGCAGGTATAATCGGATAGGAATAATTTGTCTGTGGTGCATTATTTTTCTAAAAAACGAATACAAAACAAAATATATGGAAAAGAGTTTTTCCATACAAACACTCTTTTCCATATTTTTTTTTATTGTTATTGCGATATAAGAAAAAGTAGCGCACCACAGACACAGATTATCTCTTTCCGATTATACCTGCAAAATTTCATGTAAATCGGACTTGGGAAGGAAAATGGAACTACGTTTGTACTGGAGAACGAAAATCAGCGGTACTCCGGGGCCCTCCTAAGGTATGGGCTAAGGCAGAAACGTTTCGTTACGATATCCATCATTGCAACTAAAACGTTTAGTGTTCATGTAAGTAAAATTCACGAACATTATCAGACCTAAAACCTAAACAATACTAAGAACACAAAACCTACCTACCCTGTCCGAACGCCCGTTAAAGCATAATTAATCCTAAGCATCGGTATAATACTGCAAGCCTTCTATAATTTACCTATTTGTTTAAAAACTTCGCCTCAAAAACTGCTAGCTTTTTTATATTTTTTATATATGTACCCAGGGAAGTGCTTTCCCATAAGGTAAGGATGATAAGCTCAGCGGCAGCGTTCTAGCTCATCCGCTTTGCCTCTGGTGCTGAATGGCAGTGAAAGCGCCGCGGTGAAACCAAACGGTAGAAACTGCTAGAAGCGTCGCAAATGGCGGACCGCGGCGAATGCTTATGTGATGATACCTGGCCTGGGAGACGCAGCTAAGCTATAACCCTAAATTGCCAGGTACCATGCGTATCCAGAACATATCTCCAGTACCTGGATTATGTATCTCTGGTTGCAATCGTTGTTTCAATGTAGCCGATAAAAATGGCGGAAATAAACGATTTCAGAAAGCCGCCATATTTGTTTCATTGACACAACGACTGCAACAAAGACACGTAAGCCCAGCAAAAGCGTTCAAAATTATGCTATGTAAGTCGGAAGTGACTTTCTCATTTCGATTATTTTCAGCTACACGCCTATCATATTTATACCGTTTTCCTACTTACTATATCCAAGCCGAATACAACCTAGTACGGAGGTAGACTTAGTTTTTGTAATGGAGCATGTTATACCAACAGGACATTTATAATATGAGATGATAATGATGGCTTCTTACTACTTACACAAACTGAGAGCAATATTTCGCTATATTTTATATAAACACACTCCAATGATACATCAGAGTTGTGGAAGTTTGCGGCGGCCTCTACTTTCTTTCCATCAGTCATTCCTTACTCTATCAATTTACCTACGACATTTATTAATTTATAATCTAGATAAACTGTTTTCTTACTCCTAACATGAAAATATTATACATAGAAAACATTTAAAGATGATCTTTATTGACCTGATTAGTCAATTAGGAAGAAAATGAAAAAAAAAACAAAACAATGAAATAAAAAAATAGCATGCAAATAAATTTAATTTTCTTCCATATCATAGCCGTTTCTAGCCGAATTTCGGGGACCAACATTTTGATATTCGTTCAAATTATGTCTCACTTCGATTTTCATGTGTCGGTCACCCATACACTTTATTCAATCAGAATTCTTATTATGAATTAAAGTTGCTTAGTTCGCAACAAGCAAAAAAAAAGCTAATGATTTTTCCTTAAAATGAGTATGATTATTTCATGAAGTTCAACCAGTTGAACTAATTGTTTTATTTTCAATTATTTCAACTTAGTACCTACTTTGTTTAAGTTGAAAAAAAAAGCCCTGTTGAAACACAAATAGTGTTTCTTAAGTAGTTTTAATAAGTTCATTAAACACGGTCCCAAGAACATAATACAACCCTTTCTATCACTAATCATTGCCAACGCACTTCTGTATCACAGCCGAATCGGCCGCCGCTCTTTCCGCGCTCTTGAAAATGCATCAGGACGCGAATGAGGATTCGCTATGAGCAAACGTAACATAAAGCGGGCTCGTTACGATACCTGCGTGAATTCATTATGTAAAAGACATAATGACGATCTGCGTGGAATCATCATGAAAAAGTCTAAGACGATCTGCGTGGATTCATTATGTTAAAGACATAATAACGATCTGCGTGGATTCATTATGTAAAAGACATAATGCCAATCTGCGTGGAATCATCATGTAAAAGTCTTTAAGACAATCTGCGTGGATTCATTATGTAAACGACATAATGCCGATCTGCGTGGAATCATCATCTAAAAGACTTGGACGATTCTATCATATAAATGACTTCATGACGTTATTGGCAAGGAATCCCCAGTCATAGTAAATAACGGCCCAGCTTGCCCATCGCAAAACATTCTAAGGCGATTGAACCCTCATTCGCTCAAACTAATTTAGTGTTCCACTTCTATTAGAGGCCTAATCGGCTTCATTCCCGAATATCAATCAATTTAGGCATTAGCACAGACGCGAGCTAGTTTTTATTGCTATTTGAAAAGAAAATATCCAGTTCGAAATTGGACGAGAAATTCACATTGTATCATTTCATCATCTTATTTTGCAAGATCAATAGTGTGCATGTCAATATAATGAGCGAATGCTACAACTGCGGACTTATAAGGCTATATTATGAATGATTACGTATATTGAGAGTTAACAATAAATCCGAGACCACACTCACGCGATAAACCACCAACGGTTCGCGTGAGTGACGACTCGGCCTAACAAACATTCTAGCATCTTAGCGTACTACGAATATACATCCTATACTATTCATATTGCGTGAATTACCATCCACCGTTTCCATTGCATCGCTCCGCAATGCAACTCGAATATCAGTCTTGGGACAACCTCATCTCCCTGCTGATAGAGTACGGACCAAAATCTACAAGAAAAACTATACAAGATCGAAGATGAAGCTAAAGTATTATGATAGAGAAATTTTAAACCAACCTTTTCCACTCCTCGAAGCTTTCCAAACGTCTTTTTACTCACAGTCGCGCAGACAATTCACGTTTTGTGTTCGAGACCTGTCTACTGGCATTTTGGTTAAATACATTTTTATATGTAAAGAATTGGAGCCCGCACTATGTTTCAATCAAGGTTAGAAAATGCCATCGGCATTTAAGCCTACCAGTTCACACAATTCAATGTTTGCGCAGTAAAGTATTAAATAAATGAATAAATCAAATTTACATACTTATTCTTCTGTTTTGAATTATTTTTTAATAGTTCTAAAAAAAAGCTCTCAAAAAGGCATTTTAATTCTTATATGAAAAATGTTTATTTTATTTAACACACATGTCAGGTCATTTTAAAGAAAAGTATAATAGTACCTAGATTAAATTAAATGTCTTATCGAGGCATTTGCTTGACATACTTTTCAGGTAATGTTTCCCGTTGAATGTTTTTATAATTTACTGAGGCGCGAAAATAAATTAATAAAGCATGGACAATTGGATGTAGCTATAAAAGCTAGATATGTATTATAAAAGCCTATAACACGGTAACCCCTATTCTTTACATATAAAAAGTGTTCGAACCACGTTTCAGCCGTCTCGAAGATTCCGTCGATTAATCATTCAATAACCGACCTTAACTACTGGGTATTAGGGTTTACAGTGTTTGCGGCACTTTGGAGGCGTGTCGCTTCAGCCGCCGACGGCTGACGGGCCAAGGTCAGTTGTTCTTGTCCATATTGTGGAAGGTCCAGTGGACGGATGTCAGTGAAGCATTCTTCAGGGCTTCGTTGAATTTCCGCCGAAAGTGTTCCATTGCTTTATCTTCGGATAGGTCCATTACCTAGAATTTGGATGATTTCAAACATTTGCCAGACATCACTCGACTCAAAAATGTACAGAGTGTTTTACATGTTTTATAAGCAATAGTATCATGTTCATATACATTGTGAAACACATGTAAAATTAGATCTTATTTTACAGTACAGATCATATTTATATAATAATACCTACTTACAAACATTTTTTTTTTTATTCGATAGAGAGAGAGAGAGAATATTGTTACACGTTAAATATTTTAAATGTATCTAAAAATAATATTCAGTACTATTTTTAGATACATTTAAAACTTAATTCGGAATTATAATTGTGATGATAAATTTGGAATTTATCATCGGAAACAGAGTCCCGGGCTTTCACCGTTAACTTTATAAATTTAGATAACTCACGAGAGTTTCCCTCAAGAACTGCAGATCCTTTTCGGAGCTGAGTTCGGGCAGGCCAGTGGAGATCATCATGGAGAACAGAGAGAGGATCAGGTGGCCGTGGTTCCGGAGGATCTTGAACGCCTGCAACATTTTACTTTTAGTACACGTTTAAGGTACCAGTATCAATGAGAAACTATTGCAAACATATACAGGCTGATTTTTTGAGACGGGACAGTAAGGGCTTTACCGTTACAGATGCAGGAAAACGTTTTTCGGAGACTCCGTTAGAGACTTTTGATCCTTATAAGAAACAGGATCGATTGGCATAAAAAAGTGTTGTGTAAAATGTCAATTTTCTTGCTGACTCTAGATTTTTTCCGAAATCTGAGAATGCAGTTCAGAATATCTTAAAAAAATATGGACTATCCATATATATATCCTAAAAACTTTTCCCTGTAACTATAACGGGTAAGGTACCTGCCCTTACTGTCCCGTCTGATAAAATCACCCTGTCTGTATACCTACCTACGTATAAAAACAAAACAATAAGTTTTCACAATGTACACTTCCTACGTACTTGTCTTGACTCGGGTTACCTGAAGGAACAAGTTCGGGGGGAGGATTTAAATTTGGAGGATTGAACGAAGGTCGTCTTCTCCCTCCCGGTGGTGAATAGCGGGCGACAGGCGCAGGGGCGCCGTCGCTCGCATTGCACTATTCACCTCCTTTGTAGGGCGGAATGACTGAGCACTCGCAGTCATTCCCCCACCCCCTTTCCGGGAGGGGAGTGAAGGCCCCGTTTTAAAGGCGGGCGGTCGTCGAGGGGGACTGGATGTAAAGGCTTTGCCGGTTTCCCAGTCCTCCCCTCACACAGACCATTCGGGAGTGCCGCTGGGTTATTTAGTGGGTATACCGGACAACCGGGGAATCCCCCATAACCCAAATTTTTAAATGTACCAAGGGGAAACGCTTGGCTTTCCTCTCACCTGGTTACAAGTTGCGATACGAGGCGCACTACACCCGGAATCAACAACTAAATGCCGGAACGCAACAATTTTAAAATTGTTGTTATGGCGACAGAATCAGGTAAGATGATGGTAGCTAGCCAGGTGGGCTTAAACAAGTCCTACCACCGACCAAAACCCAATTTAGTAAAGTACAAACCTTCTCGCAGTACTCCTTGAATATCTTGAAGTCCATAGACTCGTTCTTCCCAAAGCCCTTCTGCCCCTTGTTGATGACGCGGATGAAGTCGTGGGTCAGCACGAACGGTTGAAACTCGCGTTTGAACCCGAACTTGTGCTTGAAGTGTCCGAGAAAATGGCCGAAGTCTATGTGGAAGAGCTGTCGGCGAAACATAACTTACTGAATAACAAGACAACCTAAATTATAGAAGACTTATGCTCATGGGTTCCTGTTTGGTATCCGGATAAAATAATAATAAATATATATTACAGGACATACATTTTTACACAGCGCCATCTAGTCCTAAACTTAGCAAAGGTTGTAATATGGGAACTAGATTACGGATATCATACTTGCATACTTTATTTTTTTAATACATACCATAATTGATACCCAAACACAGAACAAACATCTTAATTCATCAGAAAAATGTTTGTCCTGAGTGGGAATCGAACCCACAACCTACAGCTACTACCAACTAAGCTGTGAGGCTAATTACGAAAAAATAAAATTGACTGAAATGAAACGACATACTTTGTTCCTCTCATCTCGTAAGATTTGTTTGAATACTTTCCGAGTGCGCCCCTACAAAAGGAAGCTAGAAAAAAAAGTTATTAGGATCACCAGCAGCTAAGCATTCTATACATTGAATTTCACTTACACATCACTTTACTGATACAATATGAAGCCTAAAAGTTTATAGGCAACCTAATCGTTGTAACATTTTTTTTTTTGTTTACCGAGTATTTTTTTTTTATAGAATGGCTCGGCACTTGACTTTGTAACTTACACAGACATGGGTCGGATCAACGATGCTCGCTCCGTCGCCGCTTTATATTGTACCAGTAAAGTAGGCATGTATAAGGGAAATTCAATGCATATAATTATTGGCTACTGGTGATCATAATAACTTTTTATATACTCAAATAAAAAAATTCGAATTACGAATTCAAAGACGGTTCTATACAGACGCACTTTATAAACGCATATACATAAAATTAAGAATAAAACTCATTATAGTACCGCTACCTTTTTTTTATTATTTCATTAAAGTAGTCTATGGTTTTAGACTGAATGTGAAAATAATGGCGCACGCATGCGTAGTTTGAACTTAATTTCCCGCGCTTCCCATACATTTTTTTGCCGATCGTGTTTTTGTATTCGAGATTCCAAAAAAGTTTACTAAAATCCTGTAAGTGATTAAAATATGATTGGAGAAGAGAGTAGTGACGGCGAGATTTTCACTCCGCCAGATATTCTAGACGCGGCATTGGCGTTATAGTAGGGGAGCCCAAGCGGGGATTTCGGGATTTACTAAAGCGCGGCAGATTAATATACAGGGGGATACCTTGTACCCGGTTAAGTACCTCCACAAAACATGAGGCCCATATATAAGGCCGCCCGTGAAGGATACAGGATCAGATTAGTAAAAAAAAATTGACTATCAGAAATTCTCGAGCGCGTCAGATTAAGGTAGGGTGAGTTAATTACATCCTAAAAAGTGTATATTCCACTAATCTGACAATTTGAGAGTGACGTAAAAAAGGGGAGGGCAACAAAGTTGTAAAAAAAAACGTCATCTCGACATTCTCGAGCGTAGCTAAATTTTTTTTTATTTTGAAGGAAATAATTCAAGAATAATGAAAAATATATAATCTGACGATTTCCGCAAGCCGAAATAACAAAAATTCGTCGATAAAGTTAAATGCGTGCAGCTGCGTGATGCCTACATTTCCTTCTCCGCGTTTCTATTCCTCTCTCACTCTTTCTCTATCTATTACTCTCTCACTCCGTCCCCACTCTGGTTTCTGTTGCTATGACGCCATCACAGCTGATCATAAAGACTCGTTTGTGGCATACTGTTTACAACGTGTTTCCAACGTTTTGGCTTTTTTTGCTATTTTAATATTATTTGTGTGAATTAAAGTTTATAAATATTTAATATGAGTGATATTTATTTGAAATGTGTATTTTGTGGTGAAAGTACCTTACATAAAACAATTAAATTTACGGTAGAAACATTAAAAAAATGTGTAAATATTTTGGAATATCGTCGGAGCAAGCCGGTTATCCGAAAGTCTCGAGGAACATATGATAACCTCGAATTGTCGATGGAATCATCATTAAATTATTTATATCACGCACAGTGCTATAAATTATTTACTGCAATTAAAATACCGCGAGACTTTCAGTATTTACAAGAAAAGATTTTTGAAAATTCCAAAAATAGTGTTCTATGAAACTTCTATCAGACTTTCGAGCTGGGAGAGCTCAAATGCATAGAAATATTATTTCTTTGAACTCAGCGAGCTCAAAATATCACATAAATTATATTTTGAGCTCAAAAATGTCATAAGTACAATTTCAAGCGCCTAGGAATGGAATTAGCGGGAAGTTGCAGGGATGGCCTTTAAAGTGAACCGTTTTTCTAATTTTTTTTTGTCAGATCAGGCGAATCCCTCTAGATAATCGTCAGATTATGAGACAGTACGTTTAGAACATAAAGATGAACCATATATATCTTAATCTGACGCGCTTGAGTATTTCAAAATGGCGATTTTTTTTGCACATTATGAAAATGGCCGCGAGTTTGCGTCCCATCGAAATCGTCAGATTAGTGAATGAGAGCTTTTTTTGGTGTACTTAACACTCCCTTAGAAAATTTGACGCGCTCGATTTTTCATTTTCAACCCTTAAATACAACCACCCGCATCATGCAAACGATCAGATTAACATACGTACATTATTAAAAATACGTAGGGCATTGATGCTATCAATATCTGATGCGCTCGAGGATGTCCATGCAACAGTTTTTTTTTACATATTTAAAAATCTATAGCCGCTTCCCCCACCGATGTAAAGGTATATATCATGTAACATTTTTTTCTTCTTATCATCTAAGCTTTGCATCCCAATAGGTCTCTACGACGCTCGAGTAAATCCCCATTTAGCCTCGTGGGCTCCCCTACTATTAACTGAAAGTCTCCTGCCAGAAAAATCAAAAAAAGTGTATGACAAAATGTACCAAGAATTTATAGATTGAAAATTACTTCCTTGTAACCTACCTACTTTGTTTAATTTCAATTTTTCCTATGAGTGAAGATAAAGTGTATGAAACTGCATATAACTTAGGTATTAAAACACTCGAGTCAACCTATTATCGCATTCGGTTTCGCCTCATGCGATAAACAGACTCTCGTACCCCTTCTTTTTTTTTTTTTTTTATTGTACGACGGGTAAGCACTTGGCCTTCATCTCACCTGGTAACAAGTTGAGATAAGGCCGAAGGTGGAGGCGCACTTCACCCGGAATCCTCAACAAACTGAGGAACTGGCTATCTTACCTCTGAATGCCGGAACACAACAATTTAAGAATTGTTATTATGGCGACAGAATTAGGTAAGATGGTGGTAGCTAGCCAGGCGGACTTAAACAAAGTCCTACCACCAACCAAACCAAGCACAATATATTGTACTCCCCATGGGGATCGAACCCGGGACCTCTGGATCTGAAATCGGTGGCTTGAACCACTAGACCACAGAGGCGGTTAAATGACTTCTTATATGACAGTTGCATAAACTACATTTTTTTTTCAGAAGGTGCCTATTAACTCTCTTCCTGAAAACATTAGGGCCGTATCGCAAAAACCAACGCTGGGAGCTTATACCAAGTACTTGCAGATAAGATACCTGTCCGCTTTTCTTGACCATGATGTTGTCCGGGTGTCTGTCCGCGATCCCGAGCACGTACGTCGCGACGCAGTATCCGGCGCAACTCATTCGAAACTCATGCGCAACTCTATTGAATGATTCAGCTGGGTTTTTGTTTTTCAGCCATTCTGTGAAGAAGAAACATATTGGTACACGTAATACAATTGATTTATCTTCTTCTCGGAATAATTAGAAATTGCGAATGTAGGACAGTGAACAAATCAAAGAATCAACCAAGAGTCCTCCGGCTCCTCGTAGAGTTGACGATACAAAATATAAAATAGCGTTTGTACTGGAAAACTATTTCATATTGTGTTTTTAGAAAATGTTACTGCGGTACAAAGCTAATACTATCACTATCCAATTATACCAGCAAAATTTATTTTGAAGTATTGCCTTTTCGAAATGACCGACAAACAACAATTGCAAATATTATAATGACACAAAAAATCACAACCTGCGACTGGACTCGAACCCGCATCAACTGAGCCACGAGGGCACGAGGGCTGTAATATTGATACTCAGCTTAAGCACTGAATTTTTATGTCATTATAACATTAGTAAATGTTGTGACAAAGTGCAATCACTTGAAATACAAATATTTTATTAAAAAACTACATTTGTATTAGAAAGCGGTACTACTGTGCCTAAGCGTTGGCTTGTTTTCTTATACTTACGCCATAAAGCCGCCTTGTTGATGGTGGATGCGGCTGTAAAAGGCGCGTTCTGCTTCTGAATGTTGGCTACCGTTTCAGCCTCTTCGATCACTTCGATCATGCCCACAGAGTTAGCCATGGATATGCACATGTACGGGTTCAATCTGTGAACAAACAAAACATTTCCATCTGATCTGAAAACCTTTTACTAATATCAGTGGTCAAGTACTCTATGCACTTGGTTCCTATATGCTGTCTTTAGATTTACATTCATCAGTAGGGTGGATGTAGAGAGGATATATAGCCTGCCTATCGTGGCTTCAACCGAACTAAAGATTGTAAGCAACACAACATACTGCCAATGGACCAATTAAACGTAGTTGGAAAAAAGAAAAAAAGAAAGAAAAATGTTCGTAAATAAGGTATACTTTTTCCCAGGCAGTCCACATGATATCATCCCTTTCCTTTATCGTACAACAGCGAAGCGCTAGGCGTTAATCTCACCTAGTTTCATGTTATGATAAAGCCGAAGGGAAGCGCACTTCACCCGGAACCCTCAACAGTCTGAGGAACTGGCGATCTTACCTCTAAATGCCGGAACACAACAATTTATAATTGTTGTTATGGCGATAGACTTAGGTGAGATGGTGGTAGCTAGCCAGGCGGACTTAGTCCTACCACCAACCAAACCAATCACATATCGCAGATCGTTTCCGTTTTTCAGTAAAACCATAAGTGCAGCAGTGCTCACAATATACTTCAACCTAGTGTCCCTTTCCTTGCTCTGACTCGCCCGTGAGAATATATTTTGCCCCCATTCACCGATCTCCATAGAAACTAAAATCGGGTCCTAGAGAATGCCTCTCAATTAAGAAATACAATATACCATATACAAAATTATTTATTAGGAACACATTTAGGTATACATATTTACAACGGGGACGTTGAGCAACTGCAAAAGTTAGCTGCAGCACCCTCCTCCGAACAAAATGTGTGTGTGTGTGTGTGTGTGTGTGTGTGTGTGTGTGTGTGTGTGTGTGTGTGTGTGTGTGCGCGCGCGCGCGTGTGTGTGTGTGTGTATGTGTGTGGGTGTGAGTCAGTGTTATTATGCAATGGGGACTCTCGGTGGAGAACACCAACCTTTTCTTTCGAGTTCGGATAATCGGGATTCCCGTGTTTAAAGGGAGAGTTTGTAATGTGGAAGAAGAAAACATCACACAACAAGCCTCATAGCTCAGTTGGTAGTAACTCTGCCTTCTGCGCTGTAGGTTGTGGTTTCGATTCCCACCCAGGACAAACATTTGTGTGATGAACTAGATATTTGTTCTGTGTTTGGGTGTTGTATCATATAGTACGTATGTATTTACAAAAAGTATTCCATCCGTAATCTAGTTACGGATAATCCCATATTACAAGCTATGCTTAGTTTGGGGCTAGATGGCGCTGTGTAAAAATTAATGTCCTGTAATATTTATTTTATTTGATCAACCTGTTGAGTTTCGAACCAGGTGCTCAAGTTACCAAGTCGACATACATCACACTATGTTCTATGATAAAGTAGAGACTCACCTAAAGTCGCAGCCCTCGCTCTTCCACAAGCGGTCCATAATCCTGAGCATCTGCAACGTGAACATGTCCTGGCGCAGATCGTCCCCGTTCTTCATGATGATGCGAATGTCCTTGCCGTTGGGGTCCACGTTCTCGAAGTCGAGAAGCAGCGGGCGCATCTTGCTGTCCATCACGCGACATTCTTCCGGCCTGCGGAACGTATTTGTGTACACGCTTGTATTGCTGGGCACATTCGAAACATGGCGAGATCTCGTAGGTAAGCACGTTATGAGTTATTACTCAACGTGCTTACTTAAGAGTCTATGACATGTGAAATGGCTTAGCTTCAGCGATCATATCTTCCACAATACTGTAGCATTTACTTTGAAATTAATATATCTTATAGTTCAGGATTGATGCTAGAACGCTTGTGTTTCGAAAACACTATTACATAAAATTTTCTCGATAGAAAAAAAAAATACTCTAATTTGTACCAAAAATGTTCGGCATTCAATAAATACGCCCAATTAGGCCTTGACACTATGTACAGCAAATAAACACAGTATACAGCAGAAGGTCTGTGTTTTAGATTTTCAAAATTAATGTTTGTCTTACCGTAAAAAATTAAAACGTTGAAAATCGCGCGCAGCAATGTCATCTTTATATAACTATATCCTAGTTCGAAACTAGAGTGAAGTTGCGTTGTGTTGCTAATCTGAGGTACTATATTTGTATAGCCCGTTAAGTGTTATTTTTTGCCTTGCCAATAACGTGTGACATCATAACTTATGACGTCAGACGTTATACAATGAGGGCCCAAGCTTGCACGGGCTAAACCTATGGTATGTCTTGACACATATCTGTGCTGCCCCCACTATCTGTTTTGTCACAGGTATGTGTCAATATAACTTAGGCTAGTTTTTTCACAATTTTAAGTGTACATGATACAACTATTTATCATGTTTTTGTAATTAAAAAAGAGGGTAGACCTTTTCGGGTACCAATAACAAGCCTTATAACTCAGTTGGTAATAGCTCTTCTGCGCTACAGGTTTGTGGGTTCGATTCCCACCCATGACAAACATTTGTGTGATGAATAAAAATTATTGTTCTGTGTTTGGGCGTTGTATCAACTACAAAAAAAAAGTATTATATCCGTAATCTAGTCCCCATATTACAAGCTATGCTTAGTTTGGGTCTAGGTGGCGCTGTGTGAAATTAATGTCCTATAATATTTATATATATTTTATTATAACTATCCGCTACCTCGCTAAAACTTCGAAAGCTCTCTACAGAATCCCACGTTAGCGGAAAGCAGCCAAAGCAACCGCATATACTGACGCATATATTGACAAGCCTCATAGCTCCGTTAAGTAATAACTCTGCCTTCTGCGCTGTAGGTTGTGGGTTCGATTTCCACTCAGGACAGACAATTGTTTGATGAATATAGATGTTTGTTCTGTATTTGGGTGTTGTATCATATAGTACGAATATATTTACAAAGTATTTAAGTATTCTATCCGTAATCTAGTTCTGATATTACAAGCTATGCTAAGTTCGGAGCTAGATGGCGCTGTGTGAAATAAATGTCCTGAAATATATATAATAAACTTAAACTACCGCACTTCGAAACGACAAAAGCCCCGTCACCAATTTTCAACATGAAACGTATATTTTTAAATTTTGAGTAAAGAATTATGTTGGCATGCAAAGAGTATAAAGAAAGGCAGATAAGAGTAGATTGATAAATCAGACTTACTTGATCTGCTTGCAGTGGAAGCTAGGGTTGAGAGGTGAGAAGAAATCCCGCAGGGCTTCCACGCAGTGTTGTTCTTCTAGATGTGACTTCAGGGCATCGCGCGCTCGCGTTATATCCTTCATCTTGCGAACCTGTTCGCTCAGCCCTACGAACGATACACACAACTCACGCTTTACCCTCTTCACGACTGATATCAGATCAAAACTAAATTAGTTATTTTTTTACAAATTTTGTATTTCTATTTTATTGAATCTATACATGACAAGTTTAAAGTTTAAACATGTGTACACCGCATGGTTAGAAAAAAAACCGAGTTAAGTTGGGAAATCCGGCACTGTATGTATGTATGTGGCAATGTTTGTGACGGCATAAATCTCGAACGGATTATCCGATTTTCATGTAATTTAAATTGAATTTGATTGCCGCGGGGGATTTTTGATAAGTGGGGTAGTTTTTGAGATATTGGGATGAAATTATATACAAGATAAGAAGAGACAAAGAGAAATATAATAAATTTTAAATAAATACTCATCTGAAAGGACAGACAAACAATCATTATAGGTGTAAATGATGGCTCTTAAGCTCTAGGATTATCCAGGTCTTGGCCAGAACTAAGATGCGGTCTTAGATTAAGCGAGCTTTTCAGAAGGTACCAGCTCCCCTGTCCAACAACAGGGCATAAGAAGGGTCCTACTACCTGCGTTGTCATCATTCAGCCTTATGGCTTTAACAAAATCGTTTTTTTTTGCCGGGGTAGATCACAGTGACCCCAAATTATTTACTTATACATAAATATGTTAAAGTAATTTGCTATAATGAATGCGGTATATTTTTATTTCAGCACTGACTTCACCGCAATGAAACCAGACGTAAAATCTCGATGTTGATAATGTTTCAGAGTAGTTGTAGTATTTTTATTAATGTTGTCCCGGTTTTTTTTAATCAGCTAATGGGACGCAATTCGCTGTAACAGCAATTGAAACCGATAATGTTCATGCATTAAAATTCGGGTCATATTTGTTCTCCAAACTTACATATGAGTTTTTCGAGACAGTTGATTTGCTTCATCAACAGGCTGATGTGGTCCTGAGAGCCGCGGCAGTAAGCCTCCAGAAGCAGCCCGAAGCGAATCGACACATTCGACACCTGCATTTCCGATCTGAAATGGAGGTATACCTAGTATAGTGATACTATTTAACACAAGTAGATCCCCTTGTGAAAAGGTTCGTCCGGGGAAGTACTGTATAGAACTACATTCCTATTTCATACGCCAAGCAGCATTGCTGTGTTCCGGCATTTAGAGTTAAGGAAGCCAGTTCCTCAGTTTGTTGAGGATTCCGGGTGAAGTGCACCTACACCTTCGGTCTCATAATTTTAATTCGAGAAACGGGTATTTATCGCGTATTTTACCTATATTTATCCCGACGTTTATATCCGATCGCGATAAATACCCGTTTCTCGAATTAAAATTATGTGTTCTAATCGCGAAAGTTTAAAAAAGACCTTCGGTCTCATCTCAACATGTGTAACCAGGTGAGATGAAGGCCAAGTGCTTACCCGTCGTACAATATAATAAAAATAAAATATATATATATAATAAGTAGTCGACTTACCTCATATGCCAGAAGAGATAGTGCCCAATGGTCATGTTGTTGAACGCCCGCGCCAGAAGGAACTTCGCCAAATCGCACATCAAGTACGATTCATGTTTCAACGCTTGCACCAGTTGTAGCAAGTATAGGAGCAAGTCGTCATCACTAGAACAAACAGTTCGGATACTTTGTATTGTCTATGCCGTGTGGAGTAAGAGGTCAGGGACGTCATCATTCCTTCGGAAACATGTTCAGAGTACACATAATAAAAGTCTTGACGTCTAGGAACAAAGCCTCATAGCTCAGTTGGTAGTAACTCTGCCTTCTGCGCTGCATTTGTGTGATGAATATAGATGTTTTTTCTGTGTTTGGGTGTTGTATCATAATAGTATGTGTATTAACAAAAAAAAATCTAATTCCCATATCACAAACTATGCTTAGTTTGGGGCTAGATGGCGCTGTTTGAAATTAATGTCCTGTAATATTTATTTATAACATCGAAACAAACTTTCACTTCACACTAATATAATAACAGCGAAAGTTTGTTTACAATAATGGTGTTATATTTTTATACGTGCAAACGCCCAGGACTTCGTTCCCGTTATCCCGTGGAATTTTCCCAAAATCCTTTCTTATTGCACCCCTTAAACCACGAAAGGAAGCTACTCTAAAAAATCTAGTATATAACTCTATATTGGATTTCAAGGAATTAATTTTTTTAATAAGGAGTAACTTAGGACATGTACCTAAGTTACTCCAGTGAAAGTCCAGTCCAAATACACACATCAACAATGTCAAGGGATATTTTATGAATTCCCTCATAACTATTCAATTGAGTTGTTTCTAAAGTTAGTTCTTCAGACAAACGCATATTTTTTAAAATCAAATAAAATGTTATTGTTTTATTAATTTTAACTCTATTTTTCTTTATTTCTAATTATGTGCCATTGGTGTAATGTGAGTAAGTGATGGAGCCTTATGCGAATAAAAAAAAACAATAATAAATCCTGTAGTCGGATGGTTTTTTTATTAAATGAGAAGGGCATAAAACAAGCTTTAATTTAATATTTTGTAATTATATATTCTAAAATTCACGTTATTTCATAATATCCTTAGACATTGTTGATGTGTGTAGGTCCAGCCGTTTCGGAGATAATCCGGAACAAACAGACAGACAGACAAACAAACATTTTGAAAATGTTTATTTGCTACAATTACCGTTTACATTTTCATATGCATTTAATAAAAAGCGGGTATTTTGACATTACAAACAGAAACTTCAATTTAAATGTTACTGTTATACGGGTGGGAATCGATTCCTACCACCAACTGAACAGTGAGGCTTGTTAAAGGTAATCAATACGAAGAATCTTCATACACTAGGATGATATTACCTGATGCTTTCAAGACACTTGACAGCAAAGCTCCGGACGCCCGCATCAGCATACGCATAGTCCAGTAGCTTCAAAGCCGACTCCACCCGTTCGAAAGGCTTCCACCTCGGCAGCATCCGGAGCACACTGGACACCTCAGCTCGCTCGCCCCATTCAACGCACGACAGCAGTTTCGGCAGTAGTTCCGGGGCCTCTTCAAGGAATTGCTCTCTGTGAAACAATATACACAAAAATAAATATACACACTTCAGACTTTTTTATTGTACGACGGGGAAACGCTTAGACTTCATCTCAACTGGTTTCAAGTAATGATAGGAAAAGGTACGCACATCACCCGAAATCCTCAATATATTGAGGAACTGGCTATCATACATAGTAGGACATTTTTTTAGTTTAATGCTGTAGAAGTGATTTGCCTGTATCTCATCTGATTTTCATGTTATAAGGCCGAGGGTATAATAGAAACACACTCTAAATGCCGGAACACAACAATTTACATTGTTGTTATGAGACCTCTAAATTGTTGTGTTCCGGCATTTAGAGGTAAGATAGCCAGTTCCTCAATATGTTGAGGATTCCGGGTAAAAAACGTTTCTACCTACGGCCTTATTACAACTTGAAAATCAGATGAGATAAAGGCAAATCACTTCTACATCATTACAAAAGTCCTACTCCTAAGCTTATCATGGCTTGGAAAAATAAGTTACCTTGCAGCCCAAATGTCCTTTTTCTCCTGTTCATGCATTTCGTACATGGGGTCCTTCTCAGCCGTGACGCGCAGCCGCTCGAAGTCTCGCGACAACCGCTCCATCACCTCGGGCGACTGACTCTCGACGTTCTCGCTGTACGCGATCACTTCCTCGCGTTTCGGAAACATTATCGGATATCTGCAGTCGTAGCTAAAACAAACGGAACAATACAATAATAATTAGTTATGTTGCTTAGTTTTATTATTAATAGGTAGGTATGTTAGCACGCCAACCTCTGTTTTTCTTACATTCTTGGTTTGGTTGGCAGTTAGAAAATGCCATCGGCATTATGCCCACCCATTGTAAACTAGTTATTTTGTGCAATAAAGTGTTAAATAAATTAATAAATACATTTTAAAACACGGATTTAACTCACGTTTTTTTTTTATTAATTTTGAATATTATGCTTGGTTTGGTTGGTGGTAGGATTTTGTTTAAGTCCGCCTGGCTAGCTACCACCATCTTACCTAATTCTGTCGCTATCATAACAATTCTTAAAAAAATGTTGTGTTCCGGCATTTAGGGGTAAGATAGCCAGTTTCTCAGTTTGTTGAGGATTCCGGGTGAAGTGTGACTCCACCTTCGGCCCTATCTCAACATGTTACCAGGTGAGGTGAAGGCCAAGCGCTTCCCAGTCGTATAATAAAAAAAAATGGAATACTAATAAGCTTACCTTACATCGTAGTTTATTGAATAGTGTATGTAGCCAAATGCTACATGCAGTAAGGCCATTATTTTTTATTATTCTACAACGGGAAGCTCTTGGCACGTATTTCATTGATTTGATTTGACTTGTGTATTTATAAAAAGTGCTGCACTCATAGATTATTAGTATCCAAAAATAATTATTTTTTAATTATTTTAATTAGACATGCCATTATCATGAACAGATAAACCCAGTTGCTTGCTTACTATTTTTTTTTATTTTAGGAATTTTCAGAAAACTTATTATTTTCATTTCTTAGTTGTTACTTGGAGTTGTTAGTTGAACATGCTTCATAGACAATAAAGACTTTCAACGTGATTTGCCATCGCAGCTCCGCGGTAAATATTACCTCTTCGGGTCTTTCAAGGCATATCATGTGTTTATAGCATTTGTAATACTAAAGTGTAGAAGTATTATATGTAGGGAAATTTGAAAACTTACTTAGAGAAGCGCACTATGAGTTCTGCGCAGGAGTCGGTGCTGGGGTTGTCTACGACCGTGCCCAACGGATGTAGCAGTAGGTCATCTCCCTGTGTGTCGTCGGCCACGTGAGTCCACATAGAGAGTGTACAAGCGTCTGTTCGCATTTGGTCTTTGTAGTCGAAGATCTGAGTATTCGCCCACGCTAATTTGTTGATAAATTCCTGAGTAGTGAAGAAATATGTTTAGTACTTCCGTAGCACAGGCGTAAGCGCTTCCCAGTGATATAGTGATATAGATAGTAATAAATAATTATTTAAAAAAAATACTTAGTTTCAACTTTATTAAAAAATAATTTTGTTGATTACAAAGCATGATAAGTGGTCAACAATCAGTATAGCATTCAAAAGTGAATTGTAAATGAGTAGGTATTTATAATGTTTGCTTGACACTAGCTCACTTGAACACTATTGTAGATGTGGCCTTAGCTGGAGCAATCTGGTCTAAAAACAACCCATTCACTATGTACTTCAAGACTCCAAGATTGTACCGGTGCAGATGGGGGCAACAAGATCCATTCCTCATCATACTAATGATACAGGCAGAGCCGAATAGTTCGGCACAACGGAACACTAACAAAGTACCTGCAGAACCACTGGGGCAATGGGGAGGGATGACTTATCATGCGCACATTATCAAAGTGGAATTTGTAGAAAACTGGCAGTTTCGTACCTTATTAGCGTCCTTTCCCCTCCACTTAGTCTTGACCTTAGTGGTGATCTCGTATATCCCGAAGCAGAGCCTCGCCATCCGCGGAATGTTGTACACTTTGATGGGAAATGTGAGCGCCTGGTCCCACTGCACTATCCCCTGCGGAGACATGGTCGCGACGCGCGTCTTCTGACACTCGCACAGCGACTTACCCCCGTAGAAGATACCCACTTGACACACCACCTGGCGTTAAACAATTCAGCCTGTTAAGAGAACCAGAACTGGCAGAAAAGGGAACTAACATTTGTTTTTTAGCGCACTTCACTCGGAATCCTCGACAGTCTAAGAAACTGGCTATTTGACCTCTGGTAGGACTTTGTTTAAGTCCGCCTGGCTTTCACCATCTTACATAATTCTGTCGCCATAACAACAATTCTAAAATTGTTGTGCCCCGGCATTTAGAGATAAGATAGCCAGTTTCTCGGTTTGTTGAGGATTCCGGGTGAAGTACGTCTCCACCTTCGGCCTTATCTTAACTTGTAACTAGGTGAGATGAAGGCCAAGTACTACACCGTCGTAAAAAAAAAAACGTAAACAACTTACGTCAGTAAAACCCGTGGTTACTCGTAATATGTAAAGATAGTACCAGTAAATGCATTTACAGCAAGATAGATTAGACGGTTTTTACCGAGATTGGTGACGCGACACTGGATCTAGGAGATAGCGTGCCGCGTTGCTACCCCGTTGGTACTCTTATTCCATAATTACTCGAATTTTTAACGTATCCATGATGACGAAAAATACCCAAATGGGATGAAAACATAACGCTAATCAGTAAACAAAAAACTTTTAGAGATTTTGAAAAAATAATGTCATAAAATTAATTTGAAATTAGAATTCATAGGCATTCAGTAACAGTTTTTATTCGAAATGACCAGTATTACAAAACGGCAACATCATACGTAAAGGCCTAATATTTGTGACAGATGATTGTTTTTTACCATTTGCAAAAGTTATGACAAGTTTGGCAAGACCAGACGATGTGAAAGTAGTGAATGCTCGTGGATAGTAGAGAAATAAGCATATCATCATCATCATAACAGCCTGTAACCGTCCACTGTTCAACATGAACCTCCTCCAAGACTGGATTTGTCATAATCACCACGCTTAGTAGGCGGGTTGGTGATCGCAGTATTGATATTAATTTAAAATTATAGAGAGAGAGGTTCTAGTTTACTGCGAAAGTAAATGACCTTTGTTACTTCATATGTTTTAGCTCTTGTTTATATTTTTATTGTTGTTTTTTATTTTTTTATTTATTAACCTTTGATTGATTATTTTTTATGCAAATGTTTAAGCTTTTCAAATATAACGCATTGGATGTACATTCTGTCATGTTATATATAAGAATGTCAATAAATAAATAAATAAATAGTATTGGTGCCGGGGCCAGGGGGCAGCAGCATCCGCCATACAGGAAAGAGAAACAAGGTATAGGCTCCGCCATATAGAAAAGAGAAACAAGGTATAGGCTCCGCCATATAGAAAAGAGAAACAAGGTATAGGCTCCGCCATATAGGAAAGAAAAACAAGGTATAGGCGTACCTCTGACGCGTTTCCCGGTTCGACGTTCAGCCGACTGACCGAACGCACGATGACCGTGTAGTCCCGGTCGATGTTCCACGAGGACTCGTTCCGTCGGTGACGCATCGTGTTCGAGTGCTCGGACATAAGCCGGCTGCGCTCCGGAACGGACGAGCCGTAAAACGTGATGTCGCGATTCACTGTTAAATAAACATTATACCATATAGCCCAAGAGCCCACGACGACGGCCAGACCTTCGTTATTTTATAAACTCTGAAAGATTATCTTTGTATGTTTCCAACACAGATAAGAACGACCCGCGACTAAAGAGTTTCGATTGTGGTTACTTGGGCAGGTAAAGGTGTATAAAATAGGACCTTAAATTCGTTAAAGTGTGAAGTCCAATTTCTTTATATTTTTTCAGAATATCTTTTGAAATCACGGTATCCCTTGCCGGACACTTTTTACAGTTGCAACCTCCTGCCAGACACCACTAAGCTTTAATAAATTTTTATTACACTTTCGTTACAGTATAAAAGCTGAATTTTATATATGTTACTTGGGAACCTATAAAGGTATGTTACCTCAGTAGCCAGACAGTTTTAATGGTTTTAAAATCTTTACAGACACATTGAGAGCCCGCTGTAGGTGCGAACGTGAAAAGTCTATAATCGCGGGTCGTTCTTACCTGTGTTGGAGACATACACAGAGAAACTTCCAGCTTTTATAAAAAAACGAGGGTCTGGCCGTCGTGGGCTCTTGCTCTAATACTGATAGCATATATTTACGTTTTAAAAACTAAAAAGAAAACCGACTTCAATGAAGAATATGATACAATTTCGATTGGACCTGGATGACATATTTTTTCCAATTATTTTTATGACAGATGGACGGACAGACAGACAGACGCGTGATCCTATCTGGGTCCAAGAAGTGTGCCTATAATATTTGAAGAGTTCTCTCGATTTTGCCAGGATCCCATCATCAGATCAAGACCTGATGACGATGCGATCACCTGGGGAGTATACCGACTTTTTATAAAGACTTACATGTGTGAGGTAGTTTATCAATGCTGACGATCATGACTTGAGGCACGCCGTCAGCCGAAAGCATTTCTTGAATGTAGAGGAACTGTATAAGTGGATTGTCGCCGAACAAGTATTCTTCACGGCCACAAACCTAAGACACAAAATAATAATCAGAAATGATCTGCCATTAGCCAAAATTTATAAAAATATACAACAATAAGACTTCGTTTTTTGCTGTCGTTTTAAAATAAGTTACATCTATTAAAACTTGACCCTTATCTAAACAAGACGTTTTAATCAAAGCAGCAGAAGCTTTTCTTACCTTGAGAACATAGTTGTAAGAGTGCCCAAGCAGATTGAAGGAGTTAGCAAACTTGCGCAGCACTATTTCTATGTGCTCTTGAGGTTTCCGTGTCGCCGGCACGCTCGAGTTAAAGGTGAACTGTGGGAAAATAAATAAAATATTAAATGAAACACAAAACATTAGGTATATCTTTCTTTCAAATGTATATATGTATGATTCTCCCATTGTTACCTATTAAACTTGTCAGTATTTTAAAGCAATTTACCCACTGCAGGACTAGATCTTTAAGTCAGATCTAAAGACCAAACCTGTATGTGGGTCAAAAGCAAGTTTTGATACACAAACAGCAATGTTTGGTTACAATCTCGTTGAATCGCAAGCTACGGTTTACGGAACCCAAATTAATCACCACCTTTACACCTCTTTGGTATAATAAAAACAGACTTTTTCTATAAAATTAAAAGTGTCAAGCGTCACGTTTTGTACGACATATTGTCAGTGTCATCTATGAATCATAATACAATGTTATGGCAGTGAATTGCTGGTAATGCAAGGTAAACAACATTCCCAAGAAAATATCTAAGTAATAAGATAAAAATGCTGAAATCCCACTTCAATCTTCAACCAAACGATAACGCGGAAGAGGTTGTTGTTGAAGAACAGCATGCTCACGATGAGATGCTTGGTGAAGGAGGGGAGGGCGGTGAAGAGGGCGGCGAAGGAGGGACTGGAAGGCTTAGAGGAAGACGTGGAAAAGGTTCTGCAGCAGGAGTGGTAGAAGAACAAAAGGTGGTAAGACGGTTGAACGCATCGGAGATCAGCGAGTGTTTGAGCTTTATGGGGAAGACTGCCGAAGGAGATGGGTAAGAATATCCGACAGACGTGTTTATCTCGCATTGAAAATGTTTTAAACAAGAATATTTTTCCAGATACACCTATTTAAAAGCAACGTGTGTAGGAATGAACCTAACCGACATTACATATATAAGAAGCTTCAAACACCTACAATATGTCGACGTGTCCAACAATAGTTTGAATCTAGAGAGCTTGCAATCGGTAACTGAGCTCCCTTACCTAGTGCTCATCCATGCAGACCAGAACCTCCTACGTTCCGCCGCACTGAAGAAATGCAAATACCTCCAAGTAATCATCTTGAACAACAACAAAATAGCGTCAGTCCACGACGTTTTCCAACCGGAACTGTGCACTTTAGAAGTCGGATACAACAAGATACAAAAAATACACTTCGAGAACCGAATGCCTCAAATTAAGTGCTTGGATTTTAGATACAATATGATTCACGAAATCACCGATATGTGCTTTCCAAACTTGGACAGTTTGTATTTGGCTGGAAACAAGATAAAGTGCCTGATTGGTTTGGAGAGCTTGGTTAATTTGAGGATTCTACATCTTCGATTCAATCCTATTCGCGTTTTAGATGGTTTCGACGCGTGTTTGAAGAAGCTTCAGTACGTTAATCTAAGGAATTGCAAAGTACCTTCGTTGAAGCAAGTCAAAAAACTGAAGGTATGTTGAATATAAATGGTGTAGCGTTCAACCATGAAAAGAACCGCAATTTGTTTAATCAGGAAAGTTTGAACTGCTTTCTACATGTACACCAAAACAATAGCATTATTAAATGACAATTATCATTAGTTGTATGATAGCTACCCACGTAATGTATACGTAAGCATACCATATACGGATATTAAAAGCCACAAACAACAACTACTTATCCAATAAAATAATAAATTGGTAACTAAGTAATATTTTAAAATTGCTTATATACTGTTTAGCCCAACACACTCAACAACTACATCCAACTACTTTGAATTTTAAACTATGTTAGGTCATGATTTTATCAAAAAATATACATTTTATGCAAGTCTAGTGTTTACTTTGACCTTCACACAATCACACACACCATCACATATTATGTCACTTTATACTCATCACGTTACAGGTGTTAACCGGTATCGAGACGCTAGTAATGAAGGGGTGTCCCTACATGGGAGGTACGGGGGAGGAGGGGCCAGAAGCAGGCGCTGAAGAAGAGGACGCAGAAATAAGATTAGAGGTGCTGGCTACCTTGCCGAGACTAAAGCGGCTCAATAAAGGAGTTGTGAGCCCGGAAGAAAGGTATACAAACAAATAATTCTTCTGATCTGACTCAGAATCATTTGTGGCGTTGTTTGGGCGGGGCTTTTGTTCAGCATTGGACGTATAATGGGAATCTTAGCACTTTATCTGCAACGCCAGGAAGCTTGTTTTAACAAAATGTCCCGCAAGTCCCCTCCGTATTGGTGGAAACGGAAACTGTAGGAATAGATACACCTTTCGAGATCCTTACAAACTGACGCTCCCGGAGACATCAACAGATTGTTCATATTCATATTCATTTATTCCATAAGTACATAAGAAGTTCAAAAAGTTACTAGTAACATTGGACCCTGTCGGGTACAGCAATTTGTAGTAGAGAGGATGACTTCGATTTTAAAATATTAAAATTTATCATTTAAATAATCGTTTATATCATAATAACATTTAGCAATTTTGTTTTTTGTTTTTTCTTTATTGAAGGGTTTGTTCAAATTGAACCCTGTAGGTACACAAAAAAAACAAAGCGTACAAAATAACAAACAAGTAAATTTTAAGATTCTTAAAAATAACCTAATTACGATTCCTTATTGCTAAATTGTAAAGTTTATACAGCATTCCAGCTTCCTCATAGTTGTTTAATTTGAGCTATAAATTGTTTTTCATTTTTTAAATCTTTAATTATGTTCGAGAGTTTATTATATATTTTTATTGACATAACATGGGCATTGAATGTGTAGGTATGTCCAATGTGTGTTGTAGGCTTAAGCTGTCCCCTATCTATCTATCATATATCTATCTATATAATAATATTGTGATTATCATACATAATTATTACTACAGATAGTTGCGATCGCGAATAACAAAAATAGTTTTCCTTCCTTAAGCCCCATTTGCATTGTACAAGTCTTGCACACTTTGTCACATTCAAGCCTTGTACAGCGTAAATGGGATTTTATTTCCTATACCGCATTCGGAAAATTAAGCTCTATTTATTAGAAAATTAACTCATTGAACTGATTCAGGTCCGAGGCGAAAGAACTAATGATGCAGTGGCTCGAGGAAGGCGAAAAAGACGATGAAGAGATCGAGGAGGAACATGACAAGGAAGAAGATTCTGCCAATGAAGATTAAACATTGGCTAATAAAGTCGATTAATTGTCAATTCAAGCGTCATGCCGTTTTATTCTATTGATAAAAACAAACCAGCAGCAGACGGATTTATCAAAATACCACATACCGCAACGATACCTACCGAAGAGTCAGTTTACCATGAGTTTTTGCAAACTGTAACGTTACATAGTAGTCTACGGTAATCTGAAACTGTGCAGCGCCACTATCGGATAGTGGAAGGCACTAATATACACAGAAACGAAACGACCTTAGCCGAAGTCGACGAAATCTCCTAAGAAAAGATAAATTATATGCACGTAAAAGGAATATTATGAGTACAGCGAGCGAGATTACTTGAGTGCCGCCGAACGGACACGGACTGACTAGCGAGTTAGACCGACCGCTGTAACTCGACACGACAAAACACTAGTAACTTTAGACAATTTTCGACAGTAGCCCATGGTAAAACCACTTTTTTATACTCTCACTGGGAGCATAGAAGTGGGATCATGAGGCTCATGGGAGCCTCATGAGCCTACAAGTCTACTGCACAGGAAAAGTCACGGTATTTCTGCTAGGTAGTTACGATTACCTCATGATGATAATGCATAGGTAATCGAGATGTCAACTTATCGATATACATAGATTATTATATTGAATGACAATCTACTTTGTCTGACCACTGAGTGGCACACACATGGTGTAAATGGCAATTCTGCAGCACCCAACGAGTTAAGAATTCACCTCCAATTAAGCCCCTATATTACGTTAAAGGCGACTAAGGATCTCATCAGTGGCAGCAGCATGCTCATTAAGACCTAACTAGTGATTAGTGAAACCTAATACCTGGTGATTATGGAAAAACACCAGTTTTGAAGGAGGACATTTACAGGCTATTGATAATGCTGATTTATTATCAATTTGTATTACTCAATCAATTAAAATTAAGCTTTTGTGTTTGATAGTGGGGACAACATTCACATGATTTTATCCGAGATATTTTTAAATTGAAGACCTGTCTAGACGCTATTACGACGTAAGCACGTAACCGGTGGCAATGACAATGAAATACTGATGTTTTTATCTTCTACACAAATTACCTAGTGAGCCGCTTCTAAAAATTCAACCAATTACATCTGGGTGACATTTTTATGGCAGCTAAAAAGTGGTAAATATATACGTTTTCTAGAGTTTATTAAGAACGGGAATGTTGTAAAATGCATTGTTGTGTATCTGGATAGCATTTTTGACAGGCGCTCCAATATGGTAAATGCTATCCTGACAGAAACAGTCGTGAGATACCTACATTCAATTTGAGTAAGTGTTATGGACAACATGATATGGCTAGCTAACCATGGTGATTATGGCAAATCACTACATTTTTTATTATAACAGGCGACGAGGATCTAGATTCTTGATAATGCGTGATCATCAATGGCGATAACTGAATGGTGGTCTATATGCTAGATGATGAGACCAGCCCAGTTAGTCCACATTTGTAAGTACGATGTTTTCTTTTAAACTGCCCATGACAACCCACAACAAGCTTACCTGGTTCATAATACACAAAGGAAAATAATAATATAGAGTGTCTCTTACTATTCATATGACGTAAATTAATAGGTATTTCCTAGTTCCATATAAATAAAACCATAAATTTCCGTGTCCTTTGAATGAGTAGAATGTGGGTTAGCAACACAAACTATTTGTTTTTGCTGTGTTACCTGTAGGCCGTTTGTAACGGTCTTAAGGTAATTTAACTGATTCCTTTGTACATAGTTCGTTTAATTGTACATTTGTTGAGTTTACAGGGACGAAAAATTCAACATATGTATGTGTGATTGTTTTAAGTAAGTAGGAACCTAAATCAGAGCTTTCAAAACCTATAATATCTTTGGTATTATATGTTTGTGTTTGTGAAAGACCAAAGTGAGAACACTTAGGTCTCACAATATAAGTAGAAATCACAACAAAAAGGTAATCTTGTGTATTTTTTTATACCAAAGAAACCTTACTTTTGTGTGTTGAAAATCAATGTTTCATTTATTTATTTCCATATGGTGGTACTGATATTTCATCTCTATGAAATATATATCTTCATATAGGTGTAGGAAGGTACCATTTATGTATAGTTGTCCATCAAGCATACTTGACAGAAGACTTGTAACATGCTTCTTCAGGCAATAGACGGAAACAACCTAAATGATTACAATATGGAAGAAGTATGTTATCAATTATTTGCAAATAGGTGTGAAACAATATCATATTCCTAAGCACCATTCAAAAGAAAACATAATAAGAAACATAATATATTGCAGTATATGTATTTAAAACGCAACTATCGCCTTTTGTCCGTGCAAAATAGTAGAATCATGAGAAATGCAAAACCATATTTTAAAATGTGCAATGCAAAAAGTAGGAATCAGATGCTACCATCAATTTTTCCAATGACTACAACGCAATGACCTTTAAAAAGAGAGTTATTAGGCATTTACTGGGAAATCTGGCTCTATTGTAAATAATAAAGTAAATAAATAAATTGCAGGACATTAATTTCTGACGGCAGCATCTAGTACAAAACTAAGAAATGCTTGTAATATGGGAATTAGATTATGGATATGGGTAATACTTATACACATATTTTTTTGTGAATTCATACCTAAAATACAATACAACACCCAAACACAGGACAAATCAATATCAATCAATGAAAATATCAAAATTAATCACACAAGTGTTTGTCCTGGGTGGGAATCGAACCCACAACCTACAATGCAGAAGGATGTGAGGCTTGTTAACTTGTAGCTTGTAGACCTCATTCTTGCCATATGCATGAGCATATGGCAAAAATGAGGATGGGTGATGAGTGTATGAGCATCAAACATATGATTGTATGATGCTCATACACTCATACCCACTTCCAATAAAGTATCCCTATAAAGTATATTGACTTACTTATCAGCTATCATCATATATTAAAGACTGTCTCACTAAATAAGTCAATAATTTAGGATAATAATTCTTAGAAAATAATGTCACTTACATCAGAATTGGCAAACATGGTGAGGACTATAAAACAGTTGTTGCTTAAATGGCTTTGCAGTGTGATTGGAGTTTTATCCTTGTCAGCTAGTCGCGGTTTGTAGCGGTATCTCAGTTTTTCAATGGGATCACTCTTGGCCCGTTTAACCATATTATCTTCAGCTAAGTCCCGCATTCGAAGACGGAAGTCTTTAACTTCTGAACTTCTCAGGCTGTCAAACTCATTCAGACCTAAAATACATATATTGATTAATTCATATTGTAACAGCATGATCAATTTTGTTTGGCTAATAAATGAGGAATGATATCTCTATTTTGTATTGGAAATATCGAATCAGTTATTTCGGATCTTATTTCTTTTTTGGGGAATCTATAACAAATCCATCTCACTCTTAAGAGATCATAATATAGTATCTACAGTAACCGTAACAACAGTGCACTATATAGTCTATAGATAGAGATAAGGCTTATGTACCATAGATTTTTTATAAATAAATATTAATTGTACTGTTTTTTATATGATTAGATAATGATACAGTTTAAATAGATGATGCATAATGTGAGTACAAACCTTTTCCAATTAAATGACTAATTTGGGTATTGAGAGATTGCTCTCCAGGCCTTTCTACAGCAACTGTTTCAACGGCGACCAGCACCCCAAACACCGGCTTTATGTCTCGGATGCGCTTGGATTCATCATCAACCACCTCTAATACCGCAAGTGAGTTGACAAATTGGAACACATATCCTGATAAATCTTCAAGTAGATTAAAAAGTGGATAGTTTATAGCCTGGTTCCAAAGCTCCTGGAAAAGGGACAGTAAATCACAATAACAACTTACATACCTTTACCACATCTGTCTATTTCTATCTGGGGATAGAAACGGATATGAAATTGACAACCCATTTCATCCAAAGAATATGAAACACATGCTTTAAGATTTGCATGACACCATACCAAAATAACTTTAATTAGGTACTCTTAAGTATATTTATTTTATTTTGTTATTGTACAATGGGGAAACACTTGGCCTTCAACTGACCTGGATTCAAGTTATGATAAGGCTAAAGGTGGAATTTGCGTGAACAAGTTGGCTATCTTACCTCTAAAATTCTCAACAGACTGAGGAAGTGGCTTTCTTACCTTTAAATACCAGGACACAACAAAACAAATCGCTACTTTGGTGACTGACAGGTAAGATGGTGGTAGCTAGCCAGGTGGACTTGAAAACAAATTCCTATCATCAACTAAACCAAACGCTATATTTAACCCCCTGGGGATTGAGCCAGGGACCTCTGGATTAGATACCAATGGGTGAATCACTAGACTACAGAGGTGGTTCATTATTATCATTTGATATTGTTTTTTTCAATTTCATTATTATGTTTGAATTAGATGTTTACATTTAAACCTACCAATGTTTTATCTAAATAAAATTTATTTGATTTCAAGTTTGTGATTCACATGGACTTGGGACTGTTATTGCAGTGTCCATTGTGTACAGCTTGTAATGCTGAGCCAGGACTTATTTGCTACCGTAGCTCACATTAGTGTGTTTGGTGTTTTATTAATAAGTTATGTACTTTCTTTGCTTGTTGTCTTTAAATATAATGTTTGTTAAAAGATGTATGTATGTACTACCTTTGTATAATTTAGTGAGATATTAATAAACAGATAGCAATTGGATGATCTTGTAATACAACAATTTTTAGTACCAACATTATCTTTGGGAACTGATAATCTCAGACAATTATTATTTATCTAATTATGTACATTGATAATGTGTTTATGTGTGGAAATAAAAAAAATAAAAAAAAATGTTAAGCATTACAAAATAAATAAACAGATCTAGGCCACTTTCTAATAGTATAACCGCAAGCATGATATACAATAGTTTGACAGACTTTCTTAGAGAAGAGTAAGAATCTCTTTCTTACCCTTTTGACTTCCAGAAGAGTGTCATCCCATTTAGCGCTCATGGCGATGTAGACAGAGTTGGGTAGAATACATGTTAGTTCCACCTCATCTGTTGGCGCGGACTGCCAGTAATCCCATCTGTCCGGGCAGCTCGGCGCAGGCACCATTGTGATGATACTATTATCTCAGGTTACAAAATCACCCTCCAAACATAATAACAAACAACTTTCACGGTAGTCACGTTTGCGCGAACCGGGTAGCAGTCTCCGACTGAAATTAAAGCACAAGCCACTACAGACACTGTTGCTATTCCTTGCTGCAGTCGCAACGACAACGACGTTGAATCATAGCATTTCCTGGTATTTACGTAGAGTAATATACATTCGAAATTAAACTGCCAGCTAAATTACACAAATAACATTGAAACATAGGTCATGAACACTGCATTTTATAGTACCTCGCCGAGAAATGGTTTACATATTATTTACTAGTTCTCAAAATAACAAAGAGCACGTGAAATCGATCCAATTTATTGATTTTACGTCCACAAGAAAACAAAATAGTCAAATGTACGAAATTCATGAAATGACGCGAATGAAATGAATGAATGTTTTTTTGTTAGAAAATCCATAGATGTAATAGTACCTATTTTTTTGTAAATACGACGACAGACAGTGTAGAAATATGGTAGAAATCAAAATGCAGATTTGATAGCGCTTTCCACAGTACTACACACCATAGATTTAGAATATAGGTACGTACACACACATCCGAAAGGCAAACCACATCAAAACAAACCGCCAGAAAAAATATTTGATCGTGAAGTACCTTATTGGGACCGTTCATTGATTAACAGTAAATTTTTACACGATGCAACAACTTGGTTCTATTTTTATTCCGATATAACTGGCATTGATGTATGATATTGGTAGATTGAAAGCTTTAGATATATACATTTAGTACCTACCAATTTTCCCGGGATCAAGTCTCACTCACTTTTATTACACTGTCTATAATCTAAAAAACATACAAATATGTATGGAATAAAAGTACCTATATAATATTAAGCTGTTTTTTTAGGGTAATATTAAGCTGTTTTATTTCAAGGGTAGGAACAATAATAATGAATGGCAATGATCTGAAATGAATGAATATATTATTATATAAAAATCACTATAAAGAACTACTCATTTTGTACAAAATATTGTGAAATATAAATATTTGCTTTACAGCATTACTTACCTACCTACTAACATAATTTAAATATTATATTTTACTATAACGACATCCCTGGGCTAGAGGGGTAGATTTGTAAACCACAACTACTAAGGTTTTGAGAGCACTTTTCAAACATGAGACACTATCTCCATTGTCAATTAAAACACAAAACACGAAATCTCAGTTCGGGGCGAACTATTAGGAAAGGCCCAGTTCCAGAAGTCCCTTAGAACTTTAGAAAACAACATTTTGAGATAATTGACAAAGTAGCTCATAAAACGCTCTGGAAATATTTGTACTAAGTATGAAACTAACAAAAATACATACACCATTTGTTACTAAAATCAACATGTACATAAACATTATAATTTTATTTAAAAATTTTCGTAACGTCCAAATCTAAACTATCGCTCGCAGGGACTTCTTTTGCAAAAAATATGAGTAATTTTTATTTTTTTTAGTTTTGAACGCAGAATTTTAAAATGTTATCAGATCAAAAAGAGGACTAAGGGACTTCTGGAACTGGGCCTTTCGTAATAAATGTCAAATGTCATGTTAAGCCTTATTTCCTTGTCAACTGTCCCTTAATTGTACTAGAAGTATTAAATCATATAATTAGACATTTTCATTGATGTTACTTTTCAAAGTTCACTTACTAAATTCTTAATTCTTAATTCGTTGTAGAAAAGTGGGTGCGCGTTGAATTCTTATGTATGCTACGCGTATCCAGCGTAGCACCGCAGTACGCTCTACGAAGCTCTACGACAAAAACGCGTAACTACTCATAAGGATACCCTAGATTAATTAGTTACGATTTAAAAGAACCTAAGCAGGTCACGTTGTTATTTTTTCACATTAGGTATTGCCGAAGTTTAAACGCATGTGGGAGCTAGAATAGTAAAGTAATCCAACGAAACATATATTTATCCCCTGGGTGGTCACATAGTTGACATTTACCTGTTTACAATTTAGAACTTTGAATAGAAATGAGACTTCAAAAATATTTGGTAGGTACCTACCTAATTTTTTTATAGAATACCTACCATCTGCTCGCATCTTCATCCGCGTAGTATCCGGATAAAAAGTACCTAGTTTTATTAAGCCCTTTGAGAGTAATTGAGTGATAAACCTAGTATTACTTGAATTATTGATAATCCGACAAAGCACTTTTCTGGGATAAAAATTGAAAATCCAGGGTATAAACCAAGTCTATATCACGATACCACGAAATAACGTCGTCGTCGCCATCGTCCTCGGCTGCGGCGGCGGCGGCGCGGGAAAGGACATGGCAATGGTATGGATCCGTAGCATACAAAGTGGCTTTAGTGTGTGGATCAAGATAATTTTAACTTAATAATTTATACTATTGTACAATTTAAATTGCCGCAAAGGCAATTTCAATTTGTATTATAGAGCAAAAATATATTTAAACCTTTCATGTAAATATGTACCTATTGTGCAATAAATATTTTTTAGCTTGTTTTACTAGCGTTATTACTACACGTTACTGTCAACGTCATGGAGTAAAACATCATAACCTGAAAATAATGACAATGTCAGAATTGATTGTCATTAAAAAGAAAAGTCTGAAAACCTTGAAAATATCTCGTGACTAGACGTGAGAAACGCACTGATTGAATTCGATTCGATTGTCCGTCTGAAACTGGTAAATTTGGGAACACTTTTGCAATGCATAGCTTTTTGTAAAAGTATTGCGTTGCGTTGCGCTAGAAAATGTTTGAACACTCAGTAAAGGTACCAAGGCATTTCAAGGTGGTAGCTAATATCGTAAAGCAAGTTTCTACAACAGGCGGCAGCGTAAAAACACTTTTGTACGACGCTAAACTTCGTCACTTTGTAAGTGTTTACCCCGGCTTCTTTTCTTTTAAATTAAGTACAGAATCAATTACCTATATTCTTTCTCTTACCAGTCCCTAATATTTCCAGAAAACTAATGTGCTTTACGCACTCATTACCGAGACGCTGAAACATACGGCCGATCTTGATAACATTTTTGCACACTGTGAGCTGTTGCAATCTGAAAACCGCTTAGACCCATGGCTAGCAAAAGTCCTCGCTACAGAACTGTTATTTGGCAAAAAAACCCTGCCTGGCAAGAGCAAACCAGAGCAAACCATCCTTACTTATAAAGAACAGTTTGAGAAATATGTATCTGAACATCAAGAAGACTTGAAGAATGAAGGTAACATTTTATATTTCTTTTCAGATCTGTTAACATCATAATATTCTATTACCATGGAGGAGAGAAATGAGGGTCCCCTCATACCTGAGCACACTAAGCGAGCATCATTGGTGCTGGCACAACTGTTTTTATACAGTGTTGCAATGTTCACGCTGCCATTTGTAGCATTTTTTGGCATGAGACACATACTGACTGAGTACTATCCTGTGAATCCTTTCATGGTTACTGTTTGGTCAGTTTTATCAGCTGTCATTATGGTTAACATCATCATTTGCTCTTATGCAATTAAAGCATATCATGAGAAAGAGTATGATGATGAAGGAAATGAGATAGACCAGCATGCTTATGCACCACTGCCAACAGAAGCAGAGAGAAGCAGTTTAAACTTGAAGGAAGACTAATTTGCTTGCATTCCTATTTATAAGTAGTATTTGTGGTGTAATTAACCAGGCTTTTTTTGTTTTTGAGGATAATAAGCTTGGTTAAGTTAATAATAATTACACTAGTGTAATTAACAAAAAATATATATTTGTATCTCTATGTTGAATTTTGTAGTTGTGCAAGTATTTAACTAAATATAAATAAAAGATTGGATTTACAACTATCATTTTTTTTATTATCAAGCTCACGCTTTTGTCCAATTGCTTTTTAAAATTACCAGTTATCTCTATTACCTGAATTACCACTATGAAGGTGGAATCACACTTCACCCAAAATGCTCAACCAACTGAAGAACTGCCTATTTTACCTCTAAATGCAGGAACATAATTTTTTTTTAAGAATTGTTGTTATGGCGACAGACTTAGGTAAGATGGTGGTAGCTAGCCAGGCAGACTCAATTACATGTTATAACTAAAATTTACTATAATTTGTTGATTTATGATTCAATCAGCTCTTAGTAATAAACATCCCACCATATCCTAGTCTATACCAGGCAAAAATTCAAAATTGAAAAATATTTAGGCACTTCAACACAAAACTTGAAGGTATAGTGTAATACCAACACATTGTTGAACAAGGTATACATAGATTATGTAAACAGAAATGACTATGCATTACACACATACATTCAAATCTTAAAACTGAACCATTTCTCTCCCCAGTATCTCCGAGACCAAGATATGTCCGGATCAATACTAATTTACTAACAACATCCGATGCCATCAGAGCTTTCCAAGATGAGGGTTACCACTTCATCAGGTGTACTTCAGGGTCCTATGGTGACTACTTGGAGCAGATTCAGAAACTCACAGAGTATGACTTCACTCAGGACTACCACATCAAGACAATTTTTGTATTTGCACCTGGTACCAAGTGGCATGACCATGAGCTGTATTTGGAATCTAAAGTTATTCTTCAGGACAAGGTAATTATCAATGAACGGGGCTTATGCATAAGTGAACACCAAAACTGCAATTACCAATCCATACTAAATTAACTCTAATGGTAAGTGAGCAGCTGTAACTAATACATGATCACACTCAGCACAATACCGTTCCATACAGGATCTGATACTGTTTACAGGATACACAGGATATAAAAAACTCGCATATCCTATGAATCAGGGTGCAGATTTTTTGGAAGTAAGCGCTTCAAAACCATCCATTTGATATTCTGCAAACATACCTGACCCACTCGGAAAGGAGACCGTCCCAACATCATCAACTATTATTTACAACACAAAGGTTTTTTTTTTGGATAATGATATTGTTACTTTGAGTTTTCATACTAGCAATGTTCTCACTGAAACCTGCTCTGGGAATCCATGTTTTGTGAACCAGTGCTAGTATCTTATTATCTGTGACCAGATTGAAATCTGCAGAGCAGTCTCAAAGGTATATCTTTGTACTGTAGTCTTTACAGTTCACGGCCACATCTGTATCTTAGTATAGACAGCACTTATCTTATCAAATTAAATCAAGAAAATACGATACAATCCGAATTTTTCAATGATTCAATAAATTTTACTGAACTTGCAGTTGGTAGTAACTCTTGCCTTCTGCGCTGTGGGCTGTGGGTTCGATTCCCATGTGATAAATATAGATGTTTGGAACAATGATGTCTGTGTTTGGGTGTTGGTATCATATAGTATGTATGTTTTTTAAGTATTCTATCCGTAATCTAGTTTCCATATTACAAGCTTTGCTTAGGTTGGGGCTAGATGGCGCTGTGTAAAGTTAATGTCCTGGAATTTATTTATTTTTTTATATTCGGTTCAAAGTAATTTCACTTAAACTTAGCTTAAGGCTATTTGCTATAACTCTTTAAAGTTAAGTTATGCATTAGTATGATTGATGATATGATAGATTATTTAAAATAATTTTGTTTGCACTGTGATAAGAAAATAACGTAAACAAAATGTTTCGTCAGGCAACAGCAATGGCCGTCCATCTCCTAGCGCCGCCTCCGGGCAGTGTATGTCTGGACCTGTGCGCTGCTCCCGGCATGAAGACCACGCAATTGGCTGCTTATCTCAGGAATCAGGTAAATACTATAAATAAAAATAAACTTGACATACCTAGGAAAAGTAAATCATTCATTCTTAGGAAACTAGTTATAGATAGCCAGTTCCTCACTTTGTTGAGGATTCCGGGTGAAGTGCGTCTCCATCTTCGGCCTTATCTCAACTTGTTACCAGGTGAGATAAAGGCCAAGCGCTTCCTCGTCGTACAATAAAAAAAAAAAAAAAAAAACTACGATTCTATAATAAGCTTCCTCAAAGCGCCACCAAACTCTACGAGCAGAGTTTGGTGGCGCTTTGAGGAATTCAAATAGTATGCAATGAATAATTTAATTAAAAGTGCCCACTGCAAAATAAGTGACAATATCGACGATAAGAACGCGTAGAACGATGTTGCTATACCAGTTGACAGTTAAATGGTGATTTCTCAATATTAACAAACTGCCCATTAGGTAGATAGGTAATAATCAATGTTTTAAGCTAATATTAAGTCTATTTAGGTTTGTGATGTAGGCAACACTTCTAATGTTATTAAATTATTATAGACTCTGTATACCTAAATGTTGAATGGATCAAAAAATTACCCAGCCTGAGGTTCTTGCCTTTCTCCTTGTGTGCTGGTCGCGATTCCGAACAGGCGGTAGATTTGACTTTTCAAAATGATCCTAGAAATCTTAATGAATAAAAATATTTGAATTTGACTTTGATTTTGGTAGGTGTTATCATTATCAACATTCAACTTGAGCGCGGTAACTTAAAATGTATTGCATTGATACACGGTCCATACTACGTTTCAGGCGCACCGCGATAAAAAAGTCCCAGCACTAACGCGTAATGACATACCCACCGTACAATTTTGTATTGTACTGTTTGTTGTGGAGAGTAGCAATTAGTTAAAAATATATATAATTTTGTGTTACAAAAAGAAACGCGTTACTTACACAGATTATCTGTAACCAAAAGCAAAATTAATTTAAATCAGATGTTTCATTTCGTAATAAATGACCATCTACGTTTTGACCGGAGAGCGACAATCAGCGGTGTTCCGTGGCCTTCTTCTGTTGAAGTACTTATACTCTGATAACGTTATGTATATTTTCAAGAGAGTATACATAAATACCTATTTTCAATGCCTGGAAGACATCTTTTATGAAACATTGCTTTGGTATTTTTTTGACGCAGATAACGACACGTGGTTTGAAAGGTCAACCGCCTCTGTGTGTCAGATCCAAAAGTCCCGGGTTTGATCCACAGGGGGAGTACATTATTGTGGTTAGTTTGGTTGGTAGTAGGACTTTAAGTCCGCCTAGCTACCACCATCTTACCTAATGCACCATAAGAACAATACCCTGAAAGGTCCTGTGTCGCCTTTCAGGGTAAGGTAATCGCAGTGGAGCGCGACGAGCGGCGGTACAAGACCCTGTGTGAGTTTGTGGAGAAGAGCGGCAGCGAGTGCGTCACCGCGGTGCTGCGGGACTCGCTGGAGATCAAACGAGGGGACCACGACGACGTCGAGTACATACTGCTCGACCCTAGCTGCTCCGGGTCAGGTATGTATCAACAAACCTCATAGCTCAGTTGGGGTAACTCTGTCTTCTGCGCTGGAGGTTGTGAGTTCGATTCCCATCCAGGAAAAACATTTGTGTGATGAATATAGATTTTTAGTTCTTTTTAAAAAAATAAATAAAAGTATTTTTTTTATACTACTAGGAGACGGGAGAAACAAGTAGCGCACCTGGTGTAAAGTGTACTCTTGCCTATGACAAAGCCTTACTGCATAGGTCACATCCACAAAGAACATAGCCTACACGGCACTGCATTGCGCCCGTCAACTTGAGGCATATAAAGGTGTTAAGCCTCACGTACCCGTAATTTCACCGGCAACCATACCCTTCAAACCGAAACACAGCAATGCAGCTTGGCGGCTGAAATAAGTATGGTGGTAGTAATTCTCCGGACGAGCCCTTTCACTAGGGGCTTCTACTACTCTTGTAATATGGGAACTAGATTACGGATAGAATATATAAATACTTTTTTTGTTGTAAATATCTACTTATCATACAATACAACACCCAAACACAGAACAAACATCTATATTCATCACACGAATGTTTGTCCTGGGTGGGAATCGAACCCAAAACCTACAGCGCAGAAAGAGGAGTTACCACCAACTGAGCTATGGCTTGTTCAGTAAAAGTTTTCAACCGACTCTGTGGTCTAGTGGTTCGCCTACCCAATCAGACCCAGAGATCCCGGTATCGATTCTCAGGGGAGTCATTTTTGCTTTGTTTGATTGGTAGGTGGTTGGTGGTTTGTTGAAGTCCGCCTGCCTATCACCGATTTACCGTCTGTCACCATAACGACAATTCTAAATTGTCATGTTCCTTAATCATAGGAATATTATCTCTATATTTTGTCCCCTATTTAGAGGTAAGATAGTCAGTTCCTCAGTCTGTTGAGGATTTTAACCGCGTCTGTGGTCTAGTGGTTTGTCCACCGGAATCAGAGGTGTCTGTCGCCGTCACGACCATTCTAATCACTTTAGTTCCGGTATTTAGAGGATAGTCAGTTCCTCTCACTGTTGAGGATTCCGGGCGACACGCGCTTCCACTTTCGGCTTTATCGTAACTTGACACTAGGTGAGATAAAGGCCAAGCGTTTTACCGTCATAAAATAAGAATAAAAAGTTTCCAAACTAACGGCCGTCAATGTCTCGCCAAGACTTCGCGTTAAGATTATTTGTCGGCCTTAGTATAAGTCTGCATTAATCTGCAACAATCTGTACATGGTGTAGTGGGTTTCTTGACGGTTCTATTTCAACATTTTTAAAGACTTACACGAACATATGAGATAAGTTATTTCTATTTTTGATTATTATTTTGAATTAATTTTACAATATTCCAGTAAATAGTCCAAGAAAAAAAAACCTAATGCCTCAGAACATAATTATGATTTTTTTTTTTAAATGTAGTCAAACAAACTAAAAAACAAAACATGTACGCATAACATTTCCCTAGATTCAAAATAATTCTATACCATTATTTTTAGGCATGGACTACTGCGTTCACAGCTACATAGAAGACGCGCGACTCGCGAAACTAACATCCCTCCAGGAAAAGTTCCTAAAACACGCCATGAACGCATTCCCCAAAGCCAAGCGCATTATCTACAGCACATGCTCGCTATACCCCGAGGAAAATGAACGGGTGGTCACCAACGTGGTGAAAACATCGCGAGCCAAATGGCGGGTGCAAGATACCAAGGAACTCTTAAAAGGGCAGTGGAACAACTTCGGTTCGGGAATGTACGGGAGTATGGGTACTAGATGCTTGTACGCGAAACCCGAATCGGATCTCACCACCGGGTTCTTCTTGGCGGTACTTGACAGGGATGACAAGGATCTAGCAAAAGCGTACCGGCAGGAGGAAACTGAATCGGCCAAAGATAAAGACGCCACAGCTACCGCTAAAACTGATGATGCAGTCGCTCATGATACCGGTGATGTTGCTAGCGATCAAGCCAAGAAACGGAAAAACGATGGCGAAATACAAGTGGCAAAGAAGAAGAAGAAGAAAGTTGCTGAACAAACACCGGAGGATGTTAAAAGGAAGAAAGCGAAACGTAAGCTTCGAGATGTTTGCGAACACTTCTCGGAGCTGAGCGTTGAAGAGAGCGGGGCAGAGGAAGCCCCCAAGAAGAAGAAGAAGAAAAAGAAAAATGTAGATGACGTCACTACGGCTGCGAATACACAGGATACTGGTCATCTTGGGGAAGTGGCAAAGAAATCTAAGAAGAAGAAGAAAAAAGATAATAAGGTGGAGGTTCCAGTTGAACAGAAAGACTTAAATAATAAGGATAAAGTCTTTGATATCTGAGATTTATCAAATACATGACCCTGATTCTCAATCTTACCATATTACACACTTTTTATATACCTACTTAGATTTAGTGATACGTTCGAATTTTTCGTAATCATTAGTTTGCCCCTAAAATAGAAGATAATTAATAAGTTGTATTGAGATTCAGTCAGGCAATCATTCGAATCTTGCATTTACAAGCCGTGCAGCTCAGTAGCATTTTCTAGTCAAAAGAGTATTTTATTACTTAAAATACCTATATGACGCCTTCGGTAAGCAAAATAGGAGAAAATATTCGTGTTTGTTGAACGAATGTATTTCTTATAATTATTTGTGTTTACTCATTATTTCCGTTACGTAATGGTGGAGCCATTACGTCTCCAAGCCATAAACCATAAAGTCTGGATTGTATTGTCTGTCAGTCGGGGGTGTTTTGTACCTTTTTGGATATAATCAATAAATCGATTTGCGAAGTAATCGCATTCTTTTATTTATATTGAAATAAATTCGTGAACTACCCCTTTATGATACCGCCCTTCTTAGCTCAGACTTGGGAAAAGCACCGTCGATCACAACATCACCGGTGTCAATATACATGTTGGTTTCAGGCTGGTGTAGGGTTAGTAAAAACTAAAAAAAAATACAGTTGTGCATATGTAGTACACGAAAATGTTGAGCCTTCGTCACCAAAATAAGCGAAAAAAGCTTGTTCTTTGGCGAAGAGTGAAATTGCTTGTTGAGGCCAAATTTCAGATCCTAGAACACGGCGGGTTGCCAGGCTGTCTGGGTTCTATACAACCACTGGCGAGAGAGCCCACGATATTTTTCACCGAATCCGTTCTTACCCTTTCCACTATCGGACTAGCAGACTCTTTTTTTTATACTACTAGGAGACGGGACAAGTAGCGCACCTGGTGTTAAGTGTACTATTGCCTATGACAAAGCCTTACTGCATAGGTCACATCCAAAAAGAACATACACGGCACTGCATTGCGCCCGTCAACTTGAAGCATAAAGGTGTTAAAGCCTCACTTACCCGTAATTTCATCGGCAACCATACCCTTCAAACTGAAACACAGCAATGCTGCTTGGCGGCTGAAATAAGTATCGTGGTAGTAATTCTCCGGATGAGCCCTTTCACTAGGGGCTTCTACTTCTCTTACTACGTGCGGCAGGTTACAACTAGTAAGTACATTGTAGGAATATTCCATTGTGCTGAACACGTCGATGGAATCGATGAATCATCAGGAAAAAAACGCCTTGCCCTCGTCTGTCTTTACGCATCAATACAATCTTGGATTTTTCAACTCCACTGTGAAAGGTTATTTTTAGACAAGCTTTGCTTGATACTATACCTAAGTATTTAACCGCCTCTGTGGTCCAGTGGTGCGACCAATTCAGCTGTGTAGATTCAATTCAGTTGTGTAGATTCATGTCCCTTTACGCTACGTGGTCACGAAGTGTCTTGTGCCCTTATTTTCCTTACAAGCGAAGTAGATTATTTAACCGCCTCTGTGGTCCAGTGGTTTGACCACCGGTGTCAGATCCAGAGGTCCCAGCTTCGATCCCCAGGGGAGTACAATATCGAGTTTGTTTAAGTCCGCCTGGCTAGCTACCACCATCTTACCTAAGTCGGTCGCCATATCAACAATTCTTAGAAATTGCTGTGTTCCGGCTTTTAGAGGTAAGATAGCCAGTTCCTCAGATGGTTGAGGATTCCGGGTGAAGTGGCCTTCCGCTTCCACCTTCGGCCTTATCATTGCTTGAAATCAGGTGAGATGAAGGTTTGAACAGCAACAGCTTCCCCGTCATACACGAGCAGTGTTTCCCGCCGAAGAAGGTGAGAAATTCCTACGTCAGCAGCATCCAACGGAAAGCATAACACAGCACCATTCTTCATGTTAAGTATTCATAGGTAAGCTCCTCTGTGGTCTAGTGGTTCAACCCACCGATTTCGGATCCAGAGGTCCCGGGTTCGATCCCCATGGGGAGTACAATTATATTGTGCTTGGTTTGGTTAGTGGTAGGATTTTGTTTAAGTCCGCCGGGCTAGCTACCACCATCTTACCTAATTCTGTTGCCATAATAACAATTCTTAAAAAAATTGTTGTGTTCCGGCATTCAAAATCTTATTATGTAGGTACGTCACAAATTAAGAGCTAGGTACTCACGTTGGTTTATCTTATCGTCGCATATATATTATGCTTTAATTTCAGAGAAAAGACAATCTTTAAAATGTTTCTGCAGCAGGAAATGAAACATCTTGAAAAAAAAGGCACAAATTTTTGGTGTCTCATATTTTCACACAAGTACCTATTTTTTTTAATTAACTTTACACATTTGTACCTACACCACATTCGAGGGGAATTATAATAATTATTCTAAAACTAAATTCTTTCTAGAATATAGGTATACTTTCCTGCTGGACAAGCGCATACGTGCCGTCCAGCCTCAAACCACAGAATAACTAATAGTACAAACTAAGCAAATTTTGTAATAATTATGGGAACTAGATTACGGATAGAATATTTTTTTTAGCAAATACATACTTTTCATACCTACAATACAACATAAAACAAACATATTCATCAAATATCCATAGGTACTTATTCATCACACAGTACATGTGTGTCCGGGGTAGGAATCGAACCCACATAACCTACACCGCAAGGCAGCGCTACCGTCCAACTGAGCTGTGGGGCTTATGAACTATTTCGTAAAAACCGCCGGTGGAATATTTAAGCTTTTACGGAGTTTAGCATATCGGCTAAACATGTGGTTTGTTTCGCTTCTGTCTTAATGTACCTAATATGGAAAAGTAAAAAGCAACCGCACCTCTTCACGCAAATCAAATGTTAAGTAGGTCGATGTTGTAAGGACTCATAATTTCGTCTAGCCGCTTTTTCCTCGAAGTGGTTTAGTTTTCTCTTTGTTCCAAAGGCTTTATACCATTTTACATCTTATATCCAGAGCCCAAGGTTCAATTCAGTGGTGTAGATTCATGTCCCTTTACGCTACGTGGTCACGAAGTGTCGTGTGCCCTTATTTTCCTTACAAACGAAGTAAATTTTTTAGTTTGCATGCTCTACACATCCAGACAAACTGCCTTGCAGTTATTGGGTCACTGGTTTTATTTCGTCTGCGATCTTGATAAATGCTGCGTTACCACTTGCGACTCGTAAATTGTAGCATATAAACAATGAGGCTGCCATGCCTGACAGGGGTTTTGTTCCTTCACCTACCAATTTCTGTGCGACAGTTTTGTAATAACTAGTAATTTTTTTGCCGATATCGTCGAAAATAGAAACGGTAATAAAATACTACCTATAGTTCAATTACAGGACATGATTTACACAGCGCCATCTAGCCTCAAACTATGCATAGCTTGTAATATGGGAACTAGATTACATTATTAATTATTCAGTAGGTACAAACGCTGCCAAGCTATATGTACCTATACAGATAAGAGTCGCCTACTCGTGCGTCCAGTGGCTGCTTCAATCGTTGATACCAGGGATCTTCATTTAGGCTTCTGGCTATAAATACCTCAATCATCATTTCAGCCCTCATACGTTCACTGCTAATATAGGCCGCCAACCGTCGCAACAAATAGCGAAAAAGTAGCCTAAGCTGCCCATGCAGATTAGAATCCCCGCAACAGCTACAATGTCGAAGACATTCGTGTCTATCGTGTGGGAAAAAATACATTAATTTATTTGTAACCATTTGATCTAACATGACACATACATTAACGTATGGAATGAAATAAAACAATAATAAAAATCCCTTAATATAGACCAGACCAAAATTTTAGTTATGCTTGATTCATCGTTGGCGATCTCATTGTTGTCTTGGCAAGCCTTGCCGTGATCGATAGGTACTTAATATGTTTTTGAAGTCAAATTATTTTAAAATGTATACTTATATTATAACAGATAGACTACGCCTTGCTCTATAGTAACCCTACAATTATTTTCTTCTTAGGAAAACAATCACAGAAATGTTTACAGAGCTTGATTTTAACTTATGTATTTGAATTTATTATTTATTATAGTAATCATACAGTTCCGCACTACACTTGATACATGCCTCTTACGTTGTTCTGCATTTTTTATTATTGTACGTTACAAGTTAAGATAAGGCTGAAGGTGGAGGCGCATTTCACCTGGAATCCTCAACAAACTGAGGAACTGGCTATCTTACCTCTAAATGCCGGGACACAACAATTTTAAAAATATTGTTATAGCGAGATAATTATGTAAGATGGTCTATCTGTTGCATGCAGCAAAAGATGAGTTCGATGGCGCGCCTTCATATAAAAAAAGATGCAGGCATGAGGTTTCCGATGTAAGGAGGAGGATTTGAATATATACTGGTACCTACAGCCAGTTCAGTTTCACTTGCATCCTGCCTACCTCACAAAAAACACAGGACAGCGGTCGCACGATAACGAATATAAGTCCCTAGGCAGAGGGACATATAGACCCAAGAATTTTGGAGATAGGTAGCAGCATACACTTTAGTACTGAACACAAATACTGCAATCATCAACTCGCCTGTCAAGCGTGGTGGTTATGGCAAATTACCCAGTCACACTCAAGAGAGTTGAGAGAAAAGTGGCAGTATACATTCAAGTAGGTACTGAATAGGATGGTTATCTAGGTAGGCTCACTTGACGTAGTCCTTATCCTCGTATGTGCAAGTCTAGAGATCAAGGCCTGGCACATTTAAAAAATCAGTCTTCCACGGTTTTCATAGAGATTCCCATTACAATAATAATTACAGACTCGAATGCTCGCGTTGCCCGGGTTCTGCAGTAATATATTTAAAGTGATGTTGTTGATGATGTGTCTAACTTTCAAAAACGACACATGAAAAAGATTTTTCATATGTATAAACTGATGTTTACTGAACTGAAAAAATAAGCTTTAGTACGTACCTACACGCAGTGGCTTAACCCTACTCGTTCAAATGCAAGGAATCAAAAGTATAAGACTCCAAAAACAGTCCTAGAAATAACTGTACCGTACCCGTGCAGTAGGTACCTATCACTTGCACATAAATGACAGTAGACTCTGGTGAAGAACTAGTATATTGTTCTATGCAATCTATAGCCAAGTCAAATTTTATGTGAATGTGTTCAGCTGTTAAGGCGGGATAAGGTAACATACAGACAGACAGATTAACTTTCATATTTATAACATTAGTAAGGATTTAAACCAGTGTTTCAATACTTACATGTAGGGATAGGTACTACTCATTAGATATCTGTCGCTAGGCAACCCAAGTTATCTCAATACCCAGGCCTGTAGGCGTGCCACACAGGCGGTGCCTATGTGGCCATCCACAACCAATAAGCGGCCGGAAGCCCAATATTATGACAACAGTGTCACTCAATGCTTGTCATCGATCACGGGACATAAAACAAACCTTAGGGCAAGGGCAGAGGGGTGGAATCAGCTCGCCAGCCCAGCATTAGCTTTGTTATTGGATAAAAAGACACCACTTACCAACAGCATACGTGTAATTAAGACATTTATAAAGAGTATTTACTTTGCCAAGCCAAGAGTGCTTTATCAAGGTCGCATCTTTATTTGACTTATAGACCTAGATGAGCTGGTAGTCAAACGTTTGAAGGGTTGACAATAACATCACATAATGTTCTAAAATCGAAATTTATCTGTATGTTTGGATATTTGTTCCTCCTTCACGCCAAAACGGATTGAGCTGAAATTTTGCACAGACTTTGTTCTGGACCAGGAAAAACATATATTTTATTAATTTTAAGTTTGTACGACGAGGACGTGCTTGGCATTGATCTCATCTGATTTTTAGGTTACGTTAAGACGGCTTTGGTGGAAGCGCACCCGGAATCCTCAACAAACTTAGGAAAATCTGGCTATCTTTCCAGCCGAAACACAAACAAATTATAATTGTTGCTATGGCGACAGAATAAGGCTAGCTAGTAATATGGGGATATAATCATAAAATATAATTAATCGGTACAACGCGGGTGAAGCTGCGGGCAGAAGCTAGTTATCTATCAAAACATATTGTTACTATGACGACTCCCTTGACATTTTAAATATACCCACTCGAAAATCTGTAAAATAAATTACGGTACCTATCAATACAGTTTCATGTTTATCCCCTATATTAATTAAATTTGTGGGTGTTCGCATCATGAGGAAATTTAGACATCTTACCTATTCACGTCGCTATTTAGTGATTTTATGATTTGCCTTATTCACTCAACCATACCTACCAAAATTTCACACACCAATTAGTGTTCTAATTTGTAGGAAATAACTACGCAGATGGCCTTGACTCCATTTTTTCCCAATGTTTTTGCTACTTCCTAATTGTGTCCTTGCGGCACGTCAACCTAGAATTGGGTTCTTGATTTTTATTAAACAAAACGCATCTGGCGAGATCGATTACGATAGTGTTTATTGAGGTCGGCACGCATTCGTTTCAAGAACAAACACCAATTAGTTTATTAGTTCTTAGTTCAATAACTAAGAACTAATAACTCTAGTCTAACAACTTTAGTCTCTAAGACTCTAGTATAACAATTTATACTAGAGTCCCTGTGTTTCCCCTAAACTGAACCAATACTTGAATTTGGAGATTGCTTGTCCATAGTTCTGAGATACGGGCCCGTATTGTAAATATGTTCCTCGGTTTGTTGAGGATTCCGGGTGAAGTGCGCCTCCACTTTCGGCCTAATCTTAACTTGTTACCAGGTGAGATGAAGGCCTAGCGCTACCCCGTCGTACAATAATAAAAATAAAAAAAGTGAATTAGGATCTGACTAAAACTGCATTTTTTTGCAAATTCACGCAATTTTTGCAAGTGAAATAAACCGGACCTACTATGACATACAATATGACTTTAACCTAAACCTGTTATAAGCAGGTATACCTTTGAATAGGACTTTCTAAATCACTCCAACCGTATTGGCGTATGTGTTTTATATTTCTCAGTGGAGGGAGCTTACCTCAATATGTGTTAATTGTAACATAAGTTCAATAAGTTGAAATTTGAGTTTAACTTAGTGGAAAAGGCGAATATTATACCTCTTGTTTATGTAACCGCTTCACTACTAAGCGGCTGAACGGATCTAATTGATTTTTTTTAATTAAATAGATAAATAAATAAATACTACAGGGCGTTAAATTCACACAGCGCCATCCAGTCCCAAACTAAGCATAGCTTCTAACATGGGAGCTAGATTACGGATAGAATACTTGAATACATTTTTTGTAAATACATTGGTACGTATTATATAATACATAGAACAAATATCTATATTTATCACACAAATGTTTGTCCTGGGTGGGATTCGAACCCACAGCCTGCAGCGCAGAAGGCAGAGTTACTACCAACTGAGCTATGAGGCTTGATATTAACGTGCTAAGCTCAGTTCGTAAAAAAATACGTTTACGCAACGACCTTGACCCTGAAAGGTATTGTATAGATATAATTGTGAATGGGCGGGAATCCCTTGTCCAAATTAATTCATGCGTCACTTCCTGTCCTGAAGACTCGTAAGTAGGTCTGATATACGTAACAAATACGTATAACGTTAGGACCATTATCATTATCAACCCGTCCACTGACTAAGCCTCCCAAAATATGGAGGGTTTTACCCGAATCTTGGCATGTTAAGTCAAGATCTAGCTTAGTAAGCTAGATCTCGATCGCAATACAAGTCATTAGTCTGGATTATGCTGCTTGTATTATTTATTGGCATCTTGGTCGTAGAGGTTTTACGCGAATCTTGTATCAATTTGCAATATTGTGCTTGGTTTGGTTGGTGGTAGGATTTCGTTTAAGTCCGCCCGGCTAGCCTAATTCATCATACCTAATTCTGTCGCCATAATAACAATTCTTAAAAGCAAAATCTGTGTTCCGGCATTTAGATAGCCAGTTCTTCAGTTTGTTGAGGATTCCGGGTGAAGTGCTCCTCCACCTTCGACCTTATCTCAACTTGTAACCAGGTGAGATGAAGTTCAAGTCTTCCCCGTTGTACAGTAAGAAAAAGCCACATTTCGTAGCATTCTACGGTCGTAAAAGGCTCTTCGCGAATCTTGTAATTTTTCGTAGCATCTTGCTACGGACGTAAGGCTCTACGCGAATCTTCTATCATTTCGTAGCGTTTTGCTATGAACGTAGAGGCTCTTCGCGAATCTTGTAATTTTTCGTAGCATCTTGCTACGGACGTAAGGCTCTACGCGAATCTTCTATCATTTCGTAGCGTTTTGCTATGAACGTAGAGGCTCTTCGCGAATCTTGTAATTTTTCGTAGCATCTTGCTACGGACGTAAGGCTCTACGCGAATCTACTATGATTTCGTAGCATTTTGCTATGAACGTAGAGGCTCTAAGCGAATATTGTTTCATTTTGTAGTATTTTGCTACTATCGTAGAGGCTCACACTCTTGACACTGGATACATATATATGGTGTGGCTGAGACGGTCTGTATAATCAGTCAAGCACCTCGGAAAACCTTTTTGTTACCTCAATATATTTGAGGCTCAGTGCTGACCTTATAGCTAATGTTTTATTTTATGTTCGTCAAACATTTTATTCTATTAGGTCAAGAACATATTCGTAACCTAATTACGATTGTAGTTAAGTTAACTGTAGTTTAGCTAATTAAGCACATTTTAATTTTATGTTAATAGTCGTTACGACATACTTGGCGGGAGGTAAACGTAAAAGTCATAAATAATGTTTTAATAAACATTAGCTAAAATATGTAAAAAAGTGTGAGTGAAAGCGCCCAGAATTTTTACTCGGAATCCTCAACAGACTGAGGAGCTGGCAAGTTTATGTTTTGGCGTTTTTTGTGACCAGCAAGTTGGACATACAAATACATCCGACCAATCCATACGGGGTCCACGTGGTGGACCTTTGATGCCTTTGACTATGCAGTTGGTACTGAATTTGAAGTATTAAATGTCCCTGCAGTAGACACATTACAAGGTTCTTAAAGAGACAAAATACACTCGAGATATACTCGCACTTACATTAATATTACAGTAAAGATACAATTATAATAAAACTGGCAAATCTTGAAACATTGGTTGGTGGTAGGACTTTGGGTCCGCCTAGCTAGCTACCACCATCTTACCTAATTCTGTCGCCATAACTTCTGGCATGTAAAAGTAAGATAGCCAGTTCCTCAGTTTGTTGAGGATCCGGGTGAAGTGCGCCTCCACCTTCGGCCTTATCTCAACTTGTAACCAGGTGAGATGAAGGCCAAGCGCTTCCCCTTCGTACAATAAAAAATAAATCAAAGGTAGGTAGTTCTTACCTTCTATCTGACATTTTATGTTGATGGATTTTGTTTAGTTCATCATATAACTTTGTTGTGGCTATCCATGTAGCACGCTGTCCTGTTTATCTGCATAGTAAGTTTACTCGTAGTAGCTTACAACATAATATTTTCCATGAATAAATCTATGTATTAAATTTGTTACATAAAATTGAAATTGAAATTAAAATTGTAAAATTCAAAAATGGGGTAAATTTTTTAGGGAATAATGCGCGCATGGAGGAGTTTTTTGATTTGGTACTGAAATGGAGGAGTAATGAAAAAGCTACGTTTTCTTTCTTTACGGTTGAACGGCTTCTAATGTTTATTATTATTGAAATATTGTTTCGTGCATGACATTAGATGTCATTTAAGATTAGCGTCTTAAGTTCTATATTATTTGATAGGCATAACAAAAGTTAACCTCTAACTTTCTATAGGACATTTTGTTCCCGATGTAAAAATGTGCCGATTATGTAAATTTCTCTACACCAAATTTCAAATAGCTTGTTTTTTAAAGGCCCCGTCTTCATCCAAGCGACTTTCGTACAACAGACTACTTATTCTTCAAGACAGTTACATAATACATACATAACTCGACTGACCGCACAATTTTGATGGTCTGCTCTGCCGCCTTCTATGTTGTAGGTTGTGGATTCAATTCCCACCAAGACAAATATTTGAGTTCTGAATATTGATGTTTGTTCTGTGTTAGCTGTTATAGTTTAACATGTACATTAGAAATAAGATAAGATAATCGTTAATATGAAACAAAAACAAGGTATTTTTACTTACCTACTCACATATTAGGTGTAAAATACAGTTTGGTACATTGATTTAAATATACGCAGAGGAAGAAATCCTGCATACTATACTGTAGAAACAGACAATTTCTTATATTGTATCATGTGTGTGTATTATCCGTAATCTAGTTCTCATGTTACATGCGTATTTACTATGCGTAGCTTGAGGCTAGATTACACTATGTAAAACCAGTTACTTCACACTGGTTTTACATAGTGTAATCTAGCCGGCTTCAAAATGCAACATCAAAAAAAAAAAATTGGAGCCTAATTTTGAATCCAAGAATATAATGGCTCCAATTTTCACTTTTATGAATTTGAAAAGTTTTATGTTCTAAGCAATGGTTTCGATGTTTCCAAAGTTCTACTTTTAGTGTGCGTTGCCTGACTAAAGTGTTTATGGAGCAAAGTATTGAAAAATGGCGCAAAATAAGCGTGTAATTGCTGCCATGTATGCAGCTGCAGCCTACACTTAACCAAATGGGAATTCCACTAACCTACTTTTTTATGCCTGTTTACTTACCGTTATGGTTTTACTGAACTCTGAAATGTTAATGGTGCTCGAGGATCACAAAACAGGTCTTATATTATTTCATACCTAATTGATGTAACTTAGGTAGATACTCATTTTCTTCGTAGTAGACTACGTACGTAACGTACGAAATAAAACAAATTTCCTCCCGCGAAGGCTCGCGGATTGGTCTTCCTGTCTATGCATTCTCTAGGGACTATGTTATAAAGACATGGAAAAATTGGCTATGGTTGGTGCATAGAATACTTAAATACGTTTTTTTTTGTAAATACTTACTTATCATACAAGTAGCTCTGCCTTCTGCGTTGTAGGTTGTGGGTTCGATTCCCACCCAGGACAAACATTTGTGTGATGAATATTGATGTTTGTTCCTTGTATTGTATAACAAGTACGTATTTACAAAAAAAATATAAAATAGGTATTAAATCCTTCATTCAGATCCCATTTTACAAGCTTTGCTTAGTTTGGGACTAAATAGCGGTGTGTGAAATTGATGTTCTGTAATATTCATTATTATTATTTACCTATTTAATTACGAGTACGAGTATATGTTCATTAGCTATAAAACTAATTAAATAGGCTATGTTTTCTGACTAACTCCTTAATTTAGTTATTATACAATCGTATAATAACAAAATAAAAATTACTACTAAGGTAAGTTCCAAGCATACGACGGACATTAAAATTTCGGATTTTATTTGTTCTTGGAAATCAAAGCAGAAAAAGTAAAAACTTTGACAAAGGACTTAAATCACCAACAATTAGAGAGCCATAAAATGCCAAATATCTTCATCGCTGGGTACTAAATTATGGTGTTAACCTACATTAGTACCATGTGGAATGTCGCAATGGACTTGGTAAAGAAACAATTATTTTGTTAAAACTTTACTTACATAAAGTCGTTACTTGTCTTGCTGACTGACTCAAAGCTGAGCCAATTTGAAAGAAGATGATGCGCAGTTTGAGAGTATACTATAAATACTATGTACAGTAAACTTACTTCCATCTGGAACATTTGAGTTACCTATAGACCGTTTGTAAGTTTGTCAGATAACCCGAATGCTTCTTTTTTAAATAGTAAGTGTAATTAATTCTACATCTTGTTTGAATACATTTTGTAGACGATTAATGAACTTTGATTGAAATCTTGAGTCTGGGCAAATCTCATGTCATTTCGATTTTGGTGTTACCAATTATCTGAAATTTTCGTGTGTAAATTCCAACAAAATCCTGCAAAAGTGCATCAAAATTCCTTTAAAAACCTTAAGGTGCCGATGATTCAATCGATTGTGTGGTCACACACAAACGCAGACGGGTTTACTGGCCGACGCCACGCTACCCCACGCTGCCCATTCGGCTCGCCGTCACTCCGTTCCGTTCACAAAACATAACCGGACGACTTCGCACCTACAAATTCATTTATTTACCAAATCTTTTCTCATAACTCTTCCAAGCAATGTAGCGTAATTGGGCATAAAAGACGAATTGAGCACGAAATACGAAAAAAAAACAGAATTTACTTGTGGTGTAATTTCCGCGTATTCGTAGATTTTCCGAACCGTTTTGACTTGGTTTTCAATGTTGTGATCTGTGAAGTGAGATGGCGACGGCTGAAGCAGTAGTACCGCCACCGGCAGTGGTAAGAACATTAAAAATAATGTGTATTTTTTAAAACGGTAGAGTGTTGACAACACCACAAACCAGGATGAGGATCAATCTGGATTCAAACTCAAATGTTAACTAAGTTACTTTTCTATGAGTATCTCACCAAAATAGATGCTTGGGTTTGCACTTTTGGTTATGGGATATATCCGGAATCTGCGGGCCAAGCAAGGAGGTTATGTGTATATAGAAAACCACCACTCTTGGAGAAGGCCCATGTCAAAAAGTGAACGGTTACGAGCAGTCGATTATGAAATGAGCTGTTACAGTTCGTAAATCCTTGTTACTTATTTTCACGACAAGATGTATCGAGACAATATGCATTGATTACTAATCGTTCTGCTTAGCCTGGTCTACCAAGGTGTGCCGTTTGCTATCACAAATGAATATAAATTCTCAACAGCATAATTGTGCACAGTAAAACAAAATTGTGCACGTTGTCATTACAGTAGAATCATTGTCAGATCTCCACCAACTAATTATACAACGCGCATAAATTATTGTATTATATCTTATTCTGTTACTCGTGCTATATGCATCGGTAATTTTAGTCGTGTCAGATATTACGTGTTAAGAAAATTTTGCGGCAAATCGATAGCATTTTCATTGCTAATACATAGTTTCGAGTTTGTTGTGCTCGACCTAAATTACCATAATTATGTGCTAGAGTAAACAACTTGGCTTATGAAGAATCGTAGTGTGATTCACTGATTATGAATCAAACGAAAAAGGTTGATACAAAGTCATGAACTACATATTTTCAATAGATTCGGGACAATAACGTGACACCCCTTGACCTTTAGTTACCTGAGTTATACATTCCCAAGTGTGAATGTCAATAAAAAGTGCCTCGTATCTTGTCTGGTACGATTTTTAGCCCAGACCAGAAATAGTGAGAAACGCGTGTTTTGAACAGCTCACAGCTTGCAAATCGCTATGCACGTGGCCGCAATGTATGCGGACATAGTGCTTACTACCGAGATAAGGCGATTGACCTACGTGCTCTACTCTTTTGCAATGTTCTTATCTAGTGGATAAAAATAAAAGCGGTCTCTAGCGGATGTAAGGCGAACCATGTGCAGGTTAAGCTGCAACGTAAAAATTCGACTTGAAGTGTTGAGGCGCTTTTAGCTATAACGAATCTTGTTAGGAAACCTAATTCATAATTCATTTATTGCATAATGTCGTGCTTAAATACATGTTATAGCTTAGATGTAAAGTAGCTTTAGGTGAAAGTAGGTACATTGACCCTGTCAGGGCGAAGCAAGTGACCTGTTCTCATTTATTACTTACAAATTGATTGCATTGATGTCAGATAAATCAAATTTATATTAGAATATGAACCTCAATTGAGCCCGTCAGTAGTTAAAAAAATATTAGGTTATATTTTTTTAACTACTACTACTTAACGTGATCATGGATATAACCTTTAGAGGTGGGGCGTGCGGCTCTTGAACCTTAAGAGCCTGGGTTCAAATCTCGGTTTAGACACATCTTTGTGATGTTTTCCCAGTTTGGTTGGGGCATTGCGGGCTTGAATCACCTGATTGTTCGATAAGACTAGTAAGATCATTCCGTGCTTTGGAGGCAATCTAAGCCGTCGTCAGTCCGACACTGCCTAAGTACCTAGTGGTTGTCAAAGAGTCATGTCATGTCAACTCATAATGTCTGTCACCAGATTTTGTTACACAGCTTCGTAGTACACAGCCCACACAGATTGAAAATGATAGTATGTCACTGTGTGAATAAAGAGGTCTAACGAATCAGAGTGGACTTTATAGTCGAAACGATCGATTTTAGCCGAGCATTCAATCGTAGACTTTTAATAATTACCTTAGTGTTTAAAATCTCTGCAAGCCTTTAATAATGCCCTAGTGAACACCTCTTTCGTATCCTCAATTCGCATATAATATTATCAAATGAACCTTCAAGTTTCATAGGCCTTGATGATCGTGACTACAATCACTTAGTCATGCCCTAACGGCAACAACTCGTTAGCTTTTATCTGAGAGAGCATCTAATGGCGGTGAATTGTGATTCTTGTAAATAAGTTTCATGGGTAACCTATTAGACTTTAATTTCAGTAAATAATTAAAGTAATTGTCGTTAGAATATTGGTCCTAGACGACCGAGACGATTTGCACTATGTTACCTTCGAAAATAAGTTTGACTATAAACTAAAAGATCCCATGTGTTACCGATTGAAATATCTAATAAATAGCCTACGTATAAATTGGATAAATAATAAAAAAAACAAAATTAATTCAGATTTTGTATGTTACTCACATTAATTTATTTTTAAAACAATTAACTTACACTTACTTACAGAGATCTTTTGACACAACCAGTCGATTTACCTCAAAATCAAACAATTACCTACTTAGTTAAAAGCTCCATAATGATAGTCCAACTTACTATTTACCTACTCATCCCAATCAATCGCACGTGGTCCGTATGAATGAACCAGTATAGACACGTATCAGTTGATTGGGCGTGCGAGTGGGGCGTCAGTTCGCGAGCGGTAGGTCGCGCGCGATGTCGCGTCGACCGCACCGACCACGCCTTCCTTCCCGGCAGGCCGAGCCGGAGCCGGCGCCAGCGAACCCTGACCCCGAGCCTCAACCGCCATCAGACGAGGAGAGAGAGCCCGGAGACTGGCGACCCTCGAGACCTCCCTCGCCGCCGCAGCGCCCGGACGATGTCTCCGAAGGCTCAGACCCGCGGCCGATGCGCCCGGAACCCAGCAGCCGATACGCTACCTACTGGAAAGCCAGACGCGTCGTCTTCTACCGTAACGGTGACCCCTTTCACCCCGGCGTGGAGTTCCGCTTCAAACCAGGCCGGGATCTTGCTTCTATGGACGCGCTGCTTGATAGACTATCGGAGAGATTGGAGCTACCGCGTGGTGCGAGGTTCATCTTCGGCATGGACGGAGACAGGAAGTACAGGCTGGAGGAGCTTGAAGACGGCGCGTCGTATGTTGTGTCTTCGTACAAGACTTTCAAGGTATGTATGCACTTGGTGTTATGACTTATCTAGATGTGTCCAATGAGTACTTAGATATTAAATCTACTGACATGTTTGAGTGACAAACGTATTATATTGTTAATAGATAGGTAAGTACTCCTTTCGATTACATTTTTTTTTATTTAAAAATATCGTGACCTTGATGTACATGAGAGTGAATGAGGCTACAGAGGTATGCAAGGAGCTTGATAATCTCATATTTCTGCATACCTACTCCTCTTAAAAACTACGCTTAGCCAAAAGAATTTAGCTTCAACGTTTGCACTAATACTTGTCTCTTATAGATGCTCCTGCAATGTTATGCTACATTCACGCTAATAAACCATTGCAAAGTATCCTATCGTACATTGCCTCTGAGTTAAGTGTGTTCCACGTGTTTTTTACACAACAACAATAAAACATTCATATTTCTATTTCGACCAATAATCATTCAGAACCTGAATATCTCGCAGAGCTACGGCGTAGCACGCGCTACGCTTTCGTAACAGCTCTACGGCTGGAATGCTCACGCTCATTGCTCACCTGCTTCAACTGTGTATGAGTAATAAACCATTTTATTGTGTAAATACCGGCCCCGTGATCGCAAAATATTACGTAAATATATAACACGTCGAATAATGTCGCGTTGAGACGAGGCCGCGTCCTTGGGTAGATGTGGGTCGCGGGATAAGCACGCACCTTTCATTTGCATTTTGATTACACAAAACTTTACTTTGTTTTCATTCAGTCGATAAGAGCTAGTTGCTAAAGTATACGCTGCTGTAATTTAATTACAGGAACGGAGTTCGGATACATTTTTGTTGAATTTTATGGCAACGCGCAAAGCTTTCGAGCGAGTTAATTGCTAATGTTACGTTTTAAATAACGCAAAATGCTAAAACCATTTGGTGGACGTCAATCAAAATCTCGTTTGTAAATTTGAAACGCTAAACAACAACAAAATGAATTACATTTGTGTAAGTAGCAAGATATTTATCGAAATAGCTCGACATTATTGTAATTTGAACCGGAGATATCAAACAACATTGTTTTATAAAACGTGTTACAGTCACTCAAAACTATATGCCTAGGCCATAATGCGGCTTTACCGTGTCAAAATTACTAAATGACAAGTCGTGAAGAACTTTTGCATTATGGACCGATGACCGATTGCACAAGACATCTCACTCATTCCTCGACAAATATGTGGTTCGATTAATAAATATCATTCTATGCATTTCTATGTACATGGATTTAACTTGTGTTTTTCATACGAAACATGCTGCGTCTCATTTTTGACGATTCTTGACAGAATTTATAATCCAGGAAATATTTATACCTATTGAAAATGGTGCTACAAAACTGCTGATATCCTTTTAAAGAAGAAATGACACAAAAATTACGCATCTTCTCTTACTTCCGGTATAGCTGCTGCCTAATATTTTAATTTATTTCTTTTTTATCCCATTATCCTGTTTTGTTCATAAGCTGGCACAATGAGGCGCGTCTATAACTGCTATATTTTGTTAATTTTTCAGGAAAATACACAATATGCCACAATCCGTACATTGCCCACGACCGCAAACGTAAGTGCAGTTGGCAACGACACCTCGGGGTCAATGCACCACCTTGCACTTAATATGCATCAAGGCAAAACCCTGTGATTACTTTACACTCACGGAAACTTAGACGCACTTGGAATTCTCGAAATCAGTACCTACATAACAATAACAAACCCACGATTTTTTCCCCTTTGAGCTCTGATCGCTACTACTTTTAGTGGAATAACATATAATAGTAAATTATACCTATAAGGGAACATAGGGATCTTTGTTTATTTATTACCTTTTCACGGGAAAACGGCTAAAGAGAACATTATTAAATTTGCCATTGATATAGTGTAGCCATGAAGAACAACTTATGACACTTTTTTCCGGGTAAGTACCAAGTGTGCGAAGCCGTAGGCAAATAAATGATGGAGATACTCCATTTTGATAAGTGATCAGTGTGTTTATAATATATATTTACTAGAAAAGTACTTATACGAGTTTCTGGACATAAGCCTGTTAGATTTTGTGCTAACTTTACCTACCTATACTGTGCCATTCAAGAATTCTATGTAAAATAACATCGTCGCTGCCCTACTTTTTAAACGTTTGTACTTTACATAAATACTTTGCGACAGACATTTTAACCAAATAAATGATGTGATAATGTTTTAATACATCAAGTTGACTTTCCTCAGGTCAGTAAATTTGTTTATCAATGTGAACATCGTAATTGTGCCTAATAAGTTATTTTTAAGTTTTAAGTGGTAAGTCGATTCCATTTGTTTTTCAAGATTGATTAACTTATTTTCAGCTTTTTTCGTTGTAAAACCTACGACACCCTATTTAAGAGTCGTGTAAGGGTACAATAATACGTGAATCCGGGAAATATATACGCAATGATAGTAACGAAGATATATAGACGACTTAGGTCATCTATATATAACATATATATAACATTTTCTTAATATTTGCTTAGGCAAATGTTAAGAATCGGTTCCAACTATAGTGCCGATTTTGATAAAAATTCTATAGGACCATCTGGAATCATATCCTTTCAACAATTTTTTTTAATCGTTTGACAACCAAATTGACAATCTCTTCCTATTTTTGATAGATGACCTAAGCAAATGTTAAGAACCGGTTCCAACTATGGTACCGATTTTGATAAAATTTCTACGGGACCAATCTGGAATCATATCATTTCACTATTTTTTTTAATCGTTTTACAACCAAATTGACAATCTCCTCCTTTTTATGAAGTCGGTTAATAAAATAGCAAAATACTTCATAACATTATTATACAGCTTTTCTAAAATATCGAATCTAAAAAATAATTTTCTAAGAAATAATTGGATCTACATATAAATTATCTAAAGGTATACCTATACTTTGTTTATTTTCTTACAAACAAATTGTCTTGATACGTAAGTAAATAGAGTGACATAAAAAGTGATTTACTAATGTCCAGTCAGAGACGGTCAACGTCATAAAGATACCACGCTCGACATTTGATAATACTGCTCGAATTTGCAACGTTTATGTTAACTTGAAACCCTATAGAGTAGGTAATAACAGTTTTTGTGAGTTTTGACAATTATCATATCCATACACGGGAATTGAGTATCTTTAGCATAAATTAAAGGTTCTATTTGGGCTTGAAAATTAATATATGCATACCGGGAATGTAGTATATTTAGCATAAATTAAAGGTTCTATAGGTTCCTGTTAATACACAATGTCACTAAAACACATTAGTCAGTGTTATCGATAAGGCGGAATAAATGAAAATAAGTAAATAAGTCATTGTGGGTGTAGCCAGTGTAGGAAAACTGTCAACTTCCTACTATTAATCATTTTCTGGAGTTCACGATAACTTTGTAGGTAAGTACCTACTTACTTTTAAACTACTTGATGACGCCGCCGTGGTTACATGTTTTCAGTTCAGCTTTTTTGATAAAAAAATTATACGATATTAGTGTATTTACTTGTTCACTAGAAAACGAAAACATAGGTACTTTATAGAAAACGATAGAACGTTTTCTTTTCAGGGCTCATCCTCCTTTGCAACGGGTTCAAACCAAAAGCGAAAAAAATATAAAATACGCTAGCCAGTAACATGCCATCTCTCGAAAATATGTTTAGCTAGTTTCAAGAAGTTGGTGTAGCGCATAGTAAGTAATTGTAGCTGGTAGGTATAGTTACTTTCGTTCACTCAACACTGTTTGCTTTTGGAAGTACTACTGGGCTCGCTAAGAGATGGCGACACTGCAATATTAGTAAAAAGCTTCACGTTCTTACAACTTCCTCCTTGATTAAAGTTGGTTAAAAGACATTTTTGTTACCTACAGATACTTTTACCAGTTTAAATTAGAATGAAAAAAAATTTTTTTTTGCTGAAAACGACTTCATAAACGAACTATAGACCGCGGTGGCACTGGTAAATAATATGAGCACCTCCGCTTTCTACACCCGTGGATGTCGTAAAAGGCTTTTTAATAAGGTAATAGCACCAATTCTACGATTACTAATCAGGCAGTCCCCATTCATTCTTTGGGAAGGCGCATGTCTGCTGCTCTGTGGATTTTGCAGTGCTGTAACGATGATGATGACAAGGACCGGAATGTACAAAATATGACAAAAGGCCTTAGCTGAATCATCAATTTATCACACTAGTACCAAGACTCTACTACCCAATCGGTACAATATCCATATCATCCATAAAAACACCTCCGTGGTCTAGTGGTAGGACGTGTGGCTCTTGATCCGGAAATCCTGGGTTCAAATCCCGGGTCACACTTTTGTGAGGTTTTCTCCTAGTTTGGTAAGGATATTGCAGGCTTGTGTCACCCGCTGTCGGATAAGTAAGATGATAAATAAATAAATATTACAGGACATTCATTTTACGCAGCGCCATCTAGTCCCAAACTAAGCATAGCTTGTAATATGGGAACTAGATTACGGAATACTTAAATATTTTTTTGTAAATACATACGTACTATATGATACAACACCCAAACACAGAACAAACATCTATATTCATCACACAAATGTTTGCTCTGGGTGGGAGTCGAACCCATAGCCTACAGCGCAGAAGGCAGAGTTACTACCAACTGAGCTATGAGGCTTGTGCCTTGATTCGTGCTTTGGAGGGCTTGCAAGCTGTCGGTCCCAGGCACTGCATAGGTAGGTTAAAAAGCCATGTCAGACGCCTTTGGCGGCTGCTTGTAAAGTTGACACCAGTTGATTATTATTGCACAGCCCAAAAGAAGAAATAAAACAAGGTACCTACCTTGTTTTGCTATACCATATTGCTAAACCATTTATGCGGCGTCTTAACGACCTTAGGGCGCGATATCTTGTGATCACGCAAATAATTGGTATTTTTACAGGCTCTTGCTCATACACTATAACCCTGCTTACTGGGTACTAAAACGGATAATAAAAACTGCGGTTGGTTATATTGTATGCAAAAGCGATATTATTTCGCGTGTTTATTCTTATGAAGGAACTTATATAGGAAAGGTGAACTCATTTCTGTAGAAAGAAACTGTCGTTGTTTAGTTTCATGTGGGTTATAAATTATTTTAAGTGCCTCTCTGTATACTAATTTAAATTAAAGTTAATTCATTTCTTAATTTTCTTGAAAATGTAATTCCAATATTTCCTGATTACCTACGGAATTCAAAACATGATGATTTCGTTTAAAACGGTAGCTATGTATGTAAGCCGACAACAATACGTATTCAAATAAGTAGCCTCTATTCTACGTATATCTACTCTATCACTGAGATTTGTGTTTTGTTTATTTTTCTTTTTCTTTTTCCTCAAAAATAAATAGTAAGTAGGATAGTAGGTCAATTTCTCATTCATGAGCATAATGAACGTTGCACGGAAAAATGTTGTAAAACTGATTGCATGTTAAAAACCTTGTAGGAAATGCTTAAATTGCAGTTTTCTTCCGCCGAACGTCGATCGTGGTTTGAACAGCCCGCTTTGCACATAGTGAACATGGCGGCTCGGAATTAGGGATATAGGTCAAAGTAAACGCTGTTTCCGACAATTGTCGAGTAACGTTTACGTTTATCACTATGTTTTAAACTGACCTCTATGGAATAGGGTGACTATAGTTTTTGGATTAAAAAGACAAATAAATATAAGTTTCCCGCTACTTCGCTACGTCGCTACGTCGCTATCACTTTTAAGGCAAATATTATTTTACACTTACACAGTATGTGGTGATTTTTTTATGATAGGAATGAAGTCCCGATTATTAACTATTATTTTGTATATGAACGTTTGAGTATTTATCATACAAATACACTAAAATATTGCAAAGGAGTAAGTTAGTCTTCATAAGTTTTCTAGATGTCGTGCTTTCGTCATCGAAATCCAAATCTAAAACAATGGTCTTACGTTAATGTACTTACCTAATAGCTTTTACATAATTAGGAGCCGAAAAAAATACTAAAATATGAATTACAAATATGCGTGACTTTGACATCATTTCTAGGCTTAAGGCAGTCCGGTAATTTCTAAACCATGGCACTCCGGTATGCTTGATGTAAACTGCAAAGATTTATTTGACAAATATATAAATGGTCCAAGGTTAGTTTGTTTAATGAAACATGTTAATGCGTATTCCGAAATTAGTCGTTATCGGTTCGCGTGTCGCAAAGCTCGTGACCACAAGATTGAGCTATATAATAATTGTTTCACGTGAGGCTTCAAAGTGGTCTTAATTGTAAAGTAACGTCGGGATCGATGCATATCGTGGGCACAACAACCGTTTCAGCCAACGTTTGGTTACACGATTGCGTGGATTCAAAGTTCGAAGAGAGTGACCTTGATGCCCCTCCCTCTTCGCCTGAACACAACTAGCTGTATGAAAGTCGAATAGTCTGCTACATCTAACCGTGGTATGCGGATAGTCCGGTCGCTTAATATCCAACACCTTTACACCATGAATATATGGTCGCTTCTTCACTATCTACCCAGTGTGTTAGGTCGTTTCATAAGAGTTTGTTAAGGCTTTTGTTTTGTTGTTGCAAATCAGTCAGCTGACGATAGTGTGGCCTAGTGCCTTATGTAGTAGCTCGGATAAACGACGTGTTTTTCTGGTTATCTTCCTAGACAGCGAAATAAACAGACCGGTTACATAAAGTGAAGTAAAAGAAAGTGAATTTAATAAATAACAATTTGCTGCGCTGAACTGCAGTGTATAGGTTTTCGAATGGCGTTTTCATGTTCATTAGACGGTGTCCAGTAGATAGGTGCAGACAGGTTAACATTGCAGGCAATAATCATTTTATGATAAAATTTTTCTTATAAAAATAAAGGCAAATCTAGCCTACATTATATGCACATGCATTGATGCTTATATTTATATCAATATGATGTATACCGGTGTAATTTCAAAACTTACTAGTAAGCAGGTACTGGTTTCGTATTAACTTACGAGTTAGACTATTGTATACAACTATTAAAAATAAGCTACTAACTTATATTTACTTGTTATTATATAGTATACATTAGTCACTAGTGCATTGTCTTTACCTAGTACCTACCTTTTTTTTGTTGTACATCGGTAGAGTTCTTGGCCTTCATCTCACTTGGTTACAAGTTAAGATCAAAGTCAAAATCAAAATTGCTGTTATGGCGACAGACTTAGGTAAGATGTGGTGGTAGCTAACCTACCAGCGAGCTTCGCATACTGTATTGTACCTTGGTCTGCGCTCTTCATTGTGTAGGCAATAAGAACATTACTTGCATAATGTAGAGAAACCAGGACAAACCTTACCAAAAAGCTTTCTTCCCTTCCCCATTAATCCAACCAAAATTATTGAATCGGGACAGTGCAAATCACAATCTCGGTGCATTTATTGTAAGTTTATGCTAATTTATGTCTGGTCGGCCGGACAGACGTCACCGCGACACAATATGTTATGCAGCTATCAGGGTGTATGCAAAACATAACTGCATGCCGACACGAAGACGGGCAGACCCCAGCATTAGTTAGGTACTTGAACTTGACACGGGGTGGTGAACGCAAGTGACATTTACAAGTCTCGAGAGTCCATCATAAAAACAAACAATAGCATCTAGGTAGACCAGGACATCGACCAGGGTCCTTTATACTATAATAAGTGAAAAACTACAAAGATATTGACTGGATCCGATCTACCAACGGATCCGAATCTTGTCAAAGTGGATACTATACAACTTAAAGACTACAAGGCTTGACAAGGTTCAAGGGGACCATTACGGGCATCAAAGTGGCCATTAAAGTGTGGCGGCCAAGCAGGTACCGGTGGCTGCAGGGTGCTGACTCCATGGATAGTGACGAGGAACCATTTGTCGTCATCTCACTGCCGGTATACACACCTGAATATATACCGCCTGTAAGTTACCAAGCATTATGTTTTTAACCTTAGCATTCACTAGGTGCCTTTGTGGGGGATTATCTTAAGCAAATTGAACTTAAACTATCTACGTACATATCAGAATTGAATAGGTGTATAAAAATTGTTGAGCGTAAATTTTACAATAAGGAATGTTAAATACCTTTTTGTGTCTAACATTACTATACCTATGGATGTAGGTTCGTTGGAATTATCTAATTTTATAAACGAATCATTGCATTAAATTTTTTTACTCACCTTTCACTGAATATAACTAGAAGTAGTACGCATGGACCACGCAAGTAATTCTTATGGAAATTTAACAAAACCCACGAATTATGAGCAAAGCTACTAAACAAAAGAACGAAGAAAAATTTAAGGATTTAATAAAAGGATTCAGATACTTTAATCTGTTATCTCTCTAAATTCGAACTATAAACTTTAAAGGCTCACCTACAAACACAAGGGGTTTGTCTAATCCTATATTTTTTCAAAAATGTTAATAAAGCTGCAGATGGTACATTCAAATAAATAAAATTGAAGTATCTGTTTGTTATGTCAAAATATTTTTGTTTACATAACAAATTTATTTTTTCTCAGAAATATTAACATATATAATTATATAATTTATAAATGCGAAAGTTTGGACGTTTAGATGTTTGTTACTCAATCACGCAATTGCGGCTGAATGGATTTGGATGAAATTTGGTACACTCTGTTAATAAATTACCTGGATTGACACATAGGATGTGTTTTATGGAACATTATTTCGGGATAAAAAGTATATTTTATCGTAGATATGTGTTTTATGGGACATTATTCCGGGATAAAAAGTATATTTTATCTTAATTCAGGTTTTAAACTATCTGGGAGCAAATTTCAACCAAATTCGTTCAGCGGCTTTTGTCTGATATATCAAGTCCACCCGATCAGGTGGTTAGCTACTTTTTTTCCCTCCTGCATCCATCAGCCTATTGGCGTAACTGGCTCTAATCGTCAAATGTAAAAAAAACTCAAAAAAACGATTTGATTTGAACTTTTTTACTTTTATTTTATTTAAATAACATACATAATTTATACATAATTTACAGTTTCTAATTTACCTTCTTTATACTATTATAATATTTTTTTATATAATTTTTGTATTTCACAAAAAAAAAACACAACCTGCGACGGACCTCGAATTCGCATATTTTCTTCAATCCAGAAATCAATTGAGCAAATGCAGTTTTCAAATTTTTGTGCCATATTTTACTCAGCTACAGCTATTAACTATAGTATATAGGTATAAATGCAGGTTTGAATATCAAAGCGGGTTGTGTATTTCTGTGACATTAAAACATCAGTATAATATAATACAAATAACGAGTAAAGAATGCAATGCAAGTCTTAGTGTCGTGACGGTTGAAAATATTGCTTTTTTTGTTACTTTGTACTTTATTTCACTACCTGTATTTTAGAATTTGGTCCAGAGATAAATAAAACATGCGTTAGTAACTTGTTTAATTTCTCTCTGGACCAAATTCTAAAATCAACAAACAAAAATATAACAGACCGACCAAAGAGCCACGTTTTTCTCGAAATAAAAACATACAAAATCTTTGTAAGACTACAATGTATTAATTCAGACTTTTTGGTACCTACTAATATAATTAAAAGTACCGTTTTATGCCCTCAAAATGTTCTACTAATGACAACCCAAAACAAGCAACGATAAAGTACCTCGGGTTTTCATTTGCACATAATAAAACACAATTTCGGAACATTAAATAAAAAGATTTGGACGTAGGTAGTGGAATAACTAATGACACAGGGTTAGTAAATTACATAATCTAATGTTTTGCTCGTAAATATTCAAATGAATTGCGTGAGCCGTGCGTTGAGATAGGGTATCGCAAATGGGCTAATGTATGCGCGGCTTAAGTGATAGCTTTACAATGCTTTCAGGTTCCACAATACAAGTTCTTAAATCGTGTTTTTGGATTCATAAACCTACGAATACACAAAAATGAAATTAGCATGGCATTTGACAATTTGTATTCTACTATATCATGGCTTTAATTTATCATGGCTTGTGGTTAGCATAAGGGAGTCAAACATAGTTTTGGCAGACAGCAAGAATTTTTAAGTTGGACGTCATAAACCGTACCGACTTACATTATATGGTACTCAAATGGAATGTGCAGTCTGTAAAATATAAACGTGAACGTGACTGCATTACATTGTAGATATGGTTGCAAAGGTCACTCCTCCACCTAATACATTAATTTGTATTCTAAATTTCCAGACATATTAATTTGAGTAACACCGCAGTCCGTTCTATGCAGCAATTTGAGACACGACCTCGCTCGCGACGCTTATTCTCTTGGCCACCTGTGTGTGCCGCTGACCGGGCGAATCGTATGTACACAAACCACCGATCGTAGACCCCTCAGAATCAGTCTGACAGTCTTGCAACTAGCATGTGTGTGAATATTCGCTGGGGTAGTAAGGGTCAATCTGATTGGTCGCTGTATGTTAATTGCACGCACAGTATAAAAATCGTCCTTGGAGAGCGGTCAGTACCCAAGGTTCTGCATAATTTGGTGGTAGGTGTTGAAGCACTCAGCGTCAGTGGTTGGACGGTGGCGACGGGTGACGCCTGTCACAGTAGTCGTTGGTATCGGGCAAAATATCTCGACTCAGGGTTCGGTTGCACAATAAAAGCGCCGAGGATTTGAGGGTCACCATCATGGTGAGTTGAAGTTTATCGAAAACTTTTAGATCTTGAATAGAATTCCAATCTTGTTTTAAACATGTCACCATGTAGGTACACCTTTGCTTTAATTTTGAATTAAGTAACGTTCTCCACATTTTCAATCAATTTATCTTGTTGGTTTGCCACGACTTCTTCACTTCTTCTTTAATTTTATCTCCTTTTGGCATCGCAAGTTTTTCCAAACTCTTACTTTCACTGCCTACTTCTCAGTACCTTACCAACACTGATGTTATTCTTAATGCTTCATTGTACCTACACAGACACATTAATAAAATAAGTAAAACAGAACAACTATGTACCTATATAGGCGAGCTTAACCCTTGTAGAGTTTTATTATTTACATAGAAGACTGATTTTACTTATCAGGTCAGGTATATAGTTCTTAGGTTGTTAGACTCGAGTTTGATCACAATATATCCATTTAATGTGTTAAAATCGTGAAATTTATAAAATAATATAAGAAATAAATGATAAAATAGATGATACGTTATTTAACGTACCTACTGAATGTCGAAGAGCTACTCCGATCTTCCTTTTTAAAACCTAAAGCTCTTTAAATATAGTATTGTGAACAAAGCAAAGTGGGTTAAGCCTTAGCTATTCGACATGAAATTCTTCAGAAAAACTGTTACTCGTGCGGAACCGAGCGAATTCCCTTGTAAACCTATGAAATTCTAGAATAGCCACGCGTTAAAGATTTTTGACATGCTTGACACATTTCTATATGCTTTAAAAAGGTTCCATTTGCATACTCGAATGAAATCTACGTAAACGTTTATTTTACTTTAATAAAATATTAATTAATTAAGTTCCTATTAAAGATGCGAAGTAGTTCAAGGGTGTGAAATTAAAACGTTTATAAAAGGCAATCTATGGCAATAATTGGTCTAGATTCGGCCTGTTGTTTTGTTTGCACATTCATCAAGCATGTGAATTTGTGTCAGGGGCGCATAGTTCAACTTACTCTGTTGTTTTAAAGGTATTTAAAGCCAAAAAATAAAGTGCTTCATACAAATGCTTTACCTCTTGCGACCAAGGATCTATTGTCGTATCTTGATATACATTTTGGTGAATTTACAATGAGAATACTGATTTGGGATCCCTATTCAGGCTGCAAGCTATGGCAAGAAGAACGGTATGTGGTACGGCGGTGGTAACCCAGCTGCCACCACCACTGCAGCCGGCGGCTGGTCCCGGGCTGGGACTCGCAAGCAGTCAGTGGCAGAGTCTGACGCCCCTCCCCCGGGAGGCGGCAAGCCCTCAAGTGGAAGAGTCATCAGGATCATAAATAATATGGATCACTCAATTCAGGTAAGTGCGTGCACTTTGATGATTTACCACACCTAACAAGTAGACGCACAGATTACTACCATCCATACATGGTTTGTGTACTACTTATCCAGACAGAGCGGTTCAAATCCATCTTCAATTTAAGAATAGCCAAGGTGTGAACTCTTTGCTCCTCAGCCTTTCCTCAAATTGGATCTTTTTTAGGGTAAAACTTACGTACGCCACTTAAAATCAGGAGATATTGTGGTCGAACGATGGTCTATTATAAAAAAAAAACTTTCCATGGATTTGTCAAATTTGCAAACAGAACATAATATCTACATGTGGATGATACAGTACCTATTTTATTTTTATTCCGTTGTTAATGTATGGGCTAGGCCGCATCATCGTGTCTTACGTTAATTACCTCCGGAGAATTAATCTAGAACCGTATATAGTAGGTAGTTATACCGTCTTTAAACCAACGCTAAAATCCACTTACTCCTTAGTTTCACAAAAGCAATCCTGATATGCCCAAAACAGCATTCTAATTGGTTTAAAAGATTGAGATCTAGGTATGGGAAGGTCTATACCTTGATATATTCCTATTCTTTCCGAAGGCTTCACTTTATTTACCAATTCATTCTTGCAAACAGCTCCAGTCTTCAGTCATTACAGCAACCTTGGCAAGAAACCATTCGAGTATTACAAGTAACCATATGTACCTACATAATTGAAGACGAGGGAGTTGTTGCCTGTACCTATATCATTTGGGTTGGGTTAAAAGGTGCAGCTTATGACGTACAAGTGTAAACGGATCAGATATTAGCGAACAACCTTGTACTTGCAATGTGTACCTTTTGTGAATTAAATTTGCCCATTGCAGATACAATTTGTGGAGGCAAATGCAGTAAATAGTATATCTTAACCTATAAGATATAGAATAAAATAAATCTATTGTCTAAAAGTAGCGTAAAAAAACAGCGCACAACTTAAGTTCTGATGAATGTAATCAATCGATGAATGGAATCGCTGCCTTTTGGTAGCACTGGTTGTTGGACCTGTGAAGGTCCACTTGGCTAACGACCACCCTCCTACCGAAGTCCAGCGCTGAACGGTTTGCTGTAATCAGTCGGTGCGTGGAAGAACCATTGCCTTCTGGGAAAGCTCACGAAATCATAGATCTCATTCTCAGAGCTCGAGGTCCTAACACAAAAAAAATGTTAAAAGGGGTGTTTTTAATAAAGTGAACGTTTGGTTTTAGTGTCGAGTCCTGTTGAATTTACGCACAACACAGCCCTTCGAAGAAGTCTTGGAGGATTTAGGTCAAGTGTTGAAAATGAGTGGAGCTAAAAGGATGTACACAATTACTGGACAGGAGGTCAGTAGTCAATAGTTGAATACTTAGCTACGTGCAAACCGAGGGCATATACCTACCGAACGGAAGTTTAGACGTGCTAGTCTTTCTATAGTCTGAATATGTGCTAACTATGTGCATGTGCCGAACGTAAATTTTGACGTTCTAGTAGGTGATCCGCATTCGATCCACGATCTGAGTAGTGATCAGTGAATTGAAGGGGAAAAGTCGTGAGTCTGTTACGTTATAAGGTCAGTAGTCATCTCACAAACCATCAGATGGCATTATGGTCAATAGTTTTTTGATACGAGAGTCAGATTTTACCGGTTTATTTGAATTTTTGAGTCTCTTGTCCAGTGTGAACGTGTTATATGTATACTTGTTCCATCTTCTACAGCATCACTTACCTGCCATTAGAAGAGGTATTGACCAAGCTCTTGACTTTATCCAATAAAAACTCTTTCATCTCCGTCATGCTTAATTTTAGAAGTACAAGGTTTGTGTTCAACAGGTCAGAAGTTTCTCGCAGCTGCGTAACGAGTTCGCAGACGTGGAAACCTTCTACCTTGGCTCTCTGATGATGGCTCCAGCTGTAAGCCCTGGGGTCAGCGCACCACTGCCTATCGAGTCACCGGTTAGAAGGTCAGTTTATAAGCGAACTAGAATGTATGCTAACGTATTCCCTTTCTATCATGTTACGCTCAATTTATTTGTTAGTTAGCCAGTTCCTCAGTTAGTTGAGGATTCCGGTTGAAGTGCGCCTCCACCTTCGCCCTTATCTCAACTTGTTACCAGGTGAGATGAAGGCCAAGAGCTTCCCGGTCGTACAAAAAAAAACATCCAAAGTCCAAAGAAACTGCAACTGCCATCGTCAAACAGATATTTCCTAGTGCCTACGTGTAAACTTCCTAAGCATTTGTAAAGAATGAAACATGCGTATTTCGTATCCAGGTCTCGGTCGAGAGCGGCAGTAGCAGCAGCCGTTCCGGTCACAGAAGATTTACGCGGTCGAAGAGCTAGAAGCAAAAGTCGACCGAGAGTCCTCTACGCTCCCGAGGGAGAAATCGTTCGCAACTCTGGTATGGGATACAAACGAATGAAAGCGGAATTTAATAATTAATGTTCCTAAAAAGGCCCACGTGAGAACGCACTGAGCGAACACATTTTGCGAACAGTGCCTTCTGGAAAAGCTCGCTCCATTCTCACTTATGCCAGGCAAGCGTAGAGGTCAAGAATAAACCCATCATGTATAGAAAAAAACAGGGGTCAAACATTGCTTTATTTAAATTGTTTAGTGCCGTCTCGCCTACCTGTCTGCTAAGGGGGTAAATGAGATCGTCGTGGTATTTTTTGTTATTTTTTTTATACCACTAAGGTGGCATACGGCCTACCTGATAGAAAGCGGTTACCGTCGCCTATGGACGCTCGCAACACCAGAAACATTACTCGCGTATTGCCGACCCTATTTATGAATGAATGGAAGAATGAAAATTCTTTAGTGTACACCAAAAACATATGGAACAATTGTAAATTTAAAACTAAATTAAACAGTACAATGGGCGGTCTTATCGCTTAAAAGCTAGACAACCTTAGGATGGAAAGATACGTACAAATAGTACAAATACGGTTGATGGTAGGAGGGTAAATGGGTAAAAAATAAAAGAGAATATTTTTAATTGATATTTACAACACAAAATATATCTAAATAAATACGTTATAATAATTTGACTATGCTAGAATATGTACCTACCTACTTACTAACATAATAGTATTATGTTAGTAATATAATTATATATATATAATTTATATAATACGTATTTTGTCACCGTGTAAAAGTTGCCTCCATTCCGGCCCGTCCTCTGCAAACTCCTGGGAATCTAAGAAAATGTCGACCGTAGTCCGTAGACCGCAGACTACTCAATCAGTTGTTCAATATTTTAAATTACAGATTACACACTTCTGGAAGTGTTGAAAGAAGAACCGATACGAGTAACGATCCGCGGCCTAAGACGCACATTCTACCCGCCCATACACCACGCGCCGATCGACAACTCACCTCCTGATAAGAAAATGCAGTTGGATTGGGTGTATGCTTTTAGTTAATTCTCCTTATTTAGTTAATATCATTTTTTGATCCTTCTTTATTCTTCAATGGTATCTTATATTTGGTTACAAATATTCTGTATTAGATTATTGATTAATATATTTCTAAAGGAGACGGATGATGATAGTGATTTTTTCGACGCTCAAAGTCTTTAATATTCATTGAATTTTGATTTATTTACCGTGCTCTTTCGGTACAGGTATGGTTATCGCGGTTCAGACTCCCGCCGCAATCTCTGGGTGCTGCCAACTGGTGAACTATTGTACTACGTGGCGGCTGTAGCTATTATGTACGATCGAGACGAAGAAGCGCAGAGACATTATATCGGACACACTGAAGATATTCAATGGTATGTCACAAGAATCGTAAGTCCGTATGTCATGGAGTGTGTATCCGTATGTCATGGCATGATAGCCGTGTTACGCTAAGCAGCCAAGCTCGCAACTACGTAGGTATTGAACTACTTACTTCCTTTCTCTAAATAATATTGTCGAAGAACGCCTGTTACTTATACCTAATTACATTTTTTCGTAAATAAATAAATACATATTATTATACATTTTAACAATGATAAGATGATATTAACTTGCCTTAAACCTTGAGCAGACTAGTTTTCTTACTAGCTACCTAATGCAACAACAACCACAGAATCAAAGATGAATCTTTAAAAGTATTAACCAATTCTTGAAGCAAATATTTTAACCGCTTCTGTGGTCTAGTGGTTCAACCCACCGATTTATTGTGCTTGGTTTGGTTGGTGGTAGGTCTTTGTTTAAGTCCGCCTGGCTAGCTACCACCATCTTACCTAATTCTGTCGCCACAACAACAATTCTAAAATTGTAATGTTCCGGCATATAGAGGTAAGATAGCCAGTCCCTCAGTTTGTTGAGGATTCCGGGTGAAGTGCGCCCCCACCTTCGGCCTTATCATTCTTCGTATCATATATATGAAGGCCAATTGCTTACCCGTCGTCCAATAAAAAAAAAAGCAATACTGGTTTACGAATGATTTGTAATGGAGATTTAACTCAGCAAAAAATAAATGTGTGTTAGTAATAAAGTCATTCTATACTCGTATATCTAAACATGTCTGAATAAAAATTAAAAACTTCCACGAGATCGAAATAAAAAAAAAATCGAAACTCGAGTTTTTTTTTCATAGTATGGAACTCCATCCATCTCGGGAGCTGGTGGCGAGTGGGCAGCGCGCCGGCCGCGGGCGTCGTGCGCAGGCGCACGTCCGCATATGGAGCACAGACACGTTGCAGACGCTGCATGTATTCGGCATGGCTGAGTTCGAGGCGGGCGTCGCGGCCGTCGCCTTCTCGCAGCTTGTAAGTGTTCAATAAAAACAAACGCACCCAGAATCCAGAGTTTCAAATTTAGGCTCAAGACATGGCTCGCGAAGAAGGCAATTTACTTTTCTCAGAATATATTATAAAAGATATTTTAGCTGTCGGTCCAATAAGCAGCTCGACCATCTTATATCGATAGACGAATGGCAAAATGCGTTTGCCGTTCGACTATTCAGTTCATCCATAATTTAAATCGTCTATTTCGAGGTTTCGTCTTTACCCAGTTCGTCCAATTCATTCTAAATACGATGTAGCCAAGTGGTATGCCAATGAGCAATTTGATATTGACTTAGATTTGAACATGGAGTTACTACTAAAAATGAGTCCAACGGCACTACACATTTATTTTTAAATTGCAATAATGTTTAAAATTAAGATAATTTATGTATGACCTGTAAATATTTTTTTCCATTATATTATACATATATATATAATATATATATATATATATATAATATATATAAATAATATATAGTATAAATTGAATATCAGTTATATTACATACTGTATGTAAGTGTATTATACAATGTATTAATGTAATTTGTTCCTTTGTGAAACCATTATGCTTTATGTGAATGAATGAAACGAATGAAATGAATGAATGAAAAATACTTTTTTGCACACCTTAAAAGTAAAATTGGATAACTAAAATAATTTATATACGATGGGCGGTCTTATCGCTTAAAAGCGATGTCTTCCAGACAACCTTTGTATGTAGATAATTTTATGGCTAAAGAGGTGGTTGGTGTGATTCGCATAAAATGCTGGTTTGAGAATACCTACAATCTACATTGTTTCGTAGAATGGAGGCAGCTACGTATTGGCAGTGGATGCAGGGCGTGAGAGCATTCTCTCCGTTTGGCAGTGGCAATGGGGCCATCTACTCGGAAAAGTGGCTGTAAGTACACGTTCATTATCAGCTCAATTATATAGTTTTTTTTAAACTTTCGCGATTAGAACACATTATTTTGATTCGAAAAATGGGTTTTAATTTCAATAATACCAATTATAAGGCAAAAAAAAAAGCGTTGCAAAAGTTACACCATACTTTTAGGTATTTTCAGAGCAGTGTAGTGATTTTAAAACGCACGGTATGTTTCCGGATCGGCAACATGACATTTTGTTGGATTCGACTTAGAACTTGATAATTTTAAACTCAAACCATTTCTGAAGTTCTGATGTTGGAGTCTCGTTTTATTTTTTATTTCAGAGTTAAGAATAGCATTTCCGGAATATCATCGGTAGTTTCCGAATTCGATCCGATCATGCTTTCCGTTTGTTTGAGAATAGCTATACAGGTACAGGTTACATGTTAGAATCATAGGGGTAGATAGTAAAATAATGATATCTACGATAACAGATTTCTACTCACGTTATTTTGCTCCATTAAACCATTACACCATCTGATGTGTGGTTGTTTCTAAATATTCCGAAATACATTTCTCGAAAATGCAGCTTAGATAGCATGCAGCTCCTCTGAATCACACTTCGGCATCAAGTTGAAATAGCAATTTAGCATGTTACGATAAATTAACATTAAGGACTGCAGACAGCTATAAAACCCTTCGTGACCAGGACCACACGACAGTAAAAAAGGGTGCATTGTGTATTGCCAAGAAATGTACATTTCAATAGAAGTTAATGTCCAGGGCCCTACTACCACCGAACAAAATCACTGCAAAATAAGTAAGAATTATGAAGGAGCATTTGACTATCCCTTAGTTGTGTAACTTATAATCAACAGTGCACCCATTAAGAGCTCGTACTGTGTAAAATAGGTCTTAAACACACAGATAAATCTCGGTACAAATCTAATATTTGAGCACATGAAACTTTGGTGTTGTGTCTTGCATGTGATATTTTCGATAATACGATTGCTGAAAATTTTCTTTTTAGAAAACCAATCTTAAAATACTGTGTTTTGCATATATATCCAAATTTAAATAAGGTTAATATAGTGATCGGAGGGGAATTAAGTCATGACACTCATTTTGTTACACAATAACTTTCAATTATAACTCAGGCTAGAGTATTCCAAACTAAAAAAAAACGAAATTCCTTTCGATTACCAGATGGTAGTGATCGCACTTTTAACGGTATAGAATTGATTTGTTCCTAATAGATTATTCTACAATATAATTGATATCGGGCACCTAGATAGAAGTCACTCTTCCATTTTCATAGAATCCTTGATTTTAGGGTAACAATACAACTGCTTTGTTCGATGATAGTACGGTACGACCCCCGTCTAGCCTTGCCCGTATGAACCCTCAAGGTCCGCGAACGTATTTAGATCTAACCACGATAGCCCAACTCGAAGTGTTTTTGACATCAAATGCAATTCAAAAACACCTGATATAAATTCACCAAGTCTCGGGCGAATTAGATGAATAACTTAAATATGTATTTCAATGTATACCTTACCGGTATAACAATTTATTTGGTGAGCTGGATATTTTGTTATTCAGAGTTTTTAAACAGAGTACTTAACTAAATATCAACATAATTATATAGCTTATTCAAATGTTATAATGACACAAACCCGCGACGGGACTCGATCTTTTCCTATAGCCGGAAACGCTCTATCCAATTGAGCAACGCTGCTTGAGCGCTGATTTTCGAGAATGTTTGTGTCATTATAACATTTGTAAATGTTTGTGACCAAGAGCAATAACTTGAAATACTATAAAAAAATATCGCTTAGTCGAATACCGTACCAGACGTAGGCTTTCATAGACTGACTACGAGTTGTGAGACCGGCCTCACAAACCAGTTGATGCCTTCTGCACGTAGATTTTGGGTTCGATTCCCACTCGGGATAAACATTTTATGTTTCCTCTGTGTTTGCGTTAATTTGGTATCATATTTATTTATTTATTTGGTATGTATATAAAAAAAGTTCAAATAAGTACCATTATCCGTAATCTAGTTCCTAATTACTTGCTAATTGCTTTGCTTAGTTTGGGGCAAGATGCCGTTGTATAAATGTCTAGTAATGTTTATTTATTTCAGTTGTCCCCTAAATCTATAACAAACAAACTATACATAGCTGTAACAATATACAAGGGACTTACTTAGTTACGCCTACACACTTTCGTAGACTTGTCTCTCTGTCTCTATCAACGTTATATCATCTATTTTTCATTGCTTATAGTCATTTGACTTAGATTGCATACAAAGAACCTATTCACACGAATTTGGTGAAGCATAACGCATAGTTCGTAGACCTGCTACGCGATACGCTACGAGCGACGTCTACGCACATTCGTAGAGTGCTACGAGATGATGGTTAACGTCCCGGTCGTATATCGCTGGGTTTTTCGTTGCGCTACACATAAACTTCCGAAACCCCGAAAAGTCCTTTGATGCATAATTTTTATATATGAAATTGTGTTTGTAAAGAAATAAAGAATTAAAAGATACCATACATTCAGTAATCAGTTCACTATTTGTGCTGCAAACAATTTTACCCCGTAAGACGTGACTGCAGGTCTGAGCGTGACTGTACATATTTCTTTTGGCAAGTAATTGGAACGAAGTCTCTCATAACCCAATATTATGAAATCACACCGCGTTATAAATCCTTCAAAGTTAATAACACACTTTCGCCCCGCCTTTTTATGTCGTTGCCAGGGTCAGTTGACGCATAATTCCATTTCTTTTAATCTTAAGCGTGACCAGTCACCACGCGAGGTTCTGCTCGATCAAAGTTACAGTCGTATTAATTGAATCTTCTTATTTACATTCGTAAAGTTATACCTAAACCACTTCAACCAGATCCATCTGCATAGGTTAGTTTGAAGAGAAAGAGAAGAGGCGATTCTGTGTTTGGATTGAATTTTTAAATTGGTTTTCTTTCTTTTCTTCGTGTGGGTTGTGAACACTGGTGTCAGATAATAGAGTCGCCGCCATAAGCGTCTGATGTAAATCTTTATCGACAGTAGTACCAGGGATAGACGGCTTAATGTGCCCCCCGAAGCACGGGAAAATATAGCATTTTTTACAAATCGTAATTTTGAACCGTACAAACAAAACAATATACAAAGTTTACCAAATAAAAAACAAAGCTTTCCGTACCGAGAAAAAGGATTTGTATCCTCGTAGAAAACGGCTTTGATGTGCGCCTCTTTTATAATAGTAGGGGTTTTCATCTTTTGGATTATAAAAAATCTTTCAAAATTACATAATTGCCCCGAAGATAAAGCGCTATGTAGTAGAACAAAGAAACTTAACTTGTTAGTAGAGCATTTTGTTGACCCGAGTCCAGGTCAAGTGGGCAGTATCCGTGACCAACCGTCATGTCCTGCGACTTGCCAACTCATATCGGTCACGCAAAACCTGTCGCACTCGCGTGTCACCTCACTTCCTACAGATTGCTTAGTATTTTCTTACTAATGATTCACGTGACAGTATTCCATTTCATTTCTTTTTTTGATGCACTCTGAGTGGCTCATAATATGCTAAAATATTTATATGTTTTGAGTTATTGTGTTATTGTGTACACCTACTGAGGTGTACACAATAACACAACTGACGGGCTGGCAACAGTGTAGGTACTGGGTTTCCAAAGAAACCTTACCCTATTAGGAAGGGGGAATGAAATGCGGTATGTATACATACATATCGCTTCTCATGTACCATTTCTACTTGTATACTAAATGTATACAAGGTACGTACGTACGTATACCAAAGACATGTAAGAAAACGCAAATATTATATTAGGTCCCTCCGCGGTCCATAATATGAAAATTTTGAAGGATCTTTTCCCGACAACCGTTGTCTATACAAAAACCGAAAACAAGTAAGTAGGTATAGGTACCTAAATAGGTGCTTACGTTTTTGTACCTACTACTTGACTTAATCGTTTAACTAATTAGGTCTATCTACTTTTATTTAGACATTGCAAGAAGAGCTTACCGGAGCCGCATTCCATCCTTTGGACGATAATTTGCTGATCACTCACGGCAAAGGGCACTTGGCATTTTGGAATCGACGCAAGGACGGATTCTTTGAGCGTACCGACATTATCAAACCGGTAAGTTATGATTTGACGAGCCACATAGCCGATGAGATTTCCCATAAACAACATCTTAAAGTTCATCTCCCAGTCACATCGAAGTTAAAAAAAGAGATCGAAGAATCAAACTACAAAAAATATTGGTTCGGAAGCGGGTCTCTCTCTTCATTTTCGAATTTTAAATTTGGCGCGCAGTTCTTTTCACTAGAGTTGGGTAAGACACAAGCAAGATACCGGTAAACTTCCGAAAACACGGCTCAAAGCAAACTTTTTGACAACTTTTAAATTATTATTAATGAAACCAATAAATGTGTTATCAAATAATATTTTCAGCCTTCTCGCGCTCATGTCACATCTCTGCAGTTTGAACAAGACGGCGATGTGGTGACTGCTGATAGTGACGGGTTTATAACAATTTATAGTGTGGATAGCGATGGTGCCTATTTCGTTCGCATGGAGTTTGAGGTACCTACCATACAATGTAGATATTATAAAAACAATTTACCTAGTATAATTGATTAAACCTTACGTAAGCTGTATTTTATTTTAAGAATTTTGTTATGTACCTTTAAATTAATATTTACAGGCCCACATTAAAGGCATCAGTTCTCTAATAATGCTGTCAGAGGGAACATTGATATCGGGTGGAGAAAAGGACAGAAAAATAGCTGCCTGGGATTCGTTACAAAATTATAAAAGGATTACAGAAACTAAAGTTAGTATCATAATAACTAAAATTGTTTTCTTATTCATTCTAATTTAGAAGGTGGGGGAAATGTCTTTTCCAATAGCGTTCCGTATTAGGGTGTGTGCATAATTGTTGATTGTAAATGTATTTAATGGTATTGTTATCAGCTTCCTGAATCCGCTGGTGGTGTACGCAGTATCTACCCACAGAGGCCGGGTAGAAATGACGGCAATCTTTACGTTGGAACCACACGAAATCAAATTTTGGAAGGCTCTCTTCAACGCAGATTTAACCAGGTTAGTCGCCTGAAAGGAAACCAACTACTTATCTAGATTTTATATTTAATGATTTTCGTTGCTAAAATATTTTTTCTTTGACCCACCATGTGGCGGCATCGAAAATAATGGCTGGCTCTCAATGGTTTTCCTTATTCTCAGGTGTTATTCGGACATCACAAACAGTTGATGGGACTTGCTGTTCATCCTGATGATGAAATGTTTGCTACAGCCGGACATGACAAGAATATTGCGCTTTGGAAAGGACACAAACTAGTATTTGCAACGCAGGTAGATACTACGAGTCAACTGGAATTGTTTGTCTTCTTCTTCTTATTATTATTAATGTAGGTATATTTATTTATTTGTGCGTTTTGAATGTATGGTTTATGTTTCAGGTGGGATACGAATGCGTGTCCTTAGCTTGGCATCCAGGTGGTGGCGCCTTAGCAGCTGGAAGTACCGAAGGTCACCTGGTAGTTCTGAATGCAGACGCTGGCGCTCACGTCGCTACTCTTCGAGTTTGTGGCTCTCCACTCAACTGCTTATCTTACAACTCTGGTAAATGAGAGCTTTTTGTTATGCACACAAATTGTTCAAAGTTACGCGGGTACTTAGAAAAAAATAAAGAAAAGAGATTTATTTACCCAATCAAAAATAATTAACCTATAAATTAAGCTTAAACTAACTTATTCTAAGCTACGCTATGCCAAACACAAGTACATTTGGGTAAAAAGGTACTCCGACTCAGCTGTATTGCAGCATCGAGCATAATGCAACGATGATGCGCTGGTTTTCAGCCAGGTCCACATACTTATATCTTACATTTCTTGGTTCACGCTTGCTGTTTCATTATCGTTGACTTACTTTGTGTTTTCGCTCTAGCTCTTCCCATACTCCATAGCTTATTATAAATTGTAGTCCAATAAAAAATAATAGTGTATATATTTTAAGATTGAGCAGCGAATGTTCCTTTTTAGCTGGAGATTTCCTTGCAATTGGCTCTCAAAACGGAAGCATCTACCTCTTCCGCGTGTCAAGAGATGGCTTCTCTTATAAGAAATCAAACAAGATCCGAGGGGCTCAACCTCTGATGCAATTAGATTGGAGTCTTGATGGGAGCTATTTACAGACCGTCACAGCTGACTACGATCTAGCTTTCTGTAAGTATTTGAACCCTACCCCAATCAGAAGTTTTTGGGGTAGGGGTGTGAGTGATCTATGTACCTCCTAGTGGTCTACCATTGGCAACGGTGGCTTGCTGACAGCTGAATGATCTGATGGTAGTTTACAAAACCAAACGGTTTGCTGTGTTCCGTCGGTGCTCGGGAGAGCCAGTACCTTCTGAGGAAGCTAGCTTTATTGTAGATTTAATCCTTGCTCTTGGGCTAGAGCTAGACAAGCCTAGAGGTCAAGAGTTAACCCATCATTTATATAATAAAAACACCTAAATACATCACTAATTGGTTGAATATAATTTCTGAACTGGCAACCTTTTTGCAGGGGACGTCAAATCGCTATCACCAGAGAAGAGCCCGATCGCTATGAAAGATGTGAAATGGTCAACTTATAACTCCACTGTTGGATTCCTGGTATCAGGTAAATCGCTATAATTCGTGTGGGTATTGTTTTGGTGGCAGATGTTTTAAAGTTTTTTTTCTATAGGAATATGGAACAACCGCTTCTATCCGATGACAACACTGATTTCCTCTTCAAGCCGTTCCTCTGCTCATGATCAACTCATTTGTGGCGACACTGATGGCTATCTGCGTCTATTCAGGTAACACAATCTGATATTAATTTTCCCATTAGGCAACATTTGCATAATCCACTACTCTGGCCGAAGTGGATCTTGGCATCCGATCTCTCAATTCCGATTCTCCGATTCTCCGATTTCTTCAAGCTTCTCTGTTTGGTACAGTCTCACGCCTGTTGGTAGCGTTAACTTCACGCAGATTGGCTTGATCTTCGTCAATCTAGCGGTACTTAAGGTCTTGTGGGTTGATTGATGATTCTTTTTTTTTTAATTATTTTAAACAAAAGGTTTTGTCGCTATGCGACCACATCGCCCAATCATACAACACTAGACACAAAAAAAATATTCTTAGTCAATATGAATCTCCTTGGAAACATTCTGTTGTCATAACAACAATTATACAATTGTTGTGTTCCGGCATTTAGAGGTAAGACAGCCAGTTCCTCAGTTTGTTGAGGATTCTCGGTGAAGTGCGCTACCACCTTCGGCCTTATCTCAAATTGTAACCAGGTGAGATGAAGGCCAAACGCTTCCCTGTCGTACAATAAATAAAAAAAATATAAGATTTAATCGAAATTTACAAGACTAAAATAATTGTGAGTCTTGTAAATTTTGATTATTATATGATCATATATTTTTTTAAACAATTTTTGTTTCCTTTCCTCAGGTATCCTTGCGCCAGTCCCAAAGCAGAGTACAACGAGATTAAGATATATTCTGGAGCGGTGAACAACGCACGTTTCCTGTTCAACGACCGCTGCATGGTGAGCACCGGCGGCACGGACGCAGCCCTGATGCTTTGGGAGCTGGTAGATGAATAGCATCACGCGGCGCCGGGGCTCCGACCACCCGCGGTGTACGTCGCACCTCCGACGCCGTCGCCGCCGGCCCTCGCGCTTGTATCTCACCCCACTTTCCGAGTCATGGACTTTGATGAATTCGATTGAAGGAATTTTAATGAAACTGGGGCTTAATAAATATCGGGGATTGTTATGTCCGTTGAACTTCTCAACGACCTAGCAAAGTCGTACAGGTGAATCAGTATAGCAGGACTTGACAGAACTTTGTTGTTCTTTCTCAATGATACCGACTATGATGAAACCAATAAACCTACCAATACCAATCGCCATAAGGTCTTACTAGACCTAGATGACATTCTTCCAGGAGGTTTCTTAATGCATTAAGTACTATTTTTATCTTGGGTTACTTACTCCGAGGCTTATTTTATGTAGTTACGAGACTTGTGTAGGTACGTACACGAGTCACTGCCATTACTGGAGGCTTTAGAGGTAAATTACCTTGCCTTGCTAAAAGCAAGTAGGTAAATCTTCAATAAATATATCAGTTGCATAAAATTATATTAATTATCGTGAGTAGGTGCAATGAGACACGCTTAAAATTTTAATAGCCGTGCAACGTAACGTAGGTATGTAGATTGAACTACTATGAAAACTGAGAAACATGAAAGTATTATTTGTAAAAATAAAAGAAAAATTAAAGATTAAAAGTATTTATTCGTGACAAAAAAAAATATTGTTATTGATTATGAAAGTAGTTTTTATTGTAACTTTCGTACATGTACATAACTACCTGCAGTGTCTTTTCAATGACACAAATTTTGTTCGAAGCAAATAGGTACTTAGGTACCCATCCAATCCCACCCAAAAAAATATTTATAAAAGTCAAAATGCTCTACAAAGTTTATAGTTCAAACACTTATTAGATACAAATCTTATTAACGTGGCTGGCCACTTTTATATATTCACATTTAGTACTAAACTTATGTAGGTAGGTATAAGTATGAATTATTATAGCACACCTTTTACATTATTCACATGTTTTAGATATATACTTACTACGCATCAACTTAATAACCTCCTTTTATATTCGTCTCTAATAGTATATATCTACCTATTTAAAGCAAAAATCTACGCATAATAATATTACTTATCTAGATACTTAGTAGGTTTACCTACTCTTAACTTCATAAATAGGTAATGGATGTCTGTGCCTAAATAACGTGCAGTAGGTACCTAGGTACTTACTACTTACATTCTTCAGGCACAGTAGGTACCTAATCAATTATTGTGCCTACACTTATTAATTTACTTCGTAAATAAAACAGACATCACGAACGAATACCTACTGTAAAGCAAGGGGACCACGCACTCGTCGGAACATTTTTATTTTATTCACGTACACGGTAGGTAGGTAGGTATAGGTAATTCGTTTCTCAATCATAGATGTCGAAAATAATTAAGTGGAACCAATGCAATGTTGCTATGTATACCCATTATAAATTACCTACTTGACCGAGAGTAAATTATGGAACCTGTGACACAAAATATTATTAGAGAGTTCTACGAAATAAAAGGTGGACTCATTTTCAATGAGAAATAAGACACCATGATTGAGTTTTTGTGATTATTAAATAAACATTCCATGATTGTATTTTGTTTTATTATCTACCTAAAAGCTATGGTTTGTTTCGCATTATGATTGCTTGCTCAGCTGTTTCGATAAGAGCGTGGCTAGTGCGAGCTTTATATTCGAACGCGTTTTCGTTTAACACGATTTGTAGGTATGAAAATTAATTCGTACCTAAGTAGGTAGGTACATACCTATTCACCGTTCGCGGTGAGCAAACTCTAATCAAGTGGAGTGGATTTCACACACAGAGGTAGGTACCTACCTACCTATTTACCATAGAATTATGGCAATGATAAATCTATTCAAACTCTCACTCAAAAGCACAATGAGCACTATCCAGACTGTGTATGAAAGGGTTCGTTTAATTGAATCGGTGAATTGTATATCCCTACAATAATAAATATTACTGGACACTAATTACTCTTTACTAATTTCATCATACCTATGTGAATGTGAATAGTTGCCTACCTATAAAATGTATGTGTAATCGATTTTTTTGCGGTGTTTCGCCCTTATGGTACGAAAACTGTGCTTCGGTTTGAAGGGTATGGTTGCCGGTGCAATTACGGGTACGTGAGGATATACACTTTTATGCCTCAAGTTGACGGGCGCAATGCAGTGCCGTGTAGGCTATGTTCTTTGTGGATGTGACCTATAAGGCAGTGCAGTAAGGCTTTGTCATAGGCAAGAGTACACTTAACACCAGGTGCGCTACTTGATTGTCCGTCTCCTAGTAGTATAAAAAAAAATAAGGAACGTTTATTATGTACCTAAAGCCAGTTCCTTAAATATCACAACAAAGTTGTCACAACATGTTTAATGAACAAAAAAGGGGCGTGGCTTAAGAAATGCAACTAAGTTCATCCAACAAAACTGGCTCTAACATTGATTGCCGCGGCGGCGGACGGAAAACAGCCCGACGTTCGCCTATGAGGGGGGCGAGGTAGCTTATTTTCGCTATGCTGAAGTAGGAAGAAGTGAAAGTAGGTTAGTACTTTGACACGTTTTCAGGTTTGTGTTCTGTAGACACGTCCATCGCTCGCTACATGATGCCGCATGCCACTATTTATTTTATACTTGCATGTGATGTGATCACCGCTAGCCAACGCCATGGATTGGAATAAAGAAAGATAATTATTATATATATATAGTAGATAGTAGATTTGGCAATAGGCAGTGGCTATTCTATAATAGGTAACTACGATTCCACTAAGTTTCAAACGAAAATTATCGAACGGCCAATTATTGCGATTTACATCTCAGAAGTCTCTACCATGGACGAAATAGTCTATGCCAATCATGTAGAGGTACATGATTTATCTTCTCGACCGTGTGGTGTAGGCATGGATCATTATATGAAAAGTAGAAGGAAATCTGTGAAAAATCGCATGTGAAATAGCAGTGACTAAAAAAAATTTAAACAATTATTTAAAAATAGCAATCATTTCGTGTGGTGTAACTAAAAGTTCGACTTGCATGCAACAATGAAACTTTACGGTCATTTACCTCATGTGAAACTCAAATTTTGTGAAAGTGACTTTGCATAATGTTTGCAATGATGAAATTTCGCCTATTTGTGTTCCATTCTTTGCAATCGTACGGTTGGGTACCTTGGGACATTTGGTTTCAGTATAACGATAACAAACCTGTAATAGCTGATTTTGTTTTCTGATCATTATGTTCAAATGAATGAAAGAATAAATGAATTATAGTAGTCTGTGGTGAGTGTCGCATGCATGTGCATGTGTATCTTCAATTTAAGTCAAGTCCTAATAACAGGTCTTGACGAAAAAAAAAACAAAAAAAGTCTGACGTTATCAAAAAACAAGCACTTGTCATTTGTCATGTCAGGCAGTGGTGACAACTTAGGGGTTTTACCCCTAAATTTAGGGGGTAAAAGTGTTCGAAGGGGGATCTTTAGGGGCAGAAATGTTTTGGGGTTATTTTGAGGGGCTTTATTAATCCAAAGTAAAAAGTACCCTGTGCACAACAAAACGGAAAGCACTAAAACACTTAAATGCTCAGTCAGTGGTACGATACGACCAAAACGAACTTCTCTCACTCATCTGTGTGAGTGAACTAACCTGACATCTTATTCATTCGATTCATTATTTTTTATCTTATATTTAAATTCGTTCATTGACCGTTGACTTTGCTTGGTTGGATTAGTTTGTTCGTTCTCGTTCTATTGTGTATTGATATAGTAATTACCAAAAAAAATGTATAGTATACTCTCTTACTCTGAACTGAACTCTTTGATTTGGTTGGTCGGTCGAACAATGCCGAAAAATAAATCCGAAACAAAAAAAATATATACAAAAGTATAGCAAATCTTGGGAGGCAGATCCCGTACTAAAAGGTTCGTCAACTTGTTCGATAGTTTTTCAATCAAACGATTACATTTGTGATGTATATTTAATAATACAGGATTTCACAGACTACTAGGAAGTTAACGCCTCAGGATTTCCTTGCAAATACCTACTAAACCTACTACTTAGTGTATTAAGACTACTAAGGTAGGTACCTGGTACCCATCAGCGAGCGATAGGTACGGATGACATGACGGATGTTTCATCGCCACAAATTACACTAGTTAGTGTAAGAAAGCATTATCATGATACTTCGATGATTAAAGATAAAATAATAAATCAACCACTGGTGTTATACTGAGCGTCCCACGAATTTGCCACATGAACGGAAAGTAGGTACCGTAAATCATATGGATTGTAAATTTTACTGAAACAAAACTTCATTTTTATTTTAGAACTAATACGAACTATATTTAAAGAATTTAAAATTATCGCCTGTCTGAACCGGGACGGGAATCGAGCCCGCTACATTTAAAAAAAAACCTGTAATTTTACTGTGCCGATCAGAATGCTCATTCATCATAAGCGTGGGTTTACGCACAACTTTGGCACAAAATAGCCAATACTCGGTCGGGGGTATTTAGGGGCATTTAAAAAAAATCTTGGGGTGAAATTTTGGTAAGGGTTGGCAACACTGATGTCAGGATCAGGACAGGACCACCACACCCACACTACACCACACCAGGCCAGGTCTATGCATAGAATACTATTACGAGAAGTCTATGTGAGGTCTAGCTTTTAACTTATCCATACCTATCTATGAAATTATGACGATACCTCGCCCTTGTGGCTGTAAAGGATGTCGAACCTGCCTGGTGTGTGAAACTCAATACGGCGCAGATAAATTAAAACTGCAGCTTGAACTCGATAAAAACAAAGGTTATGTTTATTGCCCGTTTTGCAATAAAGCTTGGAAAGGATGGGACCTCAATATATACAAGCAGCATCCGGACCATGAGGGAGAGGCCATTGACTACCCCGGAGTGTTGATTCAGTTGGAATTCATATCAGAAAAAGAGGAGGAAGACCTGATGAGAAACCTTGATGAGATGCCCTGGGACACTTCTCAAAGCGGCCGTCGAAAGCAAAACTTTGGTCCTAAAACCAATTTCAAAAAGCAGAAGGTAGTGCCCGGCAGCTTCAACGGATTTCCGGCTTTTTCCAAATATTTACAGAATAGATTTGATAGTGTAAATGTGCTGAAAGATTATGGGGTTATTGAGCAGTGTTCCTTAGAGTATGACCCAGATAAAGGTGCATCAATAGACCCCCACATAGATGACTGTTGGATTTGGGGAGAGAGAATAGTTACAGTCAATTGTTTATCAGATTCCATACTCACTATGACTCCTTACTCAGGAAATAGGGTGAGATATAACCTCATCAGTGCCGAGGAATATTTACCAGTTGTAGATAATGATGGTAATGTTATATCAGACCATATAAATGGCAAAGATGCTTTGGAAGCATGTATGCCATCTAATTTACCAGATATCATAGTGAGAATACCAATGCCAAGGTAAAATTATGTATTTTTAATTACACAATTTGTTTGCTGACACGGTTCTTGTACTTATCTAATTTGTAACCATGCTGCATATCCATATTATCATAATTTCCTTTTCTTTTGTATTTAATCTTGCTTGTGTCATGTTCAATAAATGTTCCTATTCCTATTTTACACTAAGAACTTGTCCAAGCATTTGAATGGAAGACAAGGTCCTGCCAACCAGTGGTATTGTAAAATATCTTAGTCTGCACCTTGACAAAAGACTGACCTAGAAGCAAACCTGCAAATCCTTTCAATGCATTAGTTTCTTGGTCATCAATCAAGGCTATCACTTGGCAATAAACTACTAGTGTATAAAGCCGGACTGGACTTAATAAAGCCGGGCTCTGCTAATAACTCCTTCATTGAGATTCCAAAACCTGGCTCTACAGGCAGTTTCAAGTGCTTGTAAAGCACAGTAAAGAAGGAAATCAGCAATTATAGCTTGAAATACAAAGAATGACGAAGTAAATTCTACCTAGCATTGGCTATTGTCCGCATGTATGCTATTAACATACCCATTATAAAAAAAAAAATTATTCTCTATTCCAGGCGCTCAATACTTGTCTTGTATGGTGAGCCACGATACCACTGGGAGCATGCCATCCTCCGAGAAGATATCACGTCAAGACGTGTCTGTATTGCATACAGAGAGTTTACTCCCCCTTACCTACCTAATGGAAACCATGCGGATAAAGGGGCAGAAATAACTAAGAGATCTAAAATCTTCTGGGATCATAAAGAAAGGTACCAAAACAATTGTGGTTATGTAAAGCCTTCACAATGAGTATTCTACTATTGTAGTAAATCATTGTAGTACATTTGGCAATAATAAGAAAGTATTTATTAAAGATAGTTCATTATTCATATTTGTTTGAATTTAAACACAATTTTAAGCTTTTGATTTAGAGGTAGGGTCCGTGCGGAATAACATTGACAGGAATGACATTGGCGCTTATGGTGTGAGGATTCGAGGAAATCTCATCAAGCAACTCTCATTAGTCACTCCAGGTCATTTTAACCGCCTCTGTGGTCTAGTGGTTCAACCCACCGATTTCAGATCCAGAGGTCCTGGGTTCGATCCCCATGGGGAGTACAATATATTGTGCTTGGTTTGGTTGGTGGTAGGACTTTGTTGAAGTCCGCCTGGCTAGCTACCACCATCTTACGTAATTCTGTCGCCATAATAACAATTCTAAAATTGTTGTGTTCCGGCATTCAGAGATAAGATAGCCAGTTCCTCAGTTTGTTGAGGATTCCGGGTGAAGTGCGCCTCCACCTTCGGCCTTATCTTAACTTGTTACCAGGTGAGATGAAGGCCAAGCGCTTCCCCGTCGTACAATAAAAAAAAAAAAAAAAAAAGGTAAGTTAGGTTGCACATACTGTATATTATATCGAAAGTATTTGAGAATGCATGTTGTATTTAAGATTAAGATAGCTGACACATTTGATACAAGTCGTCTTTATGAACAATACGCAAGGCCACAAGACATTCATGTTTTAATGGGTAATCCTTTTATCTTATCTTTAGTTTATCGCAATTGGGACAGTGAAAACAACAAATACCTCAATAATATGTATGTTTAATTTATATTAAGACAGTGATCATTTTAAATACAAGTTCTTGATTAATACTTCATAGTTAGTATATCTTTGAAGTCAAGTAGTTTACCAAAGCGTAATTACATTTAAAGCTTATTTTAATTATCAACTAATAAGAGAATACTTTGAGGCCTTATTCTGTCTGTCTGTGTGTTTGTACAACCGTCTGTCTATGGCCACGTAAGTCCGAAACGAATGCTCCGTTTTATTTTTATTAAAAATTGACAACAATCTTTCATATTAAATTCTAAGTCTATAAAAGACAATATTTATGCTTACTGGTGGTATTGACCTACACTTTGATTTCCTTCCGATGCATAAAGAAGAACAGGCATTGATCCTCAGTGCCGAGACAATCTCTTACACAAGTTAAGATACATACAAGTAGTTGCTAAGACCATTAGTCTGCCCTTTACCAACCTTCTTTCGATGTAAGATCACTTCTAGAGTTATCAGTACTGTATCTAATGTTGTAATACTTTCGGTTGGCATGTAGCTATACATTTAAAATTTTATACCTTAAATTTTTAACCACCTAACTAACTGTGGTCTAGTTAGTGGCTCGCCTACCGGTGCCGGATCCTGAGGTCCCGGGTCCCAGGGAGTAATTAGGGGGTCCCTAATTCTGTCGCCAAAACAACAATTCTCAAATTGTGGTGTTACGGCATTTTAGGGTAATATAGCCAGTTCCTCGGTTTGTTGAGGATTCTTTTCGTGTCCTTCGGCAGAATGAAGATGAAGGCCAAGCACCTCCCCGTAACACAATATAAATAAAAATAAAGTAACACGGTAGAAAATATTTCACTCTCATAGAAATTAAATAGTGCACCAAGTCCTTGTCACATGAAACGGTCGTCTTTGGATTTGCCTGAGTAACCTAGTCGGTCGATGGGGTTAATCCTCATTCTTCTTCGTGCCTCGCAATTTCTACATCACATTACGCAGTGCTAGACGCCTGTTCCTCTATAAACACGCGGTCAGTAGGACTCTTCATGGCCTCTTCCGCTTGCCGTCCTAGGATGAACTGCTCCTTAATCTTCCACATCATGAGCGTCTTCACGCTCTTACTCTTACGAATGCATCGAGCCAGAAGAAGCGCGAATATTATTCCCAGTATCTGAAAATTTAGGTTTGATTTGAACGAAATTAGAAGACTCGCGCGGACGCCAGGTGTCGCCACTGAGACCGGGAATCGATTGTTACTTTAATTACAATTCGACGGAAACGGATGTGACCTATTTCCAATATTAGCTTCGGCCTTAGCATAACTTGAAACCAGATGATATGAAGGCCAAGCGCTTCCCCGTCGTACAAAGAATAAAATGGTGTTAGGTACTTATTGGTAAATAGATTGTGTTTGTGACTTTTTTTAGATCTAGCCGTTGACCTGTAGGGTTGCCTATGCAAGGATGAGGTCCACGATAGAGCGAGCTTTCAGAGAAGAGAAAAGGTATAGGTTACGTATGAAATGCTCTTGAAATTGAACGCTGTAATTTGTGTCGTTCTACTTACATTAATAAACATTACGGAGATGCCCAGCACTCCAATCACGATCGCATATTGCATCAGAAATTCCATCAAAGCCGTCTGAAAACGAAAAAAATACATTTTGTAGATCTTGCCATAGACAAGCAAAGTCAGTAATCTTGAAACCTTAAAATACGTTATCAGACATAAACTAGGTAGCTGCCTACTACCCAGAGCTGGAACACTGGGCCTATTCTGTCGACTAGCGAGAGAAATTTGACTTGCATCATTCTATTTTTGGTGTTTCTAGAATACTATACATGAAAACTCACTTTTCCTGAAAACCTTTAAAAGAATATTGATTTTCTTTAATGTAGAAGCTATTTTTTTTAAATCGAGCACGTAACTCCTAACATGACTTTTCGATAACTCTCTTGGTTTCTGACTTGGCCTCAGTGGCCCTGGAAAAAAACTCACCTACGATGTTTCTCAAATGTAATGAGTCTATCGGTACATGATCAAGGATCACAACAACATTAATTTTGACCGCCACTAAACAGTAATACAGACACGACTCCTGAGGTGGATCCTCGAAGGGAAAAACCACCTCTTATCACTGAGGTCGTGGATCTCATGAGGATCACCTAGAAGGGGACCGCCACTATTGAATGAAATAGCCCTAGAAGCTCACCTGACAGCCGGTAGCCCACATCCTGCTGCACAACACATCTTCTGCGGTGATGCAGCAGCTACCCGGTAACACGAGGGACATTTGGACGCCGAATTCGTTCTCTTTGGTGACCACCACGGTGGAATGGTTACTGTTGAATTCCATACCTTTATAGTCCAGGTACGAGACAAATCCGCAACAACCGAGCTGGAAATAAACAGTACGTGTATACACAGTGCTACATAAGTGTGTCAGAATGCCCCCTACAGAATATATTTTCCATGCCACTACTACTCCTATCAATTACTTGAACAATAACAATAATATTAGTCTTCAATTTATAATTTTAAAAACTTTCAGGAGTGACTCTTTTTTTCGCGAAGCTATTAAAGTTTTCAAACGAATACTACGGATTATTGAATCAGGTATGTATCCGATTAGTGCTTTTAATTTGAATGCTGTGAATAAATTATTCTTAATGCAAAAATAGTGCATTTTTTTATAGTAGAAATGCTTAAGCCGAATAAATATTGTCTTATATTTAAACGACAGTATCAAGAATATTGGTTTTCTTGGGTTCATCCGTAAATATATTGTTATTTTTTCGTGTATAGCAACTGTGGCTATGTAATATCTATAGGTGTCGTGGAAGTGACTCAGAAACCAATGGATGCAGAAGCATGAAACTGTTAGGTACCGGATGGGCAGAGGTGAAATAGAATATACAAGTATGTATGTACAAGCCTTAGGTAAATCCCATCGGGCACACTCGTACATAAGTCCTTGGATAAAACCTCATACGGGCCTGGAGTCGGGATTATCTACTAATCGTTCTATGGCTTAATGTAGATAGCTGGTAGGGCCATTGTTAATGACTTTCATGAATACCGTATCAACATTTATATTTTTATAGTGTCTTTTCTTTCTATTGTGATTCTTTGTTTGATTCTATTGACTGAATATGTATATATAAACAAAATATTTTAATAATAAACTAGCTTTTACTTGCGGCTTCGGAAATTTTGGATTTCGTCAAGAGCAAGATATTGCTTGAAATCCAAAATTTCGATCCGTTCCGTAGTTTTTGCGTAAAAGAGCAACAAAGAACCAATAAGGGTTGAATAGCGAAATTTGACATCCAATTCCCATCCCACGGGAACTGATTCGTGGTATAAATACTATTTATCCGCCTCTGTTGTCTAGTGGTTCGCTGACCGGTGTCATTTCCAGAGGTCCCAGGATCGATCCCCAGGGGGAGTAAAATATTGTGCTTTGTTTTGGTTGATGGTAGGACTTTATTTAAGTCCACCTGGCTAGCCAGGCCTACCACCGTCTTACCTAATTTTGTCGCCATAACAACATTCCTTTATTGTGGTGTTCTTGCATTTAGAGGTAAGATAGCCAGTTCCTCAGTTTGTTGAGGATTCCGGGTGAAGTGCGCTTCCACCTTTGGCCTTATTATAACATAAAAATCTGGTGAGATGAAGGCCAGGCACGTCCCCATCGTACAATTAAAACAAAAAAATCTATCAGGGTAACTATAAACTTTCTGTGTACCAAATTTCATCCAAATTCGTTCAGCCATTTAGGCGTGAAGGAGCGCCAAACATACATACAAACTGTTGCCTTTAAAATATTAGTGTGATAATTGGAACAAGGCGCACTATTTACCCGTAAACACATGTGTGTCCTAAGGTGACGGAATAAGAATTTATAATGTTGTTTTTGTTTGAAGGTTTTCATAAAATGTTATATCTAAAACAAAAAACATATAAATACATTCAAGCAATTTGAAAACGATGAATTCAATAAGTTAAAAAACTGTCGCAGAAACCAAAGCCCTTCTCCGTTTTACAGGAAAAATAAGCCTTTAGGATCAGGAAGTTGAATTCTCATAAAGTTGAATTCTCAAAATGTATAATTTCCCAAAATCTTGATTCAGTTTTGATTCGCAAAATGTTGAATTCTTTAGAAGTTGAATTCCCATAATGTTGACTTTTTTGGGATCAAATAGTTTTATCAAACACTAAAGTTGTGTATAATTGTACGGTATTTCCCTTCAGGAACCGAAAGTTCCATGCCCACGCTCTGTGGTAACCTTATTTGCCTTCAGAAATACCCCTATAGTTTTCATCAAGAAAATTTATTCCATCAAATTGAAACTTGGTTTTTAATATTTAGTTTTCAGTTAAATTTAAGCTATATATTTTATGATAAGCTTGTCCTAAAGTGAGGGTGTTTTGATATAACCTTTTTTTTTGGTACCTTTGAAGACAGCTGTCAAACTTCAAACGGCCATATCTCTGAAAGTATTCGTCCTAGACTCCGCTCTTAGTACAAATGAATGGTATGACCAAGATCTTTATTTTTAATGACAGCTGTCAAACTTCAAACGGCCGACGTACGGGAAAGTACTCATCTTTTTTTTTTTTTTTAATCAAAATGGTAGGGCTTTTTCGCTATGCGACCACATCGCCCGATCATACATAAATAACAAATCAAACAACACTAGACACTTAAATAAAAGAGATAGTAAAAAGAAAAAAAAACTAAACTTCTGAACAAACTTAAAATTAAAAACAGTTGAGCTTCTTTACATATAGGATCTAACAAAATACTATTACATATACCAACATCAAATTTATTATACACTATGAGACTTCGGTTGTCTGCGCTCCGTACACACTCCATCAGTAAATGTTGGACATCATCAATTTTGCCACATATATTACAGTTTGGTGATTCTACATTTTTCATTAAAATGCAAACTTGTTAGACGGAATGTGCCTGGAACGTAACCTGAGAGCAGTAACTAACACGTTTCTTTTGTATTTATTTTCATCTATCCACGGGTAGGACGATATCGTGGGTTGTATTAGTGCAATACCATATCCCTTTATCTACTGACCTTTTGTCAAAATATTCCCGCCAAAAATCTTTACACTGATTTTTAACAAATCGAACATAGTCAGAATGCAATGGACTTACTGACAAAGGAACACCGTCTATAGCTTGTTTTTCCGAAAGATCAACGATGTCATTTTCTTCAATTTGTACATGAGACGGTATCCATTGCAGGACAATATTCTTATGTCTAGTTTGTAAACCTAAAATACATTCGAGGATCGTATATGCTACTGGAGTGCCTCGATATAATGCTGTATTATTTATTTTTATTCTCAACCGCTACCTAGTACCTATGCGATTCTGGCATATTACGCATACGCGTCGATTATTGTAGGTGACACAGTCTACAACAACATTCAACATTTTAGGAATTCAACTTTTTGCAAATTCAACATTTTAGGATTCAACATGCTGCGAATTCAACTTTTTGCAAACTCAACATTTTAGGAATTCAACTTTCTGATCCTAAAGGAAAATAAGGTTCCATTTAGATATGAACGTGAATCGAAACTAAAAACTACAATTGTGGTTGGGTTCGGCGGTTAATCACTGTATGTTTATAGCAATGTTAGTTAGAGGTTAGTTAATTCTCGAACGGATTATCTGTTATTCATGGAAGCTAATCGAGATAACAGAATTACAAATTGTCAGATTGTCGCGATATATTTTTACCCGAGTGACTTAAAGGGAAGGCTATGTTATTCGAGAGTTTATAGATACGTATGCATCTCTATTTCATTGGCAAGCTCTGCAGCCAGTGGCTTGATGAATTTTAACGTGTTCGATTTGCTTTGTCGAAATCGTCTCCAAGACTGTCTATATAAATTTAAAATGGGGGGTTTGAATCAAATAATGTTATTTTACTACAGTATGGGTACCTATACCCATTAGATAAAAGGTAAGCAGTACATTTTCCTTTTTACTTTTTAGTAAGTATATTGAAGTGTATTCGTAAAAAAATGCAGTCGGAATTTGGTTTATTCCACATTAATATTTTTTGTAGTGGAGTAATTTCGTCTTACCTGGGTCTGTAGAGCATCGATCTCCGCCTGTATTTCCGGGTCCTCTGCGTACCGGTTCACTTGTACGTAGATGTTCTGAACGATGGTGTCTTCCTTCAACGTGAGCGCTAGGATCACTACGATCAGCTTCCCCACGAAGATGAAGCCCAGTAAGAGAGCATACTGGAACATAAATGTTACTTTACGTCCAGTAAGGATTTCTTTGAGATCTCACTGGATATTTCCATTTTATTTTCAAAGTTAACGTCAATACTGAGTGTATTGAGTGGATCTTTAAAAAATAAGCTCTTGATTAGGTACGTTGACTTTTCACTGCATCATTTGGCTATTGTGGTGCATTACGAAAAGCTGGCACGTACCTACAACCATTCATAAATTGCGCTTGTGTATCTCGTTGAATATGGGCACGTCATGTATTATCAAATTTATTTGTATTGGTTATTATTATAGGTATAAAATCAATGTAAAATTGCATTAGCGAACGTTCCAGCTTTGGATGACCGACCTATTATAGGTACCATCAGCACGCAGGAGGTACTATTAAGCTAAGTATTTTATATGTATAAAGTAGAGGTATGACGATAAGATACTTGGGGCTATCATAACTTACCTACATTTCTTTGTTTTAGGACAATGAACAAAACATTTCTTGTAGTTCTTGTATTTATGAGTGATTAATATGTCTTTTGTACCTATATCACTCGTAAGAAGGTCTCATATCATATCGTACCTGCAGTATAAATGTAGGTACACTCGTGTAGCAGATTTGCTAACTGACAATCAACACACACACACTTAGGTACTTATTTACCTGATGCGTAATAGCTTGGATTTTTCAGGGCCCTACACACTGCTCAAACCCGTTGACACATAGGTAACTAAGCTTGAAATTTACAGGACAGCTAGAAGTATGGGTAAATTAAAAATAGTTGCTCTTACTATGTTAACCATACAAGTACTCTGCTTCAGGCTTCCAAAGAATCCGAACAGAGAGACGACCATCAGGAACAATCCTAGGAACACGCTCATAATCGAAGGTGTGATGAAGTGTCCACTCTTCGCGCTGTCGATGAAATGAGCAAAGTTGTGGTAGTGGCCGTAGACGGAGATCCCAAGCACTACCATCAGCGCAGCTATCACCTGGAATGATTTCATTCATTTTATGCTTTTATATATATATATTATATATACTATATATTATATATATACACTTAGGTCCCAAGCGAGTTCTTTATTAGTACCTAAGAGCTCGGCATTTGTCCTTCCGTTTGTAAGTCTTACTTTAGAAGTGCGGCATTTTGTGTGCCGTTATTATGTGGTGCTATGGAACCTCTTATGTAATGCTCGAGTCAAATTGCCCATTAGGTAGTAATTAATATTTTAAAGATAGGTTACTATTTATGTCAGTACATAATTTACTTATTAAATGTTATTCAAAACACTGAATCTATTGAATGGATCTTCAAAAAAAAAAGTGTCAAGTGCGAGTTGGACTCGCGCACCGAGGGTTCCGTACAAACCTGTAGGTATATAAGTAAAAGTTTTTTCATAATGAACCCCATAACATTACAATGTGGAAAGCTGGAGGAGCATCAATTTATGACTAAGGTCTCTTTATCGATTCTTATTATTAAAGTAAATATGTCACTAAAAGTTTAAGGTTTTCGGAACGGTCCCTGATTCCAAATTTCAAGATTCTAGGTCGACTGGAAGTATCTTTCAGGTTTTGATTCCCTTGCGAGTAGTTGCGAGTTTCAAAATATGCGTCTTATATTGCTATATCGTTTGATTGCGTTGACACAGAAGTTTGATTTTATTACTGCTTACAGGTATTTTAGCCCTAAATATTTGATATGAATTTCAATATAAATACCACTACGCGTTGAAGTGAGGAAAGGGGTAGTTATTAAGTTGTTTTTTTTTTTATATTTTTATTTTATGATGTACATAACTAATAGTTTATGCTTTTCGCAAATTTTCCTTTATCTGTGATATAAGACGTTGCATCGTACCAAATTTCAAGATTTTGAGTTCACGGGACCTTGTAGGATTTAATTCCCTTGCAAATTTCGAAAATTTGCGGCATAAGCGGCTGTATCTTTTGATTGCGTTGGCTTAAAATATTTCTTTTTTGTCATAGCTCCAAGCAACAGTAGAGCTGATTATTTAATATGAATTTCAGCTAGATACCTCCATACGCGTTCCTGAGAAAAAATATCTTGACAGACAGACGGACAACAAAGTGATCCTATAAAGGTTCCGTCTTTTCCTTTGAGGTACGGAACCCTAAAAACGAAATAGCCCGAGTTTCTTGCTTTTCTCATTGTGTCCTGGTCGCGAATCTGTTGCTAAATTATTATTATTATATTATGCCGTCAGTGTCCCACTGCTGGGCAAAGGCCTCTCCCCCACTCCCTCCAGACCTCCCGATAGACTATATACTGAAATAAAAAATATATATATTTGAGTGAGACTCTCGCTCAGCTAGGTATATCTAATTTCACTAATGTGGCATACGGCTCGGCATTATTTATGGTAGGTAACTACTTACATCATACACATACGGTTTGGTAAAATTTTCTAATCAATATTTCGTGTTGACGCTGTAGCAAGACTGATGAGATATCGACAAGCCTCACTGCTTAGTTGGTAGTAGCTCTGCTTTCTGCGCCGTAGGTAGCGGGCTCGATTTCCATCCGGAGCAATCGTAGGTACGTGTGATAAATATAGTATGTATGTATTTACAAAAAGTATAGGTATAAGTATTCTACTTATACCTACTTAATCTAGTTCCATATTACAAGCTTGGCTTTGTTTGGGGCTAGATGGTCCTTGTGAAATTAATCTCCTGTAATATGATTTTTGGACGCTGACTGTGCACATAATGAAAGTCGCACAAAGGGCCATTGAGCGAGCCATGCCCGGAATTTATTTATTACACAGAGTGCGTGAAGGTGGTAGACGTAAGTGACCATATTACTAAACTCAAATGGAGCTGGCCAGGACGCCTGGTGATGATTTGGTGATGGCAGATGGAGTCGCAGAGGCCTTGACGGAGTGGTGGCCAAAGAGATTTAGTAGGGATCGTGGCAAACCACCAGCCAGCTGGACTGATGTCATTGCTACTGTACAGGGTAAAACCTCGATACAAGGGGCTCATATAACAAGCCTCACAGCTCAGTTGGTAGTAGCTCTGCCTTCTGCGCTGTAGGTTGTGGGTTCGATTCCCACCCAGGACAAATATTTATGTGATGAATATAGATGTTTGTTCTGTGTTTGGGTGTTGTATTGTATGATAAGTATGTATTTACAAAAAAAAAAAAAAAAAAAGTATTTATGTATTCTATCCGTAATCTAGTTCCCATATTACAAGCTATGCTTAGTTTGGGACTAGATGGCGCTGTGTGAAATTAGTGTCTTGTAATATTTTTATTTTTTTTTCATAACAGGGTTGAGTGGCGTTTGGGACAGGAGGAGCAGTGCCTTATGCCCAGCAGTGGATTACCTAATAGCTGTTGATAATGATGAATTTCATTATTATATACACGTATAGATTATGTACATACATAAAGTGGCATCTTAGCTTTGCTTTCATTATCCTATCACGACAATCGTTCAACTGCGCAAATATGCCCTTATTAGCTTTGTCAATACAAACTCACCAAGAACATCGAGGTAATCGTCAGCAACAGAAACCTGATAGACTTCATGTTGTACTCGGCTTCTGTCTTGTTTATCTTCATCTTCTGTCCGTTCGGTGCCAAGTCATCCATTTTGCACTAAAAAAAAACACACCGATTAACTAAAACAACATGCCAGTGCGAAAGCAAACGTATATCTGTGAGATAAGCAGGGCAGATAATACGTGAAAGGTACTCACAGGTATTATACCACTAGATATTATATTAAGTGTGTAAGGATTGATACCAGCCGCCGCGTACATTGCTCGAGAAATACAACTAAACTATATGTTAAGTAACTGGAATTGACCACGAACGAGCCATGGCCTTAGACCCTATCGATTCGTTTGACCTAGGTTGCCATAGCTACGAACGCGATACAAATCGTCAATCATATTTACCTACACAGTAATTAAATATTTACTGTGATTATTTGCCACGAACGACGACGACGGATATCGTCTTCGTGATCTCACGACTATTGAAATATCTACACGTAGATATTTCAATAGGATTTGAATGTCCTTTTCAGTCAGTCGTATTATCTCACGCGAGACATAAACAAGCTTTGTTCCATCGGTTGATAAGATAATGTATGTTAAAGTGGAACGAACCACACCGTTTGGTTTTTTTCCGACTGCGTCAAAAGGAGGGTAATGTTTTCAGAGAGTAGTTTTCTTTTTACATAATCTATTATATAGGTTACCTACAGGGTGAGTTTTTTTTCAGGGCCACTGATGCCAAGTCTGAAACCGTGAGAGTAATCGAAAAGTCATGTTAGGAGTTACGTGCTTAATTAAAAAAAAAATAAGTTCTGCATTTTTTTTTATCGTTTTTATGGAAAGGTGAGTTTTTGAAATAAAATATTTTTTGCATTTTTGAGTTCTTTGTTAGTAGTTCGTTCAGGTACCCAACAAATGACCTTTACCGCGATTTTCCTGTTTTTACAGTTAGGCAGTTGTTCATTAAATTAATAGTTCTTAGGCAACACACTAAAGCGACCAGATTCAAATAAATCTTGTTGTCTAGACTCTTTTCTCTGCCTTAACACAGTTTTTTAAACTAGCACGGAGAGAATGTACCCTAAATGATACTTTTTGCTATTACCTACTATTTTCTTATTACCAAAAATTTTGTAAACTAGTTGTAAGTGAATGTCTAAATTTAACCATTTAAACATTTTTTATTCTTTTGATTTTTTTGTTTGTTTGATATGGCCATTTGAAGAATGACAGCTGTCTTCAAAGGTACCTACTTATATCAGAACATACCTATATATCTATAAGTCTATCCATATACTTCCTGATCCTAAAGGACTATAGAGTCTATAGGGGATATTTCTTGAGAAATTAGAAGGGAGAAGTATTTATTTTATTCTAATGGGATTGATAAAACTATGACGTGTTCCCAAAAAAGTTTATTGGAATTCAACTTTAGAAGAATTCAACATTTTGCGAATCAAAAATTATTCAACATTTTGGGAATTTAACTGTCTGATACTAAAGGTAAAAGTATGTACATGTAAAGAAAGTCATGTTAGGAGTTACGTGCTCGATTTCGAAAGAAAATCTAGTATTTTTATAGGTTTCCTGGAAAAGTGAGTTTTAGAAAAAAAAATGTGTTCTGTTTGATAATAAAAAAATAATGGATGATGACTATGTGCCCAAATTTGTTGGAACACTTTCAAAATAGAAAATGTATAAATTCATCTTTATGCATTTAGTAAAGGTTTTACGTTCAGACTATGCGTAAGCTAAGCTATTAAATCCTCTTGCTGTATTTTCTGTTCGTGATGAGCTTCTTTTAAAGAAAACTACATTTCAGATGGCAGGTATAGTTTTGACAGCTGTCCTTGAAAATGTAGATGTTGGTCATAGCTTTGATTTGCTCTTAGTGGAAGCATTATACGTTTCAAACATTATGTATCTTCGTTATTTCAAGGATATATATTTAGATTTTACATATTATGATACCTAAATCGTTTTACTTACGGATAATCGGGATAAAAAGTATACTTATGTCAATAGTATGTATAGTATGTATACACATATTACACAATTTAACAATATTTTATTTGAACTGAACTTACTAAATAAAAATATTCATTTTCTTTCAACTTTCACAAAGTAGTTACACAGTTGGTAATTGTAAAAAAGAAATCTATTAGTTCAACGAGTCGAACTTTGAGTTGAACTTATTGGAATAGAGGATCACATATTACATAATTTTATTTAAAAACTAGTTTTTAGTATTATTTTTCTTTCCAGCATTAATTTAATTAGATAAGTTAATTAATTTTTTTGCAAACTTAACATTTTAGGAATTCAACTTTCTGTTTCTAAACGGTTTTAGCAATCACTAAAGTTATTTATAATTGTACGGTATTGTATGCCCACACTGTTGGAACGTTTTTCGTAATATCTATTTACTCTATTCTATTAGGCACCGACCTACATGCTAATCCTATTGAAATAACGATAACTGTCAATATTTGTCAATGTTACATATTAATCATCTGCTCGTTTAAGAAATATAACTTTAAATTAGATTAATTATAATAAATACACTTTAATTTCTAAATGAATCCCTTTAAAACAATTTATTTTACTACAAATAATAAAAATAAAAAAAATCTAGTAATTAGAGGTAAATACACGTTGACCAAAGATTTAAAATCAAACCAAAATGGCACTTCTCGATGGAAGTGCACAGATCGGGACTTTTGTTCCGCAAAGTTAACCAAGGATGAATGTGAGATAACAAGTGAAACCAAACATACATGTACACCAGATAAAAATAAAATTAAAGTTATACAGGTGATAAACGACACTAAGCGGGAAGTATGTATTAATTTATCCCCTATTGAGCAGATATATGAAGGAATAGTGCAACAGTTTATCGAAACTAATGATTTCTTTCCTGTGACCGAAATTCCATCATTTGTTTCATTAAAAAGTACTTTGTATAGAACACGGAAAAACTTCTTGGGCATGGATTCGCTGGTTTTCAAGAGAATAGAATATGTGAAAATTCCAAATGGCGTTCCAGAAACTTTCATAGTGTTTGAAGATGGAGATTGAGAAAAAAATATGATCCTTTGTTCTGAAACTGCAATAATGGCAATAAAATCATCAAAATTGAGTAGCTACAGTGGTGACGGTACATTGAAAACATCTCCGCGCCCCTTTTATCAGCTCTACATAATTCATCTCAACATATTTTCAGACCAAACGACAGTAAACGTATTCCCTGTTATATATGCATTTCTTCCTAATAAGACAGAAAAAACTTACATGAGGTTATTCAACTTAGTAAAAGAAAATCTGCCTGTGGTAATAAAAGCAAATAAAAGTGATTACGAAGCTGCTCAAATGAATGCCGTTAAATCTACTTTTTCAGATGTTAATTTATCAGGATGCTATCAACATTTTAATGAAGCCGTCTGGAAAAAGGCAAAATAATTTAAGATAGCAAGAGTAACAAGACCTACAAGTGACGATAAAAGTGCAAGAAACATTGTAAGAATGTGCTCCAATTTCGGTTTTCTTCCACCCCCTTATTGCAACAAGCCTGGCATAGTATTCAAAAAGCTGCACCAGCTTCAGCAAAAATGCAGTTTTTTTTAAATACTTCAAAAAAACAAAGATCATGATATGATAAGTTGTGCGCAAGACACTCATCGGACCACTAACACTTGTGAGGGGTACCATCGAAGAATTAATGCGAGATTACCTCGAAATCCTAATTTTTACCTCTTGTTCAGCACACTTTTAAAATAAATAAAGCATTACGATCAAAAAATCATCAATATATGTCGTTTGTGTCATTTAAGATAATAGGCGGACAAGAGATATCCTGTTCGACAAAAAATATTCATCTTTATTAATGAAGCTCGAGAAAAAATCAATAGCCCCAATAATTTTTTTCAAGAAAATTATATTCATCAAACTGAAACTTGGTTTTTAAAAGAGATAAAAAAATTAGTAGCGAATCAGATATTTTGCGTAACCGCTACCTAATATGCGTATATGGCATATTACCGGCAAAAAAGCATACGCGTCGAATAGTGTAGGAGTGTCAACAGTCTACAACAACATTAAAAATTTTAGGATTTATCATTTTAGGAATTCAACTTCTTGCAAATTCAACATTTTAGGAATGCAACTTTCTGATCCTAAAGGATACTTTACATTTCAGTCATTCTTAACATGACTGGAAAAAACTTGCCCTGTATATGTCTATTTCATTATAACGCTCTGCTGCCACATATGAGGTGTAATTTGGTTACTCTCTAGTGGGAGATTCATAGGCTATATCATTCTAACTAGTTTTTTTGTAGTGCCGCGAGCTGCATGCAGCTATAATATACAATTTGACGAAAAAAAAATATTAAGAAAAGAAAATACCTATATGAAAAAAAAAAGTATTTGAAAAAAAAAAATATAAAAAAGAAATACATGAAAAAAAATGCCGTTTGTAACGGTCCTAAGGACAAACGTTACAAACGGCATTTTTTTTTCATAATCTGACTGATTCCTTTGTTATACATAGTTAGTTTAATTGTACTTTTTATTGAATAATAGAATGTTAAAAAAAAAATATATAAAAAAATATAAATGAAATAAAAACATAAGAAAAAAATTTGCATGAAAAAAAATCTATTTATAAAAAATATATACATGAAAAAAAATATATGAATAAAACAATAAATATATGTACAATTTCAAGGCGGTATACAAATATTGACTTTAGCCTTCCGTACATAATTTGCATGCACTACATTTAAAAAAAAACAACTATAATTCAAGGCGGTATGCAAAAATGAGTGTAGCCTCATGTGGTAGTATACAAATATTGACTTTGCAATTTTTCCTCTACTCGCCGATAAATTCCCTACTGATACGTATAAAGTTCCCCGTCGACTCGTCGCCTGCATCAACACAAACAACAATGTCAATCAGTGAGTCAATGGTAATAGAGCTTTATATTGTTTGGTATTGGTAATAATTGGTAATAATATGGGGGAGGGGGAGGTTTTATTAAAAAATAAACGGAGGAGGATGTAATTTTTTTTGATAACAATATGGTAACTGTTTTTTTTATTTTGCGACGGGGAAAATCTAAGCTTTCATCTCACCTGATATCACGTTATGGTAACGCCGAAGGTGGAATCGCACGCCTCCCGGTATCGTCAACTGTCTGAGGAACTGGCTATCTTACCGCTATATGCCGGAACACAACAATTTAGAACTGTTGTTATGGCGACAGACTTAGGTAAGATGGTGGTAGCTAGCCAGACGGACTTAAATCAACTCCTACCATTAACACAATATTATACTCCGTACACAATATTATACTCCTCTGTGGATCGAACCCGGGACCTCTGGATCCTACACCGGTGGCCGAACCACAGAGGTGGTAAAAAGAAAATGTAAGGTCACATGCCGATCCTAAATATACGTAAAATATATTTGTTACTAACTAGTTTGTGAGAGCTAAGCAACTTTGAAATTTGTGCTGATAACCAATAAAAAAAATACGAACGATACTCGTTGCAGAATAAATATTAGTACCTACTTGGTTACTCTACTAAGGCAAAGGTCAGCTTGACGAGATTTTCCGATAGCACGATTTATCTGCGTAATTTGATTTACTAGGCAACTAGCTGACCTAGCCCAATTATACACTTGCGCCAAGGTTCTTTGTTCATCAAGCTATCATTTCAGCTCATAGCCCAATGCTGACACTGAACAGAACAAAGCATTTTCTGAAAAAGCTCCATTGTAGCCCTCATTCTTACCCATTCCAGAACCAGGGCAAACCCTACGTCCGGGGTAGATTTTTAAACGACTACTCTAAGGCAATGGTTTGAGAGCACTATAATTAGACATCAACCTTTTCATGTTATTCCTAACATGCTCAATTATTGAAGGGTTTTTTGAAAATATTTTTAAATTCACGATATCATTTGAATGGAATGTCTGATTTTAATCATTCAAAAAGTAAACTATAGGTTATTTAAACCTTAAGCCTTGAATAGGAAGTGATTTATTTGGATAAGGATTCAAACCAAGGTACAAATAACGTTGTGTAATTTCTACCGGCCTTTATATTAACTTTTGAAACATTAAAAAGTATGTAGATTCACATAACTACAATAGTGGACATATAGTAGCGCATTTTTTTTGTAGGTACTTATTGATGTGCTCTATAATACATTACATTATTTGAACCTACTACGACAGGAGCCACTAGGATAAATTATTCTGATTCTTCTGTAGACTTTACAGTTGCGGTGTGGTGCCACATGCCTCAGGAAAAGTAATTAAATAAATAAATTGGCTTTTGGGACCGCGGTCTCGTTTGACAGCGGTCCCAAGCGCTAGTATTGTCGTTATGTTCGCTGATTAAGCATTATATTGAGTAAATATTTTTTTTAAATCAGTGTAGTAGTTATTGGTTTATTCAATACAAACAAAAATACCTCATCTCCATAACATAATAAACCTAGTGTAGATGTAACTATAAATATTACAATTTACCGAGGCTTTAGATTGTAGAACTAGTTTTTTCCCGTGTCTTCAACTGCATAGTACCAGGACAAGTAGCCTTTGTATGAACAACTACTTTTCATCCAGGTACTACCAAATATTAAAATCCGTTCAGCCGTTTACTCGTGAAAATAAAAAGAACAAATAAACACACAGAGACACTTTCAAATTTAGAACATAGTATGGATTTAAATCATTTTGGCGGTGAGTAGGCAGAACCCTCCAGCTTTGGAGAAGGCTCTGTCCAGCAGTGGTCAGTAATGGGCTGTTGATGTGATGTGATATATATAAATAAATAAATACTACTAGATATTTATCACCCGCCCAAACAACAAAAAAAGCAAAGCTAGTAATATGGAAACTAGATTACTTTTGACTCGGTTCAATAAAAGTTGAGCTGTAAGAATTGTCTACGATCCCATATTCACAAGTGGTATCGAACGTGTAAGTCTCATGAGAGAATTTTCCTCCTTGTGTATGTTTTACCGCTTGTATACTGTGTATGGGTGTTTTCTGAGGAATTGCTTGATATGGTGCTTTTTTATCACTGCACCGCTCGCCATCGATAGAGATTATATCCCTACACTTAGGAGACTATATACCGGACCTTAAGGTTCAAGAAAAACTTTCTCCATATACTTATGTAGTGCTATAGTGTATATGTATAATGGATAGGGGCGGAAGAATGATGACTATAGTAATGTATACTTAGGATACAACATAACACTATGTCCCTGCCCGTGGTTTGTAGGTATATGATATGATATGGATATGGATTACCTGAAGTTTTAGCAGAAGATACGAATCTTCGTAGGTCATGGTTGTTCCTTTGCTACGACGTAGTAGTGCTACGGCGTAGTGGTGCTACGGCGTCATAGGATTATCTATTTGTCTACGTACGTAGGTTGCTTGCTCAAAGGGTAGTAAACCTGGTGGTAATCGTTGTTGTTTGATTACTAAATATTGCAACTCATTCAGTGGATGCAATCATTAAGGCCATTAATGTCCACTGTTGAACAGACGCTCCTCTGAAGCTGGAGGGTTTTGGTAAAGGTGTCAGATTATACGCAGGTGAAAGCAGCTGCTCTCCTTTTGGTGAAATCGCTTAGTCGCTTTTATGACATCATTCGGCTGAGTTGGAGGGGTCGATACTGAAGCCGCGACCGCCATAGGAATGTATGGGATATTCATGATGGTTTCGCGTCCTTCCGAGCACAGTTTCACCGAGACCCGCTCGCCAAGTGTGAATTATATAGAATATAATGAGTCAAGATACATTACCTCCAAATGCAGATAGCTCATCTAGAGTATGCTTACCAGCTATTGACATGACGTGACGATTCAAAGAATACAGGAAAACGGAAAACTGCATCTTCTTCAATAGAGTTAGGTATGGTTATTGAATTGGATCTTAGGTTACGAGATAAGCTACTTATTTCCTAAAAAGAAGGGAACGGAACCTTTAAGAGAGCGTGACCCGCACTCGATGGCTCTATATTTGATTCCTCTTCTGCCAAGCAACAATCAACCATGACCAGTTCTTCATAACGTTCCATTTTGATTCGCACACAGTTTCCGCTCGTCCGCTCACTACAAAAATGAGAATGCTACTGTCGTCGTAGAGTTTAATTAGTATTTGCATATGTATTACATATTGTAAAGAATAGTTCTATAGTGATAAAATATAATTTCATCATAGCACAGTTATAAGTATAACATAAATATTATCATCATCAACTGCACGTGGCAGTCAACTGCGGCGGATTGTTTTTTTTTTTATTGTACGACGAGGAAGCGCTTGGCCTTCATCTCACCACTGGTAACAAGTTGAGATAAGGCCGAAGATGGAGGCGTACTTCACCCGGAATCCTCAATAAACTGAGGAACTGGCTATCTTACCTCTGCATGCCGGAACACAACATTTTTTTTAAGAATTGTTATTATGACGACAGAATTAGGTAAGGTGGTGGTAGCTAGCCAGGCGGACTTAAACAAAATCCTACCACCAACCAAACCAAGCTCCATGTATTGTACTCCCCATGGGTATCGAACCCGGGACCTCTGGATCTGAAACTGGGTTGAACCACTAGACCACAGAGGCGGTTGATTTCAAGATGCGGTAATCGTTGAATTCATGCTGGGTACTCTAGTGGTTTTAACTTCTTGATGGATCGCATTTGAGACATCCATGAAAATGTGGAAATGGATTGGGGAATTATTAAATATAAATGAAATGTGCACCATAGTTGTAAAGATATTTTGGTGTCAAAACGCCGCCGCCGCGAGTCTGAGTTGCTGGCAACTAGGCGCATTTGCTGACAGTCGGAAGTGCAACTTGTACCTAAACTTTTATTTACATCAGGCGCTTATTACTAAAAACCCTAACCACTACCAGTAAATAATGTAAAGTATCCAGCTACACAAGGTAATTTTTTTTACTAAACGACGTGGAAGCGAAGCCTTTATCTCATCGGGTGTCAAGTTATGATAAAGTCGAAGGCAGAAGGGCGTTTCACCCCGAATCCTCAACAGACTGAGGAACTGGCTGTCTTACCCGTAAATCCCGGAACACAACATACATACTTAGGTAATAACATAGGTCGGTATATATCAATTTTGCTATGAATCCACGGTTGTTTAAGCATGACGTCACAAAACCTCCGGCTAGGCACTTATCAGACTATCCTTATCAGCTGTTAAAAATGCTATAGGTAACTCTACCTATATTTCCTTATCGCTAGGCTTGCTTTATAAAACAGAAGCCCCTTTATATTAGAAGGCACTCCTAGTAATTTCTACATCAGTAATACTTTTTTTGTTGGGAATAAACGAATAGGCACCTATCTAGATACGCAGATAAAACAATACCATGGTACGTATTTTGCTTTGTTTAATAGGTAACTATAGTTATAATAAAATATGTTTTGTCTAGCATAAGAAAATACTTTATTTTGATGAAAATAATTTTATTATAGTAGGTCACTTTCAAACTTTTATATCAATAGACACGTGATAATTATTACACTTACTTATGTTTAATACGTAGCAGATTTTTTTTTATGATTGATGGATTAGCTCTTGACTTCTAGGCGTATCTAGCTCTAAGCCAATGCAAGGATGACGTTGACATTGACAGTGGAGTGAGCTTTCGCAGAAGGCAGTGCATTCTCTCTTCTGCTTACCCGCACATGCAATACAGGATATATTAATCTAAAATAGGCACTTACATAAAGCTTCTTCATTGCATTGAATATTTGAATAAGTAAACTTTTGCTTTCACACCTTTATACCTTCTATGACGTAATTTATTTCATAAATGATCTAATAACATTAATTTAGTTATCGATATCACAACATTTCTTAGACTAAAAATATTTAATGATGTTCATTTAGTACAAGGTAACCTTAGTACCTTTACGTATATCTACTACTATTTATTATATGGTATATATAGCAAAGAGCGTTTCACATTTCACCTAGCGTTTTTGTGTGTTAAATTAGGTATAGCAAACACTGTTTATTAATCCACCTTTCTGCATGAAACTATGCGTTGGTCTGTCCGTGGAATGGAACGTAAATAATGGGGGGGCTCTTCTCTTTGTCAGGATTGAGGGAGGTGTAGGCGTTGATGACTCTCTCCTGGATCTCCCAACGACGGCGCTCGCGGTCGGACTTCGCTCTGCGGATAGAGCTGGCCAGCGAGAATGAGAACACAATGCCAATGATCTGAAAAAAATAATGAACGTTATAGGTAAGCACCAATTTTCTTTCATTGGCTATGGTGGTAAGTTTCTTAATAGGTTCCAGGGAATTTTCGTGCATTTGTTTTGGTGGTAACATTTACTAATTCGTTTCTTTCATTTGTTATGGTGATAACATTTACTAATTGGTTCCGACTTCCGAGACTGCCTGTTATGTGTAAAACTTCAGAGGATCTCGGCTACAAAATAGGAAATCATACCATTGAGTATCAAAAACATAATATCATCAGTTTAATATAGTCTGGTAACTGCGAATTCCAGTTATATTAATTATTGTATTTTGTAGCATTTTATTTTAATCGCGATTTTTATACATATCGGGTTTAAACGGGTCTTCTTTTACGGATTTTAGCTACAATTTACCAAAAACATCCACACAATACAAAAACAACCGCTATTTGAACCGGAAGATTGAAGGTTGAATGTTTCTTTAAACGTAGCCAAATGTTTTTGTGAAGCATTTTGCTGCGATCCGGCCTGCGACAAGCGAGAGTATCCTCAGATCCAATGAGGTTTGGTATGAGTATGACACATTGCTTTGTGTCTATGTTCACGAACTATTTTTGTGTGTGTATTACTTATTATTATTATTTATTCATTTATTTCGATCAACAAGGAATCATATTGATACACAATTAACATAAGTAGGCATAACACAATAAACAAAACAAAATAAAATCGCATGCACATAATTATATAAGTATGTTCGATTCTAGCTAAATCTCGGTAAGTATGTAGTCACGTGCCAAATTAAATAACTATGCCCAAATAAATTATACTAGCTAACAAAGACAAAGATAGGAATAATTAATGGCAGAAAAGGTAATATCATTAACATTGTGTCAAAAAAAAAGCAAGAACACAAAATATAATCTCAGGTTATTTATTTTATTATCAATCAATAAAATCAATGACTAAATACTTATTTATAAGTATATTGCATATGAATCATAGAACAGTGATTAATGTAATTTGAATCAAATCTACTTGACAATGCTCTAAGAACGCCATTGGTGCTGTTTTTTTATGTATAATTAATTATCCCGATATTCAAAATCAAAACCAAATATCGTTTATTCAGTAAATTTTTTTAGGATAATTTTAAATAGTCAAATCTACCGCCTGTTTGGAGTCGCAACTAGCCAAGAAACTCGGGCTGGTTAATTTTTTGATGATCCTTTAAATAATTTCATCAAATAATAGTGACGTCATACCTAGTAGTTAGTAAGGCTCTATGGGGGTCTGCCTTAAAAGCAGCGCTGTCCGGCATGGGGCAGCATTAAGGTGAGTTTTCCCATTTGTCGAACACGGCCTAAAGCAGTACCTACCTTAAAATGTTATATGTAACTATTTTTGTCATGGGCTACTTGTGACTGTGACCTACCTACTCGTATATTGTATTTAAGGCTCTTTGTCTTATTTTTGTTTGTCAAATATTGTTGTTTGTAAAATTTCTTACTTTCTATCAATATGATTTTGTGTACAACTCTGCGCAGCTCAGTAGTTAGTTACAGTAGGTGTAGCGTATACGGTATACGCGGATAGCTCATAAGCATAATTACTCAGGAACACCTACTGATTGAGTCGATAACTGGAAAGACAAAATTAAGCCAGCAGCGGTACGAAAGTTTAAGGGGTTAGGTAATAAGCAACACCAAGGTTCAACACGTGAAAGCAATTCGAGCAACATGCAGAGCTTGCTCGACGGGAGCGCGGGAAAATTCGCGTGCGCACGCAAACACGGGTTATTTCACACTGATGATGTATTTACTTGAACTAACTTTTTGACACGGTCATCGCAACCACTTCTATATCAGTTTCAAATCTTGCACGATGTACCCATCACAACATTTTTTAGTGGTGCCTACATCGATATAAATGTTACGTGAGTATAATACGTGTTGTAATAATGTACAGCTGTATATATATACGGTACACACGTTCTATCTTTCGGGAAATGCTTGCCCATTTTATCTCATTTCACTTCACCCGGAATCCAAACAAAAGAGCAGCAGCTTTCTGTGTATTATTTACACCTTTACTGCGATCAATAATCCGCCTGCTCTGTGGTGCTCGTGGTGATTATAGTTAAACCCTCCAGCATTTCAGGAGGCTCGGTTCAGTAGATGGGCTGTTTATGTGATGTGACTTGAATCACATCACATAAACATTTCACCACCAGCTCACATTAAAAACAAGTAAGACTTTGGACTTGAAGATTCCAAGAAGAAGAAGAGTTCAACACTGACTTATATGGTACATTAACACGCCTCGTAGCTCCGTTGGTAGTAACTCTGCCTTCTGCGCTGTAGGCTGTGGGTTCGATTCCCACCCAGGCAAACATTTGTGTGACGAATATAGATGTTTGTTCGATGTTTGGGTGTTGTATGTATATATATATGGGAACTAGATTACGGATAGAATACTTAAATGCTTTTGTAAATACATACAACAAGCCTCATAGCACAGTTGGTAGTAACTCTGCCTTCTGCGCTTTAGGCTGTGGGTTCGATTCCCACCCAGGACAAACATTTGTGTGATGAATGTAGATGTTTGTTCTGTGTTTGGGTGTTGTATCATATAGTATGTAAAATTAATGTCCTTTAATAATGTCCTGTAATAATATTTAGGAAACCCATTACCCTAAGTCACGTACCTGTATGAAAGCGATGGTCATCGCCCCGGCGCCCAGCAGACCAGCGCTCTGGTACACCAGGTAGTACACGCGGGGAAGGCATCCGTTGGCGTACAGCTTCGTGCATTCCTCCATCTGCAGGCTGTTGAGAGTCTCAGTCCTGGTTTACAAAAAAAAATTGACAAGATTCCATAAGAAACTGTTTAATTTGTGTAACAAGTGCTGCTGCTGTAGGTACTTCAAGGAGTTGGGTTGCCTAGGGTAGGGTTAGTTAAAGTCATGGGGGACAATGCGCAATACGTATATCATTAAATTCTTCTAAAAAGCAGACAATGCTTATTGTCATTTTCATCCAGATGTTTTTTCCGGATTGTTTCATGTTTAAATATAGAATGGAGGTGTGCTGATGTTTCATGTTTAAATATAGAATGGAGGTGTTCTGACTTGGATTCGTCCTCTGTCGTTTAGTGTCAGACAGAGTGCAATAGCATTATTAATTGTATTCAATTTGAAAAAGTTAAATAGATTATTTTCATTCATTCATACTAACCACCTTATTCTAATTTATAGGCGATCGAATCTTGGACAAAATCTGATATTGTTTTGAGTTTGGAGGCAGACCGTGTATGATCGGAAAATGACATAGTCTTAGATAAGTGCAAACCGTAGGATTACTTCCATAGACCAGAAAAGCAGTGTCTCTGATATTTATAATAGCTATCTCTGACCCTCGTATGATGTGTGGCAAAACCTTATGTCAAACAATGGACGATTTCGTGACGTTTATGTTATGGCAGTCGAAGTTCAACAAAGAGTAGATGACCTTGTTGTTTGAATTGAACTCTTGAGTTTTTACGGTTCTGTACCCAAAGGGTGCCAACGGGCCTCCGCTGTCTGTCTGTCCGTCCGTCTACCTGTCAGCTGACTGTATCTCATTAACCATAATAGTAACCATTCAACCGCCTCTGTGGTCTAGTGGTTCACCCACCTGGTTTCGATCCCTAGGGGAAGCAATATTGTGCTTGGTTTGGTTGGTGGTTGGATTTTGTTTAAATCCGCCTGGCTAGCTGGCCAGCCTCGCCTGGCTTGAAACCAGGTAAGATGAAGGCCAAGCGCTTCCCCGTAGTACAATAAAAAAAATATAGGTAGACAGTTGAAATTTTCACATAGTGTGTATAGCCGTGGCAGTTGCGGCTTAAGAATCGACCCCTTCAACTCAACCCATGGATGTCGTAAAAGCTCGCCTGCCAAGTGAGGTGATTATGGCAAAACATTCTAGCTTTGGAGGTTGCTTTGTGGACACTAACGGGATGTTGACATATAGATATATGTGTATTTCTATTGCCGAGAAAAATAATGTGGTTTTGTGTTGTATTGTTATGTGGGTTCGATACCTTCGGTGTGCGTGCTCGCACGTGGCCGGTTTATTTAATTGAAGTGAGATTCATTCCAACGTGCAATGTGCCAACGGTCCACGTGATTCGGTTATAGTTGTTCACCGCATACGGGAGTTAACTACTTAGCTACTTAGCTGAAATAGACCGCTCGCTATTTGCCACCTTTCGGGTTTTACTCCTCCACTTCCTACCAACGTTAACATTAAAAACATACTGGGCCTCAGCACAGCAAGAATTGGGGACGGTGATATTGTTGACCGTAATGCCGGTGAAGTCTACCGGGTGTTGGACCTCGCTCCAGTCCATGTAGGAGTCCACGCCGCAGCAGTTCAACTGGAAACAGATCGCACCATTGATATAAACAGAATGAAAATCCTATTCATAAAAAATAACGTTGTGTAGCTGACTGACAATCAACGCACAGCTCAAAGCAGAGGTCCTACAGACGACATTTTCATGGCAGCATCCTATTGTGGTATAAAAGTGTATTAAGAAAGGATTTTTGTAAATTCACGCCATGATGGGAATGTTGTCTCGGGCGTACCTACGGACCTGAATGTCCTGGTAATAAGAGCCAGCAGCTCTGACACTTCGGAGCAAAACTTGAATACGGGATAGCGAATCTAAGCAATAATGTACGCAGTTTCTTTACCCTGCTCTGAATGAAGTCGAAGGCGTCTTCAACCTCCGGGTCCTGGTAGTAGTAGGGCAGCGTGGTATGTAGCCGGTCAGCCAGCAGCTCTGTGACTTCGGAGCGCAGGCTGAACGCGGCGATGGCGGCCGCGATCTCCAGCACGAACACGAGACTCAGGATCAATGCGAACTGGGAAAGATTATCATCAGCAATACATTTTTTTATTAAGACGAGCTAGTTCTTGACCTCTAGGCTTGCCTGGGCAAGGATGAGATCTACGACGGACGAGCTTTCCTTTAGGCAAATAATAAAAAAGTAAATAACAATGTGACATATGATTTTTACACAGCGAGACCTAAGCCTTATCCTAATAGCCTCAAACTAAGCAGTGCTTGTAATATTCCTATATCACAACTTGATAACTTACATATTTTTACTTTTTTTTGTACTTCCATGGGTACACATCATACAATATATCAGCCAAGTACAGAACAAACATTTATATTCGTCACACAAATGTTTTGTACCGGGTGGGAATCGAACCCACAACCTACAGCGCAGAAGATTTATACTACTAACTGAGTTACGAGGCTTGGCCTGTCATGACCTCATTGAGAGAAATGAAATGTGACCTCATTGGCTCTTCCATATCATTCGATTGTATATCACGATTTTAGGATTAGATGCAGCATAATCTTTAGCGAACTGGCCAAAGTTTCATGCCTCTATTTAGTTGTGCGTAAGATCTTTTTACAGTCGTTCTCGGCTTTGTCTGCGCTAAACACATCGTGACTTATAATAGGTACCTGTGTACATTACATTACCCGAGGTGAAGGTTGACACAACTGTTTAAATATTTCAATTTACTTTCGAATAAGCGGCATCTTTTTCTGTAAGAGAATAATTATTGAATGCCACGCATATAAAATAGATAAAGTGGCCTCACAGATTAGTTCGTAGTAGCTCTGCCTTCTGCGCTATAGGTTGATGGTTCGATTCCCACCATATACACAAATAATTAGTAGAAATTAATCAGTATTCTTATTCTCTGTATAGTTTCTTGTGGCTAGGTGAAGTTGTGTTAAATGGGCTGCCGGGTCGTGTTCCTACTTATTCTCCTACTGGAAGAAGTACGAAGACATTATCCTTATTCTCTTACTACGCATAAAGACAATCTGGAATGTAGGTAAATTAAAACAGATTCCTAGAAAATACTTGAATTCAAACGCAGTTACAGATATAATTGATTACTATCATTTCCATCATACTCGTTTTGTCTGCAGTGAAATACTGGCAGGTTAGGTTATATTACGTGTAAACCTTCTTTTCTTTTGTTATTTAAAATATTTTTGATATGGCATTGCAGTTTGATAAAAAAAATAGAAATGAATGTCTAAAAGCGGTAACTATATCAGTAGCAATGTTAAGGGTAAACAAGAAAATACATTAGGGTACACAGAAGATAATGTGAAATTTAAAAGATAAATGTGACCTGCATACCTACATGTTTCAAATTGCAACTAAACACAGAGTTAAACAAACACACCTGGCGCCACTACCTTGTTCCTTGAATACGCTCCAAATGAGGCAGACTTATTGATTCTGACTATAATTTTAGCATTAACTGCCAAGTTAGATACCTACTTAGATAATAGCAGAAATATATGTTTATCTTTGAAAGTAATCTTATTTTTTTTTCTGCCATTTCCTTTGTCTCACATTACAATTTCCTTTTTCCTTTTTCCTGAAAATGGTCTAAACTTTAATACACTTTTAATACAATACCAAATCTAATTTTAGAAGCATTAACATATGGGTGATTTGGAGAGGACTCCTATGGTGTCCTGTGGTCTTGCCTTCACCGTATTTTTTTAGAAAATCCTGTATGTAAAAACCAACATAACGTAAGGTACTTACAATGTTGACCAAGCACGTGCTCTCCCTAAGAGCACCGACGCATCCGAACAGAGAGACGAACAGCATGATGACTCCGATGACGATGATGAGCGTCGCCGGGGAAAAGAAGTGGTCCTCCAGGAAAAACGACACATCGTAGTAGATCGCGTAGATGGTGGTGCCCACTGAGATTACCAGGGCTGAAGTGAGCTGGAAGAGTAAAGAAAGTGGAACTTCATTTCAATTCACATCTAAGACATATTTATTAATACTGATAAGGAATAGACCTCCTTGCCTTTGTCTGTTTTCCTGCACCAGTACAATCTTGGAGTCTTCAAGTCCATAGTGAACAGGTTCCTTTTGGACAAGCGTGCTCCATCTTAGGCCACATCTTTACTTGTTTTTCAAGAGAGTTGATGGTCAAACGCAGCAATAAAAAAAATAGGGTTCCGTACCTTAAGGGTGCCAACAGAACTATTCTAAACCACCGCAGTCCGTCCGTTTGTCAGCGAGTTGTAAGTATCTCATGAAGCGTAATAAGCAGACAGTTGAAATAGTCACAGAGTCTATTGCCACTCCAACAAAAAATAATAAAAATTAAAGTGCCATAGATTTTTTGTCTTGAAATGTGGATCCGAAGTCTGAACCCTCGTCATGCGTGTTTGAACTTGGGCGGTTTATTTTTATATGAAATGGGTCACCTCTTAGCCTCGAAACATGCGTATGCTGACATGGGCTAGGTTTATTATGGAGCAATAATCTATGAAAACATTAAAGTGGTAAGGCAACAAAAAGAAATAAGTTAATTAGATTTAATACACTGATCTAATAAAAAATAATATGTTATTTTTACATATGAATGCTTGGATTTGGATGCCTAAAATACTGAATCGGTTCCTCAGTATTCCAGAGTATTCCAATATTTATCAGTTTCATCAACTTGATATAGGTAATCGTGTTTGAAAATACTGTGAAGGAGCTATACCGTTAAAGAGCTTACCGTTTAAGTAAGTTACCGATGTCACCCTATGGCAGTAGGTAGCAACATACAACAGCGATAAAACTATAATACCTACTAATTCAATAGAAGATATACACTTTCACCTAAGTTCTTAATTAGGTAAAACACTAGAGAATTTGCGGTTTCGATGTGAAAATATGATTTTAATAGTAAAGTTTTAATTAGTCATAGTAAAGGGAATATTAACCATGAAGGTATCTTAGGTCACCATAATACGCCACATGTGAGGGGAATCGATTATAAATTTCCATAATCTCTAGTAGATTGTAAAGTACATTATTATTTTGAAAACAAGACCTACCTACATGCTTTTCATGATTCATGAAAATTTAAGATTTAGGCTTTTTAACGATTTCTTTCCAAGGTTAGCAATGTCAATGTTTTACGAAGTTCATTGTTATGGTGTCACTATGTATGCTTTTCATTACTTATGAAAATTAAAGATTCAGGCTTTTTAACGATTTTTTTCAAGGCTAGCTATGTCAATGTTTTACGAAGGTCGATGTTAAGGTGTCACTAGGTATATCTATGCTATTCGTGAGATATGAAAATTAAAGATTCAGGCTTTTTAACGATTTCTTTCCAAGGTTAGCAATGTCAATGTTTTACGAAAGTAAGGTTCTGGAGTCCGATTGTTACATTAAAATGGATACCTAGCACCAAACATGTCCACTCGCATACAATATGAAAAGACCTAAAACCTTAGAGTCTTCAAGTCCGGAGTGAATAGATTCCTAGACAAGCGAAGGTGCATCTCTTGTTTTTCAAGTGAGCTGGTGGTCAAACGCTTGGCTATCTGACCAAGCGTTTTTGATTGCAAAATGGGGTTAGCAATGGATTTTAAATAGTCCTAAATAAAACATAAACAATTAAAATACTGCTGTCTTGATATTGTTGATGGAAACAAATAGTTTTTGTTAAAAATATTTTTTTATTTTTCAGAAAGATAAAGCGTTTTTGTGTCATAGCATGCACAGCTACATTTGGTCTAACATAGCATGTGCTAATTATCCAACATTCTAGATTCTAAGTCGTACTCAGTACCTAATCAATATTTATACTCAATGTGGGCGAGTGAACGAACCATGGCAATTGTATCGTACCAAGTACTAGTACACTTGATAAGAGCTGATAGGGAATCGATTTTGAGTCATCTCTCCAACTGCGTATTGCATTTCAGAGGTAATTCTGGTAAATAAACGATGAGTAAGCTTGAAAATATTTTCTAGTTTATTCGTGTTGACCGTGGACTCGGTTGTTATTCATACATACCACTATAAGCCATGCAGAAGTCGAAATACTGCCGTAAATATATTAAGAAATTAAGAGATTTAAGCTTTCTGCACTCCTCGATTATATGTTAGCTATAACAAATCACACGCTCCTCTGTACGCGCGATATTCTTAAAAATGGGTTCGAAGTTTCCTCTATTGTAAATCGAGAGCATGTAGGTAGGAACAAAAAAGGTTTTGTAGGTCAATAGAAGATGAAGACTATAGAAGTCTAGAAAACCTACCCACCTAGGCGGGATGCCATAGAGCCTAGGACGTTTTTAGATGAAGCAGGTTTGCCCAGTAAATATCGTAATATGTGATTTGGGAACTAGATTACGGACGTGATTAGATATCAGGTTGGCCCAGTAAATATCTAGGTACCGTACTTATCTGTACCGTTTTAAAATTCATCATACTATCATAGAACGCACTCACAGACAAAACCAGCGGTCACAGGTACATTACATATTTACCGTAGCTTCCTTTTGTAGTGTAGAGGTACACTAAGAAATCATTTTGGACAATTTCTTCGGAACGACGGGAACGTAGTCCCGTTATCTCAGGCGCTAAATAAGTGTCACCAACAACCCAAAGTCTTGCTCCGGTATTTTAAGAAGCTGGGCTAGCTTGATAATGGGGTGTAATGCACAAAACACCCAACAGCGGGACGTCAGTGCAGGCCTTGGTCACCCCCACTTAGAATAAGAAAGTAGTCCCGGGCGTTTCACTGGTCGTAAATAAGAGCAATGTAGAATCGCCACTAAAACGTTCGCTCAGGGACAGGGAGATCGTTCCACAACTAATATTGCTCGCAGGAGAAAGTTCCTCTTGAACCTTACGGTGTGTAAAGATGTCTCCAAAGTAGGGATCGAATCTCTGTCCATAGCAAGCGGTGCGATGATAAAGCAGCAGGGACCATACCCAAACATTTTTCAGAACACAATCAACAGAGGAAAAGTCTTTCATGAGATGGTCAATACCATTTGTGAGTGTGCGATCGCAGACAATTATCACAGCTCGTATTTGAAGTTGTCAAACGGCTAAAGCTGGTTTTCAGGTGCATGCCTATTGTAGCAACAATAGTCCATGTAGGGTCAGATTTGTGACTTATAAAGAAGCAGTCTCAATAAATTGATCATAGTTGCCCTTTTTGTATGCCAGCTATGCCCAATTCTTAAGGTGACTACGGAACTGAACGTAATTACGATTTTTTAACCAGCAGAACCATATACAGAGATGCTACTGCTGGTCAAAAATCTAGCAACCCATTTGCCACCCCATAATCAGCCGGGAAGTCCGAAAGAGAGCAATTTCAACAGAAGACCCTAGTGTCAGAAACGATCAAAAGCCTTCGCTATGTCTGGACTAAACACAACAAAAGAGACTAAACCTGCTTTTTTATTTTATTTTATGACGGAGATGTGCTTGACCTTCATCTCACCAGTATTTTCAAGTTCTGATAAGGCCGGAGGTGGAAGCGCACTTCACCAGAAATCCTCAATAAACTTAGGAACTGGCTATCTTACCTCTAAATGCCGAAACACAACAATTTAAGAATTGTTGTTATGGCGACAGAATTAGGTAAGATGGTAGTAGCTAGCCAGGCGGACTTAAACAAAGTCCTACAACCAACCAAACCGAGCACAATATTGTCATCAACCTAGGGAACGAACCCGGGACCTCTGGATCTGAAATCTGGGGGTTGAACCACTAGACTACAGAGGCGGCTAAAAAGTTAGTAAGAGTCTGATCTTATTCCCTTTTTGGTTACCGGGTGAACATGGAAAGTCCTTCACGAATGCTGGTCATTTCTTGATGAGTAGGAGAGCTCGAAGAGGCACGTTATGACAGGACCAGGAGCACATCGTATCAGTACCACAACTGGAATAGCATCCGGACCATTCGATTTGTTAGTGTCCAGAAAGAATAGAGCTGAGAGATAATGATGTCCGGCATGGGGATACCACACCACGGAATGGACGGAGGCACGGCTCCTTCCATGGGCAAAGTTGTCATCCGGTTTTCAAAATGGCGGTAAGGACGACTGACGAAAGTTTCCTTGGTCATGTAGCCTTTATGCAGGGGGTAGTAAGATTAAACACCTCAACGCATTTTCAATGGTTTCCGTAACATAACTAACGTTCAAACGTCTTCGCCGTTTATCATCGTGCGGGATTGCAAGTAAAATAAAAGAGTTCGGACGGCTTTTTTCATAAATGTACCATGCCGTCACACTAATCAAAACATCGGCAGCGGCGTGGACAATACCATCGGCGGCGCACACCTCAATGCCAGCCTTGAAACGACTTCGCGATCACTACAAGACTTAATAAATAAATACTATAGGACATTGATTTCACATAGTGCCCCAAACTAAGAATAGCTTGTAATATGGGAATAGATTACGGATAGTTTTTTTTTTGTACGACGGGTAAGCACTTGGCCTTCATCTCACCTGGTAACAAGTTGAGATAAGGCCGAAGGTGGAGACGCGCTTCACCCGGAATCCTGAACAAACTGAGGAACTGGCAGTTTTAGAATTGTGATTATGGCGATATAATTAGGTAAGATGGTGGTAGCTAGCCAGGCGGACATAAACAAAGTCCTACCACAAACCAAGCACAATATATTGTAATATATTGTGCTTGGTTTGGACCGGGACCCGGGATTGAACCCGGGACCTCTGAATCTGAAATCGGTGGCTTGAACCAATAGCCCACAGAGGCGGTTAAATTTAAATACCTACTTATCATACAATAACACACCTTGAGATTAAAGATAAAGTAGGGTTCTCTAAATAAAGCCGTTGAACCAAGTAAGTTTCTATACCTACTTAGCTAGCTATGTTGGCCTCGGGAGAAAATCAATAACTAGCATGCTTTACCTTATAATTCTTGGCCTTGCAACTTCTACTGACCGTTAAAAGGTAACCATAGAATATAATGTTATTGCATTGTTAGAGTATAATTATTTAATGATTTGAGAATTACCTTCTCTCTCTTCTCTTCGGGGTAGATCTCTTTTTTTTTTATTGTTCGACGGGGAAACGCTTGGCCTTCATCTCACCTTGAGGTAAGGTCGAAGGATGCACTTCACCCGGAATCCTCAACTAAATGAGGAGTTCCTCAGTTAGTTGAGGATCCTGGGTAAAGTGCGTAGCCAGCTGGCTATCTTACCTCAAAAAGTACCTCTGTGATCTAGTGGTTCGCCTTCCGGAGTTAGATCCAGAGGTCCCGGGTTTAATCCCTAGGGAAAGTACAATATTGTGCTTGGTTTGGTTGGTGGTAGGACTTTGTTTAAGTCCGCCTGGCTAGCTACCACTTTCTTACCTAATTCTGTCGCCATACCAACAATTTTAAAATTGTTTTGTTCCGGCATTTATTTGACCATTGTAATTTTTAACTAAGTAGTTATGTAGTTACCTACTTATTAATTATTTTGTTTTCCTAGAAATACATGTTCTGTGAACCAAAAACAGGAATCAAAATACTAAGCAAGATGAAATAAAAACAAATAGAAATAAATAATCTCATCGTGACCAACAATCATCCAAAATCTTTGTTTATGTCATAGAGGTAGGAAAAATCCTTATAACCAGTGGCTGTAGATATCCGGGACTAAAGGCCAAGCGTTCTCTTTGAATCACAGACTTATTTCACGTTTTTTTTTATGGGTCGGCTCAATCCTTGAATTAAACTATTTGTACAGATAGCTCATAATTTCTAAAAGGTTGGTATCTTTTATAAATTGATGATAATGTGAAGTTATTAGCATTGGTCTTATCTTTACGCGTCATTGTATGCCTTAACGACCGTGGTAGTAGATACTACTTAATATGGAAACCTGTTTACTATATGAGTAGGTAGGTATACTACTAACCGATAAAGCCTGGTATAACAAGCCGCAACCTACCAAAACTTTAATGAGAACAAATTTAATAAGCGAGCTGACTCAAAAGTCGTGTACATTTAATATATTCCTATTTTGAACAGATTTTACAGTAGACTTTTTACTTAGACGTACTGTGAATGAACTTGCTAAAGTAAGAAAATAAGCATTAGCGTTTCCATTCCAAATAACCCAACTGCAAGCGTGGAGACTTGCAAAACATTTCAGTCGTAGAGATGTCAATTCACATAAATTAAGGTTTTGTACAGGTTCCTAATTATGTAGGTATGCGTAGGAATCATAATCTACTCCAGACAGTCTTGAATAGCGTCTTCATGCGGCTTGAGTGGTATATATTTTCATAAAACTTGGAAGGGTAGAATCTTTTCAAAGCCACGCGAATGTTCAATGACGTCATGTAAGTACGTGCAAAACCTTCACGTTTTCTTAATCACTGCTGGGCGAAAACCAAACTTACCCGTTTGCAATAAGGTCTTTAAGTACATTTTATCCTACGTACACAAAACTACATAGTTGATAAGGACAGTTGTCGCAATAGAGAGAAAAACTGAAAAACTTACCACGAAAATGGCCGTGACGCACAGCAGCAAGTATTTTATGCACTTCATTCCCACTTCCGAGTTCGCCATGTTGGAAAACAAAATTGAAACTCCTTGCCGTAGGGTTTTGTGTTCTAATTTCAAATAATATGACAATGATACGTTATCGCGCGCGCTCGGCGCGTTCGCTCAACAATGACTGTTTACCTTCTGACTTCTACCCACCGGAAAATGCTTCAGCCAATTACCTACCTGGCCGATGACAGCGTGTCAGTTCAGCTTCAGTTTGCTTCGCTGTCCCTTTCTTACGCGACACAAATAGCAGGAAAATAACGTAACGTACACAGTTTTTTTTCAACTGCTTTTGTCGTCAAGAATTCACTCTATGCTAAAGCATAATTATTATGGTTTGCAATAGGTAGTATAATACTGCACGCAGTCCTTCGCCATAAATATTAGCTCGTTAGGTGTTGAATAGCTGAGTATCTAGCAGCGACGTTCACACGCAAAGATAAACCTACTTATAGGTTAGGTATATGGGCCAGCAATTAACTAGATTAGTTGGTATAGGTAGTTGAATTTACCCAACTAAGATTTCACGTGCAGCTACACTTTTGATAGATTATCAAGTAAGAATATTAGTCACGCGTTCACGCGGCAAACCTCTATTTTAACTTGTACACAAAATGTATGATGGAAAATCTGCTATGCTCTGCGCTGCCATTTTAAAAATCGCTCCTCCGGTCACAGATTTTATTATCTGAGGCTCCGGCGATAAAGGAAAACCAAACGCTTCTTCATTTTCATACAAAAATGACAACGCAGCTCCCAACATAACGCAGGAACCACCAACTCACAGAACATTAACTTGGGTAACTACTTATTTTCCATTAAAATATGACATACACATCTAGTAGGTAGGTATAGGTACCTATACCAAAGGTTGTTAGAATACAAACCTGCGGTTGAGTAAGTGGAGTCGACTCATAGATAAGTAGATGGGTAGAAGGTTCGACACTTTATCGTGCTATCTTATCTATTTTTCTTCCACCTGAAAAACAAAGAACAGATAACAATATTCGTTAGTTATATATTCATGCTACTTATTTTTACTCAACAAAGACGATGGAGGTACCTAATAATAACTTTGAATCAATCAAATCCCAGACTAAGGATTTTTTATCATAAATAATTTTATTTGAGAAAGGACATTTAATACATTTACACAATTGATCAAAAATAACCTAATATGTGCATTCATTCATAAAAAGTTGGTTTGATATGTACCTACTTACCTGTCAAACGAATTATGTACCTACCCAATAAAATTTGCAAATCTACCCAGATTGTGCTTGGGATTGTGTATTGAAGTAGAAGTAGAAATCTACCTACTTAAAATAACACAACAATAAATTTGTTTACAACTATTTATATTATTATAATGGTATCACCTATCTATGAGGATTCTAGTTCTTCAAAATACAAGAAATAAAAAGTATTTTAATTAGGTTTTGTAGATTTTACAAAGCTATTGATTCTTTAGAGTTGCAACTCTTTACAACTAGACAGCACTAGAAACGTAAAAGGAGTCATACAAAAACTTTCGAACATATCCAAAAAAGTAACAGCTCTTCACTTGGACTTCTCCCTTTTTGGAAATAGAAGGAAAATAATTTTCTATTGAAAGGCGTCACCGAAATTATAATCAGCTTTTCGATGATTTTTCAGAAAATTGGAATGGATTGAAAACGGGCTCAATATCAGCGGAGGACAAATGGAATACTTCAAGGGATATGTTTATTTTTGTCAACTAATGTCTACGGAGGATTTTATCCAAAAATAATAATAAATAAATAAATATTACAGAACATTATTTTTTCACAGCGCCCTCAAGCCCCAAACTAAGCATAGCTTGTAATATGAATATGTATATAGATTATAGATATAGAAAGGTAAAATTATAAATCATTCAAACTATTTGCAAACAATTATAATAACCTATATAATATCCAAGATAATATTTTCTACCTTCCGTGATTATTTTGCTGATCTTTCTGACAGTGAATAAAATGTATTGTCGAACACAGGTTTAGATATTTAGATGGTTTGTGTATCCTCTGTATCCTCCATATCTCTGCTTAGGTACATGTGAACAATCAAAGAGCTCAAAGCGCCACTGCTAAATCGGCTTTCATCCTCCTGAGCCTATGGACCTCCTATGGACTCTTAAGACCATAGGTCCTGCCTATTATTAGCTGATGATGAATGAAACACGCAAAATAATTTGAAGTGACATAATCATTTGAAGAACAACAAATAGTACAAAGAAAGCGTTTCCAAACATGGCACTCACGCTGTATCAATAATATTGTGCTCTCATCCAAGGAAATGGTCCACCGTTAGAATGCATGACCATGAGTAGGCCGTGAAAGTTGATAAAAAAGCACTACTCTTAAAGCATTCTTCTCCTAATATAAGCTTACTTTTTTCTCGTTTTTTCTACATTTGATAATAGTGACAAAGGTAAAAGTAGGTACCAACCTAATATTAAAACAGAAGTTTGGTTACACCCCAGGTATTCTTTGGTAAAGGTTTAGTATGTATGGCATGTTGGTAATAATAACAGTTTATTTTAACCTACCAATTACAACATATCAATACAATTCAATGAATTAACATAATTAAGGATAAGCTCCATGTTCTTCTCTCGACATCTTCGCCATCCATAACGCCCCAACAACAGCAAATGCCTGGAAAGGTAAAATATATAAATTGTAAAATATCTGGAAAGCTTGCAATCTGTCATCGGATTTCTGACTGGCTGGTATTCTGCTAGTATTCTGCTAAGTTAGGATAGGCTCATATATTGTGAGTGCTGCGGGTATTAAGTATGTCTGGACGTGTCTCTGACTACTTTACAGTAGGTGATCCTAGTGTTAATTGCTTGGAGAGTTCCTTGAAGATTAAGTCGAGATCGTGAAACTCTTGAGTAGGTGGTCTGGTACATTTGATAGCGCGAAAGACATTAGAGCGAGGCTGCTAGAGTCACAAACACAAATGACATTTGCGCGAGTGAACATTTGCAGAGACTAAAACTTTTCGTCATAAACACAGGCGTGAGAGACACTTGAGAATGTGGAAATTTGCGCGAAAAAATCACAAGATTCATAATTTATCTTAACATAGGTATGTAGATAAGATAGATGCGTATATCAACTTGTGTGGGCTTTTCTTATTTCCTCTCATATGTTTTACTTTCGCCTACCCTTCCCCCGTACTTCGTAGAACTTCGTAGATTGCTACGATGCTACGCCGAGCCCACGTAGCATACAAAAGATTTCAACGCGCAACAACATTTAAAACTACAAACAAAATTACTTTTATCTCATAATCTTTTTTCATATTTCTGAAACTAAGCACAAATGTATTTCTAGCATGATGATGACACCGTGAGTAGGTACTATTTGAGATTAGCGCTAATAAGCAGGTGATTAACATTGGATTGATTAAGGTTTAAGCACAGCTGAAGGTATTATTCATACAAACAAAAAAATACGATGTCAATGTTGCTATCTCTAACAAAGAAAGATAAGACGTCGATATCCTAATATTTTGTCTATTGAGATGATGGCATTATGAATATAGCCAGGAAGTTCTAGAAATCATCCATTCAGATGAAGCTACTAACAACGAAATCCTTTTTTCTTGATTTTCTGATTTTCTTTGTACCTACACAAGCTAAACGCCCGGGACTTTGTTCTAGGGCTATAATCCTTTCAGTCAACCCTGCCTTATACTACCAAAGGACCTTGAAAAGAAGAAGTACGAAAAAACCTGAAATAAAATACGTTGAATTGAAATCCAACAAACCTGCATTAAAACAAGGAACACGCCAGCCAAGCCGATAGACCCCGCATGAGATCTCGTCCACGCCCCGAAGGCGTCAGCGCAGCCCACACTGTGGAGGTTGGCGCTGGTGGTCAGGCAGTTGAAGATGTTGATGGATCCAACCACGTTGCTGCAGCATGAGATGGGCAGGCCATCCGTCTGGTTCAACGGAACCAGCCAATCGGTTGCGTTTGTTACACCGCAGCACGAGAACTAAAAATTTATTTCACATTGAGGATAACCGCTTTCTTGGGTTTGCAAATTCGCCAAATGCGAGTAAAACTGACGTGCCGAGCGTAATGTTTATTGCGGTGAAAGCGTTGTGCACAGGAATATTCTACTTCTAAAGGACAATATCTACCTCATACCAATCAATAAAACATAGGACAATACATAATTATCGTTCATTCAATTCTCTCCACAGTGGTTGACGTCAGCTGCGACAGAACTAATGCCAGTAGCTTTGATCAGCATATAATGGTTAAAGGTACTCTGTGGTTTGATCACACCGCGTACCCGCTTATAGAGGCAGCCTGGCGAAAACGTTTCAATATACATGAAGCAAATTATGGAGCATTCTAACCACTTCTGTGATCTAGTAGTTTTCCCACTAGTATCAGACCAAGAGGTTCGATCCTTGTGATCCGGGTTCGATCACAAGGTGCAAATCTATGATTGGTTTGGTTAATGGTAGGACTTGTTTTTAAAACTACCACCATCTTACCCGAGTATATTATCGCCATCACAACAATTCTACATTTTTGTGTTCAGGCATATGGAGGTATGACAGCTAGCTAGTTCCTCAGCTCAGTCTTTCGGCGTTATCATAACATACCATCAGGTTAGGCCAAGTACTTCCCCATCGTAAAGTAAAAAAGGGTGAAGAAAAATGAGTCATTTTACGCCCTTTGCACTGAGTGTACTCACATCTCTCTGCACCTCATCCCACAGCGTCGTGACCGCGTAATCCTTGTCCACTCCGTACAGTTCCATGGTCTGCGTCAGCTGCGACTGCACCAGCGCCAGCGTGTTCGATCGCAGCGCGTACCCAGCTATGCAGGCACACAGTTGGAATATGAACATCAGAATCATGCATCCCGCAAACTAAAACAATCATCAAATAAATAAAACTACAGGGCATCAATTTCACACGCCATCTAGCCCCGAAATAAGACTTAAAACGTATAAAATGGGGACAATGAATAGAATCGTTATGCGATAAATTCAATATGAAATGCAATAAACGCCCAAACACAGAAATCTTGTGTATAAAAAGTGTTTTTATTTGTGGGAATCTAACTAAAATGTTATTGTAGGTACCTACTCTGCTTTATAAACTAAATCAAAATAAACGAATAGGTATAAACCAAGCTATAAAAATTCCACGACACGACATAGGCCTCTCTTTACATGACTCTTCCAAAGAATGCGAGGACTTGCCAGCACACTTGACAGGCGGATTGTTGTTAAGTACGCTAATCTCTTTGTCACGTCTTACGTCATCTACATAATGATAGGAAAAGGCGATGAATTGAAGAGTTGAATTGATTCAGCTTTCTCATTTATTATCTTCCTGAGCATTCATTGAAAATATCTTTCCTGAATCAGATTCAACGCATATCCCTGTTTGAAAACCTAAAGGCTCGTATCTTTTTATCCGACTTCCCAGAAAGAGAAGTATTTTTTAATCCATATATATGTATAAAAATATTGTTGAAATTCCCACGGGTTTCCACAGAAATCAAGTTTATTCACTGCGTTTATTAGTCTGTTCATAGGAACGTAGGTTTCTACCATAGATATAGTTCTGTGGTAGGTACCTAGTACCTAGCTATATAAAAATCTTCTTAAATGAACTTGAGACTTGGAATGGAATGACAATATTTGAGATTGCTATTTTTAGCTTCATTTGAATTTATAATTACTTTAAGAAGACACGGTAATAAAAGGTAAATATTTGCACATAATCAAATATTTAAAGATTGGCAATGACTTACAAAAGTAAGTACACCTTTTCGAATTTACTCCATTACTAACAGACCTACTTATTTATTAGTACGAAAGGAGAAGGAGGAGTTTGTTTGGATGTGACGTTTTATGACGTTACTCAACGCCATCAAACGTTAAATTTTTTTTATTGGTGATAGCCAAGCGTTCGACCATCAGCTTACTTGAAAAACAAGAAAAGATGTGGCCTAGGATGGAGCACGCTCGTCTAAAAGGAACCTATTCACTCTGGACTTAAATCTCCAAGATTGTCCTCGTGCGGAAAAACAGACGAAGGCAAGGAGTTCCATTTCTTACCTATGATAAAGGTAGAGGCGAAACGATGAGTTCGGTACAATGGAATATTTACAAGGTACGGGTTGTAGCCTATACCGTACGTCTACTATTCCGGTGATGGAGGGATCAGGTGAAAGATATCGTGCGCACACTCGCCAAGGTGAAATTTATAGACCACATAGCCTGGCAACCCGCCGCCTATTTTCTAGGCTTTGCGAAATGGCCTAATTACCTATGAGCCTAGCAGCACGACACTCAATCGATTCCAGCTGATACTTGGCTGAGCCATCCCAGAGATGGCAACAGTGCCTACTCCATGCATAATAGAAATTTTAGACGCACAGCTAAAGTTGGTTGATATTCCATTTGTTAACTGGAAACGCTACCAAAAATAATTTATAATGCGTAATGCAAACATTTTTAATCAGTTGCCAGGGGTTGTTTTTCCAGCTACATGCGACCTTTAAACCTTCAAAGGCATTTTCTGAGAAAACTCGGTCCAAAAAAAATTTTTAAGCCCTTTATAGACTTAAAATAAATAAATAAATGTTACAGGACTTTAATTTCACACAGCGCTATCTAGTCCCAAACGAAGCATAGCTTGTAATATGTAGGTACCTACTTACTACTGATATTTTTGCAAGAAATTGTTGTTACTACTAAGATACCTAGGTAGATAATATAAATGCCAAAGTCTGTTTGGATGTTAAAATTGGACATTTGTTACTCCTCTTAACCAAAAGGTCAAGTAACGAATTGTACTAAAATTTTGCGCAGATATTGTTCTAGATAGGAATCTTGTTATCGTACCACGCAGGCGTAGCCGCGAGCTGAACAAAGTTGAGTAATAATTTACGGGTGACGGAAATGAAGAATGATATCGAACGACCTCGGCTTCTGCTTAGAGTAGCGCATGCGCCGAGTTAGTGTTATTAGCGAAACGCTTATTTGTATACCAGTCTCCTTTCCTACTCACGATCATAGCTCTGGGTTTTCTCACTAATACACTCAGTGGCACAGAATCTTCAACGGAATGTTTTTTTTATTGTACGACGGGTAAGCACTTGGCCTTCATCTTACCTGATAACAAGTTGAGATAAGGCCGACGGTAGAGGCGTACATCACCCGGAATCCTCAAGTAACTGAGGAACTGGCTATCTTACCTCTAAATGCCGGAACACAACAATTTTTAGAATTGTTATTATGACGACAGAATTAGGTGATGGTGGTAGCTAGCCAGGCGGACTTAAACAAAGTCCTACCACCAAGCAAACCAAGCACAAAATATTGTACTCCCCATGGGAACCGAACCCGGGACCTCTGGATCTGAAATCGGTGGGTTGAACCACTAGACCACAGAGGCGGTCAAATTTATAACGAACAAAAACGTTTGTGGCGTGTATAATGAATTTTTTAGCCTACTTACCCCTAAATTATTCAACAAAATTATAAAAATAAATTATCGCAAAAATTGTCAGTGGCCAAGTTTCCCTGCCGTTGAATGTACTATAAAAGCGTAAGTTTGTGTGTATGTTTACTACTCCTTCACGCCTAAGCAGCTGAACGGATTTGGATGCAAGAAGATAGTATATACCCTGGATTAACACATATGCAAGGTAACCATTTTAATCCCATGAAACAGTTCCTGTGGAATGAGGGAGTATGAGAATAGGTTGGAAGAGTGTTGTGTACCAAAAATTCAAATATGTATGTCACTTAATACGCTCAAACTGATAAATATTGGATTGGATGAAATTTGATATAATAACATACTTACAATAACAAATATCCTATATTTTTATCCAAAAAACTGGTTCTGTTAGATGGGAATAAGATGTCAAACATCGCAAAACGGATACAAAACGTATTTGACCTTTGTTTCTCGTTCAAGAAAAAAACACAGAACAGATTTGGGCTGAAAATTTGTATACCTCTAGATACTTTATTGTTCTGGATCATTATTATTACTTACTTTTTACCCACGGGTACCACGCGGGCGACGCCGCCGCGAGCAGAAAGAAGGTACACTATGTACCTACGTAATTATTAATATTCTTTGAAGATAATATGCAGTCGACAGTCGCATTCTACATTAGAAAGCATTAAAAACCAAGATAAAGTTATTATGTCACTTCCAACTACAATAAGATGGCTAAAATTCAACTGCATCTTGTCTGAGCATCCTTTTTCAAATATTACGATATTTTATTATATCTCATGTTTTACACGACAATATATTGACCTTTTATGACAGTTAACTAGGTACCTGCAGATTTGACGAACAAATGTAGTTTTGTTCATTTCATGTACGTAGATAGTGACTTACTAATATTATTATCACTTGTCGAATGTCTAACATATATACCTACTTACTAAGACCTATGTGATATAGATGGATACCTAACTAAATTAGAGGTGTCGCTGAAGCTTGTTGACCTCAGGAGATTAAATGAATTAGGTTAGTATCTATACTTACATACTACGCAGGGGTATATCCTATGAGTTTAGTTGGCCACATTGCTGTTGGTGTCGATAGGTAGCTACGCTTGATATTTTGATTGTAGGTAGGTAAGTACTAAGTAGTAGAAAAGTAACTGCACTAAGTAAAGTTAAGTAAGTACTGACTCTAGAAAGGTAGGTAGATAATCTTTTCGACTGAGCTGAGAGGCGGATTGGTGATCGCAATAAAAGTATTTGAAGCCTTCTCATAGATCCAGCACTATCTATACTTCCTTACTAATTAGGTATAATAAATTCGAGAGTAACTGCTTGTTTGTTTATTATCTTATTACCTTCATGGCTACCGGTTCATAAACTTAAATTAAAGGAAAAATAAGATAGGAAAGAGAACCATCGAGCAATGACAATGCATCAATATTAACAATAAATTCGCCAAATTCGACTAAAACTCAGGTGCTGAGAGTACATAAACAGCCGAGACGTGTTCATACTAAAAAGAACTAAAATCAGCTGAAGTATATTTTTATGCTCTTTGCTTATAGGTATTATGTAAAACTAGCAAGCAAACACGTACAGTACCTACTCCAAAATGTACACTTGCAGCTGCATTTCAGCCCTATATAATATCGAAACTCACCGCTAAATTCATCACATAATTCTCCCGTAACGCGCCATAGAAACCAAAGGAGGCGATCAAAAATATGATAATGCCCGTTGCGATGCAGAATGCAGGCAGTGTAAAGAATCTATCCGTGAGGAAGGCATGGTATGCATTGTAGGCAGATTGCACCGAGATTCCCACAGATAATATTATTATACCGGTTATCTGAAACAGTCACATCACAAAGTCACTTACTACCTTCACATCGGTAGATACAATGATGTAAGGTAGCTTAGCTATGAGATTATATACCTATACCTATGTAATTAGGAGGTAAAATGAACTAGACGAGAGATAAACTATTTTGATATACATTTTTGTACAAGGGTTTTTACACACGTATAAGGCACGTGAGTAAAACCCGTGTTTAAAAATATATAATAAAACTCATGCAAGTTTAGAAAGTGAAATACTTTAATAATACCCAGGTACAAAGATTTTACATATACATATATGCAGCCTTAAACATTTTAAAAATCGCTTTAGCTACATAAGGACATGCAAAGTTGTATACAGATAAGTAGGTAGATGTGCATAGATATAGACACCTAATAAACTAGTTGTAGGTTGGTAAGTACAAGTAGGTACTTCTTATACTAAAAGTATTTGATACCACTTGCATAGTCACAATAAAACTTACCACGAAAATAAAATTCACAGACACCAATGTGTATTTCACTGTTGTAAATATTTTAGAAAGCATTTTGGTTATTCAAAGTAGAACAAAATAAGCGAGCACGCGCTCCGCCCTCCAGTGGCGGTTTCAGAGAAACTTCCAATTTTTTATCACACTATTATCTTGTTATCAGAGAATGAATATATCCACGAGCGTCAGACTTCGCCGCTATTTTATGACTAATTTCAATACCTAGGACAGGTTCCACCCATATCAATCATATGGACGACATCATCTTGAAATACCAGTCTATCTTTCCCAATCTTAAGACTTTACACAATTCATTTTATATTGAAATTATTTCCGGGACAAATGCGAAATATCGAGCTCGAATATTAATAGAATGCGCTAGAAGTTAATATGACATTTGAGAGTTAAATTTAACCGGAGAATGTGGCTAGGGCTACAGCTCATTGTGAATTCGGTCAGGTTCGGTTGCAGATAAGAAAAACAAGTGTGGTTACAAAGCGTTTAATTACCATTGAAGGCCTCACGTTGCGATGTTGATATAGGTGGAAATTCGTATCTTAAAACAAAATATATTTTCTGCATGAGCTATTAAACAGTATTCAACAATTAAAAAATATAAAATTGAACATAATGAGAACCTACAAAACCTCATTTGAAACGAGGTCCAATAAAGTTCTTAAAAGTTAGACGAACTTATATTTTTGAAATATAAATAATAAATACTTACATACTTTATTGGTAAACTGATTAAAATATATTTGAAATCAAATTAAAACTCATACACATTTACAACACCTTACTTAAAATTGACGGACATGCTCTGCTATATTTTTAGTACCTAGGTAACATATTTTCTATTGTCAGTTTATATTTATAGGTAAGGTGGTATAGAGTAGGGTAGGAGTGTAGGTGAGAGGACGCAGGCTAGTACTATATTTATTCTTTAACGCAGGCATATAATTTTCGCCTTGCGCACAAATTTTCGAATCATCGATTGATAAAATCACTCTCATAATACAATATAACAAGCCTCACAGCTCAGTTGGTAGTAGCTCTGCCTTCTGCGCTGTAGGTTGTGGTTTTGATTCCCTCCCGGGACAAGCATTTATGTGATGAATGGAGATGTTTCTTATGTGTTTGGGTGTTACGTATTTAATATAATTTGTGTGTGTGTGTATATACAAAAAAAAAGTATAGGTACACAAGTATTCTATCCGTAATCTAGTTTCCATATTCGCTTAGTTTGGTGCTAGATGGCGTTGTGTAATATTTAGGTCTTTACTTATATCATCATTCATAGAAAGTAAACATCACAATGCTCGTATGGTATATACCTAGTAGTATATAGAAGTGGTGATACACGGGCGTTGTGTTTCAATTAAAAATTAAATGCCTGGAGCCTGTGACTTGAGTTTATATATCGCGGCGCACCTTTTTGTTTCCAAGCTGGAACCAAGAAGGTGCACCGCAAAATCACTGTGTTTCCGTTGGACCTTCCAACGGAAGTTCCATTATCGGACTTGCATTTTATGTAACACTACAACATGCTAAGCTGGACACCAGTTTGGTACTGGTTTTATTGTAGCTATTTTGTGAGTCTTTCTTGTTGTATAAAACCAGTACATAGGTCATAGGTTGTCACCTATGACCTATGTACTGGTTTTATGTGCTTCCTGTATACATTTGTGTCAAATTAAATATGTTTCTTTTTACTTCTTTATGTTTCGATAAATCCCATCAACGAAAACTTTGTAAATTGAATTTTTCGAAAATGTGCCAAATTTTACAAGCTCTTATTGTTCTGAAAGATAATTTTAAAAGAAGGTAGGAATATAGGTAAGTCGTGCAAATGTTTGTCACATAAAAACAAATTATAAAAAGACACCTAGCAGGCACAGAATAAATAGTAGGTAGATGATCGAAGGCACCTTCTTGGTCCCAAAAAACAATTGAATCAAGAAACAAATGAGAGATGAATCGCGTTTTGTTCAAATAAAAGGCTTGCAACTAACTGAGAATTAACGTTGCCTAAACAAAGTGCAATCAAATTTATATTTGTGAATGTCGACTTCTTTATGTCTAAGCAACCAGAAGATAGATAGATACATCAAATTTGTGTTCTATGGTGTGCACTAAGAAGGGGTTTCGGGAATTCCTACGGGATTAGGTACGGGGACATGGATACCAACCTACTTATTTTTGAACTATCTTAGTAAACTAATGTATTTTTCCTAGTTTACTGTTCCAGCTCGACCACTTCATGCTTGGACCTCCAGGCGAACCAAGCGGACGCGCCCGTCACGAGAACCTGAAATTGAAAGTTAGGTTAGTTAGGTTGTTAACCGCCTCTGTAGTCTATTAATGGTTCAACCCACCGATTTGAGATCCAGAGGTCCCGGGTTCGATCCCCATGGGGAGTACAATATATTGTACTTGGTTTGGTTGGTGGTAGGACTTTATTTAAGTCCGCCTGGTTAGCTACCACCATCTTACCTAATTCTGTCGCCATAATAACAATTCTAAAATTGTTGTGTTCTTGCATTTTGAGGTAAGATAGCCAGTTCCTCAGTTTGTTGAGGATTCGGGGTGAAGTGCGCCCCCACCTTCGGCATTATCTCAACTTGTAACCAGGGGAGAAAAAAAAAGTAACCTAACCAACTACTTAGTTTGTAAATTGTAGGTTATAATCCAGGCCAAGAGTAATTTTGAAATAATGTTGTACTTGCTTTGGCTTGCATAGCTTTTCAAGAATCAACGCCTCAATCTCAGCCCGTGGATGTTTTATTACTGTACTGTATATCTATTGACGACATCCGCGCGACCTCACCAGTCTCCAAAAGGATTTTAATAGCCTGCCTCTCGCCACAGCCACAGATGTATATGTCCCACACGTTCGCGCTCGTACATTCATATGGGGATATGGTTTAGCAGATCATGGAGCAGCTGCTCAACAGGACATTGTAACTGACCTGTAAACACGTGGCGACAACAGCGCAAATAGCCAACGCATTGGCCTTGCCAGCCAGCCACTCGCCAAGCGCCGGGGCACAGCCTGTTTCCCACGCGTTCGCACTCGTACATTCGAAGGGGGATATGGTTCCGAAGTTCACGAAGCAGCAGCTAATTGGGATCTGGCTGGATATGTAGTCGAAACGGCCAGCGACGCCACAGCAACTGAACTGAAGAAAATATATAGAAAGGAAACGGATAGCGCTTGGCGCATCTTTGTCAAGGAGATAATATATCACTCATATCTCTCTGCAGCTCCTTCTAGCCATCTCGTAACTAAAGGTACCTATGTTGCTGCATGCTCTATGTACTCTACAGCATGTTGGAACTGAAGACGCTGGGTGCATCATTGTGAAGGAGGGTAATAGACTCCTCTAATATAGGTTTTGCAACTTACCAGAGGAAGTCCCATACCTTTTAATTGTAGCCATGTAAGATTTAATAAACAAAAAAAGAGGTATCTATTACAGAATTAGGTACTCATATCTCTCTTTAATTCGTCCCAGAACCTGGCAACTTCAAGACTGGAGGTATATTGCTGCATGCTCTGCAGCATGGTGGGCCTGATGGCACTGGGTGCAATATTGTCAAGGAGGGTACATACTTTTTACAGATTTACTCACATATCTCTGAAGTTCGTCCCAGAACCTGGCCACTTCAAGACTGGAGGTATATTGCTGCATGCTCTGCAGCAAGGTGGACCTGATGGCACTGGGTGCAATATTGTCAAGGAGGGTACATACTTTTTACAGATTTACTCACATCTCTCTGAAGTTCGTCCCAGACCCTGGCAACTTCAAGACTGGAGGTATATTGCTGCATGCTCTGCAGCATGGTGGACCTGATGGCACTGGGTGCAATATTGTCAAGGAGGGTACATACTTTTTACAGATTTACTCACATCTCTCTGAAGTTCGTCCCAGACCCTGGCAACTTCAAGACTGGAGGTATATTGCTGCATGCTCTGCAGCATGGTGGACCTGATGGTGCTGGGTGCATCATTGCGCAGTGCGAAGGCGGCTATGATTATAGCTATCTCGAACACCAGAACTATGAAGTGTGTAATCACGTACTGAAATGGAATTAAATTAATCCATGATGATAAAGTGCCAACTGACTAGTAAATTCATAATAAACCAGTCATGTGTGAATGGGACACGTACTCCTTCTTCCTGGTAGGGGTTCATCGCACCACTCGCCATTGACAGAGATTAAATTCCCACATTTTGGTGACTATACCTTCACGTACCGTAAGTAAGTTCTCTTGCGAATCATAAAAGTGTGGAACGATCGATTTATGTTGAGATTTTCCCTACAATATGAGGTATCTGGTATAAGTATAAGGTTTTGCAATGAGTGTTTTAAATTTTCTAAAGGGTCGGCAACGCGGATCTGATTCTACTGGTGTTGCGAGAATTTCTAGATGACGGTAACCTTTTTCCATGTGGTATTGTATAACATTCAATGTTTACATTATATTTTAACCATCCACGCCAAGCCGGTCGTCGTCGGCGATTTTTACGTCAGACGCCACCGATCGAAATGTGACCGGCGGCGGCGGCGGCGGCAGTGCACACCTCTAGTACCCATTCATTCTAATTCTAATACTAATCATGAAACTACAGTTAGACGTAAAGATTTCTAATTTGACACGGCAGAATCAAAATTTTACTTTATTTTAATTAGGTATTATTAGTTAAACTGCCTACTATTACGTTTATGAGATATAGCTGACAGACAGACGGACAGCAGAGTCTGAGTAATAGGGTCCCGTTGTTACCATTTGAGTAGCTAGGGAAAATACATACCAGTTCAAGAGAACACTTACCGCACAAATTACGTAAAAGCTCTGCGATAAAGCCCCGTAGAAGCCGAGCACTGACGCAAGTAGAATGAAGACTCCAGTGGCCACCGTGAAGGCCGGGATGTTGAAAAACCGGTTGGTGATCATCTGCTCATAGTAGCCATACGCAGCTAGGACCACTATCCCAGCGGTGATGAGAAGAAGCCCTGTGAGCTGATAAGTAATAATTTATCTTTGAGGTTTACTATAGGTAGGTACAGTAGGACAAAACATATTCTTATAATAGTAGATTATACGGGTGGTACGTTGGACCCTGAACGTGAGGAGGGACTTTACAGCGAAGCGAGAGAGTCGCCAGTGAAGCGAGGCGTTCAAGCCGTCCAAGACGAAGACAGGATTTTTCCCAGAGCTCTACTTATCCACCATCTGCGAGACAATAAAGGCTACATAATTCGAGCATTTAGGTATATAGTTATTCAGTATATACCTATACCTATAATTCAAAGTCAATAATGATTAAATTCGTCATAGGCTTTTTTGTATAATTTAGTCTTTGATCTTTCAGATCCGCTTTGGGGATTATAAATAAACTCTGTAGTCAAATCACTATCGCTCGACGACTTTTTTGTATCTTGAATATAATAAAATTCGGAACGAATACCTAACACCAAGCACTTTTACTATAGCGCCTTCTATATTTATTTTTTCCATTTGCATTATGATGACCAGTTCGATGCTAAGAGTTTTCTTTTAAATTGTTACATTCTAAATTCAAATCACAATGCCATGCATTACGTGATTGTCAAGCAGGTGGTGTGAAAGCATAGTTCATATAAAGGTAGGTAAGTAGGTACATATGTTTTGTAGTCCATGAAGGTTGGGGTCGGCGAAACACGTTTTCTTTCTTCTTTCTTCTCCATCAGAGATCGCTTAAAACCATCCACACTCACCTATCAACTCTTGCCACTTCTTCTCCACATATACGAACTGCAGTTCAATTCAATGAGACTTGAAAGGAACATGTGTTTGTTTGGATGAATAATACGTATAATAGATAATTATAATTAAAGATAGATAGATGTACCTACGTACCCATAGAAAGGATTTTTTTATTCGTGCCCTGTACAGTGACGCCTTATTTTATTTATAAGCAAGGATTTCATTCCACATCGGTGAGCTACCACCAAAACGAAGATTTGGGACTAGATTTCGCTTGTGCGTGAAATGTATCTTCAATCAACTTGCTCGTATCCGACATAATAGCCTCTACGCTCGTTGCTGCGCTTCTTTCTTTGAAGATTTGTCAGTATGTGCCTAGGGTACCTTGGTAATAAACTGGATGAATTTGCCACAGTAATTGGATATCTAATAGATATGCTTTGAACGCGTGAGATTCAAGACACGTCGCGTCACCGCGAGTCGTTTTCTCGTAAGGCTAGAAACCATTAATTCAACACAAAAATAATGATATTATGTAGTACCTAATTAAATATTTGTGTTATCCAATGGTTAGATTTCCTATAATGGTTTCTGAACTAAGCTAGGCTTTTGTCCTTTCTTTGGATGTCTTGAGAGTCGACTATAGATTACCGAGTACACTGTGATCACCAATCCTGGTCAAGCGTGGTGATGATGACAAATCCTATAATGTAGGTAATTTTTTGAGACGTTTGTCACACGGAATGGACTTATTGTGGATAAACCTAATCAATATGAACGAACTATGAATTCTTACCAAAAACACGCAATTCACTGCTGACAACGAATACTTCACCGACTTCAAATAACTAGGCGCTTTAAACTTAGGCATAAAACCCATTTTCACAACTTTCAGTGCTATCGACGTAATACAAACTGCAAAAGATAAGTTCAACTCAACGGAGATGAATTGTTATCGTAAACAGCACTATCTTGACATGTCGATCTAATCTCCGAACAGAAAATAGATTTTGGGTTTAAAGGCTGTTGCATGAACTAAATCAAGGTAAGTAAGCCATGATCTAGTCACACATCGATTCAATAACATTTATTAACACAAGTTAGTAAGATAGGTGTTACCTGGGTTTTGTATATGTTATCTGTGCTATGCCTAGGCCTACCTACAATGTGGCTGTTATTTTTTTTTAACGTAGGTACCTAATGAACAATTTCCAGATCATCATAATCGATCAAAATTCAGACGGTAGGTACCTATCTTAGTACCTACCTATACCTTGCCTACTTACTTATGTTCTTATAAATTATGGAAAATGAATCTTCTGGACTGTAGAACGTAAACTGTAACTGGTTAAAGTACAATCGTGAATAAAAATATTAAAAATCTACCTATCGGTAGGTGAAATGAAGCGACGCGATTTTTTATTTATACCCAATTATTTGTTTTAATAGATGGGATGACATTTCATCTCAAAAATAAACTAAATGTAGGATTAATTAATTCTATATGTAGGCTAGGTTACTACCTAGCCTACATATAGAATTATATTAATCTTTCAACAAAAATATTAAATCAGATAGGTATACTTATGAATAAACATATACTTACTTAATTACCCATGTACTTTTATATATATTTACTTACCTAGCTCCCGTGTAACAGTATGTACCTACAAGTTCTTACCTACCTATTTACCAAATTATTTGTACCTACTTATGTTCTTTTATTGCTTTACCTAGATAATTATTGTGACAAAGTGACTCAAAATAGCGCAATTTATAACCTTTGTGGTTTTTTAGTTGCTATTTTTAATTTTATATTGTATTTTGTTGTGTGTAAATAAATAAAAAAAAAAAAAAAAAACTTATCTATCTGATTTAATATTTTTGTTGAAAGAAAATAGCATCCATTTCGGCTTGTTTGCGTTCGCGCGTAAATGAAAAAGTAAAAGAGCAAACAAGAACGAGTCTGCGCTGTAAATCGGTAAATATACTACTGCATTGTAAGCGCATACAAGCGTAGGAATACCACTCAAGGTGGTTCTTTAATTATTGTAAAGAAAACTCTCAAATGTAAGGAGCGTAAAGATATTGTGAAACTCACCATTGAAGAAGTTATAGAGCTGTCATGTGTTGAACTGGAGCAGCACATAGTGGTATGTGTCTATCGTCCTCCCCAAGCAAATTACGCGCTATTTGAGTCCACTATGGAAAATGTACTAAGCAAAATATTCAGTCGTAATAAATCAATAATAGTGCTCGGTGACTTCAATATTGATATACCTGTAAATCCTCTAACTGAAAAAATCATTAACTTGTTTAAATGTTTCAACCTTAAGCACCAATTCGTTAAACCAACTAGGGTAACTCTAACAACTGCCACTTGCATAGATAATGTATATTGTAGTGATATTCCCCTTGAAAAAGACGTGTTTAAAAAATTTGATTCAGACCATTATGGTCAATATGTTTTATTTGATTGTAACTTACAACAAGAGCTACCGGAAATCACATGCAGACCAATTACCGAAGCTAGCATCATAAAATTCCAAAATAACATAAGTCAAAAGATTTCCCTGATCCCATGCTTGAATGATCCAAATGAGCTTTATAATATATTGTCTAATCTAATACATAAAGAACACGAGTATACGTTTCCACAAAAAACGTGCAAAGCTAAATCTGGTTCCATGTTTGCAGATTGGGCAACAGCCGGTATCTATAAAAGTAGGAGTAGATTGTATGAACTTTATGCAGAAAGAGAGTCAAGGCTACACGATTTATCATTTGTTTCTTTTGTCAAAAACTACTCAAAAGTCTTTAAAAAAGTATGTCATGCTGCGAAATCATTGCAAATAAAAAGGAAAATTGAGCAGTCATCAAATAAAATAAAGGCTACCTGGAAAATGATAAATAATCAAACAGGTAAAGCAAAACATTTGAAAAAGCAGATAAACTTAAAAGTTGACGATAGAATTTTGACTGATAACTATGAAGTTGCTAATGAATTTAACCGTTTCTTCTCTTGTGTACCAAAAATTGTTACTCGACCATTAAACTCCTCTGTTGATTGTGGTTTAGCCTTTCTTGAAACAAGTGTTGAAAGGTGTAATGCTTCTTTTAGCTTCAGACACGTCAATGCTGATTGTATTCTAAAAACTTTTAAGTCAATAAATATTAAAAATACTGAAGATCTCTGGGGGATGTCCGTAAAGATCTTAAGCACGATTGTTTTTGAAATAGCACCATGTCTAGCATATATATTTAATAGAAGCATCGACGAAGGAATCTTTCCAGATCTTATGAAATATAGCAAGTTGATTCCTTTATTCAAATCTGGAAATGAAAAGGATCCAGGAAATTATCGACCAATCTCAATTCTGCCAGCATGTAGTAAAATATTTGAAAAACTTATTCTTAACCAGTTGTTGTCACATTTTAACTGTAACAGGCTACTTCATGAAAAACAATTTGGGTTTACTAAAGGTCGTTCAACCACTGACGCTGGTGCCATGCTGTTGAAGTACGTTTTTAAAGCCTGGGAAGGAAAACAGGATGCCATAGGAGTATTCTATGATTTATCTAAGGCTTTCGATTGCGTAGATCATGACACCTTAATCTCAAAGCTAAAACACTATGACATTCAGAATCAGGCAATAAGCCTCATGCGTAGCTACCTATCGAATCGCATTCAAAAAGTAGACATTAACGGTAGCAAATCTTCGGGAACATCCACTAACATCGGTGTACCACAAGGGTCAATCTTGGGGCCTTTTTTGTTTCTAGTCTATGTCAATGATCTGCCTTCCTGTGTAGGAGATTTATGTGATATTGTATTATTTGCAGACGATACTTCATTAATATTTAGAGTTGATAGGGCTAAAGATAATTATGATTGTGTAAATGCTTCTCTAGCTAGAGTTCTTGATTGGTTTACGGTAAATAACCTCTTATTAAATGAGAAAAAAACGAAATGCATTAGATTCACCTTGCCTAACGTTCAAGTCAGCAATGCTAACATTATCTTAAATGGGGAAATACTTAACTTTATGGAAGCAACTACTTTCTTGGGTTTAAATATCGATGCAAAGTTGCAATGGGGTATTCATATTAATACATTAGCTAGCCGGCTAAGCTCGGCAGCTTACGCAGTACGTACCATAAGGCATCTTACTGATGAAACCACGGCGAGGTTAGTTTATTTTAGTTACTTTCACAGCGTTATGTCCTATGGCATATTTTTATGGGGAAATGCAGCAGATATTGAAAGCATTTTTATCCTGCAAAAGAGAGCTGTACGGGCAATTTATAAATTGAAAAGTCGTGACTCTCTCAGGGAACGTTTTAAAGAGATTGGTATTATGACAGTCAGCTCCCAATATATTTATGAAAACCTAATGCACGCACACAGGAACATTGATGAGTTTGTTAAAAGAAGTGATGTACACAGTGTTAATACTAGAAATAAAAATAAACTTGACATACCTAGGTATCGCTTAGGAAAAGTAAATAATTCATTCTTAGGAAACTGTGTACGATTCTATAATAAGCTTCCTCAAAGCGCCACCAAACTCTCTGCTCGTAAATTCAAATTGTATATAAAGAATAATTTAATTATAAGAGCCTACTACAAAATAAGTGACTATATCGACGATAAGAACGCGTGGCCCGATGTTGCTATACCAGTTGACAGTTAAATGGTGATTTCTCAATGTCAAGAAACTGCCCATTAGATAGTTATGTAGTAATCAATGTTTTAAGATAATATTAAGTTTTTAGTTTTATGATGTAGGTAACACTTGTAATGTTATTAAATTATTATAAACAATGTACCTAAATGTTAAATGGATTTTCAAAAAATTAATCAGCCCGAGGTTCTTGCCTTTCTCCTTGTGTGCTGGTCGCGATTCCGAACAGGCGGTAGATTTGACGTTTCAAAATGATCCTAAAAATCTTAATGAATAAAAATATTTGACTTTGACTTTGACTTTGACTTATATCAATTTCTACCAAATCGTTCATGTGTACTGGCAATACGTACCATTAATATTTTAACTTTGCGAACGAAACGAATGCTGGCCTGGCTGGCAGGATGGCAGGCAGGGCACAGTGGCAACACAAGACACACACACAACACACCACCACAGTAATTCCGTTTTGTTGCGCACTAGACGTGTCGTCAATTTCGTGATACTTTGGATTTTAATTTTACAGCGCTAAAATAACAAGTGGTAAGCATTCTCTATGTATTATGAGTAATTGATAAGTTTTATGTAGTAATTATAATCAATTTATGTAACAGTCTGATTTTAATCGAAAAGTAAACTGGTCTCCGCTGGTCAACAACGCAAAAAAATCGATGTTTACCTTGGCTTGCCAATTATTGCCTTCCCCTGGCGAAAGGAGCGACACAACAGAAATGATAATTCTTTTGTTCCAGATTTGAATTTAAATAAACGAGTGAAGAAGGATTAAAAATGGCTCTCGGCGGAGGAATGTCTTGTGTGAAATACCTTCTTTTCGGCTTCAATCTATTATTCGCGGTGAGTGTACCCATATTATTTTTTTGCGTATATTTCAATATTTGCGGTAGGATGAAGAAATAGACGGAATTCAGGATCTCTGCTTTATTTTTCGAAAATGGCAACGTAAGCACAATGTAGTTAGTGTAGTGTGTGCTTACTAAAAAAGGCTTTATGCTAAATTTATGAATTATTTTATGAAGGTATTTAAGTACCGAACCGATATTGATTATATTGAGGTGTAACTACACCTGCCCCCTTTTTTTTAGACTAAACAAGGTAGTTGGTAGGTGTGTTTCTAGTGTAGTTGGTATAGGTATGTGTAGGTAGGTAATACTAAAGCATACCTACTCACCCTTGTTAAGTGGCTAACATTTTCTAATGAATCACCACCCACACCACTGATTGCACCATATTATTAATATAGTGCTGAGGCATTCATACCTATTAGATAATGAACTTACATCTAATACCTTGTGCATTGAGCACTCACTGAATGCACTAGGAAAGTTTCTTATTTTATTATTAAAGATGTGAATGTTTGTTGGTATTTAGCTTGTTTTACCCCTGGCTACTAGCTGAATTTTACAGTCAACAGTTTATTACTTATACTGGCATTATATAAGTACCTATGTGTACACTTGTATAATAATATATACTGACATACTTACACTGCTTCTTAGGATTTAAATGTGGTCATTATCATCACCTTTCATTTTGGTAGACCTAATCTAGACCTTGTTCTTTTTTTAAACAAGTATTAAAGGGAAATAATCTTTTCATAACCATTTATGAAAAGATTCCCTTTCCCCTTTTTTTATTTATGTTGGGTTCCTCGTGATATCTATGATGAAGGTAGTTTTCCTTTTCAAATGGTTACAGGGAACCAATTCCAAGTTTTTGCTGTGCATTTTTTACTTATTATGATGTTTGGTTGCGCTTAGTCCTTCTAGTCCTAGTCCGGAATATTAAACAATTGCTGTGTGTTTTTGCTTCTCCAAGTTGTTAGTTCCATGTACCATTTGCATTTTTGGTTTGGCTGTCAGTCAGTCAGTTAGGCAACATTTGGTTGGTGGTAAAACAAAAAACAAGACTGCTTTTGTGGCCTAGTGGTTCACCCACCAATGCTGGTATCAGATCCAGAGGTACTGGGTTCAATCCCCAGGGGCTACAATATTGTGCTAGATTTGGTTGGTGGTAGGGCTTTGTTCAAGCCTGTCTGGCTAGCTACCACCTCTTCAACATCAATTGATAACAATTATAACACTGTTAGCTAGTTTGTCAGGCTGTTAAGGATTGCGGATGAAGTGTGCTTCCTTCGGCTTTATCAGAACTTGACACCAGGTGAGATGAAATCAAATTGCTACCCCATAGTAAATAAAAAAAAACATCCGTGTAAGTATACCTATCTAGTGTATGTAGGTAAGTAAATAAACTTTGCTACAGCTTATCCAAGAAGTGACAACCGAGATTGTCTTTAATCTCTATAACGACCTCATTGCATGAGAAATATCGCGCGTCACTTGTTTTTGTCCACTCGGAAGGCAAGTAGGTAGGTATCCTTGACGAGATTTCGTTATTACCTTCAATTAGTATACAACTTGTAGCACCTATACCTAAGTGAAAGGTGATGCAGTTACTCGTCTCTTTGTACTCATAAGATTATCTTATGAGTACAAAGAGACGAGTACGTAGGTGTCGGGTTGGTGACAACAGTAAATATGTTAGAAAACACAGGCTGCCCTTCTGGTGAGATCCTTTGTCGACTATTACGACATCCATGGACCGAGTTCAGCTCCAATCCTAAGCTGCAACAATAACTGCAAAAACCATGTTAGTGCTGCAAATGCCAAAACATGATAAAAAACCCCCAAATAACAATCCCATCTTCCACAGATCACAGGCCTAGTGATCCTGATTGTGGGCATCAAGGCGGAGATCAGCGCCTCTCCGTACATAGACCTGACCGATGAGAAGTTCTACACGTCTGCTCCGGTGGTCCTCATCCTGGTTGGGATCATAGTCTTCATCGTCGCGTTCTTCGGCTGCTGTGGCGCTGTCAAGGAGAATCATTGTATGATTGTTACGGTGAGTTGTGTTGTAGATTTCGTCATCGTTTCTGCCCACATACTGAACATAGGCCTCCATTGAATTGAGGGGGGAGGCGTCACCATGCGAGAACCTGTACTCCCAAGCGGTATTATACATTGTTATTATATATGTATTGTAAGCTCTAAGCTTCAGATCTTGTGAATTTGGATTGGTGGTGTTGTGAACCCGATCACACGAATTTATCTATCGGTCAAGATAACCTGGAACGCGTTAGGATTTGACGACGAGAAGACTTTTGGTTTTTGTCATACAGTCCCGCTCTTCTTGAAGGTAGAGTTTTTGAAAGTATTTGTAAGTTAATGTTTCCTTTTTATTTCAATAATAAAAAATTGGTCGGTAGAATAATGCTCTGTTGTAGTTGATAATACAGCATAGTGATCATGTGACGCCAGACTCATAAGGATGAGTTTGATGAGTTTATGTTATAAATAGTAATTAATGCGGAAAGTTTTGTGGCAAAATCGTAGGAATGCAGTAGGTATTTGAATAACATTGTAGGTGCTATCGAAATAACATTTGATTTACAATCAGTACATTTTCGTACAATTCAACTAAATTTCAAAAGAGCGGATCGCGAATGAAACTGGGGTTCCCTGTTTTATACAGAGTGTTGTTTTTTTTTATATATATACGATTGAATAAGCAAGCAGCCCACCCGAAATTAAGTTTAAAAAAAAAACGAAATTAAATTAAACTCTTGCCTATAACAAAGCCTTGCCTGCGTAGGTCATTTCAACAAAGAACATGACCTACTACATTTGTGTGATGAATTTTGTTGTTTGTTATTGTGTTTGGGTATTGTATTGTATGACAAGTATGTAGGTAGCCTCATACATAGACAAGCCTCATAGCTCAGTTGGTAGTAACTCTGCCTTCTGCGCTGTAGGCTGTGGGTTCGATTCCCACCCAGGACAAACATTTGTGTGATGAATATAGATGTTTGTTCTGTGTTTGGGTGTTGTATTGTATGATAAGTGTATGATAAGTAAAAAAATGTGTTTAAGTATGCTTAGTTTGGGGCTAGATGGCGCTGTGTGAAGTTAATGTCCTGTAATATTTTTATTGTTTTTTTTTTTAAATAGCCTTGAAATCGTTATCTTTCTCCTGACCATATCCCACGCTGGATGGGGTCGCCACAATGTTCTACGCATCCACTCGCTCCTATCAAGTTAAAATAACAAAAATTACAAACATTTTGCTAAATGGGTATTGTGCTGAGATTACATACTCGTATACTGTTTGAATATATTTTTAACCGCCTCTGTGGTCTAGTGATTCAACCCACCGATTTCAGATCCAGAGGTCCCGGGTTCGATCCCCATGGGGAGTACAATATATTGTGCTTGGTTTGGTTGGTGGTAGGACTTTGTTGAAGTCCGCCTGGCTAGCCTACCACCATCTTTCCTAATTCTGTCGCTATAATAACAATTTTTTTTCAAAACCTCTGCCTCTAAATAGAGATAAGATAACCAGTTCCTCAGTTTGTTGAGGATTCCGGGTGAAGTGCGCCTCCACCTTCGGCCTTATCTCAACTTGTAACCGAGATGAAGGCCGTGAAGAGTGCTTACCCGTCGTACAATAAAAAAAAAAGTATTTTAATGTCAGTTACCTTATTAGGTGTTAAATTAACCTATCTATCATCTATCGCTTATATTTTTTTGGAAATTAAGTCAGAAAGGGTCGTCATCAGTGAACATAGATGTTCAATTTAAATTTACTCTGGTATTTTACCTTCAGTAAATAATATTAAGGTATAGTTTACAATCTGGAATGTTAACTGTAGTTGACTGAACGTAAATATTTATTGTAGGTACGTTATATTTATACCTACATAATTATAATAAATACAAGTACGTACCTCTGATAACCTTCGATATCAGAGGCAGCAAGCATGACATGCAATTTTACTCTTGCATCGAATAAAACAAGGCGTTATTCAATGTTAACTATGTTCCCAAGTTTGGTTCGAGTTCACAAACTCATTATAAAGGTACCTGTAGTTTTTAGGAATTTCTAATCTATTCTTCTTATACATTTTAAAACAGAGGTTTCATACTTATTTATTATGATGAAGGCACCAACTTTGTTTCGGTTCTCACAGGGTGATTCCCGGAAAAGAACGCGGTCGCGGCGTGGTGTTTAAAAATTGATAATAACACTCAATGTACCTAGTTGTAACCGCTTCTGTTAGCTAGTGGGTTCGATCCCAGGGGGAGAACAATATTGTACTTGGTTTGGTTGGTGGTATGACTTTGTTTAAGTCTAGCTGCCACCACCTTACCTAATTCTGTCGCCATAACAACAATTCCTAGATTGTTGTGTTCCGGCATTTAGAGGCAAGATAGCCATTTCCCCAGTTAATTGAGGATTCCGGGTGGAGTGCGATTCCACCTTCGGCCTTATCGTGACTTGAAAAATCGTCTTCAACTCACCAGATTTTTCATGTTTCCCGTCGCACAATAAAAAAAAAGGAAATATTCTATTATGTTTGATTTTTCTTTCAACCAGATGCCGATCCTACTCATTTAAAGTCCGTCCTTTCTTGGTACATTCGTGGGTATCGTTTGAACTCGTGTTCATGTGACTTCATATAATATTATACGCATTTCACTCCGGTAACCAATTTCTATCAAGCTAACCCCAAACGTACCTCGTTCTCCTTCCAAGTACTGCGTTTCTAGCTAAACAAAGCCTTTTTTTCCGCTGGGAAAAATGCTTTACGCATACCCTCCCATCAGGGGTGGGAGTGTTATGTGGGACTCCCCGGTTGCCCGGTATACCCACTAAACAACCCAGCGGCACTCCGGCATCGTCTGGTTGAGGGGAGGACTGGGAAACCGCCAGAGCCTTCACATCCAGTCCCCCCCGAATCCAGTCCCCCCCGAAGCTCAACAAAGCCTAGCTCAACTAAATTAGCCTGTTACTAACTGCTAGCTGGCTCGAAGGTTAGTTTTGTTAGGGGTCAGCTATCTGAATATGCTCTGAAAATGTTCCTACATCTCAATGTACTAGCTATGTCGTTAGCCTTGGGAAAAACGAGTTTGCGAAGCTCGACATGTCTAGACGATAATATGGATTGGATTTGCGGGTTGACGTTCTCGGAAAATTTGATAGAATCTTAGATTAAAAAAACTTCGAGCTAGCAATAAAGTGCCTTACTTATGCACTGCTAAAATAGTGGCATATTTTATCATGCGATGCTTTAGTATAAGAATAGAATGTAAATTCGCGAAAGATTCGGGCTACTACGAAAAACGTATCCGAAAAACATGACGGATTGCACGTTTTTCAGTACAAAGTGATGTTTTTTTCTTCGGCCGGAATCCATAACAGACTGATGGTACCTAGTACTCAACTGGTTGCTTGATTGTAATACAACTCGTCCTTATGTATAACAACAATTCTGAATAGTTTTGTTCCGGCATTTAGAGGTAAGATAGCCAGTTCCTAAGGCTGTTAAGGATTCCGGGTGAAGTGCGCTTCCACCTTCTGCCTTATCATAACTTAAAACCAGTGGAAAAATAACATGACACACGTCTTGTTGATAGGGGTTTTCTGGCATTGTGATCGTCAGACTAAAGCTCTCAAAATGAGATAACAGGTCCCACGTGAAATCGAACTAGGTATCCACACCTCAATTACAGATAATCATCACCATCATCATTATTATAACAGCCCGAAAAGGTCCACTTCAGGATAATACAAGATAGGAGTCGGATGGATGCTGCTGCCCGTCCTGTGGTGTAACCCTTAGCCGTCTCTTACGATATCCACTGATTCCACGGATTATATTTGTCAAGGACAGTAGTAACAGTATAAAATCCGGAAATGTTGAAATTAAGATAAGGGTAGCCCGTGTCTTACCTTCTCTTGAGTCTTGTCTTTTTTTATTTTTTATTGTACGACGGGGAAGCGCTTGGCCTTCATCTCACCTGGTAACAAGTTAAGATAAGGCTGAAGGTGGAGACGCACTTCACCCGGAATCCTCAACAAACTGAGGGACTGGCTATCTTACCTCTGAATGCCGTAACACAACAATTTTAGAATTGTTATTATGGCGACAGAATTCAACAAAGTCCTACCACCAATCAAACCAAGCACAATATATTGTACTCCCCATGGGGATCGAACCCGGGACTTCTGGATCTGAAATCGGTGGGTTGAACCACTAGACCACAGAGACGGTCAACTTCATCTGGCTACGAGATTCTAGACCAACCTAGCGAATCTTGAGTCTAGATTCTCTAGGGCACATTAATTACACCATCAATTTATTCTAATTTCAAACTCATACTGTATTTTTCATTTTATTTTGTGTATTTTAATTGAGTTGATGTGCCAAGAAAACCAGCGCAAACTTCACTACTTGTTTAATGCTGAGTTAGGACCCTTTTTGGGATTTTACCTCTTACTGCTGCTTCAGTGATTTATACTTCGTGTGTGTGTATTAGGTACCAAGTAAAGTATTTGTATTGTATTTTACGAACTAAAGCCAAGGCACGTTTTCGTTGTGTGCATTCTGCATAGGTAATTTAGATCTCAACATTACATCAGATGGATCTAATAAACCAGTCCACTGTAAGGCAATTGAACAAGTCAGCAGTCGACCTTTGGCCACGCGGCCCGACTAAATGAATACTTCCGGTTAAGATTATCTTTCTAATGAAATCAATATTTAGCAAAATTCAAACTTTACGCAATACATTTCCTTGGGGGATAAAGTAATTCACAGATTAACAAAATTATGATAACGAATTGTGAAAAATTGAATTGAGAAATTGAGATGCATTTTAACTATACACAGTTAATTTATGACTTCTGTAAAACGACTATAATTCGGTATGAAGCTGAATGACCCTGATTTATGAAGCGCTCTGCTCGTTGAAACCTTCACCTAAGACTCTTCTTTAGACCTCGTGTGCTGACTTTGTTTTTTCCGGTACTCTGCGCTCTTGGACATATAGCGAGTACATTTGGTCCGTTGCTATTTACTACGAGTATAAGTAATCGGTGGTAACGAGCTCTATTCCACCTTCCTTCTAATAGTCACTGGTTAAATGGCCGCTTCCTTTTTAGATCATTGATGCAATCATGAGACGTTCGCGTGGTGATTTCATGCATAGCACGAAGTAAGGACGTATGTTTCGTGTAGAAATAAAAATCCATCGCACTTTCTCATGTTGTAGTTGTATCGGTTATCGTCCTCTCTAACTGCGGATGCCATCAGCCAGTGCTAGACGAGTTAAGGACGAATTGATACATGTTTTTATACAAAATTATACCTGAATGAGGCTGGTACTTCTGAAATTTGAGGGTTTTTACTAGGTATTATATATTTACCTCACCTACATGACGTGAATGAAATATCATACAATGCAGCATTGTCTCTCTAATTACTCAGTTCATTCAATTATGACTTCGTAACTGCTGTAGTCGACGTTGTTTAACTTTGACATATCCGTTGTATAGTGTGTATGTAATACCGTTGTTGTATTGTTTTGCTATATTGTTTGTCGTACCTGTGGACCAGTTACCTGCGCAGGTATTGTTACGCTTGGCAAGCGGGTCGGAGATCACAGTGCCAAAAATATAACAAGAGGGTTAGGTATATAAATAAAACATGAAACATTTATGTGATGAATACCTGTGTACATTTTTGCTAAAGTATATATAGGTACCTACCTATACATATTCTCCGTAATCTAGTTCCCATGTTACAAGCTTTGCTTAGTTTGGGGCTAGATGGCGCTGTAGAAAATGTCTAGAAATATTATTTTTTTCTCAAGCTTTTGCTCGCGGCTTCGCTCGCGTTAATTAGGTATAGTTTTTGCGGCTATACTTTTGTTTAGCGTGTGTAAAAAATTAGGGCCTACAAAACTTAAAAACGACAGTACATTCTTCAACTTCTCCATTAACGTTTAGATTTTCTTTAGCCATTTTAAAAAAGTCTAACCGACAAAACCTATACTTTCTTAGCGGATGCCTACGTCATAACATCTACCTGCATGCCAAATTTCAGCCCGATCCGTCCAGCGGTTTGGGCTGTGCGTTGATAGATCACTATGTCAGTCAGTCAGTCACCTTTGAGTTATTACTAAACCGAAACAAATCAAATGCAAAATCTCAAAATCCTGTCTTAGGGGATGCCTACGTCATAGTAGCTTTATGCATACAAAGTCTCAGCCCGATCGGCTTAAAATTGACAAAGTTTCATACAAACTTACATCCCCTATTTTATCACCTTGGGGGTAGAATTAATCAAAATCCTTTCTTAGCGGATGCCTACGTCATAACATCTACCTGTTATCATCTACCCATCTACCACTATGTCAGTCAGTCAGTGACCTTTGAGTTATATATATTCAGATAGATGTAATCATACATATGAAAGCTTTGAGAGCACCAAAAATCATCTAAACTATAATATGTCAATAAATGTCTTTACAAAACCGCAATCAGTTCCTACAAACATCAACTCCCACATATTCTATTTTTTCCGCCATTAATTCTATTTCCAAAGTACTCGCAACTGATATAAGTATGTAGGTATAGTAGTGTAGTATAATAGTGAAGCATTGTTTTCATCTATTTTGACTCACACTTGCCGGGTAACAAACCCCACCTGCCGCTCACCTATCTGGCGGGTATCTACGGTTAATGACCGAGATACGGTAGGCATGAGTTAATACTTCTCCTTGTAGACACCTACTTGGAAAAGTATTAACTGGGTTGCAGTGTAGGTAAAGTACAAATCGATCCGAAACAAACACCTTTATCTACCACATGAGTCAGTCTAGAGTTCACTGTTCTCTCGAAAAATTGGTCCGTTGTAACCGTTTTGGTTACAACGGACCAATTTTTGCGATCCGGATCAAAACAATCCACAAAATCAACAAGGTTTGAGAGAACTAGTGAGAATAAACGTGTTAATAGTCGATTATACTCGTATTGCAAGGCAGCAAAATTGTATTATAAGGCGTTATTTTGAACCCAGAGTGGAGTGATCGATCCTAGATTGAAATACCGAGTATAGTGAGGGATTTTAAAGTAGCATCATGAACGCAGCGAGAGATTCAATGTAAGTCACCCAAGAAAAAAACAATTTTTACGCCCGAGTAATAGTCAGATTTTATTTTTAAACTTCAATTTCTCTCTTTGATAAAAATAAATAAGAGGCTAAGTTATCTATAAATCAATACTCATATAAAATGTTGTCTAGCTGGGTGACTGACTGACAACAAACGCACAGCACTAACCAGAGGAAGTCTAGTTGAGAAAGGACTTGCTTTGCTCGCACTTATGTACGAATATATGTACGAATTTTTTCTTCTAACAGTGTAACACAGAACTGTCTCGTTTTATTTTTGTAATCATGCTGTGTACCTACACATTTTTAGAGATACAATCTAGCCGTAATAATCTGATTATCTATATTTTGTTTTTAATTGGTTGTATTTTGTTTTGTGTGCCTTAATAAATAAATGAATCAATCATCGTTTTTCGAGTAGGTATATGAGTGAGATGATAAGTTATTTTTGAAAAAAAATGGAACCAACTTCACCCTAATAACTTAAAAATAACTCAAGGGTAAGTTCATATAATTTGAAGTTGGTCCCGAATTGCCAAGCAAACCAACATGTTTATTGTATGACACCGCCTTCAAATTCAAACTCTTAGAGTTATTTTTAAGTTTTTAGTGGTGAAGTCAGTTCCATTTAAAAAAATAGAACTTATTTTTAGCTTTTTTGGTGTTAAAACCTACGACACCCTATGTAAGGGTGCAATAATACGGGCTTCTGGGAAATATCTAGGCAATGATGGGAACGAAGATAAATACAGATGACCTAAACAAATGTTCAGATTCGGTTCCTTCTATGGTACAGTGTAGGGGTACACTATGTCAGGATAATGCGATCGGTGGGTTTTCGTTCCAACTATCGTGTTTTTGACTAAAGCCAAACTACTGGACCGATAATGATAAAATTTATATGGGACCAATATGGAATCATATCCTTTAAAGCAAAAAAAATTTTTTTAAAACGGTTGGGAAATGACGGAGTTCTGAGGTAACAAACATAAAAAAAAAGAAAAAAACACAACCGAATTGAGAACCTCCCTTTTTTTGAAGTCTTTTAAAAAAGGTTTTTCCACTATTGATACAGGCTTGTCGTTGAATGATACAAAATATAAACACATCCCTCAGTATAGCATCATCCTGTGACGAATTGGAATTCGACCTCCACGAATTGTGGTTTTTACTCGGTCGGGGCGATATTAAATCATTATAATTAAGTAGTTGCTACGCAGTAAGGATAGACTGAATTAGTCGGAACGATATATTATTAATGCTGTGTTAATTACAGACAAAATAGTAAATCCCCAGTAAATCCAATTTAGCGATTTCATAGTATAGGCACAGGATGCCATGACGCTTAACCGTTATCACATGAACACAATCGATGAGTCAACCAACTATTTCGTTTTATGTGTTTATGTAAATGTTCTAGATATATATGTTATTTATTTTGTCCAAACTAAAACATTGTCGTTGAACGAACTAGTAAAATCTAGTGGGTATAGAAAATAATTCTAAGTTGTTAGTGATTTTATAACAAACATCGATTTCAAATCGCTGGTTTGAAGGGTCTTCGTAGTTTATTAAAAGAAATCAAGCTTAAACTTTTTCATCAAGCCTGGACTCTAAGGGTATTTTACACACTGCTTTTCTAACAATATTTTTTGATACCTGTATCGTATTTTACCTGCGTCGCTTACCCCCTACGTTCAAAGAGCAGACATGAAGGACTCACCCTTCATACAGGTCGTTCAATGACCTCTGTCTGCTTCCGAGGTTACATTTAAAGTGTTTGTGACTTGATATTGATCAAGCTACAAAGTACACACACTTTAAATATCTGTTTATAAATATCAGTTTTTCACGAAACCTTAAAGCAATAATAATTACAAGTTTGTTGGTAGGTATTATAAACAAAACAATCCAACATATTCATTTTTAATAAGTAGCACCAACCCCTTCGATTCGCCGGTACCTTAGTGTATGTGTAGGTATGTATATGTATGTATATTTGTAGTATAATTTTACATGTACGTATTAAATTACTATAGTAAATTTAGCTAGAACCCTATTAATTTGTGCACCACCAACCGTAAAGTACATACCTAATAGTTTTTTTATTAATATTTTTTGAAGGTACATTATGCACATATTCTAACTCGGAGATTTGTTTGCTAAGATAATTTTGAACACCCTGACTGCTCATATAAATATGAAACAGTGAGATTATATTCCGTATTATATTTTAAACTGCGTATTATGTCAAATTGATTTTTAACCGCGTTCAAAAAAAGGAGGTTTTTTATGTAGGTATGTTCACCGATTACTCGAAGCCGCCTGGACCGATTTCGAAAATAATTTTTTGTTCAAACAAAAAATTATTTTCGAAATCGGTCCAGGTCTAGGCTTCACAGGTGGTCCCATTTTCATCAGGTCAGGATTTGATGATGGGATCCTGGAAAAATCGAGGGAAGTCTTCAAATATTATAGGCACACTTTGACGATTTGGTTGTATTACCTCAAAAGTAAAGAAAAAGCACGGACCCCATATAGGATCACGCGTCTGTCTGTCTGTCCATCCATCTGTCATCAAAATAATTGGAAAAAATACGTCATCCAGGCAAACGAAATTATATCATATTCTTCATTGAAGACGGTTTTCTTTTCAGTTTTTAAATTATATGTTTTTCAGATCATTTTGACTACTCTAGACGCTCACATCAAATAGACGCTGACTGTAATTATCTATAAAATAAATATAACATTTATTCAATAAAAAGTACAATTAAACTAACTATGTACAAAAAAATCAGTCAGATTACCTAAGGACCGTTACAAACGGCCTATAGGTAACTCAACTGTTCCATAAAATAAACCCTTGATTCAGATTCAGTTTCGCCGCTTTCCCCGCGCAAGTGGCACGTTAAGTTTTATAAAATTCCCATCTGTTTTCCAGTTCTCCGTATTCCTGCTGGTAATCTTCGTGGCGGAGCTGGCGGTGGGCATCGCCGGCTACATGAAGCACACGGACCTGGAGCAGTCTATCGTGAAACACCTCGACGAGTCTATCTCCAAGTACAACACCGATAAGAACGTCGAGAAGATGTTTGATATCGTTCAGACCGACGTAAGTTTCTCGCGAATAAAAAATATAGCTTAGTTTTTATTCCTGGGGCCTAACCACAACGTCTTATATCATTCTCATGTTGATAACTTTCATCTCATCTGATTTTTTCCAAGTTATGATAAGGCCGAAGGTGGAAGCGCACTCCACCCGGAATCTTCAACCAACTGAGGAACTGACTATCTTACCTCAACAATTTTTCAGAATTGTTATTATGTTGACAGACTTAGTTTAGATGGTGGTAGCTAGCCAGGCAGACTTAAACAACATCCTACCACCAACCAAACCAAGCACAATATTGTACTTCCCACGGGGATCGAACCCGGTACCTCTGGATCTGACACCGGAACCACTAGACCACAGAGGCGGCTACTTTACCTACATTACTTTTGTCTCGTTTTTTCTACACCTGACAGATAGTGGCAAAAGTAAAGTAATAACAATACAAGAATGCTTTAGGTCATGATCTAGAATCTGTGTAAAATATCAGCTCAATTATCTTAAGGAGTCCTAAGATCTAGCAAGCCTAGATCACGATGCAATTAAGTCTCGACTGCACTACCCGCTCCATCTTAGACTACATTCACTAGTTTATGTGAAGTGATTGATCAAACGCTTGGCTATCAATAAAACGCGCCTAGAATAACCCGCTAGATTGAGCCTCTACCAATACTGGGTTTCTTATGATCACTAACTATACTTGGTTTTTATGAGTAGGTCCCATTTGTTACATGGAACATGACTTCATCAAACAAAATGAGACATTTTCTTCCCATTTTTTTCCATAGAACTACATACTAGCTTTTCACCCGATTTTCATGCCATAGCACAAAATGCAAATCAGATTTTCCCAAAATCTTCCATGAATCTGCCTGCTTAAATGATACTGATAATGACAATTATTCTGTCATACCTGAATGAATAATAATAAATAAAAATGAAATACGAATAAAATAAATCGGAAACGTGGGGAGGACTCTCCAGATTATGTAGAGGATTCTCAATCTCAGAGCATTCTACTCGTAGTACCACCAGTTCACAAGAAATATAATCTTAAGAGGTCTCATTTACCTTGTCCTATAGAACAATTTGAGAAATAAAAGTATTACATGTTCTATAGTACAAAATAAGAAAAAAATATCGAATTTTGTCCTATGACGTCATGTTCCATGGAACAAATGGGACCTACTCGTTTTATAACACTGAAAATAATGTAAACAAAGGGTTACTAGTTACAAAACTCACCTCTTTGTAGTAAGTAACTACAAGGTAACTACGTTGCGCCTTAAAAAAATCCTAGGATTTTTATTTAAGCCGAGACTTTTAAATGTATAAAAAATATGATTCTAGCATATTTTTATTCTGACACTTTAGTTTCTCACAATGATATTACATGGTATACATGTTTTCTGGGTACCTAATTGTTTTACAGCCATGTTTGACAGGCGTTATATGTATTCGGAAATGTTTATTCGCTTCCAGCTGCATTGCTGCGGAATCCAAGGCCCCGGCGACTGGAAAAACAACTCTCTCCCGATCCCGGACACATGCTGCGACGGACAGGTCGTCAACGGCGAGAGCAAGCCTTCCTGCACGCCCGAGTCCATCGGCTTCCATACCAAGGGCTGCCTCGCCTTGCTGGTAGACCACATGCAGGAGTTGGCCAAGCTGCTTGGAGGCGTAGGACTCGGCATTGCTCTTGTTCAGGTACTTTATCCTCAGCGCTACAAACTTCCACTACAGACTTTCTGGACTCATCTACCACGCTCCAAAAAAATGTAATGGGTTTTTTTGCTATATTTAGGACACTTGGCAAATTTATATGAATATATTTTGTAGTTGAGCTAGCCAAGCTGCTCGGAGTTGGGCTAGGCATTGCTCTTGTTCAGGTAATTTATCCTCAGTGCTACAAACGTCCACTACAGACTTTCTGGACTCATCTACCACGCTCCAAAAAAATGCAATGGGTTATTTTTTTTGCTAAATTCACTATGCTTTGCAAATTATTTAATTTTCCAAGCGTAGTGAATATATTTTGTAGTTGAGTTGGCCAAGCTGCTCGGAGGAGTAAGACTCGGCATTGCTCTTGTTCAGGTACTTTATCCTTAGCGCTACAAACGTCCACTACAGACTTTCTGGACTCATCTACCACGCTCCAAAAAAATGCAATGGGTTTTTTTGCTATATTTAGGACACTTGGCAAATTTATATGAAAATATTTTGTAGTTGAGCTAGCCAAGCTGCTTGGAGTAGGGCTAGGCATTGCTCTTGTTCAGGTAATTTATCCTCAGTGCTACAAACGTCCACTACAGACTTTCTGGACTCATCTACAACGCTCCAAAAAAATGCAATGGGTTTTTTGGCTATATTCAGTATACTTGGCAAATTTATATAAATATATTTTGTAGTTGAGCTAGCCAAGCTGCTTGGAGTAGGGCTAGGCATTGCTCTTGTTCAGGTACTTTATGCTCAGCGGTACAAAAGTCCAGTATAGACTTTCTGCACTCATCCAATCACTTTTCTTTACTTGTTTTTTTACTCTTTTTTTTACTTGTAAAGTTTAAGAATGTAAACAACAAACAATAAACAAGCCTCACAGCTCAGTTTGCTCAGTAGCTCTGTCTTCTGCGCTGTAGGTTAAGTATTCTATCCGTAATCTAGTTCCCAAAGCATTGCTTTGTTTGAGACTATATGGCGTTGTGTGAAATCAATGTCCCGTAATAAAAAAAAACTATCACCAAACCAAAAGTTGATATATGCTTACATCCATCCAGAGCCATACCAATATTTGTAAATTCTAAAGTAACTCTATTTGCATGTAACCTACCATTCCACAACCAAATGGCTGAATAAACAACTATACGCGGGCAAAAGATCGTTGTGTAGCTGACAGACTGTCTGACAATTCACGCACAGCTAAACTAACCTCTTTTTTTTTTATATCGGGGGGAAATCTGTTCGCAGACACCCTAACGCACCGAGGGATGCGAAAGGGTAGTGTGAGGATGACGGACTAGTCGATTCATTAAAACCACCCCGGTGGCCGACCTCAATGCATGTCGAGGGGCTCCGACAACTCTCTATAGAACATTCTAACCTAACCTAACCAGACGAGACGTCCAAGAGACTCGAAACTTTTAGTGTAACTTCCTTTTGTAGTGTCGGGTGCACTAAGGATTTTGTAAAATTGTCACAGCATGACGATAAGGGGTATTTTAAAGCTGTACTTACCTGTTCGTACTTCTAATGTAAAGTTACCTTTTTAAGTAGTATAAATAAATAAATATTACAGGACATTGATTTCAGTTTACAGTATAAGTAGGTACTTCGCGTTGCGGTAAATTTGTGCGCATTTAACAAAGTCGTGCTCTTAATAATGAAGGAAAATATTACGAGGAAACTGTCTCCAAACAAGTTTAACTACATAATAATATAGGTTGAAAAAAGTAAACCCCGAATGCAAACATAGGTATAGGGAAACACGGCATTGAAAATTTAGAATCGGCATGTACCTACTGTCTTTTATTATGATAAAATATTTTTATCCTCATAAATTGTGGTTCGCAGCCCCCAAAATAAAATTAGACTCGTTGCGTATCAGTAAAATAGACATACCTACGTAGTACGTATACGTACAATTACTGAAAATGTACCTCGGCCTTCTGTGACGGTCTGATAACAATTACAATTGAACAGTGGATGTTCAATCGAGGACTTTAAAATAAATATTATTAAAGGACTTTAATCTAACACAGCACCATCTAACCCCAAACTAAGCATAGCTTGTAATATGGTAACTAGATAACAGTTAGAATACTGGGCTTGTTAAAATCCCAAATTTTAGGATAAGGTACTGCTGTACTAACATTACCTATTATTTTTCTTTACTTTGGTTAACGGAAATCGTTTCCTTATTTTCAGCTCCTGGGAGTCATATTCGCGTGCTGCCTAGCGCGTTCCATTCGCAGTCAATACGAAACTGTGTGATCCAATAACGCAAGCTGACGAAACCTCCTTACATAGATTATTTACTTTTTACTCGGTCAGTACAAGATGATGACACCGGCGAATCCTCAATCAATGATATATACTATAATATGTTAGGCCCGAAATACTAGGCGAGTAAAGAGAAAATAAATAATGTATTTATAAGGTAGTTTTCCAACATCTTTATAATCCATGCATAGTTTTGTCGCGTGATAAGTAATATTTATATTTCTATGTACCTAATTGTATGTATACATAATGATATTTTTATAATTGTTAATCTCAATATTTTTTATGTTCAGAGATCTTTTATAAAAAAAAGTTTCTCAAAATCGATTATTTATTTCAGATAATTGTTTTCTCGAATAAAGTGCATATTTGGTGTCCAATAGGCACGCGTTGATCGCACTTGTGCACATGATTTGTGTAAGCTTCACTGTGCATCCAATTTGTAAGACTGATGATCTATTAACCACTCAATTTCAATTGAATGCTCTCAAATATTTCCAGCGGAATTTTTCTCAAGATGAAAATGATGATGCTCTATTCGAAAATAATTTAGCACAAATATTTAAAAATGTGTGGTTTGCATAAATATTTCAGGCTCCACAAAGTGAGCAATCTGTGGAAGACTGATAAAATCTTCATGCCAAAACATCCCTATATCTATCTAATAAATAACTATTTATAGAATTTTCTATCTTTGTATTAGTCTTGTCTCTACATGTTTTCGTAACTTTTATAAACATTAGTCAGTGTAGGTGTGGTGCGCACTATTATTTAATTACATTGTAGGTGTTTAATGTTAGATTTACATGAATACTTATTTAAAAATTGTAATCGTAGTATCTCAGATTTTGTAAGTGTGATTTTTGAAAGCTGAAATAAAAAAAAATGCTACCATCACATAAAAATGTCTTATTTCCAAATTCCTATGGGTTTCTTGATAAAATATGTATGAATGAAACATTGATAGATGTCCTAGTTACACACATTTTATTTTACTATTTTATACCATGAATATAAACTGTAACAAAGGATGGTTACATATTAATTTAATGGATTTAGTAACACGTCAAGTTTTACAGGAACTTCAGTCGCATTAAATACATAGCTGTTGTTTTGCAAGCAACATTAGATTCATATTATAAAATAAAAATCACAAGAAAAGTCCAGTCCGGAAATCGTCAGTACTTTGTATGTCGCAAGCATTTGAATCTCACAGCACCAGTTTCTACCAAAATCACTTTTTTTTTTCTTACAAAAAGTACTCACAATTTTTCATCACCAAAACATTCACATACGCGCGACATACACTTTTCTTAAAATAATAATTAAAACACTAAATATTCATTAAATCTAGGGTTAAGACATAGGTACATTATACAATACGATAAAATAACTTACGAAACTGTTTCACATTCAACCTGGATTATGGGAAATCTGTAAACGGCTAGTTAAGGATCAAAAGCTAAATGCGCCTATTGGATTTGGCACTTAGAAACATGGCTGCTCAAAAACCAACCAACTCAAAAGCAAAGTCCATTGATATGTTTTGTTAGTAAATAAGAAAAGTATTTTAATTGCATTTCGTAATATTGTCACATATACTCGCATTCAACCACTTAAGTAAAGAACCCAACTTATTTAATTAGATTTCCAACCAAATACGGATTACTATTCCCGAGTTCCTGACGCCTGAGTTCCATTAGCAAGTAAGTTTTAGTTACAATCACATAGAATTGTTTCATACAAATTGAATCTAATTTAATTGCAAGATAAAACAATATACAAAATTAATACTATAGTATCAAAAGAATTCAAATAATTTAGCTACGTATTGTTTAGAAATATGATGAATACAACCTGACACTATAAAATAGTTAGGATAAAAATAGTTATACTAACATCAAGAGTCTTAGAAAATCAGACAGAATGTAGAGAGGAGAATGCTATTGTGGAAGATAAGTTTCAAACTCTAATGTTATTATAGGAATTCTGAATATCTATTGATTACAATACAACCTACATGTACCTGAAAATACACCTAAGCAATGAAGAACCATTTCATCATACCCTGAAATAAAGAAAATGTTACAAATCCAGCAACTTACACTTATACCGATCATGAATAGACACTAAATTGCAGACATACTTATTACCATAAGTAGTAGTGTACAGTTGAAGTGTATGAGATCATCGCATGATAGCGGCAACACTGACTCAAATCACTGGCTAATCCTAACACTGTAACACAGAACATAAGACTTCATAAAATTAACTAAATATTAAAATAAGACATCACAAGCATGACATTACATTGCATCTAAGTTATTGTAGCATGCTCTTTGCGGCACATTTGTCGTGTGACTTGAGTTTGGACAATAATGTCGCAAAAAGGAGAGGACAGTGTAAGCTTACATTTAGTACAAAGGATGGATTTAGAACATTATGGTATTGAGTATATGATAATGTATTGTTTGGTGGTGGAGCATTCATGTCGCATAGCGCTTCGTCCAGAGGCGTGCAATACGGTCATGCTCCTCTCTGTTCTGTAGATATTGTGTGGCAATGCTTCCCACCAGAGGATCAGCTGAAATAAATAAAACCATTTAGAATCACATGAAATCTGACATGATATTTACATTGTTGGGTGCTAAAAACAATAATAGTGAGTTCAAAGACTCTTGTTTCTGCACTTGGATACAATTTTCCATTGTGCATGTCCAGCCATTAGGTGATTTCAGTGTTTAAGCTCATTACAACAACAAGACATGAGTTCATAGCTGGAAGAGCCCAGATTGCTATAAATGCTCACGATTCTTCTTCTTGTCATTCCCTTTTCCCATCAATCAGGGTCAGGTCTCATCATACTTCTGCAACAGGATAGTCGGATAGTCAGCCAACTGGGCACTCTGGAGGCTACAAATACTAACACATCTTGAATAAAACCACACATTTTAAAGTGTATAGAAGATGCTAGTTCAGAGTCTTGTAGGCATGGTAGACCTTTAACAATTGCAAGCATTATTATATCTGTTGACAAGTAATTATAACCTTGGAATAGTTAGAAGTAAGGCTCTATTGATTCAAAATAAAACTCTTCAATTCCTTTAACAACAAAATATCAATAAAGAAATCATCATCATAGAAGCGGGTAACCACAACCTCTAAAAGCAACGGCAGTCCACTGTACATGAGGACACAGGCTGTCCCCAAAGAGAAAGCTGTGGTGAGATCAGCCATCATCACCACCCTTGGCAGCCAAATTTTGATGCCTTTATGATGTGAAGAAGTGGATGCTGCTTTTGCTACCCTAATCCTGTAGGCCTATAATGATGCATGTCTCATGTCATCTCATGTTGTTTGCATATTCCTTAGTTTAGCTGCCGCAGCTGTGCTAGGACACCACAAAACAAGTGTGAGATGAAGAAAGGTGCATCATCAAAGACTTAGGTATTGATGAAGTCTCATAGTCCCCTGCTATAATATCCACAGGAAGATGGGCAGCCCATATTCAAAGTCACAGTTGCTAGGGAACCAGAAATCTCCAATAATGGAGTGTTTAATAACAGAAACGGGTCTTCGTTGCATACCTTTTAATATTCCCGACAGTTTCAACCGTGTTAATGGCAGTGGTCATGGGTAGACAGGTACGCAATGAAGACCCGTTTTTGTTATTAATTATGTATGATAATTTCTATAATTTAAAAAACGCAAATGGACAGTGTTCCATGTGGTGTAGTACTCTACACCATATGAAACTCTCTCTCTGTGTGTGTGTGAGTAAATAAGAATCAGTAATTAGTTATGCCATGTAGTTTACCTGGATTGCAATCTGTCAGCAGTGAGCATATAGATAGCAGTACTTTTGATATGGTCAGGGCAGGAGACCAGTTGTCTTTGAGAATGTCCAGGCATATAACACCCTGGCTGTTGATGTTGCAGTGGTAAATTCTGGTGCGGAATGTCACCTGAAAAATAAAGGCACTTCTATTATAATAGTATAACCTAAAAACATAACATAAAAAAACATTAATTTCGTACAGAGGTACCTAGGCACAGAATAACCATATTAATTTGTGATATTTTAAATCATTTAAAGCAACAGTAGGTTCAACTTGGTTCATGTTGACAATTTGGTAATGGGCTCGTAGGTACACTAATTATAACATGGTTGAGCTCCAACTCTTGCTTACCCTGTATTTGGAATATCAGCACTCCCCCCATTAAAAAAATGTCTGATGTTTGCGAGTAAATTGCTGCATCAAAAGCTTAAGGCCCTCTTTTCTGAGTATATAGAACTTCTAACTTTCCACGCACTAGCTAAACCAAATTTGTGTGTGAAACATAATTACAATAGAAGACAATCAGCTCAGGAGTGTCAGTGTCTATTACAGAGATGTATTCCCTAACATAGGAAACTTTATAATAATCAATAAACAGTTTCTTTACTTGTAACCATAAATATTGCAAACAAAAATAATATGTATCTATAGCCAGGCTATTTATAAACTAACTAACTTTTGGCTGTGTGGCTTTGCCCGAATAGAACCTACCTGGATAAAACTAGTTAGTTAAATTTCCACAGTGCTTACATAATTTATTTTTGTTAATAATGCATTCTGTGCATCTAATGTTTAGACATATTTTTTTATTTCTTACCAAAAGTCCAAATATGAATTTTCAGATCTCTAATTATTATTACTATTATTCCTGTATTATCAATTACCAAATTTCATCAAGATCCATTAAGGTATGCCGTGAAAATGTAACAAATAGACTGAAACACTTTCAAATCTATAATATTAAAGTTTGGATTATAGACACATATTATTTAGAGGCCAGTCACTAACAGAGCAGTACTACTGTAATATAGTAATATTTATTGGAAAGGACATGAAGGAAAGAAGGAAGGCTTTTACCCTGTAATGGGAAGAAATAGCTAATAAAATATAGGTTGTACCAGCATAAGTAAGGGGTTTCTTCTTGATTTTGTCTGGACTAGCACACATCAATAACTGTGCAGTTCCAGAGCAAAATTAGTATTTTTGGGTTGGGTTGTTTGCAGTTTGGATTGTTTTGGTTATGTACTCTCATAGTTTAGTTTCAGAACAAGTCATTCGGTTAACATGACCTGAAGAAAAAAAAAAATTACCTTAGGCGGTTTGAATGGATATTCTGGTGAGAAGTGTATGTCCAGGAAGAACACTCCACCTTCATATACCGACCCAGGAGGACCTAGGATGGTGGACACCCACTCATACAGGTTGTCTCCCTTGGGGCCTGCGCTACAGTTTGGTGGGGGGTCCAGTGTGATCTCAGCCAGTTCCTTTTGAATCCTCTTAGCGGACGTACCCAGCGCTTTAGCCATGACTGTGTTTGAATTCTTTTATATTCTCAGTCAGAATGTTCAAACGTCTATCACAGCAGTTTCCTGAACAAAACACATTCACTATCAATATATTACAAGCACCAAATTTTGCACACCTAGCAAGAAGAGGTGGAATGTGGGGGCAACAAAACGCGTATAAACTTCGAAAATAAGTTAATAGCAAGTTCGAATGGAGGGTTTATTTATGAGACTTAAGTATTGCAAGAGTGCAATGACATTCAGGGTGTAGGTACCCCTAGTGCTGACAAATATATTGTTTGATGTTAAAGACTTGTGACTTAATACTGTAATATAAACTTTATATTACAGGTAGGTACAAAACAGGCTTTATTTTCTTTTTTGTAACTACTAAACTTTACAGACAAAGACAATGTCAGAGTTCAGGGCGTCATATAAAGAAATGCTACATTTTCACTGCCAATCATTTATAAATACGACACCATCATTAATCTCGTAGCTACGATACATCAGTGCATTTGTAATTATTTATTTCTATTTGTACCGTAGGAATATTAGTCGGCCATTTTGTGGGCTAGCGTTATCCGATATTTCCATTATTTACGTACAACAGCCCGTCAATAATCAAAGGTACGTTTTCCCAATCAAATACCGTGGAAATCCTCAGGCCAATGTACCTATTTAAAGTACTTATGTACCGTGTCAGATACTCAGCTATGCAGGCGCAAGGCAGCCTGATGTTTTCCGAGAAATATGGACAAAGCAACAAAATATTCGCGAAAACACAAATTAATACCTTCTCTGCGACAATTGCTTCGTTTCTATCCAAACAAATAACAGGTATCTAGGTTAAAAACTGCTTCTTCCACATTTCCATTCAATCCAAGTCCGTAGAATCACACTCACCAATACAAACAATACGATCTTGCTTGCGCTTTGAATGAAATTCGGAGAATCGAAGAATGCAATGCACAATTTTTAGCACACACGCTATCACGTTTCAACAGCTCTACTCAATGGATACCAATTAGATTAGAAATTCAATTATTTATATATGGCTAGTATTCAGTGAAAAATTATACTAATTTGAAATTTCTAGGAATAAAACTATTCTCACAAATTATAATATCCACCGGAGGCCGACATTTTCGAACGAACGAATGAATCAATGAAATGAACGGACGGACCGGACCGGATAGAGTGTTTCCACTTGCAATTTAGGTTTTTCCCTAGCTTGTTAAATAATTTAGTGATTTATTTGGACTACCAACAGTTGGTAGGTACTGGTAGCGATAGTTTTTTTTTTTTTTTCGGGACAAAAAAGCGTGGTTTTCCTGTCACAAACAGAGATTAGGTTTAATCACAGACTTACCAGGTTTAATGGGAAGCTAACGCTCGGTTTAATGAACGGAATCACGCCATTATTGTAGACACAAACAGAGACTAGAACTTTCCGTCAGGATATTAGCATTCTGTGGAGATACGTGTTCTGTTTATTAACTCACGTTTTTTATTGTGTTGTGACACAGATCACTTACCTACTCTCATTACTTGTTTATGTTGTGTTTTTGTAGAATCACAGATCTTGATTTATGCATATAGGTTTATTGATCTTCGTTTTGTGTGTTGTGTTGTGTGTTTGTTTTGTGATTTTGAATTGTTGGAGTTTAGAATTAGATGTAAATAAATACCTAAATGAAAATTTAATAATTGTTCGTGCTTAAATTTAAATTGGACATTTGATAGAGTTTACATAAAACAGCAAAATGGGTAAACGACAGCATCAAAAGGACAAAATGTAATGTAGTTTTATCAGCTAGCTTATTCGTAGTTTCCGTACCTATTTAATACGTATAGGCACTAATCATCTAGTGGTCTCAACAGGTACTTGACGTACACTGAGTGGAGTACCCTTTATGGCGGTAAAAGGCCAGGGAGCTCTAAAGAGGCAGACAACTCCTTCAAAAGACTCCCCTTTGACCACTGTTGCCTGAGCCTATTGCCCTTTGAAGACCCATATTGTGATGTTGATGGTAACATATTTGAACTACAGGCTGTTCTAGAGTTCATGAAAAAGTTTAAAGTGAATCCTGTTTCTGGAAAAGTAGGTACCTACTTGATTTACATTTTACAATATGTGATTTATAGAACAGAATAAAATATTGATTGCCTAAGCCCAGCTAAAATTATACAATAAACTTGCTAAGTAAATCTCTAAACAATCTTGTGTTTATTCATAAAAAATCAATAGAATACAGTAGAATCTAATGGTAATAATGTTATATCAATAAGTCTGTTGTTGTCTTTGGGATAAAGTTTTATATGCCAAATCAATAATGTCTTACAAATGGAACATGTTTAATTTCAGAAACAAGACCTTAAATCTCTAATCAAACTGAACTTTGCCAAAAATGCAGAAGATGATTACCACTGCCCTGTTTTATTCAAACCATTCACAAATAACACTCACATTGCGGCCATCAAAACCACTGGAAATGTGTTCTCATATGAGGCTATTGAACAGCTCAATTTCAAAGGGAAGAACTGGAAAGACCTTTTGGATGATACTCCATTTACAAAGAGTGATATAATTGTGCTTCAGGAGCCCAATAAGTTGGCTAAGTTCAATATTGCCAGCTTTCATCATGTGAAGAATCATTTGAGGGTTGAAACTGAAGGTGAGTAAAGCAGCATTTGATTCTGAATAAGTTGCCTTTACATTTTGTGAATGTCAAAAAGTAGAGTTAAAAAGTTAAGTTATTTTTTATGAATAACAAAAAGGCTTACAACCCACCCCATAATAGTAGTCACATTATACATAATTATATATGATATATACCAACAATTTACCTGTCAAGTTATGATAAGGCCAATCATAACTTTATATATTTATATTATCATAACTTGACTCTAACATCATAACCAGGTGATATGTAGGTCAAGTGGATACCCATCATAGAATATAAAAAAACGCTATACAAAGGTCTGATAATATGTGCAATCAAAGCACATGAAATGTACTTTGATGCAAAACTAAAAATGTATAAGTTTGATATCTTCTTCCTTTAATGTCCACTGCTGGTCAGTGCCTCCTTTGTATTACTATTTAATAATATTGGAGTGTAGGCCAGTGGATTAGTGATAGCAGCAAAGGTGTTAGATTATATATAGAAGGGAGCTGTTCTTCTGGTGAGATCCCATAGCATTTACAACATCCGAGGATTAAGAAGTTTGGTAGTAACTCTGCCTTCTGCGCTGTAGGTTGTGTGTTCAATACCGACCCAGAACAAACATTTGTAAGAATTTCAGTATTCTATCCCTAATCTTGTTCCCATATTACAAGCTATGCTTAGTTTGGGGCTAGATGGAGCTGTGTGAAATGAATGTCCTGTAATATTTATTTATTTACTATCGAGATAAGCTGTGGCTGCCACAGCAGATGATTGATGATGTATGTAATAACTAGGTAGTTAACATATGTCTTTGCAGATGAAATCGCAATGAAGAAAGACCCACATGCAAGACTGAAGAGTGTGTCAGCTGAAACTAAAGACATTCTTCAGGAATTGGAAAAAGAGTATAAAGCTCCGGAGAAAGCTGATACTAAAAAAGAGGTACCTAAGGATGGTTTTGTAGAACATCTATGTATTTATATGCATATACAGTGGTGGTCATATATTTAGGGACAGTTCCAGAGTATGTGGTACTTGTCAAAGTCATTGCCTGTCAAAATTGGCTCAGTATGTTTATGTTATGTAAGTTACAAATTTCGACCATTGTCCTACTAAGTTGCAATTAATAAAATTCCGATTGTAATTCGTCCACTTATACCACCCGAATGTAAGGATCTAGTCAGCTAGTTACCTATAACCATGTCTCGTACTTAACTTGGATAATCGATCCAGCATGTGGTGGACTTACACTTATTAAACTTAGTGTAACTCAATGGATGCCAAGTACAAATGCAGGTGATTGCTTGCATTCTGTATGTGTTAAGAAAATAACAAACTAATGTCACACAGGTTTCAATAAATATTGTATGGGTTTGATTGTTAGACACGCGTCGCGGTGTCTGTAGGTCTACGAAAAATGAAACATGATGGATCCGTTGACGGATTGCACGTTTTTCAATACAAAAAATGGTTGATGTTCTTTCGGATCTGACGACGTTCGATAGTAGGGCCCCTGATTCCGGTTTTGCCACACCCGCTCCGCGCTCTTTCCCTCTTTCTCTTTGAACTTGAAGCGTAGACATTATGAATGCTTTGTAAGATTCCAGGACTTTCATTTCCAGATAGCAGATAAGTTCAATGCCGCGCATTACTCAACCGGGATGGTGGCGGCGAGTTTCACGTCAACTGCCATGGTGCCTGAGACGGTCCACGAGGCAGCGATCATCTGCGAGGATGAGGTCAAATATGAGAGGGTGAAGAAAAAAGGTTACATAACCACCCTTTTTTAGAATAGTCAAGTATTGACCTCTAAACTTGCACAGGCTATGGAGCGAGCTTCATAAGCAAAACAACAAGGTGCCTCTTATCTCTCTTCTTGAAGACATTCGTAACACAGTGGTAATACAGACTTTGAAAGCTGATTCTAGGTTTTTGCAGTGCACATAAAAAAAACAATTGAATGCGCTGAGTCATAGAAAGTGGTATCAACCAGGTGGTGATGATAATTAGCTGTGCGTTTGAAATTCTTATTAGAGAATGTTGAAGGCGGTGTAATAAGGTCATGAAGCAGCTGGGCACACACACCAAAGTACAGTTAAAAAACCTTCATGGTAACTTAGTCGAACGCCTGGGACTTTGATCCCGTCATCCTGTATGTATATCCTAAATGCCTTGCTTAGTACACCCCAACACCTTATAAGGAACACATCCTACAAATTTCGAGTCGCTATGGCTAACAGTTTAGGCAGAAACACCGCTATGCATTGTAGAAGACATGCCATAATTGGTCTTTCTGTCTTTTTACATGTATCTCTATAAGTGCCTGCTAAAAGGAACTGAAAGCGGTTTCTATCAATGAGTAAAGATTTTGGCCTGCAATGTCCATGCCAGCTTTTAAGTACTTTTATACTTTCAGGCTATGTCAGACTGCTAACAAACTACGGGCCACTGAACCTTGAGCTGTTCTGTGACGTCACGCCTAAAACCTGCGACAACTTTATGAGACTCTGCAGCAATGGGTATTACAATGGCACCAAGTTCCACAGATCAATTCGGAATTTTATGGTAAAAACTTCGTTTAACTATGCTCCAAAATGAACTACAAACCTAGAAAGCCGCGAGAACAAGCTGGTCATCAATAAAAATAGCTTTTCCCAGAAATAACTGTTTTCTTACAGATCCAAGGTGGTGATCCAACAGGCACCGGTCTGGGCGGCGAATCGATCTGGAACAAGCCATTTGAAGACGAAATCCGATCCAACCTGCATCACACAGGCCGGGGCGTGCTGTCTATGGCCAACTCTGGACCCAACACCAATGGATCACAGTTGTAAGTCTCACCAGGCATTGGTCTAAGCGACGAATCGGTCTGAAACAAGCCATTTGAAGACGAAGTCCGATCCAACCTGCATCACACAGGCCGGGGCGTGTTGTCTATGGCCAACTCTGGACCCAACACCAATGGATCACAGTTGTAAGTCTCACCAGGTATTGGTCTAAGCGACGAATCGGTCTGAAACAAGCTGTTCGAAAAGGAGATCCGATTCATCCTGCACAAGTGGGAAAATATAGGTTAGCTAAATAAGGATTCACGTCTGAGGCCTAACCACAACGTCTTATAGCATTCTAGTTATGATGTTACATTACTTTTGTCTCGTTTTTTCTACACTTGATAAATTGTGACAAAAGTCTCTAATTATAATAATAATAATTATAATAAATAAATATAATAATTATAATAAATATCTCTAATTATATGCAAGTCCTAAGTGACTAACTGACTGACTGATTCAACTAGATACAAAGCACAGCCTAAACCGCTGGTCTTACATACTTGAAATTTGGAGGGTATATTTTTCTTAGTGTGTAGGCGTCCGCTAAGAAAGGAATTTTGAAAATTCGCACCCCAAGGAGTTCAAATGAGGTTCAAAGTTCAGAGTGAAATTTTGCATGTTTCCGAAACCTTACATGGTAGTGTGAAAATTCGTTTATAGATTGCCCACAAAAAATAAGTAATGACATATTGTAGGGTCTTTTATAATTTTCAAAATAAAAGGGTAGGAGGTCAAATATTTAAGGAGACAACTTCCAAAGAGATCTTTTGACCTGTAAAAGGTGGCAGGTTGAAATTTTCAGAGAATATGTATTATCATACCAAATATCCTAAAATAAACATAATATAAAAAAAATGCAAATAAAAGGGGGTTCCCTACAGGAAATGTTTTTATAAATTGTTATTATAGCTCTGACTTAAAACCGGGTAATACCTATATTTTTAAACTTGGTGTGCTTACTTCAAGGTATACCAATAAATTATAAAAACTGGCCAAGCGTGAGTCGGACCCGCACTGAGGCTTCAGAACTAACTGTATAAAACTGGCATTGTTTTGCCTGGAAATGTGGGTCGAAACTTCGGTGTGCGTTACAACAAACCGAAAAATAGACGTAGCGGGAAAAGGAAGGAAAAGTTCTGACTAACTGACTGAATCAACCAGAAACAACGCACAGCCGAAACAGCTGGTCGTACAGACTTTAAATTTCGAGGGCATGTTTGTCTTGGTGTGTAGGCGCCTGCTAAGAAAGGAATTTTGTCAATTTGCACCCTAAAGTATTCAAAATGGGGTTCAAAGTTCGGAGTAAAATGTTGCATATCGCTGAAACCACACATGATAGAGGCACTTGCCAATTAGTAGGTAGTTATTTTAATGAGTATAAATTAGTTATGACATATTTTGTGTTTTTAAGAATTTTGTAAATAAACATATGACACACAATAATAATATATGGTCATACCATAATAATAATAAAGTAATCCCATACATTAAACGTTTTTATTAATTGTTATTTCCGACCTATATAATATCAAAGTTGGTGTGAGTATAGTGCTTACTTTGAGGTAAATAAATAATAAAATCTAGCCAAGCGTGAGTTGGACTGGCACTTAGACTTCAAAAAGCCTGCATTTTTTGCCTGGAAATGTAAGTCAGAACCCTCAAGAAGGTGTGCGTGTTTGCTTATCATGTAGCAGCTAATCGGTCAAACTTATCCAGATATCCAACAAATATATATTTATAATAAAATAATACTTGCTTCTATTACAAAAAAACTAATACGCGGACGAAGTCGCGGGTAAAAGCTAGTATATAATAAATATCAAAACAAGAATGGTTTAAGAGTAAGTTTCCGTCCGTCCGTCTGTACGTAAGCGGGCTGTATCTCATAAATAGGTAAACAGTTAACATTTTCTTACGGTTTGTTACTATTGTCACCAAATTATGTTATAAAACTATGTTTTTTTTTATTGTTTGACTGGGAATCGCTTGGCCTTCATCTCACCTGGTTACAAGTTGAGATAAAGCCGAAGGTGACACAACAAAATATAATAGAATTGTTATTATGGCGATAGAATTAGGCAAGATGGCCGTAGCTTACCAGGCGGACTTAAACAAAATCCTACCACCAACCAAACCAAGCACAATATTCCTCCCCCTGGGATCGAAACCGGGACCTCTGGATCTGAAATCGGTGTGTTGAACCACTTCAGGGACGCTACCGCCGACGGCGAAGCCGATCTCCATTGATGGCTTAAAATTAGCTTCATGAGAACTAGAAACGATTTTTACCGTCAAATGTACTGAACGGATAGGTTTCATAACATGTGTACACTTTTGAGATGGGAAACGCCATTTTGGATATGACACATACCCGGTAGGTAAAAATCGTTTCTAGTTCTCATGAAGCTAATTTTAAGCCATCAATGGAGATCGGCTTCGCCGTCGGCGGTAGCGTCCCTGACCAACCATTTCTGAAAAAATCGCGTTTAGTAAAACGTTATTTTTGCCTTAAAATGTTGGTCGGAACCCTTGGTGAGCGTGCTTGGCCGGTTTTTTTAAGCGATTTTTTTTCTAGTTTCATAACCTTCCGTTCGTGCAAGCAGCTGGACGGCAAACACACGATATTCGGTAAGCTGGTCGGAGGAATGGATACGCTGACAGCCATGGAACAGATCGAGGTGGATAACAAGGACCGCCCCATAAACGACGTGTTCCTGGAGGCGGCGCAAGTCTTCGTCGATCCGTATGCGGAGATCGAGGAACAGGTAATACAAGTAACATACATCATTATAGTGACAGTCATCGTAGTGTCATTTCGAGAAAAGGGATTTGTAGGTTGCTTATATTTTAAATCATTCTAAACCAAACTCATCAAAAATTCTCAGGCTGTACAGGATTCAAAATAAGGGGTAAATTGCGAAAAGTTGCACTTCCTTCACAACTCAGTCGGAAAGATTTCCATTCGGATCCACATTCTCCGTCTCTGTCATCTTGAATGTACTTGAACGGACGACCAGGATAATGTGAATCGGAACGCAAACCTGTCTGATTGTGTTGTAAATACCCCTGCAGGTAAGATGAAGGCCAAGCGCTTTTCCGTCATACATTAAAAATAAACGATGACCTATTTGCTGTTTTCGCATAACGGCGGAGGCCAAAAATTTGGGCCTTTTTTCCAGAGTACGCCGAAAAAGTGACTTTCAGCCATTCTCAATAACTGAAGGCACCTGCTGTGAAGCAAGAATTACATGAAATGATCAACAGTACTTAACATCAACATTGTGAACAACCAGATGGTTGCATGGCAGATGCCAAGCAACGCTATTGTTAAATATCCATCCAATGCACTTAGCAGAAAGCTCATGTCAATGGATCTTTTCAAATTGTGATATTATGATGATGAATTTTGCTAATCAGATAAAATAACTCGGTTGTGTTACTGTTTAAGATGTCTTCAAAATTTTGATGTTTTGTTGTAGCTCATCAAAGAAAGGGCAGAAGAGTTGAAAAGACAAGAATCGGAGGGTGGTGTTAAACCTAAGAAAGCATCTAAACAGCCTCTCATAGTGTTCAGAGATGGGGTCGGCAAATACCTAAACCTGAATGAACATGCTGAGCAAAAGACAGCTAAGAACCAAGAAGTACCTTTAAAGAAAATTAAAAAAGATAAGAAATACAATTTTGGAAGCTTTGATTCATGGTAGTAATAGCAAGCTTACATTATAGATGATATGTAGTCATACTGCTATAACAAATTAATATGATCACCAGGAAACCGCCGTCAGTCTTATCTTATATGCTAAAGTCGACAACAATAAAAAAATATATATGAGTAGGTATATTAAAACAATGGTTCACATGAGTGAATGAAAATGTTCAAATATTAATTCACATTTATATTGGCATCAACTGTAATGTGTGAATATTAAATAATTAATAGGTGTAAAAATAAAACTATTCTGAGTACATAGAGAATTGTTTTATTTAATATCAATTATTCTAAATTATAACTGACTTTTGAAGATTTGATTCAAAGTTATATATTAATAAATAAAACTAAATAATAATTCCTAATAAGAATAACTACTTGTAGTACAATATTATATTAGCAAAGGTACTACTATTCAATAAAAAAACAACATTATTTTGATATAAAAACATTGGTAACACTCATTTTTACCTGTAAATAATAACACACCAAAACCTGTTTTTGTATCAAAATAATGTGTTCTAATTATGAAAGTTTAAAAAATACTAAAATAAATATGAAATGTATCAATAAAAATTATGTGATGATTTCTTATTTATTGCTAAGAACCAACAGATCAACATAAAATTACATAAATCTATCATACTAATTTTAACTTAAACAGGTACTATACAACTAAAATCTAAAATATCATAGACTCAACAAAAAACAGCCCAAGCTACATTTTGCTTTTGCATTGCTGAAATAGTGTGTTGTGTCAATGACTATGCATAGACCATAGAGAATATGTATGAATCAAATAATTTTATTACACTAGGTACTGACATCGCAACACATATCTAATGTAGCTCTGCCTTAAACAAACAGCTTCATTGTTCAGTACTGAGTCTGACGCCGCCGCCCAGTCCTTTGCTTATCAAACCTCATCTCCATCTCCTCAAGGACCTTCGGAGTGTATCGGACCACTAGCTTTACTGATCCAACAGCTTGCTTCAGCAGTTCTACAGCCTTTTCATGGTTCTCTCCTTCCACTGATACTCCATTAACTGATAGAAGCTGATCACCCCGCTTCAGGCCACCGTGACGGTCAGCAACACCCCCTGGGATGATCCGAGATATGTAAATGGGAGAGTTTTGCTCTTTACCACCCATAACGTTGAATCCTAAGCCTTCTTCAGTCTTCGGAAGCTCAACAACTCTAGGGTGAGCATGGCCCTCAGCCGCGGCGAAAGCAGCCACTGTCGCCTTAGCAGTTGCCGAAGCTCTGATGTCAGCGGAACCCTGAATATCTACAGTTTCATACACATGCTCGTAAACCTCTCGTACGGCGTTCAAAAAATCACTTTGCAGAACTTTCTGCAAGGCAGCCAGCTTGGTCGCAGGGACTTCACCACTTTGCTGAAGCTTTTCGAGCAGTTCTATAGCTCTTTTGATGTCCCTGGCTAAAGTCAACTGTTCTCCACCGGCGGTACTCATGTTGTATTTTGGTAATAATGTTGTTGAAGAGGGCGTAAATTAAATAAAGCGAAAGGAATCACTCGCAAGACATAAGAGTTCCTCTGTGCGCAAGACCCAACTCGATGAATCGATAGCAATAGTAAAATACATTCGAAAACCAAAAACTAAGCTCTTGTAGAAATCTATACGAGTTTACTCGATCTGTTTATAGGTAACATTTCTCCTACTTCTTCATAAATGCAGAGTGCAAATTGCAATCTACAATAAATACCCAATAGATGTCACAAAGATGCAATGCGACTGTAATTGACTGGATGGATGCGAGATTAATCAAATGAAAAAACATGAGAGAAAAATATGGATTTGTCGGTTCGGTCATTTACTGCCACATATTCCGAACGTATTTATGTTTTTATCATGTTGGCGACATTGGCGTTGACTTTGGCATAGCTTGGCAGGAATACATACACAGAATAATAAGAACGTTTTGCATTAAAACAAAACGAGTATTATGTGTGTGAAGCAAATACACAATATATTTAGATGAAGAAAGTTGTTCTGTAAAATTTGGACACATTCATATGTTTATCTGTCTGTAGACGTCTTTCACCACAGACTGCGACAGTCCCAACTAGATCCTCTGGCTTAGCGGCGCACGGTCTTACGTCATAGTCTCTCTCATCAGAATACCAGCAAGAATCTTGCTTATATATTGTGTATTTGCTTCACACACATAATACCAAGCGTTCGACAAAGTCTGGCACAATGGCTTGATCTACAAGCTAATTGAGTTTGGACTACCAGACAGACTCGTACTCATTATACGAGACTACCTCCACAGTCGAAGCTTTCGCTATCGAGTCGAAGGATCGCTCTCTGCCCCCAGACCAATCCGAGCCGGAGTCCCCCAGGGCTCCATTCTCGGTCACCATCTATTCACGCTGTACACCAGCGATATCCCCCGTACCAATCTGGTAGAACTAGCCCTCTTTGCGGATGACACAGCCTTGTATACTTCCGATCGGAATACCGATCGGATCTGTATAAGACTGAACTTCGCCCTCACCACTCTAGGAGAGTGGTTTCGAAAGTGGAGAATTGAGGTAAATCCTACGAAAAGCGCAGCCGTGCTCTTTTCAAAGAATTACCTCCATAAACCCGACCCTGTCCAACTCTTTGGTAAACCCATACCCTAGGTCCCTTCCGCACGCTATCAAGGCGTCGAACTTGACAGCCGTCTAAACTTTAAAGCCCATATTAGGACGGTGCGTAACCGTGCCTTTTACATCCTAGGCAGACTAGGCCTCATGATCAACGCGCGCCATGGTACATGAGTAATAACGATCTCCACACCTATCAAGGTCTCACCATGATCTCGAGTCCATCGCCTGCTTTATGAAGCGCGCTTCCCAGCAGCATTATAAAGTAGCTGCCAATCATTCGAATCCTCTGATACGAGTGATCCTACCTACCCAACCGGCCCCTCCGTAGGCCAAGACACGTTCTTGGAGACTCGGATGACCCACTCACCACCGCAAACCCGAAGGTGACGGCATCCATTCATTAGCTATCTCGTCACACAGAGAAAACACTATACAGATACACCGACTCCGCCGGCGGAGTCGATGAACCTTTTAAATTAAATTAACCCAAGCCGAGGTCCGTACCTAAGTGGTGCCCTTGCGCTTGTTGCCTCAAAAATCAATTCTTGGGCTCGCGCCTTCAGCGCCAGCCAGGTTCGCGCAAAGCTGTCGCCCTCCAGGTTCAGAACCAGGCCAGCGTATTGTCTTTTCATAAAAACACATAATACCCGTTTTGTTTTAATGCATTATATGTGTTTCTCAAATACACAATATATTTAGATGAAGACCTGTTTGTTACCTGCTGGTGAAAAGACAAAATGCTATGTGAAAATATCTAAATATATATAACTCAAAGGTGACTGACTGACTGACATAGTGATCTATCAACTAAGCACAGCCCAAACCACTGGATGGATCGGGCTGAAATTTGGCATGCAGGTAGATGTTAAGACGTAGGCATCCGTTAAGAAAGGATTTTGATTAATCTACCCCCAAGGGGATAAAATATGGGATGAAAGTTTGTATGAAACTTTGTCAATTTTAAATCGATTGGGCTGAGACTTTGCATGTATAAAGCTACTATTACGTAGGCATCCCATAAGAAAGGATTTTGGAATTTTGCATTTGTTTTGTTTTCGTTTGGTTTAAGTATAGGTTTTGTCGGTCAGACTTTTTTAAAATGGCTAAAGAAAATCTGAACGTTAATGGAGAAGTTGAAGAATGTACTGTCATTTTTAAGTTTTGTAGGCCCTAATTTTTACACACGCTAAACAAAAGTAAAGACGCAAAAACTATACCTAATTAATAATAATACTTTTTAACGCGAGCGAAGCCGCGAGCAAAAGCTAGTTCATTTATAAAACACAAACTTGACTGAAAAACACTTTGCAAAACACCTTTAGAAGCAGATTTTCATGATGTATCAGGTTTTTTTCGACCAATTTAAATTATTGTTACACCTAGAAAGGGAACAAAAATAAAATATAACAATTACCTGCATCACTTATGGTGTAGGTATAGGTACTTACTTCTTTTTAGTTAAGTATAATTAATAGGGTTACTAGGTATTTACCAAAAAGACATTAAAAAACAAGGCAGTCAGTAAAATAACTTATTTTTTATTGAAGTACTTTGGTAACTAGGTGTACCTACTTTGATTTACAATTAAACATTTTTTCAAGTAGGTAGCATAAACGGTGAGAAACTTTTTTCACTTGATTGTAAAGTACTATAAATAAAATACAAAGGTTTAAGCACAATGAAAATCTGCAATTCGTTGGCAACACTATGGAACCAAAAAGTAGTAACGTGACAGATATTTATTTCAATCATACCAACAGAAAAAAAAATTACACCTATTGTTGACATTTTCCCAATTTGCCTGTATGTACTTAGGTATTTTTCTATACTCTTTGGTATGTATGTATTTGGTTTGCGATTTTCGTGAATTCTCAGTACGTACAGTAGGTACAGTACAAAATACAATATTACAAAATTTAAAGTTTTCGATTATGTGCTAGAACGAATTATTCAATGCTATTGTGTAAATATTAAGAAAGTGCAGTTTTGTGTAGAAATATCACAGATATCCTGTTACCATGGACGATTTGGGTAAGTTTTTATCATAACCTGTTTGCCTGCTGTGTACACCGAAATGACGTGTTCTTTGTAAATAACTTCCTCAGAATTTGTGGTGCTGACAGAAATCTGCAGCTTCGTTTAATAACTATAATAAACCTTCCTTTCACGAACCCCTTTTTATTGTTATCAAAGTAGGTACCAACTTGGTTACTTGCTACGTTTTACTGATTGGAATGTAAATATTGGTTGTTTGATAACTTTATCATGCTTCTGATTTTATACGTATAGTTCTAATACTTGGGGCGAGTGACAATATGCTAGTTATTCAATATGTAGGTATTGACTCATTTGAAAATCTATGCACAAAAATTCGGACCTTACTGAATAAATAAAATAAATTTATAATCATGAAAGACATGCAATCACTTGAAATACAAAAATATCATGAAAAACATGTTATACCTGTCGCCACATAATAATAAATTATATTTATTTGAAATACATATAAAAGAGTAAATTAGATTTAATATTTTGTTTGGGCCTATTCATCCTTACTTATCTCTTCCCCTATTTTTTAAACTGCTTGATACAGAGGCCCATAAGAAGTGTATACATCTATTACACAGCACAGCCCGTTTATATATTATAATCCATTAAAAGTCTATCATGTTTTAAATATGGGATCTTGCGATTTGCCTTTGGATACCTTAGTATTTTTATTATAATTTCATCTTCTAACATTATGAATCAATAATAAGTACAAGGCAAGTAAGTAGTTATTTGTTGTTTTTATTAATTGGTAGAAAACTACCAGCCTCTAGGCCTTACCAAGTAAGTAACCTTGGCATCACCTCTTTCATTTTTCTATCCTGATTTAAACATGACACATCATTTTAAATTCTTTGAAGATCTGACTCATCACTAGCACACCAGATGCTTGCTCAGGGATGTTATATGCTTTAAGCCCATGCATTAAAGTTGACAATAAGTGTTCTTCCCAGAATGTCCACACCTTTGTATAGGATTGGACCAGGCTTTATGTGACTGTGTCTTCAATGACTAGTGACTAATTTGTGCCAAGAATATGGATATTTCATTTCAAAGGCTTTTTTAGACCCATAGAAAATTATTTTATAGATCTCATAGAAAAATCATAATCATGTCCACATCTCCTATTGTTTTATTTATTTATTATTATTATTAATTATACCTTTACTCAATACAAAAATAAAATAGAACAACATACCTGCAAAACCACCTTTGTACCTACAATGGTAAAAAGTGGGTTTTAGGATAGCAGCCAGAGGTAATTCACAATAATACACTCAAGTGCAGATTGTCAGTGTAGAACGTTTTCCCCCCATTTTTACTGTTTTTTTTTATTGTACAATACCTAGGGAGGTGCTTGGCCTTCATCTCACCTGATTTTCAAGTTATGATAAGGCCAAAGGTGGAAGCACACTTCACCCAGAATACTCATCAAACTGAGGAACTGGCTATCTTACCTCTAAATGCGGGAACACAACAATTTAAGAACTGTTTTAAAAAAAATATCATACTGGACAAATTGACTTACGCATTTTATCAGTACAGACCCCATCAAGCTAATGGTTACCCTACAGCTAGCTCCTGCAACACCGCACTCCATTATAGTGATTAATGATGGCCCTACCTACTGTCATATTGCAATCTGCTCTGATGGTCGTGATGATGCAGCAATTGTATGTTAACGGTATGATGGTAGTGATGGGGCTTGATAGAATTTCCTTTTACTGAATTATTATTTGATAAATGTAATTTTTATAATTGATATAATTTCTCTATCTCTAACACCAGTGTCGTGATCATTCTGCCACAAATGCTAGCAAAAGCCAGTGATTCCGTTGCCTGGGGTAGACCACTAGGAGGTAGTTCACACCTACTCCACCCAACCTATTTGTATTCAGTTTATCAGAATTAGGTACCTTTTAATTGGAAAGTTACTGTAGTAGTTTATTGTTTTGATAGCATACATTACCCATACTCAGAGCCCAGAAGTAGAAGCAATACCCAATAGCACTATTTAATATTGTACTATACATATTCAAGCCACAAGAATTGAACCTGCGCGAACAATAAGCTATCCAAGAAGTATTAATAATTTTGTGCAAGTATTGAGATGGATTCAAGACTTTTGGTGTGTAATTACAGAAATACTATCTGGACCACCTGGTTAAATTGTACCAAAGATTTTTTTTTTTTTTTCTTTTGTATTCTGCTTATTGGCCATCTGTCAATGGTGACAATAATCCAATGTGATGTTGATGTCTGAAATCTAAAAATTTGTCGCTGTATGAGAGACCAGCCCAGTGACTCTTCTCTCACTCTCTGTCAGCGAATCTCATTGCGAGACTCTGTATGCTGTGCCGTTTTAGTCTTGAGAATGTAAGACTCCCCGACCCTTCCAGTTGAGCGGCCAATTCCTTCTGTACCTAAGTACCTACCTTACTTATTTTATGTAAAACTAGTAGAACGCCCCTTAACGAAATCAATCATCCCGTTGGAATTTTTCAAAATCCTTTCTTAGTATACCACTCCCTTCAAGGAACACGCCCTCCAAATTTCAAGTCATTAGGACCAACGGTTTAGGCTGTGCCGACACCAGACTCTTTTATTTAAACATAACATCTGGATATGATTATGATAAAATAAAAAGGGGCTCAGTCAAGTCTCAAATCCAAATTCTGTATGCTAATCGACTGCGAGGATCGTAGTCGCAGCCTCTCCCTTAAACCGGCACCCAGGTAGTCGTGCCTCAAATAATCTTAATCTAAATCGCAATTTTGTTTTCGATGATGTCTTGGCGAAAACCGGAACGGAGCTTATTCGATGACCTTAGTAGCATGCTGATTTTATTACCTTTAGGTGCTCAGAACCAGTGCAATATGTACTCAATAAATAAAAATAAATATTACTTATATTAATATTATTAATAAATAAAAGTAAATAACAATAAATTACTGGACATTGAAATGAATAAATTACTGATTGTACAGGACATTAATTTTACACAGCGCCGAACTAATCATAGCTTGTAATATGGGAACTACATTAATGATAGAATACTTCAATACCTTTTGTAAATACATAAAACGTACTATATGATACAACACCCAAACACAGAACAAACATCGATATTCATCACAAAAGTGTCTGTCCTGGGTGGGAATCGAACCCACAGCCTCCAGCGCGAAAGGCAGAGTTACTACCAACTGAGCTATAAGGCTTGTTAAAGGTAATGGGATCGCGAGCGCTCCCTTTTTCACCGCCTAGCCAAAGACTACCTTCGAGCAGTTGGCGAACAAGGGGGAGATTTCCAGCCCGTTATGACCCTTATAGAATAGAATGGAATAGTATTTATTTGCTTAATGTATGGTATACAAAATGATCTTAAGATATAAATTCAGTGTCGCACGGTTTGTGGTACTTAGACCTACATGCAAATATGTATCACCCTAGCAAATTACTTACTACAATTACATTTCAATCATGCACATAACTTTAACAAATATTATTATATTATCATTATTAATTAAGGTATTAATTTCATACTATGTCTATAAAAACTGAAAACAATATCAAATTAAATAAAGAAAACAAATTGCGATAATAATACGTATTCAATCACAACCAGAACAAAATAATATTTGCTTAAATCTATTTAATTACCCAAAAAATTATTTACAAAATTGTAAAAACATTTTTCACTCAACCATTTGTACAATTCAGTTGTAAATTGTCTTAACGGTTTTTTGACAACATACGTCACGATGCCTAGCAATGAGGCGGTTGAAAACCTGCCATTTGGGATCTGACAATCCGAGCATCGAATATTTAAAAGAAAAATCTTTTTTCAGCCTTTACCTGAGAATGAACGTTTGTATACCTGATCAGCCCATACCTACATAATCCTCCTAAAATAATCTGCTGAAACCATTTGGTTGTTGCGAACATATTTTTCAAACGAATGGGGCTGAAAACCAGCAACATAAACCTGTACTAATTGTATAGATTAGATACTGTCTTATGAGTTCAGGGAATAAATGCATTTTTATTTATTTTATTACAATATTTCCCACAATTTGTATAAACCGAACGACTGACACCTCCCACGTCAAAATCCATCAAGCCGTTTAGGCTGACGAGCGTGCCAATATGGCATAGGTATATACTCGTACTTACAAATACAAACATATATACATACATACTCTCGAAACATAGCCATTCCTTTGAGACAATTGGCTACCCAATTGTCAACCAAAACAGTTACTTTCGAATTTACGATATTGGTATGGTATGGCTACATAAGTATGGTAATAGGTATAGTATCATAGGTACAGGTTCTAGGGTTCCCGGGAAATCCCGTGAATTCCGATGTCTCTTCGATTGTAAAAGTGTGCGTATTTCAAATTAGAAATGAATAATTTAATTGAAATCGATAATCCCGGGTATCCTGATTCTGTGAAAACCTACCGGTTCTGGAAACCCTAATAGGCGCTATTGCACTATTTGGCCTTGGCCGGTCAATGGACCGATAAACTATCCTAATTCTTAGGATTTCTGCGAAATGTAAAAAAAAAACGTGCGAAAAGCGTGTTGACGCATGAAAAGTCGACAGCATTCCTTAAAACTCGTTTGGCAATCACGAGGTTCACCAGTCGCCACCGGCGACCAGGGACCGTACCGGCGACGGCGTAGCCGATCTCCATTGGCTTAAAATTAGCTTCATGAGAACTAGAAACGATTTTTACCTACCGGGTATCACAAGTGTCAAATACAAAATGGCGTTTCCCATCTTAAAAGTGAACACATGTTATGAAACCCGTCCATTCAGTACATTTTGACGTTTAGATGACAGATTCGGTACCGCGTAAGGCAGATGGGCTTCAATAATTGTTTTGCGATGGTTCGTATCTTTATTGGATGAATAACTTGAAGCCGGTTACCGTAGAGCACCGGTTATCAATACCATCATCCGAATTATTCAGCTTTCGGCAAGTTTAGGATACATATTTGGGTTTTTCTGGGCACTATATGTTATTGCAGTGTTCAGAGTAATTTGTGTGTGTCTTTTTCGTTTGTTTGAGAGCCATGGAGAGTGTTGGGTTGTGGGCGATTTTGGGTAGTATCTACCTACTTTATGTTACCTATTGCCGTGTTCAGAGTAATTTTTATGTGTCTTTTTCGTATGGTTCTGAGCCATGGAGAGAGTTGTGTTGTACCTTCTATAAGTGACCTACCTATTGCCGTGTTCAGAGTAATTTGTATGTGTCTTTTCCTTATGGTTGAGAGCCGTGGAGGGAGTTGTGTTGTAGGCCGCTGAAGATCTTCGAAACCTAGAGCGCATGGTCAGGGAGAAACCTTCGAAAGAACAGCCAGCCTATGTGCTTCTGAGCTGTATTGTGGGTTCGATTCCCACCCAGCAATAACATTTGTGTGATAAATATTGATGTTTGTTCTGTGTAGTATTGTATTGTATGATGATACCTACATACAATACAGTATTATTTCCAAAATCTAGTTCCTGATGAATAGGTATTGATGTAGGTTCTGTGTTGTATTATATGATGATACATACACATCAAACAATACAGTATTATTTCCAAAATCTAGTTGTCTTATTACAGGTTTAGGCATGATGGAAATAAATCATTATTCTCCTGCCCTTATCCCACGCTAGGTGGGGTCGGCACAACATGTTCTCTTCTTCCACTCACTCCTATCAACCGTCAACTCTGCATCTACTTTCATACCCATGTCCTCTTTCACACAATCCATCCATCTCTTTCTCGGCCTTCCCTTGCTCACATGTCCATCCACGCTCAAATTCATAACCCTTTTGGTCAAATGACTATTATCCCTCCTCATTACATGCCCATACCATGCCAACCTAGCACTCCTCAACTTTTCTACAACTGGTGCCACTTTCAAACTTCCCCTTATAAACTCATTTCTGATCTTATCTAACCTTGTCACCCCACACATCCATCTTAACATTCGCATCTCAGTAACATGCACTTTCCTCTCATCCGTCTTCTTCATAGCCCAACCCTCTGATCCATGCATTGCGACAGGTCTGATGAATATTACAGGACATTTATTTCACACAGCATGAAATAGTCCTGTAATATTTATTAGGTATTATTTATGCTTCTCTCAGAAAGTATGGCACTTCATCATGAAACACCCACCTTTTTATATATAAATAACAAGCAATTAAGTATAAGGTATATAGGTTTTATTTACATATTTGATTCTAAAATCTAATTAAGTGAATATGCGGGTCTCTTTTTAACACATACTAATCTGCCACTCTGCCAAATTCTTCTGATCAAGGCTGCTGAGGCGACAACCTCAGAAACCTAACTGTAAATATACATAGATGTAAGATAACATATTATGATTAAAACAAAAGTTAAATTAGGGTTATTATTAGATAAGCATTTCCTAATTGTGGTAGTGTGGTAAACATAAAAGTCTTTTTTATTTATTTTATTCTAATCTTCCACTATGATTTGTCCGCCATTCTCAACATTTGCTCTTCAGTTCCATTTGCTCTTCACCACCAACTCCACTCCTCAAGGGAGTGGAGGCTATAACAAGTCCTCCTTTGGTGCTATAAAAACCGGGGGCTCCAATATGTAATCGGTTTTCTGAAAATAATAGGACCTTATTAGAACAAGTTGGAGACAAAAATTCATCAAGCCATTCTTGTATTTGCCAAATAAGTATGTATGGCGGTGGTCTGCTTGATCTAGAACAAACAGCAGTGCACTTACTGCTGTTGTATTGCTGCTGCAATACACACCCACAAACTAATTCCAACACTTCACGCAAGTACTATCCCTCCATTTCGGGCGAAGTCTTCGTGGTCCCCGACCCTATAGAGTTAAGTCGGGATGCTACAATCGAAACGAAGAGCCGCAGTCATTTTGCAGCAAGATTTCCTCGTCTTTGGGAAACTATTCTAGGGGACGGCATATCTAAAAATTACCACTCATGACGTAAGTAAAACGTGGAAAACTAAGTTAACGCACATTTTACTTATAAATTTATTAGAATTACTTACTTTTCGTGTCTACAAAGCGCTCTAAATAAATATTTAGAACATTTTCTCATATATTTGTTTTTGTTTTGTGTTTACAAATACAAACTCGCATCACATTAGAGGTGTGACTAATAAATTAATAATAGTTAGATAACCTAATATTAGCAATGTATATTCGTAATAGGTATTGGAATCTTCGGTATAATATTATTTTATAATAGTTAAATATTAGCCTGATCCAAGATTCGTTTCGTGAACTTCGCCGCGGTGGCTGTGATGGCGCTTAGTATTGTCGCTCTGCTCTGCCGTTAGTGTTATGTGTTCTCGTACGTAGGTACTGAAGCGCTGTTCTTACTAGCGTTCATGCGAGCGAGGGTGAGATGAATAGTAATTCTATGATTTGATTGATATGCGTCTAGAAGTGAATGAATCTAAGTAAATACTAATAGTTTCTGTGATTGATATTGGTCTATTAATGAATGAATTTGTATGAATGATATTTGTCTAGAAGTGAGTGAATTTGAGTAAATAATAGTCTGATTGATATTCGTCTGCTAATGAGTGAATTTGTGCGAATGATATTCGTCTAGAAGTGAGTGAATTTGAGTAAATAATAGTCTCTGTGATTGATATTAATCTGCTAAGGAGTCAATTTGTGTGAATAATAGCAATAAATAATCATTGTAGGTACCTACATAGGTAACCAACTTATCTTAATTTTCGTTCACAGTCCTAAGCCTCATAAAAGATGAAGAAAAATTTAATAACCGTTACATTTACATTATGTACGTATCATAATATACTTTTATCCGATTATGGATACCTACCCAAAGAGAATACCTGATAGAATATCTATTAAACGCCGTAAGTAGCGTTGAATACAGAATCGGAATCAGTCGAAACACTACCTATTATTTGACTATTATATTATAATAGGTATCATAACATAATCCCAGCAATTAAATAATACGAAAATATGACCCTAATACACCATCTCTATTACAAACTCTCATCACATTGGGAACTTCTTCTTCTTCTTCTTTGATTGGCCTCTGCGTTTCGTTGCGTTTGCATAACACACCATTTTTCGGTTTTATGATAAAAATAATTAGTTTTGAGGTAAAATTACTATTTTATACCTTGAAATAAAAAATAATAAGTACTACAGAGTATCAATAAATGACATTCTAATTTAAAAAATATGGTAGATCGCATTTTTATTAAAACGTTGCGTTTCGTTTATTTAATATTTGTTTCTTATTGAAATCCCTAATCCATTGTATGCTAGGAGTCCCATCTTAACATTGACGAACTTCATAAAGAACGGCGGTACCATTGCAGACTTATCGATTGATGAAGATGGAGATGAAATCAATGGATGACAATGAACTTCGGCGAAATGCCCGGTAGCCTCCCAGGCGGCAAATACATTTACAACGCTTCCAGTGCTGGCTTACCTAGGTTAGGTACATAGGCCTTTAGCTATTGGTAATGTAACCGAGAAACTCATTAGGCTCTCACGCAATTTGAGATGGTGGCGTCATCTCACGCACCACTCGGCACGCAAGTCATTTAAAGTTTCATATCAAATTATGTCATTAACATTTTCATTTCTTAGTTCTATGCGTCCAATGTTTTCCTGAAATTAATAGGAATAGCTATATTTTCGCTTTTCTTCGTGCATCTTTCTTAACAATAGTAATAGAAATAAATAACCACTTTTCATACAAGTCTTATCTGTATTATCCAGATATCATACCGAGTTCAGACCCTCGAACTATGCATACAGTACAGACTGACCACCTCAACCGATACGTAATATTTTTAGAACATCATTTAAACAGACAATCAATACAGAAATGCAACGTACTCGTATTAATCATGTTAAGCCGTAGCTCTAGCTACTACTAGTCTTCTACTTGGATATGAGTGAAGTTCTGAGCGAGCTTCTTTAGTATGATTAGTTTTTAATGGCGGTTAATCGGAAGGTTAATTTTTTAATTGATCGGAAACAGTCTTGTTATAGACTGTAAGCAAGGGCAGTAATAAGAGAAGCCGCATTTTCAATTACACACACATCTTGAGTGTGATGGATAATGTAGGTAGGTATCAATAGTTTTCGATAAGAGTGAACATCATAAAACACTTGAACTCACCCTTGTAATTGTAACGCTTGGAGCTATTTCGAACACGAGCTATGTCTACCGTTTCAATACTCATTGACTTGAAAGTTCAACCAAGAAAACAAAACAGTAAATGGTTTGTTATAATTAGGAAATGTATTTAATAGGGCTCCGGAATACCACCGATTTTCGCTCTTCAGTACAAACGTAGTTCCTTTTTAAAAAAAAAAAATCCTTCAGGACAACAAACAAGGTAAATAAATTAAATACATGTCATGTCTTTGATAAATACATTAACAGTAGTAAGTAATTTAAAGTAGTAAGTCCGATTCACATGTAATTTTGCAGGTATAATCGGAATAAGATAATCTGTGTCTGTGGTGCGCTACTTTTTCTTAAAACTAAATAACAATTAAAATATATGGAAAAGTGTGTTTGTATGGAAAAAACCTTTACCATATATGTTGGTTTGTATTCGTTTTTTAGAAAAAGTAACGCACCACACACACAGATTATCCCTATCCGATTATACCTCAAAAAAATCTTTTGAATCAGACTTGCCATTTCGAAATGACAATGGAACTACGTTTGTATGGGAAAGTGAGACTACTGGGGCCTTCTTAAGGGTAACGCACTGGGGCCTATTTTGTAACATTCTCTTTTCTATGGCTTTCACGCTATAAATTAAACCCATAATCATTTGTTACATCATAATAATTAACCGCGATGCATGTTATGGTTAATTTTGTGTCCGGTCCTGACATAAGGGCGCAATTACACATAAAACAGGTTCAATATTAGGCTGCTTTTTTTAATGAACTAATCTGATAGCTTTATTATCTCAATCTGCTTAGTGATATTTTAATTAATCTTGTCACTGATTTATGGATAGGAATAAATAGTACTAATCTATCGACGAGTCTTTATTTTAGACTAGCTTTTGGCTAAGGCTTTGCCGGCGTTTACGCGTGCCCGAATAAAAGTAGCCTATATACTTTCCCAGGATACATTCTCCTTGACAAATTCTATCAAGATCCTTTCAGCAAGTCGTGAAAACGTAACAGACTTTCGAATTTACAATGTAGTAGATGTGGATGGACGGATGGAGGTCCTGATTGCAGTTACTGCTCAGTTCTCCACTTTTCCTTTTCCCATTTTTACTAGATTTTATTTGCATAAAGCGGGTAGTGGTACCCCACGCACCCTGTTTTCTGCCTACGGCTATGCAGTCTCCAGCTTAATTAATTTAATTAGTTGTCGTTGCGCTCCGCTAGTTGTGCCGTAGAGAGGACACTCCCTCCTCGTAATGGGTTTGACACACGTTATTTTCCACTTCACAAGAATTTGATTCTGTCTTAACTCCGTTAATTAAAAAAAAATACTTATTTTACTATATTGCCCAAACTCTTACGATATGTGTTCTCGAGAGTTCCACATACCTTGCTGGTTTTAAGAGCGTAGTCTGAAAAAAATAATAATGGGTGAGCGAGATCTACGAGTACAAACAGGTATCTAAAGTGGAACCTCAGCGGTAAGACGGTTTTTGGTAAAATGTAGTTTTAAAACACAGTGGATTTTGCCGTGACATGCAGGTTACATGTATGAAATAAAAAACAATGTTTTTAAAGTTCAATGTTGAGATTATCTATATTGGTTCCATAACTGAGCAATTGCTCAGTTAGGAAATCAATGTGGATAATCGTACTATATAACGCATTAAAGCATTAAAAAGAGGTCTCAATCACAGATAATCAATTGTATAGAAATAAAATTTTTTAGTGTAGGTTAGTTAGTCACTCTATTTTACATAGATAGATAGATATTTTGCTGATATTTTTGTATTTTGGTTCAGATAATTAGAGGTACCTGTAGTCGTGTTCCCAAAACGACTAATACTGCATCTTTATATATTTTTTAACCGACTTCAAAAAAGAGAGACGAGGTTCTCAATTCGGCTTTATGTTTTTAAGTAACTGGTCTTAAGTCGAATAGATCTGGGTAACGTAAGCGAAATCGTCTGCAAAGCCTGATCTGATTAGCCATAAAACGTGTCCGAAGATTACACTGCAAATACATTTAGTGACATCACAGTTACGTCATGGCCGTGCTTAGATGAGCCGCGTATCGTCCCTGTCGCCAGTCCTAGTCCACACCGTAGGCCGAACGCTGCCCGTATAAAAAATACAATAATCTGATAGCGTCGCGCTCAAATGTTACCAAGTGTTAGTTCATATCCTTCTTTGAAAATCTTCTGATTAATACTCTAAGGAAGTAATCCGAATAAGTGATCGTTTGTTTTAAATTCTGTTAAATGTTGTTTGGACATAGTAGGTAGTTTGTTTAACAAGACCTTTCCCTGTGAGTGGAGTCGATTTTCGGATGTCGCTTAGGCAAATGTTTGGTGAAATATTGTTGGCGATTTCTGTTGAATGGCAACACATGTGAAAGTATTTTGCTAAACAGTAGATATGCGTTTTGTTCAGCGTTGCTGTCCATATACCTTAGAAACGAATGTCTAAGGGCCAAGTGATAAGTATGCAAATCTTCAGGTTTAACGAGTTATCATGTCAATCAGACGTGATTTTTTTTTAGGAAGAAGCTGGGAAATTAAACAAATTTACTATTAATTATATTATCTTAAGTACTCTTTTTTTAAGAGAACTGTACGTTATTCGTTATTAAAGTTCTTTAAACCGAAATAAAGTGAAGTTGGTGATTTTATACACCGATCTGGTTCAGTCAAACAGATGACCTGAAGGCTATCTGATTGCAGTAAGTGGTAAAATGGCAGCTAGGTATCCTGTTTATTTGACGATAAGTGGCAGTGAGCCTTGACTTAATTGAGAAACTGCATGACCGAGCTCTGATATGATTCTCTACATTTCATTCAAGTGTTTCTGTTTCATCTGTACTACAAGCACAGTCGCTTTCCTATTATTGTCTTTTTGAATAACTGATCATAGTTAACTTTGTAAACTAACACTTTATCTTCCAATAAATCATTGAAATTTCGTTGTACAAGCTAGTAATGTTTATTAACATTTCATTCAACTATTGCTTACATTGTTAAACAACACAAAAACAATCGTTGTGTTAGTTGTAAGAAACAATCGTTTGTGACAAGTATATTATGTGTAGTATATATATATATATATATATATATATATATTTGTTCACAAACAATTAAAAATAATATGTACAGTTAAACTATGTATAAAGGAAGCAGTCGGATTACCTAAGGACTGGTGCAAACGGTCTATATGTAACTCAACTGTTCCAGACCAGTACCAGACGCAAGCGTGCCCATGACTCTGGTTGCATTGCCACGCTGAATAGTTATGCTGATTCGCTGGTTTATATAAGGGTCACGTGTCGTCTCAATAAAAAACCCAGCAAAATTTTAAAGATTATTTAAACATAAAGATTTTTGGTCCTCGAATCTGCTTCATTGATGCAAATAGAAAAAAAAAGGATTATAATAATAAATTGTGAAAGTTGTTTTTTGTTGTTGTTGTTTGTTGTAAATCAAATTCGAAACAGAATGATACATGTGTATCGATTAGCGCTATATTTTAAATACGATACATTTTCTTTATTCATAGTAACAGCAGCCTTGGCAGTTAAACTAGATTGATCTTGGCGCAGTTTCAAAGACTACAATAACGCAGGTTTAGGGGACTGACAGTTTTAAAATAAATATGTTGCATACTGAAATGACTACATTCATCGCAATGATAAATACATCATGAACGAAATTGCACACTTTTTTAAAATTTAATTTAATTATATGAAATCGTCGTGACTTACTCACCGATAATTAACGCACAGCCCAATCCCGAGATCCTAGAGACTTCAAGTTTTCAGAGTATTTTTGTCTTGTAGTGAGGGAGTGCAATACGAAAGGATTTGAGAAAATTCGTATCAGATGGCAGGAACGGAGATTGATTTTGATTTATGAAAATTATATCATTGTAATTGTAACCGAAACAAAGCAGCCTTCGATTTTGTACACAATCGGTACATTTGCTTACTCGGTACTATCTATTTACAATTGAAAATATCATAGAACATTAAACGACTTGACGGATGGTTTAAGTGGCCCCTTAAATGTTTTAATAAAAAACAAAAATAAACATGAGCAGCTTCAGGCTTTTACTTTACTCAAATTTTCATCGGATTCCAAAAAATCCAAGCCATCACTTCAATACCATGTATTGTACACAAAAGGACTAAATCCAACATGCACTTCTCAGGAACATCACTTCGAGTCTCTTATTTGTTCGTTTGTCCGATATTAAGTGTGTCGTGTCGAGGTTGTGGGTCTGGTGGGTGCTCCGGGTTCGCACAAATATTAACTTCCTTGTTAGAGAACAATACCGCAGTAGGCAGGTACTGTTAGATCGTAAAACGCGCCGCGGAAAATGCAATTACACTTTAATAGCCAAGAATGAGAATATTTTCAAGTCTATGCAAGATAACTTTTAGATGTTATCCGAAACGTTTATTGTTAATATTACAAGCCCTTTTAATTTGCGTAACTCATAGCTTTTGTAAAATGAGAGCCATAAACCTGAAGTGGAAAGCGAGAGTGATGGGCCGGAAGTTATCAGACGACACTCCCGCGCATCTCATTTCGTCATTTTCCACCGGATGCCGCTGGTCGCGGTGGGATTCGACGGGAACAAAATTAGAACTTTCCTAGAGAATGCGTGATTGATCGCCATTTCTTCACTTTGAATGTCAACTCAACGCCTCATACTAATTTCAAGAATTCCTTCAAAGAGTGATGCCTTTATCGTCGTGACTTAACTGCGGTTACTCACTTTGATCCGCTCTAGCTATCCCTAGTCGTAAAACCGTAAGCATGACAGTTAAAACTCAAAGGAACTGCTGAATTTGGCGCCGAAGTAACACTTCACGCTTTCGAGTACTTTTCTTATTTGGAGTATTTAGACAGGTTCAATAAATCGCACTTGTCGGAACAATGCCTCTATGTTGACGAATGCACGTCGAACTGTCCGTCTTCGCGTATAAATATCCAGCGGATTGTCTGCGCCGGCGACTCCACGACTCCACTAGACTTTAGTTGTGACTGGGACGCGTTGACGAATACTCTCCTCACAGCAACGCGCGCGACCTCGTCCCCGTGACATTGCTTATCTCTTATCACTCGCTTTATCGATATCCGAAATATAATCGATATGAATGTTAAAACTTACCAAGTTGCGATAGTTTCTTTAGTCGTAACAGGTCCCTGAGATAAACTAAACATTGGTATCGTGATTAGTAGTACAAGTGGATGCAATTTCCCGCGTAGGACTCTATTTACAAGTGATACCTACAGTGTGGGCTGTGATTATGGCGCGTTGAGTTTGCTGTTGGACTAGTGGGTGTTTTAATATCGAAAAACGTCATCATGGACCGGACGATGTATGGCAAGGTGCTACCAGGCACTTATTACCCGTTCCGCTGCGCTATGAAGGAGAACGGAATATCGCCCGGCTGTGAGTATTATCTGTTAAATTATTTTGATCAAGTTGATTTTCTCAGTTTTGGTGGCCAATTTCTGATTTAGTGCTTTGTTCTTTACATTCGGTGTAAGATCTGAAATCAAGTTGATTTCCTTAGTTTCGGTGGCGAATTTGTGATTCAGTGTTTTGTTCTTTACATTCGGTGTAAGATCTTGTCGTATCGCAGTATACAGATATTCCGATGTCGGTTTATGTAAGGTGCGCCCGAGTGCATCCAACCGCTTGTTTATTTACAAGTGAAGTGAATGTAAGTGAAATCATGTAATACGTCTTTCTGCTTCAAGTGTTTTGGTTGTCGTTGATTTTTGGAGTGTTTAGTTACGAGGACATCTTTAGGTATGTGTCAATCAACATATTTAGGTTTTTAATGATACTATTTTATTATGATTTTCATGTCCTTGATTATCTGCTTCTCATTTCTTTTTCTTGTAAAATCTATGATTTTTGAGTTGTTTATTCTGGTCAATTTAGTTGTATGATTATTGTGATTTAAAACAGTTTTGTGTTTGTTCGCTATGACGACGGTGTCTATTTCTAGATGGCCCTGTGGGTGGCAGTACTGATTTTACTGTCCCATCAACTGCTTTATGGTTTGTTGTAGAGATTTGCTGTAAACTGTTTAATGTGAAACTTTCACGTGCTTTAAATGAATCATCGTTTTTTCTTCCGCGTAAACGTAACCTTCATGCAGTTCTTACAATATTTGCATCGGTCGGTTGTGTAATCAAATCGAACTAATGTTTTTTTATTGATGTATCACCTGACCACTACAGGCAACATAATAATACAAAGTTGCTTTATCTTCATTCCCATATGCTCGCCATTCCAGTACCATTCGGCATTTTCGCTTTTATTTTATACCAATGAGCTCACTACCATATTCAGCTATGTAAGCACTATAACGAATAATTCTTATTAAAACCAGCATTCTGCTTAAACTTTGAGTTAAATCATTCCTTATCCAAGTTAGCTGTTAGCTATTTGCAAACCGATGTGCTATCGGGGCCCTACCCACGTCTGTACAGCTATTTAGCATTTTGCTGCTAAATAGTCAATTTCGTCATTGGAGGAATGCTGCTCACCGGTATTGTTAAGGTCGCTAGCTTTTCTTGTAAATCCCTTCCATATCAGAATTGCAACAACGGTCTTGGGTTTTTTAGATATAATTTGTTAAGATCTTATACGAGTTAAATTTATTTCAGTCTTTCACCGCTCTGTTCACCACTGAATTCTCAATTCAATTTTGTTTTACTTTCGTTTTAACCTTTATTGCGTATTCACAACCCGCGACGGGACACGAACCCGCATCTTTTCCTCAAGCCGGAAACTGTTGTGATTTTTTGTGTCATTATAACATTTGTAAATGCTGCGACCAATTAGTTAGCATTCACTTAAAATACAAAAATATGATTTATTGAGTATGTTATGATAGTAGCACGATATGGATTAGTACAATCCAACGATCGAAACTGCGTATTTATAAAAACATTTCAAACTAATTAATTGCCAAGAACTCTACAGAGCCCTATCACTGTAATGTGTTCAGTGTGCTGAATGCGCAGGTGGCGTAAAATAAAGTTAACTTTACGATCTACTATATCGAGTGTTAACAAAACGCATACCTACTCAAAGTAAAATGTGCAAGTGTGGACGCCATTGTACCTAACAAATTTCTTTACTTTTACTCGAAATTTCAAGCTTTTTAGATGATGGTCACGTTGCGATTTTGTATCAAATTTTTATGTTGATACAACGAAGTGTAACAAAGTTTAACGTTATTTACTTACAACATTTCAAAAATTGCCGTTCATGCTCGCAATACTGTCAAAAATTTTATAGTAAACTCTAAGTTTTGTACTAACTAAGTAACTTCCCGCTACGGCGCTGTTTCCAACTTAACAGAAAATAAAGTTAACGCAAACTTTGTGGTAACAAGTATGGATGTTCACACTCAAGATGCAGTATAATGTTTATTACAAATGTCTGTTTTTCGAAATTAGTAGTTGTTATTCATTGTTTTTTTTATTGTATTTATTGTGACAGAATGCCATTACCACCAACTAACTAAGTATAGTATCTAAAGAAGTATTTTGAATTGAAACAAGCCAAGGTACCCCATGGGATTTCCCATCGTAAAAATTTCACACAATTTGTCATCCCTTATTTAACCTCGGTAGGGACTAATTTCTCAAAAACGTAAATACGGTTAATTTTTATTTGTAAACAAAAGCCTAACACCAATTTACATGTTCCTAACTTAAAAACAATGACGAACTTCCATAAAAACTTTCACTCTCTATTTCACCCTTTTAATCATAAACAGAAACCTAAATACCGATTTTCATACATTAAATTAAAATTGATAAACTTTCATACAAAGTTTTACCTCTTTTTCACCCACCTCGGGGATAATTAAAAAAAAATGTTTTCTTTAAATTATTTTTTTCGCTATAAAAGGTAATAAAGATTAATTCTCACCTGTCGCCTGAGCCGACAGATGTGGAAGCATGAATTTTATGTGTTCATTGTCTGTCAGTCAGTCAATCGGTACATAACATTTTATTTAGTACGAGTATACGTATGTTAGCATTTTTATTTGTATCTGAATGGTATATAGGACATAGGCAATGATACGACAGTTCATATGGCACAAACACCTTGGTACAACCATATGTAGCGCGTAGTATATTATGTCATGTGACCTCGTAAAGGTCTTCGTAATCAGTTTACGTCAATGCGATCTCCCTGATCCATGCTCATGGCTCTTAGCAAACTTGTTTAACAGCCTGTATGACGTGAACTTTGCTTTTCCTGAACTCGCAAATACGGAGTCGGTCAAGGCTCCGTTAAACAGCAGCTAATAAATTAATGGTTTGTGAGACACTCATGATTTTATTGGTAAGTCGTAGTTATTACCCTTTTGTAATTGTAATTGTGTATGACAAGGATATAGTGAAGTAATAAAATAACAATGTTCTCGGCGGTGTTGATTCGCTATGCTAGTCCATCAATATTATATCAAAGTACCTTTGTTTGTTTGTTACCTTTTCACGACTAAGCGGCTGAACGGATCTTGGTGAAATTTCGCTTTGAAATAGTCTACGCCATTAGAAACCACTTAGGCCGCAGGTAAAAGCTAGTATATCAAAAATGATATGTACCGTTTGAAATGGATTAACCATTCAAAACCGAGAACTTATAGGATTCTAATGAGCTATACGGCTATATAGCGGTTATGGTGTTCTATCTTTATATTCAAACTTCATCGCATGCCCTTTTACGTAGCAAAGGATTACCGCAGAGATTGCGTTTCTAATATTATATGGAACTAATTATAAATCTTTATGGTGATTGCCATATTCGATTGTATTTTATTATGCAATTGACAGCATTGATTCTATCTATGTTAGGTTTGGGATGCAGCATAGATTTCATCTTTGCTAGGTTTGGAGTCGATGTTGTCATGCAAAGCCTTTATTTTAACAGACCGTATTTTATATAATTTTCTTGTAAATGTTGACTCTGTCATATTTTAGGTCAGAATTTAAACTCCAAAGATAATTCGGTGCGACACATACTAAGATAGGATGAGGCAACATAAAATCTGGCGTATGTTATTAATTATTAATTATTTACCTGTAAGACGGGATGACGTTTTCATGTTGTCCTAAATGTCCTGAGAGTCCTGATATCTGTATGTATGGAATCATCGTATTGACATATCGTGACGCGGGCGCGTTAAGACACGATTGGTCATACAGAATAAGGACTCTGTTGTGTAAAATATAACACAACATGGACTCATGAAAACATAGGCTAGGTAGACTTTAGGGGGAGTCAGATGCGTCCAAACATACGTTCTATACATGTTCACGGTAGCAAAACGTGACAAGTTGCAAGTCCATCGCCGCCTAGCGGAATACTAGTCAGTGATTTCCATTCGGATTGTTGATCCTAGGGACATGCCAGTTTCCTCACTATGTGACCTTTACCGTCAGAGCATGTGCAATGTCTATGTATCAAATGTGTACCTACATAAACCTCCGGATCGGAAAGCGGGCTTTACCCACTTGGCCACATAAAATATGACGTTATTAAAGATTTCAATTTTTTTTTCGTATGAAATATTACATCATTTTTACACAGCGCCATCTAGTCCCAAACTAAGCAAAGCTTGTAATATGGGTACTAGATTACGGATATAATACTATAATACTTTTTTATTTGTAAATACATACATATCATACAATACAACACCCAAACACAGAACAAACATTAATATTCATCACACAAATGTTTGTCCAGGGTGGGAAGCGAACCCACAACCTACAGCGCAGAAGGCAGAGCTACTAACTGAGCTGTGAAGCTTGTTGAACTTTACAACACATTGTTAGTCCTTTCCTCCTTCGCGTCCCTCCCGTCCCAGTATTTACAACACATTCTGCCAAACTTTTTCCTATCGTTATGCTAATATATTTATCTGATTACAAAGCGGCTCATGTTCAATTTGATTGACCGTTCCTGGCTTGATGCCAAGTCTGTTTACGCACTAAAGGTAAATACTTTTGTGCGCAAAGTCCTAACATAGAACTCTACATTTGTATAGTTTATGAAGTTCCTTACGATGTTTAACATATCTATTCTGTATCCGAGACAGGTTTTCTATTTTATATTTTAGTTGTTAATGAAAAACGGGCTAAACTAGTAGCTTACAAACGAAATACTGAAATAGTAAACCATCGGAACTTGTACGTTCACAATGAACCCTGTAACAATGAGCTCAATTCGATTCGTACCATACCAAAATATCATGTGGAGAGTACAAAATACACTAATGAAGCTTAACTGTAGTCAATAGGTACTGATAGTGTGTGAGTCAGTTCAGTTCGCTGAGGTCACTGAGACGAAAGCATATCTTCCATAAAAGGAACTGCTATAACTGGCTGTTCTCGTTACTGTTATTTGCATCACCTTGCTTTGAAAAAATCATGGCGACCATAAAATACGTAGATAAGACATTTTAATGAGAAAAATTACTTTATTCCTTACAAAACAGGCATTGCTTGAAATTAAAATAAATAAATATTACAGGACGTTAATTTCACACAGCGCCATCTAGCCCCAAACTAAGCATAGCTTGTGATATGGGTGATACAACACCCAAACACAGAACAAACATCTATATTCATCACACAGATGTTTGTACTGGGTGGGAATCGAACCCACAACCTACAGCGCAGAAGGCAGAGTTACTACCAACTGAGCTATGAAGCTTGTTAATAACTATTATTATGATTATTTATTATAAAATAAATATAACAGGACTTTAGTTTCACACAGCGGCATCTAGCCCCAAACTAAGCATAGCTTGTGATATGGGAACTAGATTACACTTTACAATATAATATAATATAATATATAATTTACAATTTGGTATGGAAGTTCTTTTAAAAAATTCAGTCTCTACTTTATTTTTTCCTGTATTTCTGAGCCTAAGAGCCTTATATTGCTTGCTGTCATTGGTGCTTCATCATAGAGCATTGTCATAGTCTTCCAGGTCAGTTGCCATTTGGGATCTTTATTGCCTTTAATTCAAGACCGCCTCCTGTAGTGTAGTGGTTCGCCCACCGGTTTCGATCTTATCGGTGTTAACCCCCGGGTTCGATCCTCAGGGGAGTACAATATTGTGCTTGGTTTGGCTGGTGGTAGGACTTCGTTTAAGTCCGCCTGGCTAGCTACCACGATCTTACCTAATTCTGTCACCATAACAACAATTCTAAAACTGGCATTTAGAGGTAAGATAGCTAGTTCCTCAGACTGTTGAGGATTCCGGGTGAATTGCGCTTCCACCTTCAGTTATCATAGCTTGAAAAATCTGATGAGATTATGGCTAGCGAGCAAAACAAAAAAGATAGCATTGCATTGCTATTTGAGTTCGTATTATTATAATTTGCTCATATCATTCGGTATTACCTTAAATATTGCCTAATATTTTTCGATGGTTTGTTTACTGACCTGAGTCACCTTTTCCTTAAACAGTTGATTCACATAATATCACAGTTGTATCAATTGTTTAACTTCGGTCCCATTATTATGATTTAACTTCTGTACCTAATTATTATTTTATAAACATACTCTCTATATTTTCATTAACCTTCCTCAAACAAAACACATCCAAATTAATAAATGGCTAATAATTGTATCCATTAGCTATTTATTAATATGTAAAATTAACCTCACGTTAATTAATGGTAATTGTTTTAAATGTTTTTTTCAGTATAGCTTACTAAAAAAGTGTTGCCTTCCCGCATTGCGTCTCATCGTCGTTGTCCTGTGATTTTTTTCATGAATCCGCACCAAGAAGTTTTCTACAGTATAGTACAGACTAACATTCACTCTGAGCCTAAGTTGAATTGATCGATTTGGTATAAATTCTTCGCACTAAAAAGTTTGCAACTGTAGGTATAGTATAGACTCATGCCTGTCAGTTTTCAGTCAGGTTCACACTTCTAGTTTAAAATTTAACTCTAAGCCCGAGTTGTATTGATCTGGTATAGCTAACTAGTGAGAAAAGCCAGTAACATTCTTAATGTATCTAACCGGTGATTCAAACTGTTTCCGGGTTCCAGCACAATGTTGCTATTTAAGTATTAATTAGTACGCTTGTACCGCTGTTTGAACTCCAGGTATGCGTACTGCTCTAACCTTAATGTTCCTGTTCGTTTGACTCGATGAATGATTGAGTTTCTAAAACTGTCTCCACGTTTCATTTGGTAATTCTTCCTTGGCCTATTTAAAGTTTCGAAGAACAGTCTCTGTTAACTTAAAAACACTTAGGTACATTATTGTCTGGTCTGGACTCCACATGTTCTTGTCGGCAATATGGTTGGATTACAGAATTTATTAGTAAAAAGAGATCCCACATCATAATGGCATATTGCTGTACCGTCAGCCTATACTCGTAATCCAAACGGAACACACAGTGTCTCGGTCAAGTACATGGGATTGTATCTAGATCGTAGACTTAACTTGAAGAGCAAACCAAAAAAAAATGCATTGAACTTTCGATACCATAATCTGTGGCTGAGGCTGATTTTCTACCATGCAAAGTAGCATGTTAGAAAATCGCTACAAGCTAACCAAAGAGCCTTAAAAGACAACATCAAATAGATGATACGTACAAAAAGGGAAATTATTTAGAAAAAGTTAGGCATTTAGGATAGCTGTTGCAGCAGCTATAAGCAAATAGTCAGTAGACTGATCGCAAATAAAACGGGACAAAAAAAAATCTGTACTACCAACTCGTGCTACCCAATTAAAATTGTTTCTACCAAATGGTCTCGAAAATAAAGCTCCCGTCCTACTTTTCTTTTTCCCTGCTGTATCTGCTTTGCTTTCCGGGGACATCGAATAAATTGTTTAACATTGCTACTCGTAGATGTTTAGTGCATCGTCAATCGCGTTTATGGATGTTGATACAAAAAGTCTACTCGATTTACTGCTGAACAGGCTGGTGTGTTTGACTTTGAAGATACAAAAATGTCGATAGATATTCCGAGGACTTCGTTAATAGCTTCGGAGCTATCTATTTATTAATTAGTTAATACAATCTCTATTTGATCGAAATGTTAAAAATGATATTTATTATAAAAACTGCGAGGCATTTTCTATATTCTTCGTAGTCTCTTAATCGAATCCTTCGTGTCTATTTAAGCCAAGAGCAAAGGTCCCTAAAATTCGATGATATTGCTACCAATAATAGTTGTCAATACGTCTTAATATTTTTTTGTTTATGTTAATACAAAAATATTTGGACGCCAAAGCATTGAAAAATGTAATCCGGTCAATGCCTTCAGCATAATTTCTCGAATTCAATGAATTGTCGCATTGGCGCTGCGCCAATTGAGTTTTAATTTGTTATTATTTGCATACTCATAGTCACACAAGATCTACTAATCCTATCTTTCGCACATACATCATCAACTTGTCGCACTGTCCACTGCTGGACTTTCCCAATGCGCCATTGAGTTATTCTTCATCTTCGGCCTTTCGCATCCACTCTCTGCCTGCAACTGCACCGAGGACGTCACTCCATTAAAGAAAACATTACCAGAAAAAAGTCTAAGGAGACTGTGTTTTAGGACCTGGCTCTGTGGGTGCCTTTCAGATGACTTCACCTACTATATTGTATGAAGCCTACCAGAAATTGCAACTGTATTTACAGGACTCATGCAGGACGCATCCTTCACATTCACATCCTGTTGTTGTTCGATGCTAAAGGTTATTTCTATCAAATAAGAGCATAATAATAATAAACTATACGAGGACAAAAAAACGATAAAAAGTTTACCCAGAACCAAACCAATTCATTCATGTCAAAAGAACGTTAATCTAATGAGAGAGTGCGGTGTGACTGTGAAACCGTCTTCATGCCCATTGTGATAATCGATCATAGATCGAGAACAATTAACTACAATTGCCATGGAAACATGAAGTCCGGATAGAAATCGATTACTGAGATGAAGTGGAAACGGCTGAACCGTGTGCATTGTGTTGTTGTGATCAGAAGAAAATACGTGGTTTCTTAGAGAAAGTGAATAGTATTAATGATACATTAGGTATCTTCTACTCAGGTGTAATTAGACTGGATGTCGCGAGTAGTTCTGAGCATTTATGTTTATTAACCTATATCAGGCCACTCCTGGTCAATGGTCTCCCCCAAATTTTCCTAGACTATCGATCATCGTTCGTCTCTTACAAGTCACTCGTAATTATTATTGTACGACGTGATGCTTAGTCTTCATCTCACCGATTTCATCTTATGATAAGGCCGAAGGTGGAAGCGCAGGAATCTGTAATTAGTGATCTGCGTAGTGACTCAGAGCCCGTAATCCTGTATTAGTAGTCTGAGGCAATTCCAAGCTTTCGTTTTCAGTCGTTAGGCATATGCCCACGATTTTCAAGTATTAAATACGTGACTAGCCAAGTGACACATGCCATTCGGTTTTTTTATATTATAAACATGACACAAATAATTTTGTTTACGAATAACTATATGAGAATTGAAAATTTAATGCTAAGATACCGGGCATTTTTATAACAAACCTTTAATTAACGTCTTGAGCACGACTTAGCTAATTAACTGATTAAACCTTAAGCAATGTTTAAACATCTTGTATTCATAAACGTAACTTAAAAGTGGCTTAGTTAAACATTGCTTATTTATTTGAGCACTGGCAATTTTTTGGTAGAAATTTGGTATCCTTATGTCGCCCCCAGTGCCTGATCACAGCCAATACTTGAATGTGAACAGGTATGCCGCCACCTCTTGTATCTACCGTGATGTCTTCTTTTACAATATTTACTATTTTGTTCATGTTTTCCCTCGAAAACCTGTTTTTTTTTCTAAACTTCACTTCATTATATTCCACCATAGGATCTAACCTGGGTTGATAAACTTCTTTACGTGGTTGCCAAAATTCGTTAATGTCCTGCTCAAAATTATAAAAATAGTCATCGTAATTAAAATAAAGATTTAATCTACCTTTATCATTAATACGGGTAAAGAATGGAATTCCTTGCCTTCGTCTGTTTTTCCGCACGAGTACAATCTTGGAGTCTTCAAGTCCAGAGTAAATAAGTTCCTTTTAGGCAAGCGTGCTTCATATTAGGCCACATCTTTACTTGTTTTACATCTAAGCTGGTGGTCAAACGCATGACCACCAGCTTACATCAATCAATAAAAAAAAAAAACAATTCCATTTTGAAATATTTTCAAACAGTCATGTCAGTCTGTAGTTATCGTAGGTACGTCTACCTACAAAAACTACAGACTCCAAAATATCAGCTGTTTATAAGACGCCATTTTGTTGCTTAAGAAGCTAAGAGGGTGTCTATGTTGTTTAATTTGACAGCTATTTAAGTAACAGTTTAAGCTTAAAACTAAGCAACGTTTATGAATAACGACATAAATTTAAAGTGTTGACCTGTACAGCTCCTATACAATGTACAAACACAAATTGCTGACTGAAAAACGTCGAAAAAAGAGATTGAATATTATCTAGGAAGGCCTGCTCCATCGTAGAGCTCACCCTTCGCTTTGCTTGCCTCGAAATCAAGAGCTAACCCATCGTAAATAAATGAAAAACGTGACTCTGAATAACATGGTGAGATGAAGGCCAAGCACTTCCCCGTCGTACAAAAAAAAACATAGAAATATCCATGTTATCCTGGCGCTACAAAATGTACCATTGCAATTAACCTAATGCCATCACAGTCATATTAAACATGGTAGAGCGTCACCAATTCCCAATAATTACGAAGATATTGACTGTCTTTATATTATTGTATGGAGAGGTGTTATGTTCTGCGTCAAAAACAATTCGTCATCCTCGTAAGTATTCATCCTTTTAACTACTTATTGTTAGTTATATGTAACTAAGCTACTCTTACCTCATAACTAGCTGATATCGTCCCGCTCAGACTCTAAAAACGTATTTCAGGCGTTGGGAAAAATATGACGCTACCCTACTACTAACTTATAGTAATACCTGTGTTCTAGAACCTATCTATTAACCCTATACTAGACTAACTGAATTAGCGAGATCAAATGAATGCAAAATTTATTACTTTTTTTTTTAATGGCGACGGTCGCTGTTTAAGAATGGACCCCTCCAACTATGCCCATGTATGTCGTAAAAGCCGACTTAAGGATCTCTCTGTGGTGATTATGGCAAAACCCTCCAGCTTTAGAGGAGGCTCTGTCAAGTAGAGGACACTAATGGGCTGTTGATGTGATTCCTTTCTAACTAATCGGAAACCTTTTAAATTCGGTCATGTCGTGTGAGATCTGGCTTGATTTGGATCCGCACCATGTAGGTCCACCCTGATAATGATAAATGTGGCTAAGGCGTGCCAATCTCCACTTCATCGATCTATCACAAGTAGAGCTGCCAATGCTTTCTCAGATTCGATTTGTGTAGATTTATTATCTAGTCTAGGCCAATCGTGTGTCCATTTGGATCAGCTTGCTTTCCTTCACGGCCTCTATAGCTTTGGTCACGCAAAGACTTAGATAAATGGGTTTTTTGCTTGATGACCTTGACTTGTGGGATGGTCAAGGACTGTATATAATGTGGCAGTTTATTGAAATAGATCGCGTAGTATGTGGATATAGTAAAACCTTTATTGCACTAATTAGAGAAGTACATGGGCGAACCTAATGCTATGAAGCATATTCTTTCAGATAACCCATGTCTAGTATGGAGTGGGGTGGGTGGTAGTGCTATTTACTGGATTATGTATGTATAGTGTAGGGACATTATTAAGTGTTTATTTTGATTCTCATATGTCCGAGCACTCTGATTCAGGAGAAAATTGGCATAATAAAGGCAAACTTATACTTATAGAACTAGAATCGCTTAATGTTAGATTGTTTTGCTATCAATTGTAATTTGTGTGTTAGTCGATTCATTCATACACTGATTCACTGCCATAGAATATATAGGTACCTAATAGTAACCATTTGAGAACGGACCTCTGATTACCGTAGAGTAGAGCTAGAGCTAGTATACAACATATATAAGGAGATCAAGACTCCTTCTATATGTTGTATACTAAAAATACGAAAGTTATGTTATTCCGGGATCTGTCACCTCCATGCAACATACGTAATTCTACTAACCTAGGCCAATCTTGCTGCCATCTCACGTGCGTGCCCCCTTGAAGATTCCATTGTATGTAATAGAGGTCTCTTTAGACGTGCTTCAACAAAACCCTACGTGATGCTATGTGATTTCAACATTTATTTTCAATAAAAAATATGAAATATTTGAGATGTTAGGAAGTTATTTATTGTTTCTCGCGTATCTTTCTAACAAATTGCGAATATTTCACAAAGTTGTGTGACACGACAAGTGTGAATGGCCTCATTAATGGGTTCGGCTCAGCTAAATATATATTCCTTTTTTATTTTTGTCTTCTCAACTAATTTATAATATTGTTCGGTTTGCAATTCGCACTGCGCATAGCCTCCAAAATAACGATATTTTTTATATTAGTATGTACTATTATCATTAACTATATATATATATATATATATTAACAAAAATCCGTTAACACGTAAAATAAACTGGCTCTCGAATCAACCTCATGACTAACAATACGTTACCTAATCCTAATGCTACTTCTAACGCCATCTATCTACTGAGTAATAAAACTGGTAGAAATCTCGTCGACTGTTACAACATTTTACCGCGTTGCGCGACTCAACCCATACTAGTAATCGGTGAGCAGTGGTATGCTCCATTTACGAAACCTGGCAAGTTAGTATCACGTTCCATGACTAGGTGGCGCTTGTTTTAACTATTTATATTATTTCTACTTATTCTCACATTCATCTCTATAATGTTTCATTATCAAATTATGATGATTATTCACTAACATTATGCACGAAATAAGGCCACCTCCATGCATGTTATTGGTTCGCTAGACATCAAAGCGAAGTACGTCACCTATGACGTCACAGGTGCAATACCCTCTCCTGCATTGCTGCATAGCGGCAGTCCCGCCCGCCCACGCTGAAACCAATGTCACTGAAGATCCTTGAACCTGCGCGTTAGTGCATACCGGCTCTTGGCTCCCACTACCTACCACAAAGCCCTAGAAGACAACACTGTTGATCTTGAAATCGTTATAATACAAGGTGCTTATGTTTGTAAAATGTAAAATAACTAAAGCAGAGTTCTCAAGTTTTCACTGTTGATAGGATCAACGTACGAGCACAGTGAACGCTTATTTTCTCTGCCAATTCTAGTTATCCCGATACACAAAACATATGGCGATCGTACGCATTCCTGCGAACATTCTGGAGCGCAGTACTGATTCACAGTGCAAAGAAAAATCTCACAGTGTCCACAAGTATCTCGCTTTTTCATCGAATCGGAAAGGATTGTAACTGCGAAATGACTGGTAAGCTATTCTCGCCTATTTTGGCTGCCCAACGAACCTGTTCGTGTATTTTGGTATCGCGGCGATAATTAAAAAAATGTTTTTGATGGGCCGTTAATTCTTAAGACCGAAGCAAGTGTATGGCTTTTATGTGAAACCTTGGTTCGATGATTCTTAAAATAGATGCTCTTGAAATTTTAATATGTGTAGTAATGGGACGTTGAAATTTTGTAGCTTTTATGTTATCTGCCGAATTCCTCACGTAATGGCAAGATACGATGTTTGTACCATTGGTTCTTGTTTTATATTTTTGGTATTATAGATGTATAAAAAGGTAATTGGTGGTATATGGTAATTTCGAGTTTATTATGATTTCCGTTTTACACTTAAAATTTAATTTAACATTTACATGTTTATGGTACACGTTCTTCTTAATGGTGTACAGTTGTGATAATATAGGATATAAACAAACAGAGATACTTTCGAATTCATAATATGAGTATTATTAGTATGGATAGTTGATATACCCATATTTCGATTTCTTCAGTACATTTAACATTGCAACAGTACATTAAGAGAGTAGAAGCCCCTAGTAAAAGGGCTCGTCCGGAGAATTACTACCACCATACTTATTTCAGCCGCCAAGCAGCATTGCTGTGTTTCGGTTTGAAGGGTATGGTTGCCAGTGAAATTACGGGCACGTGAGGCTTAACACCTTTATGCCTCAAGTTGACGGGCGCAATGCAGTGCCGTGTAGGCTATGTTCTTTGTGGATATGACCTATGCAGTAAAGCTTTGTCATATGCAAGAGTACACTTAACACCAGGTGCGCTACTTGCTTGTCCCGTCTCCTAGTAGTATATATATAAAAAAAAATCATTTACTATGTATTTGCGTATGCGTACTTGTTTATCAAGTTGTGGCACTGTTCTTAAGAAACCATTCATGAATAGATCTGCCCGTGGTCATAGTATGAGATTATATCTTGAACCCTCGAAGAACAAGAACGCTGCATACTATTTCCCCTGCAATAGGTAGACTAATACGAAACTGGAATCGTCTTCCTGAAGAAGTTGCTATAGCCTCTGCAATAGACAACTCTGGACTACTGATTACAAACCAATAAACTATAAGAAACAATCAGTGTAGTGACAATTAAAAACCAACACTGAAATAGGAACATCAGTCCCAGGCTGCCCTTTGGTCCGTTTTCGTAACTGATATTTCGTAAAAGCCGATCTAGGGATCTCACCAAAAGAAGGGCAGCAGTTTCATCCTGTGTATTATTTACATCTTTTTTTTTATTGTACGACGGGTAAGCACTTGGCCTTCATCTCACCTGGTAACAAGTTGAGATAAGGCCGAAGGTGGAGGCGCACTTCACCCGGAATCCTCAACAAACTGAGGAACTGGCTATCTTACCTCTGAATGCCGGAACACAACAATTTTAGAATTGTTATTATGGCGACAGAATTAGGTAAGATGGTGGTAGCTGGCTAGCTACCAACGCAGCTACGAGCGCAGTAAAGCTGGCTAGCTTTACTGCGTTCGCTAATCCCCCTGTCAAGCGTGGTGATAATGTTAAAAACTCTCCAGCTTTGAAGGAGGCTCTGTCCAACATTGCACACTAATAGGCTGTTGATGTTGATTATTATCCATACACACCATTATTATAAATATGGATATACGGTATGCTATGGGGAACAACATTGGGGACTTTTCACCCGGGTACCACGAGTTCAAAGCCGCGGGCAAATTATTGTCTTATTACAGGGCTTTGCTTAGTTTTAGTGTTAATGGCGCTGTGTTAAATAAACTTTTATTTTATATTTTTTTTATTGTACGACGGGGATCGAACCCGGGATCTCTGGATCTGAAATTGGTGGATTGAACCACTAGACCACAGAGGCGGTTTAAATTCATTTATTAGCTTGTTGGGTGCTGTAAAACACTCACTGTTTGTTCTTCATAGATCAGCTAGCTCTCAGCACCAACAAGTCTCGTTGGGTGCTGTAAATCACTCACTGTGTGTTCTTCATAGATCAGCTAGCTCTCAGCATCAACGAGTCTCGTTAGGTGCTGTAAAACACTCACGGTGTGTTCTTCATAGATCAGCTAGCTCTTAGCACCAACGAGTCTCGTTGGGTGCTGTAAATCACTCACTGTGTGTTCTTCATAGATCAGCTAGCTCTCAGCACCAACGAGTCTCGTTGGGTGCTGTAAAACACAAAAAAGTTTTGCAAATCCCTTAAATCTGCATCTATTTCACTTGAGTTCAATGTATAACGCACGTCATGAATAATGACGATACGAAATAGGCTTTTCACCACCGCCACCATAGCCTTCAATCATGGTGTCACTGCTCGAATCAAACAGGCTTGATGGATCCGCTGTCCCTCCAAGTATGGTCTTGCGCAGTAATCGCTAGAAAACTGCTTCGTTTCTTTTTGTTTTCAACGCGTTACCTATTTTGTACTGGCACAGATAGAACGCAATGCTTTGATCGGTCTGACCGACGGAATCGTATGTTTGATCATGTTTTCTGAGAAAGCTGATTCTAATCAAATTTAATTACATGTTAGTATTTAAAAAAATCGCGATTAGAACACATTTGGGCCGGCTGTTGCAACCCGGTCGAAGCTTCGGGATAAATATAGGTAAAATACGCGATATACTCGTATACGCGTTTTATCGTATCAAAATAATATAATTACGTCCAAGCGAAGCTAGTTGGTAAGATTAATCTGATATTTAGTTTCTGATTATTATAATCTGTCTGCTATGTTTTCCTTTATAATTACATAATGTACTTAGAATTGATTAATTATAACTGCTCTTTAATGTCTCTGAGGTAACATCACACCAGCTAACTACATGTATAATGCAGTACCGTCAAAGGGCTTGAATCAGTTAAACATCATCAACCTATCAGAGTCCAGTACTGGATGTAGGCCTCTCCCAAGGTGCGCCATTGAGCCCGATATTTGGCCTTTCTCATCCATACTCTGCATGCCACTGTACGGACGAAGATCCACTGAAGGACTCGTTGAACCCACCGGTGGTCGGTCCTTCGATAAATTTGGCCAGCCCACTGCCACTTCATCATTCTAACTGTTTGATTGAGTTATATCGAACACCTTGGTTCTCTGTCGGATAACCTCAAACCTGATTTTATCCTGCAGAGAAACGCGAAGGATAGCTCCTTGCATAGCAAGCTGAATAAATTTTAATTTGTGAACTAGCCCTATTGTCAATGTCCACGTTTTGGTAGCGTAGGTCATTAGAGATAGGACGCACTGGTTAAAGACTTTAAGTCTTGAGGCACTGCGGAATGGACGACGGGAAGACTGGCATAGTTTCCCAAATGCTGTCTAGCTCAGCTGGATACTTTTTCGTAGTTGTGTTTTCTTAAACGTAGAGTCACAACAGTACATTAAGGTGTGTGCACGAGGTAGACATACTTTTGCACAACTTCAAGAGGAGTCCCGGCGACAAAAATCTCTATGTTTAAATTATGAAGTCTAGCAGCATAGTAATAGCTGAAATGACCGCGGTTGTGACCTTAGACTTTTGATGAACCACTGTGGCAAGTCATGTGTCATGTCACGTCCGTGTATCACTGAATTTAGTCGCCGTAACAGTGCTTCGCCACGACAGCATACGCGAGAGAGACTTCTCGTGACGTTCATCGTATGTCTCCTGTATCCTACACTACATAATAATTTGAAGCGCCAAGCCATATGCGAACAATATACCGAATCATGTAAATGCATACGTACCTTTACGCATTTATTTCAATTAGTTTGGCTAGTGACATTGCAATATGTGCTTGAAGTTGGCAAACAATTGCCCATATATCGTGAACTCATATGGCTCATCATGGCTCGGTGCGCTATGACTAGACAATGGGTGATGGAGACTATCAATTAGTTTCATTCGTTCCTATTCCCTCAAGGTATTTAGAAGTGAAGTGTACAAATGCTCTTCCACGTGTTCTATTACACCTAATTAATCTTTGATTTGTTTCAATTTGGCTACTTTAACTGCTAACACGAATAATTTGCAGATTTCTACTTACTGACTCAGATCATCTTGAAATCCAAAGCAAAACATCCTTGATGAATCTAAATAACTAGCTGTCTCATCCACTTCACAATGTAGCATCTTCTGACTCCAATGCATCGAATAATTGACTCTTTAGATTAGCGTTGATTGATTCTCGTCTCGATCTCGTGTTTTTCTATATGTTTGAAAAAGACTTACAACGAAATCGTCGCGCGGTATTGTTTTAGGGTCTCTCGTGAAACTATATATTGTTTTAAATTATACTTTCTCGTTTTATTTATAAACCTCGCTGCTTCATCTGCGTCGTGCTAGGATAAAATGTAGCCTATATGTTTTTCCTGGTTCAAACCAATATCTGTGAAAATTTAAGCTTTTTTTTTATTTTTATTTTTTGTACGACGGGAAGCGCTTGACCTTCATCTCACCTGGTTACAAGTTGAGATAAAGCCGAAGGTGGAGGTACACTTGACCCAGAATCCTCAACAAAATGAGGAACTGGCTATCTTACCTCTAAATGCCGGAACACAACAATTTTAGAATTGTTGTTATGGCGACAGAATTAGGCTCAATCTGTTCAGTAGGTTTTACGTGAAAGAGCAAAATATAACGAATCAATTTTGTCTGATAATGCTTGACATCCCATTCCTTTCCCGCAGGAACTGATTTATGGGATGAAAAGAGTACTTTTACCTAAGTCTGTCGCCAGATCAACAATTCTAAATTATTGTGTTCGGGCATTTAGAGATAAGATCCAGTTCCTCAGTCTGTTGAGGGCTCCAGGTGAAGTGCGTTTCCACCTTCGGCCTTATCATATAACTTTGATCCAGGTGAGATGAAGGCCAAGCGTTTCATATCTCATTCCTGGTCTAGCCAACCTATGCGCAAAGTTTCAGCTCAATCTGTTCAGTAATTTTGCCGTGACGAAGTTACATACATCCATCCTATAAATCTTTCGCTTTTATAATATAAGTGTGATATTCGAGGTCATTACTGATTTACTAATATTACTCTAAGCCTGTTTATTTATATAATCGCAAAGCAAAAACTGCGTAGGATAATTTAGAGTAGATCTACGTTCCCATGTCGTGGTTTGAATCTATTCATTTAATAAGTCCAAGTTTCCAAAAGCAGTAGTGCCACCCACTCGCGAAGACCCGGAAGGGATTTATTTAACTCGTTTAATTACATAAGTACCCGTATATAAAATATACCTATTGTTTTGTTCGTTTGTTTCGCCACGCTTGCTGATCCTGGGCTGGCATTGAGCACCACATTCGTCACGGTTTCTTTATTTTTGTTATTTATTTGTGTCACTATTTGGGATTACAAGTTTTGGTTAGGCTTGGCCAATTTTAATCGGCGGTGAGTACTCAGAGTCAAAGCATAAAATAATAAATTAAAATGAAAGAGCCTGATTATAAAAAAAAAAAAAACTTTAATTTAACATTAGTACAGGCCTCGTCCATTTGCTTACATTTTTGTCTATCTTCTGTTTTTTTCTAAATAGTAGAAGTTTATATTTTCCTACTGGGCAGTATATAGGTTCTAAATACACAGTCTTTATCCTTCACCTCGCTGCGCAGCTTAATACTCTTTAGACAAAATTTCAATCCTTTAAGAATTGATACATAATGGATTCTTGAGATCGTTAATTTCCAATTTGATTAGTTATAGGATTTAGATCAATATTTCTTTAAAACTAACTGGTTGAGTGCTTCAGTTAACGTTCCGCAGTGCAAGCACAAGCAAGTGTGTCGGGCAAGAGCAACGAGTTTAATACTCAACTCAATGCATTCCTAAATGGAACTTTGCATCGTCAATGGTTAACTGATTAACACCCTATTTGCAATATGTGCCCCATACCGTAAAATGCGAAGGTAGCATTCCACCAGACGACCGTGTCCCGCATTCCCATCCGCGGCGGCTTCCGAGAAGCATTAGATCCGCTTCGATACCAGGACTGGTAGAACGGCCTTCCCAGGATACTGCGTGGCCAGCTCGCTCCCAGCCGTACCGGCGTCCGCCGCCGCCCACATGCCCTCATTACTCGCAATTCCGCACCACAATCGAAGTAAGATCATTAGAAACCGTCCCGCTAGAGCTTAGACGCAGCGAGACTTGTCAGTCGCTGCGACGACATCCATCCGACAACGCGAGCATGAGCGGTCACGCGGTCTCTACTAAATACAAATATTGACAACTCGAAAAGTTGCGCCCCCAAATTTTAACATTCAGTGAGTGGTCTTTCGCGGTTACTTTGAATCCATTCGCAACGGTTGTGTCGGGTGTGAGACTAATGCGAAAATTTGTGTTCATTAGTGGTGCTGTGCGCTGGCGACCTGTTACTCAAATGTCCCTTTGATGTCACAAAACAGTAATTAGAGCGTAAAAATAAATGCGTATAACGGTATTGATGCGCGCTCTAAATCAAAAATAGCGACGGCTCAAAATAAAGCAATGTCAAACTATCTTTTGTGCATGTCTATTGTAATACTAAAGCTACGACACCCAGCAAGTAGCAAGTGGTGTGCGGCGGCGTCGCGACATGATAAAACATCTGGCGTCGGAAAATGTCAACAGTCAATCAAAAGAACATGAAGACACTGTAGTATTCGACGCCACGGCATCAGTGTTAATTGCCTATAAATAAAGTGAGATGGCATCAGCCAGTCAGACTGACCCGCTATCATTTATAGAACTAGGAAGAAAATAGGCTAGTGACGTACTGCTAAGTTTAAATATCTAAATTATGCAGCTCTAAATCTTAACGTGGGGTAGAGCAAGGCAAATCCACTGCACAGTTACTATTTTAACTAGCCAATTACATCATATATTGGATCTGATCGAATCAATACACACAAATCATTACGTGTCGTTAAGTTGCGAATCTTTGTAGACATAACTTAAAACAGACATGTGTCTACTGTTTATGCATATTGATTTGACATCTCGCTCTTTCTCGTCCTAATGCAGCATAGCTTCGATAGCATGCTACTCGACCAACGTACGTTCTGTAGATTCTGAAATATATAGTTGTTACTATACATTTCTATTCTCAACCGGTCTTCGCTATATGGTGTGAAATTTTGACGTAAGCATAAACTAGCTTCCTAATCCATTATTCATGGTTAGAGTCGGTTCCGCCGAGATAAACAACTGATTATTATCCAAGCATATTTATCTATTTACTTCATGTATCTGATGAACTGTAACTGAACTAATCAAGTAAAACGTCTGTAATTTTTTTGCGCTAGAACATTCTCAGAAATGTAGCTTTTAGCAATACTTCATTCCAAAAGCCTTAAAAGGTTCAAGATAAATTGGTTCATGGTTGCTATTGAAGTACTGATACTGAGGCCTCCATTCGGCAATTGTTAAGATAACGAATATAAGTTCGCTATAAGCAAAATATCTCATGGTGTTTAATTAATTTAATATTTCATCAAGTTTTTCACTTGTATCAAAGTAGTTTCGCGGTTTCTTAGTAAAACAATCAATTCTAATATGATAAATTTGAAAGGAACTCTGTTTATTTATATCTGATATTTCACGACTAAACGGATGAACGAATTTTAATTTTATTTGGCATGGATACGCCATGGTCTTTAGACTCCGTGGGTGGATAATCGGATTATGGTAATCGCTCTCAAAGTGTGTACAAATTATAATTACTTCTGATAGCTTGCGTTTTATCTTCATATACAAAGGAAGCCTTATTAATTTAGTTTTTATCATCAAAAATTTAATTATCTTGTCATTATTATAAATGAAATTATTTTTATCGACATTGGAGCTGATTGATTAGTTTTATTTCGAGCATTGACCATATTTTTTTACAGTTATTGTGTAATAGTTGTATAGTTTATACTTGTAACTATAGAGCAGCTTTTAGCTATTTAGCTATCACTAGTGTTTCCAATGAATGCGTTTATTGAACTGTGACTGTGACACGATATAGATCATGTTATTGGTTGGACATCTGTGAGTTCTTAGACAAATTACTGCTAAACGAAATCAAAATCTTTTAGATAAGACGTATCTATTTGTGTTTTTAATATCTTTTCGCGCTGCCAATTATCTGTAACTATTATTTCTTCCCAAACCATAAAACTTTATAGTTCCTTAGCGTGTCAAACCAACCTGAGGCTATGGCCTTCGATTCTTCCATCAGCTCCACCCACGGATGGGCTCGCCCACATATTGAATGCTGGCCTAGAACAATAAGCGAATTGACACTTTTGTATCGAATTCTACAGATCTTTGATAGGAACCTACATCTGTAAAACGATGTAACAGAATTGGCTTTATGCCCACCAGATGCGGTAATCCTGAATAATACTTGAAGTACCTTCCTCAACATTAGGTCATGCATTGCACGTGTGATCTATCCAGACAGTTTCTTACGTCGAGCTATTTTATGATATGTTTTTTTTTAATTATAAATGATAGGATAGCTCTTGGCCGTTGGACTTGTCTTGGTAAGCCAGAGCAAGGATGACGTCTATGATAGAGCGAGCTAAAAGGAGTACGTACTACCACCATACCTACTTCGACCGCCAAGCAGCATTGCTGAGTTTCGGTTTGAAGGGTTGCCTTTGAAATTACGGGCACGCGAGGCGTAAAGGTGTTAACACCTTTATGCCTCAAATTGACGGGCGCACTATAGAACCGCGTAGGTCACGTTCTTTGTGGATGAGACCTACGCAGTGAGGCTTTGTTGTAGGCAAGATATGCACTTAATATCAGGCTTGCTTGTACCGTCTCCAAGTTGTATAAATAAAGGCTTGTCCAAGCCAGAGCAAGGATGCGGTCTAGCTTTCCCAGAAAACTGGCCATTCCGCTCTCTGTCCAATCACAGCAAACCGTTTAGCGCTGGACTTCGGAAGGGGGGTGGTCGCTAGCCAGGTGGACTTTTACAGGCCCGGTTGTCATTCAGCCGTAACCGCTAGCGAAAGCCCACTTGCAACGCCCGGGCTAGACCTTTTGGACCTACCTCATCATAATTTAACTAATCTGGGCTTCACTGAACTAAATTACTGTGGCTTCTTCTGAATTATAATCGTTTTTTTTAATATCGTATCTCTACTTGGGTACAAATAACGTGTAAATATTATGTAAGCTGGGTAATGACTTGCGCTTGATGATATTTAGTCATTTCCCTCAGCGGCCTCTATTTAAATGTAAACGACATCGTAGTGAACGTAATGATGGCGCAATTTTTGTAATTATACACATTAAACTCATTTGCCGCCTCCCAATTATCCTATTCCGTAGTAAGTCAATGGATCATTATTTTGTAATCGGCGTACCCTCGCAAACTAACGATGTGCAAGAGCACTGTCCACTGAACTATTGCTTACAAAGAACAGCCTAGCTTAAAACGTAACATTTTATTGTAGTTGAAGGTGATTGACTGTCTGAAAAAACAAACAGAGGTCCGCGCTGGAAGACAGGAACAAATTACATACATTTCCCGGCCGAGAAACGTAGTTTACCGTATTGGTATAGAAAAGGAATGTCAGTTTATGGTATGGATAGGATATTAGGTATTTATTACTCGATGGGCTGACGCCACTGTCATGAGTTCCCAAGTGTCGATAATTAAAGCGATAAGGCCGGCTTTGATGGGCAATTATCTTTATGTGACGTGCTCATTCCCAAATCATCTCTTGAAATAAACGTTCGGTTAACGCGGTTGTAAACCAGGGTGTAACGTAAACCTGCACGTCGTCTTAGCTGGTTTAATGTTTACTCGCGACTAGCCAGAGTAAGTCGTCACGCACATCACGTGCTCGTTCTTGTATTGTAGGGCGCCGCCCGCCCACGACTTGCCGCAAACAGTCGCTTATGTAACACGGCCCTACGTCTAGAACATCATCACTGGGTTAATGAAGTTGGTTTTCTATCAGTTGCGAAACTTGCACCGGCGGAAATGACCACCTGCCGGGAATAGCACGTCTCGCGTAACTGTCGCCAGTCACAGTGCCATCGCGCTATCACCGTCTGCGCCCGCGTCGCAGATAACCCAGCATCACGCCTAAAATAACTAGTCTACTCCCAGCCGTGGTCCGACCACGACTGTCTGTGTTGCGACCTGTTCCGGCTTATATAGTGAGGGATGGCTTCCGTGCGCACGCGCTCTGCATCCCCTAAGTCTGTCTCCTTCTCCCCCGTGTTGGAGAGGAAGTACAGCGCCGACCGGGGGCCGAGGGATCCCCCGGAGCTGAGGCCTACGGAATGGAAGAAATACTTCAACGATTTCAGTGCATACCTCGGTAAGTGCAATTGTTACCGTGGAATGCTACAAGCTGCAATTGATGTGTAGGGAGTTATTCGTGAATCATGATTGGTGTGCGGCCTTGCGCTATATTGGTAACGTGTTAGTGGAGCGTTCGGGATTGACACGGTAAACAAACCTTGCGCAATGCCACTATGACTTGTAATGTTTCTATTGAGCTTTTTGTTTGAAACAAAATACAAGTGATCTGGTTGTTTAAATCTTACAAGCTTATATTGCGGTCTTCAACTTATATCTCCAATCCTTGCATCGCCATTTGCATCACCGATTGAGATTTCACATGCCCGAATAGTCTCTATTATCTAACTCTTGTTTTCGTACACTCTCTCGTATTTGAACCCTTTATTCTAGTTCTGACTTGTCTTCGATCACCGAACACATAGAAAACGAGATGCTCTTAAATGTTTAACGTAATATGTTTTCGATTGCATTTATATTCTTTTGAATTTTTTAACAAGCCTCATAGCTCAGTCGATAGTAACTCTGCCTTCTGCGCTGTAGGTTGTGGGTTCGATTCCCACCCAGGACAAACATTTGTGTGATGAATATATTTGTTTGTTCTGTGTTTGGGTGTTGTATTGTATGATAAGTATGTATTTACAAAAAAAAAACGTATTTAAGTATTCTATCCGTAATCTAGTTCCCATATTACAAGCTACGCTTAGTTTGGAGCTAGATGGCGTTGTGTGAAATTAACGTCCGTCCTGTAATAATCATTTGAATTGGGTACGATTTTGACCTCTTAGCTCGCCTGGGCGAGGATCTGAACTGAAATCTAGTAGGAGTTTAAATTACTATTTCTAATAAACTGCTATTTTATTCACAATATAGTAATAATATAATAGTTGACCAGGCGAGTGTCAACTGACCGTCTCAAGATAACCTTGTGGTTTGAACCGCAAATTGTATCTGTAGGTAATTTGTTGAACGACATTGTATACAATTACAATAGCGTACCTCACTATTCACAATCAGTACCTATTACTTTTAAGTAAATTATTCTGCTACTAGTGTCTTTATGAGTTATTCTTATCGCTATGGAGATAAGTTACACTGGCATTTTTGTAAACATAGAAATCATATAGGTATGAAATACATCCTCTCAGAACTACAATGGTTTCCTTTCACATTTCCTTACACCTTTTCTGAGCACACTTTTTCTCAATCTTTCTGTATTCACCCGAGTGGTCGAAGCTCTCTCTCGATGCTAAGTCTTATTCTGGTTTTGCACAGAATCAGACTTATCAACAATAGCAAAGCTCCAAAGTACCGACCAAACGTCATAGTAGGTGACTTAATATCATTAGACCCCTAGCTGGGGCAGAGGGCATCCACAGTAGACCGCCATTCCGGTCATTCCGTTCTGTCTTGAGCTTCGCGGTTGATTTCGCTTCGGGTCTTCCCAATGTCTTGACTTCTGCTAGAGTCGAGCTTCTTTAGGTCTGTTTGTGCCGGCCACGTCTTCGCTTGCTTGCATGTTCGGTTCCCTATGAAGAATGTAGCCAATCCAGTTCCAATTTCTGCGATGAATTTGTATGTCTGCTTCGTGACATTTATTTAGCTGCTCGATTTTACGAAGACCTGAATGCGGCTCGTAAGGTCTTTTGTCACTTTCCACGCTTCGCATCCATTAAGCAACACAAACTGTTGGAACGTAAAATTCATTCCGGACAGTTTTCGTGATTGCTATATCGGGTGAAGCTGTGTCCGTTATGGTAGCGTACACATAATCGAATTCACGTTCGTGGTTATGCCTAAAAAACTCATATAAAAATAGAGCATATTAGTGCAAAAATAAAATACATAGTGCCTCATTGGTTTATGAAATAATGACCATTCTTAGTGGGTACGCCAGCATAACGATCAAGCTAGCGTTCACATAACTGTACTCGAAAACGGCTTATACTAAAGCAACGAAGTTTACACACAAAAATAAAGCACAAATACTGCCAGAGCTATACAAAATTTCAAAATGATTGCTCTTATTGGAACGGAGATATTAAACAAGACTTTTGAATGTCATTCCGAGCTGGCGTTATGGTAGCGTACCCATTAAACAACGTAATAGTTATTATAGAAAACGTGCTTTTCTTATCATTAATGCCATACGTATAAATAGTGTGTGAAATACTGCCTCTGCCAGTAGTCATATATTATGCAATTTCGTATTGGAACAATATAAAAAGTCTATGTGAAGTTCTAGTAACAAATGCGTTGTGGTATAGTCGCACACAAAAAATAATTTGTTAGTGAAATTATACACCAAACAATTTAGGTAGGTAGTAAGAATAAGTAGTTTTGTTACTTAACATGAACTTGCTTGAAAAGAAGATGAGCTTTCGTGATTACTTTTACCCATATTTAGCAACGTATTAAGCAAAGCAGAGCTAAACGTGTAGGTCCATTTGAATTAGAACTAGGTAAAGCTTAAAAAAAAATGAATTAATCGTAACAACCATCCAAAAGATGTGTGAACCTACACACAAAATCATATCATATCATCTTATCTACTCAATCATTTATCCTCCAACAAATAGTTACCATTTTAACATTTCAGTAGTACTTCTGCATTCTATTATAATTTGATCATCAGGTTTCATGGTTGCTAAATATATTTAGCTCGAATAATAACACTTTAAATCTTCCAGAATAAAATGTTTAATGGCCCTATTAGCAACATCGAAACCATGGTTCTCCGGCAAATGATGTATCGTCGAAAATAAACGATGTGTTGGCGACGACGGATGTGCCCGATTTGTAAGCTTACTACGAAAATCGAACGTCGACGATGTTCCGAAAACCGAAACGAATTCTGCAATATTTGTATCGAAAAAACGAGCAATTCGTCATCGAAAACCTCATGTTTCGTAGTTTTCAGGGGTCAGGTGCCAACGGGACCCTTAGCGTATGGCCCCTGAAACCTTATTACTAAGCCTCCGCTATCGGTCCTGCTGTCTGTCAGCGCGCTGTAGCCCATGAACCGTAATAGTTAGATAAAATGTTCAAATATAATTGTATAGTTGCCGTTATAACAACAAGCAATAAGAACAATTTAGATACTACCGGTGCCGATTTTCTAATCGTTCCTAAAACTACAGGTTAGTTCTCGGAAGATAATCTCATTACATAACGATAAGCACCGCCTTCCAAAATACATGAACGTAAGTTTTTAGTGAAGTCGGTTGCATTTTGATATCTATTGTTTTGCTATTGCCCGTTGAGGACATCGGATCAATCACCTGCTTCGATCGATCAAGAAAATAATTTCGAAATATCGGCTAAAAAATCGCTATGAAATCGGTGGACGTGTTACATAGAAATAAACGGTAGACGTGGTACATAGAAATAAAATATTATTACACTAATTAAAAAAAAGGGGGTAACTCATAAGATTTTTGACGTGATTTTTATCTTGAAATGTGGGTCAGCAACCGCCGGGTCTGCACTTGATCGGTTTATTTTTCTTAGTTAGGCCATGGTTCATTAATCTATCAAAGCGCCTGCTATTTCCTTTTCATTCATAATAGTGACGTGCTCTTGTGAATTTGCCAGGCGTTTACTATTATTAAACTATTGCTTCGTCGTGAAACAAATACGCATGTTACGGTGAACATTCTTATAATACTTTTTTGGCATTGAAAACGGTCATACGTGTTTACACATATTATTTAATTACACAGAAACTAGTTTTTTATATCAATGATTGGTTAGCTCTTGAACTTGGCTTGTTAAGCTCTTGGCCAGAGCAAGGAAGAGGTTTACGATGGCGCGATGCTAACCAGAAAGCACTCTCGCTGAATAAATATGATTATAAGTAAGACGAGTGTTGTTTTTTTTAAAGTTTTGGTCTTTGGTTTTGTAACAAAAGTATGCGGTAGTCGGCCGAATACCGTATTTTAATTAAGTGGTAGCTAATTGATTCAGGCGTTTGATTTTGCTGAGATCCATTTGGGATTTCAACATTAAGAGAATTCAACTTGCTATTCCTGAAGGCATTTTTCAATGTAAGCGTCTACACAAGTCAATCGACAAAATAAGTACCTACCGATTTTATTTTGTCAAAGGAATTTAGCTGATTTATTATTAAATATTTATATGTTTTCCAGTCAATATTATTAAGAAGTGGTCGAATACCTTAGCCCATATTCGTGGCATATTTTTTTGCTATTCTATAACAATGCTTGCTATTTCACCGGTAACTTCTCTTATCTCAGGACGAGCCTTATCACCTTTTCTTTAAAAAGGCTGTGAATAAAGCTGTGGATCACATATTCGATTTAGTTTTATACTTTGATTAAATGTGACCTAGATTCTAGAGGTCTACCCCAGGCAACGGTAATTCTGGCTTTTACTAGCGGTTACAGATGAATCACAACTCTGGTGGTAGGACCGGTAAAGCCCGGTGAACACCTGGCTAGAGATCGATTTTCCGTATTCTGGTACGACCGGACATTTAAAGGTTCATCTGGCTAGAGAACGATTTTCCGTATTATGGTACGACCGGACCTTTAAAGGTTCATCTGGCTAGAGATCGATTTGGCGTATTCCGGGCGGGAGAGTCAAGCCATCTGGAAAAGCTCGCTTCATCGTAGACCTCATTCTTGCTCTGGCCTAGAAACAGCAAGCCTAGAGGTCCAGAGTTCACCCATCATTCAATTCATCAACACCAATGATTATAATATAATTTTCATGCGCGCTTACATCCTCCGAGTACCTATATGAATTACCCAGTATTCAGTTTAGTTAGATTATAGTTTTTCGCACAAACAAACTATTCAGATGATGAACGCATTCAGCTCGCAAGTCAGCGACCGTGACCTTATTTATCTATGACGTCATCCAGAAAATCTTGAAGCTGTGTACCGACTACAGACCGCGGCAGTAGGATTTGATTTGTTTATGCTTAGTTTTTATTTATAAACCGTTTTATATACTTACTTTATGTATCTAAATCACGGAAGCTTTTTGCAAAAAAAAAATCTAGGAGCATGTTGCTCACGAACAGCAACATGTTCAAAATACCCCAAGTCCATCCATAAAACACTAACTATTTTGTATCGAAAAAATAAATGTTCTTGGCTTTCGTCTTCTGTCCTTTACGGGTTTAATACGAGTATGAGAAACCTCAAGCGGGATTTGGAGATAAGGAGGCATTAGGCGGTTTCTTGGAAGTTGTAGATCGTGAATAAAAAAATGATAAATTCGCTACTACCGAAATAAAGACAAAATATGTTTAAAATTTAAAAAATAAATTTTACATATGGCGACGCTCGTTGCTCATTTAGGAAACCAATATGGAAAATCGAAACATAACATTTAAAAATATTGTTGTGATTAGCACAGATAACAGTATACTAAATACGATTAGTAAGATGTAGCCAGTGGCGAATTTACGATCTACTTTGAAGCAACAATTTACCAAAAACCGTCTATTGCGTACTTACATCTGAGACTCCACATAAAACGGCGTCAGCATCCATTGATAGCAACAACAACCATTAAAGCATGAAAAGTGCCACATAAAGTTGCGCATGCACATTATGACCTAAGAATACTTGAGAAACAGGTTTGCTGGGTCAAGTTTGTCTTATCAAGCGCTCTTGTCTGATAGACAATAATGCCATGCTAAACTGCACGTTAAATTGCGTTTCAGTCAGGGTTAAAATACAAGGAATCAGGAAACAATAATGTTAAATATTGATTTTTATATTTCAACATGAAATGGTTGAAACATTATGTGAACAATCATTATTATTATTATGTTGGCTTTAAGTGCGATTTTGCGGTCAGCTCGCAACTGTGATGAGGTGAATCAGTACAACACCAGTCCATAAGAGAGCCGCCCGCGCCTCCTTACTCGTCCAAACGCAGATATATTTAAATTTAGAATCCCTTCCTTTGCCCTTGCATTGAATTCTATATTTATGTTTTATTTTTATTGGGTTTCTCGCAAATTCTAGACGGCCAGTATCCTTTGAATCTCTCATCTCACAGTGCTTAGAGTGTAGTGCGCTTAGATTTTGCCAGCAACATGGCTAGACATTCCAAGACCCATTATTATGTGAACGATGATATCTACGGAAGGATATTGAAAACACCTACAAGGAAATCACCGCCTGGAGATATATTTAAAACCTCATCGAGAATAACACCTTCAGAATCGGAATACGCAACAATTTACGAAACTGTTCACGGAATGGGTATATCATCTTCAATAATATAGTTTAGAAGAAATATTATATCATAATTGATTCTTATATGTATTTAAAATATGTTTAGTTGAAAGAACAATCTTTTGTGCTCGTAACTGCTTACATACATCTTTATCGCATCTTGTTTACTGAGTTGGCAAAAACTATAATGCCGCCTTCTACGAAAGCTTATCTTTATCACGAAGCTTACATTAAAGTACAAGCAAATGTAGTACCTATTTGAATGGCTTTAAGGTTGTTAACCATTGAAGCTGTTTGCTTCGAGGATGTTGATATGCGGCAATGAACCTTCCTAAAAGCAAACTAGTTCTTGACGAATATTAAAAAGGATACAAAAATGCAAATGGACCTTTTCACGTAATCAAATAAAGGAAACCCAAATGTAACCTATACGAAATAAAGTTAAGGTACTATTCCTTTTCTTCTACAGGTGTACCGGATAGCCTTTGTGTGTTTTTCTATATATGTATTCTATTCTAAATATTACTGGACATTTAACACAGCGCCCATCTAGCCCTAAACTAAGCATAGCTTTTAATAGCGGAACTAGATCACTTGTAGAATACTATAGTACATTATGTATTAGTGTGTAACTTTGGTGACTACCGCCGAGGCGCCATTGAGACCCGAGCTGTAGGCGAGGGTCTTAATAGAGCCGAGGACGGTAATCATCAATACACACGTGTATGATACGACGTTTTTCAACACACTTGTGAATAAAATAACAATAAAAACTATAACTTCAACAGTGAAAACGAGTTGTGAAAAATGTTTTATCCTTTTTTTCCCGGTATGGCGGGAAAAATTAATCAGTTTTCCTATGCGCGCGCATTGCGATCGGCCGACATCGACAGACTAAAGGGATGAGGTTTTATTTTATTTTCCGCGCATAGGGTTTGTGCCTATTCTGCCACGTACAAAATGGGGAATTTAACGTTTTCTTATATTATAGAGAAAACAAAAGTTATATTTGAGTGACATTTTTAATTATCAAACACGTACGAGTAAAAATTATCTATTTAAATAAGAAGTTGCTTGAAATGAGCAAGCAATAGGAAAATTAATTTATTTGTTCTATTGAACAAGATCTTTTTTTTTGATTAAAAACTTTTTTAAGAACAAAGAAAATCAACTAATAAAATTAAAAAAAAATCTATAACTCACTAGTGAGTTATAGCAATGAAAAAGTCACAGTTTCATTATGGGTGTCATTCTGTGCCTAATTGCGGTGACCATAGAGCCACTTTATGAGCAAGTGTGTTGAAAATACCTTTATTTTACCTAAGATTATGTGACATAATTAATAGGAAAATAATACCTATAAAAGATTACACTATAAGGATATTCCTCCTATTAGGTATTAAATTAACATCTCTTGAATACCTATCGTGTTGTAAATGTGCTAAAAATTATACTATGCTGTGACCCAAATACAAATTTACTATTTTTAATGTTCCTATTAATGATAGATAGGTAAAACCATTAAAAACGCACGGGTCTTTATAATTTTAAGATCAAAATCGAAATATTCGGATGACATAACTAGACGATTAAACCGTTGGTATAATTCGGTGTTGGTAATTTTCTTACCCACCTCTAGTAGACGGAGATTGACTCGAATTAATATAAAAACATATTTTGTAGAGATGATCTACTTGTATGATCACCTCAAAATTTTGTCCTCTCAAAACGATGAATGGGTAGCGGTCTAGTACTGGACATTAAAATGCTGACTTCTTTTCTCTTAATTCTAGATGCCTTGCTCGCTGATCTCCAAAACTCCATCAACCCCGGAGGACGCGTCGGCAGCCCCGGCGGGCGGACTGGCTCCCCCGGTGGCCGTACTGGCTCCCCCGGCGGCCGGACAGTTTCACCGGGCCGGACCACGTCACCGCTAGGCAGAGGGACTTCGCCCGGACGGCTGAGCTCACCCGGAGGAAGCCTGAGCTCTCCTACGTCGACGGGATATGGGTCTATCAACGGATCAAGGAATATCTCATCAGATTATGCAAAACCAGCTTCGGTGAGTTTTCAAAATCACTAGATGCCTATAGTACAAAAGAAAAACCCTCATCAAAAATCATCATTGTGATCTCTGTCCTTGTTTATTAATTCGTATATTGTGGGAATGAATAAGGAAAATATCTTACCAGATGTCTATGGACAGTAACTAGGCTAACACGATAGCGTAGGAGGTATATAATAAATTCTTTGTCTTCTGTTGACTTAAAAGGATATCGAGTCGTAGTCGTAATAGAAATACGTTGCAAAAACTAGCTTTCCGCAGTTTCTCGGTAGACTTAGACTAGTCAACATCATCATATCAGCCCACAAACGTCCGCTGCTGAACATAGGCGCCTCCCAATTGACGCCACAAATAGCGATCCTGACCCTCCTTCATCCATCCATGCCCCGCGACCGCCACAATGTCCATCGAGTGGAGAGTCTTTCCACAGTCCATTTCGCGTTTAATCGAAGTCGCCATGCCTATATTACACAGCGGTTATCGGTTCCGCGAGCTATGTGGCCTGCCCACTTGAACTTTAGCTTGCTTATTCTGAGGAACATGTCAGTGACTTTGGTTCTTCTACCGATGTCCACATTTCGGTTTTTATCACAGATACTACATACATAGTAGTAGTAGGCACCTACTATCTATTTAATTTCTAAAGTTTAAAGAGGGGAAGAAAAACTGTTGTATAATCGACGTTGCGCAATTGTATAGAATATAACATCTGAAAACGGGACATTTTGATAAAATTTCAACTGAAAATATTACACGTCACTTTTGTCGTCACACTATTCAGCGAAATACCAACTTTCCGCATTAGACTCGGTGGAGTACCAGAACCAGGAGGAGAAAGCAAGGCACGATATCTTGATGTCTCAAGCTAAGGTGACATACAAGCAGAAGAAGGCCATAAAATAAATGGATGGATTGTGTGACTGGGGATCCTTTTCAATATCCTTATAACATCACTATCCTTTCTTGAGGTTGCGTGTTTGTTTGTGGACAGGCTGTACTTCGAGCAGTAGCACAGGAGCTGCATGGCGTTATTCCGCAATCTTTAATACAAACGCACAGCTTATTATCATCCACATCTGATTAATATTACATTATTAGGACCAAGCGCTATCAAAAATCTACTTCATAATATTTTAAATACGAAAGTTTGTGTTTGTGTGTGAACCTTAAAGCAGTTTTAATGAGGTAAATAATCAGAAAGAAAGTCCAAAAATCAGCCTATTAGTTAGTTAAAAAGGGTGGAAAAGTTTCTATGCAAATGTTTATTCTTTCGTTCGATTCTCTCAAAATATGGTCTTAATAAACCTTGAAGTAAATAATTAAAAACGTATGTATAATATTTTATTTACAAACAATATTAAACTGAATTTTTTTTTATTTATATGTGACATTTTTCTTGATTCCTGCCTATTTACTTGTTAAATGGATAATTTAATCTGAAATAAATTAGTTAATAAAATAAACAAAATAGGCTACTTCTAGCCGGGTACCACGTGGACTAAGCCGCGGGCAAAAGCTAGTCATTTCAAGGTACATAATTATTATTGTCGTGTGGATTGTGTGAGGTTCGAGTATCCTGTAGTAAATATTTGAGTGGTGATTAGGGCTTTGTTTAGCTGATTTTCATTCATCACGGTTGTGACGCTTTGGTTATGCTATGTAATGTAGACGTACCTACAGTAATTTTTAATGAACTAACGTTTAGGTGTCGAAGTAAAAAACAAAAAAGATAAAAAGTTTTGCGGCCCATGTTTCATGAGTTTCAGAAGTATTCATTGCCTGAGACATAGCCACAGCGCTTTCACCAGCGCCATCTATACGGTTTGCTAGCTAGCATTTTGCCAAGATCATTTGCTTGGATCCTGGAGTTTCTCCAAGATCATTTTCTCTACATAGTTCACAAGAACCAACACAGATGTCGCTGTAGACTTCTTTTGTAGAGATTGTATGATTTCTTACAGTGACTCTGCATCTGACCAATATGCGGGTTTTTCGTAACATTTTATTACTCAAGCTGCAATTTAAATAATATAAATTGTAGGAAGATGTGATGAGTAATGCGTGAGGACCTGAAGCCGTATACCTACAGCGTACAGCTTCAGGTCCTCATGCATGCTCGTTCCTCAGTCAGCACTTAATGAGTTTACTATACAATCTTGCAGAAGAGAATCATGTGGACGAATTCCGTAACACACTCAGCTTAAAACTGAGTGATTTGTAGATTAAGAGCGTATGGTCTAGCTAGGTGGTAGCAAACGCCCTACCACCTAGGTGCGTAAAACCACCTAGGTTAAAGCGTATGGTCGGAGGATTAATCTGGAGGTTCTGGATTCAAATCCCAGGGGAAACATCTTTTTAATGTTCCCAGTTGGGCAGACAAGTGATTCAAGTCAGCAAAGCCCATTGCTGACTTTCAAGTGACCACCAGGTCACTTGAAACACAAGTAAAGTTGTGTTTCAAGAAGACTGTCTTTTTTTTTACTGGACGAAGGGGAAGCGCTTGGCCTTCATCTCACCTGCTTACAAGTAGATAGGGCCGAAGTCTCCATGATATAGCTGTGGCTTGTAAATTCTGACATCAATGCTGTTACACAGCCCACACAAAGAAAGAAAAAACTGACCGCGGCACAGAATAAATAATAGGTACTACACCACGGCCACTTCTGTTAGTAATGAGATCTGCGAAATAACACGATGTAAATAATGTGGTTGTGAAAATCTTGGCAACCATTGAAGTCAAGAACTTCCTTCATCTGGAAATTATTATTAGTATCAGTATTATACAATGTTGTTGAAGAAATATACATAAAGAAGTTGAAAAAATTTTGGGGATCGGTATTTTAAAAACATACATAGAGATTAGATGCTACTGAAAACTCAAAATCTAAGAAAACGTAGCAAAAAAATTCTTGTCAAAGCATGATTCGATAGCCGTCGTGCGATCGCTTGTTTTTGCGCGGGGGTTTTATGTCGATATTCCACCATCAGCTTTTTAACATTTACATGCATACATACTTTCATACAGCTAATTACCATCTATATTTTTTTTGATATGGAATATCAACAAAATCAACAAAAAAGGACTAAGCGCTACCAAAAATTATTCATAATGAGCAATGCATACATGTTGAATCAGCTGCCAGCGTCTGTTTTTAACATACTTCAAAAAAAGAGAACGTTCTCAATTCGTAGCAATATCTTTTTTTTATGTACTTCTGTTCCCCGATTTCTTGATGACGCCTGGACCTATTCGGAAAATTATTTTTTTGTTTAAAAGGGTATACTTCCCAGGTAGTCCCATCGTCATCGGGTCAGGATCGGATGGTGGGATCCTGGATAAATCGAGAGAACTCTTCAAATATAATTTTATAGACTATACGGACCTCACCGGTCAAGGTGTGCATTGTCTGACAGTCGGTGTGTCAGGAAAAAGATGGCTTCTTATTTTCCACTTGTCCTATCAATGTATTTTTTGTCCACAGCCCACATACCAAAACACAAGCTCGCTCAAGAAAAACACCGACTACTCACAAAGCTACAGTCACTCCCCGAGCTATAATTCGGCCTACACCTACCCCAACAGTCCAGGGTACAACGCGGGGAACACAACCAATTTCAGTGCCACGAATAGCCCGGGGTACAACACTGGAAGTGCGAATGCGAATCACACCGCGCATAGTCCCAGCTACACCAGCTACAATGCTCCCAACAGCCCGGGATACACTGGCAATAGTGGATACGGCAGGACTGGCAGAGGAAATCTTACGGAGCTGGACTCGTTGCTAGACGATTTGAGTCATGCAAGATACGGAAATTACGACAAGGCGGTGTATAATGATAGGAATGGTAAGTGCTCTTTATTTTACTTGTCCCGTATATTGTAGCTTTGTGCCGCTTTACTTTACCTTAAATACAAAGTTTTATGTGAATGTTTGTTTGTATGGAAAATAGTACATTGTTCACACCGAGTTGAGAAAGTGAGCGATCACCACCGAGGGTGTCAGCCGAGGGCCTTATTACACACGAGTTGGGAATAGCACTTTCATCCAAGGGATACATAGTGCTTTGTACTATAGTATAGTAACTATACCTTCGGGGAATAAAAGGCAAATTCTTTAATTTAAATATATTTAAAAAAAATATCGTTTTTTTTTTATTCATGTTCAGAAAAAGCAAGTGGCTAGAATAGTTTTGCAGACTAAGTGTTAAAACTTTTTGTTTTTGGCATTATATAAGGTTTTATACCGACGACCTATAATAAAAAAATAAAAGCACGTTGAACAACAGCAACAATGAATTTTATAGATTTTTCTGCCCGCTCATCGCGACAACAATGGATTTCCATATGTGTGACAGGACTCGACTGACGTCACTGTCTTTACTCAAAACTGGCAAACGTTGTAATGAACTCGCAAAGTAGACACAAACCCTGAATCGCGTTGTCATCTCATCTCAATCAAGAGCAACAAGCCAGCCACTACATCTTTCATTTGAGTTATGGAGTCCATGCGTTCTGCCAACGCGCTGACAAATATAGTTAGACGACGTGTCGAATTTAAAGCCCTGTATTTTGTATCGTCCATCAAGAGCGCCACCAAGCTCTCTGCTCGTAAATTCAAATTGTATGTAAAGAATAGTTTAATTAAAAGTGACTATATCGAGGATAAGAACTCGTGGCCCGATTTTGCTTTTCCAGTTGACAGCTAAATGGTGATTTCTCAATGTTAACTAACTGTCCATAAGGTAGACTGGTAATAATAAATGTTTTAAGATAGTATCAAGTACAAAACTGTATAACTAAATGTTGAATGGATCATCAAAAAAAAACCAGCCCGTGTTTCTTGCCTTTCTCCTTGTGCTGGTCGCGATTACGAGCAGGCGGTATATTTGACGTTTCAAAATGATCTTAAAAATCTGGATGAGTAAAAAATATTGGACTTTGACTAACAAAATTGACATAAAGGTTCGTTCAGCGCCGAAAAGTAGGTATAATGTTAAAAAAGAAATATAGTACGATGGGGAAGCGCTTGGCCTTTATCTCACCTGGTTTCAAGTTATGATAAGGCCGAACGGTAGAGAAGACGGAGAGATATTGTAAAAATCTTTTCTATGTAGGTATGTGATTGCTTTGATCGAATTGCATTTTTTGCAACTTTTCATTTCGTAACCCTCCAAGAATACCAAAACAAAAGTGGCATTTCGTACACTTTTTATCATACTAATATTACATAAGTGCAAATTTGTTTGGATGTTAGTTCCTTCTTTACGCCATAACTGCTGAACAGATTGAGCTGAAACTTTGCACATATATTGCTCCAGGTCGGGAATGAGACATATAGATGTCAAACATTTTCATACAAAACTGATTCGAGTCTCGAATTTTTCATAAGTAATTATATCGCTTACAGCACGTACCGCCTAAATTCAACCTTGCACTTCAGCTCTGAAAGTCGTTATATCTCTCAGCGCCTCCATTTCACGTATTTTTTTCATCCAATATACGTGTTTAAAAGTTCAGATACACTGTCGACACTTGGCAATGGTTCAGTTTAGCATAGCCCACCTGTTCTTCTAAATTCCCATAGACTTTCCGAGCAACGAAGGGATAACCAAAACACTTGAATACGAACGCGCGTACTGAATTTACTTTCCGAAGATTTCTCGAGATTCTCCATTACGGAGATTCCTATGACATCTAAATATATAAAAAATCGTCGTATAACTAACATTCAACGCACAGCCTAAACTAGAGATACAATACGAAATACCTTATTGCACATCTTGTATGAGTATATTTGAAACGTGGGCATGTGCCCAACGATTGAACGTGCCTCTGACTACCTCCTAAGTTGGTGATCCTAATACAATCTACGCTCTGAATAGTGAGCTGATGCGAATTCTCAAACAAAATATTTTTTGGAAATTCCCTCGGGATATCGGGAACGAAATCCTGGGCGTTCACTACTTTGAGAATCTTGTGATCAGATAAAATAAGACATGAATCTTCATTACACCTTGTGCCTTATCATAGCTTGAAAATCAGGTGAGATGATGTCCTAGCGTTTACCCGTAGCACAATAAAAAAAAACGCTAAAAATAACCGCAAAAAATATTCAAATTAGTATAAGTATTAGTAGTGAAACACCCCAGATGCAGCTTTACCTGTTTTTCGACGGACCATTGCACGATTTTCCGAGTTGCGGTAACTTACTCAGCAACGACATATAATACAACGTTTTGAGAACAACTTTCCTGCTATGTCATCAGTGGCGCCCTTATTCTTATTCTGAGTGGGGGTGACCAAGGCAAGCACTGACGTCCCGCTGTGGGATGTATTGTGCATTGTCCCCTATAGTTTTAACTTACCCTTACAAGCCCAACTCCTTGAAATACTGGAGTAGGACTTTGCATTGTTGGTGACACTTATTTAGCGCCCGAATTTTGCGCCAACGATAAAGATTCGTACGTTGATTTGGTGGGCGAAAGTGCTTACTCCAAGCCAGGGCCAAATATTTCCCTGAGACGCGTCTTCTCCGTTAGCTGACTCTGTAGTCGAGCAATGAAGGATCACATGCTCTGTTGAATCATCACAGTAGGCATCAGTCTACCATCACTCGTAGAATAATGCGTTTCATTCTGATAAGAGTATTCGATATTTTCTTGTTCGGACCTGGGAACTTCATCTTCGAAAGTGTCATCATCAGTCATTATCATTAATTGACGCCGTTATAAAGAGTTTTTTGGTGACGACATGCTACATACATTTGAGTTTTTAATTCTGTTTATTTTAGAATATCTACCTCCTCGTGGTCTGCCCCGGGCAAAGGATTCGCTGGCTTTTACTAGCGGTAAGGGCTGAATGAAACACCTTGCTAGCGACAATAGTTTTGCCGAAGTCGGTCCAACGGTTTACGGTGTTCCATATCGTAGATCTCATCCTAGCTTTGGTCTAGAGCTGGACAATCGTATAAAACCTTAGCCATCTTGTATTATAAAAAAATACCCTCAAAATCCTGCATACTGAGGATTTTTTAAAAGGCTCGTTGAAGCGCAGTCTATACAAACATCGACAGCTGTGCTGTTCCCGGATCGTTACTTTTTAAAAGATCGTTCGGTCCCTTTCATAGTTTATTCCTTTTCATATTTAAAGCCTCCTCAAAAGGCTAAATAGTTAGACAATTACGTAGGTACGCTATTATTATAGTGCAGTGTGTCACGTTAGACCGCAAATCGTGTCGTGCGGTGGTCTATCGGAAAACGGTTCATTTAATCTTTGACTTATTATTAATTATTAATAATTAACTTATTATTAATTATTAACTTATTTAAATTGATTCTATTACTATGCACCTACATTCAAACACGATTTGTAAAATTGATTGTGAATAAATAAATTGAAATTTCCGAAAAACATTATGTAATATGTACTTAGTTGACCTGTAAATCAAAATGTCCATGGAATATGTACGTCCATACAAGTAATGTATTAATGTACTTATTCTTGATAACGTCTCTTTAGAACATATATACCTATTTCAAACTCCAAATATGAATATGCCCGAGATCCCTTAAAAATTGGGCGTCAGAGCTGATGATTTTCATGTTAGCATGGCCACGACTGCACCGATTTAAGATCCATCCCTTTCCTTACAAAAAAACGCATTGAAATCGGGGCTCTAGTTTTTTTAACTACTATGCCACAGGCAGACACTCAAAAAGGCTAACTAGTGCCTCAATTTTGTATCTTACTCTTTTTAGTTGAGGGCTTAGGGGTTTAAAAAGGACAAAAAGTGTAGTAACTATACCAAATGGGAGCTGGTTCACGTAATCAATAGAGATTGTCCATTCATAAACAAACATAAATACAAACTCGTGTTAGTCTTTGACAATTATGTTCGTGAGTTTCGTATGTACACAGATGTGTGTACATACGTGTTGTACTATGAGTCACAGATCGTTAATCGGTTATATAATACATTTATATATAACCTTTTACTCATATTCATTGTGTATGAGAGTAGCTATAGCAATGTTAGTTGCTATAACTACTCTCATACACAATGCAAAAAATACAAAAAGTATACAATATTATTAGTGTCATCTTAAATTATCTAAATATATCAAATCGTCGTGTAGGTGTATTGGATTTCCGAGAGACGAAATTTCCAGGGCACCCCACAGAGGCACCCCACACACACAGGTTGTGTAGTGTTGAGTCTGCTGCTCTAAAAATCATTTGGATTAAAACCATTGAAATCGTAAAAATTTACAGTCACAGTCACGGCTGACCTGACACACTCTTAACATTAATATTACTTCTTTGATGAGCTATTTTTGGGTGTAGTAAAGACATTGGCTATGGCATATTACTATAATATTCATATTTGCACTATTTTTACAAATCGCAAATATGTTAAGTCAAAGCAAATTGTAGCAGAATAACGGTATAGGCACAGATCTGAGTAGCTATTCCAAGTGGCAAAGAAGCGTCGATGTCGAACATGCCTCGCGCATTGGCTTTATTGAAGGAGTGGTTGTGAAGGCGCATTATGTTTTTATACATTTGTCTTTCTGCTTCTGAAAAATAATAGTAACAATTATTACTTATCTGTGGGCGAAAACATGACAGAATGAGTGGCCAATAGACACCGGCCATGTCGAAGGCCCAGGCGGAGATGGTGAGATTAGCTAGACTCTTAAATACAGGAATGATCCCAAATAGCCATAAATATATATGTATGTATGGAAGTGGGAAAGGGTTGCCTTTGTCCTGCGAGAACACCCCAGGCTTATAATCATCACAGGTGTGACTCAGTACATGCATACTTATGCTTATTGCCACAACTCAACGCAACTTTACTCTAGTTTCGAACTAAGATATAGTTATAATAAAGGTGACATTGCTGTGCGTTCAAGTCAACATTGGATCTTTTTTCTATCGTTCAAATTTTATGTAATCGTGTTTTCGCAACACTAGCGTTCTAGCATCAATCCTAAACTATAACATATATTAATTTCAAAGTAAATGCTATAGTATTGTGGAAGATATGATCGCTGAAGCTAAGACATTTCAGGTATCATAGACTCTTAAGACAGAAGAGAAGCACACTAAGAGTAGTAGAGCCCATTGTATAAGGGCTTGTCCGGTGACGTACTACCACCATACCTATTTCAGCCGCCAAGCAGCATTGCTGTATTCTGGTTTGATAGGTATATGGTTGCCGGTGAAATTACGGGCACGCGAGGCTTGACAGTTGACGGGCGCAATGCAGTTCCGTGTAGGATAATGTTCTTTGTGGATGTAACCTACGCATTAAGACACGTTAAAGGCAAGAGATGCACTTAACATCAGGTGGGCTACATGCTTGTTCCGTCTCCTAGTTGTATAAAAAAAAACACTTACACAAACTTACCTGTGCAATCTTCAGCTTGCGTAGCATGTACTGAAAATGCCTCAATACTATTCATTGCTATGTTTACTCCTTCTAATTCCGAAGCTAGTTTCGTCATCATGATAAAGTTTTTTGTCATCGAGAAAATCATAAATGTAACAATAATAATCATTACATGCATCTGAAATATCATTTTATATAGTCATCATCATCATCATCATCGTGTCATTACATTACTTATTTTATTAATTTATTATGTAAAGTAATATATTTATTCAGTCTCAACTGTTAAAACCAGTATAGACGAAATCTAATTATTGTTTATTTTGGTTAATATTTTATATAGTCATCATCATCATCGTGTCATTATATTACTTATTTTATTAATTTATTATGTAAAGTAATATATTTATTCAGACTCAACTGTTAAAACCAGTATAGACGAAATCTAATTATTGTTTATTTTGGTTAATATTTTATATAGTCATCATCATCATTATCATCGTGTCATTATATTACTTATTTTATTAATTTATTGTGTAAAGTAATATATTTATTCAGACTCAACTGTAAAAACCAGTATAGACGAAATCTAATTATTGTTTATTTTGGTTAATATGGTAAAGTGCAAAATGCATTCATTATAATGTCATATCATAGTATGATATGACATTATATATTATATATATTGTACCTGGTGAGTGTGCCCTTACCTCAGGTTGGGTTGCTGGAGCTTTAAATAATCCTATTAAAACTTGCACGTTGTATAACGATTGAGAAAATGTTTGCGTTGTGTTATATATCACCTAAAACGTATTGTTTTGTCAAATAAAATAAAAATAAAAATAAAGAGACTCGCGACTTTTACCCTTGGAGGATTCGCTACTAGTGATCAGAAGTGGAGAGTAAGAGTGAAGTGAGAAGTACCTAGTATTGACTAGTGTTTTTTTTTTTTAAATCACTTAGGCGTAGAGGCACGTCTAATCTTACCAGCACATTTAAAAGAGCAGAAATAGACAAGCATTTACTAAATGAATAACTACCACCTTGCGCAACAATCATGTCTGTAACTTGTTACACATATATATTAATTTCAGATAACATTTATTCAATAAAAAGTACAATTAAACTAACTATGTACAAAGGAATCAGTCAGATTACCTAAGGACCGTTACAAACGGCCTATAGGTAACTCAACTGTTCCAGACCAGTACCAGACGGAAGCATGCCCAAGACACTGGCTGCATTGCCACGCTATTATATTAATTAATATATAGACAAAACTAACCATGTCTTGAAATATAATTATAAACAATTGGTAAGACTTTAGTATACGAATATATGTCTCAAACATTTCGTTGACGTACAAATTATTAGGCTTATCAATTATAGCTCTATAGTTTTCCATTTGTTTCAGCCATTGCACGAGAAAACGTGCAATGAGTGCCGTGTAACATATACAGTGAGTTGTGTCTGCATCAAAAATAATCTTAGTAAAAACAATTGTCAAGTCTCGATATATGAAGGAAGATGTAAGAATATATAAAGTAGAATTCACGATGAGAAATACGATCAAGTAAATGATACAGTAGACCTTATTTGTCTTGATAACATTTGCAACCACTTGTTTCTCAAAACCTAAAGTTACGAGGTTTTTCTGGGTTTTAAGAATGAGATTGACGTAGTTACTGCTGTTTTTGATCGTGGAAGTGAATACGAGGACGTGTCCAATGATTGATGTAAATAAATCGAGTGATTTACATAACGAGAAATATTGTACAACTGCATATCTGCCCAATTGGACACGAATTATGCGATCTACATACACAGCTACTATTGCAGATAAAATAATCAGAGATATAATTTTGACTTTTAAATCTACTGGCAAAATTAAATTATCACGAATCTTATATTTTGTACAAAATAGTAAGCGCTGGAAGAAATTGAGGGTTCGAAATATATTTTTGACATCCAGATTTATTGTATTGTGTGGATGTGGTTTAGTTTGATCTAATATTACTGGGGTTACTTTCCCTATCGTGAACAACATGATTGATGTCCGTTTGAAAGGAACGCGACGTTGTGAATTGACAAAGAAGTATTTCTGTAAGCCGAGTCGAGCCAATTGAAAACACTTCCTTCATTAGTTTGATGGGAAAATAATTCCATTTTAATAAATAAATTTATTATTGTAAATACATTTTCAATTTCAAATTGAAGTTACTGCTTATCTTTCGATGATAGAACATGTATCACTACTCGTTATGCTAGTTAATAGTTACTCTGAAATGGACAGGTCATTTACTAGACATATGATTCGAATTGATGTTCTATTTCTCGTGTCCTAACTTTTTTTTATTGTATGAGGGGGAAGCGCCTTCATCTCACCTGGTTTCTGGTTTTCCTGGTCACTTAAAATTGGCAAACGCAATAAGCTCACAAAGGAGACATAGACATAAAGCTTGCCTAATCAAAATGTCCGCTCGGAGTGAGGATGAGGTCTACTATAAAGCGAGCGAACTATGGGTTTGCGCACTGGCTCTCCCGCGAACCAATGAAACACATCGAACTGCTTCGCTCTGGTCCTTCAGGGTAAAGCAGTTCAAGTTGAGATTACCTACTCTATTATGTATGATTATGCAGTGCACGTGCCGCGCAAATCGTGTCGCGCAGTAGACTCAAAAACGACGACAAGTTTATTTCTTCAGATCAACTATTTCCAACAGGTCAGGGCTCATAGGGCTGATGTATTCATCATAGCATGTTTTTGTTAGACGGGGAAGCGTCGCTTAGCCTTCTTTAGATAAGGCTAAAGGTGGAAGCGCACTTCACCCGGAATCTTCAGCGACCTGAGGAACTGCCTATTTTACCTCTAAAAGGCGGAACACAATAACTTAGAATAGATGTTATAGCAACTCTCTACAGTTAAAATCCGGATATCTTAAATGAATTGAATTTTTTTTTATTTCTCGTTGAGCCGAAGATTATCGCATTTTTAACCTTAAATGGTTTGCACAGTAATGTTGGGTCAGTACCCACTACTATGCAAACCATTTAAGGTACCAATGTACTACATACACATATGATTGAATCTTAGGTTATCTAAATATATGTAATCGTTGGATAGATGTGACAGATTCACTGACAATCAGCTCAAACCAGAAGTTCTGGATTTCCAGAACTCCTGGTTTATACTGGTTTAACGTTTATCCTTTAGCAATCTGAAAATTGCACTAAGAAATGATTTAACGGGCTATAGTACCTCAGATTAGCAACTCAACGCAACTTTATTCTAGTTTTGAACTAAGGTAATAATAAAGGTGACATTGCTGTGCGCTCAACCACGGCGTTTTGTTTTTAATGGTAAAACAAATATGAATTTTGAAAATCGAAAACACAGACCGTCTGCTGTATACTGTGTTTATTTACTGTACAAAGTTTCAAGCCCTAATCGGGCGTATTTACTGAATGGCGAACATTTTTGGTACAAATTAGAGTCAACCTTGGTTTTTTTTCTATGTGAAAATTTTATGTAATCGTGTTTCGAAACACAAGCGTTCTAGCATCTATCCTGAACTATAACAATTTCAAAGTAAATGCTACAGTATTGTGGAAGATATGATAGCTGAAGCTAAGCCATTTCACATATCATAGACTCTTAAGATGCTGGTGTGGATTAAGTCACGGGTATACACTACTTATCAGAAACAATCACAGCTGACAAATATGTATAGATCTTTATGAATAAGCGAATTTTCCGCCGGAATCCTTATTGCTTAACGATACATCATTCATTTTTTTTTGAAGAAATGTGTTAAGTCAAAGCAAATTGTAGGAGTACTATAGTATAGGCACAGATCTGCGTAGCAATACCAAATGGCAACGTAGCATCAATGTCGAACATGCCTCGCGCATTAACTTTGGTAAAGGAGTGATTATGCAGACGGATTATATTTTTATACACTTTTCTTTCTGTTTCTGCAAAAGAAAAGGCGATATTAATTATGTCTGAAACTTCAATAACAAAAACCTCAATTATAATTTAGCTTCTTGCAAAGACCACTCTGATATATTGATCTTTTTATTCCTACCCTTAGGGCGGGGTCAGCGCATTCTCCTATTCTCTTCTCCCCTGTCAGCCGAAAACTCAGCAGCCACTCCTCACATATGCATGTGTCATTCACTTAGTCCACCCATCTCTTCATAGTTCTACTCATACCTATTCACTCCTAACATTATTTAGTTATGTGACTTTCTTCCCTCTTCATGACATGTTCATGCCACGCTAACCTATTACTCCTCATATTTTCTGTCACTGGCGCTATTTTCAGACTTCATTTACTTATTCCTTATTTTATCCAATCTTGTCACACACCACATCAATTTGTTATCACATTGATATCGTGGAAAATATATTTGTAAACTTATCATGACGTCAACAAGTTTTTCTCTTCCATTTCCATATCAGTTCTCTCAGCCGTCAACTCAGCATCTCCTTCTTTCATACGGTCCTTTATCACACAATATTAAGTCAAATAATTCACACACAAACGTATTCGAAATAAATTCGTATACAAATTTTGTAAGCTTACCTGTGCCATCTTGAGCTCGCATGGCTTGTGATGTAAATGCCTCGATGCTGTTTTTTGCTATATTTACTCCTTCCAATTCCATCGTAAGTTTTGTTATGAGGATAACATTTCTTGTCATCCAAAAAGCAGCAAATGATGCAACTATGATAAGTAGATGCGTCTAAAATACGTATACCATTATCAAGATCATCGCATCGGCTACGCTTAAGTTAAACTCTATAATCGAAGTCGAGAGTTCATACCTCAGGTAGGATTTTAGAAGTCTTAAATACTCCTATTGAAATTTGTACGTATATTAACGATTGAAGAAAAGAGTCCATAGTGGTATAAATCACATGGCCGATATTTGTTCCGGACTGTTTTGTGAACCACGGCTCTGCAAATAAATCGGCATCTTCTCCCGCTGCTCTGTTTTTCCTTCCAAACCCTTCACTTAATCCCGTTCCATAATCTTTTACTCAAGCCCGTCTGTTTTACCAGAATGATAGAGACAGAGAAAAGGATTTTTACTACGATCCCAATTAAAATGGCTACCAATTGCGCACGTCTATTTGGAGAGCAAACCTATCATAAACCGTGAACAATCATGGTGAAAAATAGCCGTTTAACATTTTCTGACATCCGTGTAATTGAATTACATCTAATTGGTGAAACTGAAATGTAACTAGAGCGTGTATTCTGGTTCGTTTGCCTCAGTTGACTCTTGAAACTATCTTGGCAGCGTTGCTAAAGAAATGCTAGTTCCTTTGTGTTTCTTCAGTGGTTTAGTTCTCTGTGCTAAGGCATACACAGACACACACTCGTATACACAACACGAAATACAAAAATTAAGTAATAAATAATATATAAACTACTTCTTTATTTTACATAATTATATAAACTACCCACACATATTTTTTTTATTTAGACACTTAGTAACACTATTAAAATGTTGCTTGCTCCTCAAATATGAAGTATCTGTAAATTTAGTACAATTCACTTGTATTTACAGAAATAAGTGTCAATTACTATAATATAATTTAGTTTTCTTAGTGCATTCCGGAACTATATTAAAAACTATGCCTAATAAACTACACTAAATCAAGTATGTAAAACTTTCAAGGATATAAACTACTATCGATCTATGTCAAAGCAAATTGTAAGAGGACTATAATATAAGCACTGATCTGAGTGGTTAATCCGACTGGCAATTTAGCATCGATGTCGAACAGGCCTCGCGCGTTGGCTTTGATGAAGGAGTGTTTGTGGAGACGGATTATATTTCTGTACATTTTTCTTTCGGCTTCTGGAAAATACAAAAATATGATGTTGCCCGTTACCTTAATATAAAAACAATCCAATTATGATAGGATCTGGCTAGCTCCTTTTAATAATACTAAGTAAAAATATACTGCAATGACTCGTTATCTATGAGTTAGTATTTATCGATTTGATTGTGGTTAGCTGATTAATCTAACTGGTGCGGGTAGGTTGAACGTACTCAGTTTTATGATGTTCCTATGAATATAATTATGTAATGCTTTAACACAAGCTTACCCGTGCAATTTTCAGCTTGCGTTGCTCGTACTGAAAATGCCCTAATAGTATCCATTGCAATATTGACTCCTTCTAATTCTGAAGTTAATTTCGTTATCATAATAACGTTTTTAATAATCAAAATAACAACGCATACAGCAACAATGGTCATTGAATGTTTCTGAAATACAATTTTATTCAAGATCATGAATGTAGAAATATCTGATAATACCTTGGTACTTACTTATAGTAAATATAACATATAAAAATATAAGTTAAAACTTATGGCAATACAACGGCTATATTAACTTACTTCAAGTTGGATTATAGGAGTCTTAAATGATCCTATTACAATATGTACGTTGATAATCGATTGAATAAAAGTGTCCAATATAGTAAATATCATCTGAAACATCGATTTTTATCATTACCATCAATTTAAATAGAAAATGTCAATGAATTTGCCATTTGCTTGACTCTAACAAGAGTTCTCTTCCAGCTCACCAAACATTCACAGATAAAATTATAATAACACTTGTGTGTGATGTATATTATGTATCAAACTAACCATATCTTGAAATATTGTTATGAACAATTCATAAGAATTTAATATACGTATATATGTCTCGAACATTTGGTTGACATACATATGATTATGCTTTTCAATTAGCTCTCTATATATTTCCATACACTTCAGCCATTCCAGGAAAAAACACTTAATGAGCGCACTATAACATATAAAGTGAGCAGAGTTTGCATCAAAAATAATCTTACAAAAAATGATTATTAGATCTTGATATATGAAAGAAGATGTAAGAATATATATAGTAACATTCGGCATGAGAAATATGATTAAGAAAATAATACAGTAGAGTTTACTTCTTCTGATAACATTTGCAACAAACTGTTTATCAAATCCTAAAGTCTTATATATATTTTGGGTTTGAAGAATGAGATTGACGTAGTTACTGCTGTTTTTGATCGTGGAAGTGAATACGAGGACGTGTCCAATGATTGATACAGATAAATCGATCGATTTACATATCGAGAAATATTTCATAACCGCATATCTGCCTAATTGTACACAAATAATACGAACTAAAAACACAGCTACTATCGCAAATAAGCTAATTAGAGATAGAATTTTGGCTTTTAAATCTGTAGGAAAAATTAAATTGTCACATATTTTATATTTAGTACAAAAGAGTAAACGTTGAAAAAAATCGAAAGATCTAAATATATTTCTGACATCGTGACTGACTGTATTGTCAAGCTGTAATTCAGTTTGTTCTAGTCTTACTACTGGGGTAACTTTCCCCGTTAGCAGCATTTTCGAGGTCCGTGTCAAAGTAATGCGATGTTTCAATTAAATTGACGAAGAAGTAGTTCTCTGAGCAAAGGCGATAGAAAACGCTTTCGTTTATTTGATGTCTAGTCTAGATTATTTGTTCATTTATAAATTGAAGTTGCTACATATCATTACATGTTGCGTTAGCACCGAACTGAACGTTCAATCCCCAGCGGGATTACAATATTGCGCTTGGTTTGGTTGGTGGTAGGACTTTGTTTAAGTCCGCCTGGTTAGCTACCACCGTCTTACTTAATTCTGTCGCCATAACAACAATTCTAAAAAATGTTGTGTTCCGGCATTTAGAGGTAAGATAGCCAGTTCCTTAGTTAAAATATATATATATATATATATTACAGGACATTAATTTTACACAGCACCATCTAGCTCCAAACTAAGCATAGCTTGTAATGTGGGAACTAGATTACGGATAGAATACTTAAATATTTTTTGTAAATACACACGTACTATATGATACAACACCCAAACACAGAACAAAAAACTATATTCATCACACAAATGTTTGTCCTGGGTGGGAATCGAACCCACAGCCTACAGCGCAGAAGGCAGAGTTACTACCAACTGAGCTATGAGGCTTGTTAAATTAGTTGTGGATTCCGGGTGAAGTGGAAATTTATTTTTTTGTTTTATACTTCACAGGTCGTCCTATTGACATCAGGTCAGGATCTGATTATGGGATCCTGGAGAAATCGAGGGAACTCCTCAATTATTATATGCACACTTGTAGTGATTTGGGTATTTTTAGGGTCGGTATACTTCCCAGGTAATCCCATCGTCATCAGGTCAGGATCTGATGATGGGATCCTGGAAATATCGAGGGAACTCTGCAAGCATTATAGGCACAGTTGAAGCGATTTGGGTGTTTTACCTTAAAAGTAAGGAAAAAATAGACCCCATATAGGATCACGCGTCTGTCTGTCTGTCCGTCAATCTGTTATCAAAATAAATGGAAAAAATACGTCAACCAGGTTAACGAATTGTATCATTATTCTTCTTAAGTCGGTTTTCTTTTAGTTTTTAAATCGTAATTATTGCTAATACATATCTATTCGTATCTTCAATGTTATTCTATTTATTTTATCACTTACTCAAATGATTTAGAGACAATCATGAAATAGGTAAATATTGTAAAGCGGAACGACTATTTCTAATTGAAAGAAACTTAGAGTTGTTCTTTTACGTTGACTAATATATTGGTAAAACATAAAGTATAATATAATGCATTCAAAACACATGTTTACGTCAAAGCAAATTGTAGTAGAACTATAGTGTATGCACAGATCTGAGTGGCTATTCCAACTGGCAAAGTGGCATCGATGTCGAACAGGCCTCGCGCATTTGCTTTGGTGAAGGAGTTGTGATGCAAACGTATTATATTTTTATACACTTGTCTTTCGGCTTCTGGAACAAAAGATTCAAAAAAAAAATGTTTTATTGTACGACGGTTAAGCACTTGTCCTTCATCTCACCTGGTAACAAGTTGAGATAAGGCGGAAGCTGGAGGCGCACTTCAGCCAGAATCCTCAACAAACTGAGGATCTGGCTATCTTACCTCTGAATGCCGGAACATAACAATTTTAGAATTGTTATTATGGCGACAGAATTAGGTAAGATGGTGGTACTAGCTAATTCTAAAATTGTTATGTTCCAAGTCCGCCAGGCGGACTTAAACAAAGTCCTACCACCAACGAAACCAAGCACAATATATTGTACTCCCCATGGGGATCGAAACCGGGACCTCTGGATCCGCAGGCCTATTACCTAACTCTGTTTCATTTGGGTTTCAATGGGTTTCAATTAAATTGCCTGCATTTCTGATTGAAACCGATTGAAACCCAAATGAAACAGAGTTAGGTAATAGGCCTGCTGAAATCGGTGGCTTGAACCACTAGGCCACAGAGGCGGTTAAAGATAAAATAGAGATCTGCAAACGAAGGGTATTTTCATACCAAGTACATTATATAAAGATTGAACTCCGTTACGATATAGATACCTATCTATCTCAATGTTATACATGTACTGTTGTGGTATGCATTCTATTACTTTAGCAAACTAACCTGTGCAATCTTGAGCTCGCATGGCTTCTATTAAGAAGGCATCTATTCTATTCATAGTAATATTGACTCCCTCTAGTACCACGGTCAGGGTCGTTATCAAGAAGACGTTATTCATTACCCAGGCTATAACTATTGATACCACAATAATCATTACTTGAATCTGAAAGACATCCAATATCAAAATTACAACATGGGTCTATTCGGCACACTGCACCTATTCGCTTCCTATCAGGGGAAATGAGGAAATCGTGTTCAAACATCTGTAACATATATAGACCTTATAATTTAAAAATAACATCAATTGAAAAGAAGATTATTTAAATATTCCTTAAAATTCCTTCCTTTAAAGTGTCTAAAATTGTTTTTGTACTTCTTAATGTGACTAAAATAAAATCATGTAGATCATCGTCATCTTCATCATGTCGTAGATAGTGTAATTGTAAATGTTATTTTTAATTGTTTATTAATAAATGTATACATTTTAATAAAACTTTTCTATTATTAGGTAGGTTTAGGTAGATAACTAGCCTTACTTACTAATAACCAACTAATTTACCTGTAGTGGTAATGTAGGAGACTTGATTATTCCGATTAACATTTGTACGTATATTAAAGTTTGAAGAACAGTCACCATTGTTGTATATATCACCTGCGTATAGATTATTATATCAATTATTTGAAAATAAAATAAATAATTATATATAATTTATAACGCATTTACCATATCTTGAAATATAATCATACACAGTTCGTATGATTCTACAATACTAATATATGTCCCAAACATTTGTTCTACGTACAATTTGTTAGTTTTATCACTGGAAGTTCTATAGTTTTCCATACGATTCAGCCATTTTGCAAAAAAGCACTCAACAAGTACAGTATAACGTACAAAGTGAACTGAATTTGCATTGAAAATAATCTTAGTAAGATCACTTATTAAATCTCGGTATGAGATAGGCGTTGCAAAAAGCTTTATGGTAACATGCATCATGAGAAATATCACGAGGTAGATTGTAAAGTATAGTTTGTTTCTTCTTTCAAAACAATCAACAAACTTTTTGTCAAAACCTAGCATTTTGATAGTCTTTTGAGTTTTGAGAACGAGATTGACGTAATTACGACTGTGTTCGATCGTAGAAATAAATGCAAGTACGTGCCCAAAAACAGTAAGAGATAAGTCAAACAATGCACCAATTAAGAAAAATTCGAAAACTGAGAACATATCTGTATGTTCACGGATAATGCACACTACAAATAAGGCTAATATTGCAGATACGCTTATCAGTGATATAATTTTGGTTTTTAAATCTACGGGAAAAATTAAATCATCACAAATTTTATATCTCGTATAAAAAAGTAAATGCGGAAAGAGGTTGAGAGTCCGAAATATTTTTCGAACATCCTGATTTATAGTATTGTGTAAAAGTTCATCTGTTTGATCTAGTCTTACGACTGTAGTAACTTTTCGCTTATTTTTGAACAACATGTTTCATGTCCACTTCCAAGAAACCTGACGTTGTAAATAGGAATTATTCGTATGCCTAAAAACAGAGCCGATGTTATTAACGTAACTTGATGAAAAAATAATTGAATTTTAATTATTTCCCATTTACAAATTGAAGTTACTGCGTATCATATCATAATTTGTAAAAGCATACTAGTGAATGCTCAGTACTTCCTTCCATACAACTCGTGAAAATACCTGTTTCCCTGTATATGTTGACTGCCTCACACGTGTGTATTTGCTTGCGGCAAATAGTGGCAGCAGTCATATCAATCAGGATGTTTTATGATCAGATGTTCTGAAACTGCATTATCCTCCTTTAGTCACCAGATATACATTTGCTGGATTCCGATGTCTTATTATTGTATTTGTTCGCAGCAACAGACGGATACGCGCGGACAAACGGAGCAGCCAGTCCAGCGTCATCTAGGCCTACCGTGGACTCGCTCCTCGACCAACTCAATGCAGAAATACCCAATGGGTGAGTCTGGATCCTTTATAGTAATATAGTATCTACATCTCTTCATTTCATCATCTTCCAAACTGAATTGTTGGACCAATGTTCTATTGATTGAACCAGTTCACATCACCCGAAGTTAATTGACTGTAGTCCTGTGATCTGTTAGGCTTATAATTATAATTAACTGTGGCGAATGGCCGCGGACTCTGTACCTATATTAACACCTGCTGATGCTGAAGCTAATTCTTCCCTGTAATCGTCCCGTTTCGTGACTACTAATACTAGTGGTTCTGTAAGAACAGTAGACCTCGCGAGACCTTATAACCAATGAAAAAAATGCAATAACCGATGCTTTCCTCTTTCACTTTTCCTTTTAGACTTTTGAGCAAAAAGAGGTATATGCTTTGATAACTCGTGTTCCCCTGGTCCTAGGAGGTCAAATCTGATATCTACGAGTTCGTCTCGCAAAGGTGGAGAGGACTAAGAAATGAATATATAATTCTTTATTGTACACAAATTAAAAGAAAAATAAAATACTTTGCACATGCTTACCTACGTAGACTTTTGAGTCAAATAGGGGTATAAGCTTTAGCGATTACTCGCTTTCCCTTGGTCTGAGGAGATTGAACCTGGTGTCTACGGATTTGTCTTGCAAAGGCGGAGAGGACTGCGTAGTCTGATTAGTAAACGTTGGTATACATTTTCCGGACAACAAACAAATATTGAAATCCTACAGCAAACTTCTCCCGCTTTTCCCCCTCAACTTCCCCTCTTTGATTTTTTTCACAACATCTTGTGTAGAGTTAAATTCCTTAGTGTGTCTTTCAAATTTAATTGAAAACTGTTGATAAATACGCTACAGCCAACTTCCCCCCTTTTTCCCCCGATCAAACATCGCAATCGACTAAAAAATTTTAATAAAGCAAGGAACATGTGTGCTAATTTTCATCAAAATCGGTTGAAAAATGCGACCGAAGCGGAAAAAATCATTTTTGGCCACAATCTCGAAACTGAGACGCTTCGCTCGCTCGGTCAATTAAGAGTCGGAATTAATGCTTGTAGAGGGCTGACTGGGACGAGTTCTTTAAATTGTAAATTATGATAAAAAATTGGTGGCCTTTTCTTCGTAGATAATGAATGAACAACTGAATATAAGCAAGAAACAGCTGAATGCGTTAATCAAAACAAATAGTTGTCCAGTGTTGTAAACTGTTTTGAAAAAAGTATTATCTTTCTGCACTTCTTCTACATAGAAACATAAACTCTAACGAACTAAATACTCCTCCGAGCTCACAATATTCGTAAAAAGGGTCCGTATTGTTCTCTTTGCATATACATTTTACACATTAAACATAATGTCAAAAATGGAAATAAAATGAATTTCTAGATAAGTTTGATAGATGTAAACTATCTGAATTAGTTTGATAGTTAAGCGTTTGAAATTAAATGCGGGCTGTCGTCACAATGAGGCGTAGTGGTAGAAAAAAAAGTCCTGTGCTGGCCTTTTTTAGTGGGATAAGAAGGATAATTGATAAGAGGAAGAATCTGCATACTTGTAATACCAAAGCGGAGCCGCAGGTATTGTTAAGTGTTATTTGGTTAGCAATTGGCTTGGCACGAACAGAGACTAATGTCATGCAAGAAATGCATAGGTTTGGATTAATGTGCATGCTCGCTACACTCTGTCTATGCCAAATTCTAACATAGTTCCGAGTATCCAATGTGATAAGAATAAAGTGTTGCTAATTTGAAGCCCATCTTTTAAATGGGCGCATAAGGTATTAGGTACTGCTATCATTGGTTAGGATCATGGATAAACGTTTATATGTAACTTTTAACTGGAAAAGATTTGGAACATGAAACTTACTGTAAATGTTTTTTATGGCAAACATAACATATTATCCCCCATCACCAATTTCTTGAAAATCTACCCCGTTAGAGTACAACAGGGTTGCAGTTTTTATTGCATTTAATATAGTTGTAATAAATACATAGCAAATTAAATTATGAAACATAATAATATATTTTTTGATTGTATGATAATCATTGTTTTAAAAGCTTTCAAAAACATCATATAAAAGAAATAACCTAATATATTACGAGCTCTCTATACAAAGAGTAACTACGCGCAAAGGGTCTTATACTACTACCTGGATGCTCTTTGCATACATTCAATTCAACTTAATTAATCAATTCAATTATTGTATGATAAGTATGTATTAAAAAAAAGTAAAAAAGTATTTTAGTATTCTATCCGTCATCTAGTTCCCATATTACAAGCTATCCTTAGTTTGGGACTAGATAGCGCTGTGTGAAATTAAAACCCTTTAAAATGTGTTTATTTAATTTCATAAAAATTAATAAGGGGTGCAAAGCTTGAAGTACGTAATATTTATTTGAAAAAATCTATTCTATCTTCTAAAAATTCACAACTAACCTACGATTCAGTGACGAGGTATGAAATCATTTATTTTTCATTTGAAATAGGTGAGCTCTAGAACTGGGTAAATATTCGCCATAAACAACTCACTTAGCGGACGAATTGGCTGCGACAACATATAATACCGGGAATTGTGTTGTGAACAGCGGTTAAGTGATGTTGATGGATACAGGCGGCTCATGATTCTGGATCTGATCTTCCATCTGGATCTCGCGGCTTGCCTGGGCAACAATGAGAAGTGCAATGGAGCGAGCCTTCCCAGAAGCTATTTGTTCAGCAGTGAGTGGGCTTTCATTTCAGGACATTGGTGATGAACTTAGAACCTTGGCACAAGTGTAACTGCGCAGGTAATCTAGTTTGCTTATAAATAGGAATTCTCTTACATAAAGCATAATAAAACAAAACCATCTACCTAAATCCATCTATATAGGCAAAATTGTCTAGGGCGGTAATAAAATCTTGATGTTTCAATTACTATAAATATAAGTATACCGAATATAAGATTCGGGATACTATAAACCTACTTGGTAATATTCATTCGTGTGGTAGCCATAACCGTAAAATCTGTTTATAACTTCAAATCTGCGGTCTATAATACTGGCCACGATCCACGAATATGGTTTTTGTATCCGTTCTGCCTATCTTGTGCTAGGTTGTGTGTTTTGCATCATTGCAGTATCTGGGGTGTTATGTCAGTTTAAAGTCTTTAACCCACCTTGTAACCACTAACCACTTTGTAACTACAAATGTAAATTTGAGAGCTGATCATGTAAAAAATCTGCTTGTAAGAGCAGTAGGCCTAGGCCATTCGTTACAACTATCTATTATCTCAGTCATAATTCAGGGCACTGTTACCTATTGAACTCTAAATGCGTACGCCACCGGTAAATATTCTCATAAATCATTCCCTAGTCGGGGAGCTGCTGGATGATCCGTTTACCAACAGGGCCGTGTGAAAATACCGCAGACTATCGACCAGTTAGTATGAGAACAGCCACAGATACTCAATCAGTTTGTAAGAGATCAGGGAACGCCACAGAAGATCGTTGTAGATGCTGCTGAGCCGATGCGTATTTTTGTAACAGAGGAAAATAGACATTGGGTATGACGTCATAAAAGTTGTTTTCGAGTTTTATTGTGATGAGATCTAATAGGACGTGTTCCGCGGATGTAGTAGATCAGTTTGATAAAGAAATATCGTAGTAAAAGTACCTTCTTATTTAAGGTCTGCTTTTTTGAGTTTCTTTCTAATCAATGAAAAAAAATGTCTTTTTGTATTTTGCCTTAAATGAACAGTCTTTGTTACCAGACACACAGTCGCAGAATAAACACTAGCCAAATGCAGAGCCATTTCCACAATACAAATAAACAGTATAATGCAGTGCACGCTGAATGATGAAGCTTTGATTTGATTTGATGTTCGTTTTATTGCCGTTTTACAGCGGTGTTGATTCCGGTGAACGAGCACTATGGAGTTTTGACGTATGAGTCTAGCTTACTGGCTGTAGGTACGTTACTAGTATAGTAACGTACGTCAGTTTACAAAAGTAAAACATTAGCTCGATGGGTGCTGTAAAACAATCACGGTGTGTTTTACATAGAGAGCGGGACACTGGCTGTGTCCGAAGCGATGCCCGCGTGGAATTCAGTTTTATGTACTTTGTACATATACGATATTTGATGATTATAAACCCTGAATGAGCATTTGTTTTTAATAGTTTAAAGAAAGAACAAATACCGCGCATAATTTAACTGGCGGGAATTACATTCAGATACCTTACTCTGTAATATGGATGATATGTTCTCATAAGTTTATCTCAATTTCAAGTTTTCTAATAAACAATGAATAAACCTTCAGATTCACTAATAGTGAATTCGTTTTAAGGCCACCAACAAGTCAAAGCTGAAAAAGCATGCTTCAGTTGCTTGAATTAATTTGTTTAATGTTTCCTTGCAAACAGAGAAAAGTCTACTATACAAGTCTCGGCAGAAATAAATACCTAGCAATTAACGGACTCCTTCATTTAAAATTCTAATGTTACTCGGCCGGCAATTGCTTTAGTTCGGACTGTCTGTATTGTAATGTACTATTATTATAAAATCACATAAAGAAAATTTATATCCTATGCCCACCCTAAAAGTCTATTCTAATTGGTGTATAAATTTTTTTTTACAGTTGGGGAGACTTCATCCGAATACAATTTTTTTTTGCATTATATTATAGATTTGCAACATTTTGGCATTTTCATTAAATTTTCATAAAATTATGATCAGACCTTAACTGTGCTCTTTAATGGAGGTACCTACTTAATATCTACCTCGTCAAATTTAGGAACTCTGATCTAGATTGTTTAAGGTAAAAAATGGTTCGTATCTCCCGGACTTCCCGTCTCAGTGGACAGTAATGTATTAAATGATAGATATTATTAAGCGAATATCAATGTATTAAATCAATCATCAAATGCCCATTAATTTCCACGGTTGGACAGTAGAGGAGATATAAATTAATCAGCTTTAGGGAAGGTTCCCCAAAGCTGATCATCTCTTGATTTATAAGTGTTATTATAATATAAATAACCTAGACCCAAAAACCTGAAGAAATCTGAATAGACAAATAAAAATATTGAAAAAGTAATATTTTGCAAGGACGGACGTAGAGATTAATTATGTTGTATTTGGCAGAAGTGCTGGTCGTCTCCGTCGATTAATTTATATTTACCGTCTGATATTTTATAGTTCCGTTAGTCTTATAAAAATATACGAAATTTTATACTTACATACAAATCACTTTTGGGATACCATATTCACTCGTTTGGCAACATAGAATAAGTTATTAATGAGTAGCCTCTGTCAACTTGCTGGTCAAAAGGGTCTCAAAAAAACTGAGTGGTTTGCCAAAAGTGTTGGTGTGATTCAGTATCTAGGCGAGAATGTAGTAAAACTGTTTTTTATTAGAACAAGTTTGATGATAATATTATTTTTTTTATTTTCTCTCCGGTCGTCATTGTTTTGCCAACAATATTATGAACGAAAATGTATCGATTAGCATCATCCGTAACAATTACTCGTAAATGGTAGGTACTTGGTACTTACATATTGTTTCTTAATCGTTTTTGGCGCATTTCCTTTAGCTAATTTGTATTTATGCATTAGCAGGTGATCGCAGCACCTGTGCTTGTGTCAAATAAAACATATATTTAGGAATTAACATGAGCAAGAACGGCCCTTTACTTTTTGGCACTACGACATTTAGATTTAGATAAAAGGAAAATAAAGTTTAATTGGATTTATTAGATTTACGACTATTTACAGCGTTTATTCAGTTAGTTTTATTAGTATCGCTTTGAATCGTCAAATCTACCGCCCGTTCGGAATCGCGACCAGCACACAAGGAGAACCGCAAGCCTCGAGCTAGCCAGTGATCCATTCACTATCTTTAATTTAGTATGAACAGTAAACTTTCTCACATAGAATAGAGAACCGCAAAATAATTGCTAGTCGCTAGTTAAAAATAAACTTTGTAGCAATGCAAACAGATAAGCAAAGCAAAGCTGAAAATCTAGTCACTTTGCCCCACTCTCTGATTCGTAACTCTCATTTACTAGACAGCATCAACGTCAAGGGCAAACCGACTAATGTTCTCTCCAGTAAATAACGTAAGGGCAATGTGCTATTTAGGGAATTGAGACGCAGCAGTGTGATCCGCGCCAAGACTATATCCGAACTATTAGCGTGGCTAATCATTAGTTTATTGGAGACGTTAATCATGATTATTCAATAACTAGAATAACATCCTATGTCTTGGTGGATCGAGAAAGTCGAAAGATACAAGGTCCCTTAAATAAGCCCAATATTTCACATGTTATGCTGATTGGCCAAAATTAGCCGTCTTCTGATCGCAAAACGCTCAATTTTGTTAACAGATCAATTACAATCGTTCAGTTATTCTCAAAATATTTGTAAGCCAATCGGAACACTTTTTAGACAAAAATGGAACCCCATTGGCTCAAAAGTTTTTTGAAGCTTAAATCACATTATGTAGGTACACGTTTCTTCATGGTACGACGAGAAAGCGTTCTTTTCACCTCTTAAAACTTGTGATAAGGCCGAAGGTGGAAGTACACTTCACACGGAATCTTCAACAGTCTGAGGAACTGGCTATTTCATCTCTTAATATCGGTAGCAGTGTCTCCATATACACGGTAATTACCGTAGATGCACCGTAATCTTGTGTAATCTACCGTCTACGGTAAAGAAGCACTAACGTGTCATAAGAATTACCGTGCATTATTATTGTGTGGCACTTTTGGTTTTCCTTATTACTGTTACGAAATACAACTTTACAAACAAATTTATAAAAAAACACTCGGCATTTGTTTCAGGGATCATTTTGTTAAAGTTGTCATTATTTAAGTTCCTAGTCGGAATAAGTAACCGAATGTCCACTTTATATGCGTAGGTAGGTTATTTTCACTCACAATAACAATAACAGTTAGTAATAGTTACCTTGACAGTAATATAGTATTGTCGTCCTTATTTATCCCTTCCGGAAATAATGAAACCACATTTCAAGTTAATCTGTGTATCTATTTTCAAACATTCGAAAAGCCGTATCGGATTGAATTTGGAAAAATCCGATAAAAACACCGAGAACGCTATTCCGAATATTCAAAATCTAAAAATGTTGACCTTAGTAGGTATTTGAAACTTCCACAGAAGATTTTCAAAAATTGTTTGAGAATAGCGTTGAAATCTATCGAATTCTAATTAGACAAAAAGTAATGTTTCCGATTTTAAAACTTTCCGTTAGAATCACTACACTGGTTTCTGTGTGATGTGAGCAAATGGTACGACCTATGATAGGAAATTCATTTGTTTTTTTGGAAAATTGGATTGTACTGAAAATTTTTGTTTTGAGACAATACTCGAATGAAATCTTTGGAGTACAATGGAAAGTGCCAGTGATGCAAAAAATCAAAATAGAGTGGTGCAGACAGTTCCTCAACATCGTTTTTTGACTAAATACTTAGTACACTTTACACGGTGATTTACACGGTATTTTTTTAGATACACCGTAATTTACTGCTAAAACACCGTATTTTACCGTAGCAACACGGTTCTCAATTTTTATATGGAGTCACTGATCGGAAGCGACAGTCTTAGGTAAGATAGTGGTAGCAAGCCAGGCGGACTTAGATTAGTCCTACCACCAACCAAACCAAGCACAATATTGTACTCCGATGGGGATTAAACCCGGGGCCTCTGGATTTGACACCGGTTCGAGAACCACCAGACTACAGAGGCGGTTAAAAAGGTATTTCTTATATTTATGACCAAATTACTGAAAGTGCCGTCTTTCACCAACAGCCGCGCATCGGGAGCATCCACATCCCCGATTCCTCCATCAACGGGCGGCACCCTGCCCCGACCGGGCACCAAGCAGGTCACGGTCACGGTGCAAGAGACGGTCGTGGAACCCGCGCTGGCGCAGCAGCAGCCGGCGACGCAAGCGGTGCGACACCACGCGAGCCAAGCCACCAAGGAGCTGGACGATCTCATGGCGTCCCTTTCTGACTTCAAAGTATGTTAAAAGATTATTTTCTCATTTCATATTTAGCATTCCGTATTGTAGCGTCCTTAACCACAGAACCCTTCGGCCCCTTTTTGTCCCTGGACATATTACATGACTTCGTTGTCCTTCTGTCTGGCCGAAATATAAAGGGATGTATCTTTTGAACCGTGACATGGATTGATCAGGTCCGCGTAAAGCTGTCGCCCTCCCGTTTTAGAACCAGGCCAGAGTATTGTCCTTTAAAAAAAAAACCGTGGTAGATGCTATTTCAAATGTTCAGAGCATACGCATTATCCGGCGTATTACCTGACAAAAAATAGAAAATATGGGACGTACAAGAAATGTGGTTGAAAAAAAATCCTTTGAATCTGGTTTTACGAGTAATAGGTGTACCTACTTTGTTTGACACCAAGGTTGACAGTATAATCAGTTCATTTGCATCTGCAAGGCTGTATGAAATATACGTTGAGTGATCAAAGAAGCTGCCAACGGACACTTGACCTGATAGCATTACGAGCTTTAATTTACTAACTCTTGTTTATATCGTCTGTCCTAGATTACGCTGTTTGATATTATGAATCGTTATTCCTATTAAATATAAATTATGATTAATTCAGAAATATAACGTAGCCAACTACTACTCTTTACTCCATAATCTCATGTTTATAGTATAGATCCAATAGATTTATTTGTGCTTTTGTAATGATTAATCTTCAGGTAAACTAAATTCTCTTCATACGCTATGCCAACCTCCTGCTCCAGATCAAGACTATCTTTCATCATATTTGTCCGGCATTTTTGTGTGATTGAGTAATAAATAAACTAACATACGTCTAAACTTCCATGTTTATGATAATGTTAGATTATTGATGGAGGTGACTCAGGTTCGCGTCATGGTCAGCTCGGCACACTGCACTAGCGTCTTTCTCGTATTATAATATTTACAGGACGCCTTCCTTGGCCCATGCTATTTCCAGCGCTCGCTCGCTCCAGCGTACAGCTGTCTCGCTCGCACTTGTGAAACTTCCACAGATGAAATAGAACTGATGTTACGGAGAAGGTCTCTCTGAAGAAATTTAAATTTTATAATGTTTATTTAGTTGCTGCTAGAACCCAATTTTAAATTTAGAGCTTGGTCGTTGACAAATTGTCAGAAAACCCAATTTTCAGAGATTTTCGGATTCGTTTCGATATACTGCAGCTGTCTAGCTAGATTCTGAAATTATGAACTTTTATTTCGTTGCAAAGAACTGAGCCATATTGTATCTAGAGTCAAAGCAATAAAGCTCATTTTACATCAAAATCGGTTGAGCAGAGACACAGCCGTTCCTGGTTCTAAACATAGTCCCAGCGTTACATCACGCGTGGGGGGGGGGGGGGCGGTCTTATAATATTAGAGTACATAGACAAACATTTCACTCGGACCGCACTCGTCTCGATCCAGCGAAACCGCGCGGTAACCTGTGCGTGCTATTAAGAAACTGTTTTCATAACCCAGTACTGAACAATTCGAGATCGTCGAATTCCTCGGTATCCTTGCTTTGATTCTGCTGTTTGGTCACTCTAGACCGGAAATAAGCGGCTGAAATAAGGACATGTATAACTGGAAAAGCGAGCTGTTTTTCCAGTATTGTCGGTTTGGTTTCAGGTGTCAGGTTCCGGTGAAGGAACTCACGTGATCCGTGAGAAGCGCGCGTGGCAGGAGCACTACCGCAGCAGCCCGCGGCCCGAACCCGCCTCTCTCGAGCACATGCTCGGTTCGCTCCGTGCTGACATGTCGCGCCAAGGAGTCCAAACCCCCCAGAAGGGATGCTGCAACGCCTGCGAGAAACCCATCGTTGGACAGGTGGATCTTACTACTTTCAACAGGATATTACACGAGAATGCATCCAAAATAATGTAGTTCTCCCCGCACGAACTTTAAGATCTACTGGAAAATTCAAGTCAATATACTGAAGATTGAAGAAAAGTGTGCTAGTGTTTGATGGAACTGTTTCTGTGTGCAGGTCATAACCGCGCTAGGCAGGACCTGGCATCCGGAGCATTTCACCTGTGCCCATTGCAACCAGGAGCTGGGTACTAGAAACTTCTTCGAGCGCGATGGGAGACCGTACTGCGAGCCGGACTATCACAATCTGTTCTCGCCGCGATGCGCCTACTGCAACGGACCGATTCTCGACGTCAGTGTTTTGGAAAACAAAACTGTTGAAAACGCTATCCAAAGTGCTATTCTGATCCAGAAATCTAACCATAACTAAACTCCAATACTTAAGAATTCATTTTAGACAGCGTTTGGCAACACAACAATAAGTCTTCGCGTAATATGCTTTATTTTCCAGGTGGTAAAGTCTTTATTTCATTCTAGAAATGCGTGACCGCGCTTGAGAAGACGTGGCATACGGAGCATTTCTTCTGCGCTCAATGCGGACAGCAGTTCGGAGAAGATGGCTTCCATGAAAGAGACGGAAAGCCATACTGCCGCTCCGATTACTTCGATATGTTTGCGCCCAAATGCGGCGGCTGCACCAAACCTATCATGGAGAACTATATCTCAGCTCTGAACACACAGTGGCATCCTGATTGCTTCGTCTGCAAGGTCAGTATTGGAAAAGGAGCCCTAACCGTAACATTTCAAGGTCGACGCCCCGAGATGCCCTGTGCCAGGTCAAGTATAAAAATCTTCCCAAACATTGGATGAAAATCGTATGTTTGGGAAGACGGTACGGTTAATGGTAATTTTATCACACAGGACTGCTCAAACGCTGTCAAAGGCAAATCGTTCTATGCCATGGAAGGGAAACCGGTGTGCCCTAAATGCGTCGGAGTCGACGAAGACGAATAGATGACGTCAATATGATCCCCAAAGATGCCCTCCCCCATTTCTCTTTCAGCCATGCTCGACGGGATGAATGTATGACACTCACACAAGCAACACACACAAAAACGAATCTAGTCTAGCGTATAGGGAAATTAATTTATTGTAATATATTTTTGTAACTATATTGTATGATAAGATTTATAATAAAGAGAACAAAAATAAAAAACAAGAAAAAAAAAAACAAAACAAACAATAAAAACAAATGAAATTACAATGGCTTTGTGGCGTGACAGCTGTCATGTCACGTGGCATGTCACGTGACGTGCGTGCACGCATGGCAATGACCTTTCATTGTTGCTGCACGTTGCGAAAAGGACCTAGGTCAAAATGGCTGATCCCATAAGGCCAAGATCAAAGTGTCTTGTAAAGCATTCCTAAACGAATTAGAACTGGCTAGGTTAGGTATCTTAAAATAGTACGTTTGCCAATTTATAAAGCACCTGTTTTTAACGTGCTTAAGTTCTAAATTATCTATACGTCTATTTTTTTAATAGGCGTGGTCTTGAACCTTGAAATGTTGGAAGAAGATTACAATTTGGGATTTTGTTTCTCGACGTTCCACCGCTGTCAGATATTTAAATTCGCCTTAGATTTAAAGGAAAATAAGAAACTAAATTATCACGAATATTGGGTGCGGCCAAGACGAAAAAATTTCTGACCGATTTTTACTGATTTTCTGTAAATAAAATATTATCGTCTTTCCAAACATAGATAGATGTTTCGTTTTGGTTATTCCCTTTCCGGTAATATATCCGGACTAGAATAGAACAGTAAAAATGACGCCTATACACTCACACATGCTACAAACACTGGTTAGGTTATAGGTTTCAAAATGATCCTAAAAAGTGTGAAATCTAAAGCGGTTTGCATTAGTTATTTTATAAATAACTGATACAGACGGTATCTGGGATTTGGGATACAGTTTCTAACACCTACATGTCATGCTATAGGTAGGTATATATATGTTGGTTTAGATGGGTGTTTTTTTACCCGCGTATAGTGTTTCCCGCTCCGAATTCGAAGTTTTTCTATAAATACGCCGCTGTGACGTGTCACCGCGTCTGCAGCCACACTGGCTATCTGTCAGGTTTGTTTACGGGCCATCTGATCGAACGCTATTTTTGACGTTGCGCTATTTCTGCGCGTTGTCAAGCTGACTGTATTGAGGGCAATGGGTGATGATACAATGGTAGATGTATATTATTCGGGACGCGGCATCGATAGATTTATTGCTTTGCACGCGGTTCTGTTTACCAGGACCGTATGGTTTGATGGACCGTTTTGCTTCTGGATAAATGTCCAGAAAAAAAGTGGTGGGAAATGGTGGAGGTATATAATGATGAATGATGATTCAGTGTTATTTTAGAACATGCACGTTCGCGAATTTTCTCTGTCTTTTTATAAACAAAACGATAAAACTGACCAGACCACAGCTCAAAAAAAAATTTAAAATATTCTATAAAATTTAAGGGTACAAACGTAACGTATATTGTACGCACGGAGGTGGAGTTCTGGGTGTTTTTTTTTATATCACTTATCGGTCAAGTTTGACCCCTTCATTGTTTCTAGTGCTTAGGGCGTCCATTATTTACGTGAGGTGGTTTTGGCGATTTTCCGACCCAACTTCCGCCTTTGATGAGATGTTGTGAGACCTATTCTCTCGACCCCATCCCCCCCATCCCTAATCTCACATGAGATTTTAGAAGTTTGTATTTTAGTGTTAATCTGTAATTTTTCTTTAAGACTACTAAGAACGTAGTCTACTGAATAATCAAATAGGAACTTCATGATGATGTATGATGAATGAATGAGTTTGAGTGTGTTAATAGGAGAGCTACTATACTAGCTAGACTTACAGTGAGAAAATCAAACAATAAAACATTCTAAAATTTTCTATATGAATTCTAATTCAGTCCACCGGGACACATATGTGGTCTCTTTGATTTAACCACTCTAAACCAACCGTTGTCGCTTTGCAACCAGAAGCTCTGTAGGTTGTCTTGTGACAAAAGCAAAAACAAAAACGACAAAAACTGTACCTAAATTGAAGTCCCTACCCTAGTTGTCATGAGTAGAAAGATAGTTGTATTGTATAGGAAGTAATTCGTCACTGTCCAAACATTGTCTTGAAAATTTAAACCTTCAAAATACATAATTTAAATATATTTAATTCGTATGAAATAATGGTAAATAAACATGCATACCATATTCTCTCGATTAAACATTTCTAATAGCATGTATTGGCATTGCCAAAAGTCACCATAAACATTTAAATGTGACTGTAAGAGCTCAATTGATACGATAGCGTTTAAATTTATTATGTCAACTATTTTATCCTGTTTGTAATAATTTTACATGATCGTGGAGTACAGCCAAATTGTAACCACTATACATGTAAATAATGTGAATATAGTCGTCTTTCTGGCCTGCGTTCTGTCACCAAAGTGTATGAGTTAGTGTTCACTAACTATTACTTATAATAATTAACTGGCGGATGACAATCCGAATACGCTGGGACTTTAGAATAGAAATAGGACCTTAAAAACGCGACAATCGCGGCTTTAGAATCGACCCTCGGCCTCTCTCAGCTCAGCCCGCGGATGTCTAAAAGTCCACTAAGTTGTTCCACCAAAAGACGGGCGGCAGCTTATTTTAGTATATTCTAAAACACCTTTACAGCAATCGTCAATTTGCCTGCAAAGCGTGGTGATTATCGCAAAATACTTAAATTTTAGAGAAGGCTGTTCAGTAGACATTAGTAGGTTGTCGTATAAACCTATTAATGTTTAACCTCTGTGGTCTAGTCTAGTGGTTCGCCCACAGGTGTCAGACCCAGAGGTCCAGGTTCGATCCCCGGAGGGTACAAATTCGTGCTTGGTTTGGTTGGTGGTGTCCTGGCTAGTTTCTTGTTATCTTAACATAACAATATTTCTAAATCGTTGTGTTCTGTTTAAGAGGTAAGATAACCACTTTCTCAGTATGTTGAGTATTCCGGGTGAAGTACGGTTCCACCTTCGGAATTATCATAACTTAAAACCGGATGAGATAAAGACCAAGCGCTTAATAAAGAAAGGCGAGAAATACGATTAAAAATAAACAATCATGAAAGCTTGCATAACAAAAATTTTACATAACCAGACACAAATAAGAAAAATATACTACAGGACATTAATTTTAGCCCCAAACTAAGCATAGCTTGTAATATGGGAACTAGATTAAGGATAAAATACCTAAATACTTATTCCAAATACATACGTACTATCATGTAAAAAAAATATTTTGACTGTGATCGTAGTAAAGGTGTGTACATATTGAAGCTTTCTTCTTGTGCTTTTGGTTGGTGGTAGGACTTTGTTAAGTCCGCCTGGCTAGGCTACCACCATCTTACCTAATTCGGTCGCCATAATAATAATTCTAAAATTGTTGTGTTCCGGCATTTAGAGGTAAGATAGCCAGTTCCTCAGTTTGTTGAGGATTCCGGGTGAAGTGCGCCTCCACCGTTGCCCTTATCTTAACTTTTAACCAGTTGAGATGAAGACCAAGTGTACAAAAAAAAGAATCGGCTGTTTTGATGACATCTACGGGTCGATATGACAACTGGACATAATCCCCTGGTGGTAATAATATCACAGTTATTATTTTCTTAGTTCGGTGCTAGATGGCGCTGTACGTCCATAATCATATTGATTGATTTATATATCTTATTAGTATAAGTAGAGAGAAATATAATTAAGAAAGAGATACTTTATTTTGTATATTATTCATTTAAAAATATGAATAAGTATGTATCTAAAAACAACAGTATGTATCATTCAGTTTGTGCTTATCGTGCATAGGGGGGCCTGGTGACCTATAATACAGGTTCTTAAGAACCAAAAAGGTACCATTGTGTACAATTTACCCTAATCATAAGTAAATGTTTATTTAATTTATGGCTTTTATAGCATACACGGGTCGATTTGACCACTGGCCATAATGGTGGTAATAATATCACAAGTCATTATTTTCTTAGTTCGTTGCTAGATGGCGCTGTGTGTCCATAATCATATTGAACGATTGATCTCGTTCCAGGAATGCCGCGAGCCCTTCCACGGCGGCTCGTTCTTCGAGCACGAAGGCCAGCCGTACTGCGAGACGCACTACCACGGGAAGCGCGGCTCGCTCTGCGCCGGCTGCCACAAACCCATCGCCGGGAGATGCATCACGGCGATGTTCAAGAAGTTCCATCCGGAGCACTTCGTATGCGCTTTCTGTCTGAGGCAGTTGAACAAGGGCACCTTCAAGGAGCAGAACGATAAGCCGTACTGTCACATTTGTTTCGATAAGTTGTTCGGTTAGTTTTGTAGATGGCGCTGTTCTCAAATTGTTACGGTCAGTCAACAAGTTTTAGAGATAAATTTCAAGCTTATGCTGTGGTTACTCAATGTTTCTTTTTATCGGTAAGTAATGAAACAACTAAATGCTTTTTTTTACGAGTTTATAGCTTATCGCCGTAAGATGCGTGCAGCTATGTTCAAGGAGATGTATGCGCTTTCTGTCTGAGGTAGTTGAAACTTCAAGGAGCAGAACTATACCGCACTGTCATATTTGTTTCGATAAGTTCTTAGGTTACGTCAGTAGATGGCGCTGTTTGTAATATGTACGTTTTACGCGAATTTACTGATCATTACTGAGAAATTTTGTTCTGAATTCTGTTAAATTTTTAGACACAAGTTGAATGCTATATGCAAGGTTTCTTGATATTTAAACATGTTAACATAAACTCATGCCTCGACATATTAGGTTGACGTTATATAACTGGTTGAGACGCGTACCGGCAATCTTAGATATCGATAACAATATAGGTAGGTAATGTATAAAAAACGGTTAATCGATAAACGCCTAGATTTATTGGTTCTATTGAATCGATAATATTAATTGTAAGATTTGTAGATGTTTCCAGTCGTGATTGATCTGTGTTAGTACATAATGTCCCAAACTCGAGTGTCTAATGCTGATGAAATTGTTATAAATCTGTAAATGTTATGTGCGCATTTGTCACATGCATATCGTGGTCTGATGGTGAAGGTCACATGATGAGGAAACCGGAATTTCCCAAAGTCTAAATTTAACGAAAGAAAATTTGACGTTTCAAAATGATTTCTAAAATTCTTAATAAAAAGATGTCTGGCTGGCTTATTCAGCGTATTAGTCTTGAACATTGCACTTCTATGTATTTATTATTACATAATTACATTATGAAGTAAGCAAGGGCACTCAATGTATGAGTATTATTAATATCCTTCAAATACATTATTGTTATATATAAGTACAAATGGTTTAGAAAGTGTTAACACTTGCAGCTCAATCGAACGGAGATTTCTAAAAGAAACATTATTTACCTGGAAAATCCACAAAACGTACACAGGCACATGAGTATAATGTATTTATAATGCATGCATTATCTTTGTCAAAATCATGTTTTATTATTTCACCGGATATGCTTCAATTGTAGTTGGGATCATTATCTTATCGTACCAACCTAAGTTTCAAGGATTTTGATATATTATATCTGTCTGTAAATTACCTATTATTTCGATAATGTATCTTATATCTACGTAAATAATACAATGTAGATATAACTTGTCCTCAGGCAGGGTATTTCCCTATTCGGATTTTGATATTTCCCCAACAGCTAGGGTAATGTATTTTTGACGGAATACTTAGTACTACTTGGCGCCGGACTTGGTCAGGCGGGCCTATACAAGTAAAATATCTACCTATTGAAATATTTCCCCATACTTTTATCCCTCAACATAAAATATGTTATGTTTTAATGTAAACAGCAGATAAGATAAAATGAGGTAAGAATACCGGGCATTTCAATGATCGGTAGGTAATGTAGGTATCTGGTATTGCCCAGTTGATTATTGACCACATTACCAAGGTAATGTGCTACATTATTTTTAACCGACGACAAATTTATTATTGTTATGTTTGCTGGTAAACGAAATAACATGACCACCTCTTTAGCAAGCGTCTCTAGTGATAGCATGTTGAGGTCTAGATTTGACGAACCAAGCCAAGCGTTTGACGAGAGATTTTTGTGACGAGAGAATTGTTTTCGATTTATTCTTCTCGTATCGAAATAACTTTAGCTGTATGAACTGGTGGTGAAAATGTATGTTTTAAAAGTAAAGCTGTTATTCATGCAGTCCGAACTTTTACAGTTATGTGTAAATCCCGTAAAATTTGGATATATGTGGTACTATAACTTTATAAATATTTATAATCTGCCTCTAGGTAGTAATAAGTCAAACTAGTTGTAACACAAAAATAGTTATAATTAATCTGTACTAAAATATGTAGATAGAGTTAATTTTTGAGAAATGTATTAATAAGCGGTCTGAAAATGTCATAGACATTGTTATTATTGTAGTTTTTAAGTTGTATATTGTAAGCCAGGACGAAATATGATAAGCTTTATAGTTTTTTTAATCACATATTTTTTTCTATGCTTTAGTTATGTTTAATATGACATGACATAAAAACATTATTTAACATGAAAACATTTTATCACCAAAATGCTTTATTATTTCTTACATTTGCAAAGACAAAGAAAACTATGAAATGTTGGTGATAAGACTAGCGTCTGGTTGTAACACAGTAAGTCACACTTTATCAGTTATATACTTGTTTATCTATAAGTTGAAATATCTTCCATTAGCATTACTTGTACGATCGCTTGTTACGTACAGCTCCAATTATGTTATCGCCTAGATTGTTACTTGTTACTGCCATACTTACTTGGAGGGTTATGCGTGAACCGTACGAACTAGCTACCTATACCTACATAATGATATCCCTTACTTTTACTTACTTACTTTTTTTTTAATCGAATACGAGTATTGATGAGTACACGAACCACATGTTATCTGTTACCCTAGTAACTCAACTGATCCAGACCTGTACCGCACGGAAGTATTCTGTACTGTATTAGCTATCGGATATATTGATGATTTGATCTGACAAAGCTTGATTTATTCATAAAATTATACGGAGGAGCCATATTATTTAAAAATATTAACGGTATTAAATGTCTGATTTCATGGATTTATTGTACTTAACTGAGTAATCAAAATAGCGTACTGATATTTTATTACGATTTTTCTAATACATTATTTGGACGATATGGAGTAGTTTGAAAACATAAATTACTAATTCTGGGAATAGTTACTGTTTGAACAATTGTAATAAAAAGGGGGGGTTTAGCGGTAAACAAATTAGCCCCGTGTCATTTAATTTGCAATCTTATCGGTACTAGTACTGAGGTATGTGACGAAGAATAAATAAAAACTTCAGTTTCCATTATCGGTTCGCGAATAGTCCATAAAAAACCAATGACTTAACACTTATCGCTGGCTTGATAACAACATGTGGGTTACATTAACCGGCCGGTTTTATTGAATCTGTAATATTTTAACAAATATATTTAATGGTTTTATAAATATTTTGTTTTATTGAATCCCAATTTAATTAGACGGGTGTCTAGTAGAACATAGCTGTTTGAATTATTTCTTGGACATACTTCATGTATGTTGAAAATCCAAAAGAGTAGATGCCTTACCTACATGGTTTTCGTAAACGAGACGTAAGTAAAAGGGTAGGTAGGGATGTGACCCGTCCTCTCTTTTTTCTATGATTGGGTGGGGAAATTTGTTTAATTTGCCTATTCATTCCTTATTTCTTGTCGGCTAGGCACAATTGAAAATTATATATGATGCAATTTTTTTCAGTTTGGCGATAAGGCGGGACGGGGCCAGTACAGTAATTAAACAAAGCGCGCAGTGTAGCTAGTCACAACTCGCAATTGATTTATATCTTTTATGGATCTGCTCGTCCTTGAAATTTCCTATTAAAAGTCGTACCTATCTATACCTACCTACAGCCGACTTTGCCAGCATGTATTGAGTGGGGAGTTATAGTGTTGTCAATAATTGCCGATTTTACAATTTCTCCGGATATTGAGTCACATAATGTTGTGACTCACTAACAAAATCCGTATCCGGGAGATAGTCTTAGTCATAAGTTCTTATATTTCTTGACTATGTCGATAAGAAGTAATAGATAAGTCTATAAAATGGGAATATCGAGGTTATTTTCGAGTTATCGAAAAGTGGAGTGGTTCGAAAATATCCAGTGAATATAATATAGTGAGTAAAGTGACTTTGTAGGAAAGCGATGTAGGTACCTATTAGTATATAGTTAGGGTTTTATGTAGTGACAGACATTACTAAACAATGTTCTTCAAGATACTGCGTTTATTTTTAAAACCCTTACAACTAAACATCCCTACAACTAAAATGACTCTTACAAACAAAACATTAGCTAACAAACTACTATTAATTCAACGTTAAATATATTAATATGTTATTATATCTCTAGCAATTTAAATTAACATGTCAATGAAACCACGGTACCTGTGTAGGTACTACCTAATTAATTAGATTCATAATTACCTAGTCAGTCTTTGGTGGGAATAACCTACGTGCAGATTTAGCCCTAGGCCTTACGCTAGATCTGGGAATAATTCTGTGAAAGATTCGCACCAAAAATCTGACAGGTCCAAGGAATCGGGCTCGCTCAGCGGCGAAGACAAGGACTCGTAGCCGAGATCCGAGATGAAACTTTGCGAAGGAGACAGCCCTAGCAAATCTTCCTCGATCGACTTCGGGGACAGACTCATAGGAGAGAGCATTTTCATGTCGCACTCTAGGGTTATCCCCGTGCAGTTGTTCGTGAGAGAATTGAAGTCAGTGTCGACTTGGATAGGGGTGGCTTCTTCGATAATTTCATCGCAAGGGACCTCTATGGTAACGCAGTCATTATCTTCGTCGCAGCTCGCGTAGAATATATCCCCTTTGTCGTTGTTTTCCTCGACGGGAGGGGCGATGTTGTCGGGTTTGTAGGGATGTGCGTAAGAGTGCTGCGACAGTATCCTGTGGACGTCGTGCTTCATGTCTAGGCTATCTTGACTGGGTTCCAGTTGTTTTGCTGCGGACCCCACCACTTGAGTTCCTTGAGGGCATTCTGTAGTGTCGCGGACTTGCTCCTAGAACAAGAAAAAAATATATTGCATGTAGGTACATAGCAGTTTTGTCCGTTCCGAAAGTGGAATTACCATATCGAGACCTACCTAAGGGTAAGTTCAATTTGTTTTATTTTAAATATTATTGCTGCGAAGTATTTCGGTCGAGTGTGTATCCGCACAAACCAACGTCGGTTTTTAGGGCTCCATCAAAAATTTTACTGATCTGTATTTTTATGTATGTATAACAAGATTATGTTGGTACTAATTTATTTTTACACACATGTCATGTTAAAATTCAATGTGCATCCGAAATAGGTAGGTGATATGATGCAATACTCTGCAGGTTTACATCAGTTAAAATTACAACATAAAATGATATCATGCGTTTGATGAGTGTGCGTGGGTGTTTGTCTATTTTATCTATGTAGGGAGTATCCTGTTTCATAATCGACCTTTTTATCTTAAAAAAATGTTTTATCTTTGAATATTTTTGAAGCAGATAGTGAGGGTGTAGCTTTATCGTCTGCCTACTGAACTAATGCGTGATAGGTATTATGATCAAATCATTTTTTTTCAAGCACAATATATTGTACTCCCCATGGGGATCGAACCCGGAACCTCTGGATCTGAAATCGGTGGGTCGAACCACTAGTCCACAGAGGCGGTTAAAAAACCGGAACATACAATTTTTAGACAGCGCAATTTAGCCCCAAACTAAGCATAGTTTATACAATGGGAACTAGGTAAGATATATAATAGGCCACCTACATATATCAGAAAATATAAATGCATTGTCTTAGGTGCTATCGGCATAAGTCATTTGCAGATTTATAGCGACAACTAGCGAATATCAGTCGTAGTTTGGAAGTTGCAATGCACTATGCACGAATTGCACAAGCTCAACAAGAGCATTTGCTGTACCTACATTATTGCTCGAAATGAAAACCAATGCGTTTTAAAATGTGATGAATGAAAAAAATAGATGTAAATAAATAAAAGCGTAACTCACATCTTGAGCCGCTCCTGCAGCTCCTGCATCAATTTGCTGGAAGAGTTCGTCGGCGAGCTGATGCAGCGTGTCGAGGTACTCCGGGGAGTCGAAGTGCGCGAGGAGGTCTGAGAGAGGAGAATCATCGCCAGCAGCAAGCGCGCGCCGCGGATCGCCGGCGGAGGCCCGTCCTTCTGCTGAGGGGACTCTGCTGGTCCTAGGGCCTCCGCGACGTTCCGCGCCGCGGCTTCACGAAGCTGGCTGTTCTCATTCAATAACCTCTCGTTCAGCGCCTTCAAACTCTCCACCTCGCTGATCAGTTTGTCGTTGCGAGCTTCCAAGTTATCGATGCGGATGTCCATTTCGTCCATTTTGGCTTTTTTTCGGTCGCGCGACGTTTGCGCTGCGACGCGGTTCTTCATTTTCCTGTTGACATCAGCATTGTTAGTTTGCCTGTTCAGGAACATTACAAGTTAAAGAACCGGGGGTGTCTCTGCTGTGCCCTACACTGCTTGGGGTTGCCAAGTCGCAGAAGAAACCGATATTTTTTTCGTGGTTCCTTACCTCCTGCGATTCCATACCACCCTGTATGGGTAGGTAGGTACCATCATTAGCGGAAAGTAGGTAGGTAAGAGTTTATAACTTATATCATGACATGACCTCTCCTGAATATATAAGTATGTTCGTAAAACAAATACTGGCGTTATCACTAAGATTAAGATTCGTAAGATCCGTCGGAGATTTAGGCTCTATGTGTCATTGAAGCACCATGATATTCCACATGGCATCATTCTAGTAGGTACCTGAGTACCTATCAACCTCCCTCTCTGCCCATAAGTTATTTATACAAATATGACAACATACATTTTATAGTTCATTTATAACTAACTAATTATCAAGCAAATTTATATCACACTTGTATACCAAAATAATAACGTGTAAACAATTAATAAAAATAAAGTGTAAACATAATAATGTAGGCAACTGTACTTTGGTACGTTCTTAAGTTTAATCAATATTACTAAGGAACGTACCGCTGAGCATAAACATGTGTTGGTTTTTGCCAAGAAGGTTATCTTTCTGAACAGACCTGTCTTGTGGGATTAACTTACTGCCTGTACAATTACAATGAAACTTATTGGTGTTTGTGTACAGTTCGGTGACTAAAATGCTAGCGACGTTTGCATCATCCATGCTAAATAGTGGTGTTAAATGTAACGCAGTGTTAACTGACACTAACTCTACGTACCTAACTGTGCATAACGGAACGTGAAGGTCAAGTACCTAACTCTGCATTTTGTAAGGACAATGTCTTCAATGAAATTATTAATTGCATCATCTTTATTTTTATGTCAGTATATTTGTAGATTGGATAAGCAATTTACATAATTGGTCTAAGTGACACTTATCGATTATCGGTTGCCTACGTAGCGTAGATTTATTGTTAATTAGTCATTTTATGAAAATGAATGGGTAATTCAGCATCTAGGTAGGAACGTCTGTAACTCCCGAAATCGAGCCTGAATAAAAAAAATACTACCCAGGTAGTTTTATACCACACAACACAATAATAGGTGATTAATTAGGTGACACGCAAGCAATAAAAAACATTGATTCCACAAAACCATAGACTTACTTTCTTTGCATCTTCTCCTCCCACGATAAATGGTCCAATCGCCGCTTCCGGGACGGGGAAGGGTTCACATCCACAGCCACCTCGGACTCCTCGTCCATCAGGTAGCTGCTGGGCACGGTTATGATGATTGGACCACTCATTTTTATTCCTTGATCTTCCTCAATGCACTAAATTCACCACACTTCTGCACATACAAAATTAATAATGTTCTATCATGCTATGGTTAGAAATGTTCTCGACTCGCTATGGCTTGAAGCGAATATTTTTGTGTCGCGGACAACAGACGATTGCGTCGTACATATTCGACATCACCTTGTGTTGTAAAGTGCTTTTTGCCGTTCCACAAAGAGTGTATGTGGCCATCTGTGATTGGGCGATGATAACAATGGGTTGGTCGTGCCGGTAATGATTAAATTGAAAGAGTAGGATGCCACGAGTCTTTTTATGAGTGGGAATGAGATAGAAGTCACAATGACGTGCATTGAGGCGATAAAAGGACAGAGCGATTCGGTACTGTGAAGTCAGACAAGGATAAATAAATAGCGAGACCGAGTTCGCTGCTTGGTGTTCGTGTTGGAGATTTGAATTGCGAAGCGAAGTATGGTGTGGGATGGGTGTGGGTTTACAATCAACTAAATTGGTGCAGGTAGAGTACCTACCTAACTAGACACATAATTTAATTTAATTTAATATGGCTGATGAAATAGGTGGACACCGACTAGAAATGAAATGTGATGCAATGCAACATTATGTTCATGCCGCAGTATTGGTTTTTGCACAGCTAGTAGTTGCCATCGTCATAGAAGTCTTGTTTTTTTTTTATTGTACGTCGAGGAAGCGCTTGGCCTTCATCTCACCTTGTAACAAGTTGAGATAAGGCCGAAGATGGAGGCGCACTTCACCCGGAATCCTCAACAAAGTGAGGAACTGGCTATCTTACCACTGAATGCCGGAACACAATTTTTTTTTTAAGAATTGTTATTATGGCGACAGAATTAGGTAAGGTGGTGGTAACTTAGCCAGGCGGACTTAGACAAAATCCTACCACCAACAAAACCAAGCACAATATATTGTACTCCCCATGGGGATAGAACCCGCGACCTCTGGATCTGAAATCGGTGGGTTGAACCACTAGACCACAGAGGCGGTTAAATTCATTTTTCATTTTAAATGCATTTCTTCTTCATTTTACTTTATAGTGTCCACTGGTGGACAGACATTCCTACAAAATTAGAGAGCATTGCCATAATTACCACGCATGGCAGGCGGATTGGTGATCACATCAGTTTATTTCGGCCGTGTTCAGTAAGACGTTCATATAACTCTTTAATAGTAGGGGATAGATGGCGCTGTGGCAAATTAATGTTGTGGTTCATTCAGTATTAGGTAGCTAGGTAATATTATTTGAATAAATAAATTACTTAAAATTGCCGCCATTTGGTCGATGGTATAATGGTTTATTTACACTAGAAGTTTGTAACTCAATTCATTTCGTCAAACTGTCAAGCAGCTTGTTTGCTACGAAATGATCGTGTGCAGATCCGAATGTTAACTACTTTTTATGAATGGAGTTGGATTTCTTTCCGTTAGGATATTAGTGTTCTGTGCACTCTACTCAGTTAGTTTTCACAGCACTGAAATTCTATTTGTTTTTGGTCTAATAGGTTATTTTTATGTGGTTACTTTACTTTACTATAAACATGATTAGGTATACTTTTCCTATCACTCTGTGGTTTACTTGGATTTGGTTTGGTTGGTTCTTCTTCGTTACGTTGTAAATTTATTTATTGCCAAAGAGTATAGAATATTTATATGTACCACAGAACAGAAAAAAAAAATTTTCTTAGGATATTAGTGATCTGTTCTGTGAATTAGATGCTGTTACGGTATTACGGTAGCAAAAAATATTGTTTTGTTGTGAAAAAAATATATAAATATTTCCAGCATTTCATTTAGCCTTCACGGCCCTCACATCTGCTTTGAATTTTATAATAGAAAAGCGATGGCTTCGACAAGCTCAGAGTCGCAAGCTTCAATTGCCCAGAAGTCCTGGGTTTTGGCTAATAACATAGAAACAGTGTCTACCCGAGACGTTGACGATATCTATCGCTACGACAAGAAACAGCAACAGGACATTCTCATAGCTAAGCCATGGGAAAAAGAGTAAGAATGACTTCTTTTTTGGTATAGAATTATTGCTGAAATGTCTATCATGTACCCCATAACCCCAAAGATCTTTGCCATATTTTGGGCCCTTTAAAAGCCTACCAGTCAGAATATTGAAAAATTCTTGGAAAACAAAAATACGGCCCACATACCTGCCGAAAGAAATTTGCACAGATTTCCCAAAACTGAAAAATTTTGAATGTAAACCATACCAGAGCAATGTAAAATTTATTATTTGTTATGTTTTGTAGCCCGCATTTCTTCAAAGATATCAGGATTTCAGCATTGGCCCTTCTGAAGATGGTCATGCATGCAAGATCAGGTGGCACTTTAGAAGTAATGGGTCTACTTTTAGGTAAGACTTCATATTAAGAATCTTATTTATATTATTTAAATTTACATAAATTAACAAAATAAAAATATATTTGGCAAGTTGTTAAAAAAATTTACTAAATCTTGAAAATATTACTACTGTTTTGATAGGTGGGCTCAAAAGCCATGTTTCAGCAGTTATAAACAAAAGGCAAGATGTGTTTTTATTTTTATTGTAAGACGGGATGTGCTTGGCCTTTATCCCACCTGATTTTCAAGTTATGATAAGGCCGAAGGTGGAAGTGCATTTCACCCGGAATCCTCAATAAACTGAGGAACTGGCTATCTAACCCTATCATCTCTAAATGATGGAACACAACAATTTAAGAATTGTTATTTTTTTTCCAGGAAAAGTTGATGCAAACACAATGTTAGTGATGGACTCCTTTGCACTACCTGTAGAGGGTACTGAGACCAGAGTGAATGCTCAAGCTCAGGCCTATGAGTACATGACTGCTTACATAGAAGCTGCTAAAACGGTAAAACATTTATTCATATTAGCCTGTAACATACTTTCTATGGTACATACAATACTTTCACACAATGAAATCGGTTACACAAGCAATTTTCTTGGTCAATCTTCTTGTACCCTAGTCAGATTTGGAACAATTCAAACTGATTCTAGTGATTTAATACCTATTTGAGTTCAGTCAGTGGTTTATTATCTACTATATTCTATATTCATCACCCACATGTTTGTCCTGGGTGGGAATCGAACCCACAGTCTACAGCGCAGAGTTACTACCAACTGAGCTATGAGGCTTGTTAATATAACATTAATAATAATAACATTTCTTAGTATAAAAAATGATAATAAAATATAAAAGCTATGAGGCTTGTTACTTAGAATACTCTTTTTTTTTGTAAATGCATATGGATGATATGATACAACACCCAAACACAGAACAAGCTTGTTCATGTAATAATGCTATGGTGCGCTATATTTTTTTTTTATGCATCTTTTGATGGTATTTTGCAGATCCTTAAAATATAAAATTGAAAAACAAGAAGTTCTGGTCTTTGCTTTATTCAGTAAAATAATCTACACTAACTGCCAAAATTTAAACCTTAGACAGACTCATAAGCAATTGTGGTTATGATTTTTTAACTACTTGTCCCATAGGAAAAATTTATGGGTGGTTATGTTATATTAAATCATTGGTCATATAACATAAATTTATTTTAGGTTGGCAGACATGAGAATGCCATCGGCTGGTACCACAGTCATCCTGGCTATGGCTGCTGGCTGTCCGGCATTGACGTGTCCACACAGATGCTAAACCAGAACTTCCAGGAGCCGTTTGTGGCCATTGTCATTGACCCTGTCAGGACCATCTCGGCAGGAAAAGTTTGCCTAGGGGCGTTTAGGACTTATCCTAAGGTAATCTTTATGTATACTTCCATGAATAGAATAAGTTTATTCATAGCAAAATCAACATGAACATTATATGTAGATACAGAAAAGAAAAAATAATATTCCATTTGGATGAGCAGTTTATTGGATTGACGGCTAACAAGCCAAATTTAATACTAAAAGGTTATTACTCGGCATGATGCGTGTCATGGATCAATATTAAATGGTCTGAGGAATTAATTTTCATATAAAAATAACTAATGATAGATCATTAGTTATTTTTATATGAAAATTAATTCATTAAAAAAAGCTGTGAGCAGCATTAAACTCTTTCTTACACAATGGTTAACTAATAGTAAAATGGTAAAGCCACTAAGAGGCAGCACATTCAACCAGCCTATACAGACCACAAAATGGACAGCAACATTTTTTTGTGTATATCTCCAACTTTACTGCTAAGGATGAAAACTTTTGTAAAAGTCTTACAAGTCATCTCAAATCTCCCAACAGTGAAGGGATACATCAAGCCCAATTTGAGTTGAGCGGAGCTTATGGTGATACATTACATCTGTGACTGTAATGTTGTACTGCTGTACTGCTCAGAGTACCTAGTGCAAGTTGCAATCGATAGGTATGGAGCAAGTAGAAAACTCGCACTAGACACCTATTAACCGGCTTCCAAGCAATGCAAGTGTTTTTTTTGCTTTCGACGATTATCAACTTACAAGTCTTTCCTGTCCAGGGCTACAAACCAGCCAACGAAGAGCCATCTGAGTACCAGACCATTCCCCTGAACAAAATTGAGGATTTTGGCGTCCACTGCAAGCAATATTACTCGCTGGAGGTGTCATACTTCAAGTCATCGCTCGACAGGAAACTGCTGGATTCGCTGTGGAACAAGTACTGGGTGAACACCCTCAGTAGCTCGAGCTTGATCACTAACGCTGAATATACGACGGGGCAGATCTTTGATCTGTCCGATAAGCTGGAGCAGAGCGAGGTTTGCCTTGGTAAGTACTTTATTATTGACAACACAGAGCATATCATATTTATTATGTTACCTGTGATTGATCCTATAAAGGTTTGAAGGGATCCCACTAGAGAAACGGCAGCAGCGTCTCGGTCGTCGGTAGCTTTGCTGCGAACAGTCTGCCATGCATATTGATTATGGGAAAACCTTCAATCGTGGAAGAGGCTCTGTTCACGATATGAATATCAAAGAATGGACTTCTTTTTATGCCACATAGATTTTATATATAATTATTACTGTTATAATACATATACTTTAACAAGCCTCACAGCTCAGTTGGTAGTAGCTCTGCCTTCTGCGCTGTAGGTAGTGGGTTCGATTTCCACGCAGGACAAACATTTATGTGATGAATGTAGATGTTTGTTCTGTGTTTGGGTGTTGTATTGTATGATAAGTATGTATTTACAAAAAAAAAAGTATTTATGTATTCTATCCGTAATCTAGTTCCCATATTACAAGCTATGCTTAGTTTGGGACTAGATGGCGCTGTGTGAAATTAATGTCCTGTAATATTTATTTATTTATTTATAAATCAACTCAACAGGCTGTAAATATTAAATGTTGGCGCTGACCTGAGAACCCCTGACAACTTTAATTACCATTAGTTCTCTCAACAGAGAACAATCGTCTATACAGGATGGGTCAAATTACTTCCTTTTCCTTTCAGGGCAGTTACCTTTTCTTTAGCAATAAAGCAAGGCAATTATTTTTCTATTCAAAATAAAATAATAAACTTTCCAAGAACAAAACTCTAGCTGGAAAAAAATGGTAGCTGCCCATTTCAAAAATTACACTAAGTGCATTGAGCAGCACTCACCAAATTGTTTTATGTAAGTGATATGTCTCGCGTTTTAGGTCGCGGTAGCTTCCTAGTCGCGGGCGCTTCCGACCCCCACGAAAAACGCACCGAGGACAAACTCGGCAAGGCGACTAAAGACGCTTGCAAGACGACCATCGAAGTGATCCACGGCCTCATGGCGCAGATGATCAAAGACCGGCTGTTCAACAGCGTCAGCGGCCGGCAAGCGGGGCCCACGCCGATGATCGAGTGATTTATATCAATAGTTAATGCTCCCGCCCACTTAGCGACCGCCACCTGCATTTTACGCCTCAGTCAACTAAACACCACTACGCGACCAAGACCAGAAGCCTAATTGCATAACTTTACCAGTGGTCAAACCCATTCAGAATTCGACAAAAATAAAGACCAAAGTGACAGTTAAAGCCCAGGCTAGATTTTAAATGTCAAAAATAAATAAACACAAAGATATATAGTAACAAATCCGCTAAATTAGTTTGATAAAAACTAATTTAGAGGGCGTGTTAGTGTTAGGCATGCTGGTAAGCTACCAGCATGCCTATATTTCCCGAGGATGCCTCGTGTAGAGGCGAAACAATTTTTTCAAACTTATTTCGCGAATTTGACATACCTTTCTGTTTTCAGATGATTTATTTTGAACAATGGATTTCCGCAAAATAACGCCTGAATCAATTAACCAAAAATTAAGTCGATATTGATTATCGGTTGACTTACACAATAAGGGCCCAGCTGTTGGAATGTTGATCACGGTTTCGGTAGCTGTCGCTAAGTAGGCGGGATACCTTAGGGTTTAACGTGTTTAAGTTAGGATAGTCCATTCAGTAACAAGCTTACCCAGAACTGCAGACTCCCTTGGTTGCTCAATGAATCAAAACTGTATTTGGTGAAAACCCTTCCTATAAAGGTGACCTTAGTTTCTTATCGACAAATTCATAGCTTGATTTAGTTGCTCGGTCTAGCATGAGCTTCAGGCTAAGTGTACCTACAGGACCGCTATTTAACCTTTATCAAGGTACAAAGTGACTGACTTTACATGCATTGTCCTATGAAATCTGTAAAGTCACCAGTGATTTTTGTATCTATTTTGTAAGTTTTCGTCTATGTAATAAAGTGAGAATAAAACAAATTGTTTGATTATATAAACATTCTCAAATATTTATGAACCAATTTACATAAAATTTATTCAATTATGTACATCTTCCATAGCTTTAGATATACACAAAATTAAAACATCTCAATGTGGAGGGCTTTCTATATAATCAGATACAATAAACGAAGCACCAAATTACGATATACAATATGTAAATCTTTTGAAAAGCTCTTAACATGAAACATAAAATATATCGATATCATCTGAACTACTATTATACACTTACCTCCTAGAATTACGTCTATCCAATGGCGATGACCGGAATAAAATCTGTTCAGTAGTTTCTGAGAACAGCCAGTACAAACAAGGCGAGGATTTGCTAGGTTTTGATTTCAAAAGCCTATAGATAGTATAACTTAAGGGGAAACTCAACAACAACACAACCTAATTTATATTATTTATGGGTCACTATATCACTGTTCAAATCACACTTCAAATAAGAAAAATCAAATTATTCACTGTGGTTAATATTGATAATAGTGGTTGTGTTTTATCAAAGTGCGACTTACATTTTAGTAGAAGTCAAATAATTTTTTTTTTAGTTTAGCCGCAAGACACTAAATTATCAAAAATGGTAATTAGGTAAAACTATTTTATTGAGGCGTTTTGCCAGTGACCAGAGAAGTTAAATCTAGGATTAAGCCGTGCTTCTCTATTTGATTAGTGTCCAATCTATCTATTTTCTAGTTCATCTACAACAATTTCAACTTTAGTGCTTAGTTGACAAATATGTATAAATAATAGGATTAAAATAAAATAATTAAAAACTAAACGATAAAATATCCCTTTAATAAACTGGGAATTTAATCATAATGTAATTTGCCTTAAATTCATAATAATGCGGTAGCTATTTACATCGTCAGATAATATAAACATCCTTGCATATTAGGAGTGACTATATTTCCCTTATCGCAGTTTTTGAACAACACAAAGATTTGAATTTTTATTCCATTACATGTTTGAAGCCATTATCAAAACTCAAACAACTAAACCTACTTGAACAAATGCGTAAGGAATTAGTTGTAAACAACTCGTGTTATAACATATTCAATAAATCATGTCACAACGATAAAATATTGAACAACACAATAAATACTTAATACCTTGTTTAGTTTCTGTATTATTGATTTATCTCTGAATTAAAAAGTGGTTATATGCTTGACAAAATTACATTACAACTTGCATGTGATTGACAGATATATGATACTTTAATAATATATTCAGTTCCTATTAAAAAAAATATGGATTCGATCATATTTATTATTGCTTGTGGTCTCTTCAATATTTTTATCTATACAAGAGTTTATTTTATTATCAATAATCTTGAATCTTACTAATATTCTGAAAGCCCCATACTTAACTATAAAACCATACAGCGATTGGTATTATTGAGCGCTTTTATACTCTTATTTGTCTCTTTTTATCACGTTGTTTAACAATACTGTAAAAGAGATACACATATTTGTCCTGACAAACAAAGTGTTGATGACAGCGATATAAATTAAGCATCAAGTAAGCCCCACCCCATATGCTTGTTTCGTTGTAAGAGTCCATTTGAGAACACATGAGTGCCCCAAATCTCTCCGACAACCTGGTAATTTTTTTATTTGTGAGGTTCACCTTATCACAATTACATTAGTATTCCTATATATATAATTAAGTACATACCAAACAGCCCTCCATCTCACAGTTCTTATACACAGTAATTATGTCACAATCTCAAATCTATTTACATGCAAATATTTAAAATATCAAATTGATGAAAGAAAATTACGACCGCATTTTAAATTTCGGAATGTCAAGACTGATAAAATAACTAATAGTAAAACGCAATATCCAATACCAGAAGATTAACTAGTTATTCGTGGAATTTCGTAAATTTATGAACTCTTCTAATACCTTTCTTATTAAAAGAGATTAATTTAAAGTATTTCTTTTAATAAAAAAAATTACAGCTAGGTCAAAAATATGAAATTAGGCAAAATAATCTAAGAATATACGTTTTCTTTCTTCACACTGATGATTGAGATTGTTCTAATACTGACTCTGACCAAAGGTGTTTCTATTCCACTAGCTCAACGGTGGAACTCGGGGTATAAAACGATCGTCATTATCATGATCATTACAGCGATAAATATATTATGATATTTTTTCTTTTCATAACTGATAAACATAATCGAAATAATTCGAATCGTGTCTCTTGATAATAAATAATAGAAATTATCAAGGTACATTTAACTTGATAATTTCTAAAGCCCTTCGATAAATTTACTCTTATAATTATCGCGATGATTATCAAGAAACAATATGTATGTTGATAATTTCTAAAGCTAAAACATTGGACATGAGCTGAGGAAAGAGGATAAGTATAGTACAGTATTACGTTGTGTAAATCAATTGGGATGTGGTGGATCTCACCAATGTAAATTGAACAACGCTACCTGTCTATTTACTCGATTGTTAGTAACAAAAACCTCCGTCTTCCAAACATTATTATTTAGTGTTTCGGGCTCCTCATAATCTAGTTACCTATCTACTGCGGAATGTTAATAAAATCTCACGATAAAACCTAATTACAAACATAAGATCGGGTGTTTGATCAAAACAGGGACTCGAGTGGTCAGTCTTTAGATGTTCAGGAAAGATGCCGTCCGATCAAATCCTATTTTACATAACACTTCATGTACACATTATATAATAGATTTTTAGATACAAGAAGCAACAAACCTTCGCACTTTACATTATAGAAAACACTTAAAGCACTAGCGTGAATGGCCAATGTCCGATATCAAGCACTGTATCACTTGAACCGACTTGTTGCCAGCTGCCGACCCATTTGCCGTTTTGTTTTCTTTGGACATGACGCTTTTATAACTTAGGTACCGTGCGTCTAGGCACGATAAACGGTAGAAATCAACTAAAGAGCGCTTTTCAAAATATCGCCAAAGCGTTACGATATGATTTATGGTAGAACCTCAGGGACATATATATACACGTGCGAGACAGTTTTTGGAAAATGTCAGCTTCGAAACACATTTTGGAAATTTGCCACTACCTACGTATTACTTTGAAAGTTAATGTTTATATTATCCTTACTGGTGCCCTAAGTGAACTTTGCTCATAAATATTAAATTAAAAAAATATCATTCTTTCTTGAATCCATGTTGTGTTTCAAGCGATAATTTACCAAATTCCATATCGCGCGTACATAAACAAGAGGATCAAGAAATGGTTATCGACAAATAAGCAGTCATAGATCATCAAATGTCATTTTACAGTCGCCGCTAGTTGTTTGTCTCAATCTATGAGGTACCACACATCATGAGAAATCTTAGCACAGACCGACTCTCTGCAGGATCGCAATTTGAGTGATGCGAACTAAAGCAAAGCCTGAACAATGCAGTGAAAGGAAGTCCAAGAGAAATTCTCCTAAGCATTACCCGCGACCTCTGTAGTCCCCGTGAGACACCAGGGCAAATAAAGGCCCTCACCCGCAACTAAATTGTTCATGGCTGTAGAAGATTCAATTGATGGATCATAATAAACGCTAGGGGCGCCTCTGTCTTTGTCAGACTGCTAATGTGACGTTTCTTGTCTTGATTGTACGTTAGTTCTCTTCCTCCTAGACTCGCATTGAGTCAACCTTGGGCAGAATCGAACTTATAGGAGCGAAAAATTGGGAGTCCAGGAGATAAGCTCCTGTCAAAGACGATAGAGAGTCAACACTCTACAATACAGAAGCCAGTCAATTCTCTTTCAGTGTATTTTAGCGGCATTGTAATGCACATGTCTTCAAAACATTATTTCCTAGCCAAATGCAACGATATAAACTTTCGATGGAATAAATGTTTGAGATAACCTTTTGACTAAAGATAAAAGTCTTTTGATAAAAGTCACGTGGTTTTTCTAACGCCCATACATACGGCAAATTTTTAGTAGCATTTTGTCACCATAACTTGGAAATGAACTGCCTGTAGGTAAAAGGAATCATTCTCGCATAGAACCGGTAGGTGGAGGCTAGCGGGTCAGCAACCGTGGTCGGTTTAGGCGCGAGCCGCGCGTCAGTTGAACAGGTCCGGAGGGAAGTTGTTAACTTCCGACTGCTCGAGGACGGGAGAGCCGTCGAGGTTGTATGATACTCGTATCCGTAGCCTTAGCGGGCTCTGTGGAAACAAATCAGCCGTTTAGTCATACACATTGGAAAACAATCTAGAGAAAGAGAATAGTGTGAGATGGTGAGAAAGACCATTCACGTACACGCTATTGGCCTGTATCGGACTGGCGTCAATCGTGACTGAAACAAATCCCACTAACTTAATAAAAAACTAGGTTTTAGAGTGAATTTACTTTACCCGAGTTTGGTTTTTGGGAAAGATTACTTCATCGTTGACCTCATCCTCGCCCAGGTAATTCCCAATTCGATTCCCAAGCGAGCCTCGAGGTCAAAACATGCCTGCAAGTCTTGGAGGAAAATCACGTCCGACAGTGGACTTGTTTTTCAAAGTAAAAATTGATGCGCGACGTGTATACAGATACCTACAAATAAATTGTGTCAGTCTGTCTGTGTTTTTCGAGCTTCAAATTAGCTAAATCAATATGGACAGGACGAATAGATTTTTTTCAACCCCACATATTTCCAAAAGTCTAATTCACTGATATAGTGTCTAGTCATCCTATATTTATTTAAAGAAATAAATAAATGTTCTAAGCCGTCTTGGAGCAATTGTAATGATGTAGTGTAGAATAACTTACTCTGGATGGATTGGAGATTTTGAGTACTTGAGTGATTTCGCCGTGAGGTGGCAGCATCGTTCCCGATGGAGACAACATGTCCAACTGAAGCGTCTGAAAATATTACAAAGTCTCTTATTTATGTTAACAAGCCTCATAGCTCAGTTGGTAGTAACTCTGCCTTCTGCACTGTAGGCTGTCGGTTCGATTCCCACCCAGGGCAAACATTTGTATGATGAATACAGATGTTTGTTCTGTGTTTGGGTGTTGGTTCATATAGTACGTATGGTATTTACAAAAAAAGTATTATATCCGTAATCTAGTTCCCATATTACAAGCTATGCTTAGTTTGGGGCTAGATGGCGCTGTGTAAAATTAATGTCCTGTAATATTTATATTTATATATACATAAAATTGTGTGCTAGGGATTTCTTTGTGCTCATACCCAGTTGGCCAAACAGCTCAGGTGCCTCGCTTAGAGCATAGAACTGAAATTGTAGTACTCATTAGACATAGACGATCGCTACATGATTTAGAGACTTGTCAGGGCGGCGGTTCGAAAAATCATGCGTTTTTTCGACGATCGAAGTTTCGAGCGTGGTATTTTGGTAAGCTGATTTTGAGCATCGGAAGGTATGATTAGAACTTCGAGTCTTCTCGCTCCATGCTCAAAACTATTGGTATGCAAATAATTATGTATAACGGTTTAACCGCCTCCGTGGTCTAGTAGTACCACCGGTGTCAGATCCATGGGGAGTACACTATTGTGCTTGGTTTGGTTGGTGGTAGGACTTTGTTTAAGTCTGGCTAGCTACCACCACCTTACCTAAGTTAGTCGCCTTAACAACAATTCATAAAAATGGATGTGTTCCGGCATTCAGAGGTAAGGTAAGATAGCCAGTTCCTCAGTTGATTGAGGATTCCGGTTGAAGTGCGCTACCACCGTCGGCGTTATCATAACTTGAAAATCAGTTTGTTACACGTGCGTACATTTTTTATTATCAAACAAAGAATTCATAAATATATATATTTTTTTTATTCAAAAAACTCAATTTTCCAGAAAAACTATAAAAAAATAGATTTTCTTTAATGCAAAACATTTTTTTTTTATATTTTAAATAACTCACACGGTTTCAGACTTGGCCTCAGTGGCCCTGGAAAAAAACTCACCTGTATATATATATAAAAAAAAAAAATACTAAGAACAATGTAGGTACATACCCGCGGCACCGCACATTGGAACAGGAAGTCTGTGAGCGAGTGCTCGCTGGTGGCGCGCATCGTCAGCGTCACGCTGAAGTCCCCTCTCTCCATGCTCAGTACTATTCTCACGCCGTTCTTGTCTAACGCCGTGATTGTAGGAAGATCTGACAAATACAATAAAACACATTTGACAACTCCATCTAGGCATTGTCAGCTGAACTTAATCACGTATCTGTGATCGAGCACATCGTTTGACTGCTTACTATCAAGTACCGAACATCCCTAACAGATGGCGGTGATCTAGCCTATATAAGCTGTTTGTCATGCCAAATGGTCTCTTTTCCTCCGTAGGCCAAGACACGTTCTTGAAGACCCGGACGACCCACTCATCACCGCAAACCCGGAGGTGACGGCATCCATTCATTAACTATCTCGTCACACAGAGAAAACACTATACAGATACACCGAATCCGCCGGCGGCGTCGATGAACCTTTCCGCCTCAAAGCGTTACCCTCGGTATCGCCTTCGGCCATTCCTATCCTCCCCCATCAAATGGCAACAGCCCAAGCCGAGGTCCGTACCTAAGTGGTGCCCTTGCGCTTGTTGCCTCAAAAATCTATTCTTGGGCTCGCGCCTTCAGGTCCGCGCAAAGCTGTCGCCCTCCAGGTTCAGAATCAGGCCAGCGTATTGTCCTATCATAAAAAAAGGTCTCTTTTCCTGTACACAACCGCAACCGAGCGGTACTACAATTAACTGAATAAAGCCTTTTTCTGATTTACAGAATCTTTTCTATCATCCCACAACATTGTATTCCCAATTGATATCGAAACAAGATCAAAAATATCATTACAGTGGGTTATTTGAGTACACTTAGAAAAGACATTTTATTTACAACTGTTTTTGGCACCATATATAATAATAGGTATGTTCCTGTAAATTCGAGTATATGCCTGTCGGTTTCAATCCTATAGTATATAGAGGTATATATACTCTAAGCTAAGACAAATATTGGTCCTCTTAACGGACTATAGTACCTCAGATTAGCAACTCAACGCAACTTTATTCGAGTTTCGAACTAAGATATAGTAATAATAAAGGTGACATTGCTGTGCGTCATAAGCGACGTGGTTGACACGTCTCTCATGACCACCAGATGATAGAAATATGCGCGTATTTCTACGTTTTGTTTTTTTAAAACAAATATGAATTTTGAAAATCGAAAACACAGACCGTCTGCTGTATACTGTGTTTATTTCCCTTCAGTCACTTTGGTAGCTAACTGGTTCGTAACCAGCTACGTAAAAACAATTTTCTTCACTGTTTTGTAATCAGTTACTAATAAACACTTATTTTCCAAAGTTTCAATCCCTAATTGGGCGTATTTATTAAATGGCGAACATTTTTGGTACAAATTAGAATCAGCTTTGTTTTTTTTCCTATAGAGAAAATTTTATGTAATCGTGTTTTCGAAACACAAGCGTTCTAGCATCTATCCTGAACTATAACATAAATTAATTCCAAAGTAAATGCTACAGTATTGTGGAAGATATGATCGCTGAAGCTAAGCCATTTCACATATCATAGACAAGTATATTGCTCGCACGAAGAAGTGTACGATTTGTCATAGTAAAAGTTTTCAAGAAGGAGGTGTTTTTATTTAGGGTTATATTTTGGTGGTTAAGTTTATACACATGTTTTTTTTGTCTTGAAGTAAGACAAAGCTATAATATTGTCTAACTAAAAGTATAGGTTACCTGGTACGTTATTGACAGACTGAGACACAGGCGCGAATAGTCCGTCGAGTAGCATGGATGGCGGCGGTGCAGGCATGTTGTTGTTTAGAGTAAGCGCGTCTGGGACGGATGGCGTCAAGTCTAGACCGCTCAGCAGGTCTAGAATATCCTGCGAATATGAAGACAATTTTTTATGTTATGAAGGCCCAATAGCCACTCTCCCATACAAACGTTCTACACTAACAAACGCCGATACTTGGTTCCCGTGGGAATTTTCCAAAATCCTTTCTAATTGCATCTCTATTTCACGAAAGCAAACTTCTCTGAAAAATTCTAGTATGTATTATATTGGATTTCATGGCCTTTTTTTTTGCGGAATCCTTATTATTGTTTTAAAATAAAAGTACCCTAATGTACTACTTTTAACATCAGCTATTTGCCAATAAAAGTCTTGTCAAAACAGTTCTAGCCTTTTGGGAGATTAGCCGGAACAAACAGACAAAAATAATTTAAGTACCGTGTAATCATAATACATTTAGCAAAAAAGCTGTTACGTTGACATTACAAATAGACACATCATTTTTATTTATTTTTAAAGATAAAGATAGCTTTGGTGTATCTGCAAAAATGTGATATAAAGTAAGTTTGGTCTCACATTGGTGCTAGTATTATTGTTGGTTGCCTCGGGCTGCGGTTTGTGTTCCACGTCGCCGTTCGTCAGCGCATCAGACCCGATGATCAGGTCCAGAAGAGCATCCTGAAATAAATAAATAAAGATTCATCATCATCATCATCCGCAGCCTGATTTCACCCACTGCTGGGTATAGGCCTCCCTATGCATATGCCACGCCCAACGGTCTTGTGCCACTCTCATCCAGGTGAGGTTTGCGATGCTGGTAATATCGTCGGCCCATCTTGCTGCTGGGCCGACGATAAATTAAAATAAAGATTACAGGACATTAATTTTACACAACGCCATCTAGCCCCAAACTAAGCATAGATTGTAATATGGGAACTAGATTACGGATAGAATACTTAAATACTATTTTTTTTTTGTAAATACATACTTATCATACAATACAACACCCAAACACAGAAGAAACATCTATATTCATCACACAAATGTTTGTCCTGGGTGGGAATCGAACCCACAACCCAAGCGCAGAAGGCAGAGTTACTACCAACTGAGTTATGAGGCCTATTTATGAAATGTATGAAAGAGTCAATATTTATTCATAAAAAGACAAATACATGTCAGATGACACTTATGAACAGTATGATCTTACGTAGCAATATATAGTAGGTACTAGGTAGGTATGTCGTCTTACTAGCTATTGCACGCGAATTCGCTCGCGTGGTGCCCAATTTAAAAGTAGCCTACATGTTTTGCTGGTTCATAGCAAAAGTCAACTAAGTCGTCGAACAACGCATCAAAAATACAAATAAATCTTAAGTTTTATAAGTTAGATTTCAAAATCTAAATAAAACATTGAACGAGCTAGGATAGTATGAGAACTGTATGTAAATAGGTAGGCACAGCACAACTTCCTTGGTACTTGGGTAGGTAGGCACTAAATAATGATTGATTTCACACGAAGTGGTAGGCATAGAAATATAAGTGTAGTCTAGCATCTAGAGCATAGACCCGCTCTCCTATAGTAAACGCTCCGAGCGCGGCCCTAACAACGAACGCTCTCTGATTGGCTAATAAGGCTCGACGCGTAATGATCCGCCAATCAGGGCGTACTTAGTAACAAATCCGTTAAATCGTATTTATTACCTACACGCTTTAGCGGATTTGCTACTAAATATTTTTGTCTGCTTTCAGATTTTATTTTGAAATATGCATCTCCGCAAAATAGCGCCTGAATCAATTAGCTATCGTAGAATTATATCGAAATAGCAAACTGGTCTACAATACGGTTCACGAGATACAGCCCGCTGCTCAGTAATAGGGTCCTGTTGACACCCTTTGGGTACGGAGTAAACTGTGAACGCAAACTGACCTGGTCGTTATGATGAGGCGTAGGAGTGTCCGTTTCCGGCTCGTGGTCGCTATCTTCGCGGTCTCCGCTCCCCGCTACCTCCATCGCCGGCATCCGCTCCAGGAGCGCCGGTCGCAAATGCGCGTACTGCCTAAAAAAATATAAAAAAAGATTACTAGACATTCTTCGCAATGCCGTCTGGCCCCAAACAAAGCAATGCTTGTAATATGGGAACTAAATTCAAATTCAAATTATTTATTGCGATAAATGGGTAGGTACATTATGTAGGTCTTAAACTAATAATAATATTGTGTCACCATTTTCAGCGTTACAAGCATGCAATAACTCAAAAATAAAATTGTAATCTAAAAACAATGTAAATTCATCACTAATAATACGTAATTTGCAGCATATATTACAATGTCAGGGTTATATATATATATCGTTATTTATGTCCCTATTACAATTAATTACAATGTCAAATAATTTTATACTTCATCAATTTAATATAGAGTCATGTTACATTAATTATAAATTATCATTAAAATAGTCACTAACACTATAATACACCTTTTCCGTTAGCAGTTTTTTACTCTAAATTTAAACATGTTGTCAGAAGCTATTTCCAGTACAGACTTAGGCAAGTGACTATAAATCTTTGGTGCCATGACGAATACGCTGCTGCCAAATAGGCTCGTTTTGTGGGTAGGACAACTAGTTTTGTCAAACATCTATTATATGCATCACACATAGAGAAACGAAATGTTTTAATGACACAAAAAAATCACAACCGTCGACGGGACTGGACCAGCATCTTTTCCTACAGCCGGAAACTCTCTGACCAAGTCCTGACGCAGTTTCTGATTATTGTGCTATACTCAACTCAGATCAACGCCATTTAGCTTTCGCTCAGTTTCTGGAAATACGTTCAAATCACCAGCGAGAAATGGCGCTTATGCCATTTCTCGCTGATTCAAATCATGTGATCAAGTGCAACCACTTGAAATACAAAAATAATTGAGAAAGAAATTGGTTGCCTTCATCAACTATATGTGAGTAAAACCAGTGTTTGAAAACATCAAGTTTGTCTGGAGTGTTTGTACAAGCGCAGGCAGCTATAAGGCCAGTTTACTATTTGATTGTGTTACTATTTTTTGTATACCTGTAAAGTTGCGATAGTTCAACGCCTCGCTGTTGCAGCTCGATATGAATGTGTGATCCGAATGTATCGATGATCGCGCGAATTTTCCTGAAACGAGAGAACATCATAAGTCTTCAATTTTAAGCTTCACCTGGGACGACGCATCGGTCTATAAAAGCAGTAGAGCCTTTAGTTAAATGGCTCGTCGGGTTTGCTTGCAGATCGAATAAATTTGTCAACAAATGTGTGTAAAATGTCCACATATGAAGTTTCGTCTTTTAGTCTGAATGCAACTTGCGCAGTTTTTGCTGTCCCGTGATTTTATATTTTTTATTTATTAAAAACAAACAATAAAATGCTTAAAATCTCAATTACATAATCACAATAAAAAAACCATTGACCATTAAGACGTTCCGCAATTAAAAACTTGCCTGAAGAGAATATATATTAATCTTGATTCGAGATTCATGTGAAAAAACTAAATTTAACAGACCAATAAGTTGAACGCTGAAGCAGTGACCTGACCAAACTTTTATTGACCGAACTCTGATTTGTGCTAAAGAGGTCTATTTGAATCTCTGGCTCTACTAAAAAAAAAACCTGTCCATAGTTAGAACTGAAAGGAACTGCTGATGTTTTTTTAATACCACTGGTGGAAAACAGGCATACGGCGGCGACCCACCTCTTTCAAACTTATTTTGCGACTTATGTTTACGACTAACTAATGGTATAGTCTCCACCGGGGAATGGAATCTCTTTCGATTGCGAGCGGTGTGATACTTAGGTGAATAAAAAGTTCCACCATTACAGGTGAAAGTCCATCCAGTGATGGTAAGACCTGATAAGTGTGGGAGACCCTTTTCACATGGAGACACTTGTCACTACAAGTTAAAGTTTTTGTACCTCATCATTTCCCAGGCAAGACTAGCGGGCAAGAGCTGACCCATATCAATATCACACATTTAAATGGTTGATTTTTTTATTTTTACTGTACGATAGGAAAGCGCTTGGCCTTCATTTCACCTGGTTACAATTTGAGATAAGGCCGAAGGTGGAGGCGCACTTCACCCGGAACCTCAAGAAACTGAGGAACTTTCTATCTCACCTCTAAATGCCGGAACACAACATTTTTTTAAGAATTGTTATTATGGCGACAGAATTAGGTAAGATGGTGGCCAGGCGGACTTGAACAAAATCCCACCACCACCCACCAAGCACAATATTGCTCGAACCCGGGACCTCTGGAATAGATCTCAAGATGGCTTTGTATGGGAGGATGTACTACTGGGCCTTCTGAAGAGATCTTACTTACTCCTGACTGGGTTGCGTAGTAAACCTCGTAGATAGCTTGGCGAGGGACAGTAGAATGTACTCCTTAGTGGTGATGGAGAGCTGCGTGGACCACAGCAGTTTCTGGTACACGTCGATCACATACTCTTCCGAAGGGCGCTCAAAGTCATCTGGAAGGTATTGATTATTAGAAAATGACCGTTATTTCGTTATAATGCACCTAGTTGAAGGTAATCTTATTATAATCTTTTAGATTTTTGAAAACAACACATAATTGTTACCCGGGGAAGTGAGAGATAGATATTTACGAAAAATTGGTAAACACCTGTGTAATTTCAAAAAATGTCATTGTCATTTATTGCAAGTATCATCATTATTATTTTAGCCTGTTTGCACTCACTTCTGGTGTTGGCAATGGATCTCTCAATGATATTACTTAGTTAAATTTGTCGATACAATATCAATATTCTGTACTGTATACTAAAAAGTCAAGAGCTAGTAGCCTTACCAACGCCATCATCATCAACCATTGAAATAGCATTGCTGGCTTCAGACACCAGCAAGTCTCCGTATTCGCCGATAGTCCAAGCCGCCACCTACAACAGACAAACTCACACTAAATAAACACATTTTTCACATTTCAATGATATAATTGTATCTAGTGTAGCGCCGGGACTTCATTGTTGTCATACCGTGGGAGTTTTTCAGAGTTCACAAGAGAACTTTTTTGACGTACTCTTGACTGAGTACAACAAGCAATTTTTTAATTGTACGACGGAGAAGCGCTTGGCCTTCAACTCACCTGGTTTCAAGTTATAAGGCAGAGGTGTAGGCGCACTTCACCCGGAATCCACAACAGTCTGAGGACAGTTCCTCAGACAGTGCTATCTTACCTCTAAATTCCGAAACACAATCATTAATAATTATTGTTATGGCGTCATCTTAGATAAGATGGTTGTAGCTAGCGAGGCGGACTTGAAACAAATTCCTAACACCAACCAAACCAAGCACAATATTGTACTACCCTAGGCATCGAATCGTACCTTTGGATCTGACACCGGTGTACTAGGCTACAAAAGCGGTTAAAATGGCGGATTAACTGGCAGAGAAGAGTCCAATGTTAAGAAAAGAACTGCAAATAAGCATTTTTTTCATATAAGTATAGTTTTTTTCATGTACCAACATCTATATTCATCACAAATGCTTGTCCTAGGTGGGAATCGAACCCACAACCTACAGCGCAGAAGGCAGAGCTACTACCAACTGAGCTATGAGGCTTTTTATAAATATACCAACCAAACATCCACATCTATAATATTGTTACGCGAATATAGAAAGCTCTAGAAACGACGCCAGCCCACTCATTGTCTACGAAAATAAGACAAAAACAAATTGGGTATATATTTTTTACGTATATATTTTTTTTAATATTTTTTTCTATATTTAAAGAAAAAAAAATATCTTGACAACAAATAAAAAATAAAACTCCACCTCCGCGGGCTGCATGCAGCTCGCGGCACTACAAAAAACTAGACTCGTATTATATGGCCAAAATGTCAAAAAAAAAAAACCTGAATGAGAGGTTGTTTCTCAGTGGAGTCTCCGCAGACAGCGGACCGCTCCAGCGACGTCCACAGCCGCATCGCCGCGTACGCTTGCCGCTCGATCGGCGCCGCTGATACGATCTGAATGGTGCTAGACACTGTGTCATCACGGAGTTGGTTGCCGGCCTGGAATCAAATTGTGAGATTCACCAATTGTTTTCCCTATCCATTGTTTCGTCAGGCACCATTTTTTTTTATTGTATGCCGGCGAGGTGCTTGGCCATCATCTCATCTGATTTTCATGTTATGGCCGAAGGCACTGGGATCCTGGACAATCGGAGGAAAACTGGCTAAATTCCGGAACACAACCATTTAAGAATTGTTGTTATTATTACAATTCGAGATTGGACATCACGCATCCCATCTTGCATTGGATTTCGTGTCAAGCCGAGTACCTAGTCTGGTAGTAGTCGTTACATAAGCCATGTCACGCCAAAATGTTTGATACCTAGGGGCGGAAACAAAATCCACATTTTGGCAGTTTTATTTATTTGGAGATAGAAATATGGTATTGATGGATTTGTGGTGTATATATCACATACACATATACATATTTTACATAGTACGAGCTCTTAACGCCTGCGGAAAGATCTAACTGCATGGATTTTACATTAGTATCATCATGTCACGTGACTGTTGCAAACAATTGGACTTTTCACATTCGTTAACGCCAAAGAAAAGTAGATTTTGTCTAGAGGGCAGGCCTGTTACAGTATACCCGGCCAACATTTAGCTATCCATTATGGATACTGTTATTTGTATTTTTTAATAGACAAGTAGATTAATCGAGGGACTTGGACACAGGTGTCCAAATGAAAAAAAGGGATCATGATGAAGCATGGCTGGAGCTTTAAACTCAACGTCAGATCGGTCGAGGAACGATACCAGTTCCTTCATCATGCTATGAATGTTCTGACTAATGGGAATAAGAGCTTCATACCTCAAAAGAGAGCAGCGGCGATCATTGAACTTTGTGTAGACCGGTCAAGGAGTTTCAATAGTCATGGTCCGTTCGGTCCGTAGTTACCTTGATGAAAACTTTGAAAAGCGTGTCCAAATGCCACTTGTTCGAAGGCGCGTATTTCTCAGCGGCCAGCACCATGGCGCTCGAGCAGTGAGCTTTGAACTCGGCGTCAGATCGGTCGAGGAACGATAGCAGCTCCTTCATCATGCTGCGGATGTTCTGTCCGTTGATGAGCGCGAACGAGAGCTCCATAGCTCGCCGCCTGATTGATACGTCTGGGTCCTACGGGCAAAGAAAACATTCATTAGGACGCCTCTTTTTTTATTGTAAGACGGGTAAGCGCTTGGCCTTCATCTCATCTGGTTACAAGTAGAGATAAGGCCGAAGGTGGAAGCGCACTTCACCCAGAATCCTCATATAGTATAGCCGTCATTCAATCAAAATGGCATGTTCAATTGAAAATAAATTTTACAGATACATTCAGATAAATCTAGGTTCATATTTTTTTTTAAACTCAACTAAAATAGTTTTTCCATACAAGCACTTTTTTTTAGAAAATATATTGTATGGGGCGTTACTTAATAGCCCTCTACTTTCATGACAAAAAGTTTCAAAGCCAAAGAACTTCCAAATGTATGATAATGTATGCAGGTATAGATTTACCTTGAGACACTCCAGGATAGTGGTCCTATGCCTCTGAACAGCTGAAGTTTCAACATGCACCGTCCTCAGCAGTGTGTTCAACGCAACGTATCGAATATTCTTATCATTATTCAGTAGGAACCTTCCCAGGATGTTGACGGCGAGTACGCGCAAGCTACTTTCAGACTTAATGTCCATGATAGAAAGTACAGTTTCGTATAATATCGTGTTGCCGACGTTCTTACTGGTTTCCGTATTGGTTGCGACTTGTGCGAGGATATCATTCATCGCTTCTGACGCTTCAGCGTCGTTTTTACCCAGTATTCGGAGTAGGCGAAGGATTTTGACCTAAAACATATAAAAAGGTCATGAAGGCATAGATAACATTTATACACCTCAGGGAAATCAGCGTAATGCGTAAACGATAACATTGAGGAAGTTATTCTGCCATAACTTAGGAAATTATTTTCAGTGAAATCGCTTTTGGAATATTCAGAAGACAATTTTTTTTTATGATTCAGTGTAATAGGTCAAAATTGCAGTGAGCACATTAAGTTGCTATATTTAACATCTGTCTTTAAATTATGTTATAATGAGATTTTATGAAAATGTACCTTAGAGATTTGCTAAACAGGTGTTTGAGTTTACCTGTAGGAATGGATCCGAAACGCCGCTGACATCATGTTCCGGCGAATACCCAGCAAGAATAAGATTCTTCAATATCCTTACCAAGTTTGGAACAATCTAAAACAAAACCCAACCTTACTTTTATCGCAATATGTCCTACATTCGCTTATACGCACATAGAGAAGTTGCAAAGCCAGAAGAACCACAAAAGAAGAAACGAATACCAAATGCCAGGCAATATTCTGTATACTGATGTCAAAAACACTATACAATGTTTATATATCATTACGCAAGGCATGACGGTACGGAACAGCAAGAAATATTTATATGAATTTTACATTATTTTCTAACCACAACATACAGTTTGATAAACCCCAATTTACGTTAGTTACAAGTGCTTTTCTCAAACTAGTGTTAAAGTTAGTACGAGTGAAATTTGTTGGACAAAAAAACGTGAACTAAGTATGAGGATCAACATAATAAAAGAAAATAATTCGGAATCTGGTCATGATATTTTTTTTACGATCCTAAATTGAGTGCAATTAATATTCACACAAAACCAACGTAGACTAGTCTACATGATAAGCTGTCTTATAAACTTTTTAATTATTCTATGGGAAACCCCTAAAGAAGAATTTATTTGATCAAAATATGTTACAACACCAACATAAATACAGTTTTGACCAACACAGAACATTCATGCTTTTTCACAGCTTGATAAAATTGCATATACTCATAAATAATCAGTTTCAAAAGAAACAATCACAATAATTCAAGAGAAAAATTTCTGACTGTTCAATCGATCGTTAGGTATGGGATGAAATTATGGGGAATACAATGTTATCAAACTGTGGTCCACGATATGCATGATCAGCGTGTTTACCTCGCGCTGTCCGCTTTCCTACGGGACAACACAAAACAAATAATTAGTATTTGTTCGGACATATTTAACATGATGGTTTTAGAATTATTATCTGATTTATTAAGGAGCTGGAAAGTATTGTTATTGTGATAGCACCATGACATTTTAGTCGTTAAAACGGTTACTTCGATTAAAGGTAGATACAAATTAAATCATACATAAATCAAACATTTTTGGTAGCACATTAATAAGCTTTCTGTAGCGGTCGCGGCTTAAGCATCGCCATCGCCTTGATTTTACCAGAAGGGCAGCAGCCTACTTCTGTTATTATCTAAACCTTTACTACGATCACCAACCCGCCTGCCAAGCGTGATGATTAAGGCAAAATCCTTTTTACAGGAGCCTCTGTCCAGCAGTGCATATGATAATAGGATGTAGAAAAAAAACAGTTTATTTCATGAAAATTCTTATAGGACGTACATCAATTTACATTTTTACATGGCGCAAAACCAACGACACACATTATGATGTCATACCGATAAGCGTAACAGACATTCTCAGAAGTATCACCTCTGGTCGTATGTATCATTTTACCGAACACCAATATCAGAGCAGTATGCTTTTAAATGTTTGCACATCTGTTTTGGCGAAGAAAACGAACAACCCCATTTTTTTAGGGTCCTAAGACAGCGAAAATACAGGCAATGGAAACTGATTACAAATGTTTTGTTACAGTGCACATTATAAAGTATTTCTGAAATATTCTTCATGCTCTTAGCTTTTATTCCAAGTAAAATTGGGGTCAGCCGTGGTTTAGTGGGTAGCCCTCCGATGTCAGGTCCAAAGGGGTTCGATCCCCAGGGAAGTAAAATATTGTACTTGATATGTTTGGTGGTAGGGCTTTGTTCATACCCGCAACCTTCTTACCTAAGTTTGTTGCCATAATTAAAAAAAAATGTGTTCCGGCATTTAGAGGTAAGATAGTCAGTTCCTCAGACTGTTTAGGATGTCTCCATATTACTGGGGGTCGACCACAGTCAGCTCAAAATCTTCAAAGCTATTCCAGTCTAATATATAATTTTGTAAATATTATTGTAGCCTATATATACCACAGGCATTGATGTATTAATTGTTTATTATTTAGTGTTGGTATTGTCCGTGTTCTATTAATACTTTGTCTTGTCGTATTTAATTTAAAACGTATTTGAGGATAACTAGTAGTTCGCCACGAACTGAGATCTCGTGATGGTCTTAGGTATATAACGTTGTTCGAGGCTCTCTCTTGTTTGTAACTCTTATTATATACAAAGCCAGAATGAGAGCAATGCACCGACCGTATGTCATAGTAGGTGGGCAGAATACAATAAGTGGATATGTCACCCCTTATTAACATGAACATGAAAGACCTTTGATGTTTTTGTGAAATGTGCTCTCAAAACCGTTGCCTTAGAAGTTGTGGTTGAAAGATCCAGCTCACGGATGCCGTTAAATCAACCAAGGGGCATCACCAAAAAGGCAGCAAAATTTTTCTGTGTTAACAAAACTTTAACTGTGACCACAATTTTTTTTTTTTAATAATTATATATTTTTTTTAAATAAATAAAAAATAAATAAATATTACAGGAAATTCATTTTACACAGCGCCATCTAGCCCCAAACTAAGCATAGCTTGTAATATGGGAACTAGATTAAGGATAAAATACTTAAATACTTTTTGTAAATACATACGTACTATATGATACAACACCCAAACACAGAACAAACATCTATATTCATCACACAAATGTTTGTCCTGGGTGGGAATCGAACCCACAGCCTACAGCGCCGAAGGCAGAGTTACTACCAACTGAGCTATGAGGCTTGTCAAAATTTTTATCGACACCCTAGGTTTGGCAACCCTATTAAGTGAATAACGAACAATAATTAGACCAGTTTTATTTAGATTCCGAATATCTATTATCTTGACCGGATCAAGACCTGATCTTGATCCGGTCAAAACCCCCCCCTAATAAAGAGTAAATTTACCAATTTTTTAATCTGCAGTCTAAACCCCCATTTCATATGATATTTCACGTTTTTAGAATTTTTCAAGGTTTTGATCTTTTTTTACCCACCCCTTTCTACACCCCTTTTGCAACCCTTAATGTCAATACAGGGGTGGTTTCAGCATATTTAAAAAAGGTAATTGTGACGACAACCCCCTCTAACAGTATATCCTACAAGACATATCAAGCGTTTTACCCTCTAAACGCACCCTTTTGTTACAAAAATCACCCCTAATAAAAAGTAAAATATGTATTTTTTAATATACAAACACAAAAATCAAAACAAAAAATCCTCGTACCAATTGATGAGTATTAATATATTCTCTGCATATTAAAAATTGTAAATAGATTGGATCAACCATTCAAAAGATATGGACGAAAAATTGTTTTTTCTTTTCACCCCAATATCTCAAAAACTACCCCACTTATCAAAAATCCCCCGCGACAATCAATTTATATTTATATTATATATTTTTACAGTTTAAATTTCACCAAAATCGGATAAACCGTTTGACAGTTATGCCGTCACAAACATTGCCACATACATACATACAGTGCTGGATTTCCCAACTTAACTGAGAGATCTCGTTCGCTTCGCTCACTCGATCAATTAATGATACATTAGAACAAATTCTTACTGAGTAATCAAGCGAACTGTATTTTTTGCAGAATATACGATTGGTTCCAGTCATAGTTTTGTTGGTTTATATGTCAGCGTTAGATTGTAAGCACCGTCCGTTTGTAATATGCCTCGGCATATTGTACACATGTCAGCATAAGATTATAAGCACCGTCCGTTTGTAATATGCCTCGGCATATTGTACACATGTCAGCATAAGATTATAAGCACCGTCCGTTTGTAATATGCCTCGGCATATTGTAAGCGGTCGACAAAATGGTGATGAACCCGTCGAGACATGACCTCTCCATCCCGACGGAAGTCGTCCTGTGGTTTCAGTTAACTCTATTTCTGATGGAACTAGATCGAGAACGAGGGGTACCGCGTGAAGGATAACCACTAGTCTTGCGTTACAGGATTCGATTGTACATTCCTGTAAGGCCGTTTGCTCACCTCACCCTCTTGAGGAGAGAGTGAGGCAGGTCTGTGTCTATGCTAAAGCAAGCGGCAGAACTAGAGAAGCTAGAAATAATGCGTAAAATTGTAAATGTTAGTTGCTGACCGTTTGCAATATGACGAGGCATATTACAAACGGACGGTGATTACAATCTGACGGTGACAGAGGCATATTACAAACGGACGGTTTTTACAATCTCACGGTGACATATACAAGTAATAGCTATTGTATTATTAGTGAAGCTGTAGCACTATAAATATCTCTTTATATTCTTTATAGCGTGATTTTTCAGTAGTCTTTATTTACATTATTTTGGAGTTATTACATATGTTTTTTGGGTAGGTTTGAAAATAAAATATGTTTGGCTAACATCTGACATGTAATTGCCACTAACTTGAAGCTTGAGTTAATTAAATTTGGGGTTCAGTCTCGGAATACAAGCCATGGCGCCAAGTTTCTGTGGGTTCTTTTAATTAGAGAGAAAAGCTCGAAATAGCTAGGGGCGGTCGAATTTATGTACACTGCCTTACGGTTAATGACCGATCGCGTGGGCCAAACACTAAGGTAAATCGACCGTTTGAAGGGCATTATGACCCTGATAATATATATACAGATACCTGATGAAGGTATTGTATTATTTATTTGTTGAAAGTGCCTGTTTATCAAAGGAAGGCGTGAGCTTATGTATAATTTATGGGTATGTTATATACCTGTTATACTATTTGTTGGCTGACACATTTGGTCTGCCAACGAAACACCTGACAGAACTTTTCTGGTGAAAAGAAACTGAACCAAATGTGTGTCTGTGATGGTTCACAGTTCGAAAATATCCTCTCCATGTGCTTCCCTCACAATATCCCGAAGAGACGAATGGGGTAATTGGCTAATCACCACCATCAGTACTGCAATCACCCTCGTTATGATGGCGATTGCAGTACGATGTTAATTAACCAGGTAGATACTGCTGTCCTATCCCTTGTGAAAAGTAGTAAGTAGTAGTTTACAACCATGGTTGAATACTGGATAGAGGGCCATATTCTAACAAGTAAACCAGTATTCAATGAAGTAACAAAGTAAAAGTATATATGTACACCTCATGTTATTAACCTCGAAATCGGCTCATTAACGTTGTATCAATAACTTCAATGATTACCGGCACTTTACCAGTGATTTCTAAGAATATAAATATGCCTATTACAATGTCTACTACATCATCTACAATTAACATTTAGTATCGGATCGCTAATCCCTATATATCGACTACATCCAATATGCATACTACATACCAACTTTCGAATGAACCGAGTGTGAATTATTTATCGAGCTCTTATAATGACAGATGTATGGCATAGAATTGTAAGTCGTCTCTAAACGTCACAAGTGTTCTTTAACCGAGATTTGTTATGCCTGTCTCTTTCAATGCTGGAAAGTGTTCTTAAACCGAGATATGTTATGCCAGTCTCTTCCAATGCTGAGGCGTAATAAACAGTTTGGTAAAAAACCTCAAAATATGATTGTAATAAATATAACATAATATAATACAACAATATAACACAGATCAATCATATTATTGTTAGACAAATGTTTGACCCAGGTGGACTAAAGATCAAATCTACATTATACTAGTGGAACACCCAGGACTTCGTTCATGTATATATTACAGGAAATACCAAAAATCCGTTCTTAGATTTTTAAAGTACTTTCCTTTCGCGGTATAAGAGTGAAACTATACCACGAAGGCAATTCAAAAAATGGGTTTTTATTCTTTGCGTGGACCCTTACAATTAAATAAGTCTAAGTTTCTCCTTATAACATCAACTATCTGCCAGTGAAAGTCCCGCCAAATCAGTCCATCCGTTTGGGAGTCTTTGGTTCATTTTGAACCATTTGGCGAAATATTAGCTTTCTTATCTAGCTATCTTTTCATTATTGGCAATCACGCCGCGGCCGCCACTTTAGTCTTTATTCATATAAGAGTAAGGTACTTCGTTCTGCCTGTTTTGGGTTGACTCTGAACCAATCACTATATTTATACATTAGGTTCAATCGATGTCTATCATGTTCAAATATTATGAGTGCGTCTTTATTGAGCTTTCGTTTACTTTACCCTCGGCTATCTAATCTTTTAACGATTACATGAACTTAGATCAAGTTACGTATAAAGATTTCAAGAATCGGAATTCTCATAACACTTACTGCTTGTTTTACTATGTAGATAGGTATTATTTAAACTAATGAAGTTGCGAGACTTCGATCTCTTGAGTATTTTCTTATGTTTTCATTATTGCTACACTAAAAATAAACCGAACCAAACCCCCCTGGGTTAGCAATCAACCCATAACGATGTTATATTTTAAGCGGAATTTGATAACAATCTCATATTATTGATTAAATAAGATACCATTACAAATAACATAAAGCTTGAACTGATAAATCACAAGGGCACTGAATAAATTAATGAACTATGCCTAGATTAGTTGCTAGGACTACATGTCTATCGAAATGTGTTGATATGCGAATGAGACTTACCTTCTTAAAATGGTTCAGGGTATCTGGACTGTTTTCACACATCTCTGTGATGAGAGTAACTCCAGTGATAAGTACACCTGGAAGAAACAAGTTAGCATAATCCCCGCAATGTCAAGGTGATTTAAAATTTCCCAAAGGGTCGGCTACGCGCGAGTGATGACTTTGGTTTTACAAGCATCCATTGCCTTCGACAGCCGCTTATCATCAGGTGGACCGGCCCACCCATGCTCGTTTACCAACTTTGTTCCATAAAAAAAACTGTGATATTAAAACGAATCTTGATTAAAATGGTCAATGAAATTAAAGCAGGCTTTTTCTCTGGCATGATACGCCAACTAATTAAATATCAGCTGCCGAAATTAATTAAATGGATATGCTGTACAAAAATCTAGAGTATCAGTGGGTGGTTATAAGTAGGCATCCGAACATCTGTTTTTATCTTATTGATAGAGAAAACTTACCACCATTCTTGTATCAGAGGGGTGGTTATGGGCAAGCATCCGAACAGCTGTTTTTATTGAAATAGGAAACTTACCATGATTCTTCTCAGTGAGCAGACTCCTGGTGGCAGGTAGGAACATCTCCATAAGATCCGGCACCCGCCTGATGATGCGGAAGGCACACAGCGCGGCTTTCTTCTTGATGTAAGCGTTGGGCGACTTGATGAGTCGCTCCACTTCCGAAGCCAAGTCACGCGCCATTTCAGGCGAGGCTATAGCGCCCAGCGTGCAAAGCGCTAGCCCCACCACGAATTGGGTATTGCTGTTTAGGTCGCTAGAACAACGAATAATACTATCAGACTAAGTAATATTGATTGTATTAAGCACTTGAAAAACGAGTAAAGATATACCCAAGATGGAGCACGCATCCATCTCCTAGATTGTACTGGTGCAGAAAAACAGACGAGAGCAACGGGTTTCATTCTGTATCAGTACTACGAGTAATGATAAAGGTAGAGGCGAATCGATTAGTGAGGTCAGATGAGGGGAGATAAAAAGTTTACATATAACAGTAATATGCAAATTTCATTCAAATCTATCCAGTAGTTTCAACGTGATGTGCGTTTAAGATACAGAAAGATGACAGACAGACAAAAATAGAAACAACTACTGTTTTGGCTTTTGTATCGATAATAGTGTTGAAATTTTTAAAATGTTTGGATTTTGACCCATTAGTATTTTAATAAATATAGATGTGTAATATTCACCGATACGTATAAATGTGTTTTATTCTAGAGCTCCGCTTGAGCTAGTGCATCTTCCCTAGCTCAGCTGAAATTTAATTGGTGCATAATTCATGCATGGGCGGAGGTCTGGCTTACAATATACATTTAATTTATATCGATGTATACCTATGTGCTCGTATGTATAGTGAAATCAACAATGTAGAAAAGGGAAGACTCAAAGCATAATTTTAGATCAAAGGTAAATAATACCTACAGTTTTCCTTAAAGTAAGGAAGGTTAGAGTTACAAAATCGTGACAAACTCAGAACCAGCCATGACCAGAAGGGAGGATGTGCGCTTCCACCTTCGACCTTATCATAACTTGAAACCAGGTGAGATTAAAACCAAGCGCTACCCAGTCGTACAATGAAAAAGAAGAAGTCATCCTCATATGAATCGCCAAAGTTTAACCATATGTCATATTTCTTGCTCTCCAAGAGTATAATGGGTTTTAGGCTCCCAACAAGAGTCAACGAACCGAGAGCACGAGGCCTTGTATTGCATGCGGCAGGTTGTTATCAGTTAATTTATGTACTAGAACCACATAACATAAAAGAGTATCGTTGACGCAATACGGTAACTACCTAGGTACCTAGCTGCTAACTAGGTAGTAGAAACTCATACGAACTCGGCTACAACCTCGGTTTTTTTAATAAACTTAGAGATAGTTACAGAAAAACTGTAAAATATGAAACGGGAGTTCATGTAACGCTTGAAGTATTTACCTCATTTTTATGCGGATGTATTGTGAAGCCCAAAACAGTGATGAAAGCATTGTGTGAAAGACGACATGGGTATGAAAAGAGAGTATGGGTATTATCAGAATTGAAAAGACTTTCCGAGGTTTTCGGCTAAAAACTTTACAAAAGTTTACAATGAAATGTGTATATTTGAGAATTGGATTGAACCCCGACCATCAAGCTATCAACCTACTTATATATGTGTATACAAAAGATTTAAGTTAAGGACAGGAAACGATGATGGTCTCACGTCTCGCTACATGCAAGGTCGTGTGGGGTGTGCCATAATGGTTAATGATATTGGGGATTTGAATCAGAAGTAAGCTAAGCCTGTTTAGGATTATATCAACATATAACATCAACAGCACATTAGTGTCCACTGCTGGACAGAGCCTCCTCAAAAGCTGGAGGGGTTTGCCATAATCATCGCGCTTGGCAGGGGGATTGGTGGTCGCAGTAAAGGTGTAGATAATGTGTATTATCTACACCTTTACAACGAAGGGAGAACTAGAAAAGAGCTGTTGGCCTTTTTCTGGTCAGATCCTTTAGTCGGCGACAAAACTTATCCTGAAAACATTTCCGTTTGGCAACATTTGTGAAATGCAGATTCCAATAAGCATAAATCAGTTTCTATTCGAGATTAATGCGAAAAAAATGCACGCTTGTGCACAGAAAACTAAACGGCCCTCACCGCCTCGGCACACGGTATATCAGGCAATTATTATCTAACCTGTGCCTGAAACATGGGGTAATAATTCATTTTATACTGACATTTTATTATGGAGCGTGGATAGTATTCGTTATCAGATAACCATAAAAAAACCAGGTCAGAGGCGGGCCTCTAAATGCATGGGACGGTTCTGTAGTCAGATTTATTGGCAATTGAAGCGCGACGGCCGGTATCGTGCTCAAAAGCTGTAAATAAATACGGCAGTATCTCGGTAAAATAAAAAATTGGTACATTTATATCAATTTTAGAGTCTGGACAGGGCGGGAGACCTATGCCCAGCACTGGGCCATTCACGGCGTTATACAATTTTAAACTGCAGAAAGTAGGTACTACATACTAGAGAGGAAAAACACGATTTCAATAAATCAAATAAATATCTACGTGACTTTCTGGTTAATCCTGTTACGCCGTCATAGTAATTAAGAGGCGTGTTGTGTCCGAAATTTGTCAGTTATATCACTTCACTATCACTAGGTAATAATCCTGTCCTGTTTACACACAAAAACATCTTCTGAGGTGTAAGGAAAGGAGTTCAATGAGTAGATATTACATCATTCTGTAAAATCGCAAACAAACTTGCTAGCCTTTCAATAGATAGACTTTTAATTGTACACCAACTGATAAAGAAAACATACAATGGGACTAAACACTAATATATACTATGTTATTATGATGGACGGTATCATCGCTAGAAGCGATCTCTGCCAGTCAAATTCGATTGTGAATATAAATTAAGAGACTCGTCTCTATTCGATTATTATCATCTTGTAATGAGATACATGATGCCGTATATATTGTATGCGGCTACCGTAGCCCATGTACGCTTACAACACCTGAACCATCACTTGCTCGTTGTCAACCCTTTTATAGGAGCTCTGGCGTACTTACTCACCACAGGAACACATTACTATAATAGATATAGTGCTATTTGGCTTTGATATTATGTAAGGAGTCTGTAAGTATCTCATACGAGCTGCTCAAATAGTGAATTGGAAATCGTAAATTTAAGACAGTGCATGGATAAAAAAAACAAACTAGGTTACTCTAGGTAGCCAGAGGTTCTAGGCCTGGCTACCTCTCGCGATTCCGAACAGACGGTAGATTTGACATTTCAGAAAATTATAATAAAAATTTTAATTTTCAATTTTCTCTGAGGGTCCGAAGATAAAGAAGCGGTTACAATTGCAAGTCAATGCTCTAGATGCGCTTTTTGTGGCATGGTCTGTGGTTGTTGTTTTTTTGTTAAATTGTACGACGGGGAAGCGCTTGGCCTTGATCTCACCTGTCAACAAGTTGAGATAAGGCCGAAGGTGGAAGCGCACTTCACCCGGAATCCTAACCAAACTGAGGAACTGGCTATCTTATTATACTCTAAATGCCGGAACACAACAATTTTGCAGAGGAGTGGCATAATGCGACGTAACAAAAAAAGAAAATACTCACTTCTTTAAACAGTTGGTGATGAGTAGATGCACGTCTTGCCGTTCGTCTAGTAACAGCATAGCGCCGAGGTACCCGACCCGCTTGTCCGTAAACCGAGAAGATGCGATCAGCTTGAGACACTCCAGCTGTCCGAAATGCGCTGGGTAGCCCAGCATATGGATGTACAGTAGCTTTGCGATGTTGCGACATCTGTCGAGATAAATTCATTAAAACTGGATATATTTTCATTTTTCTAACCTACCCTGCCCCACTGCAGGGCAATTCTCTCCCTCATATAGTTATAGTACTAGTAAATAGTAGGTAATTTTCGCATTGTCGAGTGGCTAATTCCTAACAACCATCAACCGGGTAGCTACGAGGGTGGGTCAATATGTTCATGACTTTTTACAGAAAAATACAGATTTTTAAAAGAAATTCGGTTTTATTTTTCGACATAATCTCCCTTGAGTGCATACATGATACATGTATCCAACGTTTCTCAAATTTTTAATCCCTTCCAAAAAATACGATTTTTCAAGGTCCTCAAAATAAGCATTTGATTTCCTTATTTGAACCAAAACTTTTCCCACCGAACCATTTCTTTAGATTTGCAAACAGGAAGTAGTAGCTGGGAGCTAAGTCCGGAGAACATGGTGGATATGGGAGCATTTCGTACCTCAAATCGTTAAACTATGCCATAGCGACTACGCACGAAAAACCCGTGCATTGTCTCGGTGGAAGAGCACTTTTTTTCTTGGCCAAATGCAGTCGTTTTAGTTTTAATTCGTTGTCGAACCGGTCTTATAATTTGGCATAATATTCGCCATTAATCGTTAAAATCGGAGGTAATCGATGTGGATTATGCCACTTGCATCCCAAAAAACTGTCGCCATAACTTTGTTGGTTGACAGACACACTCTGACCTTCTTTGGCGCCGATTGGCCCTTGGACATCCACTGTTTCGATTGCGTTTTGGTCTCCGGTGTTTTGTGTTGTGTTTTGTTTTGGTCCGGTGTGGTGGATTGTGGTGGATCCAAGTTTCGTCCACAGTTACGAGACGGTGTAAAAACTTATCCGGGCTGCGGTTAAACAATGCCAAACACTCCTTCGAAGTTGTCACACGCATTCTTTTGTGGTCGATAGAGAGCAACCGCGGCACCCATCTCGCGGATAGCTTTGTCATACCCAGATGTTCCTTTAAAATCGTAACCACTGAACCATGCCTATGGTCTCTACAATCTCGCGCACTTTCAATCTCCGGTCGGCCAACACTATATCGTGGATTTTAGGGTGTTGGGCCTCAACTGGGCGACCAGGACGTTCGGCATCAATTGTGCTTGTGCGACCACACCGAATTCAGTAAACCGTAAACCTTTTTTTCAGCGTCGCAGGTCTACTCAAATCTTCTAACATATCAAAGGAGTATGAGTAGCCTTGGACAAGACATTCTAACGCTCATGAGAACTGCCGTAGTGAAATTCAATACATGACTGACATATTGACAGCGCATGGAATCATGGTTACATTCACTAAAACTATGTTTTGTGAGCTCTATTAAAATCCTAGGCAAACTATTTTCCATCCTAGGGAGATCAGATAACTATGATATAAATGTGATGTATCATGGTTGATCCTAAACCCAAGCTAAAGCAAACAAAGCTATGTAAATATTATGCAAGTTCTGCCTCAATGCGACGTGATGTGACAGAGACTTATCAAGAATAATAATGTGATATAAAGATTTCCCATGTTTTTACTACACGCTTCAACTAAATACAATATTGTCGAACCATGTATACATACATTATTATTATAATTATAGAACTATTAAAGGTGCGAACGAATAATGACATCATTGTTAGTCAAACGATTGGAGGACAAATTATAGGTGTCATATATTCCTGACCTAACAGATCACCAATAATTGAATTATTAGAATTGAATTAAGACTGTTATGGCACAGCGGAGATTCGTTGCTTTTTTACAAGGTAGTGGAATTCCAAATCCAAGTAGAATAAAATGTTTTTTTTTTATCTTGGCTCTTAGTACATACTCACATTATTATTTTGAATTGATCAATATCTATCGTCAAACAGTATAGTACAAAAATTATTGGCAGGGTCTAAGCTCGATTTCTGAGGATCGGTATAATATTCGTCGAAAGGCAATTTGAATTATTTTGACAGTATATAATTCGGTCATAGTGCGGAGTACGTCAATGGGTTGTTAGGTTTTTTTGCACCTAGAAACACCTTGCTTTCTTAATTCATTTTGTTAGCTGACCAAAACCGGCTGACCATTTAATTCGTAGCCCTTTTTCACCTGACTGTTTAAACATTATCATATACTACTAACAGGTATGTCTTAGAAGTCAAGATCAATCGGTTTCATTAATAAATTGTATTGTTACTGCTATGTTGTACAGAAACTGTGTAAAGCAATTGCCTAGAGGTCAAGAGTTAACCCATCATTTATAAAAAAAAGACTCGTTGGGTGCCGTAAAACACTCTCAGTGTATTCTTCATAGACCACCTCTCAGCACCCAACGAGATATAAAAGTCCATAAAACTTCCAAAAACTTTGAAGTAAGCTTAGTTTTACTTGTGCCTTTTCAACGGACGCTAAGCATTAATTATGCAAACTGAAATTGTTCCTCAAGGAGGATTACTTTTACCCGGAGTACCTGCCACGTTATTATGAGCAATATCTCTCTTCCCTCCTGCTTACTTACACCCAAGTAGTTAACAGTAAATTGGATATCACGACACGAGACTATATAATCACATCACACTTATATAATTAAATCGTAAGTTTGTGTGTATATTTGTTACTCCTTCGCCTATGAGGCTGAACGGATTTGGATGAAATTTGGTATACGAGAAATAACATATACTTAGCAACTAGGCTATATTTTATTAAAATAAAAAAAACAGTTCCTTTGAGATGGAAATGAGAAGTCAAACATAGCAAAACGGATTTGTCTTTTGTTGCTCCTTCACGCAAAAACTAACAAAACAGATTGAGCTGAAATTGTAAAGATATTGTTCTACACCAGGAAAACCTATATATTACTTTTTATCAAGGTACATTGCGGGCGAAGTCACGAGCCGAAGCTTGTTTAAATATAATAGGTACTTGTAGACGTTAGTTATCCTGATATCTGATATGGCTTCTATCTATTATTCGGAGAATAGAGCCGATTACTCCTCAGATCTTATTCGCACAAGTGTTGCTATTTAACCGTGTTTGTTTTTTATATGCTGTATCCCACTCAACAGAAGTAAGGCTTTACCAAAATGACCGTGAATATGCCTATAACTATTGGACACGGTTATAATTGTATTGAATAGAACTTTTATAGTTATTATAACAATAATAGCAGGTACCTACTACGTACTAATGTGGTTTTATTGTGGTTGGCACGCGTCCTTCGTTACTTATCTCAGATTTCATAGTCATAGTTTTTTATTAGTTATTGCTTTTTAGAAAAATCGTGAAATAAGGAAACGTAGTTCGATACACATCATTCTATCGGTACACGTATTTACAGATAACATTTGTAGGTAAAAGTAGAACTTGTAGTTTGTTGTGGATTCCGTGTAAATGCGCTTCCATCATCATCAAATGCCTTATCATAACTTAATCCACATAAGATGTAGGCGAAGCGCTTCTTCATCGTATATAAAATAAATTAACTTTTCTTCCTGCCCATTTCTATTTTCTTTGCGTTATTGACTTGATTTAAGCTCTAATGTATTTATTATCTAAGAGTAATTATTTAATACGCTGAAGTAAGAGATATTTAGTGCGCAGAATGTTAACAATATGCTGTTATTAATCGAGCTCGAAATACAAAGATCGAAAAACGAGTTACTCAGACTCAAGATCAGGGAATGTGGATCTTGAGACAGACGTAATGTTAATATAATAGAGTAGCGAGATTATGATTACCGGATAGTGGCAGAGAACTGGGTATCGTAGTTTGGAAGTCTGACGGTGATGCAGGCGATTTCGCTAAAATTACGGGTATGGTAATAGATGGAGTAAGGAGATTCCGATTACCAAATTGTGGAAGAGAACTGGGTATCGTAACTATCGTAGTGCGGAAGTCTGACAGTGATGTAGGCGAACGATATCGCCAAAATTGCAGACAGAACGCAAATGGATGAGTCTAGCACAGAATCGGGACGTTATTGCCCAGAAGTGGATATAGTCAAAGTAGAGATGATGATAAAAATACGGTTATGTTTTCTAAACTACCAGTGACAACGGAACGGAAGTTGTACAATACAGCCCTTCCCTCTATTTGTTCTCGATAAGACAATGCGATCACCGACGTTGATCTCACAGATCAATTGTGTATCCGCTCAAATAAAATTGGTTGTAACATAATCTTATTGTACTGTAGCATACAATGCCGACTGCCGAACCACACACATAACGGGCTATACAGAGTGGCGCAAATTAAGGTAGATAGCCCTTCAGGGCAGCTATCTTTTCTTTTGAAGATTATTTTATTTTGAACCGAAGTAATCGATGGACCGACTACATTGTGTGGCGTCGATTTGGGCAGCATATTCAGCAGTGCAAATGTATGGGCTGAAATGATGTAGTAAACGTTGGTGGGTCTTACCTCCAAACGCTGTCTTCTTCTCTAAAGGTAGACCGTATATACGCGCACTCCTTATTGACCACGCTCCGTTCTTCAGCCGCTGTTCTGGCAGCCCTGATCTGCCTGATCAAATCCCGCAGCCGAGTTGGCGTGGGCATGCGGACTGAAACCGGCGCGACTGTTTACACGACACACACACATAGAAAGCGTTCATCAGTGCCATGGTTGTGAGTTGCTTAAGCTAAGCGATTGCATGCTTCGGTGGAGGCTAGATCTTCTTAGTTTTCCCAATTAAGTACATTTATTAGGAGGAAGACAAGGAAAAGCCGAACGTTAAACATTACATGAGAGCTGATTTGCTATATTAATTCACAGATCACTCTACAATACACATGAGTAATACAAATAATTATATGTCAAAGAACTTGATAGGAAAACTTTTTCTACTTTCACAATAAATATACTATCTCATGTACCAAAAGTATTTGAAAATAAAATATTGTATGAACGCTTTGCCTTTGTTCAAATACTATTAGAAATGTGAAAAGGTCAACTCAACACTCAACATTTTCGAAAGGTAGGGCAGGTCAAACCCCTATTGTACACGCTCAATAGCTATTGGATTTAGCAAAGGTCATGGACATATATTAGAAGGTATTCCAATATCCAATGTGGGATTTCCAGTTCTCAACGAAAGCATATCAACCAAAGAAACTAAATTAGTAGGTTTAAATAATGTATACAGGGCAAGATAAGGGTGGTTAGTCTGTGGTCTAACAACTTGTTAAAAAATCTATAGGTAAAATAATAGAGTATGTAACTGACAACCAATCGGCTGACAATCTACTTGCACTGCACCTGTATAGTTTTAGATGATGTATAATTCTTATGATAAAGAACTTTAGTAGGTGCAAAGTGTTAATGAAGGAACAGCCCAGTATCACTCTCCCATACAAGCACAGGTTGTAATCCATTTTCTTCTTCATTCATCTCACTCTCTATGTGAAACACAATGTGAGTGTTTTACAGCACCCATCGAGTTAAAGTCATCACTCTTAACAGACAAACAAACATGATGTCCAATTTACTTTACAAATAATTTTATTAGCTGACTCCAACCCAGTAGAACTTTCTACAATATTGGAAGGGCTGAGTCTCATCTCCAAAATAGCACACTCAATTTTAGCAGAAAGAGTTTGAATTTCAATATGAATTTTTCACAGTAGTTTTCTTATAATCATGATAATAACAATATAGCAGCCTTTTGGAGGTCAAGCTAAAGGCAAATTGTTGATTAGTTTTAAGTTATTAACTTTTGTACTTAGCGGCTAAGCTATGTGTTTATTTTTCTTATCACTCACCTCTCTCGATGGCCTCATTTACCACTTGTTTAATGGTTGCAATGTTAAATGCTGGGTTAAACCTGTAAATAAAAAAATACATTACAAAAAAATACAATCCGCTCACACTCAACATATTAAATTTAAGATTTGTTAAATGACTTTTTTACATTATTTATCTAGTCAGGATCTGTGGATTTTGAGGGTATAAATCATAAAATAAAATTATTATGATTTATTGACTGTCAAAGTGTGGCTGGAGGATAGCTAGTCTTCTCAGGCCAAAATATCCTGCAAATTTTTAGAAGGTATAATACCACTAATTTGAATTGAATACTGCTAAAGTAGCAATCAATGAAAAAAATAAACTGTATCAACACATATAAAGCAAACATAAAACCAACAATATTATCCTTCCCAAAGTAACTGCTCAAAGTTAATGATTTTTATATTTCATGCATATTTACTGAACAAAATGTTTATCGGATGTTACACTGTGTTGCTTCACTGTGTGTATTGCTAAAATTATGTCAACAAAGTATTTATGCCAATGATCAGGCTCAATCAAATACAATTGTTAAATCAGTTAGGTTTTTGAATGCATTGATACATGTTCCTTGCCATAGAATAAAGTGAATAATGTATGACCACTAGCGGACAGTTATGGGCTGTAGATATGATGATATACAGCTATAAAAATGATAGCTTATTTATTACTACTTGGGCTTGATAGCAAGGTGGGTATCATTTGAAACTTAGAAGAACCAGTTCTATTTTCTTCAGTAGCAATATAACCTAAAGGAAGTAAATACATTACCCAGATTCTGAGCCGTTCATAATGGATAGTTTATGGTCCTGGCAAAAACGAAACAGATGTTTCTGGTTATCCCTATCCACAGGGACAGATGTACCAGGCAGGTGCAAAGATTGAGAGGTCAAAAACCCGTTGAATAAACACACTTTTTTATAGTACTTATCACTTTTTACACTTACAACAACCACTTTAGGAAAACAAGAACAATTTATACGTGTTCTAAATAGTCTATCAGCATATTCTTTCGTCACAAACCATAGAAATGCAAGTGAAATCTCACGCCACCTTTGATAAACTTCTCACATAATATTATACTTTTATTTATGCTCTTTTGCATGGAACTTTAATTCATGCATTTTGTAGATTCTATGTGAAAAATAATATGTTTTATTCAATGTTCTACCACAAATAAGTCCACCGAAATAGAACAATAATTGCCAGCTGACATTTCCGTGGTGCGTTGCAAGAAATCCAATATGGCGGCCGAGACTAGCACATGACGTTTCTATTGTATAACTTTTTCCTATCTTTTTAGTAGAATAGTTTGATAAATACCTTAAAAACCAATGAATAATTGCTTTAATTTTAGAATAATATTTTTTTAAATCTAAAATACTATGTCATTACGACAAATCCAGTAAAAATATATATTGTAAATTAAATGGATATGTACGGAAAAAATCGAGAAATTTGTACATATTCTGAACGAAACCTTCGTCCAAAAGTTAAGTTCTCATACCTACAAAGATAAAAAAAGACATAGAACCTGAAATCTGTAACTTTGGTATCGAATAAGTGTGTGAACTTACCCACGGACATGGATAAAATAAAATAAATAAATGTTACAGGACATTAATTTCACACAGCACTATCTTGTCCCAAACTAATGCTTAGCTTGTAATATAGGAACTAGATTACGGACATAATACTTAAATATCTACGTTTCTATAGATAGCTATGTAGGTTCCTAAATATTAACGATCTACGTTTTTTAAAAATCGGTACATTAACTTTTTGTCGGTATTTTCGCAGTAGGTGCAATGTGTTTCATATCTTTGTAGCGCGTTTTGTTTCTTTAGTACGTCTCTACGCTACAAATCACAGCAGCGCAAGCGATATTCATGATAAGTGTCGAGTTCGCCATCCACTTCACCTACCTTCTGTTCTGTTCCGGCGGCAAAACACTCCAATCCACCTCGTACATCGGATACGCCATAATTCCAAAGCAAACAACACATCAACCTTACAAAATACTCTTTAATAAAAACATTTCACAAAATGTGTCACAGTAATTCACGACGCACTGAACTGTTATCAGACAGAGGTGTTTATCAGGTGCAGGTACTCAAATATCCACTAACAACGTATCTCTTATCAAAGGTATAATTTATCATTGAAAAAGGACAGCAATACTTCGCGATTCAAATAACGTTTTCTGTCGATATTGCACTGCGTTAACAATAGGTCTGACGAGTCACATTATCTTAATAGGAAAACTAATTATTATTCATTGCTCTTTCGCAATCGTAATGCAATAGGTGTTATAATTCATCGTGGTTTCGAGGCGGCCGCTCCAAGTTGTTACGTTTTATACAGTCCACTAGCCATCTAATGCCCTCGTCCACGCCGTCACTGTAATATTTGAACAATGTTAATATAACAGGTCTAAGGTAATGATCAATACGAAGTCATGTCATGTTGTTGTAAAATGTTTGCATAGAATTGGTAGATAAGATAAGAGCCGCTTAGTAAAATGAGGTTGTTAGTGTCATATAAATTAAAACGACATGAGCTATTTACCTACACAGAGACATTTTACAACTTAGCTTGCCTAATTTGAGTTGAATACGCGGGAATCGAACCCGCGAGCCACGGTGTCACGGTGGCTTACATCGTAACTAAAACAATTAGTCAAACTAAAATGTTTTTATCATAATCATTACATTATTAGCCTTATGAAAAAAAAATTGTCGGGTATATGGCGAGGTGATGTTATTTGCTATGCTAATGGATTACATTTATGTGGATAGGTCAAGTACTTTTAAAGTTATGACATTGTATTAGGCTAACAGCATGGACATTGTTTTCTTAGTAGGTAGTATTTTAGTTTTATGACTTTGGTGAGTTTAGTGTAGACAAACAAAAAAATCTATGTAGCGTTAATACACAAACAATATTTTTATATCACGATAGCTCTAGTTATCTGTATACCTATATAATAAGAAATCAGAATTAGTGTTAGGATTTTCTGTCGACCTCTTTGGATCAGTATGAAATGAAGTACAAGTGTAAATATGATGATTTATCCTGATTGCTAACGCCATCGATAATAATTATATGAATAAACTGGTCGTTATCCTACTCACCGGTAGGTGGCGCTATACGATACCGAATCACGGAACACATAAGCCATTTGCTTCTTTTAGTTTTTCTAGTTATTGTTCCGTGTGCCGATTATATAATGTTGTAAATATATAATGATAAAGTCAATGCTGATATGGCGTATAATGAAGTGCTATTTTAGCACATTAGGTAGCTACTATATATACCACCAACCAGGTGAAAGCAAAGGGCAATCAAGAGGACAGCCAATTTCAGACAAAGCTTTGGTTCAACTTTATTTTGATACAGGCAACATCAACCATCATCGAAAAATCTACAGAACGGCGACATGACCCCATGGGGGATTGGCATAATCATCACGATCGGCAGACAATTTGGGTTCACGACGCAGAATAAGTACTCACATGGAAAGTAAGGTAAAACTTATTCATTTAGAGGCTGGCATTTTCAGCGGAAGATACTCACGTTACATCAAATAATTAAAGAACCTTACCCAGTCAATGCAGAAGTAGCCATAAGCATTATATCTCTTGCCCCTATGAGATGTGCATTCTGATTGAATATTGGCTTGACTGTGTGTACTCCCATACAATCTGGAATGTCTTGTTTGTTTGCTAGGACCAGTAACGGCACGCCGGATAGGTGTTCTGATGCTATCATTTTGTCTGGAAAGATGAATGAAAAAAAATTTGGTTACTTTACCTATTATTTTTCACCATCATCAACCTATTGCATTCCATGGCTGGACATAGGTCTTTTCAAAGTTTTGCCACTGAGGCCAGTCTTTGAGGAGAGCAATTTAATTTGTACGAGCCACCTTGTACAGGTCAGTGCTCCATTTCGTGGACATGGTTTTGTGAGGTGGCCATTACTATTAATAATTTCAACTTTTTTTAATTTAAGTACTCTCTCTATATTTTAGTTTATCAATAAATATGGACCCTACTGACTGCATCAGAAGGAGGGTTGAGTTAACTTAATATGCATGTAAGTATTTAAAGACTGTTTTCAACACTTTGAGGATTAATTTCTAAAACCATCACTCCTTAAAATGCAACATACCAAAAGTTTCTTTTGATTCCGATACCCGCTCTCTGTCTGAAGAGTCCACAATGTAAATAACTCCATGACATTCAGCATAGTACTGTAAAAAAGTAATGTAAAATGTAGTCAATTTGGGGTAGGTGTGGCTGATAATCACAACACTGGTGGTATGACGAAGGTTCATCTGGTTAGCGACTACGCTCCTAAGTTCCGGCGCCAAACGGTTATCCATGTTACATCGGTGCGCGGAAGAGTCAGTGCTTTCTGGAAAAAATTGCTCCATAATAGATTCATCCATTCTCCGGCCTGCTTAAGACAAGCCTAGAGGTCAAGAGCTAACCCATAATTTATAAAAAATATGTAACCTATTATAATAATTTGTAGTATAAGCATTATATAATTGAATTTAGGGTGATCTTTTAACAGTAGTGGGAAAACATAGATTTAGAACTGCGCGAGAGCATGGATGTCAGGTTTATGGACGAGCTCTATGATCCGGCAACCAAGTCTCAGACTGGAAAAGTGCACTTCCGTGGCAAAGCACATTAAAGCGAGGGTGTCCTCTAACTCTGGTGCGAGGCCGACTACCGGCTGGCGTGGCCCCGTCGCACGGTCGAAGACCAAACCTCACCGATGGGTTCGATCCCCATGGGGAGTACAATATATTGTGCTTGGTTTGGTTGGTGGTAGGATTAATTCTGTCGCCATAATAACAATTCTAAAATTGTTGTGTTCCGGCATTTAGAGGAAAGATAGCCAGTTTCTCAGTTTGTTGAGGATTCCGGGTGAAGTGCGCCTCCACCTTCGGCCTTATCTCAACTTGTAACCAGATATGATGAAGGCAAAGTGCTTACTCGTCGTACTATAAAAAAATAAAAAAAAACTCAGGATTTACTGCGGTCTCTTTCTACCTACCTGACCGACTTCACAGACTGCGCGAAATACAAGAAACATTTCACGAATTCACAAAGTCCGTGTTTACACGGAAGGTTCTAAGAACAACCAAGTGAACCAGCGCACTGGAATCCATTTTCTACACGTCTGAACCTCAACATCAGAGTAAACATGTCACTATCTAGGCACACCGTGCCTTTTAGCAATGCGAATACACAGCCATCACCAAGGCCGTGAGCAGAATAAGTACGAATCCTCTCTGGCCACAAAACAAAGTAAAGCAAAAACTCAAAGCTCCTTCACGAATGCCACTTAGCATTGAAAAGTGACCCTACAATTGATTAAGGGGTCTCTGGGTAACGACGCCGCCGATAAACTTGCTAGGAGGACGGGAAACAACCACAGATGGCCTGTCCCCATCTCTCCCTCGGCCATTTTCACAGATCTGCAAATGGTAAGACATAGACACCAGGAACTACACACCAAACCAATTCTATCGAACATCGACAGGCCATGCAGAGCAGAGCTACCAACTTTTTCACCAAGACTAACATGACGACTTCTAGACCTTAGGAGACAAGATTGGGACACTGAAGGGCCACTGCCACTAATTAAACACCTGTTCACTATTGGAACAATGGTAAGACCTCTATGCAGAGGGTGTCTAAACAAAGAGGAATCAGCTACCCACATAGGAAACCTTCAAGAACCAAAGGTCGCTCTATCTATCAATATTCACAACAATTTAGAATTGTTAGCTAAAACCATATAACCTGAGTCTTTACTCAGGTAAGATGGTGGTACAAAGTCCTACAAACAACTAAACCATGCACAATATTGTACTCTTCTGGGAATCTAACTCAGGACCAAAGAGGAAAAAAGTTTACTTATGAGAGTCGAGCACACTAATTTTATTCATCACCTATTAGAAGGTAGTCAGATCAGTAAGTAGCACATCCAAAATTTTGTACTGCACATGCCCACCCTTTTTTATTTCTTATTTGATTTATGGACGAGATAACCTGACAAAGTTGATCTGGATTTAATGGTCATCACAGGTCTCACATACAATCACTTGTTCACTATCACTTGTAGAGTGCAATAACAGCAGCCGAGGTCTGCTCTGCTAATACACCCTGAAACCAGCCTATATCCAAGGTGTTAATTGTCATAGATGAGGATAGCTGCTATGTTACTGGTACTCTCCAGGAACCACAGATATGATACCATGATAGGCTCACTCTCCATGGTTTTGTACCAAATACCACCCAAGAAACCATATAAAAGTATTCCTTCCACTTGTCTCTTATTGATCTTTTATATGTATGTATTTCTTAAGTGTTCTGCTCTCAAAAATACCACAATATTGTTTGATATTTCTTCTCATGCCAATTTATCTACTTCTGCATTCCCCCAAATGCCAACATGTGAGCATCCACTGAATTGCTAAAGATGCTCCCTCTTGACTTTATTTAAAATTCTCTTCAGAGTCCTGTGCTGATAGCATGAGACAATGATGATTGCAAACAGTTGCAACAGTGATCAACATTATGCAACTGTGATCATTAACATACTAAAGCTCTCTTTTCTATGACAGGGGTTAAAATATACCCGCTCTGTATAGAATTAGTGTCAGAGACAGATCATTGTCAGGGGAAAGTGATGTGATAAGTATTTTGTTAAATGGTAAATGGTCAACTCAACATAGCGATTCCTCACCTTGTCCCACAAGGATTGTAGCTCTTGTTGACCTCCAAGGTCCCAAAAACTAAGGCTCACCCCATCAACATCTATTTTACCTATGTTTAGGCCAACAGTCGTTGTTATCCTACTCGGATCCATTGCCTTGTACTTTCTAGTGTATTTTGTCTTCGTCGCTTCCAAGTATGTCTGAAATTATTGATATTATGTACAAATAAACAAACACCAGTACCCAAATTTTGAGTGTTTTTAATACATACAGTTTTGCCAGCATTGTCGAGCCCTAATATCAACACACAATATTCATCTTTCTTGACCATATACTTATAAAATCCGTGTACTAAAGTATACATTATTAAACATGTTTTTCTAGATTTCTAAATGAAATGAAAACTTGGTGAAAAGCCCATTATTTTCGTAAAGCAAAATGAAAAGCAAAGAAAGTAGAAAACTTTGATTCTACCTACACTACATAGTACAACTCAAAATAATGAAAAATAAAGATGTTGTCTTGGTCTAATATTATAAAAAAGTAAGAGACAGAAACATTAAGGCCAAACTTATTCACTTATTTCTGTCTATCGACTGACTGATGTGGCATTGGCCATCAATCAATCAATCGGGTCGTCGTCGGTAGCTTTTCTTTATCTAGCCACGGGTAAGGGCCTTTAGCTGCTACTATTTACCCTAGCATTAACTCTTGTGCCTACAACTACGAGGTCGCGGGGCATTGCTTTGGTACCTTCTTGTGTCGATGGTCCATCGATAGCATTTAAGAGGCATTCATTAATCCATGGCGATTGCATTTTTCTGATTGCAACCTATATATAGAGATTTCACGAGGCAGGGGTCGCCACGGTCCCCGATAGTCCGGTGGTTGCGTGTACAGTGAAGAGAGAGAGTAGAGGTTCGTGTCGGGCTGCGGTCATACATTCGACGCACCAACAATAACAGAAAAGCAAAGTCCTTATTGCTTGGGATCGGCGATTCGACACAGTCAAAGCTACATTAAGACGGCAATTCTGTCTGTGTCAGGCATTAGACTTATTGATCTGTGAGCCTGGTCGACACAAAGACCTTATACTTAAAAACTATAAGGTCTTTGCGTTTACCTTTTTAAAACTTCTTCAAGATAAGTTTTTACACAGAGTACAGAATCTTCATTTCACGATAGAACAACGGCCGTGTGGCCGTGTGCCCCATGAGGCACGACAGCACACGACCATAGATTTAGAATATCTAAACCTATGACCACGACAAGACCACACCCGATTTCAAAAATAAAAATGATATACTCGATATACTTAATTATAAGTACTTATTCTACAAAAAAGGTTTAAAACGCGACTTAAGAAATGTCTGGAAATGTCTGTCAAAAATATGTTTGTCGATATTTGTCCACAGGATAATTTAATTTATATGATATAGTACCTACCTATTTCCCTTATCACTGAATGTGAAATAAACGTTAAAATGCCTCCAAAGGATCTAAAGAAAGGCTCAAAAACGCCAGTATCAGGCCGTGCAAGCACGTTTGGAGAATTAGATGAAGACTATGTTCCGCCGCGCAATGTAAGCCTATCTCTGATTCTAAGAGGTGAACCTCCCGGTCCTGGAGACTGGGGGTTTCTAACGTTATTCAACGGATATGTTGTGTTGGACGGAAAATGGCATAATGGAGCTATTTTGGAAACCAATGCTTTACCCCTAAATCTCAAAGAACAACACTATCATGCAGTTGTAGCAGAAAAGCCGCTCGTATTTTTACTCCGCGCTGTGAGTGGAAAAGGTATAAAAGATCCCGATCCTTTACTGAGTTTAGATAATCGTGCTGGAGCCACTGTAGATTTGCTACCCTTTTTACTGGGAGAGGAACAGATTTTTATTGATGTTCCACTATGTCACATAACAACAGGCCTTGAAATTGGATGTTCAGTTCAAGTTAATGCATTCACTAGTGAGCCTTTAGAAGAAGACATTGGTAAAATTCCACTATTGATCACTATGATTTCAGCGCATTGCCTTCCATTTGCCAAAGACGGTACTGTTTACCTCGCAGCGGTTGGTCTTGATCGCGTGGCTGAACCAATGGCAGTTAATCTTGGTATATCAGTAAGTACAAATACTGCCACAAAAATTGTCTGGGCTGCAGTTAGTAATGGTGGTCAAGCTGCTAATTCCTGTCTTAGTGTTCCTCACGACGACGTATATATTCCAGAGGGTTTATTAACACAAGGAACTGAATTATGCCGTAACTTTTATTGGAACGCTATGCAGAGAGTACTAGTTAAACCGGAGTTGCTCAAAGCTAGATTAACCGATACACTTCTAATTGAAGTAGCTGGTGTACCAAGAGGTGGAAAAATTGACGTCCGTGGACGCTATATGGGCTTTGTTGATGCTGCAGTACTGCTTGAGCCAGGACAAGTGGGCGTGACAACTAGTACAAATCTGCTTTTCTATAACGAAACTAATCTGCCTGAAAATACTGGTGCAATGCTGGAGCTTCCGCCGACTAGCGCCAAAGTAAGCGCTCGAGAAACTGACTTGATATCAGATGAGTTTGGTCATAGTGCATATGTCGTTTTACGATTTGATCTTGGAGAACCATTAGTTCCTAAGGTTAAAAGGGCGGTTCTTTATGAATCGATGGGTATAGTACCACCAGAAGGTTCAGCAGGTCCCGTTGATGAACTGGATATCGAACCACCGCCAGAAAATCCTCTTATAGATGTGAGGCGAATTAGAAAAGAAGCAGGGGCGTTAGCGGTTCATAAGGAGTTAAGTGGCTTGGCATGCAGAGGAGCAGTACCAATGAACCAAGGTATTAAAAGAACAGCTGCAAATAGACTTCTAATGCGAGTGAGGACAATGCTAAAACAGTTTCCTCCCGGTGATTGCTCATATATAGAATGGCAGGACACAGTTACTGGACAGCATGCAGCTAGTCGACGTGCAGTACAGGCTTCTTTTGCACCACAACCACCGCCAATGCGTCCTATAGCTTACTCTACTGCAGCCAGGTGCCGAATGGCTGATGATGAACGAATCTCCAACAAACACATCAGTTCGAATCTTAAAAGCGCGGGTGGAAATCCACGATCGCTACTTTGGAAAGCCTTGAGCTGCTTAGAAAATAGAGATGACTTAGACGCCAAAAATTATATTCTGGAAGGTATAGCTACACATTCCAGAAATCGATTTTTGCTCTGGCTCTTTGGTGGGCAAGAGTTTAATAGGGGACGCGAAGCCTCAAAAGTTGCAGCGGCTGCATTCCAAATCGCTGTGAAGGGAGACTACTCAGATGGAACTGCTAATGCAATTGGGTGGGCGGCGTTGCACACGTTGCACCATTGCGATAGGAACACGCCTGCTGCCTTCGTCGCTGCTAAGAGAATGAGGAAATCGTATGAATTGTCTCAAGAATGGAAAAAGTTCCTTCAGCGGTGGATAGAAACAAGTGGGGAGGAAGAAGTATTTTGGATACCCTCTGTTGTATCTTCAGTAAATCCAATGATTATAGCAGCAGCATTCTTTCTATGTCTTCGGTGTTATAAAATTAGCGAAGGTATTTTACAGTGTGTTGAACAAGGGTGTGCGTTTAGAGGAAGTCGTTTCAATTTAAAGACTAGACCGAGTCCTGATATTTATTACTTGCGAGCAGCCTCATTTGTGCTAAGACGGCAGTTAGATAAAGCTATGGAAATCACGGTGCAAGGTATTAAGAAGTTTGGACCTTGTGCTATCCTATCTCAGATGCAAGCGAGTTGCTTGATTAGTATTCGAGAATGGGATGATGACTGCGAGAAGTCTATTAAAGAGGCGGAAAACGCTGGCGCTGAACTATGTCCATACATTCTTTTGAAGGCTGCGTTAGGCAGCTTTCAGACGAATCCGACAGGAGCTCTTCAGCGAGCGGCCCGTGCTCACAAAATAGCTCCATCTGCTCACTCAGCTTTGACAATCGCTCGGATTTATGCGAAATTGGGTGAAGAAGGGTTAGCTGAACGTTGGGCAGCTGTTGCAGTTAAAACAGAACCCGTGCTCGCTGATGGTTGGGCAGTGCTGGGTCTCCTGGCGATGTATGAGCGGAACCTTAATAAGGCCAGAACTATGTTGCGGACAGCCAAACAAGTTGGGCCTGTAAGTCCAGATATTGATAAAGAGATTCAGAAAGTTAGAGAAATTGTACAACTTGAAGCTTTACCGGAGTCTATGACTAAGAATTTGTGTTGTAATTATTTTTAAGATAGGTAATGTTTAATAACCCACCTAGGTACTCTGATTCTAATAATAATGTCATGGGACATATTCTGTTTTTTATTTTGTTTGTTTTACAAAATTGTACATGCAAACTTACAGGAAGGTTCTTTAGGTACCCACCTGATAGCCTGGTAGGTACCTACCTATAAAATGATGCACTCATTGCGATAGTTTGGAGTTTTGCTATCAGCGTGATAAAATCTGATGTGTATATTCGCAGAAGAACCAAAGTGTACCGACATGACATGACATAGATCTTCAGCAAGTGGCCACAGCAAGTGGGAAGGAACCCCTTTCACTCTATTCGATAGATTCGTTTATTCCCCGTAGATCAAAATTAATGATAAGAAAGAGAAAAACTCCTCTCTATTTTAATAGAAATCGCAACTCCCTGTCTTCTAGTTTTAGTGATCATGAGAAAAGTTTTAGAGATATGAGTAAGTAAGCTTGTTATAGAAATGTGGGTCACAACGCGTCGAAATCTTTGTATGCTAACTAAGTGGGTCTGGCGTAGCATCTTAGCACGCTCTACGATGCCCTAAGAAAAATATATCACCGATGTTTTTTCAATGTGATTTGGAGAAAACCAAATTATAATAAACTGTTTTTGAATAAAAATGGGTATGGCACCGCCTTCAAATTGTATGAACTTTCCCTTTTTTTGTTATTTTTATTATTTATTTTTATTATTTTTATTATTATTATTTATTATTATTTTTGACTTTTTAGTGGTGAAGTCGGTCCCATTTTTATTTAAAAACAATTTATTTTAAGCTTTTTTTCGAAAAAAAATTAAAACCTACGACACCACGATGCCTCCGACACCCTATTTAAGAGTCGTGTGAGGGTGCAATAATACGAGATTCTGGGAAATATCTACGCAATAATGGGAACGAAGATAAATACAGATGAACTAAACAAATGTTAAAAATCGGTTCCTACTATAGTGCAGTGTAGGGGTGCACTATGTCAGGATAATGGGGACGATCTTTCGTAAAGTCTGATACCAGAACTGTTATACAGTCCACACGAAGAAAGAAATAATTAAAATGTATTTTTAAATATGTATTTAAAAAAAAGTAAGTAAGTAAAGTAAAAAAGTATATAAGTATCATTACTGCGATCACCAACACGCATGCCAAGCGTGGTAATTATGGCAAAAAAAAAAAAAACCCTCCATTTCTTTCATTAGCACTGGGGGAGTCCCCGTGTCCTATGCAGTGGACTTTTATGGGCTGTAATGATGATGATAATAATGATGATTTATATGCTTATATGATGAGCATTTATAGCCAGAATGCATCATAAGACAATTCCACCAAGCCCAAACAATGCTAGGTTAAATTGTTTTTATACGGAGTTTCGGTGAACATCGTCATCATCGTCATCTGATTATGAAGCCAAAAGCCTACCCTAGACCTACCGGAAGGCAGGCAGTTCAGTGGGAATACTACGTATCATCATTACTGCGATCAACAACACGCCTTCGCGTATGTGTCTCGCACAAATGTCTATCGCACAAGTGCATCAGACCCCAACAGTGGACGTGTGTGGGCTGAGATGTGAAAAAAAAGTATGCTAGCCTACCAGATGCGATGCGGTCAGAATCAGAAATAGAGTGTCACTGATTGTCGTTCGTCACTGCCGTCCGTTGATCTATTTTTAAAAACGGGTAGGTAGAGGTTCCACCTAGATTCAGAAAGTAAATACCTATGGTTCTCAAAACTAGGTTAGATTACCTACCTGTTCAACTCAACAAGCACGTTAGTTCGTTATCAAAGTGATAAGCATAAAAATAATCTCTCCGATCAGTCGCTTACTTACTAGGAATAATTTTGACGAACTGTTTTACTCCCAATTGGTTTGTCATAATAGATATGTAGGAAGTACTCCTGGATAGTTAGCGGCACCTCTTCATTCACAACTGTTATTGATAGTGTAAATGTCCAGTGTTTAATTTCGTCCCGCGGTTGCGTTGCATCACTCGGTTTGGTTGTGAGTTGTGATTGAGTCTGGGAACAGTAGGTACCTACCCATACTAACTACAAACAATCTCTGAACTGGAACGACGACGGTCTTTGTTTTGAACCGAGTTTTAAACAAGATTTGTGAGAATATGTGAATGTGATGCAAAAATGGCCATCTCGACGAATTGCTGGAAGTATTTAGTGCTGACTTTCAACGTTCTGTTTGCTGTGAGTAAAGTTTTTATGTAATTTCTTTGTGGAAGAGCTCTACACTGAATCAGCGCGTATTCATTCGTTGTCATAACAACTTGATGAAAGCAATTTTTGTACCTTAGTGGGTCTTTAAATACCTATGGTAGTAAACAAGCCACTTATTCAACTAAACACTACAAATTACTTTTTCTTTACTTTTTTATAAATCCCAGTGACACACTTTCTCGACAGATAGGTACCTACACAAAGTTTTCAAGAAGTTAACTCCACAACAAGGTACAATCATCGCAGTCTTACCAATTTTAGTATGTCACTGCACTGTTTGTTGTTTATGCTTTGCACTGTAGTTGTAGAGCGAAATATTCCCGTGAGGGAAAAGAAGGTCGTGAACCTACGATATAATTACCACTTTTGAATTCCGCCGGGTTATTTGTAAATTATAGTTCACTCCCGGCAGATGTCGCTATTTTAATTATTTGTTTTCCCGATAGATGTCAGCAGTAGCATTATTCGGAGCAAGCGGGTTTCTTCTATACAGGCTGTTTATCTTCCGCCACTTCATCGGAATCAATGTGGAATATCCAGCTATCCTGCTGTTGATGATGGCAATCATCACCTGTTCCGTAGCTTGGATCGGATGGAGAACCGCAAAGTCTTTGCACCAGATCCATGTTATTATGGTGAGTTTGATATATTTCTCCCTCTAGCCCCAAACTAAGCATAGGTTATAATGATGGGAACTAGACTACGGTCGGAATAGGTACCTACTTAAATACTTTTATTTTGTAAATACATACAAAGTGGTGGGTACCTTATGATACAACACCCAAACACAGAACAAACAGCTTTATTCATCACACAAATGTTTGTTCTGGATGGGAATCGAACCCACTACCTAGAGCGAGAAGGCAGAGCTACTACCAACTGAGCTATGAAGCTTGTTTATGATGTTCATGTTAAGGAGATACCAATGTATATTGGTATTGATATATCACCTCGACTCATAGGAAACAAAGATAATGAAAAGTTTTTTTTTTTTTAGTGTACGAATGTTTTGTATGTATTCAGACCGGACTCCTCATAGTCCTTGTGGTGGTCATAGAGTTCTCCTGCTTCGTCTGGGCGATGGTGGTGTGGGACAACATCGAGATCGACATCAGGGCCACCATGACATCATACTTCTCGTCGAGCACGGCGGTCGGCGTGGAACCGAACTCGGTTGATGCTATCAGATGGGACAGGCTACATGTCAAGGTACTACCATCGATATACTAAGACTTCCTTAGGTGCTATCTACCTACACGGTAATATTAGTACGGCATTATTTATTTTAAGAGTAGTAGAGTCCCTTGTGAAAGGGCTCGCCCGGGGAAGTATTGCCACCATGTCTATTTCAGCCGCCGTATGGTTGCCGGTGAAATTACGGGCACGCAACGCTAAACACCTTAATGCCTCAAGTTGACGGGCGCAATGCAGTGCCGTGTAAGCTATGTTCTTTGCGGGTTTGACCTACGCAGTAAGGCATTGTTATAGGCAAGAGTGCACTTAACATCAGGTGGGCTACTTGCTTGTTACGTCTCCTAGTTTTTTTATATTATTTATATTATATTTTTTTTATATTATTATATTTTTATATTATCACTACCTTTTATTTATGAAAAGGATATCTAGAAAGTGGACTGCATGATATCAAAAACGAGTTAGACTACAACAGCTCTTATAAATATGCTAAGCTCTTATAAATATGTGTTTACCGATGAGTTTTAAGTACACAAAGGTTCGATCTCAAAAGCGAAAGGTCAATAATTATAACAAAAATAAGGATAAAAGAGAAACATTGCTTGATTTTCTCCCAGAAGCCTTTTGCATTGACCTAAAGAACTGATTTGAGAGTCAAGATAGTCTAAAAGAATCAAACTTTGATGTAAGTAGATGCTAAACATAACCCCGATTCTACTAAACCAAACGCTTCACCATGCATCTATCATCGCAGAATGACCGTACTAGAATACCAAAAGGTACCTCCTACCTATAGTGACACGACGATACCAATGTCATAGTGAAGCAATTGGTTTGACAAGGCCCTGCTCTGCGAAGGCATTACCGAGATCACGAAAAAACATCTCAATGGAGTAAAGAAGAAGAGGAAAATGTCGCAGGAAGCTTTTAATCTAATAAATCAACGAAGAGATATGCAATAAATAGAGAGATTAGTTAAGATGTGCGTAAGATTAAGGCACATCAAGTCATCAACACAATTAAAGGCCCAAAATATATAGGCCCAAAAGTAAAAGTACTACCACGGACCAAACTAAGAACAATATTGTGCTCCCTTGGGAATCGAACCCGGGACGGAGGCGGTTGCGATTTCAAGCCTTAAATACTCGTACTTGTATTTCAGTTCCAATGCTGTGGCGTGAGTGGCCCCAACGACTTCGCGTCCACGGGTCATGTACCATTCTCCTGCTGCGGCCAGGGTCCACTGGACGCCGTCCACAAACCCTACGCAGCTGATTGCTCCGAGATGTACCAGCGGGGCTGCGCGAGGCTGCTTCACGACTACGCTAGAGAACAGCTCCTGTTCGTCGGCATGACAGCTTTAGTTGCGTCTGTGCTCCAGGTCAGTTGATACGTCGCATAGATACCTTTTTTTATTGTACGACGGGAAAGCACTTGGCCTTCATCTCACCTGGTTACAAGTTGAGATAAGGCCGGAGGTGGAGGCGCACTTCACCCGGAATCCTCAACAAACTGAGGAACTGGCTATCTTACCTCTAAATGCCGGAACACAACAATTTTAGAATTGTTTAGGTAAGCTAGCCAGACTTAATAACTAGCCGGACTTAAACAAAGTCCTACCACCAACCAAACCAAGCACAATACATTGTACTCCCCATAGGGATCGAACCCGGGACCTCTGGATCTGAAAGCGGTGGGTTGAACCACTAGACCACAGAGGCGGTTAAAAATTATGTTGTCAAGTAGCAGGTTGCGGCTAAGGTTTTGTTTGATAAATTATGGGTTAGCTCTTGATCTCTAGGCGTCTATTTCAATTGATCAAGGATTCATCAGGCACTGGCACTCCCGTTCACCGAAGGAACACAACAAACCGCCCGACCGAAATACCGAATAGTATGACATGTGTCATTGGAAAGTTCCGCTAAGTGAATTGACTTACAACCTGGTCTGGCACGTATTGAATGCCAGCTACTTGATAGTGCCAAACGAACATAATGCTTGATCGAGCCTCATGATTATTTGAAATCGGTAAGCTCTTGACCTTGAGGATCGCCTGAGCATTACCTGAGTGACGACGTCTACGGTGGGCATTCTTAAAGGCTGCCTTTTATAGGCACTGGCACTCCCGCGCACCAACGGAACGCAGCGAACTGCTTGGCTCCGAACTTCGGCAGGAGGATGGTCGCTAGCCAGGTGGACCTTTACAGGTCCTCGCTTAACCATGGCATAAGCTAGCAATTCCATTGCCCGGGACGACTAGAAGATAGATTACACTCACACCTACCCCAAAAGTCCATGGTCCACTTGTTGTACAGAAGCCCTGCGCGGCTGAATGCTCCCAGGTGTACCAGTGAGCGAGGCTGCTTCACGACTACGCATGAGAACACGTAGTGTTCGTCGGCATATCTTCATTAGTTGCGATCGTTCTCCTGGTCAGTTGATAGTTGGTATGTTCGGGTTTGACCAGGACATACGAGACTGAATACCGCTTATGAATACCTCAAAAAGCAAGTCCAACTGTAAACTGTTATAGAAGGTTCGCTGAAAGATAAGACCTCATTCTTGGATATAGAATAGAAGCCTCGACCACAAGAATATCAATGGTACCCTAAACCAACGTCACAAGTGGCCCATCCATAGTCAGATTATTATTAGTGCTTCTATGTTATACAGCTGTAATAAAACTTAACTATTTACGTAAGTAAAACTCCACCCAGAACCATTACGGTTCAAGGCAAAGCAATAAACCAGGATTGAAGTTTTACAACGAAGCGAAGTGGGTGCATTTTTCACAATTTACGTCCCACTTGAAATGCATAGACCACGTTAGTTATTCCAACGTGAATAATATATGGATATTCGTGACTAGACTTGTAAATTAGGACTAGTCTTGAGGTATAAAGGATTGGAGTGATGGTAATTGAAGTCTTGACTTTTGAGGAAAGCTTTGATGTGTGCGATTTATAATGATTGATGACGATAGACGTGAATAGTGATGGAAGAGAAAGACAGGTTAGAACCGACCCTGCCTAGAGCTGACCGGGCAGATAAATGATGGTCAGTACCATATTAGGGGCATACCTAGTGTTTATAGGACCGTATAGGTCCATCTGGCTGATGACCACTGGCCTGCCGAAGTCTGGAGCCAAGCAGTTCGCTGTATTCCGTTGGTGCGCCGGAGTGCCTGTGCCTATGTAGATACAGACGCTCCTGGTGGTTTTCTACATATATAACCAGGAGACATAGCTAGGCTGTTTTCGCACCGTCAATTCTAATTATGAATTCTGTAGACAACCATTGGATCAACTCCCACAGGGCCGCGAGATGACCTCAACAAAGCATGACAATAAGCGACCTTGAGTTTCATTATCGCGTGGCCATAATCTAGTGGGCATGATGCCATCCTACATTACAATAGTCATGAATATTTGATCCTATGGGAAATCAATATGTTACTAGTGGTCATGGTCAGCCAGTGGTTTGAGTCCTACTATAAAAACGTTGTATGAACTAGTTGAATGTTGAAAAACTAAAACCCAACTACACTAAAACAAAACAACAGCAGCAACAAAGCAAAATTTATAACCTAACCCTCCCACAAGTTAGAGGAAACAAACAAAACCTCACATGACAAATTCCATCAAGCCGTCTAGGCTGCAGAGAGAATGTTTCACTCATATCTTTGGAATGGTTGATCCGATCAATTCGAAATTTTGAATTCGCAATGATTATACTTTACCTATACTCAATAATCGGTAAAAGGGTATTTTTTGAGAAATAAGGGATGACATGAAACAAAAAAGTGAGAAAAGAAAACCATGTCTTGTAAAGCGTATCGATTGCACATTTGAAATCAAGTTATTTTTCACACCACCTGCTCGACAGTGTCCAGTTGCATTATCATGTAATCTCAACGTAAAGTAAAGCATTATCTCCCAAGGGAGGCTATCTATTTGGCTTTATTGTAATTAAAATTAAGGGTTGCCGAGGCAAGGGAGTCGAAGAGATCCAAGAATTACTTTTGGGATGTCATGCAAGGGGTAGACTAGACTGCACACATTCTATCAACAGCCCAGAGAAATAACTTCTTCCAAAACTTTAAGGTTTGGCCATAGTCACCACGTTTGGCCGACAGATTGGTGTTTACAGTTAAAATTTTAGAAGGAAGCTGCTGCCTTTTCGCTGTGAAACCTCTCGGTTGACTTTTGCGACATCCGTGGGGGGATTTTAAACCACGACTGGTGGTCGTGGTTTATAAATCTACCTACTACTTACCTACTAATCTAAATACGCCAACGCTTTTGAGAGTATTTTTCAAAAAACATAATTCAGCCTTTTCATAATATATTAGTGGTGGACTTATTCACTTATTTAATTTTGTGATTTGTGATCATTGTGACGTACGGCTGGTGCTATGGTGCTTTTCTCTATTCTGACTTTGCATAGAATGAGAGTTAACAACGAGAGAGAGCCTTGAACAATCAGGTGAATAAAGAAAGATTGTGAAATAGTGTGCTTAGAGTAAGCTATAAATTCTATGCTATTTTTGTTTATAAGAGACAGAAAAAAAGAATCTACTATTATAAATACTATGAGTGAAAAGGATCGGTTGTCAGTTATTATTGTATCAGTCAACATTATCGGCCGGTTTGTTGATCAGTCCAACGTTCAACTTCTTCAGTTTTTATCTAATAATGAGTCAACTTAGCAGGAAAACCTACATTTGTAACCTAAACGCAGTAAATACTTCGTTTATGTTTACAATTAAAGTAATCCTTATACTCAATAGGTTGACTTAATTACTTTAATAAGTACATTTTTAATATCCTGCAAACTGTTTTTACCAACCTATTTGATTCGATTTAACTAATTAAGAAACAGCTGTTTTGTAATAGGTAGGTACAATAGGTATGTAAAATAATAAATAAACATGTTACAGCATGCATTTCACACAGTGCCATCAGGCCCCGAACTAAGCATTGTTTGTAATATGGGAACTATACTTTAACACCTTTATTTTTGTAAATACATACTAATCATACAATGCATAACACCCAAACTCAGAACAAACATCTATATTCATGACTCAAATGTTTTTTTTATTGTACGACGGAACCAACTGAGCTATGAGGGTTTTTTTTGTTCTTAAGAAAAAGGACTTTGTCGCTTAGCGACCACTTCGTCCCATAAAATCTAATTACTAAGCTAACAAACATTATAAAAAGAAACTGAAAACGGAGAACAGAGCTCGACAAGGTACAATCGTCTTTTAAATTTATATAACTTCCATTCTATAATACATTTTATGTACCTGATCTGTAAAGCAGTTTTATTATTAATAAACTTATTATTATTATTATTATTATTATTATAAAAAGAAACTGAAAACAACTGTGCGGTACTAAAAAACTAAGGTATCTTCTCTAGTACCTAATGACTAATTTACATAAGATCTCTACCTCCTGCGATAGAGGATCAGACAAAATACTATTAATGAGACCAATTCGAAGGATATCATTCCTTTTAAAGCTGGCTGGATAATCAGAAGGCCCAGAAGTACCAATACCAACATACATCATTATTCGCCTTCGCGCCGCTGCCGGCCGCCGCGCTGTCCCTTTGAATTGCCAGTTATCACTGCAAAAGAGAAGGCAAAATACTTGATCGATATGTTATGTCCAAACCATCCCGCTCTCCCATACATACGCAGTTTATCTATCGTTCGCATTGAAATGGCATGTCTGCTTTAAATGAAATTTTGCAGGTATGATCGAACAGTGATATCTGTGTCATGTGGTGAAAAGAGTGTTCGTATTGGGAAAACTCTGCCCTATGATTTGATTTGTTCTCTTGCGAATGGTATAGCGAAAATCAGCGGTACTTCTTTAATGCCTAAATCCCAAAAAATATCCTATCACATTCGCCTCGCTGTTTGATTATATTTTACTGAATACTGAATTGAAAACTTTCAACCTGCAAGGCCTTGGAGTTATGAAAGTACTTAATCGACCCACTACTTATCGTTTAGGCTACAATTACAATACCAAGGTTTAAGAGTCCTATCGCAGGGTGAAAAGCTAGGTCAGGGTATAGGTCAAAAGGCCAATAGATTTATAGATGTAGCCAGAGGACTAACAAACTTCGCTGGGTACCTACTTTTGTTAATTCTCTTTTATTTGGTTATACACATTTGGTTAATGTTCCATTTATTAGGACCTCTAGGACTAAGCGCTAACAAAAGTAATTTATAATTATAATATATTGCAATATTCAATAATGTTGAAATCAGGTAGCAGTGTCTGTTTTTCCACTTACGTAGGTACGACCCTAACACCTTCAAGGCTCATTTATTCGTCGACCTAATCCTTGCCAGGGCTTTTGACCTCGAGGCCTCGAGGCTTGCTTTCTTAGAGCGAGCTTGACCAGAAGGCACTGGTACTCTGGCGCTGGACGTCAGCAAGAGGGTGGTCGCAAGCCAGACGGACCTTTATACGTCCTACAACTAGCCATAGAATTATACAGCCGTAACCGTTGATTAAAAGTAAACGATTCGTTGCCACTATGACCCATCTTTGTAGACCCACCTATAGCCTAATGGCAATCACAACCAGATTAGCTCCCATTTTGGCCATAACGGACTCTTTCTGAACAAATTGACCATTTCCTTGTTGTGGGCTAGTGCTAGACCAGCCTGGATTCAAGAGCTAACCATCTATAAAATATAAAATACAGATAATGTAGTACCTACCTATTACCTAACCCATAGAATAATTAATATAGAATATTGAAAAATTTCTTACTAAAATAACCTTGTGGTAGCATAGAATAATGTTGACTTGAAAAGGAAATCATTTATATTACGGGGTACATACAATTACAATCGTTCATTACGTAGTAACGACTAAACAAGGGAATTATTTAATTGCAATGTTGTGAGTCTATGAGGTAAAGAAATGAGTCATCTAATGCGGGAAATGCCGATGATTAATAATTCATTAGTAATTATAATAAGTGATAGGGAATGAGAATAAATAAAAGGTAGAGAACTACTAATAGTAGGTTATAATAACTACTACCTACTAATAAAAGTTCTATAAATAAAGTTCTAAATCTACTTATCCTCAACCACTTTCTGAACCTAATTTACTGAAAAGGTAACTACCGTAGGTACGTAGTAGGTATAGACATAAACACCATTATAATAACCGTTAATATCGTTTAAACTGGCAATGATTTGTTAAAAAAATATTTGGTAAAAAAAAAAAAAAAGAATTAGGTAAGATGGGGGTAGCTAGCCAGGCGGACTTTAACAAAGTCATACCACCAACCAAACCAAGCACAATATTGTACTCCCCTGGGGATCGAACTCGGGGGGTTGAACCACTAGACCACAGAGAGGGTTTAGAGTTCTCACATATTACAAATATTTGTGTCGTGAATACTTAAATAATATAAATAATATTACGGGAAGTTTAACACGCTGCCATCTAGCCCCAAGCTAAGCAGGTTTAAAGCACGTTTAAGCATAAGTTTCCTGTTTAAAAACTTTTTTATATACAGGGTGTGATTTTGTATCAAAAGTACCTATGTATTTGAAAAGAATACAAGTATTCTCCGTAACCATTTTATTATTGAACGACGGGGAAGCGCTGACCTTCATCTCATCTGGTTTGCCAATTATGATCAGGCTGAAGGAGGAACTGGCTATCAACATTTGTTCAATTGTTCTTACACAAATTTAGTATTGTTGCTATGGCGACAGACTTATGTAAGATGTTGATACCTAGCCAGGCAGACTTTTTTTATTGTACGACGGGGAAGCGCTTGGTCTTCATCTCACCTGGTTACAAGTTGAGATAAGGCCGAAGGTGGAGGCGCACTTCACCCGGAATCCTCAACAAACTGAGGAACTGGCTATCTTACCTCTAAATGCCGGAACACAACAATTTTATAATTGTTATTATTAGGTATTACAGAATTAGGTAAGATGGGGGTAGCTAGCCAGGCGGACTTTAACAAAGTCATACCACCAACCAAACCAAGCACAATATTGTACTCCCCTGGGGATCGAACTCGGGACCTCTGGATCTGAAATCGGTGGGTTGAACCACTAGACCACAGAGAGGGTTTAGAGTTCTCACATATTACAAGTTTTGCTTAGATTGAGTTAGATGTCGTTGTGTGAAATGTCTAGTAACATTAAGCTATCGTATTCGATTGTTTTGTTCCCTTTCGTTAATTATTGACCCAGCCTAATCACAATTTCGGGTAATTCCCACGTCCTATGCGGACGAAGACGATTTATTTTGGCATTCACTGAGAGTAAAAACCCCGCAAAAACCAAATGTTAGTATAAAAAATTTTAAAAGCTGTCCAACCGGTCTCAGATCGGCAATATGAAGATTGCACAACATAGAAAGCTGAGACCGTTCGCCTCGCCCACTACTTAGTTACATCAGAGAACCATGTGTCTCTACCGTAACCATAAAACTACACTCATAGACATATTTAGAGCTGAACTTCATCGATAAAAAAAAAGTCTGGTAAATGTACGAAAAAATCTTATCACAAACTGGCTGTACAGGTACTCCAAAATTTTGAATTTGAAAAAAGAATTACAGCAAATGCCCGTGTATTGGTTCAGATCTGCATTTTGTTTTCTTCGTTTTTTTTTTATTTGGGTTAAATTAATTAACACAGTAAGCAATAATAGCTGTTGCTTACTTTGTTCAATCATTTCTTAAAAAATAATTTGTTTTTTAAATTCTGTTTAGCTAATAGATTTATTCAATAAAATGTATAATTAAACTAACTATGTACAAAGGAACCAGTCAAATTACCTAAGGACCGTTACAAACGGCGTATAGGTAACTCAACTGTTCCAGACCAGTACCAGACGGAAGCGTGCCCAAGACACTGGCTGCATTGCTTGGTTTAGTTTAGTAGTTAAGAATTTTAAGAGTGTTAGAGCTCATTGTGAAAGGGCTTATCCGCGGAAGTACCTACTACCGCCATACTTCTTTCGGCTGCCAAGCAGCATCGGTGTGTTGCACACCAATAACAAAAAAAAACAGAACAGCTCAGATACTTACCATTAATGGCCCTACACATACTACACAATGGCCCGGCATACATCGATGTCCCATTATAACATGAACCCCATCCACAGTATGAACAGCGTTATAACACTTGCCTCATTCTCGCAGACCAATAAAAATACCTGACTATGTACTGAGCATTTGAACAATGACATGTACAGAGGAAGATCCTTGGTAGAACGTGATAACAAAGATCGCGGTTTCGCGTGTGCGTTCGACTCGAGTCATTACTGAAATTAGGCCTGAGGCCAAGTGATGAGGTCACTGTGAAGTGTATAATGTTTGAACTGAACAGTGTAATCTTACTGTATGTACCTAGGGACGATGTTTGAACAGTTAGTAGGTAGTTGATAGGTAATCTTGAACTCGGCACCGGATGCAAGTGATTAAAATAGGTAAAATGTGGAAAATTAAACAACATTTTTTTATTGTTCTTTACAGTAATCTTTGTGTTGGTACTACTTTATCGACTAGGTACAACAAAACATTAGAGAATTAAAAAAATGCCTATCATGTAAAGGTCAGCTAATTAAAGAGGCTTTGGTCAGCTCTAAACATTTTTGTCAGCAATCAAAGTGAATTAAAAAGTGTTTCTGGTTGCAAAGAAAAGCCTAACAACTTTTTAGCAGATTTGTCGTCTACATACGTCGAGGTACATGACAACGAGCATGTTTGTATTGTTCATGATTTTACGTAAACAGAGACTTAAATTTCATAGCTACAAATTAATAGTCAACTGATGAGTTAGCCAATTTAAATAGCATAAATTCTCCTTCATAGTTGGTCGTCCTAAATGGACCGTAGAGCCGTTGTTTTCCAAGTGGTTTTCCATACCCGCAAAAAAATACGCTCTTACTTGACACGTGGATATGTGTCGTCACAAACCGCCAGATTGATGTAGAAAATGTCCAGCCCTTTAGAGGAATCAGTATTAGTAACCTCCAGTAATTGCACTGAATTGCGACGTTGGTACCTAACCTACTAGTACCTACATAATTAGTTATTGTTTGTCCTCTCTGTCTGGTCCATCTATATTTATTACAAAAGCTTCCTTCGATAAGATGTTAATGCCTACTGTAATGTACTGAATAATATGCGGTACCTACCGTAATAATATAAAGTAGGTACCTACCTAGACATACAATTACTGTATGTACCTATGTAATGTAACAACGTAAATTTTCGTTAATATGTTTGAATTGAATTGAAAGAAAAGGTAGGTATTTAAAAGGTCTTTGTCCGGTTATTAAAATTAAATTCCTAGTACCGTTGAGCTGATCTAGCTGTTGCTGTTGACAAGAAACCATTTCTAAGAAGTTTTATCTACGATACGATACGAGTGATATTTATTCGACCGTTCTTTAATGTTTGGTAAGTTAAGTACCTACCCTAGTTATCTTAATACTTACCTACTATTCACCTGAAATGGTTGCCGCGTAGGCAATGTGTGGAGTGGAAGTGAACGAAGTATAAATTTAATTTTATTATAGACAAAACATAGGACGGGCCGCCGCCGCCGCCCGCCGCCGCTTGCCGTTACTTTCGGTTTGAGGTCAAAATTCAAAGCCTTTAGCTTTGTTCTCTTATCAGGTTACAGTGGTTTTAAAACAATTGGTCTTCGTACAGTTATAACAACTCGTAGCTATGATAGTTATGCATGTACTGTGTCAGCAGCCATAGGAAACATCAAGTGTCACTGAAGGGAATCTGGGACGCTACCGCCGACGGCGAAGCCGATCTCCATTGGCTTAAAATTAGCTTCATGAGAACTAGAAACGATTTTTACCGTCAAATGTACTGAACGGATAGGTTTCATAACATGTGTACACTTTTGAGATGGGAAACGCCATTTTGGATATGACACATACCCGGTAGTAAAAATCGTTTCTAGTTCTCATGAAGCTAATTTTAAGCCAATGGAGATCGGCTTCGCCGTCGGCGGTAGCGTCCCTGAGTGGAAAACAAATAGATTCAATTACGTTTAATTTAACCTATTTTGGCATCTACCTACTACGCTATTGGTATGAGGATTGGTAGGTAGGAACATACTTATGTACCGAAGCCTTTGGATGGACATGCCTTTGTAGTTGTAACACCTATGAGCGTAATATAACGCAGGCCACACACGAACAACATGGTCGTCCGTATCCTAATCCTAAGTAATGGTTCTTCTAAGTAATGTTCCTGACAAACCTAGAAGCTTATGATCTCCTTCAGTGCCTTTAGGGAAAGCTTGCTTCATCGTACACTGAGAATCCTCTGGCCTAGAGCTAACCCATCAACTGCTTTCGACGGAAGACCAGCGTTGTGTTATAATTTATAATATAACACAGCATATTGCTGAGCCGAACGCCAAGTTGATGCATATCTATGCCTCAAATAAACGATTCTTCTTTCTTTCAAATCCATTAAAAAAAACAGCCATAATGTAACACAGGATTACAGGACCAGGTGTACCATTTTTTGAAAGAATGTTCTATTTCAAGATCCAAAACGTTTGGTAAACTCGGTACCTTTACGTTCATCGAATTTAGCAATGTTCGAAGCCAGTGGGCATAACACTCATAACTGGTTGTTTCTTTGCAGTTGTATTTTATCTATTACGAGATAATTTCGTAAACTTAACAAAGCACTGAATTTGTTGAACCAATTAAATCAACCATGAGATGAGGCTGTCAATTTGATCGCATTTTTTTGCCGATGTTGGAGGTAAGTAGTAACGTAGGTATTTCGTTACCATACAACCGTGGTTTTTGTTAGGATTACTAACGGTAGCGTCAGATTTTCGCCAAATTAAAATACAACCAATTTCAGATTTACCTCTATCAATCAAAAAAACATTTCCCAGAACTCGCAGAGAAAACGGAGGACATACTAAATTGCAAAAAAAGTACGGTCTGAATTGAGAACCTCCTCCTTTTTGGATAGTCGCTTGAAGTCCAAAATTGTATCATATTGTTACGCCAATCAGAAAAGTCTAGAATCATCACCTTCGCATAGTTCCGCGAAAATAAGACAATAGCAACTTGTTTATAAATAACACAGGATGATTTATGACCGCCGAGCCGAAAACAACAGAGTCCCAGATTACGCAACAGTTAGTACCGCGATAATTCCCGCGCTTACTAGAACATTCGATAGACTGGATATAAATATGCCGCGCGATTCGGAAGCAAGAGAGTATTCGATTACGAAACAGCGAGATAACATCAAGTGATATTTGACTGCGATAACAGTGTTTAGAGATTCGAAAGTAGAACTAAGTAGTGTTGTACTGTGTTTGAAAGTAATTACTTTGGTGCTGAATAAACGTGTCTTATTTTGAGTAATAACTCAAAATAAGACACGTTTATTCAGCACCGGCTATTGCCGGTTACTTTTATTTTTTACGAACAGCTCGTAACAATATCTTCTAGATAAACAATGCTCCTATCATAATGGAAACGAGATTATAGCTCTAAATTGCTGCTCATACCGGATTGTTTCATTGGTTGATTCGGTTTAATAAGGAAATTGGCGAGTGTCCTTAGTAGGCCCATCAGCAGTACCGTTCTCCCATACAAACGAAGTTTGTCGTTCATTATGAAATAGCTTGTCCCATTCAAATGTAATTTTGCAACATTAAGTTATGAGTTAGGTATATAATATAGTATGCATCGCTTTATTTTTTCTAAAAACACAATCAAAATCGAAATAAAGGCATATCATTATGCATTTTGAATAAATAAATGAATGAATATTACAGGACATTAATTTCACACAGCGCCGTCTAGCCCAGAACTAAGCAAAGAATATAAAATATATGGGAAGATAGATTACGGATAGAATACTTAAATACTTTTTTTGTAAATACATACTTACCATGAATATGATTTAACAGCCAAACACAGAACAAACATTCTACATTCATCACAAAAATGTTTTTCCTGAGTACGAATCGAACCGAAAAAATATTTAATTTACAGTTCTTGTCATGATGTTTCTGTAGGAATCTCTTTGCCCCGACAATATTGTATTCTCACATGAAACATTGCCTCTTCCCGTCTCTACCCACCGTGTGCACTTTCGTTGATAAACGATGACGGCTCCAATCCCCCTCATCCTCATTACCTGAGCTCCTGTCGCGAGGTTCACAGCATTCCTTCTATATTTAGCCACAGACCTCAGCCACGGAATCATCGTGTGTGAGTGAGTGATAGAAGAAAACATCTTGTGCCAACCTAGCGTGGGATTGGTGGAAATAATTATGACGAACTTCCACATAAGTAGCTTATAAAAAAGGTGTCAAGATCGTCAAGGTCTAAAGCCGCAAAAACCGGTTCTTGCTAAGCCTTCGTAGATATTATTATTTCATTTGCTCTAAGTCTCAAAATAAAATGTTTCTAAATTAAAAACTTTGAAAAATATATAATATGCGGTCGGTGTGTATTAATTTTTAATCTAACTTGTATCGCTACCTTATAGCTGAGTATACATTAATTACATTTAAATATTTTTTATACTGTAATTATTTTGATATCCATACTTCACCCGGCGGAGGGCATTGGTACGCCATCACACAAGTTCAAGGATTAATTCTATTACCAGGAACATCACTTCTTTGTATAATTTAAGTGTGTTATTGTAATGTTTGTATCAAATACATTTTCATTTCATTATCATTTCATTTCAAGTCCTTATAATATTGTTTTGTACACTTTGTATGGGCACAGAATAGAGTGATGAAGTATGGGCATGGATGGGCCAAACTCAGAGAGTCATTGTCATTATGAGCTCATTCCTTTTGGCGGTCGAACACCAGAATCATCTGTCAAGTCACGCTTTACCAAGATATAGTGACGTCTTCATTGCGTCGTCATGATTCATCCACAATCCGGTAAGCCCTGGCATTGGCGAGTGGACGAGTGATGAAAATGACCCCGACGTCTACCTAGTACCTACCATAATGAATGACGATTTGATACTGACCTGTAACCGCGAAATTAACAAGATTTGTATCAGATTGCTCGCATTGCCAAAGTCAAAGTTTAAATGCTGATTTATTAGAATCATTTTGAAATGTCAAATCTCAGTCATTGTAAATGAATCCTCGGTCATTACACGGAAATCTATAAGTTCTGACATAACGTTGATTGGCTTGTACCCGTACTACCTAGTAGTAGGTAGTAGTAATTAACTGTAATTTTTTTTTAACGTTTAAAAGTAGTAAAAAAAGTTTTAAAGTAGACTTACACACCGCCACCTAGAACCAAAACTAAGCTAAGCTTCTTATATGGGAACTAGATAACGGCCAATATAATTTTTATTTTTTACAATACAAACACCCAAACACAGAACAAGCATCTGTATTCAGCATACAAATGTTTGTCATAATCGATTCATCAATTGTGTGCAGCATCTCATTATGCTACATACAAATTAAAAATTGAACGCATTCAAAAAAGGTTCTTGTGGCCAAAAAGGCCAAAACATTGCGATCATACTCGGATCGGCTTGAGTTTTTTAAAATCCCACTCCTAGTACCTCCTTTTCGCACCACTGTCTTTGGCAGCACTCACCCAGTTCCCAAGGATCAGCAAAGCTATCAATATTCACTGTGCCCCTGTTGATATTTTTTCAATAAAAATCCAAGAATTTCTTGTCTGAGAATTTAGATAACATTATGTAGATACTTAGTTAAGTTCACTTTTTCCAGCAATTGTACCTACATGGCTCTTGTTGGTTTCTCCTATTTTTCTTTTACTTTTATTTTTTTTACCTTTATGAAAGCGCTTGATATAAGTTCTTCTCTTCTTACTCGTCTACTTAGTTTTATCTAATTTAAGTTGTGTGCTCCTAATTTTGCATGCTGTGTTTGCCTTTAATTGGTTGTGCAATTACCTATAAATATTAATTAAGTTTAAAGTAAGCATGTAATGTTGTAGCAACCGTTGGTAAACCTAATAAATAAAATAAATTGTCCCGGGTGGAAATCGAACCCACAACCTGAAGCGTAGAAGGCAGAGCTACTACCAACTGAACTGTGAGGCCAGCCGCAAATATATTTCATCTTTTCGTGGCACATAAAGTAGCACTTATTTTGTTCTTGTTCTAATCCATGACGTAACCAACGAGTAACCGCCGATTGAGGGCAATCTCGAGGCACAGTTAAAGGAACGTTCAGACATAACTTGTGTGCCTCTTGCGATAAGCCACCCGTTGTATTTGTATGCTTGTTTTTTTATATGCATTGTTCATTGTGCAAGACGTAGGCATGGACTGAATTCCATATTCACTTGAGTAAATAACACGAGTAACAAGAAATTACACAATGGGGTAGAGAACCAAGCGTACCTAGTGGTTGAAATTCGACCGTATAAATGTGTAAAGAAATGTAATAATCATCAAAGTCGATACCTACATAATTGGCTGAGTTATCGCGTAACAAACATACCAAAGAAAACATTCAGTGGAATTGAAAAACTCCACCTTTTTTGGAGTCGGTTAAAAATAGTGTAAATAAAATATAAAGTGGAGGGTATTTTTGGTGAACAATAAATAATATTCATTCATTCACTTAGTTTTTATATACTTAGGTCTCATAGTAAGTATAATCAATAAACCTACCTCGTATAAATAAATAAATGTTACAGGACATTATTTTTTTTATAAACTAAGCAAAGCTTCTAATATGGGAACTAGATTACGGATATAATACTTACATATTTTTTTTGTAAATACATTCTTATCATACAATACACAAATCAACATCCATAATGCATCACACGAATGTTTGTCCCGGTTGTAGATCGAACCCACAACCTCCAGCGCAGAAGGCAGAGCTACTACCAACTGAGCTGTGAGGCTTGTCAAATTGTATGACGCTTGAGGGGATTGCTTCACTTTCTCTAGTGTAGCAACAATTTTAGGAATTTGTTAAGGCAAAAGCAAAAGGCAAAAGGTAAGTTGCCAATTTCTCGGAATTATTTACTAAGGTACCTACCATAGGTAGCATAGTAATATAAGTTGTATGATAGGTAGGTATGTATTCACAAAAAAATAAACATTCATTCACATTTAACTTTTCCTTATGATTCTAATTATAAAAGCCACAAGGCACGTCATGTCGTAATATCTGATAAATTATTCCAAAATGAATTTATCTCGTATAGATTTAGTCAGCGTTTCCGTTTTTTCCGAACAGCTTTGCCGCAAAAATCTGCGTTTAGCTCGCATCGAAGCACTATGATATGAGGTAAATTGATATTACCAGAGTTATGTTCTTACGGAGGGGAAAGTTACACCATTATTAAACAATAATGTGCGTTTGGCGCCAGTCGGCCCGTGACGTCATCGGAGCTTTGATCGGGATTAGGGTTACCATACCTCAGGATTTGTCCTGTGATCTCAGGATTTTTAGGCTTTGCTCAGGATTGCGGCCGGATTTTAGAAATCTCAGGAAAACTCAGGATTTTTAGAATTTTCAGATCTATTTTGTAAAAGAAAATTATTATATATTTTTTTTATTAATTTAAAAATCAACTTCAGTCACATTAAAATCAACACAAAATATGTATATCAAACATATTATAAACATCAGTTTTATAACATTTATTTTGCGATTATACCTTATTAAGCATTTTTTTGTGTTTTAGCATATAAACTGTGTTAAAAGTAAAGCTCGGACTAAAGACACCGTTAGTCGTTTCTTTCATTCGACCATTGAGACCCCGTGACAGAATAATCTCTTTCTACATAAGTTTTCATTCTGGGCTGTAATAGCAAATACGTATTGACAAAACGCAATATCTCTGGTAATCTTGAAACACCGATGGTCTTGAAAATGGTTGCCCACATTGTATGGGGCAGTACATCAAAAAATGCGTCTTCATAAACTTGTGCTTAATTTCGAGTTTGCGTGAGAATTCACAATATTTTATAAAATCTCAGGATTTTTCAATGGAAATCAGCCTATATCTCCGGGCTTTTAAATTTTATAACTGGTAACCCTAATCGGGATGTTATTGTGGAAATGGAAGATGCGAGGGTGCTTTATAGTTTGGGCGACCTTGGAGACAGGATTTACTGGGTGGAAATCTTTCAGGCACGGCATTGGTGTCAGTGTTTCCAGTAAACTATAGCTTAAATGTATTGCGCCAAGGGATAAGATGGTATTTCGGTCGATTACTACTAAGTAACTAAGTAATGCCTTGCCTACCCTTTGGATTATAGCTTCACGTCTGCCAGAGGCGTACGCAGACAAAACGGGGTAGACTTGCTATGTACCTAACCTATCAATCTTTACACACCCTTGTATTGCCTATACCTACCTCACTTTTTTTTATTTTTTCGTGACCGTGAGGCTTGCCCGGTCATTACGTGGGATGATGTCTATGATGGAGCGAGTTTTCCCAAAAGATGCCTATCAAAGTCATTTGAAATCCCGCGCAATGACGGAGCATAGCTTGACGCTGGACTTCAGCAGGAGAGTGGTCGCAAGCCAGGCAGACCATTACAGATCCCATCACTAGCGACTCCATTGCCCGGGTTTTTTTTTATGTTAAATGTTTATATTAAAGGACATTAAATTTCCGCAGCGCCATCTAGTCCCAAACTAAACAAAATAATAAATATTACAGGACATTAATTTTTACACAGCGCCATCTAGCCTCAAATGTAATATGGGAACTAAATTACGGATAGAATACTTCAATACTTTTTGTAAATACATACGTACTATATGATACAACACCCAAACACAGAACAAACATCTTCATCACACAAATGTTTGTCCTGGGTGGGAATTGAACCCACAGTCTACAGCGCAGAAGGCAGAGCTACTACCAACGTACCAACTGAGCTGTGAGGCTTGTTAAAAGTGGGTTAGACCACTAAAGAGGTATAGAGAGTTATACTCTTTGATATTAGTGGCCAAGATACAGCTACCTGTACAGATTTGTAGAACCAAATTTCATTGGGCTTATAGCTCTTGAATTCATTGCTATGATAACGATCCACTTACGATAGACTCGCTTAAATCTGAGTTTTATTGTACCTCAGGCTTTACTACAGACCACGCGATATCACTAAAACGTTTAGTTCATTAGCTGGTTACCATGTTACCTATCGGTTTTTAAGTAGTTCAATGCCAAAACATAAGGCGAAAGTTGAATGCTGGTTCTTATTAATATTTACATAACAGTGACGTTCTTTTACCACTCTTTTGGGACTATTTTAACAAACAAGGTCCACAACAGAAAAACACTTAATAGAAAAGTGCTTTTACTCTTTGCATGAGTTTCTGGGTGATACATCGACTAAATAATTAGCATGTAAGAAAAGTACAGGTATACTGAATAAGAATATTGGTTTATTATTGTAAGATTCGTATTTAGTATTTTTATATAGTTTTATTTGGGTATAAAGTTTAATGCGCCTGCTAGTGTAATTTGCTGTGCCCTAACAGGGTTTATGTTTGAAACTTTTATCCACACAACACCGTGGAACACGGTGGAAGGGGAAGGAGGAAGAGTACTATAATTGATTCTGTGTTACGGTGTTTATTACACTGGGTTATATAACTGTACAACCTGTATTCCTTCTTACAGAGCACGGGCATATTCTGCACATTCTTCCTCGCAAGCTCCATAAGAAATCGCCGTCGATCTTCCATCAGAGCCTCCGTGCGGGATTCTACGTTTGCAGCACCTGATGACTCTCTTCTCTCTGCCACCGCGCCTGCGCCCACTCTACCCAAGTATTAGAACTATAAGAAAAATGAAACAACCTTTTTACACCGATAATTTACATATCCCTCAATGTTTTTCAATGTTTTCAAGAGGCGCTGCAATCCGTTCTCAGTTGTTTTCTCTCTGGCTTTCTCAGAACTTGGATGAAAATTAATATAGCTGTGAACGGTCTTATAAATATATGTAATAGTCATCCCCTTTGTGTAATTCTCGTCCTTGTATTCGCAAGGTTTGAAGTAAAGAGCTGACACATTTCGTATGAATAAAGCAAATGGATAAACGTGTAAGTAAATGTGGCTTTACATTGAATGCCATTTTTTCAGCTTATCAAAGACAAACTTCCATTAGCAATATATGGCTTATGGATAAATTTTCTAAGTTTTTCGTGTTAACTACAAAAGCAAACCGTCAAAAGCAATAAAATTCATAGCTAATGCATACAAATAAAACCTTTTTACTTCTGGGGGTCATAAAGAAGACTAAGGTAGTCGGCATATCGTTGCACCTCCGTAGTCTGAAAAAAAGGACAACAGCTGTGTTCTATTTCAAACTGCAAGTGATCTCCAATCCTGTCATCCTGCCACGCCTGCCAGGCGTGGAGTCATACCCCTTCAGTCTTAGTCCTTGGTAGACCAAAACCGCTCATTTTATTATTTGGTACACCATGATCGCCAACTGTAGACGGCTTTTGACGATGATGAAGATGAGGGTTTGCAAGCAGTACCTTGCCTACCTAAAAATGAAGGAGTGGTTTGCTATTGTAGAATCAAAAATCGTATAGGGAATTTGAGGCTCTATTTTTTATGACTGCGTAGACTTCAAGGTAGACTGGTTAAGTCACAACTATTTTAAATTAGCTTTTATTAAGTAGGTATACTTATGACCCAACCTACCTACCCATTAACCAACTAAGTAGGTTATTATTATAATTTTATTCGCATAAGTTAGTACAGGGGTACCGGTAACCTTAAGTTGAAAATATTATATCATATTTTATGCATGAATGTATCAATTTAGTTTTAGTATTTGTTTTTTCTTTAGTTACTAGTTTTTTTTTATATGTTGTTTTTACCCGACTGCCTCAGATGGAGAGTTATGTTTTTCGAGAGTATGTATGTATATGTTTGTATGGGATTTCTAACTTCAGTCAAATTTTGCTTGTGATGTGTCATTTGATTTGTCTGAATTATTAGGGGTGACACAAAAAAAATATAGCCTAAAAATATGGGGGGTGTGAATCAATAGTTAGACGGGATAATATTCCATCAATATGGGTACCTCAAATCAAAGCTAGTAATATGACAATTCTAAATATATATATCAAACCACTTTTATGCTACCACATAGTCGCAAATTAATTAATAGGTCTCTAGTACTACCATGAATCTATTGTTAAAATTATCGTGTGTGTAAGTAATCAATATTATGATGGTGATGTATAGACATCACCATCATAATATTGAACAACTTTTACAAATGTTATAATGACACAAAAAATCACAACCTGCGGGATACGGGACTCGAACCAGCATCTTTTCTCAAAGCTGGAAACGCTCTAACCAACTGGGACGCTACCGCCGACGGCGAAGCCGATCTCCATTGGCTTAAAATTAGCTTCATGAGGACTAGAAACGATTTTTACTACCGGATATGTGTCATATCCAAAATGGCGTTTCCCATCTCAAAAGTGTACACATGTTATGAAACCTATCCGTTCAGTACATTTGACGGTAAAAATCGTTTCTAGTTCTCATGAAGCTAATTTTAAGCCAATGGAGATCGGCTTCGCCGTCGGCGGTAGCGTCCCTGAGCTACGCGGGTCCTGACGCAGGTTCTGCTGAGATATTGATCTCAGCTTGAGCGCTGATCATTTGTAAATACATTTTGTTTAGGTATGCACGTTTGTAAATGTATGTTGTGATTGTGATCAATTACGATGACTTGAAAAAAAAAACATAGAATAACTGTTTTCATAGAAATGTAAACACATGCTTATCTACTGAAAATGTAAAGCATATTATTACATTTATAATTATGTGGGTACATAATCTTATTTAAATTTAAACTAGATGTCGCCACAGGAAAATAGAACGCGTTGTCAAAGCATTTCGACTAAGGTATCAGATAAGACTAAAGTGTTTATCCTTATTAATATTTTTTGCAGTCGGGTTTTAGTTTTTTTAACTTTCAACTTGTTTATCTCTGAATTCTTGCCAAGTCTTGCCAATGTTGCCAAGGATGTAACAATAAATTCAATGCCAAGGGTTCATGACTTTTTAAGTGTTTCACGTTTTGTACCTACCTACTGATCGGAATGCTTGGCTTGAAATCACGTTTAGCTCTACGCTAATAATAAACATAATAATAGGTACCTACCTACTTTATACAAAAACCAGATTTAACTTTGAAACTACCTAATACAAAAACCTGAGTGAACTATGGTATGCAACAACTTATAGGTATCTACGACGCGTAGGTTTATCTAAGTTAAAGATGTAGGTATTATTGTTTGATTTACTTTTGCATTTTTTGTGTTATGGCATAGAAATGTCTTTTAAAACTTATTTTTTGTTTTATTACTTTACTTTTTTTTATACTTAATATTAAAGAAGGTAGGTATCTAGACTTTTTGCATTGTGAAAGATATAGGAAAAGGTACTTGACCTTATAGATTATTAAAATATACAGCTATTAAGTCTTATTGAATAATTAGTACTGAAAAGCTCAGTAAGAAACTGAGCGTTTTTGATACTTTCTTGTTGTGATTTCTTGGTTGTGTGATCGTTGGAATGTTTGTTATTTTAATCGTGTTAGTAGTTTTATTTCGTACCATTTTGGGCATATTATATTACAAAATCTAAGTTATCTTTTATTTAAAACAACCATACCTGCTACATATTTATATAAACAAAGTGGGGTGAGAGTTTATCGTCATTTTCCTGCCCTTATCCCCCTATAGGCAGGTCGGGAAAACGACTTCTTTTCATCCATGCAATTATAACAGCCGTCAACACTATACTTATTTTACGCGCACCTCTATGGCGAGTTATAGCGTTACTGTAGTGGGGAGAGAGATAACCTAGTACTAAATCATACATGAACACGAAATTTGCGTACCCCAAAACCGTTGCCGATTCCGTCCAGGACGAGTCACTTTGTTGGCACCGACTCCTGCAAGAACTGTATCTCGGCAAGAATCCCCCGTCTGTAGAGCACAAAGAAATCTCAACGTACTTGTTGCCAACCAACCTCAGGTGGATCTGTTTGCGGACGGTTGGAAAATGATAGAGAGAGAGGTTCTAGCTGACTGCGAAAGTAAATGACCTTTGTACTTCATATTATGTTTATATTTGTTTTTTTTTATTTTTATGTTATCCTATGCATGATTATTTTTTATGTAAATGTCTGTACTTATATTATAATGATTTAAGCTTTTCAAATATAACGCATTGGATGTACATTCTGTAATGTTATAGTTAAGAATGTCAATTAATGAATAAATTAATTAATTAAAGAATATTTTGGAAGCACACTTCACCCGTCTGAGGAACTGACTATCTTACCTCAAAATGCCGGAACACGACAATTTAAATTTGTTGTTACGGCGACAGACTGAGGTAAGACGGTGTTGGCTAATCTGACGAACCATAAATAATCCTACCACAAACCAAACCAAGCACAATATTGTATCTGGGGATCAAACCTGGGACCTCTGGATCTGAAAACGGTGGGTTGAACCACTAGACCACAGAGGCGGTTAGGTGATTAAAAACTTTCGCTATGCTGAATCTCACACCTCTGTGCGCGGATTTTCATTAAAAAGGGGTTAAAGGGGTCCGAAATTTCCTCTAAACGTATTTATATGAATATAGCCTACTATTATGTCGTCCTTCTACAAAGTAAGTCTCTCTCACATCAGTCACAGGAATATTGTAGGTAATAAGTCTAAGATTGATTTACGAGAAAATTAGATGAAACCAGTGTCCGTCGAACAAGACAGCTGTGTTGGAAAAGGGTGTTGGCTGCGCTGCGATCGAGAAAGCTATAGGTAGGTAGGTAAGTACCTATTTGTGCAACCATGCGTCTTACTCGCCAGCTTTCACCGGGCCCTACGCGCTATAGCATAGGCATAGCCAACGACTGGAATGTATTTAACACATTACCTAGGTAAGTACCTACCTACCTACTCTTCTGATTCCTAAAAGCTAGTTGGGTACCTACCTATCAAGTGACGACTGAACTTATACTGGATATTGGTCAAAGAAAGAAAATTAAAAAAATCTTAATGCGACTACGAATAACACAAATTGGTTTTCAAAAAACCTTGGAATTCAAAACAAACTAACCGAACAGACCACTCGTAAACTCGTGATAAAAGATCCTGCTGAGATGCAAACTGAGTGAGAGATAATGCATTTGTCGACAGAGAGAGAAGAGTTAAAGCGAGACAGGCGACAGGTGAATGAGCACGAGGGTTCAAAGGTAGGGTCACCATATTACCGCGTTAACGAAAGATAAGCAAGCGATGCTCACATTTATGATGACATTTAATAAATCATGCTGTCCATGTGGTCTAAGTAGAAAATAGGGTTCTAGAATTTTAGAATTAATTGGTGATATTATTATTCACAACTTGTATCAGTATCTACATAACGTAATAGGTATATAGGATGAGTTTTTTTCTCTTTGTGAGGGAAAAAACTCACCCTGCATATATTGTGGACGTGTTTATTCCATTCATTAATTTCCAGCAAATTATAATCTAACTACAAGAGTTCTATGCTACTGTATTTTTTTTATCTCATTTGCATATTGCAAACGTGCAAAAAGTGCATATTGTATGCGGATAATAAATCATTTTCGCAGTAATTAGTATGATATAATTTCAGTATGACGATGTTTCCTGGTGATTCCATTTAACAGCTAGACAAGACTAATAAATCCGGTGTCCTTCCTGTGACCAAATTAAATGACTAAACCTACCCTGTTAGATTTATAGACCCCCCTTGAAATCTAAAGAAAATCTGCGAAAGGATAAGAGTATCTAGATAAATACAAATTGTGAGATTTATAATGTTTAACTATTTTTAAGTGTCAGACCTAACTGTACCTTGCGATTTAATAATTTAGCCATACACGTTGACTTATGGTCAATGACTCCATAGCCCGGGGTAGAACATTAGGAGGTATATCCCACCTAGCCTGACGTCTGCTGTCTAGCAGTTCACTGTGTTTCGGTCGTCATCAGTGCGCAGAAAAGCCACATTGCCTGCTAGCTTCTGGAAAAGCTGGCTCCATCGTAGACGTGATCCTCACCCAGTTAATGCCCAGGCAAGCCTGGAGGTCGAGAATTTACCCATTAAAATAGATCAAAAGATGATTATTTCCATCAGCATCGAAATAGTTCAGTTATTTATTTAAAATTAGTGTCAATTGTACCATCAATGGTACTAAACTACTATTTAATGGTACATCTGGTGCAGAGAATTGTTTTTCGGATTTGAGTACTCAGCAATTAGTATCAATATAGTAATGACAAAGCCTGAGTGTCTCAATACGCGCCCTTACTCGTGAATGATCTCATGACATTTCAACTTTTGGTCACCCCACGCATGATTCAGACTCACGAAGGCGCGGGGGGCGCATTACGGTCGCCCTCTAGATCTCGCTCGTCGTTTGCTTTGCTTTTGCTTGCATTGCCAGCTCAGTCCCTTTTACAACGCCAAAGCAGGTGGGTCGCGCGGTAACCTCGAAAACCTCGCGAGTGTTTCTTTCTGTTAAATTTGTCTGTGCTCACAACAGTGTCAAGCAAGATGGGATGTGGAACGAGTTTTGTGAAATATGTGCTGTTCTTCTTCAATTTGCTGGTCGCGGTAAGTTTTTAGGGGCAGGGCGATGGTGTGAGAACCGGTTTTGGAATGTTACGGGTGATGGCCAAGCCAAGAGACGAAAGCCGACGCTGGCCCTATCCCCAAGGGCCGGAATTGTGCTTGAATCGCCGTTTGTAATTTAGTATTTATTTAGATGCTTCAGTGGGATGAACTAACAAGTAGTAGTGATGTAGGTGTATCACACCTATTTATCTACCAACACGTAAAATGATAGAAAGTAGGTAGTAAAAGTACCCCTAGTGGTAAAGTCTAAACCGCGCTTTGCCTAAAAGTTTATTGATGTAAGAATTATGCCTAAAATTATAAACCTACCGCGATACAAAACAGAACTTTGTATTGTTCAATTACCTATAACATATCTAGAGCATCTACCACGTTTATATTTACCAATAAATACAGGCATGGGCCTATATAGGTAGGTAACATAAAAATATTAATAGGTAATTAAAGGATTGTACCAGACTGAATCATGAATATGTAGGTAAGTAGGTACCTACCTATTTAATTTGCAGGTAAAGGTAGGTACATTCAACAGCAGCAGCTGTCATCTGTCAATAAGGCGCAGTTGAAATGGAAACTGAAATCTTTGCCTCTACTTTCTGAGCCATAATTAAATGCAGGATAATGCACATCCGTACAAGAAATGAACAGGAAGCTGATAATTAATATTCTAAACAGGTTTGTGATGAATGAAAGTCGCCATTAAGTGATAGGTAATAATGGGCTACGTTAACTTGTCAACGTCGTCGGAGATCGTGAGTCAGTAGGTAGGTACCTACCTACACCTACCGTATGTATACGTGCATTCTTTAAAGTGTTCATATAATACTACCTAGATATAGGTACCTACCTATACTAAGAGAGTAGTATAAAGCTTGTAGATAGATAGATAGATAGAAAACACTTTATTGCACTAATAAATAAAAGTACATTGGCGAACTTAATGCTACGAAGCATTTTCTTCCAGATAACCCTTGTGTAGTCTGGAGTGGGTGGTAGTGCTACTTAACGGGAGAAATTATATTTTATAGTAATTTATTACTAATACATAGTATATACTTATACCTACAATCAAAAATATTATTAATAATTAAAATAAAATGATTAAATATACCTACTTATAATACTTAGACATAATATATAACATAAATAATTAGTTCAATTTTGTATATTTTGTTTGCTTGTAGGGATGGGGCTGCAGATTGAATTAGGTAGGGTCGCTATTCTACACTATAAGTATCTACCTAGGTACATAGAGGCGTCCTAAGCAAATCCTCAACCACCTAGAAAGTACCTATTACTATGTACTTGTACCTCATGTGGCTCCAATTACAAAGACGAATGATGCTGTTGCCCGGATTGTTGGGGATACGTCAAAACGTTGCTCATAATTTAGATACCTACGTATTTTAATGTGTTGTGTTAAAGCTTAAAATGGTAGGTATGAGTCAGAAATCTCAGAATCCAAAAGTAATTGCTGGTTGTTTTCCAATACAAGGGCATTCATGTTGACGTAATGTCAAACATATGACGTCACACAATAGCAGTTCGTATTTGTACCTAACCTCCATACCCGTCGTATTGTTGAGTTTTTTCTTGAGAAACAATGCAGAATTTATAAAATATATTTTATAAACAGGTTTAAAGAAATTAAACGGGACACAAAGAGAAGAGTAGGTACTAGTCAGTCCATCGGTGTCGGTCGATGTCGGTAAAGGTACCTAGTTGGTACATTTTTTTATACAACTAGGAGACGGGACAAGCAAGTAGCCGACCTGATGTTAAGTGCATCTCTTGCCCACAAATGTATCCTCGATATTTGTGTTTTTTTTCGAAACATTATTAGTTGGTACAGTTGGCAAAAAAATAGACAGTTTCCATTTTGTCGCATTTGCATAGCATTGAGTGACTCGTGGAAGCCGACTCAGGGATCTCACCATAAGGGCAGTAGTTTCCTTCTGTGTATCTACACCTCTGCTGCGATCACCTTCCACCTTCCAAGCGTGGTGATTGTGGCAAAACCCTCTCTCCAGCTTTGAAGGAGGCCCTGTCCAGCAGTGGACACTAAAATATTACAGGACATTAATTTTACACAGCGCCATCTTGTCCCAAACTAAGAAAAGCTCGTAATATGGGAACATACATAGCTACATTTTTTTTAAATACCTACATAGGGACTTAACGTACAATATTCTTACAAGACACAAACACATAACAAGCATCAATATTCATCGCACAAATGGTTGACCTGGGTGCGAATCGAACCCACAACCTACGCAGAAGGTAGAGCTACTACCAACTGAGCTGTGAGGCTTGTCAAGAACTGTTATTGAGTATCTCGTTGGATGCCAATGCAACAAAATCAACAGGCATATTTTATTTTATATGACCACAACTGAACATAAAGCCTCCTAAGACACCTAGGCGGGTATACTCAAGGTACCTACTTTAATCTGTATAATATAAAATCGTTAGCTGACGAATTGAATTGACTGACAATCAACGCCAGAGGTCGTAGAGACTTGAATTTTTTTGGATGGCTTTGTTGAAGTTTTGTAGTGGATGGATTTGAAGATTTGAAGAAATTCCCATGGGATGATAGGAACGAAGTTCCGGATGTTTTACTAGTTTTGTTATAAAGTTTTATGATGGCAGATTTAGATAACGCCTTAGGTTACCTTCTAGGAATGAAAACTTCCGGTCTTAGCTTGCAAGTGTTTGCAATAACGTATGAAGGTTATACACGTCGCTAGATTAAGTCTCTCTTGCAATAAAGACAAGGTTCTTTAACAGCTTGTTTGTGTTGCTACCTTATCTACTTGAGACAACAATGAGTAAATTCCAACAATAAACTGTTGAGTAATTTATTAATGACTACCTAGGCAATTTAGTTATTACATGTATGTACATAGATGGGTATTTCGGTAGGCTGAGGCACATTATGTGAAGAAGAAAGAACCTGCTGGCCTATTACCTAACCCTGTCTCAATTGATTTCAATCAAAATCGCGGCTTTTCTTTAACTTCTCGATGAAACAAAAAAAATGTTCAGAAAAATTTCATCAGGCACACAGCTATCGCTTTACAAAACTTATTTCACTTGCGATACAAGATGGCGTCTCTATCACTAGTAGGATTACACTTCATGTCATTTGCTTGTATGTAACTATCTATGTATAGGATGTTTTTATTTTACAACGATTTCCGCTCCACGTATACGATACGCACATGGATATAGGTACGTATTCTTGGCTACATTCCAATTCTTCAATTAAAACTTGATAGCATACCTACAGCAGTAAGTTGAATCCGGTTCAGAACGTCGAACAAAATTCGATCTTTGCCATAATCAAAGAGTCATAATAGACACGTTAATAATGGCAAAGATCTATTTTAATCAATACCTATCGTTTATGGTTATATTTATGTAGGTAAATGTTACTAAAAGGTTTTGTATTAAAAGTACCTATCATATTCATTCCTGACATCACGCGTCTGACTGTAATTTATTAGGAGCGTATGTTATTATGGGGTCGACCTTCAGCGAATGCACTGGTGAATTGAATGGTTCTGATGTCAGAATCCCCAAGCGTGGTGATACCATTATCGCCATCACCACTTGGAAGGCGGATCGGTACTGGTGATTTCGCTGGGTAGGTTAGGTATTACACCAAAATCCAATGCAAGTTACCACAACGAGGTTAAAGGAAAAGCTGCATAATCATCGCGATTGGCAGGCGGATTCGTCGGTAATCCCTTAGTCACCTTTAACGACATCAAAGTTCAGTGATAGGAGGGGCCTATATCCTTAGCAGGGGCCCGGCCGCCATAAACAAAATATTTACTTCTAAAGTGGGTCAAAAGTTTTAGGAAGGCATAAACGCTTTAGTCCCCAGCGTTGCGTGACTTCGGAATACTCGTCACCCATAATTCCAACAGGTGTATTGAATAATTAAAATATACGGTGTGGATTTTGGGGGAGTTTCTATGCCTCCGATAACATTACCAGCGGTTGTTAATAAATACGGGCATGACGTTGTTTTTTTTTATTCAAAAGCCAAACTTAGTGTGACGATTATAGTAATAACAAAATAAAGTAGTTATATACTCGTAGTAAGTATTCTTTCCGTAATTTAGTTCACATATTTGCGGCTAAATAGCGCTGTTCAAAACAATTTGTCTCATACATCAAACTAGTTTATTAATTTTATAATTTAATTGTTTTTGAATGTGTTAAAAATGAGGTTCACACATTACATATACATTCAGCTATGAAAGGTATTCCATTTGCTTCAACCTCGAGTTTTTTTTTTATTGTACGACGGTGAAGCGCTTGGCCTTCATCTCTTATTTGTTACTTAAATCGAATCGTTTTTTTAATTATTTGTATTGTATTATATATTAAATAATGAAATAGGAATATAAATATCAAATACACGTGACATAAGGGCTGGCTCTGATTTAGACCAGTGACTTAGCATTGTTATTGAGCGTGGCAATGCAGTCAGTGTATTGGGTACGCTGGTACTGTTCTGGACAATACCAAAGCTAAACCAACAACGGGTGGTCTTATCGTTAGAGAGCGATTTGCTTGTAGGTAGGTATAAAACGGGTCCTTATACTAGACTACCTAAACAGCAAATTATACCTAATATGAATGATAGTGGTCTTATTTAATACATCCTAAAACCCTCTAGATCTACAAGGCCAGGGGGAAGCTCTCGCAACACGATAATATTCTCAAGGACCATTCCGTTTCTAGGAGAGAAATAGGTCAAGGAAAAGTCCTTAGCTTCAGGAAAATGCTCAAGGTTTATTGGACATTTAAGAGTACGTTCAGACTATCAATACCGGGATCGAAACGTGGTCAAAACTGTGAGGAAAGGACGGAGGAAAATGGGTAACGAATTTAATTAACTACACTAGGAAGTGATACAATGAAACCTTCGCTGAACAACCTTCAGGTTTTTCTCACAAAAAGCATAGAGTGTTATTTCTGCTGATCATCCAATGTGGAATAACCAGTTGAAATTTGACTCGAAAGGAAACTGATATGTTTATCCTCCATTCTTTAGAGTTATACCATGTCCTTTTCGATTGTCGTTTCTATATTCTTAACAGGTTGTGTTCGCTAACATGTTCTACGGAAGTTAATTAGGTATATTTAAGATTAGTAGAGTTCCTTGTGTAAGGGTCGTCTGGGGAAGTACTACCACCAAACCTATTTCGGCCGCCAAGTAGCATTGCTGTGTTCGGTTTCAAGGCTATGGTTGCCGTTGAAATTACGGGCACACTGGGCTTAAAACCTTTATGCATAAAATTGACGGACGTAATGTAATGCAGCGTAGGTCATGTTCTTTGTGGAAGTGACCTACGCAGTAAGGCTTTGAGTTCCACATATCATCAGATGAGCTGCTTGCTTCTTCCGTCTCCATGTCGTATAAAGAAATACATCGAATCAATATGATACAATAACATCCTGACGTGCTCTGCGTACAAACAAATTTTAAGTCTTCAGATTCTGCCTCGTGGAATTCAGTTATAGCCTGGTGTAATTCGCGTGTTCTTGTGTCTTGTTCTTGTGTTGATACAAGTGTTGTGTGTCGGCTGATGTAAACTTTTCTGATAATGAAGACCCAGTTTAGGGTAGTAGTACTATTGCCTTAGCTTTCGATGACAGCTCCGGAGTTCACGTCCTAATTGTAGGGATACGCAGCCGATATTTAAAGTACCTTAACTCTGCAGAAGAGAGTTGTACGGGCAATTTATAAAAAAAAACTCATGACATTCTCGGGGAACGTTTTAAAGACATGTATTAAATCTTATGAATGCTCATAAGCAAACGTTAAGTGATACTAAGTAAATGTATATACTAAGTATTATAGGTTTCGCTCAGGGAAAGCATATAATTCATTCTTAAGAAACTGTGTACGATTCTATAATAAGCTTCCTCAAAGCGCTACTAAGTTGCTGCTGAGCTACAGTCGAAACTTCGGATGAATACACGTTAAGACATTTAAAAATAATGTGTTCTAACCTCGAAAGGTTAAAAATACTAGCGCAATTGCCTGTCAGGCTATGACAATAATCCAATTCCAAGTCCTATGTTAGCCAGGACTTGGAATAAATATGCAACATTATCATAATGGCAACACTGTTCAGTAGAGTCTCCAAGGCTACAGCTAGTGATTAAGTCAACACAACAAAGTTACTTATGTACTATAGCTATGTGATTACCTACTCGTACATAAACGGAGTGCAAAATGGTATTCACAAGCGCGATGATATCATTCTACGCTCTCAGACTTCAGTTCACACTTGATCGAGGCATTTACTACAAGATAAATGTCTTACTGTGTTTTCTTTCATAATTCTGGTCTATCGTCGATTCAAGTGAATGGAATAGCGCTGTAATTATATGAAAGTATAGGCTCTTAGAGCTAGACCAGTTATTGTGCTACAAGACCAGCGATCGCCACTGTGGTCTAGTGGTTTGCCCACTGGTGTCCAATCCAGTGGTCCCGGGTTCGATCCCCAGGTGGAGCAATGTGCGTGGTTTGGTTGGTGATAGGATTTTGACAGAATTAGGTAAGATGGTGGTAGTTAGCCAGGCGGACTTCAACAAAGTCCTACCACCAAACCAAGCACAATATTATACTCCCCTTGTGAATCGAACCCGGGACCTCTGGATCTGACACCTGTGGGCGAACCACTAGACCACAGAGGCGGGTAAAATATAGCCGTATAAGAAGACGTAACTATACTTACGTATAACCTGAATCAGAATTCACGGCGCCTCTATTTGTATTTTTAGAGCTTGTTGAGATAAAAAAAGTTAGGTGCCTACTGACCAAGACCAAGGCCGTATCACAATGTGAAACGAGGCACTCAAGGCTAAGCGTTTGAGGATTGCAGCTTGCAACGTCCTGTGACTGCGTGCGCCTGCGCCGCTGATTAGTATTCCCATTCGAATTGCAACAGTGGTTATTATCACAATCTAAATACATTTAATCTAAGACACAACATACATTAAAAGTGTAGATTTATTCACAAACATTCCAAATAATGTGTACGTTAATATGTATAAAGGAAGCAGTCGGATAAGTAATCCGGTTCTAGATTAGTACCAGACGGAAGCGTGGCCAAGACACTGGCTAAATTGCCACGCTAAATAGCTATGCTGATTCGCTGGTCTAGAAGAAGTTGTAATGAAATTGAAGAATTAGTAGACTGGTGTGCAAAAATTGGCGATCAAGAAAATCACCCAGAACCGAGTTTATGACATCACGTAGAATTAAAAAAAAAACGTTTCTAGTGCACTAAGAATATGTATCTCGACCTCTTAGACTGCTTTGATATAATTTACTTCTGTCACTATCTACTATTCTTGTTACTATACAGTGTAGAAAAAGTGTGACAAAAGTAATGTAATATCAAAACGGGAACGCTATAAGACTTTACGTTTAGGCCCCGGGCGTTCAATAGTTATTTACAAAGAACTATAGAAATAATTAAAGAAAACTATTTATTTGCCTCCAAGAACAAAAAGCAATAGCGCATGAACACACAACTTAAGTAGATGAAAGGTAGGTACTAACTTACATCTAATAACAAAAGGTAAAAAAAACATGAATAGGTAACGTAATAGGTACGTAGGTACACATAATATACTGCGCCGGGTTGCGGCCTGGGTCAAAAATGTACTACGGTTGACTATGACTATGGTTTAGCTCTTGACAATTAGGCTTGGATCTAAGTAAGAGCGATAGAGCAAGTTTTCCCAGAAGGCACTGGTCTTCCCACGCACCAACGGATCCGCAAACCGTTTGGCGCCGGACTTCGCTAGCCAGGTCGAGAACATCACAGCTCTGGTGAGTGTTGTGATCATTCAGTAATGGGGTAGATCACACCAATTCAGTTGTTCTCTTCTATTGCATAGGTACTATCTCAAACAAACGACATACGATTAGCGAGATAGGCATAAAATAAAGTAATAATAAATATTACAGGACATTAATTTCACACAACGCCCCAAACTAGCTTGTCATAAGTAATAATAAATATTACAGGACATTAATTTCACACAACGCCCCAAACTAGCTTGTCATATGGAAACTAGATTACGGATAGAATACCTATTTAACCGCCTCTGTGGTCTAGTGGTTCAACCCACCGATTTCAGATCAGTCCCGGGTTCGATCCCCAGCGGGTACAATAATGTGCTTGGTTTGGTTGGTGGTAGGACTTTGTTTAAGTCCGCCTGGCTAGCTACCACCATCTTACCTAATTCTGTCGCCATAACAACAATTCTAAAAATTGTTGTTTCGACATTTAGAGGTAAGATAGCCAGTTCCTTATTTTGTTGAGGATTCTGGGTGAAGTGCGTCTCCACCTTCGGCCTTATCTCAACTTGTAACCTGGTGCAAAAGGCCAAGCGCTTCCCCGTCGTACAATAAAAAAAAACTCTTTTTTTAATACATACTTAGTATAAAATACAACACCCAAACACAGAACTAGCATTTATATCATCACACAAATGTTTGCCCTGGGTGGGAATCGAACCCACATTTGAATCGAACTCATAACCCACAGCGCAGAAGGGTTACTACCAACGGAGCTATGAGGCATGTTAAAAGTGATCTATTACTCCTCGATTACTCCATCCTCCTGACTCGATGACCTCATAGCCGAGAGCCCCCCTAAATCATCTCGTTAGTGAACCGTGGTTCTCGTATCCACATTCAAATCGATACACTATGAAGCTATGTTTTGCTTGTATAGTTACATAACTGTAAATAAAAATTTATATTATTAAAAAAAAAAAAAAGTTACATAATATATGTATAGTTACATATACATTTCAACAAGCCAGCTCACTCACAATTCAGTTGATTGGAGCTCTGCCTTCTGCGCTGTAGGTTGTGGGTTCTATTCCCACACAGGACAAACATGTGTGTGATGAATATTGATGTTTGTTCTGTGTTTGGGTGTGGTATTGTATGCTAAGTATGTATAAGTATGTTCACCCGGATCCGTAACCAACTGTGGAACTGGCCATTTTACCTCTCAATACCGGAACACAACAATTTTAGAAGTTATTATGGCGACAGAATTAGATAAGATGGTGGTAACTAGCCAGGCAGACTTATACAAAGTCCTATCACCAATCAAACCAAGCAAAATATTGTACTCCTGGGGATCGAACCCGGGACCTCTGGATCTTAAATCTTAGATACCCACTAGCTATGAACATCCCGCATTCCAAAACTGATAAGAGCAACGAATGGTAATACAAAAAATCAAAGCTTGAGTTTTTATTTACTTTGAAACTTGTAAGGTAAAAAATGTAAGAAAGGGGTTTTGGATATTTCCACAGAAAGACGGAAGGAAGTCCAGGGGCTTGCACTAGTATATTCATATAACTTAAGGGCCAGCGGCCAGCAATATCAACACGAAGAGTCAGACTAACTGATTTTAATTGGATTAACCTCATTCATTAGCGACTCAGTGGTGGTTTTCCTGCTACGATATTCTTTTAATTACTGAACTGCGTTTATCAAAGGAAACCCCTATTGAATTAATTAGAAAGGTTTTTTACTATAATGACATGATCGCTGAAATTCACAAAAACTTAATTGTTTAAAAGGTTACTCTCTTGTAAAAGCTTTTAAGACTTTTAGACTTGATGTTGTGATACTAACCTACTAGAGCATGAATATTGATACCTTCCCAGTTTCGGTAAATTTAGGTCCGATACTGACACAGAACCGGATGCCGAGACTTTCGATACCGGGAATTCCTACGCCGCACGGTCACACTATATTAGAATTTAGGACATCCCAATACAATTTCCTATGTACATTTTGCACAATGCATGTTACTTACAAAATATAAGTCATGGCCCTTCGAGGATTCCAGATAAATTCCCACCTAATATTGTTTTTTTTACACCTTATCTGAAAATCCATAAGAACAACTTTTTACAAGTTACAAACTTCAAATGAATTACATGAATGATTTACATATTCCATCGAGACAGAATATAGTTATGTGAATTGTATAGGTAAGTATGGTAGGATTATGAGTAGATACTCAGCAAAACGCTGTGATGCATGCATTAGAGTTCTTTGTCTATGACTGCCCGGTCGGTGAGAGGTCACTGACCTGTGTGGGACACCTGGATTTAGGCGGCCATTGCACAACACGGCCTGTTTTATTTCGATCACTGGGCCGTGGTTGGTAAAAGGCTAAAAGCTAATTTTGGAGTTGCGCGCTTTGACTTTGTCGTTACAATTGATACATGTAGGTATAAAAATGTGTGATGTGAAACATGTTCTATATTTTTCAGTTACAAGAAATTTGATTACCTACTTAAAAAGAACAGAAACCACTTTTAAAACTTTTGTACTCTGATAGTTTATTCCGAATTATTACGAAACGATCGAAATCCATTAGCGCTCAGTGTTACCAAAGACTTTTTAAATAATGGGTTAGCTTTTGACCTCTAGGCTTGTCAGCTCTAGGTCAAAGAAGGATGAGGACTACGATGCAGCAAGCTTAGCTTAGAAGGTACTGGCTAGCAAAACGCACCGAATAATAGTCTTGTACAGACTCTTTTCTGGGTAAAACGATGGTAAGAACATATTATGACAACTGCTAAGATGAGTTTCAGTAGACGACAAAGAACTTTTTTTCGAGGGAGAAATCCCTCGAAAAAAAAATGTTAGGTCTCTTAAGCGATATCCGCATTGAGGGTGCGATGAAGTTATGTGCGTTTGTCTCCGGACTCCGATGACTCACAAAACCCCCATCGGTGGCCAACCTGAGGCTTCGGAGGGCTCTGGGATGTTAGTTGAAACTTCTTCCTGTGCCCTCCCGCATATCGCCTGTATCACTTCCCTGGGGCGGCTCCCCCGTTCTCCGGCTCAATTGAGTCCAGGGCTTCGAGCTGGTACTTGGCTGAGCCATCCCAGAGATGGCAGCAGTACTCCATACAAGACCGGACCTGAGCTTTGTACAAGCTCAGAATCTGACGCGGTGTGAAGTACTGCCGAACTTTAGGCTGATGCGGATGATGTACCTACATAAAATCAGTGCAGTTTATATCGAATCGGCTAGTCCCATGTGGGTCAGCAGATCAATAACCGTTTCATGTCAATACCACACGCTTACCATTTCCAATCCTTCACGCTTCACGATAATTATTAGCATTCTAACCCTTTTAGTATGTATGATACCGCAGCTGGTATGTTGTTACCTACCTATCTAACTAACTTTCGTCCGCGCCTTGTTCCCGTCATCGTAGTGGGAATTTAATGAGATAAATTGAGAACCTCCTCCTTTTTTTTTGAAGTTGGTTAAAAAGATAATTCAAAGTTTGTGTGGCGATCGAAGGCCCCAGTGGTGTACCGCTGATTTTCGCTTTTCAGTAAAAACGTAATTTGTCGTTTCAATTGGACGTGCCATTTTTTATACACAGCCCGCGGATGTCGTAAAAGCCGACAAAGGGATCTCATCAGATGACGGACAGCGGATTATATGGCTCGCTGCATCAATCCGCATGCCAAGCGTGGTGATTATGGCAAAATCCTCCAATTTTTGATGAGGCTCTGTCATCCCGACATGTATTGCTATTGAAGTAAAAGTTTACAATACCACGATAGAAAGGGATGGGCATTATAATCGATAAAACGATTAGGTACCGCACTACCGTATGACCTATTTACTTGAATGGTGATTGATGATAGCGGGATAATTGTTTGCTCCAAAGGAAACAATATTCTCACTCTATGCTGGCTCACATACCCAGGATGTTGTGGAAATAACCTTTATGGACTTACCAATGGATAATGGTAATATATCCGTCTGCTCTACCTCCTCTATAGAGTGAGTGGGACGGAGAGGAGACCATAGAGGTATTTGAGGTAGTGCGAATCGATGACCACCGGAACCCAGAGTAGGCTCAATACGGAGTTCCTAGGTTCGATTCGACATCAACGTATTTGTGATATCGTTTTGGCGGTCGCCCTAGTTCAGCCATGGACTGCCTACCTTACCTACCTAGACCACATCTGAAATGAATTCCAACCACAGAATAAATATAAGTAATTATGAAGCTATTGTTATTATTTATTATGTCCGGTAATATTTATGATATTTATTATTCCATACAACACACTTACACCTAGGGAATGCAATCTCGTACGAGATTTCCGCCTAGCGAGATCTCGCGAGACTCAAAACCCAGTCTCGCGAGATCTCGCAAATTACGGGATCTCGCGAGATTGGGAGAATCGCAATTAAAACATATGCAAATGCTTGTTTTAAGAACTAGTAATTGACATGATATGTAATTAAATAGAAACTGCGTTGCTTAGTTATAAAAATAATTAAGTTTTATTTTAAAAATCAACAGAGTACTTATTATTTTGTCTCTAACTCTAATAACATTTGTTTATGTCTATAATTATTATACCTACTGTAGCTAATCAGTTCAAATTCTTACAATATTGGTAACAAAACAATAATTATCTATATTTAGTCTTTTGTAAATTATTACTTTAGTTTCAATAATTAAGAGTAATAGGAACATTACTTATGGTAAATAAAAACAACAAAACAAAAACTTAACTTCACAAGTTCTTAAATAAATGTTGTGAGATCGTATTAATCAAATAAAAGAAGTTTAAAGTAGAAGTCAGATGAAGTTATCAAGGTACGGAAAGGCAAGTTAGTTTGTCTGAAAATGGCTTCTCAAAAAATACATCATGTCGAGAGTATCATCTGACAGACGACTTCTGATTTTGCATGCCAAATACCCTGCTGCTGAAAAAGCTCGTTCTGCCTCAACACTTGTGGGAACCATAGTTGAGAGGCAGTTATGTACGAAGTTTTAAAGTTCCCCTCTTACTCCACCAACTTCGTACAAATTCATTTCTTTTTTTATTAAAATGTCTAAAGTATTTGTTGTAGAATTTGTTGAGCGAGCAGTGGGCTGTTTCAGTGCTTTCAGCGATTTTTGCAGCTTTTCATGAAGTGTGATATTTTTTTCCGCGGAGACGGTAGAAAGAGGCATTGTAGTGTCTTCAATATCGAAGCCTTCATCGTCCTCTTGTGCAACCGGTGCAACAACATCGACATCCTGCGATCTCGTTATCTCGCGAGATCTCGTACGAAATTTGACGAGATACAATCTCGTAAAATATGGCCGGGATCTCGCGAGATCGGGATCTCGGCGAAACGAGATTGCATTCCCTACTTACACCTAACCTATGATATTAAAATATAGCTTCGTCTTGCTATGTGATTCTTTCTTTCCTTTTATTTAGCCCTTACCAATGGGTTTGACGAATCTAAATAAACAAAAGAGTGTGTAGGTCGAAATTAAGCATTTATATTGGAGAGATAATTTGACATTTTGAGCTCGTACCGAGCTCTGTTATGTCAAATTATCTCTCTCTATGGTATGGCACGAAATACTTTTTATGGGAGGGTTTTGAAAATCGACGAAAAGTGGTGGGGCACTGTGTCGGGTAGAATTGGAGATCATTTAATTGTTTCCCTGCTATAAACAACGACACCCTGTTTTACTTAGTGATCGCGCAAAACTAAAACATGTTGTAGAGTAGCTCTACTTTTAATATCCAGTTTTAAACTTGGGAAACACAGTTACAATGTTTGCTACCCACCGACGACGACGTTATCAATATCAACAGTTGGTAGGTCGGCTTTAACCTATTTGAATAAGTTTGTCGTCAACCACTTGAACCACTCGAACTTATCGGCTCACGCTTGTAGCCACAATGTTATCTAAGATTGAACTTTGCATATCAGAAACTTTTATGGAAATGTAAAAAAATGCGCCAACTTTATTTACACGTCAAGTCTCAAACATGTTAAGACTTGTTACATAGTGGTCGAGAGAGAGCTTACCTATTTGAGCCTTTTTGGGCCGACACCTTAGATCCGCGGGGAGCCGGTGCCCTCTGGGTTTTCAAAAATCTTGCGGAGCTTTTGATTGAGGCGTCACGTCTTGGACACGCTTCTGTTTGGTACTGCTTTGGAATAGTTGAGTTACGGGCACGCGAGGCTTAACACCTTTATGCCTCAAGTTGACGGGCGCAATGCAGTGCCGTGTAGGCTATTGTCTTTGTGGATTTCATCTACGCAGTAAGGCATTGTTATAGGCAAGAGATCACTTAACATCAGGTGGGCTACTTGCTTGTTCCGTCTCCTAGTTGTATAAAAAAAAATGTTACTAAAGGCTATAATACTTAAATACTTATTTTTTTGTAAATACATACTTCTCATTACTGTATGAGAACACTCATACAGTAATGAGAAGTATACACTCAAACACAGAACAAACATCTATATTCATCACACAAATGTTTGTCCTGGGTGGGAATCAAACAACCTACAGCGCAGAAGGCAGAGTTACTACCAACTGAGCTATGAGGCTTGTTATTTTTATTATAGTGGTCTAGGATAGGTACATCGGCATTCAGTAATATGACGCACTTCGTAACTTTCAAAATTTGTTTGAATACATGGGGCATAAAGGTGTCAAGCCTCTGTGGACTAGTGGTTCAACCCACCGATTTCAGATCCAGAGGTCCCGGTTCGATTCGTTTCGATTCCCATGGGGAATACAATATATTGTGCTTGGTTTGGATGGTGGTAGGACTTTGTTTGGGTCCGCCTTGCTAGCTACCACCATCTTACCTAATTCTGTCAATCTGTCGCCATAACAACAATTCTAAAATTGTTGTGTTCCGGCATTTAAAGGTAAGATAGCCAGTTCCTCAGTTTGTTGAGGATTCCGGGCGCAGTGTGCTACCACCTTATCTCAACTTGTAACCAGGTGAGATGAAGGCCAAGCGCGTCCCCGTCGTACTATAATAAAAATAAAATTTAAAAAAGCCTCGCGTACCCGTACTTTCACCGGCAACCATACCATTCAAACCGGAACACAGCAGTTCAGTACTTCCCCGGACGACCAGTTTCACAAGGGGCTCTCTACTCTGAAGTCATATCTGATGGTTGATATAACATTTGGTATTCAAGTGTGATATATCTATCAGACGATACAAAAGTAATAACAAAAAAGTAAACATGTTATTGCACCGACTATACAATAAAACAACTGTGTCATACAGAGATCTCAAAATACTGTTCCATGCTAACATTACACAACACATGTGCAATATGCAGCTCATAGTTATGTAAGTGTAGCGAGCTGTGGCGTGACACTTGTAGCTCCAGCCATATGCTGAGCGATATGCCAGCGGCTGGCATATTCACACAGCTGTTTTAAGTAATAGATACATCAAGTGCATCTATTAAAACCATTTTGTAAAATGATTGCCTCATACACCGCACTTAATACGAATTTGCACATTTAGCCCAATCATTGTTGCAAGTTAAATAATAATAGTCATAGCTTAAAGAGTTGGCAGGCCGAAGTGGCAGTGAGCTGGCCATATCTGCCGAAAGACCGACCAGTGCGGTAAACGAGACGTCTTGGTAAGAGTAGGACGCCTACCGGCCTACCTAGATGGAGTACCATACAGTTGCGGGCAGGGAGTGGATGAGAAAAGCCGAAGATCAGGCTTAATGACGCACTGTGTTCAGAATCGGAATCATTCTCCGTACTATTGTTGCTAGTCATAATATGGTTTGTCCATGGTATGTTTTCGTGTATTAATGCTGTCCAAAATATGGTCGATGATCATGGTGAAGATTTTAATTAGGTCTACATTTTTCGATATATTTACGATCTCTTTTGTCAATGAAACTATCAGTACAAGTACCTTTACAAGGTACTAAATATAGAGGTTTTAGGAGTTTAGGGAAAGAGGCCATACGATGAGTTGCGTGACTTGTATCTTCAAAAATGAGCATTGTGGTGGGCAGCAGAATCTGCGAATACGGATGGGAACCTTTTTCTTTCATTTTTCCTCAAAATAGGCTAGTCTCAGTCTTCAGTTCTTTTGACCTCGAAGCTCGCGCAGGCACAGCTCAATGGAAGGAGGTAGAAAAACTTACGTTTTATCACACTACGGCTGAGCAGTTTACGTCTGCCACGGTGAAAGCAAAGCCAAAGGGTATTTTTTTAAGATACACATAATATCCATTTACATCTCAGCAAAAAGATACTTTATTTCGTAGTATTTTTTTATTTATTTTTTAATCAGAATTTTCAGAAAACTTACTGCTATATAACATATGCAGGCAAGTTTTGACACTGAAGGCCAATGATATGTTTTTTAAACATTCTTCGTCAAATAAAAATACATTGAAATTTAATTAAACCTTATCGGTTGCTTTCACAAAGTACAAAGAAAGACTCTTGTAACAATACAAGGTGTTCCAGTGCAATAGTGTTGTCTTTCACTCAGTGAATGTGTGTGTGTGAGTGTGTGCGTGTGATGTGTGAAGTGTGATGCTTGACAATACCCCTACACTACTTTCTTTTGGCGTATATTTGCAAGTATAATAATAGCCCATGCTATTCGAATAAGTCGTGATTTCCTGATTTCAATTCCATTTATGTACACTCGGTACAAGTGTTAAGTATGTAAGTGGGTATGTAAATAAGGTCATATTTGAAGAAAGTAGGAATACATAAATAAAAACCACCTGACGATGATGGCACAGCCGCATAACTGTGTGGACTAGATTGAAACTAAAAACACTGGACTCAACACCATGCTTAGAGTCTTGCCTTTCTCCTTGTGTGATTCCAGGACTGCCGGTAAAAAAAATCTAAATGATCTTAAAATATCATACTGAAAAATCGATTATATGTTTTTAGGGTGCCAACAGGTCCCAATTACTAAGCCTTGCTGACCACCTGTCTGTCAGCGTGCTATATCTCATAAACCGTAATAGTACGACATGCATTTTTTTCAGTGTGTTTTATTGCCGCCATAACAATAAGCAAATAAAAAATAATGAAATGGGACCATACAAAAAAAGTGATTTTGTGCCTTTAAATATCTGTCCTCGAAGACCTCGCACTTACCCGGTTCATGGTTTTTTGATACCATGTAATACTTATCTATTATCTATAGCGCGTCACCTCCAAAATACATGAACAGACTAACTACAAATACAAAAGAAAGGTATGGGTGCTCAACTCTTTGTTGCGTTCTCTGGTGAACGTACACCCGCCGAAAGTGGGGTTCATATAACCCGCCGAAAGTGGGGTTCATATAACCCGCCGAAAGTGGTTCATATAACCCGCCGAAAGTGAGGTTCATATAAGTGGTTCTGTTTTATGGGAATTGGAAGGTTACTCTTGGTACGTGGTACAACATATGAGAAAATTGTTCAACAAAATTGTGTGAACTTTGAGCCATTGAACAGGTAAAGGTGAACGGAATCATATGACTGACTGACTACTGCAAAATTGTATCGATTACGATAGCAATGCCAATGCCACATAATGCAGTCTTGCTGCAAGTTTCTTGTATACGTTAGGTATTTACGCAACAATTCTAAATTGTTGTATTCCGGCATTTAGAGGTTAGATAGCCAGTTGCTCAGACTCTTGAGGATTCTGGGTGAAGTGCGCTTCCACCATCTGCCTTGGTTACGTTTCATAACTTGAAACGTAAGATAAAAAAAGGTATAAGGCATTTATTTATTTTTTATTAAATTGCTTGCATTAATAATCCTACAAAAATAAAGTATTGGGATGTGACATGTATAGCTATTTGCCTATAAGTTACATATGGGTTATATGGAGTGAAAATGAGATTATGTGTATCTTTAAAATGAAACGCATCGTGAATATGCCTTAAAAATAGAGAGGCGGCGCGGCATAAGGCTCAGGCGCACACATTTTGTATGAAAAAGTTTTGAAACGGCACCGCGCATTTGTTAGGTACCTTAGATGAAGTCTGTATTTAGAGGCAAAATTATTGTTTTCGATTCCACTATGCGTTTGAAGCTACCATTTACCAAATCTGTAAAACGCGTGCTAAATCTCAGGAACAACATTATAACCGTCTCATTTGTATGTGTGGTCTATACCACACATTACCGCCTCTGTGGTCTAGTGGTTCAATCCACCGTTTTCAGATCCAGAGGTCCCGGGTTCGATCCCCAGGGGGAGTACAATATATTGTGCTTGGTTTGGTTGGTGGTAGGACTTTGTTTAAGTCCGCCTGGCTAGCTACCACCATCTTACCTAATTCTGTCGCCATAACAACAATTCTGAAATTGTTGTGTTCCGGCATTTAGAGGTAAGATAGCCAGTTCTTCAGTTTGTTGAGGATTCCGGGTGAAGTTCGCTACCACCTTCGGCCTTATCTTAACTTGTAACCAGGTGAGATGAAGGCCAAGCGCTTCCCCGTCGTACAATAAAAAAAAACACATACAAACCTACCTACAGAGGTATACAGGTGTTTTTTTCCAGAGGCCACTTGGGCTTCTCTAATTTATGAGGCATTGTTATTTTTTGGTCTACGCTATAAAACCTGTAATATATACGCTATAAAACCTACTCGTATAATACACATTATAATTGGTTTCGTGACGGTTATCAATAATCTCATCAAAACAGCACTCTCGTTTTCTCCAGTTTCAACAACACTACCACAGATTAGTTGAACAGTAGGTTGCAGGTACCTACACTAATTTTAGCATCATTCAGCAAGAGTAGGTACCTAATGGTTTTCACGATGAATCTGACGATATTGATGAGTTGCTGCCAACTATTGAAAAGTTATAAGATGTGTGAATGAATGAGGTCAAAATAAATAATAGCAGGTACTATGGCTAGTCATTATATCGAACCCGGTCTGCCCCAAAATGGTCATGTGTGCTTGGCTTCAAAGCATAACCTATTATCATGATGTAGTTGCATGAGAGCTGAATAGAGTTCTCGGCAGATAATGGCACGCGGGTAGGTAGCTAGCGTTTGGGTAGGTATCAGGTATATTCATCTTCGAAAAGTTAATAACCGTCCGAGTCAGACAAAGAGGTTGGCTACCTCTGTGAACTTATACTTAGAGCTCAACAACAAACTCTGCGGGCATAATCGTAGTTTTATTCATAATTTTGGTAGCATCATATAAATAGCTGGATATAGTTTATTTATAATGGGTCGGTTATTGACCTTGAAATTTACTCGGGATGAGATCTACGATGGAGCGAGACTACCCAGAAGGTGCTATTAATTATCTTGAAGACATTAGGGTCGTAACACAGCGCAAACAACAGATTGAGAGGACTCTCCCAAGGCCGATCTTCGACCTCTCATCCACTCTCTGCCCGCCACTGTACGGAGGTCGTCACTCCATCTAGCCGGAGGGCGTCCTACACTACGCTACGCTTATATAGACGTAAAACATTTTTTTGTTTCATCAGCTTCGAATAGCTGATAACCCTCACGGGCTGGCCACCTCTGTGAACTCATCATTACTGTGTCACTTGTATATAAAATGTATCTAAGGCAGGCAATAGACAATGAACATGTAGGTAGGTAATAAATAAATACTATTAGTTTTATACATTTTTATTTGTTTACATATGTTTATGCACATAAGTATTCTTCTATCTTTAACTACTGTACACAACGCCATCTAGCCCCAACAAAGCAAATCTTATATGTGATCTAGATTACAAAGAATATGAATAGGTAGGTACTTGCTTAGGTACTTGACTGCCTTTTTACACCAACCCTAGAATATTTTTAATGTGTCAAATGCGCAACAGAAGTCTAGACTCTAGTCTAGACTCCAGTCTAGACTTCTACTAGTCTTAGACGTCTCATCAGAGGACACGGAATACTTCGTTAATAAAAAAGTATATTATTTCATTTTATAAATCGAAAAACTTGTCTGTTTTCATCGTTTTGTATGTTGTGCATGTGTAGCATGCTATTTTAAGTTTTTTTAACCGCCTCTGTGGTCTAGTGGTTCTACCCACCGATTTCAGATCCAGAGGTCCCGGGTTCGATCCCCATGTGGAGTACAATATATTGTGCTTGGTTTGGTTGGTGGTAGGACTTTGTTGAAGTCCGCCTGGCTAACTACCACCATCTTACCTAATTCTGTCGCCATAATAACAATTCCCAACACCTTCGGCCTAATCTTAACTTGTTACCAGGTGGGATGAAGGCCAAGCGCTACCCCGTCTAACAATAAAAAAATAAAAAAAAATCAGAAAAAAGTAACAGACTCACGACTTTACCCCTTCGAAGTTTCATGAAGGATCACTACTCAGAGCTTGGATATTGTAAGTCATCTACTAGGGGGTAATAAGAGGCTAGTATTCTTTATTTTTTTGTCAGCATATATCATCTGGCCGTCTGGCGAATTCCTCTGACTTGGTCAGAGCCTTTTATACTCTTTTTTTATTTTTGAATTTACTTAGTGCTACTTTTAAAAACGTAGAATCTAGCTGTGTGGGTTCTTTACTTATTTACCTGTGCTACTTTTACAAACCTAAAATCTAGCTGTGTGGGTTCTTACTTATTTACTTATATACAGTTTTAATATGCGTCCCACGTCTGACCGAGATAGAGTTGCAGCCTGAAAACTCTTCAGTTTTTTAAAGCTGCAACTCTACTTGTCTTACTATTTTTGTCCTCTACATAGTCTTTTCCCGAAAATACTAGTTAGGTTATGTTGACATTCTCTGTGTCTTATCTTATGTTTTGGTTCAAACAATATTCTTATGATAACACATTTTGGAGCTACTCGAGGATTTATACATATCTAATGTTTATTCTTATTATATATATGCTTCTTGTTTCATCTTATCGTAATACACGAATTACGATTGTCACGACAAGTTGCAAGCCAATCATCGCCAAGTGGAACACTAGCCAGTGATACATGCCATTCGGATTTTTGGTCCAAGGGACACGCCGGTATTCTCGTGGCCTTCACCGTCAGAGCATGTGCATGTGTCAAATGCGCACATAAACCAAAAAGTCCATTGGTGCACGACTGGATTTGAACCCACAACCTCCGGATCGAAAGGCAGACCCACTTAGCCACACAGCTAGAAAAAAGTTTGTGTACGTGGCCCGATGCTGCTATACCGGTTGACAGCTAAATGGTGATTACTTAATGTTAACAAACTGCCTATTAGGTGGTTAGGTGGTAATAAATATTTTAAGTGTACCTATTAAGTATTTAGGTTTACGATGTACCTACTTATAAATGTTATTTAAATCACTAAACCAAAATATTGAATGGATCAACCATTAACTAGCCCGAGGTTCTTGCCTTTCTCCTTGTGTGTCGGGGCCTAACCACAACGTCTTATAGCGTTCTCGTTTTGATATTACATTACTTTAGTCTCGTTTTTTCTACACTGGATAGATAGTGACAAAAGTTTTTTTTATATATACATTTTGGAGACGGAACAAGCAAGTAGCACACCTGATGTTAAGTGCACTCTTGCCTATAAAAATGCCTTACAGCGTAGGTCAAATCCACAAAGAACATAGCCTACGCTGCACAGCATTGCGCCCGTTAACTTGAGGCATAAAAGTTTTAAACCTCGCGTGCCCGTAATATCACCGGCCGCCAAGCAGAATGCTGCTTGGCGGCTGAAATAGGTATGGTGGTAGTACTTCCCCGGACGAGCCCTTTCACAAGGGGCTCTACTACTCTTAATAGTAAAATCATATCAAAACAAGAATGCTCTAAAAGGCGTGGTACCCCTGGTCGCGATTCCAAACTGGCGGTAAATTTGACGTAAACTTTCATAAGAATAAACGCATTTTGACTTTGACATTGAAATAAACATAAAAAAATATAACAAGCATTTGTTTTCTTTCGCAGCTCCTTGGCCTGACCATCATTGGGATCGGCGTCGCCTTCCTGCTGAACTGGACCATAGTGAAGGATGAGCTGAAGTCACAGCTGACCGTGGCGCCATGGCTGTTCATCGTGATCGGCGCCATCATGTTCTTGATCGCCTTCTTCGGGTGCTGCGGCGCGATACGGGAGAGCCATTGCATGGTTGTAACGGTAAGTCTATGAGGAACTACAACCACTAAAAACATAGGTAGTCATGGCACTGCCGACAGAAGTGAAAACATAAAACTTTAGGATAATTCTTTCACATTCTTTAACTCAAAAAAAGGAATCTCAGTGGTATAAGTACTTTGTGCTATAACTATGTGCTATAATATATTTACCTACTTATACTTGGTAAAAACTTCTGTGTAAACTCGTCACAGTCACAAACTGACACAGATGTTATAAAGACACGAAAATTCACAACTCGCGGCGGGACTCGAACCGGCATCTTTTCCTTTAACCAATTGAGCAACGAGTCTCTCGTTGCTATTCTATTCAATTCTAAGCGCTGAGGATTATCGTGCAAATAACATATGTAAATGTTGTGACCAAGTGAAATCACTTGAAATTACAAAAAAAAAGTGGCAGTCAGTATCAGTAGGTACCTACTTTTAAGCTTCCGTCCTTCTCCTCTGAACTCGTCGCATCAATATCCCAAAATAGGGCGCATATCCGCCGGGCCAGCCCAATCCCGTGGCTGATGGGAAAAATAACAGCTTATAATGGAATGTCTGTCACTACATATCACTACATATCAAACTTGAGAGATATCTCATAAAGCCTCATAGCTCAGTTGGTAGTAACTCTGCCTTCTGCGCTATAGGCTGTGGGTTCGATTCCCACCCAGGACAAACATTTGTGTGATGAATATATGATAGATGTTTGTTCTGTGTTTGGGTGTTGTATCATATATGTATATATCAGTACGTATGTATTTACAAAAAAAAAGTATTCTATCCGTAATCTAGTGCCTATATTACAAGCTATGCTTAGTTTGGGGCTAGATGGCGCTGTGTAAAATTGATGTCCTGTAATATTTATTTATCTAAGTCCAACGCAAAAGGAGATGATGTCGTCACTTGCACAGTGAAACTGAAAATATATCTAAGTTACGATGATATGCAAGTTCAGAGAGAATGAGATAAATCTTTTAGATAAAACTTCCAACAAAAGCATTCTTCTACCCTTATCCCATGCTAAGTGGGGTCCCACTCACTCCCATAAGTCGAGAGAGAATGAGATAAATCTTTTAGATAAAACTTCCAACAAAAGCTCTCTAACCTTCTAACCTTATCCCATGCTAAGTGGGGTCCCACTCACTCCCAACAGACGTCAACCCCGCCTTTCATACCCATGTCCTCTTTATATCAATCCATCCCTGCTTCGGTCTTCATCTGCTCGCATGTCCAACGCTGATATAGATGTAACCCTATAAGTCAAATGGCTATCATCACTCCTACTGGTAATATGGACTGAAAATTTTAGTGTGTTTACCAAATGTGTTTTCTTGCGAGCTGCGCAAACATATTTGGTATAACTGGTAGCAAGTGCACTTATGTCTCGAAGTGTTTTGCTGTTCGGTTTACGACTGATTGTACAAGTAATGTTGTGCAAACAACGGATTGCCAATTACTTCGTTCGTATTCGTAGTGTTCGTACACGCTTGTTCACACAAGCGCTTCCAAAAAAAAAAAGAGATCTTCGTCACATAAGAACGGCGACTATGTTGACCAGAATTGTTTTTTTTTAACCACGAGTAAGCGCTTGGCCTTCATCTCACCTAGTTATAAGTTGAGATAAGGTGAATGTGGAAGCGCACATCACCCGGAATCCTCAACATACTGAGGTACTGACTATCTTACCTCAAATGCCGGGACACAACAAAAACCGCCTCTGTGGTCTAGTGGTTTAACTCACTGATTTCAGATCCTGAGGTCCCGGTTATATCCCCATGGGGAGTACAATAGATTGTGCTTGGTTTGGTTGGTGGTAGGACTTTATTTAAGTCCGCCCGGCTAGCTACCACCATCTTACCTAATTCTGTCGCCAAAATAACAATTCTAAAATTGTTGTGTTCCGACAACAAACTGAGGAACTGGCTATCGTACCTCTAAAATTAAGATAGCCAGTTTCTCATATTGTTGAGGATACCGGGTGTAGTGCGCCTCCACCTTCGGCCTTATCTTAACTGGTTACTAGGTGAGATGAAAGCCAAGCGCTTCCCCGTCGTACAATAAAAAAGAAACAAAAAAAATAGAATTGTTGTTATGGCATATATTAAGATGGTGGACATAATTCATCGAGAGCTTACGCAAATCAGTTATCATCATCATCATCATCATCACCTCTCTTTATCCCATTCTAAGTGTGGTCGGCACAAATCTTCTTCTTCCATTCTCTTCTATTGGACTTCATCTCATCATTCACTGCTTTCTTGCTCATATCATCGCTCGGCATCATCATTATACATTTGTTTTAGCGACACTTCAATATGAATATAATACAATTCCGTTTTCCTGGATGATGTATTTTTTCGAATTATTTTGATGACAGACGGACAGACAGACGCGTGATCCTATACGTTTGTGTCTAAATACAAGTTTAATAACTTAGTTAGAACAAAGTGTCAAAGTACTGGACCGTTCACAATACCTACATAATATGAGCTTAGAACGCAACAAAGCTAGTTAATAAGATTAACATCTGTGCTTAGTTCAGTATATTACCTAACTATAAAAAAATATTAGATACCCTAGCTTTATTAAGAACTATATTTTTTTTTTTTGTTATTTTTTTGTTGTATTTACGGCCATTTTCTAAACAATAAATACATTTTATTATTATTATTATTATTATTATACAGGGTCCGTTTGTTCCTTACTTTTAGGTAATACACCCAAAACGCTTCAAGTGTGCCTACAATATTTGAAAAGTTCCCTCTATTTTTCCAGGATCTCATAATCAGATCCTGATCTGATGACGATGAGATCACCTGTGAAGTATATATACCCTTTCAAACCAAAAAAATATTTTACCAAATCGGTCCATGCGTCTTCTAGTAAACGGGGAACATAAAAAAAAAAAAAAAAAGATTCCGACGAATTGAGAACCTCCTCCTTTTTTTAAAAGTCGGTTAAAAATGGACTTGAATATGCATGAATCCATGGTCTGGATTAGCTCTTCAATCGGCAGTATTTCTGCCCTTCGTAGCTTGTTCGTGTCACTTATAAACATTTCTAGTACATGCATGTCCAGCCCACTTACTCGCATTAACTTACTAATTTGTCTGATGATTTAACAGTTAACAGACCAGTGTCCTGTTAGCAAGTGGACTTAAATGAGGGCACATAACTGCGCAATAACATGGCCAGTTTAGTCTGCGTTCAAAAGTTTACGAGCTTAAAACCCTCCGTAGAATGTTTTTACAATATGGCCACGCTTCACGCTAAATGTTGCCAAATTCTTGTAACACTGTACACATGAATGTATATAAAAAAGACAGTTACCCCGCAAAGAGTTTTATAGGCAAACCTTTCTCAGAGAGAAAAAGATATATTCTCCTATAGCTGACTAAATGCTTACGATTACGATATAGACTTAACATAAAAGACCATAAGGATTTATATTTCATGATTTATATTTTAGTTGTACAATTGTAGGTATACAATTAAAAAAAAAACTCAAACACAATCTCAAACTTGAGGAAATAATGTCTAAACCAAGACATTATTTCCTCATTTAGGGTGTTTCCTGTTTTATCCATACCTGACAATGTACTAGGTGGTACCTACGTATCATAGAAAAAACATTTTCACACCACCTGCTCGACAATGCCATAGTAGATTATACACCGAGGGGATAAAGCACTGTTTTATGCCACGGGCGCGATATTGAATTCTGAACGTAACGAAGGACTCCAGATTTAATTTTGTTATGAGTTAATTCCCGAGCGAAGCGAGGGAATTAAGACGAGTCCTGAGCGCAGTGAGGGGTTCAAGCGCGCCCGAGACAAAAACAGCTTTATCCCCAAGGAGTGTACTCTACTTTTCTCACCTTATGCGTGACAATAAAAAAGCGAGGCTACTAAAAACAGCGTTTTATTATAGTAAATTAAAAGTGATAAATGCTGCAAATAGACCAGAAGCACTGATTCAGACACAGACTTTGCATCTTTTACAGTTTTCCATTTGTCGAAATCGTTGTAGGCTTTCAGGTTTTTTTCCTTTGACTTCAACTCATTTCCTCTCACTCGTTTCCTTTAACTCATAGCACCCTCGCTGCGCTCGGGAGTTAAATCTGGAGTCCTTCGTTACGTTCAGAATTCAATATCGCGCCCGTGACATAAAACAGTGCTTTATCCCCTCGATGTATAATCTACTATTATTCAAACGATACGTACAATAAAACTATTTACACGGGAAGTAGTCGAGTTATCTGAGGACCGATACAAACGGTTCATCAGGAGGTACCTACCTCAAATGTTCCAGACCAGCACCAGACGGAAGCGTATCCATGACTTAATAATAGATAGCTACTATAGATATTTAATGTAATTAATGAACATTTTCCTTCCAGTACGCGATATTCCTGCTAGTCATCATCATCGTACAAGTGGTGTTGGCGGTGCTCCTGTTCACTTACGGAGACACTCTGAAGGAAGGCATTGAGTCTTCAGTCGCCTCGCTATTCAACAAGAGACAGAGCAGCAACGTGGATCAGGCTACGGAGAAAATCATTGAAAATCTTCAGCAACAGGTGAGCATTAATGATCAGAGAGATCATGATTTAAGTCTGCGTTTGTTTATTATGATAGGTTAGCGCTTGACCTGTAGGCCTACCTGAAATTCTCCGATATCCGAGTGGTTTTTAGTTGGGAAATCCGGCAATGCAGTATTATGTGCTAATTTCCGATTTTAATGAAAATAAAACTAAAAAGAGATTACATAGAAATTGATTGTCGCGCGCGATTTTCGATAAGTGGGGTAGTTTCTGAGATATATAAGGCAGCCGACCTTAGTGTAATTCTGCTTTCACAAGAGCCTCCTGCGTGAAAGAGTGAAACATTAAATAGTTATTATCGTGGGACAATTTTACGTGAAATGCTTTATTTAATATTTTACTAGCATGCATGAACTCAAAGCACCAATAAGATAAACCATTGGACAATGATCTATTTGTAAACCCACTAAACCCCGTTCTGGGAGTCATAAATAAATGGAACTCCTCAATTCGGTGATGATGTCATGTCATATAACTCCACAACATTATACACATAGATTCTGAGTTTTGCTCACTATTTATAAGCACAATATGTACAATATAACTGTTTACGGGAAACCAAAAGGACTGTTACAAACGGTCTATAGGTAACTCAACTGATCCAGACTAGTTCTAGACGGAAGCGTGCTCTGAATAGTAAATTAGGGTTTTGTAAAAATTTTGCTAATTAGTTGTAAGTTTTCGAAAACCCGGAGTGCCTCGGGTCCCCACGGACTCAAGGTCCCAAATAACCAAGCTCTGTCAAAAGTATCTACGCCTTTATGATTCTCGAGATTTGGCTCTACTCGATTCTGTTTCCAAATTCCAGTTCACCTGCTGCGGTAGTCGCGGAGCGCAAGACTATGGCGCCATCACACTGCCCGACTCCTGCTGTGACCGCAAAGCCAGCCTCCTCGGCATGGCTCTCGGCGGCAAGTGCACCATAGAGAACGCAAACCCTGGCTGCTCCTCCACCCTGTCCAAGTTATACGAGAAATGGAACAAACCCATCGCTGGAGTTGCTATCGGCGTTGCTTGTATTGAGGTGAGCTTGACTGAGTGTGTACTACGAGTAGATATATATTAGAAGCGTCACAATATTCAGGGCCTCAAGATGAATACACACGTCATGATATTTTTGATCTCTTGTTAGTATATAGTTTACATTATCGCTGTTGGCTTGAGTCATGTCGCGTGAAGAGAAGGTCAAATTTGACTTGTTCGCCCTTAAAAAATGAAATAACTTGTAGTTAATTTCAAATAGTGCATTTTTTGTAACATTGAAAACTGCGCAAACCGATATGCGTATCGTTTGCCGGTCACGCTAACTATTGGAGGGTTTTGCTATTCGTTTTTAACTAGCCCGAGGTTCTTGCCTGTGTGCTGGTCGCGATTCCGAACAGGCGGAATTTGAGGTTTCGAAGAGATCCTAAATAATGTTAAGGTTATCCAATGACGCTCATCAGTTATTGTTTCTTTATTCCAGGTCGTCGGAGCTCTGTTCGCGTTGTGTCTCGCGAATTCCATAAGAAACATGGACAGAAGGTCTCGCTACTAATATTTTGTACATTTAAACTGGTACCTATGAACACATATTATTTGGTTTTAATCGTTCACTAACAAGGGGATGTTGCATTGCATGTTAAGTAAACTAACAAATCTTAACCTGGGCTAGTACGGTTCTTTGTTGCAGTCGTTGTTTCAATTAAAAAAATGAAAATGGCGGCGTTCTGGGGCCTAGCCACAACGTCTTATAGCATTCTCGTTTTGATCTTACATTACTTTTGTCTTGTTTTTTTACACTTGACAAAAGTGAAGTAATATCAAAACAAGAATGCTATAAGAGGTCGTGGTACCCTGAACATTTTACTATGGGCAATGACAACAAACAATAAAGCAAGCCTCAGCACAGTTGGTCGTAGCTCTGCTTTCTGAGCTGTAGGCCCGGAACAAACATTTGTGTATTAAAACATAGAAACGACGCCATTTTCATTGAAACCAAAACGAAACAGAGTTAGGTATAGGCCACCTGAATTATGTACTTATTTTTATTTATTTTTTTATATTTGGCACAATACCATCTTACCCCAAGCTAAGCAAAGCTTGTAATATGGGAACAAGATTACGGACAATTCTTTTAAACTTAAACCTTATTAAACAACAATAACACCAACACAGAATAATGCTAACTAAACAAGCAATGTTTAGTTAGCATTATTATTTTTCAATAAAACCGATAAAAAAAGTTCTGCAAAAAAGTTTTTATTGAAAGTGAAACAAAGTTAGTTAGGTATTAGGCCAGCAGGTATTGCCACAATGTCAAACGGCATTGAAAAACTGTTGTGGTGACTTACAAAAAAACATTATTTTGACTCTTACATTAGTTGCATACCTATGACTCAAGATGTAAATATTTTATGCTTTTGCACCTGTTTATAATCTTATAATATATAAGTAAAAAAAACCGGCTAAGTGCGAGTCGAACACGCACATCGAGGGTTCCGACCCACATTACAAGGTAAAAGCTGGTTATTTTAATTTCGTCCTGGCATTCGTGTAGGCCTTACTTACGCTACCGCTAGGCCGGTTTTTATTAGTAGTTGGTTTAATACATTAAGGTTTTGGACTATAATCGCCAAATTTTATTTTATAGGTGTGTTATTGTTTACGATAAAGCTCAAATAAAGAAACATAATTTCTAAAAATGCAGCATCTATAAGGTGGCAGTGCTTTTTCTAGGTATTTAAACACAAAATCGTTACAGTATACATTTGAATACAATTTATTATTTCGGAAACTTTGTATTAGGTACCATTTATTTTTATATTGTAATAGTCGTTATAAAAATGTGTATTTTCTGAAATATATAATTGTTACAACATTTACGTACACACCTATTGGTAACAAATTTCATAGAATTCCCTACTCAATGTTGGAATATGTTGTACGATAACCGATTTATCATAATGTATAAAATCGATTTGCAGCTGAGTGAATGACTGATTGACTGAAAATCAACGCACAGCTAAAAACAGAGATACCCCTCTAGGCTTGAAATGTAAGTAGGTAGTGTAGGGGTGCACTAAGACGGAATAACGTGAAAAATGGTCATTTGAATAATAAATATTTTAATAAAAACAATATTCATAAAGTAATTTTTATAACCTTATCGAGTTGTTTGTTATAAATTGTGCTTTTGAATGTATTCGATAAAAATCTATATTATACCTTATAATCATTATGTAATGTGATATGTACAACAATATAGCGATATACTTTCGTGTGCTTTGATATAATTGAGACGCATACAATGTGTAGTGTTTTAAAATGCACTGAAATAGAAGTGGTTTAAAACACGGGTTTTTTTCACGCATAGGTTTATCTTGTACGCGCCTATGTAGACACCAACAGTTTCAGTTCAGCATGTGAACCATCAGCAGAAAACCCGTGTTTTAAAATGTTTAACTCACGCAAGTTTTGAAAGAGATGTAGAAGTATGTATCCTTGAATATTAAAATATGTGTGTAATAACGATTTTATTATCCAACAGAAAACATAATACCATTGTACTTAAACCCATTATTACATTGGTGAGTCACGATTTTTTACTGTAGTGTCGACGCCGATATCGTGATGCATGCTCACTTAAGAAGGCCCTGCAACACATGAGTGCCTAGTGCGAGTTGAAATCGAAGTTCACTCGATTTGCGTTTGCTCACAGTGAATGGTGAATAGGTATTTTCTTCATACAAATCGTGGTAAATGCGTTCGAGGAAAAGTAGTAAAATCGTACTAGATACCCTTCTCTCCCTTACAAATGTAGTTTGTAAATTGAAATGAAGATTTCGAAATGGCATGTCGTTTCACATATTTTAGTAACTTTTGTTTAAAAATATAATTTTAGAAAAGAGCTTTCCCATACAAAAAATATTTTGAATATATTTTTAATTTTATCATGTTTTTAGAAAAAGCTACGTGCAATAGACGCCGTTCAACCCTATCCTATTGTAGCTCTTTTTTTTAAAATCAGGCGTACCATTTTGAAATAAACGTTTGTACTAGAACACTAAAATCAGCGTCACTCCGGGGCCTTCTTAAAACGTAGGTTTTCCAGTATATGTTTTTAATGTAGTAAATAACTGTGGAGTATTTTGTATTTTAAAATATATTTTTAGTTTATATGGTGGCATTCAGTGGTGTCAGGGTATTGTATTATTTTTGTGTATAATGTATGTTTGTTGCATGTGTTTTGAATAGATAGACTTTTGGTTTTGTATGTCTAAGCCTTGTTAATATTTTAGTTTACCTAAGTATTGTACTATATACCACTAAAGATTTCATCTTGTCAGACGACTTTTATGTATAAGGCAGGTAAGCTCGCTACAGCCTAGCTATACTATACTATCTCATCATAGCTTATACTAGTTTAAGCACATTACAAAAACGTGGAATAAGCACCCAGCGTTTATGTATTTCCCATAATATGATATATTTCCCTAATGTCTTCAAGAGTGTCATTAATAGGTTCTGAGTGGCCTGTGTCAGCTTCAGGAGCTAACCCATTTTGCATTGATTTTTTTAAAGTTAGTTATTCCATTGTCTATTAGTCATCACATAAAATAGCGCTCCACAACCTAAAACACGATAAAAACATAGTCTATAGAACACCATTTGTAAAATCATAATAATTTTAACACAGGAAAGAAGGTAGGTACTTGAAAATTAATGAAACACAAATAGGCGTGTGTGTGTGTGTGTAGCAAAAATACCCAATTCAGCATAAAGACCCGCTGTACACAGAGGGCGCTGTTTTTAGTCTGTATCCTAAACGGTCCCTGTGAGAACATCATAAAATTTTGCTATTATTTCTGCTCCCTTCCTCTTCTCTCTCATCCATTTTGTAAGGAAGTTAAACTTTAGTGGTGTATAATTTGTTTTAGCATTCACTCACATAAATGTATCGCAACTTGGGATTGGTAGTTTATGTTATTATTAATTAACTGTTTGTAACATTGTGCGTTTATTATTTTTCTATGGTACCAGTCATTGTATTTTTTTTCATTTTTGTCATACATTTTGCTTTCTATATAATTAATAAACTATGTTTGGTTTTACAGGTACGCTTAGAAGACATCACAATTAATTGGGAGAAAAATCCTTCAAAAACGCAAACTTTAATATCTGTACAAGCTATGTTTAGTTTAGTTTTGCCTAGCGTATCAGCCCACCTTTTGAACACTAAGAAAGCTTGCAGTCACAAAATATTCAGCCATAGATGATTTTAAACAATTTTGTGCCGTAATAACGAACGACTTTACCTGAATTGATTCCCTAGTATGATAAACTACTCCGAAACATTTATTTTGTTTTGTTTAACTACTAAAGCATCAACACCGTTGATACATTATGTAGATTTTGAAAGCACTGTTTACAATTTGATTAACTTTCTTTTATTGTTACGAATAATCTTATAATTATAGATATAAGGTATTGTTAAGTTACCTAGGTATTGTGACTGTTAAACCCATTAAGTTTTTATGTTCTTGCATCAATGGACCTATGTAAAATATATTTGAATCAAATTATTGTTAAGTTGCTACCTATTGCTTTTATAATAATTGTTTGAATGCATCAGCTACGTACCTAGCGTACCTAGGTAAGTTTATAACCATAGTAGGATTAAAAAAATTATATGAATATTTTTATTCATAACACACTGGACCTAGGTACATTCGTCTATAATATTTTATTAATTAGACACCTTCGAATTTAAGCGTTGACATAAAAACTTGATGTCCTTAATTCTATTTTCTATGTAAAAACATTTTAAGCTATTCTATTGATAATTACCTATTTTCATATTTGGGGTTGTATTGATTGTACTCGTATATTCGTCCATTTTACAATTATATAAAAAAATAGGAATAAGCATTTTGTAAATGTGATTAAACTATTCAAAACGGTTTTCTCGGTATTATATTCGGGATCTGACCATTTAGAATCTCTTCGTGCATTTCTGAATCGAAAAATAAATTTTCTACGATTAGGTACGAGTTTTGTTTTAATTGTAGCTTTTATTTGCAAAAAATGTTTTTTTCCCTTATGACGGTAGGTAAAATAGGATAAAATTTAATAACTTTTGACGTGTCGTGGACCCTCCAACTAACCTAGCGGATGTCGTAAACGGTAAGCCGGTGAAAGCTATGCTTGGAGTTTCACTCGGTGACAAATTTTTATGTGGAAATTCGTAAGAGATAAAGTGACCGATCCGACGGTGGGACGACAGTGGCAGCGGGCAGCACGCAGAACTGCTAATGGTAAATGGATCTAGGCTGGCCTCGGCGTTCCCGCGTAACCTCGCCACTTCTGTGCTAGCACACTGAAAATGCCATCACTCTTTGAAGGACCTCGCATTATCCTCTTTTTAACCGACTTAAAAAAAAGGAGGAGGTTCTCAATTCGTCGTAATATTTTTTTTTATTGAAAGACGCTTGGACCGATTTTGGGTGTATTACCTCAAAAGTAAAGAGAACACGGACCCCATATAGGATCACGCGTCTGTCTGTCCGTCCATCTGTTATCAAAATAATTTCAAAAAATACGTCATCCAGGTAAACGAAGTTGTATATTCTTCGTTGAAGTTTTTTTTTTATCTATAGGTCGTACTACTATTTGCATTAAGACGATTTTCATTTTGAACTACAGGTAGCGCAGTTACACTTGCGCCAAGGTTTTAAGTTCATCACTGATGGATTAGAGTGAAACAAAAAGTAAAAACTGATGGATTTGTTTAATAGAATAGAGCATAATTTCGGCTCATCTGTGAGCATTATGCTTGCTTCTTACCCACACCTTTCAGAAGCGGTGGATGGGTAGTAGACCGATGATGATGACTGAGTGCAAGCAGTCAGTCCTTCAGTGCAGTCAGTGTCATGTCTGTCACTCGAATCAGTGGACTATCAATCAGTCACAGTCAGTCAGTGGAAATATCATTCTTCGTATCGTCTTCGTTCATGTCATGTGCAGCAGAGAACGTTTGTTTATTCACGTCTTGATGTTTTCGGTTTTTATAAAAACACTTTCACTTCGTGAAATGCGAATAGGTACTAATCATTGCAAGTGGTAAATGTTACAAGTGATACTTCTGCATGAGACTTTTCCAACAAAGTGATAATTTGTATCATAGTCTACTCATGTCATGGGAAACACCAAATCGGAGATGGCTTACAAAAAATATTGTGTTGTTTTTATAATATTCGCGCTTGTGATTGTACAAGCGGTGGGCCAGGATAGCGAGCTACATGAGAAAACTTGCGACAGCTCTGCCTGCTTCGAGGAGCTTCACGGAGCACTGGGAGACTGCTCTTGCAATGTGGACACCATCGACTATTTCAACAATGTCAAGATATTTCCTCGCATTCAGAGCCTCGTCACTAAAGACTACTTTCGGTACTACAAAGTCAATTTGAAAAAAGAATGCCCGTTTTGGTCGGACGATAGCCGCTGCGCCATGAAGTATTGTCACATCAAAACATGTACGAAGGAAAGCGTACCTGGATATGAGAACGGGTATGATGATCGCGAGACCGAAGCCCCGTCAAGTAAGTACACCAAAGAGAAGTCTGATTGTGGCTCCGACGATCATAACCCTGACTTAGGATACCTAAACATGACCATCAGTGCTGCAAGCCAATATGAGATAGCTAAATGGAAAGTGTATGATGATGCTCTAGAGAACTTCTGTGAATCCGATGATAAGGTTGCTGATGCAGACTATGTAGACCTGTCCCTTAACCCTGAGAGGTACACAGGATATAAAGGCCCTTCAGCCCACAGAATATGGAGAAGTATTTACCAGGAGAACTGTTTCCGACCTAAGCTAAACCCATATCAATCATTCCCTTATGTGCTGAGCTCCGATTTGGGGAACATGTGTTTGGAAAAGAGAGTATTTTACAGAGCAGTGTCAGGTTTACATACAAGTATAAACATACACTTGAGTTCTAAATATTTACTATCAGAAAAAGGGATTGGATTCACTGCTCCCCCAGAAGGTGTATGGGGACCAAATCTTGAAGAATTTCAAACGAGGTTTGATCCTTCACAAACCCATGGTGAAAGCTCAAACTGGCTGAAAAACTTGTACTTTGTGTATTTGCTAGAGATGAGAGCATTAGCCAAAGCAGGGCCTTACTTAGAACATGAAGAGTACTTCACCGGCAGCCCCACTGAAGATGAAGAGACCCGGGAAGCAATACGTAACATGCTGGAAATCATCTACAAATTTCCTGACCATTTCAATGAGTCTTCCATGTTTGCTGGAGGCAGTCAAGCTGTCACACTCAAACATGAGTTTAGAGAACACTTTAGAAACATTTCAAGGATAATGGACTGTGTTGGATGTGATAAATGCAAACTATGGGGCAAACTCCAAACCCAAGGTCTGGGTACCGCATTAAAAATACTGTTTTCTAGTAAATGGAACAGTCCGGAAAGTGATCCAGCTCAAGGGAAACTGCCATTGAGGCACAAGTCACATGAGAGGCTGCAAAGGACAGAGATTGTTGCGCTATTTAATGCTTTTGCAAGACTTTCAAATAGTATAAGAGAATTGGAGAATTTCAGGATAATGATGAGGTAAGCATTTTCAATCATATTATTAAACAAATAGGTATGTGTGCAATACGTCATGTTGTTAGAATGTTTAGTAAAATCAAATATTAAAATGCAGGAAAAAAAAGTTCAGAAAAGAATGGGATTTTTATCTTTTTTGAATAAACATCAACATATAATTGATGTTTTCATGTAGTTTTCAGCTAGTATACTATAATGTACTTATTTATATCAACCATGACATAATGCATGCATTTAATCAATTATTTTATCAAACATTCTGATAACACATTGGCTTTATTCTTAGTTATAAGTGTTTTATTCTAAATATAAGATGGAAACATATGCATGGCTTTCTTGTTTCCGCTTCAAAAGTAATGGGGTAATTAACCTATATTATGTTGCCTACATGTGTATTCTGGTTTATTTGGGTTATGGAAAAAGGCTGAATAAGGAAAATAGCCTTGGGTTAGGTTGGTTTGGGTTCAGGTGGCTTTGTTAATGATTGTTGCAACTACTAACCTATTTCATATTTTTTTTAATGCATACTGCATGAAAGGTATGTATATGTACAGTCGCCTGCAGTGATATGTACCTATACACTTTATAATTTTCAAATTGGTCTTGTACCCACATCTGGTAGACATATTATTAATTTAGTATTAAATATATATCAGGCTTAAATACAAAATTGATGACAGAATTTACCAGACGTGAATATAAAATTAATGGCTTCATTTGAAAACTATGAAGTGTATACATACTTTTGCAGGTGACTGTACAAGTATATTGATTGGTTGCATATGTAACTGCCTGCGGAACTGACTATCAGGATTATCTACTCTCTTATTATCTTAAAACTGTCCTCCGGTGACCAAACATGTGGTGTGTCAGGTGTGTGTTCAAAATATACTGTGGTTAAATGTTATAAAATATACTCGGTACCTGGACCAACATCTCTCTCTGTTGAATCAAATGGTTTACGTACATTTATACAATACCATTATTAACAAATACAAGGAAAACGCTAAAGGCATCGGTTTTGCGCACCAATGTTATCCTGGTGGTTTTAAAATCTGTTGTAAAGTTACTTCTAAGCAAGCAAGCAATACTCTGATGCCAATTATTGACCAAAAAAATCCGGTGAAGAATGAGTATTACGGCTTTGATTTGGTGACTCGAATAGGATCGAAACACGTGTCCTACGCGATGTTTCTACCTACCGCTCAGAGATAAAGATGCAATGAGATAATTGGTTGTGAAACTGCTTAGAATTAGAGATTGTAGGGCCGGGTGAGTCTCTTAAGTCTCTATCTACATTCGAATGGACCACGATTAAACCTGAAACGGTATGCGGGGAGATCTTTATATGCCGAATACATTAAAATAGTGAGGTGTAGTATATAAAGGACCTCGCTAGACTGTACTTTACAAATCTCTGCAGTCAACACTGTGAATATAAAGCACGAATACATGGATTTTATCTCAGTGGTAAGACACAGGGTACAACCAGGTTAAGCTTCAAAGCATATGAGAACGAGACAAGATAACTTTCTCCCAAATTGCGTAAGTCATGACGTGTGGTGTGGTCCATAATCACGCGTCATAGCCAGGCAGACGTTGACGTGTCTTTCTTTCGATGTTTACCAGACATGTTGCGTGTTTATGGTTTCTACGAGTACTTTAACTTTTAAAGAGATTGTAAATGTTTGGCAAATTTTAGAGATTTCGACGATTCTAGATTATAAAAACTTTGTACTAACAAAGTAAAAGTATAGTAATACCTAGTAAAGTCACGCTATTATTTAGCCTAACTGCTAGGTTCAACTACATCAATATTTCAAACTAATTGTGCAAATTGGTAAAGAAAATCCAATTATTTTTCTAATTTAAAGGTTTATTCCGATAAAATTACCTTGTGTAGCGAATGTAACGATTTGGCAGTTGAAATAGTTACAATACCTATATCTACTACCTTGTGTTCCATAGCGATCATCATCATCATCCTCATCTCAGCCCTTCGGCAGGGTAATTCTCGATATGCTCTTTTATAACTAAACATAAAATACGGTATAATGTGAAAAAAAATGGTTCGTCTTGATTTTGGAAGCATCACATAACTGGCCTCACAGCTCAGTTGTTGGTAGCTCTGCCTTCGGCGCTTTAGGTTGTGCATTCGATTCCCACCCGGGACAAACATTTGTGTAATGTTTGTCCTGTGTTTGGTTGATATATTGTATCATATTATGTATGTATCGACAAAAAGTACGTATGTTAATCACAAGCTTTGTTTCGTTTTGGGCTAGATGGCGTTGTGTAAATGTCTGGTAATATTTATTTATCAACTCCGACGGCGGGTTTCATAGATTCCATCAAGCTTGTTAAAATGGGCGGCTGGTTTTGTATCAGGTTTATCCGAAAATAGATTTATTGACATCCATGCGTGTATTTCATTATCTTTGTGGGCGGATTTGTGGTCCACCGACTTTGGGATGAATTCATGATTTGCATGTCTGCAATACAGACACTGTATCATGATAGTTTACTATGAGAGTTAATTTTTAGATTAGATGTTTGATAACTACACTGACAGTTATAAAATGAAACTAAGTATGTTTAGCGATTATGTTTGCATCTTTTGTTTCGGTTGAATCAAAACAGAAACAGATTGGTATCTCTTGGCCTCGAGGATTGCAAGCAAGAATAATGTTGACGAACGATATCACCTATAGATAGATAGAGTTGAATTAAAACGGATAGGTTTGCTCTTGGCATCGAGATTTGCAAGCAAGAATGATGTTGTCGATTGAGAGCTTCTCTAGGACTATATCGATACCCACGCTATGAGGAAACTTCGAACCGTTTTAAAAGTATATTGCTCGCACGGAGGAGTGTGAGATTTTTATACTCCTCTATATAGAGGAGTGCAGAAAGCCAAGAAATTTATTACCCTTGCATTTTGACCACTGCTATGCTTCCTATTCCTACTGGGCTATTATATAACTTTGCATTGCAGTCGCTGTTTCAATGACCCATAAAAATGGCGGCTTTTTGAACATATTTGTTGTCATTGCAGATAATTAATGTTCAGAAAGTCGCCATTTTAGATACGCAATAGCCATGATCCAAATGCCGTAAAAGCTATAGATGTAAACCCTATTTTTATGGCGTTTGAAGTTGAATTATTTAATTATTTTTTTTTCCCTTATGTTTTGCACGGAATGTTATCATATTTGCAGTAACGCAGCCTATATCCAAAAATACATTTAAATTGTCACGTAGGACCAATGAGTCAATCATTGATCGACACTCAGTCTTGTAATGAACTAATGTCGGAACTCGCATCAGGTAGGTACTTAGTGTCTACAGCGGCTTGATAATAATTAAAGCGTCATTGTGCTGGATCATCCTTTATTGATACAAGTTATACAACTGTTTGCTAAGAAAACATTTATGTTTCCACAAAGAGGACATCCTTTAGATTTCAAATGTATTGTGTTGCCTTTACCTTTGTCAAGAAAACAATGACTAGACATATATTACGTAATACCTTGGAGATGCTTTGACGTAAAATTAGCTGCATAAGGTTGTTACTCAGCTTATACGCGTTTTATGGTTTTTGGCAAGTTATAGCTTTAAAACACATTGGGGTTCATTAACATTAAATTCGTGAATGTTTACATTTTCTATATTGGTTCCCTAATTGCCTGAATCCCCTGAGATTCCACCACTCGAGGTAGACCTACTTCCTACTTACTTGAGGAACCACTTAATTTTCCTATTAAGCAGGTACGTTTTTTCTCTTCAACCTGGATCTGTGGAACCTCGAAAAGACGCATTGGACGGTTTTTGGCTTAGTTTAATTTTGGTACCTGTTACGTGTGCCTGCGGCCAGGCAGGATTTATTTACCCTAATGTGCCGGCTCAGAGGAAACATCTCTGAAAGGTTTATATATCTCTCTTAACCCGTGCAAACACAGTGGCGCTTAGGCTTTATCTATGCGAATGTGAACATCATGTTTACCGCTTCTGTGGTCTAGTGGTTCGCCCACCGGTGTCAGATACAAATGTCCCGGGTTTGATCCCCAGGGGAATACAATGTTGTGCTTAGCTTGGTAGGTGGTAGGACTTTGTTTATCTCCGCCTGGATAGCTACCTACCACCGTCTTACCTAAGTCTGTCGCCATTACAACAATTATAAATTGTTGTGTTCCGGCATTTAGAGGTAATAGCCAGTTCCTGGTGCGCTTCCACCTTCGGCCTTATCATAACTTGGTACAAGGAGAGATGAAGGCAAAGCACTTCCCCGTACTGGGGAAACCTGGGGATACGCACCCGATTAGAATTACTAGGCAAGTCTTCACATCGGGTGCGTATGCTGACATGCGAAGTGCAGACACGGCGTGTTCTAGTGCTAGCATTAATATCATTTGGACCGCTTGCTTGTAATAGAGCAGGAAATAATAAGGAGCGGATGTAAACAACTTTTGTTTATGTATTTCGTGCCTAGACTTGCATAATTACGTTTTGGTGGTCGAATATCCTGGAACTTGAATTTTACAACTGTTTGGTTTGTGTACATTGTTTAACTTACTTTTCTATAAGGTTAGGGGGTGAGGGAACTTGGGTTTTATATGGAGCGATGTTTAGCTTTTAAAGCCCCGTCAAATTATTGAAGTTTCATTGCCTAATTGTATATTGTTTAATCTTGTTCATCGCGTTGTTTTAGATACTGCTAATGCATTTCAAAAGTAGTCCGTACGATGTTTTATTGATAGTAAAGTGTACCTATACCTACGTGTGTGTGAATCGATAAAATGATAAGAATAACAATGGTAAAGCTGAACTTATATCATCAAGTTTACGAACATGTATTTACTTTGTTTGGTTTCGTAACTATTCTAATAATTTTCGGGTATTCAAATATCGGGTTTACATCATCGCTTAAGAAGACTCTGGTTTACCGCTGATTTTCACTACAAACGTACTGTGTGGTTCATTTCTAAATTTTGTCGTTATAAATCTATTTGGGAAAGCCTGCATCTGTTGTGTTACTTTTTTTAAAACCGTCTGCGCGCCCGGATCGCCTGCTGTAAAAAATGAATTAAAAATTAACTGACTTATCTGAGTTGTCAGAGTCTCCGAGATATATGTAGGTACATCTATCCATACCATTGACTAGTCAATGGTTTCAATATTGCAAAATTGTTTTGTGGGTTATCTTTATCTAAAATACACCATACCTTGCATGTGATTTAGTATTTTATTTTTAAAATTTTGTACATAAATAATTTTAAGAAGGGTAAGTAGGAACGCTCTTACATAGAAACGTAGTTTGTCATTGATTTCGAAATGGTATGCTCGATATAAATGAAATTAATTTTGTTTAATTGTATAGAGATCATCAATCTGTCTGTGGTGCGTTACTCATACAAAAAAAACGAATACAAATCATAACATATGAATAAAAGTTTTCCCATACAAACACTCTTTTCCATGACCTTTTTGCAACACAATTAAAAAGTTAAGCATCACAGACAGATTATCCCTTCCCATTATACCTGGAAATTCAAACTACTTTTGTACTGGAGGGCGAAATTCGGCGTCACTCCGGGGCCTTCTTACCTGCGTTCCCACTTGCCTTATTCCCACAAAACAAAACATAATATTATAGTTTTCCAACTAAAGTTCAAATCAGTTCTGATCTGATAATCAATTAGAGGCTGTTGTTTATTTTTATGGGGTTCCATCGTGTGCCTTTTAACGACTCTTCAGAATGTTTCTCAGCTTTAGGTACGCGTTGTATGGAAAAGTGTAGTTTCAAAACACATTGTGGATGAACAAATTAGAAAAAAAATCGCCACTACTATCTAATATCTCTAACTGAATAATTCAGTCCGTTAGGGAACCAATTAAGGATATTTAAAAAGTGTTGTTATTTGTTGCATGCTAAAATGTGTTTGAGGCTACAATATACCATAAACCGTCTCTTGCATACTTACCCCTAAGGTTCCACCTTAATATCAGTTTTGATGAAAACTCATTAACTCGTGCAAGTCACGTGATTTTGTATGAACGTCAGTTATGTATGTGTTTCATTGCTTAATTGAACTACTACGTATTATCCAAGTTCTCTGGAAATAGAACCAAGCGGTTTACGTTCTGTGGTTAGTTCAAGTAGCTTAATTTACTTTATGTAGTTAGCTCAATTTGCATGATTTACGTTCTGTAGTTAGTTCAAGTAGCTTAATTTACTTTATGTAGTTAGTTCAAGTTGCATGGTTTACATTCTGTAGTTAGTTTAAGTTGCATGATTTAAGTTCTGTAGTTAGTTCTGGTTGCATGATTTACATTCTGTAATTAGTTTAATTTGCATGATTTAAGGTATGTAGTTAGTTCTAGTTGCATGATTAACATTCTGTAGTTAGTTTAAGTTGCATGATTTTTGTTATGTAGCTAGTTTGCGTGGCATAATTTACGTTTGTAGTTAGTTTAAGTTGCATGATTTATATTCTGTAGCCAGTTCACGTGGCATAATTTACGTTTGTCGTTAGTTCAAGCGGCATGATTTACGCCACTTTGCTTGCTCAGCCTAATTGGGAAGTCATTTACCGTTTCCATAATTTTTAAATCTTTGCAGCAAACATAAGCAAAAAATCAGTGAAACATGCTATAAAGCTGTATTTTTTCACACAGCGCTACGAAAGACGGTCCTCAGAAGCCAAACGTGTTCGGGAGAAAACAGCAAGCTGACTGTACGTCCGGCAGTGGGAAACCCAGCACATGGAGCTAAATATAGATAGGATAGTTTATTGGCGTTGATAAGAATCAAAATGTATTAAATGTATCTCTACACTGACAGCCTTACCCACACCTCCACCCTATAACTATTCCATAAAACGTACAAATTTTGACGTTGAATCAAATAATTTACTTGGATTGGACGTCAAACATCCACTAGTAGTACGGTATAACTAGGGTACTAGTTTCAGAAAACGACATTTAAACCTATTTCCTATCCCATCTAATCCATGCTAGGCTATATTACATCTGTTATCTCATTGCATTCTGTTTTCTTACTCCATTGTCTCCATTGTTTTTGAATTTTAATTTGAATTTTGAATTTGTTTTCCTGTTTCCTTACTCAATTGCTTGTCTGAATTCTTATTTCATTCTTATCCTGTTTTAAATCTCTTTCAGACAGATCTTTTGTGTTTTAAATATCTCCATTCTTCTAATACCCGTCTGCTCAGCACTTCATATCATTCATGCAAAACGATAAAGTAAATTTCTGAACAATGTCAATTATTGAAACGCGTGGACCTTGTTTTGAACCCTCAGGGTGACAACGACAACTTCCTAAAATGACAACTTCCGAAAACGACAACTTCCGAAGACGACAACTTTTTAGAATGTCAACTTTCAAAAACGACAACTTCCGAAAACGACAACTTTTTTAGAATGTCAACTTTCAAAAACGACAACTTCCGAAAACGACAACTTTTTTAGAATGTCAACTTTCAAAAAAGACAACATCTTAAATAGAAGTTGTCGTTCTCACCCTGAGGGATCGTCTAAATGCAAAAGTACCACATAAGCCAAACATTTTTTTTATTTTCAAAAAATTGAAGAAGGAATCTAAACATTACGACTTAAAAATTCAAAGGAGTTATTTTAAAAAGTTCCAAAAGAACCGAAGAAATACTGACATTGTTTTTGATATAAAGTACAAAATTTTATTGCAGCAACTAGAAAATACCGATCTTAATAGCATACAATTTTTGAAGAAAATTATATATTTGAAGTTAAAAACAACAACGAAAAGTCAAGAACGACGACGACGTCGTCGATAACCATCAAGCCCGTTAAATGGATACAGAAGTTCAAAGTTTTGTTTTATTTGCAGTATTTTTGATTTGTTACTTTATAGAATAGATAATAAAGCCAAGTTTTAGTTGTTTTAAGTTGTTTTACTTCATTAAAAGATGAGTAACAGAGCAAAGTTTATAACGTATAAATTAGAAATTTTTGACATTTCACAACCGAAATTAGTCAGCCCCTTAGTATTTTCGGAAGGTATCATTTTTGGAAGTTGTCATTTTAGGAAGATGTCATTTTCGGAATTTGTCATTTTCGGAATTTGTCATTTTAGGAAATTAACGAGTTTAGAATAGACGTTCTCTGAAATTGTCGTTTTCGGAAGTTGTCATTTTAGGAAGTTGTCGTTGTCACCCTGAGGGGTTTTGAATGACCAAAACATCATTAAAGATTGCTGAAAACTATAATAGATAATTTATATAGTTAGTTAATCTTAAAGAACGTTTATTTCTTGAAGTTGTGTCAGTTACAGTGTAAAGGTCTTGATGAATGATGTGTAATTCCAATGACATTTTCCATTAGTTATTACTTTTAGGTAATTTATTGTTGCTTAGTTGTGAGTACACTTTTCAACGCCTTTAGCATCACAAGACTTGTCAACCAGTGAATGTTCGCGATATAGTCAAACCAAACTTTGAACCCTTTGTTAGGTATTTCGAATTCGGAAAACCCAAAGCCTTCCAAACTGTGTCAGATTTGTCACCGTTTCTGGTCAAAATATTATTTTTTAATATTTCTCCTTCACATATTCAAACGGATAATCCTTACAACTTACATGGATCAAATGATCATTTAGTGTCAATTTGTCAATCAAGTTAATGTTTGTTACATGTAAACTGATTCTTTGACGTTGAAGATAAATCTTTAATTGCGCAGTAGGAAAATATTACTCGCGTTATTTTATGAGGCCAAGATATAGATAAAGACTACACCTTTTTATTCGGATATCAGGATTTTTCTTGGTTTTCGTGTTATTATAGAAAATGATGAATTTCGTGAGAATTCATGCGCATCAATTTCACTCACACGCGTATATTGATCGCGCTGTCCCTCACGATTGACCAGTGTAAGCGCCTTAGCTATCATTTTGAAGAATTATTCTTGTAATATATCATATATCGAACTGTTCTTTTGACTCTGATAATGGTTTTACAAATACCGTATCGGTTAAAATCGTCTACATGTTGAGTCTACTTCATGATGCGGGCTTTTACCCATTAACCTTCAAAGTTGATGCATAGTGGCTGTCATTACTGTAATCACGCTGAACTATTAATCCGGGCGATTACAGAGATAAAAATACATATTACTGTAAAAATAATGGTCGGTTTGGTTTCGGTGTCGTTATTGTTATCGATTTTTCATGCCTAAAATACCACTACTTGCTATAAGTAGCAGTGTGAAATTGGCCTGAGATTACTGTTAACCGTGTCCAACGTTCGACAAAAACTTTAATGGTACTTTTCCGAAAACGCGTTCGTAAATGTGATCATCCGTTTGACTATGTCGCTTCACTTCTTATTTTATAAGTTATAGATGTTTGTTGTAACTACCGACAACCTTATTAGAACTTAGGGTAAATACAATAGCAACGAAGAGATGAATTTGTATCTATATCAGATTATTTAGTTCTTATGTATCTATTTAGATGCAGAGGCTATAGTTCCTTTGTTCAATAGAGATTTTTTACATACTTAGGTTATTTATCGTCATTGAAATGTTGTTATTTTAAACATATTCAGTTATACATTATTTCTTTAATTAAGATTCGGATATGTAGGTACATTTAGAATAAACGTACCCCTACGCCAAACATTTGTGGCGTACGTATAATAATTATTCAGTACAGATTAAGGAATTAATAGCCAAAAGGGACGTCCTAGAATTAGTATCGTGAAATTTCTTAATAGCTGAGTTGTATCGGCAATTAATTCATGGCCGCGTCAAACGCGGTACCTAACTGATAAACGCATTGCCATTGGTGTTTTATAAATCGTGATTTTCGATGCGTCGACGCTTCAACAGATCTCCCAGAAATATAGTCATCATAGCAAGTACTGAGATTGATGCATACTGATGAGATACTGTAGTTACGATAGATGTAACTTCAAGGCAAATAATTAAATGATTGTATATTTGAATCAAGCCCAATTAACAATTGGAATATATCCAACCAATATTATCAAAATATACTCAGCCTTGCCAGCTGTGCGTAGGTTTTGTCGTTTTTGTAACAATGAATATACTACTAGTTGAGGTCATCGCACTGTGGGTGACTTTTCGAAATATTTACAGATATGTATCTTTTTTATTTTCGGATTACATCTGTTGCGTAAATTTTTGCCTGTTTTGTACCTGCGTTATATCCATTAAATACTCTTTTCTATCGAAGAGAATTGCACACTTGTTTGAAGTTTGTATAATAAAAACTATGGTTTTTTATCTGCGCAAATAAGATAAAAAATTGGTATTTGGTGTGTGGTTTTCGCAATGTGTGGTCATTCCTGAAATTTTTATTATAAAATGCAATTAATGAAATTGTATAAAGTCTGTTGTCACAAATGAATTCATAATCAGGATGGTTTTAGTTATGTTTTTAATATTATCAATTCTATTCGCATCATTTGAACGTTCATTTTGATACATTTATTTATTTTGCTAATTTATTTTAGTCTTTATTTATTGAATAAGTATGTTTCGTATTTTTATATGGTTTTCTTGTGTATTCATATTAGATAAAATAGAAAAACTATACCAACTGGGACCTCGGACCCTTTTATTTATTTTGGTATGGATGTTGGTGCCCTTATAATTCAACTAGTAAGAGATTAAAAAAACAGTTTAACTTTACGATAAAGTTAAAATCAAACATAAAACAATAAATAAGGTGATTGTGTTTTTATCGCCGGTAACTTATCGCGTATTCAGTCGATTCGCTAGTATTTACTATGTTATTAACTCTATTGAGAGGAAAACTTATTGTAGCTGTGATTTTATTTTACCTTCATGACATTTTATTATATTTTATTTGAATAAATGTTTTAATTGTATTTGTGTGTAATTTTTTGGAGCTTTCTTAGTTAGTTATCAAACGCTTTGACTGCGATCTCAAATTAAAAAAAAAGAAAAAACCTCAAAGGAGGCTCTGTCCACCAGCCGACACAGGCCCTTGTAGAGAAGAATGTTATTTTTATGTGTTAACATTTTTTTCATAATGACATGAGCCATCAATACCTACAAATACCTAGTAGTATGTACTTTCTTAGTAAATATTTGCTTTTACAAAGATAGAGATACTTCCTCAAATGATAAATTACTCGAGACTAATGCTACAAATATCTGGAAATTAAAAATTATATTTTTTGGTGAGCCTATTAATGCCATATTCGAAATTTATCAGGGAAAACGGGCAAGAAGATGACGTGTTATACCTCCGAACGTGTATCAATATGCAGGTATAGATGTACCATTCTTAAAATGATAGCCCTTCCACAGCGGTTACGCTCATATGCAAAGAAGGTGCAAAATGCTTTGTCATTGGATGTTCAGTCACTGGCCAAACGGATGGATGGTCTTTGTCATTGGTTGTTAATCCAACCATTGATGACTAGACATCCTTCGATAAAGCATATAAATATCCGCAATTCTAAAAATGATAGCCCCTCTTAATCAGCTTTGCATGTGAGCGTAACCACTGTGGCGTTCATTTTAAGAATGGTATACTCCATGTATTTAAATGTGTGCTTTTTTGTAGAATGTACATACCAGTGTGTTCCATTAACAATTTGAATTAAAATGGTTGAGGTACTTCTGATAAGTAACTGTGAGTAACACTATAACGGCTATCATTTAAACAGTCGGATATTAATTATCCGACCGTAATAAACGATCATCATACTTTTTTTAACATTATGTATTAAAGTTTGATTATAATTTACAAACATTCAAAATAATATGTGCAATTAAACAAACATCTAATTTGATAAATAATCTGGTTTTGGTCAGCTACGAAATGTATTTTTTCAGCAACGAAGTGAATTAAATAACAAGGTGTTTCTGACAAAATAACTTTTTGGCTGATTTTTAATAATTGTTGCTGACCTGATATAAAAAAAATACTATTGCATTACATGCCCATTTACTGTTAGGTATACCTATAATCTTGTCTGATGGTTTTTCAGATCTCTTGAAGTTGGAGAAGTATTTCTTACCTGTGAAGTGAAGGTGGTCTAAACAATCTCTATTCTTTGGTCTAGCTCTCGAACAATGTATTTAATCTTACCTACCTTCAAAATATATTGTATTGTCTGAGTTGTTTAATTTCTTGACCTCAACAGCATGGTGGTTGTGGCATGTTGAATGAGAAGTAATAAGAGAAGTTATTTGTATCTGCTAGCTGCTAAGGTAGTTCCGAAAACCTGCTGGGACACAACCCTAGGGATTTTAAACGTTGCTTAACCGCCTCTGTGGTCTAGAGGCTCGCCCACCAGTGTCAGATCCAGAGGTCCCGGGTTCGATCCCAGAGGTGTACAGTATTGTGCTTGGTTTGGTTGGTGGTAGGACTTTGTTTGAGACCGTCTGGTTAACTGCGATCATCTTAAAGTCTGTCGCCATAACAACAATTCTAAATTGTTGTGTTCCGACATTTAGAGGTAAGGAAGATAGCCAGTTACTCAGACTGTTGAGGATTTTGGGTGAAGTACGCTTCCATCTTCGGCCATATCATGAAACCCGATGAGACGAAGGCCCCTTCGTACGATAAAATCGAATTCCGCGGATAGGTTTATTTTTTACATTTTGATATAGGGGTTATAAGACATCAAAGATTTTCGTTGCAGTATACCTACTTCATATTTTGTTGATTTCGATTAGGTTTTCAATGGTTCAGATTGAATCATTATTAAATTACTACCGATTTGCATTTGTACCAAATAGCGAAAATAAAATTATTTTATTGTTGGAAACAACCATTTTTGTAAAACGTCTGTAGTTTCTGGAATTTAAACATGCGTGTAATTTTTAGAACCTGCATGAATTTCCAATTGGTATCTGTATCAAATGATAAAACGTCGAATGATCGATATTAATCGCAAAATTGTAGCTATATTATAATGATCGGTTTAGTATGACGTAGTTATGCGTCATATACCTCCGACTCTAATCATCTACAATTCTAAAGAAACAATGAATGTGCTAATTGCGAGTCAGATATCAGCTGGAGCGAGTTGGTGATTGATGCGGACCAGTCATAACTTATTATCATCATCATCAACAGCGTGTTACCGTCCACTATTGGGCGACCCGCCTAGTGACTAATTGCAGTCCACTGCTGGACGTAGTCTCCCAGGCTTCGCCACTGAGCCTGGTCTTCTTTACCTCCAGTTAGTGCCACAAGATATTGCTCCAACAAGCCTCATAGCTCAGTTGGTAGTAGCTCTGCCTTCTGTGCTGTAGGCTGTGGGTTCGATTCCCACCCAGGATAAACATTTGTGTGATGAATATAGACGTCTGTTCTGTGTTTGGGTGTTGTATCATTGTAGTGTTCAAGTATTCTATCCGTAATCTAGTTCCCATATGACAAGCTATGCTTAGTTTGGGGCTAGATGGCGCTGTGTAAAATTAATGTCCTGTAATGTCCTGTCGTGCAATCATCGTGGTCGTCCAACAATACGTTTGCTGAGACGCGGTCTTCACTCCAAAAACATTTCATCCAGTAATTGTCGGTTCTTCAGTGAATATGGCCGGGCCAATGCCACTTCATGCTATCCTCTAGGCTATGTCGGTAGCTGGTTCTCTGACAAAGATCGTGACTCGTGTCCGAATTCATTCGAAGATATACTAAGTAAGTAGGTCAAATAAATGATATTTCATCGCTTTGCTGATAATATCCAAAGCTTCTTATTTTTTTATACAACTAGGAGATGGTAAGTAGCCCACCTGATGTTAAGTGCCTCTTGCCTATAACAATGCCTTACTGCGTAGGTCAAGTCCACAAAGAATATAGCCTACACTGCACTGCATTGCGCCTGTACTTGAGGTACAAAAGTGTTAAGCCTCGCGTGCCCGTAATTTCACCGGCAACCATACCCTTCAAACCGGAACACAGCAATGCTGCTTGGCGGCTGAAATGGTAGTACTTCACCCGACTAGCCCTTTCACAAGGGTCTCTACTACTGCTGCTGGCCACTTTCTGTTTTTCTTGGTCTACTTAGGCCCTAGACGGTTTGTCTCTTATAAGTCTTAAAAAATTTAAAATTATTTAAGTATTACTGGTGTACAAAATGCTTCTTCATTTATTTATTTAATTAGTCTTCAAGTCGCCTTATAGTTACAACATCTATAATTGATAAACTGTGTTAATTGAAACTGACGAATGTGGGATCCGGCGGATGTAAATTAAATCAAGGATTCAGGAGACTGAATGATCACCTAACTCGATCCAGGATACCATGAGCATTTAGGGCTACCAGCTAAAACAACAAGATGCGACTGCTACGCGGCGTAGCTTCGTAGAACTCGTAGAGATACTGCTGCTACGCGGCGTAGCTTCGTAGTCCCTCTTGCCTTGTAGAGGAGCTGCTGCTACCATGGACGAAGGAAATACAATAGACTGACAATCTTCCTACTATCGAGCGTGGCACGATAAATAAATACTTTCTATGACGTGAGATGTCGCTACGTGTTCCCAAACGAAGTAATAATAATTGAATCATATTTTTTCTAAACCTCAATCTAGCCCACTCCTTTCTTCGTACGAAAATATACAGAGAGATGGCGCTTTTTCTGACTAGCACAAATGTTATTTCTTTGCTGCGAGGTTGCCAGCATGTGCAAAAACCTACGCACGGCAGCGGCGGTGGCGTTGCCGCTCTTAAGACTCGAATTGTCTCGTCGTCGTCTTCGTCGCGTGCAACTGCAAAGTGCAAAATAAATGGGTACCGTAAAACTGCACACAGGCGGTCAACCCTCCCGCTCCGCCGCCGCCGCCACCACCACCACCGCCGATCTACATACGATTTTTTGTGTACTGTATATTTAGATTAGATAGTAAATTGTAGATTTTCTTCAAAATAAGGTTTATTGAGAAAACAAAGCCTGGTTGCCTTCCTTGTCACCATTATGTAGGTAAGTACTTAACCTATACACCTATACATAATGGTGAAGTAAAAAAGGGTTAGTTAGGTAGGTACCTACCCTACCTATACATAGTGCATAGTGATGCCCAGAGTTGATACCTACCGCATCACATGCGCAGCGAAAACTATTGGTGATGGAACAAAGTGAGGTCTACAATGAAGCGAGCCTTCCGAGAAAATGCTTCAGCTGTGGGCTTATAGGGCCCAAAACGATCGCAGGGGGTGTCACTGTGAAGTTTAGGTTTGATAGCGGCAGTAGGTTGCAACTCGGCTCTCGTCTCTGGTCACACGCTAACCGCGTCGCTACCTACCATGCGTACCTAATTTTTGTGATTTTTGGATCAATCAATTATTATGACTTCGAAACATAAATAATTCGTTTAGGTACATGATACTGTGACGCACCTACTCAATTTTCTACCTACCCAGTAATAGTTGCGTATGTTTGTAGTTATCTAGACAGCGATAAAATTCTATAATTGGTGAGAAGCTATAAGTAGGTACAGACATACATGTATTGTCAATAAAAAATCTGTACTTAGTAGGTACCTATGTATGTTAAAGTGTTTTCACGACACTTACTTATTAAAGGTAGGTATTGATGTTATATACATAGTTAACATTATTGATTTATTTTAACATAAATTTTACCTATATTAATATCGGCAAATGCTCTGACCGCGAAACCGTTTCCAAGTCAGCAGAGACAAACGGATTATGAACGCTAAAGCCACACAATAAGATTCAATTTCGCGTGCAAGTCTTAACAGTAAGTACATTTTTGTACCGAAACATGGCTTTTTAACCTCCTTTAAAAAAAAGGAGGAGGTTCTCAAATCGTCGGAACGTTTTTTTTTTTATGTTTGTTCCCTGATTACTCAAAGACGGCCGGACCGATTTAGATATTTTTTTTAAAGGGTCTTCCCATTGTCATGGGTGTTCCCATTGTCATCAAGTCAGGATCTGATGATGGAACCCTGGAGAAATTGAGGGAACTCTTCAAATATTATATGCACACTTGAAGTGATTTGGGTATTTTTAGGGTCGGTATACTTCCTAGGTGATCCCATTGTCATCAGGTCAGGATCTGATGATCAGATCCTAGATAAATCGAGGGAACTCTTCAAATATTGTAGGCACACTTAAAGCGATAAGGGTATTTTAGGCTGTATTACCTCAAAAATAAAGAAAAAGACCCCTGTCAGGGGGACTTTTTCTTTATCGGTCAGGATCTGATGATGGGATCCTGAAAAAATGGAGGGAACTCTTCAAATATTATAGGCACACTTGAAGCGATTTGGGTGTATATCTCAAAAGTAAGGAGAAAACGGACCCCATATAGGGTCACGCGTCTGTCTGTCTGCCCGTCCATCTGTCATCAAAATAATTGGAAAAAATACGCCATCCAGGTTAACGAAATTGAATCATATTCTTCATCAAAGTCGGTTTTCTTTCTTTTTAGTTTTTAAAACGTAATTAGGTTAGAGAGTGATCCTTCTGTACGCTAGTACTATTTATTATTCTGTGACGAAAGATATGAACTATATATATATATGAAATCGTTCTCATAAATAAATTTATTTTTTGATTCAATCAATTGTTGTTTTTCTTTTTCTATAGGCATCATCATTATTCTCCTGTCCGTATCCTACTCTAGATGGGGTTGGCACAACATATTCTCCTCTTCCAGTCACTCCTATCAGCAGTCAACTCTGTATTCTCTAGTCTTTCTCTGTATTTCAATATTCAATTTTCTGGTAGGTACATATTTTAACGATTTAACCTGCTTACTTTGATGACATAAACTAGAAAAGTAAATACCGGAGTTTTCAACATTCCTATAGTCTGCAGGTACCTGTCTGAAATAAAAATAATACTTACTTTGATGATAAGCGCCATCTAGTTAAACAACGATGCGTTACATCGCATTTTACGTACGTTTATTTAGAGTTTAGTTACACGCCATCTATTAGCAGGCTCGTAAAATGTGGTGTAATACCGCTGTGAAACAAAATTGATAAAACTACACTGTGAACAATTTTTACTATTCTAAAAAAAAATAGATATCAATCGAAGAATTTTACCATACAAATAATTGAAAATATATTCGTTTTAGATGTTGATTAGAATGCTCCCAGGCTACGAGACAGCGCCATCTAGAAATAATACCGGATTTTGATCATTTTTTGATCTACAATATGTTCTATGGGATTAGCTGTCTATTGTATTTCCTTCGTCCATGCTGCTACGTAGACGTGCTTGTAAAGACGTTGTAAACTCTTAAATTCCATCTCAATTACTTTCAACATTCAATTAACAGACTTGGTTATCTGTGATAATGAGGACGGTCGTTAAAGACGTAGACGTTATGTTAATGGTATTCCTATGGAGGAATACCATTCTACACAATAACAGGGGAAATTATATACTTAATATGGATTAAGTTTATAATTGTGTACGTCCTCGCAATCGAAGACGAAGTCTACACTTCGACTTTTTAAATTTTATATCCGATCATCGTCGGGGATGCTATCAATATAAAACAATTATGACTTGATAGACGGGCAGGTTATACGTCGATGAGACATGATGAGATGAGACACCAGAAACAGTTTAGGTGAGACTACAAGTTAGATAAGGCCGAAGGTGGAGGCTCACCTGGAATCCTCAACAAACTGAGGAACTGACTATCTTACCTCTAAATGCCGGAACACAACAATTTTAGAATTGTTGTTATGGCGACAGAATTAGGTAAGATGGTGGTAGCAGGCGGGCTTAAACAAAGTCCTATCACCAACCAAACCAAACAAAATATTGTACTCCCCTGGGGATCGAACTCCCGAGGTCCCGACCTCTGGATCTGAAATCGGTAGGTTGAACCACTGGACCACAGAGGCGGTTAAAAATGGAAGGAGTTGGAGGAGGCCTTTGCTCCGCAGTGGTATAAATAAAACAAAACTTACAATTACCAATAATTGTTTATTATTAATTGTATGACGTATCTACTTACCTATTTCTGTCGTAAAAGTGAGGTTAATGAGGTAACTACAAATACATTGAGAAGGTAATGAAAACAACATGTTATTTTGGGTACGGAATCGTTTATTGAACCCATAGTCATAGTAGAATAATTAAATTAAAGGTACCGTTTACACTGTTACTCTACACTTTGTACTGTTCAAAGTACCTACCTACCTCGAGTTATTCTATTTATTACCAAATCGAAACAATAAACTATATCAGAAACCAGATGTGCACCCAAAGGGGTTCACAAATCGCTACTTCGAATTGTGCTTTAAAATTTTAGTTACCAATCACAGTACTTACTTCTTGTTTCCTACATGAATCAATATAAGTAGGTAAGTAAAGTGATGAAAATCCGTGAGAAACGATACATGACGAGCCGTTTTCAGACACTATTAAACCATAATACCTCAGTACATGAACTAGATATAACGTTACATTTTTAGCTTTTGGATATTCGCACTGGCCAGCGTTGTTTAAAAATAGATATAATATGGGCATTATCGAAGTAATATACCGATAGAATATACAATTGACCCGTAAACGTTTAAGTAAACCTAAATGTAAAATCAGATCCAGTATAGTTCAGTACCTGTTCCCTTGCTTATATCCAACTGCATAGTATACACGATTCGTCTTTTACACAATTTTCAAACAAGTCGATATTAGTAACTCGCAGCTATTAGTAGCTTACACTAAATAAGTTAATATTTTAAGATATCGATCGAGTCGTCAATTTAATAATAGGTATAAATCTTCCTTTATTGTCTTTAATCTTCATAGTCAAAACTAAAGCTGGGAAATTAAAAACTTAAGTGTTGCAGCGTAACAAGTGGTGGCAAAAATAGTTTTTTTTATACAAAACGCTTTGGTTCAGCCATAAATACTTTAACTAAAGAAATACAAATAACCAGGTTTAAAACCGTAATCGATAATATATCAAGTGTTTTCGGGATAGCGACAAATACAATTTTAATAGGAAGTGTACTACTACGTCTTCGAACAAAACACAGAGTTGTAAGTTCTTATACAAGAAACAAAAAACCTACCATAACGTATGATATAGTTTAGAAAGATAAAAACATTTCGAAATTAACCACGAGACCAGACCATAAAAACAATGTTTGTGTCTGCTCTACTACCCACAAAATACATAAAATACATCGTTGCCTTACGAAATAATACAAATCCATGATATGTACCTAAGTATACACAAATGATCCACAACTCGCAAATGATACAAATCAATAAATAGCATTTAATGACATATTACTTATATATACACTTAAAATACTTTAGTACCCTTCGATTTGGATGTCTACAATGGTTAAACGACCGTTTAGTTAGACGTGACTACTAATTATTAAAGTGTTGTTACTAATTCGATAAGTTATTCGCAACCACCGATATTTACATAAGTACTTAATTTTACGATTAATCTTCCGACGACTAAGAATTTCATTATTGTTTCTTGAATTTGCATGCAAGAAAAAATAATCAAAACGGGGTCGGTAACACACCGACCCACTCTCACACTCGGATCGAAAAACCACGGAAATCTACCCCAATTCCAAGTTCCAACAATAACGCTTCGTTTGTTTAGAAATAAATCCATTTAAATGTTTACGAAAATAAGTGGGACTTACAGTATATACAAAAATATCACATTACTTCGAGGCCGCAGCTTTCACTTAGTCATTACTTTCGTCTCCCTACCTAATATCGGTTCCTTGGTTCGAAGCGTAAGCTAGGACAGCAGGAAGTAGGTTTTGTCAGTCCCTGGTATCGATAGACATTTATAGCTGAGGCTCAATTCTCGCGCGCACTCGACGTAGGGTCGAATAGACATAATGACGGAATGTTATGTCTACTAGACATAGAGAGTGCGGGAGAGTCTCACATGAAAGCTTCATATCAAGCGCAAAATACTCATCAGTAACGTTCATAGACTTAGATCATAATGTAAACGTGGTATAAAGCACATTTTTGCACATCGCTTACATGCCCGCTCGTCTTTCTCCTTACCTTCTATGAAACTAGGAAGTTAGACTATGCGCCTCCTCATAGACTTAATAAGTAATCTGAAGTGAAATTACCACTAAACCTACGAGCTCTACATTCAAGCCTAAGAAGCTGCAGCCTTACTAAACGTGCAGCCATCGTAAATACAACGCTACACTAAACATAAAAACTATTTGGCTTATTATAGAATTACTACGCGAAAGCAAGACAAAAGAGGGCCCTGATTCTGCTAATTCACAAGCAACATCATCGGACCTTCATTAGCACGACACAACTGTAATACAAATACTCAAGCTGTATTAAATGTAAACTTATACATAAACGCTAGGCGATAAAGAGGACAGAACAATATACTGCAGTAAGCAGGGTGCCTTCACATGATGCAGTTGACAACGAATTCTACAATATCCACCAAACAATTTATGAATTTGCCGTGGGCTGCCTTTTTGGCATAGATCGCTTGTATTAAAAATTCGACTGTCGACTGCATTTTGAACCACCCAGATCAGAAATTGAGCGTATACCGACCACACCTGCGCACTCTCGACCGAATCGTACCGGAACTCAGCGGTCCCAACCAAAAATTAGCAGAACCCAGGTCCAAAACACACATCAGTCGTCGACAACTGCCGTGCACATGGGTGCCCCTTATGTAATGTAATACTCACTTAGAATACCTGTTCAAGTTTTATGCACCTTTAAACACATTTTAATCAAGAGCAAAATGCTAAACGCGAGGTAACCGATGTGAGCATCTGTTGTATCGGTAAAGGTAAAGGTCTAAAGTCGCGAGTCTTACAACGCAACTACTTTCTCACGTACCTGATCAGTAATTATTCCAGTAAAAACTTACGAAGCAAATAAACTCTTTTTTACTAAACGAATCTCTATTACGATTAAATGCTCAAATCGATTCCAACTATCCCTCATTTAGACAATCGTTTAATTCTCAACCAAACAAAAGTTTCGCATTCGAAATTCGCTAAAAATCTGAAGTTCTTGTCTGAATGAGCCTTACATGTGTATACACCTTAATTACCTTAATTAAATGTACTGTAGATAAGTTTGTCACAAATCGGATGTAAATTTCACGGGGCACCCGCACGGCTATAACAATCACATACAAAAATATTATTTGGGACGCGTTTATTGCTAATTAGGTACAGTCTTTGGTGGCATCCGGCGATGATCCTCCAGAGAGGTCGTCTAGGAAGTCGAAGGTGGCGACGGCGGCGCGCTCGCGGTCGCCGTAGCGCATGTAGAACCCGTCGCGGCCGAGGATGGAGGGCCGCCGCGCGCGCCACCCGCGCACCACGCCCAGCCCGCGCGCGCGCAGAGCCGCCGCTGCGACACAACGCGCCTGTTAGCTACCCGCTACCTGCTACCTGCTACTGCCGGCTACCCGCCCTCTGGCGAGACGAACACGCGTCACGCGAGCCACCCCGCCCGTGACCGTCTCCGCTACGCGCCTGTCGCATCGCGCTCAACGGTTATTAAAATCGCATCGTGACCTTGCGTCTCAGAACTTATATCACCGATTTTCGGTATTATACTGGCTTTGTTGGCATAGCTCCACTTTACAAAGTGATACTAGATATGAACTTGCCAATTTGTCCGCCAACCAATTATCTAAAGGAAATGTTTTCAAAACGAAATGCATTTTTAATTATATTTAAATTCCTATTATCACGTATGAAAGCCTTGTGATCCACCTGTCCAATGATTTTTCTATTTAAGGTAATATTAAGTAAGTTGTCAAGATTTGCTTTCTTTGATTTTAATAATAATTAAGAGCGATGCGACATAACCATTGTATTCTCAGACAATATCCCAAAAACTTTTTTGAATAATTTGTCATTGCAAAAATATCGTTCTGGTATTTCTAGGATTACATCGGTTGTCTACTCTATCTTGATGAGGCGAGAGAGTGAGATGGTGCGTGTGAGTGAGAGCGGAAACGAGTGACGTGGCTGCACGTGAGGACAGACAGAAAATATGAAAATTAAAAAATGCTCATGTAAGAAGTTTTGTCATAAATATTGTATGGATATCATATCAATCATAAATCATTAGCAAATAATTTCAAACAAAACACGAACTGAATTTAAAAATAGATTAAATATAAAAAAAACAAGACTTCTTACATAATTATCACAAAACTTTAAAATAAATCTTGAACAAGATGGACAGATTAGATCATCACTCTTGACTAAGACTGAGATTTCTCAAAAAAATGTCAAGTAAGTAAGATGTAATCTTCAGGTTTGTAGTGTTAAAGGTTTGTGACAGTATCAAAACATTACAAATTATAAATGAAACAAAACACCACCAAAAGCTACACCGATTAGTGACACATTAAGTGAGCAGATGAATCCAAAATTGTGAAATTGGATGAAGAATGGTGGTCGAAATTATATTCTATTATGTAACACAAACCCCATAATATCACATCACAGTTAAGAAAATATTTTAGAGATAAAAACGTAACGTAACTAGTTAAAATATTATAAGCAAAAATTAAAACATTCCTACAAAGTAGGTAAAGTACCTACGGTTTTAAAAAAGTAAATGCAATGACATTAAAAAAACCGTGAAATGTCGTGGAATCTCTGAATGAAAAGAAAATACAAACTTAAGGGGTGGTCTGACGTAGAAAGCCAAAACAATGATAAGTTGCTGCTGTTGGCAGTGACAACGCCGCTTTAAAAACAATCAACTTGATTTGACTTCTGACAAGATAAGTTACAAAATGGCATCATTTACCGATTTTAAAGTAGAACGCAAAAACAATGATACTCTTGCATAAAATATTTGGGAATGCGGCCCGAAAGACTTTTTATGCCTCAATTACCAATTATTAGACGTAATATAAATACGTATTAGGGAAAAATCACACCGTACGGAAAGAAACGAAACGAGCAAACATTCTGGCCTAAAATTCGGGCATTTTAGGTTTGCCTTAGAACGAAAATCGAACGACATCGGATCAATTCGAATCAAGAACATCTGTCAAAATTGTATTGAAAATCGTGTAATACGTCATCGGATACTTCTTTTGGTCTTCTGGCCCGGTTATCACCACTATAAACCAACGGGATATTAACCACGTTTTGAAGATGAATGAGTTCTACGATATTTTGATGCAGTTGCATGCGCCATGGCCACGGAAACAAAACTCATTCAACCTTCAAATCTTATAAAATATACCTTGAAGACATAGACAAACAGAGATTTATACAAAATGTTGATGGTATTTACCTGTTTTCTGCCTACGGCTGCGATGCAAGCGATGGAGCCGCGAGTAGGGCGGTGGGGGTTCCGCGGGCGAGGACCCGCATGATGATGGAGAGGAGTCGCTGGAGGCGAGCATCACGTCCAGCAGGTTGGCTCGGGCCTGGAAACCATGGCATTGGAACTTGACAGCAGAGCTTATGTTGGCCAGAGTGTTTATAAAGGTTGAGATAAAATATGGAGATCACCCGATCCTGTAGGTTGGTAACCGTTTTAATCTCAAAACAAAGCAGTAGAAACAGCTAATTATTATCCTAATCTTAACTTTCCATCTATTAGAACTGGTTGGAGGTAGGGCTTTGTTGAAGTCCGTCTGGCTAGCTTCCGCTATCTTACCTATTTTTTTATTTATTTATTTATTAAGTAACATATCCTTTTTTGGTATATACCTAAGTCTGTCGCCATAAGAGCAATTCTAAATAGTTGTGTTGCATTTAGAGGTAGGTAATATAGCCAGTTCCTCAGTCTGTTGAGGATTCTGGGTGAAGTGCGCTTGCACTTTCGGTTACATCATAACATGTCACCAGGAGAGATGATGGCCAAGCGCTTCCCGGTCGCACAGTAAAAAAAACCTAAGTGGTTATAAAACCTTTTATTATATCTACGCACTGAGAAACTTTTTATCTGCTACCAGTGTCGAAATACGAACTAGCTGATTATTATCTCTGTCTTAGGACCATAATGTCTTCAAGAAGAATTAATAACTATCTTGAGTGCATTATGTTCCACCTATTTCTAGGGATCAAACAATACCTACAGCTTTATACCATTGTGATCCAATAAAGATTTAGCTAGTTTTAAGTGTACAATGTGTAAATTAGGGTAAATGTACCCCTTATTACATACGGCCGTTTTAGGAGTTGCTGGTGAATAAACGCCGCGGTTCCAGTAACCAGGAGTGGGGTGGAGCGGTGCAGAGCTTTGTAAGACTCTGCCCATCGACGACAAATCATGACAAGATCTGGATTTTAACCTATGTGATTGTCATTCCATTTCCGTAGGTACCCAAACCATTATTATTTCAGTGTCTTCGTGGGTATGACTATTATGTATTCACGGCTAAGCGACTAAACGGATCCTACTAAAAGTCAAGGAGTAATATTATATCCTAGAAAAACATAGGCTTAATTTTATACGGGTACCACGCGTAGCCTGAGCCAAAAGCTAGTTATATATATAAATAAGTATAAAAAAATACCAAACATAGCACGGCCTTAACAAGTAACTTTAATTACATTTATTGCGAACTCAAATGCAAACTGTCTAAAAATGAATATCCACTACTCACAGTAAGATCAAATGCAATAAGTAAATATACCGTAAATATACCTTTGGATCACTGAAGTCGATGTCCTTCTCCACATGCACCCACCCCGTGGGTCCCCACAGCGCGTTATCCTTCCCGTTACTTTTCTCCCCATCGCTCTTTGCTTCGGCGGTGCTTGCGTCGCTTTGCCGTATCATCCTGCAAGTTGTAGGTACTTATTGTTATCAATCGTGTAGATTTATCATATTATCATTCTGATAAGCCGCGCTTCGACGTGTCCGGCGTGAAAGTGCCCTTGAGAATACATGGAATATAGGTTGATTGTGCCCCGATGACCGGCGACTGATTGCTTAGCTCTGAGCATGCACAGAAACGCGCTAAACAGCTACGCGGGTAGTTATCGGCGCTGATCTAACGTGACTACTCGACCATAAAGTTGTCACTTGTAGACAGCGATTATCGAAATTCTTATCTTAGATCTTTTAATAAAGGCAGCAATAATTGATAACTACAAGTAGCAACGCCATTTTCAGTCTGTTTTGTTTATTATTTTGAATTTGAAAAATGTAGTTCAATAGAAATAGGTCGGAAATTTAGAAAATTGTTTTTGTTGAGTGTACAAGTACAACCTAAAGTTTTGATATGCGAAGATCCGAAACGGTTATATTGTAGGTACTCTTAGAAATCTATGCAACAGTAATTAGTCAAGTGCTTACCTATTTAGTTCCTCGATGACATCCTTAGAAGTGGCTGCCTCATGGAAGCTCAGTTTGTGCTCTTGTTTTACTATAATTGGCTCAGGCGTTGCTATCTTCTTTTCAGCGATAGGTATCTTAGATCTGATCCGATTGGGCGATGATGGGGGTCTTTTCCCTCCTAAAAGTTTGGGGATCCTGCTCTTATCACTTCGCATTTTGACCTCTTTCCCGTCATTCTTATTGGTTATTATCACAGTTTCAGCTGTTGAAGTACTAGTGGTATTGGATTCAGTCATTTGCGGGGAGGCTTCAGGAGAAGACCCTTCTTCTTCTTCCGGGACGGTCACTAAGGCGGCTGTGCTGCGTCTACAGGCACTCAAAACCTCTTCAACTAGAGACATTTCTGCTTCACCACTTGGGAAAGTGAAGCTTGACGACTTAGTTAGGGTTTCTTCGATCGGAACGTTTGCAACGTTGTTCAGCAAAATGTTAACAGTATTCTCTTTTAAAGCAGAATGCTCGACACGACTAGATTCCATTTCACTTTTGTCTTCTTTTATTTGAGATGGAAGATCTTCTATGACCACCGTACTTGTAACATCTATACTTTTGTTTAAATCATTTTTTTTCTGAACTTTGTTAAGACTAAGATCATCCAATTCGTTTTCAGCATTCTCGGTTCGTGATAGATCATCGCAAAACGCCTCTGATTCTACGTAAGGGTCTTCACGTTCGATGAACCTCATGGTAGACCTAGGTTCGGACACAATATCACAAAAGGCGATTCTCGGTCTGTCTGAGATGACGTCACTGGAATCGTTTTCCGAAAAGCTTCCAAAGGAATCTGGACGTTGCCTGTCTTCTGAGACTTCGCTCCGAGGGCCAATGGAATCGTCATCAAAATCTGCCGATGCGTATGGAGGAGGCAGCTCCCTTATTTCTGAGACAGGCCTCGAAGACATGGAATCGGTTTCTTCTCTATCACGACAGTACTTCTGTTGCTCAGCAATAAAATGTAGAACGTTTTGTAACGCGTGTTCGCGGTCTTGAAAAGGCATCGATTGGACATCGTGGATCCTCAGATGACCGTTTGCATCAGTAGAGGTGGGTATTCCTCTGGACGAATTAGAAGCTAAGCTCTTTGTGCTTTCGTATTTCACCAGACGATAAAAATCTCTGGTAAAGTCTAATCCCACAGCGCAATCTCCATCCTCACTAAGCGCCGTGCTAGACCTTTTATCGGGAACATCTGAAGTACTGGACCAGGAACCGCCTGGGGAGTGTGTGCTTCTGCACTCCCATTGCTTTTCCGAACTCTCCACATCCTCACTTATTCTACATTCATCTATTTCTACATTCGCAAATCCACAATCATTCCACAGGCAATCTCCTACATCTTCCTCCAACTCGCAGCCATCATCCTCTCTAATACTTGGCAGCGTTGAGAGGGAGATTTGTCCAGGAGTTGTGATTTCTGCAAAAGGCGACTGCCTTTCTCTGAGATCTTCGCACGAGAGGGATAGACTCCAGTCTTCGAGTTCGGCCCTGTCATATTCTAAGTCCGCTATATCGCGGTGTCTTTGTTGCAACGCCGACCTTGCTTCATCTAGTTCTAACCAGTGCTGAATATAGTCTACGTCGTATTGCGAGCCGTCCGCTCGATCGTCTACTGTGCTTCCCCAAGAAACCCTTTCGGAGCTAGTTGTTGATGGAATAGGTCTTCGTAAAGGTCTTTCCGGAGCGGGTTTGAGATCTAGTAGTAACACCCCTGAGCTAGGAGATGGGCTGTCTAGGCAGCTGCTGGGGCAAGTCGTTCCGGCTAGGAGTTTAAGGCAGAGGTGGGAATCTGAGAAGCTTCGTACGACGTGTTGGAATGGTAAGATGGGCCTGGATGGCGGATAGCTGCCTCTGACGCCAGCGAAAGCTATACCTGAAACAAATACAAGTATATGTAAAAAACAAAGAGCCAGAAGGAATCATTAGCATATTAAACATGGTTAACCTTATTGGAATACTAACCGATAGGAAAATAGATATAGTCCGCTTCGGCCAAGAGTCTGGCATGGCGCCTGGACTCTCTAGGGTTGATAGAGACAATAGTCTGATTGTCAGTCTCATCCGAGGCCTCGTTGAGATCCGGCAAGGCTCTGTCGGCTGCGTGGTCACTCTGTCTTGACGCGTCTGCTTGAACATCACTGGACATGGTGGAGTACCCCTCGTCCTTAGCACCACTTTCGGGAGATTCCGCGCCAGCCTCGCAAGCCTCGCCACTCTCTTCTTCTGACACTTTCTCTATGGTTACATCTGAAATTTTTGAAAGTGATTTTCATGACTTTGATGTTTGAACTTCAGATTGCCGTGGCGGTCGTGGCTTAAGAATTGGGTCTATTCTTAAGCCCGATTCTCAATCCAACTCAGTCCATGGAAGTTGTAAAAGCCAACAAAGGGATCGCACCAGAAGAAGGGCAGTAGATTCCTTCTGTGTATATTTCATGCACCTTTCCCAACTGCGATCCCCGATCCACCTGCCAAGCGTAGTGATTGTGGCAAAATTCTCCATCTTGGAGAAAGCTCTGTCCAGCAGTTGACATTAATGGGCTGTTGATGTGATGTTTGAACATAACCTATTATGATTTTATAAAGAAATAATTTGTCTTACCCCGTTCAGAAACAGTGCAAGGTTGCGGTACGCTCAAGCTGAGGGTGGCGGGGCGTGTGGGCGCGGCCCAAAGTGTGGGGTCCACTGCTGACAATGCACGGGCAAGATTCGCTGGTGTCACTTCTAAACCCTGGAATTGATATGACAGAATAAGTTGGTGGCAGTGGCTGTTAGACAACATAATCATTGTGTGGCGTGTATGGCACACACCACACATTCATCTATAAAGCCGAAAGTGGAAGCGAACTACACTCGGAATTCTCAACAAAATGAGGAACTGGCTATCTTACCTGTTGTTTTCTGGCATTTACATCCCGGAACACAACAATTTATGACTGCTGTTATGTGTTACCTTTCAGTTGCTTTTCTTTTCAATACCAAACAAATCATCATCCGAGGTATCTGTTGCCATAAATTCATGGATGCGCTTAAAGTCTGCAACTTCTTTACACACCTCAGTTCTCACCATAAGTCTCATAATATAATGATTTGTTGTCATTCACCCTTCCTGCCCTGTGTGGTTGCAAATCTAGCTCTATATGCCTTTTCCTAAATCTTCCATACACCGGCTTAGTTGTTGTTGGATGTCCCCTTACCTTCAGCTCGGTCCATATGTCTGCAAGGATCTGATGCCGCCTCTTGTCGTCGTGGCAAAGTGCGTGCGGCTGCGGAGCGGGCGCCGTGGGGAGCGGGGAGTCACGGAACGACACCAGCGAGCCGCACGAGCCCATGTCTACAAGGTGCACTGGAAAAATGCAACGGTACGGTCGATTGAACCCCTATAACAGCTTTCTACTCGTAGGTATGGTGTCCTACTCTGGGGGAATTCAACAAATGTAACATTTCATTTAGAATATAATCGACGACTCCACTTGATGTGGGATAAAATGCAGGAGGGTGATGAGTCACGTAAGTCCTACCTTGTAATTCTTTAGGTGTGTGTGGGGTGACGGGTGTGTGCGGCGTTGCGGGTGAAGGACGTGGCACGGGTCGCAGCTGTCGCACCAGCAACGTACTCAGTGCGCGGTTTTGAGCCTCCAGCTCGCGGACGCGGACGCGCGCGCATCCTAGCTCTTCGCGTACATTCTGGAACATTTGAGAAAATTTGTGAACTTCTTGCATCGAGTAATATTCTGTGCAATGTTTTCAAAAAGGGTGAGCATTGACCAAGGAGTCTCAAGAGTATGAAAATCTAATTTTATTAAAGTCCTTGTAGGAAAGCAACTGAACTTTCGTTTATGTACTGTTTGAGGTCAAAACAATCCACACTACACAACCAACTCAAGAAAAATACTTGCAGTCTGTACAAATGTAGACGACAATCGAACGTTAAGGTATTTAACTCTCCAAAAAAGAGACCCATACCAACTTATCTTACTAATAATTGTATTATGGTTGCATGTAAGCTTTCGAGTAATTTGTAGGTAGGTCTACAGTCGTACTTATTAGTTCGTAGGTATATTAAGGATACACGCGTTTGTCGCATTGTTGTGTGCGTATACTTCATTCAGATATACATTAATTACTTATGTATTATATTATACAATTAAAAATAATACATACAGTCAAACATGTGTAACTGACGTTTAATATTACGGACATTACGGTAATTTCCTTCTAAAATACATACCTTCACTAAACTTGATCATTCAGATACAATAAAATCAGAATAGTTCAATCATTGAGTCCGTAAAAGATGTGTCATATTATATTCTTAATCATCTACGAACTCTCTTTCGATTTGTGGAGCTATATTACCGATCTACGTCCCGCAGTAAACGAAGGTTGTAAGGTTCTATTGCCGTCGCGAGTGAGCCGACTTTATGTAATGATAATCATCCTGGAGAACGAGGCTGTACTAAGACTTTTCATTTGTTATTTAAATGTAATTCATTAGTTACCTCCAGTGCCTTCCAGGGAGGGAATCTCATAAGAAAATCCAATGTAAAACTTTACCCTATCTATTCTCATCTCCCTCGTCATTCTGAGAAAACGCGTACATTTTAATTATGCTTCATTAGATAAATTAAATTCGAGGTAATTGACGGGCCGTAATTATAAGGAGGGTAAATATAAGGCTGGCAAGACATCGCACTCAGTGTTGCCAACTTTTGGGATTTTGTCCTGAATCAGTTGTACGCCCGAGTTTGTTTATTAAAAGATTTCAAGTTGGCGCAGTGAATTTTTAATGTAATAAAGCTCAAATGTAAAATAAGTGGTTTCCGACCACGACGGATACTCACGATGAAGTTTAAAGAGCCAGCTTTTAATAATATGAGTACCTACGTTTTATTATTGTCCTCTGCCATGTACTTTTATTAACTACTTGTGGTCGCTTAATGATCGACAGAAAAAAAACTGCTTTCAGCACTCCATGAGCTTTAATTAACCTAATATTTACAATCCTACGTGCGAGTCCAACGGTATCTACATCTCTACAAGATCCGTCTTGTTTCACTGTCTACATCTTATTAATCTGAAGAATTATACACAACCTAATAATTTCAAGCACATGTGTGTAATCACTTAGATTCCATATCTCATCTCACTGTGCACTTACTCGTCTGTAATTACTCCAGATAATTTAGCGTGATCTCTCACATGGCGTCTCAATTTTCAATATACTCGCACATCAAGTAATATATTATACAGTTACTGGGTTTCAAAGGATGATCATTTATCTTCTAAGCGCTGAGGAGACGTTGATTGGTTTGTGATAATTATGTACGCGAATGAATACTTATTATGTGGGTGCTCTGACAGGGATTATGTTGTCTAATATCTGTATAACTAATAAAATCAGGTAATAGCTGTTGAATATTGGTTTATATATAACCACCTCAGATAATGTTGCCTGAAATTACATGCAGCTGATGCTACTGGCATGAATAATTGCAGACGAATACGTTATAAGGTATAGTGTCGATCAAAACTTTGTTTAGGCTGTTCATTCGATGACGTTAGTTGCTGTGTTCGGGGATGAATATTTCAAGCTTATCGAAGTAGGTCATAGTTTAATATACGAAAACAGTCACAATTAATTTTATCTCGACCTTATAAGGCCATCTTTACTATCGGAAACTTTGTGTAATTTCGCGCCAAAACTAAAGCAACATGGCAGCGGTTTGAAAGTAGGATTTAAACGCAAACGGACGCATTATCGGGCAGATTACGCACAGATTATAGTGGGCCTGGGTTTCTGAAAATTATTACTGTGCGGGCTAAGGCCGAAATGTCCCATTTCGTGCGATTTATGTGCGAATGTAGCGCCACCTAATCCGCGGCGGGAAACGGGACTGCTCGTAATTATGAGAAAACAATTTCCGGGATGCATCTTAATGCGTCCCCTGGATTAAGAGCGGACATTCTGAAGTTTTTTATGGGATTAGCAGTTAGCCACTGTAAAATTTGTGAGACTTTAATCTATGGTTTTCAGGAGTGCAGCCGACCAGTAAAGTAATATTATGTCATAGCGGTACAATTTACTGGGTTTAATTTTATTTATTTGTTCCGAATACCCGTGAGTTTCGGTTACTCCTTTGATCTTGAAAGTATTCTCAGATTCATTGGCTGGATTATGTAAACATTTTGGTTTTTAAAAGCACTCTGGTGCTGCAACATCACTTGCCAGGCTGCACTTCGTTGCCACATTTATGATGTAGCAGAGTACAGTGAAATGGGCGTGCGGTGTTTTACTGCGTTTGTTGCATAAGCATTGCTTTGATGGATGTGATGCGCTATCGGTGACTGCTTAGCCAATGCTAGTACCTTTTGCGTGAGTAATGCCCTCACGACCTGCTGCGCTACATCATCCAGCCTCCGCTCATGGTCTCCGGCCAGACCAGCCGACAAAGCCGTCAGCTGCCCTCTCAACCGCTCGTTTTCGGCACTTAGCGTCGACACCTGGCTTTGATAATGCACCGCTGATGCCTGGAAAACACCATACATACATGCTATGCGAAGCGAAGCAAATGCAGCAAATGAGAGAAAAAAACTACTCAAAAATACTCGGAAGACAGGAAGTTCAGATTATTTCCAACTCGTATTTCAGCTGCTCTTCACGTCACAGACACGGCTGTCATCAAAACCGTTTCACTGAAAAAACCCTAAACAAGGCGCGCATCATTCACACTCATAATTAAGCGACCGCCCGCAGTTTCAATACAAATAACCCAGTATAAACTGATCTACTTTACCCAGCCACGGAAAGGATAACCTAAAGCACGTCAGAGGTCTACCAATATTTGCGTATAACCTTTCAATTAGTGCTGGTTATTTAAGCCCTTATCCTGCTTATTTTAGGGCTGAGTTTATGCGGGGTTTTGTACAAAAAAGTGGTTTTATAGGTAATCAAGTAGGATGAACACAAAAGAGATCTGTTTGTCTGTCTGAAACAACACGCAATTGATACGGCGCGACAGGGAGGGTCGGCGTTTAATTTGAACGTGCTTTTACAGGTGTACCGTACGATTGGACTGGGAGCCGATGAGTTTTTATTTTTTTGATATCGTTGAACGGTCTTTGCTATCGTTCGAAATTGGATATGAAAAAATGAGATACAATCAGAAAAAACCCCACGGAGTATGGAAACCAATAGACGTGCTTACATTCTCTGCGTATGCACCCAATTAAGTAAGTACCTGACTGAATTGATAATTAAAACGTTATAAGAAATACTTGATAGCTAAATATTCTTCTTTTCATTCTACGACGGGGAAGCGCTCTTGGCCTTCACCTCAAAAGGTGCCAAGTTATGATAAGTCCGAAGGCGGAACCGCTCTTCACCCGGAATCCGCAACAGGCTAAGGAACTGGCTATCTTTCCTTTTAAAGCCGGAATACAACAATTAAAATTGCTGCTATGGCATCACTCAGGTAAGATGGTGGTAGATACCACCAACCAAACCGACAAACAACCAACAAACGATTCTAAATTGTTCTTGAAATAAATGAATACTGAATAATGCACATATTTATACCTCCCTGGGGATCGAACCCGTTACCTCTGGGTCTGGGTCAGATAATTTTGAGAACACCGACTCAACTTTTCCCCCCAAACACTCCACCATTTCGATACTAATTAAAATACGTGATTGACGCGAAATCTGATACGCAACAATATTCAATTATTTAGCAGACTATCTCGTTTAATTTTATGTAATTTAAATATCTCATTTCGGCGAACCGCAGATGTTCGGAGCTAGTTAATTGAAATGAGCAGTGGCTTTCGAACGGGATTCCAAATGGATGGAATTGAATGATAGACAAGACAATGAGAAACGGGATAGCTAAATCAGAAACCTGATAGAAGACACACTTTTGTGATCATGCACTGGTTTTGACAGTAATTTTTATCATTTCAGGGTTCCGTACCCAAAGGGTGCCAACGGGACCCTATTACTAAGCCTCCGCTATAAGTCCATCTGTCCAACCGTCTGTCTACCACACTGAGAAAAAAATGTTACTTACAAGTAACTTTCGTACGCTTATGTACCAATGATCTCGATACCTACTAATGTATTACGTGAATTGCTTACGTGATTTAGTAGCAACTTACTTAGTAATGAAGATTCATACAGATTCATTTATATGAAACATCCATCTTGATAATGTAACTTTACAAAATACAGTAGAAAGATCGTTCATATTTGATAATGGTGAACCAACATGAAAGTATGTAGGCTCCCCAAATAACTCGTACGTAATTATGTAGCGACATTATACGCATTTCCGCGTTAACTACGGTCAACTGTAGATTCATCAAAGTTACGTATGACTATAAGTGATAACGCCTCTAGCAAAGCACAACTGGTGAAACATACCTACCTACTGATAGGATGTAGTAGATTAGCCCGTAACTTTCATTTGTCAGAATAATGAAGCTCACGGTAATGCAGTAATAAAACCTAATAGTCCATGCATCTACTTGTTGTAATGTAAGAATTTAGGCTATTAAGGTAGGTACTTACAAACCTACTACTTAATACATACTTAGTAGGTACCTACCAAAATAACCAGCGAAGGTTGTACTCCACAAACCAGTACCTACAAATATAAACCTATACAATAGGATTCCACTATTATTCAAATAAAATAACCGAACAGCCAACTGCGCTGTTTCCTAAAATGCAGTATCCAATTATTGGGTTTAATTATACTATGTAGAACGATGTACCTATACCTGACGTACATATGCAGCTGCAGCATCCATATTCGCCTTAATCATCCTATGTAGAACTATGTACTATACTTATGCGGCTGGATTATCCACATTCGGTTTAATTATCCTGTGTAGAACTATGTACCGAACGTATGCGGCTGCATAATCTATATGCGGTTTAATTATCCTATGTGGGACGATGAACCGTACGTTTACAGCTGCATTACGGTTTAATTATTCTATATAGTAGGTACTGTAACGTATACGGCTGCATTATCCATATTCGGTTTAATTACTCTGTGCGGGACTATTTAACGTACGTATGTTGTTATATTATCCGTATTCACTTTAATCATCCTGTGTAGAACTATGTACCATACGTATGCGGCTGCATTATCCACATTCAGTTTAATTATGTTGTGTGGGACTATGTACCGTACGTATGCGGCCGCATTATCCTTAGTCGGTTAAATTATCCTGTGCGGGACATTATACCGTACGTATGCGGCTGCAAAATCCATATTCACCTTAATCATCCTGTGTAGGACTATGTTATATACTTATGCGGCTGCATAATCCATATTCGGTTTAATTATCCTATGCGGCACTATGTAACGTACGTATGTGGTTACAGTATCCGTATTCACCTTAATCAACCTGTGTAGAACTATGTACCGTACGTATGCGGCTGCATTATCCACATTCAGTTCAATTATCTTGTGTGGGACTATGTACTGTACGTATGCGGCTGCATCATCATTAGTCGGTTAAATAATCCTGTGTGAGACATTGTACCGTACGTATGCGGCTGCATTATCCTTTGTCGGTTTGAGTGTAATGAGTATGAATATGTACCGTACGTATGCGGCTGCATTTTCCATAGTCGGTTTAATTATTCTGTGTGGGACATTATACCGTACGTATGCGGCTGCATTTTCCACAGTCGGTTTAATTAACCTGTGAAGGACTATGTACCGTACGTTTGCGGCTACCTAAACCATATTCGGGTTGATGACCCTTTTAGGAACTACGTACAGCACGTTTGCAACTGCTTGTCACAGAACCGGATAACTGTCCCGGTTTGGGCCTGCGTAATGTACCTACGTATTCGGCTGTATTATAGCCGCACTAAAACATTACATACCAACAAACTCTAAAAAAGTAGCGTAAGTATATTATGTAATTTATTAAGCGCATGTGTAGTGCGCAGGTACACATGATGTGACGGTGATTAGGTAGCCAAATACTTATTGTAGTTTTAAGACAGCCACTTCTTATTTATTTTTAAAACAAGATTAGAATTAGAAATCTTCGAAATCTTGAAAAACAAACCTCAAACAAATATAATTAAGTTAGGTAGGTATCTACCTATATATTAATATTACTAATAAATTGAAAGATAGGTAGGCACGCAGGTTGGAAGTTACTTTTTTGTCGTTTGTGTTAGGTACTATACCTAAGTAAGTTATGTTATTTAACTTTTGTAATTGCTATTGACTTAAATTGATGAATTTCATAAGACGTAGGTACCGTAGGTAGTAAATTACGTAGGTAGGTATTTAATAACGTAGTAGGTAATTAAAGTATTTATTGATCAATATAACCTTTATAAGTAGGTAAGTACCTACCTACCTAAAGTAGATGGGTGAGGTACCCTTGATATATTAGATATGTACCTAGGAAATTATAACCATACTAACCTACCCACCTACTATATTAGAAATAGGTAGGTAACGAATATCTCTTGAGTTAGGTAAAGGTACGTTACTCCCAGTAAGTATATTATTTAAGCATTATAGTGAGTTAGTTACTTATAGGTACCTATCTACTTATTGTCTGGAGTAGTTACCTATTGTTTTCGTCATATTCTTCTAGGTTAGGAAGTGTAAATGTTGCTAGTAAGTAGGTAAATAACTTTTAAGAGTAGTAGAAGCCCTTTGTGAAAGGTCTCGTCCGGAGAATTACTACCATCATACCTATTTCGGCCGCCAAGCAGCATTGCTGTGTTCCGGTTTGAAGGGTATGGTTGCCGGTCAAATTACGGAAACGCGAGGCTTAACACCTTTATGCCTCAAGTTGACGGGCGCAATGCAGTGCGGTGTAGGCTATGTTCTTTGTGGATGTGACATACGCAGTAAGGCATTTTTATAGGCAAGAGACCCAGGTGGGCAACTCGCTTGTCCTATTTCCTAATCGTGTGAAAAAAATGGTTCTGACTAAGGCATAGCCTGTGTTCTTGCCTGAACTAATTTTGCCACTAAGTTATAATAAAAGGTAGTATGTAGGTAAGAACCTATAGTATGAACAAATTGTTTTCAGCTGTTCTCTACTGTTCTCAGAAAAACCAGACCACAGACGTTGCCTGACCATTTTATACAAAATCTACTAATGCATTTATTTTTCTCCTCAAATAAAGCATTATTTAATAAAAAAAAAAAATTATAATTTGGTACAACTTTTCAAAACAATGACCTACACAAAATTAAATAGGTAGATAGGTAAGTAATATTTTTATAATGTAGTTAGGCAGCTAACATAGGTGCCAAAACAAAGAGTATAACCGTAGGCCTAGGCCAAAATGTTGATCACATCCGAGAAGTTCCGGGTGTTTCACTAGTGTAGTTAATATATGTATAATAAAAAAAATTGAACGTCTACCGAATACATATAGACAGATTTTTAAATAAACGGGCGGCGCGGCGGTAGGTCCCTAGGACGGACGCATTAAACAAATAATTCGGTGGAATTTCAAAATTCCTGTTGGCAATGGCAACTCTAATTCTCCACCATTATTCTTTCGCGCGTCTCGCGCTGCGCTCGCGCGATTTTTGCAGTATTGTAGGTTATGTACTGTATTGGATTGGATCTCTTTAGCTTGTGGTTGTGATGTGATGTGACTTTCTTACTTACTAACTTTCTTTGAATTGACTTCTATTTGGATGGTCTACGCTGTGCAAGTTTTAACTGTTTTAATAGAAATAGCAAATCCGTGCCGGTATACCTACCTACGGATAACGCGTCGTTTGTTTTCGCTGTTGTTTCGGATCGCGCTGTAGGTACCTAGATTGGTATTTGCTAGTTGCTGCACCACATCATGGAGGCGGTGCACGAAGTACTCAGAGAGGTTGGGTGCCACGATCTAATAGGATTGTTTGAAGGTGAGTTTGAAGGTACTACTTAGGTACTTATCCTAGTACCTACCTACCTACAAAAAGTTTGATGTTTTGTGTGTCAAAAACATCAAACTACAGGTTTATGTAAGTAATTTTATATTATTATGGTATGTACCTATAGTTTCCTGCTTTTGCTGTCATTAAACTTTTTCTCATTTGTCCATGATTATCTGAACCATGCGGAATGTAATTTGTAGTATGTAAATGCACATATGTCATATGGATATGTCTCAATAACCGTTGATACTTAATTATGATGCCCTTGATCAAAGTGAGACAATGAGTTGATATGATGGTGTGAACATCAATTGTTTTTGATTTTCAGAGCAGAATATTGATACTCTGAAGACTGTTTTCCTACTCCAAGATACAGAGCTAAAAGAGCTTATACCTAAAATAGGCACCCGTTTGAAATTTAAAAAAGCTGTTGAAAACTTAAGGCACAATAACATAACTGTGAGTTTATTTAAATTGTTTGTTAGTGCCACATCCACCTAAGTAGGTTCTCAATATAAACTCTCAAATGACCGATCTGCCAAGTACCTAGTTATTTACATAACATGTATTGTTAGTTTCACCTATTAAAAATTTTGTAAATGTTAGAATCATACACAAATAATCACATCACAATGTATTGTGTGTTACTCAAAATAAAAACTCATAAAAAAATTTTTTTTCAGTATATTGAGACCTATGTAGTGTCTGGTTCATCACCATCCTGAGACAAGCTTACGTGACTATGCTTACACCACCTCCATTGTTGGCAGAGCCTGTACAGCCATCAACAAATGCCCAAACAAATGAAAACAATGTAAGTTTTTTATGCTGATTTTTTATGTGAGATCACATGTAAAAAAAAATATTATACAACTTCGAGACTGAACAAGGAAGCAGCCCATCTGATGTTACATGTAGCTCCTGCCTATAACAACCAAGTGACTGTTATTGCATTGGCAATCATACCTTTCAAACTTAAAGCAACAATGCTGCTTGGCGGTCAGAATAGTTATGTGGTAGTACTTCCCCGGAAGAGACCTTTCTCAAGGAACTCAACTAAGTACATACACATTATATAATTAGGAAAAGACTGGGTTAGCAATTGTAATAGCAGACAATTTTATTAGTATACTTGGACTTACAATTCAACATATTTTCTGAAGTGCAAAGGTGCTTTTTATGATGATGGCTTTCAGACAACCTGAAAACTGTCATTTTGGTTGGTTTCTTGGCTTGCTCATACAAACTTATAGTATTTACTTGATTATAATCTTACATAGATGTAAGAACCATTGTGTACTTTTATGACCTTACTTTAGAGAATGTTTGTCTTTGTTTCAGGTTTTCAAAATTTTTAATGTAAAGTTATTATTTTTTTATTTTATTAGTATTCTTAACTCATCATCATCATCTTGTAGCTCATAGTAGTTTTAGAGTGTAAATTAGTACAGTATGGTAGCAGATTGATCTTGGCCACCATAAAGTTGGCATAAAGTTAGAAGTAATTTATTTACTAAGCCTGAATGGTAGGTACTTAGCTTAGCTTTAGTTGTTTTAATTCTAAGCCTTTTAAGTGGTTAACAAAGCAACAAATATGCTAAGATAACCTCTTGTAACATTTTACAGGATGTTTGACACACCACATCTGTATACCTAACCATCTGGCAATCTAAGGGTATCCTCCTCTGTTTTGGGTAAAGTTTTGTTCTAAGGAAACATCTTGTGAATTTGAATGAAAATAAAAAATGCATTTTAGAATCTTAAAACAAACTAATACTTACCCACAGTTGGATGGTTTTTTATAAAAAAGAATGTTCATTACAAAATTCACCAAATGTTTCCTAAGATCAAAACTAACTATAAAAGAAAGGGTTACACTAAGTATGCTATTATCTTACCACATCCTGTATAAAATAATTATTTAAGTACTTTTTTTTATTTCAGGCTATTTTAGATGGTCGGGCAATAATACGCAATTGTCAAATCAAAAGTGGCTTATTGAAAGAAGGATCAAGAAGGAAACTCAGTCAATTGCTAATACATAGTTTACTGGATCAAAATCCTGCAAAGACAATTACTACAGAAGAATTCTACCGCCTAGCTACAGATATATGCAAGCTATTCAGCAAGGAGAGTGTAGTAGTGTACTACTCGGCATATATTTCATCTACTAATGGTTTGTCTAATGGTTTATAATTAGGTATTAGAAATTAATACTGTCATTTGTTTAATTTACGATTTTATACATTTAGATGTAGGTTTTAGATATTTATATTGTTTAATTTGTGTTTTTTAATAAATAAGTCAATGATAATGTTATGTTTTACTGTTACAACTGCAGTCTTGATAATATTATTCTAGGTAAGGTATTGTAGGTACATTGTAACATAGCTTATATTCCGTGACAGAATAGTTAACGTAATAGTGCTGGCCCACTGCAGCTTGAGGTGTCATCATTTTTGAACTGATGTTACTCTAATGCTCAGATACCTGAAACCTATCTCCCAACATCGAATCGTCTTAGAATGAACATGGATAAGACAAAAATCATGTAGATACCTACTGAACCTCTAAGAAATCAACCCCTTTAGTATTGTTCATCTAGACAATGTTACTGTGAATTAGTAAACACTTTGTTAGCAGCAGAATGCTAACTGATTGCAAGTAACTAATTTCTATTGAACCCATGCTTGTTTTAAGATAATATAATGTTGGGAGACGGTATTAAGGTATCTGAACATTTCAGTATCATTCGTTTGTAAATAAGATATAGCAAGCTGTAATGTATCAGCACTATTACGTGTCTTATAAAAGACTATGACATACGTATAACACACCAGTAAGTACGTATGACGCATCAAGCTATAATGGAGCAGCACCATTACCGTACGAGGAACATACCAATACATACGTATGGCACACCAGTTAGTACGTATGTCGCATCAAGCTATAATGGAGCAGCACCATTACCGTACGAGGTAAATACCAATACATACGTATGGCACACCAGTTAGTACGTATGTCGCATCAAGCTATAATGGAGCAGCACCATTACCGTACGAGGTAAATACCAATATATACGTATGGCACACCAGTAAGTACGTATGTCGCATCAAGCTATAATGGGGCAGCACCATTACCGTACGAGGTAAATACCAATACATACGTATGGCACACCAGTTAGTACGTATGTCGCATCAAGCTTTAATGGAGAAGCACCATTACCGTACGAGGTAAATACCAATACATACGTATGGCACACTAGTAAGTACGTATGTCGTATCAAGCTATAATGTAGTAGCACCATTACCTTACGAGGTAAATACCAATACATACGTATGGCACACTAGTAAGTACGTATGTCGTATCAAGCTATAATGTAGTAGCACCATTACCTTACGAGGTAAATACCAATACATACGTATGGCACACCAGTTAGTACGTATGTCGCATCAAGCTATAATGGAGCAGCACCGTTACCGTACGAGGTAAATACCAATACATACGTATGGCACACCAGTTAGTACGTATGTCACATCAAGCTATAATGGAGCAGCACCGTTACCGTACGAGGTAAATACCAATACATACGTATGGCACACCAGTTAGTACGTATGTCGCATCAAGCTATAATGGAGCAGCACCGTTACCGTACGAGGTAAATGCCAATACATACGTATGACACACCAGTAAGTGCGTATGACGCATCAAGCTATAATGGAGCAGCACCATTACCGTACGAGGTAAATACCAATACATACGTATGACACACCAGTAAGTGCATATGTCGCATCAAGCTATAATGGGGCAGCACCATTACCGTAAGAGGTAAATACCAAAACATACGTATGGCACACTAGTAAGAACGCATGTCGCATCATGCTTTATTATTCTAGCACGTATGATGTACCAGTAGTACAAGGTTGACCTTAAGTACCGGTTACTTACGAGACTGTAGCAAAATATAGGTACCACTCGTTTACGTATGGCACTACATGACAGTTGTCAGGAAGCAGGCTACGTAATGCTAGTTCATTACGCAGCATGGAGGCGGTTACATGCCTACGAGTGGTATGTTTTTGTCCAAATATATGTAAGGGGGCTCATGAATTACGTACCATTTTTTTCTCAGTGCAGCGGGCTGTATCTCATGAACCGTAATAGGTAGATAGTTGTTTTTTTTAGTGTATGTATTTCTAAAAAAAAGAAAACCGACTTCAATGAAGTTAGTGATACAATTTCGTTTACCTGGATATTTTTTCCAATTATTTTGATTACAGATGGACGGACAGACAGACAGACGCGTGATCCGATAAATGGACCATTTTTTCCTTGCTTTTCCACAAAAGTAAGGAAAAACTAACCTTCAAGTTTGCCTATAATATTTGAAGAGTTCCCGCGATTTCTCCAGGATCCCATCATCAGATCCTGAACTGATGACAATGGGACCACCTGTGAAGTATAACCCTTTCAATTAAAAAATAATTTTCCAAATCAGTCCAGGCATCTTCGAGTAATCGGGGAACATACCTAAAAAAAAAAGATTCCGACGAATTGAGAACCTCCTCATTTTTTTAAAGTCAGTTAAAATTAAAGGGGCATTTCTCACTCTTGCCATTTCGAAATTAAAATGGATAGTTCCATTTTAATTTGTAAATGGCAAGTCTGATTCAAAAGATTTTTTGCAGGTATAATCGGATAGGGATAAATTGTGTCTGTGGTGACACAGATTATTTTTTTCCGATTATAAATTTAATGTGAATCGGAAGAAATAAGAATTCGGAATACTTTTGTACGGTGAGCGAAAATTAGCGTACTCCGGGGCCCTCTTAAGTATTGCTTCGTACTAAATACTAGGTATACCTACCTAAGAAGCCATAATCTTATGTGGTCTTAGTTCGTAAGTGGCATATCGTAGCTCGTAACTGAGGATGTAAAGTGGATTGCATTCGCTTGAATCAGAACGCCAACTTATCCGTGATTTATTTTAACTGTGCCTTTGACCGTCTGGTTGTAAACTGCTGGCAATAAACTGTGGTTATACCATCACTTTTATTGGAATAACCGACGTCTAGACGAATCACGTCAACGCAATTTATTCAGAGCTTATTCCATGTGATATTTTATGAAGTATTAAAGGCTTCTGTCACTATAACAATATTTTATAACATCCAAGCAAGTCATGTGTTGGCCGGCTAGACTAACAGACCTCGGAAACACTAGAACTCGGAGAACAGTGTTTCTATTGTGTATTGGCAACAATGCGATCTCTCACCCGCCTGATAAGCAAGCAATCAGCTCAAGTCTGACAGTTAGGGGCGGTTGATTACAATGAAGACATGTGCTTTTAATGTGCTGTTGCACAAAAAGGTTGTGATGGTGTTTCCTTTGAAACCGCCCCTGTGGCCTGGTGGTCCGCCATTCGGTGTCAGATCCAGTGGTCCCAGAGGTTCGATCCTCAAGGGGAGTAGATGACTTTGATTAAGTCCGCCTGGCTAACTTCCACCAATGTTACCTAATTTTGTCGCCATAACGAAAAATCTTAAATAGTTGTGTTACGGCATTCAGAGGTGAGATAGCCAGTTCCTCAGTTTGTTGAAGATTTCGGGTGAAGTGCGCTTCCACCTTCGGCTTTATCGTAACTTGTAAAATCAGGTAAGATGAAGGCCAAGCAACACCCCGTCGTAGAATACAAATAAAAAATAAGCTAAGTATAAACTTCAAAAGCCTCTTTCACATCATCACATTTTTACTCACTTTTTATTTTTATTTTAAATTACAATTCAATGATGGGTTATCTCTTGACCTGTAGGCTTGTCTAGTTGTAGTCAAGAATAGGTTTACGATGGAGTGACTCCGCCACACTCAACACCAAACCTGACACTCCGAACGCCAAAGCTAATACATTGACTGAACATAATCTTTACGCTCAGATATGACTCCATCAAAACCCATAGTCACAAGATTAATGAACCGAAGTCAACGGCGTCATTCAATTCACTAAGAATGATTTTGTCACGTAAACGTGTTGTTTTGAAATTTCGTGCATAGAGCGAGCTTTCACCAGTGATTACATTAGCAATAAGTAGAATAGAACTGCGTGTGCCATTAATCATGGCCTGCAGTAGACATCATTAGCTTTGTACGTTTGTTCGGTCACGCGTGGCCGACAGCACACTAGGGTGCAGGGTAGGTATAGGGGGTTTGTTTTTCTTTTACTAATATCTACTTATAGATAGCCATGGTCGGTTGCCGTGGGGTGGGGCTTGCCCCGTGTTTTTGGAAGGTACTCCGATAGTGTTAGGTGTTTGTTAAATGTGGTAAGCTAAGCCACTGTTTTCCACGGCAACTATAAGCATTATTTATATCTAGGTTATGGGATCGATTCCCAAAAACACAAATATTTGTGTGATAAATGAAGATGTTTATTCTGTATATTTCACACAGTTTATTCTGGGTTTTGATAAGTAATTATTCACATAAAATGGTGTATAAGTATTTTATCCGTAATCTAGTTAACATTTTACAAGCTTTGCCTTGTTAGGGGCTAGATAGCGCTGTATGAAATTAATGTCATCAGTCTTTAGGCGTCGATTTGTTAGTTTATTTATACATCGCCTTAAAGTTTACTTACGGTTCCGGCTATGAGCTGCATATTTGTCTATAGAAAAATCACAGATTTATTTTCCTCAATATATTCGAGCTACGATCTAACTTGAATTGGTCACAAGTATTGATTTCTGACCTTTCTTCACAATAGAGGATTAGGTATTTGGAATTGGATGCTACAAGTTTGTTTCGGTTTGGTTTCCAAATACTTTTTGCTATTCCGTTTATATATTTATATGTAACGAATATATATGTATATGTAACGCATTTGTCAAAATAGTTGCCTAAGAACCAACATAAGCTATGTGAACTAATCCTTCAACGGATCGCACGAGGTATAAGTAAATACACTGTATAAATCCCGCATGGCTCATCGACAGGTAAATACATCAACCTAGTTAGATAGACCAATTTGATTATTTAGCAACTCAAGGAAAAGCCATCGAAATCAATACCATAGCAATATGAGCAATAAGGTTCAGTTTCAAGCAGCACACGCTTCTAATTTAACTCGCCTAATATGAGAACATCAATAATGCAGTAGGTAAATTTGAAGCAGTCGGTAATAGGCGTAGTCCTTCCAATTTAGGTGGATTATCTTATCGAGAAGTTTGGGCTCAGCTCGGATCGAGAATAGCAATAACAGCCAAAGGGTTGCGTGTTTCCATTCGCACAGATTATACGAGATCGAGAAGCACTGCTACGGCTTCTAAACTCTGGTGCTACAGGCGACAGAAAATCTCAACACATACATTGGCAAGTAACTTTGCCATTATCACCACGCTTGGCTTATAGACTGATGAGTGGTGATCGCAGTGAAGGTAAGGATAATGCTCCTGACTATCGCCTTAAAACGTCTACGGGGGCTATGTTAAAGGGGTCCAATTTATAAGTTAGATCGACATTGATAATGTATAAGATCTCTGCTTGAAATCGTAATATTTTAGGTATTTTTCTTTACTACATAAAACACCAGGATTTGTCGCTGTGCAACCTCATCGCCCAGTAACAATATATATAATATATGACGATAAATCTATCTTATAAGAGGTAAATAATTAATGTTAATAAAAAAAGAATAGAAAAAGTTTATGTAACAAAACTGTAGTATTAAAAAAATAAGATCCAAACCATACTCAAATATATAAATTAACCTAACGGTAACGGTCCTTAGGTCATCCATCTGCTTCCTTTGTACATAGTTTAATTGTACATATGAGTTTGTATTTTTAGTTAAATAATTATGATAGTTACCTCAAGTATAAAGATATAATCAATTGTATCCTGCTAGTGCCATGGTGCAATGGACACAGTCTAATTGGTTTCGTTAGCACAACTATTCCGCCAGCCGCATCCGCATGCGGTAACGTAATTATGAAGATACACCTCAAGTGATTAATATTTGCCCTGTTTGCTTTAAAATGTTACGAATTCAGGGAATTTCGCTCGGAGATTCTGTTTCAGTTGCGAAAGTGCTTGCGAAATTATATCCGAGCATAATTGAGAAGGTTGTATTTGAATTGTTTTAGTCAGTCTTTTGCCACCACAAATTTTACAGGTAGGAATGTTTTTGGCATGTTTAATGAGGCTGTTTACTTATTTCGTGTATTCCAGTGAATAAAATAGGCACAACATGTCACAGATCTGCAATTACGTACCCACATTTATGAAAAATATTTTTTTTACGTAATCTTAAGTTGTCCGAAATTATTATTATTATAATAAAATAAACTTCTGCTTCTGCTCACGGCTTCGCCCGCGCGGGTACCCGTAGCATACCTTTGTAAAATTTCAGCTCAATAGTTTTGGCGTACCATAGAACCATTCAGTCACCGTCCGTTTGTAATATGCCTCGGCATACGGTTTTGACAATCTCACGGTGACATATAAATGGTGATATTCGATATGTCAAACTGATTTATGGGATACGAACTAGTTAAATTTCTTTTTTTTTTATTGTACGACCGGGTAGTACTTGCCCTAAATCAAAATATAGTTACCAGTTAAGATATGGTAGGACTTTGGACCAATCTATTCCCGATCTAGAGCTAATGTGCAAAGTTTCTGCTTTTGGACGGCTCGGGTTGAGCGTTCCATTTATACAAATAAACTTTCGCTTATGTCATGTTAATGTGATGGCGTTAATTTGTAAATGTGTTAAAAAACCTATCACATTGTGATAGGGTCCGTGGTTGCAAATTAACGCTTATTATCAGGAGATGGGCAGCAGAATATTTTTGAGTACAAACTATCACCTTTACTGAGATTTCTTTACCAAGCGAGGAGACTACGGCAAAACCTTTTACAATCTAACGCAAAATGGTTCCGTCTAGAAGAAAGCTCATTCATCAACTTTGGACGGTTAGCGGTTTGACGAGCCATTATTTGAAAAGATTGGATGTCAGTTGAAATCAGCTCTGTTTTAGCTGTTGATCCTATCATCTTCTTCTTGCCACACACTAAGATGGGGTCTACACAGCTTGTTCACTCAAACTTCTTACTCTTAAATCGCAAACTTTCAGTCTCTCCCCACGGCTTCAAATTGCGATAAGCCCTGTTCATCTGCGGTGCATTACCATAGCAAAAACGTAAGTTTTCAAACAAGCAAGCCGAATAACACGCAAACACAATTAGTGAGCGAGTGTAAATTTGACGTGCGCGTTGCCGAGGCGGCCGGCGCGGTGGGGGCAACAGATACAATGCACCCTATGCCCGGTGTGGTAGAGATGTTACCCCAAACATCGATACCTACTTATCAGACCAAGCGTGTTCCATCTCATGCCACATTTTACCCGCTTCTGTAGTCTAGGGTTTCGCCCACGTGTCAGATCCAGAGATCCCAATCTGACCCGATCCCCAGGAGAGTACATATTGTGCTTGGTGGTTGGTGGTGGGACTTTGTTGAAGTCCGCCTGGCTAGCTACCACCATCTTACGTAAGTCTGTCGTATTATAACAATTGTATTTTTTTTTATTGTACGAAAAAATGTTGTGTTCCGGCAGTTAGAGTAAGATAGTCAGTTCGTCAGACTGTTGAGGATACCGGGCCAACCTTCGGTCTTATCATAACTTGACACTAGGTGAGATTAAGGCCAAGCGTTTTGTGGTGGTCAAATGCTCGTTTATCAACTGGTAAACAATGAGGTGCTCTTAACTTAAAAAAATAACTCAATAGAAAAATCTTAGGCTGTCAATCTATATCGACCTATGGTCGGTTAACTTATGCATGGTATACCTTTCGATTCGAAATGGTCATGGCATTCTCTCGTATCTAAATAAAACTAAGGAAGTTGTGATTCAAACCATACCGTATACCATATCGCCTGATTAAGTTACAGCACGTATCACCTATATAGGGAAAACAAAATCATAAAGTGGCAATAGAATGAAAACTGCAATTTACTAAACCCATGAAAACTATCGATTATCCCATCCCAGCACTACGGCGTGCCCTCTGTAACTGCGCCCTTGCACTTCGGAAGGGTGAAGCTGAATTATTGTTTAGAGGGGCGCGGGGCGGCCTTTTAAACCGGGAAACCCCAGCCATTGTGCATAGCCGATTTCCCGCTATCCGCCATTTTAATGTCCTTCTAATGTCTGTGTGTGAGTGAGTAACGTATGAGTTAAGAGCGATGGCGATCTGATCAAATAATAATAATAATAAATACTACGGGGCATTAATTTCACACAGCGCCATCTAGTCCCAAACTAAGCAAATATAGTTAAGCATAAAGTTTGTTACATGGGAACTAGATAACGGATACATAATACTTATATACCTACTTAAAAAGCTATGCACATAAATATAAATAGAAAATGAAGAAATGCCGAATTTACCCCTTTCGTCTTTATTAATAAGAATCTACAATCATATTTGTATAATTTTTAGAATTTGTAATGTTTTTGATTTTACCTGGATAATTTTACACAATAAATTACTTATATCTCTATCTATACTCTATCTACACTAACTTAAAACCTGTCGCGTCGTTTACAGGCTATTTTTTTCGGCTATGGCTTAGAGCTATAGCAAGCATTATTTGCATGCCTGATGTTAACATACCAGTTAGCATTAGCAGCAGCTAAATGGAGCTTTCTCAATTTTAACAAACTGCCCATTAGGTAGTTATGTAGTGATAAATATGTTATTATAGTATTATGTATTTAGATTTCTAATAGTAATAAAAAGTACTTATAAAAAATATTTAATTTACTTTTAAACTCTATGCATAACTATTATTATTTAATAAATGTTATTTAAGTTATTTTTAACTCTATACATAACTATTATTATATAAAAATTAACTGACCTGAGTTTATTGTATTTCTCCTTGTGTACTATACGCGATTCCGAACAGTGGTCCAAGTACGGATCTTACTGATCGCATAATAGCGAATCGCAACGTTCGTTAAAATGAACCGAATCGTTTCGTACCTCGCGAGTATGGAAGTCCAGTCGGTAACTCATATCAATACGCTTGCGATCGTCAAAGTGCTCTAAGTTTATCGAATAATAAAAACTTTTAACGAGACCTTCTTCAAAGTAGATAAAACAATCGTATAAATAGACAAAATATACGATCTCAAACGTCAAACAAAAGAACTAGTTATCGATAAACTCGATATAATTCAACGAATGTGTACCGATTATTTCCATACTTGGGATGGTCGATAAAACTATTTTTTTCGATTTAAACGATTCTAAATGTCAAATTTTGCGATCGGTAAGAACCATACTTCCTCCGCAGGCGGTATATTAGACGTTTCAAAATGGTTCTAAAATGTTACTGAATAAACGATATTTGATTTTGATTATGCCTACGTCCGATTTCTCGATCATTTTTCAGATAATAATCAAATTACCTCTCTTCCGCTTATATTATGTACCACGGACACTTTTTGACTGTGTTTAATATTTTTCGTATAGAAGAACCGTCACAATGCAGTATGCGTGTGTGCAATCGTTACACGGTTTGTGTGGCTTTTATTACTGTTCCGAGTATTTCCTATTGTTGCCAGTTGTTGGCCCTAAAAGCACAAAGGGTACTCATTTGCTGAGAAGCCTAACCACCTAAAGGGCAGAGGCAGGTAATTTGGAAAGGGTTTTTTTAGCTTTGAAAAATTAATCATTTGGCTCCTGAGTTTCCCCTTCTTCGGGCACAGACAAGTGTGGACATATCAGCCATATTGGATTATAGCAGGCTTTTTGTAGTGTGTTCTACCATGGGTTAAACTGCAAGAATTTCTAGATAGATATCCCTCCGGCCAAGGCACCACTTTTGTCGACCAGTTTCGAAGGCATCAAAGGGCAAGGAAAATGTCTTACCATTTTAGCGTATTTTACTAATTTAAATTATTTTTCGGCCGGCGCAGGCTTTATTATCATTTTATTATCATAAATAACAAATAAAACATTAATTGATAAATAAAAAATAAAAGTATTAGTATTATTACTGATAAATACTGGACGCATAGTGAAATCTAACCAGAAAGGCTGCTATTTCTGTGCATTATCTAACACCTTCACTACTATCATCAATCAGCCTGCCAAATGTAGTGATAATGCAAATCCTCCCATTTTTGAGGAGGCTCATAATAACTGTTTATGAAAAATAAGTAATTTATGTAACGAATATTAGAAAAAAACATGAAATTCGGTGATTACAATCACTTGTAACATTCATCCCTAACAAACAACTGGAGGACTAACAGACGACTGGAGGAAAATCTTACGTTTTTCCTTAACGTAGTTCTAATTCAAATGGAGTAATTTCCATACATTAGAGAAGAGAAAGAAGAAAACTGTCATTACGAAGGAGTCAGACAAACAATCCAGCCAAATTCTCCCGTTTAGCGTACATTAAAGGGCACTTATCAAGGGGACAGGCGATCATTTTTGGATTATGACTGCCCCTGCAGATAGAGGAATTAATTTACGAAACTACCAGCTTACCCTGACCCCTGTCACAGTCAACAACCCATGATTTTTTACGGGCTGTTTGAAATCTCTTCTGTTTGGAGGGTTCTTGGTTGTTTGGGCCGGTGATAACTGGACGTTCTTTGAGGGATTATGGATGTTTCGAAGGGGGATGAGATGTTTTTGCGTAATTAGTGACGCAAGTGCTCGCCTTGTGATAATGTGCTTGTCGCGAAATGGACAGTTTTATGCTCCATTGGTGGGACCTTAAGCTGGTTAATGGATGGCAGAAGCGAAAGAACATAAAAACATCGCAAATTATTGTATGGCAATTATGTTAGGTCATATTTTCAAAGTGAAAGTTAGTTAACAGGTCAAGACGATAAAAAATAACATTTATTTATACCTGAGTAATGTTTTATTTTTTATAATTAGAAAGACAAAAGAAACACCTTTGTGGCTTCTCAGTAATTACGAATTCCATAAAAAATATCGTAAATTTATCCCAAAACTGTCAACGAGCACAAAATGTTTATCAATATTTTTTAATGAATGCTGAAAAAGCCGATGGGAATATGCGCGCAAAATAACAAAAGGAACCACAAATATACAAGCGCCCCAGGAAATGAAAAACTCAAACTCGACTTCACAATCAAATGAGTGACAGACGAACAGAATGACCGAATGAACGTGTAATTTCCTAACTTTTTCCTGGATTTGTTAGAAGTGAGTCCACCACCTACACCATCTTTCTCATCTGGGGTAGATCTACCTCCTAGTGGCCTCTCTACCCCGGGCAAAGAATTCCGGGATTTTACTAGCGGTTACGGCTGAATCATTAGAACACTACCAAAGTCCGACTCTGAACTGTTTGTTGTGTTTAGTCGATGCGTGAGAGAGTAACTTCTAGGAATTGTTGCTCCATATTAGACCTTATCCTCGCTCTAGCCTAGCGCTAGACAAGCTTAGAGTTCACGAGGTATTTAGATTAAAAAAAACATCTACCGAGTAAATTATGTTCAAGTTCACAGTGTTATTTATAGACAACTAACGATGCGGTGAAATGTTTAAATTATGAATATTGTCTATTATTAGTATGAAACAAAACTGGTAAACTGGTCTGGAACAGTTGAGTTACCTATAGGCCGTTGGTAACGGTCCTTAGGTAATCTGACTGATTCCTTTGTACATAGTAAGTTTAAGTGTACTTTTTATTGAATAAATGTATATCAAAGTTAGTTTGAATACAACTATATTATCTTATATCTTGAGAAGGTGAGGTATACATACCGTCACCGATTTTTTGCAAAAATATTGCACAATTTTATACAATTAACTTTACTAGACACTTACTTATTTTACATATTTTGTTCATAGCTTATGTTTGCAACGTAAAGTTAACGTATTACTACCGAGATTTACCCCAATTTTCATTTTGAAAAATGGGGGAACGCACAATGAAGCCCAACGTAATGAAATATTCTGAATATTTGTATTTGATTCCTCTCAAAAACCATATTACATCACCAGTTTACTCAGACCTACGAAACTAAAGATACCCAAATAAAATTGGGTGTCTTCTAACGCTGGTCGGTAACATCCGGGTCCGTTCAGAATTTTTAATTTCCCGAGATATTGTGCTTCCATAAACTTTATGAGTTTATATTTACTGTTGATATTTTCCGTGTGATTTAAAAGCGATTACAGAAGAACAACATTAAATAGCAACGTGGAAAAATCGCGAAAGTTGGATGGCGGCCTAGCGAAGTTCTGTGGTGAAGTTTTAATTGTTTCTAAAGACACTGTGCAGGACAAGTATTTATTACTTAAGCCACTTAGTTGGAGAGATATCCGAGTACAGGTTTTTACTGCATAGGTTATATCTCCCAGCAGTGACTTTTGGCGAATTTTTTGGGTTACGCGGTTATTGATTTTGGTAAATCAATTCAACAAATGTAGTGTCGATATTTAAACACATACCTAATACATAAAGTCAAATTCAACTACCCTACACCTATTCGCTAAAGTCTAGTGACTAGCACCAACGGTAGTTTAAAGATTCAGTTAGTAGAGAACCAATATGGACATATTTCATGAACATTCGAAATGTAATATGTAAATATCAGGTAAATTTAATTATACGTAGTGACAAATTATCACTTTTTTGAATACACGATAAGCGAAAGTTATATAAAACGTTAAAATGCATGCGATAGGTGATTCGAATGGATTCCATTGAAAGGGCTTTAAATATAACATACGTTTTCTGATGGTAAAGATTCGTCAATCGGTTGATTTATTTAGTTTTCCGTATTCGCAAGATGTATCGGTTAGAAGTTTTCCGTATTTTAAACTATTTTAACGTAAAGTTGTGAGAATAGATGACCACAATGAACAGCTGACTGTTTTCGCTGAGTGACGATCTAAATACTTACTGATGCTTGTTTTTTACTACGCAAAGCCGTAATAGCAGCATGGGCAAAACTGGATACTAGAGGTCTACTCTAGTAGGACTCTAGGAGGACCTTTAGTAGTACTGGCTAGTGGTAGTACTAGTAGTATTAGTAAGTACCTATCTACTTAGACTACTAGCTAAGAGCTGCTGCTGATGGTGATGATATGTGTTCACTTCTGGGTATACTCAGAAGTAGAGAACTTACCTCCAGGGCTGAAGACAGAGAGGCCTTCTCCTGCTTCAGAGTCTCCACGCGGCTTTTGTACTGCAGCAACGTCCGGACTGTCTCCTCCATCCTGCAACAAGGATATCAAACCTTAGCAATAAATACTACTTGCTTCTGCGCGCGGCTTCGCCCGAGTGGTACATACACGGATAAATAGTAGTGTATTATGTTATTCTGGTTCAGAACATTATCTATCCAAAATTTCAGCTCAATCTGTTTTAGCTGCTCAACGTTATGCAGTTTGAGCGTAAATGAAAACATATTTCAGTTTTTGATAAACCCTGAACTTTTCGAGACTAAAATGTAACCTATGTGTTAATCCTGAGTATAAACTATCTTCATACTAAATTTCATCAAAATCTGTTCAGCTGTTTAACAAAAACATACACACATACAATAACTTACGCTTTTATAATTTTAGTGTGATTTTACGTGAAAATCACTCTTTATTCAGGACACCTCTTGGACGTGTTTCAGAAGTACCTAATCAAATAACTTAATTAATTTCAAATGCAAGTTTGTTTGTTTCTAACGCTTTCAGAAAACTGCGTTGATTGTCCTTCACGCAAGAACAACAGAACAGATAGAGCTTTATACTTTATACAGTATAAACTAGCAAAACATATATGCTACTTTTATCCGGATATAACGCGGACTAAGCAACAGTTAGAAGTTCGCTCATTGTTAATTTTCTGAAAATCAAATACAATCCAAATCCATTACTTTGGCGGCAATGCCCGACAGCTAGCATAGCATAGCTATATATGTAAACTTTTGACAGTTCTTAATGACATTGACGTATTTCCTATTAAGGAATACTACACACTTACTGTTAGGACGACGAAAAATAGGTGAACCTGACTAGCCGTAGAAGTCTGAACTTTGTCAGGAAGACCTCCTTTTTAGTTTTGTTATACAAGAACATGATAAAGAGGAGGATAGGCTTTTTTTTTATAAATTTTCATGGGACGAAGGGAGTCTCGGAATCTCTAGTCTGTGAGTGGATAAATCATTTAGTTCTTACATTTGCATCAAATGAAACTATCCGAAGTTATAGCCAAAGCACACCCACTAAGCCCTGCTCTAGTAAAAGTCTGTGAAGTTTGGGAGACGCTGCGTGTCTTGAATATAAATAGCGGTTCGCTGTCAATATCACTTACTCCGTAATTTGGAGCCATTAACCAACTTTGCTCTACAAAACTTTGCTACACTGAATTTTCCGACATGGGTTTTATGGCGGTACCGTCTGTGATACGTCTAGGCTAAGTATGAGCGTATGACGTCGCACTACATAGCGCGCCTACGTTTTGTAAAGACATGGTACGACGATCTACTGTTTGTAAAGCATTTTTTCCTAACTGAATTTATGGGGTGTTTAAGATAGACTGACAGATATAAAAACGCCTTTTTAAATATTCACTCAAATGTTCAAAATTTAATCCAAGCTTGTTTATGATATTATATTGTATTATGATATTATATTGTTTATGATATTATATTAGTATATTGATCCATTAGAATGATTAAAATAAAATATTTTTCTCGATTTGCAGCATTATCTTGGTGGTTTGATCATATTCTGAAAGAAAGTAATATTACTAAGGTATTGAGTTGAAACTTTTAAACTTATTTTGCTACTTACTAATTTTATGAACGATAACCACCAAGCTATATCAATGAAAGTACCTACATAACTCACAAAATAAAAGATATCTGTAGAGAATACCTTCACTTAATAAAAACCTACTTCAATAGGTACGCAAAAGGATCAAATAGGCGGGCGAATTTTCTGCTTTAGAGCGAGAAAGATGGATAGTTTTATTTGTGGTTAGAACTAGAGATTCATATCCAGGAAATGCACTTAGCATTTCGTCGCCACTTCATTAGCGGACGACATCTGTTGGCGGTTTTGTAACGTGTGTTTTGTTTGAACATTAAGTCGCTTACTTCTTTCCGGACATTATGAATCATAGAATTAGTATATGGCCCAGGTTTCACATTACCTTACGCTTTTTACAATTATCTTGCTACTGCGTATTTGTTGCAAAGCAATTGATTAACATTTAAGAGGCGAAATAGGAATTAAAGGAGAAATTAAAAAAGGACATTTTGACTAGCTTTTCTGTTAAATGTACAGTTTATTAAAAAAAGGGTTACAAGAGCTGGAATCTAAGTTAAATATTAAATTTACATGATATTATCATACACAAAAAGACAACATTATCCATACATTTATTTCTAAATTTAAATTTTGATCAGAGGTGCAGGACAACAGTCGTCATCCGCACTAAACATTTTCTGATAATATTAAATCCCTTAAATCCTCAATATTAATCAAGATTTGCAATTTTAATACGCAATCAGCGAGAGTCGTATTACGCTCCACAAAAGCTTCGAAAGACGGATTAGCAGATAATACTTGAAACAAAACACCGTGAAAATTAATAGCCTTCGTCAATATTAATACACCACTGAGAATAGGGATTAAACATTTTATGAAGCTCAGTTGCCACCGCGGATGGAGGATTTTTTTCATAAATAATTAATTTTGCTTGACTTGAAAGGTCAAAACATCAATGTGAGAAGCACCGATTTTAAACAAGACCTAAGTTAGTATATATACTTACTTCGTTTGCAAGTAACACTTGAACTGAAAACATGACTATGTTTTGGATTAAAAACAATTCTAATTAATCAAATGGTATCTTTTGAATAATTCGTTCGCTACCAACCCTTATAGTGTTAATTGACACAGAATTTAAAAAGAATCCACAGCTTGAGCTTTGGAAATGGAACATTTTCAATAACGGAAAAGAACGTCGATTGAGTCGAAGACGGTATAGACGGTTTTACGCAAGCACTCCATTTTTAAACAACTCTGAAAACTCTTGATTACAATTTCAAAATTCGAAAAGCTATTTGAGCGTTGTGTCTTTTATGTTGGATAATGTATAATCTTTGTAATAATAGGTACCTATAGGTTATTTGGATTTGGATTGATTTGGATTTCGATCTAAGGAAATATGAATACTAAGTATTTTGACGAATCCATCAATTATTTAAATTTCTAATCATAAAATATGGTTTATTTTTGCTGTAGAAAAGAGAAAAGCTTGCCGTAATCGGAGTTAGACACTTGCTGAAAAAGATTAAATTTGATAAAAATTAATGTACCTGGAAACAATTGAACCTTTTTTCGCGGAATTTCCCACGTGGAATATATCTAGACGAATTTTCCGTAGCCGTGGGGTCGATCACCCGAACTTTGGCCGTCCGGGCCTTATTACTCTGTAATTTAATGTTTTGTTTTTTTTTCGACGAAGGTTTTTATACAGGCAGTGTTTTTACTGCCTCAAGTCACGGCAGAGTATCGACCGTGCAAGCGGGCTGATGTAGTTCTATTTTTGATTAATAGACACACCCTAAGGATTCTTGAATTTGATTGAAAATATTGTTACATTTACAAAAACCTCTAGGAACGTATGAACTAATTACTAGTAGGTACTAGTACAAATTAGTAGGATCAATGATGAGCCAATAACGAAATTATCTGCGTTAAGGTCCTCAAAATAGAAATAGTTAATTTAAAGGATACCTTTATTTTTTTTCTGTTTTATTAACGTTTAATTCCAAAATTAAAAGACAATATTTCTGATGAAGTGCCTAAGTAAACATTAAAGCCGCCATAAATATTTATTCAGACAGCGTGGATTGAAGCTTAATTTCGAAATAATAGCTCATTGTAAACGTGTTACCAACTGCGGACGGTATGATTTTTATATTTAAACAGAAAAACTGAATCCTGTTAAAATTATAAGGTTTTCATTGAAACAAAAGCCCAGAAGCCGGAATAAATAAGCGTAATACTTTTTCAAGGTATCTTTGTAATGCTACATAAGCTTATTCGTTATTAAATTTACGATTTTTTTTATAAAAAACAATATTAAAAACTACCAGTCAAACATCAATTGAGTGGATTCGGAGAGAAAATATCAAATATAACAAACTCACAAATTCTAAATTCAAATTGAAAAGCATTCTTTGTTTCCACAAAAGTTGCAGTTCGTTAGTATGAATTTAAACAGTGTAGCTACAACCATCGATAAAATTAAGTAATATTTTATGGATGGTACCTATATAGTCAATACCTATATTAGATAATTATGAAGACAGGTAAAACGCCAGGGATTTTTTTTCAGTCATCCCGTGGGACAAACGTTGGGGAACTGACTGACAGGATCGTCAGTCGGTCAGTGACAAAATTGTCAGTCAGCTACACGCAAAGCTCAAGCCAGAGGACCTAGAGACTTGCAATTTTCAGTAGTAGGGGTGCACTAAGAAATGATTTTAAGAAATTCTCACGATATAATGGGAATGAATACCAGGGCGTTTTACTAGTACTTAATATGTTAGTATTAGTAATACATTGTTTAAATTCAGAATAACGAACTGAATTCTAAAACGTTCAATTTGAATTTGCAAATTTGTAGAATTTAATAGGCACGACAGTCAGACAGACGAATAGAAAGCGAAGGCTTTGTAATAGGGTACCGTCGTGGATGTAATTAGGGTATGAACCCAAAAAATTACATCCACGAGCTGAGGCCGCAACGGTTTTAGCTTTTAGCAAAAGGTCATGAGGTTTTATTTTGTTACCCAAGTGCGAGTAAAAAACACACCAGTTAACTGTTGTACCCTCGGGTAAGAACCATAATCACAGTAAGTTCTATGCTTGTCTTGTCGTTAATATCACTGTATCACGCGTCAGGACCGAAGCTTAAAGGTGGCAGGCTAGCAGGCGAATGCCTCTAAAAGCGCACTACACATGCTAAATGGGCTTACGGCACTCATTGTCCCATTGTGCGCCATTGTTCTCGAAATATCGCGCTTTTAATCATACCCTGAACCGATCCAAAGCTTGGGGGTAACCTACAGACGTGAACAAAGGTAAAATGGGATAACCCTATTTCTCTATGTGATTTTGTTACTAATAATAATGTTTCTTCAGAATTAAAAATATTTATTCTTAAAATAAATGTGAAAGATGTGGGTAATTTAAGAAAACAAATACTTCTAGACATTGAGCACAACGTCATCTAGCCCCAGACTAAGCAAAGCACTGCAGCTCAACCGTCTGGCTAGACGGACCAACACCACACCAATACCAATACCACTAGCTAGCCAGCTACCACCATCTTACCTAAGTCTGTCACCATAAAAACAAATCTAAATTGTTGTGTTCCGGCATTTATAGGTAAGTCAGTTCCTCAGATTGTTGAGGATTCCTGGTGCATTTCCATCTTCGGCCTTATTCGGCCTTATCATAACTTGAAACCAGGTGAGATGAAGGTCAAGCGCTTCCCCGTCGGACAATAAAAAAAACAGATACCTACCATGTTTTGATACACATGTTTGATAATTCTGTCCGCGCTCTTTCTCATTTAGGAATTTAGTGGTAAGTGTGATCTACCTCGTAGTGGTCTACTCCGGGTAACGGAATCGCTGGCTTTTGGTTACAACAGTAATGAACACAACACTGGTGGTAGCACCTGTAATGGTCCATCTTGCCATCGACCAGAAGTAAGGCGCCAAACGGTTTGCCGAGTTCTGTTAGTGTGCGGGAGAGCCTGGGAGAACTCGCTCCATTGAAGATCTCATCCTTGATCTGGCCTGGAGCTAGACAAGCCTAAAGGTCAAAAACTAACATCATTTAATACAAAAATAATCTATAAATATTAATTTCATAACAGCATACCTGCCAAATTGGGAAGGCCCTAAAGCGCGCGGTCATAAACACCTCGCTGTATCGCATCGGGCAATTTACCAGCCGTTTATAACCGCACCTTTACTGCGCCATTCAAGAAATAGGACGAAAGTTGAGCCTCGTACATTTTTAATATAACGCCCGAAGTGGGCCACACCTGCGCCTTTACGTTGGCCCGACAAAGGTGTCGGCGGAAATGTGTCTTTGTACATTTTTACCGAACTTCAAGTAATTTGTAAGATTGGCTCGCTGAAAAACATAATAGGACGGATGAGTCGATAGGTTAAAATATAAAACGTCACTTATATAGTTCACGAGCCAAACTTACTCCAGTTTGGTTAAATCGGTTAGGCAGAAAACTAGACGCTTTGAAGTGGCAGTATTGATTTATGTATGAATCGCAGTCGGTTTGAAACATTGTGAAGTAAATATATAGGTACTGGTAAAGTTTAACTAAATGAAGTTCCAACTCTTTTGAATAAACCAAATCTTAAAGAAACCTAAGAAATAACTTATCAGCGCGAGCTCAGGCGCCCAATCAACCGTGACAACTGTTTTCGCAAGACCTCCGGCATCGCATTCAGTTCACCACTTCGCAAGAGTCTCCTATACCTTTAAACGTGGAAACTCTGTTTTATTCCCTGTCAAAGAGGTCTACATTATCTGGGCAGGAATAAGATCAATTAAGACAGCGCTCACAATGGGTAGAGCCTACTTTATGAATGGAAAACTTCCTTTCAAAAATGCCTTTGCAACTCTTCATGCTATTTACTAAAGAAGAACTTTCCAGATGGTAATTTAAAGGCTGAATTTACGGTTTACTGTGTAATGGTTTGTAGTAAATTTAGTTAACAGTGAGAAGGAATAAACAGCCCCAAATACCTTTTAGTTGATTGGCACATGAAATAGGTCAAAGGTACATAAATTAGCTATTTTATACGTCTGTTGGTGAGGTTCTACTTTGTGTAAACATTCTGTATGTTGATAAACTTTGGATGTTCCAGTTGTTTGTGTCTAAGGTGGAACCTCAAAGGTAAGTACGCATACAATGGTATTTGGTAAATTGTAGCTTAAACATGATGGATCGCAAAGTTTATTCAGTCAGGTACCAATAATTGATTTAAGCATTGAATATCTAAAATACTGTTGTTACATTTATGCAAACTGTTTGTAGTGGGAAATTTCACTGACATATATTTATCTTTCACTGAGCTTAAAACTATATTATATTTTTATATTATATTATAGCGAACGTACTTTGAGCATTAACAAATGTAAGCTAAACTGTATGTAGATTAAAATGAGCTACAGCACTGCGCAAAAGAGTAGCATGATCGGCCACAGCCGTCATCTCCAGACTTCGGGTGAAAATTACGAGCAGCAATATATTAGCCGCAAATTCATAGATGGCTATTTACGTCTATCCAGGTCATAAGCCGGGACATTAGGGGCTGATCGGGGGCTGGGGATATTGGTCAGGCCGCCAGATGCGCCAAATGGCAGGTGGCTTGGATACGTGGTTTATGGACACATAATTATTATTGTATCGATATTTACTTCTAAGAGTGGACTTTGGAGCTCTGTATCCTTGCCTGTGCAAGTTATGAGGTCCAGAGCCGAACTTTTCGAAAAAAAATAAGAAGTAAGTTAGAAACTATTAATTATTTATGAGTAAACCACAAATTAAACTACAATATTGTGCTCGGTTCGGTTGGTGGTTTAATTCTGCCTGGCTAGCTACCACCATCTTACTGTCGCCATTATATCAAATATAAAATTGTTGTGTTCGGGCATTGAGAGGTAAGGTAGCCAGTTCCTCAGTATGTAGAGGATTCGGGGTGAAGTGCGCCTCCACCTTCGGTCACTTGTAACCAAGTGAGAGGCTAAGCTCACAATAAAAATAAAGGAGAACACTACCTACACCTCTGAAATACGAGTGTTTTTTTCTTAGTATAAGTCAGCTCTTGACCTCGGAACTTGCACATGCGAGGATAAGGTCTAAGATGGAGCGAGCCTATCCTAAAATCCTAAGTTTTTGCAGCGCGCATTGATCATTCTGCCTATGCACAGGATGAGAGTTAGCGACAAGAGAGAGCCTCAAACACTCGGGAGAATTAAGAGAGATTGAGTAAAAGAGTGCTTAAGTAAGGTGTAATGAAAGCACATATTTTTATCGTCTGTTAATTACGTTCTTTTTGAGAAAAAATCCGTGGTACAATAATACCGTGGTAAATACCTAAGACAATCCAGATATCACGTAACATCAGTTCGGGGCGAACTACTAGTACAAGATTTTTTAACACAGACAGAATTTCACCTTAGTCTTGATGCTTGGCAGGCGAGTCAAAGTAATAAGGTACACACAACAAATAAAGACGCTGTCAATTTCCTAACCTACAGACAGTTTGTTAGTATAAGTCGCATTTAAACAACAATCATGCAATCCATCAATGAGTGAGCTGTGGCTTGTGGTCCAGGTACAAGGCATTCCACTCAAGGTCTCGCTCGATTGAATTATGTGATTGGTTAAGAGGTCCCCGTGATTTATAGAGCCTTATTCAATTTGGGACCAGTGATATATTGGGTTCAGTAGGCCAGATCACTCTTAGGAGGCAGAGTTTCAAAGACCCAAATGTAGGTCAGTCAGCCTGAAAGTTTCATCTCTAACAGCCATTCTCTGAAAAACTTACTTATTAATAAATAACAGTATTAGTAGCAGTATAAGTTACAACACCAGGAGCATCACATACGCGTGAGGGGTGCACTAAGAAACCCGATCTTAGTGCACCCCTACACTGTAATAAATAAATAAATATTACAGGACATTAATTTTACACAGCGCCATTTAGCCCCAATCTAAGCATAGCATGTAATATGGGAACTAGATTACGGATAGAATACCTATTTTTTTTTTGGTAAATAAATACTTATTACAATACAACACCCAAACACAGAACAAACATCTATATTCATCACACAAATGTTTGTACTGGATGGGAATCGAACCCACAATCACAGCGCAGAAGGCAGAGTTACTACCAACTGAGCTTTGAGGCTTGTTTAAGGAAAAGTACTTTTTTTTTTTAATTAACGTAATTTTCTCGTTTTAATTTATTATATATCATGTACCTATATCGATTTCCATTAGATTTATCTAAAAGCACTTGGATCTCCTCAACATAGCTTATTCAAACTTTAATCTTGCACTTACTTTGAATAAAAATATTCTTTTATTTATATTCTCTTCTCAACGTAGACTTGTCTCAAAAGGGAGGTAATGATGATAATACCCGCCGACTCCGACTTATTAAATTTTGGGGCACGTATCTTCGTACTCTCGCCGTGTATGTTTTAAGGTAGACAGATATTTTTGTGACCAGAAAGCTTTAAGTCTTGTTCTGTCATAAACATGGGACAGTATTACAGAATTGTATTGATGTTAAATCTAGACTAAGCTCAGGTATAAACTAGTTTTTTCCTAGAATCTGGCTATAGCAATCATGCTTGAGTCTCGATCAAGCTCTCATAAAGCATGACGTGAACAATACACACGTTCTTGCCGGCACATTTGATTATATTGTTTTTGTGGTTCAAAGTTCAAGGTTCGAGGCATCGCCATAGAAACTATAACCGTGACTGTAAAAGAGCTCCTAAGATCTAAATAGTATAAAATTACTGTACAGCTTCTAAGTAGCAGCTTCTTAGTTAACTAAAAGATCTACTATGTTAAAACATAACGTATGTTCTTAAGCAAAATGACAAGAAATTAAGATTCCTTGAAACTCGCATTAACAAAGGCACGACAGTCATTTCTCAAAGGAATTAAAACCCGCCATCTTGCCCAAACTTCTTTGCCTCTTGTGTAAGAAATCGTGAGACGTTATACACGAAAATGTAACGTTTAACTTAATGTGAAGTGTTTCTACGTTGAACGTTCGTCACAGGAGCATTTTAACTGATTGTATTAAACGAAGGAACGAGTAACATTATCAAGTTTTGAAGGTAAGCTTTTCTGAAATGCTGCGTACATTTGAACTAAGCGAGACATTTAAGTCACAATTTAGCTTAGTAATGAGATGACGAGCTTTTTAAATCATAATTACATTATTTTTATTCGAAAGAACGGGTATACATCGTGTCGTATATAGGTATATTTTACCTATATTTATAGCGATGAATAATATGATAAAGATAAACATAAATTGAGCGACTAGCACTGTGAAAACAATACTGGTAGCACACATACAAACAAACATTGCACGACAAGCTATTGTCACGAAAGACTATTGTGCGCGTGCACACACATCCGCTAATTCAATACTGATGAATGAAAAAAAAACTTAATTAGTGACAAATAGTTAGCTGTTTTCAAATTGATCCATACCTTCTTCTACCACAATTTGTATGACAAATAATACCTATTCACCATTTACGGTGAGCAAACGCGAATTGATTGCAACTCGCACTATATAGACACTCTGGTGAGATGAAGGCTAAGCGCTTACCCGCACTACAATAAAACAAACATGACTCTTTTCTATTGTACGATGGAGAAGCGCTTGGCCTTCATTTCACCTGGTTACAAGTTGAGATAAGGCCAAAGGTGGAAGCGCACTTCAGCCGGACTCTCAACAATGCTATCTTAGCTGGCTATCTTACCTCTAAATGCCGGAACAAAACAATTTTTAGAATTGTTGTTATGGTGACAGAATTAGGTAAGATGGTGGTAGCTAGCCAGGCGGACTTAAACAAAATCCTTCTGGTTGTAGGATGTCTAAACCAAACCAAGCACAATATTGTACTCCCCCTGGGGGTCGAACCCGGGACCTCTGGATTTGAAATCGGTGGGTTGACCCACTAGACCACAGACGGTTAAAGTTCCTAAAACTTAATGGGGGTAACATGGATGGTGAACGTTTGTATGGAAAAGAATATGGAAAATACCATCGAACAACACAGGGCTAGGCTAGCCTAAATATTAAAATAATTACTTTTCTAACACTTATTGCACATTGTTAGAATTACTCGGCGTACATTGTGTTAATTCTCTATTTGCTCTTCTTTAACATAGTCTTAAAAATACTCGTGCCTGAAGGAAAACTTGGCCGGAAGTCGCGTTGGCGGCGGAAGCAGTCATCTCGGTAAACGGAAGTGACGTCGGCGTCACAATGGCGCCCAGAGATTAGAGTTGCTTTCAACGTTTTCATATGGAAATCATGACTTTTCAATGGAATGGTTAGAGCGAGGGCTGACTTTTAGGTAGGTCTGTCTTCGTTGAGATGGATAGACGTACTTCACGAACGTTTGAAGAATGCGTTATTATTATATTTCTGTAATTTAAGCTTAAAAAGGGTTCTTTATTATTTACTCATGTGTATGAGAAATCCTGGTCATAAAGATACATTTATTTTTCTTATTAACAGGGTACAAAAATACTTTGTGGTTAGTACAAAGTATTTTTGTACACTGATTTAATATACATCATTATTTTATAATTATAATGTAGATTTAGTTTAATGATTAGTAATTTGATCACGCCTTTATTGTATTCTTTTTATATATATTTGTATTTATTTAATTAATAACAAAAACGGGTCTTCATCGCGTACCTTTTAATATTTATTTTTATTTTTGTATTTATTTATAGTTTTATTCAAATATTATTCCGCAAATGCTGCTCATTTTTTGGATCGCGTTGTGCACACAAAACATGTCATGGTTTGAAACATGATCTAGCTCATAATTATTGTTGTATTCCACAGTTTTATCATGTATCGATTGTGTTTTGTTTTGTGCACCAAACTCTAGCGAGTTGAACAATATTTTTAGCAGTAGGTGTGATATATGTACTTCAGGTCTGCCCGGGCAACGGAAACGGTTTTTGTCAGCGGTTACGGCTGAATGATCATAACACTGGTGGTAGAACATATAAAAGTTCACCTGGCTAGCGACCAAGGGTGGTGGGGTGGACTACTTAGTAGATCACACCTACCCCGAATATTTCCTAGCTTCGTTCAAAATTACTTAATATTCGATTTAGATCAACGTCGTAACTAATGCGCTCCAGCACGCCCATTACCTACACATCATGCAGATCCTACCCCCGGGACACTTTGAGAGCCCTCATTTATCATCTGTCTGTCAATCCAGTCTGGATACTTTGCAACCAGGGAATACATACTACACTCCTTGATAAATGTTTCATGAAAGCTAACGTAAGAAACTTACAAAATACCAAAATGTTTACTTGTAAAGTTTATGGATCGAATAATATATTTGCCATTTAGAGTCACAATTTATTTTTTTACTGTTAGGCCACATAATATTCTTTTCAACCCCCTCTCTCCTTCCTATCTGAAAGATGAATTTGAGTTTCTTCACTCCTCCCACGATATTCCTCTTAGGTTTTCAAATAATTTTGTGCTGAAAACTCCGTTTCAAAAATATCTTTTACGGGGGTTCGTTTGCAGCACAAACTGTTCGGCTGTGGAACGCTCTGCCGCTGGAAATTTTAAAGGCAACCTCGCACTACACTTTTAAATTAAAGGTTTATCGACACTACCTATCGCTTTCATCTAATTAGCATTTATTTTCCTAACTCTATTTTCTGAATTATATTTTTTTTAATTATATATTAGTTCATTATTATTTACTATATGTATGTTTGTATTAGAATGATTTTAATTTGTTGCCTGAACTAAAAAAATATGTATATAAATATATTCTTACTAGCGGTAAGTATATATTTTTTTCCTATTAAGGTTTGCACATTTCTCTCCATGCCACGGTTTCCTGGAAGAGATCGCTTTCAGCGATAAGGCCGCCGATTGTGTTACCAATAGTTTTCATTTAGATTAGTTATTCGTTACTTATTATTACTTAGTTATTATGTTATACCTATATTTTTATGTGGTAATCAATAAAGTGTTACTTATTTACTTACTTTATATAAAAAAACCCATACAAAATGACAATAATGAAGATTTAATAACGAATATAATAAAAATGCTAATTAACAAAAATAAAACAAAGAAATAATAAAAAAAATGATAATTACATATGTAGTAGATAATGAAATTAGGTACGTGTAAGGACTCGACTCAGCATGAAAGCCTCACCACTGGGGAGTAGATAGGCGCTGCTAATCTGCCGAAACCTTGAGAATCACTAGACCTGAGACTAGTAAATACAAAATATGATGACTATGATGTGACGGTGTGTATCAATTCTCTCTCTGACTGTACTAATATGTAACGGCAAAACATACAGAAGCTGGGCACAATAGCTGAACAATACATAGAAAACATAAATTAAAAACAGAAATATCAACATTAGGCTAATAAATGGTATTCACGTATATGAAGCAATACTGTTTACAAAAAAGAGTGAACAAGTCAGTTACAATGAAAGAAGAATAGATACCAGTTACAGAATAAGAATAATACAGGAAGAAAAATATAAAAAGCAAGGAAGAAAATTTTTAAGCAATGGATTCATTTAGAAAATTGTGAAGTGCATACTAGACTATCACATATACATACTACTAAAGGTATACACACTACCGCAGGCGACTGTACAATAAAGTTAAAAAGCCCTTACTGCGTCTCACAATACTCTCTCGTGCAAAGTATTAATGGTACAAGAAAGTCAACAGTATCCTTTCACACAAAAGGACGAAAAGTGCAGGCTTCGAGGGCCAAGGGCTCTCCTAAACAATATCTCGCCGTAAAGTCCTTTGTCTGTTTTTTATTTCCCAAAATAATGATGGACGGTTTTTACGGGGGTTTTATTTGATGAAGATTCTGTTACGTCTCAATTGTTTGAGTGTCTTCGCTCTACAAAACAACATCTTCAAAAATCTTGGAAAGTGAAATAAAATGGAACAATAGAGATACCACTAAAACCTACTTGGCAAGTTGTTGTTGAGATTATTTGTAATACACAAAAAATCAAAACTCAAAACGATCCTAAGAATGTAACTGAATTAAATAATGATTGACTCTTGTCGAAGTTGTGTTTTATGAAGAAGCAAATTAAATGCTTCGTAGCTTTGTCGTAGACGTCTACAACTCTCGTAGCGCTATTGCTACACCGCGTAGAGTATATTTATATTGTTGTAAGTGAATTGAACTTGGTTATTCATGTATTATAACATGGTTATCAATGCCTGCCCCCGTTTCATAGATAAACAGCCGAATGAAAGCGCAATTGCTTTTAATTCTGCAAACGTACGTAAAATTAATGTGTCACGTTCGCCGGTGGAGATTCACATGCTAAGCATTTTATGGCCCAGCTTCGGGTTAGCTTTTTTATGTTCATTTGCTAGTCTAAAAATATCCTTGCGGCAAGGTCATAAAGAACATGTTTCCTTGCCGAGTTCAGTGAACTGATTTATGAAGGCCGCATGGTTGATGAGGTTTTTATGACGTCATCAAATGGTTAAACGAGTGACGCGACAGAATTCGGTGATAGTGATGTTTTTAGGTGTTTTGGAGCTTGGCAGTGCGAGATTGACTACGGAGATAGGTTAATGACGGCTGTAGCGTATGTAGGTCACAGATTATGAGAGTACCTATACCGAGATAAAACTGGCTATGCTCATCATTAGCCAGCGTTTATGAGACACACGTTGAATCACGTTCATTAGACAGGCCTCCCAGTTGGTAGTAGTTGGCCTGCCTCTTGCGCTGTAGATAGTGGGTTCGATTCCCACCCTGGAAAAATATTTGCGCGATGAATATAAATGATTGTTCTGTGTGTTCATATTCATATTAATAATGTGTGTGTGTTCTTCATAAGCCTGTAGGTGTTATAATGCATCACATGTATATATGTATTTACAAAAAAAAGGATGTTAGTTCATTCTATCCGTAATCATGTTCCCATATTACAAGCTCTGCTTAGTTTAGGGCTAGATGGCGCTGTGTAAAAATTATAAGACCCATATTTTATTGTCACTAGCTGTAGTAGGTAATGTACGTCCTGAAATTAGGTAGAATACATTATGTATTTTGTATAGGTTGCCGAATGGTTTCAGGAACAGGGTATTGCTGCTATTATGAAGAAAACAATTTAAAACGAGCAAACTGTGACGTGATCAAACTTTTTCGAATATGATATTGTCAAAACTTGCGGGAGTTGTTAAGAATCCGAAAACATTGAAATTAGGTTTTGCATCATGTCTGGGCCATTTTTATGTATTATTTAAGACATCCACAACTTCATTAGGTCTGACACTCTGATCTCAGAAGTAATATACCATAATCAGCGCTAAAGCTGAATATCCATATGACACAAAAAACCGGAATCTGAGTCAGTACCCTTGTAGCTCAAGGATAAGATGCGGGTTCAAGTCCCGTCGCGGGTTGTGATTTTTTTTTTGTCATAATAACATTTGTAAATAGTATACTGCAAGTCGAATCTTTTTAGTTACAATTAATCGCCAACCTAGTATTTCTATTACCCAAATTAATTATTTGTAATACCTTTAATTTGAAAATGGAACTTAGTTTCATAACTACCCAAAACATAATAATGTTGCCGACTGTTTACAATTTAACATCATGATGCAATAAACAAGTATTCTGAAAAAAAAACAAATAAAACGTCCTACATAATTTATCTTATCAGAGCAAGCCCTCACAATATCGTAGGCAGTGATATATTATCGCCTCGTCGAGACGGAGCGGAGAGGCATCACCTTAATGATGGCAAGGTGATAGACAGGTACGAGTGGATTGATCTCCAAGGAAAATCAGCGGAATATTACCGGTGAGGTGGACCCTACAGATCTGATATAAAACAAAGAAACAAGACGTTGTAAATGACAACTACATTCATCTACGAAAGTTAAATGTAATTGTTTACTTAGTTTAACATAATACTATTATCATTTTTTAAGATTGGTCGAAAGGACTTTTTTCTAACAAAAAAGAAAACTTATTGCTCAAAACTTGCAAAGGCACTTGCACAGATAAGGATGGATCTACGATGAAACGAGCTAACCCAGAAGGTACAGGCTCTCCTGGGTATCAACGGAATGCAGAAAACTGCTTGGCGCTGGCCTTCGGCAGGAAGGTGGTCACTTGCCAGGCGGACCTTTAGATGTCCAGGACAATTCAGCTGCTATTAAAAGCCATTTTCGATTTCTATACAGGCCTTGCATTCAAGACTTGCATCCAGGCCGTAATATTTATTAAAAAATACTTCTACTCTCTCTTGTAACTTTAAACTTCAACATTTTAGACTTCAGTTGAAAAAAAGCACACCCCATCTCAAAACTATTGGCAATATATGTTTGCCAGTACTTTATTTACATTACTTACAGGTAACTAGTCAGTCTAGGGTATTGGTGTGTTTCGAGAAATGATTGATCCTCAATCAATCAATGAGATGTGATGGCGATTGTTTTTTGCAATTGAACTGCTGAGAATGAACACATTTCATGATGTATATGATATTATAGCAGTTTAATTTATTTGTTACTCTATAACATAATATCACAGCCTTTTCAGCGATCTATTTGATGACTTCAGTCTATCCTGCTACTTACAACGTGTCTCTTTCAGGCAATGGTGAAAAGGTGTCTCCTTAACCATTGTGTTTTATTGTCGGGCATTTCGTCTCTTTTCAACAGATGAGATTGTTGTCAAACGATTCGATAGATCCCACCAGTCATAAAAAAAAATATCTTGAAAAACATAATAATCAGAAGTCGCGCAAAAATTGACCCGAAAATAAGGTTTATGATTTCTCAATAATTTCAGAAAATGTTCAAGGTTTCTATCGATCTTTTATTGAATCATTTAAAAAGTAAACAATGGCTCCATAAAACATACCCTAGAAACCAATACCCGCATAAAATAGTACATAAATATAGGTGTTACCATAAAATTGAATGACAACACCGTTGCGTTTCGTTTTACGAGCGCGCGTTGATCGTCCAAAATACAAAAATAGTTTATTCGTGACTTCGAAATGAGAGTTACATAAAACGGAACGCATAATAACATTGAACGTAGCTCACGGGATTGACTCATAAAGCTTTTGAGTGAGCGTTCGGGTGAGACGCGTTTCTAGGCGATTTTAACATTAATATTATTCGGTAAACTGCACGTAATGATGATGGTACAATAGCCACACAAATTATTTGTTCAACACCATTAAAACCTGTTGAATAATTTTGCACTGATTTAGAATACCTAGTTTTCGTACTCACTTAAAACACACAAGTGTTTTAAGTGAGTACGAAAACTGAACTGTACGAAAATGTCTTTGCAGTTCCTACTAAATATGATAACCCCGCTGTTAGGTAGGCCAAACCTTTTTAAGACCGCGTCAAAATGGTGCGGATTTATGCCTGAATAAAGTAAAAAAGAAATACGCAGTGATCATTCACGGTGCCTGTATTGAACGTGGAAGCACGATTTCTGGCTAGATGTATGATATTCACCTCTGCCTTGACTATGAAAAAATATATCGGGATGGCTGAAAATAGCTGAAGTTATTTTACATGAGCAGATTTTATGGAGTAGGTATACTAGCTATTGCACTCGTGGTACCCGGATAAATAATGGCCTGTGTTGTTCCTCAATATTAAACACTATATCCATGCCAGGGATATAGTATATCCCTGTCATATAATCTTTTGGGGAACAATAACCCCAATACATACAACGGTTGTTTCCACAGCAAAACAACCGTTATAGTGTTAAGATACCGCGGTATCATTTGTAATGCGAATTTGTGTTGTATGGAGCTAAAAACGTTACGCTGTTACAACAGAACACGAGTTTTCTCAATAACAAGCACCATCATTTTCATTATACTGTCGTAGTCCACTGCTGGACAGGTAGGAGATAGGTATCTCCTAAGGTGCGCCACTGAGACCTAACTTGTCCAGCCTAGCTGTTCAACTCTTTTTCTATGTTGCCTATCCTTAAACGCAGTGTATATAACATTACAAGATTCTCAAAGGCATTTACATAATAATCACCTCAAATTATAATTATTTTCGATTGATTTGTGTTACCGTTTGTAGCTGTATATAACTTACAGCCAACACGATATGGACGTACTTTTCACTCCTTACATTTGTGAATACATCTATTCTTCCATTAAAATGCCGACGGCAAAGTTCCATATACCTTTAAATAGTACCTAAAGCTGGTGTTGCCGTGTACGCCTCAATAAATACCATTCATTCGTCAAACTTCAAAGGTATTGTGATTAAACCATAAATAGGCCGAACTTCCAAACAGGCCTAACTTTGGCCAATACCCGCGTAAGGACCGATCGGCACGCTAGCGTTTATTATGTTCACGCGCAAAACGCTTTTGTTCTTTTACGACGCCCTTTGATAGTGTTGTCATAATAAATGATGAATTTTGTAGGGAGCGTACCATGTTCTGATTTGATTACTTCAGTGGTTCAAAGAAAATAATTAGTGGTTCATAGAAAATCAGTAATGAAATAATTGGTCAGGGTCCGTGGATTGTTGAACTAGTACATATTACTAAGGTTACTTTAGGGGATTTAGTATACCCACTGATACAACCTTACCCAAGTAAAAATAATATAATCCACGTTAATCCGTTAATCTCAAACGTTACATATAAAAACTTAACCCGAATTAAACATGAAAGTTTCATGGAGAATATCGTGAAAACTCCGCCAGATAAAATTAATTCCTTTCAACCCAGTATGAATTACTACAGTGTGCGAACGCGGAGCCTGATAAAAGTGAATTTATAAGTGGACGTCCCCCCGGGCTGGACTAAGGCAGGGACGGACTAAGGTCATGAAATAATGGGGCGTCAACATTTTAAAGAAGTGGAGCAATCATTTCATAATACGTCTTTGCTACATAGGTAAAATTTCAAAAAACTCGACTAATAAATAATAAATATTACAATTCATTAATTTCACACAGCGCCATCTAGCCCAAACTAATCATAGCTAATAATATGGGAACTAGATTACAGATATGCACTTAAATACTTTTTTTGTGAATACATACGTACCATATACAACACCCAAACACTTATTGTTTAGCTCAATATTAACATAATCTAAATATATTCATTTCCCGAAACCAGAAAACGAACATTTGATGTAGCTTTTACCCAGCCTGATAGGATGAGGGTAAAGATTTTTGGCTTATTTCTTGTTCCCTATCTAGACATCCTCACAACGTCCACCAACTGTAGTTACAAAGGACAATGTTTTCACTTAAAACTCACTAAGCTGCCTGCAGTTTGTGAGTGGGTGTTCCCGTGCGCTTTCCACATTACACTTTACACCCACCACTAGGATATACTGACAACATTACACTTTACACCCACCACTAGGACATACAGACAACATCAGTTGACGGTTTCACTTCATATTTAAAGCTCTTAGTTTGGTCTTTGTGAGTTTACTTGCACTTAGTCGGTATTTTACTGCTATTTGTGTTAACTTAGTGTTACCTACAAGACCCGTCTTCCAATTTGGAGGTCATGGTTTCGAAAACGGGATGTACATACACATATTAACTTTAAGCTAAGGACTGCGGGTATGCTTTTAAAACAGTTTTGGTTGGTGGTAGGACTATGTTTAAGTCCACCTGGCTAACTACCACTATCTTACCTAATCCTGTCGCCATAACAACAATTCTAAAAGTGCTGTGTTCCGGCATTTAGAGGTAAGATAGCCAGTTCCTCAGTTTGTTACGGATTCCGGGTCAAGTGCGCCTCGACCTTCGGCCTTATCTTAACTTGTAATCAGGTGAGATGAAAGCCAAGCGTGCCCCGTCGTAAAAAAAAAGTAATAAAAAACATAATGAAAAAACCCACTTAATTTGTTTTAAGTCCGTCTGGCTAGCTACCAGCACTATACCAACAGAACCGGGCCCGGGACTTCTAGGTCTGCTACCGAAGGGCGAACCACTAGACCACAAAAGCAGTTTTAAGACGAGGAGGGTTTAATAGTGTTCTGTGAATGCACGATGAAATGAAATGAAAATGAAATTAAATTAAATGAGAACAATAAACATTACAGTAACACATTTAAATTATACAAAGAAGTGATGTTCCTGGTTATAAAATTAATTCTTGATGGTGACATTGGTACCCATTGGTACCCTAGGACAACCTGTGATGAACCTGTGGATGATAGAAATAAGCAAACTTAAAGGAGAATTAAAGCGATCCGCCGATTTATTATAGATAACCGCCTCTGTGGTCTAGTGGTTCAAGCCAACGATTTCAGATCCAGAGGTCCCGGGTTCGATCCCCATGGGGAGTACAATATAGTGTGCTTGGTTTGGTTGGTGGTAGGACTTTTTTTAAGTCCGCCTGGCCTACCACCATCTTACCTAATTCTGTCGCCATAATAACAATTCTAAAATTGTTGTGTTCCGGCATTCTGAGGGAAGATAGCCAGTTCCTCAGTAGTTGAGGATTCCGGGTGAAATGCGCCTCCACCTTCGGCCTTATCTCAACTTGTTACCAGGTGAGATGAAGGCCAAGTGCTTACCCGTCGTACAATAAAAAAAAAAAGATAGAGAGAGAGAAAAGAACATCGCTCACCATAGACAATCCAGTTACAGAGCAGACTGTTCATGCCACTAAACGAATTACCCGGAAGACATTATAAAGTTCTCTAACGGGGTGCGACTGACTTGATGTATTACGTTAATTAGTACTCGGTGATGCTGTTTTTCAGCGAGTGCAGTATCCGGTCGTTTTAGTCTTGAGTTGTTGCTACTATATTAATTTATGATTACTAGTTACATCATCATGTATTCAAAAATAAATACTTAATTAAAAAAATATATTTGTTTATATCATAAAACACTAGGATAACATAAACCGATTATATCTAGGTAATCAAATAAATTTAAGATAAGATTCTGTTTCCCGGTCCTTAGTGTCCCTATGTACTAAGTAATACAATCAGAGAGATATAGGTGCAATCAACAATGTCTTCGGAAAGCATTTGGTTATTTAAACCCCATGCACCACAAAATTTTCAAATAGGTATTTATCGAAATAGAATTCGATTTCCAACCGTCTCGACGTCCCCCCTTTGAAACAGAAATTGAATTTTAAAGAAAAATCGCAGCCAATTTTCTCCAATTAAGATTACGGAGCAGGTTTGATTTGAATACGAAACGAATTTAATAAATAGGTAGCGAGGAAATTAAAGGGTGCCCCCTTGCACGAGCTAACGGTTTTCAAGTCATTTCGATAATAGATAAATATTCCAAAGAGAAAATAAAACCTTTGCAAAAGTGTTCCTCACCATAAATTATAACTTTAAAAGTTATAATGACATAAAAATATCGCATCCCAACAGGACCTACAATCGCACGACATGAGTGCTATGTTCGGTTCAGCTTAAGCGCTGATAAATGTAATTATCAAGTAAACAATTAAACAAATGCTTTCGTATTCCTAAAAAGAGATCATATATTATCTATCTCTCTCTAGAGACATGATATCATGAGATAGATCTCAAGATATAATGTCTCTAGAGATATTTGTCATCAGGCCTAATAACTCAGCATGCTTAGCGTCAAGATACCGTTTTCCCAATTTGTAGTAAACATGAACGATCGAGTAACCTAATCAAATACCCCTCAATTCATGTTCTCAACCGTTTAACGACAGCAATTTTTCTCATTCACTTCAACCCCTACGTCCCAAAGGGGAACACTACATTTAGTCCCTAGTAATTAAATATTCCAACTGATTAACTGCACAAAAGTCTCAAGGAACTCTGGGGGTGGTCACAAGTGATATTATTTTTAATTTCATCTGTGGGGGTGGGAACAAGATTTGTGCTCGAAGGGTTAAAAGATTTAATGGCTTTAAGGGTTGAAATTGATGTTCTTTATGAAATAAATGGTAAATATTAATCGGTTTTGACTACTTCCGGAGCTTGTAATTACGATGGTATGGATAAAGGTTACTCGTTCTGGGTAAATTAAGGATTTTGAAATTGGGATTTTTAAGCTATTTTAATCTAAAACCGAAATCTAAATTAAAATTACTTCGCAACTTATAGAAAACAAAGGTACACCACTAGAGGCTTATAATTTTATTAATCTATTGAAGGGATCTATAAGGGACATATAAAGGATCTTTGGAAGTTCTAACGGGAAGACAAGCATATTGGTCTTTCACGAAAAACACATAGCAGAACATACGATTGTACATAACTTTAGTAACATACCCACAATGTTAAAATGGTTAAAAAAATCTATAACTCAATAAAGGCGAGATCTCTTGTCGTGTTATTTCGTAAGAAAATTTTTACATTCATTTTAATTAGCATTTACGAGATATTCAAATGTCTGCCATAAAATAATCACAAAAGCCTTTACGACCCGCAGATAAAATGTCCGTTAAAAGGCCTTTCTAACGGACACGAGTCAGTGAAAAAAAAGGTACTATCTAAAGAACAACAGTCTGATTATAAAAGACATAAAACACAAGTCGCTTAGTTTTATATCGCGGAATTAAAGAAAGAGGTAATTTTTTACTTGGATCTAGAGAACATTATACACAAAATTGTAGCGGTCGCGGGAGTGTCATTGGATGGTAGTGGCTCAGTTTAGGGAAGCCCGTGTTTTGCTAGAGTGATAGCTAAAGATGATGTGTTAGATTCTGCACCTCGATTTATCCTGAAATGTTCAAGAACATTACATCGTTGTGTAGCCGATAGATTGTCTGACACAATAATGCACTTTTCCTAGGCGCTTGAAGAATTATCATTTTTCTTAGACGCTTGAAGTTCAGAAAAAGCGCATTTTAATGTCTATGAGTCTTAAGTATGGACTGTTTTATAAAAATTCCCAGAGGATAATTAGAGCAAAGAGAGCACTTACATAAACCAAATAAAACAGGTACATTGTCCCAAGCTCAATCCGAGAGGTACCTTATTACAAAACACACCGAGCAGGCCCTAGAATAGAAGTAATTCCAAGGGTGGACCTTAATTACAACACTTCTAGTACAACAACTACAAGTATTACAAGTAGGGCCGAGATAATTCCTTACGGGCTATTCGCCTTCAAGTCACAGTTAGTATAAAACAGTAAGACAATTCAAAAAGTTTGTATTGAGAACAATGGCAGTTGTTTTTTTAAGATTATCAAGTTTTTTGAGCACCTACTCGAAGAATAGAAGTGGAACGAATTTTTACTCAGATTAAAACACCTACAAACTTTTTTGGGCTAATACTGCCGATATTCTACAAGCTCAGATAGAAGACAGAAGCTTCAGTTACATTTGAATTTAAGTTTGAATAAAATAGTTCTAATACTTAGACTCTACCTGCACAAAACATCAACAGGTTGTAGCTATTGATGTTTTTAAAGTATTGCTGTATTATTTATAATACATTTTATTTAGCAGGTTGAGAAATCACCTAAGTTGATGACATACACCCACCCACCTGATGGACTGACTAGATTCGTACGAAATCAAGGGATTTCAGATTTCACGTCACAGTAGCTAGCGGAACATTGTCCGTAGCAAACTAGTTCCGTAGGGGAATCATGACTCTCAGTAATGAGGAGAAAGATTACGCACAGCAGATATACTAGAGGCATTCTTTCATATATTATTTTTTAATATATATTGTTAAATTATTTTACATAATATATCCGTGAGTGGAACAAGGGGTAGGCTAGTACGGTAAAGTTACTGAAAAAAATGTGTTGCATTTAAATGACACAACATGATGAGTTGAACGCCAGTTTGGTCTAACAGGTAGCTGTATGTCGAAATGTATCTTGTGTGTATGTTTTTGTTGTATTTAGTCTGTCTTACTTGTTGTTTGTATTGTCTTACATTGCTTTATATTATTATGCTTCAAATAAACAGTTTGTTATTTCTTCTATCTTTGTAGCTTAGCTTTTTAATTTTTATTGATTTTTATATCTCTCTTCTTGCTTAGGTTATCTCACCTATGTAATTTCATTCACGTTTTATAAACTGAGTCAATATTTTATTCTTATTTCTAAAATCTTTAATTCTAAAATTGATACTTCATTCGCTACCCTTCTTCTTCTATCATACATTACGCTATGTACCATCATCTCTTGGGTATTTCGTAGACTTGGGAAGCGCGGGAGCAAACATTTAATCACGACGGCCCGCGATAAATCCAGCATGGTTCGTGTTAAATAATTTTACTACTCATAACAGAGTTGAACGGACTTGAAATTGTGTTAACGTACGGAGACCTTGCTTTGAGGTGGCGTATGTTTAAACTGGTAATACAAAGGTTTCGCGCAAGCAGTAGGAATATGAAGTCGGATTTTAAGTGAGTAGGTTTAAGTTATAAATAATCGCCTCTGTGGTGTAGTGGTTCGCCCACCGGTATGAGACATAGAGTTCCCGGGTTCAATCTTATGAGTACAAATTTGTGCTAGGTTTGGTTGGTAGTACTATGTAGGTGGAACTAATAGATTGTTTTAAGTCCACCTGTCTAGCTACCACTAGATTGCCTGTTACTCAGTATGTTGTCGGGTGAAATGAGCTTCCACCTTCGGTCTCATCATAACTTAAAAATCAGTTGAGATGGCCTAGCGCTTTCTCGTTGTACAATAAAAGAAATACCTGAAGTTGTGCATCATTCTGAAACCACCATGACGTCCATCGTATCATACCTGAAATAAAAGAAATAAAAATGAAGATCACATTGAGCTTCATTTCAGTTTGATTATCATAAATTGTAACCCTTCTTCTTATGTGTGGGCTATGTAACAGTCTACTTATTACTTTCTATAAAAAAAAAATAGTAATAAGTAAGTACATAAACGCATAAGCTCTCAGCTGAGTCGCTTATTTAAAACTGAACCTAAACTGACACGCTTATGCGACGTCATGGTACGAAATAGCAACTCATCTCAGTTTAGGTCGTCAATTAAATCGCAATAAGACTTCATGGTACGGCCCCAGGTTATAATTGTGAACCTAATGAAGTCTGAATAAAATTCAAAATGGCATTATGTATGAACTGAAGTCGAATTATTTATCTGCATGAAATCTGACTTTCAAAGTAAGCTCCTAGAATTTAATTTCCACGTCCTTTCATTGACTGATTTAAACTTCGAATGGAAAATCACCGACCAGAACGCAATCAAAATTATTAAAACTGTTTCAGGTGACTAACTTTAATGGACCTCCGGAATAGTATTTATCCGCATAACTGAAAGGAGAGCGGTGGTTCTTTATAGCTGGTGGAATTTCGGAGGTGCTCATTGGCGGATGCTCATGGGAAATGTTTTTGACAGGTAATTGAAAAATCCTGAAACATTGGAAAAACGCTTTGATTTCCACCTTATGATGTAAATGCTGTTTTTGCGACAGGTTTCAATTATCTCAAGATTAAATTGTTGTTTCTTTCTCAAGTAATATTTTACTCCAAGCTCTTAGCTTCGCTTGTAAAGGAAAAAGCAAAGAATTGGCCCTTAATAATATATTAAACGTCGAGAAAAACTCCTTGCTCCCTAAAGGCTCTTTAAACGAACCATTTCATCCATTTAAACTTAATAAAGTATCGGAAAGAAGCCTTATTAAATTACAAAAAAGGACGAGGGTCTTATGGGACCATAATTATACAGGTAGTCTTCCTAAACTCAGTTTATTTAGCTATTAGGTTGTTTGATGGGAGATAAATAATGCATTTCATCCAAATATTTACATTGGGAGATGCTTTGATTTCTTGCTGTTTGGCACAAGGGAGAGTTATATCGGGGCTTAATTTTCTACCATATTTCGCCTTACGTGAAATGTAACTAGTTAAAATATGTTTCGGAAAGGCATAGAAAATTATTACGATATTTCGAGTAAGTTTTTAAAAAGCCTTATGTAATTACTTTGTTAGTAAGTATTAAGCATGTATGTATATGTAGGCATATTTTATAGTTGTCTGTCTAAAGATTTATTTTAATTCAAGTTCGAACACTTTTCTACCCGTATTCCGTACATCGCCTCTCCTTTTCTCTTAAAGTTTTGCTGGTAGAAAACCCTTTAGTGTTAATCTCGCCTCTGTGCATTATATAATTCTATTCCATGTTTCTTATCATGAATTAGTAATTACAAGAATTACAAACCTTGACTCATAGAATACGATTTTATGATATTATGTTTGTGAGTAATTAAAGAGAGTTTTTAATAAATGTTAACTATACCATATTCAATATGCTAGTGTAATGCAGTGGACTATATCATTGATATTACTCATACAAAAGAGTACAAAAACTATAAAACATACTTCATATTTAACATCACGATATAGTTACTTAGCAATATATCCATGTCAACTCTAGCCAATTGGTACCGGGCCAGATGACACTATATCGTATGTACTCGCACTTTATTACTATGAACTAATTTTATGTTTTTGTATGATACCCATGAAAAACCTTCATAAAGTATAGAATAAGATATACTGGACTGGTGAGTTTGTATGTACTTACCTACCTAATATGTATGTACAATTGCCAGCATTAATATGTATTTACTTGATAATGTTCATAATTGTTTTGTACATGTAATAGAAATGTTATTATTTGGCCTTCATGTGTGATATTATATATCTATCAGGCTTAAATACAAAAATAATATCAGAAGTTACCAGACGTGAATGTTACTTATTTTGAAAATGAAATTGAATGTTATTCAAAATGATTATTTTTATTATTACTTATAGCAAAACCTTTGAGATTTCAATTATAATAGAATGCTAAATAATTTGAAAGTTCGTCTATAACTTAGGCCAATCTGTTTGTTGACTCTCCCTCGAGAGATTAGTAGCTTATTTAATCTTGTTTCAATATTCATGGTCTGCTTACGAAAGTTTGTGGGTTCGCAAGATGCTTAATGGCTTTTATGTTGAAACTTTTGTAACATACTTATTTTGTCACTGAAGCTTAACTTAATTGACAAAGCCATATAAACTTTTTGTGAAACTGAATCGGAGATATATGCCGTTGTGTTAATTTCTATTAATAGTTATTTAATTATTATCATTTAACACACATTGTATTTGGATATGATAAAAGAATTGCCTTCACTCATAATTAATACGACATTGTAATGTGATTAGCAACCCTTCTCGTCTGTCTGTCTGTCATAATTATTCTACCCTTTCTTGCTTGTGAAGGTTGATACGTGATTTTCATAAAAAGTACTTACTTTATATGCTGGACAAATTAGTTATTGACCTTCGCGCTTGTACTAAAAAACTACTAACATAATAACTGTGATAGTAACAGTATCTTCCTTTGTATATTAATATTCAGTAAACCCCGTCTTAGATCTAAAAGTTGCCTGGAGATAGCTCTGATGTTTTTAATGTGCTACTTGTTTCTTATTATGCTATTTTGATGAACAATATATAATTTTTCAGTATGTAAATATTAAAAATGATGTGATAAAGGTACCTTTTCCCATTTATACTATGAATAAAAATGGTAAAGATGAAAAAAAAAAGTTCGCCTTTGAAGGTCCCTAATTGAACGTAGGGGACAAACATGGGATAATTAGATCGTATTGAAGGGATGAAACGATTAATAAGACGCAGTCTTCAGAGGGGTCGGAACCCAAAGAGGTACATCTTTGTATATCTATGAGAAAAGATAAAATCATAGCCCTGATTTTGATGAGGCTTCCCCTGAACCTAGTCTTGTTAGAACATTTTTTAATCGAAAACGATTTTTTTAAATCTCTTGGCCTCGGCAACGCCTCATTTGCCTAGGCAAGGATGAGGTCTATATACGTACAATAGGGCAAGATCTAAGCACAACGTGGATCATTGGATATATTACAACAAGAGCAGAAACATGATCTACTGAATCATCATCATCAACATCTCAGCCCACATACGTCCACCGCTGAACATAAGCTTCCCCTAACCGACGCCATAATCTGATCCGATAGCAATATTTCCTGAGGATATCTCGTGTCGAGGCAAAACACGCGTCGAATATATTTTTTTTTACAAACAATGTTCACGGAATTGTTATTGAATATTTTTCTGTTTTAAGGTTAATATGGAGCTTAGAATAAAATTAAGTCAATTTGCTATCTATCGCATTAATGCATGAAATATTAAAGAAAATTCTAAAAAAACAGTACGCCTTGCAAAAATGTTCTTTTTAATTACGCTACTAGCAAAGCAAATAAAATGCTCGTATTTATTCAGCATACTTTCGGAGTACTTGGCATGAGCGTCTCCATAAAAATTTGAGAACATTCAGTCTGTGCATTAAGTTGTAGTAAATGTTACTATTACTTATACGCTTTGCTGAGTATATGGCGCAGAAAGCAGTTTCAGTGGAATGAAATGGAAGCTGTAGGTACCTCATTTCACATCTTATATGAATATATGAAATGAATATTTTTGAAGCGGAATTATGATTGTACATAATTCAGGAGTAAATTGTTTGTAGCAAAATTTTCTTATCATAAAAATAAAGAAAATGTTGTAAAGCAGATATTATCATGCATATAGGTAAGTATTTTGGTACGTATAACTCTTATCATCCTTACCTTTACAAAAAGTAAACTTGGGAGAAACGAACGTGAAATTTACATCACGGGAAATAAAGTAAAAATCGCCAACACCAGCTCAGTTTTCATGGCGTCTTAATCGAATCATTATTACTGGAAAAGCCAGCCCATTCCGTTACAAGGGTCATACAAACATTCCCAATAATATCCACTAAGACCCCGGAGTACATTCATAGGAATAGGAACAAACAGACGTTCGAACCCAATTAAATGGTTTGCAGGAGTTGTGTGCATAGGACCGTTTGATACGGACAGACCGTCTTTTATTTGTGTATCGTAAGGTTGGGTTAAACGGCTGAGTTTGATGTTTAGTCGAGAGTGATTTTAAGAAAACAGTGATATAATTCAGTTAAGGCACTGTAACTAGTCCAATATTCTTCAAAATTCATAATCATTTTACCGTGGTGGTCGCGACTTAAAAATAGATCCCTTAAACTTAGCTCGCGGAAGTCATAAAAGGCGACTAAGGAATCACACCAAAAGAATGACAGCAGTGGCTTCATCTGTGTATTATCTAGCACCATTACATACACCATAATAATCCACCTGCCAAGCGTAATGATGGCAAAACTCTGCAATTGTGGAAGAGCCTCTGTTCAGTAGTGAGCATTAATAGTACATTGAAATATACTTAGAGCTTTAGGGTAAAACCAACGCGTCCAGTTTGTAATGCGATGAAACCAAGGAGCTTTATGCAGGACCGTAAAATAGTAGGAATAGCTGATAAATTTATCCGGGCACGTAACAGATCACAAATACGTAATGTTTTTCTGAAGGTATTATGCTTCTTCATAAGGACCCGTCAAATAAATTGTGGTAGCAGTTGCTATAGTCACAATCGGACATAGTTTTTGACAGCCAGAAAGTCATAAAATAAAAGTCGAAAAATTATTAGGGGCTACCTTTTGGCTTAAATCTTGTATCTTGTAGGTTTTAATTAATTCATTCAAATCTTTAAAGAGACGTCAAAGTTGCCAAAACCTAACTCTAAGTACCTTAATAAGTTTAGTTCTCTAACAATGGGATTAAAACATCAGTCGTGTATCCGTTCTAAGATGTGATTTTACGCAGTATAAGTTGGACAGTCAGATACCTTTCTACTGCAAAGAGATTCTTCGCAACGAATTCCGAGAGGGTGGAATCTAGTCTGTGGGCTTGCATATTTTGAACAGACACAAAGCGTATAAAATAAAATTCTTATTTGAGAAGTGAAAAGAGGAAAATATTTGTGTTGCCCTACCAAATGTGTTTTTCTACTCATTTTAGGCTGTATTTGAAAGCTCCGCGCGAGGTTTGTTTATTTATGGCCAGTTTTGCAGTAATGTTGTATTTACTTATTTAATTATATTAACACATTAATGATATATGTTATTTATTTCGCGCTTTAAATTATTGTATGTTTTGTTCCTATAATTGACCTGATGCAATTGTATAACCTTTAAGCCTTAACTGAGGCTTTTTAGAACAGTCTTGTAAATATCAAAGCACTACGTCTTGTTTTGATGGAATAAACAACGCTTAAACATAATTGAAGGATCATTTTTTTTTCTTATTTATTTGTCTGTAAAAAATGTAAATAAAAAAAAGAAATATAATCACATTGCATGCATCCTCATCACGCAGATAAATTAATCATCTACACTTTTTGTTACACTACATATACAAAATAGTCCACAAAAATCACTATAAAGAACCTTACTTCAAACACAGCACATTTGTAAATCAAGTGTAGTTTTTTACGGGTAGAATCACTTTTATCTACGTTATTGGTCATACAACTAACTACAAGCTTTGTTTTTGATAGATTAAGTTTCAAAGTTGCTTGTCAGTAACAGGACCTGCTTCACGTCCAGTTGAAGCAACACCAATCTGATTTACAACTCTATAGGTTCAAAGATAAGGTTTACAAAGGGTTGTGTTGGTTTGAATAGTCCAGTTGTAACTAAGCGGCCTGGGGCGAGCAATATCCTGCGAAGCCTACAGAGTAGTGCAAACACTGAGCGTCCGAGCGGTGAAAAACAGCCGAGAGCCTGTTTGGATAGGCTAGGTAATGACTCCGGATTTGATTCTGATTACCCAGCAGTATTCTGAAATTTTCATGAGAACAGAACATACCTAATTTAAAAAAAAAGATATTCGGTTAGAGGAGAGCTTAGCGTGGAAGCTTACCGAAGCGACCGCTGATGTATCAGGTAAAATTGTGGTCAAACGTAAGTAAATAAAAAAAAATGTTTTTAATCATGTGTGCTTGTAGTAGTTTTTAGAGTTAGTTGTTTTTAAGTTTTTATTTCTATTCGCCATATTTTCATTGATAATTTCCCTAACTCTTATATGAATGACGTAAGAGATTCTATTGATTTGTAGACTGACATTTTATGGAGACTTTTGGAATCTTTACAGGTGTAGTAGTTATTTCAAAACACTAGATTTTCTTCGTCAATTCGATATTACGGTTTCACCCGCCAGTATGGTTTCACACCCCTGCAGTAAAAAAAAATCGTACATTCGCGATTGTCAAGGGCTTGGTGTACGTATAATGTATTTTCAGTCTTTCATTCAAAATATTTCTATCCGGTTATGAAGTATGATGGCGATCTGAAGTCGTTATGTATTATTTATAGGTTAGCAACTGTTTGTAAGTACAACGGAGTCCATTAAAATCATGATACTTAGCAATTAAGAATTATTTACGAGATTTCTAAATAATCTCAAATAAAAACATAACGACTATTTATATTTAGGAGTAATAGAGGACTTTATTTTGGCCGCCAAGCAACATTGCCTTGTTGCGGTTTGACGGGTTGCCGGTGAATTTACGGACAGGCGAGGCTTAACACCTTTAAGCCTCAAGTTGACGGGCGCAATGCAGTGCCACACAGGCCATGTTCTTTGTGGATGTGCCCTACGCAATAACGCTTTGTTATTGGTAAGTGCACTATTACATAGGGGTGCTTGTCCCGTCTCCCAGCTGTAAAAATATATATATTATATAATCGCAACTGCTTGCCTAAAAAGGAGATAGACTACTCTTTCACAACTAGTTGCTACACTTAGATATCAACGCGGACGAAGGGATTGTTTTATCGAATTGGTTGGAAACGATTTCCTTTACACGTATCCTAAAAATAAGTACTCATAGTTCACAGCAGTGAATACGGAAACAATAACGGGAGATCCGACGCTGAACGTACAATCTAAGATAATTGCAAAAACCCTTTGAGTACTGGCCATTTTCGGAATATTTGTAAAGGACTAGATATACAATTAGCCAAATTGATTTCTACAACCGGTTTGAGAGCTCCGCGAAATAAAACACTCGCTCGGTTTTAGTGGGACGAGACAGATCCCAATGAGATGGATGGACCAAATCAAGGCACTGGAGTCTAGGTCACGACATAAGGTCTCCTACACATGGGTGTACCCTAGTGGAAACAGCAATCAGACTCAGACTCCAATTTGTTTTGATTCCTTTTGAAATACCTACTAATCATCATCCCATTAGTGTCTACTGTTGGCCAGCTTCACCTACAAAGCTGGAAGGCTTGCCATTATCACCTCGCTTAGCCAGCGGATTGGTGATCGCAGTAAAGGTGCTAGGTAGTATAGAAGGAAGCGTTCATCTGGTCAAAGTCAAAGTCAAAGTCAAAATTTCTTGATTCATTAAGATTTTTTAGGATCATTTTGAAACGTCAAATTTACCGCCTGTTCGGAATCGCGACCAGCACACAAGGAGAAAGGCAAGAACCTCGGGCCGGTTAATTTTTTTGATGATCCATTCAACATTTAGATACACAATTTGTTATTATATTCTAAGTAGATACATCAAAAACCTAAATACTTAATCTTAATTACCTATCTACCTAATGGGCAATTTGTTAACATTGAGAAATCACCATTTTGCTGTCAACTGGTATAGCAACATCGGGCCACGCGTTCTTATCGTCGATATAATCACTAATTTTGTAGTAGGCACTTTTAATTAAATTATTCTTTATATACAATTTGAATTTACGAGCAGAGAGTTTGGTGGCGCTTTGAGGAAGCTTATTATAGAATCTCACACAGTTTCCTAAGAATGAATTATTTACTTTTCCTAAGAGAAACTTAGGTATCCCAAGTTTATTTTTATTTCTAGTATTAACACTGTGTACATCACTTCTTTTACTAAACTCATCAAGGTGAGATCCTTTACTCGACTTGCAAGAGATCCTCGGGCTGAGTTGTCTTTACTTTTATTGTCTGCATGCAGCCAAGGAAAGACTTGGATGGCGCGCTATCATCAGGGAAAATATCCAATGTTGGGGTCATCACGATACGACTCTTAGATATGAAAATCCCGATGCATGGGAGGTTTTTGCATTTTCGCTCTCTAGTACAAACGTAGTTTCTTTTCTCCTTTTTCATTTCGAAGTGGTAAGTTCGATTCACATGTATTTTGCTGGTACAACCGGAAAGAGATAATCTGTGTCTGTGGTGCGCTACTTTGTCTTAAAACGCAATAACAATGAAAATATATGGAAAATAATGTTTGTATGGAAAAACTCTTTTCCATATGTTATATTCGTATGTATTCGTTTATCGAAAAAGTAATGCACCACAGACACAGTTTATCCCTATCAGATTATATCTGCAAAAAATCTTATGAATCAGTCTTCCATATCAAAATGAAAATGAAACTACGTTTGTATGGAAAAGTGAGACTACTGTGCCTTTTTGAGTTGCATCTGTGTTATAGGTCTTGAATTGGATTCTCACCCGGAAACACATTTGTGTAATGAATATAGATTCAAATATAAACAAAAATTTTTGTTCTGTGTTCTGTATTGCATCATGTGTAACATTAACATTAGAAAACAATAATAATATCTGTAACTATCTACTTTACATGGTTCAAGATATGCTAAGTTTGAGGCTTAGAGTGAGCGGTTTTATTTATTATCTAAACTTACTGATCAGTTTTTCCTGTTGTTCACACTCTTACACCAAATGATTTGTGTAATACTAACTATCACAGAGCTTATATTTATTTTTCATTTTATCTCTTCAGAACTTTGTAAACTGAAGAAACATGCTCAAAGGCAATTTTGAAGAGCCTCAAGAAAGCCTGCGAAATTTTATTAAACCGTAGCCAACTTGGTCCTTTCATAAAACAGATTAAGATAAAAATTGCGTTGACGTTCAGCCCCCGCCTACGGAGGAGTATTTTTTTAATTTTCCCAAACACGAAGCAGATTCGATTATACAGACAGCGTTTGTATTAATCAATTTGCTTTAGAGAATGCTTGGTAAAATTATTTATCGTGTTCGTGCTTAATATCCTAAAACTATATTAATAACATAATACAAAAAAAGCATTTCGAGTGACTTCACTTGGTCACAATATTTCCAAATGTTATAATGACACAAAAATTCACAACCCGCGACGGGACTCGTATCTTTTCCTAAAGCCTTTTTTTTCAGCGCTCAATCTGAGAATCAATATCACACACAGATTCGGAATCTGCGTTAGGACCGTCGCGTCGATGCGCGGGAGAGCCTTTGTCAGTGCTTGTTGCATTATGGACTGCATCCTCGCCCACGGGCACGCCTCTAGCTCACTCAATTCAAATACCATTATAACCGCCTCCGTGGTCTAGTGGTTTGACCACCGGTGTCAGAGTCAGAGGTCCCGGGTTCGATCCCTATGGGAAGTAAAATATTGTGCTTGGTTCGGTTAGTGGTAGGACTTTGTTTAAGTCCGCCTGGCTAGCTACCACCATCTTAACTAAGTCTGTCGCCTATAAATTCTTAAAAAAATGTCGTGTATCAGCTTTAAGAGGTAAGATTGCCAGTTTCTCAGTTGGTTAAGGATTCCGGGGGAAGTGCGTCGGAGTCTTCGGCCTTATCATAACTTGAAAATCAGGTGAGATGAAGGTTCAGCACTTCCGCGTCGTACTATTATATTTCATAAATCTACACGAATTTCCTTTCACTCAGAAATATCCACAAGAAACTCAAACAGCAAACTTTAAACGGCGAGAGCTTGCCTGTAATCATCCGCTTACAGACCGTTACAATCGTCGGCTCCATTACAACAAAGAACATTAATATTTTTTTGTTCGTTCCGTTCAAAAGTATGGAATTTCTTTTAATTCGTACCCCAGTTCCCCCCGTCTTTATGAAATAAGTTTTTTTCTAACAAGATTACTTTTTTATGAAGAAGAAATTGGAGGATAACGAATTTAGAGCTAGCGACGCGAGCTACAGACGAAACGCAGATATTTTTATTGTATTCTTTGATGGGGAGCCTTTAACTTCTGAAGAGGGTAAGCTACTTATGTCATGTTTGTTTGGAATGCAAACAATGTCAAAGTGGGAGACTTTTATCGCAAAACGCGTAGAGCGGTAGATTGTTCAAAGGGATTAAATAACTACACGTTACTCCGGGCGCAGATTTAGTTTTCAGTAAAACAGTATGTTTTGGTACACATCGTAGAGGTAAGATAGCCAGTTCCTCAGTTTGTTGAGGATTCCTGATGAAGTGCGCCTCCACCTTCGGCCTTATCTCAACTTATAACCAGGTGAGATGAAGGCCAAGCGCTTCCCCGTCGTTCAATAAAAAAAAACTGATGATGCTATTTTTTTTATTGTACGACGTGGAAGCGCTTTAATTAATGATCAAATAAATAAAGCCTCGCGTGCCCGTAACTTCACCGGCGACCATACCCTTCAAACCAGAACACAGAAATGCTGCTTGGCGGCTGAAATAGGTATAGTGGTAGTATTTCCCCGGACAAGCCCTTTCACAAGGGGTCTACTACTCTCGATTAATTGTGTCATTTGTAAATTTTGTGACCGAATGCAATTACTTGAAACATAAAAAATAGAGAGAACACATGTTTGATGTGGCTTATAGCTGACAGTTGGGTTAAAATTGAATTGGATCCGTATTAAGGTTGTTAGGTTTTATTATACAGTCATTGTTTTGAAGTACACAGTGTTAATACCAGAAATAAAAATTAACTTGACATACCTAGGTATCGCTAAGAAAAAGTAAATCATTCATTCTTAGGAAACTGTGTACGATTCTATAATAAGCTTCCTCAAAGCGCCACCAAACTCTCTGCTCGTAAATTCAAATTGTATATAAATAATAATTTAATTAAAAGAGCCTACTACAAAATAAGTGACTATATCGACGATAAGAACGCGTGGCCCGATGTTGCTGTAACAGTTGACAGTTAAATGGTGATTTGATGTTAAGAAACCGCCCATTAGGTAGTTATGTAATAATTAGTGCTTTAAGATAATATTAAGTATTTAGGTTTATGATGTAGGTAACACTTGTAATGTTATTAAATTATTTTAAAAACTGTATACCTAAATGTTAAAGGGATCATCAAAAAATTAACCAGCCCGAGGTTCTTGCCTTTCTCCTTGTGTGCTAGTCGCGATTCCGAACAGGCGGTAGATTTGACGTTTCAAAATGATCCTAAAAATCTTAATGAATAAAAATGTTTGACTTTGACTTTGACTTTGAAGTTTTACAGGCTTTTAAATGTATGTATAGGTAATTTTATGACCCTCACAGTCTCATATGACTTCCCTTGATGACAAAAAATCCAACATAAACTATAACTCGGACATTTGTTCCAGGGTCCAACGATGGGGCTCGCTAAGTCCAAAGTAAGGGCTCCCGGTTGAACGTAGAATTTCCCTTCGCCGACATTGAGACGAATGATAATTTTGGACCCAGATCTGGAGAAGCACATCTCTACCTACTTCCTCTGGATATCACGGCTGCTATGTCTTCAGAGCCTCCACTACTGCAGGGAAGTGACGTTATGTGTGAGTGAATATCCCCTGTACCATAGATACATTGTTTATCTGACTACATATATAATTCCTTGTGTATATTGTATATGTAAGTGCTTATATGTTTATTACAGACATTCACGTAGCCCGGACACAGACAACTGATCCCATTTGTGGCAATCTCGCTCTGACTGGCATTATTGCTCATACACTAAACTCCACAATTTGCCTAAACTATGAATACGTCAAATGTAATCTGACTGGCTACAGCTTCAAGATATATCATTGAGCTAGTTCACTATTAGCTAAAGTTGTTCTATATTACTGATATAAGGGGTTATAGTGTATCTTTTTAATGAGATAAAATGCAGTCACTATGTGAGAGAATCGTAATCGATACATCAGTGAAAAAAATCATATATTTTTTAAACCAAGAATCAAAGTCGGAGATATAATAAGGTCTAAGCGACTTCGCCAAACCGGGGAACATACATAAAAAAAAAAGATTACGACGAATTGAGAACCTCCTAAACACTTTAAGATACAAGCTGTTTTATAAATTTTGAAGCACAGTATCTTCTATATAATACATTCACCTCAGCGGTTTCAAACCATGGGGGCTAGTTGAAGTATTTCCACGATTTTCCCGACTGTTTCCATTCCTATCCCTGATGGTTTCAAACCTAAAGGCTCATGGAAATATTTAGGAAATTTAACTCATTTGAAGGAACTGTTTCCATATAGCTGTGGTTTCAAGGGGGCGCAGACCCAGCAGGGGCCGACGGATTATCATATCGCATGAATATTTTATGCAGCCAGATTCAATTAGACATTGGGCCTGATGCGACGTCAAGAATGAGTTAACCCAATTATGCAAATATTTTTGTGGTGGATTAATTCGCTCAGGACCGTATTCAATAAGGACTTGACCTTGCGATCGGCTACAGAACTTCTCAGACCAGCTTTTTTTTTATAAATGATGGGTTAGCTCTTAACCTTTTCCAGCTCAAGGTCAGAGCAAGGATGATGTCTACGATAGAGCGAGCTTTCCCAGAAGAGGAAATTGTTGGTGAAATTGTTGCAACTGAAAAAATGTCTGTGATAATAATACAATATTGCGTTCTGCAAAATTTTGAATCAGCTGCCATCGTCCGTTTTTCCGCTTACGAATGACCCGAAAATCACTACGATAATGGTAGTTTTGGTATCTTTAAACACACGACTAGCATGTAGTATTTGCCAGACTATACCCCATCTAATCTAAGATGATAATACATTTTCAGGTCTGTCATTTTTCATTACGGAATAACAAAACAGTAACTTTTAAAACGTTCAAGAATTAGTGGGCTTTTCACTGAATTATACTTTACTTAACGTAAAAAATTACATGTATTTCTTTCTGTGCAATATTTTAAAAGTTTATCTCAACAATAACTGAAATTGTACACGACTGTTGGAATAAAATGTGGGTCAAAAACCAAGATGGTACTTAAATTGTTAATCATAACTCTTGCAAATATACACACAACACTAAGAATAGAATAGAAAGACACATTGGATCATAAGACTGGATCGCGGAAGGTTAAATTTAAATGGGGCGCAGTTTACGTGAGCGAAGTAAATGGGTAACGACTGAGATCAGCGACAACGTGCTACTGCGAAAACTGCGATACTTTTTAAACATCAAACAGCACCTGTCCCAACAGTGGACGTTTACTGGCTGTGTTTGATACTGCTCATACTGAACAGACCTGCGGTATGCCTTTCCACAGAACAGATAATGAATCATACGTATAGCAATCTTAATAATACAAAATGAATTTGGGTACGACAGGGAAGCGCTTGCTTTTCATCTCACCTGGTTACAAGTTAAGATAAGGCCGAAGGTGGAAGCGCATTTCACCTGGAATCCTCTACAAACTGAGGAACTGCCTATCTTACCTCTAAATGAAGAAACACAATAATTTTAGAATCGTTATGCGACAGAATAAGGTAAGATGGTAGTAGCTAGCCAGGCAGACTTAAACAAAGTCCTACCACCAACCAAACCAAGCACAATATTGTACTCCCCCTTGTGATCAACACGGGACCTCTGGATCTGACACCGGAAGGCGAACCACAGAGGCGGTTATTTATCGTCTCTGTGAGCCTACCTTAGATTGTTCCAGAGAAGAATAGGTTGGGTAGTGTGATCTAGGTAGTGCGGTTACGGCTAAATGATCACACATGGTGGTAGGAAAAATGCAAAAAAAAAAAAAAAAAGCCTGCAAAGGTTCACCTGGCTAGCTGTCACTAGCAAAGTCCGGCGCTTAGCGGTTTGCTGTGTTCCTAGAGGTCAACAGCTAAATATCATTCACATAATAAAATACCATCCACGTCCTGCCCGCGCCTTTGGACCCATCTATGCAAGGTTTTTTTTATTGGATGGGAAGTGTGTCCTGTTCATTTCGCGGTAGCACCTCCGTGTGCGAGCCGAGATACGAGGCATATTATGACGAAGCCTTACATTACCGGCGGAACAATGAGTATGAGCTCCGTACGAATGCGGATATGCCTGGTGCGAGTGGTAAGTTGTAGCGGACAGTAGCCGCCATGCCAGTTTCGCAATAGCGTATAGACAATAATTCATGTAGTTAACAACTTCGCACCCCGCCAGCGATTTCGGTTAGATTCAAAGTGATTTTATTGTACAAACATTTTGAAGTTCATCATCATAGTCCAATGCACAGTACATGGGCCACCTCCAATGATTGCGATGGACGAATTAACATAATCACCAAGATTGGCATGCGGGTCGCACAGTTGGTGTTAGATGCTCAGATGGATGTGGTAGCTTGCTGCCCATCTCAAGTTATTAAAGTGAAGATAACATTAACAAACATATAATAAAAATCACATGAAGGGCTTAGCTTTCATTAGAAAATATACGTGTTACTCTAGATCTCGAAACTGCCAGTTCCTCAGTTTGTTGAGGATTCCGGGTGAAGTGCGCCTCCATCTTCATTAAGGCCAAGCGCTTCTTCATCGTACAGTAAAAAAAAAACTCTTACTTCTTCCACCTAGAAATATAAGGTCTACGATAGAGCGAGCCTACCCATAATGTAACTATTAACTTCACAAAGACATAAGGGTCGTAGAGCTGAAATACAGAAGCTGGAAGCTGAGCAGAGGTTTGCTGGGTACTCAATTTAATGCGTCCCGTGTATCTGGTCTTAATAAAAGGGCTTTAAAAATTGGACACGAAAGTGACTTTCATTGACAAGTATAGCAAGTTAAACTAAACCCAGCCCACTTGCATGCTAACCATCAGTTACAACTTTATCAAGAATCTCCATCGCGTTTCACTTTTCCCTTGCGCCTCCGCACTCTCGCCCGTAAATCAGTGCAAGTCCCGACCTTCCGCCATTTCATTATGTTTATTCATGAAATTGCTCATCCAACGAAAGCGAACCTTTGTTTACTCGCTAAGGAATCCTCGGCTCTAGGCCATGGGCTCTGTATTTTGTAGGCTAATGCGGTTGAGTTTTCCTTGAAATTTATAGAAAATATAGATTTATAAGCATTTTATTGTAAGGTCGGATAAACTGTAAGAAGTTGTGGCACAGGCAGTCATTCATTATTAAAACTATATAACCAGGGAAATAGCGTTGGCAAGCAAGACGTGGTAATGAGAGAGATCTCTCCTGAGATTTGACATACGAGGTATCAAACTAATATAATATTTGGGCCTGGTTATTATCGAAAAACTAAAGAACAGCAAAGTATAATCTTCACGGTTTTACAAAAACTTAGCCATAAAAAGAATTACTATCTAATTGTAGTTGGAATAGGCATGTCACTACCATATTGTCGCTACACAGTAGGTATAGTATGCTTCTGCAGACGGCATCGTTTTCCTAACCGTTTTTCTGTACCTGCTTTGTTCCTAAATAAAAGTTTATGATTATATACATACACATATTTGATATCTTTAGTGTAGTATTTTGTTTATCCTCCAATCTTTTAAATTATGATTTGCATCCCCCATATATAAATTTTGCCTATTAATATAGTCACTCCCACAATTAAGACAAACCAAATGCCACCTCAGTTTAGAGTGATAAGCGAAGATAGCCTCGAAAAATATAACCCTCCTTCTGAGGTATGTCAATAAGTCCTTACAAATGTTTAACGTAACACAATGGAATAGTGGAGCGTTCAAGCAACAGGAGCGCTTGATTCAACACTCATATCCCAACCATAACAATGCCTTATAATCCAGGACACAGCCTGCAGCTACAAAAGCAATAGCAGGACTCTACATTCTCTTCATTCTCCAAGCATTCTCTACAATGGAACGTGTGTATTACAAGGCGCTCTTTCAACGCGATGGGACCACTTGGCCTAGTTTCTGAGGATACTGCGACACTTATGGCTTGGATAACACTGTCTTGAAGGATGTGGTGGATGGAAAAAATATTGTTCGTAGCTAGAACGAAATTACTTTATATTTGTTTCTAGTTTTAAAAGCGACGCTTGCGGACTTTCTGAGATATAAGTAGAAATCGTGAAGACTCGGTTGTTCACTGCGAAAAACGTTGTTCTTGTTGCAATACAATCATGCGTACCTAAGTACAAGGACTAATGAGAACCTTCGTTATTTTATTGCAAGAGGTGTTTAAACCACCTGACCTGTGATTTTTATGAAATATGCGTAACGCCAGTTGGTTTAACCGTGTTGTGTTCGTACAATACAGGGTCTAAAAACGTGCTCACTTAGAAGCATTTCTGTTGAATTTGGACGCGGAAGCGTCGCTTCACCGCACTGAGGAAACGACGAAAAATGCTTATGCAAAGTGTTATTATTTTTTAGGGAGGCTGGAGTGTTACGCAAAACTCATGTTTGGTCATAGACAGAGCGGATGTTGGTTATCACACTTATATTATGAAAGCGTAAGTTTGTTTGTGTGTATGTTTGTTATTCCTTCACGCCTAAACGGCTGAACGGATTGTAATTAAGTTTAGTATGAATATAGTTTATACCCTGGATTAACACATAGGCTACATAGCTTGATCCCAGAAAAGTCCAGTGTTTCCGTGGGATGACTAAATTTAAATATGTTTGTCCCTGAATAACGCTCAAACTGCTAAACAAATTGTGATGCAATTTGGTATAGTAACATACAATAATAAAAAGGTAATAATTGAACACTATAATTTAAATCTCAAACAACGAAAAACGGATACAAAACAGATTGAGATAATATTTTGCGTAGATATTGTTCTGGACCAGGAAAATGTATAATACACCTTATATCTTCTCTCCTTATTACGCTGGTCATTTAAAAATGTATAATTTCTATCAAGATCATTATTAATATCATATAGTACGTATGTATTTACAAAAAGTATTTAAGTATTTTATCCGTAATCTAGTTCCCATATTACAAGCTATGCTTAGTTTGGGGCTAGATGGCGCTGTGTAAATAAAAAAAAATGAATGTCCTGTAATATTTAATATCAATCTTAATGTTGCTTAAGGTATAGCTGTTGCTTTTCATCTCAATTATGTTTCTAACCTTGCAGACGCGTGCGGTGGAATAAAAATTGTACAGAATCAAGATTACTATAAAATTGACTTTTAATACAACAATAATTATAATTTTAGAATGCCACTAAAATTCTGAATTTCGAAAAATCTTAATGCTCTTAAATCGCTGTCACTAAGACCATACCACGAGGATGTATACCAGCATTTCTCGGATTGAGCGGAAATGGGTCACGCCAGGATTTGGCTCCAGCTCGCTTTAAATAACCCGAAGGCTGCCGAGTGACTCCACTCATTGTTTCAGACGTTATGAGCGTGAGCCTGGATTAGAGTGATTCGAATGAACCGTTTCATTCGTTCAATGGGACAGTGGGAATTATCCTTATTTGATGGTTCACGAATCAGGGTCATTGGCTCGATCATTCACTTACGCGGACTAGTTTTCACTGCTCCTTTTTAATAAATATAAATATTACAAGCCATTTATTTCACACAGCGCCATCTAGCCCCAAACTAAACATAGCTTGTAATATGGGATCTATATTAGGGAAATATTACCTATATACTTTTTTTTGTAAATACATACTTATCATACAATACATCACCCAAACACAGAATAAACTTCAATATTTATAATACAAATGTTTATCCTGGGTAAGAATCGAACCCACAATCTACAGCGCAGAAGGCAGAGCTACTACCTACTGAGCTATGAGGCTTGTTTTTACATGGGAATAGGTATTTGTTATTCATTCTTATAATGGAGATACGGTAGAAGTAATTGCATTGGTTTGGTTAGTGGTAGGGACTTGTTTTAAGGACACCATCATATTACATTAGTCGCCACAACAAACAACAATTCTGAATTGTTGGGTTCTAGCATAGAGATAAGATAGCCAGTTCCACCGTCTGTTGATGGTTCCGCGTGAAGTGCGCTTCCACTTTTGGCCTTATCATGACTTGACATCAAGTGAGACGGAGGCCAAGCGCTTCCCCTTTCTACAATAAAACAAAATGTAGTGCAGTTCTTAACTTTCGCATCCAGAAGATCAAATCGTTAAAAAATGTTAAGTAGGAACATCATATTTACGTTTTTCCTAGGCTTTATTTACTGTTTTTGGTCATCGAGGCTACACGTAACTAAAACAACAATGTTTTTGGTTTCAATTTCAACAACAGTTGAGATTTTCCACATTGTGTCCCTAACTGTCTGACGCTTTACGAGCATGGTTCACCTGACAGCAACAAATTCGAAATCAAATAACAGCCCATTAGTATTTACTACTACAAAGCTAGAGTCTTTTTGCTACAATCACCACGCTTGGCAGGTAGATTGGTGATCGCAGTTTAAGTTTGGATAATGTAAAGAAGAAAGCTGCTGCCTTTCTCCTGTGAGATCCCTTAGTCGGCTTTTACGACATCCATGGGCTGAATTGGAGGTGTCGATTCTTAAGCCGCGACAGCCGCTGCAATTCGCTCGATTAGAGAAATAATATGGAAAATCTAATGCATATAATTTCAAAATAATGTGTTCTAATCGCGAAAGTTCAAAAGAGACTAAAATATTGTTGTATTTTTTTTTATTGTACGACGGGTAAGCACTTGGCTTTCATCTCACCTGGTTACAAGTTGAGATAAGGCCGAAGGTTATCTTACATCTAAATGCCGGGACACAATAAAATTTAGAATTGTTATTATGGCGATATAATTAGGTAAGATGGTGGTAGCTAGCCAGGCGGACTTAAATACAGTCCTACCACCAACCAAACCAAGCACAATATATTGTACTCCCCATGGGAATCGAACCCGGGACCTATGGATCTGAAATCGGTGGGTTGAACCACTAGACCATGAAGGCGGTAAAAAAAGGTAGTTACATGTAGCATGTACGTAGTAGCTAATTGAACATTTCGAATCAACGATGTGTTTTGAAGCTACAATTCAACGAAAACTATATTGCGCGTTCATAGGCCTGGGGATCCATATCAATGCCATGGCACAGGGCATCACTAGCTTTTAGGTATCAGTACAGTAAATTTAATATGCTGCAACTATTAATTTATTTAATATTATGCAGTCACCGACGAATAGGCATGCCATAAACTTACCCTAAACACACCTTTAAGTCTCCAGACCGCTTCGAAACTAACCGGAGAAGTAGAACAAGACGTAAGAGCATCGTAAACAACCGAGGACGGAAAAAACGGTGCAAAAAACGGTCCCAAACGAAAGAACGGTCGTTCTAAGTGAATGTAGGCCCGCGTTTAGACCGTTTAATGAGCGCTGCCCGAATTATGCGCCGTCAGTTTGCCTCATAAATTGTCGCCGTTGCAAAGTTTCGCCTGCAGGGTTGCCAACGTCATGTCGATAGAGTGATTGAATAGTTGTTTACTGATGGTAGCGAAGTACTCGGGTTAAATACCAAAGAAGACTGATGATATGACCTAGTGGAAATTTAAATTGAAATCGTTTATTTCCAAGAACATATGAGGGTACTAAAGGTTTTGTTGGATAAGGAGTATATGTCCCACCTGGTAATAAGGAGCGCAAAAATGGGTTTAAACTACTTATGAATGACTTTTTGTTATATATTTTTTATTATCTTAGCCATAAAGTTCTACTACTGGGTAAGGGCTTACTAAAAATTATAAACCTAAATCAATATTGCAGGACATTAATTTCACACAGCGCCATCTAGTCTCAAACTAAGCGCGGTGTGCGGGATTACCAGTGCTTTCTGGAAAACTCGCTCAGTTACAGAAGTCATCCTTGCTCTGGCCTAGCGCTAGACAAGCCTGGATGTTAAGAATTAATCTACAATTTATAAAAATGCCTACTTTTTCTGAACTATTTCGAAGTGTCAGCCCTATCAGCAAAAAATCGGGGAAAAGACAGAGGGTCCGGTAAAAAGTCGTGTAGCAGACAACGGCCCGATGATATCCGGCGCGTTTGATTGCAATTCGGATTTACGGATACATTCGCGTGCCTCCGTATCTACCGAATTGATTTCCGAAACGGAGTAACTTTATATTCGTGCATTTTAAATATAGAACAAAAAATTAAAATCAATTCATTCTCATCATACAACATTAATTAACAGCCTCATAACTCAGCTCCATCTTCGCCGTAGGTTATGGGTTCGATTCCCACCCGATCAAACAGTGGGCAGTGCTGTATTGTAAAATATATATTTACGAAAAATACATTAATGTAATCTAGCAAATTGCAAGCTTGATTTAAATTGGCGCTGTATAGATGACGCGACGTGTGAAATTAATGTCCCGTTATTATTTTTTTGTTTTGCTCTTTAATAGGTACGACATCTTTAACTCAGCCCATGGATAATTGTGACTCTCAGAGTACAAACTAGTACTTACACAACGATTTCAAAACCGTTTGGTAAGTATGGATTGTAGCCATTTTTTCTCATTGGCGGAAGCAAATGTCTGAAATGAGTAGCGGCGGGCTGACGATGCAATGAACTTATAGCCATCAAAATGATCTTAGAAGTTAATTATAAGGCCGCAATACTTGAACAGTAAAAATGTGATAGCGGCCGTCAACAAAGTGCCACAATAACACATGACCCGTATATAGTCCAAGAGACACCATAAAACGTACGAACTCACACGTAAGCAAACGTAGCTCGTCGCCAAAAAGTAATTTACTCGCGCAGTCTATAAAGTTTACACTCGCATGATCATTCGCTAGATAAATTCTTAAATTAAATTTCTCCACAGCCAAGCGATTCCCACCTCACACGTACCGAAGATATGGGACAATTTACTGTGGTGACGAGGACCGCTGATCGGTGAAATTTGGGTGCGCCTTAAAATAATGTAAGCCTGAAAATACGAGGAGCTGGGGGTCATTGCCTTCCTGAATTGGGTCAGATAGTGCGACATTTTTCTGGGTCAAAACTGGATTTTGGGAACGCTGGCTACAAATGAGTAATGTGGATTTTTCTGGGACAAAGCTGGATTTTGGGAATGTTCCTTACAAATGAGTAATGTCGGAGTCTCGCTTTCATTACGAGAGTCTTGTTAGGATCTTTGCTTTCTTGTTGCTTTCTCGCTGTTTTCGTCCTGAGATTTATCTTCTTGACGGGGAAGTTTGCTCGCTTAATGCTGATTAGTTAACTTATTAGGCCAGGATATACTGTGGTATTTTCTTAACTAAACTGTATTTTTGGGTGAAAACGTAATTGAGGCTTAATCTGATAACCACTTCTTTGTTTCATTCTTTTGTATAGTATTAGGTAGTGATATAAGGTAGTGAGTGAATATAAGAGTATTTTTTAAAATATAATATAAATCAGGGTTAAGGCGCCTGCCCAGCAGTGGGAAACAGTAAGAAGGCAACCCGTAGTCACAATCATTTTTATTTTTACAAAGTCGATAGGTACTTTTTGTATATAAGTAAGCCCAAGACAAAAATAGTTTCATTTCAAATTTATATCAGTTTCACTTATTAACTGACCTATTTCTAATTGTCGTATCGAAATGAAACTTTGTATGTAATTGTAGCCCAGATGACAAAATTGGGTATATTTGAGTTGATCTGATAATGGAGCCAAGAGATGGATAATGGAACTCTTCAGTGGCTACTAGTAAACCCCTCGAGTTTGGGATCATATGATTTGTTTTGATGAGCCCAATTGACGTTTGTATTGACATATGACATTTGCTTCGTGACAAAGCTCATGAAGCTTCGTCAAGTTTCTGGCATGGCAAAAGTAAGACGAGCTTACTGATAAATGTAAATAAATATAAATATTATAGGACATTAATTTCATACAGCGCCATCTAGTCCCAAACCAAACAACGCTTGTAATACGGGAACTAGATTACGGATACAGTACTTAATTTTTTTTTTTTTTGTAAATACATACATATCATACAATAAAACACCCAAACACAAACAAACTATATTCGTCACATAAATGTTTGTCCTGGGTGGAAATCGAACCCACTTGCTGTGAGGCTTAAAAACAAATAAAGATGTAGCCTTAGAAGAAGCAGTCTAAAAGGAAATTATTCACTCTTGAAGATAGTACTGTTCAATGCAAAAGTCAACCCTTACGTGATTAATATTACAAGCTATGCTTAGTTTGGGGCTAGGTGGCGCTGTGTGAAATTATCGTCCTGTCCAGTAATATTAATAAAGTTATCAAATAAGCCGTCGTTCTCAATACGCTTGTAAGACTTCCTTGAAACTATTCGTCTCTATGGTAAGTTGTACCGCACGCAAAACAGCAAACAACAAAACAAGAGTGGAAACTAATAAGTAACAAGTCCTCGGACGTCTGCGAATGGCGCCTCGAACCATAGACTAAAGTCTAGCAACTATTCTTAGTTGTCTGTGGAAGAACTTTGCTCTTAGAATGGATTAGAATGCTTCGTTCAATGCGATGCGATGCGAATCCAAGTGTTACTTAACTGCTTACTTATTGTCTAGGGTGGGATTTGCAAAAGTTCCTAGATTTAAAATAAATGAACTAATTAATGAAAATACTTAATTGTAAAGCTTAAAGATAAAACTGGATAATCCTAAAATATATAAATAAATAGGTATACACACAATAGGCGATTCATATGATGTCAAGAATAATTAGGCTTTATTATATGCTGCATTTACAACACAGGTACTCGTACCTAGTGTATTTATCTGAATAATGCTCAATATCTTAAATAGTATAGGTACCATCTTACTACATATATATATATATATATATATATATATATAGTAAGCTAATCTTAGGTCTAAACCGACCGCTCCAACTAAGCCTACGGATGTCGTAAAAGCCAACATTGGGATCTCGTTCGTTTCGGGCCGCAGCATTCTTGTATATGTGTATTATCTAACACCTTTACTGTGCCTGCCAAGCATGGTGATATTGAAAAAAATTGGCTCTGTTCAGCAATGGATATTAATGGGTTGTTTATTTAGAAGAAGCTAATCTTGACTAACTTTCAAATTCAGATGTATGTCTCAGTAGACAGTAAAACACATAGTTTAGTCATGTTTTATTGTTGCTGTTCTTAACTTGTTTGAGTCTGAGTAACCAACACGCGTGTTACATTACCCGAACGGCGGATGCAGTATCCACTGAGTTAAAAAAAAACAGATAAGCAAGATACAAGACCACGACCTAGGGGCATCTAAGCCATGCGATAACTTAAGGTAAGACGTATTCGTTTTTTTCTATGTAAATGATGGGTTAGCTCTTGACATCTTGCTCCAGGTCCAGGCCAAAGCAAGGATGAGGTCTACAACGCAGCGAGATTTCTCGGAAAGCACTAGCTCTCCTGTGTACCGAGAAACACGGCAAAACGTTTGGTACCGGACTTTGGAGGCGGGACTTTAAAGGTCCTATCACAATTACTAGTATTGTAAATATTCAGCGCTAGTCAGTATTCAGCCAGGGCGTAGAAAATTCGAAGGTAGATCACATCAACGCCAAAGAATAATTTCTCCATTTACTTCAAAACGATACAGATTCCTAAAACAACTTATCAAATACTTACAGCTGAAACTTATTCGATTCAAATCCTTCGGAGACCGCGCCCGGATTCAACTTTAATAGTTCCAATTCCACTTTGCTAAGCGACGCAACGTTGGGAATAGAGACCGCAGTTACCGCTCCCACTTTAGGACCGGGCTGTCCCGCTTGAGGTCCAGAGGCACGTTTAAATCAGTAATGTTCTAACTATGTTTTAGAACAAATGTGTCACGTAAGATACATGGTTTGTTCCCAGTTCTACTATTCTACAGACTCTTCATTTTACCGATTCCCAAATCAACAGATTATACAGCCACATATTTTTTATATGTAAGCGTCTTGAAATATTACGACTCTGATCTCTCTAGTAACTGTATTAGTTCTTAAAAGTTAACACCATTGTTACCCCATCTTAAATCGAATAGTCCATTTCCATACTAAGGTTGTCTGGTAAGAGGTCGATATTTATTTAATAAGACTGCCTATTATTACAGTGTGTTTATTGTTCTCCTTGTTTGTTTATGTGTTTATTGGTGAACAATTAAAAGTTTTCTATGTATCACAACTGCGTTCATACGTGGATCATGGATCAAAGCATTGAGATCATTGGTGCGGGATGTAAGTACAGTACCCAGACATATTTCTACCAACGCGAGGATTGGTAAAATGTTTCTACCAATGCAATGGACGGCATTCTCGAAATATGAACATAAATACGTTAATTAAATAAACATTACAGGACATTTATTTCACACAACGCCATCTAGCCCCAAACTTAGCATAGCTTGTTATACTTTTTTATTGTAAATACATACTTATCATACAACACCCAAACACCGAACAAACATCTATATTCATCCACACAAATGGTTGTCCTGGGTGGGAATTGAACCTACAACCTACAGCGCAGAAGGTAGAGTTACTACCAACTGAGGCTTGTCAATACAGCTTTGGATACATAAAAATTAAAGGAATCACAGTTCGGTCTTCGCGATACCATGGTCAGCGTCAAAATTTTGGTAGGTAAAGAAAGGAGTTAATTTATGGCCGAATGCTATATCAGCAAAGTTACTGTGCTTGTTTACCTACTCATCATCTTCCTGTTGTTTATCGGACACTAAGCGGGGTTTGCTCTACGGGTCTTCTTTTTCTATTCTCCGCTTTCAGTCTCTTATAACTTATTTATTTCTTGCCCAGATTAAAAATAGTAAAAATTATACAAAATTAATCTGAGAACGTCTATCACATTCTTTTAAGTCTCTTTGAAAAACTACATTACGTAACAGCGGATTATCATACCTTTCCATAATGTTCTTAAAACCACATCTACAAGCTTCTAGTGTACGTGCTGGGATTTACTAAGGGGCTGCAGATGCAACTGAATTTAATTTGTGGGACAGAGTGCCGCGTCTTCAGTAATGCAAAGGAAGTATAACGTTGTAATGAACATTTCAAGAGAGGGCGTAAAAACGTGCTAATGGAAAATGTTACTTGCGTTACGAGTAGATAAAGCAGAACAGGTACCATTTTAAAATGAAACTAGTTAAACGCCCGGGATCTCGCTTCCGTCATCGCATTGGAATTTCTTAGAATAAAAAGGAAACTCTGTAAATTTTAAGTCCCTAGAGGACTTCTGGCATCACAGTCTGGCATGGACTGAGTGTTGATTATCAGTCAGTCAGTGAGATTTTTTTTACAACATGAAATATGACATTATCTTTAGATTCTTTTTTTAAATGTATTAAGCCGTCAATGTCTCACTGCTATGCAAAGGCCTCCTACAATCCCTCCAGACTTCTCGATATGAAATAACCGTCTTCAAATTGTTGTAGAAAGTTTTTTGACATCTAATTGAAATAATTATTTTGATACACCTAATATTTTATCGTTTGAATGATTTTATGCCTAGCATGTACTAGCATCCATGCATGTGTATATGTATGTAAATGTAGTATAAACGAACATAATATTATACTTACATTGAATTTAAAATTAACAAGTTTCACAAAATTTTGTTAGACTTACCTATATTCGATTTTAGTAAAACTAGTTTAGGTTTTCTTAAATAACAGAAAAATCATGCGATGAAGGAACGGCAAATAGCTCAGGAGAACTTCCCCAATGACGCAATCAAGTCATGAATAAGTTCATGAGTTTCAGATGGGAGGCGCGCCAAATGAAACTCGGCCTGTAGCCTTACCATACGTTTTTGGAAGCAGGTCTAGTCTACGGAAAAATATGTAATAAAATTTGTAAAGTGCCTCGAGCAGAGAGAGAACCATCCGGTTAGGCAGATGCACATAGACGGCTTACTCTGCGAGTGAAAGTACTCGAGTACCGTCGAAAGGACTCCAAAAAAAACTCGAGAGTGAGTCCGGCCGGCGGCGATAGACGGCGTAGCTTTGCCGTATCTTTGCAAACCGACTGAAGTCAAGTCAGACGGTTTTACAGCAAAAACTCGTGGTACTGCCACAGAACAGATAAAATCAATCGGAATCAAGTCAGATTGAAAGAAACTCCGCTACGATTGGGAATGCACATAAATTGTCTGTTTCGAAGTCGGGTAAGGGAAAAAGATGTCTCGCTCTCATTAGCTTACTTTTTGTCCCAAGAAAGAAACTGCGAAAACTTGGCAACACACTTTAGAAACTGCGATAATGAAAGCAATAAATACAACCAGATTCTAAATCGCTCATAGAAATAGGTAAGTAATGCACACAGTGATTTAGGTTTCTCGTGTTTTGGGTATCTATAGGTTCATACATATGCAAGAATAACATAAGTACCGGCCTACATTATTAAACATTCATGTAAGTATATCGATTTCCGAAGCCATCTTCCGTAACACACAAGTTTACTGCACTACTGCCGGTTCGAAATGGGTTTCCGAACAAAACAGTATTTTCCAATAAAAAGTTCCGCAAATAGTGAAGAGAATGGCTTTTTATGACTCGAACTTTGCCTCCGAGTGTCATTTTATAGGGAATACTTGGGAATGGCTCTGCGGCAGTCTCGGTATGTTGTGAAAAGTTTAAGGTAAAATCTTGAACTTGATAAAAGGATCCTTTCTGATAAAATCTTGGAAAATTAAAACTTTCAATGCCTTCACTTTTTTATATCGCGAAGTTTTTTTTTACTATGTAGGGTACCTACATAGGGCAGTATAGTCTAGTAGACAGGTATTGTTTAAAACAGGCGATGCATTTTCAATTTTTTTCTTTTATATTCCCCAAAAGCAGTCGATAAAATCACAGGTGCATAACACTCGAAACGGTAATAAAAACAAAACCATTTCATTTATTTCACGCGCGTTGCCGTCACAAGCGAACAAATCATTTTCAAATAAATTCGAAATTCGAAATCGGATGCAGGCGGGCCGGTGCCATTGTCTTTCGGAAGCGGATGGCCGCAGGGGTTGGCAGCACTGGCGGAAATGTCGTATGACCAACGCAATCGAGATTTGGTTATCGGCGATTGCCAATATGAGGGAGGAAGCGATTTAGGTGAGATCGTCTTCCGTGAGACAAGTCTGAGCTAGGGAATTCTTTCAATATCATTCTGCTCTTTTAGCACATATTGCAGCCAAAGTAAAACACAATATAAATTTTGTATTGTGTAGTATACTGGTATGATAGTCAAATCCAGTATTTTGTTGTCCAATTAGACCACGCCTATCTATCACAGAGTAAAAAGCCTCACTTCTTTCCACTGTCCACTCGCATATTTTTTTACAGTAGAAACTACTAACCATAAAAAATCGTCAGATAAAAAACCAAACCTTTACTAATAAAAGCTCCGTTTGAGTTTATGAACTTTTGTATTTGGTTTTTATAATTGCTAACTTTTTCATTGGTTTTGTTTAATTTTCACATAAGTATACATCCAGATGTCTGTCCACCTAGCTAGCTGTCAAAACACACGCGCCATTTATGCCCGTTTTTATGGTATGTTACTTTACCGCAGTCGTAGTTAGAGATTACACTGCGTTAGTTCGACGATAAAATACTTTGTTCATCAGTCTAATGGGGTGTGTTGATTCGCGCCCTTCATAATATACGACAGACGTACAAAGAATCTTCATCCTTGAGCTACCGAAATAAAGATCATGCAAAAAAAGTACAAAATTTTGGTCATAATTTTCCAATGTAAACCTTGTACGGAAGTAATAGAGGTGATAAGCAGGAGGATGGCTAAGAAGGTCGTTACTCAACCTTTTTCTGGCAAGTCACTGTTGTGTTGGCAGCATTGTTTTGATGCCGCCTTTTTGTGATGGGGATGTGACGCGCCGTTTTGGTGTTTTCAAGTAATTTGCTCGGAAATTAACGGTTTATGTACCTATTCTGTCTCAGGCTAACAGACCAATCGGTAAATTATCTGAAAAACTTTCTCAGTCACTTTTACGGTTTGTTTTTATTTGAATTCTATTATATATCTCCATTATCATATTTTTAATGTAAATGAATAAAATATCAGACAGTGTCTTTAGCACGTTTCCGTCTGGTAAACAGTAATAGCCTATAGACCGTTTGTACCGGTCCTTAGGTAATCCGAATGCTTACCTTGTTAATTTAATTGTTTACATATTGTTTAATTCATTGATTAAAAATATATATATTGTTGTTTTCGCAGCTCGACTAAACCCTCAGGGCCGTCCAAATTAATAGTGTCTCTCTGTGAAGTTTGTATTTAGATATATATAAAATGTTCGAAACATTATGATGAAACAAGCAATTTTTCCGTTATCTCAATAACTCAGAGATGACAATAAAAGTCGATGCGGTAAACAAAATGGACCCATAAAGGCGAGGAGAAGAGTAAGGGTGCAGTGGCGCCAACCAAGTGGAATGACGATAGCTCGATGCCGGAAACATGATTAGAGACCTTTCCGGAAGTGTGAGACAAATGAGTGACTTTCACCAAGAAATCTTGGGTTTGAAATAATAAGGCTTGATCATTTGCTTAAGAAAAGCTGGCGTTGTATGGTAGCCGAAATACCTACATAAATCCAGCGCGGGTATTATTTACCTACACATTAAGTATAGGTATCAAACATGCATAAGCGATCAGACCTCCGCTGGTATAAAAAAAAAATATGTTTGCTTTGTTTGTGTATATCTAAAATGCCCTTTTTATACTGTTATAAAATGACAGCAACTGTTATTTTCAGTGTGCCATTTTAGCTGTGTAAAAGATGAAATTGCAGTACCTACATCTGAAATTTTCTTATGGTACTGGTTGCTGCATATAGTTTCAAAGAAAATAGAGAAATACCCACTTACAACGTTCTGCAATTCGAAGAATGATCCCGTGTATGAGTAATTTACCTGAAACAAATAATTAAGCTATTAGGTTTTAACGTTAGCATTAGGTTTGAGCTAAGAGCTGAGCTTGAGTTTAAGCAGCAAAAAAATACCAAGTAAGAACTGACTTTAAAATGATCATTAGCAGCAGTGCCCAGAAAGTTTTACATATCAACACATAAGAAAAAAATAAAAGCACAATTTTACACCTATTATTTTATTATACACCTACTATTTAATAATTACACTAGGTTTGTTCCACGGCTTGTCCCGCATGGTATCCGGATAAAAAGTACTTCTTGCCTAGAACACTTGAAATGCCCATTTATCTCCACTACTGGACACCCGATCAATATAGAAAAATAATGAGGTGCCTCGAAGAAACCCTACATCCTGAAAAAAGAGGTTTTGTGTGTGGATTCCGTACCCAATTATTCCTATTTATCATGCGAACTCCTTGTTTGTTTGCTTAACGTATCGCTCCCAGCTATTTGTGGCGCGAGCATTATAAAGGCAAAATAAAAAGATCCAAACAAAATGACAGAAAAATATCCTAAGACATAAAAAGGAGAAGAACCGCCTCAGGGTGAGTTTCGGCAACAGTTATCTAATTCCCATAATATGCATTACATGTCAAACTTTGCTCGGGTTGTCGTTTTTACGAATTTTCTATTTGAATGTGAGGGCCGGCGGCTGTTGTTCTGAAGGCCAAGCCGTACCGTACAGAAAGACGAAGAGAAATTGTTTATTTGCTAACACACAGCAAGGAAAATAAGATAAGTACCTGCTACAAAAATGGTACATAAAAGAAGAGACTTGCTCTAGCAAGGTATAAAACATACACAGTAGACAAGTATTGAGAATAATAAACTAAATAAAAAACATTGAACACTAAACTGACATCTTATCTGTAGCCTACAGAAGGCAAGATGATTTTTTTCTAAATATGCGGCCATTATAATGACGCGGGGCAGGCGGGTTGGTGATAGCAGTGTTGGTGTTAAGGCCTCATGCGTACTGCTCATCACTTGGTATAATCTTAATATTATTACATATTTAAATATTATATATTTATACATATATTACCTCGTCGTATAGCTAACTGATTAACAAGCAACGCACAGTTCAAACCAGAGACGTTTCTAGACACGTCAATTTTCAGAGTGCTTCCTTTTGAAATAAAGGTGTGCACTAAAAAGGAGCATGATTATATAACATATGCAATTAAGAGGATCTTTCGTTCCGGAAGTTCCGAGCGTTCACTAGAAACTCCTAGTTCTTTTACGACATCCTCGAGAGAAAAGAAGGGGTACATATATTCTTCATGTTAATTGGTTCATTTTTAATTCATTTTTGTTTTATGGTGAGGTGTCAACTGTCCTTGTACATCTAAATACAATGAAGCTAGATGGCGCTGTGTAAAAATAATGTCCTGTAATGTTTATTTACTTATCTTATATAAGATAAGGAGACAGTTAGAGGAAGCCTAAAAGAGGCCTGACTTAAATAAAACTAAAAAATATATCGAAATAGAGACTAGAAAGCAAAAAGACAGATATAATGTACATACGGGCTAAATAAATAAAATTACTTGGTATAATTACAAAACATTGGAGGATGATATCTCTTTGTCCCTAACAAAATGAACTCACAGTCATAATGAAGGCTAATCCTAATTCAATTTTCTCTTTAAACTCCGAGAATTCAGCTTCCAATTAGAAATCAAATGAGTTCAGTTAAACCGAGCAAGATTTAATTTGTCCAACCAAATGAGAGTTCTGTTCGCGTCATATGCATTTGGAGAAAATGCTGAAAGGATTTTTTAACCACGTTTAAAACAGTGAAAGCCCAGCAAATCGCAAAAAAAAGCTCGATTTTCTATTGATATACAAGTATATATATACATAAGTACCCATATTGGAAGAAACTCTTTTGTTTACCTACAGCGCATAACACGCCCTATAAGTATAAGGCGTGCTGTAGGTTGTGGGTTCAATTCCCACCAGGACAAACATTTGTGTAGTGATAGGTATAGTAATGATTAGATTTCTGTTTAGGTGTTATCAATGCATGTACCTATTTAAAAAAAGAAAACCGTTCATAGTTAATCTTGTTTCCATAAGTTTTGTTTTCTTGGTGATAGATGGCGTTATGCGAAATAAATTTGTAAAACAAAGAAAAGCTGAAAATAAAATTGACCCAGTCTTTCAATTTTCTTTTTTTAATTTTTTTAAAGATCTTTAATAATGATTTTTATGTGAGGTGATACAATGATCTATGTAAATTTATCCAAAACTCTTAAACTTTGCAAAACGAAATAAGACGTACTTATATACTGGAATTAGTAATAAATATTGAAAACGCAAAGCAAAAGGCCATATAAAACACAAAACTTTCAATGTATGGTACAAAACCGAGAAACAAAACCATGGCTTGTTAACTGTCAGCCGCGCTGTATATTTCCACGCCATGGTAAATACCTAATTTGAATTTCGTCCAACGATAAAGAACCTACATACTTTTTAATTTTATTCCCTCGTTGAATAGGGTTAATTTTGCGCTTGCGAGAAAAATGTGCGTCCGCATGGAAATGTGATAACGCGTTTCGAAAGGAACGCGCTAAATAAATCTTTTGAATTTTAATAATTTATGCTTGTTTCTGCGATAAGTTTTAGGAGCAAGTTGAATAGTTTATCTTTGTGGGATTGAAATCATTGCGACCAAGTTCTATTAAGTTAATACTAATTTACCAGCCATTATTGAAATATGAGACTAATATAATATAAAGACATACTTTACATAGACAGACAAAAGTACATATGGAGACCACAAATTATGGATTGAACAAAGTGAAATATAATTTGAAGTGGAATATATTTTGAACTTACTTCCTCAGAAGGACGGATATGTTTTCGAGAGTATAATATGTATGTCTTTTTCATTAGCATGCTCTACAGCCTCAACAGGCTTGATGGTTTGAGATGTTGTTTGGTTTAGTGTGGAGGTGACATAAAAAATATATATAAAAAAGGAAAGAAGAACAGGTGACATGCCGATTCATTTTCGTTAAACCGTGAAGTTGAGATCTTCGACTCTTCGCTCTCGGATTTTTTATTTTAACCATCTCTATGTTCTAGTGGTTTACCCACCGGTGTTAGATCCAGAGGCCCCGGGTTCGATCCCCAAGGGAGTATAATATTGTGCTTAGCTTGGATGGTGTTAGGACTTTAGTAGTTGGTTGTTATAATGTTATACGGTCTAGCTACCGCTACCTTGACTAAGTCTGTCACCACAACAACAATAGTAAATTATTGTGTTCCGGCATTTAGAGGTAAGTTAGCCAGTTCTTCAGACTTTTGAGGATCCCAGGTGAAGTGCACTTCCACCTTCGGCCTTACCATATCTTGCAACCAGGTAAGATGAAGGCCAAGCGCTTCCCAGTTTTACAATAAAAACTATTTTTATTCTTATGGAGAGCTGAAAAAAAATATGCAGGGAACCAAATTTCGAGTTAACAAAAGTTTCAGCGGCTTTTTATGGGTTCCACGATAAGTGGTATTTATTATAACCAGTTAATGAGCTTTCGACTTAGGAGGGAGGGTCGCAAACGTAATTTTTTTCAATTAGCTTTACCGACATCAAACAGTCACCCAGTCGCCCATATTTACTCGCGACCACTTTAGCCAATGACCCTTAAGGTTTCTTAAGTACCGACCGTACCCTAAGCCTTGTTCTGTGGACTGCCTAATGTGTGCTGATCATCCGGCCTTACGAGCATCGGAGACGGACATGGATGGGGCGGAGATAAGTACGTACCTACTTAAAGAATGCGGATCTGGACTAAGTGACATGATGAAGCAAGATAGGTGGGTTGTGGCCCACAACTTGTGGGAGAAAGTTGCGGGGGATTTTATAGCGTCTTTTAACTTTATCTATCTAATTATTCTATACATATAAAACAGATGATTTTCGGCATAGACCTAAGAAAAGCACTAACACCATGTACATGTCACCGTGAGATTGTAAAAACCGTCAGTTTTTAATATGACTCTGTCACCGTCCGTTTGTAATATGACTCGTTATATTGCAAACGGTCAGCAAATTGTCAACAGCAACTAACATTTACAATTTTACGCATTATTTCTAGCTTCTCTAGTTCTGCCGCTTGCTTTAGCATAGACACAGACCTGCCTCACTCTCTCCTCAAGAGGGTGAGGTGAGCAAATGGCCTTACAGGAATGTACAATCGAATCCTGTACCGCAAGCCTAGTGCCTGTAACTCCTTTACGCGGTGCCCCCCCTTCTCGATCTAGTTCCATCAGAAATAGAGTTAACTGAAACCACAGGACGACTTCTATCCGGATGGTGAGGTCATGTCCCGACGGGTTCATCATCGATCACCATTTTTGCCGACCGTTTACAATATGCCGAGGCATATTACAAACGGACGGTGCTTATAATCTTATGCTGACATGTGTACAATTTACCGAGGCATACTACAAACGGACGGTGCTTACAATCTAACGCTGACATATAGTTACTGTACACGTGTATAGCTGTACACAATAAAAAGTAAGTTCAAAAACTAAAACTCGACTAATAACAAAATCATGGTCTAAAAAATATGAAACAAGAAGATATTCTCAGCAGAAATTGGTATGTACTATTAAATAATCAACTAACACGCTTTATATTATAATGTATCTAATACATATTCGTAGCCTATAACCAGCGGACAATCAAGAGGCTTCCAACGATACCTTATTTGTCAAATTATGATAAGTAGTATAGAAATTAGGGGGTAACAATATACACACATACATACGCGCATACCCACATGTACATTTAATCATAATCCTCCTTTTTGATTCACTGTAGTCAGGCTAAAAGGCCAAAAAGTGTTGTCTAATACTTACGTGTTTTAGTTAGTATTTTATGTATTCTGCATCTGCATGCTCGTAATATAATCAGTGTAATTTGGGTCCATCATAACTAGCCACTGAATCTATTATCATTTGAAACCACAAAATAATAACGTGCAGTCGCAGAATATTGAAAACCGATAACCCATTTAAACGAGGTGTTACTCGAAATACAAATGAATTCAGCGAACCTAGTGCGAAACAAAACATGACCAATTAATGAAATCGAACCCAAATCCAACCAAATCCGCTCAGATGAAGCTGCGCCAGACGTAATGCTAATGCTGCTTATTTATTGACGGTAATCCATTACACGAAAACCACTTCACGCAGACCTCTACCTACCCAACAACTCGAACTTTCCCAAGATCATTTTAAATTATACGCTTCCGTCCACGTTCTAAGATCCTCGCCGCCACACATATAATTCCACAACTGAGATCCTTATAAAGTGGCCAAGAGACGGCCGGTGTAAGAAGATATCCCGAGACCTTTGTTTCAGATGAGTAGGCGGGTCTTCGGCGCAGCACTTGAGCTTCAATGGTAGTTGAAGTGGTCATGTCTTAGCGACCGACGTAAATTGATCCTCCCTGATCGTACGGGTAAGTTAATTCCAATGAGATTACGGCGAGTGGTCGGTTTGAGACGGGTCTTGCATAAGTGGCGGTGTGAAGGGCTTTCAAGAAAGGGTATATTTTAGCCGCGGCTTTCCCGAGTCTTAGGATGCCCACTTGTGATGCTATATACGATGGGATCTCATATTAATTTAGTAGAGAACCGATATTTTAATCACTCAGAAAACAATGTTATGCAATACTCATAACAACACGAAGTACCTGTATAGTTTCGTATGAAAACGGTGTAAAATTAAACCCTACACCAGCACTCCATGATAATTGCATGACTGCCCTCGTTGGTTGAAACTGAAACCGGCTTGGCTAGAGAGGCATAAACAGATGTAGGGCTGGCAAATTATTCAGCAGTGTAGGAAACATTACATCTAGGGAATACCGGGATCCCAAAGTCTCAGGACTCCGTTTGAATTCAGTGAACGGGATCGCGATAAAAATGAAACCTTCAAGGTACTATTGATCGAAAAGCTCTGCAACTGTTGAAGAATGATGGCGACGTTGATTCAATCATTGATTGATGCGCAGGTAAATTCGGAAGCAAAAAGTCCATTATTCCGTATTTCCTATGTACCTATATGTATTCGTCTGATCGTAGTTTTTAGTGTAGTATTTTCTTCTTATGTTCTAAGTATTTTCAAAAAGGGGCTTGAACTTTTTTTTAAAGGACTTGTGATACGCTGTTTTTGGCTCTGATCCGGGAGTGCGACAGCTATGCGTGGACATGAATATGTATTTTTTGCAATTTCAAAACTAGTTTTATTGGTAACCCTATCGCCTGCTGCCGCAAAATACACGAAAGATCGCAATTAGTATAGCGTACCCGCAAATAGTTAATTACTGCTCAACGTGCGCTCAACGCGCGCGCTCCTGTCATCGGTGATATATGACATTGTTGCAGCTTTGGACTTTGACCACATAAGGCTGCTTACAATATGTTGAAGATTATCCCTTTCGCAGGGCATTACAGGAAATTTCTGGAATAAGCCTTTCAATCTAAGAGATAAAAACAAACGAATATTTTTGATTAACCCGCCGAGAACTATTTCCGCGGTAGACTATGTGCGTACACTCACTATGATATTTCTGTTAATATATTTTTTTCGGGACAGTATTATTTGATCCTCAAGAATCTAATTGATCGATTGTAAATGCACTTTTAAAAATAAACTATAGCTCAATTTATATTTGATCTCCTTTTTATAAATGGTCTTTAAATTACGCACGGATAGGGATTTTATGGCGGAGTACGTTCAATAGGTTGCTAGGTTTTTTTTATTTTTGCACCTAGAAATTCTTTACTATTTGACTTCCAATGGGTAAAGTACAGGTACACGGTACAGTCTCACTGTATCGAGGAAAACAGTCTCATTTTACTCAAATATATAAAACAAGCGATTGTTTTGAATATTTTTTGTCTGAGAGAAAGAGGATCAGTAAGCAAATTTTTTACTAATGGGTAAGGTCGGGGTGATGAAGAGGTTACGCTGAAACGAGCTTTCCCAGAAGTGCCTATTAAAGTTATTGTCTCTCCCACGCACCGACGGAAACAGTAAACTGCGTGGCACCGGACTTCGGCAGAAGGGTGGTCGCAAGCCAGGCGGATCTTTACAGGTAACAGCGAACAGGTAGCTGTCGATCAGTATCAAATGCTGCTAGTGTACATAATGTCCATATATACGCACTTTGATGCATAGCTTGATACGAAGCTATCATAGTTAGATTTCTTAATGGTTCCTGAATGGACCGAACCAATGTCGTCAGATTATAAAGGAGCAAAATGTTAAAAGGTTACCCTTGAATATTTCAGATTATTTATGTTCAGCATTAATATAAAAACCCTTATTACGAAAAATATCACTGATTATCACCGCAAAATATAAAATCATTTTCAAACTGAAATGTCAGATATTTCAATAACCAAAATGAAAATCGAACAAGCCCGAATTCAATAAGCCGAGCTTTTCAACCAACAATACAATGTCGAAGCTCACTCACAGCGTCCGCGCAATGAAACGTGTTAAAAACACACAAAAAATTGTCTACGGTCTGCATCGCATGCTTTACCAGATGTATCCAACTTATAGCTCCGTTGGATTGAAAAACTTCTATTTAACACCCAATATGGTGGTCTGAGTCTAAAGCCCACCTTGCTTGCTTGCTTGCCCTGGTAGTAAACCTAAGCCAATGGACGCTTGCAACAACGAAGGCATCTTTTGGCATTGCCAACGTATTGAGCAACCTATTCCGCAAATTGTTGTGGAATAGGTTTTAATGTTTGTGTTGAAATGTGTGTGACCAGGGTTTTAATTGAAATGTTGTATATTTTTTGATAGTAGCAGTTAAGCGACGTATGGCGTAAGGCACAAGGGTGACATTGTCGTGTATTAACCCCACTTTATATGAAGCTTAATATCTCCCGTTTATATGATGTTAAACTGTTATACCTTCTATACTTACTTGTACCACTATACCCTACCCTACTACATATTTGCTTCATGAATAATCAATAATGGTAATTTCAACCTTCTTACTGCCGTACAAACCACACTAAAACATAGTAAGGTCAATACGTCGTTAAACAAAAGTATTAAAAGGGCTACTTAATATTGTAGAATGTATAAAGTCCAAGTCTTAAATCCCTTTAACAGATCCCGGACGAAGAACCTTTAAGAAACACATTGAATGCAAGCCGTAAAAAGTTAATATGCGGCTCGAAATTCACAGTGTTCGAGCATATCTGCTTTATACATCTGTATTGGTGAGAATTAATTCATTTCCTGGAGGAAGTACGTGACGCCAACAGCTGCGAGTGGACAATGGATAACATGAATTTAACGCGAAATTTTCGCGGAAATTATTGTTCAGGAGTTATATGAGAGAAGTTTTCAAAGGGTGCATTTGGAAAGCTAATGGTTATCACAAATCAAAATCAAAGGAAAAAGTAAATACTCTTGGCCAGCGACCACATTTTAAAAAAGCTTTTAGATGAGTGCTTTAACGTATTGTGTTATTTTGAAAATACAAAAGCATTTAGGTTAGTCAATGACTTTCGAAATTAAACCTAAATATCGATAAATAGCATCAGGTTTAATTTGGTGAAAAATATATCATTATCACAGGTCACCCCATTGATCCCCACCAATTTTACTCTCATTTTCATCAAACATCGAAACCGAGACTAATTAAAAATGGCGTGGCACACTCGTGGGGCCCGCTCTTCACAATACGTCCATCAGTCTTCGAAAGCCTGATTTACGAGACGACCGAGTTTATAGTCAGTCTTAAACGACGCCAATAAAAACTTACGCTATAAACGCCGACTGGCATAGCGAATACATTTTAGTATATTATAGAGTACGGTATGGTGAGAGTAGAGTTTGCGCAGGAAAACACCAAGATTGAATTTTGATTGAGCTATGAATAGGCGGTAGCCCAGCTGATGCTAAGTGAAAAGTTTTTATGAGAGAAACCTGCCTAACTGACAGGCTGACAACCAATGTACGAAAAGTAATAAGATAATATCGTTTTATTTTTACTAAATTGGCCTTTTCATCAATGCAAAATTCACAACCTAGAAACTAATTTTACTTGTAGGTACTCAAAAATGACACTGAACTACGTTGGTATTCTGATATCTGTGACTGAACTACGATTATTTCTATCATTAATGGATTTAGAAAAAAATCCTGTAACATTTTCGTTCCACCGGCCACGTACGTACCTACAGTTTGCCAATCAAAATGTACTCGGTGTGGGTAACTGGAGACAAAATAATAAAAAAAAAAATTACAGGACTTTAATTTCACACTACACACAAATCAAGCATAGCTTGTAATATGGGTACTAGATTAGATAGATAGATAGATAACTATTTATTGTTCACCATTTACGAATAACATAACAAAATACAGACACAAAGAAACAAGATACAGTGGAAATTTAATCTAAGCGTCACTGATAAAACAAAGGACGGCCTTATCGCTGAAAGCGATCTCTCCCAGGCAAACGCTGGATGGACAGAGAAGACAACGGCTCTAAAGGATGGCGGATTATACGAATAACGAATATATGCATCAAGATGTAGGTCTATTTTATAACAATAATAAAACAAACAAAACTACAAATATGCAGGAAAAAAACCTTTATATATAGTAGATTGGAGTTTGTATACTCAATAAATATCTAATACATAAAATATACTGAACATATACATTAATATTATACATAAAATTACATAAATAATAATAAATCATGATAATAATAATAATGAAGGATAAACATTATAAGTTAAGAATAAACTGATAGATAATAGTGATAAACTTTCAACTTAAAAGTGTGCTGCGATGTCGTCTTTTTAATATTATCAGGCAATGCGTTCCACAGCCTAACAGCTTCAGCTAGATTACGGATAGAATAGGTACTTCGTTTTTTTTGACAGTTTTTTTTATGGTAACGGCAACCGATGACTGTGTTTGACTGTTTGACTGCTACCGGACACAACAACTACGGTGTCATGTGACGGTGTGCCGTGTCGATAAAAAAAAACGATTTGAAAAAACGTTTGCGCAGCCAGCGCATCATCTAGCCCCAAACTAAGGATAGCTTGTATGGGAACTAGATTACGGATGTAATACTCAAATACTTTTTTTGTAGATACATACTTACCATATGAACACCCAAACACCGAACAAACATCTATATTCATCACACAAATGTTTGGCCTGTATGGGAATCGAATTCGCAACCTACAGCACAGAAAGCAGAGCTCTACCAACTGAACGAAGAGGCTTGTTAAAATTAAATACCTGCCAATTTATAAAAGAACCACACGTTTTACAGCAATCAGACTGAAGAAAACAATCATTTAACCTGGAGCGCAGAGACGTCGGGATTAATAGACACAACACATGATTCTGAAATTGATTATAGATAACATAGAAGCAATCATGTTCAGACGGGGATGTACAGATGAACGTAGGAAATTGCGATGTCTGAAAGACTTGCGGATGGTACAGACAGAAAAAAGACAACTCTTCTGTCTGTTTAAAAAATACTTTAAGCTGACTCAAGCTTCCATCTCCATCATACATCTCCATCGAATTATTTATGTTATATATTATGTCTAAGTATTATAAGTAGGTATATTTAATCATTTTATTTTAATTATTAATATTATTTTTGATTGTAGGTATAAGTATATACTATGTATTAGTAATAAATTACTATAAAATATCATTTCTCCCGTTAAGTAGAAATACCACCCACTCCATACTACACAAGGGTTATCTGGAAGAAAATGCTTCGTAGCATTAAGTTCGCCTTGTACTTTTATTTATTAGTGCAATCAAGTGTTTTCTATCTATCTATCTATCGATTCTTCGGGACACGTCCAAACACACTTTTTGGCATGCCCGCGCTTTGCTAGTAACTAGCATTCAATACGTGGCAGGTTGCAAGTCCATCGCCTTATATATGTCTGCTTGCTCGTTATTTTAAATGCAACGTGTACCATGTTTGATGTGGTCAAATTCATGGGTGGTTTAAATTAATACAATGACGATGTATGCTAGTATTATAGGTACTCAGATTTTAATTATGATTATCGCATCGGGCTTCGGCAGGAGAGTTGAAACTAGTTAGGTAGATTTTTATAGGTCCTACCACTTGTGTTGTGACTAGGCCGTAACCGCTAGCAAAAGCCAGCGATTGTGTTGCCCGCAGTTTCTACTCCGGACAACAAAATCGCTGGCATTAGGAGGAAGATTACACTTACCTTGCAAGATAATCTACAGCATACTCTAGTAGCATTTTGTTTGCTATCGGTCCCTATCATTCATAGAAGCGGCATCTAGATTGCTCGTCTATTTCAGTTGGTAGTGTGAAATGACGTCTTTTATTTTATATTTCCATTGCATAAGGTATGAAAGTAACATAATTTTATACCAAACTACAAGCATTAAAGCATTGAAAATATATTCATATAGTATGATTATAAAGTAACATTAGCTAATTTTAGGTGTAATCGGTACAATCTTACCATTTAATTTATTTTTATTTTCCCCTCCAGTAATTATAATTCAATTGGGTAAAATAGTGAATGGTATTCTACACTGGCAATATTCGACAAACCTTTATTATCGCTCCTTGAAAATTAAACTATCAACCTATCCTACAATTTTTTGAAAGGACTTAGCATTTTTTAATTTTGTCAGTCTAGTCACACATCATGTTAAGCGCATGTAGAAGCGCACTTCGACCGAATTCCTCAACAAACTGCGGAACTGGCTATTTTCCCTCTAAATGCTGGAACACGATAATCAGAATTGTTGATATGGTGTCAGACTAAGGTTAGGTGGTTGTAGCCAGCTAGGTGGCTATGAAATAAGCCCTACCACCAACCAAACCCAGCACAAATTTGTACCCCCCAGGGAGTCGAACCCGGGCCCTCTGGGTGTGATATTGGTGGGTAAACCAATATACCACACAGGTGGTTAAAAAAAAAATGCGGATGTAAATAGTCTAGCAAAAGTTTAGACGACTTTTTCACGGTGTGGACATACCTTCATTATACGGTCCCAAAGGCAAGCCTTTTTCCCGATTCTCTTGTAAAGCGATAGCCGATAAACGAAGCGATCGCAGCGCCCTCTGGGAGTCTCGCTAATCGGCCACGAGCCCCGGGCCTGTCGTTATCCAGCGGGTTTTGTTCACCGAATAATATGAAATAATGACGTGAAATCGACGTATTAGTTTTAAGACATTGCGGTTAAATAAAAATATATGCGGGTTATTCATATATAATAGGACATTAAAAACAACGCCATCTAGCCCCAAACTAAACAAAACTGTAACTTGTAATATGGGGTCTACATTGCGGAGAACATAACTTATTTAATTATTTTATGTAAACACATTGACATAACAAACATCTATATTCATCAAAACCTACAGCGCAGAAGACAGAGCTACCAACTGAGCTGTGAGGCTTATTGAATTACTTGTTTGTAAATTACGTTTTCCATGGCGGAAATCGTTCCTTCAGCCCGCGGATGTCGTAAAAGCCGACTAAGAAATTTCCCAGAAGAAGGGTAGATATGCCTACCAAGCGTGGTGATTATGGCAAGATCCGTCAACTTTGGAGGAGGATCTGTCCAGCAGTGGACATTAATGTCGTGCTGAAGAAGAAGATTGAAGAATTCGTTTGATCTGGACAGCACCTTTATAAGATTACAATAGCTCATGTAATTTTCTAAGGGTGCGTTAACACCCTTATCGCGGCAGATACGCGTGACCCGATGGAGACAGATTTACGAAGGGAAGGCTAACTGACCTCGTATATCGCACCTATCTCCGGACTGGTATATCGTTTGTTTTATTGCGTTCCTTGCCTGAATTTGCTATGGGCCTTATAGGTTGTGATGTGTGGGTACTAATAAAAATGAGTTTTAAGAGTAGTAGAAGCCCCTTGTGAAAGGGCTCGTCCGGAGAATTACTACCACCATACCGATTTCGACCACCAAGCAGCATTGCTGTGTTCCGGTTTGAAAGGTATGGTTACCGGTGAAATTACGGGCACGCGAGGCTTAACACCTTTATGCCTCCAGTTGACGGGCGCAATACAGTGCCGTGTAGGCTATGTTCTTTTTGGATGTGACCTATGCGGTAAAGCATTGTTATAGGCAAGAGATGCACTTAACACCTGGTGGGCTACTTACTTATCCCGTCTCATAGTTGCATAAAAAAAAAACTAATACTGATTAATTGAAAAAATTCAGTTATCTGTCGTTGATGTCGTTGCACACAAATTAAATGAAGATGCTACGACGGTCAGCAGGAGTAATGTGGATTGATAAAGAATGGCACGAGTACTTCAGAGGCTCCTTCAAAGGTTCTTCAATTGCAGAAAAGTTGGTCGAGATCTACATGAGATGGTTCAGGCATTTAATGAAGAGAGGTGAAGATTACACTGTCAAGAAGGATGTGGCTATCCCAGAAAAGAAGGGCCTAGGACAACCGCCGGCGACCTGGTGAACAACCGTCTCCAAGGAGCTGGAGTGAGCGCAGCTGGACACCTAGGCAACACAGGACAGACCGTCCTGGCGCGTATGAGAAGGGCTGAAAGTAAAGGTACAAAAGAAGAAGAAGAAGATCGGTAACCTGATTTTACGTAGATTTAACCGCCTCTGTGGTCTAGTGGTTCAACCCACCGATTTCAGATCCAGAGGTCCCGGGTTCGATCCCCATGGGGAGTTCAATATATTGTGCTTGGTTTGGTTGGTGGTAGGACTTTGTTGAAGTCCGCCTGGCTAGCTACCACCCATTTTACCTAATTCTGTCGCCATAATAACAATTCTAAAATTGTTGTGTTCCGACATTCAGAGGTTAGATAGCCAGTTCCTCAGTTTGTTGAGGATTCCGGGTGAAGTGCGCCTTCACCTTCGGCCTTATCGTAACTTGTTACCAGGTGAGATGAAGGCCAAGCGCTACCCCGTCGTACAATAAAAAAAAAAAAGATTTATCTATTATAGTAGATTATGTTGTTCTCTGTATATTAGTAGATATTGTAGATTTATATAATTGCCAAAATAAAAAATTAAGCCAACTTCATTAGCTGTATGCCTCTGATATTGCGCAATAACAAATGCTAGTATATCCTAGCATTCACATATTCCGGGTATTGTATATGCTATACCGACACCGACGACCGACAGGTTAACGTGCCCCCTTTTACTTGATGTGCATTACTTTTACTGTACAGCTTACTGCTGAAATTCAATTGCCTGCAGACAAACGCTCTCAAGCTTATTTTATTTTTATTATTAATATATTAGTAAAAAAACATACAATTATTAAAATTAACACTAAAATACAAAATATCACGGAACATAACCTATTTCCTGTACAGTGTTTTATTTTAAATTCCCTACATCTTTTGTCAGGTATTCGCGAGTAAATTGCAATTGTTTCAGCTTCGATTTTTCCGCTCACAAAATCAATGGACCCAAAAAACCAGAACCAGCCTATTGTCTATTAAAGCATTGCCAGTTTTTGGGCTGCAATATAATATAGACGTACAGGTACAGCCATATGGTTCCTACGCAGAGCCTGTTCTGTTGTGTTGTGTTGTGAATAGTTGAGGGAAACAAAACAAGCAACTTCACGGTTTATGTCAAGGGTGCTAGGGCTTGAATTTCTAGTGTTCGTAACGGTGTATGTAAGTAATGTTTGCGGAGGCGTGGGCTTCAGAGTTTGCACGTCTACTGGTGTTGCGGTCTACGTGTGACGTGACACACCGGTAAGGAGGTGAGGATATTTATGAGCTCTAGACGTTTGCTAGCGGAAATTAGACAAGTCTGGGTGAAAATTATATTTGCCATCGAGTACAATAGATCTCTAATTCAAAACATACGATATTTCTGTAGAAACTGCGAGTTAAATTGCATAGAAATATATCCTTGATGAACAAGAAATCCTATTGTAGGGTAAAAGTCTTTCTCCAAATTTCCTTATTGCAGCTAAATAACAACTACTCAGGGTTTGATTCCCTATCGGGAAAAATGAGAGTGAAATTTTTGGTTCGTAATGAATGATTGCATGAACGAAAATACTTCATTGTAAAACAAAAATATTATCGGCGCGGTGATTTCTTCCGGACAAGCTTTAGATGGAGATAATTTATGTCACAGCTCAAAACAAATAAAAAAGCGATTGATCTGATTTATTTTTTTGTCTGAGAGAAAGAGGATCTATTATTAAAAAAGATGACCGTCTATGCTTGCTGTTTTTGCAAAATTTAAATGATAATTTATATACAATTTATTTCGGAAAAGTATCAAACACCTACATAATTACATTAAGTAAATTGTAAGAAAATAGTAGCCAAACGCTGAAAGTTATTTATATGAGCCTTGCATTTTAATATAGTAAATGTGTTTTTGTTTGTTGAATTATCGGCCCTTGTGTCACACAGTCAATATTTATAGCAGAGGTTATTGGTGGCCGCAAGTAGACACACAGCAATTATAGCAACAATACGCTCGAGCTGAATGTGACGGAGTGATTGGACACTCTGAGAGGTGCTGGCATCCGCATTGGAGAGCTATTACAGCATCCTGTAGGTAAATGCTGCAGTGTGTTGATGTTGAAGTTTTTTTTTTATTGTGGGACGGGGAAGTTTAGACCTTCATTTTGCCTGCATTTCAAGTTATGATTAGGCCGATAGTGGAAGCGGACTTCTTCCGGAATCCTCAAAAGTCTATAATTGTTGATAAGGCGACAGAATAAGATAAGATGGTGGTAGCTAGCCATTAGGCTAGAGCTAGCCAGGTGGACTTGCACAATATTGTACTCCCCATGATCTGACAATTCGATTCAAATCAATGCAAATAATATAATTTGGGATAGGTGTAATCTAACCTTCTTGTGGTCTACCCCGAGCAGTGGAATTACTGACTTTTGCCAGCGGTTACGGTTAAATTATCATAATACTGATCATAGGACCTGTACAGACACTTTGACAGGATGGTCACAGCCAGGTGGAGTGTTCAAGTGTTCCGTCGGTGTGCGGTAAAGTGCCTAGACTATCTAGCCTAGTTACCTAGAGCTAGACAAGCCTAGACTTCAAGAGCAAACACAAAATATATAGGTACACAATATAGTGCTTTATTGAGCACCAAAGAACGAGTACAATAAGATTGGTTTAAACAAAGAGCTCGTAGCTAAAAGCGCACAACATTATAGGTGGTTGATCTTTGAAACAGTTATTTTTGTGTGGTATTACTAAAGTTGAGATTTGTTGAGTGAGATCTCCGAACTATCTGGTCTTTTGCCTAGATTGTTCATAAATCAAGCTGAAAGTCTAAGTTGAACATGTTTAGTTACAGTTCAACAAGTATGAGTCAACAGTCTAACATAATTCGTACGTGTATCTAGAACCGATATTTCCAGATATCAAAGACAACTTATTGACTTTTAAAAGCACCGACTAAAGAGCCATCATAGAATGCTATGCCAACGAATTCTGGATTTATTGAAGCGAACACACGTTTGACTGGACATGCCCGCTTTCAGTCCGTTTCTTTCCACTTTGACTGCAACATTTGAAGCCTTTATTGAAAGCGTTCATTTTACAGGGGACTCCTGAAGAGCTATATCGAGATGAATGAGAGATCAAAGATTGTAATATAGGTACCTCAGCAATGGCAGATTAGTTTAAGAGATAATAGTCTATCTTCCATACTAAACAAGCAGCTTATTTTGTAAATTAGTATGATAAATACCTTTGATTAACAAACCAAGAACAAAAATTATATGGCTTTGTCACTAACAGTCCTTCGAAAGAAAGAACGCTCTATAAGCATTTTCACCAGATATTTACCCGCGTGTGTAAGTTCTATTTTAGTGTTATAATGTTATTCTTAAGAGTTTTAATGGGATATTGCAAAATGAAAAAGCAAAAAAAATGGAGTATCACCTGTGCTAACACTTAATATTCTTTACGATGTAATATAATTCTCTTAAACGAATAAGACGTCAGCAAAACTTCTCCGTTTTTCGCCAAAACCCACCTCAAAGCGAGACTATTGGAAGGCATTCAATCGGAACTGTTGCTCGCTGCTTGCCGAGACGATTTCCGCAAAGTAGATCTAGTCTAAGCCTGGATTGCACAATCGATGCTCCCACTTTCGCTCCCGCCGGTCTGGGCTTTGCCGCGGTTTTCCAATTTGTATTAGCTTTTGTAGGCTTAGCTGTTGTGTGTCTGTCTGCGGAGACGTCTAGGTTTTACCGGCGGATATGCTCGTGTACCTATATAGTGGCTTCTTTCAAACCCGACGCTTTTTAAGGCCTACACAAACTTTTTTAGATCAAATCTAGATAAAGTCACGCTTGTGCCGATACACCAAAAATATATTGCCGCCTCACAAACCTTTACATTTAGAGTGTTATATGCATGGTAAATAAACAAAGTATATCTAAATATTAATATTCTATTCTTATCATATTGCACGGCCAAGGAAGCACCAAAAAGGGAGAAAGGCAAATATAATTATAAGCTTAATAATTTGAAGACAGATGATGATCGCATATACTACGACTTCAAACTTAAAATTTCATGGATTTACAGAAACACAACATCACAAAGTACGACATTTTTATGCATATATTCTACGACGGAGAAGCACTTGACCTTCATCTAATCTTATGTCTAGTTATTATAAAGCCAAAGGTGGAAGCACGTTTCATCCGGAATCCTCAAAAGACTGAGGAAATATGAGTATGTGATTGAGAGTATGTATATAAATACGTGCATACATTACGGAAAACATACCCTACTGAGGCAGTCGGGTAAAAACAACACAAAGAAAGGGTTGTCAGTAATATCTTGATCAATCATAGATTGGTTCATGGAACTATCATATCAATGGATAGTCTGCAGGAAAGTCATGATCACGCCTTCACTTCAACGTTCTATCAACACAAATGACCGAACAAGGAAGTTCCTAAACAACCACGGGTACTTTACCCGGAATCAAACCCGAGTTTTATTCATAAGCACCGAAGGCCCAGACAGTAAAATTGGAAATCATCGAATTACGCGCGGCCCAACTGCCGAAACGATGGGCCACGTCGTAAAGTAACAGAGGCCCTACTACGAAATTCGAACGTCGTTGGATCCAAAATAACTTGTCATTTTTGTATTGAAAAACGTAGAATCTGTCATGGGATATAGGTACTGTTCGTTTTTCGTAGTAGGCCTCCTGGGACCGGTCCACAGACTAAAAACAATGTAGAGTAGCAGTGTAGAGTTTTCTCATTTGTTTACTTTTATACGGGAAAAGGTTATTGTAGTACCTATTTCTTCTAGAAGACCATTTACATACTGGTTCATTTTTAAGCTGATCTTATGTATATATATACTACATAAGCCCGACTGATGTTTTTGGACATCTACCAAAAGCTTTGAGCCTGCATAGCTGCTATAAGGCAGCAGCTGAATGGAAAATTCTTCGGCGAGAATGCGAAAACAGATTTGATTGCAATTTATACCCGACTACGGCGAAAAGCAAAAAGTAGGGTTATAATTTTGACCAGTACGTATCGATGTATGATCATATATTCTCTCATAACTTCTAAGCTAAGTAGTTTATAATTTATCATAATTTGACAAATAAATTTCGTTTGCTGTTTAATAGCTTTTTTAAATGAATAGCTGTTTTGCTTGCATACACCGAATAATTGGGAATAATTTCTAAAATCACGCCACAGAAAGAGCATAGTTAGAATGAGCCAAAAATATTTTCTTTCCAAACCTCTAAACTTTTCTATAAAGTTACGTATAATTTGTTTATTGTAGTAAATCAGTCATGTTTTACAATAAATTAATAAATTTCAGAAGATCCTAACCCACGATGGTACTGCACGTATACACTATTTTTACCCCACTGAAAAATAAGGAGGGTTTTTGATTAGTCGATTTAAGATTTTTAGAAGAGTACATTTTTACAAGAGTTACTACGTGGTATTGCCACAGATTATATGACACGACAATCTTGATTAGAAAATGTTGCCTCGAATCTTTTATTTATTTCTTTTTATTGATTTATTAAAAAAGCTTTTAGTTTTATAGAGTTGTTCCAAAATCAGACTCCGACATTAACTCCGAATATCTCATCATCACAATCATAAAATCAATTTTCCACATCCGCAAATAGGGACTCCGTATATTGTATTCATTGCGTTTACGTCCACAGTGTAGCTAATGAGCATTAATTCACAAAGCCGAAGCCCTGGGGCGTAGCGGTCCAATCTCTATCAAAAGCATGTTCGAAGGTTTGAACAAACAATTATTGGAAGGCCTGTGTTGGAGGCTATTGTGTGAAGTGACATGATCTGTCATAATATCAGCCACTGAAATTGGAGAGTACCTACAGTGTGTGAAGGGCGTACAGTTGTGCGTGATGACATACGCATCATTTAAATTGAACTATGAATTGATTATTGCTCAGTGAATTTAATGAAATGAAATGAAAATGATTTGTTTTGTCGTGGCTGTAGATGCACGCTTGTTCAACAAACCAATCAACATAACTAGACATTTTACACAACACCGTTTCAACCAAAATTATGGGAACAGGCTTTTGGAAATTATAAGTACTAACATAGGTACTAGAAACACTGAACATACTCTATATTCATTCCACAAATTATTATCCTGGGTTCGTACGGTGACGGGTAAGCTTATCTCATATGGGAAAGTGCACGAAAGAGTCAACTATGAGGCGAGCTTTTGTGAAAACATGTCTTTTTCTTAATCAGAGACGTACAATATGGGTTACGTTATAAATCGCGCATCAAGTTGTTTTCTTCATCATTTATAATACGCACCGCCAAGAAAATTAAATGCTGAAATTAAACATGGGAGTTTTCAAGTCAAGAGTTAATAGGTTTCTTCTAGACAAGCACGCTCCATCTTAGGCGAGAAAGCAGTCAAACGCAAGCCTATCCTATTAAAAACAATATGTAATCTGAAAAATGAAAAATGTAGACGTTCGTTAATGCGAATGATACCTTCAATACAAGCATCGATCTGCAAGCGTCCAGGAAATGAGGAATGAGAACTGAAAATGTATGTAATAGCTAGAAATCTAGCTACAGATTTTTTGGCTTCTATAAACCGTTTCCAGACATACAAAACTAAAACTCTCAACTCTTTTCGTACTAAAATGTGTGTATGCAAGTACGTTATAAGTTACACCTCATGTAAAACCTCGAACCAAGCCTCAAAAGCCACAAATTTCTTTCACGCGCTCTGGAAAACTCCTGAAAAATTATGAGTACTTCTATCCCTTTCACACCGCATTTTTTCACATTTTCTATCTCGCTCACACACTTTGTATGTTCAGAGGTAGTAAAGGACACGCCAAATTGTGTTTACGGTTATCGGTTGAAGAGAAATATCTTATGGGACGATATTTTTTACGCTGAGCAAGTGAAGTGGGGACATGATAGCCGGTTTGATGTTTCTCTGTAGGTTTTTCCCCACATTGGGAGATACCTATTTATACGCTTGCTACTGTTATCACTTAGAAAGCAGGATGGTAGATCAATAGTAGTCTGGATTATAACGACTTACGATAGCACGGGTATTTTTGCTTGTTTATTTCCCAGACGTTTCGTCGGGGTCGCACCAGCCATTAAAATGATGAGTTCTATTGCGTTAAAAAGACTTCACTGTAGATCTAAAACAAGACAATAGTAATGTAATAAGAATGCTTAAAGAGTTTGGCGCTTGAGATTAACGTTTTAGTTCAAAACTGGAGATTAAGAAATAAACCCAATGCAAGGTAGTAATAGATTGCTTGATTTATTCAATGGACAAATTTGTTTATTGGGCTTTCTAGCTTATCCTCTATTGGAAGCTGGGAAAACTGTATTAACTTTACAAATTAGGAACCGTAGTTATCTTATTTTAGGAAATTTATTTATTTGTGTACCTACAGGGTGACATATTCAGCTTGGAACAAACCCTTAAAAAAAAAGTTGCTTTTAGCCAAATAAGTGTTTTCAACACCTTCGGCCTTATCATAACTTGAAACCAGGTGAGATGAAGGCCAAGCGCTTCCCCATCGAAAAAATACTTGCAAAATGCTACCAAGCATAAAGGCAAACACAATAAAAGATCAACATCTCTATAACACAGCTATTTACCCTCTAAACAAAAGGTTAGAAAGCTAACGGGATAATTATCGAAAATGTGCACGGTCGGGAATTCTGATTTCATGCTGGGTCACGTCCCGCGGGGCCATTTTTGCAAATACCTGCGAAGCGCCTGATAATGCCTTCGGAAGTTAAGTCAGCCTTACTTTGTTTACTCGGGCATTGGGTGCTTCAAAAGGGGCTTACCTGACCTGACCTGAGCTATGATGAAACGAGCGTGAAAACCAAACATAAGATAATAGAGAAGGCAAGCTGACAACACGGCTGCTAGCGTCAGTTTTTTCACTGATAGTAGCTCTGCCGTCTGCGCTGTAAGTTGTGGGTTCGATTCCCATTCAGGACAAACATTTGGGGGTAAATTACAGATATTTGTTTTGTGGTTGGGTGTTGTATTGTATGTTAAGTATGTATTTACAAAAAAAAAACATTTAGGTAGATATTCTATATCTATATGGTTCCTATATAACAAGCTTACTTTGGGGCTAGATAGCGCTGCGTGAAATTAATGCCCTACAATATCTTATTTTATTATATTATATTACTTGCTACTCTGTAACGTTTCAGAAGAACCAACTTTGGGCAAAATTATGATACACCAAAGGTGAATACCCCTTTCCATCTTGATAATTAGCATCACCCTTATTAAATTTTCGAAAGGGTCAAACGGGGACAAAAATATTGACTTGGGTTATCGAGATCGGCTGTGGTTCCTTAAGGAATGTTTGCTATGTAGGGGAAGGTTTCCGGAATCTGTATGCTTGCGCGTACATTCCTGGAAATATGGGTTTGGTCGGACTTTGTTTAGGTCATCAGTATCTCAATATTTTTTTAGGGAATTATGAATTTCATCTTTTCATCAGCATATGCCAGAAAATGAGCAACAGCAAACAACCTGCCTAGCGTAGCCAAATAGTCTAGAGATTCCAGGACGACGCTCAACAGTGGATGATAGGCCTTAGCTCAGTTGGTAGTTTCTCTGCTTCCTGTGTTGCTGGTTATGGGTTTGATGCCCGCTCGGGAGAAACATTTGTGTGATGAACACATATTTTTGGTGCGTGGACTCCGTGGGTCTACTATTGAGATATTATTATGAGTAAGTATGATGACAGCTGGTTGATAATGCTATTTCATAAAATGTTGGCATTATCTAAAACAAAAAAATATAGCTCTGGACCACACTTCCATGAATGGTGGATGTCTGCAAAAACCGTTGTCTCTGGAAAGGATTAGGTGAGACCTTTACCCAGCAGTGAGAAGTTACTAGCCTTAAGTGACCCACTGCTGGGCAAAGGTCTTTGGAGACCGTCCAAACCTGAGCTGTAAAATATAAGGTAGAAAAATACAAATTTCGAGACACTTTTCACTTTGTTCACTGAGTAAGTCTCATGATGTTGGGGTATCATCGCACCCTCTATCGTGAAGGCACAGAAACCGATCAGTGCCTGTGATCTCTTTATGCAACCCGCCGTCGATTGTGAAGCAAATAAGAAGCGGAATGCTGAACCGGATTTAGGCTATTGCGATTTATTTGTTATATGTTGGCTATATAATGTGAGTTGGGGACAAAATGTTTCCGAATTTCGATACCGCAAAGCTCCAATACCCCAAAACGCAAAAATAAACGGATATTACACCTGCGACGTTTGGGTGTAATGTATGTATTCAAAAATACTGCTTATGGGGCTAGATGGCGTAGCGTAAAATATCTATCAATATTTATTTATTGAATCAGATTTTTGACAGATTTTTCGAACTGGTGCAAACTTTTTTTTTTTGGTACGACGGGTAAGATTAAAAATAGTAGTTTTAGTAAAATAAAATTCCGAATCAAGGTTGTTGATTATGAATTTTATTTTACTTTTGTTTTATTTTTTTCAATATCCTATTATTCTCACCTCTCTGTTTAAGTTTAATCGTAATCTGTGTCACCCTAATTCGGCATTGTATTTTATCTTATATATATTGAAACATATTCATGAATGTCTTTGTCACATTGTATCGGTGCTGGATTACCAAATAAATAAACAAAAAAGAAAGTACCTAAACATAATGCAAATAAATTTACCAGCATTCCATTTAATCAATCCTGAGCAACTCGGCGCTGGCAACTACGTAACATAAATTCCCAGCAGCCTTTGGACCCGCCACAGCCCAGCCTACCAATCACCACCCTCGCTGATTCAAAGCATAGCGTTCAAAGCGGGCACAAAGCTACACGAGATGCCGAATGTAACAATATTGTTACACGACTATTGTCTGCCGGTGACACCTCGGATTGTTATCGAACGCCCATTGTTACGTTGATGCATGCGTGTGCCAGATGTGGGTATTGTGCAGGTGTTTGATCGTAATTAGGTAATGAGGTAGGTAATGGTAGACGCAGGACGTTTTATTATAGAGTAAACGTAAGTGTTAAAGGAGGTTAGATTGAAGTAAAATGACCAAATCCTAATTGGACTAAATAGCAGGTATGATTAGACCGTCCAAATGCAAAACTTCATGGTGTCTATTGATATTTAGGATTCCGTACACAAAAGATGCCAGCGGACCCCTATTACTAAGGCTCCGCTGTCCGTTCGTCCGTCTGTTTGACATAAGGCTGTATTCAGACCGGCATTCTAAGGTAAAACAGCCAGTTCCTCAGTTTGTTGAGGATTCCGGGTGAAGAGCGCCTCCACCTTCGGCCTTATATCAACTTGTTACCAGGTGAGATGAAGGGCAAGTGCTTACCGGTCGTACAATAAAAAAAAAAGAATCATAATAGACAGTATTTTTTCACAGAATGTGCAAATTGAAGTATAAATTTGCCGCTGTATCAAAAATAATAAAACAATATAATCAATTTAAATTTAATCAAATTAGCGGGAACGTAACGTATTTATTGCCTTTAAATGTGAGTCGGATCCTCGGTATGTGTGACTTACCGACTCGGTACTTGGCCCGTTTATTTTATTAGTTGGCTCACAACATTTGTAGACGTGTTTTTGTGAAAACCTATAAATAGATTTTCAATTGATAGCATTCCCATTTTCTTCCGGATGCCATTACATAAAAGTCCACTGAAGTGCACAGGATTACCTTAGTGAGTGCGATGGAAGCATTCGCCATGTCATAATCACCACGCTCGGCAGGTGGGTTGGTGAGCACAATACTCATGTCAAATAGCGGTGCAGTGCTGGTTCTCTTCTCTTACACGGAGGATTGCGAGGGGTGCACCGGACCATGAAATAATTATCGCATCGTAAATCCCACCTCATTATGCATAAACTCGATCCACCGCTAAGTACTGAGGCGCCACACTATTAATGCCGGGCGATGTTTCGCCGGCGTCGATGTAAACATGCCTGTCCGAACATAATGCGTTTACCGACCGCGTGTATTCATTAGCGATAAACCAATGTTTGCAATTAACAGTTCAGGGCAAGCTTTAGAGCAAGTGCTTGCTTAGAACACCATGCTTAGACTACCTACATTTACTCAAGTTTGCACCGATGTCTTGCGCCATTAGACTAATTAACATAGTTTCGGATAATAATATTGATATTTTAGATAATAGCCTGCCGAAAGTCCTATTTATGGCACAGATTCTCTTAGAAACAACTACATAATTTTTTTTTTGTAACTAGAATGTTTACCTACCTAAAGTGTATTGTTATTGTTTTACTTATGGCACCGGTTTGGGTTTTTTATCTGTTATGGTGTTATAATTGTTTTTAAATAAATAAAATGAAAAAAAAAAATTTAGAAGGGGAAAATAGATTCCTTGATTATTCATAAGTGATCTCCTGCTGAAGTAGACGTACAGCTAATTTATCACCCCAATCTGGTTATTCCAATATTTTAATTTGCAAACACTTGATCTCAGCTTGTGTTTCCGATACGATTGTGATTTAAAAAAAATTATAAGACTTTTAATTCACCTGATGTTACAACCCTAATGTCATCAAGAAGATACTTAAAAAATTCGTGAGGTCTGGTGCTAGAATTATACCAGATCGATTACAGGACATTTATTGCATAGAGCGCCATCCTCCCAAACAAGGCAAAGCTTGTAATATGGGAACTAGATAACGAAGTTTTTTTTTTGTAAATACATACCATACTTATTCTGTTTTTAACAATTGTCACATTCATCATCAAATGTACACTGTGCCATCTACTGTTTGTTTTATACGATGTAATGATTGTGTACAATAAAGTGGTCATTCAATTCAATTCAATTCCTAGAGTGGACTCATGTTTGAGCAATGGGAAAATCACCAGGTCTGTGTGTACTTGAAGTAGAACTTTCTTAGATCAAAGACTTTTTACACAATTACTGTATAAAGTTCCACATCACGCACCAACTGTAAATAATGGTGCTTTCGCACTCGGCTAATACACCGAAACTAGGATAGTTTTCGGACAACAATAAAATGAATCATCGCAAAAGTAGCAAAATCTAGGCAGTAGCTGCCTGTACTCACATGGACATTACAAAGTTTCCCAATTACAGTTGCACAGTTCTGACAGCCAGTTGCTTATTTCGCGTTTATGTGGAGTAAGTTCGAGTGGTCAGAGCTCAGAGCCCTTAGTATGAGTTTCTGACGGCTAACTGAAACTATTTTCGTTTTCGTATAGGGCGCTTATTTCCATACATTGACAATGAAATGAACTACAGTTGCTTTACTATTCCGCTAACCAAATATATGGAAATAAGCGCCATATACGAAAATGAAAATAGTTTCAGTTTGCGTTCAGAAACTCATACTAAGGCCTCAGAACAGGTGTCGGAGTCTGTACGACGCCTTAATGTCGCCGGTATGGTTTTAAATACATTAATATAGTAGAATATAATAGATTAACAAAAAGCAACACAGCGCATGAATACCTAAATACATATATACAAGGTACCACCTCAGCAAAAAACCACTCCATCATGGAGTGAAGAGGCGCTGATTTTCAGGTGGAACCCTTACGAGCGAAATCACGCATCACTAAGTAATCACTAACAATAGTCATTTCCCAGTATTGTTGGGTAGTTCTGCTGACAGAACTACTGGGAATTTTAGAGTTGACAGAACTACTGGGAATTTGAGGTGAGCAGAGTTTTGGAAGACTTGTACGGAACAATGACCTTGGAAGGTCCAGTAGTTCATCTCTCCCACACAAACGTAGAATGTCGTTAATTTCAAAATGGCATGCCCCATATAAATAAATTTTGCCGGTATAATCGAATTCGAGGTAAATTGAAGGCCTAGCGTTTCCGCGTCATAAAAAAATAAAATACAAATTTGCTGAAATTATGATGTATCAAGTACCGAGTATTTACTGGCAGCTCATACAGTGATTTAATTTAGAGCCTTGCAACGGACAGAACGACTATTATTCAGAAAATTCAAGAAAATATTCTCAAAACCGCGCTAGAGAAAAGTAATGCTGCCGGCCTGCCTGTGACAGCAAAGATTTGGTATAAATCTGCGTTCAAAAGGCGGGAGAACATTAAAAATAAATAAGGGGATAGAGAGGCAACGAGCGGATGTTTATTCAGCTTTTAGTACTGTTTACTATGAGTGGTAGTGACAGTTTGAATTGAGAGCTACTTACAGAGGAAATACCATTTTTAGCGGGAAAAGCGCAGCTTAGCAATCTGAAATCTAAATAAACCGGTAAGCGTGAGTCGGACACGCATACCGATGGATCAGTGGGACATGCATACTGACAGACAGCGTTATTGGCTTAGTTAAAGGGTCCCGTCGGCACTCTTTGGGTATGGAACCTTAATAACGATTAGCATTTTGTTTTTTTATTGTAGCGGGCAAAATTCGGTCAAAATAGGATGGGCTTCAAGCTGCACACTTAAAGCACATCCTATTTTGACCGAATTTTCATACAGAAATAGCCCTTTTGTCGTAGAAACATTAGGTTTCAAAGTATGAAAATAATAATAATAAAAATAAATTACAGGACATTAATTTCTCACAGCGCCGTTTGGGTAGCCCCGGTAGATCTTAAACTAATAATGGAATTTGAGGCTTGCGAACCTTAACCTTACTTAGGTATATTATTTTTCTATATGACCAGATCGGATGACTTCGAGGTCGTGCAATATTTTCTTCATGCTCCTATCAATAGTAGAATTTAGAAAAAACAAGAAAGGTTAAATCATAGAAAAAAAAATGTAAGAATACACAGTCATATTTTTACATAAAACCTTGAGCATTAAGAGACAGAAAGTGCAAAAAAGTGGTATTACATTTGTTATTAACTTTAAAAAAAAAACATCTGGATAAATAATCTTTTTTTATTGGTGATAGTCAAGCGTTTGTCCACCAGCTTACATGTAAAACAAGTAAAGGCCTAAGATGAAACACGCTTGCCTAAAAGGAACCTATTTATTACTTTAAAATCATCCACACCCAAACGCACACAAAATAAACCCGCGCGCACATAACCGAAACATTCCCAATTTGCATGGAGATGGCAGCCGAGTGGCACCGTCATAATCCGAAACTCGGCTAAACTGATTTAAATTTTCACCATCGCAGCGAACCCGTGTGGAGCTTGCACAGATCCGGTAATGTAATAAACGCGAGTTCAAATAGTCAAATATTGAGGAATAGTTTCCTCAATATTTGACTATTTGAACTCGTCATCATAATAACGTCATAATAACCGCCTCTGCGGTCTAGTGGTTCAACCCACTGATTTCAGATCCAGAGGTCCCGGGTTCGATCCCCATGGGGAGTACAATATATTGTGCTTGGTTTGGTTGGTGGTAGGACTTTGTTTGGGTCCGCCTTGCTAGCTACCACCATCTTACCTAATTCTATCGCCATAACAACAATTCTAAAATTGTTGTGTTCCGGCATTTAGGGGTAAGTTGAGGATTCCGGGTGAAGTGCGCCTCCACCTTCGGCCTTATCTCAATTTGTAATAACCAGGTGAGATGAATGCCAAGCGCTTCCCCATCGTACAACAAAAAAAAAACAATTCTGAAAAAAAAAATGTTGTGTTCCGGCATTAGGAGGTAAGATAGCCGGTTCCTCAGTTTGTTAAGGATTCCGGGTGAGATGAAAGCGAAGCGCTTCCCGTCGTACAATAAAAAAAAACTATTCTAAAAGAAACCTATTCACTCTGGACTTAGACTCTAAGATTGTACTCCTAAACATTCTACTCAACGCCATATAGCTCTAAACTAAGCAAAGCTTATAATATGAATGAGGGCTACATCACCACATCTATAGTCCATTAGTGTCCACAGCTAGACATAGTCTTATCCAAAGCTGGATGGTTTTGTCATAATCACTATACTTAGCAGGCCGGGTGGTGATCACTGCTAAGGTGTAAATAATACACAGAAGGAAGCTGCTGCCCTTCTTCTGGTGAGATCCCTTAGTAGGCTTTAACGATATCCATGGGTCGAGTTGGAGGGTTCGATTACGAATCAGTGACCGCCACGGCTAGAGAACTAAGTTTACATACTTAGAATACATAGTTTTGATAAAATGTAACACCCATACTCAGAAAGAAATCTATATCATCAAATGTTGTCGCCCTAACCCACATCCTACTGCGCAAATGGTAAAGCAACTACCAACTTTATCCAACAAAAACAAACCTACAAACAAAAACTAGACCAAAATGCTGCCATCTTCTGGACTTCATAAGGTATTCGTACCTCTATATAGCAAGAACAGTAACAATACATACCCAAATATAAATCCACAAAGTAGCTGTGTTTTATATAATACTAGTGAAACGCCCGGGACTTCATTCGCGTCATCACGTAGCGATCGTTGCGCCAGCTACCAGGGGCCTAACCATTACGTCTTATAGCATTTCGTTTTGATATTACATTAATTTTGTCTAATTTTTTCTACACTGGATAGATAATGACAAAAGTAAAGTAATATCAAAACAGGAATGCTTCTAAGAGGTCGTGGTCCATATTTCTTATTTGTTTTATTGTACGACAGGGATGTTCTAAGCCTTCATATTACCTGTTTTGCAAGCTATGATAAGGCCGAAGGTGGAAGCGCACCTCACCCGGAATCCTCAAGAAACTGAGGAACTGGCTATCTTACCGCTAAATGCAGAAACATATATTTTTTTTAAGAATTGTCGTTTTGAAACAGCATTTTGTAAGATGGTGGTAGCTAGCCAGGCGGACTTAAACAAAATCCTACCACGAACTAAACCAAGTACAATATTGTACTCATCCTAGGGATCGAACCCGGGACCTCTGGATCTGACACCGGTGGGCAAAACACTAGACCACAGAGGCGGTAAAAAACATATCTTCCAATCACCTAAGCCATCAAGGAACCCACAAGATAATAACATCAAAATCGGTTCAGCAGTTTAGGAGGAGCTCAGTGATAAGCACACGTAGGTACATAATTATGTAGGTATGTAAAGATAATAAAGGTTGGTAGGTAGTTATTATGTTGCTGCAGAGAAAACAACTGCCGGTACGGAAAAAAACTATTACAAAAACAATAACGCGCAAAGAAATTTAAACAAATAACGAGTAGTTAGCAACTCAAACAGCATTTGTAAGCAAATAACTGAGTGAGTTCTCCAAATTAACTTAAAAAAGAAAACAATTCGCGCTACCATTAAAAGTAATTGTTCCAGCGAGACTCGAAAGAAACCGTATTAAATAGGAAAAGTTCTTGAAACTTCCACGGTCAAAGACATTTCTCTCCAACTATTCAATATTTCGCAAGAATGAGTACAGTGCAACACAACCACAATTTGCTTTTTGTTACCGGATGACACGAATCTATTACAAATGTTATATCGTTGGCCTTCATCTCACCTGGTGTCAAGTTATGATGAGGCCGAACGAAGCACACTTCACTCGGAATCCTGAAGCGACTGAGGAACTGACGACTGGAACACAACAATTTTAATTGTTGTTATGGCGTCATACCTAGATGTGAAGTAGTAGTAGTAGTAGCTACTTGACTTGCTCGGTTTGGTTGATAACAAACCGAACACAAATTGAACCCTCCAGGAGATGAAACCCGGGTCCTCTGGATCTGAATCGGTGCGTAGACCACCGATGCGGTAAACTCTGCTTACCATCAACCAAACCGAGCACAAATTGAACCCTACAGGAGATCAAACCGGGGTCCTCTGGGTCTGAACCGGTGCGTAGACCACAGATGCGGTAAATTCGGTTCAATATCAACCAAACCGAGCACAAATTGAATCTTCCAGGAGATCAAACCCGGGTCCTCTGGGTCTGAACCGGTGCGTGGACTACAGAGCCGGGAAATTCGGTTCGAACATCAACTATAGTAAACATTTGACACTTTCATTACATATTAAAAAAAAATGTCCTAATGTCAGTGTGTGAAATAAGAATCTGTCCTACTTAGCAGCTTCAAAAATATGAAATATATACAAGTATTATATCATAATGGAATATTTTTATGTTCCAAAAGTAAAAATGAAAATTACGAAATCACAAAATAAGAAAAATGTATTTTAAAACCATTTACATGAACAAATTGTTGTACGTTAAGATAGCCAGTTCCTCAGTCAGTTAAGGATTCCGGGTGAAGTGTGCTTCCTTCGGCCTTATCAAAACTTGACACCAATAAGATGAAGGCCAAGCACTTACCCGTCACACAAAAAAAAACCTATCTGAAGCTAAGAAGGTAGCTCAAGACGATGATTGAAATAGAAAATAATTGTAAAGGCGCTACAAAACTTTACTAAGCTAATACAGCCTCTAAGTTACGTTGCACTGTCCGAACCGACGAGCGTCGTACAAACTATCGCACCCATCATGGGCGCGTTAAATAAAATGTAAATACACACAGCTCACCCAAGAAATATCTCTGAATCGTTTAAGTCTACATGTTTTTGTCGAGATAGCTATTTTATTTCCGTTACAACGTAGTTTCGTGTATATATTGTAACGTTTAACCGCCTCTGCGGTCTAGTGGTTCAACCCAATGATTTCAGATCCAGAGGTCCCGGTTTTCCGAGGAGGTTTTCCGGCGTTTAGAGGTAAGATAGCCAGTTCCTAAGTTGGTGGAGGATTCCGGGTGAAGTGAGCTTCCTCCTTCGGCCTTATTGTAACCAAGTGAGATGAAGGCCAAGCTCTTCCCCTTCGTACAAAAAAAAAACGTTCTTGATCAACTGTTTATGGTGGGTATAAGAGATGAAAATGTTAGACACTCCACCTAAAATTATATTAATTAAACTAGCTTTACCTAACGAGGCGTTCTTTTTACGATAATGAAACTGACATTTGGACAAGCAACAAATCTGCATAATTCATGTTTGATATTTGTATCACAAAAGTTTTTTAGGAAAGATTTTTATAAAATTTCAGATTACCTAGACTATTAGAATGGCATAAAAAAACAGTTGCTCCAGTGAATAAATTGCAATTAGTATTAGATAGCAATTGTACATAAAAAAATAACTAGCCCGAGGTTCTTGCCTTTCTTATTGGGTGCTGTCGCAATTCCGAACAGGTGGTATATTTGACATTTTAAAGTGATCCTAAAAAAATCTTACTGAATATAATCGATAATTTTTTGATTATATTCCATCATTTATAAAACTTACAAAAATACAGCAGTTACAATAAACAGCCAAGATGGTGTAGCTTACACAATTTACCAAAATATATAACTTTTGTCGTATTCTGCATTTCCGGCGGACGTAAACATTTGCACGGAGTCTTTCCGTAGACATTGATTTCTCATAGCTCTTTCAACTGACACATGTAACTTAAGAAATATGTAAGTATACCAAAGAAATTCACCTGAATCTCGTACAGCAATATTCGTCTGTTCAATATCCAGCATTCCACTGGGGACCGGATTTGTGTCATATTTATTTGGCATTGGCAGTAATATCATTTTATTTCACTTGTCGCCGTAATGGGGCATTAATCTTCAGTGGAGCCTCTCGGTATTTGACATTTCGCCTTCCCGTTAGCCGCGGAATTGCAAGGTTTGCGGGTAGTGCGAAAATTCCAGATAAATTTCATCCTAATGGTGTATTTGGGCGTCGACGTTTTCGTACTAGGGATTTGTTGACGCAGCTTGTGGTTTTGCCATTATTTTTAAAAAAAGCTTTTTCATCCTTTTATACGATTTAAAAAAGGTGTTTTTCTTGAATCAGACGTTTTACAACAGTTTTTGTAGATATTTTTAATATCAGTTATGTAATAATATTTAATGTAAGTAATTAAATTTATATAATGTGCCCATCATGAAATATAGATTACTGTTGTTTTAGTTTTTCAATAAGTACCTGAAACAAAACAAAAGAGAAATGAGCATAAAAAAATATACACACGAACGAAATTCAGAAAAAACACCAAAAGATATAAATTCAGCTACGACACTAACGATGCTTTGTTTCAACTTAAAACGCAGCGTCATCGCAGTGCCATTGGCCATGATGTACAGAGCTCATGATATGTGCCTCAATAAAATCACGACCCACCACACAGTCCAGTACATGAAGCACAGTTTAAGGTCTTGTCTTGAGTAAGAAACCTTGTCGCGTAACATTGACCTGGGCTTGTAGCTCAATGTAACGAAAGAAACTTCCGATATCCTTCCGATGTAAAAAAAAACTATGGGTGACGTTTTGTCAAAAATTTCGTGACTTTTCTAAGCTCAATTTGGATTAAACTGTGGATTAAACCCATCGATTTTTGGCTATCGGAAGACTGTTAGAAGTTTCTATCATTGCATTTGGCCTAGCTTATCATTCATTATTCACGTAAAGACAATTAAGCTTGCTATAAAGGGCGATAAAATCAAAGCCGGACGAGCCAACAACCATATCCACTGAAAGGCAAAAATAAAAAACGAAAAACACTTAGCATGATTATGTTTGTGTAAATGAATCTAATGAGGATAAATAATGACTGTGACGTTGGCCGTGGTAGATGCCGTAAAATAAGACGACGGCCATAAAATACGTCAAAAGATTGGAAGCTGCATCCACCTGACACAATACACACTGTTTGTAAGATGATGACTGTATCATGTTCAACGAACGATCACGGGTGAGAACTTTGAAAGTTCTCAAGTAAGTCTAAGTCCTCTAAGTCTTTAGGCATATCTGTCGCAATATAATATAATTATACAATTTATGTGCATTAAAGCGTACTAAATAATAAAAAACAGTAATAACAAAATTAAATTACCTTGGTGAATAAAGTACATTATTCAGCAAAGTTAATCGACAAAGGTATGCTGGGGGCATCGAGTCTAATTAAAGGTGCACATATAAGTATATAATTTGTAGACTGCACCACCAGATGAATTAAGTTTAATAAACCGATTAAGATGTGTGTTACTTACTGTCAGTAAGGTAATCAGCTATGTATAACGATGTTACGTATTTAAATATTCACACATAAAATACAAAAGATAAAATCTAGCGTTGAACAGCGTGATTATATATCTGTAGCAGTCCTTGTTTCGTCATAATTTCACTATCCCACCAAAGATGGGGTCGGCCTAACAAGTCTTCTTCCTCTACTCTCCTCGATCAGACGTCATCTCATTACTCAATCCTTTCTTGCCCATATCATCTGTCATTTAATCTATCCATCTCTTCTTTGGCCTAACTCTACCACTATATCCATCCACACTCATGTTAAATGGCTTTCATGAGGAGGTCCTCATTACATGACCATACCATGCTAGCGTAACTTCTCAACCTATTGACAGGCGTTTTTTCAATGAAACTGGCTTAACTTTTACACATTTTTACGGTTTCATTGAAACAATAGAACCTGACAGCAGTAAAGATACCTTTTAGCCTAGCTGAACATAGATAGATTCAGAAAAGAGACCAAAAGTCGCGCATGCCGGTCGCATGTCCCAAAAACCCTAACAGAATGTCAACACCCGTAAATCAACGGTATCGCACCGCTATCTGGATTTATGAATGGTGTGTGACGCTGAATAAAACGAATATCGTAGCCTATTGATTCCATTGTACAACCGTGGTCGGTAAACAATGCAGCTGATATTTGATATCGATAAACAGGATGTCAATAAAATATGGGCTTTATTGAATAGCGTTCCTACGTAACGTAGGTGCGTAGACCTACCTATTATTGCTTAACCTCGCTCGGTAGGTAGTAGCTCTGTCTTTTGCGCTGTTGGGTTGTATATATTGTTATTTTTTTGAGGACTCCCATTTCCGTACTTTAACTCGTACGCGGTACAACGTATATTGTTTCGATAGGTAATTGTGTCATGATAGTGTACCTACCTATTACAGTGGTAGTATAAAGATTCATCAAATATTATCGGTAGATCCTAAAAAAACAAAAGAAAAGAGTAGTAAATTCCAGTTGTAAAGATTCGGTTCCAGCTTCCAGCGCTCTCGTTACACAATTGATTGACAGTGACAGTTTTCAATAGTGTCAGGTTCAGGTTCGAAATTCGAATCACAGAATAAACTGTCAAAGCCAGCTTGTGTGAACTGGATAGTGCAGGTAAATTCGGTTAGCTTGTCAAACGGAAACGGATCTCTGTTCGAATCAAGCTGAAACAGAATTGAACTAATGGATGTAGCCTGAAGGTAATCAGGGTAATTGGTAATGACTTTCAACAAAGCTTTTTGTTGTTCGTTTGTTTTGCAATTCAATCAACAAATTGTAAAGCCAAAGAGCATAGGAAGTTTAGGCTAGGTATAGGTTTGAAGTTGCACTATTATATGCACTTTATATTAAATAAGTACACGCCTCTTTGGTCTAGTATTTAGCCCACCAGCGTCAGATCCAGAGGTTTCGGGTTCGATGCCCAGTGGAGTGGTGTGGTGTACAGTGGTGTACTATATAATTGTGCTTGGTTTGGTTGTTGGAAGTACTTTCCTTAAGTCCGCCTGGCTAGTTATATCAATTATAAATTGTTGTGTTCCGGCATTTAGAGGTTTTTGGGTGAAGTGCTCTTTCACCTTCGGCCTTATCATAATTTAAAACTAAGTGAGATGGAGGCCAAGTGCTAAAGCCCCGGAGTACTATTTATAGAAAAAAAAGGTCTATTAAACCAAATTTATCGAATCTAGACGATCTTATGTTACAAACTATGCGATCGGTAAGAACGATACTTGTAACAATGGTAAGATAATTATCTATTACTTACCGAACCCAAAATTGAAACAATAATCTCCAACCTGTTATCACGTCGTAACACGTTGTAATAACAGTGATCTATTGTCCAATAGATTATGACACACCCGTTATTTGGATAGCCGTTCATTAGCGTCGTCACGCAACGTCTAGTGTGTATGGGCCTTTATATGGTTACCTACGAAGGTTTTGGTGGCAGTCTAATGCACCTTACTTTTTTAGCTTTTTTAAACTTAGTAAGACATTTAAGCCTCAGTAGACCTATGGTTATAAGATATCAGAAATCTTCTTCCTACTGAAATACAAGACATAGGTTCTTTTAGAGAGTTATACTGTACTATATATCACATAAGTAAATTTATATACTAAATTTTCACAACTAGGCATTTTATCAATATGAATTTACCAAAATCATTGTTGACAAAAAATATATATAATTCCTATACAAAAAGAGATAACAAATCCGAGACTGCCACTTCTTAACACATTTTACTTGTCATAATTTTATTTTGCTTTGTTTTATTAACATTGTTTCTATGTATCTTACTTACCTACCTCTATTATGTAATTTTTGGTCCTACTATTATTTTGGGATATTTTTTAAAATAGGAATTGTTTTTATGATTATTATATTTATTAATGTAGTAAGTTATGCTTATCCTTAGTTACATCTCAACCTGTAAGTATACAATACTTTATATACTTACAGGTTGAGATATAACGTTAAAAATAACGATGCACCATTCCAATTCCTCAAAACAACATTACAACACATTCAATCAGTGTAAAACCTATCCGCCGTTAAAATAGCCATAACAGGCTTCATTTTAACGGCTCCAGTTTAAGGTAATAGTTAAAATGAGAGCATAAATCACCCAAGACAGTTATAAGGGGAGGGGTTTCCAAAATACATTAACTTTTGAATTAAAAATAACCACCACCATCTTAATTAGGTACCGTTTGAATATCAGATCGCATTTGATTATTATTTGAATGTTAACGAAGCACTGGAACTAATTACCCCTATGAACTCTGATCTTGATTTAAAAAGTTACGGCTGCTATAAAAAGGTTCATCTGATAGCGACCTACCGCGTAGCGTTGACTTCCTTTTCAATGATGAACGCAACTTCGTCGTTTTTAATGGCATGTTTCTATAATATCATAATAAGCATAACCTAAAAGATGTATATACAAAAAGTATTTAAGTATTCTATCCGTAGTTTATATAGTTTGTGGCTAGATGGTGCTGTGTAAAATGAATGTCCTGTAATGTTTAAATTTAAATAAATGTTTAAATTTATATTTAAATATTACAACCACGACGAGATTATTTATTTTAACACTTATAAAATATCCCACATATTTTTTTATATAAAAATCTTTTTAATATTACACGTCTTGATCATCTTGATCATTAATTATTCGATTCGGTATTCAAAACGTAAGGACCTTTATGATGATACTACATATATCCATCGCAGTTTTGCACCATCTTTTTCAAGTGTGCGTCGTCTCTTGGATTTTTTTTTTATTAAACGCAGAGCTTCATGAGACAATACGATAAACAAAGAAAGGAAAAGAGTGCGCAATAGTTTTATTTTTTTATTCCTCTAACAAACAGTCGCATACGAATGCTCGCAACACATTACTCTCGCGTTACTCTGTAGTAACTTGAATGATTGAAAGACAGGAGACTAAACTACACTCATCTCAACAATTAATTCCTTGGTTAATTTCATACTATCTTGATTTTATTTGTCACTAGTCGAAAGCCTGGGACTTCATTCCCGCCATCCCATATCGATCACAGCAAACCACCCAACGGGCCATACTGTAAGTAAATTGTAAAATGCCAAAATGCACAATGCAAAGAGATAAATTGACAATATTTATCGCAATCGGATGAACGGTATGGCAGCGCATATAATACGAATAAACAAAAAAATATATTAAATTGTTCATAGCTGCCATCAACGGAAACAAAGAAAGAAAAATTAAGAGATGGAATGAAAGAAAAAAGTCAACTGTTCGACTACCTAGTATCAACGTACAACAATGCAACAGAGTCAGATCCGAGACCACCTATCTCCCAACAAAGAGACAATTTACGAACCCACATTTTAACCGCTATCCCGCAGTTTTTCCGCAACAACTCCATTATTTTCCGCTCATCAGGCGACTGTCGCCGACATTCGAGTCACGAGCGCCGTGTCGCCAGAGATTACAGGATCACGCACGGACGGGCCGCGTTTTAATTTTCGACTGCCGAAAACTTGCCAACAGGACACGCATAAAGGGTTCAAAATTGGAAATTACGGAACACGTTTTGTTCAAGAGGAGCTTTTAGCCATGTTTTTGCCTTAGAGCAGTTTATTTTTGATAAGTTCTCTGACGGGACAATGGCAATATTTGTTTATTGTCGGTAGTGATCTCTCCTAAGAAGCTCGTGGTGAAGGCTTGACCAACAGTGGACGTGACGACACGATCACTATCTATTGTTCACACTATATATGTGTATATAATTACCTACATTTAAAGTGTTAACTATGAGAAACAGACCAAAACATATTTTTTTATAATTTATATTTGCACTTGACCCCTAGGCTTGCCTGGAAAATTATAAGGTCAACAACGGAGCGAGCTTTCCAAGAAAATACCTAGTAACTCTTCGAAAATATAGAAATGTGCATAATACATTATTTATATATACGCAAATTTTCTAGTGTTGCTTTGCCAGCGTTCTTGTCTTCCGTCTATAGTACACATTCTTTGGTTGAGAAAATTCTAACACCATCAATTTCGACTGTTCCAGGCAATATACTCCAAATTTCTTATCTTGACGAGGCTCGAAATGCTTGGCATAGTGCTTGTCCTAATACCGATCCCCCAAAACACCTTTCGGCACAACGGCAGTGGGACGGGCCTCTGTGCGAGTTGACACGGAATTATCTATTACATACGTGCTCAACCTCCACAGATCGTGCTCGTCTCTTAGCTGTTTCAAAATGGGAATCAGGTCTTTGGCTGCAAGCACATCCATCTTACAATACCGGTACACTTGTACCGGTATTGTAAGATGGATCCTGTAACTTTCCGTATTGCCACTTGTCTTCGGTTGGGTGCAAGATGCTGCGCCTCTCACCAGTGCCGGTGCGGTGCGGCCGTAGATCAATTTGGTTTTCACGGACTTTCGTGCGCAAGGTCTGCCGGCAGGACTTCGCGCCACGCTAGTCTTAATGACATTATCCGTCGAGCGTTTACCAGTGTCAATGTGCCAGCCGTTCTTGAACCGAATGGTCTGTTACGTGATGATGGTAAGCGGCCCGACGGTATGACTCTTGTCCCTTGGGAAATGGGTAGGCCTTTGGTGTGGGACGCTACCTGCGTCGACACCCTAGCGCCATCTCATCTGCCTGGGACACCAGTTAGGGCTGGTGCGGCGGCTGATTCGGCCGAGGATCACAAAAGGCGCAAATATAGTGGTCTCGACAGAGCTTACCTATTTGAGCCTTTTGGGGTGGAGACCTTGGGTCCGTGGGGAGCCGGTGCCCTCCGGGTTTTCAAAAATATTGCGGGGCTTTTGATTGAGGCGACACGTGACCCAAGGGCTGGCTCTTATTTAGGCCAGCGAATTAGCATAGCTATTCAGCGTGGCAATGCAGCCAGTGTTTTGGGCACGCTTCCGTCTGGTACTGGTCTGGAACAGTTGAGTTACCTATAGGCCGTTTGTAACGGTCCTTAGGTAATCTGACTGATTCCTTTGTACATAGTTCGTTTAATTGTACTTTTTATTGAATAAATGTTTATTTATATATAATAATTTTGCCTCATATTTATATATTTAGTAGGTATTAAACATATATGTGTAGGTGTACTTATGATACATGTATGTACTTTTATTTCATTTGTCAATAAAAAAAATATTTTAATTCAAGTACACTTTTCTACCTTTTCAGTGTATCACCTGGTTGCCTGGAAGAAATCGCTTTCAGCGATAAGGTCGCCCATTGTCCTTAGACGCTATTGTTATGAAATGTTTGTTATGTGTATTTATTTCTGTGTACAATAAAGTGTTCATTCATTCATTCATTCATTTACCTCTCTCTCTCTCTCTCTCAAAGGTTTTCTGGTAGAAATCTTTTTAAGAGTTAAGCTCGCGTCTGTACATGTGTTTTCCTATGACATGTTTCAATCATATTTATGTGTACAATTAAGAATATCAAGAATGAAAAAATAACTTTTTCACATTTTGAAGGTGTTTGTATGTTAGTTTTAAAACGGACGCTTCCAGATTTAAAATTCAATAGGCATTTGAATAGTAAGATTTTCTTTGGATCATATTGAATTGTAAACTACCGCCTATTCGAAATCGCCTCCAGCACACAATAATATAAAAAACTCGGTCGAGTTAAAGTATGAAATTGCGCAACACTATATATACAAAGAACCAGCCAATCGCAAGCCATTCAACTACAAAACAATTATACCAAGTTGTCTCAAGTCCCGCTAAGCTAGAACCAGTCCTGTGGCCGGTGGCTCTCACGACTAACACCAAGATTACTGGGTGTTCCGAGCCCGTCACTTGTACGTCAGTTCTAGGAAGGGGAAGCAAGAAGTAGCTCTTGGATGGACCTACAGCTATAACTACTTAACTATATACTATAACTGTCTTAGGTATAAAGGCAATAACATCGGTAAAATTTTAAACGAGAGTGACAATTTAACCGAAATAGGTACAAATAAATCTTTTCTTTTTAACAAATATCACGTTTCTTATATGGATCTTACGCCTACCTACCCATAAGTTTTAACAATATTTAAATTTATTATTTATTGTTATATAGAGGCAACAAAACACTCTGTGATTGTATTCAATTAGTTTGTCGGTTCATGATATACATTTATTTCTATGCTTTGATAATCATTTAATATTATTCAGGTTTCGAGAAACTGAAAACAAATTAAAATCAATATAACTTGTCTGAAAAGCTTTTCGACAACGTTCTTATTTTCAAATAAAATGAACCGAACTCATTACGACGCAAATCACGAGTAGTAAATATTTTAAACACCCCTTGCGTTGTGATCGTTTCCACGAAAAACGTGGAAACAATCACTAGCACTTATTTTCACCTTCAACTGGGCCGATTTCGGACGCTTCGCCACAGTATACACAAAAATACGACGGATTCTTAAATCTCTCATGCGACAGATGACTCCGACCTGGCTAGCTATCATTTAACCTAAGTCTATCGCCATAAAAACGATACTAAGTGGTTGTGTTCCGGCATGATTTTTAAGTCTTTGATTTTTATTTTTTTCTTATTATTGTACAGTGGGAAAGCACTTGGCCTTCATCTCACCTGGTTTCAAGTTATGATAAAGCCGTAGGAGGAAGCGCCATTCACACAGAATCCTCAACCGTCTGAGGAACTGTCTATCTTACTCCTAAAGGCCGGATCACAACAATATTGTTGTTATGGCGACAGACTTAGGTAAGATACATAGCCAGTGACAATTCCGGGTGAAGTGCGCTTCCATAACTTGACTCCAGGTGAGATGCAGGCCAAGCTTTTCTCCGTCGTACAGTAAAATAGACGGATGTAAATGATGATCGTTATAATACCGAAGAAACCGATACTTTAAAGTCTATTTGGGTTTTAAAGTGACACAGGCCGGCACGTGCCCATTTGGTATTCCACTAGCAACGCCTGAATGCTGAGTCGGTGCTTTCGGGTAAATAACACTTTCGTAAACAACCGGTTAGCGGAGTTCGATTGTTTGCTCGAGTTATCGAGAAGGCCAATGTTTTCAAAGAAGCAGCGGGCTAATATTTGGCCACAAACCGGCTTATGTTGTTTAGGCGGAGTCTCAAACCCGTTGTAACAACTTGGACTAAATATCGTAAGCAGTCTAAATAGAATAGAATATGTTTATCGCTTTTTATAGTTGGTCCATTTCTGACTGTTCCTGTACCTTTTCAGAATGTTCTAGATGAAGATAGGTAAGTACGAATTCAACTTAAATAATACTTAACTCTTAACTTAAAAATATAACTTTGAGTGATCATGTTCTCCTCATGATCACACCCCACAGGGGGAATAGTCATGAATCTTTTTTTTACAGATAATTTATGTATATCCTTATTAGTTACCCTTTTTTTAGAGGTTAAAACCTCTGACGGTTTTTCAGAGATTAGAGTGATTTTCAATCCGTGCGTTAGTAAGTGAAATGGATGTACAGGAATTCTCGCACCCTATTCTTTACTTGAAAACTAGCCCAAGTAAGGAACAATTTTACAATCCGAATGAATCTCAAGCCTTATTTATATTTTGGCTTATTAAAAATGTTCCAAGTAGTTAGTAGACAGACGATAATTTAAATGTGACCATTTGACCCAGCCATAAATTAAAATGTTATAAGTATTACACATAAATAAGGAAAAAAAAATGCTGCAATTGCAATGTTCCTTCTACAGGTAAAACCTTGCCTACATTTTTCTGCGCAATAATCACTTAGTCGTGCTCTCACGAACATTGCAATTTTTGGTCCCAAATCGAATTACAACCCGTCACAAAAGTTGCTCGAAGGCAACAAAACGTCGCACACGACAATACTCTCGTCCGGCATGGTCTGTCAAACACAATTAGTGCTAAATTCGCTTAACAACGTCGCTGCAGGCCAATTTGCAGTGCACGCTTGTTAGTGTGACCAGACTGTATGTACTTGTACTAGCTACAGCTAAGCGTGGTGACTGCTGAGATGTAGAATTACATTTCCGGGATCGTTTTTTTTTATTATAATAGAATCTTGTAAACCTATTAATGAAGGTAAAATGTTTGCGATATTAGAATTGAAATTAATTTAAGTAGACACTTACTTATTGAAAAATACGACATACAATTTGGCTATTGACTAAGTAAAGTAAGGAATACCTAGGATTGTAGAAGGTGAGGTTCTTCAACCAATTAATTTCCTTTCAAATATCAGGCTTAATTTTAATGAGCTGGTTCTCTTTCCTAATACTGCGTCAATATTGACTCAAATCTCTTCAGGTGTGCCAGTGCAATTTGATACCGAAGGGTTGAGGATACCTGTGTAAACATGGATCTTCATAATTTGGATGGCGAGCATTATGCTTATCTTATTTGATACCTCGCAGGAAAGGGTATCTTCGTAAGTACAGGTTTTACTTACTTGGTCGGTATCAATGGCGAAGCTAATACTGAGGTAGGCATACCCAGCCAATGTTCCTAGACCCCCCAACGCTAAGCAGATCATTGTGGCTACAAGTCTTGGTAGATGGGAGTATGTAGCATTCAGGCATTGAACCAGTGTAGTAAGAGACATCGGAGCTTACAATATCATTGAAAATGGAGATCATGATAGTTTAGATACAATTGTTTCTTCAGGTGCGCGCTTGAATGAAAGCTCATTGTCCTTAAGCAAACACGGAATCAGGTATGATTGTAAATAAACATTTACTGTTGAATATTGATGGATCAAATTAAGCCGTAATTTATGTCAATAATGCAACTGCGTAGGTAGCTTACCATTGGTATTATGTTGATGGTGTTGATGTAAAGGGTAGGTGAACTACCTCCTAGAAGGACCTACCTCCTACCCCGGGCAATTGAACCGCTGGCGTTAACTAGCGGTTACGGCTGATGGATTACAACTCAGGTTGTAGGACTCTTAAAGCTCCACCGTTTATGAGGATTTACATATCAATTGAGTGAAGTACGAATCCGCAATAAGCACTATAGCGACCACCCTTCTGCCGTTGTCCGACAACAAACGGTTTGCCGTGATACGTCGGTACGCGGGAGAGCCAGTGCCTTCTGGGTAAGCTCGCTCCATTGTAGACCGGATCCTTACCTAGACAAGCCTAAAAAATCAAGAAAAAAATAAATAAGGCAAAGCTTGCTTGGTGAGTAAATCTTCCATGTCCAAAATTAAAAAAATAACAAGAAATATTACAGGCCATTCATTTCACACAACGCCATCTAGCCCCAAACTAAGCATAATAAATGAATATGGGAACTAGATTACGGATAGAATACTTGGTCTTAACATGGTTATGGGCGCGTGTTGTCAACTTCCGAGGGTTCTAAATCCGGAAATGGCTCACTGACTTAATGAAATCATATATCTTTCTGTGCGTAATTCAATTATACAGAACAATCACACTCGCCCACTGGTATAACAGGTGCGTTTTATACTGCCGCCAAAGGAACCCTAGTTCGATTAGTGATGGAGTGGCGCAAGTCACGGAAAATTACATAAAAATATGAAAAAAAGTCTATAGAAGACTTTTTTTTTCGCCAAAGAAGGATAAGACAAGATATCGAGCATTTGATGTTTTTGTACATTTAACAACCATTGCAACTGGAGGCTTAGTTTTACCATACTTCTAGCTTGCAAAGCAATGGGATACTGACGGGTCAGTATAATAACATGCTAATACTTACATAATTGCTTTGCAAGTTAGTGTTATTATAAAAAGCTACCATGGGTCAGTCTAATCACATACTTATTACTCACAAACTGATTGGAACAAAAGGCGTTTATAATATTTAGTTTTCAATAGATATGATGAATAAATATGAATTACCTATGTGCTTAGGTACCATCTGTACGGGCGAGTGTATCGCTCCTATTCAATCAAATTATTACCGCATTGAGATTAATTTGGCTTGGCGAGACCACACAGTGATTCCCTCACATATGGCAAGGCGCCTTAAACACGCTACTGTTTCTCACTTGCGCCTCATATCATACGCGTCTATAAATCGTGTGGAACCCTCCAGACTTCACCGCTCCCATTAACATGGACTCGAGTTAGATTTTATACTGCCGATAATAGAAAACAAACATTTCAGGATGGGACACCACTTTGGTTAAGACTTTCCATTCTAAAATTGCACGCCTCTCTTAGTGCACTTATTACTACATTATTATACTAAATAAGTGGTTTGCTAACAAAACTTCCTAACGAATTTCTAGAATTACCCTAGACCCTACAGAAAAACTGTGAAGCATGAGACGGTTTTTGGTATAAACAGCTACAACATTTCACATTTTTTTATCCACAATATGTTTAGAAGCTACAATTTGCCAAAAACCAGATAACGAGTACCTATAGCTGAGGAACAATCTTAATCCAAAGACGCGGGCTCAAGTCCCATCGTGGTTTGTGAATTTTTGTGTCATGAAAACATTTGTTAATCTTGCAGCGCAGCGCTTGGATCGGAAACACGTCGGCTGAGGGCTCGTCAGTTTAGCAGCTAGCAGACTATATTTCCTGAGGATGCCTCGTGTAGAGGCGTAACACATGTCGATTTGTTTATTTTCTAACTAATTTAGCGGATTGGTTACTATATATATATATATCTTTCTGTTTTCAGATTATTTATTTCCAATCATAAGGAAGTTTAAATGTGTGCATGAGTTGAGTTAGATATTTTCCAAGATTTATTTAAAGTAACAAGGAGCCTGAGCGTACCATTTCACATTCAATCTCCAATTTATGGCGACAAACTCGTAACAAAAAATCCCACACACGCAACACATCCCTAGGCAAGCGTTGTACATCACTAAAACTCATCTCCGCAACTCCCCGAGCAACAGTTTACCGAAATCGTCGAGTGAAAAGAAACGGGACATATCCCGAACATTCGGGACATTGTCAGTGTACCCCACTGCACCTGATCTCGGGATTTACGGCCAGGGTCCAATGATAGAGAGTCTTGTGTTGACACCTGCTTCTATGTTTTAATTTGCTATAAACAAAGGTGGCTGCTTGGAGACAATTTTTGGTTAGAGGGTGAGCGCAACGCACGCTCCCTAAGCGAGATATAGGAATGCCGAATTTTTAGCTACGCCGGTCGTGCAACATATTTCCTTGGGTTAGCTGTATAGTGAGTTATATCGAGGTGCACTGTAAGGGGTGAATCAGGGGGTTTTAATGCGCTACCTTAGTTATTCAACAAAATCTTAATCTGTGCAGTGATGAATGAAGTAGCTTCTCCTTGCGATGCGTTGTTCATGAACAGTAAAAATGTTAACAGTAATTAATAAAAAAAAAGACATTAAGAAAAATGCACCATTCTTTCAAACATTAGTTTGTGGTCATCTTGACAAACTCTTGTTAGCCTTTCTCTCGCAAGCTTAACAAACAATATGTGTAGATACTAATTAAGAAGTGTGTAGACCAACGATAAGGATGTAAAACCAAACTATATGTACACAATTTGGAACCACAGCCGCTCACGCAACAAACCCATTGAAGCCTACTCGAAGCGACCTCGATTGAAGTGTCAGCCTTCTTGCGGTCAAAAGTCATTTCGGTAGCACTTAGAAGCGAAAGAACAAAAGTGTGACAACACAATAGGCTATAGAAAGAGCCATCTTTATAGCTCGGGGTTTAATAAGGCGTTCGAGCTATTGTTCTAGATACCCGTTCAGATGGCTGTGGTTAAAATGAAAGGATTCTGCAGTCTAAGTCAATCGAAATGAGCAACAATTAATTATTACAATAAATGTAGGTCAAATTCCGTTCACTTTAGTATTACAATAGTTTCGATCGCCAAGGGGAGTACAATATTGTGCTTGGTTTGCATGGTGGTAGGACTTTGTTTAAGTCCGCCTGGCTAGCAATCACTATCTTACCTAATTCTGTCGCCATAACAACAATTATTTAATTTTATTTTTATAATTTAATGTTGTGTACTGGCATTAAGAGGTAAGATAGCCAGTTCCTAAGTTTGTTGAGGATTCCGGGTGAAGTGCGCATCCACCTTAGGCCTTATCTTAACCTGAAGATCCGGTGAGATGAAGGCCAAGTACATCCCCGCGGTAGAATTAAAAAAAAATGTTATTTACTCTATTATTTCAATGCCTTGACAAATTTAAGGTCTCCAAGCACATCGCTGTTCGCTCCTGACTTTCACTGTCGCCTCCTTCAAAGCATAAAATGTATTGACGGCACGTGGGCACAAATCTACCGACGGCCGCAAAACGATTACGCCAAGGCCTACAAAAGGCGATAACCCTTAAATGCTAATAGGGTACTATAGACCCCCGTTTACAAAGAAGCACGCGCACCCGACGATCTCTAAAGGCACTGATTTTAGACGTTAAATACGGATATGTTGTGTGTAGGCTTAAGATACTGTGAATTACCCATACAACGTTGAAACATTCTTGTCCTCGAAAACAATACACGAGAAATTAAAATATATTTCAAATTCACTTCGAACTGGAGAAAATGTTTAATATAATGAGGAGAACTAGCTATTTAATGTATTTACTGGGTGAATAAACAAAGCAATAAATATGTTTTAAGGTTTCTGACTTGGAAATATTTCCTCAATATCAATTTATCTTAACAATTTCAAAGTTTCATAATCTATAGCCTTTTTAAATAACCAGCGCAATATAGCCTAAACAAAGCATAGCTTGTAATATGGGAACTAGATTACGGATAAAATACTTAAATACTTTTGTAAATACATACGTACTATATGATACAACACCCAAACACAAAACAAACATCTATATTTATCACACAAATGTTTGTCCTGGGTGGGAATCGAACCCACAGCCTACAGCGCAGAAGGAAAAGATACTACCAACTGAGATATGAGGCTTGTTAAATTAATGTCATGAGTTAGGAATCCATAAAATTGCTATTATTCCGATCAGCTCATACGTATTAAAGCTTAGTGCTATAAGCAGCTTATCTGCACCCGAAAGTTCTTTCAGTCTCGGCAATTAAAGAGGCGCGAAGCGGTCGTTCGTACCCCCTTGCTTATGAAAGGGTTGTGTTTATTTTGGACGACACGTTCAAACGTTTCATGTGGAACCGTTTTCGTTATTGGAATGGAAATTTTGGTTTTTGTTTGAGCCTTTCAATGTAGAGACTAGGGACAGTGCGGTCGGTTACCTGAGTGACAGCTTGATGGGTAATAGATTGGGGTGAAAGAAGCTGAAAAATACTGCAAGTAGGTACCTATAAAATACAAAATAGAATATATTTTTTAACGTATTATAAAAAAATTGTACATATTGACATATTGCTTGATTTTTGTCTCTCTGTTTCTTTCATTTTGACTCTGATCGGCAGTATAGGACTGCCGATCAGAGTAGGTTTTAAATTTGTCAACAAAAAAAAAAACAATGAAGGGCCTTAGCAAATAAAACAACAAATAATCCAACTATTATTGTAAGAAAATACGTAGCCAGTATTGTGGGTGTGGCAAAGCAACAAAATGTTATTTCACAAACCCAAACACAAACAAAACCGCACCTAAAACATTCCCCGCCGCAGAAAGCCCGGCGCGTCTTCCAACTCATTATTTTACCGAAAACTTAGGGAGATATTCGACATCAAAGCCAACACACTTTCAATATTTGAGTAGCGGATTCCCCGCTCAAATAATTACCCAAATTAAGGGGAGATTTACGCACACGTAAATAAATGATGAGGCAAACTTACCTGTATAATAACCTGAGGGTGCATTTTGTCGTATACGTGGATATATGGATATTGTTGATTATTTTTGGCTTTTTTCCTTGAAAAACTTATGTGCATATTCTCCTCTTATCAAAGCTATCGGCATCATAGATAATCTTCTTGCATCTGTGGTTTCATTTTACAAGTCTAAAAATTACCCTATTTTTTTATTTTTTTTATTGTACGACGAGGAAGCGCTAGGCCTTCATCTCACCTGGTAACAAGTTGAGTAGGGCACTATGTTTCTTGGATGAGATTATTTCCTATATGGAGAATACTTATGTACACTATGAACTGGTGTCCCACAGCCAAAATAAAAAGACTACTTCGTAAAACACAAACGTTATCTCGGCGATATGCCGTACAGTCAAATGTAAGAGAGATGCTAAGAGACTTGGAGATACTGTGGGGTGTATTCTAGATTTTCCGTAATTCTAAGAAAATGTATCATTCGATATCAATACAGAAAATGTTTCTTATGGAATAAGTGCAAAAAGCTGTAGTAAAACAAATTATTCTCCTTACATCAGAGGCCACTACAGAAAATTAGCCTTCTGCTGTCCATGATAGAATTATCTATTTAGATAATTTGTGAGTAAGTGACTAAATAAATATCACTACACATTTTTACACAACGTCATGTAGTGTTTGCTTTGCACCTGTTTTCAGTACAAATGCATCCTTAAAGATGGGTAGTTTCTAAGTTATTCATGGTAAAGGGGGTTGTAAAGCTACGTTTGGTATGTGGCACTTCATATCTCACGGAACCTCATAGAACGTGAGGCAATATGCAGACGTGTGGATAGTAAAATAAGGTAATATGTCACCTCCGAACCTACCTATGAGTAAATCATGAAGACTACTATAGAAGGTTGAGTTTGCATAATGTAACGCCTGCATAGAATTCGCATTTTATCACACAACCCATCTCGCCTATCGAAAACAGCTTTTGGTTAGTACTTTGTTTAAGTCCACCTGACTAGCTACCACCATCTTACCTAAATTCTGTCGCCATAACAACAATTCTTAAACTGTTATGTTCCGGCGTTTCGAGGTAAGATTGCCAGTTCCTCAGTTTGTTGAGGATTCCGGAGATAAAATAAAAAAAAGAAACTGTTTACCACAACGCTTGGAAAGATTGAAAAACCCGGTGCAGGTGTTAATAGTCGCCTTTATTGATGGATTTAGTTGAAGTGGTCTACTGAGGCCTACTTATGAAGGCCCAGTGGTACCGCTCTCCCATATATCAACAGCCGATTAGTGGCCACAGCTGGAAAGATAGCCTCCTCTAAATATGGAGCGTCTTGCAATAATCACCACGCTTGGTGGGCTGATTGGTGATCACAGTAAAGGTGTAGGTAATACACAGAAGGAAACTGCTGCCCTACTTTTGGTGCGATCCTTTAGTCGGCTTTAACGACATCCATGGGGTCAGTTGTAGGGGTCGCGCCGCGGCTCCTCACCGGCTCCCCATACAAAATTTCGTAATAAATGACAAACTAAGTTTGTATGGGAGAGCAAAAATCAGCGGTTTTCCTAAGCATTCTTAAGACTTATATCTGAATTCAGGAAAATAATTTCAAACTACGCTCATTTGTTTCAATCAACATTTATTTAAAATTTCCCAAATCCTAGATACATTAAGTTATGCTGGTACCATACACCCTATCGCTTCAGTAGGAACAGGTGGACAGAAATTCTGTTACAACTAAACAAGGGAGGTACAGATAATCTGCATGCGATAACCTGGGGGTAGCGACATCTGTCTCACATCTGCATAACTTTGCGTTTCGTTCAGCGCTGGCCTTTTGAATTTGTAAAAGTTTAGGTGATTTAAACAGGTTGATGCTTTCAAACGAGTATGGCGAGAACATAGGTAAAATACTTTATTTTATATATTTTTTTCTTTAAGAAGACACGTCGTCTTCTAGAAGGCACCTTTTCAGAAAGCCGCTCCATCGTAGAACTCATTCTTGTCGTGAAAGTTTCGAGGACAAAAGATGACTGATTCTTAATGAAAAATGGTAGCGTTAATGTTTATAAAGAAATTTTCCTCAGAATTATGCAGAGTGCGTATATCGCAGGGTAAATTGGTAATAACATGGAAAACCTTGGCCATAGCTGGCTCTCAGAAGCGCTGATTTCTAATGTTGTTATCAAACTAGATTTGCACACACTCAAAACCAACGATCATGGCTCTACATGCTACACAAATCACGAGGGCAAGATGTCGTAGCATTCTCATGGTTAAAGTTTATTAAAAAAAACTCATTCTGCTCTCATCTGCATTGAGGATAAGCTACGATGAGTGGTGACAAGATAACAGTTGCATCAATCTTTGTAAAAGTATTATGATATATACGAGTATATCATTTTTTTATATAAAAAGTACAAGAGTATTATATCTGTTATTTAGTCCCCATATTGCAAGCTTTTTTTTTGGAAGCTAGATGGCGAAGTGTGATAATGTATTTTCCCGTAATAAAAAACAACAATATTCAGAATTAATGAAATGCTTTGAAGAGGTTTTACATATAATTTATTTATAGATACGTTGTAATGACTTCCGGGCCGGCAGAAACACAAACAGAAAAGTAGTTCCGGTGTACGGAAGTCGAGGGTTGTATGATTGTTCATTTTGGATTACTCGTATTATTACTTTTATGTTATGTAAGATCATATACCTACATGAAATCTAGCCCTGATGAGCACAGTGAGTTTTATGTTAAGTCTCCCTTTTATGCATAGAATATGCGTAAGTAGTCAGAATGTTATCCATGATGTTTTAGTAAGTGTTGTTTACTAAACATGGGCTAAAAATGCAACAAAAAAATGGCAATCCATTTCTTCAAACTTTAGGTGATCAATGTGTCACATTTGGTCGATACTTGTAGTTGCGACAAGTTCGATAGGTACATGAGATATGTAATTGTAATATTACTATTAGGTCATTTCGATTATGCTGTTCAGCATGACAATGCAGCCAGTGTCTTCGCTTCCGTCTGGTACTGGTATGGAAAAGTTGAGTTACCTAAACACCGTTTGTAACGGTCCTTACAACTGCTCCCTTGTACATATTGGGTAAAAAAATATTATACGGTGTAATTATAATGATATTTAAGTTTTAATTGTATAATAAACTGAATTTGAAAATTGTCATTAAGGCAGATCTCATGGTACCAAACTGAAAATTTCTGAAAGTAGGCAATAATATCCAATCCAAATTGATTACTATTTTTATTTGCTCTGTTTTTTATTTTATTTCACACATATTCATATGAAATACATTACACAGCATTGTGGGAATAATCATTCATGTTTAGGACATGCATGATTATTCCAAAATGAAATTGATATTCACAATGCTTGTCTGTTTTTTATGCATTTTAAATTCAATTTGCCTTTTAGTGTTTCATTGCGTTCTTATTCTGAAAACCTATTGAATAGATAGACAGATAAACAGAGAAATAATAATAAAAATAAAAATAGATAGACAGAGTGAAAGATACAGGTGTTACTTACTGTGTGAAATAAATGAAATGTTTTATACAATATTTGGATATCAATTATATGAATTATATTTGAAACAAATAAAATATTTAGCAATTATGTACAATTGCTTTAAATAAAAACTGCAATGAAATTTTCAGTAAGTTCTAAGTCAAATATAAACACACGCTGTAGCCGCGCGTCTGGCCACTCACCCCATATTATTATGAGTTTTCCCGAATTTTCCCTCAGGTTTTCATTAGCAGGGGTGCGTTTTAGTGACTTATGCAAACAAAGAGAAGGGTGCCAACTCTAACAAGTTGCATGCTGCAAGCCTTGGACCGTTTTTGAATGAAACGTTTTGAAATTGTATTTCGTAAATCATTTTGAATTTATTACGTTTACGTGACTTGTTTCGGGATTAATTTGCGAGGATTTGATCAGGGCGTGTTTTGGAGAATTTGTAATAATAATGTAAGGAAATAAATCAATTTACTCGCAAAACTAGAATTCAACACAATAAATCAGAAATAAATGCATACGTATAGAGCTGTAATCTATAAAACTGAACTAGAGCAGTGGATATTGTGAATTTGATTGAAATCTGTTTTTTGTAATCTGCCCCCTCAGCACGGGGCGGGGATAAAATTTTTGTCCTCTGTTTTTATCCACCATCTGGAGACAAAATGCTCTGACAAGGTGGATAAAAACAGAGGACAAAAATTTTATCCCCGCCCCGTGCTGAGGCTAGTTTGTTTAAAATGGCGGGTGGAATCGAAACTTCAGAATATCTAGTGTTTTGAACTAACTACTACTTAAGGTTCCAAAAACAGCAGAATAATCGATAAAAGACTTCATATTCACAAATAAGCAAATTAATAAATTTGGTAATTCAGTTTGTATAGGTCCATTAATACCTTTTAGTTTTTTTAATGACATTAATTTATTATTTCTGTATCATGTTATACGTACCTACCCAAGTTAAGTTAGTTCAGTAGTATCTGCTATATCCCATCCAAAAAATATATGGTAGAGAAAGCTTACTAAGCGATAATACCGCCCACTGCTACATCGTTTTTATTGTTCTCCTTGACTGTTTGTGTTATATAACACAAACAGTCAAAGTGAACAATGAAGAATTTACTATCTATCTAGGTATATAGAGATCATACCTGTCTTCTTTCCATATATTGTTTTTGTACAAACATTTTCAAACAGATATATATAATAAGACATGCCGTGTTATTTGAGTAGACTAGCAACAGTTGATACTAGAGAGAAAGATCAGATAATCGGTAACGAAGCATACTAGATTTCCATTCACGACAAGGTTCTTCTTGCTGCCCTACCTACACTCAGACAGGGTTGGAACAGCACGTTCTTCTCTCCTACTCTCCCCTGTTACCCGTCAACTCAGCATCTGCTCCTCTTACATGATTAGCGTCATTTACAAAGTCCATCCACCTCTTCCTCGGTCCACCCCTACTCCTACGTCCACCCACTTTCATACCAAACAATCTTTCGGTGATAAGACATGTCCCTTTTTTCCCTCACAGGGCGCTATTTTCAGGGCGAAATTATTAAATATGCGGCATTTTATAAATATTTAACGTAATTATGTAGGTATTTACCGCCAAGTTTATAACTCTTGGAATAACAAAGAACAACGTTCAAGAAGGATTACGCAAAAACAAAACAACCGGATTTACCCAATTTCCTTCGTCTCATTTACATCAAACAAATATTTAAACAGCAATAAACGGAATGTCCGAAGTAGTAACGATGAACTTTATACAGGTTCGAAGTTTTGGAACCTTTTTAATGGAAGAAAGTTTTCGAAGACACCTGAAAAGTCTAGACAGCAGTTTGTCGCTGAAAACTTTTGAAAGTGGCCCTTTTTAGTTATTTGCTGAAACTTAAATGAGGGCCTTCAAAGAGGAAGAAAGTTACTTACTGTACGATGAAACGGTCGTTTGTCTTGATATTTTATTAAACTCTGTTGTATTTACCTGAAACAAAACATATTTTGTTAATGTCATATAATATTTAAGTAATATCATAAGTATCATAAGGTGCCATGGTGGACTTAAGAAACGTCTCCTCCAAATCAGTCACACCAAAAGAAATGCAGCAGTTTTTTTCTGTGAGTTTTCAAGCACCTATTCTTTGATCACCAATCTGCTTGCCAAGTGAAATCATGGCAAAACTCTATACATTGATAGGCTGTTGATATCTGTGACAAATATCATTATGATATAGGTCAACGCTGCTTTTACAAACATAAATGTATTATAGCGTGAGTAACAAATAATGCATATTATCTATTACCCACGCATGTCAAACATATAATGGTACTTGTCTACATCCAAAATAGCATTTATTTGTAGCCTGTTAGCCCAATTAATGATAGCGAGCCAAACCTTACAATCTTTAGAATATTTTGAATGAGGTACCTTGATTTTTTTTTTCTTACATGTGTTAGCGTACAAATAATATGCACAAATAGTTTATTTTTTTACAATACCAATTTATCTCAAATATAAAACGAAGATACATTGCGGGCAGATGCTGTGTATCCGAATCGATGCCTAAAACATATTATCTTCAATATTCAATAGGGTGACCGACGCGTCAGGTGTAGCCAACGCGAGGTTTCACCGTTTATAGGCCCATATTTCAGCACCCCTGCAAAAGACGGAACCGGCTTGATTTGCATTTGACAACGACTCCAGTAATGGCCACGGAACCCCAGTTTTTGAAAGCGAAAATTATATGAAGAGTGGATAATGATATTACTTTTTTTTTCTGAGAAAACTTGTGACAAATTGATTTTTATAATTTTCCGTAGCGCTTTCGAGTTTAAATTACGACGGGTATTCTTTCAAGTTTAAAACTCCAGAGATTTTCTTATTAGGTGCTGCATAATGTTCTTGTAAAGCGAGTTGTGTAACTTTCGTTCTTTATTTGAATGATTTACTACTATCAGACAAGGTACTAAGCCTAGACAAGACAAAATCTAATACAAAGCCTTACTTATATCAACTCCAAGTTTTTTCTAAATGATATAAGGTACTCGCTAGATGCAATACCTCTACAAGATTACTTCCTGACAGTTATTAGTTTACAATCGTCGGCAGTTTTCTCCCAATGAGGACCACCCAGAGGGATCAATTGACCACTTAGCCACCATTGCAGGGGCCACAGAGCAGTACATCGTTCTCAGGACAATTACTTTAACGCCGGTGGGCTGTCCGTTTGTTTTTTTACGAGTTTGCCATGCCTACTGCGACAGTTTTTTACTCTGAAAGTATTATATTGATGAAACCATGAAATTGCTTTTAACGACTGTAGTGAAAAGCAATATTCAAGGTTGACAGTCTTTTTGGTAGAGTAAATGAATGATTGATTTTTAATCGTATATGATTCTTGAATTTACTGACCCCCACACCTCAGTTGGTAGTAGCTTTACTTTCTACGCTGTAGGTTGTGGTTTTAATTCCCACGCGGGAATAAAAATATTGTGTATAATAGCTTTGCTTAAGGAGCTAGATAGCGTTGTGTTAAATGTCTGGTAATATTTATTTATCTATTTGTTTGTACTACCTAATATATAAAACTACCTACAAGCTATTCAAGTTTGGTTCTTATCAAGCTGTTATTCTATTTCATTCATTCAATAACCTGATAGGAACCGTGAGTTGGTTATTTTCACACCTTCACAAGTTTAGATGAAAAACTGTGATGTGAATGAAATCCGAAAAACAATTTCATAAAACCGTGTTCGCCAAATAAAAAGTTTCACTCTGCATGAACGGACAAAAAATCACGTAACACTTTTTACCATTGTTTCATCAAATGAACAGAATTTAAATCGAAAATGTTTTTTTTTTTGCGAAATTCAATACGTGCTGATATAAAGACTTTCACAGGGAATTCTGATTTATGCAGGTAGCTTCCGGCGGATGAAGCCAATTTTATTGGTTTAATTTTAAAACTTTCGACATATTTTGTTGGTGAAGTCTTTTTCTCATTATTAATATATGTAGATATATATATATATTATGTGAAATTAAATGGTTATTTATTTATATTTTTTGATATCTTCAATTAGTTACAGCGTTCAGTTTAATACCTTTCGTTTTATGACAACACCTCGACCACAACCGGGAAGAAAACTATATATTTCAATTTAACAGTCACCGTAAATGTAATTTAGATGATAAAACTGGTAAAACTCGCCTAAAAGCGGGTAGGCGATTAATTCTACAATTTGCATGACAATTGCATTAAAACAAACCGCGTCGCCAGGGGGCGTAGTTCCGCGCACATCCGGTCCTTAATACATCCGCTTGATGAGTTTCACGTTAATATTTTTGCCTTGTTTTATCCCAATCTCATATCACAAAAACTCTCGCATTCTCGCATCAGATTTCTACGTGTTTTTTTTATTAATTTTTCGTTAATTTTTTAGAATTATTTTTTTAGTAAGTACACACAACTAGTTTTTTTTTATAGTTTCCTTTATGATTCAACTGATTTAAATTTTACTAGTAGCTCACTAGTTTTATTATCGACTGCTGGTTCACAGACCGTGATTTTCCACGGTTTGCTGTCACCAGCTGCAGGCTTTTGGTTATCATCGCGAGAATCGCTATCACGTGTGTCACGTGACGTAGCTCTGCCACGGCGGCTAAGCTCAGTGCTACGCGGATCGGAACTTTCAAATGTTGAGTGGCCATTATTTAATTTGAAGTATTTATCCTCTTCCATGCAATTGACTCTGCGAAAATATGTTTACCTTCGTAGTTATTTCAATGTACTTTTTGGATGAGGTTTGGATAAACTGCGTTGTCTGCGTTATTTGGAAAATCGCGGTTTTGATATACTGCGAGCATGGTGTTATGCATATCTGGGAACTAAATTTTCTAATTCTTCTAAACTAATCGCTTCACTACGACAATGGTATCATCGCAGAATGGCCAGTAGAATACCATAAGGTTCCTAAAGTGGTAATTCTGCGACTGGTTTAGAATAATCTATTTATTATTCTATTTATTATAATTATTAGTCTATTGGACTATTGCGATTATGGTGCCTTGCGTCGAAACCCATGAGCTACATGTGATTTACTTTGGTGGAACTACAAAGTGCTGTGATATGATCCGTCTCCATCTTATATTTCACCAAAAATATAAACCTAGATTACTGACGAAAAATATTTAAGGTTGTTTGGCTTCCGATCTAGTTCTATTAAGTTCAATTAATAAACAGCACATCGTTTCCTAAGTAATGGATACGCTTGTTACCAATATGCAGCCCCCATGCTTCGGGCGTCGGCAGCCCCTATGCAGTTTTTACATCCATAGCCTACAGCTATTTGGGCGTTCAGTTAACAAATTTAGTTTGTTTCGGTAACCATTTTTGTGGGAACGTAAAGGGTCCATAATTGTAGGTACTGTTTGTAAATGTATCGTTGTTTTGCTAAATTAATTGTATAATATATTATTCAGTTTATTATTTGTTTTATATTTAAAAGTATGCCTTTTATGAGCCAACTGGGAAATAACAAAAACTAAAATTGACTTATACCTATTATTATCAAGGTCTCAATAATTTAATTATATTCACTTTGATTAATCAAAATAAAAGTGTATTTATAATAGGATGCTTGTTTTGACAAAAGCTGGACAAAAGTATGAGGTTTTAGTCAAGATTCACTTGTGTTACAATTTATGCCTGAGTTTTGTTTTATAAACTAATTCTCATTCTAAAGAACAAAGCAAAACAAGCTTAAACTAATATCAGGTCACAGATTTTAATTGCACCACAGTTGTACCTAAATTAATCACCAGCAGACGTCGCAAGCTAAACTAATTTATCTGTCTGTCTGGTTGTCTCTACGCTAATTTCATAACACCCTGTGCTATAAAATAACACCCTTTATGAATCCAGGAAACCATGTTACGCCAGTACACTCCTGCATCTCTGTAACTGCAAATGTTGAAAGAGATCTGGGGGAAAATTTGGAGAGCAACCTTCTTAAATATTTATTTTTTTGCTATAACTTGTTAGTGAATCCACAAACCAAAAATGTACACGTTGAAACAAAGATTTTAATGGTACTAAGAATTCTTCCAAATACTATATAACATCTAATAATGGAACCTATCAGTGAAACCAACGGTCAGGATAATACTACTCATAAAACCAATTTGTTACCCGCCTCGCAAAATTTAACTTTCAGAATTGTCGTATACTTTACACTCCTTTCAGCGAAACTTTATTCACAACAATCACAGCATCCTAAAGTGCGAAGACGAGACCTGGCAATTTAATTATCTGGCACATCTATATTACAAGATGCCCAGGTATATGTGACAATAAAGAAGATGGTCCACGGCAAATACGATGTGATTTCTACAGTTACAGTTTACAAAAAAGCATTAGATTACAGATAGAATACTTAAATGCTTTTTGTAAATACATTAGTACTATATGATACAACATCCTGTACTATACTATAATATATATAGCACATTTATAACGAGAGCAGTTCTCTCAGATCAGGAACCAATATAGAAAATCTAGTAAATTAAAACAATATTTAAGAATGATTAAAATTATTGATTTTATTACATTGATTTGTCTGGTCACTGTCACGAGCTACACACGTGTACACAAGATGTCTATTATAGCTATAATTCACCAAAAAACAGATCATGCGTACTTGTCGTGGATGATCCAACCACCTTAAGACATCTCGTCGTGCAATTTTGAAAACTGACACGTGACGACTAATAACTTCCCTCTCCGTTTATTAAGAAACCGCTGCACCCGCTGCACTCTCAATAAGAGCCTGTCATGCGGTTTTCGCGCCATAACAGCCGCCATTTTATCACCGTCAGCCATCTTGACGGCGCCATTTTGACGCGAAGATGAACGCTGCTAATTGCAATTTCGTAGTTTTGATATCTGTTGGTAACGGATGGTGAAGTTACGGGGTGTAATTAAAAGTTTCGATTTGATAGGTCGGGTGGTTTCCTGGGAATCCGCGAATGTGTGAGTTCATTGTATACCTACGTAGGTACCTACCTAAGTCAGAATGACTAATATTACACATATTGAAATGGTTTTCTGTACTAATAGGTACCTATGCTTAGTGGATAAACGGCTTAATAAAATGTGTTTTTGAGTTTCTTGATGTTGGCAAACACATTCGTTTGGCAAGAAACAAATTTAAGCCAATCCGCGAAATCGAAGGACAATAAAGAACAATCCGTATTCAAATAAAAGGGAGTCTCCGAACAAAAAAGGTCTTCCAAGCATATATCAAGTGGTCCTCACAAATGAAATAGCTACAGGGACAATTTCTCAAGACAGGCCTCTGAGGGACACTTGAGGAATCCGTCCCCTCCTTACCGTAATCTTGGCGATTATTAAAATCATATATCTTTGGAAGAAATAGGGTCTGCGCCCTGTACTGGGGTGTTTCAGGGTGCAGGCATTAGCGCATCGATTGTTTTATGCATGGATTTTGTTATGTTTATTTATAAAAGCCAGGTAGGTAGATATATATAAATGTCTACGGTATGAGCAAGGTAATAAAAGTTAGCGCATTTTATTTACGGCGGGGGAGAAAATGTTATTTATTTTTATGAGGATAACACAAGTAAAGGTGCATCTGGTAGTCTTGGATGCTATAACTGCAAAAAGTAATATTCAAAGGATTTCTAGAGCTACTGTTATGATTTATTCAGTTCAATTCAATTCATTTATTGTTTGTGAACCTATTTACCTAGGTACAATATTATGTCAAATCTTAGACAAAAATATAATAGGTTCAGATAAAAAGCATACAACATTTCTAACAAATATCTCCGATTAAATAAAATAGTGTCATCATACAATATAATACATAAAAAGTTGCTTATACCTACAGGTGTAACTAATAATTCAACGTTTATTAGGCTGTGTAGGTTTATCAGGCGCTGTAGGCTGTGGGTTCGATTCCCACCCATGGACAAACATTTGTGTGATGAATATAGATGTTTGTTCTGTGTTTGGGTGTTCTATCATATAGTACGTATGTATTTACAAAAAGTATTTAAGTATTTTATCCGTAATCTAGTTCCCATATTACAAGCTATGCTTAGTTTGGGGCTAGATGGCGCTGTGTAATATTTATTTATTTATTTTATTTATTTATTGAAATCATAATTAAATAGCAAAAATGGGTCTTCATCGCGTACCTTTTTATATTCCCGACAGTTTCGACCGTGTTACAACGGCCGTAGTCACGGGTAGACTGAAGTACTCGGCCGTTGTTACGCGGTCGAAACTGTCAGGAATCTAAAAAGGTACGCGAGGAAGACCGGTTTTTGTTCTTAATTATGTGTAATAATCGCGATAATTAAAAAAACCCATTTATTGAAATCGTTACTATTTTTTTTAATTTATAGAAAACTTGTTTATGTCAACTTACTAAGATTTATTTTAATAAATAGTCATAATAAAATATGGATATTATATTAAAAGTATATTATTACACGTGATGCTAAAAATTCAACATTGTTAATGTTTATTTTTTTTGCAATAGACAGGAAGATGATGATGTTTCTGTCATAACTATCTTCCAAAGAAAGTGAATATCAGTAACACAATTTTTTTTATCAACTGTCCAACACACACAACCAAACAACTTATAGATAAGGTACCTCGTAACAACTATTTCTCAAAGTCAACTTGATAAGCTCGTCGGGCATTATTCAACCTTCATCTCTTCTCTCCTTCATTACCATCATTCACTCATTTGTTCTGCGCAGATAACACAAAAATATTGCCACTACTTAGCGCCCAAATTGTGCTCTTGATGTTTTTTTTTGGCATTCTAATATAATGTATATCGAAATATAGCTCTCTAGATTTTAGCAAATTCCATGTAAAGTAAGGCAAAACAGGGATAAATCTCGGACCCAAACACTCAATCTGCTTTTTAGTAGCTACTGGTAAAGTGTGTAAATTCTCCCTGGAGAGAGATTAAAACGAGACAAGCTTTATAGGATTTGCCGCCGCCTCTGTGGCACTTACTGCAAGAGGAAATTGGCTGTCGGGATTAAGAATCCTTCAGTGCCTTAGAAAGTCGGGAAACGGTAAAGGTGTTTTGAGAAAAAGTGAATTCACGAAACAATACCCGCTTTTTCTCTATATAGCTTCATTATGTTTAGTTTTTTTATTTTATTAATTTATTTATGATTTACTACTAAGTAGTACCACCAACTTTACTTTATACCTGAGTATCGCAATTTTATTGTTTTCACAACTTCACACAGATAACACAGTAATGCGAAACGCCTAGTAGTCGTTTTTATGTACATATTCTACGTGAAAATATTTTTTTTTGGTTTGAGAAACTGGCTATCTTACCACTAAATGCCGAAGCTTGACTATTTATAATGTTGTTATGGCGACAGTCTTAGGGCAGCTGGTGGTACAGTGGTAGTAATCAAACCAAGGACAATATTGTACTCTTCTGGGATCGAACCCGGGACCTAAGACCTGACACAGGTGGGCGAACCACGATAAAGGCGGTCAAAATCTTTTGTTATCCTTAGCTGCATAAATATCGTAGAAGTATAGATAGATAAACCTACATAAAACAAAGAAAACATGTTTTTACAGCACTCATTCGTACCAGGCTCGCATAAGTGCAAGGCGTCATCTCAGAGAAGATTGCAGTGCCTCTTGAAACGTGACTGTCGCGGCTGCTGCAAAACAGTGGACTGATTAATCTCAGACACATAAATGAGCTGGATTTTCTCGAGTTTGTTGTATTTTTTTGTATCCAAGTAATATTTGTATGTATTTGAAGATAGCCAATGTTTTAATAATATTCAATATCGTTTCATGGGCTTATCTTGTTATTCACATTATTATTATTCCCGACGTTACAATTACGTTGCACGAACCATGCTACTGATGTAGTGTTGCAGTATGAAAAATTTTACGCTTCTTCGCTAACAAAAAATAAATATAAAGTGTAAATTGAAGCCCCAAGATCCCTACATTATTACTTTTGTTTAATAGCTAGGTACCGAAAGTCTATAGCCAACCCGAACTAACTACTCAACTTGGTCTTCATTATCAGTAAGTTTCAGTCAATGCGTCGGGAATAATAAAAAAGTGAATCACATGACCCGTACATGACCCGTAAAACAATTAAAAATAATATGATTGCTTTTATAAATCAAAGCTCACACGGTCATCGTTTTCTTTTACCAAGCCTAAGTGATCTATTAGCAGCCACTCAAGCCTACTAGCCAAGGAATACTTTAGTAGGTCTGATCTGGCAGAAACGTGTCAAAAAGGCACTCGATATGCCAGTTCATAAAAAGCACAGATGTTACCAGTTCATTCCGCTGAGTTGCCGAGATTCTTGCCTTATAAGAAGGGGAGAGGATGGGTTGAATTGTTTTGATAACTGCCGAATTTGGGAAAGATAAATTCAAGGAATATCTGAAATGAAAGATAATCGAAATTCAAAATATCTTGAGAGAACTTTGAAACGCAGCTCCATTTTATTCGAGTGACATTACAAAGTTTAAAGCAGGTTAAATAAATTTAACGTTTTGTTATGGCTGTTAAAATGTCGTATCATGCTTATTTGCATACACAGCAATAAAACTCTGGTCTAGTTTTGCGCTATGCACATAAATGCTATAAAAATAACTATAATTTACGTTGGCATTCATTGATGATAAATAGTAATGCAATGCGCCTAAAAGCCAGGTCATTGCAGATGTGTAGGTATCTACTATATTATGCAGTAAAATGTAGAGATTATAAACGATTGCTTTGATTATGATATTAGGTGAGTATTCAAGAATGTAATAAATACCTTGTTTTGATTTCGATGAGACTCAACAGCACCAATTTTTACAAGCAATTTTTAACGAGCACAAAATAATTGAAGAATGGCTGGAAATAGCCAGATATTGATGGTCAGGTAATAAGTACCTATCTTCGCATCATTACTGTTCTTCGATATATCCGCCGTTTCTGAGAGATACGGGTAAGAAACGAGCACCTGTGTTCTTATGCATGACATCAACTTTAAAGCAGCGACCCCTTAGTCACTTGGTTTTGCTTTGTAAGGCTTTAGCAGTTAAAATTATAGCAAATTGGCCTTTCAACGACTTTACGTTGGCCTTGGTGGCTTTTATTTTAAAGCGATGAGGAGGTTCTTAGCCTTCATTTAACCTGATTTTCAAGTAATGAGACGGCGAAGGTGAACGCGCACTTCAAAAGGGAATCCTCAGTAAATTTAGGAACTGGCCATCTTAACTCTAAATGCCGGAACACAAAAATTTTCAGAATTCTTCTTATGGCAACAGATATAGATTAGATGTTGGTGGCTAGCCAGGTGAACCTCAACAATGGCCTACCACCAACCAAACCAAGCACAGTATTGTACTCCCTGGGGATCGAACCCGGGACCTCTGGATCTGACACCGGTGGGCGAACCACTAGACCACAAAGGTGGTTTACTTAAGTAGGGTTTTCGTTGGATCGTTAGTTTTGTCGTGGCTTGGTGAGTGTGCCTCGCAATAATTGTAGAATGACCTAACTTCAGCATGAATATAGAGTTCTGATGACATTATGGATGTTGACCGTTTTACTGTATAATATAGACATTTCTGAATTTAATTCCATTGAACATTGATGTAAGATAAAGACATCTCTGAATTCTAGTACCCCACTGCCATATCAAGTCGTAAACTTCCATGTATTTGCCTTCAAATCGAAACATGTCTCAAACTTTACAAGACTTCCGAAGGTCACAGAGGTTCACGAGCAAAAAGAGTGAAACTCGCGGAAATCGATTGGGTATATAAAACAGGGTAGGTCGCGCCGGCAGCCGTGGACGGAATAGAAATGGGGCGTGGATGCGAGCGGTATATCAGTCTGAACTTCACTTTCTTAGGATCGGTAGGCCTGTGTTTTGCAACTCCACAACTAATAACGTTACGATACGTTACGATATCTTTGACCTATTATCATTACACATAGCCCAAGTCAGGCGGCCTAAAAACATGACATTTCCAGGAAAGGGTTAGTATTACCAAAATATTTAAATATATATATATATATTTAAAAGGCAAGATTTTTACGGCATATCTATCGTATATCGACTATCCTGACTGTATATGGTTAATTTACACTATTCGTAACTTTAAGATTTTAGTACTTTATCTCGTGTTTTTTAAATAATTTTGGTAATACTTACTCTTTTCAGAAAATGTCATGTTTTTAGGCCGCCTGATTATGATAGAATATAATAAATGATAATAAATCTTGAAACAGAAATTTTATTATTATGAAATCTGGGTCCTTCTTAATTTATAAATATCATAGGTTAAATTTCAGCTAGAATTAACTTTTTTCTCATTAAAAATTGGCAAATAAAATATTGTTTTATATTTCGCTGTCTTGATTTGTATAATTGTGTCTTGACAAATAATCTTAAAAACCTAACATAAACATCAAAATGTATTTTATTTTACTTTATTGATTGTACAAATGGGAAGTGGTCTTTATCTCATACTTGGTGTAAGCGCACTTTATCTCAACTCTCAACAGACTAAGGCATTGGCTATCTTACCAGACTTAGGTAAGACGGTGGTAGCTAGTCGGACTTAAATAAAGACCTACCACCAACTAAAGTCATACCAAGCACAAATTTGTACCTCCTGGGGATCGAACCCGGAAGCTCTGGGTCTGATAACAGTGGACAAACCACTAGACTAGACCACGGAGGCGGTTCTTGCCACTCATAAGAACATTACATCAGACTTAGTTTTAATTTAACTCCCGGTAGTAAATCGATAAGGCCGACACGTGGAATCCTATTTTTTGGGGCTAGTAAACTACAACATAATGGAGTATTATATCAATAAAATATTCTGTATTTATATAAGTATATCGTTTATTGCCTTGTACAAACAAATAGGTACACATAGTTCCCCGCCTAAAATAACTGTCTTAAAATTTACATTTTAAGTGAGTAGGTATTGTATGCAAATGCATCGCTCCCCTGCACGGGGGAAGTCTGCAATTTTCTATTCGTTTACTCACAGATTAGTTTTTATTGATTTATCTAATCAGCTGAACGAAAAATGATTAAACTTACATACCTTAACGAAAAAAAATTAGAAACGAAACGAAACTGCGTTATTTTTTTTGATTTACGAAAAAAAAATTCCGACTCCGCGCAGTTTTACTTACGCAAAGTAAAACTGCGGGGAACCCGGGTTCGATCACCATGGGGAGATATATGGTCCTTGGTTTGGTTGGTGGTAGGACTTTGTTTAAGTCCGCCTGGCCTACCTATACCGTAACAACAATTCTAAAAATGGTTGTGTTCCGGCATTTAGAGGTAAGATGGCCAGATCCTCAGTTTGGAAAAAGGAAAATATAGTTTAATGTGGAGTATATAGTGCGATATTACACAGCCGATGAGCTGTATCAGTATGACGCCAAGACGCCACCCCCACCCGACAACGTAAAATGATGGTGCAAGCAAAATCAATGTTACACTTTGGTTTATTAGCTTTTTCACATCCGCTCATACATGTCCACTGTTGAAAAGGTTGTTTAAACTATGTATATAACTGGAATGTTTCCCATAATCACTACGTCTGGCATAAAAAGGTATAAGTAACTTAATATGTATACCCACTCAGGACGTAGCTGTTACCCACATTTCTTGATATAATACCTTAATCGCCTTTTACAACATCGAAAAAACGAAAACTATTGATTTGGCTTTGGTATCGATAAGAGTGTTTCCTCCATTTTTATGTCCTTGTCTCCAAAGTTTTATTAAAAGTATAGATAATAAATTCATCAAGATCATATCAGTCCACACACATCACATCAGTCTTTTACAGAAATGTAAAAGAATTCTTTGTTTCTTCACACACTTCTACTTCCTTTTCATAATAAACAGTCTTTGATGACAGAGACAAAGACAGCATCAAGACACAAGACACATTGACATCTATTAAAAACATTACATTTTCAGTCTAAGGGCTAATTGCAAACTGTATGTTCGCTCAAACATAGAAAGGGAACCGAAACGTAACTCTCTGCAAACATATCCATACACGTATTCGTGCCTCGCGTAGCCTGTAACGCTAAGGATTAGAGTTCATTTTTGAATATAATAGTGTCATGGATGGTAAATGTTGCCAGGTAAGATGTGACAAAGATGAGGGGCTGTTCCGTTTAATTTTCATTGACAAGTGTTGCAAGGATGTGAAGCATTACGCTAGTTCCGACGGATTATGAATAGAATCTTGGCTACCAAGTTTCAGGTTTATTTACGAGGAATTAAAATATTGTTTCGTGTGTATACCTCTCTATTTATAGAAAGCACGGTTCCTTGGGTTTTTATTCCCAAAATCTCATGATCATCATTATTGATAAAAAACATAATTGTATAAAAAAAAAACAGCACATACTCCTTGTTTGGAACTTGTTTAGAAGTGGTAAGGAATGCTTAGGAATTGTTGTTCTAAATTTATTTTTCACCCAGGCAAACATAAGTGTGATGAATATAGTGATAGATATACATACAGTATTTTCTGTTCTGTGGTTTGGTGTTGTATTATACAATAGGTATCATATTAAAAATGGATGTAAATATTCTATCCGTAACCTAATTCCAACAAGCTTTGCATTGGAGATAGATGGCGCTGAAATTAATGTTCTGTAATGTCCTGCTATATTTATCAAAAGCCATTGTAGATAAATTATAAAAAGAACATTTTGTGGTATAGTGTACATACATATCATGTTCGAACGGTTCTTAACATAGATTGAACACATAATAAACTAATTGTATTTAATTTTAAGGCCCATAAAATACACAATGTATAGGAAAACACCACAAAAACATAATGAGGTAGGATACGTACAAGATGTAACACTAAAACAACCATTATCTCTAAGTATGTACACCGTGAAACACGTGTTTGTCATTAATTTTATCCATAATAGTGTAGGAGGAACACGCACTTAAGTGCTAGTGTGTACGTAAAATATTATAAATCCCGTCTATTATCTAAATGGTAATGTTACCTTAGATAAGCAACTATTTTATGTCAATAATTTTAGAGAGCTTGCGGGGGCGTTATTTTACGATAGTGATTATGATTTTGAAACTGCAAGCTGCCATATAAATTTAAAATAAGTAGTAAGTAATTAAATATTATAATACTAGATACACTCAGGTTACTCTACTGCTACTATTATAATTATTTAACATTGTATTCAATTAAATATAAAAGGACATTGATTTCACACCAAATACAACACCCTTATCTTTTTTTTATTCAAGGTACGAAGAGGGAATACTTGGTATTCATCTCAATTGGTTTAAAGTTATGTTTTATGCTTTATAAGGCCGAAGGTAGAAGGGCACTTAACACGAAATCCTCAATAGACTGAGGAACTGGCTATCTTACCTCTAAATACAGGGAACATAACAATATAGAATGGTGGTAAATAGCCCGAGGAACTTAAACAAGTCGTACCAAACATAATAGTTACTAAAATAAACTAGCTTTTGCCCGCGACTGCGTCCGCGTAGTTTTTCCAGATATGAATTATTACCACAAAAAGAGCTTTGTTCATGGCTATTGACCGCATGTTCTACTGTTTCATATATGATGAGCGTCAATTCTGTTGAAGTAGTCGCTGGCATCTTTTCCGGATCAGTAATTAGTGAGGTTTCAGCTATGATATTATATTAATATTTTCGTGCAGCTAGATAAAATAAAGATAACTGGTAGACAGACAAACATACGGATAGACAGGCGGCAGTTAAATACTAGGTACATGTTGTGAATTAACAAAATGTCACCCCCGTTTCACCCGCATAAGGGCTAAAATTACAAAAAACACCTATATACGTTGCGTATTCCATGGACAACTTCATACCCCTTATCAACCTTTTGGGGGTGGAGTTGTCAAAAACACGTTAAATAAATATTCAGTTGTCAGCCTAAACACAAAATTTGCGGATCCTAACTATTATGATACTGAAGGATTTTCATACAAACTTCCATCCCCTTTTTTACAGCTTTAGGGAAGGAATTTCCAAAAATCATTCCTAAGTGGATGCCTTTACCGTAAATCTATGTGCAAAATATTAGGTCTCTCGGTCTAGCGGTTTGAGCTACCACGCGTTAGTATTGATATATTCCCCATCAGACAGATTACCACTATAAATTATACGGATACGAATTTAAATCTATTGTCTCTTATCCTAGCTCATCACAATATGCAGATTTTTGTATGTATGGTTAGTGAACTCTTGAACTCTATAAAAAAGGCAACTATTCAGTTGCCTGGAGAAAGACCCTAGGAACACATGATAAGAAAACAGAAACGAATTTAGTAAAAGCACAAAGAGAATAACTATAAATACCTACTTCGAACTCTAGCATCGAAGAATCCACCAAAAATAACCAAACATTACGTCTTTCAGCCAAGTCGTTAAGTTTAAATTTCGGTTCGAAATACACACAACTGTGAAAAAATAACAAGGGTACATCAAAGTCGTCAGTGTCGATTTACAAATAAAGCAGACAATTACAGAGAGCGACGTCCTCATTATGTTGCGGTGTCAAGTTGCTAACATCTTAATTTGATCGTTTTTATGCAAAGTGGGATTGAGTTGAAGTCTATATACACTTAGATGTTTTGTTTGCAACCTCGCACGCTTATCAATCTTCTATTTGCAAACGGACACATTATGATTTCACTATCGCCATTCTTCTCTAGGACAAACAGAAGCTCGGCATTGCGCCACCACCGGTATGATATGGTGGATACAGCTTCCTCGCGCACAAAATGGTTATACTCAACCTTTATAATGCGCACCGCCATAGAGTAGATTCCTTTGCCTGAGTCTGTGTTTCCCGATTGCTACAACATGGGAATCTTTGAGTCAAGACTGAATAGGTTCCTTCTAGGCAAGTGTGCTCTATTCTAGGCTGTAAGAATCGTAAGAAAATACACACACGCTTAAGCTATAGCAAAAGCTCGTTATTTCTCTAAGAACGATCATTCAAGAAGGAACGAGGACGTCCCTGATATTTTTCAAACAATTTTGTCTGTAATCTTATCCGAGCCGCCATAAAATATGTTTTTACAGCAAAATAATCTAAAATCAAAGCATTATCCGCTGCGCCGTAGTATTAAATTCCACCACCCCGACACCTAGGGTGCAAGTACCCTCCCGTATCGGATGTCTTATTATTTTTACTCGAGTGCGTCGAGCATTCCTCGAGTGTGACAGATGCTTCGACGAAGTGAGTGTCTCAATAATGAAAGTCAAACCGAAGTAATGGAATTCCATCCCGTGTCAATCAAGAAGATAAATAACTCATTTTCATTTGAATTTCTTGTTTAAAATTAAACCATCGTATAGCTGATGGAGTGACAGACTGACAACGCACAGACCAAAAGTCCTTTTAGATTAAAAAAAAACATTAAATTAAAGGATTGTGATTCTAATTGGTGATCCATTATGCAAGTGCGAGATCAAAATCCCGGAAAATCTACAGATTTCTAGATAATAAGGTTGTAGACCTCGGGAATCGGTCTGTGCATAGCTTAAAACTGAATACATGTTCACCCTTAGTCCAAATCCATAGGTAAAGCTGAGAGACATTTGTTAATATGGGTGCTAACGCAGTCATGACTGAAGCGTCTTCAATCTATTTATTTACTTATAATTATTTATTTAAATTAAGATTATTTCTCATTATATTAAAGACCCCACTTTAGGTCTTTAAAATTTCTCGTTAGTAAGACCGATTTATTACTCTACCTAGTTACCCAACTTGTTTTATAAAACCAGTCAAACCAAGTAATTAAATATTATACCTATTTTAATTTATCGATCGAATGCTAGTAAATTAGCGAACAAAACCTATATAGGTCACCTAAAACAACAATCATAGTTATATTCTGAAAGCTGATGAAATTCCCAAATGATTGAGACACAGGAAACCCTCTCACACCCGCAACCCCTTGAAATTTACTGGAAAAAGTTGTTTGGACATTAAGTTGCGGGTAACAAAAAAGGTAACATTTCTAAACATTTAACTGATTGGCCATTTTGAAAATTTCCAAACACTGAATCGAAAAAAAAAAAAATGATTATCAAACCTGCTCATCTGGTTGCAAACCTGTTTCTCGAAAATCTGTTGAGAAATGCAACCTGTAGAGGAGAACCGCCGGACATCCGCCAGACAGACATACTAAAGCATTTTTGACCAAGCTGAAACGGGGTTTGATCCCGGGACCCCTAGATCTGATACTGGTGGGCAAACCACTAGACCACAGAGGCGGTTAAAAACGCTCATGGTTTTACTGATTCGTTTATTATTTTAAAGTTTTACGATTTCGGGGAGGAGCCATAAATAGAAGGTAGACTAGGTCGGGGCTGCTTAAAACGGTTCACGGTTAGGTTGATGTAAAGAATTATCGTTTGTTTTTGTAGATGTGCCCTGGCATTAAATAGTACATTTATTTTCTAACATATGGCCACATCTTGCGTTTTTATACAGCGTTTGTTATACTTTAATATTGGAAATTTAATTTCTAGGTTCTTTTAAAGACACCAAACATGATACTAGAATCTATCAAACTCTGCTTCATCAATGATGCAAATTGTTGGAACTACATTATCATTATGGGGATGGGGGGGTTTTACCCACTAGTGGTAGACCACTAGTCAGGGTAGACCATGAGTAACGGAATCGTTGACCTTTAGTTAACGATTGAACCAGTTAATGTTCGCTTGGCTAGGCGATCACGCAGTCGGTGTGTCAGCGCCTTTAAAGGCAGCTTCTGGGAAAGCACCCTATACCGTAAGCCACATTGTTGCCCAGGCAAGCCTCGAGCGTACCCATTTAAATTTGAATCCAAAATCTTGAGAATATGAGGAAAACGTATAATCGCAGTATAACGCAAAAAAAACTTACAACCAACCACCTAAATCTAAAACCAACCAAAACTTAAACCAGCTTAACCAGTTAAAAAAACAAGGTTATAAAAAACATAAAATCAAAAGGTATTTCGATTAATTTTGGTATGGCAATGGTTATCGAATATTGCAGGCACGTCGCGGCGCGTGCCGATATTGCAACTCGATTCGCAACCGATACTCTGCAATCGATATTGTAATGATAGCCGACGAAGTATCGGTAAATGCCATCACAAGTGGATAAGATAAATTAAAGATAAATTTATTTCTTAAAATACTAGGATACATAAAACAATTAGAGCTAGGTTGGTAGAAGGTAATTATATAATTCTAATTTTGGTGCCCTGAGTTCCGGACAAGAGATTCTGTATCCCGGTCCTATGGATGCCGAGTAGTTGAGGAGGCTTGCCTTTTGATTTTCAGAAAATTATATTGGTATGAAGATAATTGATACTACTCAAACACAGGCTTACCGCGTAGCTGTTACATTTCAAACTGTAAAGTGAAAGTCAGTCAAAATGCGTTTATGAAATAAGATTGTTTGGGATAATTTTGTGCGCATTATAGTATACATAAGTCTGTAATGAAACAGCTTCAAGACTATGCTTTGGCTTTCTTTGAAATTAAATCGCCCTAGCTGACTGAGGCTTTTCATAACTTCCATTCGATAAAACCATAAAAATTGCTCCACTCAAAGCTGCAACATTGCACAGAGTGAAAAGTTGGTCTGACCAGTACCTAGCGAATTATAAATGAGTCAATAGAACTGGGTCAGGTGGACTGCTGAAAAATCACAAACTTTGTGGCTGGAGCTAGGAAATTCAGTTGGTATCCATTGGATTCCGAGCTGCGGAAAGGATTCTCTAGAACTTTACGGGGCAACTGAAATTTATACGCCAGGAGCTCTAACTCAATAGATTATATTGACTTAGAAGTTGAAATTAAAACATAGATCTACCAGCGTAGGGCGGTGAGCTTTTGCGGAATACGGTCGGGAACGTTGACACGTTCCCAAATTTTTGCGTATTCCGCAAAAGCTCAATGATAATACGTTAGTGTTTGACCTCCGGGCTTGTATAGTCTACGGAGTGAGTGGAACCACGGAACACGGCAAACTGGTTTGCTCCAGGCTTCGACAGGAGTGGTTGCTACAGGTGGAACTTTACAGGTACCTACCACCAGCCGGGTGGATTTTTGAAACGGGACTGTAAGGGTACCTAAACCGTTATAGTTAAAGGAAAACGTTCCTAGGAGACCATAACGTTTTGAGATACTCTACTAGACTGCATTTATAGATTTTGGAATAATGTACACTCAGGAAGTAAATGGTAACTTTACACAAAATCTTTTTTTATATATGTCTTATACCTACATATTAGAAATAGACTCATGATTACCTCATTGCTATTGTTATATATCAACAAACTAACTAGCCCGAGTTTGTTGCCTTTCTCCTTATGCTGGTCGCGATTCCGATTAGGTGGCGGATTTGACTTTTCTAAATAAACCGATAAAAACCTTACTGAATAAAGAAATTTGACTGAACTGCGAATTTCCTAATGTGTAGGCGCTTTCAATCTTAGTACCATACGTCGCTATATCTATAGTACAGTCCCAACGCGACTTGCCATCTCAGTAGACCCCTGAATTCCATCTGAAACCCCATAAAACAACAATAGGCAAAGCTTACACTTTATAAATCGATGCGGCGCGCCCGCATACAAATAAGGTGCACGTGAGCGGAATGAGAAGATAACCACCAGATTAATGGGCGGGCTAACTTTACACAACGACTGCTTAGTGCGTTCGAGTTTAACTCTGATGCACAAGTAGGGGAACTCTATACCTATTGCAATTAATAAGAATGCAAGAGTAAATCCGCTACTTTCATTCGAAAAAATCAACGTGTCTATACGAGGCATCCTCAAGATATATTGCCTTACTACGAGTATTAAGTTGACGAGCCTTCAGCCGGCGTGCTGCCGAATCAAATGAATTTCATTTTTTTATTGGACAATAAGCTGGCCTGGCTTGCCAGCTGCCGAGAAATTGGTTTGTTTGAGGCAATAAGCGTAAGGGCACCACAGGTTATACCTTGGCTTGGGCTGTTGTGTTTGTGGGGGATAGGAATGGTCGTTGGCGATACCAAGGGTAAGAGATTTGAGGCGGAAAGAGATCATCGACTCTGTCTGCAGATTTGATGTACCTGAGTAGTTTTTTCTCTGTATGATGAGATAATTAGTGAAAGGGTGTTAGCGAGGAGGAGGTTTTCATCCGGGTCTTCAAGAGCATATTTGGACCTACGGCCATTATCACGTTCCCTCTCAACCAGGCGTAGATTTGAGGGGAAACTGTTATCTCAGTCCTCTATGTTATCTTTTCATACTGTCATGGATCATTACATTTTTTAATCATGAAACAATACAGTTCAGTCATACGGTCATGGACCGTTTAGTTCTTAGTCATGAAACAATACAGTTCAGGCAAGCGTTTCCCCTTGGAAGGATTTTTTTACTTTGACTTGACTTTGACTTTACGGAGGGACCAATTTCACAGAATAATATGTTGTGGGCATGTAAGTCCATTTTTACATCCTCCCACTATTTCAATGCAACGGTTTTAGAGACACCTAGAGACTACCCGTAGTAAAAATGTGTTATTCTAAAAATAAACGTAGGTCAGGTCCTTGCTGACCTGAAATATATTATAACGACGTATTGTAACTTTTGTTGACATATGACAGAATATGGTGTAATAACATGTGGTAGCTAGAATCTAAAAATAGGACCTGTTGAACTCAGCTTGTTGATGACGATTGAGACAATAATCTATTCAAATCATCATTCCTTATGCGTGTTTCCTGTTAAGCGTGAAGATTATGGCAGAATGTAGCTTTGTAAGAGGCTGTTCCATGGTTTCATGAACATGAGAGCTTATTTGGTGACCGTCCGGTCAGCATCATCGAACATGTATCTGATGCCCATTCCACTATCTACATCAAAAAGTAGCGAACCTACCAAAATGTTGGCAAAAATGAACAATATTAGGCAAAAAATGTGTAAAGACTCACTCATTTACCATTTAACAACGCAACTTAACCGATTTTCAGGCTTAAATTATTCTACAGAATTCGTGATCATATGGTATTTGTAAACTCCGCGAAACCCCTGAAATCGAGCACCTTTATGCCACCGCAAACCGTGCCAGCAGTAAACACAAACAAACTGACACAATAAACAACGCTCGAACAGTATCAGTGCTTTTTAGACCGCAAGTAATCGGCTTACGGGGCCCCACGGAAATATTTTGACGAATTCAATTTGTTTTTCTCCTGTCCAGAACAAGTAAAAGTTTCACATTTAATATTTTGAGGTTAGTGGACTGAAAATAAAATAGGAGCTTTATTATTACACACAAATATTTTACAAGTACCTGGCTCTACAATTTGTTCTTAAATCTGAAGAAAGTAATGTGGACCGCATTTAAGCGATAAAAGTCTTTAAGGATTTCCATTTTTTCTATCTCTAACCTTTTGAAGCCAACTTCATAAATACTTTCAGTAAATGCTACAAGAAATTATGAGGTCTAAGATACGTATGGACATTTATCGGGACTTAGTGCTATTATGTAAAATACGCACTGCAAAATTCCATTAACGTACGACCGACGTTATAACATCTTCAGAAATAGTGTTAAAGGCATTTTCTGGGTAGACACTTCACAGTAGATTTCATCCTTACTCAGGGAAGTCAGGTCAAGAGATAACGGAAAAAAAACGATCGCCTTGTTCGGCTCTCTCAATGTTGCATCCTATTTTTTTTGTGTATAAGATAGTGTGAGTGTGATGAGATATCGGTGAGGCAGCAGGACTATTTTTCCTGAGGGTACCTCGTTTAGAGGCGAAACGAATAGATTTGTGTCAAAAGTGCGTAGTGCATTTGTTATTAACATTCTACTGGGACTTCCGCAAAGTAACGCTTAGGTCAATGTTTTTTTTTTAATTGTACGATGTGGAAGCGCTTGGCTTTCATCTCACCTGGTCACAAGTTGAGATAAGGCGAAGGTGAAGTCGCGCCTCACCCAGAATCCTCAACAAACTGAGGAACTGGCTATCTTACCTCAAAATGCCGGAACACAATAATTTTAGAATTGTTGTTATGGCGACAGAATTAGGTAAGATGATGGATTTATTGGCAAGACGAGATCTACGATGACTCGTTTCATGAGATTTTTGAAGCCTATATTCCGATATGTTCATAGGTTCAAGCATCTGCTTAGAGGGACAAACTATTGTTCAGAAAAAAAAAAAAGTAAAAACTCGTCAAATTGTACGATATAAGTAATATATATCCGATATATCCGAACCAGATGCACATTCTCACAGCATTGTGATTGACACTGAACCTTCTATCGGCTCAGCGGTCGAAATGATCCCATTATTTTGATGTACGCTTACGAGGGTAGTCGGAAAAAAATGCGTGCAAAACTTTTATAGGGGATTATTTTGTTTTTATCGTCTATCGCGTAGAACTGATAGAGCACGTTCCTCATTATCTTCCCGTTCCTTTATTGTCTTTATACTTAAATAAAGATACCTATCAAATCAATTGTTATATTATATTACGCCGTCATTGTCCCATTGCTGGGCAAAGGCCTCCCCCCACTCCCTCCAGACTTCCAGAAATACGTCTAGCTCATCAATTCAGCTTTTTATTTTTAAGTGAATAGTTCTTAAGAGTAATAAAGTTCTTTAAACCGATTTAATTAAAACTTATTAATTGCATAAAAGTTATTAAATACGTAATAAACCATCTTATTTTCGATTTAAGCTCTTTTGGAACTACATCTCAATTCTACAAATGGATGTAATAACCGTACCTTGATTAGCCGAGCAAGCCTGAAAAAGGCGATCTAACTATGTCTGAAAAATTCAATTCAATCCACCCGGGACCCAGCAAATTGGGTCAAATCTATAACAGAGTTTGCCTCGTAAATCCCAAAGTTCGTATTTCGAGTAACGGCCCATCGGCCAATCGGCGTGTCGGACGCTTATCGCCATTCAATGACACCGGCCCGATTACGGGGCCCCGTAAATTTGAAAATGGAACTCAAGTTCGTTAATTACTGAACTCTATCGGCTGAGTTTTGATTGTATCCAATATTGCATTACAAAATTAAGATAGCTTTCTTACATATTTTGTTTTTGCAACAACGACGGATATTTAGACATTATTTTTTATAACCGATCAAATACAAAAACCACCCAATTCACTATAGATTACCTTATGCTATCCAATGAGTTCGTGTAGTAGCTTATCTAAATACATAATATAATAAAAAAAATTGAATGTAGATGACTGACATAAAATCAACTCACAGCTCAAGCCAGAGGTTCTATAGACTTGAAATTTGAAGGGTAGCTTCTTCACTAGTTTATATAAACACTCGCCTACACAGCTTTTTACAAACCACTAAAATTAGTCAAGCAAACCTTGTAAGTAGAGGTACACACCTAAAATTAATTATGACAGAAAACTTTCAGAACTTAAACGATGATAAAATTGAGCAGCTATTATCGTCAATAACAGTTGGCACTATCGTTCGACTCGAGAAGCGAGCCGGAACAGTCAGTAATCGACACACCAATGTCATAAATTTGAAATTGGAATGGTTTCATTAATTAGGTAGCACCGAATACAAAACAGGGCCGGTACTTGCGCCTCTTTGTCTGGGGATTGTTTGAAACCCACAATTTAGACTTTAAATGGTATTCAATTGAATAAATATTTTTGAATTATTTTCATAGTCATCAAGCAAGGATCATAGGAAGCGTTCGTATATAGCGAATTCCCCCAAAGCGTTTTTTTTAATATTTTTAAACATTAGACAAATGATTTGCGCGTAATTAATGAAATAATGATTCTCTGCCGCGTGTTAATTCGTGTGTTGAATCACTGCTACAGCTGCTAAACTATATAGTTATGCAAGCGACAGAGATAATAGGGATAAGAATCGACAAACTAAATGTTTTTCATTCAAGTTCTTTAGTCATCCAAGGCTAAAACCCAAAAAAAATACTCCTGAGTTATAAAAAACTAACACCCTATATCTAGGAAACACTAATAATCAGGTGTTTTTTATATTATTCGACATAAGTCACATATCGAAAGGTGATTTATAGTGGTATATCACTACTATGTGGAATACCTTAAAAACCTTCTCCCATCCCTGTATCCGAACACCGAACACCACGCTACTGATTACGGTGTCGGTACTACCGCGTGTAACGAACCTAATATCCGAATTCCGAACGCAGACTTTTGATTGTTTGCGAAAGGCAATATTTTAATTGGGACCGCCTGTTCCTGCAAATGAATCGCCCACAATTATGCTATTGCGGTCGTGGTATTTTATTCATCGGCCAAAGTTAATGCGTAGTGATTGGGAAGGAAAGTTGAATTTTATTGTTTGGCCTTTTTGATTTGGGATTCATAGCAGCGATTTATACCGGACGAAATACTAAAAATAATAAGAGTGCCTACTCACTGGATGGTAGCATTTTCACTGCGATAATGCGATAGACCTTCCTAGTTTAAAATGGATATAGGTGGGTAACCGATCGTATTAATAGATAAAGTATGTTCAATAGCCACAAGTATTTTTAATTATTGTATTTAACACAAAAATAGTCTACGTGTTGCCTGATGTTGTTAGGGCTATATTAGCACAGGAAGAGGCGTAAAGTAATACGAAAAAGAAAAAAATCTAGATAAACTCTGATCTTGCACGATATTGTCTCATTGCTCCCGTTTTGATGAGACCTTTTTTATTATACGACGGGGAAGCGCTTTCATCAAGTTTCATCTCACCTGCCCCCACAGCACGGGGCAAAAAGCAAAAAAAAAATCTGTTGTTATCCACGAGACAAAATTATTTCGAGTTCCTTTTTTCTTCCTGGTTTCATGTTACGATGACGCCGAAGGTAGCGCACTTCACCAATCTTCAACAGTCTGAGGAATTGGTTACTTTACCCATAAATGCCGGAACACAACAATTGTTCTTATGGCGACAGACTTAGGTACCTATGATGGCCCTGTCCAACTGTTCCTAGTTTATTGTAAATACCTGCTTGCCTACAAGCCAGGCCTCTCCCGCTTCGCATCGCTACTTTGTCTATAGACTAGATGTGTGTACATACCTGGCAATCTCGCGCTGCGCTGCATGCAGCTTGCCTGCGAGCCGCGCCGCATCGGCCTCGGCGACGCGCGCCCGCGCCTCCCAATCGCCGCGCGCGCGCCTCTCTCGCTCCGCATCGCTGCGCGCCGCTCCCTCGCGCTGCAACAAACACTTTTAATCAAAATACATGGCAACACTGTAACTTGCACCAGGAATCCTCTTACTTCGTTAGAACCAGATTCTAATCGGTTCAATAACAACACGCGCAGAACGTCAGATACACCAATTCTACTTTTATTCGAGAAGACAGGCGTTTGGGACGGCTGTCAAAAAGAACCATGGTCCCAATCGCCTGATTCATTTTTTCAATTGTATTTTATCAGCCATTTGGGACCACTCGCGATATGTCTACATAATCCGACTACTAATTCTTATATTGAAGCTTTCATCGTTTTTTCACGATAGCGCACTGTGCAACATTGTGTATAGTGCCAAGCCCCATTGTGATGAGCTAACTAAATTCTAAGATGGCACAACATTTTTAAATATTGCAACGAATAGTGCACAAGAAAACTAGTATGAAAGAAAATAATAAAATAAAAAGCACTTTAAACTTGCGTACACTATTCACAATATTCTTTACAAAGATGTTCTCTATCTCAACAAAATAATATTAATGAGCCTTCCAAAGCCCTCGCATAAGTATCGAAGTTGCATCAAAGTTGGGCATGTTCATTTATCTCGCACTATAGCGTCTGCGCTGTTCGCTGTCAATGAGAATTTTTGAAACAAACTAACTCAATTTCCTGGGAGTTTGCTGCGCTCAGAGTAAGTAAACACTTGTGGCGTTTATAAACGAGATCTTTGCATATCGGGAAGTCTTGTGTTCATATTGCTCACGAAAACATCGATATGATAGGTCTTATTAACATAATGTGGTAGATTTTTCTTTACATCTGATTTTCGAAGATAAAATATCAAGTGAATAGGTAGCAGTATTATAAATAATAATAAATAAATATTACAGGACATTAATTTTACGCTATCTAGCCCCATGGGAACTAGATTACGGATAGGAAACTTGAATACTTTTTGTAAATACATACGTACTATATGATACAATACCAAAACACAAAACAAACATCTATATTCATCACACAAATGTTTGCCCTGGGTGGGAATCGAACCTACAGCCTACAACGCAGAAGGCAGAGTTACTACCAACTAAGATATAAGGCTTGTAAAGCCATTGAGCATAATATCGCTAGCCATTGAAGTAATGGTTGACCTTATTGCACACATTAAACAATTCCTGACACAAAATAAAAGGTTTAGTTTTATTTGAGTTTTAACCTTAGTAATACATGCGAAAAATTTACAAAAAATCTTGAATGTAAAGCCAAACTATCCAATAGCCGCCCAATTTCGATCCAATTTTCACTCCACTAGCCACCTAAAAATGTTTGAGTGGATAAACGAAACTTGGTTCATTTACCGGTCTACCGGGAGCGGATGAACTGGTCCCAACAAGATACGACCAAGACTAATTTTCAATTAAAACTTCATCAAACTTAAGGCAACGAAGAAACTCTGGTCTCTGAAACCGTTCGAGGCAAAGGAGGAAAGCGGGCAAGGTGATCTCAGGCTTCTACAATAACTTGAAATTATAAGTGGTTTCGATTCCCACCCGGGACAAACATTTGTGTGATAATCTAGCCAGATGTTTGTTCTGTGTTTGCGTGTTATATATTTATTTACAAAAAAAGTTAACAAGTATTTAAGCGGCTACTTATACATGGCTATCATTAAAACGGTCAACTAATTAAAGGGGTTTTGATCAGCTCCAAAATATGTCAGCAAACAAAAATAATTAAAAACGCAAGCTGTGTCTGGGTTAAAAAACAACCTACTGTATGCTGTTGAAAAAACTTTATAGTTTAACTTTCCTTCTGACCGAGAGAGAGAAGAAATGACATTGAATCAATTGCCAGTAGGTATAATAAATCCTACTTGTTGTGTAATTTACTTACTAATCCAATAAAGCAGGCAGATGATTTCTGATGTCTGCTCTTAGAAACAATTATTCGCTACGCTCTTCTGCCTCGAATGTGTAAGATAAGATCGCTAAGCCAACTAAACTGCAGGTTACATGGAATCGCGGTAACGCCTGATGATAAACTACCGTCGTATTTAACTTGTTTACTTTAAACCATATTCCGTTTATATTTATGCGCTTATATTCGCCCCTATCATAAAAAATGCTTAGAAGAACAGAGTTACTATATGAGCATAGGTAAGGCTTATTACTATAACGTATTGAAGTTAAGTTATGCTTAGTATGTATTCAATTTAATACCTATTAAAGAATTCGCGTGATGACCAGGCTTAGGGTAGAATAGCATCACTATAGGTATTTACCGTACCCGGTAAATACCTATTTGGTATTGCATATAGGACTAGTAATGGGATCTACCTCATAGTGAAGAGCACTAAGAGATTTGGCTGCTTTTGCTAGTGGATATGGCTGAATGATCCCAACTCTAGTTGTAGTAGGTACCTGCAAAGGAGCGCCTGGCAAACACCCTCCTGCCAAGTCCAGTGACAAGCAGTTTGCTGTTCCGTTGATGCGTGTTAGATCCAGTGCTCTCTGGGTCAGTTTGTACCATCATAGAACTCATCCTTGATAGTGCTAACCACACCACGTTTACTAATTTTAAGTAAAATAATATGTGTAAGAGGCCCGGTTAGCTAGGATAGGACCTCAGCTTCGTTGATATGACATCAGCTGTAGCGGTCAATTAGGCAACTTATAAATGAGGTCTCTAAATGGATCTTACAGAAGAAGTAACAGGCGGACTTTGCTGAATAGAATTTGTTGATTCGCTAAACTCATCCCACTATCGCCTATCCCATTATCACCTGCTGTCCCCATTTAGAGCCTTTTTCCTGAGGCCCTAATTAAACATGTCTCGTAAGATGCATCGATGTTATCGATCGCATCTGCCAAACCGCGCAATGCCTCGACAATCAAACAGACGTTCTCTGAATGCGTTTTATCATTGAATCGGATAAAAATCCAATTTGGTAGAGTCCACTTGTGACAACACGACGCGCATCGGATACGGCGGCACGTGCGTGCGACATAGACATGCCGTTGGTTTGAGAAATTGTTTTTACATTTTTGAATTTCGAATAGTTTTTAGTTTCGTTGAAAAAGTTTTGGGATCACAGGTCCGCAATGTTTATTCTACGTAACAGCTAAGTCAATACCCGATTGATAAATAAAGTAAGGGGGCAGAGAAGTAGCTAGCGGTAGATTTGACATCTCAAATTGATCTTATAAATATAGTATAGCTGAAGGGCTGAATTGCGTAGATACATCGATGTTTTGTCTAAAAAAACATGACAAGGTGACTTTTTTACTTGATATTATCATACTCTATCATATCGGCGTCTCCCAGTCTCACACAAAGTAGGGTCATTGGCATAATTCTACTCTTTTTTTTTGCTGCATTGACACGCTGCCTTATAGCAGCTCTCTTACCCTTGTTATCATTATATTTAAAGGTCTTATTCCTATAACGTTTAGATATTTTTGCGAACACTGAACTACTTTTTTGATACAACTAGGAGACGGAACTTGGCGGACTTGGTGGACTGCTTGGCAGCTGAAATAGGTATGCTGGTAGTACCTACTTCCCCGGACGAGCCCTTTCACAACTACTGCTATACTAATATTTGACAGCGATTTACAAGTTTCAGTGAGAACAAGATGCTTAAACTATCTACAATAGAATAGTTTCATAATTTTGCACTTTTGAAGGAAGGCGTGCTCAACTGTGATGAAGTTCATAAGCTTGTTATATACAACGATGTGTTACAAATGTATTCCCCTTCCCGGGGAGCTATTCTTGCTTCGTCCGGGAATAGCTTTAAATAGTAAATTGTACTTAACACACACTTGGATTGCCATGCGCTTGTTTTTGGTGAACCACTGCACTTACATCACGTGAATTTGTTCATTGGCAAACGGTTAACGCTAAATTGAGCTGAGATAAACTTCATACTCGTTTTTTTAGTATATTGTGGATAAGTGTGAGATTTGTAACGGTGTTATTTTATACTCATATCGAGGAGAACCTTCTAAGCGTGACACCATAACAGCCGTTCTAATTGTTGCAAATTCCGTCTGTTGAGGACCCTGGGTGAAGTGCGCTTCCTTCCACCTTTGGGTTCCAATTTCAATTGGGGGGAAATGTTAAAAATGTCCCACACTGGGGTTGTATTGAGCATTGCCCCCTTTGACTTTATCATAACTTGACACCACGTGAGATGAAGGCGAAGCGCTTCCCCGTCGTAGAGTGCAAAAAAAAACCACTATAACTTCTATTTAAAATCAACTTTATAATTTAAATGTTTAATTTATTTTACTCTAGGTATATTTAATTTTACGCAGAGAAGAAACATTTACTAATAGTCATTTTACAAGCCATTAACATAAAACATCAACGGTTTCGTCACAAAAAACATAGGAAACAACATATAAACTCAAATTATCTCAGTAAATCATGCGCGAAGTTCTTCCCATTAGTCCAGAAAAAGTAACAGGATGGAAGAAGCGGTCAGTTTCGGTTATTTTCGTGTGTTTCCGTGCGTGTGTGACATTTAGTGCTTTTGCTTTATAAAGTTTTTGTGAGGTTTATTTATCTTTTGATAGTAAACAAGAATGTTGCGCGTTAATAATATAAATTATAGATTCAAATTGATATGTAAGCTATTATTTCAACCAAAAGTGAGCAATGAGCAGTGGTTTAAAAGTTTAACTTACTAGAAAACAATACGAGTAGTCCTATAATTGTAGCTATTTTGTTTAATTATTTTTTCTTGGTGCAGATTCAGTAAATTCTCTCTCAATAAATTGACAAGTTTTGACAGTTTGTGTTACTATCACCGTCGATCAGTCTTGAGACTTTACATGGACATTGTTAAAATAAATGTTCAGAATTAACTGACCACAATAAACCTACATAATAAAGAGATACCTTTTTATGTCTTGGTAAAGCATTTACAGTTATAATAAATTTGTAACCCCAATAATCCGACACTTCATAAACGTCTAAACACGTCCAATACAAACTTCACACCTGTCAGCTGTCAGCTGTCAAGTTGACAGCAGCAAGTTGGGGGCTTTTGACATGCCCTTGAGCAAAGCTTGGTAAATGTTTATGTTTCGTAGCACTTTTGGTAATTGTGAGGGTTATACAGTAATGAGATTGTTAGACGAAGGTGTTTTTGTGTCATTTTTTACTGTCAAGATGTCAAAACTCATTGTCCAATAGAGTATCATAAATAAAAAAGTATATTTGCAGTTCTAAATTTAAGATTGATATTATGTAACAATTCTTATTGTAACCCTTTAGATACTGACTTTTCAAGATTATTTTTATCTTACACTTATTGAATAAAGCTATCTTTGTGCATAAAAATATTTTTTTTTAATTTTAAACTGCATGGATTTATATTACTTATTTGTATAAAAAAAATATTATCTTACCTACTAACAATCATAACAGCCAAATAACCCTGCATAATCAAAATTTGATTAAAATTCAACGATAGGATTTGTTCAAAACCTGAATAGCATGCATGTGAATTCGCGAGTCGAACGTAAAATACATCTCTATTTTGTGCGGAAACGAGTAATTTAAAGCTCATTTCTGGGCTGGCGATCAATCAGCAATGCTCGTGCTAGTGACAGACAGACCAACGGATCTATCGTTTTATGAAACAAATCCTTAAATTTTAGACCCTATCACCAAACCTTAGAGTTGGCAGTCTAACCACATGATTGTATCGATTAACGCTACTTTAAATTCTCAACTTTAAATGAAAGACTTAAAAGTTATTTTCAAATGTACAGATCTCGTGACCACTGGCAAAGGTAGCCATTCGAAAATAGGAAACTCCTTTTGGTATGTCTTTTAGAATTCGACTCGAACTGGAAATGGTTTGGAATTTCAAGAACTCATGTGATACTCAGGACAAAAGAGACGAGTTTCCCACCCCTAGTATAAATAACGAACTTGTAAATTTAATAATCATTTATTTTATGCTATCCTACACTGCTGGATTTCAAGATTTTACAGAATGTTATCATATTATAATAAATAAATTACAATATCTGTCATGATATATTTTAAAAATACTCCGTTTACTAAAGTTTTGAATCAATACTTTAAATGCGGTAACTAAAGCCGCAAACGCATTAATAAAAGTCAAAAGGCGTTTTCACAAAGACGCGTAAGCCCAGTTCTGTTTATTATTTTCTTTATTAAATCACTTCATCTCGCCGCCATCAGCGAACATCAATCAACGTCGCTTCCACTCAGTCAGGATGGTATTTTTGAATCGGGCGTTTTTATAGTTGTTTTGTTAAAAAGATGAAAAGATAAAAAATCTACTAAAGGCGAAGCGTGAACCAAAGGATGAATCTTATTTTGACCAGCAAATTAGCGCAGATTTTTTGGAAATCGACTACATCGATGAAATTAAAAGACGAGTACAAATAGGCTTGAAACTCGAACTGATCACTAAAACACATCTTCAAGTCCAAAATGAAAATACACTCAAATAAAATTAAAATTAAAAGAACTTTGAAAACAACTTTGCTCTACGGTTGTCAGATGTGGCCATCACTAACGCAATAATATAAAAAAATACAAGTATTTTAAAAGTGGGCCGAAAGGAGAATTAAGTTTACGTTTACGACACATAATTATAAGCATAGATTGCAAAATAAAACAAAAATAATCAAAGCAGCTAAAATGGTTGGCGATGGACTGGACATTTAGCGAGAACCTCGTACTAACCAGATGGAGCGAAAGTCAATGCCGCACTGGTACCCACGCGCCCACCCGGGCGCATTTGCCGCCGCTGGGCGGACAATATCTTGGCCGTCGCCGGAATTACCTGGACGAGACTCGCACACGACAAAGACCTTTGGAACGAGATGACGGAAGCCAACGTCAGTAAATGGACGTCCTAAACCGTATATTCGTTTCTGTTGAATAAGTACCTATTTCATGCATGCGAGTGTATAATATAAATCATTTTCAAAATTCAACTATAATTTTTCAATTGTTATGTAATAATAGGTAAGCTATCTTTTCCTACAATATGATGAATGTATAATACGTTTTTTAAGCTGGGAAATAAATGTATTAAATACAATGTACTTATTACAAGCTATGCTTAGTTCGGGGCTAGATAACGTTGTTTTATTAAAATGTCCTGTAATATTTATTTATTTATTTATTCAGACAAGCAATGCAGTGTCTTAGGTATGCTTCCGTCTGGGACTGGTCTGGATAAGTTGAATTACCTATATACCGTTTGTGATTAACATTTTCACATCACATCTATTTTGCTTCGTTCACCCCTTTTTGTTTTTTGCTCATGCTCGTTCGCTTGTGAATAGTTTTAATACTGCTTAGCAAAGCACGATCGGCCATTTAATTAAAGAATTTGTTCTTAGCTGAACAAAAGACTTTGCAAAGTGAATATACGTTATCTGATAGAGATGATAGAGAGAGAGAGAGTCTCTTGAATATTGGGATCAACCCCCCAAATATTTAAAAAACACACATTATGACCTACATAAGTTTAGGAGTAATAATATAAATAAAATTAGAATATTTTAAGCATGTACTTTAAATTTAATTGATCATTATGATCGGTAGATTATACCTGCAAGATATTGTTGCAGTAAGAGGCATTTTTTTTTTAATTTTCGACTGACTGAGTCTAACTGACCTAGTCGTACTTCGATGGATTCTAACAGAGCTTTTATGCTCTCAATCCTTTTCTGTAGCAAGGACAAGGACAGTGCTTACTACAGAAAAGGCTTTCTCTTATTTTTATTTTAAAGTCATATTGGAAATCCTAAGTCCATAGACAAACTTGTAGAGTGATCGGGCTTTCGTTTGATCAGAAGTTAGGGGTCTTATGGAGGGTGCAGGCAACATTGGGTACACAAATAAATAGTGTTGCCAAATATTTGCGTAATATTGCAAATCAGGGGATGCAAATGTTTGCTGGCGCTTTGAGTTGGCTACCTTTGTGTGGATGGGTTGCTGTGTATGTGTGTGTTTCTAATGTGGAATGGTCCAGTTTAATTGAACTTCTGGTATGTATTTGTTTTAGAGCCTAAACTGTGATCATGAATAATGAGTTTTGTTAACGAAAATGTTTTGAATTTTTACCCAGTTTATAGTATTCAAATATGATTTGGTATGATAATCAAAACGGTTACAAAGCTGCATTACAAAAATAACAGTAAAACGCCTACAATCATAAAATGAGGTACCAGTGTAGCCTGTAAGTATGGCAACAGTGAAAAATTGACCCAAAAGTAACTTTTTTTCTAAACAATGTCTAATGTAAAACCTGTGTCTAATGGACTAATCCCAGTTCTGCAAGAATCAATCATTTCCCAACCCAGTAACTTTATCCTTCTGTCAGTGACGTCACTGCCAAACAATAGCCCTCGATTGGTCAAAACGAAGCCACGTGACCGGCACGCGTCAATTTTTGCCAAATTAGGCGGAGGGCGCCTCCAGTATTTTATTAAATCCCTTTTTTAACATTTTAGTCCGTTTGAAAAGGAAAATTTGCATACATTTAACACCTTCAGTAACATGAAGTTGAATTCTCCCAATGTTGAAATCCCAAAATGTATAATTTCCCAGAGTGTTGATTTATTTTTGTTTCGCAAAATGTTGAATTCTTTAAAAGTTGAATTCCCATAACGTTAACTTTTTTGGGATTATATAGTTCCATATGAGTACTAGTTTTAATACAACATGGAGACGACACATGCAAGTAGCCAACCAACCTACTATTACCTAAGTGCTACTATTACCTATAAAATAACGTGGACTACGTGGCGCTGCATTGCGCCCGTCAATTTGAGGCATAGAGGTGTCGCGTGCTCGTAATTTCACCTGCATCCATACCCTACAAACCGGAACTCAGCAATGCTGCTTGGCGGTAGAAATAGGTGTGGTGGTAGTACTTTCACGGATGAACCCTTTTACGTGGAGCTCTCCTACTATTTAACATAGTACCTATCTATATACATAGGTAATTGGCTAATTAAGAGAGGTTGGTGATAAGTACACCAGTTTTCAGGCTCATCCTGAAAATGTCTGGTGTGGGCACAGATATGGTGTATCGTTCTAAATATTATGCAAGTTTTATATGTAGGTAGATTGCCGCGGAAGAAACGCAACGCAATCAAAATGTTTTATGGTGATTGCGTTTTGTGCAACAATCTTGCATTGTAAACAAACTACCTACCTATTTAAGCGAAGTTATTTAGTTTTGAAATTACCTACTTCAGTGCCTAAAGACTATCTATTTTATCAGAATTGCTAGTTATTACTGGCACACCTACACAAGCGCAGTTATATCCTACACTAACCCATTTCCAGCTTGAAAAATACACGCTGTCTTAAAATACTTGAATGGAATCGAGTAGTATGGACACGTGTTTAAAAAGAAAGCGAGTATTGTATTGAACCTGAAATATGTTTCATTCCTGTATTCCTGCAATAACTACAGATAAATAACATTACATACGTGTTGACTTGATACGAACACACATACTAAAATACTTTTTTAGATTTTAGTTGTTTAAAACCTACAAAGCATTATTCTATTATTGAGTTAAAGACTGTTTGTAACGGTCCTTAGTAACCCAACTCCTTCCCTTGTAGGTACTATGTACAAGCAGTCGGTAAGGTCGGTAGTTAACAAACATATTATTTTTAAATGTTTGTGAATATACTTAAGTATCCATTCTTTTACTCTTATATTGTTATTTAGAAAGAAACTAACAAAATCAATTACTTTGCCATCAGCTAAATCTACCATCCCCTAATCCCCAGAAACCCCATAAGATCGCATCTCAACATGCACCACACCCTGCAGCCTACCATACAGAAAACTAAGGATTATTGTTATAAATAATTCAATAAACAATTATGTATGTCACGATGTACCGGACTCGAACCCACGACCCCCGTAATCTGCTTATTTTAATCCAATATACTGACGCCTTATGTTCGACGCTCTATCGGTATCGATTTTATTAATACCTTTGAGGGTTTGAAAGACGCTCAAATTATAATGATACTAAAGATTAGAGATATTTGAGATTAATGCTCAGAGAGACCATGGGATAGGAGGTCCGTAGTGTCATACAGTATACATATAGTTCTTTTAAAGATTAATTTATTATACCTACTTTTAACATGAAAAGATCAATGTTTAAGAGTCAGCTCATTTCAGATCAATATTTAAAAAAGGGTCTACACCATTACTCAATATATTGCTGTCTGAAAAAGAAGGGGGCATTTGGGATGCCTTTGGCAAAGTTGGTGGGTCGATTCCTTTGACAGAGAGAAGCAGGACTGCAAAGGATTGCGATGATTGGAACAATTTGAGAGGCCTTTGCCCAGCAGTAGGTCACTATTTGGCTGATAAAAAATTGTGCAAAAGGCAAATATGTCTTTAGACTTTAGACACACATTTTTATACAAATCTTCAAAAAAAAACACCACAATCATTCCATTTAATTATTCTCGAATTAACAATGGCAATAGGAGCGAATCACGATAGAGACATGATGAAGAACATTCCTATATCCATTGATAATTGGTGAATAATTCATCATAAGCTTTCTGCTATTCTACATCGTAATCATGTTTAGAGCTTTTCAACTCCAAGTTAATTTTGCTGACCTGCATTGAAACCGGCTTTCTACGCGACTCATAAACTCTAACGTATTTATAAAGAAATCCACCGGTTGCACTCTAAAAGAGCGGTTTCACGCTCACAGCTCCACCTATGCATCGCTGCAGGCAACACCGCAGGCGCCAGCATGGCTGAATTGCTAAAGAGCTGGATTTCCAAGCCAAATTTTAGCCGAGCGTAGCGCGATTCGATGCATCGGTTCCTGATAGAAAGGCGATACCTATAGGTATTTAATTTTAAACTACCTTTGTCGTGGAATAGGTGCGAAACAATTCGAATTTAAATCGTCTTATTCAAGGTTTGCAGGCAACCATTCAAAACTAGCTTAAGCTCGAAAACACAATGTGTGTATAGTTTATTTAAGTACAAAGTTTTCTTTATTATTATTGGTTATAGCCAAGCGTTTCACCACCACCTTACTTGCAAAACAAGTAAAGATGAAGCCTAAGATAATAAAAAGTAGCCTATTTACTCTGGACTTGAAGACTCCAAGACAATCTTGGGGGAAAAAATACGAGGGCAAGGTATTCCATTCCTTCCCGGTATTAATGATAAAAGTAGAGAAAGACCCTTGCAGAGACCTGCGACATTGATCTTCTACAAGGTATAAAGCTATGGAAGGTCCCAGATTAAAAATTAAACCCTTTATTGTACAAAATTTTCTAAATCATTATAATTAATGATAAAGGTGGTCTGTAGAGAGCTAAGTATGAAACTCATTACTTCTTTTCCTCACGAGTACAATCTTGGAGTCCCTATTGAACAGGCTTCGTTCAGACAAGCGTGCTTCTCATCGTTTATAGTTATTCAAGTAAGATAATGGTCAAACCAATAAAAAAATAAATAAATAGGTTAATGTAAGTACTTATCTAAAACAAACCTTATCACAAAAATAAAGATATCAAGGAAATTTAAAATAAAGCATGATGTTTAATGATGCAGTTTTTAAATTTAAAACAGCTGAAATTGTTGGTACTTGAATCTTATTGTGTTATACCTGCCGGGTGCTTACAAAAGCGCCGTCTATTGAGATAGAGTAGCGGAACTAATGCCGACTGTAGTTTTGGTTTTTTTTTTCATTTTACCAAAATTTTATTACGTTAAAAATTTAAAAGCAGACTACACTACAGATACTTATTTACAAAGGTGTCGGTGTTACCGACACTTCTACTGTGCCACGAGTGAACCATTGAGGTTCATCTCACAAAATGCCCAATGCGCCTAAAAAAGTTTTCGCTTCAAAAAACACTACTTGGCGCCAGACCTTGGCAGGCTGTTATTCAAGGTCCTATACCACCAGCGATATGAATGGTCATTCAGCCGTAACCGACTGAATGCCAACGATGTCGTTGCCCGGGACCAAAAAGAGCTAGATCCTACCCACCCCAAAGATTGTCCTAAGGTAAGCCCGCTGTCTCTAACCCTTCAAAGGCAATAAATACGGAACACGCTCTCACCCCGGAACCGGCCTAATACAAATTCATTGCAGTAACCAAGCTTCAATTTGTACGGACAGACGGACCGCCCGACCCTTGATTGATTCGACGCACGACTAATTATTGAGGAATACCGGAGGCATAGAGATGGACAGAGATGTTGGAAATGCAAGCATGATTGCTTTTGGTAATCAGACTACTTATTATGGGTTTGGGTTACATAATAATTACTGATCGATTTTCATATAACTATTTATTTCTCGTAGCTGTATCATCTACAATTTTGTAACAGACTGAAACTATAGTAAGAATCATGGATCAAAATTTTTTCTGGTCTTTCGTAGCGTAGAGGCGCAGCCACTCTTAAATACGTAGCGTGCTATTCTACTCCGGTGGTAACTTTGAGATTGTGTTGCTATTTTAACTGTAACGGCATAAACTAACATAGCCCATGGATGTCGTTAAAGCCGACTAAGGGATCTCACCAGAAGAAGGGCAGCTTTCATGCACGTATTATCTTCACCTTTACTGCGATTATGGCAAAACCCTCCATCTTTGGAGGAGTATCTGTCAGGCAGTTTACACTAATAGGCTGTTGATGTGATTTAAAAAAGATATTTGTTTTTTTTTGTTTGATTACAAATAGGTATACTTTTATTTATTAAAAAAGCTAAGGATTACAATTGGTATATAGGTAGCTCATTTGTTCCGCAACAGTACCAGTTGACACTCGTATATTCAATTGTTAGTGAATAAATGAAATTAAACAAAGATACGTTGCCTGTGTCAGCCTATCCTGAAAATTACAACATGGGTCTCAAGATTGTGTGAACACAGTTTAAAAAAGTTCTCAGTTTCAGTGTTGATATTTCAACGATTTGTGTTGGAAAATGACGTAATATTTGACAGTTATTCATAGCGAGGCAGGGTCAAAAGCAAAATGCAAATACTATACAAAAATTCTAATGCGCTTGTAATACTTGCAATAAACAATCACTTATCAAACCGAGGAATCGTAAAAGCAGTCCTTAGTTCATTATTACCGTAAATTACGACGCAGAAACATTTAGAAAATTGCAGAATTTAAAAGAAATGTACATTGATAGAGTCAGAATCGGAGTTTGCCATGCAACGCGTGTTACTGAATTTATGCAGAAACATGTTAACATGTACTACCTTAATCATTTTTGAGATGAAGCGAGCATTCTCAGAAGGTACTGGCTCTCCCGCCCACCGATGGAACACGGTGAACCGTTTGGTGCTGGACTTCGACAAGAGGCTGCTAGGTGGATCTATATAGGTCCTAACCACCAGTGTTGGGGACATTAAGCCATAAAAGCTAGCAAAACCCAGCGATTCCGTTGTCCAGGGTAAATACTAGGCGGTAAATCACATCTACACTGAAGTCGATGTTCCTAACCCGTAACCTGCATTGAAACCTGTTTTCTACGCGACTGGTAGTCATGGAATAAAAGGTTGCAATACAATGGAGGGAAAATATAGCAATTTTAATGAAGTTCGCGACTGTGGCTTTCAAGAAATGATGTTGTTTGAATTATGTTAGAAAATTACGTGTTTCTTGCAAACCATTGTAAGGATTTTTTTCGATTGGTATTAGTTATGTCGTACATAGTAAATTCACAAAGCGTTGGTATTCTGTAGAACTTCACTCCATCAGAACTGGATAGTTCCCATCTGTCCCGGTAGTTCCCTCCGGAAAAAAAACGCATCCACCCCGATGCCTCAGCGCTTGTTTATCAACGGGTGCATGGGAGCTAAATGACGCAAAATGAAAAACTATTCCGGTAGTGTCGGTTATGAATGAATTACTGAGAGCTCTTTTTTTACATAAGCATACGGCCTACTTGATGGTAAAAAGTCACCGTAGCCTCTGGACGCAAGTAACACTAATGGCATCATTAGCGCGTTACCGACCGTTTCAGAAATTTTGAAAGGAAACCTTATTATAATGTAATGTATTGTAGTCTTGGAATGCATCGGCGGAAAGACCATTACACATCATGAGCGTTCGCGCCACGGAATTTTATAAGAACCTCACTGTGCGAGAACGGAATGGCTCTAATCTCAAGTATCTTTATCGTACACAAAATCAACAAAAGACAATTGATAGTTTAAAAAAACTATTATTTTGGGCGGAAGAAGAGGCATTCGCCCAACAACGGGATGACTAGGACTGATAGTAGGGACCGGTAAGTTACAATCTAGTTTTAGTATATAGTTCTAGTAAGTTTGTAAATTACTATTACGATGTTACAATGTATCCTCAAATAAGTCTGTCAAAAACGATTCCACGCAAGACAGAAACCCTGTCATTTTTGTCTATCTATCGCATCAAAACACAAGTACCAATGCGACACGACCACCAATTAGTTCAAAAGCCGTACTAAGCTGATACGTCGCCTGTCATCATCGTTTTCCTCGAAGACTGAGCTGACAGGAATACCCTCGGACAGCTCATTTACATGCTGGAGCACGCTGTGACTTAGATTCAGTGCGTGTGGTCTAAGTGATTGTGACATTGCCGTTTAATTTTGCTTTTTATCCCGTGCTTTTTATTCTATGAAGACTATGAGTAAAGATCTTAAAGAAATCGCCGTAAATATTCAGTATTTTTAATGAAAATCTTTTTTGGGGATAATAAATAATACATAAGATAGTTTGTGATAACAGAAATAATATAAATAATATATACAATGTAAATTATAAATAACTATTTACAAGAAAAGCCGGGTTACCTAAGGAACGTTACATCTAATAGGTAACTCTACTGATCCAAACTAGTAAAATACGGAAGCGAGCGATGTATAAAAACATTTAATCTACGTCAAAAGTAGGTATTTGGGAAGTAATTGAATGGTATTTCTTTTATATTTGGTTTGCAAGAAATATCTGGTAAAAATAAAAAAAAAATACAGCACATAATTCGAACTTATAGTGGAGCACCTCAGCGGTTGTTATGTTTTTTTTTGAACCCAGAAACACCTTTCTATTTTAATTTACTTTTATTCACTAGTAAAATGAATTTTGGGGCTGACCTTAACCTCTTTAATTAGTTGTCTGTTTATTTTTTTTATTGTACCACGGTAAGTGCTAGGTCTTCATCTCACCTGAATATCAAGTTATAATTAGGCCAGAGGTGGAAGCGCATTTCACCAGGAATCCTCAACAGTCTGAGGAACTGGCAATCTTACCGGATACCTCTAAATACCGGACACAACTAACAATTTTAGGATTGTGGTTATGGCGCCAGAATAAGGTTAGGTATAGTAGCTAGACAGGCGGACTTCAACAAAGTCCTACTACCAACCAAATACCTGTATTGTACTTATATGGCATACAAATAATGATTTTTTAGTGTGTTACACTGTCCTTAGAAATGTTAGTTAGTAAAAGGCCCCACTTTAGACCACACACTATCTTCACCGCTCTTCATGCATGCTCCATTCGATAGTAACTGGCGTCTAGACCCGGGGCATTCAGCTGGTAATTGTTTACCGGAGCCAACTCGAGTAATGAATACTGAATACGGTACTACTTGTAAGGTTACTTCAACTTGAAACATACCAGGATTTCAAAGCATTAGAACCATAACGGCACCAATATGCTTAAATTGGCTGCCAAGCTGCATTGATGTGTTTCCGTCTAAAATAAATAATATAAAAAAAAAGTCATTTGTATTAGATTATTTTTTATTTATTTTGCCATATATCACACATCAAAATGTAGGGACACTAGAAAAATAATGAAGAGTATACCTAATACCTGAAAAACACCTAAGGTCTCTAAAGTTATTTAGCTGCAAGCTTTACATTTTTTTTAATTACACGACGGAAAAGCGCTTGGTCTTCATTAATTCACCTGGTTTCAATTTTTATATGATAAGGCCGAAGGTGAAATCGCACTTACCCAGAATCCTCATCAGTCTGAGGATTGAAACGATATGATGAAGGTGGACTTAAGCAGCTTTTAACCTCTAAACAATAGTTTTTCTATCATCAAGTAAGAATTGAACTGTGAGGTTAGATAATAGTAAGGATATATTAGTGATAAGGATGACAATAATCAGCAATATCAGTTCGAAATAAATAATAGCGACGCATCACTAACATAATCTTACAGCAAATGCTATGCGCCTATCACCCCTTTCAGATGATGTTATCAAGCAAAATCTGAATAAATCTTCACGCCGTGCCATCAAAGGGTGGGCAGCGGACGATTTACATGCTGGACATACATTAAACTGTCAGCGATATATCTAATGCTGGAGACGGATGGTCGATTTTGTTACTAAAACGTTGTCGCTATCTAATCGTGTTTTATGGATACGTTGAAATATGGTTTTTGTTCGTGATAGAGTCGCAGAGAGACACAAATAATGCAATAAAGGGCATGCTATTATCAATCGTTTGATTTAGGAAATTACGTAGATTGTCGTTCATTTCGTCAGGGCATGTTCGATTTAAAAGAAATTAATTCAACACACCAAAATAATATAGGGCAATAGATAGTTAAAAAAACTAAAGCTAAACAGTAAAATAGGCGGACTTATCGCTTGAGATCGATTTCGTTCGGATAGAGAGGATAGAACAAGTATTTTGGAGTTTTGCAGGGATAATTTAGATTTGCAACGTTAAACTTTATTAAAAACTCAATCAAAATATATGAAAGTGTGTTGATATAAGAAAATTTGTAGGACATTTTGTAAATTCGCCAAATTGCTGATACTATGAATTAAAGACTACAAAATCGGTTACTGTCAACTCACAATTACCAAATCTAAGCTGTTACAGTATTCCACTGCAGAACATAGGCGTTCGTCTTTTAGCACTATCTCTATAGAAATAGCTCACTCCAAAGTCTCTAGGCTATAGTCTAAAACATAGGCAAAGATGATTGGAGTCCCAGTGAAGTTAAGTCAACCCAACAAAATTACAGAGAAAATATTTCCCGTAGGCACCTTTGTAGTCTTTGTAGTTGCAAAAAAAGATAGGTACAGAGAGCTCACTCAGCCCACTCCTTGGGCATCTCGTTTTTTGCTTCGCCGCACAAAGAGCATCAATTAGTTTAGCCAAACAGCGACATTGTCTCCGGCAGTCGTTAAAAACAGCCATCGAACCGAGAGGCTGCCAAACTGAAAGCCCAACTCGCCTTGTTTAAGCCACTCTCGAAGTTTGGATTTTGTAGTGGTAGCAAAAATACGTCGACCTATTTGGATGATAATCATGTTGGTAAACTTTTTGCGGAAAAAAACCAATAACAGATAACCGTATGTGATGGTTTATTTTCCGGTAAGATCGTTACAATTAGAACTAATGGTATGGTATGCAGCAGCATAAAATACATAGATTATCGCTGTATTGGCCAATCTGGTGTAATATTAATAAACCTTTGAATCACACACCCCGTTTTCAAATTTAACCGGACCAAGATGGTAAACGTTACCAACTTTAAATATCTCTGTCTTTAGCGTTTTATGTATATTTAAAAAACGGCTAGTTGGCACAAGCCTATCACCGGCCTGGTCTCTCAATGATAATTATCATATTTTACTGAAATTGATAAATAAAGGTAGGTTGTATTAACATTAGTCTTTAAGTTATTTGATATAAATCTAGTAAAGCTTGACCTGTAAATATTCAAATTTATTTATATAGGTTATAAACAACTTAGAAAACATGTTTTCCTCCAGATCGCGAAATAAAAAAAAACGCAAGACATTTCTGCAAACATATTGGGTTTGAGGTTGCTTAACGTATGTATTTATTTGTGCTGTCTGTACTTTCTCAAGGGATTATAACCCTCTGGACTAGCTGCGGATTCTTAGCAAATAGTGTGCGCTCGTCGTGAACCGTTGGCATTCAACTCACTAAGGATTTACTACTGCAATGTTTTGTTAATAAATAACTAGGTTTTTTTAGTCCCATTGAATTCCAAGAGAAAGTGGTTTTGGCCTTTTGTGGATCTGAAAATAGGATTAGAACGCCTTATGAATGTATTTTGCATCGAATCGAATACCAAAATGACGGTAACTGGCAAATGGACGGTTCTTGTTGAAGTAACAATCGGATGTCATGGACATTACACAACGCCATCTACCCCGAAACTAAGCAAAGCTTGTAATATAGACTATTTTTTATTTTTATCTTATGTATGAGTATAACATACCAAAAACAAAAGTGAATACAGTGTACAAAATTGTACAAGTAAAATAATATACCGACTATTCATTCCAATAAATAAAAAGTACTTACAAGCTATAAAAAATATATGAACAATTAAACTAACTATGTACAAGGGAAGCAGTCGGGTTAAAAATGTTCTATAGGTACACAACTGTTCCAGAACAGTTCCAACCGTGCCTATTACACTGGCTGCATTGCCACGATAAATAGCTATGTTAATTCACTGACCTAAATAAGAGCCAGTTGCTTTTGACTGATTCTCTTGCGCATAGATAGTTTAATTGTTCATATTATTTTAAATTGTTTGTTAATAAATTTCATTTAACCTGACCAGGTTATTAAAATTGAAATATCATTTAAAATTTTGAGGTTGTATAAAATAACTTCAAAATTTCGTTTTTGGAACATCCATGATGTTGCTATGTATCATTTCGAACTAGGTATATATTTAACAAAAATATCAGTTCCTTTTGAATTCAGGTCTCTAAAGTTATTTTTTTTTGTAATATGCCAACCTAACGTTCAACTATGTAGTTGAAGTAATTAGACTAAAATATATCAATTATGACCCCTGGGTCTATCGGTATGTAAGTCCCATATTGACTTAACCGCTTTGCTTTGGTTTATTTACTTAGTAATAAGAGAGAACAGTTGGCAAAGAGCCCGAGTAATGTAATGCGGTAACCTCTACCCGTACTTAACTGCAACCTCGATTACATCACAACTGCAATGACTTAGTTTAACCGGTTCAACCTCCAAAATATGACTTATGCAATAGTCTTTTTGAAACTTTCGCGATTAGAACACATTATTATGATTTGAAAAACGGGTATGCAACCTCGGCTGGTGCAACCCCGCCGAAACTTCGGGATATTTATCCCGAATATGTAAAATACGCGATAAATACCCGTTTTTCGAATCTAAATAATGACTTATGCAGTTGGTGTATGAAAATAGTCATATCGGTCAAGTCAGATGACTCCTTTTAATCTGGATCTCGGTTCAAATCCCGGCCAGCAGACATTTCTTTTTACAGAGTTCGTTTTATGGTTCAATAAAAATATCGCGATGAAACACAACGAATCGTCCATTTAACTCGGCATTAGATAAAACATTTCAAAAGTGTCTTCCATAATTGTCAAAACGTTGAAAGACAATTTGAAAGTTCGCAAACGGAATGAAAGTAATAAGTGGAAATTGAGAGACTCCAGAACGAGTATGAAATAAAACTCTGAAATCAGCGAATCGGTAACTTGCGCACGTTTGGAATATTATTTTGTGCTAGTTTGTTTTTACTTTATAACGGGAATTATCTACTCGAAAATAAAAGAGTACTACGAATATAATTTAAAAAAATCTGTATATTTTAAGAGGTTCTAGGCAAATGTTTTGGTTTCTATAAGCTACGAATGTAAAACAGTCTAAGTCTAATACGAGACGTTGTTTGCATTGATTGATTGACACTAGTTGGTGGTAGGACTTTACCTAAGTCCGCCTGGCTAGCTACCACCATCTTACCTAAGTCTGCCGCCATAACAACAATTCAAAATTATCCATCTATCATTCGGCCTTGTCTTTTGTAAGTAACTCTCACTTGTAACCAAGTAAGATGAAGGCGCTTCCTCGTCGTACGGTAAAAAAAACATTTTATTTTTACACTTCGCTATTTAGCCACAAACTAAGCATAGCTTGTAGTACCTATAGGAACTAGATTAACCTATGTTGTCCAGGGTGAATATCGAACCCAAAACCGTACACCGCAAGGCTGAGCTACCACCAACTGAGCTGTTTGTTCTCTCAGTTTTTCTGTGGAGCGATATATATAGCGATAACAATAGAGTAGAGACCGTCTATCACGATCAGGGTCGATGAGATTTGTTCCCAGACATCCACGGTCCGGTTTGATGAGAATAAGTTGGAAATCCTTCTGTACACAAAACTTACTTCAATGCAATCCATCACCATCAAAACCGTATCTAAATTTCCGTAACTTCGCCCTTTAGCAACACAAAGGTCACAATGAAACATTCATAATTCACGCAAACACCTCGTCTGCCTGGTAATTCAATGATTTGGGGTAAACATTTCAAACTGACAGTTGTTGAGTATCGATTTCCTCTACCCCTGGAGAGCGATTGGAGCACTGGACTGGTACCAAGAGAGTCGCAGGATTTATTAAATAAAGAATTTTATAATAATGCTTGAATGTTGACGCTTTTAATCAAATAAAAACATTGTTTATTAATAAAATGATCATGTAGTACCTACGAGAGTATTAATCAATAAAATCTCTCGAAAATATGTTTAATTTAAAATTTTATAACATAATTTTGGATAGTCTATAGATCTAGTCTTCCGCATGTTCGGGATCGTGACCTACACATAAGGAGAAAGGGGTAGCATTTAAAATTATTTTTGCAAAAAAAAAAAAAACAGTGTCACATAATCGCTAAAAGTCCATTCTAATAAATGTTTGTTATTAATTGGAATACCCAACAACTACCGAAAAATGTATTTGGCGTAGCGGTCTTCAGAATAGACCCCTCCAACCCCGCCCATGGATGTCGTAAAAGCCGACTAAGGGGTCTCACTAGAAGACGGACAGCACCTTTCTTCTGTGTATTATCTATATATACATGTTGCGATCACCAATCCGCCTGCCAAGCGTGGTGATTATGGAAAAAAAAAAAAAACCTTCAGCTTTGGAGGAGGCTCTGTCCAGCAGTGGCTACTAATAGGCTGTTGATGTGTGATGATGTGATGTGTCATTTTTGGGTAGTAAGTAAACGTAGGAAGGTATTCTTCAGACTAGAGAAAAACCTGAACTCAAAATATTTAACCAAAAGATATGACAACCTTGTCAAATCAAGCCCTCAAATAACCCCTACCATAGAAACATTCATTACAAATCTTCAAACGCCAACGGTTCGTGACCACGCATTGTATTCCTCGCTCTGACCGTCACTTGTGCACCCCAACTAAACCACCCCACAAAAACAAGGGTGGATTTGCAGAATTAAATAAAAAAATGCACCTCGCTGGACACTATAATGGCGTCAAAGTCTATTGGATTTTTTCGGGAACGCAGCGATTTTTCCTAATAGTATTATTAGAGAGTAACAATAAGAGGAAATAGGGGAAGAGTGGCTTTTTGTGACGTTTGATTCTATCGATGTGACAATGTGACACATTGACAGTTGCAATACGAGTGCTTTTTGGCAGGATGTCATATTGAGGCAACCATTTGTTTTTATTCTACGTTATCGTATGGTTTCGGAGTATAATAATATAATGTTATTGAGATCGCAAAAACTGATCACCTACCACATCAAAGGTATTTGTGTTATAATATTATCAATCTAAGTCTGGCATATCGGTAACATAAAAAAACAGGGCAAATTACTTCCTTAAAGTACTAAACTCACACCATAACATAAATGTCATCTGGCATTACACCTTTTTCCTACGTTAATACGTACAAAAGAGAGTCCAAAGTTATATATTAAAAAAATAGTTAAATTAATTCGTTTTGTCTAAAATTAAGCTTTACAGACTTGTATGTAATTATTTTCATTCATCATATTTTATGTTTCTAAACTAAATAATGTCATTAAACTCTGACCAAAGATGTGTATGTCATGTGAATGCCCTACAAAATCGATAGTCCTTATTTATGTGATAGTCTAATAGATTAACAACCATCTAGCGGCCGTTATAGAGACATTAAGCTACATAACATTAGATCGAGAGGCAGTTAGCCCATTCACGGCTACCATGATTCAGTTAGGCATCTTAGACGTCGCAGAACGTCGACCACCATCGTTATGTAATAGTGTCGCCAGTTTAATGGCGGACGATGACATTTATTTTTATGCGTAGATTTATTTTATTTTTACGCTTTTCCTGGTATATTCGTTTATCTAGCCGATCGGCGGAATAAATGTTTGTGGCTGATATAATTTATTAGGGGTAGGAAAAAAAATACAGTCAAATTAAGAACCTTATTTTAGGAAGTCGGTAAAAACGATTGTTTGTTGGATTGAATAAAGTTAAATAAGCAGATAAATAGTTAGTATGCTGCAATAATTATGTACATCATAATATATATCTGATATTACGAGTATACATACAATTTTTATTTAATAAAAAGTACAATTAAACTAACTATGTACAAAGGAATCAGTCAGATTACCTAAGGACAAACGGCCTATAGGTAACTCAACTATTCCAGACCAGTACCCATAATATATATAATATAATATATTACATACCAGACAAGCCCAATTAAAGGTGTTTCATTCGGCATTACATGTCATTCGTATTTCTCTACCATAACATAATTATGTTGCTTTAATTATGACACCTTTACCTCTGATCAGCCATGCTGAAAACATCCTTGCACTCCCTAAGTTCCAACATCAATTTGTTTCGAAAAATCCCGATAAGGGATGAGCAGAATATTTTGAGGAATTGCGTTCTTATGAAATAAGATACCCGATCCCCAAGGATATCCATACGTCACGAAATTAGCGAGCTCGCATCATTCATCACTCCTGATCAAGCAATTTGCGAGATTGGCGCGTCATCAGTTGTTGGATCATACATCACTGGAGCGTCTTGATCTGCCATTCATCATTATCATGCACGTGCGCCGTGACGGATTAGTAGGTACCAGGTATTTTTTTGCGTCAGGATTGCGTAATTCAGATTGATCCATTAGCTTTCACATCAACAGCTTTCAACGATCTCAGCCTCTCAGGGATTTCCTGCAAAAGCGCGGCATGGAAATCTCGGCGTTTCAGCAATACGACAAGTTAATGCTGCTTATTTCCGAGCATACGGCTCTGATCAGAAAATAATATTAACAAATACATTTTCTGCTAATAAAGTGACATGCAATTGTAAAAATGAAAAGTTTATTTCTAAATCTACATACCTACTAATTCTTATTTTCTATAAGTAGAAACCGAGGTAGGTACAAACTTTTGTTAATCTAAAAATCACATTACAGGATGGATCTAGTATAGACCATAAGTAATCACAGCTGTAATAATTATGGCTAGTTACAGTAGGGCTGAGATGTGCATTTAAAAACTTTCATATTTGTAGAAAAACTTTCTTCAGTTTTTAGGGAAAATATAAAATAATAACACTGAATTGAGTTACAACAGACATCTACTAATAAGAATAGGTACCTATATACGATATAGGGAAAAAAGTTAGAAAAACAATAGATTCCACAAGATATCTAATAGTTTGCTTTGCGAAAAAGTTTCAGCAAACAGGATAAAACGCACGGCGCCGGACCAATCGCATTTGAGACCACGACATCCGGCGCGAGCGCGGGAAAATTCAATATCCGGCGAGGGGTATTAAATTACAACATTACACGGGTCTGTCTTGCCCCAACCTCCATGCTTGAAGATGTGGGAATAAAAAAAAATTGAGAAGGCCACTACCTAAGTACCTCTTTATATGTATAAACGCAATGCAATCAGAGCCCGTAGGTTTTAAAAGTTATCTAAGTCTCGATTCATGCATTTGGATTCTGAAATGCAGGCATTTGTTCTTATACTATAATATACACAAACAGTCAATCAAAACGCTTAGCAGGTGGCATTGCTGATTTCAGGTATTATATACTATACCGAAGAAAGCTACTGTCCTTTTTCTGGTGTCCTTGACTTTTAAACGTCCGCGGGCTGAGTAGAGGCAGATTTCTTAGCCACTACGATAATATACTCAAACACAAAGAAAGAGATTTATAAATTTTAAGGTTTTAATTTTTGACAGAAGAGCGATTGACAACCCTAAGCATGGAGATGCGTATCACATGTCATTTCTAATTGGCAATAGAGAACGCAGCGGCGAGATCAAAGTGTCGGGCGTCCAATAAAATGTCGCCAAATATCTGTTACGTTACTAACAGATTAGGGTTGACAAACAGAGCTTTATGTGACCATTTCATTAATATGATGGTTATTCTTGTGTGTACGTTTGCTACCTATTAGTACATTTTTGAGTATACAAAATCACGGATCAACAGTATATATTTATTAGATAAATTTGATTTAACATTAATATGGTAATAGGTATATACAGCACGACCCTGGTAACGCATCTGAACCCATGTATTTTAACCGTGGGTATCGTAAAAGATGACTCACCAAGGCCAACAACATCTACCTAAATTCCCCGAATGGTATTTGTTACATAAGTGAAAGAATTGCGTTTGTGCAAATGGAAAGGGTGTAGAGATTTTTTATTTATTTCGTTTTATTTAATGCTTTGCACTAATTAGTGATTTAGACAGTCAATCGTTTGTAAATATCTTTTTTATTGGCACATAGATTTCTGAATCGCGAAATTCACTTGATATACGGCCAGTACCTACTCTAACCCACAGTCACTTAATAGGTATGGTATTATCAAGATATGCCTCTCTCGATTCGATGAGAAGACACCTGGAGAAGATATCTTACGTTTCGTTCGAGAGAGAGCCCAGCTGGCGGTGCCAGCAGCCGATCTGTCAGCATCTTCAGAGGCTGAACAGCAGGAGAGAAACAGGCAAGCATAAGGATATGCTCCTGGACCCGAACTACTGGCCGGCGGGTATCGTTTACAGACGCTATAGGGAAGCGGCTTATGTGCGGAACCCCTCCATTAAAAATAATTAGTTGAAAAATATCTATAATTAAGTATGTATGTTAGACTGTAAGGTATTTATGATATGGACATAATGTAAGTTTTATTTACTGGTCTTAAGTATTATTATTATTATAATACATATCGAAAAGTCGATATAAGCCTCACAGCTCAGTTGGTAGTAGCTCTGCCACCTGCTCTGTAGGTTGTGAATTCGATTCCTACCCATAGGACAAACATTTGGGTTATTCTATTTTTTTTATGTTTGGGTGCTGTATTGTGTGATCTGTATATATTTATAAAACAAATTTATATTCGAGAAACGGGTATTTATCGCGTATTTTATCCATATATATTTATCCCTTTTATTTTTTATTTTTTTAAATAATGTGTTCTAATCGCGAAAGTTTGAAAAAGACTAAACGTATATTCGATTTTGTATTCTAAATGACGTAATCTAGTTATTACAAGCAAAAAAATAGCATATTGCTAAATTTGCAAGTTTGTGTCTAGATGGCGCTATATTAATTAAAGCCTGAACAACAAACTACGTTTGTACTGTGGAGAGCGAACATCAGCAATACCTTCAGCAGGACCTTCCTACGTTGAAACAGAGCGTTACATTTCTAGACCAGAACAGACGAAGCCGCGCACAGATATTCTACCCATGTTGTTTGTAAAACTACAGCCGTATCTTCCACGTAATAAGGAACATTTTACATTGGAAAGAGCACAAAAGCAAAAGCATTACGCATATTGTGACAATAACTTCGCCGTATATCACAATTTAGACAACGTTGTGGGAAAAAAGTGTATTTCTCGACAAATAACATTGATTTACAAGCTCTCCTTATCCCGTATAACGCCGTTTTTAATGGCTCGCGCGTAGAGGACCGTAAAGCCGGCAAAAAAAATATTCGACAAAATGATACGGATTTCGATGTTGAGTTACAGAGTGCACCACAATGTCAAGAGCGAGATCGACCCAAACAATTTTTTTTTAAATATTTACATGAAATAATTATTTTATGCTTCTGAGGAGAAAATTGCGTAAGCAGACTCGCAGCTCAGATTGAAAAAAACACCTATTATCAGAAGTCCAACTATTTAGTCCGATGATCGGACTGATGAATCTTTTGTCATAACAAAATTGTACTTATTAATTCTGTGATATTCACCAGCCTTTTTTATATTTTCATTGGTGATAGCCAAGCATTTGACTACCCCACCAGTGTACTTAAAAAGTTAAGTCGTCTTTTGATTGTTAAATAAATAAACAATAAACCAAAGGTGACAAAAGGATTACTTGAAGTTTACCTTGACACTGCGACCATCAATCCGCCTGCTAAATACGTGATATTGACGAATCCCCCAATTCACACTCTTTAGGGGTGGGTTGAGTACTAGTCCAAGGTCCAAGACGCCTGCCAAGCTATAGTAATTATGGCGACCCTGTTGTGTATTACCTTTTCGGTCTGTCATGATTATTTTTTTTCAATTATATCTTGTGAAATGGCTATAACTACCTATGTACCAACACCATCTTCAGTAAGGTTGTAAGTACCTAGAACCTAGAAGCCTTAAAAAACAAAGCCGGTTAAAGTCCAAATCTATACACGCATTATAACCGGGTATTCATGTAATAAACCACAGATTTATTACTCCGGATTATTGACGCGAAACGCGATACTGTGTTATTTTAATGGATATTATGATTTAACTGCAGATGCTCATTCAATAAACCCATTTTACGTTTATTCGATATTAATACCATGTGTCTCGATATAATAATGTATGTGCCTGGAGAGCAATTAAATAGTTTCTATAATGAAATCTCTTGCTATGATGGTATTAGCTGAACCTTACTGATTAGAGCTGTTTATTAAACTGGCTACTAATTATTAAAAGTTTCCAGAGGATGGGTGATTCTCTAGATATTGGTCCGATATAAGGCACTACGGGTACGCAATCCCATTCTGCTCTAGAGCTGCTAATGTCACACTCACCACTACTATACTAGATATAGGGATATGTATAGTATCCCCCTTATCTATATCCCTATATCCTCATTCCTCCTTATCCACTTTATTTACTTAATCCTTGTCCCCTCAATCTCCCCATCCCCCATAACCGAGTATTCCCAGGGAGGATTGACATGTTGAACCGAACCCATCTGGTATGGGATAACGGACAGGAAGATGATGAATTACTGATGAATTACTAAAAGTTTATACCAACAATAATGGAATGCCCGGTACTTTGTTCCCATCATCCAGGGGGAATTGTCTAAAACCATATCTTAGTGTACTCCTACACTTCAAAAGGAAGCTACTCTGAAAACTTCTCCAGGACCTCTGGGTTTGGGTTGTGCGTGGATTATCACAACAATTATATAAGTAGATATGCAATCTTCAACCACGTTATATATTACAAATATGCATAAAAGTTATAGACATTCAGCTACAAAAACAAGCTTTCTAGAGACAAAAGCAGAATATAAAAATTAAGAAAGCCGCAAATATCAAAATAATAATTCCAAGTATACTAACATGATTGACACCGGAGACTCTGGTCTTGTTCAATTTAGATAGGTTGGTGCCCATCCGTAGCCATTAATGCCGATCCATTCTTAACTTTAACTTGATACACGTAATGTTCAAAATGGCACCGCACAAAAAGTTCAAAAAATTGGCACGATTAAGGACACTAGTGCTTATCACAATCACGAACAGCATAAGTTAATGAACACAGTTGTTGAGCCACTTATAGTCAATGTTCTTGGAAGAGCTGAAATGGAAATTGATTTGTTAAAAACCTTCAAATCAGGAAGGACGAACCCAAAACGAAAAACAATAGAAGCATGATAACCAAGAGTAAAAATAAAAGTACCTATCTATACCTATCAATTTCTATTTCGACTTATTTTATTTTGTATTTTTTCTCAAAATATTATTTTGTATTATCACTATTTCGATTTGTGGAACATTATCTTTTTCCACTTTTACCTACTGGGAAAAACCTGAAAATTTTACTTTCATACATCCCTACTAAAGTAAAATACGAAAATAAATTAGGTTCTTCTCAGATTTAAAATATAGCCTACTTGCTTTTTGTTATAATTTTTGAATGTTAAAATTTTTTCATTGTTTATTTCGTTTCAGGGACAAGTATCAGAACAATACTTTGCTGAAACGCGGATAGAAATAAAAAACACACGTAGGAGTTTGGACAACCGGCCCATGATGTTTGACGCAGTTAATTTTTTTATGTGGCATTATTGCATGAAGCTTACTTTTTTTTTAATGAATTTTGACCACTTGGTGATCAGGCTAAATAATCTGTGTAGGTAGGCGCGTGGACAGCGCGCGGCTATGTATGAGCTATCGCGCGGTCGAAGGTGAGGTTCTGGACCAGATAGTGCATTATTGCATCAAAACGGGCAAGTCGTCCATTGATAGCCAACCCGCCTACACGCCGTGGGCGATTCGCGAGTTTTTGCCCTTTTTAGAGCGTTTCGTAAGGTTTGGATTAAACGGCTCTAACAAGACATTGCTGAGAATGAGTCATTTGCTTTGGTTACATAATTCGATTATCAAAGGATATGACTGTGAAAAATATTGATAGTTAATAATAACGCCACGTATTTATACTTACTTTTGGGTATATGTTCAAATATGATATTGTAAAATTGATGGACAAAATTCGAAAAATTATACTGGTTTTATGTCTAGTAAAACTAATTACAACATCATTTTAGTCAACGCGAGAGAGAGAGAGCAAGTTCAACTTTTTACTTGCAGTTATCAACTTTTCATCACCAATATTCACCTTTTCAAATGCAGTTCCGTCGTGTAATTATAACTTTATTATCCGTAACTAGTTGAACCCAAGTTTCACATTCTACATGCCATTTAGCTCTGCAATGTAAGGTGATATTGGATATATAGGATGATAATGTATGAAATGGTTAGAAGCCGTTTTTGGCTGGTTGTGCTAACCTGATTTTGATGGACCTTCATTTAGTAATTTAAGTAATTTGCAATTAGACCATCAGTTACATATACGTGAAGCCAATAATAACATATGCCACAATCGATGTGTGTAAAAAAGGTCGGTTTCCCCTCTGTTTGCAGGCCGTCTGCTTGTTGGCAGGCCAAGTTTAGTAAAACCAATGAGTCATCGGTGCTGCGTTTATTCCGCAACTATATAGCAAAGGTTAGGTTTGCGATTTCAAATCCACTGTTAATTTGAGAAATATGTAGGTAGTTGTATTTTAGCTCTCAATGTACCTTCTTCCATTAAAAAAGGACAGAGTTACAACAACACATTTTTACAACTTGGTGATGATAGGCAACGCTGGCAGAATTTGTGATATCAGTTTGCATGCAAAATAAAAAATGCATTATAATTAAGAAGGTAGGTCTACCTAGGTTTTATTTATTGGATCATCTATTTGTAACCCTCCTCCATTTATATTTGGGTTATCATTTTACCTATTTTTTCATCCATTTATTAAACTTATATTATCCAGACGTGATATTTTAGTTTTCGGTCTATCAGGCTAGATAAACAAGGAATACATAAGAATGAAGTACGTAAACAAGAAAAAAAATAAGATTCTTGAATATTGAGGCATTTATTCAATGATAAAATAATAAAAGATTCCTTTGCCAGACTAGTGACTAATTTCCTCCACAAATTAATTGGAGAAAAAAACCCCCCACACAACTAACCCAATAATTATCTCTGAACCCGCATAAATTAGCAATAAAATATGCAAAAATAAAACTAGCTTCAATAGAACAGCGTGTCCCGTCATATATTACCAATGTAGGTACCAGTGTCGATCAATATCAGTAAGTTTTAAGTAACTTGGGAAGGGTTGCGCCCTACAGACTATTTAAAATAGGGGCATTTGTAGGTATATGAGTCATAGCGAGATGGACGTCAGATGATTTGAATTATTGATTTTTATGAACTTGAAGGGCTACTTCCATAAAACTTAGTTGAACAGGCAACTTCCGTGTTTTATTATATGGCGGGGAAACGTTTGTCCTTCATCTCATCTGTTTTCAAGCTATGATAAGGTCAAAGTTGGAATCGTCGTGAAACTTGGATATGAACTGCTAATCAAAGCTCAGCCCAAGAATCCGTACTAGGCCTGAAGTTTACTATGGACTTTATAATTAACTACATTTTATTCAGCGGTGTATAACTGACCAAATATAGCTAAAAATCTATTTTTTCCTATTTTTATATTTTTTTCAAACTGTTATGTTTTGATTTTATAAAAAAAAATACAGCAAGTTCATTCACCTTCATTTATAATCTGCCTACTATCATCTGTTTCCTTTACCCCAATGCTGGGGGCATAGTGTAAAAATAATAAGTAAAGTTTACGATCTCGGTCTCAGCGAGCCCTCGTGATGAATTCAGATGGAATGCGGCAGTGAACTGAGCTGTTTAGCTGCAGAATGCTTTTACCGAATCACAATATATCATCGTGTTTACTATTTTAAACTACTACGACGCACACAAACGTAAAGATTGACACAAACACACATAAAAAAAAAATATCGCTTGCTTCAGCTTCTTTCATTTTAATAAACGGTAAGAATACTGTTGATGTTACAAATGTTGACTGCATGTAATAGCATCTTTAACGAAATAAGGCTTTGAATTCTACAAAAAACCAAAAAGTCCCTTATTTGTATAAATACAAAAATAAATTAAACATGAATAAAACAAACACAAAGATCAAAAAACGAAAGAAGGAACAAAACAAAACCAGGATAAACAAAATAAGTCATCACCTTGAAAAATTGATATAAAATAATGTTTACTCCTTATCAGTCCTTTCACGAAAAAACACGCGATACGGAAGCACGTGAAAAACACTATCACTCACTAAAAAAGTACATTCTAATATCGTTCTATGACAGTGAGGTAAAAACACGATCACTGTTTTAAAATTCGATAACGTTCAGTTCGAATTTTGAATTGTTCATAATACGTTCGGTATTCAGACCAGCGCGTCCCGGCAACGATCGAACGCGTCCTCTTTATGTGAGGGTAGACCCCTTACTGCCGCCACTGCCGGCCTCACTCCCTTGCATTTCGACTCAACGCAAGGGCGCTTTTCGTCCTCTTTGTCCCAAAGAGGGGTAAATTATTACGGTTTTGCGATAACATAATAGAATGGTGCACTAAATAATCGAAGGATAAGTTTTTACCGTTTAAATATTGAATTTTGTGGACGTATAAATTGACCCTTTTTTGGTTTGGTTAAATTACAACCAGAATAATCTTTGACATTTCATGTATTCCCAACCTCTGCAGCAATCCATTAAAATCACTAGTATAGTTACCTACTTTCAAGAAAATTCAGTTTCATGCTGAACGGTTTTCATGATAGCGTTAGAAATGTCGATAAGGGGACGGAAATAACAACGTAACTTTGTTTTGACCTGAATAGCAAGTATTTTCCTACTTCAGCAATGTCGCCTTACTATTCTTGCATTTTTAACTGTTTCATAAAGTTTTCTTACTTTCCTGATTTTCAGAAAGACTGCTACATTTCCGTTGAATTCTTTTTGTCCCTTTGTTCATGTTTCTTATATTTTCTTTATCACTTGTTTTTCGCGCATTTTACCTGAAAACAAAAGAAAACATGTTATTTGCAATGCTGAAAATTGAAATGTAGGTATTTAAGAACATTTTATTTTTTGTATCGAAATGGGCAAGCTCTTGACGTCGCCTGGGCATAAGAAATACTAGGTATTTTGAGTTCTTATTTCCGGAAAAAGGAGCCAATATTAATTTCCATATCATAAACAATATTTAGTTACCCATAAAAATATGATTACCAAATTTTTTGAAGATTAGGTATGTACGTAGGTTTCGTTTAGTTCTACTACACAACAACAAATTAGTTTTCATAGCAAAACAAATATTCCTAAAGTTAATTTCAAAACTGCAACTCGTTTTACAGAATTCTAAATTCAAATTACTCCATGAATGGAGTGAACGTAATGAGATCACAGCTGCGACCGAAATGCAGTGACAGAAATAGAAACGGTTCGTGGGACCCCCGGACACATGCTCTGTCGGTATTGTCACGTTGACACTGCTAGGGTTAATGAATCGTTTGATTTGGGAATGAGTCAATGATGAATTAAAACTGAATGAATTAAAACTGATGCGGGCAAATCTCACCTGCGACCCAGGTTTGAGGGCGGGATATCCTTTAACCCTTCATAGCAATACCTACGATTATTATGGTCGATATTAAATTTGCTCTTCTTCAGCCCGACTTGCCACCAATATCTGCATATGGACATAATCAACAATGTGAAAAAAAATATGACTAATTGAATATTAATAAAAAGGCTCCGGGGTACCGCAGATTTTCACACTTTCATAGAAACGAAAGGATCCGGCTTAAATATGATATTTTGATTTTCTCTAGTGACGAAACTAATTTTTTTATAAGATATACTTTATTCTCCTTTTAATGACTTAGTACAATATTATGACATATTAACAAATTGACTATGTAGGCTAGTTGTTTTTTTTTTACATGATTCAGGTAAAAAAAAGTTTCCTGGTTACCATAATGAAATCTATTTCAAAATAATTGCAATGCCTTGTTGCAATATTTTTGAGTTTCTAGTATACTACTAGGGACTATATACTGGTAAGGTTAATGTTGTAAAATAAAGAGCTATATACTCGTATCAATCTATATAATAGGTAAATTTATAATTTCGGATGTTAGACGACTCTATGAATTCCACGGGAGGATAAACGCTGAACGAAAGGAGTTGTATTTATATTTATAATATCTATCAGTATTGATATATAAATTGCGTCTCGATAATAATAAATGCAAGAAGTGCCTGGGGATAGTCTAGACGTGCTCCCGTCGAAGGCTGTTCCCTCGGGATAAATAATGCGCGGCTAAGTAGCTGCTCTAAAGCGTGTAATTTATGGAAGACTTTTTATACTTTTGTACTCTATTAAAAATAAGTTAAATGGATGAAAACATGTGCGCTTGGTTAGGGTAAGTTAAGTAGATCGTTGAAATATAGTGATTTATTTTGTGACAGTCAAACAGACATTACTACCTATATTTGTTATAGCTTAGCTGAGAGTTGAGAGAGTAATATTTTTTAGTTTCACATTGTATTCATATAATTATTGGTGTGTTAGGTAAATTATGTGAAAATATTATAGAATGTGATGCTGATTAACTGACTAATAATCTGTACAAATACCACACAGAAGTTCTGTAAATGCTTAAATTGTATATCTGATTGAATCTTAAGCCTTTGTCTAGTGGTCCTACCGGTGTCAGAGCCAATAATTGCGGGTTTGATCGCCAAGGGGTACAATATTGTGCTTGGTTTGGTTGATAGGACACTGTTCAAGTCCGCTTGGTCACCAGGTACTGTTACCATCTTTCATTAGTCTATCGCCATAGAAAAAGTTCTAAAAATGTAGTGTTCCAGAATTTAAAGGTAAGATAGCCATTTCTTCAGTCTGTTGAGGATCCTGGGTGAAGTCCGCTTCCACCTTCGGCCTTATAATAACTTGAAACCATGCTGAGAAGAAGGTCAAGCGCTTCCCACCGTACAATAAACCTCAGTATACACGCTCTGAGTAGTGATCAGAGGTAAATCGAAAATAGGAAAACGTTTTGAGTCTGTTACTTTATTCACAAAAGACATTACAAAATATATATTACCTATAGTAGTAAATAAGCCTCATAGCTCAGTTGGTAGTAACTCTGCCTTCAACGCTGTAGGCTGTGGGTTCGATTCCCACCCAGGACAAATATTTGTCTGAGAAATATCAATATCCACCATAGATAAAGTCCACCAAATTCTTACAAAATTATGTCACTTTCTTCAATATCATCATCATCGACACAATATTATGTCTTCTTACTCCACTCTACAATATAGGACGTTATCTCATTACTCACTCCTTTCTCGCCCATATCATCCCGCATAAAGTCCAACCATTCAATATTCCTCTTCATTCAATCTCCAATCTCTTACGCAAGTAAAATGATCACTATCTCTATCAGTAACATGTTTATTGTTTCTGCGGATATCTGCGAATTGAGATTGTATCAGTAACTTTCGGGATTCCGCACATTCAATGAAAAAAACGATTCTAATGAAATAATTAAATATTACACGACAACGCCAAACTAAGCAAAGCTTGCTGAATGCGAACTAAATTACGGATAGAATACATAACATACTTTTTTGTTGGAAATTCAAACTTATCATGCATACAACACCTAACCGCAGAACAAACACATCATTCATTTCATAAATGTTTGTCCCAGGAGGCAATCGAACACACAACCTACAGCGCAAAAAGCAGAGCTGCTACCAATTGAGATGATATGCCAGTTATCCTGACCTTATCCCACGCTAGGTAGGCACAGCTTGGCCCCATATCTACTAAAGCAATAGATTCACTATGACAATGGTATCGACGCAGAATTGCCCCAATAGATGCCTTTTGGTATGCCGATAGGCCATTTGTCTTTCTCGGGACCCAGTTCTCTCCTTCAACTTACTCCTATCAGCCGTCAACCCTGTATCCTTTCATTATTTTTCGGTAAAAAATCGATAGTGATACAAATAATAACTAGAAAGAAGGCCTTCAACCTGCTATAACACAAATGAGGCCTGATAAAGTAGGGCATCAAAACCAAAAATTTTTTTGGGCAATCTCTGTTAGCGCTGATGGATCGGCCGGTTTTACTGCCGGCACAGAATAAACCGCAGTTTCTAGCATCCACGGCGACCACGAATGACTAAATATCAGGGAGCCAGTCCATATTACTAGGCATTTTACACAACGTCATCTAGCCACAAACTCGGCAAAGTAATATAGGAACTATGCATAACGGAGAATATGAATAGGTAAGTACTTGCATTTTTTTTGTCAAACATTCTGATGATGGTATATAAATCCCAAACACAGAACAAAAATATATTTTCATCACAAGAATGTTTGTCCCGGGTGGGAATCGAACCTACAACATCGCAGAAGGTACAGCTAATACTAACAGAGCTGTGAGGATTAAATATGTGGAATGAAATAGTAAGTGTTGGATCATCGTAGGAATAATTGGTAGTTAGTACTATACAGGTACAGACACCGTAGAATATACTGCAGTTACTAAAAACTATGGATTCAAAAAGTGGGCAGTCTGTACAATCATCATAACAAATCGTCGTGGTAAGGTACCAATATGTCGACTAAATTGCAGTCAATAACCCAGTTTTGGATCCCGTGCTAACGGGATCTTATAAGCAAATCTTCGTTGTCTTCGTCCTTCTGAATAGAGCCTATCTCTTGAACCATAGAAAATGGATAGTGAAATGGTTAATAGACAGCAGTTTTTTTTTTGAAAGGACAATACGCTGGTCTGGTTCTAAACCGGGAAGACGACTGTTTTGCGCGGACCTGGCTGGCGCTGAAGGCGCGAGCCCAAATTTGATTTTTGAGGCAACAAGCGCAAGATAGAAGTATTGTGATAATTTGGTGAATACCTACTTGGGGACCTCTTATTTTTCGAGAGAGAAATCTCCGTGGAAAATATCCTACCACATTGAGGGTGAGGTTATTGGGGCACCGACGACTCACTAAAACCCCTCAGTGGCTGGTCTCGATTCTAAGGAGGGCTCTGGGAAAGTTAAGCTAAGTTATCTTAGCTTGCGGTGTAGCCTTTACCTTACGCAGCCTTATCGCGGGCTTATCGCATCGCGCCCGTGATGGTTGATTGATGGCTGATGGGGGAAAGATGCGGATATAAGTATTGACGCGGATATTTCCTTAAGACTATACCTGCATATGCATATAACATGAATTGCCTACTTCTGAAGACCACTACAGGAGATTCCTTCATCATAAACAGCCGTTTTGATGTCCGTTGGATAGAGACTCGTGCAAAAGATCTGGAGTGTTTTGCCATAATCACCACGCTTGTCAGGCGGATTAGTGATCGCAGTATACCATATTTACTAGACAATTCACTACTCATTATCACAACAAATTGTTATGTGGCAAAATTCCAAAAGTGGTATATCTACGGAAACTTACCCATGATGTAGATAATGGTAAGTTTTATACATTTTTTTTCAGTAATTGAATAATAGGTAGGTAGTATAATTATTTTCTCATTATTGGCCTGGCCTATTGGCCTTGCAATACAAATTCATAAATGTTACTTTAATCTAAACACATTTTTCTGGTTAATTCTGGCCCTCCCCTTAGATAAGCCAGTAGTAGCCTCTTACGAAATCCAAGGATGGATAGAAAGATGTAACTTCTATTTTTTTTATTGAACGACGGGGAAGCCCCATCGTTTTGTACTTGTATTTTAGCTCAAGCTATAAGGTCGAAGGTGGAAGCGCATTTCACTCGGAATCCTCAAGAGACCTAGCAACTGGTCAGCTAAGATGGTGGTAGCTGTAACCAGGCGGACTTAAGCAGAGTCTTACCACCAACAACACCAAGCACAATATTTTACTCCCCTGGAAATTGGACCTCTGGATCTGACATCGGTTGGCGAACCACTAGATTAACAGAGGCGGATAAGAGGCGGTATATCACGGGGTCGAAATAGGTATTATGTTGAACTTTCAATATAGTGTGTCTAATCTAATCTTATGGGTACGTAAAAAATGCTTTGTCGGGTTCGTCCACCTGACTGATTGTGTTATCACCGAAAAACATATAAACTACTCTAAAACAAAAATGTTTTGCATGTTTACGAGTATTGACTAAATCATGACGCTTTCTTACACGAATACACTCTCAAAAACTCTCCAAATTTTCAAAATAATTACATTTGAAAAACATGTATCCCTCCATCCCCTTTCCACCACCGGACTAGCAGACGTACGGCTGGCTACAGCCCATACCTAGTAAATGTTCCATTGTGCCGAAAACATCGTTTCGCCACCTTTATCATTAATACTGGTAAAGAATGGAACTCCTTGCCTTCGTCTGTTTTTCCGCACGAGTACAATCTTGGAGTCTTCAAGTCCAGAGTAAATAGGTTACTTATAGGCAAGCGTGCTCCATCTTAGGCCACATCTTTACTTGTTTTACATGAGCTGGTGGTCAAACGCTTGACTATTATCAATAAAAAAAAACATTCAAATCTATTTAATAGTTATCTCTTAACTAAGCTTAAACTCGGAAATTCGAGTAAGCTCTCTGCAGTTAGAACATACTGGATCACTCGGGCAACTCTGAAACTAAATGCTACTGTTGTGTCCTCAAAACAGCAAGGACAGACAGACAGACTTTGAGGCAAGGCTGTTAGCGGTCTAGTCGAGTCGAGACCCATCGTCCCAAACTGGATTCAGGTTCTGTGGCCAGGCTTGGACTACATGTTACCGTTTGCGTCCTTCTTTCTCTTGCGTTGCAAGCTTCACAATTTCGAATAGTAAGCTCGTGGTTAAAAATGGTGGTAATTTTAATTTTTGTACATTTCCGGATAGAGGAAAACTGTTATTTATTTGCTATGCCATTTGTTGCGATTACCTTTTTTTCATTGTCTCACTAGAAAAAACGAATCAAGATGTGACCAAAGATAATATAAAGAATAAAGATAATAATTACGGGACATAAAATTTTTACACAGGGATATCAAGCCCCAAACTTAGCATGATATATGTATTGTAAAATGGGAACTAAATTATGAATAGAATACTTAATTATTATTTTTATTACAAAATTGCCTTTTCTCTTGTGTGCTGGTAGCGGTTCCATACCAGGCCGTAGATTTGACGTTTCAAATTGATATATTTTTTTTAATGAATAAACGCATTTTGACTTTGACTTTGATACAACATAATACCCTTGCTCAGAAACATACAAACAAACATTTATATTCATCACACAAATATTTGAACCAGGTAGGAATCGAACACAGAACCCAAAGCGCAGAAGGCAGAGCTACTACCAATTGAGCGGTGAGGCTTATTAACGATGATAAAGATGTATAAAGATTGTCTGTTGTACACGCTTGTCTAAAATAAATTCACTCTGGACTTCAAGACCCCAATATTGGTATAGTGGAGAAAACACACAAAACGAGGGCAACTAAATCGGCTCGGTACAACAAAGTATAAAATCCAAAATCCGGTTACGTGTGATCCAAAACTACAGTGTAATCTGTATACGACGGCCATTGTTTCTGGTATAGAATAGAATCTGTCTACTCAAGTATCAGCTTCTCTTGTGGGAATGTAAAGTTAAAGTAGTTTCTGTAAAGGATCGGATACGCTTTTACCGCGGACCCCAGTGCGCAAATGTAATCGAATAACAAAAAGGAAAATATTCCCAAGCACCAAAAAAGTAAGTTACACTAAGCTTATCGTTTGTTACTGTAAAGATATTTAAATGAAATAAGAGGACAAGAACTACCTATCTTACCTTAAAAAATTGTTCCTGGTAGCGACACTGATTATCAGTTTGGTTCTAATTTTAACAGTTGATCTGATAATAACCAAGCAAATTAACCTTTCTCTTTTTATTTTTTTATTCGTGTCCCCCATTTTAAAATAATAAAGCCTGTGTCTCTCCCACAGTTTAGACAAACTACTCAAAATCCATCTAGCCGTTTTGGCTGTAGAGAGTGTCAATTGCCAGCCAATTGACACCCAAAAATGTTAAACCCTTCTGAGGCAGACGGGTAAAAAAGTGTTTTTATCCGACGACTGCACGACTACCATATTACTGAGAAATTTAATCTATTCCCGATTGAAGTTCAGCAAGTCAACCATATTAATTTCCTCCAATCAGATTCCACCTCCGATCCCACTAATCAGGATACCGCACAAAACTGCAATTAAGAAGCGCCGCCGCGCCGTTCAGAGGGTTCTATAGGATTCCTGCGACTATTATGTCTCGCAGACGGGCAATGGCCGCTGAATGCAAGGCTGCAATAATGGACGCATTTAAAAAAAAACTGTCTTATTCGAAAACGACGCGTAATAATATGAATGTGTGGGATGGGATCAATAAATGTTGATGGGCATTTCACTCAGCACCATCACGTCCCAAAATAAAAAAATCATCGATGGGTTAAAAAAAATGTTGTGTTCCGGCATTTAAAGGTAAGATAGCCAGTTCCTCAGTTAGTTGAGGATTCCGGGTGAAGTGAGCCTCCACCTTCGGCCTTATCTCACTCAGCTTCTAACCAAGTGAGATGAACGACGTTCAATAAAAAATTACAAGGAGTAGTATACTAGAAGACTATTCACTGACGGACACAAGGGAATTAAAACCTTTATGCCTCAACTTGGTAGCTCATCCCTTTGCGAATATGACCTACGCAGTAAGGCTTTGTTTTTTTAGGTGGGCTGCATGCTTGACTTTGTTTTATAAATTTAAAAAAAGGGAAAGTTTCTTGTCTGCATTAAACCAATCCTCTATACTTACGACCTTTAGTAATATTCAGCTCATGGTACCTGTGCCCTCTTCTAGCTAGGTCAACATGTCGTACAAAAAAAAAAGATATCTTCTTCAATGTTCAGGCTTGTCTCTAGAATTTTGTTTCTGTCTTGCAAAATCGTTGACAATTTTCAAAAAAACTCTGTAAAGATAATTATTTGGCCTATCACTGTACACTACTTGGTCTTGTTGATAAGTCAATATTTACGTAAGTATTTATCATATATCTATCTACCACTCTATCTACGTACCATGTTCATAGACCATTACTTGACTAGGTATCGTAAAATGGTCGAGACGAATTAAATCGAGAGCCCGTAGCAGTACCTAAACGGTTCTTTCTTGTACGAACGTCTAAATATTTTTATTACATCTTCAATACCCCGCCTCGCCAGACAATTTATGTGAAATACCAATATTTATAAACGTGGCTATTTTTCAAAATGTAACCAATTTGTTGCGCTGAGAGCAGACGATTGCATTTCATGTCAATGCACTTTTATTTTTTTATTTTGATAATTTTATGAGCAAACATCATCGGAATCGTTTTTCTTTCTCACAATAAGTAAGTATAGTAAGTAACTTTATGGGAGCCATCGTAGGACTATACCCTCATTCACGTCCTAGATCTTGATGCAAGCTCGTTCGTGCACCAAATAACTTTATTCGTTTAGGAATGTTTATGTGCTGTATTGGTGTAATGGTGTGGACAACATAGTAACTTACTGTGTTTTCTTGTGTTTTCTGCTAGCTGTTATGTCCAAACGTATAATTCAAATAATTATTTTAAGTAACCTGGCTTTCAGGCTATGATAAGAACATGGTAATCTAATATTAAGCGTAGTCCATCATTATGACTATACGATTATGACGGACTCGTATGAGACCGGTGTTCTCAGGGGGTTCAAACACAATCCACACGTCTTATTAACACAATCACACACATACCAACACTGCGCACCAAAACACATTACCTATTTATTATTTCGTTTTATTATCAGTAACTTTATATTTAAGCCATAGCATGTATTATTTTTAGGAAAATTTAACTTAAGGAACAATGACTCAATGGCGTTGGTAGCTGCGACACAATATTTTTACTTCTGCAGCTATCATCGATTGTATAAATTTTAATATAGGTACCTACCTATGACATTATGTTCCAAATAAAAAATAAAAATAATATGATTATTATTATGGCTATTTTAATAGAATATGATGATTTACGGTAGCTTTCTTCTTGATCGTCAAAATAAACTACAAAGCGACATAACCGTTCTCGTCACCTACCCTCATCCTATTTCCATTCAAAGTCTAACAAAAACCGTGCCCCGAAGATACCCCATGAAAAAAGCCATAAAAAACATCATAAAATTTCCATTACTATCCATCCGGGTAAGGCGAACAGTTGCCTTGTCAAAGGTTAAAAATGTTGAAATAAATTATAAGAAAAATGGAAATGGGGTGAAGGAAAAATAGTTGTAAACAATGGGATATTGATGTCACATATTTTTCAGAACTTATCAGCTGAAAGCGGTATGCAAGGAATATGGAAATATCTCTACATTTCAAAGACAGATTTCAATAGCAATTTGCTTTGGCTTTTAACTTCAAGCCGAAAAACATGTCTAAATAGTTTAATAATTCGAGTGAATTTGACAGGAAGAACTCGGGGAAGCAAAGAAAAGTCTGTGTGTAAGTAAGTAGTGTTTTCCGATAATCTAGTGAATATAGTATTAACGATTTATTTAAGTAGGTACATATGTGGGTATATGAAAAAAATATCATGTATTGCATTAGCATTAAATGTATTTATCAAACATGAGATTCTATTAGTGGTTATTCATTAAATCAAATATTTTTGATCTGAACTATGATCACAATTTGGAGCAGCTCAATCTACCGTTAAAGGCAGGCAAAAAATGGAAAATACAAAAGGAACAATGGTTTATCCATCGATGCTTGCTGACACAAGAATACTTGCTGACATTTTAATAATAGATTAATATAAATGTTAGTATATTGTATTTAGTTATGGTCATCAGTTTAAGCACACCTACTTCTAAAATTATCTGCAATACTATGTAAGTAAACATTGGTGTTTTACATCAATAATAAGGTTCGTGGAAATTCCCGTATGTCCAAAAATGAAAATGAATTTGTTTTTTTTTTTTTTTTTTTATATATTTAGTGCATATTAATTTAGTATATGCTCTAAAACTATATTACAATCTAGCCTATGTAGGCTAATGAGTAATTTTATGCTAACTTAGTTTTATAAAATTAATTATTTTAAAGAATGTGTCCAATGTCACGTTTCTTACAGTTTCTATTTAAGGGGAGACACTGCGTTATTGTGTTCTTTGAAGTAGCACTTTCACTTACACTGACACTACTTTATACTATTTAACACTACACTAACTCAAAAGGTTTAGTTCTTTTCAGTCTTCTCACTGTTTTTGTGTTGTCTAGCAGCTGGATTGCCTCAAGGTTCACATGTTTATGAAGTCTTTGTTCATGAGCTTCTGCATGTTTTTTTATAACTTTATCAACGAACTCTATGTTAAGGTCCCTGTGGAGGTCGTCGTTCCTGATGTACCAAGGTGCATTCACTATATCCCTGAGTACCTTATTTTGAAAGCGTTGGATTATTTTGATGTTACTTTTTTTGGTACAGCCCCACAGCTGAATACCATAAGTCCATACTGGCTTCAGGACTGCTTTATACAACAGAATTTTGTTGTGTGTTGACAATGTTGACTGCCTTCCTAGGAGCCAGTACATTCTATTGTATCTAATATCTAACTCTTCCTTTTTCTTCTTGACGTGAGCTTTCCAGCGTAGCTTTGCGTCAAGAGTCATGCCTAGGTACTTCGCAGTGTTTTCATACGGTATAGGCTCATTGTTGATATATATAGGGAAATACTGATCTTTTTTATTTGTGAAGTTAATGTGCACCGATTTTGAATCATTAAGTTTGATTCGCCATTTTTTCGTCCAGTCCCAAATTTTGTTGACTGCATCTTGAGCCTTTTCTGCAGCGTCTGCATGTGTTTTTCCAACAGCCATTATAGCTGTATCGTCAGCAAACGTCGCAAGGGTATTATTTTCTAGATGAGGGATGTCGCTGGTGTATAATAGGTACAGGACCGGACCCAAAACACTTCCTTGCGGCACTCCGGCTTTAATTTTCTTGATTTCTGAGTAGGCATCTTCTTGCCTTACTCTAAAGACTCTATCCGTCAAATATGATTGCAGAATATCGGCGAATGGTTTGGGTAGAAGTTTTCTTAGTTTTTGTATAATACCTTCGTGCCATACCTTATCAAATGCTTGGGCTACGTCTAAGAAAATTGTAGAACAAACATTTTTGTTTTCAATGGCGTTCTCAATTACATTAGTAATTCTGTGGACTTGGTCTATAGTCGAGTGCTTTTCCCTGAAGCCAAATTGGTGGTCTGGAATAATTGCTCTTGTTTCTATGATCGGTTTAAGTCTTTTAAGCAGTAGCTTTTCGAAAAGTTTGGATACGATAGGTAAGAGTGAGATTGGCCTATATGATTTGACATCATTTGATGGTTTCCCTGGTTTCGCTATCATAATCACTTCAGCTACTTTCCATAAGTCGGGCACATATTTTAGCCTTAAAGCCGCGTTAATAAGGTTAGTCAGTTTGACCAGGGCTTTTCTAGGGAGGTTATGTAATATTTCACCCGGAATTAGATCAAATCCAGGAGACTTTCTTGGATTGATGTTTCTCTTGATTTCTTGAAAAACTTCTCTTGGCGAAACGTGTTTGATACATATTTCACCTAGTTCTTCTTCTATTTTACTGATGTCTTCTGTTTGGGTTTGACCTTCATTTGGTTGAAATATCGTTTCCAAGTGATCTGCAAACACTTTTGCCTTTTCTTCATTACTTACGGCCCATTTCATGTTTCCATTGATCATTGATCCCAATGGTGGGATCTGTGCCATTGGTCGTTTCATATTTTTGGTAGCTTTCCAAAGTGAGTAATTTGTACTTTTTTCAGCAGTCAACTTTCCAATGTAGGTATTGGTTAAGGTATCATTAAAGTGTTGTATTATCTTTTTTAGTTTTTTTGTCAAATTATTCAGCTTAGTTTTGTCTTGTGGGCATCTGGATTGATGCCATTGCTGCCTCTGTTTCCTTTTCTCATGTAAGAGTTCCAAAATCTCTTTTGGATAATGGTTTCTGGCAATCCGGCTTCTCAAATAAGGTGTATTTTTCCAGGCAGTCTGCTGTATTAGAGTTACAAAATGCTCAACTTCGGCATTCAACTGTTCCGGAGTCTTAAGTGGTACTCTAAGATTTAAGTTATCGTCTAGTTCTAATTTAAAACTCTCCCAATCAGTGTGTTTATTTACTAGGGTCAGAGTGTTTTCCTTAAATAATACTTTGTTTCTTATTTCTAGGTAGATTGCAGAGTGGTCCGAGCTCATATCATAACTCTGCTTTGTACTAAGATAATTGGCTGATAGATTTCTATGTATAAAAAAGTCAATCAGGTCCGGTTTTTTTTGTGGGTCGGTGGGCCAGTACGTTGGTGACCTTGTCGATGATACCTCGCATTTGAGTTCTTTTATGGCATTCATCAGTTCTTTTCCCTTGGTATTCGTTAAGCGGGAGCCCCAATGCGTGTTTTTAGCATTAAAGTCACCTCCTAATATGAACCTTTCCCCAAGTGATTGTAACAAGCTTAGGTAGGATTCTTTTTTTATATTGTACCTCGGTGGGCAGTATATACCAGCCACAGTCACAGGATACCTCTCTGTATAGATGCAGACAGCTACAGATTGTATATCTGGCTGTTCATGTTTCTTTACTTCATGATGCTTTATGTGTTCTCTAACAATTACAGCACTTCCGCCTTTGGCTTTGTTATCTGGATGAATTGCGTAGTATACTTTGTAGCCTTTGAACTTTGCATAGGATTGTTTTGTAAAGTGTGTTTCTGATATGAGGCACACATCTACATTTTCCGTATCAAGAACTACTTGTAGCTCATTTTGATGATTTTGAAGCCCGTTACAGTTCCAGGCCATGATTTTTATTGAGTTAATCATTTTTTAGTCCTTGCAATAGCTAATTTGGCGCTATTTTCTATTTTCTTAAGACGCTCATCAAATAATGTCATAAACTTGAGTATTTCATCTAACTTATTGTTGTCAGAGCTTTTGGCAGGTTTACTGTACTGAACAGTTGGGCTAGTTCCGGATGCAGCTATTTGAGCATAAGAAACGTTTTTTGTCTTACTTTGTGGGTTAGGCGTAGCTCTCGGCCCACGAGTCTGTTGTTGAGTAGATGTCGTCTTAACCGTTGTTGCCTGCTGCTGGCGCACGATTGTTGGTTTTTTGTTGGTGTTATTACGCATCTTTTGCATTTCTTTAGCTATCATGCATCCCCTGTAATTAGCCGGATGTGGCTCTCCGCAGTGTACGCATTTTGGTTTCTGTTCTGCGGGTTTGGTGCAGTCTTTGGTAAGGTGTTTGCCTGTGCATTTTACACATCTCGGTTCTTTGGCGCAATACTTATGTGTATGTCCGTAGACTTGACACCTCTTGCACTGCGGGATAAGTTTTGTGGATCGCAGGGGTTGAATGTCAACAACGCATCCCAGTATGTGCTTAATTGCATAAACTTTGCTGATTTCTTCAGCGTTGCTGAAGGTTAGGATAAACAAGTTGAGAGGCTCCTTTGTCTTCCAACTCAGCTTGTTCACTGCTTCTTTAACCTGGAATCCTTGTTTTATAAGGTCTTCAACTATTCTCTCTGGTTGGCAGGAAGATGGCAACTTCTTAGCTACAACTCTAATCGGTCTATCTTGCTTGTTTTCATATGAATGCCAAAGGCAGTTGTTTTCCGACAGCGACTTGGTAATAGATCTATACGCTTCATCGTTGTAGGCGTTTATTTTAATGCTATCACCGTTAAGGGTTTTAGTGGCGAAGGAGCCTGCAGGCTGGCTCATCGTCAAGGAGTCATAAAAATGTTGATAATTGTTCACGCCATCCACGATGATGGGGGGTGGCCGAGGAACCTTTTTTGTTTTTTCGGTGGTAGAAGCTGCTTTCTCTTCTTGGGGCGAGAGTGTAGGTGACGTGTTCAATTTTCTTTTTTTCCTTGACTTCGTTCTGATCCACTCTGTTTCTCTGGCTAATTCTTCTTCATCTGTAGCGTATTCAGTACGTTCCGTTGGAGTTTCCGTGTAAGATGTTGATGGAATTGGTTGGGGTTCTACTGCGCATTTTAATTGCTGCTGCAGGATATTAATTTGACTCTTCAAGTCCGCTACAAGCCTCTGAAGTTTTATTCTTTCTTGCTTTTCTTCTAGCCATTGCTGGTATTCTGATTCGTAGCGCTCAGATATTTTTTTATGTTCTTGGAACAGAAAATGTTCGGTTTCTGTTACAAGTTTGACTTGAGTTTTTTTTGTAGACATTGTTGCGGCAAGTATGTTATCGCCTTAACAAGTTAGTCTGATATCGACATAGATGCCTACACGCGATGAGTAATGTAGGTCATCACCGCGGTCAGCCATTTGTCGACGGCAGGTTTGTTGTGATGCCGTCAGCACTTTGCAAAACTGTCGGAGCGCGATTACGCGGCCGCGAGTAGTCTCAGCGAAAATCGAATGATCACTGATGAATTTGTAAGTAGATTTGAAGTCTCTAGGATTTGTCAGTCAGTCAGTCACACAACGGTTTTATATAGGTAGTTATGAGAACTGTACCAGTTCAAAAATATTCATAAGCACAAAATACATAAACACTTCAATAACAGTGAAACCGTAAACAACAAAATAACCAATTTATATTCAAAACATTAGTAGGGAAATTGGGTGTGGCTCATGAAATAGCCATTTTGTGTTCCGATCGAACACTAACTTCCGAGGCGCTGTTATAAAAGAGAACTTTTTAAAGGAGCATAAAAGGGCTATTAAATAACAATCTTAGGACTCCCGACTGTTAAGATAGCCCAGTAGTTCCGCAGATTTTCAATCTACAGACGTAAAAAAAATCTAAGATCAGTTGAAAATTGTATTCTGTCCAATTCAAATGTAATTTTGAGGATATAATCAGTAATAATCTGTGTCTGTGGTTAGTTGCATTTTCTTTAAACAAATCTGTTTTTTTTTTCTAAAAAAAAGCATTTGTAAATGTACATGAGAGCATGAGAGACTCATTTACATCCTTCCATCATTTACATCATTTACATGAGAACTCATGCCTTTCAACCATTGATTTACTTCGTCCAACTACATGACCTTACATGTTAGAATCGATGTTATAGACTAAGTTGGTTGTAACGCACATGAACTGCTGTCTCTTGGATAAAAGTTAACAAGCATGGACTACTTAGTTACCGTGGCGTGGCAGTTTCCGGTTAGGTTGTTAGAGGTAAAGCTCTAGTCTTGTCTAGCTTTAGGTCAGAACATGGATGAAGTCTACGATAGAGCGAGCTCTCCCAGAGCCTTTTGGGAAAGCTCGTAGACACTGCACGTACACGTACTTTGACAGGAGGGTGGTCGCCAGCTAGGTGAACCTTTACAAGTTCTACCTTTACAGGTCCTTACCCCAGTGTTGTGATCATGCAGCTGTAACCGCTAGCAAAGCCATTGATTCCGTTGCCCGGAGTATACCACTAGGAGGTAGATCACACTTACCCCTTCAGATATGAGTATATCTGAACGCATGTACCTAGTTCTCGTCATACGGAAACAAAGGACATACTTACGTGGAACCCAATTTGTTACCTAGCACTTGAGCGCCGTACAAATGAGTGACGTGAAGGTTGCTATTGGCAACTATGCACGGCTCATTTGCTAGCTATTTCATTACCTCTGTCTGAAGCAGGACCCTTGACAAGGGCCAAAACGACCCAATCCTGCACCACGATACGTATTCGCGCTGTCATAATATAACCAACCTTTACCCCACGGAATAAGAATCATAGGTGATGAAACAATAATCTTGTTGCGTGAGTTTGAAAGTTTACATGTTGATACCGAGTCAGAGCTTGCAAATTTGAATTCTGATTCACTATACATAAAAGCTAATGATGTTGCAGTAATAGCGAAGTCCAGGATTGAAAGGCATCAGGTAGCATTAATACGTAGGTTTGTTTTTGATGTGACCTCAATTATACAGGCGTTTAACGTGAAACTGAGATTAATAGAAGGTTCCTTTATATTTGCAGCCGACAGTTTGGACAGTCTGGATATTAAATTGTCGAGACACCTATTGGTTATATTATTTCCTCAATACTACATCCATCATAATTGAAATTGATACCTACAGACTATTGTGATCGGTTATTCTTAAACGTGTTTATTTGGGACTTCGCATGTAGTCTATTGATGCTTGATGCCAGACTGTTCAGCTTAACCTAAACCATGTTTTGTATCAGTTAAACAATTATGTAATGAGTGTTTTCAGGGCCATTTAAAAAACTGTTTTGCCCTTTTGGGTTCTTTGTTTAATAACTTTTTTAAATTTGTTTAGTAACTCCTAACAACACTCTGATAACTCGCACGATTTCATAATTTAAAAAAAAATACCTGTATATCTGCGAGTATAGAGGGTGAGATAGGGCTTTGGAGCTTCCACGGAATCAGAAGAATGGAGTTACAAATCCTAAATAAATTGCTTGCCACACCTTTAGAAATAAAGCCATCGGTACAAGTCGATATTTTCCTTGCAATCGCAACAAAACGATCTTTTCACAGATGACGTATTCCCTCACAAATCAGTACGTAGCCCGGAGGTAATCATGTGGAAACTATTCTCTATTCAGGAGCTTGAATTTCAAGCAAAAAATGTCCTATGGAGATCTCATACCACCTGCCCAGCATAAACCGATCCTTCAAATTCTATGGTGGGTAACTCAAATGTTGGTGACAGAGAGGAGTGTGGGAGGTCTTCTGTTGTGGTTTTGAGGACAACAGCGATGTGTTCATTCAACCATTATTTCCACGTGATTAGACGTGTCATAGGCAAGCCTCCGGAACTCGGATAATGCTGAAAATATTCCCGAATATAGGTTCTTGGCGCACGCAACAGAGATAAAACTGGTAAGTTCGTGACAAAATGAATTAATGAATGCAATGGCTTATTTGTTCTGAACGCGGTTTGATTGTTAGTGTAATTTCTGTGTTTTATTGCGACAGTTTTATTTGTTTCGTTCATGCGAAAAATGTATAATTTTTCGGTTCTTTCGATATTATAACGAAACGCTACTTCCGCTACTCATGAACGCAGCTTATGAAACTTTTCATCGTAAAAAAAATCACCTAGTCCCATACAAGAAAAGCTTGTAATATGGGAGATAGAATCCGAAAATAATACTTACATGCTTTTTTTGTAAATACATACCATAATGATATAATACAACACCCAAACATAAAACAAACATCATCATTAATCACACAAATGTTTGTCCTAGGTGAATCGAACCCACAACCTACAGCGCAGAAGGCAAAGCTGAGTAAGTGAGAAGGCAACTGAGCTGTAAGGCGAGTTAGTATGAAAAGGGTTGTAGGTTAGTCGGTAATCTACAGGTTGTACTATCGGAGAGTGTGCCCGATACCACAACTTCTTTTAGCATTCTGTGACACTATCTGTCAAGTGTAGAAAAAATTAGACAAAAGTAATGTAATATCAAAACGAGAACGCTGTAAGACATTGTGATTAGTCCCCAGGAGGTTCGTTATCCCGCCATCACCGCTAATACTTTCTTACATAATTCGTAACCTACGGACCATCTTCACTTTCTGTCGTAAAAGCTGACTAGAGACGTCACCAGAAGAAGGGCAGCAGCTCGCTTCTGTGTATTATCAGCTTCTGATTTACTGCGTTCATTAATCCGTCTGCCAAGCGTAGTGATTATGGCTCAACCCTCTCATTATGAAGATGGCTCTGTCTTGTAGTGGGCTGTTGAAAGAAATAACGACGGAAAAATCTTTGTCATAATAATATTGCTAATGGTATTCTGATTTTGAGATATTTACGCAATTGACGGAATTTTACAACTGAGATATTCTTGTAATGCGTCAATACCTACTAGTAGTACGATTTTATATTCATTTTAAATGACAGGGTTCGAATCAGGAAATCTTTGTTTGTGCTGGCAGAGATTCGCATGTGATTAGATAAAATTTGCGATGATCTTGAATAGTTTTCAAGACATTGAAACAAGATAGGAAAGAAGTTTGAAATGTTGCTAAAAAGCCTAAAAAACATACAATGTTATTTGTACAATCTCGTTTGTTTTGACATTTGTAAATGTCAAAAGGTTTTCATTTGCGTGAAACAAATATCAAAACTAACGGACTCGTAAAAACAAATTATATGAGCCGAAACTCAAGGGGTTTACTAGTAGCTACTTCCACTATCCATCTCCTGGCTCCATCGTCTGATCAGCTCCAAAATGCCAAATTATGGTTTTGTCATCCAAAATACTTTCATACAATGTTTTATTTCGATACAACAATTAAAAATAGTAATTCTACTATTCATCTACTGGCTCCGTCATCAGAAATCAGAAATCAGAACAAAATCTGCGATCAAATTATATTTAGTTATATCTCATTCTATTTCAATTTCGTTTAAGACGGTTAAGACGGGGAAGCGCTTGGCCTTCATCGCACTTGGTTTCAAGATATGATATAACTTAAGGTGGAAACGCGCTTCACCCGGAATCCTCAAGTCTGTGGAACCAGCTATCCTACCTCAAATATGCCGGAACAGAACAATTAAAAATATTGCTATGACGACTTTTTATTTTTCATTTATAATATTTTATTATAATTATGTATAATGCAAATCGTATATTTACCGTATAATTCACTCTTACCTCAATTAGCAGGAAACACTGAGGACGGCAACTAGTACACCTTGGCTGTTTTGACCTAAAACCGAATGGGCGAACCACTAACCTTTGATACGGTTAAAATTTTGTCTTTGCCCTCTGACTAACTCCCAGTATCACCTAATTGTATGTATAGCCTGATTCTCACGCTCACTCGATTTCGAATCGCATATTATGTGTCGAAATTTTCTATAAACATTTTCAACACTATTTAAACATTGTGTCAAAATTTTGCATGAGAATAATACTCTAGCGGTGACCGAAACGTTGAAATTTCTGAGTTAAGTTGGGAAATTTAATCAGGCATGTTTGTTTGTAGTACACTGTGCTGCGTTTTTATCAAGCTATGCTTAGTTTGGGGCTAGAGACATTGACTTTTTTTTACACAGTACCCGATACGTATCTAATCTTAAAATAAAACCTCCATGCAACCTGAATATCACAGATACGTATTGCAACTCTAGTCGTGGTAACTGTCAATTTTTCGTATTTCTGTTTCAGCAACTAAAATGTTGAGTAAGCTGCTACTGCAAGTTTTAACAGGCGAATTCTGAATCGTTTTTTACTAATACAATGCCCAGCTTATTTTAATGGATGTATCAAACTAGGGTGATTGATAGTCAATAAGGTGATAATTACCACGAGGGGAGGTCAAATGATCGATCATCATTGGGAAAAGAATTAACTGACTTTTAGGGGACTTGTGATAATGATAGACAATTTATTAAAATAAGCTGAAATTGTAAATTTTCTCACTTCAAGATAAGATCCGACCGAGTCAAATAGTATAGCAACTATCAAGGGTGTCGTACAATTTAACTTGACATCCTTTGGATATGCGCACTCCTTCGTCAACGGTATACCTTTTCCATACCAGTTGAGATCAAGAGTTTTGGACCTATATTACAAAAAAAATGTTTCAGAGGAAGTCCACAGACGAAAAAATTAATAAATTAAAAAAAATAAAGCAGCAATCTCCAACCCGCTTTCCATGTATGACGATAACGGAAAACCCATTATAGCTCAGAGATGGATCATATGCAACAGTAGAAAATAATCACCATGAATTCTTAAAACTAGGTTAACTACCTTTTATAAATCACTACCACGATACAACCACGAGAAAAATCTATTTCTCTTTTATATTTTTTGATCTGCAACTGTAATCTTGCTCTTACTTATGATTATAAAATATCCATCTCTTGAATTAACAATAAAACAATACACAGCCATCCATGGAATGGTACGAATCTTGCTCAACCCTATACGCAAAGGGAGCCCCTTTGCGTAAGACCGAAGAAACTATGTTTGATACATGGCGGAATTAATACCCACTTAGATTAAGTCTTCGGGAATCTATTGTGACGTAAACGCTTAAAGTTCGGGGTTACAATGGAGTGACAATGTTACACACGCATCTATAATTCTACATCAGCGGTGATTAAATTTGCATTTTGCTTGTGTCCATTATAGTTGTTACAGATGTATAGCTAACTGTCATAAGTTGCACTTTAGGCCCCAGCAGCAAGACTAAATATTCTGAGAGTGCCTCGTGTCGAGGCGAAACACGTGTCGATTTGATTTTTTAAAAGAACCTATCAGATTCGTAACTAAATATTTTTCAGGTCTTCAGGTTAGTAATATTAAAATAGATCTCCGCAAAGAGACGCCTGAATCAATTAACTATATTAGGTTCCTCTTAAGCTATTTCTATAGATGTATATATTTTACGAGGTCACTTTCAATGCACTCGCAAAACCACAAGAAAACAATTTATCAAAATGTTACTCCGTCTGGTACATCCCAACTCCTTCGATTCATTAAACCGTCCACTTCAGAACGTTAATAACGGCACTATTATTTATTCCATGACAGCATTGCCATTAATACTCGTATCTCAAGAATTAATACCACACTGTTACTAAATCGAATGCGCTGGACCGGAAATACCCTCTCGGCTTGCGAAGGGTTACCGATCTTCTGTTTATTTACGCTACCTAGCTCATTAGCCGTATATCGTACCATTATGAACCATCATACAAGTCGTATACTAACTTATCATATTACACCCGATACATAAGACGTGCAACAATACATTAGAACATAAAATACGATGTTCACGAATACTTTTCGGGTTTATTGATATATCAACAAATATGTTTATCGTTATATAATAGCTTTGTAGGTCGTTAGAGTTAGAGAGTACTTACTGAAAAAAACATAAACCTATTCAAAATTCAGATCAAATCAAAATAAACTAATAGTCACGCGACGTGACTGATAATACAATGTCATACAACATACTTATCGACTCCACACAAGAACCAGCCTACCAGTCAGTCACTCCAAAACCGTGCCAGGCGGAACACACAATGACATTTGCAGATACAAACGAAGAAATACGAAAACAAAAAGTAAAAAAAATCACGAGATATCTGTGCAGCACGAAACATTTTAAAAAACGACTGCCGATACTGGAATGGCTTCCAAAATACTCGAAAGACTACATGATCCAAGACATTATTGCTGGCATTACTGTCGGACTGACAGCCATTCCGCAAGGGATCGCCTACGCTATTGTAGCCGGCCTGCCACCTGAATATGGACTGTACTCATCTGTAACATCTGGAATCATCTATATGTTTTTCGGTAGTTGCTATAGTGTGACAGTTGGACCTACGGCCATCCTTTCAGCGATGACGGCGAAATACGTTTCCAACTACTCACCAGACTTCGCAATTCTAGCAGCATTTCTGACGGGAGTCATAATATTGTTATTTTCTGTGCTTAAACTAGGATTTTTAGTGGAGTTCATATCAATGCCAGTTATAAGTGGATTTACGAATGCCGCAGCAATGCAAATCATAGCATCACAGCTGAAGTCATTTTTTGGTACAGCTGGACCGTCAGGTGATTATTTTGCACATTCATTGTATAATTTATTCAACAATATTAGTACAATAAAACTTTTGGAGCCGTTGCTAGGCTTTGCTACTATAGCCATGCTTATATTATTGAAGAAAATGGGTAAAGATTGTACAAGAACTGATGGATTTTTCAAAAAAATACGGTGGTTCATCTCGCTGTCGAAAAATGCTGTAGTTGTAATTTTTGGCATGGTCATAGCTTACGTGCTGAAAGTCACTATGGACGATGAACCCTTTCGTATAGTCGGTGATATCGATGGTGGTTTGCCAAAATTTACATGGCCACCATTCAGCACTGTTGTTGGAAACGAAACCCACTCTTTTAAGGATATGCTGAACATTTTGGGACCAAAGTCATTAGCTATACCACTCATAGCCGTCATAGAATCAGTTGCTATTTCCAAAGCGTTTGCTAATGGAATGTCTGTAGATACCACTCAAGAAATGTTAGCTCTTGGACTATGTAACATTATTGGATCCTTTGGACAAAGCATGCCCATCACATGTGCTTTTTCGAGAACAGCAATCAATCACTTTTCAGGAGTGAAGACCCCTGCTGGAGGAATCACTTATATGGTTCTTATCATTGTTGCACTAACCTACATGACTTCAACTTTTTACTTCATACCCTATGCATCTTTAGCTGGCTTGATCATCACAGCTATGTTTTCAATCATCGACTTTGCTATATTTGGCAGACTATGGAAAAATTGTAAACGTGAGCTAATATTGCTAGTAGTAACAATGATAACTTGTCTTCTTGCCGGTTTAGAATATGGTATTGGGGTTGGAACAATGTTAGAAATTGTGATGCTTCTGTATATGGCAGCAAGACCTTCAGTCGAGGTTAGTTTAACAAGAAGTCAGAAGGGCGATATGATGCTTGTGCCTCTATCTGACAGTGTATCATACTGTGCTGCTGAGCATGTGAGACGTGTGGTTCTCAAAGCATCACATCGCACCCTCTCTGAAACTCTGATAGTTATTGACGGAACTAAATTAAAGAAGTTGGACTTTACCGTGGCATCCAATCTAATGTCGGTAGTAAAAGATTTGAAGAAAAATTCGCGACAGATATTCTTGATAAACTTTAATGACAGTTTGAAGGACTTGTGCATTGATATCGATCCTAAATTGGAAGATAAGTTCGTGAGCGCATCGAACGCTGCAGAATTATCTCATAAATTGACTAAAGATGTTTAAAATACTGTGGAGTAAGATAAAACACCCAAAAATCCGCATAAAGAAGAAGATCGATCAATCAGCATACAAATCAGTATCATTGTTTGTATAGGAAATTGTAATCAAATTGCCGAACTCCGAAGTGTTAGATAACTTGTGTCTAAGATTAAGTTTATCTGGTACCTTAGATAAAATAAACAAGGATATCGCACGCCTTACTATGAATATTAAAATAGTGGCATATTTTGCAAATAAAAACTAGCTAAACATCGGTTTTTATCACGCGATGTTAGTTACCTAAGAAATTATGTCTTGAAATGCAAAATAAGTAAAAATAGTGACGACCTTAACGAAATGCTTTGAAAGCTTGATGCTTGAAGCTTGAAACACAACGAGTAACTGAAAGTAAACTGCTGCTCCAGTGCGTTTTGGCGGAGTTTTAGGTAAGACGCATTCGGGCGGAGGGTGCAATATCCTTTGTTATTTTTTCTAAGCCTGGTAGGATCGATTTACTATGTGTGAGTGCATAAAATAGGGTACTGTACTGTAAAAACGTTTCGTTATAACAATATTTTTTATATACGGGTATTTATTTAAGTGTGTACTTAGTTTATCCCTCTTTTGAAAGTGTGTTAAATACCTACACATAGTTCATTACTAAGTATTTAAATCATTCTTATGGTAAAGAATAATAATAATTCTTAATATAGTGATATCATGTTGTAGGTATTATTAATATTTTATATTTATGTAATGAATCGTAGCATACCTAGCTTAATTTACGATAAAAGTAACATTTTATCACAATAAACTTTGTTTTGGTGCATTTATTGAATACTTAATTATCTCCTCATTTTTAGGACCAAGACTCAGTTTGTAACGTTTCAAATTTAAATTAATTACTAGGTGTATCAGTCAGTGCACTTGCACATAGCATAGAGCACCGAAATTCCACAGTAAAACGAAGTGTGATTTTACTGACATTCAATATTATCTAATGCAAAAATGTTTGTTTTTGGCGGTGGCAACACAGCAAAAAATATGGGTCCCTTTGCCAACCACCTGTGGGTTTCGTTGGATTACGACGACGACTAAGGGATTTTATCAAGCAATGGGCGCGAAGCAGTTGCCAAACAGTCATCATCTGTAATCATCAACTCAACTATTGATAGCTGATAATAAGCACGCACGGGCGTGGCGATTATGACATACCCCCATTAGGTACTCTTATTACACTTTAGTACTAGTCAAGCGTGGTGGTTATGGCCTTTCCCCCAATCACACTCGTTGAGGATTAAGAGTTGAGAAATAGGTGGTAGCATCCACTCAAGTACTGAATTATCTGAGTAGGTTCTTTCAATTGTAGACCTTACCCTTGTTTGTGGGTCAACAGCTGGCACATTTATAAAAAACTATCTCTGGCGATTGTCGTACGGCTAGATACACTGTTATCACAGACACGCTTGCTACGCGTTCAGTACTAATAATTTTGAATGATGATGAAGGTAATGATGATCCAAAAACATACAAAATATTTTGCACATAAATCTTAAATGGTAAGACTTACATAATTTCCTTATTATATACCTTAGGTACAGTCTAACAAGCATAATGGTATCGTTACTATACTAATTCTTATTATCTACGGAAAGTTCGGATCCAGCATGCGACGCCGGAACCTAAATAACAAATAACTTGAAGCTAGCTGTTTCTCTACTGCTCTTTAGCCTCTGTAGTTGCTAACAAATCGGCTCCTGGCCTCTGGGCTGTCTCTCTAACGAAACATTTAACATCTTCTCTAGATGTCTTCTTATCGAGAGGTAGACCTTGATTGTTGGCTCCACTGCACGGAGTGTCGTCACATCTTGGCGGTGCCGTTTTTGTTGCGGGACGATCCTGGTCAACGTCTCTTCTCCACTTAAGTATTGTCATCAGTATCAACCTTTTTTGTACGAGGAACGGTGTTTTTCAGTTTGCTGCTTCCACCCTTCAATTTAGATTTAACGCGTTGTGCCTGTTGCGGTTGTTGATGTTGGCAGGACACTTGCGGATAACTCTTCTTCTGTTGGCGCGGACGTGAAACAGGAGAAAGCGTCGGAATCGTCGCAGGCTGAGATAATGAGGTCCCTGACCCTGAACTCGAGGTCATCGGGACAGTTCAGTCATTTAGCTGCAAAACTGTGTCAACAACATCATTGCCAATAGGTGTCAGTTAAGGTCCATGGGGAGCCGATGCTCTCCGGGTTTTAAAAAATCTTGCGAGGCTTTTCATTGAGGCGACACGTGACCCAAGGGTTGTCTCTAATTTAGGCCAGCGAATTAGCACAGCTATTCAGCGGTGACTGTGCATACTTTGAGATAAAATGTTCATATCAATTTTAGATAACTTTTCTTGAAAAATGGAGGCTTTACCCGTGGTCCCACTGCTTTAACCCCCTGGGGGATTCATGGGTATTTTTTCCCCGCTGTCCTACCGCACTAGATATTGAAATTTTCTTACATAATCGGCAGTTTCAGTGGGTCCACGGGTAAGTTTGATTTAACGCGATTTTTACCCGTGGTCCCATTCGACGGAGAGTCTTGGATAAGTAGTTTCAGTTATATCGCCGTTTGAAGTTTGACAGCTGTCATTGAAAATGTAGATCTTTGTCTTAGCTTTCATTTGAACGGAGAGTCTAAGACGAGTAGTTTTAGAGATATGGCCGTTTGAAGTTTGATAACTTCGACGTCGACTTCGTCAACAAAGATTGGTCTAAGCCACCACCGCATTAAATATTAATAAATTACAATAAGACCTCCTTAAAATGTAAAGGTCTGTGTTACAGTTACCATGCTTGGCAGGTGGATTGGTGATCGCAGTAACGCTGTTAGAAAATAAAATGACGAAAACTGCTGCTTTTTATCTGTTGAGATCCCTTAGTCGGCTCTTACGACATCCCGTAGAGAAATGACGTAGAGAAAATGCAAAGAGACAACAATGATTCCATCCTATTTTGAGTGGGACTACGGTTAATTGATATTACCCGTAAAATTACCCGTGATCCCAATCTAGTGCAGTAGAACTGCGAGAAAAAAAAATACCCATGAACCCCCCCCCAGTGGGTTAAAGCACCACGGGTAAAGATTTTAAAAATGTTGATCATCTGCCACAGTGTACCTAATGTTTATATAAGCGCCCTCTATTGCATATATATCAAATTTCATATCATCAATCTATCAGCGAGTATTGGTAGTTTTGTAGTCATCCGATACTTGAATCAATCGAAATAGTTCCATGCATTGTTGATATGTGGCGCTGTGCATCGTCAAGAAACTGTTATGAATCCTTATAAACTTAATTTTGTTATTTTATAACACTGTACCAGCAATTATGTAACTTATTACATACAATATTGGTGTGATTATTGTATATAAATTAAGGTATAATAACAAATATTTAAAACTTTTTTTATTTTTATTGTATGACGGGGATGTGCTTGACCTTCATCTCATCTGATTTTTCAAGTTATGATAAGGCCGAAGGTGGAAGCGCACTTCACCCGGAAGCCTCAACTAACTGAGGAATTGGCTATCTTACCTTTAAAATGCCAGAACATTTTTGTTATGTCGACAGACTTAGGTGGGTAACCAAATCCTACCACCAACCAAATGAAGCATAATGTTGTAAGTACTCCTCTTGGGGATTGAACCGAACCTCTGCAGGGGACGAACCACTAGACAACAGAGGCGGTGACTGGCAAGTGGATGGCACCAATAATAAAGGCTGCAAACGCTATCATTTATTTAATTATCAGTGTATAAGTCCAAATTACACTTGCTCGGTTTTATTTATAACCAATCTAAGAAACGTTATACACGATTGAAAAATACTATAAATTGCCTTCAATTATTAGGTACCTCCATGTTATTTGATATTGGCTTTTACGTTTACGTTTGTTCCGTTTTGGTATATTTTTATAGTTTCCGGATAAAGTTACGTTCATAACGTGAATTGATTTGTGGATACAAAAAAACGTCACTAACTGTTTTATTTTATACTTTGTCCGGAAAAATAAGCACCTAGAAATCGTTTCTTATTATCTATCAACGTGGAAAACACAAATATTTGAGATCGACCCACTCAAAGTGAACAAGTAGGTACCTAGTCATGCGACCGATAACGAAATGACAATCAAACCACTTATCGAGAGTGCATTTAGAGCCAGCCTCTCCACCAGTTACTAAAAAATCGTGTCAGTTGGAACACGCAATGACATTTACTGAAACAAACGAAATAATACGAAAACATAAAGTAAAAAAATGCTTGAGCAATTTCTGCAGCACGAAAACATTGAAGAAAAGAGTACCGATACTGAAATGGCTGCCAAAGTACTCGAAAGACTACCTGATCCAGGATATGATTGCAGGGATCACAGTCGGTTTGACAGCGATTCCGCAAGGGATTGCCTACGCAGTCATAGCCGGTCTACCGCCTGAACATGGTCTTTACGCGTCTCTTACATCTGGAGTCATCTACGTGTTCTTTGGTAGCTGCTACAACGTGACAGTAGGACCTACGGCCATCCTAGCTGCGATGACGGCAAAATACGTCTCCAACTACTCACCAGACTTCGCGATCCTAGCAGCTTTTCTAACAGGCGTAATTGTATTGTTAATGGGTGTGCTAAAACTAGGCTTCTTAGTGGAATTCATATCAGTGCCAGTTATAAGTGGTTTTACGATTGCCGCATCATCGCAAATTGCAGGAGCACAGCTGAAGTCACTCTTCGGAACGAGTGGACCATCAGGTGATACTTTTGCAGAGTCAGTGTACTATTTCTTCAACAATATAACAACAGCAAAACTATGGGATCCAGTGCTTGGTTTCGCTACTATGGTTATGCTGATATTGCTTCAGAAGATGGGTCAAGGTTGCACACGCACTGACGGATTTATAAAACAAATGCGCTGGTTCATCTCGTTGTCAAGAAACGCTGTGGTCGTGATAGTGGGCATGATCATAGCTTACGTGTTCAAAATAACTATGGACATTGAACCCTTGAAGATAGTCGGTGATATAGGAGGTGGTTTGCCGGAATTTAATTGGCCACCTTTTAGTACAGTAGTTGGGAATGAAACCTATTCTTTCACCGATATGCTGAATGTATTAGGACCGCAGTCGATAGCACTACCACTGATAGCCGTCATAGAATCAGTTGCTATTTCCAAAGCGTTTGCTGATGGAGCTACCGTAGATGCAACTCAAGAAATGATTGCTCTTGGTCTGTGCAATATTATTGGATCTTTTGGACAAAGTATGCCAATAACAGGTTCCTTTACAAGAACAGCCCTCAACCACGTCTCAGGAGTAAAGACCCCTGCTGGAGGAATCACTAAGGTTTTGCTCATCGTTGTTGCATTGACCTACATGACTTCAACTTTCTACTTCATACCAAAAGCATCTTTAGCCGGCCTGATCATCATAGCTATGTTTTCAATGAACGACTACTCTATTTTGTGGAGACTTTGGAAGAACAGTAAGCGAGAACTATTTGTGCTAATGGTAACAATGAATGTGTGTCTATTTGCAGGCCTTGAATATGGCATTGGAGTTGGAATGGTTTTAGAAGCTGCTATGCTTATGTACATGGCAGCTAGACCTACAGTCGAGGTTAGTTTAGCAAGAAGTCAGAAGGGCGATATAATGCTTGTGCCTCTAACTGACATTGTATCATACTGTGCTGCTGAGCACGTGAGACGTGTGGTTCTCAAAGCTTCGTATCGCACTCTCTCTGAAACACTGATTATTATCGACGGAACGAATTTAAAAAGAATAGACTTTACAGTGGCGTCCAACCTTATGTCAGCGGTAAAAGATTTGGAGAAGAATTCGCGACTGATATTGTTTATGAATTTTAATGCTTGTCTGAAGAGCTTGTGCACTAATATTGAGCCTAAATGGGAAGACAAGTTTGTAAATGCATCGAATGCTGAAGACTTATGTGATAAATTTACTAAAGATGTTTAAATACTCTCACATATAGTCATGTAAGATCATAGCGTGGTATACATAGTTATTAGGTATTTATAGCAGTACATATGTATATATTGTGTATCATGATATCGAACTTTGAAGTGCTAGATAGGGTTACGCTTGTTCAAGATACCAGTTTATCTGAAAAAGTGAATTTACTGCACGTGCATAATGGCTGTGAACAATAGAGAACAGGATTTATATTAAGTAATTTCATAGAGATACGGTACTTGGTGAAAACAACATTTCAAAATATTTATCTTATATTTCTCGTACGCTCGTCCTTAAATTATTATTAAACGAAGAACCTACTATTAAACGTGTTATTTAAAATTATACAAGCAGACCCTTACACTTGCAAAAAGGTTTTAAGTGTATCACTATTATTTTCAGCTCTTATAAGACGCTGAAGAAGAAAATTTTCAGGCAAGGCTCGCTCCATTATCTACAATGGAGCATTCATTGGTCACTATTGCCCAGGCAAGCCTGGAGATTCGCGGCTACGTACATTAAAAACAGGCCTTGCCAGTGACCATGAACCGCCGCTATCCATCAACTCCACGAGACCGCTGCACAATACAACCCCAGGTCTGGTCGCGGCCAATTTGTCTGTTAAGTGTTGTATTTATGGCCAATGTCATACATACCCAGTTCAAAGCTCAAATTTTTTAAACGCAAATGTAAAAAATGTTTTCATACCTCGGCTATCGATTCTTAGGTGGGCTACACTACAAAGATTTTGAGAAACAACTGGAGGTTTCCCATATTCATATTCTTAATTTCAACTCAACCCTTTAGTTCTTGCTAATTTTATTTGTAAATAAATTGAATTTAATTTAATGTAAGGAAAGCTTATTTTGCTAAGACCCCTCGTGCGTACGTAACTATTTGTACGAGAACTCATAATTAGGTTGTCATGTCTTTTAAAACCTATAAAGCACCTAACAAATCAATCCGTATCTGATACAGACAGAACAACAAACACACAAAAATTTTAAAACTTATTGTTTAGGACTATGTATGAATAAAAGTATTTTCTCTATTTTAAAACATAAAACAGTACCTACGTCGTCTTATAAAGTTTAAAGTTTTTCGAGCCTTAGAAGTCTTACCTATATAGAGAATTGTCTAAGTCTCATGCGAAAAGACTATATTATTTTATAAAATAAATAAATATATCAGGACATTTATTTCAAACAGCGCCATCTAGCCCCAAACTAAAAAAAGCTTAGGTATAATATTCATTGATTTTCCTACATACAAAACATAAACATAAAATCACGTGGTCACTTAATAAAAACTACACCACCAAATAGGGAAAAGTAAAACGAACGTTCACTTGCCATCCATTGTCCCGAAAGTAAAATTCTACACGGTTGCCAGACAAGAAAATAATTTACGACAAAAGCATTACCTAGTTCAAATAGAAATGTAAACATATGATTTTGTATCCAAGGCGTCTAACGTATTAATATAGCTTGGAGTCGAACCAAAACGAGGGTATTGGCTTGAGAAAAAAATCATGCCTATTTTTTTTTTAATTTTACGACGGGGAAGCGTCGTCATCTCACCTGGTAACAAGTTAAGATAAGGCCGAAGGTGGAGGCGCGCACTGCACCCGGAATCCTCAACAAACTGGCTATCTTACCTCTGAATTATGGCGACAGAATTAGGTAAGATGGTGGTAGCTAGCCAGGCGGACTTCAACAAAGTCGGTAGGACTTTGTTGAAGACCAACCAAACCAAGCACAATATATTGTACTCCACATGGGGATCGAACCTGGGACTTCTGGATCTGAAATCGGTGGGTAGAACCACTTGACCACACTATTTTCATACTATAGATAATGGCAGAACCATAAGTGCTGCCAACTCGAAAAAAATGTACCAGAAATATACTTTGGGATATTAATTAAATAAGTGAAATATAATGTCCATAGATTATTTATTTGTTTTATAGGTAAGGTTACGACTAATCGTTTTTAAATTGTCGGCACGGAATCTTGGCGCCATAAAAATATTTGAAGAGTTTTAGATGAATGTTGTTTGTGAAGATTGGTCAAAAAGGTTTACTTTTAGTTCACGAGGGTTATTCATTAAGTTTGAGTGCACATTGTCACCACCTTATGAGATTTAGTAAAAACGATAGAACTATCGTATCACATCGATACGTGTAAAGATGATGCGAGAATAGACGATGCGACTCACATTGATCACTTCTTCAACGGGTATAGGCTCGAAATTATTGGAACAGCTGACGTTTACGTACGGTGGGAGTGTTAAACGTAATACGCTCGAGGCCTACACCGCAATTGCAACCCTGGTCCTACCACAGACGGTGTGTTATAACTGTAACCGCTAGAAAAGCCAGCGAATCCGTTGCTATAAATAATAAATATGCATAAAATAATAAAAAAATCCTTTACTATTGTGTCCATATTCATACAGAACCCATTCTACAAGATCAATTACTAGCTACGTACAAATATCGCGGATTCTCTGCCAAAACGGCACTTTTTACTACACAGTTATTATCATAGTACCCATTTAGCCTTGACTTTGCCAAAATCAGAGTCTAGACGTCTCAGTATAAATTATTTAAATTACAGGAATATTTAGTTCGAGCATGGAAGCGCTTGAACGTATGAAAAGATTTATTGGGGTAAGGAGACAGTAAATCAGCAAAATGCTGAGGTGAAGTAACTTGTAGTTTCCGCGGTTTGTAGTTGTGCTCAATACTTATTTTCAGATTTTTCAGCGTGATTTTCTTATTTCAACATTTCTGTTGGGAACCTGTGTTGTAATTTTAGAGCTCCGTAGATAAAAGGTGCTTTTTATCTACTAAGCCTTCCTATACATCCATCCATCCGTCCATCCGTCCATCCGTCCACTCGTCTGTCTGTATACCAGCGGGCTGCATCTCATGAACCCTAATAGGTTAGTAATAGGATAGTTTACATTTACCGAGTGTGCATTTCGGTTGTCGTTAAATTACAAAAAAAAATTCAAACAAAATAATATCAGAAAATAGGGAGCAGCCTTTCCGAAAGAATAGGTACATGATGATAACCGCCTCTGTGGTCTAGTAGTTCAACCAACCATTTCATATCCAGAGGTCCCGGATTCGATCCCCAGGGGGAGGAAATTGTGCTTGGTTTAGTAGGTGGTAGGATTTTATTTAAGTCCGCCTGGCTAGCTACCACCATCTTACCTAATTATGTCGCCATAATAACAATTCTTAGAAAAAAAAATGTGTTCCGGTATTTAGAGGTGAGATAGCCAGTTTCTCAGTTTGTTGAGGATTCCAGGTGAAGGGCGCCTCCACCTTCGGCCTTATCTCAACTTGTAACCAGGTGAGATGAAGGACAAGCGCTTCCTCGTAGTAAAAAAATAATATTTTGTCTTGAAATGTGGGTCGGAACCTTCGATGTGCATTTCCGAACTTGGCCGATTTATTTTAGACATAGAAGAAATAGAGGCGAGAAATGTATCTGATGATCTTAATCTGCAAAATTATTTTATAACGAAAAATGGTGTCCCTCGCGTATTTCAATGTATATTTTTTTTATACATTGACAAAATAATATTTTCATACTATTTTCGATAGAATGAAGGCGCTTAAAACTATAAAATTCATCTTAAAATAATGAAGTCCCCCATACAATAAACGTGTGTTCTAACAATTTTCCTACAAAATTGCTACAAAATTCCTACAAAATTCCTACAAACTTGTTGTGATTAGAGCGCATTGCATATTCTAAAAATCCAGCCAAGCTTGAGTAAGACGCGCACTAAATTATACGAGAATAAAATTCTTAATTTTCATTTAATTCCTCCATGCAAGGGTACATAAAAGTTACGCTAAGTACCATCAAATGCAACGAACCCGATTTTTTTGAAAACTAGTGGATCGAATTTCGAAACGCACTTCTGCGAGTTTCATGATCGTGTTAAAAATACAAGTTGCAGACTAACTTCAATCTTCTTGTGTTCGACATCAAACTACTTAAGTTGGCCATTACTTCCCTGGCACCCTCTTGGCGAAGGTGCACTAAATCATAACCTCCCTGTGTTTTGCTGGTGTCAGATAAAAATAACCGCCTTTGTTTATCTCGAGCGACTGGAGAATTTGAGAAATCATGTTAAAGTCGTTCGTGCGAGATTGATGAGTTGAAATCGTAGCTGGTTACGAAATCTCAGTTACGACAATTGACTAAAGGACTATGACATCGACGCACTCAACACAGCTGTAGTGACTAGAAATTTAATTTAGTTTCTTGTCACGTTCATTGCGAAGTTCAGATTTCGAGTCCATGAAAAGTTTATCTTTAAAAAGAAACTGAGAACTGAAACTGCTTATATATTTGTTATATACTTATTTATAAAGTTATTACATTGACGATGGGTCAGCCTTGACTTCCAGGCTTGCCAAAGCAATAATGAAGATTGACCTCTTTTCTGAAAATATTTTACGGGCAAAAGTGAAATTACTCACGGTGTTAGCTGGTTTATGTTAAAATCAAAATGTTCTACGTTTACTCTATCAACCAATGTCACATCAAAACCTCACGTGTGGCTGAAGCAAATTGAAAACGCCAACACCGAGTGGGGTTCTGTATAGTGTTACATAGAACATGAGTGGGTTCCGACGCTTTCACAGTTTCCGCGCGTCAGTGTGGGTGCTACTGGTGTGACGAGGAAATTATTTACACCAACGTACGAAACAGCATTAAACTCTCAGCCTATTAATGAACATAATGAAAGCTTATTGGAAAGCAACTAACGTTAAAGTAAGCACCTTCGGTGGGCCGTTATGCGATCTGGCGGAGATGATCTGACAAAAATGTGGAATGCTGGCGTTTTAACTTACATTTTGGCGGTAGTATGGCAAACAAAAACGATTATACGTTTAACGATTAAAAATTTCTGCTTCTGCCTTTGAAATATAGAAAGTACTCGGTTAACCAGTTTGTGACAGAAACACAATTCATTGCCAAGGTTGCAAAGTTGCGCAAATAGAAATCAACTGTGTGTCTTGGCAAGCGTATTAGGACGCCCTACAGCTAGATAGACCGACGATCTCCATACAGTGGCAGGCAGAGAGTGGATGAGAAAAGTCGAAGATCGGGCTCAGTGGTGAGCGTTGGGAGAGACCTACGACCAGCAGTAGACATGCGATAGTTTGATGATCCACTGTGAACTGAGTCGTGCCCACATTATTTTGTTATTTATTGTACAACGGAGAAGCGCACTTCACCCGGAAACCTCAACGGCTATCGTACCTCAACGGGATCGAGCCCGGGAACTCGGATCCTACACTTGTGGTCGAACCAGTGGACCAAAGAGGCGGAACATTGAATAAAATGTGCAATACGCCATTTAACCAACTGCCTTCAAATAATTGAAAATTACCACATCCATCTCCAGCCCCATCCGTATACGGAAGCGTTGATTGACGCGTCGCCGATACGAGTCCGCCGCCGCCGCCGGTACCTTTTGACACAACCCACCTTTTGTACGAAGTGACATAACCGTTGACGTTGCGTGTGTCGGTCGAGAGGACGCCGCCGCCGTGTTGTTTGATTGTCTAAGCCTTGCCCCCCTTCGGTACAGGTATCTAGACCATATTTCTGTTTTACCTATGTTATGATTAAAAGTAAGTTCAAAACCTATATCATGAATATAGCTAATCGGCGGTAAAAGTGACACGAACTGTCAAAAATTTACAATTTATGGAACAGACGTGATAAATCACAACCGATACTTATAGGTTGTTTTGGGTCTGTGCTGTGTCAAATAATATAACAGGACATTTCTATCAGTAATATTTCCTTTCGCCCTAGAATCTCCCAGCCGACCTTGATGGTATTGATCTGGCCAAGGATCGTTTCCTATTTAGACACACAGGCGCCTATCCCGTTTGTTTTCACATATCTCGAAAAGGTATTGTTCCTCGCAAACATATGTACTTTTAAAGTGAAGACTATTATTTCTGATTGAGTAAGACTTAGATAGCATATATAAAAAATGTTTCTATGGAATGACGGCAACCAAATGAAATGAAAATACTATTGTGCACACCTTGAAAATCAAAATAATAATAATAATAATAAAATGTATTTATTGTTTAGAAAATGGCCGTAAATACAAAACAAAATATATAGTACTTAATAAAGCTAGGGTATCTAATATTTTTTATAGTTAGGTAATATACTAAACTAAGTACAGATGTTAATCTTAATAACTAGCTTTGTTGCGTTAAATGGTTAACATAAAAAAAATATGTAGAGGTATTTACAATAGGTGGTCTTATCTCTCCTCGCTAAAATAACGGAGCTAAAGAGCACGTCAGTTCACTATCGTCAAGAAAAAACAGCGTCCATGAAGAATTGCATGTGAACGATAAATAATTACAATGGCGGCTATAAAACGCAAGGTGGCCATAATCGCCGCATCGCGCACCGGATACGCCACGTAACTCATCGGTATGTGATGTCAACGTACTGGTGATAGCCGACTAACGAAATTTTTTATTTTCATTTCAATGAAACTATTAAAATATGGAAGCTTTTTTTTTATTGTACGACGGGGAGGTGATATTATAAATTATAGAACCGATTCGAACCATTTGATTCGTGTTCCATTGGTGCGTGGTAGAGCCAGTGCCTGGAAAAGTTCTGGAAAAGTTCGATCCATCGTAGACCTTATCCTTGCTCTGTGCGTCAACGCGTTTGCGTTTACCGCGATTTGTATGAAAATTAATACATCACCATTGGTGAGCAAACGCGAATCGAGTGACTTAAATTGCAACTCGCACTTGGCACTCTGGGCTACAGTTACAACACAAGCCTAGAGGTCAAAAGCTAATTCATAATTTAAGAAAAGCTCGTTTGTACAATAATTTGCTCTTAAATTGTTTGATTGCCTCTAAATGCATCAACCCAAGCTACTACTCATATTTGAGAATCTATTCACCTGTTTAGTGATATTATATCCAAATTAGGGCCAAAAAAAAACACTGAATCGAATTTGAATGATTGGGCCTATTATGCTCGAGGGTCGATTCAGTGCTTTTTTTTTATAAAACTAGGAGACGGAACAAACAAGCCCATCTGATGTTAAGTGCATATTTTGCCTATAACAATGCTTTACTGCGTAGGTCACATACACAAAGAACTTAGCCTACACGGTACTGCATTTCGCCCATCAACCTGAGGCATAAAGGTGTTAGGCCTCGTGTACCCAATTTCAACGGCATCCATACCCTTTAAACTGAAACATTGCTGCAAAACATACTACATTGCTCCAAGCAGCATTGCTGTAATGCTGCTTGGCGGCTGACATAGGTATGGTGGTAGTACTTCCCCGGACGAGACCTTTCACATGGGGCTCTACTACTCTTTGCGTGTTGCTGTGCTACTGCTGTTCAAGAATACGAGCCTATGTTTCATCAATTAAATATTGAAAAAAGTATGGAGCTTCAATTCAATACATGTGTTGTTGTATCAATATCTAATAAGTAACTCAGACTGTTGAGGATTCCGGGTCAAGTGCGCTTCCACCATGCATCGGCCTTATTATAGCTTGAAAACCAGATGAGATGAAGGCCACAAGGCGCTTCCCCGTCGTACAGTAAAAAGAAAGTATTTTTTATAACTAACTGATGCTGTAGGTACATCACGGACAGCTGGCACGTTTCTACCTAAACAATAAACGCGAATAATTTAAAAATAAGCCGCCTTTTCTGTATTAAGCAAAAGTAAAGTCGCCATAAAATCGGTCGGCGTATCATCATCACATAAGTAATAATTTGAATATATTGGAAACACACTATATAATAAAATTGCATTAGTGTGGGTACTATGAACGTTCATGTTTTGGATAACCGACCTACACCGTTAGTTTTAGCGGAACACAGCCTATCTTCATCTATCCCTTCTCAATAATCCAAACATCAAACCATTACTTATCTATCGGCGCCTCTCAGCCGATTCCTACCCCCATTTTTTATGCACCCCCGCGTTGCACGTTCGCAGCTTGATCCCGAATTATTGGAGGGGTTAAATTGACATTTATGAAACAAGCAGACAAGTGATATGGAATAGAAAATTGGAAGTTTTTGCTAGTAGAGCAAAAATGTATGACGTTTTGGATGTCAGTCTAACGGATGATTATGGTTACATGGAATCATGAAAGATTGATGCTGTTTTGGGAGGGTAGATAAAACTCAATTTACCTGCATATACCTACGATTTAAGGATTCTACATGTGTGTGTAGGTACATACATTGCAGTACAATATTCAGACGAGATTGCAGTCAAACACAAGCCTACCATGAAGATTTTTAGCTGCCTCTGTGGTCTAGGTGCGCCTGCCTACCAGTGTCAGATTCAGAGGTCCTGGGTTCGATCCCACGGGGAGAACAATATTGAGCTTCGTTTGGTTAGTGGTAGGACTTTGTTTAAAGTCCGCCTGTGTAGCTACCATCATTGTATCGAAGACTGTCGTCATAACAAACTTTCTAAATTGTTGCGTTTGGCCATTTAGATGTAAGATAGCCAGTTTCTCTGACTATTGAATATTTGGGTGCGAAGCGCTTCCATGCACATTCGGCCTTATTATAATATGAAATCAAGTGAGATGAAGGACAGGTGCTTCACCGTTGACAAAATTTATTTCTATAAGATTTTAACAAACCGAAACACAGCTTCTTTAGTCTTTATGGTGCAGTACAATTTTATCAAGTATTACAAGATTGTTCATAGATGGCCTCACGTCCCCGGAAAATGACATATTTGCATTAGATCCTGATTTATCTGTCGCTCGCTAAGTGTATTGACGATGGAGATGGCTATAACTCAGCCACTGCCGAGATTGCGCCGCGGTGGCGCCACTAGTCGTGTTTCCCTATTTACATCTAAAGATAGATAGTTTTTTCACTTGAAATATTAACAAATATGAGTCAGTAGTTTTACGAAACCTATTTCAGGTTTGACTAAACATTAGGTTCTCATTGTCTTGTTATTGACATACATGATAGATATGTACCTTCCTACGAGCAAACATTAAACTTGCTTAACAAATACATACAACGAACCCTATATATATAATATATTAGGATTATGATTACCAAAGGCCCAGCGGGGGGGCATATTGGGCTAGTTGATAATCATAATTCATCCGAATAATCATAATTATAAGTGTAAGTTAACACTAATATGGAAAAAGTCAATACTATATGTGTAAATACTTATAAAATAAGTCCTGTTTATAAGCCAATCGGCAGCATACTGCATAGATATTTCAATACAATTTTCTCGTAATCCAGGTAATACCAAGGGCATAGGATAGAATAAGATCCACGATGGACTAAGCTTTCCCAGAAGTTGCCCAATAAAGCACTTTTTTTTATTGCATTACACGGATTTGCTTGGCCTTCATCTCACCTGATTTTTCATGTCATGATAAGGCCGAAGGTGGAAGCGCACTTCACCAAGAATCCTAAATAAACTGAGGAACCGGCTATCTTACCTCTAAATGCCGGAACACAACAATTTAAGAATTTGTTTTTATGGCGACTAAATTAGGTAAGATTGTGGTAGCGAACCAGGCGGACTTAAAAAAGTCCTACCACCAACCAAACTAAGCACAATATTGTACACCCCCAGGGTTCAGGGTTCAAGGTTCAACCTGGGACCTCTGGATCTGACACCGGTAGGCGAACCACTATTAGATCACAGAGGAGGTTATAAATCTTTTAGTTGATATCAGACCATCAGAATAAACTGTGAAGGTATTTCCCCTTTCACTGGTTATGCACATCCCCTGGCTCCGTATAATCTATTCGCAAAGGCGCCTCCATAAACCATGGTGCGACAACAGCGCCTACTTATTCTGTATGCGCGTTTCGGAAGTGTTCTGACCGGAAACACAGAGTATTGGATACAGAATGGCAACTTGCAACGAGCTTAACCGCCTCTGTAGTCTAGTGGCTCAACCCTCGGTGGTTTAATTTAAGATCCCGGGTTCGATCCCCAGGGGGAGTACAATATTGTACTCGGTTTGGTTGGTGGAAGGACTATGTTTAAGTCAGCCTGGCTAGCTACCACCATCTTACCTAACTCGGTCGCCATAACAACAGTCCTAAAAATTTTTATGGTCTAGCATTTAGAGGTAAGATAGCCAGTTGCTCAGTTAGTTGAGGTTTCCGGGTGAAGTGCGCCGGCGTTATCTCAACTTAACCAGGTGAGATAGGCCAAGCGTTTATCCGTCATACAATTAAATTAAAAAATAGGCTTTTTTATATCATGATCATGACTATAATCTATTTATAAAAATCGTCGTGTGTAGGTGACTGACTTACATTCAACAAACGTCCCAAGCCATAGTTCTTGAGAAAGCATAGTTTCCTTTCGTGAATGGGGTGCACAAAATCAGGATTTTGGGAAATTCCCACGGGGTGACTAGAACGAAGTCCCGGGCGTGGCAGAAACTTAAAAAGGTAGTATTTAAGTTTCTGCCAACTCCTAACTAGTAACTGTGCCTAGGATCTCCAAAAAGATTTGATCAATTTATCTCGTTATTTTATCTATCTCCTAACAAATAACCGTAAATAAGTATTAAAAATAATGTGTACTAAGTGAAAGGATAAAATGACTATGTACTTTTACCTTATCAAGTCGTTAGAAAAAAAAACTACTGGTATACTACATTTTCCCCGCTCTGTCTCCAAAAAGCATGTAGATTTGGCGGCGGGGGCGGCGCCCTACGGTTCCGGGCCACATTTGCATGCGGCGAATCCATGCATGGGGCGGCTATTTGTCTCTTTAATTCCATTACCCTTTAGTGGAGTATGAACTTACCAAGTATAAATATTCAACAAATTTCTAATTTTAAATTTAGAATCTTTAAACATGAAAAACAATATTGTTTTGTTTTTTTAAACAGCCTTATTATTAATAATAATTATTGGAAGAGAAAACTTGCCTTATCTTATGGATTAAATGGAGGTGGTTTTACCTGTAACAAAAAAAATATGAATTATTTTATGGATACATCCATAATTAAGTCATACGCCTCTACATACAAGTTTGAACTTAGTAAAATCATAAAAAAATACACAGAATAACAGAGGCTTTTGGGTGATCAATGTACGTTTCACATCACATATAAAGATTAAAATAAAAATAATTTATTCGCAAATACACAATTAAAGCAAAATTAGGCAGATACAAAGATATTAACAGAGAGTAGGCACATAACTCCATTTATGCATTTACTTAATTGTTTGTGTTTATCACCATATTTTTTCTCTAGATCATCTTCAATTATGAAATTGTTTGAATGTAAAATAAATTATTTGATGAACAATTAGAAGTAAATAATATTTACAACAAAAGGCTCAATAAATTGTTAACACAATAATTTTACATAAAATGTGGCCCCAATATCGCCAACATGTCCTCAGCTCCCAGTCACTTCACTTATGCAAATTATATTTAATTTTTTAAATACCTTTCTGTTGATGTATAATGTCAAAACTGTCATCTCTGTTGTGTATGTGTGTTTGTGTGAATAAACGTTATATCTACCTATCTATCTAAAGGACTTTTTTTTTTTTTAAAAAGCAAGTACTGTTTACTTAAATAATATGTACCTACAATCAAACTAACTAGACCGTCTGTAATGGTCTTTGGGTAACCCGATTGCTTCCCTTAAACATAGTTAAGGTGTACATATTATTGAATCTATATTATTTACTTATTAAACTAACTAATAATGTAGGGCAGCAGTCGGGATTAATGTAACCATTTTAATTTTAACACTTACCTTGCAACTAAAATATGTTTTTTTTTTAATTATGTATCATAGGTATCATTTGGGAAGGTATTGTTTCCTGGGCTCCCGCTAATCAAGGAAGCCCCAAAATAAATGTTAAATATTATTGCAAGTAAAATTGATGATTTTTGTTTCATTTACTCTGCATATCAGTCATATTTCGTAAAACCAGTTTACGATATTTTAAAATAGCGACGAAAAATCTGAAACCAGTCAAAAGAAACCGACAGCGAAGCGTGAAGCATTGGACCCAGACATTTGTCTGAGTCGCACTTGCACCGCGACAAGACATTTCCCAGGGGTTTTACTGCGACACGGCGTAATGTAATATTTTAGGTATAGACATGAAATTATGTTTCGTTTTTAAGATGCAGTCAATATTACTCTTTTACGTACGTAGGTACGTAAAAACGGGATTAGGTACAAGGTGAACAGTAGACTTATGGTAAATTATTTACAACTACGTAGTTTAAAGAAATTACAGCAACTTTTATCGAGATAGGAGATGACTGTATGTATTACAGGACATTAATTTACACACAGCGCCATCTAGCCCCAAACTCAGCATAGCTTGTAATATGGGAACTAGATTACGGATACTTAAATACTTTTTGTAAATACATACATACTATATTTATGTATGACAAAAGTTGCCTGGAAGAGATCGCTTTTAGCGATAAGGCCGCCCATTGTACCTAGTTTAAGTGTATTTCTTGCTTGTCTGTTTATTTTTGTTTTTTGGTGTACAATAAAGAGTTTATCTATCTATATGATACAATACCCAAACACAGAACAAACATCTATATTCATCACACAAATGTTTGTCCTGGGTGGGAATCGAACCCACAACCTTCAGCTCAGAAGGCAGATTTACTACCAACTGAGCTATGAGGCTTGTTATGCACCTATAGAGTAATGTATATTTAACAGCCAAGATCTCGATTAAGATGAAAACTCTTTGATCAGTTTCAGGACGGAGCTTAAAATTTCTTACTTCAACGTAAATAAAAATTACATTTTCTATATTTATCTCTATTCAACAGTTACTTCAAAGAAATGATATACTTTGTGACTAAATTTTTGTTCCGATCAGAACACATGATTTTACATAGCTTTACGAGTAAACACTTAATAAATATCGTTTTTATTATTGCCGTGAATATAAAATGTATTTTATTCCGTATTTATTACAAATTTTTTTTGATGAATATGGTTTTCTGGGTACAACGATGAAAATATGCTATTATTTTTAATCCTAAGGAAAACTCCCTAACCAACAAATGTGACTCACTTTATCAGCCCTTCGTACAATAAATTATGGTCGTTGATCTACGTTGTTGACAATGATGATTCACTGAAATCCATGTTCCATGAAATGTATCCATTGGGTAAGGCTATTTGTCATTTTTTTGAATGCGGTCATTTTATTTTTACACCGCGCCATCTATTTCTATGCATATGTGGAAACTTATATCTTTATTTGTAAATTAATTTTTATATAGAAACACAGAATAAACATTTATCTATATTGATGCACAAATATGTGTCCTTTCGCAGATTACACTATATAGATACTGCAAAAATGCGCAAAGCGCCTAAAGAAGTTTTCTCTTCAAGAAAATCTTATCTTATCTATATATTACGTTAAAACTTTTATAGCTGATTGTAAAAAAACGGTGACGACCCGTCCACCCACTGGAGTGTCCCATTGATGGGTGGACGGGTAATTCACGATTACCCCTCCACCCACTGCGCTAGTGTGAACCGAGTAAGCAGGTACATAGTTATCGATTTATTTTTTAATTTCGATAAATTCAAATAAATTGAAACATTTATTTCGCTTTCATTTTATTAAAAAGAATCAACAAAAAAAGTAAATTAAAAAAACAAAGTTTTCTAAAAAATGCCCAATGATTTCTGGTTATATATGATCACCAGAAATCTGTTGCATTTGCGCATTCAGGATTTGGTCATCGTGTAGTTTATAATAATACTTTCTTGTATTAGTTAGCGTGGACTTCGTGTTATAAACAAATGTATTATTTATTTTTGCAATAGTTACATAGCTTTTGTTAATTATTTTATTGATTTTAGCATTGAAGCTCTCACAAATATTATTAGTTCGGTGTTTTCTATTGTAAATGCACCACTCTTTAATATATTTAAATCTTAAATATAATTTCTTAAAGTATGTAATGAAGCTTTTGACATTATTGCTTTCCACATCTTTGTATTCTTCATTAACCTTTAGGATCAGAAAGTTGAATTCCTAAAATGTTGAGTTTGCAAGAAGTTGAATTCGCAGCATGTTGAATCCTAAAATGTTGAATGTTGTTGTAGACTGTGGCACCTACAATATTCGACTCGTAAACGTAACATGTCGGTAATATGCCAGAATCGCATACCTAGGTACTAGGTAGCGGTTGACAATAATAATAAATAATACAGCATTACATCGAAATGGAATTCGTTAGAAATTTAACAGCTGTCGTAAAAAATATAGATCTTGGTCATAGCTTTCATTTGTACTTAAAACGTAGAGTCTAGGTCTCGACCTAGACTCTAGGACAGCTGTTCAAACGGCCATATATCTGCCGTTTATCATATATGGCTGTTTGAACAGCTGTGTTCAAAGGTACCTAAGTAGGTACCTTTAAAGACAATATCAAAACACCCTCACTTTAGGACCAGCTTACCATAAAATATAGCTTAAATTTACTTATTTTTATTTTTTCTGACTTTATATTAAAAACCAAGTTTCAATTTGATAGAATTAATTTTCTTGGTGAAAACTATAGGGGATATTTCTGAAGGTCAATAAGATTACCGCAGAGCGTGGGCATGGAACTTTCGGTTCCTGAAGGGAAATACCGTACAATTATACATAACTTTAGTGATTGATAAAACTATATGATCCAAAAAAAGTCAACATTATGGGAATTCAACTTTTAAAGAATTCAACATTTTGCGAATCAAAAATTAATCAACATTCTGGGAAATTATTCATTTTGGGAATTCAACTTTATGAGAATTCAACTTTCTGATCCTAAAGGTTCATTAATGTATTCCCATCCTTCGTTTATCATATCTAGTGGCAATAGAGGAATAGCGCAACACAAGTTCACCAATCGCCGGAAAACTTTGATTTTAAAATATATATTTTTTGAAAAGCGAAATAAATATTTAAATTTATTTTAATTTATCGAAATAAAAAAAAATAATCGATAACTAGGTACTTAATTCAGTTCACACTAGCGCAGTGGGTTGAGGGGTAATCGTGGATTTTTTAGCTCTGCTTTCTGTAGGTTGTGTATTCAATTCTCACCCGGGACACAGTTTTGCTGACATTTCGGACACTTAGACCGAAATGACACTTTAAATTTTAAATAACTTTTAGCGACAATCTGGACACCGTAAAAATATTAGGGCTGTGTTTGTACGGTGACGACCCGTCCACCCACTGGACTGTCCCACTGATGGGTGGACGGGTCGTCACCGTACAAACACAGCCCTAATATTTTTACGGTGTCCAGATTGTCGCTAAAAGTTATTTAAAATTTAAAGTGTCATTTCGGTCTAAGTGTCCGAAATGTCAGCAAAACTGTGTCCCGGGTGAGAATTGAATACACAACCTACAGAAAGCAGAGCTAAAAATGAAGAAAAACAATGTCAACAATACCGCATGGAGCAAATAATATAATTACTGAATGGCGTTGCCACAAACTTATCCACCGTAAAAAAATATTTATATGAACTAGTTGCGGCGGTATTGCCAACCAGTTTCCCATGATATTTACCTAGGCGACTAGCGATCATCCTTCAACTTCTCAATATCTGTTCCGCTCCATTACTCAGTGGAAGATGGGTCAGGCTATCAATTATATCGTTTGACCTACTTCTTTATAGACAGGTACAGATTGATCGACAAACAGAGGTTAGTATGTATTACGTATCTTAGAAAATATCCCTCGGACCATCCCTAACCGGTACGTGAACGTGATTCCGAACGTGATGCCATTATTCACGGCTAGTATCAATTATAATTTTAATTAATATCAATTATCATCACCTGTTGAGTAAAGAGTTTATGAGTAAGCATTATAATTAACTTTTGACTTTTCCATCAATCTGCTGATGCTGTCAAGATGCTGTCTTACAAGTTTACATCCGACTGCCTCAGAAGGTGGTTTGTTATTTTTAATGGTATGAATGTATATTTTCGCCTTACAGCCTGAACGACTCAATGGAATTTGACGTGTGAGGTGAAGTTTGGTTATTCTCAATTTTAACAGTGACATAGATTGTATTATTTTACATGGAGAGTGCAGTTCAAAGATTAAGAAGGGGCAAGGTAAAAAAATGTGTTATCGGCATGATAACTTTGATCTCCATATTGGAGTGCTACAATATGGAGATCAAAGTTATCATGCCGACTCTATATAGATATACAATTATATATAATAAAAATAAATATGCTTACGACTTTTTTCCTTTCGAAGATTCACCTGTGATCACTACTCAGAGCGTGGATCTTATGAGGATGTCCTACTAGGGGTTTTTTAGTTTACTGTACGATGAAAATTATATTTGTGCACCACTGGATTTGAACCCACAACCTCAGAATCGGAAGGCGGGCATATATACTTGACCTCACAGCGCAAAGAGGAAGTAAAAGCTTTTGTCTCTCCTAACCTCCCTTGGAAACAGGCGTGATTCTATGTATGTATTTTGGATCCTTTGTATACTGAATCTTCGTGTTTCATGTGTCAATGTTGTGTTGGGTATGATGTATGTATGTATGAAGGCTTTTAAATTAAGGGACCCGTGCCCACAGCCAATAAATGTTGGATTACTATTATTCAAATGAAGGTGTCTGCTCAATTAAGTGAACTGTGAATTATTAAGTAAATGCGCTGCCCGCTAACGAGTTCCCGTCTCATTGTTTATTAACTTACAAAACGCGATAACAGGAAAGGTGTAATATTTATAGGGTGCTCTGATTTTATGATTATCGTAACAATCCAAAGAAAATTACTGCATGATATAAGCGTTTTACGTAGTACAAAAAGTATCAAACTTAATAACATAATGGCCGAATTTGATTTTGACATTGTTCCCCCCTTACGCCATACCCACTACCCGGACATAGTGGGTCATACCATCGATACCCTAGACATGGCACTTCTTAAGAATGTTTCCCTCCGGTTACATTCAATAGATGTCCATGACGAACTCATGTCAGATCATCTCCCGGTCCTCATGAGATTAGGTCCACCTCCCGACTCCCGACAGTCCCTTCTACCAAAACGGTTATAGAGTGGCACAAACTCAAGAAATCTCTTGAATCAATCATCTCTACCGAATTGGATCAAATCTCTGACGATATCAGGTCCCTTCAGGGCGAGACTATCGCAGCATCCTCTCTTACTAACCACGTCACTACTGTTGTTGATGGTTTATCGAAACAGGTATCGGCCGATGCATACCCTCGACCGCCCCTGCCAGATGACTTGAGACGGATGATGATAAGGTTCCGTGCAGCAAAGCGCGCCAATAACAATTTCCTTGTGCGGATAACCGCGCCACTCTTCGCGATAAACTAGTTTACAAGCGCACCAAAGAATTCAGGGATAGAGAATGGGAAAACCACTCACTGACCTAAACCCCAGCCATCTACCTGGCCTACAGGAATGTTACCCGCTGTATGAAATCAGATACCCCCATCTCTAGTTCACCCGGATAAGTCCGTTGCCTTCGATGACAAGGACAAAGCCAATTATTTTGCTGAATGTCTCGAATCCTAATGCTAGTATCTCTGCCACCCACCTGGGTTGCTGGGACCGCCTCTGGCCCTTATTAGAGCTTCTGAGATCGAACAGATCATCAAGGATCTGCATCCTAAAAAAGCCTCTGGCCCTGATGGCATCACCAACAGAGTGCTAAGAAACTTCCCCATTGTCCTTATTTATCTACTAGATTCACAAGCCAGGTAAGGACCCCAGAGTCCCCTCCAGCTAATCAGCCTCCTTAGCTCGCTAGGTAAAATCTATGAGCGACTCCTTATGAATCGTCTCTGGTCCTTTGTCAATGATCTCAAGCTTCTTCCCAACGAGCAGTTTGGCTTTCGAGCTAGACACTCGTGCCCCCAACAAGTGCATCACGGAACACATCCTAGAAAAGCGCAATGCGTGCTGGCCCGCTCATACGGGAGCCGTATTCCTTAATGTAGCGAAAGCATTCGACAAAATCTGGCACAATGGCTTGATCTACAAGCTATTTGAGTTTGGACTACCAGACAGACTCGTACTCATTAAACGAGACTACCTCCACAATCGAAGCTTTCGCTATTGAGTCGAAGGATCGCTCTCTGCCCCCAGACCAATACGAGCCGGAGTCCCCCAGGGCTTCGTTCTCGGCCCTCTCCTATTCACGCTGTACACCAGCAATATCACCCGTACCAATCTGGTAGAACTAGCCCTCTTTGCGGATGACACAGCCTTGTATACTTCCGATCGGAATACCGATCGGATCTGTATAAGACTGAACTCCACCCTCACCACTTTAGGAGAGTGGTTCCGAAAGTGAAGAATTGAGATTAATCCTACGAAAAGCGCAGACGTGCTCTTTTTAAAGAATTACCTCCATAAACTCGACCCTGTCCAACTCTTTGGTAAACCCAAACCCTGGGTCCCTTCCACCCGCTATCTGGGCGTCGAACTTGACAGCCGTCTAAACTTTTAAGCCCATATTAGGACGGTGCGTAACCGTGCCTTTTACATCCTAGGCAGACTAGACCCCATGATCAAAGCAAAAAGTAAAATGTCCCTTAGAAATAAGGTGACACTTTACAAAGCCTGCATACGCCCCATAATGACATACGCCTCAGAAGCGTTTGCTCACAGTCCAAATACACCTCCAAATTGTCCAAAATCGTTTCCTTCGCAAAGCCACTGGCGCGCCATGGTACATGCGTAATAACAATCTCCACCGAGACCTTGATCTCGAGTCCATCGCCTGCTTTATGAAGCGCGCTTCCCAGCGGCATTGTAAAGTAGCTGCCAATCATACGAAACCTCTGATACGAGTGAACCATACCTACCCAACCGATCCGCCGTCGGACCGGTCCCTCCGTAGGCCAAGACATGTTCTTGGAGACCCGGATGACCCACTCACCACCACAAACCCGGAGGTGACGGCATCCATTCATTAACTATCTCGTCACACAGAGAAAACACTGCACAGATACACCGACTCCGCCGGCGGAGTTGATGAACCTTTCCGCCGCAAAGTGTTACCCTCGGTATCGCCTTCGGCCATTCCTATCCTCCCCCATCAAATGGCAACAGCCCAAGCCGAGGTCCGTACCTAAGTGGTGCCCTTGCGCTTGTTGCCTCAAAAATCAATTTTTGGGCTCGCGCCTTCAGCGCCAGCCAGGTCCACGCAAAGCTGTCGCCCTCCAGGTTTAGAACCAGGCCAGCGCATTGTCCTTTCATAAAAAAAAAGGTCTTGAGCCAGACTAACCCAGTTGCAATACCGTGGGCCCATCTTGCTGCTGGGCGTCCGACAATTCGATACCCGTTTCTTGGAAGCCATTCCGTCATCCATCTTTCATCAAACTTAATCCATCCATCATCCTTCATTCACCCAAATGAGTAAGCAAAATGTATTTTAAATGTTCTACCCAGTTTTCCGTCTTGTCTTGTCTGTCAGGATGTAGCACCCTGTATTAAAGTGACATAAAGGGGTGGACGTGTTACATGCATTTGTAATGCGTTGTTGACAGCCAAATTGAGCCTTGATGTAGCTGTGGTAGCCGTACCCACGATACTAGGCAAACTGTACCGGAATAGTGTTAACATTAATTGAATTGATTTCATCAACAAAACATAATTTGCAATAAGCCCGTAACGATCTTTGAACGTCGGCGTCGTCGCGAGAAACACTTTTTTATAAATTATGCTTTAGCTCTTGACTTATAGGTTTGTCTAGCTTTAGGCTCATGGAGTGAGCTTTCTCAGTAAGCACTGGCTCTTCCGCGCACTGATGGAACATGGCAAACCGTTTGGCGCTGAACTTCAGCAGGAGGATAGTCAGGTCCAATGTTGTGCTCATTCAGCCGTATAGCCGCTGGCAAAAGCCAGCGATTCAGCCAGCGGTATACCGCTGTGATAATATATAAGGTGGTTTCAAAGCATGCATTTTGGGGTGCAAAAATGCAAGCTTTGAAACTGCCTATTTCTCAGTGTTGATGAATTTTGGTTTTTGTTAAAATCTAGCTTTAAAATACTAATGGATTCTAAAAAGTTGAAGAAATGTGTTGTCTGTCAGTTATTTTGTCATGAAAACTATAAATATAAGAGGGATATGTGTAATGTGTTCCCGGAGTAGGTATAGCAGATTTTTGCTCGAATGGAACATTAAACACAAACTACCTGCGGGCCTTAAAAGCTCTTAAGGCTGCCTTAAACCGTGTTTACCTTATGCAGAGGCCCAACCGAGTAATTCCGCCGCCACAACTAGGGGCCCTAAAAGTTTTAGGCTCCTTAGCTGTGGCTGGAGTGGTATACTCCAGCCACAGCTAGACACCAGCAAGAAACAGCACGAAATAATATTTCCACAATTTAGGTAGCACACAGCTATCTAAATTGTGGAAATGTAATGTTAATGTTCGTACAAGCAACGTCGGTGATTTGATATCGCGTTAAGTTCTTAAGGTCCAATTGATAAGAGACGGATGTATCATTCTTTCATTCCAACTAAATTTAATTTAAACAACAGACATACCTATTTGAACCGTCTCAAGGTTAAATTTAAAAGGTCAGCTAATTAAAGAAGCTTATGTCGGCTCCATGCTAAAAGCGCCATGTATTGTTGACATTAAGGGTCGCAAAGAGGGTAAACAAGATTATAAAGCATACATCTTGTAGAATGTCAAATGACAGGGCTCATACACAACAGATTTTAAAATAAGTTCATAAGAAAGGTTTTCAAGATAAAAAGTTGCAAAGAATGGTCATCAGGTCTTGCAAGATAGTGACGTAAGGGTCATATTTAAATTAAAACTATTCTTAAAAAAATTGTTCTTTTCTATCAATCATTGAAAGAAAAAAAAAAATTTGAAAACCAATTATTGATTTTCTAAGTAAAGGGTATCGATAAGGTTTGACTGCGCACATCCCACATCAACAGTCCATTATTGTCCACCACATTGTGGAATGAACTCCTCCAACCGTCATGTTTGACCATACTCACCATGCTTGGCAGGCAGATAGGTGTATTAGTATTTAAGTTTTCTTTAAACACAGAAGGAAGTTGTTACCTTTTTGGTGAAATCCCTTGAGCGACTTTTACAACATCTGTGGGCTAGAGAGGTAGATTTTTGAACCACGACTATTAAGGCAACGATTCTGAGAGCGCTTTTAAAAATAGCGATTTAAAAATATATTTGATAGCTTATTTATCAACCGTTTCATAATTATAGGATATTAGTAAGGTATGACTTTTTATTTATTATATTCCAGGACATTTATATGACTTATTCACTTATAGTTTTCTGCCCACTGAAAGCACATTTTTATCGTAGTGTCAACTTGCTGTTTAAGAATGAATCTCCGTATTAAATACCTAACACAAACCAGGCATCACGAGATCTCAGTTTGGGCCAAACTACTTGTTTATTTAGTTGTATTAAAACGCGTTAATTTCGGTTTAGGCTTTCCACCCAGGGGCTGGAGCAGGACGAATTAACCTAACCATTACCGCTAGCTTAAAAAAGGGGCAAGTGGTTGTGTGTTGAAATCGAGTCGACCAAGCAGTCGTCTTGATAAAAAAAAACTAAAAAGCTAGGGAGTGTGTTATGTGATCTCTATTTGTTATGCCTACTACTTCTCTCACAGTCTGAGTTACAAGTAAATACCTACATTTTATAATCCCTCGCAAGAAATATAAACATGTACGTGTGGTCTGTTTTTTATTTTGTTAGACCTTTTATGTCTTATACCAAAATACAGAACACATTTTCTGGTAGGAATGCGAATGTTTTGCCTCTAATAATGTTGTAATTAGCCTTTGAATTATGAAACAGTTGTGTTGAACAGGTTTAAAATTAAATACCTTTGGATAACTATTTAAATGTGCTTTAAAACACCCTGAAATGTTAAAATAATGTTAAAACCAGATTCGTATTAAATGTTAATACTCTGGCTCTTAGCGAACGTCTACACCCTAAGACATCATCATCATTATCACGACGGACGTTGAGTATCAGGTGTATTATGTAGGTATTGTCAGAATTAAAACCACATTGTAGAGATATCGAAGCATACCAGGGATACGTCAGCTCTTGACCTCGTAACTTGCCTGGGCAAGGATGTAGTGAAGTCTACGATGGAGCATCCCATCCCAAGTGTCTATTAACTCTCGTATAGTCGTATGTCAATGGAAAACGGACGCTGGCAGCTGAGTCCAAGTTTTTGCATTGAGTATAATAAATGATTTTTGGTAGCGCTTAGTCCTAATTTATGGAATATCAACAAATTTGGATGATAATTTTGATCCTTACCCGTGGTTAACCTTGTTAGTTTCCACGAGTGAACCACGGTAAAAAAAAAATGTTATTCGTTTTCAAAATTATTTATGGAATTGTCACAGCGAAATAGCGCCATGAAGCTCCTCACTCTTCCATATAAGGTATACCTATATTATCCCAGTCGAAATGGAATTATGTTATTTAACGTTTTTACTGTTTTTATTATGCAAAATTGTCGTAAAACGGTGCAGGGGCAGCATCTGAGACCGGTCAGTGACCGCTCAAGCCTTGGGGTGATGCGAGTCGGCGGTAAAATGACGCTTTGTCACCTCAGAGTAGGTACTAGTAACTCCTCAAGAGCTGCTCAAGACTGAAATATTTTAAAATACTCAACAATTAATAGTCAACCTGCTGATGAAACGTAATGAAAAGGCTTTCGTTTTACAATTCCGTCATTTTTTTAACTGATGCCTTCCAAATACGCTTTCCACATTTGGATTTATGGCACTCATTCAATAAGAGATATGATAAGGCCGAAGGTGGAAGCGCACTGAGAATTGATGTTATGGTAACAGAATTAGGTAGTTCACAGTAGCTCTGACTTCTGCAACGTAGACTGTGGGTCGATTCCCAATCGGGACAAACATGTGTGTGATAATATTCTGTAATCTTGTTCCCACTATACAAGTTTTGCTTAGTTTGGAGCAAGATGGCGCTGTGTGAAATTAATGTCTTAAAAAAGATAACTATTACACCCGCTATATATATATATTATACACGGCATACATCCGTGGTGGTCGCGGCCATAAAATTGACCCCTCTCACTCAGCCTTTGGATGTCGTAAAAGCCGACTAAGGGATCTCATCAGAAGAAAGGCAGCAGTTTCCCTCTGTTCGTTATCAACACTTTCAATGCAAGCATTTCAATGCTTTGACAAGCCTCATAGCTCAGTTGGTAGTAACTCTGCCTTCGGCGCTGTAGGCTGTGGGTTCGATTCCCACCCAGGACAAACATTTGTGTGATGAATATAGATGTTTGTTCTGTGTTTGGGTGTTGTATCATATAGTACGTATGTATTTACAAAAAGTATTTAAGTATTTTATCCGTAATCTAGTTCCCATATTACAAGCTATGCTTAGTTTGGGGCCAGATGGCGCTGTGTAAAATTAATGTCCTGTAATATTTATTATTATTATTATTATTAATGCGATGGTAATTATGACAAAAACCTCCAGTTTTGGAATAGGCTCTGGCCTGCAGATGACACAAATGGGCTGTTTGATGTGATATATATAATAGAGGTACATACATATACATATCGTACATATATATATACGAGCACTCACTGTTACAGGTAAAAGCGCCATCTTAGTTGCGTTGAAGGGCACTAATCCCAATATTAATTTATATGTCCCACCTTCTGTTTGTGGTCAGTTCAGGAGCAGGTGCGAATAATGCCGTAACAAATGACACTGGCGGGTGGAATGACAAGCGGGCTGGTTTGACACGGTGGCGACCGTAGCGAGACCCAGCAGTCAAAGCTCTGGTTCAGCTGGTTATCACAAGGGTCAGTTACAAACACAATTCAGGGCTGGTAGTCAAATACAAAGACAGAACTTCCGAATAGTTTTCAGCATTAAAAATGTATGGGATGACATTTTGACTTTAGTAAAACCACGTGACTTATATATGATCAAAATGTAATCTCATTCAATTTTGTTTTGTGACTTTTCTTCGTAACCTATAAAAGTTAAAGTTTCTATTGTTGTATTTTTTAACTAGATTTTCAGCTGGTGAAAATATCTGGATATCACAATTAAAAAAAATTTAAAAGTATTTGGCACGTTTTACGGTTGATCTTTAGGCATATCTAGTTCTAAGCCAGAACTAGGATGAGGTCTACGTTGGAGCGAGTTTTCCCAGAAGGCACTTCCCACAAAGCAAACCTTTCGTTGTCTTATAAGACATAACCAGGATTTGGTTTCTTATCCCTTTCCGGGACCAGCTCAAGTATTTTTGCCAAGCATCGTAAATTCGCGTTACCAATTCTAATTAAAGCTAACAACAGGTAACGCATGTATAATCATGGCCTTATCAAAGGTTACGGCGACACCCCCTTAATTAAGGCGCGGTATTGACTGGGGAGCTCTTTGCTTGAATAAAAGATAGCACACGTGTGACCCGGGCTTAACCTCGTTTAAAGTATATAATTCAGTGATGAATATATTAGTGTACTATATAACTCATTGAAATCGATCGGTACAAATTTATATGTGAATCGTTGGGTTTATTTAGTAGACACTGAAAGAAGGCACCCTGAAGGTGGGATAAAGATATCCATCACGAAAAAATGGTTATATTGACGAATATTTTTTTTGATAGTACGACGGGGAAGCTTTTGGCCTTCATCTCACCTGAGCCGCCCTCTAAATGCCTGAACACAACAATTTTAGAATTGTTGTTATGGCGACAAAATTAGGTAAGATGGTGGTTGCTAGCCAGGCGGACCCAAACGACGTCCTACCACCAACCAAACCAAGCACAATATAAACTAACTGTACTTCCCATGGGGATCGAACCTGGAACCTCTGATCCTCTGACCTGGATCTCAAATCGGTGAGCTGAACCACTAGACCATAGAGGCGGTTGGAACTAGTGTTACACGGCTTCAATCTTCACATTCTCACCAATGATCCCTAACTTTAAGTTAGGCGGGAATATATCGCTCGATGCGATTATGTCACCCATTATACCTTCCCACATAGGTATATTTAATTGGTAGCGGAGCAAATGTTGGTAAATAACAGCAGCCTATACCAGGTAACTAAGTCTAACCGCCTCTGTGGTCTAGTAGTTCGCCTACCGGTATCAGACCCTGAGTTACCGGGTTCGATCACCAGGGGGCGTACAATATTGTGCTTGGTTTGGTTGGTAGTAGGACTTTGTTTAAGTCGCCATAACAACAATTCTCAAATAGTTGTGTTCCGGAATTTAGAGGTAAGATTTCTTCTCGTTAAGTAAGAGTAATCTTTAAAAAAATGTCACCCCTTGTGAAAGGGCTCATAGGGGAAATACTACCAGCATACCTATGTCAGCCGCAAAAAGTTGCACGGTTTGAAGATTATGGTTGCCGGTGATTCGGGCACCTTTATGCCACAAGTTGTCGGGCTTTGCCGCGTAGGCCATGTTCTTTTTGGGTGTGACCTACGCAGTAAGGCTTTGTTATGGGCAAGAGGTGGGCTGCTTGATTGTTTCGCCCTCAAGTTACAGTATACAAAAATAATAAAATAGTTACATTTTAGTAAGGGGACGTTTAAGTGAGTATTAGTGAATATGAGTATAAACTTAAAATTTTTAGGTCAGTTTTGTTTGATAGTACGTACACGCAGCTATTATGTAATCTGTCTACATCATCAATATAATTTCAGCCCCATACGTCCATTATTGAACAGACCTTCTTCAAACAAAGCCACAAATAGAGATCCGAGCCGCCTCCAACCATCAATTTTCCGCGACCGCAACAATTTCGACAGCCCATCGAATTTGTAGTGTGGGCCAATGATACAAATGAACAATGAGACAAATGATTTAAAACGGTTAAGTGGTGTTACGCATGAAGTCTCGAACATGCATTAGGATTAGGATTAGGACATTCATTTCACACCAGCGCCATCTAGTCCCAAACTAAGCAAAGCTTTTTATAATATGATTACGGACATATTACTTTTTTTTTATATACATACTTTTCATATAATACATATATAATATTATACCCAAGAACTTACTCGTCAAGCATAAATGCTCTAAGGACGATTATTTCTGTACATATCACAATATTTATGAAATTTCATAAATATATCCAAAAAACACCGCCAAAACACATGGCCACTCCCAGAACACCGACTAACCCAATAATTTTAAAAATTACGGCTGTAGGTTTATTTGCATAACAGTATTGCCCTCTGACATGAAATCCCAAATTAGGTCCCTTGAACCCTTGAAGTAAAACAATTGCCGGAATGAAGTTACTTGGTATATCTAAAGACTACTGTCCACTAAAGCATTCAATTCTAACTAATGATAATAAATGAATATTACTAACTATTTTACACAACACCATCTAAGCCCCAAACTAAGTATTGTTAAATGCTGTAATATGGTAACTAGATTACTAAGAATGTAGCAATATTTTTTTGTAAATACCTAGGGTACAATTATAACATATCCAAACACAGAAAAATCATCTGTATTGATCACACAAATGTTGACTTGGGTGGGAATCGAACCTACATGCGCGGATGGTAGAGAATTGTGTTTCCACGTTTTGTTTTGTTTAGTTTCGAAAGTTACTTACTCTGTTTAATATTACCTTTTCATAACTAACCGGCTGAACTGATCTAAGTGAAATTCTGCACGGATATAGTGCATGTCAATGCGACAAACAAAAGCTACATTTTATCGGGGTATCAATGATAGAAAACGGCACATATCTGACCAAAAACCACCATATCTTCTGGATCTATTTCAGTCAACCACTAATGAAAAAATGCAGACCCCGTTCTTGGAAGTTATAATTTGGAAGACACTATTAATTGGTGCCTATTCTATCTGGTGGTGAGTTCCCTGGTATGTTCCCAACCACAATTTACGACTTGTATGGTCTATGGTGCATCAGTGACGGATGTCCTCAATCCAGAAGCCGAAATGTGTCCATTTTCCCGCCACATTTAGCGAAATTAATTCCCAGATTTGGTGGACAAATGGTGAAATATAATTTCGGCTCGGACCATGTTTATTGCTTGTTGTTGATGATGGCAATTTCGCCTTTATGGGTGCTCGGGACTATGGGATTTTGGTTATTAATTGCTTGTTATATTGGTACATAGTTACTAACTGGTCCAAGACATATTGGCGATGTAGCTTAAATAAATTTAACTTAGACAACCAAAGCTTTACAAACAATTTTATTTTTTTATTTACAGTAAGGAACGACCTATATATACAATAATACATTAAGGTATATATTTTATGTGATGGCCAATCACAAATTTCCGCTAATATTATAAACAAAGCAATGTTACTTAGATACTTGGCTAGATAATCTATTTTTTTGTACGACGGGGTAGCGCTTGGCCATTATTTCACCTGGTTTTACTTTATTATAAGGTGATAAGGTGGAAGCGAACTTCACCCGGTATTCTTAACAGACTGAGGAACTGGCTATCTTACCTCTAAATGCCGGAACAAGCATTTTGAATTGTTGCTACGGCGACAGACATAGGTAAAATGGTGGTATCTAGCCAGGCGGACTTTAGCAAAGTCCTACCACCAACCAAACCAAGCACAAAAATGTACCCCTTCGGGTCAAACCCTGGTGGACGAACCACTAGACCACAGCTTTGTTAGCTCAACCCCATATAATCACCCAGTAAGTTGTAATTATTAAAGCCGTTCTACTCGTTGCTAAGGCCATATTACAAGCTCTGTTTAGTTAAATGTAGCTGTATGATATTAAGGTCAAAATAAAAAAAAGGCAGCAGCTTACTTCTGTGTAGGTACTATCTAAAACCTTTACTGCGATCAATAAGCGTGGTGACCATGGTAAACCCTCAATTCAGAATAGCCTCTGTCCAGCAGTGGATGAATGGGTTTTTAAAGGTAAATATTCTATATATGAAATATGTGAACTATGAACTTTATGTATTGTAAAAACCATGAATAATGAATGATTATAGCGATTACATACATCTTGGTATAATTTTGTACAAAACAATAAATATGATGCGGAACTCTACTCTTAGGCAACGGGACCCTCGGTCACGCCCATTTACCTCGCAATTATATTCCGTAAATACAGAGGTAGCAAACTTCTTGGGTCGACTGGTGTGATTTGGAACTAGGTATACGACACATTTTACAATAGGTTTCGTCATGATGTTTTAAAATGTATCACCATCTATATCAAATAATATTACCGAAAGTCTGTAAATTGAGAGAATGGAGTACTTTCGATATACAAAACATATATATTATTTTAATTGCAACAATCTTATTATTATTATTACCTACAACTATAATATAAATTTAACTACTGTATTGTACTGACTACATTAATGTACCACAATATTATGTACCTACATTTGTTGTAAATTTACCCTAAAATAATATTTTTTTCCATTATATTTATGAAAACTAAATTGAGATACACATAAACACATTTTTTTAAAGATATAAATTGGGAAAGAAAATAGTATAATATGTCAGCAACTTTACAATAAATACATAGAATTGGTATTTTTTTTATCTATAAAATTGTCTATTCTTATTAATATTTTTAAAATTGAATTTGGAATATATTACTACTATCACAACCCGCGACGGGACTCAAATACGCATCTTTTACTCAAGCCGGAACCGCCCTAACCAATTCAGTAACGAGGGTCCTGACGCAGATTCCGTTTTTTTTTCGACATAAGCCAAACCACGGACTTCTACATCTTCCTTTGATTTCTTCGTATTTATGTTTCTCTTTTTAATCCGAAAAATCAGATAGATTATGTAAAACTTTAGTAACATGATAAAAGTATGAAAGCTGATTTTGTTAATTTGATACATATGTTTTGTTGTCTAAAATAGAAAACAGAAAATGGCACATACCCCGTTTGAACGCATCAAACAACATGTACCCTGAATCTAAACAGTTTCTAACATTTTGATTTCTAACGACGGAACACGTCTCATAATTCGGCCTCACCCTTTATTACAACCTTATTGTTCAAACAATTTTCAACCCTAACTTATGCGAATAGGGTTGCTTAAAACTACATTGTGTAAACTTGTCCCAGCAAAGGCTTAGAGGTATTCGCAAGTAATGTTAAATGAGAAAGTTTCCTTTCAAAAGCATCTGAAAGGCTGAAGGAAATGTTATAATTAAAATTCAGTTTCTTATTCACTGTTTGTTTTGAATTGAGATTGTTAATAAACTATTGAAAATATACGGTAAAGAAGGTTGTGAATTGGTACCTTTCCAATGAAGTATAATAGTATCTTTTAAAAGTATTTAAGTATTCTATCCGTAATCTAGTTCCCATAATACAAGCTATGCTTGGTTTGGGGCTAGATGACGCTGTGTAAAATAAATGTCCTGTAATATTTAATATGGATGTTAACTCTCCTGTTGTAGTCGGTAATTATATTGCAACCAGATTTTGAATACAATTTTTCAGAATCATTCAGCTTATTTCATAAAACCTGGACCTTATCTAGACCCCAGACCTGACCAAACTTAACTAGACCTGATTTGGAATAGAATACATACTATTCCACCTTCCAACAAATTTATTGGTGTCAGTATTTAGGCTCAGGTTCCTCATTACCGTCATTACCGCTTAGTTACTCGGTAATTACCCGGAGTAATTAAGTTTGGGCTTGATTATCGCGATATGATACAGACCATAATCTTACAAAATCCGATAGATATCAAGAAAGGCAATAGTCGTTACGTGTCCGAAGTAATCAAACTTAGGGGATTCAATTACACGCTACCATCTGATGACCCGACACCCACATTGCGCAGACAAGATCTTAACGTCTGAAGTGCCCCTTTGGTTTACGCACTACTTGAGATGACGTCGCGATTTTTTTTTGTAGCAAGAGTAAGAGATCGTTGCTAAATGCCTCAAGACTAAAATCAAGTTTCCTTACATAAAATAAGTGCGTCGTTTTAGCCCACTTACCATCACAGCCCAAAAAAGTACAATGGACATAACGACATGTCCTTATATGGCCTCTCTTAACTAAGGAGCTTTAAGCCTTTTTAAACTTCTTAAAAAGGAAGTTTCAGCAATCAGAGAAGTCAGAATGTCCAAATACGCAAACAAAAAAAATCATATCTCACGATAATACGGATGAGTGTGAAATTTTTTTTATATATTTAGTGCATATTAATTTAGTATATGCTCTAAAACTATATTACAATCTAGCCTATGTAGGCTAATGAGTAATTTTATGCTAACTTAGTTTTATAAAATTAATTATTTTAAAGAATGTGTCCAATGTCACGTTTCTTACAGTTTCTATTTAAGGGGAGACACTGCGTTATTGTGTTCTTTGAAGTAGCACTTTCACTTACACTGACACTACTTTATACTATTTAACACTACACTAACTCAAAAGGTTTAGTTCTTTTCAGTCTTCTCACTGTTTTTGTGTTGTCTAGCAGCTGGATTGCCTCAAGGTTCACATGTTTATGAAGTCTTTGTTCATGAGCTTCTGCATGTTTTTTTATAACTTTATCAACGAACTCTATGTTAAGGTCCCTGTGGAGGTCGTCGTTCCTGATGTACCAAGGTGCATTCACTATATCCCTGAGTACCTTATTTTGAAAGCGTTGGATTATTTTGATGTTACTTTTTTTGGTACAGCCCCACAGCTGAATACCATAAGTCCATACTGGCTTCAGGACTGCTTTATACAACAGAATTTTGTTGTGTGTTGACAATGTTGACTGCCTTCCTAGGAGCCAGTACATTCTATTGTATCTAATATCTAACTCTTCCTTTTTCTTCTTGACGTGAGCTTTCCAGCGTAGCTTTGCGTCAAGAGTCATGCCTAGGTACTTCGCAGTGTTTTCATACGGTATAGGCTCATTGTTGATATATATAGGGAAATACTGATCTTTTTTATTTGTGAAGTTAATGTGCACCGATTTTGAATCATTAAGTTTGATTCGCCATTTTTTCGTCCAGTCCCAAATTTTGTTGACTGCATCTTGAGCCTTTTCTGCAGCGTCTGCATGTGTTTTTCCAACAGCCATTATAGCTGTATCGTCAGCAAACGTCGCAAGGGTATTATTTTCTAGATGAGGGATGTCGCTGGTGTATAATAGGTACAGGACCGGACCCAAAACACTTCCTTGCGGCACTCCGGCTTTAATTTTCTTGATTTCTGAGTAGGCATCTTCTTGCCTTACTCTAAAGACTCTATCCGTCAAATATGATTGCAGAATATCGGCGAATGGTTTGGGTAGAAGTTTTCTTAGTTTTTGTATAATACCTTCGTGCCATACCTTATCAAATGCTTGGGCTACGTCTAAGAAAATTGTAGAACAAACATTTTTGTTTTCAATGGCGTTCTCAATTACATTAGTAATTCTGTGGACTTGGTCTATAGTCGAGTGCTTTTCCCTGAAGCCAAATTGGTGGTCTGGAATAATCGCTCTTGTTTCTATGATCGGTTTAAGTCTTTTAAGCAGTAGCTTTTCGAAAAGTTTGGATACGATAGGTAAGAGTGAGATTGGCCTATATGATTTGACATCATTTGATGGTTTCCCTGGTTTCGCTATCATAATCACTTCAGCTACTTTCCATAAGTCGGGCACATATTTTAGCCTTAAAGCCGCGTTAATAAGGTTAGTCAGTTTGACCAGGGCTTTTCTAGGGAGGTTATGTAATATTTCACCCGGAATTAGATCAAATCCAGGAGACTTTCTTGGATTGATGTTTCTCTTGATTTCTTGAAAAACTTCTCTTGGCGAAACGTGTTTGATACATATTTCACCTAGTTCTTCTTCTATTTTACTGATGTCTTCTGTTTGGGTTTGACCTTCATTTGGTTGAAATATCGTTTCCAAGTGATCTGCAAACACTTTTGCCTTTTCTTCATTACTTACGGCCCATTTCATGTTTCCATTGATCATTGATCCCAATGGTGGGATCTGTGCCATTGGTCGTTTCATATTTTTGGTAGCTTTCCAAAGTGAGTAATTTGTACTTTTTTCAGCAGTCAACTTTCCAATGTAGGTATTGGTTAAGGTATCATTAAAGTGTTGTATTATCTTTTTTAGTTTTTTTGACAAATTATTCAGCTTAGTTTTGTCTTGTGGGCATCTGGATTGATGCCATTGCTGCCTCTGTTTCCTTTTCTCATGTAAGAGTTCCAAAATCTCTTTTGGATAATGGTTTCTGGCAATCCGGCTTCTCAAATAAGGTGTATTTTTCCAGGCAGTCTGCTGTATTAGAGTTACAAAATGCTCAACTTCGGCATTCAACTGTTCCGGAGTCTTAAGTGGTACTCTTAGATTTAAGTTATCGTCTAGTTCTAATTTAAAACTCTCCCAATCAGTGTGTTTATTTACTAGGGTCAGAGTGTTTTCCTTAAATAATACTTTGTTTCTTATTTCTAGGTAGATTGCAGAGTGGTCCGAGCTCATATCATAACTCTGCTTTGTACTAAGATAATTGGCTGATAGATTTCTATGTATAAAAAAGTCAATCAGGTCCGGTTTTTTTTGTGGGTCGGTGGGCCAGTACGTTGGTGACCTTGTCGATGATACCTCGCATTTGAGTTCTTTTATGGCATTCATCAGTTCTTTTCCCTTGGTATTCGTTAAGCGGGAGCCCCAATGCGTGTTTTTAGCATTAAAGTCACCTCCTAATATGAACCTTTCCCCAAGTGATTGTAACAAGCTTAGGTAGGATTCTTTTTTTATATTGTACCTCGGTGGGCAGTATATACCAGCCACAGTCACAGGATACCTCTCTGTATAGATGCAGACAGCTACAGATTGTATATCTGGCTGTTCATGTTTCTTTACTTCATGATGCTTTATGTGTTCTCTAACAATTACAGCACTTCCGCCTTTGGCTTTGTTATCTGGATGAATTGCGTAGTATACTTTGTAGCCTTTGAACTTTGCATAGGATTGTTTTGTAAAGTGTGTTTCTGATATGAGGCACACATCTACATTTTCCGTATCAAGAACTACTTGTAGCTCATTTTGATGATTTTGAAGCCCGTTACAGTTCCAGGCCATGATTTTTATTGAGTTAATCATTTTTTAGTCCTTGCAATAGCTAATTTGGCGCTATTTTCTATTTTCTTAAGACGCTCATCAAATAATGTCATAAACTTGAGTATTTCATCTAACTTATTGTTGTCAGAGCTTTTGGCAGGTTTACTGTACTGAACAGTTGGGCTAGTTCCGGATGCAGCTATTTGAGCATAAGAAACGTTTTTTGTCTTACTTTGTGGGTTAGGCGTAGCTCTCGGCCCACGAGTCTGTTGTTGAGTAGATGTCGTCTTAACCGTTGTTGCCTGCTGCTGGCGCACGATTGTTGGTTTTTTGTTGGTGTTATTACGCATCTTTTGCATTTCTTTAGCTATCATGCATCCCCTGTAATTAGCCGGATGTGGCTCTCCGCAGTGTACGCATTTTGGTTTCTGTTCTGCGGGTTTGGTGCAGTCTTTGGTAAGGTGTTTGCCTGTGCATTTTACACATCTAGGTTCTTTGGCGCAATACTTATGTGTATGTCCGTAGACTTGACACCTCTTGCACTGCGGGATAAGTTTTGTGGATCGCAGGGGTTGAATGTCAACAACGCATCCCAGTATGTGCTTAATTGCATAAACTTTGCTGATTTCTTCAGCGTTGCTGAAGGTTAGGATAAACAAGTTGAGAGGCTCCTTTGTCTTCCAACTCAGCTTGTTCACTGCTTCTTTAACCTGGAATCCTTGTTTTATAAGGTCTTCAACTATTCTCTCTGGTTGGCAGGAAGATGGCAACTTCTTAGCTACAACTCTAATCGGTCTATCTTGCTTGTTTTCATATGAATGCCAAAGGCAGTTGTTTTCCGACAGCGACTTGGTAATAGATCTATACGCTTCATCGTTGTAGGCGTTTATTTTAATGCTATCACCGTTAAGGGTTTTAGTGGCGAAGGAGCCTGCAGGCTGGCTCATCGTCAAGGAGTCATAAAAATGTTGATAATTGTTCACGCCATCCACGATGATGGGGGGTGGCCGAGGAACCTTTTTTGTTTTTTCGGTGGTAGAAGCTGCTTTCTCTTCTTGGGGCGAGAGTGTAGGTGACGTGTTCAATTTTCTTTTTTTCCTTGGCTTCGTTCTGATCCACTCTGTTTCTCTGGCTAATTCTTCTTCATCTGTAGCGTATTCAGTACGTTCCGTTGGAGTTTCCGTGTAAGATGTTGATGGAATTGGTTGGGGTTCTACTGCGCATTTTAATTGCTGCTGCAGGATATTAATTTGACTCTTCAAGTCCGCTACAAGGCTCTGAAGTTTTATTCTTTCTTGCTTTTCTTCTAGCCATTGCTGGTATTCTGATTCGTAGCGCTCAGATATTTTTTTATGTTCTTGGAACAGAAAATGTTCGGTTTCTGTTACAAGTTTGACTTGAGTTTTTTTTGTAGACATTGTTGCGGCAAGTATGTTATCGCCTTAACAAGTTAGTCTGATATCGACATAGATGCCTACACGCGATGAGTAATGTAGGTCATCACCGCGGTCAGCCATTTGTCGACGGCAGGTTTGTTGTGATGCCGTCAGCACTTTGCAAAACTGTCGGAGCGCGATTACGCGGCCGCGAGTAGTCTCAGCGAAAATCGAATGATCACTGAGTGTGAAATTTGACATTGAAAGTGTAAAAGGACTGCAGAAAGCATTTTTTGTTTATATTTGGAATCTCGACCACTGAGCGACCGTTAGTAAACATTAAGTCGACAAGACTAACACAAACAAAACATTATGTAACGCAACTGTATTTTATTCCAGTGCGTAAACAAATTTCTAGTCAGTAATTTCAAGCACGCCTCCTCCCCTTGTCCTGTATCTAATTGTTTCCTATTCAGTAGTAACACATTAAACAATACAATCAAGGCAAAACAATTACACGAAATTAAATACATTTCCTGATGAAATAGACTCAATGGACAATCACAGACAAGTAGTAAGCATCTCTATGTATATCTTTATCATATCTTAAAAAAAAATGTACGGTAGTGCCATATTCCGAGTGGAATTGGCCTACGTAGTTGTTAATTTTATTCATATTATTATTCTATTAGCAAGGCGTAAATAATAATTCTGTGCAATGCAAGGGTTGCATTTGGCATCAGTTTCATGCTTGTTTATGGTCATGTTATTCGGTTATTGAACAAGACAGAGTCTGTATTATTTTATAGCAAGCATTACATAACCCCTTCTTATTAATTAAAAAACCGGCCAAGTGCGGACACGCACACAAATGACCCACATTTTATGGCAAAAAAAACATTTATCTTGAATATCCCCTTTAATTTGTTATAGCGGCTCTAGAAATACACATTTTGAGAAATTTTCTGTCAATCTGTATTATATAACGTTTCATAAGATACAGTCCACTTACAGACATACGGACGGTCGGACAGCGGAGGCTTAGTAATAGGGTCCCGTTGGCACCCTTCAGGTACGGAACCCTGAATTACTACCAACTGGGTTCACAGCTCAGTTGGTAGTAGCCTAATTGGACGTGCTAGCTTAATGATAATGCATATCATGTATGAAGGTTTAACAAGTAAGCTGGTGAAGAAGATAGCAACGCTGTTTTTCAGCCTCGATTGTAATAGGAAAAATTCAGTTGTCAACTTCATTTACTTTGTTCCACTATGGTTCTATACATAAATATGATGCAACACTAAACCATGATAAATAAAACTCAGTAAAGCAATTACCAAAATGAGACCGCAGCTCAAAACAATAAAACCTTATTTGTGTTGCCCTCATCACATCCCGCCTACATCAAAGCGTGTGGCGGCGTAGCTCCATAAATACATGTTGTGTTACCCGGACCTGCCTGTTCACACCTGTTCCTTACGGCTTCGGAGAAGTTCACTCTTAAAGTTTGGTTTCATAAGTTTCGGCTCTTATAGTTCGTTTCCATGGTTTGGTTTGGGTAGGCTGATTGTAAGTGTTTTACAATAATATTATGCTATCTATCGTATTGTATTGACCCATGCAAGGAATAGAGTAATTCCCGCGGTGAATTATGATTAACATGGGCATGGGCAGAGACTGCAGTCAGACTTTTTTTTTATCAACAGCTTGTCCACATGGCAAGTCTAATTTTTTCTTGATTTTATGGTCAGTACACGTTTTGGCCTGTATCGTATCATATAGCCTATATCGATACGTGGGTACCTAATCGTCAATAGCATGATTTGGTTGGTGGACAAAAATAAAGATGCTTTAAGGCTTAGATAGATAGATAGATAAACTCTTTATTGTACACCAAAAAACAAAAATAAACAGACAAGCAAGAAAAACACTTAAACTAGGTACAATGGGCGGCCTTATCGCTAAAAGCGATCTCTTCCAGGCAAACTTTGGATGGAAAGGCTAGCAAAGAGCAGACAAAGCGGTGTACTAAAATAAAAATTATTTTATATAGCTACTTATTTTTTTATCTCTTTATTCAATAAAAAGTAAAATTAAACTAACTATGTACAAAGGAATCAGTCAGATTACCTAAGGACCGTTGCAAAAAGAAAAAAGATAAAAATATTCTGTGTATTTCTTAATCTTATTTAGAAACACGTTTTCTAGCGTTTTCTAGAAAATATGCAATACATACTACGTGATGAACTCCAATTAAGGATATTTTATTCGATTGAAAATAATGTGAAATTTTGGCACATTGTGCGCTGAAGGTCCCACATCTGTTTATATTAAATAGTAATAATATTCAAAGATCATAAAACATAAATAGCTGTAAAACGAAAGTAACAAGAAATATAGTGAACAGCGTCGAGGAATCGTAAACAGTCTAGATTTGCATGCGCCTTTGAATATGAAACCTAGACCATGCCTAGACTGGAATAAATTAGTGCAGCAGACGCCATTTTATTTGGTGTCTCGCTGAGGGTTTAAAAGGCTTGAGAGAGACTAATTATGTTTGTGGAATCCTACTTAGAAAAGTTTTTATTTTACTTATTGTTCAGTGAAACCGTTTTCTTGCCAATTCATGAAGTGTTTAAATGTAAAATAAATATTATAGGACATTAATTTCTCACAGCGCCATCTACTCCCAAACTAAAAGCTTGTAATATGGGAACTAGATTACGGATATAATACTTACATACATTTTTCACAAATGTTTGTCCTGGGTGGAAATCAGATCTACTACCTACAGCGCAGAACCAACTAGCTTGTAAAAGTTGAGCTGTGAGGCTTGTTTTATAATACACACATGAAGAGATCTGAGAAAGTAATTAGAAAGTATGTTGTTGACTTAGTGCATAGATAGGCAGTCAGCTTGCCCTGTTCGGCTTGGAAACCATCGGACCCGAGCACCAGCGTCGTTGTATCGTTGTTACGTTTGCATGAGCTATGTCAAATGGCTTATGGCGACTTTCACGTTGAGGACTAGTAAGTACGGTTGATATTGCAAACTCCGGCTGCAATATATATATATATAGTATATAATAGATAGATCAATATAGTATAGATAGATAAACAAAATAGTAATTTATTTATTGGAAAACCAACAGCTCTTAAAGTGACAAAATAACAAAAGCAAAAGAATGCGGACAAATTATCGACTTAAATAGTACCTATCTGTAAGTTTAAGGTTTCATAAAGTTGATACAATGTAGTTATGAAGATGTACATAAGTTAACTCACTAATTAACCTAATTTACACCGAAAAATTCTGTATTCAGCCGCTGCCTTGCTGAACTGACGCTCGTACAGAATAGGTCAAAATCTATTCGCCTACATAGCTCATTGAAGTTATCACATGCTCGCCACAGATACGTTTTTTGCCGCTAGTTAGTACCAGCACGAGTACATAGATAACTGGGTTAAATCTTAGGGGTCTGGAAGGAAAGATCAAATTAATTTTGCTCAATAAATCAGCACAGTTAATATTATTGGAGGTAATAATAAATAAGCATTCCAACACAACAGTAGCACAATAATAAATACACCTAGGATGCTAAAAGTGGTCGTGCTCACCTTACTCAAACGATCTAACAACAAATACCTTTTGACTTGTATCAATCTTGATTTAACTTGTGTTAACTAAACATTGGCCATGGTCAGCTCAATCTGGCCACGGATACCTAACGAAATATTTTTACCATATATAACTGTGTATCTACATTTCTAGCCAATGTCAATGATAAAGAGTCGTCATCACACATTTGGACCGAATCATACTCGCTCCCCTCGCATTAATCAGCCTTTGAAATATACCCTCAGTTATTTTCAGGATATGAACGCATACGTCACGGGGTGGGTCAGATATATATGATATAGGTTTATCGTTTTACCACCAGACCATACCCCGCTTTATGTAAGCAAACTGCAAGCATAATCATCTTTATAACAACAATTCAAAAAATGTTATGTTCCGGCACTTAGAGGTAAGATAACCAGTTCCTCAGTTTGTTGAGGATTCGCAAATAAAAAAAAAGATATCAGTTGGTACCTAGTTCTGGTTATATCCCTTATGATCTTTTTTCATCTTCTATGACATCCAGGGCTGGGCTTTTTCTCAAGACTAACAATAATCGAAAATCCCTATAAAATAAAATAACATTTAGAATGCGAAATTCCAGTTACGACCCAAACTCCTAAAATAGAGTTAATAGACATTTTCTGCAAATGCTTTGTAGTATAATTATTTAAGACATCATCCTTGCCCAGGCAAAAAAAACAAGCAACAATATCTTTCTAAACATTTATCGCTGAAGGTAACAACAACCAACAAGCTATCTTTCCTCTAAATGACGGAGCACGATAGACTTCCCCTGTTTCACGATGTCTGAACACCGCTTACTTGGCAATTAAAAATCATACTCTTACTCTCTGTTTACATGTCACTAAAAAAGAAGGGTATTTTTATCTGTCAGGGATCGCTACTCAGAGATCGTGAAATAAGCGCTAAGTCACATTGACTACAACGTATTTGTACCAAATGGTATTCCAATAAGGCAGCGGCGGCAATCCGCCTCATTTACTTCGGTTGATCGCTATATTGAGGTGCCTTGCTCTAAAGTACGCTCTAATTAAAGTTCCAACGCTTGACGAGCTGAATTGGCACGACATTGTACGACGGTTGTTACTGATGTGTTCTCGATTACAAAGTACGCTTGTGTTTATCTTATTACGTTCAATGAACAGTAATGTCCCTAGGATTTGTTAAGCAATATAATGATGAAAATTCTATATAATTTTATAGAATAACATACAGAACAAATATCAATATTCATCACAAAAATGTTTGTCCCGGGTGGGAATCGAACCCATAACCTACCCCGACGAAGACAGAGCTACTTCCGACTGTGATGTGAGGCCAGTCTTATGATAATGAGGTATAATCTCAGGGACTAGGCTGAAAAAAAATATCGACGAATGTAATCTGAAATGTCTGCACCATTTTTTTCATTTTCAAATCGGATTCTCGTCAATTAAATCATCTTTTTCGGTTTTTTCTCGTTTTTACACCCTCATATTACTTAGTTCGGCAAATAATTCGATTGATATTTATCCTGATGAAGAACTGAGGCAATTTTATCCGGGTAAGTACCACGCGGGTGAAGCTGCAAGCAAAAGATAGTGACAAAATAAACATATAGTTATGAGATTTTATCTCAGAGATTAGGATGACTAAGGGGATTTAAAATATCTGGACAAAAATACCGACGAATGATATCTGAAAGGCTTTTCAGATAACATTATACATGTCGCACCAATTTTTGTTTTTTTTTGTTTATTTGTAACATGTTTTTTTTCCGTTTTTCCTTGTATTTCTACCTTAATACCTAATATTAGTTACATCTAACTGCGCTGTGAGGCCAGCCTTAATCTTAGCGGGTGACTTTGATAAAGTGTTTAGAGTATGTTTGACATACCATAAGAATACCAACAGTTATTTTTCATCATTGTCAACATTTTTGCTTACAACCGGATGTTTTCAAGCATTTATTCGTACCAATATAATAAGTTCGTAAGTAAACACGTTTTACTAAATTTGGTAACGATTCACGGCTGAACACATTAATGAGTTTAGCAAAAAAAACTCTATTCTGGGGAAGAACAGTCTATGTTATCCACGCGGGCGAAGCAACGCGCAAAAGCTAGTGACGAAATAAATATATATATGAGATTTTATCTCAGAGATTAGGATGACTAAGAGATTTAAAATATCTGCACAAAAATTGTGACGAATGTTATCTGAAAGGCCTGCGCCTATTCATCAAATCGGTTTCTGGTATATTGCATCATCTTTTTCGGCTTTTCCTCGTATTCACCTAACATAATTGCTTGAGTTTACTTTCCATCACGTTGCTATGCCAAATATTCGAGGAATTGTCATTGCAACGGTGGTCCTGCAGACCGATATAACCCGCAACAAATCGGCGAGGAAACCCGACCAATGAATCAATCCCGGCGCTAATTAGCCGGGGGGAATGCGCGCGCGCACCTCATCAAAGGGAATGCGTGACCGGCGCAGCGCAGGCGCGGTTAGCCCGCGGTATGCGATGTCTTGCACACTTTACTATGACATGTCTTATGATTTTTAATGCCTATAATCTTGAAAATAGATAGTAGACCATTATCTCTGTGATGTTTTTAACATTTTTTTCGAATCACTTAGGTATGAGGCCGCCCATTGAACTTACTTTATGTGCTGTCCTTGCTTGTTTGATAATTTTTGTTTATTGGTGTACAGTACAATATCAAATTTTCATTTATATCCCGCCCAGTCCATTAAATATGTTTTGTTAGTGTTAGAAATATAAATTAGTCTCTATCACATATACTATATTTTCAATAGCCTGTATGTCCTAAATTTGAGGGTCTTCAGGATTGTTTATCACAGTAGGTGTTTGATAATACACAGAATTAAGCTGTCCTTTATCTTGTGAGATTTCGTCGCCGATATCGTTTACGACTAATCTGATACAAGTTCCGCGTGCTAACATTGATTAAATATAGGCAGACCAAGTTCAGACTTCTACCGTAGTTTGTAAGACCACAACCACGGGCCATCGGCAATCATTTACGAATCGTAAAGTTGCAATACAAAACGCATGCTTAAACAGATTTTGAGATAACATAATCAAGTGAACAGGGTCTATAGATGGTCCTTTGAAACGGATGCCACGCGTCGTTTGAAAACCTTTGCATACAATCCAGCCATATTACAAGAACGTAACCTGAACCTTATCACAAATACAACTGAGTTCATGTTGCGTTGATGATCATTCGGTTGATTCAAACAGTGAAGGGTCTAAGTACAATAACTGTCCGCTGTAATAGGTATCCTATGCTTACTAAAATAAGGCTTAGGAAAGCGTGATAGATCCCGTTCTAAGGTGCACTTGGATTACGTCCAGGATGCCATTCCTCACCTAAATACCGTCAGATCTGTTTTGACGGCGCTGATGCCACCTGCGAACGTTAATCACTTTGTTTTGATGAGATTATTCTGCGAGCTACTACGGTTGCTGCGTTCAAGGCATTTGCAGTTGATTGGGGTTGCTTTTGAGGTCTTTTTGTGCAATTTGTGTGCTGTTCCTGTATCAAATTAGATATTGAAGTCTGTAAGCTTTCTCTTAGTAAGGCCTCATTTAGGGTTTGCATGATTTTGTTTTTGCGAGATGGTGTTGCTTCGCTGATTATTGGCACCTGGTCTAGTGGTAGGACGGATCCGTTAGTCCTGGGTTCAAAGGGGTGGCGCGCATCTACAATGTGATGATTATTCCCAGTTGTACAGTGGCAATACTGCGACGATTCCAATTTAATTGTGAAGCGATTGGTTTAGAAGAATCGGGGCCAGAGCTGTTACACAGCCTACACTATGAATAAAAAAAGGAAGAAATTGATTTGATATAGTTTATTTTGACCTTATGATCATTTTGGATGCATAACGTCTCTTATCACGACCACGACCCACGTAGCCATACTTTTTGACAATTTGGCCAAAGAACATGGTGATATTGCATGACTAGTATAATTACACAGAAGTATGATGATCTTTACACGTGTTTGTCATGTTGGACCAACTTTGATAAAAAGTTGTGTGGGGTAGAGTTGTTAAGATTCATAATTGGACCCATTAGGTGGCGCTGTGATCGCCACGGCATGATGTGAACGAAGTCTCGGGTATTGGACGGGCACTGTTTTCTAAGACCTGTACATAAACTAGGGACACAAGAGACACTCAGATACTTGGTACAAGTTCTAAGTTCAAGTTCTGTTAATCTGAATCGAGGAACTTGCACGCAGTCGTGCAAATGGGATGATATTTAAACTTTCGCCCATATATCGTCGGGGGCTGGGGGCGATGCAGATCATGTATAGTTTTCAGATTTATGGTCACATCGTTTGTACCAGTACCAGATGAAAATGGAAATGTGTATGATGTGAGAATGGTAATCTAAGGAACTGTAAACACACCACGGTAAAATGCGGAGAGATGTCCCAGTTTTCGAGTGTCGCTTATTGGTGTCGTTTTATTATAAGTTATTGATAGATTTTTGGCTTCTGTATCGATACTAATACTTCATCTAATCAAATTTTTCAAATATTTAATGTAAGTACCAATATATTATGACCCGTTTCGGTCTTTATATAATTAAAGACAATGCAATCAGATCGGATAAGGAAGGTAAGATATACGACATCTATGTTTGCAAGTTTGACAGGCGTTACGGCTTGGTTGGTGCGCTGTAGGTTGTGGATTCGATTCCCAACCAGGACAAACATTTGTGCTATGAATAAAGATGATTGATTCTGTGATTTTTTTTATTGTACGACGAGGAAGCGCTTGGTCTTCATCTCACCTGGTAACAAGTTGAGATAAGGCCGAAGGTGGAGGCGCACTTCACCCGGAATCCTCAATAAACTAAGGAACTGGTGCTACGAAGTATCACGTGTATATCTAGTTCCCATAATACAAAGCTATGCTTAGTTTGGGCCTAGATGGCGCTGAGTTATAATGTAATGTTCCGTGTAATTATAAATTTTACTTTTGAATAAGCTAATAAAGTTAACAAATAAAAAGGTGATTCTATTATTCAGCAGACTAGGGAAGGCGATGTCTCGAAAGCACATTCTAAGCAGCGTCGATACTTCGCACTTAGCACTTTATCCACGCAGTGGCTACAGCCCCAGGGTCCGTCGGTAAACAGTGACCGCGAAGAACCCGTTTGCTGTCTGTCTGTGTTTGAACTTGTGCTTAGACGTGAGACTTGGCTAGAAGACGCTGACATGATATAACATACTGGCTAAAGCCGCGTTTTGACGATAAGAGTTGATTCGTAAGAGTGTACTATGACAGAGTAGCCTACTCGTACATCCTAGTGTACTAGTCGTAGTGTACTTGTCCGAGTGCACTCGGATGCCCGGTTTCCACAATACAAGTGACATTAGAGTGGCCGTCAGAGTACATTACGTCAGAGTCAACTCTTATCGTCAAAAAGCGGGTTAAGCTTACGCGTCGATGATTGTGATATGCCGAAATTCCCAGCCGGATTCCACAACCCTCTTTAATAATGAAACGATGAGAGACGAATAGAACAAAAAACTTGCAACGCAAAATTCCTTATCGATCAAACTCAAATTATACTCGTCCAATATACATACCTATTCACAAATAAAGGTACTTATAGTTACTCATAATTAATCCGGGAATGAAAAGGTTATACTTAAATTTACCCAATCTTGATGTATTGTAATTTTGTATGTTGGATATATCCTGTTTTAATCCAAATCTCATCTCTACTGTTACTATTGCAATCATACCGAAAATACAAAAATGTCGGCGTGCCAATGATTCGGAAATCCAAATTAAGGCAAGATATGATACTGAGTAAGTTGAAGGACCTTAATATCTACACCATTTGTGCATGAGATTTTACGATATTTGTACTCAATAGTTGGCTTATTAATGAAAAATATTTGTATTGAAATCACTTAACACTTATGTGAATCAGTCTCTTGCGCGAATGAATGCAAATAGGAATACAGTCAGAGTTTCCCAATTCGTGAATGAGGCTGCGGTCCCCCTGTGGAATCCTCGAATTCGCACTGATTGACTGGTTCGTTAAGTGTGGGGTTTCAAATCAAAAGATAGAATATAATGGAGAAACTTTCCCAATAAAGGGTTAAAGGGCGATCACGAATCAAAATGAAAACAGTCGATCATGTCTCTATTGGTGAAATTTTCTTAATGTTCATGATTGATAGACCATCGTTTGACCGACCACATTCTCACCAGTATAACCTTGATTATAATTTAAGTGTTAATAATAAACAACAATATTATCTTTATACTTTACTCTCTATTGCAGTGACTGAACATTATTTCAATAAATATAAATTTATTGTACATATACCAAACAATGTTTAAACTAAATAATTTAAATTGTACACAACTTAAAAAGAGAATTACAGCTAAGCACACACACAGGATTTACTTAAATAAATTAACATAAACTTACTATAGCTACCAATTTACAAGTAAAAATTATCAAATGGATCTACAAAATTAATATGTTATAGACAACCCAGTTGTTCGTTGTCACCACCAGATTGTTTTTAATAAAAAAATTTTGAAAAAAAAATGGAATCACCTTTACCACTAAAAACTTTAAAATAACTGTATGGAAAATTTCACATAATTTGAAAGTGAAGTCGGTTCCAATTTTCTTTCAAAAATAACTTAAGTTTAGCTACTTTCGTTATAAAACGACACCACGACGTCTACGACACCCTATTTATGAGTCGTGTAAGGGTGCAATAATATGGCATTCTGGGAAATATATACGCAATGATAGGAACGAAGATAAATCATTCATTCATACAATTATGGCATTATTACTATTTATTTATTTATTTAATTTAATTAGCACTATAACCTTAAATATTTTTAACCGCCTCTGTGGTCTAGTGGTTCAACCCACCGATTTCAGATCCAGAGGTCCCGGGTTCGATCCCCATGGGGAGTACAGTATATTGTGCTTGGTTTGGTTGGTAGTAGGACTTTATTTAAGTCCGCCTGGCTAGCTACCACCATCTTACCAAATTCTGTCGCCATAATAACAATTCTTACAAAAAATGATTGTGTTCCGGCATTCAGACGTAAGGTAGCCAGTTCTTCAGTTAACTGAGGATTCCGGGTGAAGTGCGCCTCCATCTTCGGCCTTATCTCAACTTGTTACCAGGTGAGATGAAGGCCAAACGCTTCCTCGTCGTACAATAAAAAAAAAACTGTTGATATTTGAATTTTTAATAACTAAAATTTTATTATTTTTGTATACCTCTTCAAAACAATTATGCAAGTCGGAATGAACTTTCAATTTCAATGTCATCAAAATAAAGCTAGACTACAGCGATATTACAATACTATGTTTTCATTCAGGTATACCTTTGTCAAGGGAATTCCCAGACGAAGTGCTTAGGACGACAGGGTGAAGGGGAGATTTAATTAATAGAAGCCCAATATTGACGAGTGTTGGACAGTTAAAGCTATCTGTAGTTTGGGACGAGTAGTTCTCTCTCGTATTTGAAATTATTGAACCCTTGGAATATTGCAGATTTCAAACACAGGCTAGTTAATGTTACCAGAAAACGCATAGATGAAAATGCAAGTATTTTTTTATCATCTTCATTTCAATTTTTTTTTACCACTGTTGTTAGAGCATATAAAGATGATGGATGAAAGCAGGTTGACAAAGCAAGTACGTTATGTCGAGTTTGAATGGTACAGTTGGGACAAGTTGGAGATGTTATCAAGAAAGGCTAGCTCAGAAGTACCCTAAGCCGACAACATGTATGAACAACTTGATGATAGTGAATGAGACAAAAGACGCTCCTTGAAAATCGAAAGGAGCTTCTCTAGAAATTAATTGTCTCTGCTTACCTTCTGTACAACAGGCGTGAGTATATATATATGTACTATATATGTTAGGTAATAGGCAGATAGGATGATAGGCATGATTACCCAACAACCCACAATAATTCTAATTGTTGTGTACCTGTGTATGGCGATGAATATCGACACAGAGTCAGGAACTAGCTATATACTAGTTCCTGACTCTGTTGTAGATTCCGAGTGAAGTGCGCTTGTACCTTCGGCCTTAGAATAACTTGACACCTGGTGAAATGAAGCCTACTCTGTCGTAAAATAAATAAAAGAAAAAAGTTTACTTACCTCTCGGCCTGTCTACGAAGCTTTGGCAATTTTCTACTACGCACTGACTAGTACGGTGTTTTGATGCTGAAAATTGTTATAACATCGGCCCCTCATTAAATTATCTGAATAATAATTGGGGCCAACCCTATTTATGAAACGCTGCATAGAAACAACATTTCAAAAACAAAGACCAACCTTCGTCATCGGTTAGAATTTCATTGCAAATGATACCGCTCTCGAGTTTTGTCTACGCAGAAACAATCAGTCTATTGAGAATCCGGCGCCACGATATAATTGCTTCAATCTGAAAGGTAATATTTAACAACTCCCCAGGGCTCGCCAAAGGGCTGTGAAACTATTGATGTGGCAAAAAAGTTTGCGAATAGGAAAGCTGCTCGCGACTTCGATATTTTTTTTGTGGATTTAGTCTTCCGTCATAAATATAATATTATAAGTTCTATAAAAAATAATACTATGAACATCTTTATGTGTCCAGGAATACCTGTATCAAGGCTGTCAGCAGCCAGGCTTAATAAAAGAAAATGTTATTCTGGTAAGTTGACTTTCTATTCAAAGATGGTTTATAATAAGACAACTAAACAATAATCCGACCAAGTTCACACACACCGACGGTCATGCTTCTTGGCGGTCCCCTTTATTTTTTCTAGTATATTTATATTATTTGTAGTTATTACGGCAATAATCTGTGAAAATTTCAACTGTCTATCTTTTACTGTACAGGAGGTACGGCCGAGACAAACGTTCCCTAAGGATACGGAACGGATACGGAATATAGGTGATGATTCGCTTGTTAAGTCCAATTTGCAAAGCCTAGAACATAGACGGTGGGTTGCCAGGCTGTCTGTGTTCTATAAATTATATTTCGGTGAGTGTGCGTTCGATATCTTTGACCTAATCCCTCCATCCCCTTTCCACCACCGGACTAGCAGACAAACGGCAGGAAAACTGATGATACTGAGGTTTACTTCAAAGTCGATCGATATCAATAGACCACCGTCTCATGCTTTATTTTCCAATCTTCGGCAGTACAGCATCGTTTGTCAGTGGAACAAGCTTTGACAACATTCGATCGTTCGCTACTCGACGCCTCACCCCAAGACGTGGGAGTAAACGAAAAATTCAATCAACTCCTTCCTACAAATCCTTTAAAAGGTTTCAATCGCGATGACAGATTGTCTCAGGAGTTATTGGCACTGGTGATTGTATTTGGAGTAAGGGTGCCGTGGAATCAGAGGGTTCAATCACTCGTTAATTTTAATGGATGCTGAAACAATGGAGGATACGATACCTTTCTCTTATTAATTGCCATGCAGGAGTAGATTGTAAATTTGCAAATGAAATAGTCTTTAATTAGGTTTGGTTTGAAAATGTTTGATACATTGCACTCACAAACATTACATCAATTTGCTAAGGAATATTCTCGCAATAAAACTATGATTTTTGCCATACGTTCCTAAAAGTCTTCAATTCAATAAGAACTTTAGAAGACACACGCCCACAAGTTGTGTACGCTGTAATTATTATGAATGACGAACAAGCGAAGTAAAAGTTAGGTGTATGCATAACTACGTAAACATTTTACTAAATTATGGCTTATGTGTCCTAGATAGATAGAAATCTCTTCATTGCACTGAGGGTCTAGTTATATTACTTCTAAATGCCGGAACACAACACATTTAGAATACTTAGTTGTTATTACAACCCTTTTGTAAATTATACAAAAGAATGGGTAAGAGGTAGATACTACAAAGGAGATAGTAGATAGACAATAATAGTAATTTAAAACTGCTACCTAAAACAAATGCTACTGATACCTATAGTGTTGTTATTAGAAAGGATCATACGTATCCTCATTTGTATTTGTGGTCGAAATCTCTTTGATTCTGACGTAGAATCATCATAGAATCAGTAAAGCCGTTACCTTAATCAGCTTGTTCTGAAGTTTGGTGACGGCCATGCGCTCGCGTTGAGTCCGTCGCTTTTCCTCTTCCAGCTGAGTCTCCAGCTGCTTGATGCGTTTCTCCAAAAGTTCCTGCAGACAAGAAAACATCCGTTTCAATTCCTCTGAAAATTTATTTTCTTACATTTTATCCTAAACATTCCTTCTACAAGATTGGTGAAGCTATTGGGCATATGTAATGTAACTCTGCAAGGCCAAAAGGTCTCGAAAAGTAGTGACTTTTCGATTGACTTTTTGGGTTCAGACTTGCATAAATGTAACATCATGCCTCTGGTCTGAAAAACGATTTATCTTTTATGTAAGTATTTTTTTAAACATATACTCGTAAAATAATAGGCACGCTGCCCGTGACCACGGCTATTTTAATGCAGTTGATCGAGAATATTAAAGGAACATGATCCGTTTGGTATTAGTTCTTATTTTATGTTTTTTCCTCAACCCCAAGAGGTGTTATGAGTTACTCTAATCACAAGAAAATATCACTTTATTACTTGAATTGATCACTTGACATACGATGTGCTTTGATTTTGAAACTGAACAAAATATGTAGCACTTTCCAACTTAACAAAGCAATATTTCGATTTATATTTTCGTGGGCAACAGGGCTCAATATAAATTTCAAATCGCCTTTTATTATTGCCAAAGTAATAAAACAAACGAAGGCAATACAGCACTCTCCTAATTATGGCAGATCGTTAATTTAGCGAGAAATCAAGCAAATTCCCACAAGTTACGACTAGAAGCGGGAAAAATAATTAAAAAACAAAATGGCGGCTTTAATGGCCGTTTTGTGAGTGAATGGGCCCAATGGTGGAGTTTAACGATTTAACTTGATTATTGTTATTTTACCACTGCGAAGGCGACTGGATACGGCCCAAATACGATGTACATTCGTACCTACGGGTCGAAAAAACTCTAAATCAATATTCAATCGACAAAGATCTAACTTTTTTCTACGAAATGATCAGTTGCCATTGCGACGCCTGTTTATTTTTTGTTCCAAAGCAAAGTACCTAATACAAATTGAACAAGCAGCCATTTTATCATATTACTTCTACTTGACTGTAAAGTCAATTTTATAAGCTGTCGTCTACGAAAGAAGCCGACGCTGTTAAATTTTATGCAAATGCTTTTAGTTTGTAACGTTTATAATTATCCTTTCCTTAGGTAACCCGACTGTTTCCCATGTACAGGTATAGTAAGTTTAATTGGGTGTTGTATTGTATGATAAGTATGTATCAACAAAAAAAAGTATCTAAGAATTATATCTGTAATCTTGTTCCCCTAAACAAACTTTGCTTAATTTGGGACGAGACGGTGCTGTGTGAAATTAATGTCCTGATTTGTTTATTATTACTATTAATTGTAGGTACTTTCGCATGTTATTATCATCATGTTTTTTTTTGGCAATTCATTTATTTTAACGTATATAATTTGTAATATGATTAATCGGTACCTATATCGTAAACCTCAGAAGAGTAAATATACAATTTATCATTCAACATTCTTGGGTATGGGCAAAGTAGCACTTAGATTTCCTCTATCTTAATCTAGAGTCTCTTCTAATAATTCTCAGAGTGAATAAGTTCCTTGTAGACAAGTGTGCTTCATCTAAGGCTACATCTTTACTTCATTACAAGTGAGTTGGTTCTGTCAACCAACTCACTTGTAATGAAGTGAGTTGCAATGGACAATTGGTATTCATGACGAAAAAAAGATCATTTTATGACGGAAGAGATACTGAGATATTTTATCTCGTCAGTATAATTTAGACTATCATTGTTTCTACAAACCCTTGCTTGAAAATAGGCTTAATTAAGCTAGCCTACATTAATCTTTATAAAACGGAAACTCAAATAAATACCTCCAATGAATAACATTGAACCAAGAAAGCTTCTTAATCAGTGATTCTAGCTACTAATTTCTATCAATTTCCTAAAACAAGACCAGCCAGGGTCAAATAAATATCCTCACCGATTCCCCCATTAAACTCGTCTAAGCTAGGAGGAAACGATGCGATCGGGAGGCAAACCGGATGTGACGTCGTTTATCCGGCGTCATTAGCCGGAAGCGCCCTCTCGCTATTTGAGTAATGCTGGTACATGAGTTCAGGTATGCTTCGGTGACTCTGCTGTGCGAGGAATGGTGAAGCTTGTACAAAGATCAGGAGTTTAAATCCATGATGGTATTTTATTCTTGAACTACGTATCTATTGATCGTGTTCCGCAGTGTTCGTACTTTTATTTCTTCCCGTATATAAGCGATTATAAGACAATGGTTAGATTTATTCAAATATAGCTTCGGTCAAGACTTACGAAGTTGAACGATTGCTTTCCAAAAAAATATATCAAAATCTGTGAATAATCATCAGCGTCCATTATAATAGTACTACTAAAGTAGTTTTTAGTTCGATATACTTGTTCTGATCCTCCTTCTGAGATTGCCTGGAAGAAATCTCCTTTAGCGTTTGTATTTATACAATGTAACACCAAACGCTTGCATTATTTGCTATGCCCTAATAGGGTTATTATGTATCACTTTTTCAATCATAAGACCATTGTACTGTACCTCTACATAATTAATACTGATGCAATTTTTTTGTACAACAAAGGGTTCATTCATTCTTGTTTCCACGTAGATTTTCTCCACGTCTGACATAACAAACATTTGGATTCTATTTACAATACAATATTTGGCACAAATATTGGTTTGTTTATAGGAGGATTAGATCCTCCTAGTAGTTCGATGATTGACTGTTTGGACTTTAATATTCCGATTTGTTAGTCTGATTATTCGCCCTCATTCACTTTAGCAATAAAACATTCTAAATATTCACAACTTATTGTGATGTTTGTTTCAACGTTTCCTTGCATGTCAGCAAATCCGGCTCGCTTTAGAGACCCAGTCACTTCCTATGGCCTATGGTTTATTTCCATTCTAATTGCCCATAAAAATATTACCCAAAATAAAAGCGTTGGGTTTACAGCCATTATCATTATACCAGCGTTACATAAATAATACTCAACCTACTTCCTGTCTAACGAGTCATTTGCAAAGGGCGCCGTTTCCGAACGAAATCTCACGAACAATGGAGCTTACCCTTAAAAATTATACCAAAACCTAATAAACAAGATAATTGGAACTCTATTCGCTAAGATTTAAGTTATAGTTTAGTGTAAGTATATGTGCGACATTTTGAATGAATACGAGACAATAGAAAATGGTCTGATTATCATTTCTGAGGTAGAGCTGTATCAAGAACGATTTTGAGCCTTTCTGGTTAATTGGGCAAGGATGCGTATTACAATTTTCAAAAAAGTTCAATTTGCAAGTTTATTTTTTATTTTGCAATGGAAAAGCTCTTAGCCTTCATCTCACCTGGTTCCAAGTTATGATAAAGCCGACGGCATGAAGGTAGCTAAAAAGGTGGACGCGCAAATCACCCAACACTCAACAGACTGAGAAACTGGCTATCTTGCGTCTACCTGAATACAACAATTAGAATCGTTGTTATGGCGTCATACTTAGCCAATATGGTGGTAGCTAGCCAGGTAGAAAACATGCCCTACCACAAACCAAACCAAGTACAAATGTGTACCCTCAAATTAACATTAAATATTTTCTTTCAATATATATAAACATAACTACCTAAAGTATTTTCCGTCCATCACTCTAACACAGTGAGTTTGTAGGTTATGTTGGTAATACCCAGACTCATTAATTTTCCGATCTTTCCAGTAGATTTAACACCCTCATGGAGACACATCCACCAGAGGTGTTCTCAGTTAGCTGGCATGATGGTTATGCACCATGTTATATTAGATTGTAGCCATTTTAATCATGTATAGCTACTAACTTAATAAAACAAAATATTTTTTTAATAGCTTTTCTCTTTAAAAAAATATTTATATATTGTAAAAAAATTATTACCGTGCTATATTTAATCACCAAACTAAACCTACTAGAAAGTGCAATAAATTAAATTCAGTAAATGATTTTACGACTTGGACTTCAAAATATTTTACAAACTCTTACAATTTTTTTACAAAAAGCGGTCTGTCTTGTGTCTTGAGTTGCGACATTTCATTCTATAACGCTATCATGTGTGTGTCAAGCCAAGAGTTTACAATGGTTTTTGTACCCAAAGCCATAGAGTATTGCATACACCTATTTTCAAGTTGTGATAACGCCGACGGCACACTCGCCCGGAATCCACAACAGATTAACAGACTGAAAAAATTCTAACAACCTGAGCGCGCATATCTTTAAAAACCCAATAAAAATAAGATAAAAGCATTGTTTTCAACTTTTTATAGAACAAAAAGAGTTGCATTCTTCATCAAGTTTTAGCTTGTTGGGGCTGTCACATTAGACATGTACAAAATGTATGGATAACATTTTAGATATCGAAAAATGTATGTTCGACTCTGCGTTGAGTGAGCCCGAGAATAAGACCCCTTCTCACGTTGTTTTTGTTAACAGGGCTTGTCGCGATTCCAAACAGGCGATAGATTTGACGTTTCAAAGTGATCCCAAAACATGTTACTGAATAAGTACGTTTATGAGTTGCATTGAATTGAACAGTATAAAGTGAAATTTTTGGTCAATACAGACGAGCAATGAACCTAATACAGAAAATTAAACCATACCAAATTATTCAATGCCTGTAGAAATTCGCGCCTGGTCAGACCCGGTGGCGAGTTGACCGGAGCCATAAGTGAATGCCCCGAACAGACCCGATGCGATTTAACTAAGCCAATCGCTTCACTATGGCAATAGTATCGTCGCAGAATTGCCTCTATGCTTTTTGGTATTTTATACCCTGTAATGCTTTTTTCACCCCAATAAATATGATAGAACTAGAACACCAGTTATGCCATACAACCTTTTGTAAGTTGAATTCTCGTCACTTCACATTGTGTAATCTATTAAAAAAAATTTGTAAAATGTCCTCAAAGAGACCTCCGCCACGTCTGCCGGCTGTCAATCGCAATGGGCCATTAGAGAGACAAAACGGCTCAGGACGGAACAATCAGTCATGTCGATAGCATCTGAGGTGAAAAAGTGCGGGCAGATTTGGCGCGGGTGCCGATTGGCGATTTGTAAGGGCTCTTGCTCTTGGTATCAAAGGTCTGTCACATATTATCTGAAGTAAAACTTTGAATAACCAAATAATTGTTAAACATTAACTAACAATAAACTAGAAATAAGGCATTTCTAGTTTATTGTGAGTAGGTTGGGTGCAGCTTTTACAAATTCTATGTTTCGTACAAATAAATGAAATCTGAATCCTATCTTAAAATGATTACTTACCTAATTAATATTAAAAAGTCAGTAAACTATATTTTAGATTTTTTCATATTCGGGTAAAATGATCCGTAAGTAAGATTTTCGTTCATCAAATCGCTCAGACAAAATTGTTAAACGCCAATTACTTAGTTTCAATCATCTCGTGGGAATTGTTTGTGACTAGTAGTACTGCTCGTGCCTACAATAAGCCTATTTGTATATTGTTATATATCAATAGCCCATTAGTGTCCACTGCTGGACAGAGCCTCCTCCAAAGCTGAAGGGTTTTGTCATAATCACCTCGCTTGACATGCGGATTGGTGATAGTAGTAAAAGTGTAGATAATACACAGAAGTAAGCTGCTACCTTACTTCTGGTGAAACTTTTAGATTTTCAGAGTGATTGTTCCAGTCACTTGAAAATAAATGTAACATTAATTTTCCGCCTAAGTTACCATAAGGTGTGCCGATAATTTGCTAACTTTGTAAAAAAAAAATACACCAAAGATGAAAATACACTATTACTATATTTATATTGGCTAATGATTGGATACTAAAAAACTTACAAGAGCTCTTTTACTAGAATAGTGAAAAAAAAAATTGTTGGTTTCAATAACTAAAAAAAGCGATAAGGAAAAATATACCGAAGAAAGCCTTTTCAGTATCTTAAGAGCTTTTTCAGAGATCTCAGTGTACTTTTGAGAGACAATCTAATCAGGTGGAGTCCAGTGCGGGCCCTCGAGTCTCCTGCATCATTTTTCACGTGCGCCGATAAATTCGTTTCCGCCCTTGTCTAGATGTCAACGTGGAAGAATTCATCCGGTGTATGTACAGAGTAGAAGCTAACCGGATCTTAATAAGAAGAAGTATAAGAATAGTTTATTTGGCACAGAAAAATAGTTACATACATATTTGACTTATTTATGACATAGATATTATTGATGATTTATACATTTATTTATTATTATACAACAACAATGAGGTTAAATGCCCTTATAAACTGCGCATATTTCGACACTTATAGACGTTTTAAAGTGTTCCATAAGAGTAAAAAATATATGGTCTTAGGATATTTGTAAGACCCAATTTTGCTAGTTGGGATGTCACGTTTCTTACAGTTTCTATTTAAGGGGAGACACTTTGTTGATGTGTTCTTCGAAGTAGCACTTTCACTATTTTACACTATATTAACTCAAAAGGCTTAGTTCTTTTCAGTCTTCTCACTGTGTTTTTGTTGTCAAGAAGCTGTATTGCCTCAACGTTCAACGTTGTTTATGAAGTCTTTTTTCGTGAGCTTTTGCATGTTTTTTAATAATTGACAAACTCGATACGAAGGATACGAATTAATTTAGTGATAATAATATTTGAAAAGAAAATGAAATTTTACCCACGTCAGTTAGGTATTATCAAAACTATCAAATATGTACGCGCACCCACCCATCGTGATGCTAAGTGTTCTATTGTGGAGGTATCGGGCCTTCGCATTGTCTTTGCATCCATTTGTCTCGGAGGTTTTATTGTATCGCGATGTAATTATTTACGGAGGCTGTATTGTGTGAGGATCGGGATAAGTCCGCTCGTCTTCAATTTAAAACGGTTTCAGGGATTTGTCTGGGCCTCAGCATCATTAATTTGAGGTAAGTGCTGAAATTCAGAATTGGATATGTCTATTCTACGCCTAAATTCTATCGGGTATGTGGTGTCCTTTAATAATGATTAGCAAGTGAAATGTTTGTAAGTGATCCTCTTCCGGTCTTCTATACAAACGTAGTTAGACGTACATTTCAAAAGGACATGTCCGATTCAAAATATACTTTGGATCATATCGGATTTCGGTATGATCTTAGTTAGTAAAAAACAAAATACATGCAGATTGTTGGTATGGGAATGTCCCATGACACATTTTGATATTTATTATGTTTTTAGAAAAAGGAAAGCACAAAACTAGATCAAACATAACCTCATAGGTATAATAAAATGATTAATAATGGTATAATCAAATCAAATGATTATATCTATGAGGTTATGAACAGCTCTTGAGAGCTTATCTTACAGGGCATTAATTTTACACGCCATCTAGTCCCAAACCAAGCATAGCTTGTAATATGGAAACTAGATTACGGATAGAATACTTAAATACTTTTTGTAAATACATACGTACTATATGATACAATACCCAAACACAGAACAAACATCTATATTCATCACACAAATGTTTGTCCTGGGTGGGAATCGAACACACAGCCTACAGCGCAGAAGGCAGAGTTACTACCAACTGAGCTATGAGGCTTGTTGACATTAAATTTATCATAACATAATTGTTGTTAAATACATTCCGCACGTCGTACCGAGTTGTGACCGTACTTGAGAGGAGCGACACGCGGTCCGTGGGACCACCGGTGGGACACGTGACTCACCCGTGGGCCGTGGACAATGAGGCGAAATTAACTCGACGAATTAACAGAGACCCTTGAAACCTTACTAGATGAATAGGAGCTGGTGTAAGTCTGGATCCAAAGCGACATACTAGGAATTTATTTTAAACTACGTGTTTGCAGTGGTGGTAGCGACTTATGAATCGACCCACCTGTCAAGCGTGGTGATTATCGTAAAACACTCATTTTTAGAAGAGGTCCAACCGAACGTAGACTTTCATAGGTTTTAAATTAGTAAATTATTAAATATAACATGACATAGCCCCAAACTAAGCAAAACTTGTAACATGGAAATACGTACGAAACGTTCAAAAAAATGTGTCTGAAAAAATGAGTACCTACTTACCTATATTAAAATGCATACAAATTCAGATGAGTACATAAATAGGCTTGATATAAAAATACCAACAGGCGAGCAGCTAAGTGAATATTACAAACAAACGACTTTTCCCCGTCGAAGACAAAGAAAAAATTAAAGATTATTAAATTATACGTCTTAAGACATTCTCTTTATGTAACCAGCGGAATTAAGTGCACAAGGACATAAAGTACATAAAGATATAAACAGCAAAATTCACTTTTATTACATAACTAGCTTTTGCTCGCGTCTTCGCTCGCGTTCAGAAGTATTAATATTAATGAGGTATAGTTTTTGCGGCTTTACTTTTGTTTAGCGTGTGTAAAAAATTAGGGCCTACAAAACTTAAAAACGACAGTACATTCTTCAACTTCTCCAGTAACGTTCAGATTTTCTTTAGCCATTTTAAAAAAGTCTTGCCGAAAAAACCTATGGGGATGCCTACGTCATAGTAGCTTTATGCATGCAAAGTCTCAGCCCGATCGGTTTAAAATTGACAAAGTTTCATACAAACTAAAATAGGGGATGAAACCCCTATTTTATCCCCTTGGGGGTAGAATTTATCAAAATCCTTTCTTAGCGAATGCCTAAGTCATAACATCTACCTGCATGCCAAATTTCAGCCCGATCCGTCCAGTGGTTTGGGCTGTGCGTTGATAGATCACTATGTCAGTCAGTCACCTTTGAGTTATATATATTTAGAAGAAGAAGAAGAAAGATGTAAACAGCGAAATTTAGTTTAATTAGATTTTTTTATGAGTATAAAAAAACTATCTCTGCAACTCGCTACATTCTAATCGCTTGTACCACACTCGGGTGACTTCCACACCCTCTTTCATCCATCATTAGCGGACAATGGCTAATCTAACGTGTAGGGCACTTCGTCACGACAAGATCGAGATGATAATTAAAGCGAGATTACCCCAAGCCCTTGGGGTGATACGGGGTAATTTTAAAATATGAGGGTAAAACAGGTATCTGATTTCTACTTCGGAGATATTGGTTATGATTTATTACAGTATATAAAAGCAGGTCAGGATTAGCCCATAGAGAAGGCTAAGCTCCTCGGTAGAAATTGTGATGGAAGTGTCATAGAAAGTATACAAAGAAATAAGATCACCTTGCCTATCTCCTTGTGTGTTGGTCGTGATTCCGAACAGGCGGTAGATTTGACGTTTCAAAATGATCCTAAATAACCAGAATAAACACATTTTGACTTTGACTTTGAAGGCAAAGCCAGAAATATTTTTTTCACTCAGTTATTTTTCAGATCATTTTGAAATGTTAAATCTATCGCCTGCTCGGAATCGCGACAAGCAATCAAGAAACTAGTCAATGAAAGCCTGACCTATGTCTCGTACTTTTTCATCGATGCCATTAAAATTATTTGTGTCTAGCGTATCGCATTTTTTAAGGCTTTTTACAAACGAAAAATGTATGTATGGTGACTGACGTGAAAAGGTAGACGAGTACCTTTTATTTTCTTTTTCATTGTGCGACTGGTAAGCGCTTGGCCTTCATCTCACCCTGTTACAAGTTAAGACAAGGTCGAAGGTGGAAGCGCACTTCACCCGGAATTCTCATCAAACTGAGGAACTGGCTATCTTACCTCTAAAGGCCGGAACATAACAATTTTAGAATAGTTGTTATGGCGAAAAAATTAGGTAAGATGGTGTTAGCTAGCCAGGTGGACTTAAACAAAGTCCTACCACCAACCACAAAGAAAGGTCCACCCAACTTCTTCGTGGATCAGTCTTGCGTGAAAGTTTATCTGGGGCATTTGGGTATGCATAGTAACAACCGGTGATTTGTACGATGTGAATGGGTTATCTTTGTTAATAAATAATTTATTTTTTTAAAATTATAATTTGTTTTTGGAACCAAAATAGATGTGTATCTAGAAAAAGTTTGTTCAAAGGATTAGATTTTCAGAAGTTCCAATTTTACCCGCCATTTTTGTGTTTCACACTCTGAGAGACCCTGGGTGTGAAACCTGGGAGAATTTATTTAAAAATCCATTGTCTCTCAGTCAAACGATTTTTAAATATTTTTTACACGGCAGTGTTTTTTGAATATTCAGATAGCAATAAAGATCTGCTAAAGATTTATTTTGACAATACATAATTAGAACTTTTATCGGAGTAAGTAAGTAAGACGTTTGCTGACAAAATACGTTAGGAGCTGACAAAAAATAATTAATTATTTGACCGTTTTTAAACTAGCTAGGCCGTTAAATGATAGCAAAAAAGAAACAAACCATAGTAACAAAACAACACTAGTTTACAGCACCCCCGCGTGATGGAGCTACATTTGTTAGAACACCTGAGCTCAAGACAAATTGATACAACCACGATCCACGATTTTGTGCCGCGCACAGTTACTACAACAAACAGAGCGAAGTGGAAGAGATTTGTAGACTTCATGTAGTTTGTAATGGCTGTGTTGAACACGCTAGAAGACGACGCAAAAGATTTTGAATCATTTTATAGTAGTAAAGTACATTAGCACACCGCAACCATCTGGCCTTAAACCGAGCAAAACTTGTAATAGGGAAAGAGGATTGTAAAGAAAACGATATACAGTCACACTTATTTTTGTTTCGTAAATACATTCTTACTTAGCATAATATTCAACACCCAAATATCGAACAAACATTTATAATATTCATACAAATGTTTGTCCCAGGTGCTAAATCGAACCCACAACCAACAGCGCAGAAAGTAGAACTATTAGGCTTGTTAGTTCATAATCGTATGTAATAATAATTAATAGCATGAATATGCGATTATGAACAAACGTAAGACATCTACTTGATAAGGAATAATCAGCCTTTTTTTTCTCTATAAGTAGTATGTAGTATAAATTAAATAACAATATTTTATTACACATCCTATAAACGAAATAGAATAAATAAATAATAAATTACACTGAGCGAAAAAACTAAAAGCGATTTCTTCCAGACAACCTTTGTATAGAGAGGATTTTATGTAAAAGGTTTAAAAAGGTGGTTGATGTTGCACAAATGAATAGGGGTGTAACAAAATTTACTATAGACATGCCATACATTACTAAATCACTTGGTTATTGTTCGTCTTTAGTTATTTTGGTATCCATTTTTTTGTTATATATAAGAAGCTAAATGTTTTTATGCAGTAAGGTTTTTAGGATCAATAAAAACGTCAAATCTACCGCCTTTTCTGAATCGGAATCGCGACGCAAGCAGAAAGGCAACAATCTCGTAATCCATTTTAATTTGTAATAATAATTGCCATGCCTTTACTGGGCTCATCTTAATAGTATTTAAAATAAGTGAAAACTTGATTATGCATCGATAAACAAATGAACAGGTACTGAATACTGAGGTTTCTTCACTCTTTTAGAAATAATGGTCTTACGTCCCTTTAAACAAGCTAGCTACTTGTTTCGTTAAAATGGTATTCCGCGTTGGTACGAAATGTTTTCGTCACAATAGGAAGTCTCATGTCATTGATACAATTGAGCTGAGCGATCACAAACATCTGCAAGAGCAACGACCTACGGTGTGCTAATGAGAAAACTACAGGTTTCCTGTGTCTATGGCATAGGTAAACAGGATTCAATTAGACACTCGCAATCTATTTTAACAGCTGCACACTCACTCTGATGATGTTTCACTTGTTGAACTGAAACTGTTGCTACATCACAACACAACTACATATATATTCATTCGCGTTTGTGTTCATGTTTTGAAAATGGTAACTTATGTCTGAAGAAATTTCTGTTACGAAAATTAAAGCTTTAATTCAAATCATAAGAAACCGTCAACTAATGGTTTTCAAAATGTGTTCGCGACATCCAATTAAAACATGGTAAATTAGTCCACAACTTGTTCACACGAAACGAAAGAAAAGGAAAGAACCGGCCAAAGCGATTACAGACGGCAGTGAGAGAAAAACGAAGTAATGTACCGCTATTAATTAAAATAGAGAATAGCTGTGAAGTCAGCTAGAATTCAATCCACAGCTTGTAAAAAATAAGGAAGCTTGTTTCTTGGCAAATTATTTAAAAATTTAACGTCCACCGATCTTTTTTGTTGGCGAGTTTCAAGTTTTGCCTTTAAAAAGCTACTTTTTGACACCTATGAATAAAAAAAAGGTTTTTTCATCTTGCCTTGAGATAACTTCCATTACACGTACTAGTTTTGTAGCTATTGAACGACTTGTGTTTACTACCGTTCATTTCATTATTTTCTCTCTGCAATCTAATATACCTATCACACACTTGACAGCAAAATGTAATGTCACTGTTATCACTGGAATAATATTCAATATTTGAATGTTCCAAAAACTCTGCATCTACGTTTTATGTCTTTAGCGATTATTATCGTAATTTATCTATTATTTTGCAAATTTGATCGAGCTTTACAAAAAGAATAGTAGGATCCACATTCACATTAAAACACGAGTAATGTTTTGAAGACGCGCACACTTGCAATGACTGGACTCAGTATCATATCGTCAATTACTCATAATAGAGTAGCTTAAATGTAGAGAACTATTAATCATAACTCCAGGCAGTGGTCGAAATTCTTCAAGAAATAAACAGTTTTTTTTTTATATAAAATCGTGTCTAATAACAAATAAAGATGATTTTGTGTAGATTGAGTATACAAAACAGCGCACTTAATTATAATTGACTTAAAAACGTTGGCGATTAGTGTGATGCAAAAATGTGCATTTTGTTCACGAAATTAAAAAGCATAACTGATTTTTTTTTACTTCTTCCAATTTTGGGACAAAAACCTATATAAGTATGCATATTCTAACTGCATGATATTTTCAGGGTGGTTTTTCACTTTATTTTAATATATTTTAAATAATTGAAAAGATTTTGGAAGCTTTTTCACTGAATCGTAAGAACGGGGATCTGGGCTTTCAATATTTATTCATTCTTGTACCGTGTGTGTTCTCTGATCTGTCAGTACTCTATGCAGTTTTCAATGTACATAATGGTCCATTGACGGGACGGCCCCAATAAGACTCGACACTACAATAAAGCGGCATTGTGTCTCTTATAATCAATTAATGGCTTATTTAAGATACTTTACGGGTTTTTTACAATAACAACAGACTGGCTGCCTTGTCCTCATCGACGATCAAGGCAAACTAGCAGACTAGAAAACTATGTAGATTTTATTAATTACCAACATTATCATAGCCCTTGGTACTCGTATTTTGGATAAATGGCTAAATCAAAGAATAAGCTGTACGTATTATTTATATTTATTTCAGATTTGTGAGGATAACATAAACGTTTTTAATTGTAATGTTTCCGGAGAGCACGCACGATAGTTAGTTACATTTGGTATTCCAATGTACGCACATTATATAAACAAATAGATAAATATTACAGGACATTAATTTGTTTTGTAAATATCGTTTGTAAATGGGAACTAGATTACGCATAGAATACTTTTTTTTTAATATAACCCGAACAATACAACACCCAAACACAGAACAAACATATACATTCACTACGAAAATATTTGACCGGGGTGGGAATCGAATCCACAACCCCCGCAAAAGCCACTTCAAACTCAGCTGTGAGGCATGACAATTATGGAGGATTGCACAGGAGTGGGCACTGAAACGGTTTTGGTATAAATGGCGACTTTTCGCGGACACGTAGGTATACGTCTGCACTGTAGGTTGTGGGTTCGTTTCCTATACTCTGTGTTTGGGTGTTGTATCATACAGTACGTATGTATTCACAAAAAGTATTTACCGGAGTATTATATCCATAATCTAGTTCCCATATTACAAGCTATGCTTAGTTTGGGGCTAGATGGCGCTGTGTAAAATCAATATCCTGTAATATTTATTTATTTAATTATTTATATACTCACGCAGAGCGATAAAAATATTGTTTTGTGTTTGGGAGTAGTATGAATAATATGGATTTTCAAAAATAGTATTTACAGTATTCTATCCGTCATTAATTTCCCATGTAATCTTAATAAATAAGAAAAAATAAGAAGCTTACATTTTAAAGTACGAGTTTTACTCGTGGTCGAGCTATATGATGATGTATGCTTTACATAGTTTAGGGCTAGATGGCGCTGTGTAAAATGTATGTCCTATAATTTTCAGTAGTTGACATAGCTACTGAACATTACATGTAAACACTACTAGCTACTGAACTAAATAACAAAATTTTAATAAGAAGAAAGTTGCTATAAATACTTAACATCGTATTTATAGCAACTATCAAGTAAATCTGTCATATATTCAATGTATAAGACTATAGACAGATACGCATACAGATAAACTGCAACCCGGCAGTACTGCAACGGGGTAAATTTTGAGGATTGATGTGGTATATTCTATAAAGATTATTTACACTAATTTCGTCCTATCCAGTAAAAAGTTACGTTTCAACGTTTTCAACCAATTCCGCTCCTTCAGAGGGGGAGGGGGGGAATGTTTACCTTTATAATCCTTGTCAAGATTTGTTCCCAATTCTACCAATAGTATCGGTAGATAATAAATTATACAATTTCATTCAAATAGGTAACATCCAGTAATTTATGTCTGATGTGCGTTCTAGATACAGACAAAAAAAATGGAAATAGCTATTGTTTTGGTTTCTGTATCGATAATAGTGTTTCCTTTTATTGTCATTTTTAAAATATATTGACATACAGATTTTGACCCGTTACAGTTTTATTAGATATAAATAGATTAAAAAACTAAGCTGGAAAATGGTTTAATCTACATGTAGCAAATTATGTACAGTTGTAAATTAATGAGCTGATCCCAATCATCTACAACTCTGGAAAATACCTTATACTACAATAACTATCAGATTTCTACCATAAACTTTTGAAAAACACAAATCAAAACTCAGACGTGGAAAATATTGTCAGAGGAAATTTCGTAAAGCGAAAACGTCAAAGCATTTTTTACGCAAGCTAATTACTATATCAAAAAGCTTTTACTAATCCAGTTCGTACAGACAGACAAACGGATTATAACAGAAGGCAGTGAAGAGTTTCAGGCTGTTATCCACCATTCAGAGCATTTTTATACAATAGTATAAAGACGATTGTTTCAATGGGATTGTCTTGGTCGAGGGCCAACCACTATCTCATAAGAAAGCCACAAAACTAGTATAGTACCGCTGATTTTCGCTCTCCCATACAAGTAGTTCCGATTATGAGGGCTATCATTTTGAATTGGCATGTTATTTTTTATTGTACGACGGGAAAGCCTTCATATCACCTGATGTCAAGTTTTTTGGACCCGGAATTCTCAACAGACTAAGGAACTGGCTATCTATCCTCTAAATGACAAACGATGAAACAGACATCCAAAGACACATTCGCTTTCATAATATTCGTTTGATTACATTATTCGATTCTTTGTAATCTGAATAAATAAATAAAGTATTATTATTATTTCATTGGCTTTTGTGTCGACTACCCTTAATCAAAACGGGGTAGACCGAGGCGCGTAGGTATCAAAGGGCACACCCATTACTAAATCTGTTTTTCCATTACACAAATTGGGTAGCAAGGGTAACTGGATGCATTTCTATCAATCCTGTGCTGGTTCTATGACAATTTATTGCTATTCAAAGACTAGATTTCACAACATTTTCTTGTCGTGTAATAAATAAACAGATAAATAAACTGAAACAAAAAAAATACTAGCCCTAGGATCTTGCCTTTCTCCTTTTTTCTTTGTGCAAGTCGCGATTCCGAACAGGCGGTAGATTTGACGTTATATTTCGTTTTAAACTGATACAGAAAGAAAGAAAACATATAAGCACGAAGATACAAATAAATATATACAGGAGTGGTAGGTACATATCATGCTTATCACCTTTTTATGTTTAAATCATCCCGACGTTTGACTGGGTGACAACAACCGTGGTCGCGTGTCGACTGGAACTCACACTATCATCGTCGAGAAGCGAAGGCATTTGTAAAACTACCTTCGAATCGGTCTTCATTATCAGACAAGTTCACACGATTAATTGGTGCTGTATGTTTACATGTTATGTATTTTGGCCGTATTTGTGTTGCAATACAACCTACGCTAGTGTAGACTGTATTTTAGACTGTATCGTTAAATGTTCGATAAGATTTCGTAGGTTATGCCACAAAAAATGTATTTCACTATGTAGACCATTATCTCCGCAACGAATACTTAGCTGATGATGCTGCTTTACACAACCTTACAACTAGGTAAATATTTATTTATGTATATACTACACTACACCCCTCCAAGCCCAACACTCCACCTGGCGACACAAGCCGTTACTAATTAATTCCCGGCTGGCAGCTCGCCAGCGCGGCAGAACAGCTTTTATGGCCTGTTGTAGGGTAATAGCAACTTTTTTGTGTATTAAAAACTTGTAAACTATCGGGACAATATTTGGAAGCTTTCTGGTAAATGTTTTTTTTTTAATGTAAACAGAGATGAAATGTGGGGTATTGCAAAAAAGGTTAAAAATATTCGACTATGATATTTAAAATAAATATTACAAGACATTAATTTTACACAGCGCCATCTAGTCCCAAACAAGTACGGAACGAACATCTATATTCATCACACAAATGTTTGTTCTAGGTCTGAATCGAACCCACAACCTACAGCGCAGAATACCAACTGGGCTATGAGGCTTGTTGAAATAACTGAATAAATACTGAAAATAACTGAATTAACTGAAAATATTTTGACCCGAGTATTCAAAATATTTTCAGTTATTGCGTTCCGTGGGCATGTGCTGTATGTAAGTTTGTACGTTCCCACTCCCTAGTAGGTGATCCTCATAAGATCCACGCTCTGAGTAGGTAGTGCGCTCAGAGGTGAATCCTCGAGAAGGGGAAAAAGTCTCACGTCTGTCATTATACCTACACCTTAATACATAAAAAAATATATCTATAGGAGACAATTTTCAAAAACGGTACCAGGCGATAATTTTTATTAAAAATTTATACATTTCGGAAGAATAATAAGTTCATATACCATTAAAACCAGTGATTAATTTATAAAAAATACATGTACTTATAACAATCCTATAAATATACAATGAAACAAAAGTATTAACAATAAATTTACGATCACGCGCTTCCGGTTTTGAGCACCATTTTTTTAAAGTTTTTATGCTGATAAAAAGTTTGTTTGAAATGTCACTGTTCGACGTTGTTCAGTTTGTACGGTCATTATTTCCGCTTCAGTTAAACCATAGACTAGGTACACAACACAGGTAACAAATGAAATCATTTTTTCGAACGGTCGGCAGGGTCGAACGCCATGGGTACTGTAGTACAAAATAGCAGATGTTGTCATAAAAAAAAATTGGTAACTTTTTTTTTAAAACAGGATTAAATTTCAACTTCCTGACAAAAAAGGTCACGACAGACAGACAGTCGGACCAAAAATTGATCCTATAAAGATTTAAGGATCCATGATCATGGATCCTTTTTCTATTTGAGTAACGGAACCCTAAAAAATATGCCTGACTTGCGCCTGACCCGCCCCAATTATTATGCATGAGAGCAATAACTCATTTTATCTCATACCAATTAGGGAACTCCATCATTCAAAGTTATCAAAATCTAATCGATATTTTAATCAAAACCGCATGACAAAGTGCTCAGCGCATACATAAAGGGCGAAGGCAATCTATTAAATGACAGTTGTCTACGTGATTGATTGCATTTGCATGGAAAATTTGGCGGCAAAATCTATCAAAGCCATGACAGGTCAAGCTTCAACAGTTTTTATCTACTTTTTTCAGAATAACTCTGCATTATAAATTAATATTATAGAGGTACCTACATTCTGAATGAAAAGCTCGGAACGTCAATTCTGTCATCCCGTGAGAATTTCCATAACTCCTTAGTACAGTTTCTTCGTTTCCGGTTAGGACTGGAACTCCTTGCCCTCTGTTTTTCTGCACCAGTCCAATATTGGAGTCTTCAAGTACAGATTATATAAGTTCCTTTTAGACAAGCGTGCTCCATATATATATACTATCTCATCATAGGTCACATCTTTACTTGTTTTTCAAGTAAACTGGCACTTGGCTATCACCAATAAAAAAAAGTGCGCTCCCTACTTGATAAATGGAAGCTACCTTTAAAATTTAATGTCTTGGATTTTGACTGTACGTTGATTATCAATCAGTAAGTCAGTTAGATAAACGTAAATATCAAGGAACATAATTATAAACGGTTATATTATTTTTAATCCACCATAAAAACGATAAATTAGTCCAAACTTTATCCATTTTCCTCCTTGTTTATCGTTATTTTAATTAGAGAGATCAATAAGTAGGATAAAGTCTACGATGGCGCTCCATCGTAGACTCTTCACAGAAACCGAAATTTTGTTTCGGTCGAACGTAAATGGAAAAACGGACGCTGACAGCTGTTTATGATGATGATGATGAAAAATATATCTTCTAGCATATTTTTGTATTTCAAGTGATTGTACTTGGTCACAAGATTCAGGGCGCAAGCTGAATGGACCAGGACCCTTGTTGCTCAATTGGTTAGAGCGTTTCCGGCTTGAGGAAACGAAGCGGGTTCGAGTCCCGTCTAGGGTTGTAAATTTTTATGTTTGTAAATAATCCCTTTTCTCTGTGAAATATTTACCCTGGTGTGTTATGCTATACACGTTTTGTTTTGAAAACGTGCGGAATTTAAGACATGTGGTCATAGTATTAGATGTTCAATCAAAATTTACTAGGGCATCCTACCATTACTCGGTAGACTTGGCTATCAATAAACATAAGGCAGTCATTGATCATCAGACAATATCATGTCGCATAACTTCAAGATTTCATTTCATTCCGTATTGCTCTAGAAGCTTCTAAGGAAACTACTTTGGTGAAATATCAATGCTCAAATTAAAACAATACCCACATAAGTTATCCAACCAACTCTTGCATACCACAAAGCAATCTGCACAACCTTAGAACAGCGAAGCAATTGTGGGATTTTGGCACGAACCCGCACTAGTCGTAAAGATAGCGATCCATTCATTTGCTAACGAAAGTTGGGATCCGATCCGTACATAGATTTGTTTTCATCGCTCGTCGCGTCTGGTGATTGTGAATGTTTTTACTGCATTTTACTGCCAAGATGCAGTCGCGTTCTCTGCTAAGGGATTATCGACTTTAATGTATTTCTTTTAGAACCTACAGTCTCAAACCGTTTTTAAGAAGGCCCAGTTTTACCGCTTTCCCATACATACGTAGTTTATCGTTCATTTTGATATGGTATGCCCGATTTTGAAAAATGAATGTGCAAAACGATCCCAAATGATGATTACGATGCAATAAAAAAACATAAAACAGTTAATTTTTTATTTGAATTGTATTTTATAAGCTCAGCAATACTAGCTTCTAAAACACAATATCCCTATAAGTCTTATGCTGCAAAATGGTATCGTACATTTTGAAATAAATATCAAACGACGTTTGGCCTTCTGTAAATTTTGACATTTGTAAATAAATCAAATCAAACGACGTTTGTATGGAAGAGCGAAGTGCTCCGGGGCCTTCTGTAAATTTTGACATTTGTAAATAAATCAAATATTTTGCAAAAGATTGTACTAATGTTTTTAATTTCATGTAAAACAGAAAGGTAGGGTACCTGCCTAATTATACTAAAAGGTGTTATAAAAAAACATCCTATCGACCTATCAATTAGCTTTATTATAAAGAGTTCTATACATGACGGTAATAGAACAAGGTAGTCAAGTAACCCGCAGAATTTGAACCAAATCGGCACTCAACTCGATAGAGCAGGGTAATAACCTCAACGATACAGGGGTAAAATAACATATGGCCCCACTCCGGCTAATGTTCGACGGGGTAAAAGAACCAAGAACAGACATAATAGGACATCGTCATTACCTGTATGCACAATGGTGAAGACAATTTATAGAAATGGGGGTAATTTTTCGCAGCAAGAATGTATTACGCACAGTCACAGAACATAATGTTCTTAGGTATCTATGCCTTCAAATAATTAACAGATCTAACGCATATAATATATATTGTGAGATTATGTACAGACCCTATTATTTATTCGTAGGTAAGGTATAAATATTTATTTGTGCACGATTCAAGTTTGATAAATGCAAATAGGATGGACCATGATCTTATCTAGAAATCACACTTACCTTGTTAATACCTTGTTAATACCTTGTTAATACCTTGTTAATACCTTGTTAATACCTGGGAGAACCGAAACAAAGTTGGTACTTTCATCAACTATCGTATACGTGAGTAAATCCTTAAGGTAAAGCCATATTAAGCCAGTTAAGTAAAATAAACTTTAAAAAATGATACTCATGCAAATTTTGAAAGGAAGAAATTAGCTAGAACGGATAGGCAAAATAAGCATGGTTCTATATATGATACTTACTTGAAAAGTAAGGTCAAGTGAAGTAGTAGGTAAAGCAAACGATAAAACAAACAGACAAATGCGGCGTCAAGTACCTCTACCTACCCAACACTACTCCGTAGTTTATCGGATTTGGATGGTAATCTATGATATAAAATAAAACTAGACTGACCTTTTAAGTAGGTAGATACTTTTTAATTTATTTCGTCTTATCGTAAGGATTGAAAAACGGTTTCGACTCAATTGAAGATGTAGAAGGTGTTTGAGTTGTCACAGCTTCCAGAACCATAGTATTTATATTCTTTTTTGATATCCTTCTTGAATCAGCGGTGAGAAACAACATAAATAAAACGAAGAGTAGAAAGTAAATGCTTGGGTGGTATTCTTCGATCTGGCATATAGTGTAGGATATGAATTTTGTGATGGAGTTAACGGTTAAACTTATTCGTTCGACGCCTGAGGATATCTCTAGAGAAGGCATTTCATGTTATGTGTAGTTAAGAATGTTGGAGAGAAATGCTTATGAATTGAATAATTTTAGTCTTTTAAATAAAATAAAGCGAAATTGTTTGACACTAACCTATTACCACAAATCAATAACAATCCCTATTACTGTTATACTCACAGATCAATTTACTATTATATTCTCTTTGCAAGTAGTAATGCATTCTTACTTTATACTCTCTTATATATTACTACAGATAGAAAATGTTTTTGTCAAAATGCCAAACAAATATGTTCAAAAAGGTTTTAGAACTGAAGGATGAGGGCTTGCAAAGTTAACCTGAAAGTATTTTTTTTTCTATGATGTAAATGTACTATAAAATGTGATAAATTCAAGACAATGTTAATAGGCGATTGTATGAGTAAAGGAGATCAATTACGTATCGCAAAAATATTAAAAACAAAAAAAAACCGACCTGTAAAAATAAACACCATGTTTTTTACGGTTAACCACATCTTGAACATTTTTTACTATGGTGGCAAACTTTTCGCCCTAACAAACGATCGGTCAAACGATCAACTTTTGACCATTTATTTGACGTTCAAAAATCGTTCTAACAACTAAAACGTCTGCGATATAAATATTTGTTATTGTTATGTTAGACATAATATTTCAAGATCGGCCTAACAAGCTGGTTAACTACAGCTTGACCAAAACAGGTGCGAGGAGGTTTCCTCGCCAATTCGGGCACCTGTCGGGTTTTGGTCGTTTCGCAAAAGGCGCCGCTTGCGCAGAAGTCGTCCCTTTTGTTGTCATATTGTGCCGTATGTTGTCCAGATATTTTGATGAATGAAAAATACTTTATTATATACCTTAATAGTTAGAAAAACATACGAGTATAACAGACATAAGAAAATATTATTAAAACAATCAATGGGCGATCTTTTAAAGTTAGTCGTACACTTTTGCCAACATAGTAAAAAATGTACAAAACATTGCAATTTTTTTTTACAGGCCGGCACTTTCATTTGTAACTACGATTTGAATGATCTTTTAATCACAATGATCAGCTTTAATTTAATCCCCCTTTCGAGTGGCCTATTATGCCTATTAATGGTATATATAAACCTAACATAAAAGGTCCCGTTGGCACCCTTTGGGTACAGAACCCAAAAAAGCAATCGGCGTAAAAATTGCAAACGGTCATTTGCAAATAAAAAAAACCCTGTTTAATTTGTTTGCTTGCGTGATACATTTTCATGACAAAAATTTGGCATGGATTTTTGGACATTGTGTATGCGCTACAACATAGGCTTCTTTAAAATCGGTACCAAGTAGGCAAAGACGCGGGCAAAAGCTAGTAAACAATAAGCCACACTTTCATTGAAAGACACCCGACGAAACTGAAAAGCACTACGCTCGAAAGCTGTTTCCTCTCTTTAGCCGGCTTCAGGAAAGTGCAGCTTTTTCAGACGTAACGTTGCAGACTTCGGAAGTGGCTGTGCTATTAATATTAATAAAGGAATCATGTTCTCGTATAGAAGCGTAGCTAAGGGCTAGTGCACACGTGTTACGAATTTGTGAAAATATATTATGATACCAGTTATCATAATATTACCATATATACTGCTGGTAAGGTACCTATGTTAAATTCTGTGATGGATCAAATACACGTTGGTCAAACCAGGTCACAACGCTACATGTACCTACTAAGTAAGTAGCGCACGTGGAATTTTATGTACTTACCTAAAATTTGTATATTTGCATTTGCATTTGTATAGGTATATAACTAGTTAAACGCCCAGGACTTCGTTCCCATTGTCCCGTGAAAATTTATTAACATCTAATATCATATCTATATATATAAACATCTATCTATATTAAATGGTTTCTTAGTGCATCCCTACATCCTAAGGTAAAAAAGGAATCCTGAAAATTTCAAGTCTCTAGGACCCCTGGTTTAGGCGTGTTTTGATTATCAGTGAGTCAGTATCTTTATATTTGTCTGTTTTATATTATACTTATTTAGTTACGTTGTTGCGTATTTAGTGTATCTGGTTGACGTACAATAAAATTGATGGCGTAGGATCATTACATGTCGCCTGAACAACAATTCTAATGTTGTTATGACACAAAAATTCACAACCCACGCCGGGACTCGAACCCGCAGGAACATTTGTAAATGCTGTGACCAAGTGCAATCACTTGAAATACAAAAAAAATAACAAGTCTAAGGCTGTGTTTCGGTATTTACAGGTAATAGATAACAAGTTGAGAGTAAAACTCGTCGCACAACAAAAATATCTTTATGGTCTGGAATTACTTTATTTTGAACGTATAAAAATGTTATATTGGCTAGCAACGGGTTACGTATGAGAATTCACATTTTTCATTATATAATCAATATTAACGTGAATCAGCCTCAGATGACTAAGCTATCTTATCTCTGTGTAAAACGTTCCTATTGAGAATAACCCTACATTCATTTATCGCTAGTATATAAATTATCATACAATACAACATTGATGATATATTCTGTAGTATATGTAGGTAGTAGTTTTATTCAATCTCAATGTTCACCGAGTCGATATAAAATTAATTATTTATTATTATTTCCTCAATTCATATCTCTCTGTATGTGTATAATTTATTGTGTCCAAACAGGTTCTCACAGGCCCCAACGGAAGACCAACGCAGGCCTCTTAGCCTGCATCAATGCTGAGTTGGGACCTTTTTGGGATTACCCGCCTTTTATTATGTTTTTATTTAGTGTTTTAATATTACCCAAATAAATAAATTTGATGTATGCATCATAGAAATGTTTGTACTGGATGGGAATTGAAATCACTACCTACGACGCAGAAGGAGAGATATTATGGTTATGAGGCGTATTGAGTAATTCACGTTTGTAAAAAGCTCGCACGTATAGAACTGCCCTTAGGATCCGCCTGTGGTATCGGAAAGCGATTTGCATAGCTTACAGTGGCCGTGATTCCAGCTAATGTTGCCGTAAAGAATAGTTTTTGCGTGTCTAGTTCATAATTTTGTCTAGGTTGAGGATTACTGCGAGTAACGGGATGAGAATCTCTTATTGGATCCTGTAATGGAAGTTCCTGTTCCAAGAAATACAGTGATAACTAGCTTTTGACGGCTATAATCGAATGGAGCCTATGCTGTTGGTTCCGCTATATTCATTCCATGAAGTATGGCTGTGTGCGTTGGTTAAGTAAAGAGATAAAAATCCGTCGAAGAAATCTCGAACAGAATCGTTGGTTTTTGCCAGCGGTTACTGGCACTACAATACTGGTTTTAGGACTTGTAAAGGTCCTTGCTAGCGACCACCTTCCTGCCGTAATCCGGTGCCAAACGGGTTGCCATGTTCCGTCAGTGCACGGGAGAGCTAAGTCTTCTGGGAAAGCTCGTTATCGTAGACTTCTACTTTTTTGAAGTGAAAACTTCTTTAGGCTCGTTGAGACTTTTTGGGTGAACATAATGGAACTCGCGTCATCGTGACCGAACGCTTTCCATGAGCTATATGTACTTATACTGTGTATATATGTGTACTTTTTGGGTGAACAAAAAGCGTGAAAATCGCGTCATCGTCACCGCACGCTCTTATGAATTGTATCGTCAAGCTATTAGATTATAATTTTTAATTTATTTTTGGTTGACAAAGGAGTGTTAATAATCCAGGATTAAAGTTTAAATTTGTCACTAACACTTCTTTACAAACCAAAAATAATGTACAAACAAGCCTCATAGCTCAGTTGGTAGTAACTCTGCCTCCTGCGCTGTAGGCTGTGGGTTCGATTCCCATCCAGGACAAACATTTGTGTGATGAATTCAGATGTTTGTTCTGTGTTTGGGTGTTGTATCATATAGTACGTATGTATTTACAAAGTCATTAAGTATTCTATCCGTAATCTAGTTACCATATTACAAGCTATTCTTAGTTTGGGGCTAGATGGCACTGTGTAAAAAATAATGTCCTGTAATATTATATTAATATATATTATATTTATAAATAATAATCTGATAGCTCGATGATACAATTCACAAGTTACGTAGTTTTCACTTCTATCGGCAGTTTCCAAAGACTGCCCGACATGTTTTTTTTATTGTATGATTAATGGGGAAAGCCCTTCCCCTTCGTCTCACCTGGTTTCGAGTCATGATAAAACCGAAGTTGGAAGCGCACTTTATCCGGAATACTCAACAGTCTGAGGAACTGGCTATATTTTAACTTTAAATGCAGGAACACAACAATTTAGAAATTTTAGTTATAATGGCGACAGACTTGATGGTCATAGCTAGCCACGCGGTCTTAAACAAAGCCCTTCCACCAAACAAACCATGAACAATATTGTTGACCACAGAGGCGGTAAGTAATACGCTTGCTGTAACATAATGCTGGACAAGCCTAGAAATAAAGAGCTAACCATATATACACGTAATTGGTTAGATTGGCGTGGCATATGCATAGGGAGGCCTATACCCAGCAGTGGGTGAAATCAGGCTGCGGATGATGATGGATGATGGTTAGATTATTTACAAAAAAGTCATTTAGATTATATAATAATTTGGTATGGTTCATTAGCTAAAGTGAGGTGGATCCAGAGGTAAATTATCACCAATCGTGCGCTAGTGGACTTCTCGTTTAGAAATGGTAACATGCGCAATTGACACATGCGCTTAACAAAAAACTTTGTGTAGTCACCAACTTAATAACAGATGAGACAGCTACCACTCAGCATTGGGTGCGCGTGGTATCTAGGTGAATAGTCGGGGCCGATGATAACGTGTGATTTAGAAATACCAATTCATGTTCGTAGGAATATTCTGTGAACCCCTAGGTAATATATTTCTAGAATCTATGCCATTAATTTAGTTTACGGTCTAAGTATTTGCATCTCTCTGCGTCTGGCTTGGTTTGATAAAGCAAGACTGCCTTATATATATATATGCCATTTCATTTCATTAATTTAATTGATTTCCACCATGTTTTTTGTTCCCACAAAAGTTACACAAATTGTCGTTCACTATTTTATTACAATTTAGTTGGTATAATGTACAAATTGTAAGTTATATAATACACAGAAGTCACTACAGTATTTGTTTTAGATAAAAAAATATACTGACATAGTAAAGTCAAAAATCGTTTAGTCAGGAAGAGTTTTAAAACAACTTAACACAAAATAAAGTACTAAATACCGATTTATAATTACCTATCATCAACATGAGGTAAAACATATGCATACCTATTTACATTTTCATCCGCGCCTCGCAAGCTACAAAATGGTACAAGATCCCGCATAGAATATTTCAAATCCGATCATCAAAAAATTATTATCCCGAAATCCTTGGAAGACAATCTTAGAGAGCACTCCGAGAAGGCTTTGAAAAACAATTTAGACGCGACTAAACACGCATTATGGTGCATCAGACCAATTATTGAGAACCCTCGGCGGGGATTACAAGGCTTTTATTTGTTTGGGAAACGAAAGAAATCTTAAAGAAAATAACGAAAAAATAATATGTGCTTTAGTAGTTCGTGTACCTTGTAAATAAGGGAGCTTTCTTAACAATACATAAAATATTCTCTAATCTTTCTCTAATCATACCTATTTTCTATATTTATTTATTGTCTTCTTGTCTTACATCTCATCAACAGCTCATAAGTGGCCACTGCTGGACGGAACCTCCTCTGAAGCTGGAAGGTCTTGCCATAATCACCACGATTAATAGGCAGATTGGTGATCGCAGTAAAGGTGTAGATAATACAGAGTATATAGGAGGCTGCTGCCCTTTTTCTGGTGATATCCTTTAGTTGACTTTTACAACATCCATGAGCTGAGTTGGGTCCACGGCAAAATTTTCTTATATTTAAGGTAGGCATAGGTTAAGGCACCTACTAAAGCTACTACCTACTTGGTAGTAGGTAGGTTCCCTGTATAAAAGAACGTAAGTATGTACCTTACCTATACTGTAATACAATACTTACTACTACTAGGTAGGTATGTAATACCTACATACATTACCTGCGTACAGTTCTCTTACACAGTTTTGAACATAATTGTTATGATCCTAGAATATGTTACACTAACAATTATTTAAAAGTAGTACCTATCTTCGTAGATATATTACAAATGATATAAACTAAATTGCATGATTATTTTAGGTCTAAACAGGTACGTACCTATGCCTCAAACCTACGGACACTTTTGTACAATAATATCAAGCCACAGTGCAGCTAGGATATGTCGATGGCAAGTGATGATGAAGGAGTTCTCCCTTGAGATGGAGAAAATCAGGGCAGCACTGAATGGTCCCCTACACGAGTGCATCAGGAAAACGGCAATCAGGGAGAAACAGCGCCGGATTATCAAGCTTATGACAACAACAACCGGCATTTAGAGGTAAAATATTAGATATAGAGGATTCCGGGTGAAATGCGCTTCCACCTTCAGCATTTCCGACCTGAAACCAGGTTAGATGGAGGCCAAACGCTTCCCCATCTATATTTTTTTGTAAAAGACCTCTTTGGCAAGAGCGTAGCGACATAGAAGAAGACAGGCCTATCCAATATTATAGGTAGTTATAATTTGGTGTTTTGGTGTTCAGAAAACCGGCCCGTCTATTGTCGTATCGATCCCTGATAATGTCAAAAAGTCAAAACTCTTGAACATCCGGCGTCATTTACATGGCAACCGAAACAAAAGGCAACTGATGCGATTTGACGAGGGTCCCTGTCCAGAACCTTTTAGTTTGCGTTTAAATTGAAATCGAAACTTTATGAAACGTTTTGGGAACTCAGAAACAGGAAAATCATGGTAATTATTTATTAACTACTCAGGTAATTTTTTTTGCAAACGGGAAACGGCCGAAAGGATATCCCATCGGTGTTGGAAAAGCCGACTAAGGGATCTCAACAGAAGAAGGGCTGCTGCGATCACCAATCCGCCAGCCAAGCGTAATGATTATGGCAAAACCCTCCAGATTTGGAGGAGGCTCTGTCCATCACTGGACTCTAATGGACTGTTGATGTGGATTAGTTAAAAGAAAATAAAATCGAACCTTAGGTATTTTCTTGTTAGAAGCATATATAAAAAGAGCTGTGTGGCCAATGGGATAATGTCCCGCCTAATGTTTTAGAGCTTGTGGGTTCATATCCAATCGTGTACCAATTGACTTTTCGGTTTTTCGGATGCTTATGTCGATACACGAAGGAACACATCTGACAAATGATGCCTCCATAATCAAATCTTGTAGATACCTTGAATCAAATAGGTAATTAATGCACGTTTGCTTTTTCTAAGTTAAAATCAACACTATCCTTGATTGTTCGATCATCTCATTAGCATCGTAGCATTTTCGTAGCACTATTTTTAGTTATTACAAACAAAAGATATCAACGAGCTCTTCGTAAAAGACATGAAATGTTTAGCATGATTTTGTGTGTAGCGAAATAAAAAGAGTTGGAAACGAGGGAGTACGTAAGAAAAGGCAAAGCCGAGTTCGAGGCTTTACCTAGGTACTACCAATTGGAGTACCATCTACCGAGCAATAAACATGGCACTGCCTTTATATGTTTAATAATTGATTGACACATTGTTTTCCACAAGCTTATCATTATCGATACCTACAAAACAAACTTTGTCTCTAAATAAAAAAGTAAATTCAAAACTTAAACCCAGCTAGGTGCTGAAAAATCACGCTCTAAAAAGTACATGAAAATAATTTTCATCGGAAATTTTCCGTCTGGTACTGGTCTGGAACAGTTGAGTTACCTATAGGCCGTTTGTAACGGTCCTTAGGTAATCTGACTGATTCCTTTGTACATAGTTAGTTTAATTGTACTTTTTATCGGAAATTGTACAAGTAATTCAATATTTATCGTCTTAAATAGACGATAAATATGGAATTACTTGTATTTGTAAGTAAATTAAACAACTTAATTTTAATGTATTCATAGTGATGTTCAGAGGATAGCCGTGATCATTTTAGAAAAAGTAAAGCCACGTAAGAAATAGTATTAACAGCGCCACCTACCTTATCACCGTCAAACTTTTCAGTCGGCTCGTCGTAGATGCGGACTTCACGTTTCTCACGCGAGCCGCGACGCGCCATGAGCGGCGTTTGTGGCGGGGATCCCAACGCCATGCTATTCCTTGCGCTACTAGGTGGCGACTTTATAAACTCTATCTTTCCACCTTCCACGCAAATATTAGGCGTTAGCGGATAAACTGGCGACATCGCCACATTTGTATTAGCTAAATGATTATAATGATTATCTTCTAAGGGTAAAGACGCTAGTTTTTTCTTCCGATAGGAGGAATCGTAGGCTAACATCTGTGTTTTATCTTCAGGGTGAACTTGACGGACTTTCCCGGGTGGTCGGTCAGGGGGTTCTGGAGAAACATTTCCGTCTATTCCAGGACAGTCGTCTTTTTCATTGTTTGAAGTCCTGCAACAATAGAAAAATAAAAAGGTTAAGACAAGCATTCATAGCATACAGCACATTGTTCTTATAAGTTTGCGCAGAAATAATAGATGGCGCTGTTTTTAATTTATATGCGTCACAATATTAAAAATTATATACTGTGCAAATGTAACACTTTATTTTTAATTCAAATAAATATATACATCAATACTTTGATAGAAAAAATATTTCATTTACAAAAAGTGAAGTATTAGTGGAGTACCTTCTAAAAATAGCAATTTATAAGAAAAATCTCTAGATCGCGCAAACGAAGTTTTTATGGACGTAAATGTGTAACTAGTAAAATTTGCTTTACAGTTGGAAGTGTATCTCCTAGTGTGATGTTCAATCTGTTCTAGATCACTAGCGTTAGTTAGAAGGTCTTGCAGCCCGTGACGTCACGCGCTCATGTCTAAGGCTTGCCCTTGTAGTGTGCGCCGCGGACGATCGCCCGCGCGGCTGCGACGGCTCTACGCGCACGCTCCCTGGGCGGCCTAACCCTCTCGCGGTTTTAGTTAACTCGTTAGCTTAGCTCCGTAAATATCTAGCACTTCTATAAAATGGCGGCGAGTGAAAACTCGAATGCCAGATTTTTGCTTTTTAGACAAACGATTTGATTATGTACTCCGTAAATAAATAATAAATAACTGCACATTAATTTCACCAGCGCCATCTTGTCCCAAACTAAGCATAGCTTGTATTGTTAATATGGGAACTAGATTACTTATAGAATAACTACCTATATACTTATTTTTGGAAATACACAGGTAGGTCCGTAGGTAAGGTACTATATGATACAACACCCAAACACAGAACAAACATCTATATTCATCTCACAAATGTTTGTCCTGAGTGGGAATCGAATCCACAACCTACAGCGCAGAAGGCAGAGCTACCTTCTATCAACTGAGCTATGGCTTGATACACAACTGACCTCCATAAGACTTACCGTCTGCCATAGAACAGATATATTTCATAGAAATATCCAAGACAATCTGATATAAAGTATCAGTAGGTATAATTCAGGCATAAACTTTTATGCGTAAGTGTACCTACATAAGGTAGTGGGCGCTAAGTTTTGACTTTATAGGCCACTGTTTACCTAAAAACACAGTTACCTACTTAGACGCATTGCATCGTAGGTAATCTCTGTTGATCTTAGCTACCGTTCTTATCAGTCATCAACGTCACCTGTTTCTACAACGCAGACAATTTTACATTATTTTGTTTATATTGAGGTAACTAGGTACCTATTAAAACAAACCGAACTAAATTACTAAGTCGTTGTAAGTAGAGCAGTCTAAGTACAAAATATTTGCATTCTAGGCTATGTACTTAGGTACCTATTTTGCGAGTTCCACGGAATCACTTTCACTTGATTGTCTGTGCAGAAATCACTCAAAAATGGTCTTCACCAACCATATAACTAGTGGACCGCAAAATAACGCTCTAATTTGTTTGTGTAGATTGAAACGTCTTTCCCGTTAACTCGTGGTAATTACTACAATATTTTCTTATTTTCGCACCCCTACAAAATGCGTAGAAACTATAAGTACCTACCTAAGTACCTAGAGTGTATACTAGAGGGCAATGGCATTTGCCAGTTTACCTGTCCTTATCACATGGGAAAACATTAAAAACGTTTGTGATGCTCAGATATGCATTCACAGTTTTCGTTTGTAGAGGCAGTAAGTCGAATGTGAACTGTCAATTTATTTAGTGAGTACCTACCTAACTAGCTGACATTTGCATTCTTCAGTCCATAGAATCATGGGCTTTCATGTATTTTGCCCGGAACCAAAACCCAGACAAATCTACTGTATAAGTATACCTACCTATACTTTCATATGCATTTAGTAAAAAGCTGATTTTTGACATAACGAACAGACACTTTAATTTCATTTATTGTATATATAGATAAATTGCCAATTTTCACTTTTTTGTGCCGATCGATCCAGTTAACGAGCGTTACGAGCAAGTAAGTAGCATTACCTACTTACTAACCTCTAGACTAAGTGAATATTGTAGCGAGACTAACTGAGCTTAGAGTTTACTAGAAACAACGTTAAAAAATAAAAAACCTTACCCCGTACATTTTGTTTGCAATTTCAAAATCGTTTAATGTTCGCTGCTAATGATGCCGATCGACTGTAAGTAATTATTTATCTTAAAATAATAAAATTCACAATTTGTGAATTTTATTATTTTAAGATGCCAATTCAAATGCCAATATGCGGGGGCTGAGGTAGCGCTAAATGCCTAAAGCTCTTGGATTGCCTCGCCTTAAGTAAGTGCCTACTTAATATTTTTTTGTAATAAGTAAGTGATGCCTTAATTCCTGCTTACCATCATATTTTTTACTTCGAGGGCATTCTGTATTTTTTTTTTTTTACGATGGGTCGGCTCTTGACCACGAAACTTACACAGGTAAGAATGAGATCTACGATGGAGCGAGCCTACCCAGAAAGTGCCTATTAACTCTCTTCTTGAAGACATTAGGGTCGTAGCACAGCGGAAAAACAGACGCTGGGAGCTTATTCCAAGTTCTTGCAGTGCGCACAATAAAAGATTCTTGAAAGCGTTTAGTTCTTATGCGTGGGATATTAACCAGGTGAGGATGATAATAGGCTGTGCGTCTGAAATTTCCATTGAAAAACGGCGAAGGCGGTATAAGGTCGTGAAGCTCCTGATTTAACTCACCTAGTAAAAACTACCTCTTCCATTCAATTCACGATATAATAATTCTTACCCATCTGCATAAATTAATACAAGATTGCTAGCTATTAAGATAAACAAACATCATAAGGAGGTGCATTAGTACTGCACATCTTATCTATCTACTTTGTATATCCATCAATTTATTGAGGGAGACTGGGAACGGTTGTAACTAAGTACTTACAATTGTAAAACAGTTTCAATATCTCGTGAATAATGCTAGACCGCGGGTTGCATGGGGTGAAAGAGTGTAGAGCGGGTAGTTTACGAGTTACAAAAGTAAGAGTTTTTGATCGATATTTTTTGGTAACAATTACGCAATTATTTAAGGAAGCTATTTAAGTAAGTTTTTCCTTGCGTGTTCATAAGGTATTAGACGTCAGCTAAGTGTAATCAGTATAAACAGAGAAAAACATTTTTTTATTTGTTGTCGTGTTGTAAAATGAATTCCTTCGCGGTGTTCATCAATGGCAAAAAAGGAAAGTCCGAAATAGGCTTTATGGTTATGTAACTAGTTAACACCTCACGCACAAATAAGTCTAAGTGCGGAAACGGGAGTCTTTTTACATTTACAAGTAACTAATAACTCTTCTATTTTAATTTTCCTGAATTTTTAGATACCCAGTAGTAAAAGCGAATAGGTACTACAACAAGGGCACAACAAGAGTATCTCGAACTGATAATGTTTCAGCCTTTTTGAGAACACTATCACCGACACTAAACTCTCAACTTTTTCTTCGCTGGAAATTTTCTGTGATTTGTAGTTAATATAACTATTTCGATTTACTCAATTTTTTTTTTGTGGTGTTACAACTGCCCCCGACCTCTATTACAACCGCTCGACCAGGTATAGGTGTGGGTTGTAATAGAGGCAGACTTTTCTAAACTGTTTATAATCATGTAACCGCTGCACGCAGGACTAAGATATTAACATGCTGGGAAAACAAATAGTTTCAATTTAAGGGTCGACAAAATGTTACAACCGTACCCATTCTCCCCTACTAGTAGGTACAGTACATACATCTGATTGATGCTTGATCTATTTGTAGCTCATGATGTAGGTTTATCTGCTTGTCTTTTAACTTGTATTTTATGTTTAAACTCTTGTCATTAGCCCAAATCTATTTTATAACGCTGGTAATATGGTGTATCTTTATGGCAGTATTTTACAAACCGCCATTAGTTTTGACGTAACACATAGGGTCAAGTGCATTTTGAAACATGCAGCATATGTTCGAAGGATCTGAAAATCTACCACAGCATAGGCAATGGCTAATATTGAGAGAAAAAAGAAATAAAATTGCATTTAATATGGATTTGATATAATGCAAAATATTATCCAAATACAAGTTACTACCTAATACTGATTTATGTTTTCGATTCGATATACGTGTATAAGTTTTAACACATGTAAATACCAATAACTTTCGTAAAGAATGACGAAATGGAAACGAAATCATTTTGCATACTCAAACTTCATTCTAGCCAGGTGTCATGTTAATTAATCCGGCTTGTATGAAAACCTGTACAGCCACTAGCGGATAGTAATGAACTAAAATGTGCAGAGTTGAAAAATATTATTCGATTCCGTTTCCTAGTCATTACCATCGATGCCCTCGTATGTTTTTCCGCACCAGTACAATATTGGAGTCTTCAAGTCCAGAGGGAATATGTACCTGGGTTCCTTTTTAGGACCTTTTAACCGTCTCTGTGGTTTAGTGGTTCAACCCATTCCCGATCCCCATGGGGAGCAATATTGTGCTTGGTTTGGTTGGTGGTAGGATTTTGTTTATGTCCGCCTGGCTAGCTACCACCATCTTACCTAATTTTGTCGCCATAAATAAAAATTCAAAAAAAAATTTTGTGTTCCGGCATTTAGAGGTAAGATAGCCATTGCTCAGTTTATTGAGGATTCCGGGTGAAGTGTCCTCCACTATCTCCATCGGCCATATCCCAACTTGTAACCAGGTGAGATGAAGAACAAGCGCTTCCTCGTCGAACAGTAATAAAGAAAAGACACGCGTGCTCCATCTTAGGCCACATCTTTATTAACCAACTTCAAAAAAAGGAGGAGGTTCTCAATTCGTCTGGTTTTTTTATTAAGGTATTTTCCCCGATTACTCGAAGAAGCCTGGAGCGATTTAGAAAATATTTTTTTGTTTTAAAGGGTATATATACTTCACCATTGACATCAGGTTATATAGGATCTGAAGATGGGATCCTGGAGAAATCGATGGAAATCTTTAAATATTATAGGCACACTTGGTAGGTACAAGACAGACCCCTTTAAGATTTAAAATAAGTATAAGTAGATTCGTTTAGTCGTGAAAAGTTTACTATTAAACACACAGAAATCTTTTAATTAAATATAAATAACGATTCGTTTAGTCGATAAACACACAGAAACCTTTCGATTAAAATGTAAATTAATCTCTCACGTGCAGGCCTGTCTCATAAAACATTATAACACATTTGAAGATTTAGCTTTAATTTGTAAATGAGTGAAAGTGTGTCGACAGGCATATCACAATAATAATGGGTTATAAAAACAAGTAAATCTCGGAATGGAAGATTTTATACCCGCACAGAGATATTTCCGATTATTTCCACCTTTCTCTGATTTAAATCTCGTTGGCATTCACGAATTTATTAATCTGGCTGAGCTTCGCGTTAATCAGGGTTCTGATTCGTGGAATAAGTAGGTGGAGGTAGTATGTATAGTTAACAAGCCTCATAGCTCAGTTGGTAGTAACTCTGCCTTCTACGCTGTAGGCTGTGGGTTCGATTCCCACCCAGAGCAAACATTTGTGTGGTGAATATAGATGTTTGTTCTGTGTTCGGTTGTATCGTATGTATTTATTAATTCGTATGTATTTACAAAAAGTATTTAAGTATTATATCCGTAATATAGTTCCCATATTACAAGCTATGCTTAGTTTGGGACTAGATGGCGCTGTGTATACATTTGTATGTAGATATGAAGGTAAGGTATACCTACTAGTGCTACTAGCAAGCATAGGTACCCAACGAGACCCCTAGATAATCACTTTGGTATCCGAAGGCCAGCCAGATAAACAGACTGATTAACGGACATAGATGTCTTAATAGTATTTGACACGTTATAGGTACCTACGGCACCCTTAGTGCACCTTATCTAGGATAAAAATAAAGTATGTAATAAATTTTTCCCCTTGGAGGATTCTCTTCACAACTATTCAGAGCGTGGATCTCATGAGGATAGTCAGCTAGAGGGTAATCAGAGGCATTTAAGTGGCTAGTATATAGTATATCAATAGGTGACAGGTTGCAAGCCCATCGCTGATTAACGGAATACACCCATTGTCAAAAATGGGATTCGGACTTTTGGTCCTACGGACATGCCGGTTTCCTCACGATGTGACCACCACCGACAGAGCATGTACATGTGCCAAATTCGCACAAAAGCTTTGGAGAAACCAAAAAGTCCATTGGAGCACGCCTGGATTTGAACCCTCAATCTCCGGATAAGAAGGCATGCCCATACCCACTTGGCTAAACAGCTCTTCATAAAACGAATCAAATAGAATACATCGATATAAAATTTTCTGTGTTGAAAATGTTAGCCCAGAACCCTCGCTGCACGAGTCCAACACGTACTTGGCCGGACATCAAGTCTGCTAATGAGTGTAACATCTCCATAGGAAATGGGTAGCCGCTAAATAACTTCACGGTTCCGCCTGCAACTAATCGCAGCCGCTCATTTCCGTCTGGCTTTTCATCAGACCACACTTGATAAATAGAAAGATATAGTCGGTACATACCTATTCCTATATGTTTCTTTACCTGATGTCGTTCTGTTTGTCCTCTGAATAAAACATGATGTTTAGAAGATCAAAAATTGTATTTAAAAATAATCGATATCGATATAAAGATCAGAGAGCCACACAGGAACTTAAGTATAGTATTGTTTCATAACGAAGCAATTACAGCCTACAGGACTAACATGGCAAACTAGATATCTCCGTTTTTTAACTCATTTGAAATCTAAAATATAATTTATACGCCTAATTATTTATTCGGTAGACGTATGTTATAATTATTATACTTATTGACAAGCCTTACAGCTCAGTTGGTTTGGTGTGGCTCTGCCTTCTGCGCTATCGATTAAGGGTTCGATTCCCATCCTTAACAAATAATTGTGTGATGAATACAGATGTTTGTCCCGTGGTTGGATGTTGTACTGTATGTATTTACAAAAAATAAGGATACAAGTATTTTGTCGGTAATTCAGTTCCCATATTACAAGCTTTGCTTAGTTTGGAGCTGAAAAAAGTACTTACATTTCAGTCAGAGATGACAGATTACGCTATGCAACTTACTAATAACAATCAACCAATCAGAGATTAATTTAAGATATTATAGAGACACCTAGGCACTTAGTAATTAAATTTATCTCAGCTTAGTGCCCAGTTACCTACCTGCTCATATTCTATTCATGTTCACTAAGGCCTTTAAATCTGCATACTAAACTAAGCTCGTAAACCTAGGTCTTGCGTCTGGAATAGCGTAACCTAGATCTCGTGAATCACCGTTTATTCATATCCTGATTTAGCTTACCCAAGTTGGTTTATGTGGTGTTTCAGTGAAGCAGTTAGTGCTTTGACTCTAAAGGAAATGATTTGGTTATCAGTGCTATCATCACTACCATCATCATCGTATGAAAATACATATATTATGCCATTCGCATTCAAATAACCTTTCAACCCACCGATTTCAGATACCCGGGATAGAGGTCCCGGATTCGATACCCAAGGGGAGTACAATATAGTGCTTGGTTTGGTTAGTGGCAGGATTTTGTTTATGTCCGCCTGGCTAGCTACCACCATCTTACCTAATTCTGTCAACATACCAAGGATTCAAAAAATATTTTTTTGTATCCTTGGTATTTGAAGTACTGGCACTTGGTTAAAACATTGGCAAATCATTTTCAGCGCTAAAGCTGAGAGATATGACTCAAAAATTCGGAATCTGCGTTAGGACCCTCGTAGCTCAAAGCTGCGCCTTATCTTAACTTGTAACCAGATGAGATGAAGACCGAGCGCTTTCCGGTCGTACGATAAAAAAAATACAACACTACAAATCGCTTGATTTCTCATGAAAATCATGAGAAATCAAGCGATTTGTAGTGTTGCTGGTTTCAAGTTATGATAAGGCTAAAGGTGGAAGTGCATTTCACTCGGAATCCTCAACTGTCTTATCTCTGAATGCCGGGACACAACAATTTAGATTTGTTGTTATGACGACAGACTTAGGTAAGATGATGGTAGCTACCAAAACCAAGAACGATATTGTACTCCCCTGGGGATCAAGGGACCTCTGGATCGATGGGTGAACCACTAGACCACAGAGGCGGTTAAAAATATTAACTAAAAAAGTATAAACACTAAATTAAGTATAAACACTAACTTGAACCCGCGGTTTTGCTCGTGTGGTACCTACCCTGTTGAAATGTTACTTATGATGTTCCCATTAACGATTACCACCGTAGCGGTCGCAGCTTAAGAATCGATCCCTCCATCTTAGCCCATGGATGTCGTAAAAACCGACTAAGGGATCTCACCAGAAGATGGGCAGCAGCTTCCTTATCACCTTTACTACGATGTACGATCTATTTATATGCAGGATGGGTATACCTATAAAAAAATTTAGTTATATGTACTTATGCGGTTATCGTAAAAGATCAGAAATATGTTTACAACTCAATGTCAATCTGATCTAAAGAAAAATTTGTGTTCAAAATCGTTCTCAATTTGGATCTTAATCCACGGCAATAAGAGTTTATCCCGATAGCTTAAAAGGTCATTTTGTGGCCCTAACTGTTCATTCGTTTGACTTTTGTGTTCGTTTGCGCAACTCTCTGTGTGGACCTGAATGTGGTGATTAGAGATAATGATGTGAAGCTTGATTGGCATGCCCGTTGCATTGGAAGTTCTATTGATAAAAGGTTGATTATCAATTGAAAATGTGTATACATACACATAGAAATTGTATTTTAAAATATGTTGTTATTAGGCTTCCCTAGGTTGATTAAAAAAATCGCTTTAGTAACACGAAAATCTTATTTTTTTATATGTACGCCGATAAAGCATCTTATTTATCATCCCTTCATCTCACCCGGTGTCAAATTTTGATAAAACCGAAGGTCGAAGCGCACTTTACCAAGAAACGTCAAAAGTCTGAAGAACAATTATGATATACAATTGTTGTTATGGCAACAGACTTATGTAAGGTGGTGGTATGTAGGCGTAAAAAGCCCTGCCACCGACCAACGGAAGCACAATAATGTTACCCCCTGAGATCGAACCCGGGACCTCTGGGTCTGATATCGGCAGGCGAACCACTAGCCCACACATGCAGAGGCTTACGTTCAGCAGCTATGAACTGGGATGTATGAAGTACTTGTAAGTTAGCGTAACCAGGGAATTTTAGGCCACGCAACGCGGGAAGTCAGTGCTTCTTGTGTATTTTGCTCTAATTTATGTTAAATTTTCATTCTGAACACTATTTTCTATCATATCATTATCAGCGTAGCACCTTCTATACCTACTCACTATACTATGAGGCCACTTACTTTGCCACTTAGCTCTCAAGAAGCGCTGCTTTATTACATATTCATCGAACAAGATCCACTGATTATCGAGTCCAGCTTCTCTGTTTAGTCCAGTTTGCTACCTCTGAGCATATTTTTACCATGAAACCTGTAATAATTCTAGTACTCACGCGCAGACTCGCGATGACGGCGTCGTGCTATGTCAAAAGTGCGTGTGCTTGATGCCAATAAATGTTCATTAATTATATAGGTACCAACATAAACCATTCTCATTTATCGCTCTTTATACTTGTGAAAACTGTATCAAAATCTGTTGCGTGATTTAGAATTTGTAAGCGGAGAAACAGACAGAGGTAGATATCGATTTTGTGTAGTATATTTAGAGATTAGAGAGAGAAAGAGATCTGAGAAGAAATTAGAGACGAGATTCTCGTAGTCGAGGATGAAGCTGTCTTTATTAGCTTCTTTGAAATAGATGAAAATAAGTTGATTAGGTACCTACTAGGTACTAAATGCCTTAAGAAAGTCATTTCAAGGAAGAATACACGTATTAAATAACTAAACGTCTCTGTATTATAAAAAGCCGAAGCGCTAATGTTTCGTTGTCTTACAGCACGGCACACGTCCAGAAAAAAAAACACCGTAGCAAAGTGACGAAAATATTGCCCTGGAACGTGAAACCGACTTAAATACAGCCTACTATTTATAAATGTTTTCTTTACGAGCTGGTGATAAAGTTTATAATCGCTTGACCGTGAACTGTCTTATGTCCTTATTACAGGACATTGGCTCTTCCTTCCTCTTGTGTGTTTTTAGAATTGGACTAAATAAAGTGTGTTGGAAGCAAATGAGCGTTGATGGGTTCCACGGTTTATTTAGTAATAGTGGATGCTAGCTGTTGCTCACAGCTTTGTCCGCGTTGTACCGAAAGTATGTTATTCCCCGCCCAGAACACAGAATTTCATTTCAATCCGTTGACCAGTTTTGACGTGATGAAGGAACAAAGTTCCAAACAAACTTTCGCATTTGTAATATTAGTGGGATGGGATGCAAAGATTTTATGCAAGTTATGATTAGCTTAGGTAGGTTCTTATTTAATTGTCTTGAAAGCAACTTTTGTAACAGAATAATGCACGTACATATTATTAAAAGCATAATGGTATAGTTTTTTATCTACATGAAAAAACCAACCTGCAGACTTTCAAGGATATTTTTTTATTGTAAGACGGGAAAGTGCTTGGCCTTCACTCACCTAGTGTCAAGTATTGATGAGGCTGAAGGTAGAAGTGCACTTCACCCGGAATCCTCATCAGTTTGAGGAACTGGCTATATAACATTTAGAGGTTAAGATAGCCAGTTATTCAAACTGATGAGGAATCATGCCGGAACACAAGAATTTAGAATTGTTGTTATGCCGACAGACTGAATTAAGATGGAAGTAACTAGCCAGGTGAGCTTAAACTAAGTCTTACCACCAACCAAACCAAGCACAATATTGTACTCCCGTGGGGATCGAACCCGGGCCTTTGGATCTGTCACCGCTAGACCACACAGACAAAAGTCATGAAGATCATAAGCGTTGCTATCTCATTCCATCATATCAAATTATTTGCTTGCTGTCATTTTATTCAACAGAACTAAATAAACCTTGACACAATTTGACTATTTAGGTACCTCTGTTATAGCCTAATACATATACAAATATTAATCATTCATTTCACAAGCAAAACGTGCCAAAGATTAATCACACGGATAGAACCGCCCAATTGTAATTCAACACTCAAAATGACCTACCGTTATTGAAACAATAAAATGAAATTGTGGCACATAATAAATAATTCTCACGCCCGAATAAAAACGCGGTAGGCAAGGATGATCAGATTCGACACTGCAGGTCCGTGTCCTAAATACGGTAGGGTTGCCAAACGCGTACGTCTTAACCGCCTCTGTGGTCTAGTGGTTCAACCCACCGATTTCAGATCCAGAGGTTGGAGACATAACAAAGCAGCCCACCTGATGTTTAGTGCAACTCTTGCCTATACTGCGTAGGTCACATCCACGCTTACATGATATTATTTGATAGCTTTACTTTTGACGCAGCCCTAGTGCCACTGCCATAAATGGCTAAGCACGAGGCTGCCAATAAGGCGATCGTTTGCGCGATAAGAGGAATTAAATCGTTATACAGATGACATTATGACAAAAACGTGTTTTACACAAACTTCTGATCAAAACAGATGTCAATTGTCTCAATTGACATCTGTTTTGGAGAATGGAAATTTGATTTTAAATTTGATCTTGGCCATTGGTCAAAAATCACACATATTCTTAATTATGGTCTAGTAGTCGCTCTCTCATACAAACGTAGTTGTCGTCCATTCCGCAATGGAACATTCGATTCAAATTTAATTTTGCAGGTTAGATTAATCAGTTAGGGGCTGGTGCGGCTGATTTAGCTTTTTTTTTTATACAACTAGGAGACGGGACAAGTAAGTAGCGCACCTGGTGTTAAGTTTACTCTTGCCTATGACAAAGCCTAGGTCACATCCACAAAGAACGTAGCCTACACGGCACTGCATTGCGCCCGTCAACTTGAGACATAAAGGTGTTAAGCTTCACGTACCCGTAATTTCACCGGCAACCATACCCTTTAAAACGAAACACAGCAATGCTGCTAGGCGGCTGTAATAAGTATGGCGATAGTAATTCTCCGGGCGAGCCCTTTCACTAGGGGCTTCTACTGCTCTTGATTCGGCCGAGGATCACAAAAGGCGCAAATGTAATGGTCTAGACTTAGCTTACTTATTCGAGCCTTTTAGCGTCAAGACCTTAGGTCTCTGGAAAACTGGTTGCTTCGGGTTTTCAAATATTATGCGCTTTTGATTGAATCGACCTCCAAGGGTATTTGTAACGGTCTGCGTAACCCGACTTCTTGCCTTATACATAGTTTATTTGTAAATAATAAATATATCGGAAGATAGATCTTACAGACATTTATTAAATTTAATTCATAAAATGCACAATTAAACTAACTATTGTAAATATTATTATTATTATTTGTTTGTCAATAAATATATTATAACTTGTTATTATTATATAGTATAGATAATTTTTGTATGTAGTGCATTACTATTTTCTGAAGTAAGTAACAAATTTTCTCCGCAATCTAGTTCCTTTCAAATGTATGTCCAGAATTGTACGTATACCAATACTTCCTAAGTTAAAGACGGATATAAGTTTTACTAACTTTAACTGCTAAATAAAGTGGAAGAAATAAAAAAACAAACTGGAAACTTCAGCTAATCCGATACTATTAAGGTAAGACCACATTGAATCGCTTGTGTATTAATATAATAATTGCTTGGCTCAATTCAATGATTGAATTCTTACAACGATGCAATAATGTAATTAATTTGTTTTGCGACGTTCTTATTCTAGCTAAAGAAATACATTTATTATGCAATGCAGTAAGCAGCATCATTGTTATGTGCCTGTGCAACCGTTGACAGGATCGATCTTATTTCCGACGATTCCGTGGGAATTTCCCTAAATCCTTTCTTATTGCACCCCTATACCACGAATGGAAGGTACTTCAACAAAATCTTAAATCTGTATCGGATAGCTAATTGATTAGCGTTATTTTGCGGAAATCCATTGTTCAATATAAATTAACCTGAAATCAGAAAGATTTTTTTTTTATTCAACCAGGAGACGGGACAAGCAAGTAGTCCACCTGATGTTAAGTGCATCACTTGCCTATAACAAAGCCTAACTGTGTAGTAGGTCACATCCACAAAGAACATAGCCTACTAGCCTACACGGCACTGCATTGCGCCCGTCAACTTAAGGCATAAAGTTGTTAAGCCTCGCGAGCCCGTAATTTCACCGGCAACCCTTCAAACCAGAACACAGCAATGTTGCTTAGCGGCTGAAATAGGTATGGTGGTAGTACTTCCCCCACCACAAGGGGCTCTATATACTACCTCTTTAAGTTTATTTACCGGCTTATCACCAATTTTGCGCTTTGACGGTGGAATGCCTAATCCCTATTACTATAATAGTTTTTATGTAAAATAGAGTTTGTAAAACTCGAGACATTTGAACCTGAGTATTGTGCTAATAAATGTTGATTGTAATACCTATACAGGGTGAGTTTTTTTTCAGGGCCACTGAGGGCAAGTCTGAAATCAGAGTTATCGAAAAGTCATGTTAGGAGATAAGTGCTCGATTAAAAAAAAATAAGTTCTGCATTCGAGAAAATCTATAATTTTTTATAGATTTCCTGGAAAAGTGAGTTTTTGAAAAAAACAATTTGTTTTGGTTGACCACTAGACCACAGAGGCCTGTGGTCTAGTGGTCAACCCACCGATTTCAGATCCAGTACATAGTTAGTTTAATTGTACTTTTTATAGAATAAAGATGTATTAATTATTTACAATATATTCGCATAACCTTGGTTTTTGCAGCTTAATTTTCATAATCAAAATCAAAATGTGCAAAAGAGTGTTCATATGAAAAAATATAATACGTGTTAATAAATGTAGTACGGGTGTATAAATTTAGTTAGTGTATAAATAGCACAACATTTTTAGCTCTTCCATATAAACGTAGTTTGTCGTTCATTTCGAAACGGAATGTCCGATTCAATAGAAATTTTGCAGGTATAATCGGATAGGGATAATCTAGGCTCATAACCGGATAGGGATAATCTAGGTTTATAATCAGATAGGGATAATCTTGGTCTGTAAGGTACTACCTTATTCGTTACTTTTTATTTATGTTTTGTAGTAGTATTAATTAAAGTACCGCAGGAAGCGGGAATCCTTGAACTCACTTAAAAAAAGTGATGCTGTGAGTGTTGGGCGCAAGTTAAAAAATAATTTTTGGCCAAACTTTTTTTTTTCTCTAATTTTTTCTTCTTTTCATTGAAGAACTACAGCGGTAAGCGCTTGGCATTCAACTCACTTGATGAAAATTAATGTTCAAATAGACTTCTATTTGAACATTAATTTTCATCAAGTGAGTAGATTATATAGTAGATTATATTAAGTTGAAAAACATTTTGGGACCAACTTTACTTTTCATAAAATGTTTTTTATTTACAAAATTAATATAGAATCGGACATGCCATTTCAAAAGGAGCGATAGACTACGTTTGTATGGGAGAGCGGTATCTACTGGGCCTTCTTGAAAAAATTAAGTTATCAGTGCAAATGGGCGGTCTAATTGCTTGAGAGCTATCTTCCGGATAATATCATGGTGGATTAAATAATGTGTTTTTGCCTGTCTTTAAGCAACGCAAATACTGATGCTACGTTAAGAAAATAAAACTAAAAGCGAATTATTGTATCCGATTTCCAAAACGATTTCCAAAATGGAGGTGGTTTTCAATTCGTGCAGGTACTCGCATAACAAAAGCAGAGGTGACATTTACACGAGGTAAAAATCTTTTGTTTTCCAGCCACAGAAGCCAATTGGTCGTAAATCATAAAATAAAGGCTTATTCACGTTTGACATGTCAAATCAAATTTGAATTTTTTAAATTTGTTTTTATGATTTAGTACGATAAGCGACGCCGCGCCTGCCAAAACTATCAAATTGCAAATATAAAATGAAAATATTTCTTCACGGTCCATTGAAGACTTGGGATTGGGTCTAGCTTCATGTTTAGCTTACTTATGTAAATCTTGTATCGATTTTTCTAATTTGTTTGGATACCGTACACCAAAAGCCGGCGGGACCCTATTATAATAAGGAATCGAATATTTTTATTCGTATTAGATGGTATTAGGTAGTTAGCTGGTTAAGATTTAAAAAGAATATGTGTCATCATAGTTTACCTGACAAAACGATATGACATACAAAAATAAGGAGATGCTCTTACTAAAAAACGAACTTTTTTAAAAGTTTTTAATAGTTATACCTACAACGTTCACACTTGGTGTGATTTTTGTAGTTCTAAAAACCGGTCAAGCATGAGTCTGACCCACGATACTCCAGAACAAAATTCATAACATTGAGAAAGTATGTAAAAAAAATAAAAAAACATCAACACAATGATTGCCACTCTTCAAATCCAGAGATAGTCGTTTTAACAGAATTTACCCAGATTTTCGCTGCCCCTGGCTGTAAATAGATAATTTACAGCCAGTCCAATTTACTAGAATCAAATAGACCTAAATCTACTTGTCGGCGAGCCAAGGCTTCACGGGAAGCCAGGCCAAGTTGTTATGTAAATTATAGCGGTACACTCACCCGCAGTAATTAGAGGTATGCAGTATGGAACAAGTGCAGTGTTTGCATACATATAAAACTTTTGTCTGCTAAAGTAACTGCATATTCATGTGGAAAAATGTATTGTCTCTAACAGAGCGGTTGTGTTGTGTGGTTCTGCAAGTCAAAAAACTGTAAACCACCTCTGTGGTCTAGTGGTTCATCCACAGGTGTCAGATTTAGATATCCCAGATGCGATCCCCAGGGGAGTACAATATAGTGCTTGGTTTGGTTGGTGGTAGGACTTTCTTTAAATCCACCTGGCTGAATACAACCATCTTACCTAAGTCAGTCGCTATAAATTGTGTGTAATAGTGTTTCGATAGCCAGTTCCTCAGTTGTGAGACTGCTGTGGATTCCGGTTGAAGTGCCCTTCCACTTTCGGCCTTATTTGAAACCAGGTAAGATGAAATCCAAGCGCTTCCATTTTTTTTTAATTGGCTTTGTGTGTAGTGCTGTTTTGACTCTTGTTTTAGCTAAATTTAATCGAAATTAGGTTTCAACTGACTTCACTTTCTCTCTAACGTATGCTTAATACCTATAATATGTTTATATTTAGGTAATCAAACGAAAGCTACTAAAAGGAAAATAGTCAGTCCATAATATATGTAATTAAATATTAGGTTAAATGTTTGGTTAGATTCCCATGAATATAGTGATCTAGGATTTTAGAAGGAACCCAAGGTAGCTTCAACTCGCAGTATTTTTGAGTCGTGATTTTAAATGAAATCAAAGATCTTTTAAATGCACGACTTTTGCGTTCCAATAAAATTGTTCCACAGAATAAAAATAAGTTTCAATTTTTATGCCAAATCGAGATTTAATCTCACTCTTTGGTATTTTTAAAGAACATTGTTTCACGATTGGTAAACTGAGCTATGTTCAATACAGTAATACTGTGTTGTAGGGGTTGTTTTAGTCTTATTTTTATGTTAGTTTATTGTATTGCAATCTGTCACGAATTTAATGCTAGTTATTCTGCTCATGTCTGTAGGTATACCTACTTTCTACCTGCAAATTGCGGGCATGTGTTGAACGTAATGTTTAGATTTTTTACTTATATCGGTTTACTGATAAGCGCGTTAAAAAATATTATGGACCTCAACCTAGTCTATGCAGGTTTCGAGGTCAAGAGCTGATTACTTCAAATAAAATACAACTAGTTAAGTGCGGACACGCGCACCATGGGTCCAACCCACATTACAAGGCAAATTAATCACCTTTCTCGCTTACGCCTCACACGAAATTTCAATTGTCTGCCTATTACAGTTCACGAGCCTGCTGACAGACAGACAGACAGACGGTACCCAAATAAACACCAAAAAATCATTTCAGTTCAGACGTAGGTAGATTGTTTGTCTGTCAAATTATATATATACTGGTGCGTAGGTATTTTCTTACAGTTGACACGTCAATAATTTAATTGACAGCCAACGTCAGTGAACATATAATAATAATAAATAAATAAATATTACAGCACGTTAATTTACATAGCGCCATCTAGCCCCAAACTAAGCATAGGCTGTAGTATGGGAACTAGATTACGGATAGAATACTTAAATAGTTTTTGTAAATACATACCTATATACCATATGATACTACACCCAAACACAGAACAAACATCTATATTAATCACAAAAATGTTTGTCCTGGGTGGGAATCGAACCCAAAACCGACAGCGCAGAAGGCAGAGTTACTACCAACTGAGCTATGAGGCATATAGGGAATATATAGGGTACTGTGATATGTACATTTTAAACGAGTTAATATGCAATGTGTCGATACTCCAGGAACGAGGCATCAAGCAGCATTTATCCTCAGTTTGCTGAGGCTTCCGGATGATGTGCGCTTCCATCTACGGCCTTCTCTTACCTTAACCAGGTGAGATGAAAGCCAAGAGCTTCCTCGTCGTCCGATATAAAAAATAGTACTGCCTCGCATTCTAACGTTTTTCGGACACGTCTCAGGCGAGATGTGGTCTCTACCGAGCACCTTGCTGTCTAGGGACGAGTAGAAGGAATAAGACTACGAGGAAGGCCCCCTATGCGCTGGAACCAAATCACCATATCTGCAGTGGGCAACAACCTGCATGAATGCGATAAGGCGATAAGGCCGCCCATTGTCCTTAGACACTATTGTTATATATCATTCATTCATCATTCATTCATCATTCATTCATCATTCATTCATCATTCATTCATCATTCATTCATCATTCATTCATCATTCATTCATCATTCATTCATCATTCATTCATCATTCATTCATCATTCATTCATCATTCATTCATCATTCATTCATCATTCATTCATCATTCATTCATCATTCATTCATCATTCATTCATCATTCATTCATCATTCATTCATCATTCATTCATCATTCATTCATCATTCATTCATCATTCATTCATCATTCATTCATCATTCATTCATCATTCATTCATCATTCATTCATCATTCATTCATCATTCATTCATCATTCATTCATCATTCATTCATCATTCATTCATCATTCATTCATCATTCATTCATCATTCATTCATCATTCATTCATCATTCATTCATCATTCATTCATCATTCATTCATCATTCATTCATCATTCATTCATCATTCATTCATCATTCATTCATCATTCATTCATCATTCATTCATCATTCATTCATCATTCATTCATCATTCATTAATCATTCATTCATCATTCATTCATCATTCATTCATCATTCATTCATCATTCATTCATCATTCATTCATCATTCATTCATCATTCATTCATCATTCATTCATCATTCATTCATCATTCATTCATCATTCATTCATCATTCATTCATCATTCATTCATCATTCATTCATCATTCATTCATCATTCATTCATCATTCATTCATCATTCATTCATCATTCATTCATCATTCATTCATCATTCATTCATCATTCATTCATCATTCATTCATCATTCATTCATCATTCATTCATCATTCATTCATCATTCATTCATCATTCATTCATCATTCATTCATCATTCATTCATCATTCATTCATCATTCATTCATCATTCATTCATCATTCATTCATCATTCATTCATCATTCATTCATCATTCATTCATCATTCATTCATCATTCATTCATCATTCATTCATCATTCATTCATCATTCATTCATCATTCATTCATCATTCATTCATCATTCATTCATTCATGGATGTGGAAAAGAAGATCCACTAAGTGTGCTGTCAAGAATGTACCGACCAGGAAGAAGAAATATGCATACAATGTGTGAAGTGAAGGCCTACAAACACAGGCAACTTAGCCGCGGAGATATGTACCTACCTACAGAGTGCGTGCTTAAGGGCCCAAGTCAGACGGGTCGAGTGTGCTCCTGCTGAGCTTGGCAAACAGCGGCTTCCATGGCTTAACGGTGAATAAATCTTTGAATATCCAAAACTCATCTACAAAATTAAATACTATTTCGTTCTAACCTAAGTCTGTCGCCATAACAACAACTTATAAATAGTGTGTTCCAGCATTTTAGGAGATAGCCAGTTCTCAAGACTGTTGAGGATTTCGGGTGAAGGGCGCTTCCACTTATCATAACTTAAAACCAGGTGAGATGAATGCCAAGCGCTTCCCCGTCGTAAATAAAAAAGGTTCTAGTATCGTTGCGTTCTCCTATCTGAGCCATATTCAGATGCAGCTAAAATGATCCTTAAATTGGTTCATACAAATGATTATTAGATAATAAGGATTAGGTTATAGTTTTTTATTATTACAATTATTTACCTATTGTGTGTGTGCACACATTCATGCATGCTGGGCTTAGGTACCTACTTACGTACCATGTCGCGCATGCATGATTGTGAGAAGGTAGATTTGCTAAATCTTCTATTTTGTTTTGTGTTTCAGATTATATTGTTGATTGCTTACTTGGTGTCGGACCCTATGAGGCTGACATAAACATTATGTTTAAAAGCCTTACAATAAATGATTAAAAAAAAAACGTTGCGTTTCTAACCCAATAAAAAATAAAGAGGTTCTCTGTTGCTCACTCTCAAATTGCCATCACTATCGGTAAATTCATTATTTGGCATAACAAACGTGCCAACGTGTCAAAAGTAACGTTGCGATTATTTTCTTTGTACGACGGGTGTTGCTTGGCCTTCATCTCACCTGGTTTTCAAGTTATATTAAGACCGAATGTGGAAGCGCACTTCACTCGGAATCCTCAATCAACTGAGGAATTGGCTATGAATGCCGGAACACAACAGATTAAGAATTATTGTTACGGCGACAGAGTTAGTTAAATTGGTGGTAGCTAGCGGACTTAAAAAAGTCCTACCACCAACCAAACCAAGTACAATATTGTACTCCCCTTAGGGATCGAACCCGGGACTTCTGGATCTGACACCGCTAGGGGAACCACTAGACCACAGAGGCGTTTAAAATAACATTGGTACCTCATCATGTAAGACATCATTTTTACCGGATTGCCTCTGCAGATTTTTTAATATAAATAATTAAATAAATACATATTACAAGACATTTATTTCACACAGCGCCATCTAGCCCCAAACTAAGCATAGCTTGAAATATGGGAACTAGATTACGGATAGAATACTTAAATACTTTGTAAATACATTCATACTATATGATACAACACCCAAACACAGAACCTATACCTACTTATTCATCAAGTGTTGATTCATTATGCAAAATCGAAATAGGTAACAAAAATACGTAATGTTAGTTTACCAAACTGTAAAGGTATGGTAGTAGATATCATAAAATAGTAGTTGAATAAGATGACAAGGAACATAAAATAGGCATACAAAGGTATGTCATGACGAAAATTATGCCAGTAAAAGCCATGTAGGAAACGTACGTTTACTAGTAAATTACGTGTCGTATGCAGATAACCCAGCTTTTACAACCAACGGGCTTGTAGCCAGACAATTTATCTACGTACTTACTCGCTTTTAATTGATACTGGCTCGTAGCTTTGAGCTATTATCTTAGACATGGTACGAGGCTCACACTGAATCCAGCTATATTTTCCTTTCCACCTGCTATACCGACAACAGACAAACGTTAAAATGAAAAAAATTACTCCTAAAAAAACTTTTTTTACCTAAATACTAATCATTTCATTTTATACTTACTGTCTTTTTGATGTTACTGTCTTTTTGATGTTACTGTCAGTTGCTTAGACATTTTTATGTTACCTCGTACCTCGTGTACCTCGTAACCCTTTGTCAAAAATCATGTAGTATTAAGTAATAATAAAGCTCTCACGTTCATCACATGTCATCATGCCAGATTGACAATTTTGACCGATGGCCATTCTAGCCACTCTGCTATACTAGGAGATATTAATGTTTTTTAATTAGTCAAAAACGTGAGCATGAAAATACAAAGCCAGCTTAGCATCATTCAATTCATAATTCATTGAGTCCGTTGTGTGAGCAGACCCGGTGACCTGTATATACAGGTTTTTTTCGAAAACCTATCTCAGGCACCAATCCCTCACTAAACAGTCACCTGAGCCAGTTTTTTTTTTTTTTTTATAATTGTTGTTATTACCCTACTATTAAGGACCTGTTTGTGTGAGAGACAATAAATAAATATTATTATACCTATATTATTAATATTCAAGTCCATAAACTTCCAGCAAATTATTTAATAGCCCGCAGATGCTGTAATTCATTACATCGACCCGCTATAAGGTACTACGGTAAAACAATATCAATTAAGGTTCCTCTGCACCTGCCAACGAATCCATCATGATGACAGGCGACTGTGACTGTGTAAAAACCTTTAAAATGGGTCCCGCACAAAAAAACCTTTTTTAAATTACCCTTCCACACGTTCAAGGTATGCCGATCAATTTGAAATAGGAACGTTTTAAATAATAAAATGAACGATCGCACGAGCCACAACAGTTGTCGGTTTCTTTGTTTTTTTTTTCGAAATGTGTGGAACGTTGAAATGGCTTCCATTCTTTGTAATTATTGTTCTCGTCAAGCACCTGCTTGATTCTTTGAGTTGAACACAGCATAATGCAATTATTTTGTGCTGGCAACATTGTAGATAAACGTATGAAAATGTAAATTGTCGTTTAAAACAGTTTTACTGACAAGCTAAAAGCTGGGTACGATAAACTGCAAGTTATATCGTTTTTAACGACTAATAAAATTGCCACACAAAAAGTTGATATATTGATTTATATTTTAATTGTCAAGAACTCGCTTAAAGATTCATATCAGCACCTGAGGTTATAATGATACACCTTAAAAACTGTAATCGCGAGAAGGGATTGTCAATGGAAGTTGCAACGGTACATCAGATAAAAACTACATCAATATTCGGTCATAAATCTGTCGTGGGACAATCATTACGTGAGATAAGCATCAGGATTCAGAAGTCTTATTCTCGATACCTTACAGTAAGTTTTTACTTTGAAAGGAATGTGTTGAAGGTATTATTCTGATATTATGTGGTTTTAGTTGCTTGCTTGGCATCAGGTACCTACCTACGCATTTTTTTTGGTAAATTTTAGCTTCAAAACATTCTAGGATCTGAAGATTTGGCTACATGTACAATTATCATAATATAAGTATTTGAAATGCTTAGAATCTCCGGATCTGGTTCCTTAACTGAGCAATATTTGCTCGTAAAGATCCAGTCAGTTAGGGAAATAATGCAGAAATCTAAACATTCAATTTAAAAAAAAATGTTATTTTAAGTTAGATGTAGTGTTTCTGTAGTGGCGAAATTCACACAATTAACCGGAAATTAAGTATATAGCGAGCATTTAACCATGAGAAACCGCCTTATTGGCATATGAAGAATACTTAATACCTATGACTGTATTCGAGCGGGTATAATTATGACACGACGCATAACGAGCCTGAAATTTTACAAGTAATAATCCTACAATACTAAACTGCAGTGTTTTCCATTCTTTGGTGATAAAAGGTTAAGTGTTTCTCACATAAGGAGCTTTACCTCCAACTTCGCGTACTAAATGTTTCCTTTATTTAAATTCTTACAATTCCCGAAAATGTTGCTGACTGCTTCATTTCCGGGAATTGCATTATTGCCGAGAAATAACGGCCGTATCGTAAGTATTGCAGTAATTATTCCCCGTACCTACGTGGTAGGTACTTCTGCTACTGATTACGAATGCTTGAATCTGAGTCGCGCAGTCTCAGCTTTCTGACGCTGGACACCTGTAACTTCCTGCGTTGGTTTTTGTTACGTTTCCTGGCGCGCTTCGTCAATTCGAGAATATACTTTTTCTGTCAACCTTGTAGGTAGGTATGTATTATCTGGAATTCATTTTATTGATTTACAGTGGTTTCTTTTTTCGTATGCACATTGTTCTTATAAATTATGGATCAGCTCTTGGCTTGGCTGGGTCTAGAATAAGCCAAGGATATGGTCTACGATGGAGCTTTCCTTGAAGGCACTGGCACGCACGCAGCGACGGTAGGTACTAGTCAGGTGGACCATTATTGTATATGGCATTGGCCAAGCGTTTGACTACCAGTTCACTTAAAAAATAAGTAAGTATGGCTGCATGCTGAGCATCGTAGACGGATGTGTCGAGTATATTGCGGATCTGAAACCAACAACGGATAAGGGATCTTACTATGTCTCAAAAGGTTGGCAGTGGCATCCTCCTTAGTTTAAACCCTTACTGTAAAGCCAACTTAGCTAGAAGATTATGCATGATTAGCGGTGATGTTGATAAACAAGGCAGCGTTTTTTTTATTTAGTGTGGGTCAGCTCATGAGTTCTTCATTCTACATCATCCTATTATACATCTTCATTGATATATGACCAATATCTACATTTTCAATAACAGCTGTCAAAACGACATCTGCCATCTTAAATGTAGTTCTCTTAAATAGCTTTATATTGAACTAAGAACGGAGAGTCTAGGAAGAGTACTTTCAGAGATATGGTCGTCGCCTCTGAGAACAGGACCTTCTTTGCGAGCTCCTGGCTCCGCCTTTTTTATATACACACCCCAATGTCACGCATAACCAGGTAGAGTCGGGGTTGGCCGTGGCGGTTTTGTCATTTGTTCGCGACGGAGGTCAGCGGGTCGTACGAGATTCCCGATAAAAACACATCAACCGTAAATAATAATTATCTAGGTACTCTGTGGAAATAAAACTACACATGCCTTGCACTCGCCCATGACAAAAAGTCGTCAACGTAGTCCGCTACAAAAAAAAATAGTGGACACGGATTATTTATGGCTATGCATTATTGACACGTGTAGATAATGTACAGCCAATAATAATCCAAGTCCACTTTTTAATATGGTCTACAATTATTGGTTGTATTCGTACGTTATTGGTCGTGCATTATCGGGTCGTGCATTATTGGCTCCCATTTCAGGATATGTTAGTTTGAAGTTTGACAGCTGTCATTTAAAATGTAGATCTCGTTCAAAGCTTTAATCTGCTATTTCAAACATTACCTATTTATTTTAATCTTCGATATTTCAAGGATACATATTTTGATTTTATATATTATGATATGTAACCTTTCACTTGTATGCTATGTCTTTATTCCAAATTTGGAAGCCGAACAAACATACACATAGATACACAATCTAACAATATTTTATTTAACTTGAACTTACTGGATAAAAATATTCAAAGTTGAAATAGTTGTAAAAATCGTTAAAACATAAAAGACATACCATGTAGTATGTAGTATATGGCGCTATGTGTGAAATTTCTAGTGATTTTTATTAATTGATCTACTTTTGAACACTAGCCTGTAAATAAGGAATGCAATAACTCATTTCAGCTATAATTTGGTATTCTATATGGATATTATGACCACAACAATGCAAAAACATTTACGGTAAAAGTACTTTAACCTTTTTATCGGAACCGCAATCGTGACGCGCTGTCGCTTCGGTGATTTCAGTGCTGTGCTGATTATTCCAGTCACTGTTTTATTTACTGCTATGTCATTGTTTTGCATAAATACAAACGCTAACAGCCTATATGTCTAGTCTAGTCTAGTGTCGAGTCTTGTGGTTCATTCACCGCTGTCAGATCCAGAGGTCCTGGGTTCGATCCCCAGGGGAGTACGATATTGTGCTTGGTTTGGTAAATAGTAGGACTTTTGTGTAGGTCCGCCTAGCTAGCTACCACCATCTTACTTATCTGTCGCCATAACAACAGTTTTAAATTGACACAAACACATTTTTAGGTTCTGTAGGTACCCAAAGAGTGGCAACAGTAGGTACCACGTTACTAAACCTTCGCTGAAATTCTATATCAAAGTATGGGGAAATATACAAAAAAAAATACAATACCTACAAGAAACTTATTTTATTCCTTGAAATGTAGAACCCTCGATGTGCGTGTCCGTACTTGGCCATTAAAATGTTATGATTCCTCTAATGTGGTAATTCTAGGCCTGATATGTATGTAATCTTTAGAAACACGTTTCGGGTCTCATTTTATGTTATATTTTATGTTACATACCTACAATTTATAATATTTTATATACGATGAGTCAGCTTTTGACTTTGAGGCTGGCCTAGGCAACGATAAGGTCTGATAAGGATGGAGCGACCTTCCCAGAAAAAGCCTATTATTCTCTTTTTGAAGGGAAGAATTATTGGGCTCTAGATGAAAGGCCATCACTAAATCCAAGGTATTGGTTTGGTGGTGCTGGTGTGGGTTCGAAAAGTGTAATCCATTGCAGCCGCGCCACCGTTCCGATTCCCGGTGAATTAAAGTACCTGCAACAAGATAAAAATAATCAAATACCCATTTTCCTTACTTCTCTTGAACGCAAATTAAAGAAACATTTTGTAGCTGGCAATTTTATAGCTTATCAATGTTATAAATTACAAAATAAACATCGAAATTACTTTCTGCCAGTGTAAATGTCAGACGACTTTCGAAGTCAAAATTTCTACTTTTTATTTTGAGCTCACTTCATTTCCTGCGCAGACGCAACGAACAAAAAGTGGTGCTTTTGTTCTTTTGTCTTATAAATAGTATCATACAATGAGCAACATTTGGAGACAGGGTCGGATTTGACAGATATTAATGACAGCCATGACAGTTGAGTAAAACCTATTGAATTCCGTGAATCTAGGCTTAATGTATGGGTAGGGTGGTAAGATGGGACAAAAAGGAATCGGAATGTGAATAATTACGTTTTTTTTTTATTGTTATTCATAACTATGCATTGTATATACCTATTTATATATAATAGGTTTCTTGAACAGCCTGTTAATGCAGTAGTCATGCTGAACATAGCCTCCTCCAAAATTGGATGGTATTGCCATAATCAAAACGATTGGCAGGTGGATCGGTGAACAATTAAATTTAATTAAATTCAATTCAATTCAATTCAATTCAATTCAATTCAATTATTAATCCATACATTAGGATCACAGGGAACACTTAGTCACGTCATTTTGGAACACAGTGAAGGTGTTAGATACCATCTTCCACAGCCCGTGGATGCCGTAAAAGTCGACTAATGGACTCTCGTGTTTTTTTTTAAATGATTACGGCAAAACTCTCCCGTTTTGAGAAGGCTCTGTCCAACAGGGCTATTAACAGGCTGTTAATTTGTGTAAAAGGGTGAAAGTATGTGTGCGTGTGTGTGATATAATGCCTTAATGCGGCCCTGCCATGGGTCGTCACATAATAAACATGCAGGCATCCCGCAGACTCGATAAACTAATGACCGATCAACGTAGGAACATACAGACGTCAGAGATCGACTTACTTCCTGTTTTTGAATTGCCTGTGACTTTGTTCCCGTTACAATTCTCTAAAATGCTTTAATGTAGAATCTTGTAATCTGTAGGAATATTTAAATTAATGCTAGAGTTCCAAAAGAGAATCGTTGTAGATTTATGGGCTCATTCCTTACAAGCAAAAAATCATAAATCCTATCGTCTCAACATAATGTAAAAAAAAACAGGCTAATCTCTGAATCGCACTTTTTTTAACCTTTTTACGTCCTTGATCCGCGCTCCCGCTGGGGTCAAAAATGACCCATGGTCAAATGTTCCTTGAATCGGTTTTTATTTGTAATAATTATGATTAATCTTAGTCTTGATTTGAGTTGTGAGTGTGCTTGCCACTTTTAATTATCCTGTCTAAGCAGATTTTATATGGCATCTACAAGGATAAAAATGTGATTTTTACTCCTTCTTTAATGATTTTTTAGTTGAACTTGCTCAGTTTTAATTTAGTTTTTGTAAAATATGTATTTCTTGTTACTGGCGGACTGGCATATTTTTACATTTGAAATTATTTTATTTAATATTTAATTCTTTATTTTTTATCCAGGTACCTCCAGGTACCAATTTAAAATAATTGGGCTCAAAACTAAATTGATAGGATATATTTTGAAATATTTCGCAAAACTCCGTTTTGGTTAGTTTAACCTATGAAATTGTCTTAATTTTTGTAAAATTGCCTTTATACTTCTCTGGAAATTAACAAAATGACAAGTAACATTCAGCCTTTTATGAAATCGTTCAAATTTTTTTTATCCATTTTTTTTAAACTAATACGGTATTCAAATAGGCATGTACGGTAACTGCTTACTTGATGGTGAGTACCGTCAAGTAATCAATAATAAAATAAGTTCATTAGTAACTTACTTGTCTAAGTGAAATAATTCTGTCCTCATTTGTATGTGCGTATTTGGAATTCCTCCTTAAAATTAAAAAATCATTGGAATTACTTTATCTGAAGAACAGTTAGAGCAAACGGTGGATATTAAAACATTTATAAACGTAGGATCTGATAGGCCCAAGTCTAGATTACCACATTTATCAGACCCGTGGGTAACCGTGGGTAATAAATTTCAGAAATTGGCTACACGATCCGGCTTGATAATCTATGGATATTTTAAAGTAAGGGTTGCCAGAAATAATATTCTTCATCGTGTGTTTAGTCATGCTTAGTCAGATAAAAAAACATGTAAAATCAAAATATATAAATGCAACTCGATTGAAATGGTATATTTAAAGGTAAGTACTAAATCTCAGATATTAAGTATTTTTGGGCATGGTTTGATCTACCCTTAGTGGTTTGTTTTTATTATACGGTGGGGATGCGCTTGGCCTTCATTTCACCTAGTTTCAAGTTATGATAAGGAGGACGCGCACTTCACCAAACCACCAACCCACAGCCTAAGTAACTGGCTATAATTACCTCTAAATGTCACAATAATTTAAAATCAGATATACACTCAGGGAAGATGATGGTAGCTAGTCATGCGGACTAAAACAAAGTCCTACCACCAATTTAACCAAGCACAATATTGTACTCTCCTGGGGATCGAGCCCGGGACCTCTAGATCTGATACCGGTGGTCGAACAACTAGACTTTAGAAAAGGTCAAAAACTCCGGGCACTGGCATCGCTAGCGGTTACGGCTGAATCACGACACTGGTTGTAAGACCTGTACTGGCTAGCGACTGCCCTCCTGCCGAAGTCTGGCGCCAAGCATTTCGCCGTGTTCCTTCGGTGTCTGAGAGGTCGAGTGTCTTCAGGGAAAGCTCGCTCCAATTTAGACTTCATCCTTGCTCTAGTTGAGAGGTAAAGAGCTAACCCTACATTCATAAAAAACTGGACTAACACAAATAGCAATCCTATAACTTTAGCTAAAACATTCAAACGGGATATGAAGTGGCAATGGCAACCCTACAACCATGTTTGCACTCAGAAACATGACAACAGTTGTGAAATAATGATTGAAGCGGCGAGATTAAAGCCAGTGCAGTGCCGTGCAATCTTTAGAACCACCTGGCTAAGTAATGTGTAGAGCAGCCATTTTATGGTATTTTTGCTATTTCCATTTATTTTGCCGAGCAACAATGTCTGTCTGGTCAACCCTGGGCACCACAGTCAGCTTTTGATAGTTGTATCAATACGAAAGTAATAATGCTAACCCTAGGTTGTGATCTAGGGTCCAGACCTAGGGTTAACATTATTCTATGGTCTACTCCACAAGTGAAGTGAATCGAGTCAGATTGCAAGGCTCGGCTGCCATTCGCGTAAGGCATGCATCTCTGGCGATTGGTCACAGATCGCTGTAAATCAAAACTTGCATGAAGCCGAGAATGGTATCTCGGATGCGACATTCGATTTCAACGGCACACAACTAAGAAATCATGTCAAAAAGAACAACAAAATCACATATTTTAAATATGGAAACCTAAGGAAACTTTGTAGGTCTTAAAATTCTACTGAAATCAATATTTTTTTACTCAAAGAGCAAATACATACAATTTAGTGTTGTTTGATATGTGTAATCATGCTTGGCCTAGTGCGTAACGTTCAAGGGAGGCAAGTTCAAACTGCGGCCAGCCTTTTTGTTATACATTTTTTTATAATATTTTTTTTTATGTTTTATTAAAACAGGCCAAGACTCCTCTAGTGTATGATATACCTACCTACACGTACAAAGTAAGCCTTTCCATGCGAGTCCGACTCGCACTTCACCGTTTTATGCATGCTATGATGGGGAAGCTCTTTAAAAGTCACTGGGCCATTCAATCGAAATCTAAATGTTTAAATTTCAAGTCTTTAAAACTTTTTGGTTGTAAGTTGCGATGGCTACAAGGTGTACTTGTAGCCATCGCAACTTATCTCGGTCATATAAAGTACTCTTTGCTTTACATCCTACTAATTCGTATATCCATGTTCCATCGAATTAGATACGTTAAGCTTTCTGTTCAAGCGAATTCTATTCAGGTTAACGCATACATAGACAGTCAGTACAGTCCTACATTATGCTAGGAGCTCGGGCAGATTGTCATAACATCATCATCATTTCAGCTCACAAACGGCTAATTGTCTAATTGTTGCCACGAATAACTGCAACTAAAAAATGAGCCGCCTCTATGTATCGATTGTCCATGGAGTGGGGAGTCTTAACACACTCCGTTTTCGTGGTAGACATGCTAAAACCATGCAGGAGCTTAGCTATAGGGGCTACAATCTGTGGATACTATTGATATGTAGTCTATAATATAAACATATCTATAATAATCTAGGGACATAAAGTTGTGAGTCTGCATTGCTATAAATGATTTTTGTCGAAGTAACATTATTGTAATATCTTTCTATTATACAAAACACGCAGAAATATCATTTAAAAGAATGAACAGGAACTAAATTAAGGTGGATCGTAGATTGAAAAAAGTGAAATTAACCACGTTCAATCTACATCGAACCAATAACTTGACACAATAACTTTAACATAATTGAAATGTAATGTTTAGATTTTCCATACCTATTGGTTCCCTAACTGACTCTTTACGAGTCACTCTGCTTGGGAACCAGTATGGAAAATAGTAAACAGTAATACACTGTTTTGACGCTATAGTTTACCAAAATCCATATCACGCGTAAACATATTTTTTTAATGGGATAGGCTTGTGTTTGACCGCTCTCTACTAACTCTGTTTGAGTCAAACTCTGTTTCCCAAACATAGACCTGAGTCTGTGTTTCCCATACATTACAAACTGTAAAGCTTTCCATTGCTTAACGGTGCGCATTATTAAAGAGGAAAAAGCCCGCTTTGTGTGCGCAGAAGGTACCCACATCCACCATTAACCGGTGGCGTATCGCCGAGCCTCGGGTTGTCTGCGAGAAGAATGGGGATGGCTGAATCAAATTGTATAGTTCCACAGCACACTCTCCGAATTGTATCCTTTGTTTTTTAGTACGATGAAGAGGTGCTTGATCTTCATCTCATCTGATTTTCAAGTTATGATAATGATAAGGCCGAAGGTGGAAGCGCACTTCACCCGGAATCCTCAACCAACTGAGGAACTGGCTATCTTACCTCTAAATGCCGGAACACAACAATTTACGAATTTTGGTTATGGCGACATACTTAGGTAAGGTGGATTCTGAGAGAATTGATAAGCATGTGACCCTGCGACGATTATTGAGGCTTTGGTACATAAGAGAAACCTTAACGCGCTACGCTTTGTTCAGAAACAGGGTTTATCAACATTCAGATCAAACATTACCAACGCAAATACCAACTATCTTTGAAATGTAATCTACGACCGGCGTTGATTTAGTCAAAGATCATTTAATCCGATACCTCTAGCGATCTCGCAACCGGCAATCTAGTGAATTGGCCTCGAAAGCGCCGGCGCACGAATCTATACGATGGTTCTGAGCCAATTGTATCGCAGAGGTGATAGGTCAGGCTTTCGATTCAATTTCTTCTTTAATTGGAAATTCCTGGACTGATCCGCCCCTTCGGATGAACCGAAGTCACGAAACAGTTTCCTCTTTCTATCTTTGATTCACTTAAAAGAACGAGCTGCATTACCCTGTCTATACAATTACACCTATACATCTATCTGTACAAGTAAATAATATTCAAATGTAATATTACAGGACATCAATATATAACATCTATCTCATCTAAAAACACTTTTTTAAATGTTAAAATTTTCTGTATCGACATTTTGTTTCGGCTAATCTCCAAAACGGCTGGACCGATCTTGACGGGACTTTCACTTGCATTAGATGATATTATAAGGAGATAGCTTAGAGGATAGCTTAAGGAGATAAACAAAATAGAGTAAACAAAAGGGAGACATTCCATACGCAGACTTTTTTCAATTTTCATTATTTTTCACAATTTTTCTTTATCTCAATATAATTTCTCAAAACCCTTTTTTGGACTACCCGACAATCATAAGAACGATGAAATTCCAATAATTATATGTGCCTGAATAATGTTATCTTGTTGCCACCCGATTAGCTTCCTCAACAATTTACGGGGCAGGTTTCAAATAGATGTACTACGTACCATATACTAACATACTCATAGATACTACAAAATAATGATTTCTTGTTATAAGTGCTTGTTGTATAAATATGCAGGCTTTGCACATCACGTCTATGAAATTCTCACGCAGATGATACATCACTAATTGTTTGCACTCGAAACGAGCACAAGGTGTTCATTATATCACTCTTCTTAGGCACGAACAAACACAGCGCTAAATCAGATTTGTAGCGACTACTGATAGAGCTAGGGTTGTCAAACGATGATTCTCAAAGGGTCCATATGCTCTACAAGTGAATGAATAGACGCCGCTGAAAATAAGATGCTGGCTCATTCCTCGGTCATAGAATATCTTTGACAATGCAACACGGGAATGCAGTCAGTTTTCTTGCCTCCTTACCGCAAGAACATTTTCTGTTTTAGATTAGGCCCTATGTATACCTACAGGGCATTAGTATTTCATTTATTTTTAATTAGATTCTTTCCTGTTGCTTAAAACGATGTTGTTGTTTTAAAAAACTAGGTATGTTTTTAGTGTTTTGTCATGTTGTGTAGTGTGCTTTTTTGAGTGTATAAATGTTATCGATTACATATCATTAATCATTATATATAATCGATAGATATTATATAATTAGGTAAAAAGTGATTCTGTTCGAATGATGTTAGTTCTCATGAATAAAATCATGAATTTGTAATACAACGTTCATCATAATTGGCTTCCACACCCGGTATTACCGGGCTTGTTCCCAAAGGAACGCTAACTTGAGGTCCACGATGGAGCGATTCTTCCCATAAAATTTGATCTTAAGTAAGTGGAAAATTAGACGCTGGTACCTGATCTCTAGTTTTTGCAGTGGAAATAAATATGGTAGCACTTGGTTTTCTAAATAGAATGGAATTTACAAGATGTGCCAACCCTACGGATCGTGGGAATGCGCCAGCGCAACTCTGGGAAACCTTTCGATCGACATCGAGTGCGCGGCGCTGCATCACAAAAACTGCTGATTCGTTCTAATCAGTATTGTTCGTTTTCTCTCCGCTTCTTGTTCCTCGATCTATCGACGTTCTCTGGTTTCTTGATGACTCATATGATTGTAAGAGATATTCTAGATACTTTTCTTTTTATATCGCGGCTGTAAAGCGCCTCTGTGGTTTGCCCACAAATATCACACCCGTAGGTTCAATCCAAAAGGGGATACAAATGTTTACTTTATACATTCTATATTTCAATCTATCGTCTTCGTCTTCATCTTATCCGGTAGACCCCCCAGTTCAGATATCCTAATAACTATTATAGGGTAGCCGGTGCCCTCCGGGTTTTCAAAAGTCTTGCGAAGCTGTTTTGGGGATACGTGACCCATGGGCTAGCTCTTATTTAGGCCAGCGAATTAGCATAGCTATTCAACGTGGCAATGCAGCCAGTGTCTTGGGCATGTTTCCACCTTGTACTGGTCTGGAACAGCTGAATCATCTAAAGACCGTTTTATATCGGTCCTTATAGCTAACCATAAAAACTATAAGCTTTATTACCCTGTAGGTACATAGTTTAATTGAACATAATATTTTTAAGTATTTGTGAATATATACTATACATGTGAGATGAATACAGATGTTTGTTCTGTGTTTGGGTGTCGTATTGTATGATAAGTATATATTTACAACAAAAAAAGGATATAAGTATTCTATCCGTAATCTAGTTCCAATATATATATTAAAATTTACTCATTTATATATATAATAGCTTGTAGATATTTCTGAAATTACAAAGTACGAGTCGTCAACACGGCAAAGATAAAAATAGTTTCATCCTGTACGAGCCTAAAGTACTCGAGCTGTGTTCCATCAGTTCCCTTTATACTCTACAATAGAGCTTAGATATCCATCGGGGATATAAAAGAGGATCTTGTGTCTTTTCTACCGTCAGAGGCGAGGTACACGCTCAAAGGAAAATATTAATAGAGGAATGTTGTCATTCATCTTTGAACAAAAACCTTGGAAACAAGACTCTTGCTCGAATATCTTCATTTACCTGTACCGGGTACAAGATGCGCATACCATAACCATCACAGCACAGTATTGTAAAAGTAAAACTTTATTACCTACTAAATTAAATTAAAATTATGTAACCGAAAGTTTGTTCGAAATGTTTGTTCTTCCTTTACGTCGAAACTACTGAACGGATTGAGTGGAAACTTTGCACATTATGTTGCTTTAGGCCGAGAGAGACGGGGGAGACTACTTTCCTTCAAATAAATCAGTTCCCATGGGATGGGAGGTCAAAGTCAAAGTCGAAATGGGTTTTTAGGACGTGACCCCAAGGGCTGGCTCTTATTTAGGCCAGCAAATTAGCATAGCTATTCAGCGTGGCAATGCAGCCAGTGTCTTGGGCACGCTTCCGTCTGGCACTAGTCTGGAACAGTTGAGTTACCTATAGGCCGTTCACAAAGGAATCTGACTGATTCCTGAATGTACAACCTTTACTAAATGCATAAAGATGAATTTATAAATTTTCTATTTTGAAAGTGTTCCAACATCTTTGGGCACATAGTCATCATACATTTTTTTTTATTATCAAACAAAGAACTCAAAAATACAATAAATGTTTTTTTTTCAAAAACTCGCTTTTCCAGAAAAAACTACAAAGAAAACTAGATTTTTTTAATGCAGAACTTATTTTTTTCGAAATCGAGCACGTAACTTTAAACATGGTTTTTTGATAACTCTCACGGTTTCAGACTTGGCCTCAGTGGCCCTGGAAAAAAACTCACCTATATACTTACTAACAAGTTGATATAAGTATTAGGAATGGTGGATTGGTGGATTGGAAACGTGAATACTGCAAACGTAAGATTTTTTTTTTATACTACTAGGTGACGGGACAAGCAAGTAGCGCACTTGGTGTTAAGTGTACTCTTGCCTATGACAATGCCTTACTGCATAGGTCACATCCACAAAGAACATAGCCTACACGGCACTGCGTTGCGCCCGTCAACTTGAGACATAAAGGTGTTAAGCCTCACGTACCAGCAATTTCACCGGCAACCATACCCTTCAAACCGAAACACAGCAATGCTGCTTGGCGGCTGAAATAAGTATGGTAAGATTGGTGCAATCACCAGTTTGATGGGTATGCACCGTTTACCATTACAAACATAATACCAATGCAAATTCCTTATCAAGCATCTCCAAGCGTGTCAGTAATACATAAAGATAGTAGTTAGGTATTTATATTCCGTGGTGATGCCCTTTCTGTCTGTCTACCGGAAAATTGAAGATTGACAGTCATTACATTCCAATCTCGGAGTAATTTCCTTTCGTTCAGGAACGGGATTCCGCAGATATGATTTACCTGCGTGAATTTATTTATTATTGCATGAATTTTATGTACAATCGCACTAATATACATACCTATAAATAAAATTAAGCTTTCATGTATAATGAAGCAGTCAGATTACCTAGATACCTTTACAAACTGCCTAAAATCTAATTAGTTCAACGAGTTGAACTTAGTGGAGTATTCCAGACCAGTACCAGACTGTAGCTATGCTACTTCGCTAGCCTAAATAAGAGCCAGCCCTTGGGTCAGGTGTGTAATCAAAAGTCCCGCAATATTTTTTTAAGCCCGGAGGGCACCGGCTCCCCACGGACCCAAGGTATCGACAGTGCTTACCAATTTGACCCCAAGGCTCAAATAGGTAAGCTCTATCGAGACCACTTTATTTGCGCCCTCTGTGATCCTCGGCCGAATCTCTAGTCTCGACACAGGTAGCGTCCCACACCAAAGGCCTACGGTGTATTGTATGTATATTTATATATATTTTTAAATATATTTTATACATATATTTTATTTCTAGTTTTAATTAAATTTTATATCTAAATTTAATTGTTAATTTAATTAAGTATTATTTTTTGGTTTATTTTTAATTTTAATTTGAATGGTTCTATTTTGCTAAATATAATTCATTTATTCTAAATTATTTACAGATCGTTTACACCGAATGTAAAACCTATGTTAATATAGTTTTGTTAATAGATTTAATTTATGACTATTTTAATGTGCTTCCAGAAGGCAAACAGGATCTGCAACACAAGTCGATGACTTAGTGTAGATCCTGATGATGCAGAAAACAAGCCATTCTCTTTTAGGTTATAGTTATAACTTAAGTATACCTTTACGTTGCACTTTTCTATGTGTGTAGTTATAAAGCTTGTTCTATAATAATTTAGAGAAATAAATAAATGAATTGAATTGAATTGAATTGAATATGCACTGCAATCTAGGCAATTGTGTGTTAAAAATTTTTCAATCGAAGAGTGTCAATTTTTGATCAGATCAGTATAAATTTACTGGGAGCTATATAATACATACCTCGGATGGCTCCTGGCTGGTTTCAATGGTATTTTTGTCTCTTCCATGATATTGTGGTTTGTTAGCAGAATATTTGTATCTTTAGTATTTGCCTAATGTTTGGTGTAATGTTTGGTAAAAAAATATTGTTGTATAATTCGTTTGCGTTGCATTGGTTAAAAACGCTCTTTTTTGAAAACGATTCTCTATGAGCTTCGCCCGCGTGCACGTTCGTCGGTCGCGCGGCGCAAACTGAAAGAAGGGGTCTCAAAATGATCTCGAAACGTCAGCAAATCGACGTATAAATTTTGTGGTAATAACCGTTTCATTTATTGTCATATCTTATTTGTCATGATTTTTTTAGCCATCGGGGAAAGAATTTACATCTCCGTAAATTCTTTCCAGCGTCTGAATGAAACTAACGGTCAAAGTCATGTTATCCGTTCTTATTATCCAAACAGCAGCTTATTTTTAGCCATCAATCGTTATCTTCAGCAGGTACCTTGAAGAAGTACACGCCATATCCAGAAGCAGGTTGTAAACGCGATACGATCTCAACGTAACAGTCGTAACCTTAGCGAGTTGATTACCATTTTTCTAAGGAACTATGGTACACACTTGCAGCGGACTGGAATAGCAGCGAGGGCGAAATACTTGCCGCTGAGAATATACAGCTACGTAGAAAGTATAAAACTTTTTTAAGAAGTACCACCCTCTCAAATAACCTCTCAAAATCTCAAACGTAATTTGTTGATCACTTGAAATGGCATATCAGTAATATTGAGATAAGTTTTGCGTGTAAATTTTGTTTGAGACTGAAAATAAACGACATATAAAATATTTTTTATCAGTATACTTGAATAGGTATAATTATGTTTGGGCGTTACTTTTCTTTAAAAAAAATAATACAAATAAATTTAAATGAAGAGTGTTTGTATGGGAAAACTCTATTCGAGATATCTAAAATAGAGTTTATCCATACAAACACACTTTTACGTATATTTTTGTTCTATTTAAGAAAGGAGTTATGAGCCACAGTCACAGATTATACCAGCAAAATTTATCTGGAGTCGAACGTAGTTTGTTATAAGTTGGTACTACTAGGACTTCTAAGACAGCTGTGATATCTCTGTGAACTACGTAACACTAGAATCTAGCCTTGGCGGCAGTCCTACTAGCGGTCCAACTTAACAGATTTTAAACATGTCCGCTGTATGAACATATTACCTGTCCAGTAGTCGTCTTGCTCGCAGAGCCTTTTAGGGTAACCGGTAGACGTCCGCGTTTGTTCAGGTCAGCTGTTTGAGATAGTGGATAGTTTATCGTAGAATGGCTTTTTGCTTGGTTTTGGCTTTGAATTACAGCGGTCAGATAACTACGTCAAAGCCCTTTAGAGGACTATGCCGACAACCTTAGTTCTCAAATAACCTACGTCAGCATATAAAATAAATTTATCTACATTTAAAAAGTTCAGCTTAGACCAGCTCATTCTTGAAAATATGTCTTTTCCGCGGAAGTGCATTCCCACAATCTATCGCAATGAGTCTGAGACCACCACGGCAGTATCGAAAACTAAGATGAGAAAAATGTGTGCTTGTGTGGCGTTATGTGGGAGCTAAACCAACCCATCACCGAGTTGTGCATGTATAATGAACTGGCCAAGTGCGAGTCGTACACGCACACTGGGTGTTCCGGTTCCGACCCACATTCCAAGGTTATTTTACGTACATACAGCTTTTCTTGCATTTCGATGAAGTGCATCTAGTTTAATTTATGTCGGTGTTTCCGTTTTTATGATAGAGTACAAAAAAAACGTTAATAAGAGAACCATTTTTTTAAATCGATTGTCAGATAATACACCATAATAATGCATATTCTCTGAAAATTTCAACAAGCTTCCTATTACGAATCACATTTTTTTACGGCGGCTGCCATTCTGCCCTACCCGAGCAGAAAGCCAGCCGCCGTCGCTGTAGGCACCCTTTAGGTACGGAACCCTAAAAAGCAGAACAAACAAATATCCACTGAAGTTCACACGTTCATAAGGTACCTACCTAATACATTTTGACACCTCATTTGTTAAATCGGTCAAGTCATTACAATAAGAACACACAGCGACACTCGCATAAATTATCATGATGGACAGTTGGCTTACGAATTTTGACAGTGAAATTTTCTAAGGCCTCCAAGAAAGTAACCTACAGAATACAGCAGCCCACACAACTTGAACATGCAACTAAGGGCTAGACCACAAATACGATGTGATACGAGTTGGCAGTTGGCAGTTGTGGTGTTCCACGGCGGCGTTTTAACCATAAACCTTTAAAAATATTTTTTTTTTAAACTTACAAACCACCACATAATGTCAAAAATCCTAAACAAAATTAAATTTCAATTCACAATACTGAATTAACTAACAATGACAAAACACAAACCTGTGGTCCTTACAAATCCTTTTAGAGAGGTATGAAAAATATCGAAGTACCTTTTCAGCGAGTAAAGATTGAGCGTGTGCTATATATATAGGTGGGCACAATATGTGCACCTCATCAACTCACATCTATCAGCCGTCAACTCTGCATGCAATCCATTCCTTATCTCGCTCTTCCTATGTCTTATTCGCTTCCACTTTCGGCATTCTTCGGCACATCCCCGACGTACAATAAAAAAATAAATAAAAAAAAAACTCTCAAAACATCCCCTTATACCTTTACTAGTTTCTTATGTCCAACCTTGTATTTCCATAACCCTTTTAGTCATGCTAACCTAGCAGTCCTCGTCTTTTCAGCAACGGGCACAACTTAATTAAGTTAAATTAACAGCAGATCCAGAGGTCCAGGGTTCGATCCCCAGAGGGAGTATAATATTGTGCTTGGTTTGGTTGGTTGTAGGACTATGTTTAAGTCCGCCTGGCTGGCTACCATCATCATACCTAATTCTGTCGCCATAACAACAATTCTTACACTGTTGCGTGTTCCGGCATTTAGAGGTTAGATTCCAGCCAGTTCCTCAAACAGTTGAGGATTCCGTGTGAAGTGCGCTTCCTCCTTCGGCATTCTTCGGCACATCCCCGACGTACAATAAAAAAATAAATTAAAAAAAACTCTCAAAACATCCCCTTATACCTTTACTAATTTCTTATGTTATATAACCTTCTCACCTCACACATTAATCTTAGCATTCATATCTCAGTAGCATGTACTCTCTTCTCATCAGTATTTTTCATAGCCCAGCTTTTTCAGTAATTTCATAGCTTTTAGAGGCATTCGAGGGCTGTTGCTCCCGAGACCTGTCGCCATATCAATACCGCAATCAATAGGATAAAATTGATATCAATGAAGCGAGGAAAGTTACAATTTGCTACATCACAGTTGCTGATTGCAACCTTAGCGTTGCAAGTGTAAGTGTGATTGTCCCTTATTTTAAGCATCGTAAAGCTCTGTAAGCTGTTGTATATTGCTTTATTCGTGTCCCTAGAAGAATGATTTCACTTTGAAACTCCAACAAATCAAATAAAAATTCATCAATATGAATGCTATTGCTTTCATTCATAGTGTCGTACCATTAAAATATTTACTTTCATGATTTAGATACGCAATAATAGGTATTTATTGATAATTTTACCTACATGTTTCCTGACGTTCCGACGAGGTTGCTCCAACCGTTGTCGCGGGCGTACTAGATGTTGGGACCTACCTACCGTCAAGAGATGGCGTTTTTACAACTACCCTCAGCATGGTCTCGGGTAATCAACACGAAACTGAGGGTAAGTCCTAGCGTGAAAGTGGACTTCTCTGTTATAAGAGATGTCCACTTTCACATTAGGACGACACAACACTGACAGTATCAACATTAAACAACGTGACCCAAGGGCTGGCTCTTATTTAGGCCAGCGAATTAGCATAGCTATTCAGCGTGGCAATGCAGCCAGTGTCTTGGGCACGCTTCCGTCTGGTACTGGTCTGGAACAGTTGAGTTACCTATAGGCCGTTTGTAACGGTCCTTAGGTAATCTGACTGATTCCTTTGTACATAGTTAGTTTAATTGTACTTTTTATTGAATAAATGTCCGAAACTTTAAAAAAAAAAAAAAAACATTAAAGTACCTACATTAGTTTCATGGTACCTACTTAGTTACTAGGTGTATGTACATCGTAAATATACTATTAAATTGCTATTTAAAGATACCTTCTTCTAGTCTATTTCCAGCAACTCCACTGGTTTGCGATTGCGCGTCAACCTACAGAGCCAGGTCCGTTATCACGCCCATATCCTTCTGAGGCTGCTGGCTGAGACTAGTAATGGCAGTAATCACGTGACCTTCAGACAGTATTTAATGCAAATTACATTATTAATTTATGTTCAGGATGTGTACAAGCGCCGGTAATTCAGCCCGAGACATGGATGACTCATGGTGTAGGGGGGCTGTGGTTTCGAGGAAAGTTCGGATAAGTGCTTCCTTGGTATTTTACAATTGCAAATAGAGGCGATGGTGTTTGTCTAGTCTAGTAAATATGATGCTATAAAATATTTAAGAGCTTATTGCTCTTGACCTCCGGAATTGTCTAGCCTTAGGACAGAGCAAGGTATCTCCACTGTCTTGTAGATGTACGGCAGGCTACAGGCTGTTCTATTGAGCTGAACTCATCGTTTGCTTTATCATGAATACTGGTAAGGAATGTAACTCCTGTTTCATCTGTTTTTCCGCACGAGTACAATCTTGGAGTCTTCAAGACCAGAGGGAATGGGTTCTCTCAGGCCACATCGTTACTTGTTTTTCAAGCAAGCTAGTGGTCAAACGCTTGGCTATCACCAATATTTTTTATTTTTAAATGTGTGTAAAGTCCACGACGGAGCTAGCTTTCCCAGAAAGCACTGGCTTTCCCACGCATCGATGGATGGATTTCGGCAGGTTGCTAGCCAGGTAGACCTTTACAGGTAATACCACAAGTGTGGTTTTCGGTAGACCTTTTCAGGTAATAAATACCACAAGTGTGGTTTTCCCATGTTTAAGTTTCTAAAATGGTGAACGATATACTTTCTAACTATTCAACAAGCCTCATAGCTCAGTTGGTAGTAACTTTGCCTTCTGCGCTGTAGGTTGTGGGTTTGATTCCCACCCAGGGCAAACATTTGTGTAATGCATTTGATGAAATTGATGTTTGTTCTGTGTTTGGGTGTTGTATTGTATGATAAGTATGTATTTACATAAAAAAAAGTAATTAAGTATTAAATCCGTAATCTAGTTCCCATATTACAAGTTATGCTTAGTTTGGGGCTACATGGCGCTGTGTAAAATTAATGCCCTGTAATGTTTATTTATTTATCTATTAACTATCTCTTGATATGCGAACTTCAATTTCTTGGAATTAGCTTCTAACGTATAATTTCCGCTGTGTAACACCTTGTAAGATTCGTACATAAGTCATACACATTTTGATACCAAAAACAATTATCATTGTGTATTGTTTAACTTCAATTGGATAAGGACATTACACAACAGGTAAGTAAGAGTGTGTACTTAAATAGGTACTTACTTTAGAGAAGTAAAACGTTCATTCATCAATTAAATAATAAAAAAAATCTGCTTTTTAAATTTAATCCGTAGACTATTTTTTTTTTATAAATCAATTAAAAAATATAAGCACCTATGTTAATGTTCTTATCCTATCATAATCATGGGGTGGGTCTAGGTACCCCAGGTACCCTTGTTGACATGTAGTCAACGATCACGTTTGAATGATAGCTGGTGTTAGAGCCATTAGAGATCCACCTGGCTTGCGAGACCTGGATTATTTGTACGACGGGGAAGCGCTTGGCCTTCATCTCACCGTGTTACATGTTAAGATAAGGCCGAAGGTAGAAGTAACTGAGGAACTGACTATCTTATCTGACTATCCTATAAATGCCGGAACACAACAATTTAGAGTTGTCGTTATGGCAACAGAATTAGGTATGTGGTGGCTAAGCGGACTTAAACAAAGTCCTACCACCAACCAAACCTAGCACTGCATTGTACTCTCACGGGAATCGAACCCGAGATCTCTGACACCGGTGGGTGCACCATTAGATCACAAGGGATGTTCATTCATGAACATCTCTCTACATTCAAGAACATTGAGCAAGAGTTATGAAACCTGTCCGTTGAAGCTCTGGTCAACTTAGCATCAAGGCATTAAAACCTAACCGGGGTCTGGATCTGGACACGTTTTATCCATTAACCACGTCGTCTTGTGGTCACAGCATCTCACTCGTCCAACTTATTACGATCACTATTCCGGTTTCAAGTACCACTAACTAATACGAAATCTGTGGCACCACTCAGGATTAATAATCACAATATACTTTTTTCTCCACTTTTACGTCTTGGCGCCGGCCGGCAAGTCTCTGAGGTGTTTTTTACACATCTTTTATTTTTTACCTTGTATAAAGTACGTGTTTATTCAAATGGATTTATCGCTGCTAAATACCTACTTGTTTTGATCGGTCGATTAGGTCGATTTATGTCCAATGAGCTAAGCTAAAGCTAAGCTTTTCTCTGTGATATGTGATAATTATGTGACGGTAAGTGCACGGCGCTTTCTTTCATTTAGTCTATGCTAAATAGTTACGTTTTAAAAACTAAAAAGAAAACCGACTTCAATGAATAATATAATGTAATTTCGTTTCCGTGGATGACGTATTGACGATGAGTTCCCTCGATTTTTTCAGGATCCCATCATCAGATCCTGACCTGGTGATAATAGGATCACCTGGGAAGTATACCGACCCGACTTGTACCGACACTATAAGTGTGCATAATATATTTGAAGAGCTCCCTCGATTTCTCCAGGATCCCATCATCAGATCCTGACCTGATGTCAATGGGACCACCTGTGAAGCTATACCCTTTCAAACAACAATAAAAAATCCAAATCGGTCTAGGCCTCCTCGAGTAATCATACATTAAAAAAAAAAGATTCCGACGAATTGAGAACCTCCTCTTTTTTTGAAAATCGGTTAACAAAACACAGACATTTTCCTGATTAATAACAACGTATTGATTGTATGGTCATTTATTAGCCCAGCAGATCCAGTTGATTAGAAAACAAATCTACTGAGAATTCTATTTTCATGCACTGAAAAATCTCATCAGATCCAGTTTATTAGAAGACAGACTACTGAGAAAAAAATATCTCACTAGATCCATTTATTTAATCGTCATTTATTTATCAAATAAATGTCCTTCTTTTTTCTTTATCTATTCGCCTTATAGATCCATGATGGATCTGTACAGATTGATCCACTCATTGTTCGGTAATTCATAACATCGTAAAGCAGTTATTCTGATTATAGAACATGTTATACATTTCAGAGCTACAATAAAAATCTTTGAAAGTGAAAGATTTTGCACCTATGATATCTTCGTAGCCCTGTGATTAAGTGCCACTAAAACGTATTCTTTATGTACGGTTAAACTGGTTTCAAATCAACATTCAGAACTGTAGGTTAAGTGAAAACTTTTCGCGTGGGTAGTTTAACTCAAAACTTTAGAAACTTTTTTTCTTTATGTAATCAAAATTTTAACTGTGAGCTTCAATCTTTTTGCTAAGCGTGGCGATAATGGCCGTACCGTACCGTATTTAGTGAATAACAATAGATAAATAAACCAATTTAAATAAAATTTCAAATACTCTCTCTGATCTTACAAGACCTGATGATCATCCTTCATTCATCTTAAAAAATACCCCTAATAAGGGCAAAATAAACTTATTTATTTACCCTTTTTCCTTTTTTTTTTTTAAAAAAAACCTCGTACCGATTGATATCTAAGTAGGTACCTATTAATATAATCTCTGCATGTTCAAAGTTTTGAATTGATCCAATCAGCCATTCAAAAGATATGGGCGAAAAATTGTATTTCTTTCCACCCCAATATCTTAAAAACTACAGCACTTATCAAAATTGCCCCGCGACAATCAAATTCTATCTCTATTCAGTTTAAATTTCATGAAAATCGGATAATCTGCTCTAGAGTTATGCCGTCACAAACATTGCCACATACATACATACATACAGTGCCGGATTTTCCAACTTAATTCAGAGATCTCGTTCGCTTCGCTCACTCGATCAAAATCCTCATTCCGTAAACCAAATTTTAATAGCATACACATAGGTAATATACACAGCCCCATCTAGACGCATATTTAGGCATAGCTTGTATTGTAAAATAAATAGGTACTAAAGTTGCAGTAATAGATGTCGTCTATTTCACAAGATATCAGGAAAAGAACATTGACTGTATGTAGGTCAGCCCTAAGCAAACAAGTCAGCTGTGTTTACATATGTTTTTGTGTCACAACATAAACGTGTTGCATAAATTAACCATGTGGGCGGAGAAACTTAGAAATGGTTTCGTTTCAACTTGTAGACTGGTAATTACACCGGCAACCATACCTTTCAATCAGGAACACAGCAATGCTGCTTGGCGGCTGAAATAGGTATGGTGGTAGTACTTCCACGGTCTAGCCCTTTCACAAGAGGCTCTACTACTCTTACCTTTTTACTCTTTCCACAGTCTGTTGAGAATTTCGGGTGCAGTGCACTTCCTTCGGCCTTATAATAACTTGACATAAGATCTGATGAAAGCTAAATGCTTCCCCTGCGTACAGTAAAACAACAGAATTTTTCAATGTCCTAGGATTTACAAATGGTATAATGATGTTGTGACCAAGTGCGATCACTTGAAATACAAAAAGTCCTAGGATTTGTCAATTGAGTTACAGCGCAGCGCGATATAAATTGCACGTGTGGCATGGCTCTTACTTACCTAGGTACTTTCTCTAAATATAATGTACATGCCCCACAGCCTGCGTGAGATAATGCGATCGAAATGTGCATAATGCATTACCGGCCTTGTACGTCGCTGTCGGGTAATAAACCAGCGATGCGATGTGTTTGACGAGATTTTCCAGTTTTTTTTTATTTTTGTGCTGCTTTTTTGCACGATAAGACTATCGCCGTGATCACGCCGTGATTCATGGCATTGTGATCAATGGTACTTTTTTAAATATTTGGTCAGCAAAAATCAGATGTATAGTTGTTTTGACAGCAAGTGTGTTTGTGTGATGAATATAGATGTTTGTTCTGCGTTTGGATATTGTATGATATAGCAGGTACGTATTTATTTACAAAAAAAAAACGTATTTAAGTATTCTATCCGTAATCTAGTTCCCATATTACAAGCTATGTTTGGTTTGCTAGGGCCAGATGGGGCTGTGTGATATTAATGTCCTGTAATATTTATTTATATATTAATTATTATATTGCACGACCTAATAACACGATGGCAGAGTACGTGTTATTTGTGAACCTAGTCGTTCATTATTGTATTTTTATTTTGACTTTGTTTGCTGAAATAATACATTTTGGAACTGACCAAACCTCTTAAATTACGACCATTTAAATGATAGCCAATATGAACAAGACTTATTACTTTTCTGAGTAATTACTTAGGAACAATCGCATTATGAGAAATCTATTTTTAATAGTAATAGAATATTTCACACATCAGATTTATGTTTTATTTAGGTCTAAGCGCTTTCAAATAGTACTTGATATATAACCGATATGAGAAAGTGCCCGATAACCAACGAGGGTGTATTTTGAGCCACTTCTGGCACTTTCTTCCGAGGGATACATAGTGCTTTATATTATATACCTACGAAGAAAATAAGACTTATATATTGAAATTTATATAAAAAATGTTACAGTTATAAAAACTTTTTACTTGTTATTTTTTTTTTTTTATTAGTATATACAAAAGCATGTGGCCAGTATCATTGTGCAATCTTGGTGATAAAAACTTTTTGTTTTTTGGCATTTTCATTTATGGTTTCAGATTTGATATGACCTCAAGTAAATGTAACAGCACGTAACCAATATATTTGCATAGACTTTCTCTGCCCTTCATGTGCGTTAACAATATATTTCCATACACTTTTCCCACCCGTATTTTAGTACAACAGTAATGTACATTCTGTCTCATTTTTAACTAGAATTTTTCGAACAGGTACAGTATGTCATTTTTTATTATGCGCACACACTGCAAAATATTGGAATAAACTTCCAGTCTGTGTTTCCACTGTCTTACAACCCTAAATATAGGCACCATCTGGGTATACCTTATCCTGTCTGTGCAAGTTTTGAGCCCAAGAGCTGAACTATTTAAAAAATATGCGAAATGGATGAATCAAACAGATTCGACACTAAAATGTAAAAATGTTTCTAAGTAACGGCATTTATCATTTTAATCGTGTGTATAAAAGATACATATATTTTAACTAGTGTGACCTACTTACAAACAAAAGCCCGTTCACATGGTTATAGTCGTTTCCTCATTTAAAATAATGCCATCTAAACCATAGAGGAGATAAACAATGTCAGGTAGGTACCTAACTACAGTATGCCTGGGATAGAATCTTGCGCACACAGTTAAACAGCTTCTGAGAACACTTTCTTATTGCTCGTGTCATACTGGTATCTTATATATGGTAGATCTCACGTGAAAAATATAAATTATACTATAGTACGTGCTCGAAATGTGCCTCATTTTTAAATGAAGCAGAATATACGTCGTTACTATTGTTCTAATATGCAAGTAGGAAAAGTCTATAAAAACATTTCTAACGTGAAACGTTGTAACTATTTCGTTTGGATTTACTAAGGACTTAGGGGTTCATAGCTCATTGAATTTTCTATCTGCCCCCTTGACCCTTGAAAATACCTCGAATATAAGCTGGTATCAATGTGATCTTATGTGAAAAAAAAAAATTATTAGCAGACGCCCTGGACTTTTTTACCGTTATCCCGAAACCCGGCTAGATAGGCCCTATTCCTGTCCCTGTCACAGGGTTTGACGTGTTTTGACCGACTCTGTGGTCTAGTGCTTCGCCAACCGATATTAGATCCAGAGGTCCCGGATTCGATTCCCATTGAAGTACAATATTGTGCTTGATTTGGTTGGTGGTAGGACATTGTTTAATTCCGCCTGAAATCTTACCTAATTCTGTCACCATAATAACAATTCTAAAATTGTTGTGTTCCGGCATTTAGAGGTAAGATAGGATCTGGTCCTCAGTTTGTTGAGGATTCCGGGTGAAGTACGCCTCCACCTTCGGCCTTATCTCAACTTGTAACCTGGTGCGATGAAGGGCTTACGCCTGGCTAGCTACCATCTTAACTGATTTTGTCGCCATAACAACAATTCTAAATTGCTGTGCTCCGGCATTTAGAGGTATAGCCAGTTCCTTAGTTTGTTGAGGATTCCGGGTGAAGTGCGCTACCTTCGGCCTAATCTTAGCTTGTAACCAGGTGAGATGAAGGCCAAGCGCTTCACCGTCGTACAAAAAAAGGGTATGAAACCCTATAAAAGAGATTCGTTGAATCCATTTAGGGATGTTCACTTCATTGGTTTTAACATAGCTTTTACCCGATTATAACAAAAATAGCTTTGTACCTCACGTTCGTGTATAAAGCAGTCAACATTCCCATTGGTATTCGTAGGCACCTGTCACGCCTTATCGCAGAGGCTTTTAACGGGATTTTACCTGTAAAGATAAAAATATAATGTTAGATTGGATCATGTTGTTCTAGTATACCTTCAATTTGATATTAACTCATAATTACGCGTTTTATCACCCAAAACAAACCATCAGAGTAAAACAAGCCCGCAGTAAAGCACTCCCTATAAACTTTATACAGACTAAAGCCGCCGATGTGCTATTAATTTGACTATAGCTTAGTAAATAGCTAGTATGTAACTTCCAAGAGCTGTTGGTATGTGTGTAAAGATAAGGCGCGGCCATGAAACTTTCAGTTTGATTGCTTCGGTTTACGAGCTAGGAACAGAGAGTGTTTTGTTCAATACCGTCTGTAATTAATTTGATAGTAGACGTAATTAGAGTCACAATATCTTTTTTTCAGACACTGTAACCTCTGTGTTCTAGTGGTTCAACCCACATCCAGAAGTCCCGGGTTCGATCCCCATGGGGAGTACAATATATTGTGCTTGGTTTGGTTGGTGGTAGGACTTTGTTTAATTCCGCCTGGAATCTTACCTAATTCTGTCACCATAATAACAATTCTAAAATTGTTGTGTTCCGGCATTTAGAGGTAAGATAGCCAGATCCTCAGTTTGTTGAGGATTCCGGGTGAAGTACGCCTCCACCTTCGGCCTTATCTCAACTTGTAACCAGGTGCGATGAAGGACAAGTGCTTACCCGTCGTACAATAAAAAGCACATGCACAGGCGAGAACAAGGTCTACGATGGAGCGATTTTACCCTAAAGGCACTGCAGTGGGCTGCATAACTATGTTTACTAAAGCTTCTCCTAAAATGTAGAGATTTCAAGACCTTGTTGGATTTTTGAGGGTCGGAAACGTGGTTATAAAGGATTGTAAACGGGACACATGAGGGGTAGAGCAGATAGCTACCAAAGGTTTTGCATTTGTTGAACGTTTTGATATAAAAAAGTTATACATATAATATTCACGTTCGGAGGAATAAAATCTTTTTTTTTTGTTTAAATTGTAATTGTTTAACCTACATTAATATTACAGTCTTTTAATGTGCCTATTTCGTGTTTGTTTACAAAATCTGTCTCTAAAAATAGCACAATGTAAGCTGTACAGTCTTAGAATATCTTGTTGTATAAAATGTAGCTTCGAATCAAGCTACATTTTATCAAAAACGGTACCTTTCTAACTAAAGGAGCTATGCCAAAATTAAGTATGAATTTCGATCATCCTTCTTCATGGAAAGTCTACTTCACTGAAACAATCAGAACGAATGCTGCGTAAAAACGAAAAGTATTGAAAGTGAAACGAAGATAACACCAACGCTGATCATAAACATGATTGAAACACACTTTTCTTTAATATCACTCAATTTAGAACTGTAACTACATTTAATGAAGGCGTAAAACGGCTTGAATCCTTGAATCATTCAGTGCAGCGATTGACAAAAACTATAAGCATTACCACAGGGCACACTTATAACATTAATATTATTCGATTTTGTGCTCTATAGCGTTGAAGATAAGATATGTAACTGCCTGTAAAGTAAGCACTTGTGATTGCTCTCTGCCAACCAATTATGAGCTCTGTATCTTGCTCACATGATTCAAAATAGCTCATTGTCATGAATGCTTGGATTTTCAAGTTACGAGCAAGCCAGAGGTCTTGAACTGCACCTCGTTAGCGAAATGTTAATTCCTGATCATTTTAATTTATGCACTGGTGGTCTGAAGGCCGGTGTATTGAAGGGTAATACTAATAAAGCCGACGTACTCGTATATACCTACAACTTGGGCTCTCAGCTGTAAAGGCTGTTGCGTTGATACGGTATCAAGATATCCAATAAACATAAATATTAAAAAAAGTAATCTCCCGATTTAAAAAACGTTATCCGGCGTCGGATGTTGATTTCGGCAGCTCACAAATACTAATAATCCCAAATACAGGGATACTGCTGACAGTGGAGAGGTTAATTATATACTCTATCTTACTTACATTACGATCTACCCAAATGATTAATGGTAGCAGGACTTTGTTTGAGTCCGCTTGGCTAGCTACCATCCCAGTCTGTCGCCATAACAACGACTCCAAATAACTGTGTTCCGGCATTTAGAGGTAAGATAGCCAGTTCCTCAGTCTGTTGAACGTTCCGGGTGAAGTGCGCTTCCAACTTCGGTCTTATCATAACTTTTTTTTTAATACGACGGTGACGTTTTCGACCTTCATCTCACCTGATTTTCAAGTTATTATAAGGCCGAGGTGTTAAGGAAGTTGTGGAGCACTGGAAACCACAAGTGCTTCCCCGTCGTACAAAAAAAACGGCTGATGAAAATGAGTAATTAAACATTGACTTATATGAAATCGGGTTTAATAATAGTGTCCATCCATTGTTTTTTTTTGTTTTGAGGATTAGTTATTGGTTTATAAAATATAATGCTATAAAGCAAATGATCAAGGCCGCCATATCCTTAGTTATCTTAATATATTAGGTCCTTACATATGAAATTGGCGTTTTGTATGGGAGGAACATAAAGGCAATTTTTTCATATTAAAAAATATTTTATTAATCAAAGTATGTACCATTGCTATCTATACACTTTTGCCATCTTATAGGTAGTTCATTGATCCCTTTACTAAAAAAACCATTAGGACGGGAATCAATGAAATCTTTGAAAGCGGTTTGGACTGCCTCATCGGAATTGAATTTTTTTCCTTGCAAGAAGTTATCCAAATTTCGAAAAAAATGGTAATCTGTTGGAGCAAGGTCCGGAGAGTACGGTGGATGTCTTAGACATTCCAATTGAATCTCCTCTAATTTGGTAGTCGTCTGTTGGGCCGTGTGTGGTCTAGCGTTGTCTTGAAGCAGCAGTGGCGTAGAGCGATTGAAAAGTCTCGGTTGTTTAACAGCGAGATTTTACATCATGGTTTGCAGTTGCTGACAATAGACATCAGCCGTAATCGTCTGACCAGATTTAAGAAAGCTATAGTGTACGACACCGGCACTAGTCCACCAAACGCTTACAAGTAACTTTTTTTGAATCAATTTTCGCTTGGGGCAAGATTTTGCTAGTTCACCAGGGTTCAGTCATTGCGATGAGCGTTTACGATTATCGTACAGGATCCACTTTTCATCACATGTAATGATCCGATTTAAAATTCCTTCATTATTGTGCCGGTTGAGTAATGTAACGCAGCAGTCGACGCGCGTTTGTCGGTTTGCTTCACTCAATTCATGAGGTACTCACCTTTCAAGCTTTTTCACCTTCCCAATTTGCTTCAAGTGGATTAAAACGGTTTTGTCACTAACACCGCAGCCTGCAGCTAACTGTGATGTGGTTTGCGATGGATCTGCTTCCACAATAGCCTTCAATTCATCATTATCGACCTTGGTCTCCGGCCGTCCACGGGGCTTGTTCTGCAGGTCGAAATTTCCAGAACGAAAGCGTTGAAACCAAAAACGCACCGTGTTTTCTTTTGCGACACCACCACCATACACATCATTAATCCTTCGAGCCGTTTCTACAGCACTGGTGCCACGGTGGAACTCGTACTCGTAAATAATGCGATATTTTAAGTTTTCCATTTTGTGAAATGAGTGACGCAGAAAAAAAAACATAAAAGAAAAAAACAAATGAATTACGGTTTTCGAAACACAAATGCATGAGTAAATAGCTGTTTAAATTTGAATTTGGAATTCCTAACCAAAGAGGAGATATTTAAGATCAAAGTGGCCAGTACGACAAAACGCCAATTTCATATGTAAGGACCTAATATTATTAGCCATATTTATTTAAGCACGCTGCTGGGGTGCTGTAAAATATTCAAGGTGTTTTTTATAGAGAGCGAGACGCTCAGCACTCAATGAGTTAGACCATAAAGTTTTTAATATTGCTATCGGGCTTTTCAACCAGGATAAAAAAGTTTGTCATTTTCTTGGACTGACAATCAAATGGAAAACTTTAGATTCACGAGAATATAACTTTAATGTAACAATTTGAAAGTATGATATGCTATTGAAATGTTATTTAATGAGTAATAAACCTTGGACTCTATGGCTGCTCTTGCACCCTTTTGATCATATTTTCTTTTCATTTATACCTATCTGTATATGATGTCTGTATAGTCATAAATGGTATATAGAACTACGTTTTACCAGAACTTTGACAGAGAAGGGCAGTGCACTTCTGTTTATTATACACGATCACCAAACCCGCCTGCCAAGCGCAGTGGTTACGGCAATCCACCCATTTTGGAGAAGGCTCTGGCCACTAGTGGTCATTAATGAACTGATCAAGACCTTTGAGGATCATTTTGAAACATCTAGTCTACCGCTTTTTCGGAATCGCAACCAGTACACAAAGAAAAAGGCAAGAACCTCGGGATAGTTTGCTTTCATTATTACATCATGTAGGCCTGGTATCGGACTTTACCATAGGTATCCGACGAGGCTCTTTATCGACCACTAGGTACTATAATTCAGTGCCTGCCTAACGTGCCCTTTCAACCTAATCAGGTGATTTAAGCGCTGTCCTAGCCAAACTGGGGACAATCATCACAAAGTTGTGCCCCACCACGGAACTGAACCCTTCTGATCAAGAGTTACACGCCCTGCCGCTAGACCAAAGAGGTGCTAGTGTGCTGGGATGTGCGTCTAGCCATGAAGCAATTGATGATGATGATACAAGCTGTTGGATGCTCTGAATATCCAGGAAGTGACAAAGTACGGTCCCGTGACGGTAACCTAACGCGACGGTGTGGGTTACCTGCAGCTAGGATCGCGTGGTTACTGCTTTTATTGTGACGAAACAATACTAGCATACCTTTTCGGCTTTCAGCTAGATAACTTATTGAGTGCTGAGCGTGTCCCTTTCAATAAAAACACACCTTCAGTGTTTTACAGCACCCATCGAGTCACCACGACCCCTTAGAGAATAACAATATATGTATATTTCGTAATAGGCATGTTTTAGTTTGAGGTTTTCACCTTTTTTAGTACTCATAAATTGTAGTAACAGATCTATACATATATAACATTCAAACTCTCCTATGTTAAGATTCGTATCCCCATATTAAAATTGTGTAGTATACATTTTAGCATTTTAGGGTTAACAAAACCAATACAGTAGATCACGTCAAAACCCAACAAGCCGCATAGGCTGTAGAGGTAATGCGTGCTAATGAAATTAACAAACAAACATCTATAGCAAGTATACATCCATACATAGATCTCTCGTAATGCACCAATGAAATAGCCATACAAATACATTCATCTCGAAAAACACCAATGAATTGACATAAAAACATACATACATAGGTACTTTCGAAATTCCTCCTCCCTCTACCCTACTGTTAGCCACTATACCTACAGACACAAAGTATCCCACAGAGCTTTCCCATATCTCAATAGAACAAGCACTAAAATGTCAACTAGAATTTCCAAAGGCAATTGTAATTTCGCATCGATAACTCGAGTTGAGCCTATCAGCCCATCAAGGACAGGTCAGAATGTCCTCGACTGTCGCACAAAGGTCAGGCAGATGTCCCGGATAGCTATATTATCAATTTATGAGTTGCTTGATCTTGGCTCGCCAGTTGAGTCAATCGAACGTGCATTTCGCTTGACACAGGCCGCGATAGCGTGGTCGCAGGTCTAGATAAAGTTTTTTGCTCTTTGTAGGGGTACTTACTTTTTTTAGATCAGGTGAGATGAAGGTCAAGCTTCATCTCACTTAATCTCAAAAATAAAGCCGAAGTTGGAAGCGCACTTCACCCGGAATCCTCAACTGACTCAGGAAATGGCTAACTTACTAAATATTTAAATTTGTTATAATGGCGACAGACTCAGGAAAGATGATGGTACCTAGCCAGGACAAAGTCCTACCATCAACCTAGCCAAGCAAAATATTGGGGACCTCTGACACTGGTGGGCGAACCACAAGATCACACGAGGCTTTTCTTGCGGTAGAAACTTTTAGAATTAAATAAATCTGTATCAGTGAATGACGGCAGAAAATTACTTTTTGCTTTTGTAAAACAAACTTTAAGTTCGTATATATATATAATCTATATACTTACCTACCTACATATTTAGATGGTTAGACTAAACGATGTCAGTACCTACAGGTAGGTAGGTAGGTAGGTATGACTATGCCAACTATAGTCGCAGAAAAGTTAACCCTACAGGTACCTACAGCACCTCAAGCGAATAGAATAGGTACTAAATTTAGTAAGTAAACTGCTATGCGCGACGTATAGAAAACCACTGTGATCTTGTGGTAGACATATATTTATTTTTACTATTAGTATTACTGTAACACATACTCGACAAACATCGACTATGTCATCAAGCTTATACCCGCGATTGTAAAGCCAAAATAATAAATAACTGTGCCATTTCAGTTGGTAACTGTAAGAAAAGGGGAGAAAGGAATCATTTAGATTAGCATCAAGCATTATCAATTCATCGCAGCCTCAGCGCAGTGTTCCTTACAAGAAATAACTGTTTAGCCACTTGACTGATTAGAGGTATAAATAATTAGAGGTAGAAAATTAGTCGTCGTTGGATCCGAAAGAACTTGTCATTACTTGTATCGAGAAACGTGCAATCTGTCATCGGAAACGTCATGTTTGGTTTTACATAGTAGGGCTCCTAAACAGCCCTTTTTACCCTTTTCCTTAAATGCTTTCATATTTTTCAATACAAAAATTAAATATACATTGTTTATTTGCAAGGCAAATGCTACTAATAATAAATAATAATACTAATACACATTACAGGACATTCGTTTCACACAGCGCCATCTAGCCCCAAACTAAGCATAGCTTGTAATATGGGACTTAGAATACGGATGGAATACTTATATATATATATATATATATATATATTTTTGTAAATACATACTTAGCATACAAAACAACACCCAAACATAGAACAAACATAGAAATATTCATCACACATGTTTGTCCTGGGTGGGAATCAAACCCACAACCTACAGCGCAGAAGGCAGAGCTACTTTCTACCAACTGAGAGTAGATACACAATATCACAAAAATGTTTAGGGCACACTAAACTTGCCAAATTCGAGTCGCAAAAGTATTACGATCGATAGGAAATTCTAAAAAAATCTGTGAGGGTGGTCTATTATATTCTAAGTGGCGTAGGATTAAAGAGGGATGCTGCAGTGTCCTTTTGTCCGGGCATCCCCTATCCACAGAATATGACGTAGTTAGTACTAATACCGACGTGTGCGCATGTGGGGTGTAAGTACCTGCTTTAGACAATTACTGAGTTGCTGTTGTGTGATCGGTAGGATATCGATCGCCATCCGTTCCATAAATTATAAACGTTTCTAACTAAATAAGATAGGATCGTTCACCCAGTTATTTTCACCGTGGAATGCTCAAATATTTTAAAAGATAACAAGTGCACACTAACGATATCGTTCACTGTCACTGTGGGTACACCACACAACCTTTAATATTTTTTTGAAGAATATACACAAAACGATAGTTTCTTATGTGTTTTCTTAACTTAGTTGTAAGAAAACTAAAACATCAATGGGACAAAACAGGAAGTATCCAAACACATCGCTGTGGTGTTTTCAGAGAAATATGACGACGACGTGTAAATGTGGAATGAAGGATGTGGAAAGCTGGAACAAGACATTTATTCATTGAACTTGTGGAGTGTCTGGGAGTAACTTGAACAAAGTCCTACTACCTAGCAAGCCATGGACAATATTGTACCCCCTAGGATTTGAACTCAGGATCTATTGCCGGTGGTCGGCAGCACCACAATATTTTGGTTCAAGACTTTTATCTCCTAACACAGTCTGAACAGAAGAGTTCCCTCCCACCCCTAGTATAGAATGTAGTTTAGTAGGGTCAGGTTTGAAATGTAATGGCAGAACCGACACTGTCAATACCGACACTACACGGAAAGCGCGGCCACCGCGAAGCTCGGCCGCAAGACTGACACGGGTGACAGTAGATAGTGTAACATAACGTACTTTTAAACTTAAAAATATATTTTTGATTCCGATCCAAATAACAGAATTTAATATATTTGGAACACACTGCTCACTATAATCCACCAATACAAATACATCGCCTGGTTCTCAATATTGGTTACAGAAAGCGGACGGCGTATTCGCTGGTCACGTGCAGATTGGTTCCGTGGGTTCCGATAGATTGGATTTTTCCTGGCGAATCCTGCAATTGATACACGGTTGACTAAATCTTCTGAATTAATTCTTAAAATGGAACAGCATGAAATTTTTACGTTTTGGATTTGGCTGTTTCCTAACATAGAACGAATGTTTTTCAGTACATTACGCGGTTTTGTGCGAAGAATATGTTTTACTTGTACATATTCTTCGCACAAAACGTTGTTGTTAATGTTGCTCAGTAATGTACGAGTAACAAGGGATCATTTTGAGTTTTAAAAATAATTAGGCTGATATATATATGGAGCCAAAAGGTACAAAAACTAAAAGTATACTAAAAGCATAGCTCACTTAGCTACCTATAACTATAACTATAGCTTATTATTTATTCTCCCCAAAACTTGACACCGTACCTAAGTATTAACTCTACCAAAGCAAAGTATACTGATTTAAGTTGCTCCAGTGTAGTTCCTTTCAAAGGCTTCTTAGAGCGTAGCAAGCGTCCCTCGATTGTCTCTAGCTCATTGTTCCACAAACCTTACGATTTCGTTGTAATAAAGCCAAATTAAATCTGAAATCAGGTTCAAGCTGTCAATTCTTAATATAGAAAGGTACTTACAGTTTAGGTGGAAAGACTAAAGAGCTCAAGGCATAAAACTCATTTTATAACTTACAAGATAAATTGTACCTAATTCGCATGTGGGCGTTCCAGATTGATCTCTGTAATTGAATCATGTGGAGAACAAGAGCGGACTCTCGACAAACGTGGAGATATACAACAATCACTTTGCTAGACTTGCTGGCGCGAGTCTTATGTCGGAGCAGAGGCGTCTTGATACTTCAAATACAGAGATAATTAAGCCATTATGCTTGATACATTTTTCGCATAGAAACAGTACTCTGTGCTATATATGTACATATATTTATACCTATTACAAATCATATTAAAATATATTTAAGGGAAAAACATGGATAATGAGAGATAGAGAGCAGTGGCAGAGGCGTTGGTTTGATGTCAAATGTTGTATAAAGTAATAAAAAAAACGTTTATTTTCTCTCTCAAAATCTTCTAAAGGATAATTTTCAACAATTTCTTTCTGAGGCACCTCGTTACATTAATGAATAGTAACATTATGTGAATAATGTATTTATCTGAAAGGTTATTTTTTTTTTTTAATATGCGACGTGAAAGCGATGGCCTCCATCACATCTTGTCTCGAGTTATGATAAGACCGATGGTGGATGCACGTTACTTGAAAACTCTAAATGACGGAAGACAACAAATTATAATTGTTTTGTGGCGACAGTTTAAGGTAAGATATTTGTAACCTTGGGATCGAACCCGGGAGATCTGGGTTTGATACCGGTGAGCGACCAGTAGACTATAGAACAACACACACAATTAAAAAAGTATCAAAACGTCAAAGGCGGTACTTTCGCAATAGCGACAAAATGCGTGGGAGTACAGTCGGAGATAGTAAATACCGCCGGGATACTAACTGTACACTCTCACCTCTACTCACTGTAGATTTATCTATGCCCGTGTTTGGGAATCCAGTGTTGTAATGAGAACATGATTTTTTTGATACTGGGGGCACTTGTATGAGCTCAGTTTCGTGTTTGGTGTTAGCTCAAATTTCAATTTATTAAAGTGAGGGGTTTGTTTAAAGATTGGTAAGTAAAACACCTTAACATGAGCTTGTATCCAATGAGGGTGCCACAAATAGGTATAGTTAGGTACTTTGTAGTTGTGATGACCAAAAGTCTTTGATACAGAATAGGAGGTACATCTAGCTAGCTTTTTTTTACGACGGTAACGCGCTTGCCTTCATCTCACCCGGTTTCAAATTATGATAAGGCCGAAGTTGGAAGTGTACTTCACCCGGAATCCTCAACATTCTGAGGAACTGGATATATTACCGCTCATCGCCGGAACACATACATTAATCATTGTTGTTATGGCGATGGTGGTACTTAGACAAAGTCTTACCGCCAACCAAATCAAGCACAACATTGCACTCCCCTGGGGATCGAACCCGGGACTTCTGGATGTGACACCAGTGGGGTTATGGAATTAGTAAGACATTGCTTGGTTATATTCGATATCTGAATAAATTATATCTGAATCAGAATGCGTCTATTGTGACGTGAATGCTTTCTGCCGAAGTCCGGCCTAAGCAGTTCACTGTGTTTTGTCTATGCATGCAGTGCCAATGCCTCTTCAATGAAAGCATGCTTGCACGGTTTCTAAAATAAAATGCTTTTGTGATTATGATTGGTATGAATACCGATTTATCCAAGTTACCTGTAGATTTCAGTAACCTACATATGTTTTGAAGATAGAACACGTGGCAGGCCCAAACCTGGAGATGCTCGACGCTGGCAGAAGTCAAAGACATTGTTAAGACCTGGAGCGAAATCAAGCGCGAAACTCAAGACAGAACAAAATGGCGGTCAACTATGGACGCCCTCTGCCTCATCTAGGGGTCTTAGGACATTAAGTCAAGTAAGTCAAATATATTCTGTAGTCATCTTCATAGCAGCTAGTTTCATCGATATAAATCGAACTATGTCTGCTGTAACAATTTTCAAAGTTCATGTAAATAGCACAAAGATGTTACGATGTAGATTCGATGTCAAAGCAATCTACGCTATCATCTTCAATAGAAGAAAATTTTCTAAGCAACCGCATTATTCATTTCGTAATGATAATCCAAAGACGTAGGCGACGGCGCGGCGACGCATTTTGGTCACGGAATAAACAGCAGTTTATTGCAATTAAATTACCATAAAACGTTTTCGTTTCCGTGTTCGATTGCCGTCCATTTAGCTCTACTTTGCCGCTCATAAAATGAACTAGTCGTGTGATTAATATCTTGATGTAAACTTTGGATTGTTAAAAAATCGTAACAACACCACAATCCACTATAAAATAAATAAGATAAAATAAAAATAAAACATTTTGCCGTTATTATTTTTTACGCAAACATACAGGCAAGTGGGTATACGGCCCACATGATGGTATCGGTTACCGTTGTCTATGAACGCTCGAACATCTATAGCATAACTCGCTCGCAACATCAGAAACTCGCACGTTGCCAACACAAAACCCAAAATTTCAAAACGCCCTTTTTCGAAAAGGGAAAAAATCACATTCCTAGTACTGTAGCTTGTAGAGAAAACCATGTAAAAGAGACCATTTCAAAATGTTATAGTTAGTTGGAGGAAGTTCTTCTTGAACGTTATGGTGCACAAAGGTTCTTCAAAGTGTGGGGGTGTAATCTCAGACGATAGCGAAAGATACGATGATAATAATAGTTGTGACAAAAACACAATTTACAACCGAGTGCTATAAGTACTGTACATGGTAACACCTATTTAACTATCATAGCTGCAATTAATTTCAATAAGACACCATCATCGATCACAATTTCAGTCCTCATAAGTCTACTGTGAACATAAGTCTCCCCCAATTTAGTCCACAAATAGCTATACTGAGCCACCTTTATCCATCGACATCATCAGTGAACAATAACACGTTTCAATATTCACTGAGGAAAGCAGACTTAATCCAAAACTGTAGTTTTATTTATACAATTAAAAATTACCTATTCTTGAACCGGTTATAAAAATACCGTAATAACATTTTATAGGCCGCATGACCAGCAATGAGCTTTCATCGCCGTTTTTATAGAGTAATGAAACAATTGTTTATAACAACGTGGGTGTAATGATTAATAGGTAATAAACATGTCGATCGAAGAGGGAAGTATAATCCGTCGTTATTTTATCGAAACGATACCACGGTCCGATTGGTCGCAATTAAAATGTCGTTTTCACATTCCCTGATAGGAGTCATGCTATGAAACGCGAAATGAACAGGAATGTATCACACTTGAGTTGATTTTTATGGATAGTGGAGCGACGGGCATGTGAACGAACCGAAAATAATAATTTTTAACGTAAACGAAAACATAACAAACGTACAATCCGTTTCGATGCAAGGAAATTGACTTTTGACGTCTTTAACTTTTTGAAATTTTTTACTTTTCTCTTTGAAGCTACACACATCAAAAAAGTCTAAGCAACACATACAAATTTTGAATATTTTTAATTTTATAGATTTATTTTCAATTATTTCTTTCCTTTTTTAATTAATGTTTATTATTTATTTATTTTAGTATATCAAACTCGATAAATTTTTCAAAAAAAATAATAAAGTACATATAAAAAGAATGTTGTGCATTTTGGTACAAATTTGTATTATAAAATAATGGAATGAAATAAACAAAAACATGACTTTAATATTAAATTATAAGATTCTTCTGGACATTAAGATCAAATCTAATACAGTGTGTTTCCTCCTCGACTGTTTAAAACTTGTCTGCATCGATTTTGCATGGAGTCAATAAGGTTATTGATTTCCTCCTGAGGCAATTGGTCCCAGTGAAACTTTAGTAGGGTTTTTAGCTGTTGTTCCGTAGAAACCCCATCAATATCTTTCAGGACTCTTCTTTGGAGCATATCCCACACATGCTCAATGGGATTTAAGTCAGGCGACTGCGCTGGCCACGGTAAAACGCGTATATTTTCCCCCTGTAGCCATTCTTGAGTCCGCCTTGCTGTGTGCGGACGGGCATTGTCATGCATCAATGTAAACTCAGGTCCCAATGTTTATGAAAATGGACGCACATAGGGAGCCAGCACATGTTCCACATAATTTTCAGCATTCAGGTTGCCATTTATAAAAACGAGGTCGGTTTTTCGGTTTTTGGCTATACCAGCCCAAACCATTACTGTCGAGCCGCTGTATGGGTGGACTTCCTGGACACATCTTAGACGTTCAGCATTTCCTGAGCGACGATATACCCTCATTCTTCTCGTATCAGGCTTGAAACCGAATCGAGACTCATCGCAGAACAAAATTTGGTCCCATCGTTCTTGCGGCCATAGCACGCGTGGTCTGCACCATTGAATACGACGTGCTCGATTTCCGTGACGGATCTGTGGGCATCTGATTGGACGACGTGCACGTAGACCATACTCTCGCAGTCTGTTTCGCACAGTTTGGGGACAAACAGCGGGACCATCAGCATTCTGTAGCCTTGATGCGATCTCTTGGGCAGTCAGCTTTGGTTCACGTCTACATGTTACCTGGATGTATCGGTCTTGACGACGAGTGGTACTACGCCCTCGGCCTGGGTGCTGTTCAGACGGATCACCTGTGTCACAATAACGCCTCCAGAGTCGGCAAATTACGCTTCTGTGGACGCCAAAATGCCGGGCAACATAGGCTTGACTGTTTTCAATTTCTAGCATCCCTACAGCTCTCTGCATCTCTTCCGTGGTCAGATGACGACTCTCCATTGCTACAGTAAGACTTCGCGATATTATTCGCGCCACATAACGAACGGTTACTGCGGTTAAATTTTGTTTTTGTTAATTATGAAGTAAAACAACATCTATGAAATAACGTTGAATTGGACAAAAGAATGTTTTTATTGTTTAAAAACATAAATTACTGAAAAAAACTGACAGTATTAATTTGCTTTATAAGGAGGTTGGCTATTGAAAGAAGTTTTGATATTACATGAAAGTTTAAAACTAATAAAAAAAAAATATACCAGCGAAGACTTGTGTTGCTTAGACTTTTTTGATGTGTGTACATGGAAGAGATCGCGAAATAAGCAATAAGGCCGTCAATTGTACCGTTTGCTATAGTTATTTTTAATTATCTATTTTCGTGTACAATAAAGAACTGTAATTGATTTATTCATTCTTTTGATAAGATATAGGTAAGCTATTTTATTACTTGATCGAACCAATCAAATACATTCAGCTGGATGATGGTTAGTAAAACTGTTTTCAATAAGCAAGATCAAAAAAGGGATCTAATTACCACTATAATTTAAATAAAGTATAAAATATCGACACCCAAAATTGTATACTAATGAGAACAACACTCAAAGGAACGAAATTAGACTTTTAATTATTACCAATAAAGTGTCGTTAAAGTTTGGTATCAAAATAACCTATATTAAGACAGTACTAATTTTATACAAATTTTCTAACACCTGGCCTATATGCTATCAAGAATGTATACTTTATACGTGTTTATTTGAAACCTATATGTACACCTGTAGGTACAGATTTGACAGGGATTTTTATTTCTGAAGAAAACAGATTTAAGTTATGTAACTACATAAACATATATCTAGCCCCAATGGCTGAAAAAAATAAGTTAGCGAATTACCATACCTATTTATCTTGACAATGCAGACAGTATCATGGGCAGGTTGGGTCAGGTTAAGGGAAGTAATGGTTGTCGGTAAAATTACGGGCACAAGAGGCATAACACCATTATGACTCAAGTTGACGGGCGCAATGCAGTGCCGCGTCAGTGACAAGCCTCACAACTCAGTTCGTAGTAGTTCTGCCTTCTGCGCTGTAAGTTGTGGGTTCACCCAGGACAAACATTTGTGTAATAAAAATTGATGTTTGTTCTGTGTTTGGGTGTTGTATTGTATGATAAGTATGTATTAATAAAAAAAAAAAAACGTTTATTTCGAGCAATTTTAAGCTCATATAGAGATAATGTACATACAAGAAAATACACAAAACACAAAATTAAAATAAAAAATCAATAAACAATAAAATAAAATTACAGCTGGTACCGTGGCTATGCCATCGTGTGAAGGCGTATCCACTGCTCCAGCAATGGCGAGTCCCTCCTATCATTCTAAACACGTTATTGTACTGGACGCGCAGAGCGTCATACGTCTTTTTAGTGTTATTTACCCACAGGCTACTCGTGTACAGTGACTGACAGTAAACTTTAAAAAGAATCACCTTTACATGTCTGGTACAACGAGCAAACCTGCGAGCCAACATGTTACACCGAACGGACAACGCCCTGCGCTCCCTCTCCAAATCAGTATTGACAAAAAAAAAATCTAAATCCCATATAACAAGCACTATAAGAAACTTTACTTAGTTTGGGACTAGATGGCGCTGTGTCAAATTAGTTTAATGTAATATTTTATTTATGTATTTATTTAATGTTCTTTGTGGATGTGACCTACGCAGTATTCAGAAACATGCCCGGACTTAAGTTCGGCACAAGTGAAATAAAATAAAAAGCTAGGTGAGTACTTGCTCAAAAGCACCGTCATGAAATGTAAGGTGTAACCGCTATCAATGATTTATAAACAAGTAATTCAATACCTATGCTGATACAGCCCACATGGCTCATTATCATATTAATTGATACCATATCTGTGAGGAAACTTTCAAACTTATGTTGAATACTATCAAACGTCCGGACTTCGTACGTGTCGTCCCGTGGGAATTCTTAAAATCCTCTCTTATTACACACATATACCAAGAAAGAAAGCGTTCTTAAAAATCTAATATATATATAGTGGATGTCATCGTTTTTATTTTTTTGTGCGGAAACTTAATTCTTTTTCTAAAATATAGTAGGCGATGTTATAAGAAGTAACTTATCGCTTTTAGCGATAAGGCCGCTCATTGTGAGTTTAAGTGTTTTTCTTGCTTGTCTGTTTATTTTTGTTTTTTGGTGTACAATAAAGAGTTTATCTATCTATCTTTCACACATCACATTATCACATCTTACTCCTTATAACATTAGAGGTTAGCCGGAACCAGCAGATAGACAAACAAAATTTAATTTAGTTTTTATTTTAAGTTTGGTATCTACTTTCACATACATTTAGTAAAAAAATGTTTTATTTTGTTATTACAAACAAACAGATTCTTAATTTTTTTATTTCAACAAATATATAGATGTAAGTACTTACCTATGGTGTTATCTGTCAGCCCGCATGAACCGATGAACTGCCGAAGGCAAGCCTAGCAAGCAAGCCCAAGATAAGGAAAAACGTGTTTTTAGGGTTCCGTACCCGAAGAGTACCAATGGGACTCTATGACTAAGCTCCGATGTCCATCCGTACCTCCGTCTATCTCTGATCGTTGAAATATTTAGTGTGTATTTCTATTGCCCCTTTAAAAACAAATAATTAAAATAATGTGGGGGGGAGAAAACGTGTTTTTTTGCCCTGAAATGTGAGTTGACCCCTCGATGAGTGCACTTGGTTGGCTCAGTTACGTAATTATTATTATTATACACATCATTTATTTTAAAACTCTCCAAAATACATTTTTTACTATAATATTAAAAATATAAAACCATATAAAAATAACATTACAGTAAAAAATATATAAAAAAGGTAAACCATCAACCGCGGGACAAGGTCCAAGCGGTCCATGGCTAGGGTTGCAAAGAGAGGAATCCTACCTTAAGAGGTGCCGACCGATATGCCAAAATCGCATCTTCCAAAGCCCTCCTCATTTGCTCATGATCCTGGGTACTTACGTTAGTGCTTCCATAGTCGACATCATCAGAAACAGGGTCAGCCTGTGCCGTCACTGGTATCGTATGTGACGAGAGCGGTAACGTGACAGACTGGTCCGATTGCTAGGGGTCAACCTGTAAAGCACTGAGTACTTCAGAACGTAGCCGATCAAGTACCGAATCATCCAGCAATTTTAATCGATGGATGGCTCGCACTTGATCCGACAGTCGTTGAGCTGTGACAGAGACAGTTGGTTCCAAGGCCTCAAACAGAGGCGGCATCCGGACTAGGTACGCAGTGAGATAGGTTCCTCCCTGTGTAGCCCTATAATATGTGCGCATGATGTTTTCATTGATGGGTTGTGTCCACTTCATGCGTCGCACTGGACCGTCGGAGGCGGGGGCTGAGCGCGGGACAGGCAGTCCCGCAGGCCCCAAGCCGGCCGACAGTGGTGGCCGCCCTCGTCGCACAGGTGGTCGCAGCGGCGAGGGCGACGTTGGCCTGCTCTCGTCACTCGACGCACTGGTGTCCGGGGGGGTGGCGAATACCTCATCCTCAGACGACGACGCGGAGCTCGACGAAGCAGGCGGTGGTGGTAAATGTGCGCATTGTGCGGCTTTGAATTTACTTCTTGTTATCATTGTTTAGGTAGGTTATTGTATTTGATCATAAAGTGTCATGTCAATGCATGACAACCAGTGGAAAATTATTATTATTAGTTATCACAATTATTTTTTTTGCAAAATAATCGTCTGTAACTTTAATTCTTATGTTGATTAGGATAATTAGGTATCATAATTATTGTTTTATTTGTATTTGTGGGCAATTCTCACAAAGCACGGGTTATTGAATAATTTATCTGGCTTATATTTTTTTTCAAATTTAACATCATTTGACTAAGTTTAATGGAAGAGCTCTTACTCAGAGACATAATGAAAGTTGAGGCCCTGAAATAAACTAATTAGTTTAAAAGTTATAGACTGTTAAAAAAAAATCCTGCCACATAAATGAGACATTAACCAGATAACTGAGAAATGGTATGCATAAAAATTAGAGGTTGGCAGATGAATGAGACTCAAGCCGTAATTGTTATTATAATGTTTATTATTAGTAATTTACTGGATATCTAACATATCAATGATAATCACAAATTATTTAGGAACTACCAGTCGTATTGAGATCGTTCACATTAAACAAATAAAACCATATACATTGTTATACAAGTATAAAAATGTTAACAACTTAACTAGTTATGAAGTACGAGTCATAAAGTAAAATTATATTAATTAATATGCGATTACTAGCCGTTTATCTTCTTTGGCATAATTTACCACAGAAATAATACTAAATAAAACATCTTTTTAAAAAAAATAATTATGCAACATAAAAGCTACCTGCAGCAATAATGAATATAATAACGAAAAATATAACTCTTCACAGCACAATCTTTAAATTTTTCAAACCAAAAGCTAAAAGTAAAGTAATCTACAAATATGTGGAGCAAAACCTCGTAGCACATAATATTAGTAACATATTTTAAAGTTCCATACCACAAACATAATCAGTTATTCGGCGAACAACAGCTATTAGCAAATTAATTAAAAACTTTTAGGAGATTCCCAGTCATCGTCTGAATCCCAAAAATCGAAAACTTTCATTAAGCTATTAGGAATGTTAACGTTAAGTGGCTCATTTTCTTGCATTTCCTTTTCTCTTTGTGGTGTAATTTCTTTATCTTCTTCTCTTTGTACTTGATTTACTTTCTGAGAATTATCTACTAAAATATTTGTCGAATTAATAATTTTTAGCCTTTCTTGTTTCTGGTGATGCAGTGTCTCACCACTATTTATACCTTCTTTGCGTAGCATACTTATTTCTGCTGTAGATTCAGATAAAGGTTTGATGTAAGGGCTTGGAGAATCTATGGTATAAAACCCTAAATGTTTTCCATGTGGACACAAAATAGGATCTTCGAGACAACATATTTCAACACAACTTAACTTCCGAGCAGCAAGTGTATGCGAGTCATACGACCATACGATTTGGTGAACTTTCATACAGCCAGGGAAGTTGTTAACTTTTTGAGGAAACAATAGATCTTTTTCATAAATGTCGTATTCACTGACTGTCTTGATCGTGACTTTATGAATAGAAGATTGGATCGCGTTTAGGAAGTCATCAATATTTTTAATATCTGTTCCACAAGATACCGCTCGATCTGCTGCCTGCTTCATTGTGGCTCCGATCCCATCGGGTGCTCCCTTGCCATGTCCTGATTCACTATAGTTCCATGTTATTGTGCGCAGCGTCTTTTGATATTGCTGCAGTGACGAGATCACATGAAATATCTTTTTATTTCGATACTGACTCGAAGGCGAGTCCGATAGAAAATGGATGGTATCAACATAGGGGCAAACATTTTCTGCTATGAAATCTAAAATTGGCACTATATGTGCCCAAACGGCTGAAACGTCGTGTCTTGGACAATCACTGACGGTGCAAAATGATTGATGTTCAAATCACCTGTATCAGTGTCTTTGAAATAAATAACTACCGTATGTAGTGATATTTGTTTCCTACTACCGCCGAAATGATAGGATTGGATTTCTTCATTACATTTTACAGCATAATTTTCACTGAAATCCATGTGAACTATGCATTGACCTTCTTGAAGGGTATGTTTTAATGACTTAACTGATTGATGCTGACCAGAAATATTGCCACAATGAATAAAAAAGTCATCAAGAAGATTATGTAATACCTCGATAACTTCTCTCGGCGTCTTTCGTAGTTTGGTTTTCTCAGTAATACGTACTGTACGTTTATCTCTCTCGTCTAGTTTAGTTACCCACTGCCAATATAATATATTTTGACAGTTATCAAATTCCAAAAAGGGTACTACTTTGTGTTTGCAAGCGTCACATTCCCTGTGTAAGCATGTAACGTAATACGCATCACAAGTCATTTGTTCTAGAAGTTCTCGTGAATTACTTATACTTGTAATATTATTTTTCTTTAAAGCTTGTATTAATAATTCTATATTAGTATGCAGCTTACACAAACATGTGTCTCTGGAACGAATATCAGGACTTAATATCCAAAACGGTCTAAGCCTGCAAAAAGTCGGATAGCTTATTTGTATGTTTCTTTCTTTCACATACTTTTTATGCAAATTAATCAACGAATCACAGAGATATCTTTTCTGCATCTTTACTTTGTTTTTTACTACGCACTCCTTTTTCCCAGCGCAGAGACGGCTATGTTGATCTTCTTCTAGAAACGATACAATGTCTCCTTTTATTGACTTAGATACCTCTAGTAATATCACGTTTATTTTTATTATCTTTTCTTGCTTTATTTTTGGTTTGCATGGTGTTTTGATGATTAGTATTTATATTTTTATTGGTTTTGTTATTTATGGATCTTTGTAACTGTTTTCGATATTTTTCATTGGTTTTCTTCAAATGATGTATTTGCATCTGAAGATTATTTATTTTTTTGTCTTTATAATAACGCAAACGTCTTTGTGATGAATTAGAAGTTGATGCAATGGACGGGGAATTTCTGTTAGGATCAATTTGAAATTCGACAATACTGTTTCTGTCTAAGTTTAGAGAAGACGATGAAGGTGGAAGCGCAGGCTCTTCATGTTGGTGCTGAAGATTTATGATAGGTTCAGGACTTTCAGGAGGAGTATTGTTAAGTAACAACTGAGCAGTTCTCTTTTCTTGTCTTTTTCGTGCATAATACGCATTGAAGTTTTTCCTCCACTGCTTTCTTTTATTTCTTTGCTGTCGTGGGGTCATTTCTGAAATATTTAATTGCTTTTTCTCCTGCTTTCTCTTAATGTATCTCAGTTTATCTTTTTCCTGTTTCTCTTTCCACAAGTTTTCATCATTTTTGATACGTTCATATCTTCTTTTTTCTGCTAATCGTTTTTTAAGTAGCCTTTCTTCTATACTTTGCTTTTTTCTATTCGCCATTTTCTAAAACAAACGATAATACTTAGAAATCTAATTTATCTGGACATTATCTAATTTATCTGGCGCATTTTCGCCAGATAAATCCAGATGAATTATGGCCAGATAAATTAGGTTTTCTAAATCAATCTCACTTTTAGTTCGTTACAAAGACGGTATGAACATATAACCTGTACCTAAACGTATCGATACACATAGCACTTTTATCAACATAAACAGTTAAACAGATAATTTAGACTTCACAATATTGAAGAGTCCATAAAAATTAGACCACTTACCTTACAAACGCCAGAGTAACCCAAGATATCGTTTGAAAATCTGTTCAAAAGCGACGTGGACACGCGCGTCCTGCTTGCTCGCTCGAGCACGACTGTCTCCGAGAGCGCCCCCCGCTCAGGGGTCAGTCATGCTTTTATTAACCGAACGCAGTCTAACGAAAAGAGGCGCCAGATAAATTAGAAAAAAGTCCTGGGACATTTTTTAAACTTCAGTATTTACCAATTTAAATGATGTGATATAACGTAACATTGGGTTATTTACAAGAAAAAGATGAAAGTATAGATTAATAATGTAATACTAGTAGTCATCCTTATATTAGGCACGAAACATCAATTCAATCGCGGCAAAACAGAGTTCGGACGCGCCATAAAAATGAGATTCGGAGTGAGTTCTTTTCAATCCGTTTAATTAAATACTTATAAACAGCAACGCTATACTATATAAAAGCCATCTTAAGCACTCATTATAACTATACAATTCAACCTTCAAAAGTTTTAAAACATTCTATTTAAATAGCTTATCAGGCTAAAAACTGGTAAAATGGCCCTTAGTGAGAATCGCCCTTGTATTGTTTTGTTTGTATTTGTGAAACGTGAAGTAATCAATTTATTGTTTTTAAATAAATACTGTTCTTATTTTTTAGCTCGGACTACCTTTTAATAAACGAATACCTCAAAAACAAATGAGTGACGAGCTAATTCGAGCTCTGAAATAGCAAAACACGATAAATCAATCTTACGAGCATGTGCATACTTTTATCTTTGTTTACGTTCAGTGGCGTGATGTTGTTATTATTCAATGCACTATTATGAATAATTTATTATATGGTGGTCTATTAATTATTACTTGAGGTCGTCCAATGGTCAAAATAGACCGTACAAAATAAAACTCTTTCTCTTTGCCAAATCTCATACTCATCTGTGCGCACATAATGTACATAATATATAAATATGTCCGAAGATTTACTTTTACGTGTTTTTATTACATAGATAATATGATGTCATTATGTAGAATATTTTAATACTTTTGGATATTAAAACTTTTTGAAGTGAAACTTTATAAGGTAGGGTTTTGAAATTCTGATCCAAGGTTGCGGATCAGAATTTCAAAACCCTACCTTATAAAGTTTCATAATTTTGTGGTGAAAAGTATTGGGGTATGTATACGTATGTACTGTATCGGGTAGAGTATATATTAGGTTTATTATTATAGTTATATTATAGTAGGGTAGTAGGATAGTAGGAGATAGTAGTTGAGAGATGGTTAAAATGTTTCCCTGTAAGACAAAAGCTTCACTTTAACTGTTTTTTTTTGTAACTAATAATTTACTACAATGTTAAAGATATACTCGTAATATACTTATATGTCTGGTATTTGAAGAAAATATATCTATTTATGTTTTGAGCAAGTGGAGATCCTGAGGTGAACCCTCAAAGACAGTGAAAAGCGTGTGACATATGACATATGACATGTGACATATGGTCTAAGCTGAACCCTTTAGCTTCTCCATTTACTGGTTTATGTCAGCTTAATTTATTATGAGTACTTACCAATCGAAATAAATGTTGTACTTATTAACTGACTACATTGAAATTCGTTCCATGTTACTTGACATGAAATAAACAATTATTTAAATATTAGGGTTTATTAAAACCAAACGCTTAGTATAGATGGATTGTAAGAGTAGTCACTCTATCATTTACCCTTATTCTACGATAAGGAAAATAAGAATAGAGGTTAGTCCATAATATTGGATGGGAGGATGATAATGAGCATAATCATTAATATATTCCATTTCTGGTTGATGAATAAAACAGAGAACCTCCTCTTATTTTGGAGTCGGCTAAAAGTACGCAGCAAACATAAAAAACAATAGGTTTAATGACATGGGAAATAACTCTCAGTAAACAAAGCTAAATGATAAATGTATGTTCATCGCACTAATTCCTCAACATGGTACGAATAAGTTTAGAATTGGCATGCTTTCAGCAACGCAGTGCCAATGCCAAGGCTTACAATGACGTACAGGCGATAGGAAAAGTACCTATCCGTAAAATATGTTTAAAGAAAGTGAAATCATCAACTCGATAACAATTATCATGAATATATTTTTTATTGTTTATTGTCATTAAAATTTATTGTAAGGTACATATTATTTATTGTTAAAAAAAAATACCGAAATCCTTTTTCATTTTTAGGTTTTTTTTTATTGTAAGTTCTTAATATCTATAATATTATTATTAGATAATAAATAATCTTTATTGAAGGGTTTGTTCAAAACTGAACATGTCGCCCTGTAGGTACACACAAAAAAACGAGCATTCAATGTAAAAAAAACAAGTTAATTCTAAGTTTCTTAAAAGTTTTAAGTTGGTGTAGGTATTTCCTCGGATTCCTAATTTATATTTTAAATTAAAAAAAATGGTCGAGGGGTTAATATGCTTATTAATTTGAACCCCTTGACAAGCGTGAATTATGAAGTACTACATAGTTCTTTTAGCTGGCAGGGTGTTAAACCAAAATGACGGGTGAAATCTAGAACTGTTGAAAATCTAGTATTTTGAATTAAGTTCTCCCGTGTTAAGATTCTAACTGCAGCAGAATCTCCATAAAGTTAGTCCTTAAAGTCTAGAAATCAATCAAATTTTAAACCATTAGGATTTTTATAGGTTTTGGAGTAATGTAATCGACCTAGTAATGTAATCTACTTCGAAAAATATTCAAGCAAGCCAAGTATAAATTAATAGATAGGTACCTTATGACAATATAATGTAAGGTACCCTTAATATGTAAATGGTATAGTAGGTACCTGATTGTGCAAGATGTAGCAAATTTAAGGGATCTCACCAGAGGAAGCGGCAGATATCCAACAAACATATATATTTATAATTATAATACTTGCACCTATTTCAAAAAACTAATACGCGGACGAAGTCGCGAGTAAAAGCTAGTATTCTATATATTAGATCTATCTTTCTATGATTGCAGCTGTTGTTATCGCCTGTACATATGCTGCACGTGAATTGCGAGCATTTGACGTGGGGAATCAGTTATATGAAGATGAATAGACGCTTTAAGATGGCTACCAACAAAGAGCGGCAGACTACCGACAATGTGAACTAACCTAACAATGCATAGATATCTTCATCTACGGTACACCGATATGTAGTTACTAGGTAGGTATGTAAGATACAACAGGCCTTATTCCAAAACACAGTCTAAAGATATCGAAAGGTCTAAGTTTAAGCCTACGGTACCGATTTAGGAAAGATACGGTCATGTACTTATTACTGCCCCTTCTGATTAAAAACAATAGTGATAATAATCGATGCTAGCCTCCGACGCCCTTATAGCATGTGCTAATCGTTCTAAGATTTTACAGGTAGGTAGATTTGGAACTACTAATTTACTTGGGACTTATTTAATTCTATTAAGTCGCAATACCATTGATCTCGAAGGTTCTGAGGTTTCCTCGACAATGATAACAAAACAACAACATTTTTGAGGCATTTTCTCATGATACGGCGATTAGACTTATGGCTATATCTTTGGTCCGAAGGTGAACATAAAAACCCTAGTTTTAATTTATGTAAAACACAAATTCATCAGCAAGTTGGCGCATGCTATGTGACATAAACACGAAACCCTCGATTACGCACTGATTAAGAACGATTAGATTATGGCTCCATTTTTTTCCCTGCTTCCCCGTCGTAGAATAAATGTTTCACATTGAAATGTCTTACTTGTTTATTACTAGCCTGATGTGTCTTACTGTAGGACAAAGGTCTCCTCTTTGCATACACCTCTGTCGTGGGCTGTTTCTTACCTCCCGTTGAACTAAACCGAGCACAATATTGAACCCCCCTGAAGATTAAACCCGGGATGGGACCTCTGGATCTGATAACGGTCAGGAAACCACTGTACCACCTGAGGCGGTTAATTATAGAACTTGTAATAAAAAAAGACATGTAAATCAACAATATTCCACCCTGGAACTATTCTATTACTAATAAATAACGACCTATGACGTAATTTATGCTAATAAGTGGGTGTGTTTCGGTGTGGCATAGATATAAACTTGTTTACATAATATCACTAAAATAACTTCGGCAATTTAAATTTCATGCAACTCGTATATTAATTTACGATAAAGCTATTATCTGACGTATTATTATGTATCTTTGATAATGGTTGCAAATTATATATATATATAATCAGCGTACTAGATCATGTGAAATAGTAAACAGTTTGTCTCATCATGATTACCAATTTCCCGTCACCGTAACTTTGAGACATTGAGACATAACAACTACGAGTATTGCTAAGACATAATTTGTGCCAAAACTAGTGGTTCTTTTAATTGATGACGGTTAAGAGGTACATAAAAATGTAAAATAGGTTTCAAAACCACCAAATATTCCTCGTTACGCAGATACAATTTTAGGGTATATGAAACTTTAGAGTTTCGTCTTCAGAAAAATAATTGGCGAAAATTATTTCGATGGATGACTAATCTGTTTCAAAATGCGAGATGGTTTTTTATTTTTGGACCGTTACAAACGGCCTATGGGTAACTCAACTGTTTCAGACCAGTACCAAACGCAAGCGTCCCCAAGACACTGGCTGCATTGCCACGCTGAATAGCTATGCTTCATGGTGCGCGGACGGACCATTTTCCGCAACTGGGCCTCCTATCGGCCCCTTTTGCGTGACGTATAATATAGCTATGCTAATTCGCTGGCCTAAATTGGTTAAATTGGTATTGTGTGGCTATTGTGTGTATCTTGATTTTGGGTTTAGCATTTTCGATACCTAAAAATTTCGAAAAAAATCGATAATAGGCTAAACCCAAGTTATCAGGCAATAATTATTAACAAAATTAATGTGATCCCGCTCATTCGTTTCACTCAGTTTCGTGTGGCAGCAATAACTACCTTCAATAATAGGTAGATAAGGTACTATAATATAAGCAAAACATTTCTTAACATGTTGCGAAATAAGGTTTCTACGAACAACACAGCTTATTACTGAGTGACTATGCGGATACAATCTATCGTAAATCCTAGATAACGTCTATAAACGTTGCCCCACCGTCGTAACTCGAAGACACGCCACAGCCTACGCAACAGTTACTATCAAATAACTTCGTAACTGCTAAATAAACGCGGGTTACCCAAGATTCAACGTTTTTGAGGGTAGCATCAAAGTGATTCTTTAGTTTTTCTATACTATGGGGAAGCTGGCACATCTCAGTGTCAAGTTATGATAAGGTCAAAGGTGGATGTGAACTTCTCCCGGAACCTTCACAGGCCGAGGAACTGGCTTTATACATCTTAATGCCGGAACAAAAATATTAGATTTATTGTTGGCGTCATATTCAGATAAAACAAGCCTTACCAGCAAACCGGGTTCAAATTTATACCCCGTAATCAAACCCGGGACCTCTGGGCCTTTTTTACTCTACTGAGATCTCTATATCACTTGCGTAGTGCAGTAGTGAATATGGCCATCGCTGTTTCATAGACGCTTTGTGAAAATGCTAGTAGTACCTACTGCAGTTGGCTTTTTCAGACTGCTATGATGATGATGATATCATTGTTGATGAATCATTGTTAGTGAAAGAAGCTTTAATTGATATTCCTCAACGAATGTCATATGCTTAATTGTGATGTAAACATTTACAAATATCACAAATGTAATAAAATTCCGTTACACCACCGGTTCTGGACGTCAGCCAAATAGACTTCTACATTGAGTATCTGACCATTTTACCGAGACCTGTCCGATTACCCTCGTTTCTTAGGACGTGGTTCAAGGATGGGATCGCTAGGGTTCCCGGTATGCCGGTCATACAATTGCTCTAAATTCAAATGGTAATGATAAATAACGCAGATCATGAATGTTGCAACTGTACCTAGTGATAACCTGACAAACATTATTTACGTGAATTATATTACTTAACAACAATATAAATTGAATGTAATAGGTTTTCCATATTGGTCCCTTAACTGACTGTGAAATCTAAACAGTTAAGTTCGCTCGGTTAACGAAAATCTAAGAAATAAAACCAATTATCCAAATAAAAAATATTGTTGTTTTTGTAGCCTGTTTATGTATCATCACATAAATATGCTACGTATAATAAGTATCATATAGGTACATCATGGATTTAAAAAAGCTTAATTCGCAACTTCTTGCTAATGTGTTTTGAACCTACAATTTACCAAAAACTTATTCCACGTACATAACTAACCCTAAAAACTAATTTTCTGTCGAAATACGATGGATTGTTAAGAATGACAATTTTCACCATTGCTTTCTTTCGACCCTATAAAACGTTACCCTAAACATTTTTATAAAACAACTAAGAGAGCAAGCAAATAGACCACCTGCCCCATCAGCACGGGGCGGGGATATAATTTTTGTCCTCTGTTTTTATCCGCCTTCGAGAGCATTTTGTCTCCCGATGGTGGATAAAAACAGAGGACAACATTTTTATCCCCTCCCCGTGCTGAGGGGGCTGATCTTAAGTGCATCTCCTGTCCATAACAATGCCTTACTGCGTAATTTGCATCCACAAAGAACATAGCCTACACAGCACTGCATTGCGCCCGTTAACTTGAAGCATAAAGGTGTTAAGCCTCATGTACCTGCTATTTCACCGTCGATCATATCCTTCAAACCGGAACACAGTATGCTGCTTGGCGGCTGAAATAGGTTGTAAAAGGTGAACTTTCCCGGAAGAGCCCTTCCACATTGGGCTCTTCTACTCTTACATCACTATAATAAGTGCAGTAGTGAGTGAGTAATTATGAGTGATTTAAATAATGATCGGGGTATTTATTTTTAATTTAGAAGTAATCTAAATTGCTATATCGAGGTAAATCCGTAAATAGGGCAGCCATAACACGAGTGCAAGAAACCGCTAGCCGCTCGTCACGGCTTTCACGCCATTATGTGCAGAATGCACTTGATTAATGTGCTGCAATTATAAGAAAAAGTGGGCGATAGGACTGAGATATTTCTTAAACATTTAGACTCCGGAGGGTAATAGTCCAAACCAATGTACCTACATCGCACACGTCACACACACTCTTTTAAAATGAGCAGAGAAATGACGGCTTTGTGCAGCAAATTTATAAAAACAATTAATACGTATTTAATATTTTGTAACTTTTGTTCTTTTTTGTACTTTTTGTTTAGCCTTATATACCCAACCACATCCAACATTATATTTTATTTAATAAGGCATAAAATCCGGGAGGAGTCACTGTTAGCCCGCAACACAGGCTCTTTTGAGACCTAGTGCGGGAAACAGAGCTCTTTTGAATTGTACCTAGTTTAAGTTCTTAAGTAAATAAATTTATCTTATCTTATCTTAATTGTCAGAATGTCCAAAGTGTTAAATGTCCGATAATAATACCAAGCTGTCAAAATGACCAGTTATCAAAACGTTCAGTTCCTAAAACGACAAGATAGTAAGAAGTCTAGTCTAGTCAATCCTTCCAAATGCTATAATTATACATTACTACCTCGAGTATTCGGGCCCGAAGTCATCCCGAAGAAGATTTCCAGAATTCTTATCCCAGAACTACATACTTAGATAAGAATAACATGTAAGATCCTTATCTATTTAGGTTTGAAACATATCCAATAAGATTCTTATTAATTTAGATTGTAGAAAGCAAATACATAGAATCAAAGGTTGTCTAGTTTCTAACCACTTCTGTTATGAGGCTCGGTCTAGCCTAGCGTATACTCGTAGTACCGAACTGAAATTCAAGGGAAGGTAAGTTCAAACCGCGCCCGAACAAGCAAGCGGCCCATCCGCCGTTAAATGTAACACTTAACCTGGCCAAGATATGTGAGGTAGGTACCTCCTATATGAGGTACCTACCTACACGTAGGACGGAAGCCTCTCCAAGACTCGCACTTGGCCGCTTTATTCCCAAGAGAAGACACTTATACTAACTGATTTTGAATTAAGAACACTATATCAATGTAATAAGAATTTCGTATGCTAAAAAAGTGATGTGGTTATACCAACACCACACTGCAAAAAACTGATATAATTTACTGGCAAGCTGGTAGATACTCAAATTAGAGTCTTACCCAAATAAAACCCGATGAACCACGATACAGCTTTACGAGAAAGGTCTAAATACAATCGTAAACTGAACCAGTAACTGTACCTACTGGTACTAAGTACAAAGAATCATTTAAACTCCGCCGCAGATAACGGTTCTCACAAGGCATTATTTGGCATGCGATTTTTCGCGCACCACTTCAAACCAGTGTATCGAGAACTTATCATTATCAGACATGTCAAAGAAGCGGCAGGGTATAGAAAAAATGCAGATGCATGGCAGCGATAGTAAATTGTGAAACCTGAAAATCTCATCAACTTTATCCCCATGGAAAATAAGATGCGATTATGATGCGATTGAGAATTTGCATTATCTTAATCCTACGTTTCATAGACCTACGTTTAATTAACTCTATAATCAGCATAATGGGAAGCGTCTATGTGGCCTTATTCTATAGCAAATGACACATGTTCGTTTTCGCCTTGAAAAGGCCCATTTCGTGATTTTGAGGCAAAACAAAAAACGAAAAGGCCATATCGCAATAATTAATACACAATCTCAATTTAGAAACATACATAATTTGCAGCGGTACGGCGGTTTTGTCAAACTATGAAATAAATTATTGCTAATCATTTCATGCATTTTTTTTTTTTACAAACATTTATTCAATAAAAAGTACAATTAAACTAACTATGTACAAAGGAATCAGTCAGATTACCTAAGGACCGTTACAAACGGCCTATAGGTAACTCAACTGTTCCAGACCAGTACCAGACGGAAGCGTGCCCAAGACACTGACTGCATTGCCACGCTGAATAGCTATGCTAATTCGCTGGCCTAAATAAGAGCCAGCCCTTGGGTCACGTGTCGCCTTATAAATTATAATATTTTTTAATAATAATATTTTTGAAAACCCGGAGGGCACCGGCTCCCCACGGACCCAAGGTCTCCACCCCAAAAGGCTCAAATAGGTAAGCTCTGTCGAGACCACTATATTTGCGCCTTTTGTGATCCTCGGCCGAATCAGCCGCCGCACCAGCCCTAACTGATGTCCCAGGCAGATGAGATGGCGCTAGGGTGTCGACGCAGGTAGCGTCCCACACCAAAATTTCATGCATTGGTGTGTCAGTTATAATAATCGTTGACTCGATAGTACGCCTTTTTTAGTTTAGTTGTTCTTTTCTGTCATATCTAGAATATTATCAGGAAGTTAGAAGAAAAATCTAACACAGTTCCCAACAAAACTCTTCTTGATTTTTGTAACCTATATGTATGCTATGACATGTAATTTAATATAATTTGTGAATATCACTTTGCTTCTAATACAAATTGTTATTATATTTTTACAAATATAGAGGCTAGCAACTGTAATAATATGAATTGTCATATACAAAACTCGTAGCGAATATCTACAGCTTAAGTTACATATCCATGGAAAGTCCTGTAGAAAGGAAATGGGATTAAATCGTGAAGCACTTGTTTACCATTTATGTTTTAGAATGACACGCGCGGGCTAAGTATAGGAATGCCACTTGATTATATTTACAGATTCTAATATTTGAATCTCGAATGTTCGACCTACCATGGAGACAAACGCCTTTATTATTAACATATACGCCCTTGGGGAAGTCTCAAGAAGTTAATGAGCTGTAGATGTTTATTGTAAAAGATAACAATAGAAAATGTTTTCTTAAAAATCCCGACGACTGTAAAGCAAACATATTTCATAGAAATGCCTAGCCACATTCGTGAGGGTCTAGTAACTCTGGTCACACTTGATTATAATCAATTTTATTATGTACGGTTGTATGCTTTTTTTGTCGTGAATAGTAAACCAATACGATACGGTAACACAAAACCATTCATGCTTCTTGACACCTGACCTACTTTTCAAACGTTGTTCATCCACGGATCAATGGTCATGAGATAAAATATCTACCTGTAGGTGTGTATATTGTGTGTAGCGAGAACCTACTTACATTATTAGGTGAAGTTATTAGTTGTTTTTTTTTGCTGTGGAGTACTTTACTTTCGCAACAATGTTCGCGCGCGGTTTGCTTAGAAGACGGTAATGTACAGCCAGATAATGCTCGACCCGATAATGTACGACCAATAATACTAAGGAATATATAATGATTTTGCGTGTAAAATAGGGGCTTTGAATGATTGGCTGTGTATTTTCAACACGGTCGTGGCGATAATGAACTGCCAATTTTTAATTTTTTATAGTACATGGAGACGGAACAGTTAAATAGCCCACTTAATCTTAAGTGGAACTCTTATCCGTCAAATAACGCTGCACTGCATAGCGCCCGTCAACTTGAGGTATAAAGTTGTTAAGCCTCATGTGCCCGTAAATTCACCGACAACCATAACGAAACACAGCAATTGCAGCATTGTACATAATATAACTATAATGACGGAGTAAGTCAGTAGCTTGTTAGGTTTTTTTTTGTTTCGAGCCCGAAACATCTTGCATAAGTGGCTTCGAATTATAGGTGGTTGTACATTATTGTCACGTGTTAATATTGCACAACCAGATAATGTATGGTCCAATAATGTACAGCCATAGAAAACAATTTTTACAACTAAAAAAATTGTTGAAAATTATTGGCCGTGCATTATAGTGTCATACAATAACGAGATCTTGCCTAGTTTTACAGATAGATCTAATACCAAGTTGAGTGTGTAATCCAGTTTTATGGTTTTCAATTGAATTTTTACTAAAAGACGATTTGAGCTTCACGAGTTTTACAGAAACATTTAACAAACCAAACGTCCTCGGTCACAATTATATTAACCAACACGAGAAAAATTAAACTTGTGTTAAGAAAACGTGTAAGTACATTGTTGCTTTAAAATTGTGTAGTGAAGTGGGTCTAAACTTTTAGTGAAACATGTATGTTATTTTACACATTAGTCTCTAACCAAGTTGTGACATGTTTGAATTATAAAGTCTGTTTTGTGGATTATTAAGCAAGCAGTAGCATTAAAATCTTATATTATCGAAATCTCTAGTAACATTGCCTTTCAGTTTTACTCAGTTTAGAGGTTTTTACATTCATATTTCTAACACAGATGATATATACCTACAGTCAATATAGTACATGTAACTCATATATTTTAAACTCCTGGCCTAAAAGGCCTTTTTATACTCACACCGCCACGATCAGGCCTTCCCTCTGCTGCTGCTTATCGTCACCTATAGGACACTACGCGTCCTCTTGCAAAACCATAAAAAACAGCGTCTTTTTAATAGCAATGGCAATTTGTTGTACTTCTATAATAAAATAATCCCAACATAAATTAAACGCGCTTTCGGCAGTGTCTATTGATAAAAATTACAAGTGAAACGCGTTTGTAAATCGCCTCAAGAGTTCTGATCTCTGCCACAGCACCCGCATATTTTTCAAATGTTGTTTGTAGAAAGGCATTCAGACTCATGTAATGGTAACGAATGGTACCAAAAAACATATTTTTTACTATGGTTTACTAAGCCTCTCTGCTCCTCAGTGCGTCCGTCAGTCTGTCGGGCTATCTCATTTAAAAAATATATGTAAAAATAATAAATAAATAATAATAATAAATATTACAGGACATTATTTTTTACACAGCGCAATCTAGCCCCAAACTAAGCATAGCTTGTAATATGGGAACTAGATTAAGGATACACTACTTAAATACTTTTTTTTGTAAATACATACTTATATACAATACAACACCCAAACACAGAACAAACATCTATATTCATCACACAAATGCTTGTCCTGGGTGGGAATCGAACCCACAGCCTACAGCGGAGAAGGCAGAGTTACTACCAACTGAGCTCATAGCTCAGTTGGTAGTAACTCCGGCTTGTTGTAAAAAAATCAACTGTATACCTAATGAAAGATTTTCATCTTTCATATAGGAGGCAGTTGAAATTTTCACACAGTGTGTATATATTGACGCCTTAGAACATATAATTTAAATTAAATAACATCAAGGATACAGGGAATACAAAAATCTAAAAATAGAAACGTGATTTTTGCTTTGATTTGTGGGTCGGAACCCTCGGCGTGTGTTTCCGCACTTGGCCTTTTTTTGCTTGGTTTTTTGCAGGACGTTCGATCAAATGCACTGCATAGCGGTTGGTGACCACACGGGAACAAGAACGATCGATACGTGTCCAGGGTAGTTGACCGTTATGCATGAACTATATACCTACATAATTATAGATAACAAGCATAAATATGACCGTCCATAATGCCCCAAGCCAAGGTTTTAGCAAAATATGGTATGGGTCTGTCGATTCCACATATTCGCTCAAGCTGCAACCATTTATTTTTCATTGCACGACGGGGAAGCCCATGGCCTTCATCTCACGAATCCTCAACTGACTGAGGAACTGGAATCTTACTAAATGTCGGAACGCAACAATTTTAGGATTGTTGTGGTAGACTTAGGTAAAATGGTGGTAGATCCATCATCCAAGCGGACTTGAATAAAATCTACCACCAACCAACCAAGCACAATATGTACACCCTGAGGATCGAGCTCGGGACCTTTGGATCTGAAACCAGTGGGCGAACCACGAGACCTCAGAGGCGGTCAAAAAAGGCAGTTAGGTGTGGTACACCTACAGTGGTCTACCCCGGGAAACAAAATCGCTGGATTCAGCTGGCAACACTGGTGGTATAGGACCTGTAAAGATCCATGTGGTTAGGTTAGGTCCTACTAAAGTCTGGCACCAAACGGTTTAGAATTTATAAAAACAGGAATATAAGGTTTCTGGCTCTTCTTATAAACGTTAAATATGCCAATCTCACAGGAATGTCAGTCTCGCAAAATTTTATAACGGCGGCCGAAGTTTTCTTTATACATTTTGGAATACAGTCATGTATACTCAAGATAGTGTTAATATGTTTTTTTTTCATCAGCGCCTTATTGGGCAATTTAAAACCAGTGATGTGATGCATTTCTTTATGCGTATACTTATTTAATAATACAGCAGGTAGGTATGTTTTTTAGGTTTCATTTTGCAGAAATAAATGCTTAACATATTCCTTGACATCTTTTTGTTTCGACATTCCTGACAAATCGGTTCGTTGAAAACTATTTGACCTGTCAAATTCGTAGAATGATAGACGCGCGCAATTTAAAAATCGTAACTTAACAAAGTTTAGGTAGTCGCACCATGATCACCAGTTAGTATAAGCATGAACCAATAATGGTATAAGTAGATAGATGATTTATGCATGACATGAGTGCATTGTGATAATGAGTCCATCCGGTGTGCTATCCTGTAGGAACGCCCTGTATGCACTTTTTCCGCAGTTGATCTACATTGTAGACACAAATGACACTTACAAGGTAGTAAGTATATAACAGCACAAAGCACTTCCATTACGTTGTATTTGCTTGCTCGTATACAAGAACCTTTTATATATTCTGCTGATATATCAGCATAAACATAAATGTTTAGGTAAAAAGGTTTTAACCGACTCTGTGGTCTTGTTCGCCCACCGGTGTCAGATTCAGAGGTCCCGGGTTCGATCGTCAGGGGAGTACAATATTGTTCATAGTTTGGTTGGTGGTAGGGTTTTTTTTTAATCTGCTTGGCTAGCTACCACCATCTTACCTAATTTTGTCGCCATAACAACAATTCATAAATTGTTGTGTTCCGGCATTATGAGGTAAGAGCCAGTTCCTCAGTTTGTTGAGGATGATGTTGAGGAATGAAAACTAGCAGATATGTGTTAGCTGTAAGTGATTTGTGTTAACAAAATAAGGTTTATAAATTAATATTTTTACTTGAAATAGAAAATATAACAATTTGTTCTTGACATCAAAACTTGCACAGGCAAAGATGAACGAGCTTACTCAGAATGCACTGGCTGTCCCGCGCACCAGCTAAACGGCTTATTTCAAGATAAAGACACGTTAAGAGATATTTCCTTTTATTTCTGAATGAATAATTTGACCAAGTCCGAATCAGGCTCACATACCGAGGGTGATCCCGAACCAAATAAAAAAAAACATCCTCCCCGCCCAATACCGAGTGAATTTTTGATTTGCACCTCTCATTTCAACACTCTTTTCACTCTCACACTTTAGAGAAGCTAAACGACACCACACATAATAATTATCCCTCAATCCGTTGATATCCAAAAAAGGAACAGAAAGTTGAATTCCAAAAATATTGAGATTGCAAAATTTGAATTCGCAGCATTTTGAATCCTAAAATGTTGAATTTGCAGAAAGTTGAATTCCTAAAATGTTGAGTTTGTAAGCAGAGCGTTTTATAACCGTACTTAAGGCAGTCGGGTGTTTCAATAGGCTTTCCTGACCTGACTTGACACTTGAAGTTCCATGGAATATGCCACAAAGAAACGCAGCAGTTTTATAATTTGCAACCTCCACGTCGGGTAAGTGGAAATATGATATATTATATCGCATTGCTTTGCTCGAGTCAGCAAAAAGGCGAGCTGCTGGCCGTGCAACTCGTGTCAATAAGGGTTATTACACACTCAAGAGGCACGTACGATTTGGATATGACCGTTTTTTTTACTAGTAGTAAAAACAACAAGGTAAAGTCGAAGACTAACCTCTAACGCACTACTCAGAGCATGGATTTTATGAGGATCACCTACAGGGGTAGTCAGTTCAGCACATGGTTTGCAAGTAGCTAGCATTCTGTGCGTGTTAGGTTGCAAGCCCATCGCCGCTAAGGGGAATACTAGCCAAAGACACATGCCATTCCGATTTTTGGTCCTGGGACATGCTGACGATGACCTATCACCGTCCACCGTCAAAGCATGTACATACACTATGTCAAATGCGCATATAAACTTCCGAAAAACTGCAAAGTTCATCGGTGCACGACTGGATCTGAACCCACAACTTCCGATGATCGGAAGGCCGGATATAAGTGGATATGCCACTTTGCAGCCCACGCAGTTCTCTTGATTAGGCTTGCCTAGCGCTAGGTCAAAACAAGGATGAGGTCTGCGATAGAGCAAGCTTTCCTAAGAGGCACTGGCTCACCCGTACACCAGAACACGGTTAAACCGTTTGGCGCCGGACTTCTGGAAGGTGGTCGCTTGTCTGGTAGAAATTTGCAAGTCCTACAACCAGCATTGTGACTGCAATCAATTTCGTTGCCCAGGGCAGATCACACCATGATTAGCATTAGACGTAGGGTTGAGATATTATATAGGTATTTATCACCTTTTTTATCTTTATAAGATAAAATAGTAAAATTTATTATAATGTACAAACACTAAAATTAATATGTTCAAACTATATAGTTTGAACATATTAATTACGTATATACGTAGAACCGGATATGAATTTTCACACAGCGCCATCTAGTTCCAAACTCAGCAAAACTTGTAGATATGGAACAAGATTACGTATAGAAGATGATGATGAGTGGGACTTGAAGGGAAGCCTACTGTGTAGACTATTCCCTACTCTAGCGCGACACTACGCAGTAAAAAGCGAAATACCTTTGAAATTGCCGAGGTCTCCAAGGTATTGCATTTTTATGTGCCAAGCTAAAACAACGCTTTCAGCTAAATAATGAGAGAACATTCTAGAGAAAGAAACATTTTAGAAAAGGTTTTGTAGTATAATAGGTGACATAAAATAAACTGGCCAAACTCAGACGGCAGTTGGCCCTGCTTTTTGTGCAGTATTTTAATCATTACAATCATCATACAATATAACACTATAATACAGGACAAACATTTAATATTCATCACACAATTGATGGTCTAGGATGAAAATCAAACCCACAACCTACAGCGCAGCAGGCAGAGCTACTACCAACTGCGCTCTAAAGCTTGGTATTATACGAGTAGGTATGCTATCAAAATCTTTTTAGCTGAGTAACTGGCTGAAATAATAAAATAAAATACCATCAACTTTTCTCTAAAATTTAGCACGTTGATTCTTATACTTAATATACCTACGGTTATTGAACCTTATGGTGAGGATATTTACTACACAAAGCAAGTTCACTTGCAAATTAAGGTCGTTTTTCTGTCGGGTCAATATTTGCAGCCTTATTAGCATGCTTTCCAGTAAGCAGTTCTTGTTCTTGAGTTTGTACACCAACATCATCATTTAGCAACCAGCTTGTTAGCGCTCAACCGAGAAATGACTGGTTTTTAAGGCTCCTCTATCCAAGATACGGATTTGTAGAGTTTTTTTTTTAATTGTAGTGGCAATTCTTTTTTATTGTGCTTTGCCTTCGTGAAAGTGCTCTTCACCCGGAATCCTCAACAAACTGAGGACCTGGCTATCAGATCTTACCTCTAAATGCCGGAACACAACAATTTAAGAATTGTTGCTACAGCGACAAGATATGGTGGTACCTAGCTAGGCTTGAACAAAGTCTTACCACCAACCAAACCAGCACAATATTGTACTCACCTGAGGATCGAACTCGGAGCTTTGAATCTGACATTGATGGGCGAACCACTAGACCAAATGCAGAGGCACATAGAAGCACTTATTTGAATCCTCAATGTGATTTAAAACTACTATCGACCGCAAAAAAACTATATCGCGCGCAGGGTAACCTAGAGTTTGAAGGATCGATCTACCATGGAATGGGCAGCGGATATCATAAAAGCCGACAAAAAGATTTTACCAGAACAAACATATCATAACTTGACACCAGGTGAGATAAAGGCTTCCCCGCTTCCCCGTCATACAATTACCATATGCCAAATAATAAAAGAAGCAGTAGATTTCTTAGTTTATTGTGTAAAGCTTTTATTTTGTTCACCAATTCGCCTGCTAAGCGTGGTGATTATGGACAGTCGATTTTGGAGGAAAACCTTAATCGTAATATTGGAACCACATATTATAACTATCGAGCCTCTTTTGCTGAGCTGCAGACGGACTGCACCAAAGGCATTTATCGCTTGCGGTTTCCATAAGAATAAGGTGACATGGCGTAAATGTACCAGAATCCCACACATTTTCCATCGATGGAACAATGTTGTCGTTTTGTAATAAATAATAGATCAAATCTTCCCACATAGAGTCGAACATTATTTCAAAATAAACATGCTCTAAGTTGTTACGTAAGGTTTGAATACGATATGAATTTAGCTGTTGACCGTGATACGCCTCTTCGGGTGGTGGATGTCGTTAGGGCGACGAAGGTAAAACCAGAAGATAGGCAGCAGCACCTTACTTACTTACAATACTAACACTACCATCACCGACAAAGCCTGCCAAGCGTGGTGACTCTTGCAAATTCCCAATTTAATTATTGTTGGAAGAGGCCTGCAGTGGATTCTTAGGAATTCAATTAATATCTTAAATAATCTTCTACACGACTGCCAATCGTGTAGAAGATTATTTAATTATTTAATATATATCATCTATGAGTCTGATGTATCATCTAGGACTATGGTATCATCTTCCAGATTTTTGGGGACCAGTGGCCGGCAACGTGCGTTTGACTGTTGGTCGGTAAGTGAATGGGATAATAGCGCTTACCTTTTTGGTTTCCACCTCCGAATGAATACTCCGAACATTTTGAAAATCCAAGATCTATTCACATCACAAGCACTTCACGCCACAACCACACTTATTGACCAATCCAGAATCTCAGTTAATTTTAACTGTTACAGTAAATAACTAACAGAAACTCATTTCCAATTCACTGTTCACTCACACAATTAAAGGAAACGAAAATATAAGCACTAGGGAGCACCGAGACACGGTGCACCTTTTTATCGATATCGGCATTCGAATTTTAAATTCTCAACCAGGCATAGACAATGTTTTTTTTTACGCGACGCGTGCGCTCGGCACTCTCCGAGCACGGCGACTGGCTGGCTCAAGAACAGAAAACTCCCGCCCGTTGCAATATTATGCAGCTGTTGTATACCCCAGCTTTGTATTAATAAATTTTAGATGTCAACCGCTTCGCGTGGTAGCTGGTTAGACTTGCTAGTTGCTGGATTGAATGGGATTGTGTCATTGCCTTTCCCCGTGAATTTAGTTATGGTATATTATTCTTAGTCCTAGTAAAAATACACAAACAAACAACCGTTGTATTTTACGAGTATGTCCTTAAAGATACTTACTTAACGTAAAATGGGGCGTAAACATAATACTTAAACTCTTTATTACTAATTCTTTCCATCAGGTGGGCCGTATGCTTACCATTACCATATCACAAAAAAAATTACCTACACTATACTATTACCTACCTACCTACGGGGTACACTGTCATGATTTAAGTCGCGTCAAGTGTGGTATAACTGTTTGAGGCACGCGCTCGTTCGTGGCTAAACCTATACAAAAGTGGCAACCATCGCATCTTTGGCAGATAAAAGAACCTGTTGGTGGTAGAAGTTAGCGGCACAATGTAACGTCGTTGCCGCATAAAGCTAATTAGGAAATAGTGCGGATTCCTTTTTCCAAAAAAAAACCAGAATAGATTACTTTTGTGCATATCTTGCGTGGCCGAAGTGTAATATATTTTACGTCGTTCGACAATACTTTTGTTTATAGTGACTTAGTCTTGTTTATTGACTTGTCATTGCATTATACTTGGAGTAAAGCACGCCTTTTTTGTGTATGAGTCTAGCGGTCATTCCTTCACGATCACGACTTCATTATGCAGCAAAAAACTCTCAACAATATCTCAAAGATACTCGGGCATCTAACAAAGGTTGCCAATCAAGTCCCCGCGATGCAAACTTGGAGCGAAACTCCCCAAGGCTACTTTACTACCCCTTCGACTTCCTGTTCGCATAAATTGAATTGACTGATCGTGTTATGAGTTTTTACTCTGGATAACTTTGTTAGGTACTCATGTTTTTCAGTTCAGGATTTTAAGCTTGTACGTAATGGTAAATAATTATGTTATGTAAAGCTACGAACTGAGCTACGAGATCAGTGAACCAATCTTAATCTGAGGAGAAATCCATTTCTATCGCTGCACTTTTTAATCTATCTTGGTATTTTTTTCTTCTATCTATAGGTAGGTAAGCACTTATCAATTTATAGAATGTGGTGTAATAATATCTCTGTCGGAGAAATACCTACATACATGATAACAACCGCAGATAAGGCCACAAGTAACTGACACACTTGTTGACGTATGGAAATTTAAAACAAACCGATAGAAAGAAGAAAAGAAAGAAAGAAAATTATATGGTGTACTAACAAAACAATCATCGATTGGTAAAATACACCAGCTTTTTAGAGGAAGTCCTGTACCACAGTGGACATTAGGTAATGATGGTATGCTTATGCTGAAAAACTTACTGAAAGGATTTCAATACGAATGTTTCGGAACATTCGTATTCAGCTGATTAATCGGTTAAATGTTCGGCATTTATACTTTCTGAATTTAAATGTTTGGTAAATTTGCCAACCATGCCTAATACCGAATATAAAACGAATACATTCCCATCCCTTGTCTAAACTAGCTTCTAATCGTCGCGGGACCCAACGCAAGGTATCTTCCCAAGGCCCAAGGGTACATGTTGATCGATGGCAATTCAAAGCACTTATCCTATTTTGCAGTTTCCCAGAAACAATACCGTTTTCTCGAGGCGTCGACTCAAATAACCTTTTATTGTGTTCCTTTGAAGAAGCATGAAGCTGTTTATGCCTTGGATAGTTGGATAGGACGTAAAGTTTCGAGATTTTATATCCTTGTTGAAATCATCGTAAACATACTCTCGTTTTGGGGATATATGGATCTAAAGAGCAGCATAAATTCCAGTTTAAATAATGTTGTTGAGTTCAGTGCTCATAAAGTTATTTCATCCAAAAAATCACAGTCCAAACCGTTTTGGCCTGCCGTCCAAAACTATGGTATTCATATAGATAAATCGCGAGCTTTTGTTATGATATTATGACCGATCTAGCGTAAGATGAAAGTTTTTGAAACTTTTGTAAACTGACTAAGTTCGTTACGATATTATACAATATTCTATCTATGGAGCGTATACGGCTTTGCTAATCCAAAAAATAACATAATTTTACAAATCGGTAGCTACTTTCTTACTAACTTTAAAAAATCTGATAATTGTCACAGATATTTAAAAAAGGACACTTCAAGAGATCCGCATCTCTAGTGTTGTGCACCGACAAATCATTATCGATGATTCGCACGCGACTCATTACGACACCGCACGTTCGCACGTTGATTGAATTCTCGCTTACTTCGGCGGTAAAATAAATCGCCGCGCAAAAGGGTGTCAGCCGTCAGCCATTATTATTCTGTGGCGTTCCAGGAAACGACTGTGCTGGCAACACCTGACATCTTCGTAAAAGCAGAGAGTGCAATAATGTTGGTACCTAATAGCAGAACCGTTTTGGCCGCGGGCTTCAAAGTGGCTGGGATGAGGATGAGAAGTGGGAGTTCGTAGGCTTAATAACATTTTTTTTCGAATTGTAGGTTTTTTAAAATGGTAAATAGGTTACATAAGTAAAAAACCTGTCACTCACTAGCAGTCGGTTTTACAAAATGTCATGCAATTAAATTAAAAACTTTTTTTTTTCAAACTGCAGTACACAAAAAATGAAATAAAATTACAATGAAAAGTACATGTCCATATTTAATAGTAAAAATAAGAGTACACAAAAACAAAAGTAAAAAAGAGACTGCCCAAGAAAACATTTGAGCCTAAGAAGGCAAAATGTGCTTTCCCGTCCAGTCAGTACTTCATAAAAAGGCTGTTGAAGGCAGATCAAACGAATTTTGTATCTTTTAAAATCCTCAGAATGCATAGAATATAGGTGATTTTCCTAGTGCTTATCATAATTTTCACAAAAATTACAAAAAATTGGCCAAAAACTACGTGTCCTTGCGCTAAAAGCGCTTGAAGGGCCAAATCATGTAGGGTTGACATACCAACACTATCGCTGATCTGATTGATGATTGATATGATAATGATGGGTAAAACAAATTACAACCACCAGAGTTTACGGCTAAAACGATTCTGTTTATTGTAAGAATTGACGACATAGTCACGCGGAACATGCAAACTGCCGCGTATGCACTAAATAAACGTACATTAACATGATACTAGCTGCGTTTCGCGGTGTTACCCGCGGTTAATAAGTTAACATGCCATAATAGGAAAAAACTAAATACCTAGTTGTGCAAGTCACTAAAAATTGACATTAAAAATACAGAAAATCCCATATCCCACGTGAATACTTATTTTTTTTCGGAATAAAATGTAGCCTATGTGTTAATCTATAGGTCATTATCTATATATATTTCAAGTTTCAGCCAAATCCATTCGCTCTTTCAGCGTAAAGAAGTAATAAACACACACTGAAAAACTTTCACATTTATAATCTATTTATAAAATAGATCTACAAACAAGAAATTCATTTATCATTTATCATTTAATAGTTGTGTGATAGATGGGTACCGTTTAGGTATTATATACCTCACTATGATGAGGCTACCCTAGTGACCAACGCCATCGCTCGTAGTGAAATGTCAGACCTTAAACACATCACGTAACCATCAACCTGACTTCGCATGTACCAATTTGCACAGCGAGTTAACATTTTAATTAGCTCCGCTCGCGATCCGCATACATAATATTTTGAGTAGATTATACGAATATCTAGTTGCGTTATGAGAAAGTTAGTATTATAATTATGCAAAATTTCACTGTAAACTCTCGCCTATCAAAGTTGAGACTGGAGCTTTTACGCATTTACAGTCTCGTTTTGTTGATTACTTCTAGATTGTTCAAGAGTTCGTCTATTATAACTTATATTAGTTACTAGCCGACGAATAAAAAAATAAAAACCTTTTTTTTATATAATATTAGTGTAGGTGTAGATAGTACTTATGGAATATTATACATTTAGAATAACTAATTTATGAAGATAATCATCAATTTGGTATTATAAATGAGTACCAAGATACCAAGGTACCTACAGTTGTTTCTACCAGAGCAATCTTGTTACAGGTATAGTTACACTACAAAATGATAACAGTCGGCCGAGATTATATAAGCCCGGCCTACTACACATATAATGATGTATTGTTATGATTTTATTTAAATTTAGAAAATTTGTGATATCAAATTATGCTGTTTTACTAAGTAGAGAAATTATCTTGTAAATTGAATTGAATTGAAAAAGTTTATTAGACATTAAATAGCATTACAAAGTAAAAGTTATGTAAAAGTTAACTTACTCCAGGTATGTACGCGTTGGAATATTGGATAAGAATAAATCTGGCAGTGACCGGGCTGCTCTGTAAATATCGATAAAAAATACTTTAAGAAAATGTATATCAAAGTTACTGTTTCCGAATAATATTTTAAAAAATAACGAAAGCATTAAATCATACCTAGATCTAATCAACCTAGAAACTTCAATAATATCTACCCACATTAGGTACAATTTAGCAAAATGTAGTCCGGCTGCCAATATTTTTGATCGTAAACTACTGAAAGAGAATGACATGTCGCTATGCAAGTAGATCACGATTGATTAAAACATTCAGCCTGTATACTTGTAGTATTTTATTCTAAAAGGTGGGGCCACCTTCAAATCCTAAAATAAAGCAATCACACAGAAGAATCAACCATAAATTATTCTTCAAACGATTTCGGCTATCTCGACCTGACAGGAAGGTAAAAATACCAACAGATCCGACATTAATTTTTCCACCGTTTCTGAAAACTAGGTCGCGCGGAAGCCTTCCTCGACTAGAGAGGATTACATTGAATAGGGCTACCACGTAGCCGGTGCTGCCACTCGGGATTTTAGGATCAGCAAAGCCAAAAGTGATAAATTGCCAACACGTTGCGATGCAGAATATTTTTGTAGCATGTTGGTATGAAAGATCACGTAGCTATGATAGTTTGGGTGAATTATAGTTTATCTATGGAAGAGAATTAGGTTTTTAAAATCAAAATTTGAATTAGAGATTTGTTTTTAACTTTTTTATTATAAGACTATTTTTGTCAAAGGATTATGACCACCTATGTGGTCTAGTGGTGTCAGATCCACAGCTCCCGGGTTTCATCCCCAGGGAAGTACAAAAATGTGATAGCTACCAGTGAGCCTGGCTATATACCACTATCTTACCTAGTCAGTCAACATAACAACAATTCTTTAAAAAAAAATGTGTTCCGGCATTCAAAGGTAAAATAGCCAGTTCCTCTGTTTGTTGAGTATTCCGGGTGAAGTGCGCTTCCACCTTCGGTCTTATCATAACATGAAAATCTGGTGAGTTCCTCAGTTTGTTGAGGATTCCGGGTAAAGTGCGCCTCCACCTTAGGCCTTATCTCAACTTGTTACCAGGTGCGATGAAGGCCAAGCGCTACCCCGTCGTACAATAAAAAAAAAGATGAAGGCCTAGCACATCTCCGTATATAAATTCGTAAATAAAAAAAACTTACGTATGAAAATACCTTTTTATAATGTACATGGAAGATAACTATGTGTCGACGACGTCTTTGTGTAAACATTAGGTATTTACCTACTTGATAGTAGTTACACAGCTGTTGGGTTTTCTTGTTTCTTTGATGTACCAATTTTATGAAGTACCTATTCTGTTTCTTATTAGCTTACTAACAGCCCTGCAACATGCATTTTCCAGAGGCTTCTCTCGACTTTAATGCAACTTACCTTGCCTCGAAAGCTCTAGTCTGCATCTTGAACTATATTCTCTTTTCATTTTTTGGGAGTGCATTCGTTTAGTAATAAGTAGTACCCTTACGTCATTATTTGATTATTTTCTGAAAATTGGCAATGACATGCACCGGCTGCATTATCTGTTGGTAAACAGTAGATTATTATTGTTACCAACTTAAAATGATGAGAGGCTTTGTTTTTCCTAAAATAAATAATGAAATCTCTCCAAACAGCTCACTGGCCTATAAAAGCCACTGTTTCTTTTGCAAGCCATCTGCGCAAACAAAACGTAGGTGTCTTAATATATTCTTGTACTTGTAATAGGTAGTTACATACTTATATGACGGTATCGGTATAGGTAAAATAGAGCATAATACACAGAACCTATTATTATACATCTGTGATACGGCTTACCATTATTCAATATCTGCCTATTTCCAATTTTGATTACCTACTAGGTATGATGTTATGACAATGCAAGTGCAATGCAAATAAATAAAACAAATGGTTTTAACAAAGGCAAGGCTTACCGGCCTGTGTATCATAGCCCTCCTTCACAGTCGGCTAAAGACAAATGCGTATAATTCCATTGCCAATTACAAGATAGACCATATTGACCGGAGCCGTGACAGAGTAGCAGGTTCGACGCCCGGTCACGAACACTCGTTACAGGCCAATCAGTGAAAATCACGATGCTATCCCGTGGGAAGTGTTGGTAGGTACTTTATCTTCTGCCTTTATCGTTTGTCTGTGTTTTATCCGGAGCAAAAGTGGCTACGTTATCTACGCTAGAAAAATATCGGCCAGCTCATCCGTTCAGAGATTAGCGAGGAGTTGCAAACATCTATCCTTACACCAAACAAACGTTCGAATGTAAAAATCCTCTAGAAGGATAAGTATAAGTAGTAGTTGTAGTCTACTATTTTTCCATATCATGATAGACGGATAAAGATACAAAATAATATATTTATAAAGCACACAAAAAATAATTGTTGAAACTTTGATTTTAGCATCGAATATTAGATCATTTTATTCGATGCTAAAACAGTACCATACGCTGTACATAGGGCATGTTGAAAATAAATGATTCTTCGTAGAAAATATTGCATTAATTTCCATAAAATTTTTAATAGATATTGCTGGACATTTTCATATTTTATATATATTTTTTCATTTTTAAATAGACATGACTTTAAGTCATAAATCAAAATAATTATGTAGGTTGGTACGATTAAACTAGTTATGAACAAGAGAAGCAGTCGGATTACTAAGGACCGTTACAAGCGGTTTATAGGTAGGTAACTGTTCCAGGCCAGTACCAGACGGAAGTGTGTCCAAGACACTGGCTGATAAAAATGTTATAAATTTTACTAACTAAAAAAATTGATAGCTCTGTCATGAGCATCGATGGTTCAGTGGTAGAATGCTCGCCTGCCACGCGGGCGGCCCGGGTTCGATTCCCGGTCGATGCAGTACGTTTTGCACATATTTTCATTTTTGAACTATTTTATTTTTTCTATAGGTACTATAATATTATAATGAGAAAAAAAAATGTGTTTTTGTATTTTAGTTTGTATGGAATAGGCTCAGTAAAAACTAGACATATTTAAAAAATATTTCACCAATGTAATGCGATTGTAATACATTTTATCAGGGATCCTTACGAATATCTTAATAATGTAACCGAAGCGAAGGTGAAGGAATGACCGATCAAATTCCTTACATCGAATGCGCTGCGAAAGCTATTGGATGTAGGTACAAAGTAAAGATCTACAGTTTTATAGAACAACACAATACCTACAAAATGTCCGCGATTCCAATGCCCAACTATCACTTATATATTCATGTATAATAGGTAAATATAAACGCCGGTAGAAACTACACCACCTTATATGTACCATGTAATCCATATCCAAATAAACTAATTCATAGTCAAGGCTATTTCAGTACCTGTAGATAACTTTTGATTTGGATAACCTCGACGAGCCCTTTCACAAGAAAACTCTTTGACTTCACTTCTTGAAACTTTACTTTATATTTTATTGCACACACATATAAATAATGAAAAGTGGCAAAAGCTAAAACTTTTTTTGAGATCAGGTGGTATAGCAAGTGCTAATTGATTTACTATGCTACTATATGTAAATACTATACTTATATGTACATAGATATCAAAATACTAACGTATATAATAATAGGTAATGAGTAATGACTCAGTCGAAATACAAATAAAATCTAAATTTAATGAAGTGACATCTCATTTAGGTCAGTAGGAACTGTGGCTTGGTTAAATTTAAATTTAACCGTGGCATATATGCAACGTGTCTACTATACTACTCACCTACCTAGATACTAATATTGGACTAGCTAGATTATTATGTTCCCAGTCTACATAGATAATGCTCAATTTCTGGTCATAAAAATATGTGGTACTTAGTTTTGTTTTGCCCTGTGTGTTGTTAGAGCAGAGGTCTTAGTTTCAAGTCGATCGATTGGGTTCATCGTTATTTTTATGAAAATAACGAAAAGAATACGGATTTTCTTGGTTTGAATTCACATATTTATTTGGATCTAATTTTAGTGTCAAGAAATCAATTCTTCTCCGATGAACAAATTATATTTTCAGATTATGACAGTCAATTAAAATCATTATTATGCTATATTCAAGAAATAATAAAAATGTATTCAATAAAAAGTACAATAATTAAACTAACTATGTACAAAGGAATCAGTCAGATTACCTAAGGACCGTTACAAACGGCCTATAGGTAACTCAACTGTTCCAGACCAGTACCAGACGGAAGCGTGCCCAAGACACTGGCTGCATTGCCACGCTGAATAGCTATGCTAATTCGCTGGCCTAAATAAGAGCCAGCCCTTGGGTCACGTGTCGTTATATTCAAGTATATGCTGTTTAGGTTTTATAAATCATTATGATTCTTCGCTGTAGGTTGTGGGTTCGATTCCCACCCAGGACAAACATTTGTGTGATGAATATAGATGTTTGTTCTGTGTTTGGGTGTTGTATTGTATGATAAGTATGTATTTACAAAAAAAAAGTATTTAAGTATATTCTATCCGTAATCTAGTTCCCATATTACAAGCTATGCTTAGTTTGGGGCTAGATGGCGCTGTGTGAAATGAATGTCCTGTAATAGAATTATTCTTCATAGGAGAACAGTTCTTTTTCCGTGTAGGTGTACTAAAGTATATCTTAAATTCAAAACACCAGCTCTCTTAAATTAATAATTTCATGTTTTCGAATAATATTCGCTTGAGGAACAAGGTGTAGATAAAGGTTATAGCAATTTTAAATCCCTACACAAAAATTTATAATTAATTCGTTATTTGTGTAGATTGGAAGGTATACATTATTATTTAGTACATAAATTTCGGCGTTTGACGTAGTATCCGATATGGTCTAGTGGCTAGGATACCTGGCTCTCACCCAGGAGGCTCGGGTTCGATTCCCGGTATCGGAATGTTTCTTTTTTTGTTATAAAAATTTAATACTATATAGCTAAATATACACGTGATGGACATTAATGGTTGACATGAGACTTTAATGTTGATTGTTTATTTTTGTTGCATCAAACTGGAATGCCAAAAATACTGAGCCCAATAATATTTGCTTAAAAATGGCACCCCGGGCATATCCCGACATTTTATTAATTACTAGTTATTTCATAGTTTTAAAACTTTGTAGTTTTATTTCACACTTCTAAATTGGTAATTTCACCGAACTTTGTAGGTCAATGCGAGTAATTTCTTAAAAACAATAGAACGCTAGCTCAAACAAAAAGCGCGGATATAAGGTAACTGATCGCACACCTGACTGGCTGCCGTGCACCGATGCCCTCGACTGATCACGCTCCAGGAACCACCCTGCTGTTGCTAGGAACGGGGTTCAGCCGTTCATTCAATCATTCTCATAACAAGTGCGCTTTAGTTCTCTTTATCTACCTTGATTAGTCCTGCGTGGATACCCAGATCAATACAGCCTATGTTGTTCCCAACCTATAATAAAACATGGATAAAATCATTAAGGGTACTGTCGGATCTATAGGTTCTATGATCTATTTCAATTATGTAATAGGTATGGAATTCTGCTCAGGTGGAAACGGGTAAACGAATAATAAATCAGCTTCAGCATGATCTGTCATTGCTCAGTGTGTCGGAAGTAATAGGTACCTACCTACTACCATGGACGAAGGAAATACAATATAGGAAGTATGTACTCGATAGTAGGAAGATTGTCAGTCTATTGTATTTCCTTCGTCCATGCTACTACGTACAACTGGGTCGTAGTCACAAAAACGAATTGGTCTTTCTAACCGCAAAAAAAGAAGGAGGTTCTCAATTCGGTTGTATGTTTTTTTTTAATGTTTGTTACCTCAGAACTCCGTCATTTCTCAACCAATTTGTAAAATTATTTTTTTGTTTGAGGGGGGGATATGATTCCAGATTGGTCCCAGAGATTTTTTTTCAAAATCGGTCCATTTTACTGACATAATGCACCAGGGTGCACTGCACCATAGTATAAACTTATTCGTTACATTTGTTTTGGTCATCTGTATTTATTTTAGTTCCCATCATCATCATCATAACAGCCCGTAACCGTCCACTGTTGGACATGAGCCTCCTCCAAGACTGGAGGATTTGCCATAATCACCAGTCTTGGCAGGTTGATTGGTGATCGCAACATGTGTTGGTGTTACGTACTCAGGCTGATGCTGCTGCCCATCCCCAGGTGTATTTTATTCCTTATGTCGCTTTTTTATGACATCCTCAGGAGGAAATAGCCCCTCCATTTCCTCCTGAGGGTGTCGTTAGATCCTATTTGTTAGCTGGAACCACCTCGGCACTAAGTTCCCATAATTGCGTAGATATTTCCCAGACCCCCGTATTATTGCACCCTCACACGACTCTCAAATAGGGTGTCGTAGACGTCGTGTAGTCGTAGGTTTTACCACGAAAATAGCTAAAAATAAGTTATTTTGAAAAAAAAAATGGAACGAGCTACGTTTTGGTCTGCCTACTCGCTGGGTTGAGACGCCACTCGGTGGTCTAGGTTTCTATTATTATTAAATAAAAACAAAGAGCAGACAAGAACAATAGTTCTAAGAGGAACCCTGGTCCAATTACTAACAAAAGCTGAATGATTTAAAAATGAATAGAATACTTCCATCTATTTTTTAGTACGTAGGTATGCTAACAAATAAAGGTACAAAACTGAATGAATCTTGTATTGTATTGTTAATAAATTTTGTAATTACTTAAATTTTAAATAAAAATCAGGTATGTAGGCATGCACTTTATTGGTTGTTTTGATAATGTTTATGCTTGTTATCAAATAGCTGCGCTTTTTTTAGTTTCATCCTACCGTCATACTTAATTTTATTCGACTACATTGGATATAGATTTGCTCCAACTGTACAAAATATCATTAATTGTGTATCACAAAAAAACATTGTTTTGTAATGACATAAAATACTTGAGTAACAGTGTATAGCATTTTGGGTTTTTTGTTTTGAACAGGGACAAGATCAAAACCTTTTCTCCAATTGTGAAGCTGACTTTAACACAATTTATTATTGGTGTCGCCGATCTAAAACAAAAGAAAAGAAATATAAAAATACAACGTAGAAAATTACATGCAAATCAGCGCAAGGAGCTGTGGAGTCTTCTTAGAACTACTGATATAAGTTATTAAAAAAAAAGAAACTAAATGTTAAAATATTTTTGAAGTTGGTAGGTACCGACTTGCTAAGTCAAATAACAGAATCGTTGTCATAACCTCATTACATAACGATATGCACTGCCTTCCAAAAATAGAGACCTACCTCTATCGATTAAAAAAAATCGCTAATCAGATTAGAGCTCGCGAAAAAATACCTTCCGAATTGAGAATCTTCTAGATTTTTGGGAAGTCGGTTAAAAGTGAAGCATCCTGGGAATGACATGAACTAATGTCTCCGGAAAAAGTGTAATGAAAAAAATTATTAGGTACCTTTAGCAACTAACCGGCTTAGTCTGTTTGCTGATGTCTAGTGGTGCTCGTAAATCACAGAAGCATTATGTGCCTTCAACCTCAGACATGAAAAAATAAATGAATTTATAGCGCTTTACTTATCCACTTACCAAGTTATGACTAATGTCATTCAGTACTTATTGTGTACGTAAGAGCAGTTGAGCTCTTTGTAAAAGGTCTTGCCAGGGAACTATAAAACAATTGCCATTACGGGGAACTATACACTGAAAGACACTGAAGGTGTTGTTGTCTGAGGCTGAAAATGAAAGTGATTCACTGACACAATAGTTTTACCATCTATATGCCTAAAGTTCTGTATCTAGCATTCTTTGTGAACGCTGGTCATTATCATCATCCGCAGCCAGTATCACGGCTGAGTATAGGCCTCTATGTATGTGGCACTCCGAACGATCTTGAACCAATCTCATGGAGCGTTAATTATTGATAATATAACTAAATCATTAATCAAACTTAATAGTAAAAAGGGAAGGTAATGAAATAAGTTCATTGTCACAATTATTTGATTTTAATTCAGAATTAGTAATATTTAGTTTTCCCCTGTAGAGTGTCTTGAAGCGTACCGGATTTTTTTTAAAACCGATGTACACGTACTACTGATATTGAGAAAGACATATTAGGTTCTATGCAAAATTAGAAACTTCTTGTAAAAAGCAACTAATATCTTACTAAGGTGGTTGAGCGAAAGATATTTATGTCCTGTGACCTCTACCACTATACCTATTCTATTTATATAATATATTATTGATATTAGTAACACATTGCTCACGAAGTGAGTTAAATTAAATGAATAGATGATTAATAATTAACAATGCAATAGTGAAGACACCTAGTCAAGACAACATCGAATAGAGATAATCCAAGTCTGTTGTGTTAAACTTTTTCTAAAACAACCAAGATTTTTTTTTTGTAAAAAAGTTTATTGTTTGTATTATTAAGTACTTATTTGTTTGTGTTTTTTTTTAGTATCGCTCATAAGTAACTTCTAAGTCGTACCTTAAGTTTATTGAGTTTCGGATATCTATATAGCCTCGAGAACCTTTAGATTTAATTAGTATTATTCGCAGAGCAGAACACAGTTTATGGCCGGCAAGGTGAAAGGACCAATGCGGGACCGTAACGCAAAGGAACCTTTGAATATCATGTCGTAATTATGCAAATCGGTATTTAAAAACAATCTCACAACACTATATATATTAATTTATTTATTTATTTATGAAGCTAAGATAATTGCTCGATAGATATTCAGTTTGGGATTTCGATAACTGAGATAACCTTGATAACTTTGATTGGGTCATTTTTGAGTTTTAGCCATGTTGCAAACGAGTTCTGATACAAAATGCTATGTCTCAACTAGTGAAATGCCGACTCGTTCCCGTCATCCTGTGGGAATTTCCTAAAATACAAAACAATGCTACTCTGAAATTCTATTTGAAAAAATCTCTGAAGTGTCTTGGATTTCTATGGTTTGGAGAATCAGTGCCTTTTGGACAAGAGCTTGACAAGCTTAGAGTCAAAAGCGAACCGAGCGATTAGTAAGTATAATTAGACAAACGTAGCGTGGAGCAGAGGTTCATTAGCGTGTAGTTGGCGACTGTTCGACATAACAATAACTCAATCTAAGCAAATCTTAACACAAATACGGAATTTCAAATGTGAAATGTTTTCCGAGTCGCAAAGCAGCAAATTAATGCCGTGGAAATATACACTATTCACATCAACATGTTAAACATTACCATGACGAAACGATAAAAGAGGACTGCGATGCTCTAAGCAAATATCTACTAAATGTCAACAGTGTATAACGAAAACACTTGTCCATTCCTACCCACTAAATTAAGAAACCAGGTACACTCACTACTTCTTTCTGTTTGCAACATGTAGGTAGGCGCGATGTAACTATAAAATCACTGATAAAAAACACGCACCGTACCTACCTAATTGGGCTTAAAGAGAGGTTGTTTTTGGCTTTTATTATACGTGAAACTCATACCTAGCAGCCCGCGACACAGGAAATCCTAGTGTGGGAGCTAGTGTATCACAAAATAATATAAAATAATATACCTACTTCTAATATGTCAACTATTTTATAATAACTACTACATAGGTTATTTATTTTTAATGACTATGTGCTTGTTACCAAAAAAAAAATGTTTTTGTATTCGCAACGAGTCGTTTTTTATTTTCGAATACAAGTTAGTTTGTATAAAAACGAATGCTCCAGCTAAATAATATGATATAAGATCCATCTAATAAGATGTTTGCACATATCTTATAAGCTGGAAGACCTAAAAGGGTCATTCATCTTTTAATGTTATAATGTTCTAATAATATTATTATATATAATGTTATATATAATGTTATAATCAGCAATCTAAACTACCCTCCTTTTTGCTCCGTTGAATTGGTTAATAAATGAAATTAATAGTTCATAATAGTTTAACTACATAGTGGAAAACATTTCAAAGTGTTTAAGCTGCAATACTTGACTCCAAAACTAGCTATCTACATAAACAGCAAAGTCATAAAATAATGATAGAAATGATTAAATCCAAGCCAAAAGCAAACAACAGAAGAGATTTTAATGTATGGTAATTCCAATTACCATAATTGTATAAGCATATTACTATGTTAATAACCCACGGTTCGTTTATTATTATAGTTTTCAAATAAACAATGATATTATTAATTATAATTGTCATTACATAACCATGACTCGTTAATGAGGAAGCATTATGAATGATAAACATGTTTTTATTGTTTTTTTTATACGACGGGGAAGCGCTTGGCTTAAATTACCTGGTTACAAGTTAATCTATGGCCGAAGGTAGAGGCGCACTTCACCCGAAATCCTCAATAGTCTGAGGAACTGGCTATCTTAATCTTGAAACACAACAATTTAGGATTGTTGTTATGGTGACAGACTTAGTGAGGATGGTGGTAGCCGGCCAGGTGGATTTAAACTAAGTCCTACCACCAATCAAACGAAGCACAATGTTGAACACCCCTGGGGATGGAACATGAGACCTCTAGCTTACATAAACCTATAATATAACCTTTTTTTTAATATACATATTTATTTACAAATATTTTAATTATGAATATACAAAAACTTTTTCATTGCTCTCTTTTGATCTTTTGTTGACTTCATTAACATTGATTGCTTCTACCTTTGGCCAGTGACATCATTCGTAGAACATAACAGAATATTTCCATTAACAATTAGTGACAAAATAAGAAAAAAACATCATCTCAACAGATCTTTCCAGGTATCTGTCGTGCATGCAGCATGTAGTATCATACTAATAGTTATGAAATGTAATTAAAATTTATAATATAATAAGTCGTTTCAATCAGCTAGCACGTAGCTGAATGAAACGTCTCTTTAATATCCCTCTCATTATATACACCTCAGGGATATTTCCATATATTTCGGTTTCGTAACAGGAAGTAGCTTTAGGTATATTTGAGCTAAAAGCAAATTTTTGAGAAGGCTTTAGTTCAATAGTTACAATGATCAGTATATACCAAATGATTAATATTAGCTCTGACGCAATACGCACTATGCCTGCAGTACATGTACTGGCAAAAGCGTGTAGCCCAAAATTTTACATCATTGTCAGCATTGCTTAGGTCTTTTTAGGTCTAAAGTAAGTCACGACATTTCCCCCTTCTTCATATTATAAGGATAGGGGGACGTACAAATTTTCGTTTGGCACATGCCATCAGTTTGTAAGTAATAAGTATTTGAATCGTGAAGTACTAGCCAGTGACACAAACCATACGGATTGTTGGTCCTAGGGACTTGCCGGCTTCATCACGATCTGACCTTCACCGTCAGAGTATGTGTATGTGTCAATGCACGGACCTATAAATATAGTCCGTTTGCAATATGACGAGGCATATTACAAACGGACAGTGTTTACAATCTGACGGTGACGGAGGCGTATTACAAACGGACGGTTTTTACAATCTCACGGTGACATATATACATAATTATAATATACCTATATACTCGATATGAATGCATGATGTAACATTAATGGTGGTCATGGTACCACCCTTCCCCCAGTGATAAGGCCATGGGTATGGTGGGTCCGGAGGGTTAATTTCCACTGTTGTTGTTCCAAAACTTGAGGGTTTGTAATCAACAGTAATCGGTGTTAGATAATATACAGAAGGTAGCAGCTATCCTTCTTTTGGTTGTAACAGGTAGATTTTAAAGCCGCGCCCGCTACGGAAATTTTAGATTCACGAATTTTTTATTCATCAAATCATATTTTCATCATCATCAACCCATTAGTGTCCACTGCTGGACAGCTCATCCTCTAAACTGAGTGATTTGCCACGTTAGCAATAATTGACAGGCGGTTTCAAATCGTTGAACACTTCTGTACTTGACTTTCCACTACTACATTACCTTGAAAACAGTGTTGTGTCAGCTTACGTAAACTCTAAGGTCTAATAAATATGGACATTGCGACATACGATGACATATTAGTAAACAGTTGGACAAACATCATAATTATATAGTCACATCATATTTTTATCCGACTCTGTGATCGCCCACCGCACCTGTGACAGATCCAGAGATCCCAGGATCAATTCCCAGGGGAGTAAAATATTGTGCTTGGTTTGGTTGGTGGTAGGGCTTTGTTAAAATCTGTCTGGCTAGCTACCACCATCTTACCTAAGTATGTCGACATAGCATTTCAATCATAGCATTCAATCATAGCATCATTCTCAAGTTGTTGTGTTCCGGCATTTTAGAAGTAAGATAGCCAGTACCTCAGTTTGTTGAGGATTTTGGGTAAAGTGCCCTTCAATCAGGTGAGATGAATGCCAAGCACATACCCGTCGTACAATAAAAAAAACAAATTCATTGTTTTTTTATAATTGAGGGTTAGGTTAGTTCTTGACCTTGCCATGTCTAGCTCTAGGCCAGCGCGAGGATGAGGTCTAGAATAGCTTACTTTCCCAGAAGGTATTGACTCACCCGCGCACGCACGGCAAACGGCTTGGCGCCGGACTTCGGAAGGAGTGGTTGCTAGCCAGGCGGACTTCTAAAGGTCACACCGCCAGTGCTTTCTCATTCAGCCGTAAATACTTAAATTATTAAAGGTGATAGTATCAATGACAGAGTAGGTAATGTTCGAATCAGTTGTGTAAATAGATAATAAGTGCAGTCATAAAACTGGTAGGGATATCAGGGATATCATATAGGGATAGTCCTCTTACATACCGGTACATCAAACACTACACTGCCGGCAGGATACAGCCGACCCAATGCATTTACTGTTCACGAGCCTGCAATTTGCGGGAACAATTGGCTTTGACCCGGGAGCCCGAGGGCTTACTCGATTATTACTGGCATAAAGGAGTCGGCTCTGGAACTGTGGACTCCTTTTAAAATTGAATAAAGACAAGTATCCAACTTCATCTTCGACCGTTTCTACACAGTCTTGTCATCTTGTCTCATACCAAATATGAGTTAGGGATCAAACTTTTGGCTGTTAAGTACATATTATTTTTGGGAGATTAAAGTTAAGTTCAAAATATCAGTATACAAATATATATCTCACCCAGACGTGTTGCATTAAGCAATTTGTCTATCGTAATTGGTTTCTTGCAGGGACGAAAGAGTCTTATATCGCAACTGGTTACGAAGCTCCGGTTTCGTACACAGCTAAAGGTGAAAAAGCTTTATTGAAAGTATAGTCGCGTAATCTTTAAAGAATTTAGTTGAGATTCATATTTCCATCCATTTTATACTCAAAGCTGTCTGCTATGGTAGAACTGGTCCAGCAGCTCTTGTTTTTTTGAGAAGCACCGAAGTATTCTGGCAGTTAATGAATGAATGTTCACTAAGATTGAAAAGAAAAGTCGACACAAGAAACTTATAACTAATAGTATAATGGGAGGTCTTATCGCTAGAAAGCGATGTCTTCCAGACAACTTTGGTAGGAGATAATCTGACCATGATTGACAGTGACGAGATGATGGTTCCCTTCACACGTAGCGAGAAAATGTACCTTCCATAAAACCTAAATCAACCTTGCAAGCATATAATAAAAATATTTCTTGTACCTATAAATATATTACTCAGTCTGTTGAGAATTCCGAGTGAGGTGCGCATCCACCTTCGACCAAATCAAAACTTGACACCAAGTGAGATAAAAGACAAGCAGATCCCCGTCGTTTGATAAAAAAAGTGATGACGTTGTGTTAAATGTCTATAAGTATCTATGTATTCTTTATAGCGAACTCCAATTTTTATGAGCAGTATATTTAACGATAAAATCTCATAAAATATTAAATTAATAGCCTTAGTTTAATCGATAGCCGATAAGATTTCACCTGGAGGTGTTTAGATGGAATGTTTCGATTTGGTCACGTTGTAGAAATTGTTAATGAAATTAGATATAAAAACTAACTTTTTCAGTCAGAAATATTTTCTTTGTTTCATGATCATGACTATTGTTATTTGTTTATTGCTTATCGATAAAAAATCAGTAACAACATTTATTTTTGCAAGTAAAAAGTTATTATGTAGCTGTAAGTAGTAAAAATTATTAGGTAAACCTAGAGGTCCCACCATCTATTTTTTTTTTGTTATTATCGTAGTATTTTCAACTTCACATCAACAGCCAATTAGTGTCCATTACTGGACAGGCCTTCTCCAAAACTTGCCATAAACACTACATTCGGTTGGCGGATTGGTGATTTTCACATAGTATTAATATTTTCCTGTAAGTGTTTTTGTGTTTGATCTTGTTTTTCAGATTTAAATTATTTTCTTCAGCTCCACTCTGTGTAATTATATCACTTCTTACTTTCTTCATTAGTCAGCGGTAATGCCTAGTTTAATGATTTATCATATTCATTGACAGCTACACATTAGGTCTCCTATTTATTCATAGACATTTGACACCACATTTTTCTTACATCATGGTTACCAAATAAGCAAACAACGTCTGAACCTGGTAACCTGGTAAGCGGTTATCGTAGCCTTGGGACGCGTGTAGCACTAATGGCATCATCACCCTGCACTTGCACCAATCCTTGCACCAGGAACGAAAAAAAAACGATTTAAAACGATTCCGTCTAGAAACAAGGTAATTTGGTCGTAACAGAATCCATCACTGATCAGCGACCAAAACAGTGTACCATACGGAATATTAAAAACAAGAGGGTGACCACCCACCGTGACGCCTCACTAGGCTGTGAGCATCACAAATAGAGGGCCAATTTCCAATTAAAATCTCGGCAGGTGGTCCGCCAGAGGGCAGCAGAAGAAAAATTGAGTTGATAGGGTCCGACTTAGGATGCTGAAGTTTTGGACCAGTAAAGCTATACATCAACATTATCGAAATAATCTTTTATGAGGTTTTATTGATTTCCAGAATACATTTAATGAAGATTTTTTTGCAGCTTTTGTTACATTTATTGGTACCTAGTTATTTCATTAAAACACCATATATTATGTAGTTCCGATGGCACCCGCCATTTCGGTTTCAGGACTTGGATGTCCCTGGGACTCTAGACTCTATTACTGTACTTTTGTGCTGATTGACTAAGCTAAAAGTCCAATATAAGTAATACAAAATGCAAAAAGAAAATTCGGCTGCCAGCGTCCATTTTTCCAGTTACAAACAAAAACACCTTCAAATTATTATTTTTAAATTACTATTGTGTATTATTGCTTAATTGACTCATGTCAATTAAATGTGTGTAATGTGCATGTATTATGTCTACAGATGAATAAATGACTTTGATTTTGACTTTGTCCCAATGCGATTTATCATTCTCTACGCTTGTATTTTCAGTCCAGCTCTGGATACCAGCCACAGATTACCAGTAAGTATTTTGTACTCTTCGTGATCTTTATCGGCCCAAAAGACCCCCGGGCCCCCGGGTTGATTAGAGAATTTAACTGACAGTAATAATGTTGTCAAATTGAAAATGTATCAAGTTATTTATCATTTACTTTGATTATAATATCACACAAGTACACTAATATAATATCAACACATATACTACACTAATGTAATAAAGATAAAATAGTTGTATATCTGTATTTTTGTTTGTACTCATTGAATAAACTTTAAAACTACTAGATTGATTTCAAAACTCTTTCACCACGAGAGTACTTAGTATTGCTGAGTAACATAGGCTATATTTTTATCAGGTTATATTATGGATCCTTATGAAAACTCTAAAAATGTAACCCAAGGCCAAAAAGTATTTGCCCTGTAGTGTATCTGGAGATAACTTTTGAATTATCCAAATCGGACATTCCAATCAAAATGTATTTAGAATTTTTTATGATAAGTAAATCATTCTTTATTTAATTGATGGATATGAATGAAACTTTGCTTAATGATTAACTACTGATATCATTGGCTCATATCCCAGGATCATGAAAACTTTTATCTTCCCTCCGCCCCTCTGAAAGGGCGATAAGGGGTAAAAATGCTTGTAAGTATGTAACTTTTTACTGGAAAGGATTTTGATTTCTTGGCCTTCATTTCACCCTCACCTGATTTTCAAGTTATGATAAGGCCGAAGGTGGAAGCACACTTCACTCAGAATCCTCATGAAACTGAAAAAACTGAAGCTATATTACCTCTAAAATGCCGGACACTTTTTAAGAATTTAAGAATTGTTGTTAGCGCGAAAGAATAAGGTAAGATGGTGAGGTAGATAGCTATGGATGATGTATTTTTTTTATTGAACGACGGGTAAGCACTTGGCCTTCATCTCACCTTGTAACAAGTTGAGATAAGGCGAGACGAAGGTGGAGGCGCACTTCATCCGGAATCCTCAACTAACTGCGGTACTGGCTATCTTACCTCTAAATGCCAGAACACAACAATTTTTGAATTGTTATTATATGGCGACAGAATTAGGTAAGATTTGTTTTGTTTGACTGATTGACTGACGGATTTGCTCGAAGGTGTTGACGGATTGACTCGAAGGTTTCTATAAATTTTCTGCAAAGAACATTATGAAATAATTTTTATTCTTAATGAAACTAGTTTTATTTTATTTCACGTTTTGTCGAAAGTATACGATTTTCGTGGCACAGTCACAAAATTCATGGTGGTGTCATAATGCCATGCATAATGCCATGGACCAACAAAAACGTTTTTTTTTTTTTATTTGGAAAACTTAGCGCCCGTTTGCGTCTAAGAAAGCAATTAATATATACACACTCGATTCTATCAACTCTGACATATTCTGTGATTCTATGAAGATTATCGTTCTGTTGTACTTATTGATCAATGGTAACACAGAAATAATAATCGGTCTAAGTCAATAAACCTCAACCATGCTACAAAATAATTTCTAGCATACAGATATAGTCTGCATTGAGAACATCCTCAATTTTGAAGCTTTGGTTAACAATATCAAGTAGGTACTGTTAATGACAACATAACATTGTATATTTTGTTCTCTATGTGTAAAAATGATAAGTAAGTTATCGATTCCCGCAGAATTTTTACGTTTACCCTTACGTTTTCCTGTAAAATATAAATGATGGCCGATGCTCCCTTTTTAGCCTAAAAAAGTCGGTTAAGAAAAAAAAATATCAACCGACCAACTAGGTGGACAGGCTGGTTGGTCGGTTGGTAATAGACGATTATTTTGATGCTTTATTTTTTAGATACAGATTTTTATGAATGAGTCTATTATAAACCTGACTGTACCCTTTTTTGCAAACAAACTGAGTGTGTCGAGTTGGCGAAAACATAAAAGTGATCTTCAATTAGATCACTTTTATGTTCGTCATCTGGACACGCCAAGATTTTTACGCGTGTCCATGGGGACACGAAAGACGAGATACTATGATACTAGTAAGAAGAGTAGTAGAAGCCCCTAGTGAAAGGGCTCGTCCGGAGAATTACTACCACCACACTTATCAGCCGCCAAGCAGCATTGCTGTGTTTCGGTTTGAAGGGTATGGTTGCCGGTGAAATTACGGGTACGTGAGGCTTAACACCTTTATGCCTCAAGTTGACGGGCGCAATGCAGTGACATGTAAGCTATGTTCTTTGTGGATGTGACCTATGCAGTAAGGCTTTGTCATAGGCAAGAGTATACACTTAACACCAGGTGCGCTACTTGCTTGTTCCGTCTCCTAGTAGTATAAAAAAAAGCTAATTTTGAGTTTCACCTACTCGACACGCATATGTCCAGTCTCTTGTATTGAATAACTAGTCACTAACTGGACACAAGATATATAATGTAAGGCAATAGGTTTTGATAGAAGTTCCATTCTGAACATCACGAAAGCGTTGTGTCGTTTCAAAAAATTCGCATATTCTAGGTAATGTTTATTAAAAGACTATAATTTACCACTTGCCACCACGGAAACTATTAACACGCTTGTTTCTAACAACACATCACAAGTTGAAATTTCTTACAAGACTAGTAATATCCCACTTGCCACCACGGAAATTATTAACACGCTTGTTTGTAAATTACCAGATTATTAAAAGAACATTATTTATAGCTGAAAAAAATTATATATTTCCTGATAATGACAATGTAAACAATTAGAAGAGAATGGAAAACACAAATAGACTGATTCAATGAGTGACTCATTAATTGCGTAGACTTTATGTTCTGAGCTCTGACCATGAAAAACTAACTTGCAATCAGCCTCAAGTGTATGTATTACTTTTATCAAAATAAACTAGTGGCTCTGTGAGCTGTAGACCTCGCGAGTCTGTCTTTGCATGGCTTAAAACTGAACCACGTCACACACGTTAACCACGCACCCTTAAATAAAAATCTAAGAGACATTTGTTTATATGGACGCTACCGCCGCGCCATAGTTATGCTATAAGCTTCTTCAATCCATTCATGTTTTCAGTATTAGATTATTATCGATTTTCTAGGCCTAAAACAAAAAGCTGGCAGACATTCGTTAATGTGGGGGGAAACGCGAACCGACAAAATGTCTAAAATACGATTTTTTTAAGTTTAAAAAAAACTTAAACTGAATCTACAAAAAAAACATATAATTTATTAATTTATTTTCATATAATTATCAAACCTGCTCACAAAATTTCACGAGAATCACTAGCAACATAACGCCTGAAGAGGAGAACAGACATCCGGACGCCAAATAGACGCCGGACATTCACAATGGAAAAAAATGATTTCATTTTTGTCCATGCTGAATCAGAGACGCTTCGCTTGCACTTGCTCGGTCAATTAGTGTGACACTGGTATGAACCTACAATTCAATAAAATACCTACACGCTTGTGTATTGAACCTTCTACCTAAAGGATATTTTTTAATGGTCAGAAACTGTTGGTTAAAACTATATATATATATATGAATAGATAGTTTGAAGACTAGTTTACAGCGCCCCGTTATCTACTCGTATAGAATGGATAAACTCACATCTACAAAGCAGGTCGACATCCTTCTTCTATCTAGGCGCCCATTATCAGCACGTATGATAAGTGATAAACGCTGATAACAAGTTCACACTTGGTGGGAAAAATGTGCATTGACCTTACTGTTTAGATCACTCAAAGTCTATCACTGTTTCTAGCTGAGGTTAGTCACATCAAAAGCCGCATCGTCATAAACAATAGGCAATTTTATTTTGATCCAAATTTCCAAAATGCCTCCTTACTTTGGAAAACTGGATCAAAATTAATCCTCTATGCCAGGGGTCGGCAACCTTTTTCGTCGGAGGAGTCAAAAATTACAATTCACAAAATGTCAAGGTTTTTGAAGAGCCACAATTTTTTTTCTTGCCGACAGTAAATATTACTTGTTTTAATATTTTTTATGATGAAATCTTGTTATTCAAATTTAAGTAGTGTTTTTTTACAAAAAAATAGTTATTATAGAGTTTTTTATCAAAGCCACTGAGACCAAGTCTGAAACGGTGAGAGTTATCGAAAAGTCATATCAGGAGTTGCGTGCTCGATTTGAAGAAAAACAAGTTTTGCATTAAAGGAAATCTAGTTTTTTTAGTCATTCTGGAAAAGTGTTTTGTAGTGTTTGAAAAAAATTGTTTTGCATTGTTGAGTTATTTTATTGATAGTAAAAAAATACAATAACTATGTGCCTAATGTTGTTGGATATGGTATTATTAGAAAATCTGTTATTATTTGAGTAATACATTTAAATAATTAATCATTTACTTACAACAAACAATTGAGCAAAAAAAATCAATTCAACGGGAGCGATGACTTTGCATGGTTTTAAAAAGCTTAGATAAATTTAATTTTAACTTGTGGTTTTAAGTTTCAAACACGTCTCAAATTTTAATTTTTATTTGGCTTCTTACTTTACTTTTGATTATATTCCTGCAAGAGAACTGATATGTCGATCCGAAGATAATCAGCACTCCAAATGCTGGATGGTATCAAAATGATCCTAAAATTCTTAATGAAAAAAAAAATACTTTGACTTTGACTTATAACTTCTCGATAGTGACGACGCGTGTCACAGGGGAGGGATACGGTGAAAAGCGAGTGCAAGTGGCTGATAGATAGAAATGGTACCTAATCCTCGTTAAACGATTCAGAAAGATTTTCTAATGTTTTTTTATAAAATAAATAATATTTGCGTATGGATCCAAAGAGCCGCATGTGGCTCACGAGCCGCAGGTTGCCGACCCCTGCTCTATGCAAACCGAATATTTTTAATAATTTTTAGTAGCAGGTAAATGAGCTATATCTATTAGGTACCTACCTCATTTATCCGTTTCTATTATTATAAAGAAAAAAACATTTGTATTTTGTTTGTTAAAAATATTTTACAAATATTTTTACAATATAACTAAGTAACATTGGCTATTTTTTATATCAGATTTTATTAGGGATCCTTACAAAAACTCTAATAATAGCCTCAAGGAGAAGAAATTGACCGATAAAATTCCCTACACCGTGCGCTGCGAAAACCATTGATAAGATAAGATAAGATAAAATTTATTTATTCATAGAAAGGTACAGCTGGTACATATTTTTATAAGTATTCTAGAGTTTATTGATGATAGAACATGGTAATGTTCTACAGTTTAAGAGAATACAATACCTACAAAAAAGTCAGCTAAAGCATAATACGCCACAAATATTATATTTATGTCACCATAACCTACTAAACCTTCGTATTAATCCTTATCCAAATACATCACTTCGTAGTCGAGCCGTTTTAGTAGGATACCTGTGGAATGTGATTTAAATTATTTAAGTAACTTTCTGCATTTTTTAAATCATACATTCCCAAAAGATATCGTAAACTTAAAATATTATCAAAGATGTTCATTAAAGTGAAACTTTTATTATAACGCCACAAAATTTTTCGTCCATCTATCAAATGTCGCATTATAGCCGGCCGTGTTTTGTTTTTTGATCAGTGCATCTACTATCATCTACTATCATTTTATATTTTCCAATTATTAGGTTATGATTAAAAACGCGGTTTAATACCCTAAATCAAACAGTTTCACTTGGATCGTGGTTTGATAAAACCACACAATCTTTTTTTGTTTACCGGGATTTAAAAAAAACTTTGCATAATTATTGCAGTTATCATTGGCTAGGATATATACTTTATATCTTTAAATACTAAGCAAAGTAAGTTATTAATCATTGTTTCACGAGTTTATGTTAATCGTCGTTACAAAGACTTTTAAAGAAAAACCAACCCAATAACATCTCTATAAAAAGAGTTTACTAAGTGAGAGGTTCAATCTTATCATACATTTGCTCTTTCCATACATTCAATTAGATTCAATTACAAATAAATATGTGAATGAATAAACGTACTTTATTGCACACCTTAAAAATAAAACTGGATAACTTAAAAGAAAAAAACAATGTGGGTTGCCTTGTAATATTAATATGAATTTGGGTAAACCCTCAGTTGTTTCTTCAAGATTTTTGCAGTGTATAGCTAACCTAAGATTCAGTGACGAGGTATGAAAAGATTAGTTTTTCATTTGAAATGGGCGAGGTTTTTAACTAGGTAGGTGTAAATTTGCCAAAAACACTACCTACACTTAGCAAACGAATTGACCGCGGTCTCATCTGGAAGGTACCGGCTCCCCACGGACCCATTGATTCGACCCAATAAATAAAAAGTAGTAGGCTCTGCCGAGACCTCTATATTTGCGCCTTTTGTGATCCTCGGCCGAATCAGCCTCCGACCCAGCCCTAACTGATGTCGCAGGCAGATGAAACAGCGCAAGGGTGTTGACGCAGATAGCCCACAACAAAGGCTCACCCATTTCCCAAGAGACAAGAGTCATACCGTCGGGGCGCTTATCATAATCACAAACACAACAGCTGAATGGTCTGTTAATAAGCAGACCATTCAGCTAAACAGTTTAAAAGTGACTACGAAACGCAAGTTATTGGAAGTAGGTTGCCTCTAAACAGACAGCGTCAAGACTGTAGTGCTCTATCTAAACCTCATCATTGCTATCAGCATAGAAATAAGCACACCAAGCCTCTTTTATAATGCGGACAGCAAAAACTTAATTTCGCGATCTTACGACAAGACAAGAGTGAGTATAAACCATCGTGTCTTTGATCAGCCTGGAATACTGCTCTCAGTCCGGCGTCTCCTCGTATTCAGACGGTTGTATATGTAAATGACTTCCGTTTCCGCACTTATTAGACTCTTAAAGTGATCATAAAAGAGATTAGCAATTTTTTCACCTCCACCCGCAAAGCTCACAGGAACTTTTTTTTAATGCGATGTACGACGGAAAAGCACTTGGCCTTCATCTCACCTGGAAGTGCCTGCTACAAGTTAGGATAAGGCCGAAGGTGGATACGTACTTCACCCGGAATCCTCAACTGAGGAACTGGCTATCTTCCTCTACATGCCGGAACACAATAATTTTAGAATTGTTATATGGCAACAGAACTACGTATGATGGCGGTAGCTAGCCAAGCGGACTTAAACAAGGTCCTACCACCATCCAAACCAAAGCACAATATTGTACTCCCCCTGGGGATTGAACCTCAAATCGGAGGGTTGAACCACTAGACCAAAAAGGCGGTTAACTTTATATCAGTCTTAGTATTCTAATTATTGGTTGAACTCACAAACATTATTTAAGGCGCGATATTAAAAGCCGCAAATATATCCAATGAGTATAACAGTAAGAAGTAAATCTATTCTAAAATAGTCCTCATAATGGAACAGTGACGGTGGAAGAACGTCAACAAGTGACAGTCAAGTCCAAGTATGACAATAATAGGTCAAGTCCGTGGCACAAAATCGACATGTATTTTTTTTGTAAAATACCTTCTAAGTAGCCCATGTGTTTCATAAAACGAACTTACCTTTTTGGCTTCAACTTCTTCATAAAAACGCCAAGCATTTTATCTCACAACATCCATAAAATCCCAATTGACACTAACGACACTTCATACTCACTAATTGACTTGAAATCACTACACAACACCAGCACAACAAAACTTTTCTTCTAAACGCTATTTGTACTCTAAAATTGACAGCGCATTTCATAGAACAGTTTATGCTAAGATAGTAAACATTCAACACTTTTCGTAGGTAGGATAAAAAAAATATTATTTACAATAAGTAGTTTCTCGGAGGATCATACGCAGATAATTGACCGATAGGATAAACAAGCCGCGCATTGGCGTCCGCGACGTCTGACCTAGACACACTGACTGCGAACACTGTCCCACATTTGGCAAGCGCGTCTGCAATCGATAATAACCATACCTCTATTACGTTAGTATTCTGATATCGTTCCTATTGCGTAACCGTTCTCACGGTTCAGACACTCGATTTTTTTTTTCAGTAATTCAGCAATTCTTCTCCGAAGAAAAGGGTGGGCCGTGTACTTTGGCCCACTTCTGGGCTGGAGTTTTCGAGCCGCAGCCGCCCGCCGTCATGGCTCTATCGGATTTTTTTAATCGCAACTGGAGGAAAAGTAATCGCAAATTGTAGTCAAAGGAAACGTTCCATTATATTTAAAAGAAGCAAACTGCGTTCTAAGATTGTCTATCGGATTTTTAAACCACACCTGGAGAGAAAGCACTCGCAAATTGTAGTCGAAGGAAACATTCCATTATTTAAAAAACAAGCAAAACTGCGTTCTAATATTGTTTGTTGTTTAGTGAACCTAAACACACACTCGAAAACGTATGTTCGCGTGTAAACAAGCAACACTTTACGTGTGTAAAGTTAGGTTTTTAGTGGTGAAGGGTGGTACCGTTTTTTTTTTCAAAATTAACTTATTTTTAGCTTTTTTTCTTTGCAAAACCTATGACACCACGACGTCCACGACACCCTATTTAAGAGTCGTGTAGGGGTGCAATAATACGGGATTCCGGGAAATATCTACGCAATTATGGGAACAATTATACAGATGACCGGAACGATAATTTTCGTTCCAATGGGAACGAAGTAATGACTTATCATAATGCCTATTATGATAAGTAATGGCATTATTTGTCCTGTTTTTTATATTTACCGAAACTACTAGATCAATTTTGATAAAACGATGGCGACGATGATGACGATGGTGCGAGTTCCATGATTTTTGTTCACCCAAAAAGAAAAGTTCTCAACACGCCTAAAGAAGTTTTCAGTTACGTTATTTTCAACCCATTGTCTATACGAGTGATGCGTGCTAACGACCTATCTGTTGGCAACACTAACATTCCGGAACACCACCTGTATCTACTTCAAACTATTGTCCAAAAATACAAAGATATTCTATCATCGCCTGATATGCATGTGCGGTTGCAGGGTTCAGTCAACGTCAACGTTATTATAATCTATAATAAATAGGACATTCATTCAATAAAAAGTACAATTAAACTAACTATGTACAAAGGAATCAGTCAGATTACCTAAGGACCGTTACAAACGGCCTATAGGTAACTCAACTGTTCCAGACCAGTACCAGACGGAAGCGTGCCCAAGACACTGGCTGCATTGCCACGCTGAATAGCTATGCTAATTCGCTGGCCTAAATAAGAGCCAGCCAGCTAATTAATTAATAATAAATTGTGATTCTTGCCATAGTTTATAAACATACTGATATCAGCGTCCCGGAGTTGGCGAGGTTTCGGACAGCGAACCATGCTGGTGGGTGTTACTCCAAGCGTTGCGGCAACCCACCCAATTCTTTGAAATTGTGTGCTGGGGGGGTTCCACAGCCTCGTAGAGCATTCTTGTTTTGATATAACTTTATTTTTGTCACTATCTATCCAGTGTAGAAAAAACGAGATAAAGTAATGTAATATCAATTTGACGTTGTGGTAAGCCTCTGGTCGCGGATGGTGGATTCCGAACAGGCGGTGGATTTGACGTTGTTAAAAGGTTGGCATTGAGCTACCGATATCATGAAAATGCTTAAAAGTTAACTAAGTGTGACAGCAGGCATAAAGCGATCAAATCTTCAAAATAATCCTAAAACATCGATTAATCTCTCAAACATAAATCACTATGCGACTCAAAAGTCTACGTAGGTAAGCCTATGCTAGGTATTTTATTTTTATTATTATGTTGTGTACAATAAAGAATTATATATTAATTAATCCGCCTTTACGAGACAAACTCGTAGACATCATATTTGACCTCCAAGGACTGGTCCTTGGTTGGTAACACGAGTAATCACTTAGCTTATAACCTCTATTTACTCAAAAGTCTAAAAGGAAAAGTGAAATAGGAAAGCATCGGTTATTGCATGGTTATAATAGCTCGCGGGGTTTACTGATCATACAGAATAGTTTATTTATGACTCAAATCATCTATGTTTGTCAAACTGGAGTCAATACTCCATAGGGTCTGATGACCACTATTATATACAGATTCCAGAATACCTACTTATAAAATCTAAATCGATAGTATTAAACTTTGTTGAGGATTTGAGATCTAGGTTATTCAGTTTGTAACAAAATTTATCAGTTTAAATGCTACAGCTCTAGTGTCTGATGACCAGGTGTTTTTTTACGACTCGGAGGTGCTTGACCTTCATCTCACCTGATTTTCAAGTTATGATAAGGCCGAAAGTGGAAGCGCACCCAGAATCCTCAATTAACTGAGGAACAGGCTATCTTACCTCTAAATGCCACAACACAACAATTTACGCATAATTGTTATGGCGACAGAATAAGGTAAGATGGTGGTAGCTAGCCAGGCGGACTTAAACAAAATCCTACTCCAAACCAAACCAAACCAATCACAATATTGTACTCCGCCTGGGGATCGAACTCGATACCTCTGGATCTAACTGGATGAACAGGATTCAAGGTAGATCTGTTATGTAAGTAGTAAAAGTGAGAAAGATAATAAAATTGCCAACGGTTTTTGTTAAATTAGCTTGTTATTTTTCAAAATTCATACTCCTTAGTTTATATGGTATCCAATTCTTCAGCATGATTATCAGCAATTTCACCACCTGTAGTCGGGTGTTCTCCATTATTGGGAGTAGTTACATCGCTACCTAATGTAGTGTTATCTTCACTTTTATCTTCGGTATTAGTTACATATGTAGTGGTTTCAGTTATGTTTTGTTTCCGAGTATTACCTTCATCATCAATTGATATTTTAGTTGACGTTTCATTTTTTCCATTTGGTGGTGTGCTTATTTCATTGGTTATGCTTGTTGCTTGGGTGTTTTCATTAGAGTCATTGAGCAAATTTTCAAGAATGTTGTTAGTATCGTTTTCATGTAATTTGGACAGTAAGCTCATTATCCCATTGCTTGAAACGCACGCTTTGATGCAATTCAGCTTGTCATCGAACATATTCTTGGACTCGCATCCCTGCCATTTTACTCTCATGCACATATCCCCAATAAAGGTGTACTTGTATGTGTCTTTTACGCCGCAATCACTCTTGTTTAAGGGAACTAGGCAGTTACCTGACAATCACAGTTAAGAAAATTAGTGCTAACCTAATTAAATAAATAAATAAAATAAATATTACAGGACATTTATTTCACGCAACGCCATCTAGCCCCAAACTAAGCATTGCTTATAATATGGGAACTAGATTACCTACGGATAGAATACCTAAAATACTTTTTTTTTGTAAATACATACTTATCATACAATACAACACCCAAACACAGAACAAACATCTAAACAATTATATTGAGATAATTTATATCTGAGAATCTACACCTGTTTATGACCAGGATTTTAAATATTTGTACGAAATTTCATAAATTATTCCATAATGCAGAGTGCATAGAATGTATAGTGGAGTTTTCAGTTACTTATTTTTATTTTACTGCACGACGGGGAAGCGCTCGACCTTCATCTCACTTTGTTACAAGTTACGATAAGACCAAAGGTGGAGGTGCACTTCACCCGGAATCCTCAACAAACTAAGGAACTGGCTATCTTAACTTTAAATGCCGGAACACAACAATTTTATAATTGATGTCATGGTAACAGCCTCATAGCTCAGTTGGAAGTAACTCTGCCTTCGGCGCTGTAGGCTGTGGGTTCGATTCCCACCCAGGACAAACATTTGTGTGATGAATATAGATGTTTGTTCTGTGTTTGGGTGTTGTATCATATAGTACGTATGTATTTACAAAAAGTATTTAATTATTTTATCCGTAATCTAGTTCCCATATTACAAGCTATGCTTAGTTTGGGGCTAGATGGCGCTGTGTAAAATTAATGTCCTGTAATATTTATTTATTTTATTTTTAAACAGAATCAGGTAAGATGGTGGTAGCCAGGTGGACTTAAATAAAGTCTTACCACCAACCAAACCAAGCACAGTATTGTACTCCCCTTGCAATACACAGATCATTAAAGCAAGTTGCTAAGGGCTCGTGGACGATTGTAACTGCGCACAATATTGGGGTTGAGTATCTACACTAGACGGTGATGCCTTGTATTTCAGGGCAAAATTTTATACAGAAGAGAACGTTGCAGATCTCCAACACGCTAGACCGACCAGATAAAATAAGTAGGTACTTGTCGATCTCGTCAAGTACAAAACCACTATATACGAATAGACAAGCAGCAGTGAGAGAAGAATAACGGCGAATTGTGCTACAAACCCTAAAAATTAAAAAAAAAAGTTAAAAGTTTGATTCGAATGATGACCACGACCATTTTATACTTTATACGATATTACAGGACAGGAAATTAATTTCACATAACACCATCCAGTCCTACTAAACACTAAGCAAAGCTTGTAATATAGAAACTAGATAACCGATATAATACTCAGATACTTTTTTTTGGAAATACACACTCATACAATACAACACCCAAACACATTACAAACATCATTCACCACACAAATGTTTGTCCTGGGAATATTGACTATGAAAGGACACTAGGCGCAACGAAACTAGCCTCTTATGCAATCAAAAGATTATTAAGGAAAAGGGACTGTTTTTGTAGTAGTGTTTGGTATATTATATTGGCTCAGAAGCGTTCGCTGCGCATTGTACCTACCAGAGTCTGGGTTTTCATTGATTTCTGCCATATCAGTTTCGAAAGCTTGCATTGGCCTATCCTCCTGTACATCATTAGCGCCGCCCATTCTGAAGATGCAGTGGTGAGAGCAGGTAACTTCGTCGGGGAATTTGTTAAGGGTAGGGCATCCACGCCATGTCTCGATCTCGCAACGCGACCCTTCTTTGTAGTAGGATACGACGGCGACTGGCTTCTTACCGCAGTCATTTTTGTTCAAGGGCTGGAGGCAGTAGTCATGTGGTACTGAAATTATGAAATTTGTCACCGATCAGATTTATTGTTCGGTGACAAATTCGGTATCGTTGATTAAATGGATTAAAAGTTAAAAGTTAAAGCAAACCATTATTAGGATAAAAGGAATATAGTTTAAAATAGGATATAATAAATATTTTTAAACAGGAACCGTTTCTAGCCCCAAACTAAGCATAGCTTGTAATATGGGAACTAGATTACGGATAGAATACTTAAATACTTTGTAAATACATACATACTGTATGATACAACACCCAAACATCTATATTCATCACAAATTTTTGTCCTGGGTGGGAATTGAACCCACAACCTACAGCGCAGAAGACAGAGTTACTACCAGTTGGTAGTAACTCTGTCTTCTGCGCTGTAAAATATGATATGTATCTATTAGGTACACAAAAAATAATACGCAAATACGCGTAAACAAAATATGCCTCATAGCTCAGTTGAGCTATGAGGCTTATCAAGGTAACCCGGGCTTCTCTTGCATATAGTTTTACATATTATTAATTTTTGTGTACCTAATAGATACATATTATATTTTAAATTTAAACACGTTTTGTTTTGTTCTCAAGCCGTAACCGCCCTGCCGCAGTAAAATATAAAATACTAGCTGACCCTGCGCAGTTACACTTGCGCCAAAATTCTTAGTTCACCAGTACCAATAGTTTCGGGCCATATATATGGCCCGAAACTATAGGTACTACTACTACTGAACAAATCATCGCGATGATTAAGTACCTATTACGAACCCGTGAAACAAATATTGCATAATTTACTTTGCTTAGTAGATATTTAAAAATAAAAAGTTTACATCCTAGTCAATGCAAATCAGCAATAGTGCAATGCTTCGTTCAAATCCATCTGGAAAATAATTATATTTTTTGATAATATTCTGAATTCACGATATCTTTTTAATGAAACATCCGATTTCAATAATTTAAGTTACCTACAGCTACCGAAACAGCTTTGTACGATTGGTGCCTCAAACGCATTTCTCATCGTTGGGCCGTTTTTCCCCTTACCGCGTTTTGCCACGATCGTGTTTTGTCATGTGCTACTTGTGTGACAGTATTTTATCTTATCGGTAATTTATCACTACAAAGTGTTTTTTTGCAAAAGGACTAATACCAAGGTACAATTATCGTACTTAGTATAGATTCTATCGGCGTTTAAATAAACTTTTTAAACATTCAAAAGTGGTTATTGTACCCATAACTATAATAGTTTGACATATTATGCTATTGCTTTTTTTAGGTATTCGTGTGTTCTCTAAAACTGTATAATACATCTTTGTTCTAAACAATAGCTTTCGCAAGGCACGCGATGCAAAGAATTTCATCGGATATTTTCTTCTTCATTTTTATGGGTTATATTAGTACAGTTTTCGTAAAGATCCCTAATAAAACCTGATAAAAATATAACCGATGTTACTCAGTGATACTATAATATGATAATTGGTGAAATATTGTTATAAATCGGTCTGGTGGTTTTAAGCCTATTCAATACAAACAAAAATAAAAATATTTTCTCTCTCACTAAAATAATAGTATAGATATAGATATATATTGTAAAAAAATATAATTCCACATTTTCCATACTTACCTGAAATTCCGTAGCGGATGAGGTTAAGCAGTGGTAAAATTTTGCAATAGAAATAGCCGACCATATTGACTAGGTATTCCGCGTAAATACGAGTAATATTAGATTTAACAGCTTTTTACGATATCTTTACTACTTGCTTTAACCCTTGACCGCATGCAGACCGATACGGAATCTCGCGTGAGGTTACTATTGTGGCCTATGAAAATAGCATCGTACCTATATTCAATGAAATTCACTACTTAAGAATAATTAATCGACTTTAAAAAAAAAGAGGAGGTTCTCAATTCGTTGGAATCTTTATTTTTTGTGTTTGTTCCCCGATTACTCGAAGACGCCTGGACCGATTTATAGAAAATATGTTTTTAATTTGAAAGGGTGGTTCTTCGCAGGTGGTTCCATTGACATCAGGTCAGGATCTGATGATGGGATCCTGGAGAAATCGAGGAAACTCTTCAAATATTATATGCACATTTTAGGCCTCATAGCTCAGGTTGTAGTAACTCTGCCTTCTGCGATGTAGGTTGTGGGTTTGATTCCCACCCAGAATAAACATTCGTGTGATGAATATAAATATTTGTTCTGTGTTTGGGTGTTGTATTGTATATATCTATGATAAGAATGTATTAAAAAAAAAAGTATTTAAGTATTCTATCCGTAATCTAGTTCCCATATTACAAGCTATGCTTAGTTTGGGGCTAGATGGCGCTGTGTGAAATAAATGTCATGTAATATTTATTTATTATTATTATTTACACTTGAAGTGATTTGGGTATTTTTAGGGTCGGCATACTTCCTAGGTAACTCCATCAGGTCAGGATCTGATGATGGGATCCTGGAAAAATCAAGGGAACTCTTCAAATATTATAGGCACACTTGAAGCGATTTGGGTGTTTTACCTCAAAAGTAAGGAAAAAGCGGACCCCATATCGATCATGCGTCTTTCTGTCTGTCCGTCCACTGTCAACAAATTAATTGGTAAAAAAATATGTCATCCAGGAAATGAAAATTGTATCATATTCTTCATTGAAGTCGACTTTCTTTTTAGTTTCTAAAACACTATTATTTTACTAATAACATTAATACATTTTATTTTGAATGTTTAGATTTTTTATAAAGATTCTGTCGCCTAGATGTTCTTAGGTTCCTAAATTCTATAAAACATTTATTTTCTAGTTTAAAAATCCATGTGGAAAAGGGTTAATTCATACCATTCATTATACAAAATAAATGTTTTATGCTATAAAATCTTTGCTACCTTTTTAAGAAACTTTAATTGCTTTCATTTCAGCGATAAAATTATTATCGTTTATTAATGAAATTTGATGTGTTTTTTATTATAACAGCGACTCGATATTATTACACATTTGTTGATCGAGTGAGCTAAGCGAACGAGATCTCCAAATTAAGTAATGAACTTCGTCCTAACCACTTGAAAATCAGGTGAAATGAAGGCCAAGCACATCACCGTAGTAAAAAAAAAACCGGCACTGTATACGTACGTGTGTCTGTGGCAATATATGTGACGGCATAACGATCCGATTTTGATTACATTTCATGTAAAGAGATGACATTCATATAAATCGACTGTCAAAGGTAGCTTTTGACAAGTAAGAGAGTTTTTAAGACCTCGTGCAACGAATCTCTTTCCCTACCTTTCATGAGCCGTTCTCTGGGCATACTGTTGGTATCCGATCACGCTCAGAAAAAGGCTCTGCATCTTTTCGTAACCCACCGATTAAAGGAAAGAGGCCACCTGCCTGCAAGACAAGCAAAGTTGGCAAGCGGGAATGCTTGAGAGCAGAACTTGGTCTGCTCCACAGTTAGCCAAGAGGGGTCATGCCCAGCCAAATCTACAAGGGTCCACCGCAATAACGGTGAATCCCGTTTCTTTCTGCTGGTGGAAACTGTCACCCACCCGCCGCACGACAGCTTATACTTCCATCGGGCGGCTGGCGAGAGAGAATCACCGCCACGCTCCTTCAGGTGCTAAAGGATCCGGTCCTCTGCGAGGTCAATTAATCGCCTCGCCACCCAGGCACAGTGCCTGGACCTTCCCTAGGCAAACGCATTACTGGGTCCGACCTGCCTTATTACACTATGCCCCCTGCTTGTTCAGAAGGACACGTGGAGAGGCCCTCCCCTGTGTTTTGTCCGCGCCAGTGTACCGATATTTCCTATATCAAACTACCGGTACACTGGAACCCCCAATCTACAACCCGGGAACGGGTACACCTCCGCCTACTGAGAAAGCTGAGCAGGTCCGTGGGGATATTCCTAACCTAATCTAACACAAATCAGACATCACGAGATCTGAGTTTGGGGCAAACTACTAGTAATAATATCGACCATATCACCGCAAGACATTAAAAATCCCTGCAGCTACCCGGAATCGTACCCTCGGACCCATCGATGCTTATGCATAAATTTGAAATTGAGTATAGCCTAAACATTTAATAGATCGTAATTTTAAATTCATTATAAAACTACTAAAATAACTGATCCTCAGGAACGACACACATAGTTAATAAGAATTCGTAAAATATATAGTTCAAAAATGTATTTTATTTATATTATTAAGCTTTAAGCGCCATCTACCGACAGTTACGATCACTATATAGTCTGCATGTTTTCAATCTCCTACCTAAATAAAACTACCATCTGCTCAACGTGTTGATGTGGCTAGTTTATTCTAGATGGCGTTCAAATAAATAATGCTAGAGTCCTTAAATTTTCGTTAGGTAGGTATTTATTGATTCAATATCCTCACAGCGATTTTCTACGACATGCTTGCAATCAATAATTTCTTCAATCCTAGTTAATTGTCAGTCACTTATGAATTTATTTGTTGGTAGTAGTCGTCGGATGCTCGCCTTTTGGCGTATATTCTATGTGATCATGTTTTTCTTCTTTCCGTTTGTGACTGAGAACTGCAGCTAGGATTGCCAGCACCACCTGCAAAAAAAAATATTTATGAATTTACTAGGTACTAGCTTATACCTGGCGACTTGAAATAAATAATAAATAAATAAATATTACAGGACGGTAATTTCACACAGCACCAGTTTCAAGCTACTCGTAAGATAAGGCTGAAGGTGGAAGTGCACTTCATCCAGAATCCTCAACAGACTGAGGAACCTATCTACCCCTGACTGACTATCTTACCTCTAGATGCCGGATCACAACAATTTAGAATTTTTATTAAATTAAATTGGGATCGAACCCGCGACCTCTGGATCTGATACCAGCAGGCATATCACTAGACCACAGAGGATATTTTATAATCTAAATAATAAAGATCTTACCGATCTTTATTATTTAGATTATAAAATATTAGTAATATATAAGATTATTTAATATTATGAATTAAGATAACCCTACAGAAGGTACCTACCTATTTTTTCTAAATATAAGTTATTCATTTATTATTAATCATACTTATGATAAAATATCACCTAAATATGGCCTGCTATCAAAGATAGATCTAAGATAGGCTGTATGTTCTATAAAAATAAAGGTTATACCTCGGATACGATCAGCAGCGCCGTTAGTACGATAACACAGAGGGCCGTTCCTCTCACGACATCCAAAATCAGGAGCTTACATCCCTGTTTGAAAAACGTTCCGTTCGCTGAAAATAAATATGACATGACATTAATTTCACATAGCGCCCTTGTCCCAAACGAAGTTAAGCTTGTAATATTATGGGAACTAGATAAATAGCTGTGAATTGTAATTTGTGAAAATGAAATGATTGTAAATTGGGAATCTATCCCTTGAACTCATGCGGTCCGCGGACGTCGTAATAGGTACTTAAAGGATCTCTTCTCATCTCACGATACCAAAGGGGCAACGGCTTTTTGTTTTTTCAATCATTGAAGGGCAGGCGGTCCTTTTATTAGAAAAAATATCATAAAACATTGTTATTTAACAGAAAAAACGCAATGTACACGTGGTTTCTATAATAAACTGGTGTATTTTGAGTGCTATTTATGCAATGGATGAATTTCAAAACTTCCAAGGTCTGATGATGGAGTGGAGTTTATTCAGTAAATAACAGTAGGTAATACATATTATGAGCATTGTGCATTTAAAATGATTGTATGTGTAATACTCTTCTACGAACCATGTAAACCAGGGTCTTACGGTGATGACAGTGGAACTTCTGAATAATGCATGGTATAATAGTAGTGCTTATACTTTTTGAAATCGGTATAACGAGGCGTTCAACGACAAATGTTTTTTTTTTATTTACCCGGCCGTAGCAGTCGCGGCTTAAGAATCGACCCCTTCCAACTCAGCCAGCGGATGTCGTAAAAACCGATTAAAGGGATCTCACCAGAGGAAGCGGCAGCTTCCTGCTGTATGTTACATAACACCTTAACTGTGATCACCAACCCGCCTGCCAAGTGTGGTGCAAAACCCTCCCGTTTTTGGAGGAAGCTCCCATACATGAAACGTTTTTATAAAAATGTAATTTTCGACCTTTATAATGACAAAGTTAGTGTGTATAATAGTGCTTAAAATGTTGCAAATAAATAAATGAATAATAAAATCTGGCCAAACGTGAGTCGGACCGGCAATAAGACTTCAAAAAGCCTGCATTTTTTGTCTAGGAATGTGGGTTAGAACCCTCGGTGTGCGTGCACACCATGTAGGAGCTAATCGGTCAAATTTATCCAGATATCCAACTAATATATATGTTTATAATAAAATACCTGCACCAATTTCAAAGAACCAATATGCGAACGAAGTCGCGAGTAAAAGCTAGTATTACATTATGTTTGAAGAAAAATTACTGACGTACCTTTGCACACCTCTCGTTCCTTTTCCCTCGTGGTATTGGGGTAGTTGGAAGGGGGACAGCAGGAGGCAGGGATATCCGGTGGGAAGTGAAACGGCCCGTACGGATCCCTGTAGTCTTCGGGATTGTACAGACCGCAACACTCCAGCTGGCAACACAGAACTTTATTATTTTATAACACTGACTAACACACCACACAACGTACCTACGTACAACTTATGTACGAAGACAGTAAGATTTATATTAAATATAAAATGCTTAATTTTCATAGCACCTAATAGCACGGCATGCTAACAAATAAGGAAAAGTAGGTAAAAATGTGTTGTCTTATCGCTAAAGGAGCGACCTCTATCAGACAACAATTGGATGGAATTGAATGAAGAGTAAACTGGTGCTTGTGAGTCCACAGGATATGTCAAATCTCCGATACAAAATAAGAGATAAAAGCATGTTCATTGAACATATATGTTCATTGACACAAGAAAATTAACTACCTATCTATACCAACCTTATTGAATACATTTGAATCTTCGGAGAAAGCCAAATTGTAATTTGTGGACTTTTATTGTTTACCCATGTTTAGGTGGGTAAATTTTTTAGACTTCTAACTTCAGATAGAGTGGGTGAATTGCAGCTATCTTACCCTAGCTAAGGTTGGTAAATTGATGACTTCTTACCTCAGATTGGGTGCGTAAATTAAAGATACTTGAAAGGCTTTTTATCCTAGATGGGGTGGATAAATTTTACTTTTTATCCTAGATGGAGTGGATAAATTTTACTTTTTATCCTAGATGGAGTGGGTAAATTGTAGACTTCTTACCCCAGACTGGGTGGCGTCCCAAAGTTGACGTTGAACAGGATCTCCATCCTTGGCACGGTAGAAGGACTCGGAGAGACTCCTGCTGATGTGCATCTCATCCAGCTGGGACATGTTCACCGCCAGACCGGCGATCAGCGCTTGGATGATGGCCAGAATCAGCAAGACTATCGCTGTCTGGAATAACATTGGTACAGCGTTATATTATGTACGTAATAGTAAAATTCCTAGCGGATTTGTTACATTGAAATGGTCTTCCGAAAAGAATCGCCTGAATCAATAAACAACACAAACATTGGAATTATTTTTACGGGGTTATACTAAGGTAAGATGGTGGTAGCTAGCCAGGCAAACCATGCCCGAATTTGCCCGGGACCTCGGGGCATGATACCGGTGTGTCTGGTTTTGTTCAACTCTTTCCTGGTTTATCCTTCAGAGAAAGCCCAAGCATAGCTGATTCAGCAGCACGCTGACATTCAATTTGTAGAACAGCCCTATCGTCAGTCTATGTGGGCCATAGAGGCGATTACAAACATTTTTAGTTGTCCAAGTCAGAACTTTTTTTTGGTGATAGTCAAGCGTTTGACGCAGATCAAATGCTTGACTATCACCAAAAATAAATTGAGATAGAGAGCTCATTCGAAAAACGAGTAAAGATGAGGCCTGAGATACACGCTTGTTTAAAATACCTATTCGCTCTGTACTTGAAGACTCCAAAACAGGGTACTATGAAAATTGAACCTCGTTGGATCCGAAAGAACTTCTGTCGTTTTTGTATTGAATTACTTGCAATCAGTCGACGGATCCGTAATGTTTCGTTATTCGTAGTTATTCGTAGACCTACTGGTGCGGAAAAACTGACGAGGGCAAGGTATTCTTGACAAGAAGCCTGAAATCATAAAGTTTTATTCGAGACCTATCTAGGTTCAATCTAAGAACTATGGTGGGTAACAATTAATCTGTCGGAGTAAAGGGTCGCGTTGCGTGATATGGCGCTTTATTCATTTACTAACTGCTACTCTGACTGTGGTCGTGTGCTTTCCACCATCGAATTATATTTAAATTCTGGGCACGGTATGTTTCAGGCAGTACATTAAGTTCAATAAGTCGATCTCATGCACCGACGGGCATTTTTTACGAGTATGTACTGAATATATCTATATAGAATATATCTAATAAAAAATCTTGTTTCTAAATAATTACGTTTTAAAAACTAAAAAGAAAACCGACTTCAATGAAGAATATGAGATATATAGGTATATTATATATATAGATATATATAATATAGGCCGTTTGTAACGGTCCTTAGGTAATCTGACGGATTCCTTTGTACATAGTTAGTTTAATTGTACTTTTAATTGCATAAATATTTTTGTTAATAAAAAAAAAAAAGAATATGAGACAATTTCGTTTACCTGGATGACGTATTTTTAGAATTATTTTGAAACAGAGATATTTTTCTAATCGGTCCCGGCATCTTCGAGTAATCGGGAAACATAAGATTAAGACGAATTGAGGACCTCCTCCTTTTTTTGAAGTCGGTTATAAATATGGTAATACAGAAACCGTGCATTTTGCGTTTCATTACGCATTCAAACTTGATATATGAAAAACTGGCTAAGAGTGAATTGCTGTTAAATGTAGGTTTGACACTTGATATTTAGTGTCTGGCCGGTTTATGGTCATTTAAAATAAACAGTAAGTTTATTCTTTTAAACCTACATAAATAATTATTTCTTTTCAATATCCAATCCAATCGCTGTGGTGAAAATACAATTACCCAGGTGGCTCTTTAGGTTAAAATACTCATTTCTATTGAACATCCACAAAAATGTGCATTCGAAGCTGAGCTGATGAAGCAATGATTCTGGATTTAAGCATTACTGTGGCCTAGGAGCCCAAGGTAAAGCCGATGACCTTGCCAGCTGATAAGCAAGCCACTTCTAAGGAATTATTAAAAATGTTGTATAAGTAGTATAATAGAAGCTTATATGTAATATATTAGTACATAATATCAGTATTTACGACTTATTGTTTGTAATCAGCAGTTCGACGTGTTTTTTTTTTATATATTTTTAATTGCACATTCTAAGGCGTTGTTGCTATCCTGTTCGGCAAACGGCAGCCGACTACTGTAATAATTGTCATACACGTTTAAAAAATACAGCAATGAATAATTCGGTGTTTTCAGTGGTCCCATTACTCGTAGTCCCGTAGTGCTTCAAACTGGCCTCATAGTTTAAGTAGTGGGTATTGGTAGTAGTGTCTAATAATAAAGCGTAGATACCTATGTATAGGAGGTATATATATATTTAGAACGTTTTATTACTCGTAGCCCCGTAGTGCTTCATACCGGTAAAAAAAACACAATCGGGATCTTTTCAACCTCTTTTGTTGCAATAATTATATTTTAGTTAAGCATGACAAACTATCCTCATAGCTAGGTATAGGTATGGTTTAAAAATGCTCTAACACCATAGTAGAAGCGTAGATATGTATAGGAGGTATGATTTTCGGTGCCTAATGCGCACAGGAACACTACAACAACGGTTCGATGGGGTCGATGGGAATCGACGGCTCAATTTCCACCCGGGACAAACATTTGTGTAATGAAGATGTTTGTGTTGAATTTGGATGTTTTATGTATCATTGAATGTGTATGTCTTTATTTCAAAAAACACGTAATATGTACCTACCTATCAACAATCTCCAAAATCTAAGTACCCACATTACATGCTTTTCATAGTTTAGGGTTGAAATGGCGTTGTGTGAAAAAAACAAAAAAAAAATTCCAACGAATTGAGAACCTCCTCCTTTTTTTTAAAGTTGGCCAAAAAAATCAACAAAGAAATAGGTAAGTATTGAAATAACAAAACATCTTTAGATACGTTCTTGCATTTCAAGATTTTCCATTTGCAAACTCACCGTATGTAGTGGCTTGCTGTACATCTTCCGGACCCCGACGATCGAGTAGATGACCACGGCGATGGTAGCTGCAGCGATGGCAGCCAGCACGATCATGGCTACCAGGCGGCTGTTGTGAGGTGTGTCATAGTACCGCTCGGTGGCAGCTCCCAACCCTGACATTGTGATCGCGATCAGCGCCAGGAGCTGGGGAAATAAGTTAACATGTGATTTCTCGTGATACTTCCGTCGGCTCGGGATCACTCATGAAATCAATTGTCTAATACAAAGAGCCTACTAAAATGTAAGTGCCTTTATCAATGATGAATGTGGCCCGATGTTGATATACCAGTTGGCAGCTCAGTAAATGGTGATTTCTCGATAGTTACTTACTAACTGCCCACTACGTATTTAGGAAGTATGTTACATATATATGTAATTATATACATATATAATGTTACACATAAATTGGGGGCAGCCCATTCTGCAGTGGACTTTTTTCTTTTATGATGATGATGAGATGATGATGATGAGCGTGATCAGAAAAATAGCGGCACAGTTTGTGCCGCTATTTTTCTGATCACGCTCCTAGATCTTAAGTCCTACACGTCTCTTGAGACTTGTGAGTAGGTAACTCGAAAAAACGATGCCACGAAATGACGGATGCCAAAAGGTCTCATTCCAATCGGCCCTGGTAGCGTTGTCGTTTGCTACCGGGCCCGATGGGATTTTTTATAAACAAAACTAGTAGACCCGTAACAGGGGTTGCGCCAAGGTTCTATGTTCATCTCTATCATTTCTGGCCATATAAACCCACTGCTGAATAAAGCAATTTTCTCGGAAGGCTCGCTCAGGGTCAGGCCCACGGCCTCGAGGTCCAGGGCTGACCGTTGGTGTGTGTTTTTTGCTTGTCTAGCCCAGTTGGTGCTTAGCTATTTGACATCTTTCGGGCTTTACCTCCCTATTTGATAATAGGTATAATATAATGACAAATATTTAGAGAATTCGTGGTTCGGTTTGAGGTACGTAATACAGATAATGAAGGTACCTATAACAACTTTTTACAAAAGTTTAGTCATCAAAAGTTTGCTTTAAATTAATTTGGTCCATGACATTATGTATCAATAATTCATGATAACAGTAAATATGTAGAGGCATATTACAAACGGACGATGCTTGATGGTCTAAGTTATCGTAACGCTCTGTTATCAAAGAAAACATTTAGAAGGTTTTGCAATGTCTGTACCTACACACACAGTACTTCCTGTACATATTGCAAGTCAACAAAACTGTAAAATTTGGCCAGTAAATAAACTTGTATCTTTATTATAATTAATTTTAGATATTCGATCCTAAATGTGATAAATATCCTGGTGTTGCAAGATTCCATAGATGATGGCATTTCCTTACGATCAGGTGGACCGTATACTTGTTTGCCACCTTAGTGGTATAAAAAAATAATTACATTCATTTTTCATTTATTTACGTACTATGGTGATGACGCCAAGGATGACGTAAGCAAGTCCTCCGCAGCATTGCCTCTTTCCGTCGCCATTGAAGCGCAGGATGCTATGGACTGCTTCTTGGATCTGCGCCTCCAGCTCCAACTGTTGGGGCTCCAAGCTGGATGACCGGGAATCCTTGGACTTCTTGTCTAAATAACAAAAAAAAACCTCTTCATATCTAAACTATATATAAAATATATATAAAAACTAATACAATAAGCCGGTATTGCCTTATAAATTACTATAAATTAATTACCACTTTCTTTTTGGAATAGTAAGAAACCTTGAATAGGAGTAGCACATTATCAAACGCAGTATTTGAGAGAGAAGGCTTAAACCCAATGGACTATTATTGATGGAAAGAGAGTATTAAGGAGATTTCTGCGGTAATTTCCTCGATGTTTATAGCTCTGTCAAATAGATTGACAACCTTGGAGACATTTTGCATTTTTCCTTGGAAAGTAATAAACGTAACAAAAACATTTTTAAAGCTCGACTCCTCTTAACTGAAGACCGACTGTATATCAGGGTTCTAAGGTACTGATTGGTAACTAATCTGTCTGCCGAAGGTACGGTATATCTACTTATAAGTCTGTTAAGGATTACAGGTGAAGTTCGCTTCCACGTTTAGCTTAATAATAACATAACACCAAGTGAGATGAAGGCGAAGCGCTTGATGCCATAGAATAGATTAATCAATAAATAGAAGATTCACAATGCTGATGATCCTTTCTTTCTACACATAAGGGGGCTTAAACTGTCGCCATTTTTTCTATACATACCTTGTGTGCTATAGATCCGAATATGTTCAGACAAAGAGGCCGTTCCAAAAGCTAACAACTCCATCATTAAAGGTCACAAAACGACATCACTTGATAAATTCCCTTATAAATTAAAAATAAACTCACCGTCTTTCCTCGTCATTTCAGCCCTGATCCTCAGAAATGAGAACCGAAGCCGCGGCCCTGAGTTTATATCACTGCATCTGGATCACCATCACCACGCATCATGGTCCAACGCATCACCGCGTCACTTCTATTGGATAATAGGTACTCATTGAATTTATTCATTGTTTTGTTAATGCACCGAGATTGACTTATTTGACTAGTCTGTACCGATTTATAAAGAAAGCAGGTGGTGATATTGAAAACTTGTTTTTTTGGATATGTCTACTGAGGCTCCGGGAGCACTGGTACTTTTTTCCCAACGGAACGAGACCAAATGTCCGATGGGAATGAGTACAGAATATACTTCAGCGACTGCGCCCAGAAAGTTATGGAAGCTTTTAATTAATGTAGGCTCGTCGAAAAGAAAAAAATAACACTAGCTAGTGGTACGTCATCGTCGGATGATTGCTCAATCTCGTCTGTTGGTATGCTACAATTATGGGATCCCTGCAGGAACTTGGGAATGAATGCGTTGATCGAAATGAGGAAAAGGACAAGGACTTTTTGCTCTTCGACCTAGTTTCTGCGATGCATATAGTTACCAAATTTATTATAATAAGTAGCCAAACGAAAACGAAACATTTTGCAGAAGCAACAGCGACAGCAACTTTTACCGTCTGCTCTGTAGCTGTAGTTGATGATGATATACCTAATACAAGTGGTTTTTTTTGTAATACGGGATGTGCTTTATATACGATTGGTCAATTAAAAAGACCCAATTTCTTTTTTTTGTACGACGGGAGGTGCTTGACCTTCTTGATTTCACCTGATTTTTTAAGTTATGATAAGGCCGAAGGTTGAAGCGCACTTCATCCGGAATCCTCAATAAACTGAGGAACTGGCTTTCTTACCTCTAAATACCGGAACACAACAATTTAATCATTGTTGTTATGGCTACAGAATTAGTTAAAATTATGGTAGCTAGCCAGGCGGACTTAACCAAAGTCCTACCGCCAACCAAGCCTAGCACAAAATTATACTCCCCCTGGGGATTGCACCAAGGACCTCTGGATGTGACACCGGTAGGCAACGACTAGACCACAGAGGCGGTTAAAAACGTGACATTTGACATCAGCGATGGTAGAGAGATTCAAGGATACAAGCTAAGCAAGATGACAAGCGTTCTACGCGCGATGAACGCGCGCAAATTGTGTAATTATGTAGAGTTCTAACATTTGTTGAAGATGTACGTGGAATCAGTTTTAATGGTGATTTTATACCGACGACCAATTGTTTAATTACTTCAGAGTGTCCATCGAGTCATTTGATGACTTACTGGCTATGCTGGATGAACTCATAAATACGTCTATCCGCGTCGAAAGCCCACGCTCAACTCAACTGAAAGGAAACATAGAAGCCAATGATCTCAAAACGCGCGATGACGCGCTGACAACAGTCGAGCGCTAGCGCAGCGTTCAATGCGCGCTGTATTAAAACGCGTGTTAGCATGGGTACGGCCTGAATAAAATGTAATGTAGTTGTAAACGCGAGTTATCACAACGCGCGTTATCACAACGCGCGTTGAGCGCTGAACGTGTCCGTAACGCCGCCGGTAGTCGCTAACCTGTCGTGAGATTCGCAATAGGTCTGCAGGTGACTGCATTTTGTGTGAGTAGTCATAATAACTTTTGTATTGATCGACACGACACGTGTTTGAAAAGCACCACTTAGGTTAGGTCGTTGTTCGATGGTGGTATCAAAATCCATAAAAATGTTAGTACCTTATCTATTCATTTTTTTACGGATTTTTAAAACTCGTTCTTTCTTTACTTATTATATTTTTTTTTTAATTACGTCTATTAACACATCCAAACAAGATATTTGCATTTTTGTATTATCTTGTTAGAACAGTATAGTGGCAGGTAAAGTTACAGGCAAAGGTATAAAATCTTTCTTTTTCTTTTTTCGTTCATTGCACTCTTTACAGAGGGTCATGGTCGCCAACAGTTGATGACGTAATATAGAAAGCTGTGCTAGCAAGTTATGGAATAAACCTACAGCTCCTGAATCGTACCGAATAAGTAGTCCACTAGAAAGAAGAAAGCTGCTATCTATATATATGTTCTAATCTAACATACCTTTAGTGCGTTGACCAATCCGCTTGCCTTGGAAGTTGTTAGTATGGTTTTCCACAGACAGTGACTAGTTTCGTAAGTAGTTTTCGTAAGGTAGTAGACGTAGATCTAATAAGTTCCTACACTTGGCAAGAATAGGAGTAGAGTAGAGTCCCTAAGCCTTGCAACATATACGAGTCGTTTTCCCAGGGCACCATTTGGTTGACGTCAGCCTGTCGAGGAAGTGATGATGATGGTGATGCGAACAAAAATTACTTGTCCGAATTATTCAAGGTTATTTGGATTTGCTGAACATTATACAGCGATTTATAAGTTTGATAGCGGGTAAGGTGCTACAGGGTGCTACAAGCGAATTGTTCCGTTTGATTGAACTAGTACCGTCGAGTGGGAAATATGTTTTGAAAAGAAAAATACTGATTATTTTACAATCCGTATTTTAATTTCTAAATGTAGTGGAAATATGCATTTCCACTATATTTTTAGTCGTTTTGTGGCAAAGCAAGAAACACAGCAAAAATATTTTTTTTTTTACTGTACGAGCTCGTAGCTAACTGCAGAGTAACTGCAGATAAAGTTTCGCTGCGACACAACTGTTTTCTTTGTATATCTATGAAAAACCTTCCGTTCCTTACCGTTCCTTCTGTTGAAGTGAGGGTAATCAGCCTCCTGGTGACGGTGGCTGAGCAGGTGGATGGCCCGATCCTCAGACACTGGAACAAAATCCATATGTTGCCCTGCAACTCAATGCGTTGTCTCAAATAATTAATGACCTTATTAACTGGGACGCTACCGCCGACGGCGAAGCCGATCTCCATTGATGGCTTTAAATTAGCTTCATGAGAACTAGAAACGATTTTTACCGTCAAATGTACTGAACGGATAGGTTTCATAACATGTGTACACTTTTGAGATGGGAAACGCCATTTCGGATATGACACATACCTAAATCGGTAAAAATCGTTTCTAGTTCTCATGGAGCTAATTTAAAGCCATCAATGGAGATCGGCTTCGCCGTCGGCGGTAGCGTCCCTGTATTTGAAATCGGATTGATTTATTTTTATGACATGATATCTAAAAAAAATACGAATTAAGTCTAACTTATGTTGTACTAACCCATTAACATTGTAATTCCTAATATTCATGGATTCAAGATATCTGAATATATAAACATTATTATTAGTATTAATATTCTAAAATAAAAAAAATGTATCTCCCATTCACATTCGAATTAAACTTAATTTAAAATCGAAGTGTGTTTTAATAAATAAAATAAATACATACACATAATCATATGTATGTGTTTTCGTCGTTTCACATACTTATTGATTTACACTCTTTCAGAGCATGTCATATATGCATAAACATACTAATACACCCATGAAGATAAATTAACAAATGTATGTACATTTAAACTAATTAAGGTTAACCTATCTATTTACAAGGGAATTATTTACAGCCGCGTAACCTGAGGACCGTTTCAAACGGTCTATAGGTAACTGAACTGTTCCAGACCTGTAGGTACCAGAAGTACTTACTTATTAGGTAGGTACCAACGTAATTATGTCATTTATTGTTTCTATTTGCTTAATGAATGTTATTAGTAATCTATTCATTTTTATTTACAGTTAAGTAAATAAATCTCCTGAATTTTCAGCAACAATCCGTTACTGTTCACTGCTGGGCAGTAGGTACCTCCAAAATTGGAAGGTCTTGCCATATTCACCAAGCTTCGACGCTAGTCATCAATATTGGTGATTCCATTTATTCCATTCCATGTAAGTTTTTATATACATGAAATAGGTATGTATATATAGCTTTCGACCTTAAAACTTTCACAGGCAAGGGATGGAACGAGGTTATCCAAGAGCATTGGCTCTCCCGCGCAACGGAACACAGCGATCTACTAAGCACTGGACTTCAGCGGGAAGGTGGCTAGCCTGGCGATCTTTTGCAGGTCCAACCACCAAAGATGTGATCATTCAGTCGTAAGCGCTAGCAAAAGCCAGCGGAACCGTGTCCTATGGTAGACCCTTCCCTTCTTCTAGATTCCTCGTCGTTTTACGGCATCCGAGAGCTCTGGTAGTAAGTTAAACTATAAAAAAGCACTTCTCTTTCCAAGTATTCTACATAGGTCATAGCCATCAAGCCACCACTCATCCGTTGCCATCACGACGGCACCACAAACAAGTCGCACAAAGGGCCCACCTACCCTTAAGTACACGCCAAGGACACTCGCCCCTTCGCAAGGAATTGAATTTTGCTATTGAAAATATTGCTTGTTTGTAAAATAAAATCCAAAACTACTGAAAAACGACGTTTTGATATCTATGCATCGTATACGGGTTTTATCCGGTTAGTTCGATCTTTGTTCCTTTGTAGAAATCTTACATTCACATGTTATTTCCGATATAAATTAGAAAATATACTGGTAGAATGTAGTTTCTAAAAATGTTTTCCCTTATTTTATATTCTCCTTTAAAGTGTATATTGCCTTAAAATAATTTCACAAAAGAAGAGGCTGTTCTTTTTTTCAAAGAATGGAAAAGAATGGAAAAGTTAACTGCCAAGGGACTAAAAATAAGCTCCACTCTATATTGTAACGAATGTACACGATTTAAATTATCGATGTCTTTCGAAGCTACAATTTACCAAAAACCATCAGCGCATACCCTATTCTGAGGATCTCCCTTACATACTACAGGGTATGAGGGTAGTTAGATAGCCATTACTCATCAGTCATTGTGACGGTAAAGTGGTAGTCTGTAACAGAATGACTAACGATTAGCGCGTCTAGTTAGCCGGTTAAAAACGAGGTCATAGCTGGTAATGATAACACTCTTGAGGTTTGCTATACCTACTGTACGTACAGTACTCATACAGAGGTACTCATTGGAGTCATCAAGTCCTGAGTGAATAGGTCACTTTTAGACAGTTGTGCTCTATCTTTAGAACACATATATGCATGTTTTCGAAGAGAGATACTAAAATAATTAATATTGAGCGCTGCAGTGCTGCCCGTTTTTCGACTAACGCAAGACCCCAGGACCTTAGCACACGATATTTTCTGGAAATGGGCATTTTCTTCATATAGAAAGAATACAACGTAAATTTGCCAGATACGCACCTTTCCTCTACCCTTCCTCATTTGGTTGGATTGGACTCCCTGCAGTTGCGGCGTACATCAAGCCAGTACATCTTTTAGGCACTTTTGCCTAAAATTGCGCAGTAAGGTGAACAATCCAACCATTCTGGGTAGTTTTTTTTTTTATTGGACGTTGGGCAAGTTATCCTTGTATGTTCCCAATAAGCTCAAAGCTCTGCCTCTGCCTTCTGCGCTGTAGGCTGTGGGTTCGATTCCCACCCAGGACAAACATTTGTGTGATGAATATAGATGTTTGTTCTGTGTTTGGGTGTTGGATCATATAGTATGTATGTATTTACAAAAAGTATTTAAGTATTCTATACATAATATAGTTCCCATATTACAAGCTATGCTAAGTTTGGGGCTAGATGGCGCAGTAATTATTGAGAGGAGTCCGTTGTCGTCGCCGGCTGCTCGACTACCACACCACACGAACGCAGCATGCCAAAAATGCGCCGACCCAACGAGCACTTCTAATTCTGACTGCTTTTCTTCAGGAGTTTCAACATGTGGACCGATTTAATGATAGGGTCCCTAGTATAGACAGGACTCTAGGAATGTATGTCAGTTATTGTAGTTGTACCAAATTATTTGTATGTTATTTTTCTTGATCTTTTCAAATAATTGTTATGCAGTCAGGGATTGGCTTAAGCTGTAATGTAACTATTATTTAATATATACATTCATTCATTCATTCGAGTAGATATGGAGCAAGTAGAAAGCTTACACATTGATCCGATGTGTGTGTGTGAAGAGCTACTCAATAGAAACTCCACAGAATACAAGCTTGTTGTGAAATATATGATATAAATTATTAACTTATTTTAAAACGTTGGCAACAAGACCTGAGACCTAGGTCCGATAAACTTGACATTTGAAGGTCTCACGAAAGGAAGCTGTACGTACCCTGGTTAGGTAATTATTTCACCATTATGAAGTGCTTTATAGCAATAAAAATTATGCTTACCAATCCATACGTTTATGAAGGGTTGGCGATAGAAAAGTATCTGATATTGAAACCGGTTTATATTTGTTCTAAGAATGACGGCTTCAAGTATTTTTCTTTACTGTACAACGGGGAAGCGCTTGGCCTTCATCTCACCTGGCTACAAGTTGAGATAAGGTCGAAGGTGAAAGCGCAATGCACCCGGAATCCTCAACAAACTGAGGAACTGGCTATCTTACCTCTAAATGCTGGAACGCGATATTTTTTTAAAGAATCGTTATTATGGCGACAGAATTAGGTAAGATGGTGGTAGCTAGCCAGGCGGACTTAAACAAAATCCTACCACCAACCAAACGCAGCACGATATTGCTCCCCTGGGGATCGAACCCGAGACCTCTGGATTAGAAATCGGTGGATTGAACCACTAGACCACAGAGGCGGTTACAGCCACAAGACCAGATCAAGGACATCTACGATGGAGCGAGCTTTCCCATAAGGCACTCTCACGCACCGTCGAAGCAAACCATTTTGCACCGGACTTTGGCACGCCGTTGGTCATTAAATATATATATATATATATATACTGGACCTATAAAATTCCACCTGGTTTTGCTGGCAGAAAACCCAGCAATTTCGATACCCAGAGTATACCACCACCAGTAGGTGCACTTTACACACACTTTCAAGCCCAACTTCATTATTTTCTCACTACCTCCAGGCCTTGGAATGGACACAAGACACATTATATAGGAATTTATACCCAACATCCACTAAATCGGTGGGCCAATCCATCTATCCCACACCCGTTCTCGGCTTTCCCTACTGGTGGATATAGATTGACTTTTTCATTGTTCATCCCCACTAGAGGTAATAGTTTGCTTTCCCTACTGTAAATATGTACAAATTTTAATCCTTATATTTCATAAGGTGGAATAGTTAATCAACAAATATTCCAGGACATTAATTTCACACAGCGCCATCTATCCCCATTGATTAAATAATGTACGATAAGTATACATATTGACGCTATACATATTTGTTTACTTTTGTGTCAGACAACTATGAAAGCTATTATAGCCATTATGTTATTGGGCTCACACCCAATACCATCCTGTTAGGAACCTACCACAAAATCACACCAAAAAGTATTATCACAAAATTTTCAAAAGGAACTGAACTCTTTGTTTAGTTGTTTTCATATGCGTTTACAGTTATCTAGTAGCTGCTTTATCTAGTGTGATATTGACTGACCATTCATCCCATAATAACTTTATCTATTAAATATCTACTCGTGCTTTTGTGAGGACATAAAAAATAAGTTTACTGTGCCACGAACAAACATATCAAATCTCTTGAAAAGGTATTGTTATGTGGGAACCCTAAATCGACAGGGTGGTAATGAAAACATTGAACCCGGTTTGAAATGCGAAGGCACGAAGATTCTTTTATGCTATTAACCCAAGGAGGTTAAAGTCCTCTACCGTGGTTAAATTCCGTTGCCATGGTTATTTGGCGTATTTTACTGTAAATTATATCGAAAGCAGTCCCAGAATAGTTTTACTGATTTTGTACAAACGAGACTAAGGTAAATCACCACGCGTTTATTTTTATGAAAAAATTATATTTGTACTCTTTTATGCAAATAACTAAATTAATGATAACGAATATCTTTAACGTTAGACTATCGTTGGTTGAATAGTATTTAAAATGTGAATTACTAACGAACGGACTAGATATTATGTAAAATAACAACCATCCAACATGGTGGACAGCCTGGTTTGTCGGTTGGTTATAGACTGAAAAACTGTTATAGCACCTTCCTTGTTTTCGTGTTTTTTTTTTTTGAAGGGAAAACTTCTTTAGGCGCTTTGGGCAGTTTTTGAGTTGGCAAAAAACTATTGAACTCGCAACACTTTATCGACACCACTTTTGACACATTTCACTTTAAGCACATTGTCACGTTATCTTTACGATCCTAAGAGGTACGGGTAAGAACCGTTCGAAGACTGCCTCTACCTATAGACAGACGGTTGACAGCCGTGACAAGCATCTATCAAATTAAGTTCTAAAATCCATGGTGTCAGTTTTGTTGCAAGTACATAAGCAACCCTCATTATTAAATATCGCGACCAACGCGACAACATTGAGATTCAAGTATATCAGCTGTCTTCTTCGGCAAAGATCGACAGTCCACGAGTGTCACTGATTTATTTTTAATATCTAAACATCGTGGAGACAAACACGAACAAGTAACCTGATGTGCAACCTGAAGCGCATATCTCGTCTCTAAGTAAATTGCGTAGTTCACATTCACAAAGAACATAGCCTACGCGGCACTGCATTGCGCCCGTCAACTTTAAGCATAATTCTCGCGTGCCCGTAATATAACCGGCAACCATACCCTTTAAACCGAAACACAGCTATGCCGCTTGGTGGCTGAAATAGATGTACTTCCCCGGACGAGCCCTTTCACCAGGTGCACTTGAACTAAATGTGAATGTCTTCAGGATGGTGTTTTTGTTTGGTAAGGCTGTATCTACTACAACATGGGAGTCTTCAAGTCAAGAGTGGATATAATAATAATAATAATAAACGTTTAATTCAGGTAACATAAGAATAAATAAATAAATAAATAAATAAATAAATATTACAGGACATTAATTTCACACAGCGCCATCTAGCCCCAAACTAAGCATAGCTTGTAATATGGGTACTAGACTACGGATATAATACTTAAATACTTTTTGTAAATACATACGTACTATATGATACTACACCCAAACACAGAACAAACATCTATATTCATCACACAAATGTTTGTTCTGGGTGGGAATCGAACCCACAGCCTACAGCGCAGAAGGCAGAGCTACTACCAACTGAGCTATGAGGCTTGTTAATAGTACATGATGTGAAATACTAATTCTAGGACCCATCAAATATATACCTTAAAACTAAAATACATACAATATTTATTAAAACTTATTTAATCTAGGTTACACGTGTAGTCGCCGACGTGTTGCGGTGCGGGTTATATATAATAATTGGGTAAAATAGGGTTATATTAATAGGGTAATAGTTTCCTTCGAGCCAAGCGTGCTCCAACGTAGGCTGCATCATTGCTTAACATCAGGCGAGATAGAAGCCAAAAGCGCCTATTTCAAAAAAGACTTATTGATTGTGTTAGGTCCCCAAGATAACAGCATTAAGTCAGTAACCTACAGTAAGTTCAGAATAACAGTAAAATTTAAATAAAAGTTGTGTTTGATACAAACGCGTAGATACTTATACTACTTCAGGTAATTTTATGAGCCAACCAACTTTAATCAGATGAACGATTACGACGACCTATGAAAATAAAAGACCCTTGTAAAATCTAAAATTATTAACTAACTCGGACCAATAACCGATCAGTACCTACAACCAATAAATCGAGATCTCTATCGTATTTCAGAGCCATAAAATCTGAGGCTCATAATAATTTGGGGGTGTTGCGATGCGTGACTTCACCCCTAGCACGCGATTTCACACTACCAAAATCGAGGACTACTAAATACTCCGCCAGTTTATACTCGCCGCATTAACGTTTAGTTTCTGTCACTGGCCAGAAGCTTACGCGACGCGAAGCTGCGCGAACGAGGAAAAAAACGTTCGGAATTTGAATTACAAATTCAAACTTCTTTGTTTTAAAATAAAATTATCAAATAAAATCATTTAAGTGTAGTTGAATACTTTATTTTCGTTCTGTGGATTCTTGTGGTTTGAAAGTTAATAAAATGGAAAATAGTTGCGGGATGAGCTGCATAAAATTCCTCCTGATAATCTTCAACGGACTATTCGTGGTAAGAGATTTTAGTTATGAATGTTAATATTTTTAATGTTTTATCAAGCGAGAAATCAGAACTTGCCGGCTAATAATACCGAAATTGTGTCACATTCATGAAATTCTATTTATGTCTGGGTTTGTCTCATTGTACCATCTGCCTACTCCGCCTGTTCACAATTTTAATTGAATAAGGTCATGGTCACACTTGTCTCAGCAGTTTATGTAATTAGCTATTCAAACTGTCCTGTTTCTTTCGTTTGAACTGTGTTTACAAAAACCAAGGCTCTTCTAGATCTAATAGTGGGTATACAATTTTACATTTTAGTACAATTTTACATGTGACATTTAGAGCTTGCGTTACCATTGATGTTCTAGCCAAGACTGGTCAGTGACATATCTTATAGTGATAGCGACCATTGGGCTGCATTTGGATTAATATCATTGTTTGATATCATGTAACCCGGTTACGGAAGTAATTACATAATTCCCTTCTCATAAATCATTGTATGTGCTTTGTTTTGTACATTTTCCACCGATACTTAGTCGTGATTTGCGACAGGCAACTAGTTTTGAAAACAGATCTTATCTGCATCTGTAAAAATAAATGAACCCAAATACATTGTGTATTTTCAATGTATGTATTTTCATTCATGAATGTATGTCAACCCTGTTTAAATTCTTTACAACCTACATAATGTATTCAGGTCAACATTTATGGTTGCTCAAGCCTCAAAGCACAAGAACAATGTACTTATAAGGTATGGACCACCCAAATACGTCGAGATAGCATAATGCTGGTTTCATTCATCAGCTGAGACTGTCTCGAATCAGCTTTATGTCAATGAATGTCAAGGTGTTGTAGTTTTTGTATGCCGATGCCGACTACATATTCCGGCGATATATTTTCTGTAGGTAATATAACAGTGTTATAGGTATTAGTTTATATTAAAACAACAATATTACGCAATAATGGTAATATAAATTAAGTTCGACCTAAAACCGAGCTACTAAAAAATCACGCTCTTAAATATGTCGATACCTCATGTATATCAGATTATGAGGGAGCAGATGAACAAACTTACATACATACATAATTACATGCATACATACGTACATACCGGTCAATATCATAAATAATAACTTTTTGCTTCGCCGTAGTCGGGTAGAAATTAAAGAGCCATAAATCTTTATTCGAGGCTCTTTAATTTTTACCCAATAAGTAGTTCTAAGTACTAAGTACTAGTAAGTAACTTACGTACAACAATAAAAGTAATGGGTTATGATTATGAGACAATTTTACTTACAATAACATTTATATTTACAGGCATAAGAAGACTTGTTTGGCTTGAGCGTTGATTATTATCAGTCAGTTTAAAATCTAAGCTTTTCTATTTACATACCTATGTTTAGATTTTTACAAGATTGTATTCGCGTCAGTGCTTAGGTACATGTATGCCTTAGATTTATATTACTGATAAGATGAAAATGCGTGTGGAATAGATTTTGCACGATTCAAGACTAAGTGAGATATAGAACCTGTGTAATATCATGATAATATGATAGCTATGATATAATTAGCTCATAACTTGGAAGTTACTCATGTGGTGATTGAAGAGAACTATGACGACATTCTAGGGATTGTATTAGTCATTTTCTAATAAAACAGCATCATCATACCAGTAGTAACATGCTGCAAATTGACTATTACTTCCTGCTTCCTTCTAACTGGGCGACGCCTTTACCCATAGAGAGGTTCTTGAAGATTTAAAAATAGAATAAAAAGTTAAATCTAGTTAGTATAGTAATATGAACATGAAGCGGCGAATTAGTACTGCCTGTTTCTTGTTTGTGACGGATATGGTATTAAAAATATAAAGAGATAAAGAATATATAAATTAATTGTCACGGGGGATTTTTTTATTCGTTATTAAGATATAGAGGTGGAAAGAACTATAACCGCCTATATGGTCTAGTGGTTCACCCACCGGTTATACCAGAAGTATCGGGTTAGATCCCCAGGGAAGTACAATATTGTGCTTGGTTTGGTCGGTGGTAGGACTTTGCTTGGGGCGCGTCTTGTAGGTAGATAACGTTAAAAATCTTTTGACTTGACAATTTACAGTTTGTTTACTCGTTTACGAAAACCACCGCCGTATTGATATCATATCACTGTATCGATATTTAAGGGTTGCTAAGGGGATACAATTGATTACTCATTATTTCAAAATCAGTTTATTTGTGTTTTTATATGGGTGGTTTTTGAGGTAAGGGGTTGCAAAGGTTTTAATTTTGATGATCATCAGGTGTCATAATAATGTGACGTTAGTGTGTTTGGCTTCGTTATTTTAACTATATCAGGTTTTTTTTTTCACCCAATAGGGCTCAGCCAAGGGTGTCAATAAAAACGAATAACTGCATTTTTAGTGAAATCCCTCATTCGTTTGGTTAAACTACAGTTATGTTTCTGGTAGGATACTGTGTCGGTCGCGGCTTAAGAATCGACCCCTCATCTCAGTCCGCGGATGTCGTAATCCTTCTGTGTTATGTTAGATAACCTTTACTGCGATTAACAATCAAACGTAGTGTTTATGGCCACGCTTGGTTTGGTTATTATTTAGTTAGAGACAGTTGAAGTTTTTGGATTCACCGCTAAATAATGGTACCTACCCTTATTTTTTGTAGGAAAACGTCATTATCATTGGTGTTTGTGTAAATGACACTTAATTGTTTTTGTACAACGTGAAAGAAAATCAAACCGCGAAGGACAGTCGCGTTTTTGTTACTGAATTGGTTGGCATTACTCAGTATTCACTGTAAAACAGGGTTGTCACAATTATAAGCTTACTTTACTTTACTCCTGAGAACCGACAACATTGTCATTATGAGGCACTTTTAAGATAGTGAGCTTGATTTTATGTGAAACTAGTTTTGCCCGCGTGACTTCACCAACGCTATTTCCATGTAACGAATGTTACTGAACTGGAATTGATTGATATATATAGATTACTGATTAGTTCAGCCGTTTATCGTGAAAAGGTAGTAAACAAATAAACAGAGCTACTTTTAAATGTATAATTAAATTTGGTTGAATTGGATTTAATAAATAATACGGGACAAGGGCAGCACCAAACGTTTTTATGAGTAACTCATCTTAACTCGTTTTTAGTACATAAAAAAAATCATAACGTAAGAATCTCTATATTTATATCTCTAAACTACGAAAACCGAGCTCTAATCATTCAAAACCACACCCTACGCCCGTTAACAGTACTGTGACAACCCTGACCCTAGATCTCGAGGCGCATGCGCACGCACACCGTAATTTCATAATGCTTATTTATTCAAACGTGATCGTAGTCCTACGCATAATCCAGTGACTCATTATAGTAACGTTGACCGAAGTGATATTGATCCGTAAATAAATAGTTTCTACCATTATTTGTAAATACTTTAGTGAAAAGTCGCCACTTAAAATCGTTTTCGGGTCTACATACAGGAATTATGCCAAGAACGAACTAGAATTACTTACGACGCAAGCAGTTTTTAAGAGTTCAATTTGTATATTAAAACAAGGGCTTAGTATTTCGTCATTATTTTGAAATCCCTTCCCTATTAGAGGCGATACGAATAACATCCCACACAAGAAAAACTACATGATCAGTATAACCAATGCCGCGCTCAACGCTCGCTCTTTTGAGTGTTTGTCTTTCTGTGAGCGCGATGTATGATAGTTTGTGATTATTTATGTAAATGGAGTTTTAATGTTATTTTTATGTGTGTATTTCATTTTAATTTTTCAATTATTTTCTATTTTTAATAGTTGTTTCGTAAGTATATGTATTCTTAATCGTATTATTTAAAGTTAAATAAATAAACTAACCCTAACCTTAAATCGTTTTAAAAGTTTAACACAATTAAGTTCGAACCTGTTTTCAAACCGAAATAGCTATATAAAAACAACTAAATACGTAACAATCAATGTTTCTTATAGTTTAAAGTGAATTAAACATCTCTACTCGTTTATTTAAAAAGTTTTACCAAAATCCAAGTGTTACTTGCAAGAGCCCCATTAATCACGTACCTATCCTTAATATAGAATTCTACGCGTATAACATAATGTAGCGACGCGTAGCACTATCATTGAATTTATATTAAGCACGCACTAGCATCTATCGGATTTTGATAAGCACGCTAGCATATCAATGATCAAGTTAGAGGTACAGAATAATAACTGGTCAAAAAAAGTAACTGAACATTAAAAAATATACGTGAGCTGTGGCAGAACCACAGCTCAAAAATAGCAGATTTGCATTTATGGTGGTAAAATTAGGGCCGGAAGTTACACATCATACTGCATGGCACATGCACATACTCATAAACCCTGCCCAAAACATAAGAGGTTTTTATGAATGATTAGTTAGCCTTTGAGTAAAATTTTCTATCTTGTCTATAACTCTGGGCCAGAGCCACTTTCCCGGGAGGCACTGGCTTTCTCCACGCATCGTGGAATATTGTAAACCATTTGGTGCCAGCCTATGGCATAAGGTTGGTCGATAGCCAGGTGGACCTTGACAGGTCCTTTCACCAGTGCTGTGATCAATCAGCTGTTACCGCTGTATAGTAAAAGCCAGCGACACCATTTGGGTTGAGCCATAGTTTCCACGCTAAACAGGCGGGTCGGGGGCGCAACGAAGGTATTTCTTTTTGTACTTACGCAGATCCTTCTATATGCTATATAAAACGCCACCTAGCAAGCTTGTTATCCGAACTAAATTACAAATAAAATGAAAACTTATTTTGTAAATAAATACTTTGCTATGATGGTAATTTAGCACCCAAACACGGAACAAGTGTCTATGTTCATCACACAAATTATTATCCCGGGTGGTAATTGAGCCCACAACCCGCAACGCAGCGGACTAAGCTACCAACGAGCTGTGAGAGTTTAAAATATGGAATTATGAGTAGTAAGTAATTTAAGCAGAGCGAGCCCCATGTATAAGTAACAATGCAATGTTTACGCAACACTTAGGAGCGCGTAACAGAAAATGTTTGGTTACATTACTCAAACTCAACCAAGCACGGACAACACAATCAATACACCTACTGAGATTCAAAAGTTCGTGGCCCGGTCATCACCAGGTCATCGGAACTCCATTAGAAACATCGGGAACCGGTAGTTATAGTACACTAGTAACGACCACCATTGGTAGTCGAACTATCCATCAACAACGCGCTAATGTACCTACCCTACTATCTAATCAAACGATCACTCTGTTGAACTTACTGGATAAATAAACTACAATATATTTTGTACTGTAGAACATAAGAGAAGCAATTTTACTAGCCGAGCTACTGTCTAGTTGCCTATGTTCAAGTTGCTGTGGGTGTAACATACTCGTAGATACCGACAATAAGTCTGTAGGTAGGAGGTAAAAGTCCTCCTTCAAAAAAAAATCAAGTTATGCATTGGAACTGCTTTGGCATCACCCACGAGATGTCATGCTCTAAATGTCAATTTAGTTGATACCAAAATAAGCTAAGAAGTAGGTTAGCCAAGGAAACCCAGCGCAGCACCAAAACATTGTAAATCAGGCATAACTATTTAAGTTGTACCTACTACTTAATATTAGACTCTCAGAATAAACGTCATATACATACATCACAGAAATATTGGGTATTTTTGTTGTGCCACGGGAAAGGCTTCATCTCGCCTGAAGAATAAATGTTACATTATAAGTCTGGAAGGTCCAAAAGGTAAGGCACAAAAAGAATCTTCATTAAAAAACATCAAACATTCACATTTTAGTTGCAGCCTTGCAGCCTCTCACATCGCGCTATTGAAAACCTGCGCCGTGTGGTTCGTTTGTAAAATAAACAAACCATTGAAATTCTTGTTTAAAAAACTACTCACAAGTAGCAGCTTTATTTGCCATCGTTCACAACCAGGTCAGCAAATGGGGTCGTGCATGGGAACCACGTCGGTCGATATCCCGACATGTCATCAATAGAAATGCCGTGGCTTTACGGTGTTAATGGATAAACATTAATGTAATTTAAACATCGTTTTATAGTTCTAGCTAAAATTTTAGTTTAGTAACTGGAATATTACGCTGTTAATTTGAATAGTTAAAAGACTTTAACAGCTGTCCTCACAGCTTAGTTGGTAGTAGGTCTACTTCTTCGTACCTTGTTTTTTTTTTATACAATTAAGTAACGGGACAAGCAAGTAGCCCACCTGGTGTTAAGTGCATCTCTTGCCTATAACAATGCCTTACTGCATATGTCACATCCACAAAGAACATAACCTACACGGCATTGCATTGCGCCCGTCAACTTGAGGCATAAAGGTGTTAAGCCTCGCGTGCCCGTAATTTCACCGGCAACCATACCCTTCAAACCGGAACACAGCAATTGGCGGCCGAAATAGGTATGGTGGTAGTAATTCTCCCGACGAGTCATTTCACAAGGGGCTTCTTCTGCTCTTAATACCTCTTACCTTCTGCGCTATAGGTTGTGGATTGAACATAAACCGTATCTGTGGCCTATTGGTTCGCCCACCAGTATCAGACTCAGAGGTCCTGGGTTTGACCCCCAGAGGGGTACAAATTTGTGCTTGATTTGGTTGGTGGTAGGACTAGACTAGGTCATACCAACAATTCTAAATTGTTGTGTTCTGGTCCGGCATAACCTCTAAAGGTAAGCTAGTACCTCAGTCTGTTGAGGAATCCGAGTGATGTGCGCTGCTACTGTCAGCCTTATCTTAAAACCACACAGGCATAATCTCATTTTCTTGGCGCTGCTAATGCTAGCGCTCTACAGGTAAGAAAAAAGGCCCGTCGTACAATAAAAAAACACATATTTTTTCTGTGATGTATGTATATAATCTTTATTCTGTGTTTGGGGGCTATTGTACCAACGTTATGTTATTACAAATTACATGTTTTCAGTGTTCATATTCTCCGTAATTTAGTTTCCATATTATAGACTTTGCCTGGTTTCGGACTTGATGGCGTTGTGTAAAATGAACTATCTAAAATGTGTGTTTTCAATGTTGAGTAAACAAGCAGAGAAAACAAGTAGGTACTTGAGGAGACCTAAATTAATAAGATACACCTCTAAAATATATGAATTGCCTCTTTAAAAAGAGCAAGTTACCTCACAAGCTAATACAACCAATTGAATGTGAACCATTGAACACAAACGTGGGAACTCAGTGTGTTTGAAGATATCATTATTCCTTATGAAGAATTTAAAGAGTAATTCAGGCTCTGAAAACAATTGAAAAAAAATAGAACGTAGGTATACTGATCTCATTCTGTCATCACCACTTGTATCGCCACAATTAAACCAATTGATTCAAAGTCACGGTTAAATACTGATAGTGGGTCTATAGACTAATATGTAGTGGATCTCAATGAAGCGGTACAAGCGCGAATGTCGAGGTCAAATTCAATATAATTTCCTGTCTTCATCTTGTTATTTTAAATATCTTTAAATCTAGAATTCGTAAAGTATATGAGCATATTTGACTATTAAAAAATGCAAAATTAATTAAGCGCCGCCTCCGTAGTCCAGGTTTTTTATTGCGCTTATAAATGGTGGTTGTGGTGGTATGCAAAGGTCTTACTTTCTTCAACAATGCTGTACAAAGCCTCCTCCTAAACTGGAAGGTAATGCCATAATCACCATCGGATAACACATGTTATCCAAAGCTCAGTATTTTAAAAGTCAAGTATAGTATCAGGTAGGTACTTATTTCAGACAAACACAGTTTTTTTTTATCTCGCAACATATCATTTGTCTGATGGGTGATGCAAATTCCCTATACACATCATGGGTAATGATGTCATATGGACAAGATCACATCCACCAAGGTGAAACCATTGTGAAACAACTTTTTCAATGCCGTTGCACAGAGCGACCCACACTATTTACGGATAAATACTTTTCACACTAAGGTGATATTACAAATTGCTGTTTCCTCTATTTTAAAACTATGATTAGGAATATAATGTTTGCCATTGCATATCTCGCATTATATTATTTATATTAGATATATTAATTATACAGAGTGAGATTTTTTTCGGGGCCACTGGGGCCAAGTCTGAAACCGTGAGAGTTATCAAAAAGTCACGTTAGGAGTTAAGTGCTCGATTTAAAAAAAAAATAAGTTCTGCTTTTAAGAAAATCTAGTTTTTTTATTAGTTTTTCTGGAAAAGAGTTTTTGAAACTTTCAAAAAAAGAATCTGAAATCTCTAGATATAGACCTAAATAATTTTATAATTTATCTATAGTTTTTTAATTAGGTAGTTTTTGAATGAAGTAGGTAGTAACTATTTCATTGGGTTGTGTTCCGTTTTGTGGGCCAGCTCCCAAATTGTCGTGTTTATGGATAATTTATCGACCATCGGACCGAGGCGTTAGTTGGCGGTGCCTCGCGTAGGGCTGCATGCCTGACCCATTTTCCTTTGATATTCCACGTTTACTCACATTAAACGTTCTATAATGAGGTGTAGGAGCAATAAAGTAAACAGAATATTTGGCTTATCGGCTATTTTAAGGAACGATTGGTAGCTACCAATTAGGTATAGGTAGCTAGGAACCTACCTACATTTCTTATGTTTGCTTTTTAGATTAGTAGCTGTCACCAACAGATATACCCTATACCTACGTAATACCCATACCTGCTAAACAAAATGTTCTTAGTAGGCACTTACGTTTCTGCTAAAACCGCCGAAAAGAGTCTAACATCCACCTTCAGTCTTCAATAAATCAGAACGCTGAATTCTAATTTCAGCATATAACTGGTTAAAGCCTGGTGCGCTTCCTTCTAGGAATGTTCACAAATGTTTTTATTGTAGGATGGGGAAGCGCTTGGTCTTCATCTCACCTGGTTTCAAGATATGAAAAGGCCGAAGGTAGAAGCGCACTTCACCCGGAAACCTCAACAGACTGAGGAACTGCCTATTCTTTATTGTACACACAAACACATGTAAAAAAAAAAAACAGAAAAATTATGTACATAGGCGAGCTTAACCCTTGTAGAATTTTCTAATAGCATACCATTGATCATATAGAGGAGGTTGCAATAAAATGGATAGATAATGTGCACCTACATATATTTATAACAGAAATAAAAAAGTGCAAACTTGGTACCTACTCAAAAAATAAATAAATAAACCTACTGATACATAAAGCTATGTAAAACAATACAAATAAACATACATACTAAAAAAAAAAGATTCCGACGAATTGAGAACCTCTTCCTTTTTTTGAAAGTCGGTTAAAAAGAATACACAAATAGTAATAATATATATGTCAGCGTTAGATCTACCTATAATAACGATAGAATAAAGCTACATCTACTACGTTTACATAGATAATAAATATATTTTGAACGATGGACTAGCTCGAATGGCACGGGGAAGGCATGTCTATCTATCTTCTATCTTCTTCTTTAAATTAATCAAGTATGAATTATATTCCTTAAAATTGCCTGAACTATTGTATTTATTTCCACAGATCCTAGGTATCGTGATAATCGCAGCAGCATGCGTGGACCTTGGCATGCTAAAGGGTTTCGCCGGCATGGAGACGAGAGGCCACGAAACCGACGCAGTTCTAATCGCCGTTGGGGTGCTCATAATCATCATCGCCGCCTTCGGGTGCTTCGGGGCTTGGAAGGAGAGCCCTAAGCTGCTGTATATTGTAAGTATGTAGTTAGCTTTTATGATAAACCTCTCAACCGTATTGCAGGTTGTAATCGTGTACGACCGAGCAGTAACGAACTTTTAATTTTGTTCACAAAAGTCGATGTTTGCATGTATCACGTGTATTATTGTGAAAAAACCGAGAGGAACTGTATAGGCACGCGATATTAATTTCTAAGCCACATAGATAGGACAGGTTTGTACACAGATCATAAAATTGTGAAATCAATGGGTTCTCTCCGAATGTCGTGGTTGCCGCTGAAATTACAGATAGGTATGTGCATGAGTCTTTTATACTGATGCATATACCTAGTTGAAAACGGGTAGATACGTGGCTGCTCCCAAACGAAAGTTGAATCAAAGCTCAAAACACGGTATATTAAAAATACAAAAGCTTACTTAAGCATTCTCTTCATTCCACACTCAAAACTACAGCTAAAATCAACAATTTGTTCAAATAGGTTTATTACGTGCGTGTTGTTTGGATTCTTAATTGTCTAGTAGGGAAGTACCTATCTACAACCATATATATCTACTACACGTTAGGGTTTGTGATATTCTGTTGCATCTACCTACTAACAATCCCATATTTCACGGCGCTTATTATATCATACCTACCAGGCCGTTCGACTTAGTTTTAAATTAATGTTGAAATCCATTGTCTTTGTCCGTCACCCACAAATAGTTCGAGCCATAGATAAAGGTCAAGAAACAGTAGTACCTACGTATTTATAAAAGTAGGTTATTATTTCAATGCTCTACGCCTACAAGCCATATTTATGGCGATAGTATTGTTAGCGTGGCCTGCTAATAAATTCTAATAAACTCTTCTAGATGTATGGCCAGTGTTCGAACGTCGACCTTAAAAAATTGAAACGTCTGCGCATTACTCCACCACCTCTGTGTGGGTCTAGTAGTTCGCCCACTGGTGACAGATCCACAGGTTCGATTCCCAGGGGGATACAATATTGTGCTTGGTTTGGTTGGTAGTAGGATTTTTTTTAAGTCCGCTTGGCTAGCTACCACCGTTTTACCTAATTATGTTGATGTAAGATGCAATAACCACAATTCTAAAATAGTTGGTGTTCTAGCATTTAGGGGTAAGTCAAAGTCAAAGTCAAAGTCAAAATTTCTTTATTCATTAAGATTTTTTAGGATCATTTTGAATCGTCAAATTTACCGCCTGTTCGGAATCGCGACCAGCACACAAGGAGAAAGGCAAGAACCTCGGGCCGGTTAATTTTTTTGATAATCCATTCAACATTTAGATACACAATTTGTAATTATATTCTAAGTAGATACAACAAAAACCTAAATACTTAATCTTAAAACATTTGTTATTACCTATCTACCTATGGGCAATTTGTTAACATTGAGAAATCACCATTTTGCTGTCAACTGGTATAGCAACATCGGGCCACACGTTCTTATCGTCGATATAATCACTAATTTTGTAGTAGGCACTTTTAATTAAATTATTCTTTATATACAATTTGAATTTACGAGTAGAGAGTTTGGTGGCGCTTTGAGGAAGCTTATTATAAAATCTCACACAGTTTCCTAAGAATGAATTATTTACTTTTCCTAAGCGAAACTTAGGTATCTCAAGTTTATTTTTATTTCTAGTATTAACACGGTGTACATCACTTCTTTTACTAAACTCATCAATGTTTCTGTGAGCGTGCATTAGGTTTTCATAAATGTATTGGGAGCTGACTGTAAGAATACCAATCTCTTTAAAACGTTCCCTAAGAGAGTCACGAGTTTTCATTTTATAAATTGCCCGTATAGCTCTCTTCTGTAGAATAAAAATGCTATCAATATCAGCTGCATTTCCCCATAAAAGTATGCCATAAGACATAATACTATGAAAGTAACTAAAATAAACTAACCTCGCCGTAGCTTCATCAGTAAGATGCCTTATTGTACGTACAGCGTATGCAGCCGAGCTTAATCTGCTAGCTAATGACTCAATATGAATACCCCATTGCAACTTAGCATCAATATTTAAACCTAAGAAAGTAGTTGCTTCAATAAAGTTAAGTATTTCCCCATTTAAGATAATGTTAGCATTGCTGACTTGAACATTAGGCAAGGTGAATCGGATGCATTTTGTTTTTTTCTCATTTAGTAGGAGGTTGTTAACTGTAAACCAATCAAGAACTTTAGCTAGAGAAGCATTTACACAATCATAGTTATCTTTAGCCCTATCGACTCTAAATATTAATGAAGTATCGTCAGCAAACAATACAATGTCACATAGGTCCCCTACATAGGATGGTAGATCATTGACGTAGACTAGAAACAGAAAGGGCCCTAAGATCGATCCTTGTGGTACACCTATGTTAGTGGAGGTTCCCGAAGATCTGATACCGCTAATATCCACTTTTTGAATGCGATTTGATAGGTAACTATGCATGAGGTTTATTGCCTGATTCTGGATGCCGTAGTGTTTAAGCTTTGAGATCAGGGTGTCATGATCTACGCAGTCAAAAGCCTTAGATAGATCACAGAATACTCCAATGGCATCCTGTTTTCCCTCCCAGGCTTTAAAGACGTACTTCAACAGCATAGAACCAGCGTCGGTCGTTGAACGGCCTTTAGTAAACCCAAATTGTTTTTCATGCAAAAGCCTGTTGCAGTTAAAATGTGACTGTAACTGAATAAGAATCAGTTTTTCAAATATTTTACTACATGCAGGCAGAATCGATATTGGTCGATAGTTTGCTGGATCCTTTTCATTACCAGACTTGAATAAAGGGATCAGTTTGCTATGTTTCATCAGATCAGGAAAAATTCCTTCGTCGATGCTTCTATTGAATATGTATGCCAGACATGGTGCAATATCAATTACTATCGTACTTAATATCTTTACGGAAATCCCCCAAAGGTCTTCGGATTTTTTTATATTCATTGACTTAAAAGCTTTTACAATACAGTCAGAGTTGACGTGTCTAAAACTAAAGGAAACATGACACTTTTCAACACTTGTTTCAAGTAGAGCCAACGCACAATCAACAGATGAGTTTAGTGGCCGAGTAACAATATTAGGTATGCTAGAGAAAAAACGGTTAAATTCATTAGCAACTTTTAAATTATCAATTACAATTGTATCATCTACTTTTAAAGCTATTGGTTTTTTTAGAGGTTTTGTTTTACCGGTTTCATTATTAATCATTTTCCAAGTAGCCTTTATTTTATTTGTTGAGTTCTCTATTTTCCTTTTTATTTGCAAAGATTTTGCTGAATGACATACCTGTTTAAAGATTTTAGAGTATTTTTTGACGAAACTAATAAATGGTAGATCATGTAGCCTTAACTCTCTCTCTGCGTAGAGTTCATATAGTCTATTCCTACTTTTATAGATACCGGCTGTAGCCCAGTCTGCAAACACAGAGCCAGATTTACCTTTACACGTTAGTAGTGGGAAAATATCATCGTGTTCTGTATGTATTATGTTAGACAATATGTTATAAAGTTCATTCGGATCATTTAAGCATGGAATAAGGGGAATCATTTTACCAATGTTGGTTTGAAATTTCATGATGCGAAATTCGGTGATTGGCCTGTAAGTGATTTCCGGAAGCTCCTGTTTCGAATTGCAATCAAAAATCACACTCTGACCATAATGGTCTGAGTCAAATTTTTTAAACATATCTTTTTGAAGGGGAGTAAGATGGCCAGTTCCTTAGACTATTGAGGATTAGCGAGGGTCTTACACAAGCCTTAATGACATTATCTGTCGAGCATTATCTGTTTTACAAGTGTCAATGTTCCAGGCGGAGTTACTCAAAGTCCTACCACCAACCAAACCAAGTTCAATATTGTACTCCTCCTAAGGATCGAACCAGAGACCTCTGGATCTGACACCGGTGGAACACCACAGAGGCGGTCCTATTCGTATGCGAAAATGACCTTACCATACGTCCTTGCATGATTTCAGTTTGCCGGGTTACTCGTGATCATCATTCTTCTGGAGCTGTCTGTCGGAATCGCGGCGGCCGCGCTCCGCCCACAGATCGAGGAGACCATGAAGAACCAGCTCCGAGCCTCTTTCATCAAGAACAAGTCCGTCAAGGAAGAGGACTCCACCTACCGCGAGTTCTGGGACAAGATTCAGAATAACGTGAGTTTACCAGAAACTAATTTTACTTCGGAAAAGTTTCCCGTTGTACCTTCGGCTACTGTTGAATAGGCGGGTTGGCTATTAGCGATTAACGATGCGAGATCGTGAATATACCACCGTCAAACCGTCTATCCTAGTGTAAAAACGTAAGATATCGTCTATTCTTCACGCAAGAGTAGGTATAACAACCTTTTTTGTAATACAGTTGGAATGCTGCGGTATCACCGGCCCCGACAACTACAACACAAACGAGCCTCGCCTCAACCCCTCCTTCTCCTGCTGCCCTGATGACGCCTCCGACGACCGAGCCACGGAGATCAAGCGCTCGGACTGTCTGTCACTTGTAAAGTATCACAAGGAAGGATGCGAGACTAAAGTGCTGGGGATTATCCACAGCGCTGGGCTGACGGTCATCGTTTGTGGGATTCTCTTCTGTTTCCTGGAGGTAAGAAATTCTTGTGACCACCTTGTGAATCTACATAGTTGTTCGTAGAACTCCTTAGTCATTGAACAAAGGTGTTTATTTTTCTTAAAAATAACAGTCATCTCTATCTGCATCTTTTATTCGGCTGATCTCGCATTTAATTATTCTCGTATATGATGCCAACCGTTAATTAACACTGTTCAGTTGTCAAGCTTTTTCAAAATTCACTGTACTAATATAACTATTATTTTGAGACACGTTTGTCCGCTTTGTGGTGTGTCGAGCATAAAATTATTTAATTATTTTCTGTGAATTGTAACTAGTCACGCATAATAACGTTTTGCATAAAATTTTACATACCATCGCCAACGCCAACATCTTATCGGTCGTTAGGAACAAATTTGTGGTATTTTTGTTTCGATCAATCGTGTATACCTATTTGTCGCATAGTTACCCTCGGTATACCCAAAATGTCCATTACATGATTACTAGAGATCATGCACAAGCACAACGCACCTACATGTGGTATGCTTTTATTCATTTGCTTCTAAAGAATAAAAGCTTAGATAGATATGGAAGTACGTAGTACTATTAGTTATTCTGTGGCTGATGGTAATAGAATCCGTTCTTAAAATTTAGAGCCTGCTTACTTATTCCGTCTCTATATCGGTTTTAAGGAATTCCCACGGGATAACGAGTACAAAGTCCGGGGTTTTTTTACTAGTCTCTTAAAATTCGCGTGCCTTCCTCCAGTTTCATTATTTTTGGTGATTAGAAGCTATGGAGCGGAGCGGTCACGCCATACCTGGGGTTATCGGCTTATCGTAGATCTTCTGACCTAGGCACCGGCTCGGACTATGGGGTTTCTACGGAAATGTCTCATTTGCATACTAAGCTTCAATAAACGTTGACTAGTCTTGGCTAAAAATATACTTTTAAGTAAACCATTGAAATTCGCCAGCTAGATTATTTAGAGGTTAATCTATTCTACCAACATTTGTTTATTATTGATCGAGATCTCCGAGTTAAGTTGGGAAATCCGGCACTGTATGTATGGTTATGTTTGTGAAGGTATAACTCTCAATCGCGCTATCCGATTTCAATGAAATTTTAACAATAAAGAGATCAACTTTAATATGTTCTCTAAATATGTATATTTTGGTTTACAAAGGGTTTTAGAATGATAAATTAAAATAAAATATTAATAAATTAACATAAACTTACTAAAGCTACTAACTTACAAGTAAAAATTATCAAATGGATTATCTACAAAATTAATATGTTATAGATAACCCCAGTCGATTGTTGTCACCACCAGATTGTAACGTGGTCAGAATACTGGCGGTATTACTACGTTGGATGGCAATACTAACCCGCTGAGCAAAATACAGTCCAGCATTCTGGTCACGTGTAGACTTCTTTTGGCCTCTCGGCTAAATCCATATAAATTATATAATTATGCCTCTGGCCCCCAAGGCCCATATTTGCGCATATTTGCGCCGTTTAAGGGACTCTGCTGATGTTGCTGCGGAACCAGCCTGAAATATAAAGAAATAGGTATATACATAGCGTAAAAAAAAAATTGGTTGTCGCGAGGCATTTTTCATAACTGTTGTAGTTTTTAAGGTATTGGGGTGGAAAGAAATACATTATTTCGCTAAAAGAGTATCGACTTGTCTATTTCAAAAGAGTTATTTTTTGTATTATTATTTTTTTCTCTTAATAGGGTTGCCAAGCCAAGGGTGTCGATAAGATCCAAAAATAACTTTTGGGTGTCATGCAATTTGACTGCGCACAATTTAGGAAGAACTTTCTCCAACACTGTATATTAATAACGCCTAATTTTACATAAAATGACATCGAATAATACAAACATGGGCGGCTTTATCTCTTAAAGTGTTTCTTCCAGGCAACCTTAGTAGGAGAAATAGAAAGTTGTGGAAGTTTTTTTGTTCGAAGCTATAGTTTTTTAGACACAGATGGAAGCTTCTGCCCTTTTTTGCCAAAAAAAACATGTGGTCACTCAGTTCACACACACATCTATATATAGCCTTTGTAGTGTACAATTACCAGTAAAAAAAAAGATACTCGTTGCATAAATTTGCTCATTGTTTTGCAAATAACAAATTTTACTAAGCCAGCAGTAAATAGTCGATAATACTTATTTTTCAGGTGGCAGGTATAGTCCTGGCACTATGGCTGGCGCACTCCATAAAAACATCGGACAAGAGCCGCGAGACCGCATAAACTACTTACCTCATAAGGCACTTTGTGATTTACCTGTAGTTATGCACTCTATCGTAAGTTACAAATTTTATTTAACAAAATTTGCAATTGATGTTATCTGATTTACATTTAAGTAAACGGTTTATAATTGTAGTTATTAAATTTCAAGATAATATATGTAACTACAATTCAGGTAAGTGTAGTTACACATATTAACGCATCACAGTATTCTTTATTTTCTATCATTTTCAACCATCTTATCAATTCTAGATAATTTAAGTTATAGGCTTAGAGCACACAGATCTTTGTAGAAGTTTTATCGTCTATGTAAGTAATCAACAAAAATAAATGTTAGTTAATAAACTATGAAAAACATTTCAGTGAATTCGAATATATATGTTTTATCGATTTATTTATTTTATAACACAGTTCTCGGTATTTATTTTTTATTAGGTAATTGATTTCCGACTGCCTTCAAAGGTAGGTACCGAGTTTATTTACAGTATTCCTTTCTTGACAGTCGGGTAAAATCAATGCAGTCGCTAATTCTATGTGTGACAGTATTTTTATCGTAAGATATAATGGATTTTGACTAGTCATTACAATTAACATATTTAAATACAGTTTGTTATTTAATTTTAGCAAATTAATTTTAAGATTTTTGTCATTCCTTAACAATGAGAACTATTAATTTAAAACCATTTTTTCAAATATTAGCCCCAAAGGTAGGAGTGAGGTATTTAAAGTTTTTAATTGTATAGAGTTTAACGTTGTAAAGATTAAAAAATATAGTAATATCAGTGTTCCACAAAAGACTTTCATTTCATCACATTGTCTGATTTTAATTCCACCTGGGTAGATCCACCACCTGATCTGATGTGAACCTTATCTAAACCTACGTTTTTTCTAAACCTGATCTGGTGCATAATAGCAAGAATAATTTTAATTGTTGTGTTTCGACACTTTGTGGTAGGATAGCCACTTCTTCAGTCTGTTGAGGATTCCGGCAGACACGCGTTTCCACTTCAGAGATGAAGGCCAAGGGCTTCCCTGTCGTGGAAATGAAAACTGTGGGTTTAATGTTTTTCGCTTTTAATTAAAACATTATTTTAGGTACACTTTATTCCCTTATCGAGGTTGTTCTTCTTTCTTTGCTATAAATCTCACCAGTGAACTTTTTCAAGCTGTGAAAAAGTAGCTGCATTTAAAAACGTACCTGTATTTTTTAGATGCAATCTAATCATACCTATTGTAATAATTTTAGGGCCCTGAGATCAAAAACTCTAGCGCAAACAAGATGTATTTTCTACTAATCAGTTTACATTCTTTATTCAATAAAAAGTACAATTAAACTAACTATGTACAAAGGAATCAGTCAGATTACCTAAGGACCGTTACAAACGGCTTATAGGTAACTCAACTGTTCCAGACCAGTACCAGACGGAAGCGTGCCCAAGACCCTGGCTGCATTGCCACGCTGAATAGCTATGCTAATTCGCTGGCCTAAATAAGAGCCAGCGTCACGGGTTGGTTTGGGTCACGTGTCGCCTCAATCAAAATCTACTAATTGTAATATGTTATTCATCTACGTATCTATTAAATTCAAAACTAGACTAAGGGTAAGATACGATAGATCAGACAATATTACTATCAAGCAAAGAAAAATATAAATAAAAAACTGCAATTTATTTTTTTCAAAAACTCACTTTTCCGCTTAAACTATTAAAAGAAATTGATTTTCTTTAAAGCAGAACTATTTATTTTTATTAGAGCACATGGCATGACTTTTCGATAACTCTCACGGTTTTAGATTTCGCCTCAGTGGCCCTGGAAAAAAACTCACCTGTATATATTGTGTAATATAACATAATATAGAGCATACCTATTCAGTGGTTTCAATAAATAAACTATTTTATGATAAAATTCTCACCTACCATTATATATTTTTAATTACTCAAGGTTGCATTTAAATATGTATTTTTACTACTGGAAACCAAAACAAACATCTTTTACTTTTAATACTTATATTGTTACAAGCGTACCACATCCTTGCCTGTGCAAGTTTTGAGCTTAAACATTATGCTGTAACTAGTCATATTTTGCAATTATTCAAAAACGATATGTGATGAGATTATGGTAAGTGTGTTTTACTCCATGGATTGTGCTTCTTACTACTAACTACATTATTTCCATTCAAAACATACAGATTCAGGTAATAGGTATTTCTGTCCATCTTTTGGCCTCATCTGTCACTTAACCACAAACAATGCCAAAAAATGTTATAATGTATACTTTCATAATCAAAATTATCCTAACAATCTTAAGAAATATGTTAACGAATTTTGATACAAAAAATATATATTATGCAAATGATATTGTGATTTGATATAATAACTTTTGAATCAACACGAAGGACATTTAAGCTGCTAAGTTACAGTCTAGTAATATATTACACTTAACACTATAAGGATAATTTTGGAACTAGGGTAGTTTTGTAGAAAAAGGGGTGTTAAGTGAGACAAGAAGATCTGTCTTGTGACGTTTCATTTGAAAAACTATCGACTACACTTAATATATAAAACATTAATATAAAGTTTTGTAACTTTAACAGGGGTGGTTTTTGTAACATGGGGGTTGACTTTACAATTCCTTTTTTGTTTATTAATTTGCACATATGACATTAAGGGTTGCAAAGGGGGTAAATAAGATTATAGTATTGTGAAATGTCTTATGACAGAGTTTTCTCAGCAGATTTTTTAATTAGTTTTTTGTCATTTAATAGGGGGTTTTCAGCTTATTAATATCCACCACAATTTAGAAATAACTTCCTTCAAATCTGTAATATATAGCCATTCTCACCAAGCTTGGCAGACAGATTGGTATTTACAGTTATTATCTTGTTCATAGGTACACGAAAGGAAGCTGTAATCCAGTTCCCATAATACAAGACTTGCTTAGTTGGGGACTAGATGGCGCTGTGTGAAATTATTGTCCTATGCTGCCCTTTTGGTTTAGCCCCTTGGTTGGCTTTTACGACATCCGGGGCCCGGAGGGATAGATTTATAAACCACGACTACTAAAGGGATTGAGAGCACTTTTCAAAAACTAGACATTACCTTTTCATGTTAGTAGGGGTTGATTTATTCACTAATTGTATTCTGCCCACCTACTATGACGTAGGTGCATGCTTTGTTCTCATTTTGGTGAATTGGAGAGCCTCAAACACGCAGATGTATAAAGAGTGATCGAGAAAAAGTGTACTTACAGTGAGGTGTTTATCATATTGTTCATAGCTTTAATTTTGCGTGATGATCTCCATTATTAAATATCTAACGCAAATCGGACATCAAGAACTTAGTTCGAGACAATCTACAGATAAATATAGGTACACGTTAAACTTAGGTATAACTTAGGTTAGGTATCACTACAATTACCAAATCTTACAAGTGTAAAGTATTTTTTACTCAGATACACTGACGAGTAAAGTAAATTGAAATACAAAGGAATTGTCACTTGATCTATTCAGTCTAAAAAGCAATAATGTCAAACACGACATTCTCATTAGGGCTGTATATGTGCTCGTCGGTTATGGGCGGCTATGATTTATCGTAGCTAGCGAGGGTATGTGTAAAGTGTAAACACCGCGAGAAGTCTCTCTCGCATCTGGTGACATGGCGTATCACTATCATAATACATAATACTACATAACATACAAAATGACTTAAAAAATGACATAAATGAGACCTGTCGCATTGGTTCATCATAGAACACGTAGCAACGTGCACGCAGGCATGCCGTTTTCCTGTAACATGGGCACAGCGGGCACAAATAGGCACTTAAAACTGACTTTATCAGTACGAAAACAGATAAACTGTTTGGATGAACTGTCCTTTCAAAAGCCTTCTTTATTTAATACACGATGGTTTACAAGAGCTAGTTGTTTCTCTTGTGCTTGAACATTTTGCCTTACTGCCGAAATGCCGTGAAGCAATATGGCGCATTCTCTTATCTACTCTTTGGTCCTCGTACCACAATGCTGGATCAAAGTCCGGTGAACTTATTCTAAGCTACATTTTTATCACAGAGTTGATGTGACTACAATAATGTACAGTTATCCGTAGACTTAAACCTAGTTTTATTATCAATCAGCAATTTGGTGTTGCTATGAGCTAAATCTATTTTTATTTGGTAAATCCTTGCACTTATTGAAATCAAAACTCACTAAATAGTTAACTGGTGAAGAAAAAACTTTTAAGATCAACAAACTTATTTTGGTAGGTGCAAATAGGTAATTGTGATTGTCAGTGATAAATTAACCTATGTATATTTGCTCATCGTTTAGGTCAATGGCCACCCACGGTACAGATAATTATATTCTGTTGTCGGCCATCTTCAGACATCCAGTTCCTTGTATCTATTTAGATATCGATGGCCAAACTAGACATCGTTAATATCCGCCTTACCAACATCCATAGACCCTATATTTCCGAATGCATGCACGGCGGAATAAAAATGCAAACGAATCCATAGGATCTATGTTGAGGAGTTGTGAGAACGACTAAGACTCGAAATGTGCCTGCAGATTCGCCTGCAGCTTGCGACGTTCTCGTCGAATGGTGTTACCGAGCCATATAGCTAGGACTACGCAGAAAACCTGGAATAAAACGTTTGTACCATAACCAATACTTATAGTACATACTTCAAGTCACAGGCATCTACGATTTGTTGGCATAAAAAGACTTGCATAACTTTCATCATTCGCTCAAAGCATTTGTAAATCAAGTGAGATATAGGCCAAGCGCTTCACCGTCGTACAATTTTACATTTAAAACATTTATTTAGTTAAGAATAAGTACAGAATAACCATATTAATTCGTGATATTTTAACATATGTAATTTAAAACAGTAAGTACCAACTTGGCTCATATTGACAATTTAGTAATGGGCTCGTAGGTATACTAATTATATCATGGCTGAGCTCCTACTCCCAACTAGGTTTCCCTGTGTTTGGAGAACACAATAAAAAATAGGTTTCTTTTGGTATACCCAAGCTAGCAGCTTGGGTATACCACGAAATCCTTCCGATGGCGAACGATAATGTTGTGGAATAGTCTCTTTGCTGAGGAGACTACAGTATGGGGATTTAAAAAAAGTATCTAGGCGTTTTAAACTATTTATAAATATTATATAACAATGTGCAAGAAAAACTCACTAGTTGAAGATGACGCGATAGCGTGGCTTCGTTATACATTTTTCTTACCTCAAAACAAGTAAAGAGGATCCCAGTGAAAATAAAGATGTTCCCTTTCACGGTTTTCTTCACCCTGAGAACTTCCTCACAGCCTCGGTTGTAGAACGTTCTATCGTTAAGGCAGGTGGCGTGGAGCTGACGACGTGCGCCACCGTCGCGGAGCGGGTGTGCGCGGGCGCAGCAAGATGGCGGGATGTCGCGGTGGAGGATGGAATAATCGAGAGGACCGTCTACGCCACAGCATTGATTCTATTTTAAACGATAAAGACAAAAATATATTACTAAATTCAATGGCCACGAAAGTAGATGCTAAACAATATTTACCCCATAGCATTGAGTTACACTATCAAACCGTCTCAATTATATTTTTTCCAGCATTCAAGCTACCGACTATTTGGCGTGAGACAAGAAGCTTGAAAAAGTCTTGTGTCGGAGATTAAAGTAATTCTGGTCACTGAGCCATAGGATTAAGAGATGTAAGAATTCACTTACGTCGGATTGTATCTTGTCCCAGTAAGCATGATGTCTAGCTACTTGAACTTCGTCTGTAGAGTTTCTGTAGAACTGGGTCCTCATCTCACTGCCTCCCCCAACCCAGGCGCTTATCACAGCCCCTCCTACGCCCACTACCAGCTCCACAGATACCAGGAATATGAAGAAACAGGAGTGCTAAGGAGAAAAAAAAACAGTAATAGTGGCAATTTTTTTTCTAGAAGATACGCCGCAGAAAAAAACAAAAAAAAATTCAATGTTTGTTTCCTTTTTGACCTCATTCAAGGGCCCGGGTCATCTTCTACACAGATCACTTACCACATAAAGAATCCTGACATGCTCCCTCAATGCGCCTACGCAGCCGAGGACTGCGGTCACCACCAGACAAATGCACAAGGATATTAGGAAGGAGAAGACTCCCTTAGAAAGGTACGACTGCTCTTCAGGGCGAGCTTTCTTCTGCTTTATGCTGAAGATGCAGAAACCCACCAGCATTAGCCCGAACACCTGACAAAAGTAAAACATTTTACAAATACGCCTGGGATTTTATTTATTATTTTGTCTATCGTATGAAGAAATTAAAAAAAAAAGCTTTTAAAAAAGACTGCCTGCTACTGAATTGTAAGTACTGTTCCTTGGTTGTTTGTTTGTAATTAGTGTCCCTACAATAAATGGTTTTTCCTATTTCTGTATATTTATTTATTTCAGATTTCTTAGATACTTTAAAAGAATCGACCCCTCAATCGCAGCCCAAAGATGTCTTTACTGCGATCTTCAATCCACCTGCCAAGCGTAGTGATTATGTAAAAACTCTTTCGTTTAGGAGGAGGCTCTGTCCAGTAGTGGATACTAATGGGCTGTTGATGATGATGAGATATATTTATTCGCAAGCAACCGCCTCTGTGGTCTAGTGGTTCAACCCACCGATTTCAGATCCAGAGGTCCCGGGTTTGATCCCCATGGGGAGTACAACATATTGTGCTTGGTTTATTTGGTGGTAGGACTTTGTTTAAGTCCGCCTGGCTAGCTACCACCATCTTACCTAATTCTGTCGCCATAACAACAATTCTAAAATTGTTGTGTTCCGGCATTCAGAGGTAAGATAGCCAGTTCCTCAGTTTGTTGAGGATTCCGGGTGAAGTGCGCCTCTACCTTCGGCTTTATCTCAACTTGTTACCAGGTGAGTTGAAGGCCAAGCGCTTACCCGTCATACAATAAAAATAAAAAAAAAGCAATTAAAAATAATATGAACAATTAAAATACAAGGTATTACAGTAAAGTAAGCTAGGTAGGTTTCAATGTATTAAATGTACAAGGAAAGCAGTCGGATTACCCAAGGGCTGTTTGCAAATGGTCTATAGGGATCTTAACTGTTCCAGACCAGTACCAGAAATATATTTTAAATTAAACCAAAGTGTAACTGGAATTGGATACGTGTCTCGTATCCAAAATTGAAGGTACAAGAGGCTCCTAGGGCACAATCATAAAAAAAGAAGGTACTTTCCGAAATATATCAAGATATATTTATTCGCAAGTACCAGAAATATATTTTAAATTAAACCAAAGTGTAACTGGAATTGGATACGTGTCTCGTATCCAAAATTGAAGGTACAAGAGGCTCCTAGGGCACAATCATAAAAAAAGACGGTACTTTCCGAAATATATCAAGATATATTTATTCGCAAGTACCAGAAATATATTTTAAATAATTAAACCAAAGTGTATCTGGAATTACATGTCTCGTATCCAAAATGGAAGGTACAAGAGGCTCCTAGGGCACAATCATAAAAAAAGACGGTACTCTCCGAAATATATCAAGATATATTTATTCGCAAGTACTAGAAATATATTTTAAATTAAACCAAAGTGTAACTGGAATTACGTGTCTCGTATCCAAAATTTAAGGTACAAGAGGCTCCTAGGGCACAATCATAAAAAAAGACGGTACTTTCCGAAATATATCATAACGCCAGCAAAAAAATAAACTTAAAATTATACCATGAACACAATTGGTTTATGAAACCAAAGAACAGATTTGGTATTATATATAACTAAAACAAAGCATAGTACTTAAGTGCAATATTTTTTTAGTACTACCATGGACGAGTATATTTTGTCCATGGTACTACGCAGGATATATTCAAGGACACGTAGTACTTGTAGGCACCGATAGGGGCAGATCTCATTAATATTTCACAGCGATACGACGATCGATTTGTAATTATAGTTCACCGATTTAATTCACAGGCAAACTTTAACATATAAAATAATACTCACAATGACAAATAAATTCAGGAGAGTCAGAAAGAATTTCAGGCACCGTATGCCACGAGGCTTCATCTTGACTGTTTTTTTTTTATTTGTCACAGATTCTATTATCTTTTACAAGTGTCCAGTCTATCGGACGATTGGTTCGTAAATGAAGGTTTACGGGGTGGTATCGACCAGTGAAATAGACGGTTGTTAGGGGTAGCTGTGGCATGGTCATAGGTGGAGCGGGCAAACATCATGGACAAAGGAATACTATTGATGATTAATTGCTGGCCGGTCCGATCGTATCTCTGTTACTATGATCAAAATTGTATTGCATTGAAAATCGATCAATGTTTTGTCAGTTACTGCTATAAAAATAATTCCACTTTCAAATGTATTTATTAGACCTAAATAAAAACGGTAATAATTAAAATGTTTGTTGTAGCATGATGTCTATTTCACTGGAAGACTGGAAGCCTGTATTATATACATCTACGCTCTCCCTTACTGATTTCAACATAGATTTATTACATTTGAGAATACGTAGTCAAAAAAATATTCTAAAGTAAAGAATGTTCATGAGTAAAATAACATATATATACATATATAGGTAAGTATATATGAACTCTAAAATTAATATTTATAATTAACAAGCCTCATAGCTCAGTTGGTAGTAACTCTGCCTTCTGCGCTGTAGGCTGTGGGTTCGATTCCGAGCAAACATTTATGTGATGAAAATAGATGCATGTTCTGTTTGGGTGTTGTATCATAGTGTATTTGTATGTAATTTTAAATTATTATAAGTACATTATATGGTGGTGAATGTTATTGTTTTATTTTTGTTACATAACTTCACGTGCGTACATAAGTACACACACACACGTTTTTTTGTGAATAAGATATGTACCTATATGTTATAATAATAGTAAAATTATATGTAAAAATACCAATATTGTAGTTTATCGTGTGAATGAATACAATAGGTACTTCGATACATACTAACTTATGAATGTTTTATTAATACTGTGGTATAAATAGGTCATACATCGTTTCTGCAATAAAGTGGAAACAAAATAAAATCTATAAAGCCAAGCGCTTCCCCGTCGTACGATAAAAATAATGGGTATATGGCTAACTTATCTTCCGCAGAAAAAACGTAAAGTGTACGAATAAATAAATAAATAAATAAATATTACAGGACATTAATTTCACACAGCGCCATCTAGCCCCAAACTAAGCATAGCTTGTAATATGGGAACTAGATTACGGATATAATACTTAAATACATTTTTTTTTTTAATACATACTTCATACAATACACACCCAAACACAGAACAAACATCTATATTCATCACACAAATGTTTGTCCTGGGTGGGAATCGAACCCACAACCTACAGCGCAGAAGGCAGAGTTACTACCAACTGAGCTATGAGGCTTGTTTAAAGGCTTGTACGAGTGATATACGTATGGATAATATGTTCTGTAATAAATGAATACTCAAGATTATTTAACATTAAATGTAATTTGTGCCTTTTTTTAATTTCTACCCGCTTCGCTTATCATGGGGTGCAGTATATGGAGCGTGAGAATACATATGCTCAGTTACCCACAATTTATAACTTATATTGAAGTCTTTGTCCTTAATAGTAATGCTACGGAAGTTATGATTACAACACATCAGCTTAGAGTTCATTTTTGCGTAGCGCATTATTTGCGCATTTCCTTTGTTGTTAATGTGTTACCATTACTTTTTTTATTGTACTACGTGGACCTAATTTTTTTTCACCTGGTTATGGTAAGACTGAAGATGGAAGCGCACTTCACCCAGAATCCTTAACAGGCTAAGGAACTGGCCTATCTTACCTTTATATGCCGGAGTAAAACAATTCAAGTAATACGGTGGTAGCTAGCCAGGCAGACTAAAATAAAGTCCTTCCACCAACCAATGTTAGTGATTGATTGCATAATAGTAACCAATCCAAAGTAATCACCAAACCGCCAGCCATGCGTTGTGATCAAGGCCATTGCGTAAAGTAGCATTCTAATATATTTAAGTGCTACGTGATCCATCTGATACTAGAAACCTACAAGTTCGTATTTCTTGCAATAAACCGGATATATCAATTTCAACTATAATATTCAGTAAACTGGTAAAACCTATGAGCGTCAAACTAGATGTAATTATATTGCCCACCCATTTAACAAAATTTTTTTTTTTTTTTATTGTACGACGACGGGGATGTGCATGGCCTTAATCGCACCTGATTTTAGGATAAGGCTGAAGGTGGAAGCGCACCTGAAATCCTCAACAAATTGAGGAACTGGCTATCTTACCTCTAAAATACTGGAACACAACAATTTGTTGTTATGGCGACACCTAGGTAAGATGGTGGTAGCTAGCCAGGCGGTTCCGGTAAGAAAAAAAAATAAACCCGCAATTTTTGTCTTGAAATTCGGATCATAACTATCAGTGTGCGTGTCTTGCGCTAGGCCAGATTATTGAGTACTTCATTATGAAGAAGCATTATGAGTCTTACCTTTAGGTCGAAAAGCTTGCATTGATATTTTACCGGAAGAAAATAAATGGAACTTAGCATTAATATTTTCAACATTTTATTATCTAGTATTTTACAGTGCTTTTGTAGACTCGGACGCTGTTTTTGATGAAATTTGCCACCCACATTGCTAACAGCATACCCGCTGCCTGAAATAAAATCAAAATACCTATAAGCTTTATGCATCACTCTCGTCCTTCTCCTATGAATGGAATTTCATACTTAATTCCATAATATTATAATAATAATATTTACTAAACTAACTGTGTACAAAGAAAGCAGTTAATCTATATAAAAAACATGTATTAATAATTTATGTCATAGTTTTTATTATTTATTAATAACTATGAATTATTGCTTTATCATTTAATATATAATTATATATAATTGATTTCCCTTCAAATCACATTTTTGCCATCGGCACCCGATCGCCGAAGGATTACCAAAACTCTACTATTGGGAGAGACTGAAATACACGACAAGAATATTGAGACTGGCTGTCTCAATATTCTTGTCGTGTTTAAAATTCTTTTGAAGATAAGCTTCAAAAGAATTTTAAATTTAGGTCTCATATCTAAAAATTAATGAAGTCATAAACTTTTTTTTTTTTTAAATAACTTCATAATTTCTTATACCACAATAACGGTGAAACATAAACTAGAAATAATTAATTTGCATGTTAAATTAATATGTTTCGTAGTAAGTACAAATAGTTCATACAATTTGAATCTTTATTTGATAGTGCGCCTTCGATCTCATCAAAGAAAAATAGATAAAAGAAAAAGGATAAAAAAAATGTGTCACAATTTAATGGACATTGACAAAATTCTTTAGGATCAGCAAGTTGAATTCTCATAAAGTTGAATTCCCAAAATGTATAATTTCCCAGAATGTTGATTAATTTTTGATTCGCAAAATGTTGGATTCTTAGAATGTGACTTTTTTGGGATCACATAGTTTATCAATCCCCCAAACATAAATGTAATTTAGTGGCGGCTTGATGCTGGCTTTTTGTATTTATTTAATTCCAGTTTTTATTGTACGAAGGTGAAGCGCTCAGCCTTCATCTCACCTGGTGTCAAGGCCGAAGGTGGAAGTGCATATCTTCCGTAATCCTCACTGAGGAACTGTCTATCTTATCTCTGGCTTTTATTACTCTAATTATTAGAAATTGTTGTAATAGCGGCCGTTTTCAGTAAGATGATGGTAGTCCAGCCAGGCGGACTTTGAAGAAACGCCACCACTAAGCAAACTCAGCACAATTACAAATGTTATAATGACACAAAAAATCATAACCCGCGAAGGGACTCGAACCCGCATCTTTTCCTAAAGCCGGATTTCCGGTTTCAAGTGCAATCACTTGAAATACAAAAATAAAACTGAGCACAAATCTGAGCTCCCATAGGGATCGAGCCCGGGGCTGATACCGGTGGACGAATCACTAGACCACAGACGTGGTTACAAATAGAAACTTGCCTCAAGCCAAAAGCTAAGAACGGCCACACCAAGAAGATACTCCCCATCAGCCTGCAGCACCAGCACGATCTCGTCCTCGCATCCCTCTTTGTAATACGTATGTGACCTAGAAATAGCTATTATTCAATCTGCATACACATTAGTATAGGTAAACATAAAAGCTTGGCCATGGACATGGGCCGGCCATCCGATCCGGTGGCTGTGGGTTCAAATCCAGTCGTACACCGATGGACTTTTTGGTTTTTTTTATGCGCATTTGATACATGCACATACTCTGTAAGCGAAGAAATCTTGAAGAAATCCTATTGGGCATTGGCATTTCCACAGTGCATGCCCCGGTTATCAGAATCATCATTCTCCTGCCGTTATCCCACGATAGTTGGGGTCAGCACTACATGTTCTCCTCAGTCAACTCCGCATACACTCACAATCCATCCATCTCATCTGCGGCCTTCTTCGTTCATGTCCAACCACGCTTATATTCATTTTTTTCTTTTTAGTGAAATAGTATCTATCTATCATCCCTTCTTAATACATGCCTATGCCATGCTAACCTAGCACTCCTCGTATTATCTCAAAAGTAAGTATTCTGAATACTTACTGAACACAAGCCTGGTACATCTTCTCATGAACCACGTCACTTGTGTTATGCTGCAATTTTTGGCAGCAGGAGAAGCTGATAGGAAGGCCGACAGCAATGTAGTCGTCAGGACCGTTCAGGCCACAGCATTCGAACTGCAACAGACTCAATTATCTTCATGTCACCCATCCACTGTTGGACAGAAATCTCCTTAACACTGAAAAGTAATAATCTCTCTAATCTCGATGAGGTACGTTGAGAAAGTTGAAAGAGAGAGCCGTATTTTTCTTTTTAATACACTACTAATATTTTTCTGGTCTACGAAGAAGGTCGTAGACGGGTTGCCTCTGAGATAGGTCATCTTGTTACGTTCCAGCAAGAGATTGGTGCTGTTAAGCATCATCTTCACGGAACGATAAAGACCCTTTCTTTTTTTTTTTGTACGACGGGGAAGCGCTTGGCCTTCATCATACCTGGTAACAAGTTGAGATAAGGCCGAGGTTTGAGGCGCACTTCACGAATTCGGCAAGGGTAGTAGCCAGTCAGGCGGACCCAAACCAAGCACAATATTGTACTTCCTTCTGGGACGCTACCGCCGACGGCGAAGCCGATCTCCATTGGCTTAGAATTAGCTTCATGAGAACTAGAAACGATTTTTACCGTCAAATGTACTGAACGGATAGGTTTCATAACATGTGTACACTTTTGAGATGGGAAACGCCATTTTGGATATGACACATACCCGGTAGTAAAAATCGTTTCTAGTTCTCATGAAGCTAATTTTAAGCCAATGGAGATCGGCTTCGCCATCGGCGGTAGCGTCCCTGGGATCGAACCCCGGGACCTCTGGATCTGAAAGTGGTGGGTTGATCCACTAGGCCACAGAGGCGGTTAACGCAGTGTCAAATCTGCACACAAAAACGCAACGCAGCAGACACAATAGTTTAGCTGGTGCAAGGCACGAGCATCTGCAGGGCATGGCTTGCCTAATGCGTCCTGCAAAGTATAATTGAGCTACCTACTATTTGATACTACCAAGCATGTTAATTATTTGCAATAATTAACATGCTTGGTAGTATGTTCGTGTAACATGTTAAGCACCCAAAACAAGGTTCTGAAAGAATCTCTTAGGAACGGACCTCTATCTCGATCTCTTGAGCACGGACTCAAGAGATTGTGGTAAATAATATTCTAATTGCTAGTGTCTTTCTCACAGTATTTTGCAGTTTGTCCCACAGGCGATCATGCTCGACTCTCGCGTCTCCCGTAGCGTTGTTGTAGAACTCCTCTCTCAGCCACTCCGTCACTCGGTACTGAAGTCCGAAGCGTTGAACTGACACGAAGATGGTGATGATAACCTCCATCACCAGGAGCGCCATCAGGAGCGCTATGTACTGTCACAGAATAAATAATAGTACTTGGTACTTGAATGGCCCCATGGCTCCGTTCCGACCAACGGATCTTCTGCGCTGTAGGTTGTGGGATCCTACCCGGGACAAACACTTGTGTGCATATAATGTGAACTTGTCAGGGTTCCACCAATCATTTGCTAAGATGATAATCAACCGTGGATGTCGTTAGAGGCGACCTGGTAATAGGCAGCAGTTTATATTTGACACCAATTCTTTAATCACAACCCGATTGCCAAGTATGAAAGTAAGAAAATGCCAATGCGCCAGAAAATGGAAATATTTTCATAAAATAAGAGTAATAATAAAAGGCTCCTTTATTTAGGCTCGTGTCGGTTTTTGGGCTAGACTAAGATAGAACCCACTTGTCTAGAAATAACTCTGAAGAGATCTCTTAAAGATTGTACCGCTGGTAGCCAGTTCTACTTTTTTCGACTTCTGCTAAAACGAAGAGAGGCAAATCTCCGTCGTGAAAATTGAATATGCTGTTCCCAATGTCGGAATTCAGGAGTTTCACTTACCGTATAAAGTATCTTCGCAGACCCTTTCACAGTCCCAATGCAGCCAAAACCGCCCAGCAGCATCAGGAGTCCGCTGGCAATGATGATAACGACGTTGCCTGTGACACAGCCGCCGGCTTGCTCTTCCCCATACTTAGAGAGGACTCGGAGGTCCACGGTGGCAAAAGCAAACGCGCTAATAGCTATGAACTGGGGATACAATGACCCAAACCATTAAAAACCTAGCCGTAGATAAACACCTCATAATTGCTTAGGGTATTAGGGTTTGTAGTACTCATCTGAAGAAAGCGCAGCAAATGCGCTGTACTCGCACAACATTCCACCCAACGGACTAAAAAGGCCTCTGTGAATGTCCGTTGACTACCCAGGGTTAGAACAAGTACCTGTATCCATACCCAGGTAAACGACGGATCGGGATTTTACGTGCACATTGCAAGCTTTCTGAAAGTCGGCACATCACACCCAAAGGAAGCAATATCAGTCTGGTTGTGGAAGATGAATCCTTTTGGAAACTATCAATTTCCTTATAAAATAGCCGAGGAAATCGTCCGTGTGTTTCTTGTCACTGCCGCTTGTCACAGTTTTGCTGTTTTGGTGGGAAGGGTAATAGTTGCCGGTTAAATAACAGACACAACATCTCATACTCGTTCTACTATAATAAAATAGGACATCGGCGGGAGGGTAGCAAGGCAGGCGGACCTTGACAGTTCCACCAGCAAAAAGATCATTCAGCCGTAATCGTTGACTCTGTCAACAAGTGCGGCGTCATCATGTTTTTTATACAACTAGGAGACGGTACAAGACCACCTGATGTTAAGTGCATTTCTTGCCTGTAACAATGCTTTACTGCGTAGGTTACATACACAAAGAATATAGCCTACACGGCACTGCATTGCGCCCATTGCGATCAACTTGAGGCATAAAGGTGTTAAGTCTCGCGTACCCATAACTTCACCGGCAACCATACCCTTCAAACCGAAACACAATGCTGCTTGGTGGCTGAAATAGGAATGGTGGTAGAACTTCCCTGGACGAGCCCTTTCACAAGGGCTCTACTCTTAAACGCAGTATGTGCATTCAACGCGTAATATAGATAGGTACTTACAATAAACAAGACATTTAAAGCAATCAGCATGCCTTTGGCACAGCCATGTCTCAGCTCCAACCAGTTGAACATCGTGCGGGTCCTTGTAGTCCAAAACTTGTAAATTATAGGTTTGCGTAGTCTGAGGTCACCATGAAATCCGTTTCACGTAAACTTAGTCAAACATGTCCCAGTGCAGGTATTTATAAGAGTTTGGTCAATATCCAAATTGTTTACGAGATTTTATATTTTTATGGTTTTGTATTGAGCATAGGTCAGGGAGTTAACTTCTTGCTTAGGAGTAAGCATTAGGAAAGTCCATATGACATTGGCCCATAAAGTCCTGGAAGCCGTCATTCATGGGAGCCCACGATTGGTGTTTTAATATTAATGGGTTCCCACGATCTAGTTTCGATATCGATCGGGTAGTACGTCGTGGCATTTAGCTGTTTTCTAGAATATGCTAGTGAAATGCATTAAAAATGTATACCTACATTTATTAAATAAAAAGTACAATTAAACTAACTATTTACAAAGTAAATAAATTTAAAATTTATTCAATAAATTAAACTAACTAAGTACAAAGGAATCAGTCAGATTACCTAAGGACCGTTACAAACGGCCTATAGGTAACTCAACTGTTCCAGACCAGTACCAGACGGAAGCGTGCCCAAGACACTGGCTGCATTGCCACGCTGAATAGCTATGCTAATTCGCTGGCCTAAATAAGAGCCAGCCCTTGGGTCACGTGTCGCCTCAATCAAAAGCCCCGCAATATTTTTGAAAACCCGGAGGGCACCGGCTCCCCACGGACCCAAGGTCTCCACCCCAAAAGGCTCAAATAGGTAAGCTCTGTCGAGACCACTATATTTGCGCCTTTTGTGATCCTCGGCCGAATCAGCCGCCGCACCAGCCCTAACTGATGTCCCAGGCAGATGAGATGGCGCTAGGGTGTCGACGCAGGTAGCGTCCCACACCAAAGGCCTACCCATTTCCCAAGGGACAAGAGTCATACCGTCGGGCCGCTTACCATCATCACGTAACAGACCATTCGGTTCAAGAACGGCTGGCACATTGACACTGGTAAACGCTCGACGGATAATGTCATTAAGACTAGCGTGGCGCGAAATCCTGCCCGCAGACCTTGCGCACGAAAGTCCGTGAAAACCAAATTGATCTACAAAGGAATCAGTCAGATTACCTAAGGACTGTTATAAACGGCCAACTCAACTGTTCCAGACCAGTACCAGACGGAAGCGTGCCCAAGACACTGGCTGCATTGCCACGCTGAATAGCTATGCTAATTCGCTGGCCTAAATAAGAGCCAGCTCTTGGGTCACGTCTCTTAAAATGTTGATTTTTTGCTACTGAGCACCCAGAAACTAAACTAAAGATAAACAGTTTCATAGAATTGAAGATTCCGGGTGAAGTGCGCCTCCACCTTCGGCCTTATTTCAACTTGTAACCAGGCAAGATGAAGGCCAAGCGCATCCCCGTCGTAAAATGAAAAAAAATACTTAGCAGTTTCATAGCCCTCAGAATTATCAAGCTGAAGTGTCTGTGAGTAGACCACAAAGCCCGCAGAACCGAGAACCACTGGGAAGTTTTTCGCAATTAAACGCGAGGCAATTTTTAGGCTGTCTGTGTTCTACAATAATCTACTTCGGCGAGTGTGCGCACGACATCTTTGACTTAATCCCTCCATTCCCTTTCCCCTTTTTTTCTTTACCCACCGGTATCAAATCCAGAGGTCCTGGGTTCGATCCCCAGGGAAGTACAATATTATACTTGAATTGGTTGGTGGTAGGTCTCTGCTTGAGTCCGCTTGGCTAGGGTACTACTATCTTACCAAAGTCGCCATACCAACAAATCTAAATTGTTGTATAAGATAGTCAGTTCCTCACACTGATGAGGGTACCGGGTGAAAAGCGCATCCACCTTTAGCCTCGAGTGTGTCTTCAAACCAACGTTGATTTTAATTTCAAAACTGTTTACTGTTTTTTTGAGAACATTTGTGGGCTTCATCACATTCAATCCATCCTTAAAAAGAATGGTTTACTAAAACATGCCCAATTATTCCAATTGAATAAGACGTATGACTAATACACCTTGAGTGTATTAGTTATTCTATGCTTTAGTTCCGATATTATTTTTATCATACAAAAGTAGAATAATTTTACCTTTAAAACTGCGTTGTTCATACTTATATAATAAAAGGCAGGTACTTAGGTGGTACTGGTTTACTCTTCTCAATAATTTATCTAAAAATTAACACCATACTATATACTATATAAGTACAAAGCTCCTTTCGGATACGGGACTGATAATGTAATGACATTTATAAAAGTATAATTACTCAAGATAAAGTAGAGATAAGAGAGTAAATCAAGAGCATCCACGAAACAGCAAGAGATTCCACTCCACTGGAGTTCCATCCCTCGACAGGATCCCTGGAAGTAAAGAATATCCTTTAGCTTCTTCAATAATGTCAACAACAACTAGCAACTTTGGCATAGGCCCCTCCATTACTGGCTTAGATTTTTTTTGAGATTTTTTATAAAATAATAAATATCACTATTATTAAAGGATAATAGCAATATTTATTATTTTATTAACATATTTTGTAGTTAGCTTTTTTGTTGATTTGTATTTGTAGAGTGTAGAGTGTAGTTGTTTCATATACTCGTATGTTAAAATGTGTTTTTTGTTAAATAGGTGTAGAATTCATGAATTCTACATTGTCACTGGTGTGACTGAAGAGGATAGCACAAACCTATATATTTTTTTAGTGTCTACATAATGTTATTTTTTGTAAACTTTTAATAAATTAGATACATACATACATACATTTCAGGCAACAATAGAAAAATAATGTTGCCCGCCTCTAGGTGTATTTTATTCTCCTAGTCGTACATAAATACCATATGTATGTACATTACGTAGGTATTTATTTAACTATAATAATATTTATAAACAAAAAACTTGTTGTTTTTGTATCAGCTAACCTTTATTATCCCTCTGCTGGGCAAAGGTCTCCTCCAATAATGCCCGTACCTGATAATACCTTAAACCCCTAGCTGGAATTTTTGCTTTTATAACATATATTTTTTGTATTTCAAGTGATTGCACTTGACCACAACATTTACATATTCATAATGACACAAACATTCACAACCCGCGACGGGAGTTGAACCCGCATCTTTTCCTCAAGCCGGAAATACTCTAATAAATTGAGTAACGAGGGTCGATTTTCGAATTTTAGTGCCATATTCAATTCAGCTAAGTGCTGAGTAACGCCACCTAGCAGTAATTCATTAAACTATGTGAACCTAGTATCTGAAAATACGTTCTAATCACTACCGGGAGATGGTGTTATTGATTTTATATTTTTTCAGATAATAAAGTGTTCAACATTTACAACATTAACAAAAAATCACAACCAATCGAGTAACGAGGGTCCTGACCTGACCACAGATAAATAACTATGTCCTGACTCGAATTTCCAGTTTTTGTGCCATATTCTATTCAGCTAAGCGCTGAGTAACACCATCTAGCAGTCATTCATGTTGTAGGTACAGTAATTTAATATAGTGAGGATGTGACCCCGGAAAACCAGTACTCTCTGGGTCAGCTCACTCCATCGTAGACCTCATCCTTGCCTGTACAAGTACCTATGCAGGTTTGGAAGCTCTTGTGAGGATAGGTTAGTAGTAAAGTCCACCTAGTTAACTACCACCCTCGTGACGAAGTTCGGCGCCAAACGGTATACCGTCAGTCAGTACGCGGGAGAGCTTTACTCTTTATCTGAGTGGAAGAGACCACTTCCACTCAGGCCTGCACTGAAATCCTGATGTGAAATGTTTTTTTATTGTTCAACGGAGAAGCGCTTTGCCTTCATCTCACCTGGTTGCAAGTTAAGATGAGGCCGAAGGTGGAGGCGCACCCGGAACCCTCAACAAACTGAGGAACTGGCTATCTTACCTCTAAATGCCCGAACACATCAGTTTTTTTTAGAATTGTTGTTATGTCGACAGAATTAGGTAAGATGGTGGTAGTTGCAAGGCGGACTTTAACAAAGTCCTACCACCAACCAAACCAAGCACAATTTCGTATGGGGATAGATCCCGGGACCTCTGGATGTGAAATCGGTGGGTTGAACCACTAGCACAATATCGTATGGGGATCGAACCCGGGAACTCTGGGTCTGAAATCGGTGGGTTGGACCACAGAGACGGTTAAAAGTGTATTGTGCATTGTCCCCCATGTTTTTAACTAACCCTATCCCAGCCAATCGTCGCTCCATCGTCAACATTATCCATGCTCCGGCTAATACTAGCTCAGAAGTCAAAAGTTAACCCATAATTAAAAAACACATTTCTTTGGAGACTTTGTAACCAGTAAACAGCAAAGTTGACTTTGTTTGAGCACGTTTATTGCAGTGCGATAACACATAATTACATTCCATTTTATCATAGTCAGCAGTAAGTTGTTGTTTTGACCCGATTTTATCTTATTGTTGTTTTAATTTGTATACTTAACAACTTGTGCATCCAAATCATAACAAAACAGCTAGATATAAGTAATGGAAAAATAGGTTCCATAAATTATCTGACCGAAATGTTGTCCTTGTGTATATCTTGTCTGGCCATAGTGGTTACAGTTTTAACATGGAATTGAAGTGAATTGAATATAAATAAAATTAGAAATACTTGAGGACCTTAATTTCACACAGCGCCACCTAGCCCCAAACTAAGCAAAGAATATTGGAACTAGATTATGTATAAAATACTTGTATACTTTTTATTTATTTATCATACAATACAACACCCAAACACAGAACAAACATCTATATTCATCACACATAAATGTTTATTCCGGGTGGAAATCAAACCCACAACCTACAAAGCAGAAGGCAGAGCAGCGCTTTTATCAACTGAGCTGTGAGACTTGTTAAAATGAATATATATCGGCTGAGGGGCTCGTCTGCTTAGCAGCAGACTATATTTCCTGAGGATGCCTCGTGCAGAGGCGCAACACGTATCGATTTGAAAATTTTCATCGAATTTAGCTGATTTGTTACTAAATATCTTTCTGTTTTCAGATTATTTATTATGAACAATGGATTTCCGCAAAATAATGCCATCAATTAGCATAAATGAATATAAGTATTCTTGATACTACATTTAATTCTGTTTTATCATTTACATTACAGTATAAATCTGGAATAAGATTAGACCCCCAACTCAGCGACGTTAGTCACCTTCTCCACCATGGTGCCGCGCCTGCCAAGCGTAGAGATTGTGGCAGAATCTCGTTTTCGAGTATCACCACTAAATAAGTCACTGTAAAGCCACTTTATGTTTGATCACTATAACAAATAAAAATCACGGAGCAATCAAACGATGATGTTGCTTGAACCAATTGCGGACGACCAACCCCTAGATGGCGCTGTGTAATTTAACATCTTGTAATATATATTTTTTATTGTACTACGGGTAAGCACTTGGCCTTCATCTCATCTGGTTACAAGTTGAGATAATGCCGAAAGTGGAGGCGCACTTCACCCGGAATCCTCAACCAACTGAGAAACTGACATATATATCCTCTAAATGCCGGAACACAACATTTTTTTTTTTATTTATATATTAATGTGGCGGTCGCGGGGAGTCGGTTGATGGATTGGCATTTCTATTTGTTTGTGGCATTTATTTGGACAGGGAGCCATCATTTATACGATCACAACATAGGCAGAAGCCTAAATACATACTTGCGGTATGTACCTATGTACCGCATGATAAATTATATGGTTTTATAGCTTTTGCCTATACCTACCTGTCAAACCGGGCATTGACTGAGAAAAGAACTTGGAAAACTAAAGGACTTATATAGATGGTCAAATAACTGGTAGGTACTTACACCCTTACTGCTCATGATATCAATCTTTACTAAATTAAATATAGGTACAAGTTTCAAAAATACGGAAAGTATCATTACGTTCGCTGTGTCTACATTTATTTGTCATCTGTTTGGCCTTGAGAACGAAATAGCAATAAAACTCTTCACATGGTCAGTGGCTGAGGCTTGCAGTCACTCATTGAATATCTACAGATAAGATAAATAGCTATCTTAAAGTGTGTTACCGTCTGAAACCTTTTACCACTGAATATTGTGTTATAGATTATGACGTCACTCTCGCTAGGCGAGGATAACTATAATCAGAGAACAGTTATAGGCAAGGCTGATTTCGAGGTAGCAAGGTATTCAGATAGCAACGAACCCCGGTTTCAAACAATTTAGATCAGTCACGATTCTTTATTTTTATTAAAAGTCCATCATAAGGAAAACGAGTATTGTTTCTGGTTTTATAAGAACATTTATTTTTTCTTGTTGTTTTCAATCATATCCAATTGTTTTTTTGTTTTAATTATAAGAGCTTTGCTACACCTGCGTTGTGCTATGCGTTGCGTTGTTTTTATGGAATTGAATGAATATGTTATATTATTACCTGCATTTTTTATAATGTTAACAAGGTAAACGAATCTTTTTTTCTTGTGACTTGAGAACTTATATGTGTCTTGTTTTTTTCAATAATATGTTATTGTTTTTTGCTGTGCTAGTGCTCTGCCACACCTGCGTTGTGTAATGAGTTGTTATTATTGAATTGAATTGAATGAATATATATTATTTTTACCGATATTATTTATTACGACGCCGCTTCTATTTTTTCTTGGCAACATTACAAATCCTGTGGCAAGGTATCTTTGTAGGTAAGTATACCCTCAATTTAATCATATAATTTTTTAGTGTTTTGCATTGTCTTGTAGGTATTGCTTAATCTTAATTAAGCTTACAAAACCAAATTATGTTTGTTCAAAACATTGTTCCATTAAAATAAATAACAGTTAGTATTCTTAGTACAGTTTTATTCAAATTACTTTTTTACGAACATAATTCATTTAATTCTACACTACAAGGAAAAATCCCAGCTTATTGACTTTATGTCTATGCTTATTATAACCTAGGTAGGTTTACTAGTAACTCACTTGGATTTATCAGATCTATTTTCCTCCTTAATCAAATATACAGAGAGCTCTTTTTCTTTTGATAACAGTTAGAACCTTATTTAGGTTGTGTTCTAAACTTTTATAAATTTCAAACGTGTTCTAAATTTAAATGAATAATAAATACGTCAACATAAAAGGTTCTATCAAAATTGTGGTCGTAACCTCTATGCGGTTGTAAAATCTAGTTAGTAATGAAATATGCCTACAGTATCCCGATAACACCACACGCGACCCTGCCTCCTGCATTCCCCGTCTTCCTGGAGTCAGGGTGGTCGCTTCTCCCGTAGTCATCTTCCTTCTCGTGTAGCACCACGGCCCTGCCCAGGATGTTGTGAGGTCCAGTGAGAGAGATTTGACCGTCTACGAAGTCCAGCTGTGCGAAGCCGTCAGAGAAGATCACATTGCCCAGGTCTCCAACATGGCGGTTCACGTCATTTGGATGGCCGTGGTCGTGCTGCAAGGAGAATAGGTAATGATTAAGACAAACCAACCAAATACAGGCAGGCTTCTTTAACAAATATGAACTGCCCTTCTTGTTTATGATAGTTTTGAGGCCAAGAGCTGTCCCATTTATAATATTTAAATACCCTAAACTTCCACCTATATATGTAAAACTTCCACCTACACAGCCTATACCTCCACCTGTTTAAAACCGGAGTCACGGACAGGTCACAATATAATTGACAATGATGTAAGGATTTCACGAAATTTTAAATATTTCTATTTATTAAAATCGCTTGAAATATACCAGGAGAAAGAAACCAAAGAACATTGTGATATTTTATTGCTCGGCTACCGAACCAGTCTCAAGCGTGTCTCCTCAAAATTGAGTTAATTGAATCGTCTGAACAAGGAGTTACAAACAAAAGAACATTGCGATCTTTTGATGTAAGGTGATTCATTTAAAACCTCTGTTGACTGTTACACAATGCAAAAAGTGATACCGAAGTACCGAAGATAATTATGATCAAATGTTCCATTTCAATTTTAAATTAATTACACCCGGTTTCCACAAGAAGTGACCTTCACCGTCATAGCATGTGCACTAAACTAAACTTTCGAAAAACTGCAAAGTTGGTAAAAATCTGAAGAGGTATACGACTGGATTTGAACCCACAACCTCCGGATCGAAAGATGGATCGAGTCCATACCCACCATGCCTCACAGCTCATGTTTATCTAAAGTTTAGGGGTGTTAATAAGGATTGTAGAAAGTATTTTTTTTTATATCCCACGGGATGCCGGGAACTACAATATGTTATATATTATAACGGTTTATGGTGGATATCCTCGCGCACTAAGCTGTTCCTCATTTATAATGCGCACCGCCAAGGAATGGAACGCTTTGCCTGAGTCTGTGTTTCCCGAACACTATAACATGAGAGTCTTCAAGTCAAGAGTGAATATATGTAGGTACCTTCTGGGCAAGCGTGCTCAATCGTAGGCTGCATCATTGCGATAACAGTCAAACGCAAGTCTATTATGACATTAAAAAAAACCCAGGCGTTTCACTAGTTTTCATTACTTACTTGTTCAGGGTTAAAGTGGCTCCCTGTAGACGCACACCCCCCGGTGATGTCTCCCTTCTCGTGCACATGGAAGCCATACTGACCCGTGGGGAGCCCGTAGATGGCTCCGACCACCTGGGTCTTGCCGTCTGCGAGCTGGGTGAAGGTGATATTACCCTGGATGTTCTGGCCGTCTAACTTGACGATCGCCTTCAGTTGTGCGGGCTGGAAACAGGCAAATACGTTGCAGCAACGTATACAATACCCGTGACATATCTTGACTCATTCATACAGAAATTATGTTCTCTTCTTCTTCTTTTTTTCTCTTTATCCGGGAACCACTAGGAACCCCTATACCACAGATAACAAAATACTATCATACTAAGGCTTTGTCAATCGTGTATCTCGTGAATCTTCTAGTAAACATTCCTATTTCAGCCACATTCCGGTTTGAAGGATATGGTTGCCGGTGAAATTATGGGCACGTTTCAGGCAGGTTTAACACCTTTATGCCTCAAGTTGACGGGCACAATGCAGTGCTGTGTAGGCTGTGTTCTTTGTGAATTTCACCTACGCAGTAAGGCATTGTTATAGGCAAGAGATGCACTTGACATCAGACCCTAAAATCGATAAAAAGCCAATAAAAGTAAAGAAACGTTTCAAGTAGCGACGCCATTGTGAATTACTCAGATGAGGAAATAAGGAAGCGGTTTAAGCGATCGCCATCAGAACAAATTAAATAGTCAACTTTACCGTCAATGATAGATAGATTCTCATTTGTATCATTCATTCTGCTAGTAGCATGTCGAAATAATCCGACAAAAAATCGTACGAGGCAAACCTGTTTTGCAGAATCACGCACTTTGTAGAAAATAGCAACTGAACATTGCACCAAAATAAATAGAACAATACTTACGCCTCTTCCATATTGACCGCAGACTACAGCTACGGTTGCAACAAATAATATTATTGATTTGAACATTTTCGTCTGAAACAAATTCCACACACAACCTTTAAAACCCTCGAAAAATGCAACTAGCGCAATTGCTTCATACTTTTATAATTTTCTTATTTTGTATGTAAGTACCTTTACAATCATTTCATTGTCAGGTAATTGATACAACTTGAATTCGTCAAATGTATTTACAAATGCACAGGTATAAAAATCTCGACACAAAGACGCGACTTACCTTCAGAGCAGCGGTTCGGGACTGGCTCTGACTCTGATACATAAATGTTTACAAGTGTCGCAACCACTATCCAGTTTAATGAGACCCATATCCTCAGATAGCTACACTTTAACCTGCTTCAATTCTGAAGAGGTATTTGTGGACTGGGGGCGATTGGAAGGTCACAGATGCTGGTCATTAAACTGGTCACACCGGCTAATCGATGTGTATGCACAGATTTGTGTCTATGTTGGATATAGGGTGTGTGCAATGCCAGATTACACACACAAAAAAGCGTAAGTTTATATGGATGTGTGTCCTTTCTTCTTCAACTTGGTACATATTATTCAATAAAATTTGACAACTACTACAACTGCAACTACTATAACTATCGGATTGAGCAGAAATTTTGCAGAGATGTTATGGACTAATGGCCCAATGTGCTCAATGCAAAATTTCTGCATATCATAATCATCCATCATAATAGCGCATATATATATCACACTACGGGCGAAGCCGTGAGCAGCTAGTAGCTAGAATTTATAAGAAACAGTGTACCTACTAATGTTTTAACCTATGTAGGTAATGATCAATTATAATTATGTAGGTATGACTATATTGCCGTGGCGGCTTAAGAATCGACCCCTCGAACTCGGCCTATGGATTTCGTATGAGCCGACTTACTGATCTCACCGGAAGAAGGACAGCAGCTTCCTTCTGTGTAATATGGACACCTTTACTGTGATCACCAATCCGCATGCCAAGCGTGGTGATAATAGCAAAACCCTCCCGCTTTGGAGGACCTCTGTTGATGATGATATGGCCTAAGAATGGAACTCCAGCCTAGACATAACATATCCACTCTGGGATTAAATCCTTTCTATACTAGAGATTGTACTGGTTTGGAAAATCAAACGAGGGCAACAGCCTACCTACCAGCACATATACCATTTTGACTAGGTAGGCACCTGTAGCTGTCAACAATAACATGTTCTACTATGTACGTACCTACAAAGATGTCTAAAGAAATGTAAGCGATGGCATAATGTGGCGCAATACCTCAACCTCATCATCAAATAAGCGAACAATTGTGACGTCAGCTCGTAAAATGCATTCAGACAATATTAATTCCTGAATTTAAATTATGATAGATATTTCAAATATAATGAATGTAACGCATTCAAAACTTACGTATGTTTTTTTTTGCATTTTAAGCCCCGGTTTTACTCATAAAGCAAAGAAACAAGATTGGTGCCTTTTTTTTTTCGACAAGCTCAGTTGGTAGTAACTCTGCCTGCTGCGCTGTAGGCTGTGGGTTCGATTCCCACCCAGGACAAACATTTGTGTGATAAATATAGATGTTTGTTCTGTGTTTGGGTGTTGTATCATATAGTACGTATGTATTTACAAAAAGTACCTATTTAAGTATTTTATCCGTAATCTAGCTCCCATATTACAAGCTATGCTTAGTTTGGGGCTAGATGGCGCTGTGTAAAATTAATGTCCTGTAATATTTATTTATTTTTATTGTACGACGGGGTACCGCTTGGCCATCATCTCACCTAGTAACAAGTTGAGATGAGGCCGAAGGTGGAGGCGCACTTCACCTGGAATCCTCAACACACTGAGGAACTGGTTATATTACCTCTAAATGCCGAAACACAACAGTTTTAGAATTGTTGTTATGGCGACAAAATATGTTAAGATGGTGGTAGCTAGCCAGGCGGACCCAAACAAAGTCCTACCACCAACCAAACAAAACCAGCCTTCATCAATATGTTTAAAAGAGTAAATACTACTATGTATATATTTATGTATATTATCTACATGTATATGCATAGATCATTTGAAACTGAAGGACTAACTAAACATCCTTAAGGCCCTGTCATTAGACGTTTCCTCTTTTTCCAATGGAAAATTATAGTACTTCTGAACAAGTCACGAGTCTATTTTTTATATATGTATTACTTCAGGTACCTATCTACATTAAAGGTAAGCTGAAAACATAATAGCTGAAAATTTTCTCGATAAAAATATTTATTGAAAATGGTACATTTTTAAATTTACAAGAGTAATATTGTAATACCTACAATGAATATTGACTTACGATTTATTTTAAGTGATAGATTACATGTTGATCTACGTTAAAGGTAAGCTAGTTTTTTGATACCAAATAAAATTTAATTTGAATCATGAATTATTTGAAAAACTACAGGCGCACCGCGCGCCCGCCTTTCAATCAGTAGCTCTGTGACGTGTGCTTGTCGTCCTCGCAGCGGTCAGACAACACCTAGCCTCAGAATAAATATTAGGACGAATTTAAATAAGTTATTTGTTTTGTGCTAGTAAAGGTACCATCATATGGTCACATTACCTACCTACATACCAGCAACGTGATCTCAGAATAAGAATTATCAAAAGGTTTTATTTACGATACGCATGCGCCACCTACAGCTTGCCGTTGTCAACTCTCATAATCGTTTCTGCCGCGATTTTAGCTGCGTAGCGCGCCTTAAGAAAAGAAAAGCGTTTTGGGATATTTATTACGAAATTATTATCGAGGATATCATCATCATTAGGTATAATATCAACAGGGCATCTAACGTAAAATATTTTTATAATAGAATAATTAATATTATAGGACCTTAATTTCATACAGCGCTCCTAGCCCCAAACAAGCAACGCTTGTAATATGGGAACTAGATAAAAACTGTTTGTTGATCTAATCACAGTGATTGCATAAAGGTGCCATAATCTATATAGATGCTGGCTTTCTTGTAGTGGGATCCCACAGTCGGCTTTAACGACTAACGCCGGCCAATTTGGAGGATTCGCGAGCACCACGTTAAGGAATACCCAATTTATTTACTTTAGTTATGTATCTCATCTAAAAACCATTGCTGGTTTGGTTAAGACAATGTTGATGGCATTAGTGAAATACGACTTTTTTTTTTATTCTACGACGGGGTAGCCCTTGGCCTTTATCTCACCTGATTAAAAGACCAGGCAGACTTAAACAAAGTCCTACCACACACCAAACCGAGCACAATATTGTACTCCCCCTGGGGATCGAACCCGGGACCTCTGGATTTGAAATCGGTGGGTTGAACCCGTTGAACCACTAGACCACAGAGGCGTTTGACTTGTAAGTCAATTCGAATGGGGATTTTTTTAATACAACGGGTTATGACAATAATAACCTTATCCATCGACCATTGCAATCGGCCCCCTTCAAAGCGTGCAATGGGAAGATTTGCCATAAAACTATAGTAGGATGGATTTTACAGATACTTTTTTGTGGTTTCTTTTGATGTAATATGTTTTTTATATATGTTATATGTTTATTAGTGAATTGCCCGTAAATTTCTTAGTGGATCCCTACACTACAAAAGGAAGCTACCTTGAAATTTTTGAGCCAAGGTAAGTTAATTTAAATCCAAGAAATAATTTAAATATTTTAATGCCATGCGAGTCAAATCTACTTGACAATGCTTTAAGTTCGATATTGGTGCCGGCCCTTATCCTGCATACCGGGAAGTGCAGCGCACCGCTTCCGCATGTTTGTGTAGAGACTGTATACAAGGAAGCTCTTCAAAAAGGTCTTGTATATTGGATTTCATAGGCTTGAATTTTTTTGCGCAGAATCCTAATTATTTGTCTATAATAAAATGAATGGCATCTGCCAGAGAAAATCCTATCAAAATCGGTTCAGCCGTATCGGTAATCGATTAGCCGGAACAAACAAATAATATTTTTTTTTGTTTATATTTATATACGTACATATACATTTAAAATTGTAAAAAGCTGTTATTTTTGATTTGAAAACTCTTGCGACCATCTATTTAGCATAGGGAGGCAGTCAGATTCATTTGCTGGAGTCGCTACTTACGTTTTTATTTGTACGGGGAAGCGCTTGGCCTTCATCTCATCTGGCTACATGTAAAGAAAAGGCCGAATGTGGAGGCGCACTTCACTCGGAATCCTCAACAGTTTGAGGCACTGAATACCTCTAAATGCCGGAACACAACCATTTCGAATTGTTGTTATAGACTAACCTAGATAAGATGGCAGTAGCAAGCCGGGAGGACTTAAACAAAGTCCTACCACCAACTAAACCAAGCACAATATTGTACCCCCTTGGAGATTGAACTCGAGACCTCTGGATCTGATTTCGGTGGGCGCACCACTAGACTACAGAGGCGGTTAAAGGTGTGAATGATTGCTCAACCTAACGAGTGATTGCCCTGCAATCTACACACCAGAACACCTTGATCTAACACATACTCATATATAGGTACGTCTAACCCCGAGGCATACTGTGTCCTTTCTTCAAGAGACCATTAGTCTTACACAGACCTACTTGTTGAACTTGGCCGACTTATTAAACCAATTTCAAAGACCTAGGAAGTATTCCACAAGCTTTTTAATGGCGTACACCTCTAATTCAACCCGCAGTTGTCGTGAAAGTAGACAAAGGGATCTCACAGATAGCAGTTTCATGCTGTTCAGTGCTGTCATACCAAATCTACAAATGAAAAAATGAACTGTAGATTTGAGAATTTCCCACGGTATGATACTCGTAGAATAGACATTGCGACAGGGTCTACGACTGTATTAGACACCTATAAGAATCAACAAAGCGCGTAACACAAAAGAAAACGATTAGTCAACGTCAGTAACTAATAGTTAGTACTTTAAATATATTGTATAACAGGACAGTATATAATGTACTGTGTATATGTAATCTCACACAGCACCATCTAGCCTCAACCGAACGAATTAATGGATAGATTACTCATTGTTTTTTTTATTGTAAGACGGGGAAGCGTATATAAAAATATTTTTTCACTTCTCTTGCTCAAAAAGTGTATCATAATAGTGTAGCTTAGCGGGCCTAAAACTCGAGTTTAATACCTAGGGCTGAAAAGTATTTTTTCTTTTTAATTTTTGTCTAAAATCATCAGCCCGTAGTACAAAGCATTCGGTCTCTTACATAAAAACTCGACTTTTTGGTGCTCCGTCAATCTTTTTTTTTGAAAATAGAACCTTCTTGGTGATGTTTTATGAAGGTTTATTCTTCCCTTTACGGTAGAATTCGAATTGTTTCGTTGCGGGTTAGATAGAGATTAAAAAAAAAAGATGGAATTGGCGCTAAATCTCTAGAATTTTCTTCATTCCAAATCACAAACGTTTACGTATAACTTCCCGACTTTTACTTCCAAATTGTGAACGTGAAAAATGTCATCAAGTGATAGTGAAGATGCTAATATGCAAATGGAAGAAAAGGGCAAAGAAATAATTATGAATCTGTTGCCGACAAAATCACGTGGAATATATTTAAAGAGTTACGAAAATTTTATAAAATGGAGAGATGAGAAACGTGTGGATTCTTTTACTGAAGGGGTTTTTATCACTTATTTTGATGAATTATCGAAAAAATTCAAATCGTCGACTCTTTGGAGCACATACCTATTCATATAACTCGAACTTGTCATCCTCCCTCGCTACGCTCGGGAGTATAACAACCTCGTATATAATGGGATGGTTTAGTCCCTTGTAAATCAATCTACTATTAAACCAGCTGAGTAGAAGGCCAAGCTTCTACGCAGCTGGTTTAAAATTATTATAATAAGGCCGTAGGTGGAAGCGCACTTCATCCGAATCCTCAACGCTCTGAGGAACTGGCTGTCTTACCTACCTCTAATGTCGGAACACAACAATTTAGAATTGTTGCTTAGACGAAAGACTTCAGTAAGATAATGGTAGCTAGCCAGGCGGACTTAAACAAAATCTTACCACCAACAAAACATAATATTATATCTTTTTGAAAATACATAGGTAATTATGAACCTATAATACCTAAACACAGAACAAACTATCTGTCTATTTTATAACAGCAATGTTTATCCTGAGTGGGAATCGAGCCCACCAACCAACCTACAGCGCAGAATGCAGAGCTACTAACCAACTGAACTGTGAAGCTCTTAATACAAAGACATTATTTATTTTGTGTTGGTGTCATTGTATTTTTATAATATATATATATTTTTTTATTATATAACAATGATTCGGTTAAACTGTTTGATGAATAAACTGAATTTAAATTTGAATGAAGCACCTAGATTGCATGACGCGATGCCATCTTATCGTTCTATCAACAAGTCAGTCAATGTAAACTTATAATGGGTGTGGGCCGTGATAAAACTACTAACCGTTTTTTTTTCTACAACTCGGGAGACGAAATAACTGCTGTTATATGGAACTCTTGCCTATAACAAAGCCCGTAATTCCACCAACCATACTCAAACCGGAACACAGAAATGCTACTTGGCGGCAGAAATAGGTAGTATCTAACTACTTCCCGGACAAGCCCTTTAACATGGAGCTCTGCATGACATCACACGTCTACTCTTCTACTCTTATTTCTAATTCTCTTATTATTTATCTCACAAACACACACACACATACAAACACGAATACAAAATTATAGCACTAGTTCGTTCATTCGGACTGATAACGGAACTACTGGATACTAGACCGTTTCTAAACTGATGAATCACAGTTTTTCTTTGAAAAATATTATGATAACCTAAGACCTATGGATTTCCTGACTACTGTTATTTGTTCAGTAGGACTAATGCATATACTGAATTGTATCAAAACATTCTCGCCAAGCTGGTAGAAAACTTTCCCGGTGCCGGTTATTTTACTTACAAGCTTGCAATTACCATGCGTCAAATTAGTAGTGACCTGCACAGTACACAGTGATTGGCCCAAACACTAGCTTAGCTTGCAATCACAAATTCGTAAATAATAAACAAAGATTAGACTCACTCACCGATTTCTCCACAAAATGACACTGTAAAACAAATGCTTATCAGAAATGTAAAGAAGAACGTTCGCCCAAGAGCGAGGTACTATGGTACTATGTAGGCTTCACGACCACGACAGACTAATCAGGCCAGCTATGATGTTCAGTGCACGAAGCGCCTTGATGCTTGTTTGCGGCTTGACTTGAGTTGAGGCTGTACACATACCATTACGCAACGTCAATACGTAAATAATATGGGTAATACTTGTTTACCCGTGCAGTTTCACCTACTGATAGGGCCAATTCTGAAATTATCGATATCTTTGCGAAGTTTAATGTTTAATAGTTTGACAAGGATCATTCCACCACAAAATCATTGTCGTTTTGCGAATGGGGTATGTTTAGTTAGGAGGACAATGATCAATTCTCCCCACTGCAGGATGTCAGTGCAGGTCTTGGTCACCCCCACTCAGAATATTAATGAGAATTATAATAAGACTACGTTAGTATTTTATTATCTGTGATAATAATAAGAATGATTTAACAGGTAGCATTGTAACGGTTTTTACCATAGGTAATAATATAAATTCCTCCTTCGAATATGTTGAAACAGAAACACGCAGACGGATGGATTTATAGACAGATAACAGAGATATCCTAGAAAACAAAAAACAAAACCCACAATATAGGCACTCAAGACTATATTGTGGGTTTTGTTTTTTGTTCGGAGGCACAAGCGGAATCCTTAAAATCTGAAATAGATTTCTGTATTTAATCGTGCAAGAGCCATCTACCGTTAACTGACCAAACTATCATTGATACAAAGATAGTTTGCTTTGCAGGTACGCTACTGGCAAAATAATACAATACTTGGTGTATTTGGTACCACAGACTGGACTTACCTGGTTCAATGTTTTTTTAACAGATGGCATATACATAACTACACGCAATTGGGGTTAATGCATTAATTTATGCTCGATTACTAGTAGGCATGGTATAGTAATAAGTAATTGCAATTGAATGCTAAACTAACAACTAAACTACTAGGTATAGTAAACTGGATAGATTTATATTTCACATGCATTGTATCTATATGGTTTCGACCATGTTTTAATTCGGTGTTAGGTATGTACTTATTATTAAATCACTGTATTCTTAAATCCTTTTTATGCTGTCTCTATTTTTAACTGTTAGGTTTTCCAATAAATATTGCATACATTACCACTTTCTAAAAAAATCCAAATGTCTGAAGAGTGTTAGATGGGTACTTTTTTCATAAAATTTCTTACTAGAACCTTTATAGAAAAAGACATCAAACTCTATCAAAATGATCTCAACATTATAATAATATCATAAAAAAACTTTACAACATAAACACTGTACAATGATTAATTGCGAAGCCTAGGAAATGTGTTTATAGAAGAAGAAACAGGTAGAAATACCTACAAAATTACATTACTATTTAGGATACTTAGCTACTATTTTATGTCTAAATTTAGAAGTCAGCGTATCGTGCAAAGATAAGAGGTAATTTTACTAAGCATTCTAAACGAAATATTAACATGAGTCTGGCCTAAATTTTTAGGTATATACGTTAATATATAGGTATATACGTTAATATACGTACTACCGTATATTTTATTAACGTAAAGCAAAGATGTAGAGAACAATAGGACCAAATTATTTTCACACAATGAAGGTGAAGGTCAGTAAGTAAACATGAGCATGTGTTGCAGATTTTCGAACAATAATTATATATTATAAGATATCATTATAAACAACCCTATTTGCTATTGTTAATAACCCTATTTATTATTTTAGAATAGGGGTGTTTAACACGTAAAAATCCTCTATCCTATTGTATAAACCATTTCCAAGACCACCAACGAAGTTATTCATCACTAAACTTATTCCCGAACCGTCTACAAAAGGTGGAGGCAGTTTCCTCATCCGGGCTCAGGAGTTCTGGTCTGCACGGTTTCGGGTGGGGCGGGCTGCGTGTCTCCTTGCAGCTGTGAAAGAGCGCAGCGTACTGCCGACAGCATTTCAGGAGTTGACTTCCGACCTCGAGGGGCGTGCGGCCTGTGAAGGCGGGACACCCTTTCCGTGGTAGCTGTGGCCTCTGGAAGAGAAATCGTTGCTGTCACTAAAGTTGAAAGTTCTAATGTCACTGATAATAATAATTAAAACTAAATTAGAGATACGAGATTCTTAAAAAATGTGACAAAAAATATAAAATTCAAACCAAGGGAAAAAAAGCCCTCATTAGGAAATTAACTAGCTTTTTTAGCTTTTACTCGACTTAAAATAACACAGAACCCTTTCAAGATCCGAGGTAAAATATAGGACCCAGCTTTTAAACAGCAGAAAAGAACTATCCAATACCTACGAAACTGCGGGAAACCAAGAAAAAAATTCACAGCACCTTTTGTTTGGTATTTTATTTCTCGTAGGTAGGTAAAATTTGTCCTCAGAATAGACTCCACGCATAAAATTTATTTACTCTCTTAGAAAAGCACTATACATACGGTTGACTCTCGGCCTGTCTCTATCAATATCGTCCATCTTTTCACAACATTTGCAGAAGGAGCAGGGGATACCTGGCACCCCACAGCACAGGGCGCCCCACAGCCAGCGGTTCAGGGATAATGCAACCCTGGCCCAGGCGCTGGGCCCGTGGGGCTGGTCGTAAACGAAATCCCGGTTCATCACACCCTGAAGCTACATGGTTTCGGTGTGACAGTGACATTTTGTCAAACTGTTGTTTTTTTTTTACGAACATGTAAATAGGTCGAGATTATACGTGCAATACCTTATTGTTCAAATAGGTTGAAATAAGCAAAGTTGTTTCATAGCATTTATCAGCAGCAAAAAAATACTGATCCTATCTTAGGAAAAGTTGTTAAACTATCGAAGAATATGAATGTATAACCTTCTTAATAATAGCCTCAAACGATCTCAGATCCAACTTACAAAAGCCTAGCTTATATTATTGCCTGTTAATTACCTCACTATTCCTTTATTAAAATAATGAATAGCCATGTTTAAATAATAAAACAGTCATAAATACACCGCAATTAGACATAAGCCTTTGAAGGCAATCAATAAACGGATCCCAGTCACGAGCTTCCTTCATCCACCTCCACAATGCCGTGTCTAAGTTATCATTACGTCATGGTTGGTAAGCGCTGGCAGACAACACCGAGTGACAACTACTTGTTAGAAAAAAACAAACCAAACCAAACTCAGGATCATTGATACCTAGCCGCGGTCGGAGGAAACACGTATTTTCACAATGAATTTGAGAGTTCATATTTTTTGTGGCCAGCTGCTCTGGTTGGTCTCGATCCTGAAGGGAAAAGCGGTTCAAGGAGTTCCAGGCTTCGGCCGAAACTTGATCATCAAGTCTCTGCCCGCGATCGAAGACTATCAGAGCAACGTGTACGAAGTGTATATGGAGCCTTATTTATATGTAAGTACCACCTTGCAATGCAATATTGTCTGTATCAGTTATATAGACCGTTTGTAAAGGTCCGTAGGTCCCCCTTCTGCTTCTTTGTAAATTGTGAGTACCTACCTACTCTTTTTTGTGAACATTTTCGGTTCTGAAGTTTTTGTCCCCTGCTAAGTTTGTTGAACCGATCAATCTTAACTTGCTGAACTTCATAACACGTAAGCAACTGAATTTTGTATACACGTAATATTTTTATCTCAATAAAGAGATGAGTGGTGATGGAATGATAGGATACAAGAATAAAGTATACATTTTATTTTTAGGATCTTGGTCAGTATCCTATTTCTGCCGGAAGCCGTGCTGAAAAACAAATCGACTTGTCTTTTGTAAGTGAAAAACAATTTGGTTCATAAATCTACTAATTCTTGAAACATGCAAGCCATCTGTGGTTGCGGTTGTCATTTTTTACGTCACCTAAACAAATATTCACATAATAATCGTTTATTATTTAGTTGGAGCAAAGACAAAGACGAATGAATCCCCAGGCGTTTTCATACAGTAACGAATTAAAAACTTTTCTTAAAAATTACTTCACCCATTAGTATTAGTATTTTCCAAATTCCTTTTTTTGTAAACCTAACCTAACTACACAAAAGTTACAAAAGGAAGCCTTGAGTGTAATGATAGTAGGTAATTTTTATCTTCTATGCACCATGTAGGAATTATAGTAGGTACCTATACTTTGTATTGTATCATTGCATTATGATGAGACTGAGAGCTTAAAGATCGATTGTAAAATCAGGGTGACTGGGAGAAATATCACCAGCCTTGCTTAGCATGAACAACGTGAGAAGACGAGAAAAGGAGAATGTCATCGGGTCTTAATCTCGTGCTCACTCAACGTAGAGTCGAACAGACATTAGTCGATATCTATTTATATTCGATTTCGAAATATGTATATACCACGCAGCATGTCTTAAGCATGGAAATTGCCCCCCCCGAAACTTTTTTATTGCGTGCACGCTATATAATAGTCTAATGTGACAGCGCAAAGAGGTTTAAAATTTGACAAATAACTTTTACCTAACTCTGTCAAAATGTGAATATGTTGCATGACTGAATTTTCTGTGGGTATTTCGTGAACATGCGCGCTTAAAATTTAAATTTGGACACTTCTGCGCGAGTGTTTTCTCATCGTTCATTCTAGAGAACGAGATAACTAGTAGTTCGCCCCGAATTGAGATCTCGTGATGTCTGGTTTGTGTTAGGTAGGTGTTAAACTACGGAGATTGGTTTTGAAAAAGAACGTAATAAACAAACGATAAAAGTGACCTTTCATTACACCTTACTTACATGACAGCACTCTTTAGTGCTGTAGTTCTAAAGCACTCTTTTAACGCGCCCCTTTGTTACAAAAAGCACTCCTATTTTAAAGTTTGATATTTATTTTATGAATGCGCAGCCGATTTTCATCTAAATGATACCCCACAAGCCAAAAATCTTTATTCTCACTTAACACCCCTACCCGTGACAATATATAATCTCGTCGTCTACATGCTAGCGCACCAGGTCCCACCAACTCCTCGGTCTGCCTGCACTAAGAAACATCAGAGATACCAAAATATGGTGTTCCTATTTTCTTTTACAAAATTATAGTATCTATAGCAATAGTTGGTAGTAATCTTTGGAAAGAGTATAAAAAATCTAACATATTTCGTAGACCAGACGTTCCAATTTGGAAAAACAAAATTAAAAGTTCTCACTCTCACTTACCTATATCATATTATATTGTATAGCACACACCTGTTTTTTTATTATTCTTTAGCAGTTATATGTTATTCAGTCAGTTTTACATCGCTACTTATTCGGTCCCCATCGGGTCGGGTCCTCCCGATAGATGATAGGTGAGATAGGTGAGTTTTTTTCCAGGGCCACTGAGGCCAAGTCTGAAACCGTGAGAGTTATCGAAAAGTCATGTTAGGAGTTATGTGCTCGGTTTAAAAAAAAATAAGAAGGAAGAGTGTTTACTTTAAAAGAAACGGTTTCAAAGTGTAAAATATGTAGATAATAATTTGATCTAGCACGACGGTGCATGAAGGTTCATGTTACATGCGTAGGTAGGTATAAGTAAGTACTTTCCCTTCCCACATATCTAATCCTAGAATGATCTGACACTGACTAAGCAGGACCAGCGAGGTACCTGCATAGTACCTAATGTATTCAATCACAAACATGTCCTGGCTAGAGACTTTTTGTTGCAGTAACTATATCACCAATTATGATGTAAGTCGGTACTTACATATATTATTTGCTATGGGATTAAAATTTTGCTTCAAATGTCGATATATCGACGTTAATTTGAATCAAGCTTGAATCTCCTTTGTGTGCGATGAGTATATCAGTAGATACATAAATAATGAGTGATTAGAGTGGTAGTCCTGATAAAAATAGTTATTTGTTATACAAGAGTGCAAAGTTGCTTTTAAACCGCGTGTTCAATTTTGATGACCGAGCAAGCAAAGGATTCTAAAATTGAATCACGAGCGCAGCGAGTGATTCAGAATCAGAATCCTGAGCGTTAGCGAGGGAATCAAAAGAGCACGAGGTGAAAAATCTTTGCACTCGAGTGCAACACGTAACTTTTCATTCCACCTCAGCGAGGAAATGACTAAATGCAAAAAAAAACGTTTACAATCACAAGATAGGTACTTTTATTTTAGTTTAGGTATTAACTACTACATTATGACAGGTAAGTATTACAGAATAATCTTTAAATTATAACAAAATAATACTAATGTATAATTAAGAAAATTTTAAAGTAACGTTACTACAGTTATTTAAATTGAGTGTAATATTTTTGTTTGGTACTGTAATATTGGTGTTAGTCACTTGTGTACTGTTTTTCGGTAAACTATCTGTCATACTTAATAGTTGTACCGATTCATCGGATTCCCTTGGCCTAAATGTTGGCATGAGAGGGCGATGGTTAGGTGTTTAGTAATGGCTCATTTTTGATGTAGAAGGGCCAGTCCAAGGATCTGACTGAGGCTCTTTCAGTGTAATGGCTCCTACGATGCCTTTACAAGTAATACACCAAGAAGGTTCCGATTTCGAGTTTTTAACAAATTAGAAAAGGTTGTATGATGAATTCGGCACCATGGAGGTAGAAGTAAATAGGTTTATTGATGTTTTGAATTCACAAACTTAGTGCACACGATGTTCTAAATTCAATTTTACTTTAACCTCTAGCGGATAAAAACGGCTTTTGCACTCAGATATCGTATAGTAAAAATACTCTTTCCGAGATGGTGGGATGAAAAAGTTTTTTTACGGCCTGGATACACAACTGGACCTACACTTAGTACATAAGGCCAATCTTAAAAGTCAATTTAATCTAAATTTAATGAGTGGGTTACCTGGCCTATAATTATTATGACTGGCAAATCACAGTTTTATAGTTTATCATACGTTTGCTATTACGGCAACCTTGGCACATCTTGGCTCAGCCATTATTGACACGCAACGACATCTACATCTCGCAGAGTAGCTAGGTACCTATTCCGGCAATTAAAATTGGAAATACCTACCTCTACCTGTGCTTGTGTACCTACCCGTTTGTGAATAATAAATAAAATAATTATGTTCATCTGCAGCAGAAACATAATGTAATTATTTTTCTCTTAAAATAAATTTGTTTAAAGTAAGGTACTATGCAGGTACCTCGCTGGTCCTGCTTAGTCAGTGTCAGATTATTCTAGGATTAGATATGTGGGAAGGGAAAGATTTAACGGAGAATATACTGGCATTGATAATTATGTAAATGTTTGTACCTTTACATGAATACTCGCACCTTGTTTTTAATAGACTTCGTGAGATGCTCATTTATATTGGTACTTACCTATACCTACCTACGCATGTAACATGAACCTTCATGCACCGTCGTACTAGATCGAATTATTATCTACTTATTTTACACTCTTCTTTCATATTTTAGTAAAGGCACAGTTAGTATAGGTAGGTACATATATAGAAAATTTATTAAAGTAAATTGGCATCATAGATTACAAATATAATCAAAATAGTACAACGTACATAGGTATGATCAAACGAAATAGAGTACTTAATTGTCCTTACTACTAATACACTTCAATTTATCTCTATACCTACCTCCTAGCAATTATGGACAAGACTTAGGCTACCTACCTACTATGTTTTAAATATCCATAAAGGTCGGTAAAAAGTATGCCGCGCCGGCCGCGCCGGTATTATTAGATACAAATTTTAAAAACGTTTGTAGTTTTTTTTTTTATGAAATGGAAATAAGTTCCCGTAGGATGGGAACAGGTGTCGTTTTTTGCTATTTCTTCACGCCAAACCTAACAAACGGATTGAGTTGAAACTTTGCACAGATATTGTTCTGGAACAGCAAAACATTAAAGGTCTATTCACTCTTTTTATCCGGGACCACGCAGTTGAAGCCGCGGACAGAAGCTAACTTACCCACATCATGAAACATGTCTAACTTATAGCCTTTACTGATTTAAGTAAGACCTGTTTCAAATTGTTCATATATTTTAGTCCTCTTTTTTGCAAGGTCCATTTGTGTCAAGACAATCAAGTCTGATCAAATCTGACAGGTACCTGCTTCTAGTTACCGTTTCCTCAAGTCTTGCTCACGAATCCGCAAAAAACTGACAATTTTAGTTTTTTACATCACAAGAACAAGCTAAATGCCTCTCAAATATTATCTTTTAATCGCATAACTAAATATCTCAAACGAATTGTGTTACTTATACTTATCGTTATACCTAATTGCATTGTTCAGATGGAAATGTACCTACCTACCTTAGTTACCTGACCTTGCTGTAATGTTGTAGCCAAATCCTATGCATGAATTCGTTAGTAGGTATTATATTCCGTATAAACTGCCGTGAAAATAAACAACTATACTCATAATGTTCTAACTAGAATATGATTGATTTGATTATTAGACTGATATTAAAACACTGAAAAAAATACAACCGATTTGTTGATAGTTGTATGCTAAAAAACCAGACTGCTATATTCTAAACTTCATCGTATTTCGTAAAATAGTATGTTACAATAATCGATATCGGCACTACCTTTCATTCTATACCGATATTGTTGTAATACCTAACACTTCATCAAATTATTTTTAAGATTACAATAAAATTTGCATTACAATATTCAAGTTTAGTTCCGGATTGTAGCCCATTTATGTAAACATAGAAAAATAGGTGCTTCAAATTAATTCATTTCCTTCACCCTATATATCCTTCCCCATCCTTTACATTCGCATCCCCAATTCAACATTGAAGGAAAAGTCGTACCACCAATAATATAAGCACAATAGTGTACCCTCTGGGGATCGAACTCGGGACTCTGAATCTGATATCGATGGACGAACCACTAGACCGCAGGGCGGTGATAAGTGCAACGCTACGAACATCCTTATATTGCGTAAACGTAGAGACTACAATTCCTCATATAAAAGATCTCAACGCGCTCTCGGTCAAAATATAATTAGAAAGAAGTATTTTTATTATATTTTATTAACCTGCGATGGGTCAGCTGTCAACTTCAACGCTTGCCTGGGTAAGTATGTCTACATCCCAGAAACTGGAATGTTAGTGGAATAATGAATGCTGACAGTTGAATCCAAGTTGTTGCAGTGTGAATTATTTATATTATTATTTCTCCCTGGTGGGTTAGCCAGAAGGATCATCCGTAGCCAGGTTTCACCCAGTACTGGGTATACGCCAGGTGGCACCCAGATGCGACTTGCGATGTAAGCAATATCGTCGACCCATCTTCTTGCTAAACGCTCGCCCAGGACGAACCCATTCCTTGGAAGCTATTCCGCCATCGTACAGCTCGATCGTCGTTCCTTTTAGCCAGGTTTCAATTTATATTATAGGACAAAAGTTTCACACCACGCCTTTTAGCCCCAAACTAAGCAAAGCTTGTATTGTGGGAACTAGATTACGGAGAATATGAACACTAACATTTTTTTGGGAACGTCCTTGACTGCTGTCATCCCGTGGGAATTTCCTAAAATTATATCTATAGGCACTCCTATACACTACATAAGGAACCTACCCTGAAAATTTGGCCCCCGCTTTTGGATGTGCTGTGGGCTGTGGGCTGTGGTTGTCAGTCAGTCAGCTACACGATTATTTAATACATGATATCTACATATAGATCTTTAATAAATGTCCCTTGTCCCGGGTGGGAAATCGAACCTAAAGCGCAGAAGGCAGAGCTTCTACCAACTGAGCCGTGAAGCCAATGAGAAGAGAATCAATGAGATGCGCGTGTGTGACGTTAGTTAAAATCAAATTCAACCCATGTCCCGTAAGCAAACACCTTTTTTATGTTTGGGATTTTTCGAAGATACCTCCCGATCTGAGGGGACCGGGAGGTTATGCCAGACTTACTGGCTAAAACCACACGGGGTTCTATCAGAGGATATTTACCGAGGTCGTGGGTACACTCCATAGCTCCGGCTACGATAGTACACCGTAAGAAAGGCGCGCAAATCATTGGGGCGCGCGCTGTCTCGAGGCTAGTTGTAGTGGAGTGTGGACACCCCCTCAGTGCAAGCGTCTTAGCCTAGGATATGAGGGCTGCATCTGGTGTAAGTTTCTCCTCCAGCACACGGTTCTCCGTCTTTGCGGCTTGGGTTGTCAGAAGAGATTTCATCCTCTCCCTTTGCAGTAGACCCGATTTCCAAAAGGCAACAAGACCTTGCCAAGATCCCTCATAGGAAATCATAGCAAAAGCTACCGCTATGAGAGACGTATCCCTTCAACCAATCAACGATCGCAGTTCTTCCCGGGGATCATTCGGGGCACTCTGCTAGCATGAGCTGTGCTGAATCCAAGCACACACTAACTTCAATAACCGTCACAGCATTCTTTTCATACCATCACCACTAAAATTCCCAGATACTTCAAGCATCTTCATGTTTATTTCACACACACTTAAAACATGTTAATGACCAGTTTTCTTTCAGGCCCCAAGATCAGCGCCTGGTCTCCAAGCCGTGGTCCACCTTATGGCTGACGAGGAGTCAGGAGTGATGGGAGACCTGGTGTTCACACAGTTAGTGCCCAACGGCCCTGTGACTATAGTGGGAAACGTCACTGGCTTGGCGCCAGGGCTGCATGGAGTACACATCCACCAGACTGGAGCTATTAAGGACAATTGCAAGGATATTGGGCCGCATTTCATTGCTTATTATGTAAGTTTTCAGTGATAGCTTACTAGTTTGATTGCTAGCCTTCTAGTCTCTAGGCCAGAGCAAGGTTGAGGTCTACTATAGAGCGAGTTTTCCCGGAAGGCACTCGTTTTCCCGCGTCGAGTACCACCAGTATTGAGATCATTCAGACGCTAGCAGCACCCAACGATTCCCGTTACCCGGAGTAGACCACTAGCAGGTTGATCACACCTACCCCAAATAGTCATAGATATCATCTCTTTGCACTAGGTAAGTTGGTACTTAGTCTATTTCGCGTCTAATCAACATAAGCTTGTATACACGGTCCCCAGTAAGAGTCGGTAATTGGTGTCGGTAGCTACCGATTGCCATGATATTAAGTTACTACAGTAACTTCACTCGCTCGCCGTAAAAGCGCCAATTATTCATATCAAACTATCCCGGCTTGCCGACTCCTATTATGTGATAATTTGATCCTCGGCGCCAGCCAGCTATAGTGTAGGTACTATTAATTGTAAGCCATAACAAGCAGACTGCCCTCGAGGGGTAGACCTACCAACTTTACCTGACATTCAAAACTTTTTTTTTATTGTACCGTTGAGCCCTTATCTCACCAGGTTACAAGTTGAGATAAGGCCGAAGGTGGAGGCGCACTTCACCCGGAACTGGCTATCTTACCTCTCAATGCCAGCACACAACATTTTTTTTTATTGCTGTTATAGCGACAGAATTAGTTAAACCAAAGTCCCTACCACCAACCCAACCCTGCACAATATTGTACTCCCCTGGGCATCGAACCCGGGACCTCTGGACTGGATCTGAAATCGCTGGGATGACCACAGAGACGGTTAGACAAGACCACAGAGGCGGTTATTCTATGACGAGGTCACAGATAATAAGATACCTAAGTACTCACAGAACCTCTTAGTTTTCATTAAAAATCCACTTCTTACGCCATCTATCGGTATAGACTTCATCTAAATGTAAAAAATAATTATCGTTACACTAGTCGGTAGGTACTAAATACCTACCAACTAGATAACGCTAAAGTGAACGACCAACCAAACCTTTCATCATATAGTACAGATGTCGCTAGTAGATCCTGATTAATTCTTTCGTTTTCCAATTCCTATCAAGAATGTCTAAACTACATTGTCTAAGACTGTCTAAGCACCTACATTTGCTTTTGAACATACTAATGCTATATTTTAGGGTCGCCATGGAGGACCGAGAGACCACATCCGCCATGTAGGAGACCTCGGAAACATAAAAGCTGAAGAGGACGCTCCGGTCACAATCAAAATCGTGGACCACTTGATTTCTCTGGCTGGTCCCAGGTCTATCGTGGGGCGTTCGTTTGCCATTTCTAAAGAAGAAGACGATTACGGACGGTCCAGTACTGAAGACAGTGCACTGACTGGCACTTCGGGACCCACTGTCGCTTGTGGAATAATTGGATACATGAACTAAATTAAGAAAAGCTCAATGCTGAACGCATGTAAATGTAACGTACCTACTTGGTTTAACGTCGGAAGTCTTTCTGTAGGTATGTACTTGTAATACGAGTAGTAGGCATGTAACCTATCTTTGATAATATTTTTGTAGATAATTACAATGCGTTAGGTACCTAACTACCTTAACTACAGCAGTTATTTTATAATAAAGTACCAGGTAGGTAGGTGCTAAGGCAGTTACTAGGTACCTACCTACTCCAGATGAGGTAAAGTTTGTTTTCCCATTACGTCCGTTTACATCATAGGTTCTAAAGTTTGAAAATCATTCACGTGATTTAAAGCATTTATTTACCTGATTGTCTGTGCTTAGACATTTAGAATCTACTTTAAGCAGGTAAGTACCTATTCAATTAACCTAATACTGCCCAGTTAGTCTAATTTTTTACTCAAAATAAAAAATATATGTACCTATTCGTTTAATAGTTTCATTTAATTTTTAGTTATAATTGTAGGATGTTACCATGTAGCCAACTGTGAAAGGTAGTCGTACTTAATAGTACATAATACAGCTAGGTCTATAGCGTCCGATGATATCGGTCCGAAGGACAAAATAACTAACCCTGTTTCGTAAGTAATCATTTTATCAGCTTATCGCATAGGATTTTAGATAACTTTCATATATCGTGTAACCTCACTGCTCGTAATCATATTTACAACGCTAACGATAGGGGCCGGCAAAAGTTGGACATATTCTCAATCCCAACTCTCCTGCGGCTAAAGAGGCGACAAAGGGGGATTAGGTATATCAGATTAGGTGAGATCTTAGACCACATTTTCACTTGTATTATTCAAGAGAACTGGTGGTCAAACGCCTGGCGATAACCAATAAAAAAATGCATCCAACCGAGTTACTTGTTTGGGCTGTGATTATAAGGGGATTAGGAAGGTACTTTAAAATATTAAAATAAAACTAAAAACATACGTTCAGAATCTGATATAATTCGTGTATAAAAAAATCTTTTCAACAAAAGTAAACATACTGGAAGCGCACCTGAAACTGTGTAATAAAAACAATAACAAAAAATACTCTAGCCTTGTGATGTTAATCTTAAAACTAGTTGTGCCTAAACCGAGATAATAAATAAATAACATTTGAGTAGGACGGTGATAAGTCTTTTCCGAAACATGTGAAAAAAATCACGAAAATAAAAGACCTACTCAAAACCCGACGTTTCCACGAAAAAGGCTTCAACATATTGGATGTTGATGTTCATGATTCCATTCACAAGATGTTTTCTCATAAATGCGCCAACGAAGTCTATCCGTGGAAACTTGTGGCTGCTATGTTATCAAGTTAAAAAATATTTGGAAGATTTATTGTAAGCCGATGGAAGCGACCAGGCTCTCGACTTTAGCGATATACGCCTTCTGGGCATCCACCTTGGAGGTACCATTCTTCTTTGTCCACGCCTCGAACTTTGCCTTGCCTTTGAGGTCTAGCATACCGGGCTTGTCTGGAAAGGAAAGAAAACACGAGATTAGAAATTAAAATAAAATCCGGCAAGAGCCGTTTCAAATCACTAGCAAATGGACAACAATTTTAATTTGTTGTGTTTAGAGGTAAGATAGCCAGTTCCGATAGACTGTTGAGGACTACCCTAGGGATAGACTCGAATGTAAGGCACTAGAAAACGTTTTAATAAACCTCCCAGTCCCAGAGGCATAGTAACTATGCCTCCTATAAAAACTGTTGTGGGAAGCGGCCACTCTACAAGTAACAAAAATAACAACTCAGGGCCTTCCAAGAATCGCGGCTTTTTGTCGGGGTTTTAGCGAGTCGAAAAAGGAGAAAGTTTAGGAGTGCAGGAAGTTGAAATGATTTTTTTACGGTCAAATTAAGACCACTGCATGGCTTTTATTCTATTTGTAAATTCCCGTCCGTGCCTAACTCATCAAACATTATCGCAATAAATAAAAGGATAATTAATACCGGTACGAAACATGATAAGTTTATTGAGATGAGAAGCATCAACCCCTTCTCACAGGTGTCGTATAAGGCGACCATTGTCCATAGACAGATAGGATACGGATAGTAATGGTACTTTATATTGTGTATTAGTACAAATGCTATCTCTTATCTACATGCCAAGCGTTGGAGATGTGGTTCATGTCCAACAGAAGATGTTATCGGACTGTTGATGATAATGGCCTATCATAAAGATGAAGGCTTGGATTTGTCTCTGACTACCTCCTAGAATGTGAACCTTTTAAAGATTCTCGATGGGGGTAAAGTTTATTGATAATTCCGGGTGAAGTGCGCTTCGGCATTATCATAATTTGAAAAATCAGGTGAGATGAAGGCCAAGCACATCCTTGTGGTTTAATATATATTTTTTATTAAAGTAGTAAGTAACTAGTTTTTTTGTGATACTTTTGATGCTAAGAAAAGTAAGGAAATAACAGTGCATAACATAAATAATATAACAAGTGAGTGCTATCTAGCACTGTGCGAGATAAGCATTTTAAATGACAGATAACAATATAATTAATTCGTATAAGTACCAAACGAAAAGTCATTTACATTAAAATTCTGTGAACTTTGAGACCGACTTGAATTGAAACACACCCAAGAAACATTGAATGTCACATTATAAGTGTACTATTTTGTTTTGTAGTTGTATCTACATTGATGCTTGAACTTGAAATAAATAACTTTTTATATTGCACACAGCATACGAATCCGGCAAACATGTATACTAGTGTAAATCCTTGAAGATTTTTCCCACCGCTACCTAAGTAGGTACTATACCTAAGTAGGTATTTTGTGATGTAGAGGTACATTGTAAAAAGAAAGAACCTACATTGAATAATGTATTGACTTCTGGGTGTACGTTCAATGTCAGGGAAGGCCAGTCAAAGTCAATATAACATTCTTCGGACACACACACACACAGATACCAAAAAAACACAAATAGTCTACAAATAGAAGGACGATTAAGAATTGAGGGAAGATGAAAGTTTTTTGCTTAAATAATACATACGAGGAAAAGAATTGCCCGAATTGGCGTTAGCAAGCTGCATGTAATATATGCAGTGTATTATATATATTATTATGTAGTATGGACTAGCCTAGAAAAACTACATCGGCGTACCTAGTGCCTACCCACTAAACAAAAATTACATTCATATAATGTAGCTATGCCGCAGCCTAAAAACTGAAAATCCAGGATACTTTACGTAGGTACCTACATCAAATTCTTGAAGTGATATTAATTATAGCAATTATATACAAATCCATCAATGAATATGTTTCTATTTATTGTTCCACTCTGATCCATTGCCGTCATGGATTAGATTCCACTACTTTTTATATTCCGCTTTAATACATGGCGATGGATAAGATTCCACTACTTTGTATAATCAGCCCTAATTAATTATCGCGATGGATTTGATTCCACTACTTTTTTATATTCCGTTCTAATCCATTACTGTGATGGGATTATAGATTCTGCTAGAGAGAATTCTGAGACTCGTTACTTTAATTATATAATTCGATTGAACTACTAAGACTCGAAAATCCCTAGTACAGACGGCAATAAAAGTGATGTATTTAATTATATTTAGCTATATAAACTCAAAACACATACGATAATGAAACAACTTGCCAACTACGTGAGCGTTGATCCCGGGGTGAGGGTTGTGCGGGCTTGCGGGTCAAGGATTCAGAGACTGCGACAATCACCCTGGTCATTACAACCACGCGATCGACAGCCATTAGTTACGACAACATTGCGTAATGAAATGAAGGGTTTACGTAACCCAAGGATTTCTACGGATAAGCGGTCAAAGAAATACTTGGCAATGTGCAAACTGTGGAAACCCCGCATTGTATATGCCCGCAATGGCAAGACAGCGCGGCGGTCCCGTGGCGTAGCAGTCAGACATGGGACTACAACTATCAGAAACATGTAACTGGCAGGACCACATCAGCCAAATGGCTGCATGCCCTTAGAATATAAAAGTAGGTTAACAACATCACTTCATGTAAAGTAATATAATTCATGTAATTGGCTTAGACTTCACTAAGTTAGCGAAACAAAGAATGAAGTGGGAAGACATAATAGGCTGATGTAAAACATCGTAAGGTTGGAGATGAAAAGTGATGTGGTGATAAACCGGTGTTATGTGACAGTGACAACACCATTCCGAATTGCATGACCATAAAAAGACTTGAAATGACTTGCGTTACGTGATTTCCATGTAATTTTATGAGAGCAAGGCCTCCGTCCATGCAGGTTTGCGAAAAAGGATAAGTATTATTAAAGTATTCACACATAATGTATGAAACAACTACCAACCACTTGCGGTGTTATACGTCAAGTTCGTTTATTCAAGTGTACAAAGTACACATAAAATGACAGAGAAGTTGAATCAATACGCTGGTTATTGACTCGGCTTGCTAATTATTTAGCGTTACTGACAGAATTTCATGGTAATAACTACGAGTAGGTAAAGTTAGTAGGAAAAATTCTTGGAATATTTTGCCGAAAGTAAAGATAAATGTAACGACGAAAAATCCAAACCACGAATCATTCTCCAGCAAAAGCTTGAAATTACGAATCATAAAAGCTTATTTTGAAGAAAACATCATTGCATTTTCATTTTTCATTCTTATGTAGAAAATAGATCAAAAGTTATGGTCCGTATATGAATCATTGATGGACGTAATATGGGCTGAAATTAAATAATAATAAAACATCATACAGAAATAAAATAGATAATCACCTACACAAGAATACTCATATAATTAAAATACTTGACTTGCTCCTTACAAATAAATAGGTACACAAAATACAACAAAATAAGTTAGGTATACCTACCTACTTATCTACTTGTGTAGGTTAGACATGCACGACTAATTTAGGTTGTTTTATCTTCTGAAGTAAGAAATTATCAGTTAAGCTTCATTCCATCGAATAACGTGTTGATTCAGTGATTTAAAGACCGATTTATTGATAAAAATGTTGAGATAGTGTTTATATCAACACTTTAATCAATAAATCGGTTTATTTCTAATATGAAAAATAAATGAAATAATAAATTTATTTCATTTTATCAAATTAGTATCAAAGCTAGCAAGCAAGCAAAACTAACTGAATTATTATTAGATTCACCCAGGTAACATTAAGTTTATTTTTTATGCACTTCAAACGATAAACTTACGATTCCTTGTACCTTGTAGTAGGTAGGTAGGTACTAGGTACCTACTTATTGTGTATATATACTACCAGCTTTTATAGTAAGTTATTGATTGTGTACTGTACACATAACTTGCCTATCTACCGGAAATAGGTAGTGATAATGACGCAAGACCAACTAAATAAAGTACCTAATTGATAAGTCAATAAAAGCCCATGTAGAAAGAAACAAAGAGGAAGGTTACCTATCAAACTATAGTTTAAAAACAAAAACTCAAAACTGAAAAGTAGACATATACAGACAAACAAAATTTCGGATTGTGGGCATGAAAATAATGGTAAAATTATCTATGTTAGAGAAACTGGAAGAAAAACAATTGTTGTTACGACTCCACCTAGGTAGTGTGGGATATATATAATTGGCACGGTGTGTTTAAATTTCATGTGTATGAAATTTAAACAATAAAGAAATAACATAAATGTCAATTGATTGTCGCGGGAGTTTTTTGATAAGTAGAGTAGTTTTTAAGATATCGGGGTGAAAATAACTACAATTAGAATGGTTGATCCCCCTTAGTTAATTACCCCTTAGTGTCAGGTCGCGATTCCGAACAGGCTGTATATTTGAAGTTACAAATTATAATATTCCCATAAAATCTAAACTGATACTTTTTTTTACTTTTGACTTATTATAAAGCCACCATTTGTGTTAAAATTTTGTCAAAACTTTTGCGACATAAATCGACATCTAAATAGATGTCGATTTTCTTTGAAGCAGTTTCTGCTCGCGGCTCTGTCCGCCTGGTTTATCTCAATCCGTTCAGTAGTTCTGAGGTTAAGGAGGAACAAACATCCATAACATTTTTAATATATAAATTATTATAGGATAAAAAAGGAGTGAGTGCACATTTATCGCGACGACGACAAGTGATTGAAAATAATAAGCATTCAAATCTGTACTTATATCTATACCTATATCATAAAGGTATTGTGTGTAAACCCGATCGTCTCTGCCTTTCTCTTGGCAGCCAGTGTAACGATTCTCAAATATTCTGAAAGTTATCGGATCAGAAACATCACTTTTTGTCAGATTCTACCTACTTACAACCATTTCTGAAAATCGTCTGAAGTCTCGAATAGGTAGGTACTAAAAAAAAAATTTTTTTTTTTTATATTTCGGATTTATGAATAGCATTTCCGGAACCTCCATCGGACACACCTTGCCTATTATATCCCACACTAGGTGGATTCGACAAAATTTCATTTTCCTCCAGTTTCCTCTAACATAGATAATTTGACCATTATTTTAATTGAATAAATAAATATTACAGGACATTAATTTTACACAGCGCCATCTAGCCTCAAACTAAGCATAGCTTGTAATATGGGAACTAGATTACGGATAGAATACTTAACTTTAAATATATAGGTCACATACTATATGATACAGCACCCAAACACAGAACAAACATCAATATTCATCATACAAATGTTTGCCCTGGGAATCGCACCCACAGCCTACAACGCAGAAGGCAGAGTTACTACCAACTGAGCTATGAGGCTTGTTAATATAAAAACATGTATAATGGTATAAAAATATAGTTTGACTGGTATTGATTCATCTCTCATCTAAATACCTAAATATATAGTTCTTCCCGATACAATAATTCGGATGTAAGGTTACTTACTTGCAGGATCGGCATCCCCAGCTGTTGCCTGCTTGAAGTAAGCATACAGCTCTAGGAGGTCGTCGTTGCTCGGCAGAGACTTTAGTTTCTTCACATTGAGGGCGGCGGCATCAAATTGCTGTAAAAAAGTACCAGTGTGAGATGATGTAGGTCATTGAGACCAGATGAGCTTTAAAAAAGCTTATTAAAATTTCCCTTAACAGCTTAAGGATGTTGCTGTAACTGTGTAGGTAGATACACAGTTACATAACCTCCTTATCCAAGCTTATGAAGTCTTAGTCCCTAATGAAAAGGTTGTGGGTATTGCTTCTGCAGTGGATGGAGGTGACCATTCTGAATCAATACTACACCCACACACACAATTTCCTGTGTTCATAAAAAAAACTATGATAAACTTTTTAATGTAATAAGGAGATGATTAAATTATGATATTTTAAGAATCTCAAAAATATATTATAGATATTAATTATAAAAACGTAGTAAAAACACCAAAAAGTCTGGAACAATATAGGAAGACCTTTGCCCTGCTTGGGTGGTGGCACCGAGTGGGACAATGTAGTTTAAAAAACAGTCACATTATAGGAATTATTAATATGGGTCTTAGAATTAGTATTTAAACATCCTGTACTATTCTTACATTACCTGAAATAAACTTATATTATTATTAAATAATTAGGCTTAACTTTTTTACACATATGATTATTACCTATTTGAGGAAGGCACTCTCACAGTACCTACTGGTTTCTCATATAATAAATTGTAATTGAAACAATAGGTTTACCAGAATCACCCCACAAAGAAAAACCCAAGAAACCAATTTACTAACACTGCAAGAGTGATAAAATGTGATTCATAGATTTGGAATAGATTACCATTCACACATATATTACACTACATTACATAGCAATAATTAATCACCTAACATATTCATATCTATGTCAGTTTTTAGTCCCTTTCTGAGTAAAATAACTAGGTACAAAACTATAAAATTATTACAGAGCTTAAATATTTGTGACTGTATGCTTGTCTTACAATATTTTTATTAGGTGAGATGAAAAAGTATCACTCATAGGGGGGGATAGATGGAAAAAAATATATTCACAAAAGTGCAATGCAATACAGGCATAACTTTATTTTAGGAACTTACCTCCTGGAGAGACATGATGAATCAGCAAATGTTCCTAGGAAACAAATCAATTAATTAGTGCCACAAAAAAACAATACTGCAATACAAAATAGAATTCTTTAGAAACAGTAATTACAAACAGGGGCATAAAATGCAGCTATTCAAGCTGAATAACTGTAACCACTGGTGCTTGAATGATAATGTATAAGTGACCGCTACATTGTTCAAAGGTTTGCACAGCTAGGATTTCACACTTTTTACTTTGCCAGAATAGATAACTAATATTAGTCTACAAATCAATGTCCTGATTAGTATAGTTTGTAGGTATCTAAAACCTCTGCTGCCGAGACGCTGCAAAAATGTTGCGAAAATAGGAGCTACTTACTGTGAGCGGTGGAAACAACCGGTTAGACCAACTACTGGATAGGAACTGACTCAACTCAAATTGACTCAATTGACCGCGTTCGCCAACGCCGAGGAAAGCTAAACAGGTTATCAGACTTTTATCGTGCGTGACGCAGCCGGCCGGCTTCGCGATGACATGCACTGAATTTGAAGTAGAGGGCAACGAGCTCAGGGTGGAAAGGACAACCTACCAGCTATTAAATACAACCATGTAACCAACAATGTTTTGGGTACCTGAACTGGATATTGTGAAGAATCTGAACTTTATCCACAAATCGCCTCTTTTGCCAAATAATTCATAAATATGCTGTATCCAGTGTATCCAGTAAAAAAAAAATTGAAAAAATTGTAGTCAAGATCAAGGCAGCTAAATAAAAATAGCTGATGAGATGAGATGATGATAATTTACAATGAAATGACATGACGTGACACTGACAGTGACAGTCAAAAAACACTAACAAAATCTGTCAGTGATTAGTCTGTCAATTGTCATGACAATGACTGCGACAAATGTTGATCTGACGTTGACATTTTTATTCGTTGTGCTGCCGACGATGATTTTTGAAATTGTGGTAAGGGCGTTGCTAAAAAACGTACTCAATGTCTAGTGCGAGTTTTATACTTGCTGAATACCTGCTCGAACGCGTTTGCGTTTATGACGATTTGTATGAAAAATAATACCTATTCACCATTCACGGTGAGCAAATGCGAATTGATTGCAAGTCGCACTAGGCACTGAGCAATTCACGTTTGTTTTACCTTTGTACCCACTTTATTATGGTTGCTCCTACGATGGTCTACTCACAACGTTTTCTCTGTAGCCGGTCGTGGAAGGACAACTGACACCTACTTTGAAGCGAGTCGGTAGGTATAGTTTAGTTTTATCACGCGTTGCATATGGGACTAACGGCGGCGTAGCGGCTAAAAGTAGCGATACAGCTGCACATTCACAAAATATAGGTTGTGGGCGGGCAACTTCCCTGGCACTAAACGTAGAATGTGCCAAACATGCTTAGTACAAGAATGTAGAATATTTTGTATATTCTATCAGCTTACTAACTTACCGTTCCCGTTTTACACTGAGTTTTTAAAGCACAGGCTACAGAGAAAATGTTTTGTTTCGCATTTTCTCTGTAGACGCCTCTGTGGTCTAGTCTAGTGGTCCAACCCACCGATTTCAGATCCAGAGGTCCCGGGTTCGATCCCCATGGGGAGAACAATATATTGTGCTTGGTTTGGTTGGTGGTAGGACTTTGTTTAAGTCGGCCTGGCTAGCTACCACCATCTTACCTAATTCTGTCGCCACAATAACAATTCTAAAATTGTTGTGTTCAGGCATTCAGAGGTAAGATAGCCAGTTTCTCAGTTTGTTGAGGATTCCGAGTGAAGTGCGCCTCCATCTTCGGCCTTGTCTCAACTTGTTACCAGGTGAGATGAAGGACAAGCACTAACCCGTCGTACAATAATAAAAAAGGGCTAATATATTGATTGCAATTACATAGTGCATAGGTAGGTAGGTACCAACATTCTGGGTTTGCCAGACCACATTGTCGACTCCTGACAACTACGTTTGTGCAAGCTTTGGAGAGTTTTTGATGAACTAACAATGATTCTGCAACAAATCAGTCAGAAAATAGATTTTTAAATGTTTATAATTGAAACTTCAATAAATTAAAAACTTATCAAACAAAAATTCTTATCAAATAATTGTGCCTTTGTTTCTAACGAATAATTATTATGCTTATGCGTATTTCGATTGTAATTGGTTGGCCAGGTCGATGTATTGCTTCTTGGCGTCATCCTGAGCGATGCCCTTGCGGCCGCTCCATGCCTTCCATTTCGCTGACTCGACCAGGCCGCTGGGCTGGGCTGCAATCACGAATACATTTTAGGTTGGTAGGTACTTGGAAGAGACACGGATACACTACCTAGTTGAATGTTGAAATAATTAAAACCCGACTGCAAAATATTTTAATAAATACGCCTGATACCAACACACGATCATTTCATGTACCTACTCTCATCATTTTATGTACGTTCATGCTCATCGATTCAGACTACATTTGACTGGTTTAACTATAATACGCCCTAATAAAGTATTACCTACTAAATTTGTTTTACTAGATTAATATTTAGAATTTAAAAGTTATTGCAGTAGTTATATATCTTTCATTTGATTCCCAATATTGTGATAATATAACTATATTTCATCCCCTTTTTAGATCCACATCCACCATATTACATGATATTACTACAATAATCATAATTGCGATATACCTACCCAACGACGTTTAGGCGGCAGGTACTATTAGTTATTCTGTGCTAATACATACAAACTAACAAACATACTAACTCTTTTAAAACATAACCCTCCTTCTGCTGCAGTCGGGTGACAACAAACAATCCGAATGAAACTATCGTAAGTGATACGCGAAGATCCTCTCTCTGACTGTGACTGTACCTGAGTATGATCCTCGAAGGTGAAAAATACTTAATAGGTACCTACCTATTAATTATTTAAAGAAAAACGGTATACCTGTAAGTATCTGATACAGGTAAGTAGAAATACATCAACGATAATCCTAAATTCAAAACCTTTTCCTCTTCCAGGATTAATATCTGATCAACACTCAGAGCGTGGATCGTATGGAACTGCCACCTGCTATATATATATATGCCTACTACGCTCGGAACATTGCCATGGTTTGCAAGTACCTAAATGTTGGGTAGCTCATCGCCGCCGCAAACGAATAGGTACCTACTAAACATGAATACCTGGCAAATGTCGCACCAAAAATCCTGATGCCACTAGGATTTTTGGTCGTAACGCCATGCCGGTTTTCTCACGATGTTACGAGTATACCTACCTTTATCGTCATTGCATGTATATTGTGAAAGTCCGTTGCAGTAGGTATTCATTTAGGGCAGACACACACCCATATTTAGATAGGTAAGTACTTGGGTTTTGCTACTTTTTAACTTACCAATGTTGACGTCTCCGAAGACAGCCTGCTTGTAGAGGGAGTAAAGGGCGAGGTTTTCGGTGTCACTGGGCTTGGACTTCCAGTTCCTTACGGTGTCTGAGACCTGCTTGAATTGCTGCAGACAAGATATGTTGTGAAACTTATTTGTTGAAGGAAGCGAGGTAACTTTACGGTAAGCTGATGAAAGCTTAGGTAGGTACTCCATACAGGATACTATTATGTTATTTTCATTCGAGAAATGGGTATTTATCGCGTAGGTATTTTACCTATATTTATCCCGACGTTTCGGCGGGGTTTGCACCAGCCGTGGTCGCGGGTCAAATAAAATATAAGGATAAATATAGGTAAAATACGCGATAAAAACCCGTTTCTCGAATTAAAATAATGTGTTCTCATCGCGAAAGTCTAAAAAAGCCTATTACCATTATGTTATATAAGTATAATATCAACCTAGGCCCTAGGAAGATATTTATAGACTAATTAGGTAGAACTCATTAGATGTCCATTTATTTTTAAATTATTGTCATAAAGCATTAACATGCATTTAGTTTTTAGTCTATCTTTGATATATGACTGTAAGAATACCAATCTATTTAAAACGTTCCCAGAGAGAGTCACGAGTTTTCATTTTATAAATTGCCCGTATAATAATATGCTTTCTGTAGCTACTGCACTTCCCAATAAAATATGCCATAAGACAATAACACTATGAAAGTAACTAAAGTAAACTATCCTCGCCGTGGCTTCATCAGTATCTGCGTAAGCTGCCGAGCTATGCCTGCTTGCTAGTGTATCAATATCAATACCCCATTGCAACTTTGCATCGATGTTTAAACCCAAGAAAGTCGTTGCTTCCATTGCTGATTTGAACTTCAAGTATTGTGAATCTGATGCTTACTGAGGTTATTTACCCAATCATAATTATATTTAGCCCTATTAAATATTAATGAAGTAGCGTCTGCAAACAATACAATATCACATAGATCCCCTACACAGGAAGGCAGATCATTGACATAGACTAGAAACAAAAAAGGCCCCAAGATTAACCCTTGTGGTACACCGATGTTAGTGGATGTTCCAGAATATTTGCTACCGTTAATAATCCTACACTAACCTTTCATTCTTTGAGTATTAAGTAACTACTGTTCCTACAAATATCAGGATACTACTGATGTTCCTGAGCTACAGAATACATAACTGGCTGAGTGCTAATGCGTTATTAACAACAGCCAATCTACTTAGAATGATAAGTTTTGGTTAGGTTCGGTATGTATATTTATGCCAAGATTTACTTACATCAGTGAGAGACATGTTTGGTTAGTTGATTGATATCTGAAAAAGGAAAAGCAATTATTAATTACAAAATGAGTACTAAGCCAACCTTATCGCATTAAAATTGTGATTTGAGCAATTCATTATTAGTCATCACTCAAACATTCTTTAGGATACATCATTCCTACCATTCATTGGTGACATTTGTGACACGTGCACCATTTCTAGGTACAATGTTTTTCTTTAGGAAGCTTATCAAAATGGTTCACTTAATTTCCGTTTGGAGCTGCGAATAAGGAGTCAAAACCACATAGGTACGGTAATTTGTTTGTACGGTTAGTAATTTGTTGTAGAAAATAAATACATTTTTATTATTATTATTTTTACCTACTTGCTCAGTAGGTAGGTATACTGGGCAACACGCCACTTCTTCCGTCTTAGTCGGGAATCGAACCTGACACCTTTTGATTTACATGCAAGAGCATCTAAGCCACCGAGCCACACGCCGTGATAGCCTAGGATTTCGAAGTATTATACCTCCCTACACAGATTATATTGGTTACAACAAAAAAAGATGCCTTGGCACTTAAAAACCTTGACTTACCACAAGCTAGATCGAGATCGGATTGGATACTAATGTTATTTCTTTTCGGTATCACTTTAAATTCTCGTGGAGTTGTATGAATTTTTACAATTTACGTCAGGGTTGTCACTCACTAATTTATTTAAAGTTTTAAGTAGGGTTTTAACAGACTTTCAAGAAAAGGAGGAGGTTCTCAATTCTTCGGAAATGTTCCCCGATTACTCGAAGATGCCTAGACCGACATATTTTTTTTTCAGGTGGTGCCATTGACATCAGGTCAGGATCTGATGATGAGATCCTGGAGAAATCGAGGGAACTCTTCACACATTATATGTACACTTGAAGCGATTAGGGTAATTATTATACTTCTATAAAGTAGGCAGGTAAGGCATGTGCTACGTTAGGAAGGCACCAGATATCAGAATACTGAAGATACCACTACTACCCAATGGCCTTTCGTTTCGGAGAAAATACCTATGTGCGTGTTGTGATGTGATCATATGGAGTTTTTTTTAAAGTATGTACTTACAGCCAAGATATGAGCTAGGTTCTTTTTGAAACTGATTGCGCGTAAGGCGACCATGATTATTAGCAGCATGGCAATGAAGGTAATTACTAAGTACTTAATTTTTAATTATAAGTAGTAATGTAATCTTATACCTACCAAAATAAATAGGTATATAATCTTGGTTTTTCTTTTAATATAATTAATTATTGACTCCCATTAGGTAACCCCTTCTCCTACCTGCTAGTAGGTAGGTAGGTACATAATTAAAACCTAATCAGAGAAAACTTATGCCTGTTTTTGGACAACCCTGTTGTTTATCTTAGGACTCGTAAATAAATAAACATAATATTTATTACCATACAGCACAGCACTATCCGATTTTTATCGTTGGTAATCCACTGTAGATACTGTAGTTAACGTAGATAGTGTACAAAATTGTGTGATAAATGCATCAAACACTAAGCTAGGTAGGTGAGTCAAGTAGGAAAAAAACTTGCAACGCCGACATGGGGGGCATTATCTTTGTAGGGTTCCTAGCCCAAAGGTTGCCAACGGAACCCATTCTAAGAATCCGTGCGGTTTTGTTTGATGCGTTGAAGACTTACAGTACGAGCACGGATAACGGAATGATACCTACGAGTAAGGTGGGTACTAAATGAGTATTTGTTCAAGTGTTCGTGTGACAAAAAGTAACTGCAGTATATAATTTAGTGAATTGCAAAGCAGTTCCTTTATTACAAGTTTGAAGGAAGTAGGTGTAGGTACCTACTATGTATCTATCGATATCAATAGTAGGTATATCAACCCACCTATTGCTAATTATTTATTCGGTGCTAATGCAATATTTGACACACTTTTTAATATTTGGACAATATATCTACGCTGTAAACGCCAATCCCACACGAATTCATCTTGTTATTTATCTTCCTACATTTAACAAACGCTAGGTAGTTATAGGTACAGCGTTCCCCTCATCGTCTGTAAAAAAATTGCAAAATCTCGTTTGGCGCACCTCAAAAGGAAGCTAACTTGGTAATTTTAAAGTCTCCTTATTCTTTATTTTCAAATGATCCTAAAAATCTGTTTTTTTTTTATTATTGTACGACGGGGAAACGCTTGGCCTTCTTCTCACCTGGTACCAAGTTGAGATAAGGCCGAAGGTGGAGGCGCACTTCACCCGGAATCCTCAACAAACTGAGGACCTGGCTATCTTACCTCTTAATGCCGGAACACAACAATTTTTAGAATTGTTATTATGTCGACAGAACTAGGTAAGATGGTGGTAGCTAGCCAGGCGGACCCAAAAAAAGTCCTACCACCAACCAAACCAAGCACAATATATTGTACTCCCCATGGAGATCGAACCCGGGATCTCTGGATCTGTAATCGGTGGGTTGAACCACTAGACCACAGAGGCGGTTAAAATAAAATCTAAATTAAGACTTTGAATCCTGGGTCTCTTGGTCTGGGTTGTGCGTCGATTGTCAGTCAGTCAGCAACACGTCGATTTTATATTTTAAGATAATAATAGCACACCTTATCACAAGAAAAAAAGGGTCGCCACATTGCGGTTACATGTGCGATTACTATCATTGAAGATTGCAAAGGTGTCAGTCCGACGGTCACACCTCTTGTTGGCACTCCCAACTACTTGAAAAAACATATCGGATACCTAGTACCTACTCATAAACCACCATAAGAAAATCGCCTGCAATAATATGTATATCTTAACACTATAAAGTAAAAAAAAAAAACTTTTATATTCGCATCTGGTAAATTAAGTAGGTATATAACTATTTTCGTATTTGAGCTTAATACCAATTTACCGATAGGTACATTGGCTTTATTTTACTTTGTGAGTGGTTTCGTGTCCCGGGACTCTGAAAATGTCGAGACTTCCCAAACCCTTGGTGTAAGATTTCCACATCGAAATATAATCTTGACTTATTATATAAATAAAAACAGAGCTTGTATCAGATCTATTTTATTCCCAACCAGCGTTTCCAGCCTGTATCTTATCTAACGGCAGCATCATAGGGTCTGTAGGGGGCATTTGCACCGTGGCGGCTAGTACAGGGCTCTTCTGCCCTTCCTTCAGCAGTAGAATCTTGACTAGTGACCTGTCTCCGGCCTGGCCCGTTACGGGGCGGAACAAAACGTCCGGATTTATGTTTTCATCGAACACTTCCTCGATCTTGGTCGGGAATCTAAGGATTGCGCCTGGAGAGAGCAACGGCACCTGAAATTATTGCTCGCATTGTATCTTAGTTTACAGGTAACATATCATATTGTAGAACAAAGTGCTGTGCTGACCCCGCCTAAGTGTTTGATAAGGGCCCTTAATCGCTATGATATAACAAGCCTCATAGCTCAGTTGGTAGTAACTCTGCCTTCTGCGCTGGAGGCCAAACATTTGTGTGATGAATGTAGATATTTGTTCTGTGTTTGGCTGTTGTCACAGTAAGGCATTTTTATAGGCAAGAGTGCACTTAACATCAGGTGGGCTACTTGCCTGTTCCGTCCCCTAGTTGTATAAAAAAAACGTATCATTTAGTACCTACGTATGTATTTAGAAAAAAAAAACATATTTATATTGTATTCTATCCGTAATTTAGTTCCAATATTACAAGCTATGCTTAGTTTGGGACTAGATGGCGCTGTGTGAGATTAATGTCCTGTTATATTTATTTATTTATTATTATATGGTAACGAGCCCGTGCTATCTCACGCTAGTCATAAACAATCGGGGCTGGGCAAATAATAATAATAATTCATTTATTTCGCGCATAAAAACTATATTATATATACTATAACTATATAAACATTATTTAAAAGCTACAACAATAATTGCTGGGCAGGTGTCGCTCGCAACAACGCCTTGTATAAGAGCAGTCCACCCTACCAGCAATCATTCTCAACACTGTGTTGGAGCTGGCACGCAATCTGCGCACCAGGGACGCGGCACACTTACAAACCGTGGTGTGAAAACAATCAACCCGCGCCGCCGCAAACATCCCCGATGCGCTGCAATAGCGGGGCAGCCACAACACCGCCCTGAATTGAAAAAATGAAAAAAAAAAAAAAAAAGAAGAATATAGTATCTTGGGTTATCTCAATATTTACAGACATCATCCGTGCGGCCACGTAATCAAGACAATACGTGGATTGGCGGCCGTGGCAAATATTTAGCAGGCGCTATTGTTATCATGATGACGATTATGGTGAATCTTGGTGTGGTGGTCTTTTGCGAGTAGATAGCTGTTAAAGATCACGATAGCATAAATTCGGTATCCTGAATTTGTGTTATTTTTGTTTTACAATGAAACGAAGGAAATCGACTAATCGATCTAGCTTTCTGATAATAAGCTTGTGTCGAAAATAAATAGAGTGACAAAGATTGTTTTACTTTAATGATTGCCTTCGCAGGGCACATAAGCCTAGTAAAAGTTTTTTTTTGCTGATAAGCTTATCATCGTCACCATTTAACCTACGTTCACTCATATGATTAGATATTATGGGTGCCAGTCCAATCTATCTTTGATAACGTTTTACAATTTTATTAAACTAGGAATGCACGGGACTTCGCTCCTGCTACCCCGTAGATATTCCGCGATAGTTTAGCGTGATCAGCTAACTTGAAAACATGTAAAGATGCATGTTTATTTGTTTTCAACAAATCATTTTCACAGTATTTAGTATTTATTTTTATTATACCCATAGCGTGGCACAATAAACGTCCTACAATTTAAAGGTTATTGCTAGCACTATGCGCCTTCTGTCACAGTAGCAAAGCACTTAGTTCCTATCACAATAAAAAGCTTTTGTTGTCACTTTGTCAGCCCTGTTTTTTATGTGTGTGAAATAAAATGGAGCGCTTGTTTATAAGGAACCTATTCAACCTGGCCTGGACTCGAAGACTCCAAGAATTTAATATGTTTTAATATATATATAAACTTAAAAATTATGAATTTAATATGTTTGGAGTGAAAGAGAAAAATACAAGTTTTGGTCCAAAGATTTACTTTTAGCATGAATGACCCTTGGGGCTTCATCGCCCATATAAAGCTACAGATAAAAATAGTCGTGTAGCTGACTGACTGACTGACTGACAATCAACGCACAGCCCAAAACTGAGTTCCGAGACTCGATATTTTCAGGATAGCTTCCTTGTGTAGTGGCGCACTAAGAAAGGATTACAAAGAAATTTAATTCCTTTCTTAGTGTCAAATCCAAATCCTCGGGATGACACGTAGAGTCCCGGGCGTTTAACTAGTAAACTTAAATACCTATATATTTTTGGCCGAAAGGTTTTGTACTTGTTATGCTGTTGACAATTTGCCAACCGTTTGCAATATGCCGAGGCATATTACAAACGGACGCTGCTTATAATCTTATGCTGACACGTGTACAATATGCCGAGACATATTACAAACGGATGGTGCTTATAATCCAACGCTGACATATACAAATCATACCTTGATGTGGGGATGTGAAACTTTGTAGTTGATTGTGTGGACATGGAACAGTATGGAGAGACCAATCACCGCTTTGTTAGTCGACGTGTTTTCTATCGCGAGGGTCACGCGGAACACGGGACCTAAACCTTCCACCTAAAACACATAAATAAATAAATAAATATTACAGGACATTCATTTTACACAGCGCCATCTAGCCCCGAACTAAGCATAGCTTGTAATATGGGAACTAGATTACGGATAAAATACTTAAATACTTTTTGTAAATACATACGTACTAAATTTACAACACCCAAACACAGAACAAACATCTATATTCATCACACAAATGTTTGTCCTGGGTGGGAATCGAACCCACAGCCTACAGCGCCGAAGGCAGAGTTACTACCAACTGAGCTATGAGGCTTGTCAATCATAATGAACATGAGCTTCCTTTACTATTGGAGGGAATTCCTATAATCAATACGCTTAAGGGACTGGTTAACTATACTCATAAAACTGTAACGGGTCGTTTGAACGGTTATTTTGAGTTTTCATGAAATATATTTTGAAAATTTATATTGGAGGAAACACTATTATCGATATCTACTGAAGCCAAAACCGAAGCTCCGGTCTGTCTGTATCTTTAACACACATCACCCTGAAAATACGGGACGGATTTGAAAGAAACTTTGTAAGTATAATGACTACTGATATCATTGGCAAGGATCAAGTAAGAGTAGAGCCCCTTGTGAAAGGGCTCGTCCAGAGAAGTACTACCACCATACTTATTTCCAAGCTGAAATAGGCTGCTTGCTGTGTTCCGGTTTGAAGGGTATGGTCACCGGTGAAATTACGGGCTCGCGAGGCTTTACACCTTTATGCCACAAGTTGACGGGCTCAATGCAGTGCCGTGTAGGCTATGTTCCTTGTGGATTTGACCTACGCAGTAAGGCATTGTCATAGGCAAGAGTGCACTTAACATCAGGTGGGCTACTTGCTTGTTCCGTCTCCTAGTCGTATAAAAAAACAAAGTAAACTTTTTATCTTCCCTTAACCCGGTCTGATGTGGTGAAAAGGGGTAAAAACGTGTGTAGGAATGTAACTTTTTCTGGAAAGGATTTGGATCTCGAAACTTTGTGTAAATATTTTTTATATTAAACAATTAATGCCTCATCATCATTCATTTTTGAATCTTTAAAGATTTTTTATAATTGAATATATAGACAGATTGACCTTGAAAGTTGCCATACTAAGCAAAGTAAATTAGAAAAAAAAAAATTACGAGTTTTTTTTGTACTACGGGGATGTTCTTGGCCTTCATCTTACATGATTTTCAAGTTATAATAAGGCCGACGGAGGAAGTGCACTTCACCCGGAATCCTCAACAACTGAGGAACTGACTATCTACTATATTATTAATATGGCGACAGACTTAGGTAAGATGGTGATAGCTAGCCCGGCGAACTTAAACAAAGTCCTACCACCAACCAAAACAAGCACAATATTGTACTATCCCTGGGGATCAAACCCGGGACCTCTAAATCTGACACCGGTGTGCGAACCACTAGACCACAGACGCGGTTATGATAATCATCGTTTAGAGGATTTAAAAGGACTCGTGTGTGTGGGGGTGGATTAAGTTCTCCTCACTCCTCACTCGTCTAGTGTGTGGGCTGAAATTATGATGATAAATACATAATAACACTTAAACCTTATCATTTAAGATTGAAGAGTTTCGTCATAACCTCCACGCTTGGTAGGCGAAATAAAGTTCAAACGAATAAATAATAAAACGCTCAACAGTTCAATACGGATAAGGGATTTGCCAAATAATACTTAGTGATTAGATTGGTGATTGGTGATGGGTACAAGTGTGTATATGCGTTATAGGAAAGGTGTGTGTGTGTGTGTGTGTGTGTGGTGTGTGTGTGTGTGTGTGTGTGTGTGTGTGTGTGTGTGTGGTGTGTGTGTGTGTGTGGTGTGTGTGTGTGTGTTTACTTGTGTGAGTAGTGATATAAAATACGATACGACCCATAGTGACAAAATTATTTTTATTTTTATTGCGGCTTGGTTCCAGAGTTGGTTAGTATCTAATCTACATAGATCATCATGGATCAAGTATGCAATATAGAGGTTATCTGGGCAGGATTATTGTACCTATATTGCATTGATATGCAAAATGCAGCTCTGATAACTTTGGATATTTGGATTTTGGATGTTTAAATACAATAGATGAATACATTTACTATCTAATACACATTTTTATTTTCATATTATTTTTTTATATATTTTTTTATTTTATTTTTATTTAGATTAGATTTACAAGCCTCACAGCTCGGTTGGTAGTAGCTTTCCGAGCTGTAGGTTGTGTGATCGATTCCCACCCGGGACAAACATTTGTTTGATGAATACCTATAGATGTTTGTTCTGTGTTTGGGTGTTGTATTGTATCATAAGATATTTACAAAAAAAAATGAATTCTATCTGTAGTCTAGTTCCCATATTACAAGCTTTACTAAGTTTGGGGCTTATTAATTGCTGTGAAAGTAATGTCACACTTAATTGTCATACATACATAGGTACTTGTTAATTTTTTTATGGTAATATTCCAGGACATTAATTTCACACAGCGCCATCTTGTCCCAAACTAAGCAAAATTTGTAATATGGTAACTGGATTACCGAAATAATATTTAAATAGGTACTCTCCTTTTGTAAATACATACTTATCATACGATGCAACACAGAGTAAACACCAATATTCATTACACAAATGTTTGTCCTAGGTGGGAATTGAACCCACAACCTACAACACAGAAGGCAGAGCTAATACCAATTGAGCTATGAAGCCTGTTATATACACTGCTGTGGCTTACGAAAAGGAGACATCCATTTAACCATTTTCCCAAAGGTGAAAGGGAAAAAAGGTAATAAAATCAACCAAGTTAAATAAATAATCTAATCTTGCATGAGTTCAACTATACATTAAAACACAGGTTTTACGTACGTATTACGTTAATGTTGATGCTAGGCTCTAAGAGTTTCTGTTCGACAGGTGAACTATCATCAGAGTGGGTGAGAATCTACATTTTAAACTTGTATTTAAAAATATACCATTATAGCCCATTGTATTGTTTTATTATAGGAGTCTCTATGTTGCCTATAAAACTGCACTATGGTGATTCGAACGTGTCTCTTAGATTTAAAAATCTGTTCAGAAAAAGAGCTATCGAAGATTGAAGGAAGCTACCGTGCCCTTGGCATGTCCCCTCGAGGCTGGTCCCCGGGCATGGCCCTTAAATACCGTGACAGTCATGTAAGTTTGTTTATGTTAGCACGTTTTTGGTTCGTGGTAGGATTTTGAATAAGTCCGCCTGGTTAGCTATCACCATCTTACTTATTTCTATCGCCATAATAACAATAATTAAATTGTTGTCTTCCGGCATTTAGAGGTATGATAGCCAGCTCCTCAGTTTGGTGAGGATTCCAGGTGAAGTGCGCTTCCACCTTCGCCCTTATCATAACTATTGAAAATCAGGTGAGATGAAGGCAAAGTATCTCCCCATCGTACAATAAAAATGTCGTATTTCAAGGACATTTTACTTTTGCACGACTTATCAGCTGAACGGATCTTTGTGAAGATTACTAAGATTAAAGAGAAATTAAGCATGGATATGCCGCCGCCATGGGAGTCTGACATGGCTCATATAACGACCACTATTATCTGCAGTGCTTCGAAACCTTAGCGTTCCCTACGAATAACAGAATCATCTGACTTACAAGACAATAGGATTCAAGCCCGCAAAATACATCACAAAGATGTGCCCCACCACGGATTTGAACCTTGGACCTTCCGATCGAGAGCTACACGCTCTACCACTTTTTTTTATTTTACCCGTTTTTCGAATCAAAATAATGTGTTCGTCGCAAAAGTTTTCAAAAGACCATGTTAGTTTCCTTTGTGGACACGATGTTTCTCTTTCCTGGCTTTCTTGGCTTTACGCCTTTAAAAGAGCGAGTGGATGGGGCAGGCGCTATCGTACGGTGACTTACCTCAGCCGTCAGTCGCATGGACTGCATGGCGCCGGCGCCCACGCAGTTGTCACTTTTGACGTGAGCGTCTAGAAGTGTCTTAGCCGCGGTAAGTCGAAGACGGTTCAACTCAAATTGGAACGACTCGTGCATGGCTGAAAAAATATATGGTTCGTACCCGTCATCCCGTGGGAACACAAAACAGTCGATTCTTAGTGTAATCTTTCCTTTACAAAAGGTAACTTTAAAATGTTAACCGGCTGATATTCCTGTGGTCTAGTAGTTCGCCTATTGGTGTCAGATCCAGAGGTCCCGGGTTCGATCTCCAAGGGGCGTCCAATATTGTGCTTGTTTTGGTTGGTGTTAGGACTTTGTTTAATTTTGCCTGGCTAGCTACCATCATCTTACATAATTATGTCGTCTCTAGTTCTAGTTCTGTGGTCTTCTGTAGTCTCGTGTAGAGGTAAGATAGCCAGTTTCTCAGTTTGTCGAGGATTCCGGGTGAAGTGCGCTTCCACCTTCGGCCTTATCATAACTTGAAAATCTGTTAAGATGAAGGCCAAACAGCTCCCCGTCGTACAATAAAAATGTCGTATCTCAAGGAATTTTTACTTTAGCACGACTAATCAGCTGAGCGGATATTTGTGAAGATTACTAAGATTATAGAGAAATATGGGATATGGTTAATTGTAGTTTAATTGTCTATAGATGCCGCCGCTAGGGGCGTCTGATATGGCTCTTATAAGGACGACTACTATCTGCAGTGCCCGAAACCTTAGCGTGCCCTACGAATAACAGAATCATCTGACTTATAGGAATAGGTGATTCAAGCCCGCAAATAATTCAAATCATCATCACAAAGATTCGCCCCACCACGGATTTGAACCTTGGACCTTCCGATAGAGAGCTACACGCGCTACCACAATATTAATAAGATGTTTTACAACAAATATGACTGTAATTGTACTGTATTTTCCCCTCACCTACAGCATTTTCTCTTTCCCTCACCGACTGTTCAAGGAACAGCTTAGACTTCTTGGGAATGAGCCAGGGTTTGTGTCCGGCTGGCAGAGATGGAGCCACTTCCACTCCGGCCGCGTGCGCGTTGAAATCCGCCGTGCGCTTCAATATCTTCAGCATCAGGTTCCCACCTGGAATAGTAGACAACAAATGAACTTGCGAATATGGTTTTAGATGGTTTTAATTATGGTTTTGGATATAGCGTCATTACAAGCGTATCATTCTTGATTAAGCTTCCTTTTGTTAAGTGTTCAAGAACGCTTGAAGCTTGAACTAAAAAGTATCGAGCTAAAGAGTACGTAAAGAGAGAACTAAAGAGTATCGTTTTTTAACAGGCCTCACAGCTCAGTTGGTAGTAGCTCTGCCTTCTGCACTGTAGGTTGTGGGTTCGATTGTGTGATGATTATAATATGTTCTGTGTTTGGGTGTTGTATTGTATGAGAAGTATGTTTTTACAAAAAAAAGTATTAAAGTAATGCGTAATCCAGTTCCCATATTGCAAGCTTTGCTTAGTTTGGGTCTAGATGGCGCTGTGTGACATTAATGTTTTGTAATATATATAAAAAACAATTCGTTCTATCAATAAAACAAATGGAAACAGATAACCTAATAAAAGTCTGTGGGTAATTTGGGATAGCATAAATACTAACTGCCGGTAACAATGGTGAAGACATGTTCCTCTTGCCCTAGTTGGCCGAATTTCATCACTGACGCTACATCTGCAAATGAAAACAAGGAATATCAGCTAGTTATTTAAACGAAAGCATAAAAATAACAATCAATCTTTCTAGTTAAGGTTGGTAACATCAATCTCCTAGTGGTCTACCCCGGGCAACAGAGACAAACGGATTCTTCGTCAGGATTTTCATCTGTTTATTTATTCAATCGTATGACGTTACGTAAGTCGTAAAGTTACAATTTCTTCTTAACTTTTTACATTATATATAAAATGATCTGATGATATCCCTAATATCATAAACCTTGGTCAATGCTAGATAGAGGTTTAAGTACTTACAGCAAAATTTTTGTTTATCTGTTGTAATTGAAAAAAAAACAATTCAGAAAAACGTGTGTGATTTTATCAGAAAAAGGAATTAAGCGGATTTATTACAAAAAAATCTGTTTTCATATTGGAAATGGATCTCCAAAGAGACGCGTGAATCAATTAGCTATCTCTTAAATGATGACAAAATCAACACACCGTCATTATAATCCTGCGCCAGATTAGATTACTAGATACGTATTGACGTTGGCCAAAGTATTGCGCAGTTATGGCATTTATCTTTCAATGTAATATTTTTTTATGTAAGTTTAGGCACGTCTAGCGTAAATACGTGTAGTAGATATAGGACATAGGCCATATATACATATGGGACACATGCCATATATAGACGTAGGCTGTGGCGGTCGCGGCTTAAAAATCGACCCATCCAACTCGGCCCATGGATGTCATAAAAGCCGACTAAAGGACCTCGCCAGAAGGACGGCAGCTTCTTTCTGCGTATAACCCTCCAGCTTTGGAGGAGGCTCTGTCCAGTAGTGGACCACAATGAGTTGTTGATGTAAGGTATACAAAGTCACAAAATACTCACATTTCGCTGAGGCATGATATATTTTTTGGGAAGTGTAGCATTGTGGATTTTTTTTCTCATTTAATTAGTATCCTGTAAAATACAAACCTCTGACGAATAGCGCGTCCCTGGGCGCTTTCGCGTCATAAAGCTGGACGTGTCCTGACGCCAACGCAACAGCTGTGAGTGTCATTCCCAGACGGAGAATAGGCACTAGCGTCATCGCGACCGGCCTGTGCTCTAGCGTGATCGACCATTGCTTCTTGCCCTGAATATATAATATAATATATAATATAAATATAATATTACAATAGAACTTACTTTAAAACACTATGGTCACACTAGCACGTTAAAACTATACAGATTAGATAATCTTACAATTTTGCGATAATAAATATTACAGGACATTAATTTTACACAACACCATTTTTTTTAATTGTACGACGAGGAAGCGCTTGGCCTTCATCTCACCTGGTAACCAGTTCAGATAAGGCCGAAGGTGGAGACGCACTTCACCCGGAATCTTCAACACACTGAGGAACTGGCTATCTTACCTCTGAGTGCCGGAACACAACTTATTTTTTTTAAGCATTGTTATAATGGCGACAGAATTAGGTAAGATGGTGGTAGCTAGCCAGGCGGACTTAAACTGTAAAAAGCAATAAGTAATCGGTAAAGCAGTGAACATATTACATAAAGTCTCAGTTTAAATGCATTTGATATAAGCATACAGTTAGAGCCATGTTATGGCTCTAACTGTGGCTGCCCGTTAAAATCAACTAATAATCAGACAAGGTATTAAGTAGGTCCACTAGGAACTGACATTATATGCATTAGCCCCGCCCCACACGTGGATTCAGTTTCATTGCATTTTTCATCAAAAAAAAACCTAATAACCTCATTGTTAGGTTTTTTTACATACTCCATAAGATTCGTATTATCAGGACATGCAATATCAACAGATAATGTATGACCCAATAATTTAAAGCACGTTTCCTTAAAGGTTGTGATAATATTACCGTTAGTTATTCACAATGGGAATACCGACACCTCTTTCAATGAAGTGATTATGAAACAAAGTTCTAGATTACACACTTCACTCACTCACCCACACAACACACATTATCAAATGGGCCTTATTATTTATTATAATTACATGCAGACGCAGCAGAAAAGGCTCAAGATGCAGTCAAAAAAATTTGGGACTGGACGAAAAAATGGCGAATCAAGCTTAATGATTTAAAATCGGTGCACTTTAACTTCACAAATAAAAAAAACAGTATTTCCCTATATATCAACAATAAGCCTATACCGTATGAAAACACTGCGAAGTACCTAGGCATGACTCCTGACGCAAAGCTACTCTGGAAAGCTCACGTCAAGAAGAAAAAGGAAGAGTTAGATATTAGATACAAAAGAATGTACTGGCTCCTAGGAAGGCAGTCAACATTGTCAACACACAACAAAGTTCTGTTGTACAAAGCAGTCCTGAAGCCAGTATGGACTTATGGTATTCAGCTGTGGGGCTGTACAAAAAAAAGTAACATCAAAATAATCCAACGCTTCCAAAATAAGGTACTCAGGGGTATAGTGAATGCACCTTGGTACATCCGGAACGACGCCCTCCACAGGGATAACATAGAGTTGATAAAGTTATAATAAAAACATGCAGAAGGCTTCATAACAAAGGCTTCATAAACATTTGAACGTTGAGGCAATCCAGCTGCTCGACAACACAAAAACAGTGAGAAGACTGAAAAGAACTAAACCTTTTGAGTTAGTGTAATGTTAAATAGTATATAGTAGTGTCAGTGTAAGTGAAAGTGCTACTTCAAAGAACACAATAACGTAATGTCTTCCCTTAAATAGAAACTGTAAGAAACGTGACATTGGACACATTCTTTAAAATCATAATACACATCAATTTAATATGCACTAAATATAAAAAATATATATATATTATTAATATTAATATCAATAATTATTATTAATTATAAAATTTAAATTATTAATTCATTTGCATAAATTTATGATTATTATGTACATTTAATATTCATTTCAACTTTATAATATCCCTTGGGATAGAATACAGACATTTATTCAATAAAAAGTACAATTAAACTAACTATGTACAAAGGAATCAGTCAGATTACTTAAGGACCGTTACAAACGGCCTATAGGTAACTCAACTGTTCCAGACCAGTACCAGACGGAAGCGTGCCCAAGACACTGGCTGCATTGCCACGCTGAATAGCTATGCTAATTCGCTGGCCTAAATAAGAGCCAGCCCTTGGGTTACGTGTCGCCTCAATCAAAAGCCCCGCAATATTTTTGAAAACCCGGAGGGCACCGGCTCCTTTATAATTAATCTTACTCAATAATCAAATTTTGTTAATTTTTTAGCACAATGTACCAATTTTTATTTGCCAGATTAGTATGGGAGCACTATATGCCAAAAAACAAGCTTATTTTGGTGACAAGGGCCGAACATTTTTATATATTTTGTACAACAGTAATAAATGTTTTTTTTTTTTAGATTGATGCAAATTCGTTACCTTCTTGGTGTAACAAGCCATGGTGTTGTCCGCACAAATGACCATCACACTGTGGTCGGCCGTCACCACCTCGATGGCTATGATGTGTTCGTCTGTGTTGAACAGAATGCGACCTTCAGACCACTCCCGTTTGAGCAGACATACTGTTTTCTCTCTGAAAATATTAAGGCTGTTTTATTTATTTTATTCGGGAAACATACATATACAATATATAAAAAGGAAGTAATATAATTAATGGAAGGTACAGAAATGATTTGGGTGTTGGTACGTCAGTTATTTTCTTGCATGGACAATAAGTATTTTAGTTTCTAGGTACCTCTGTAAAAAAACATTATACCTGCCTGCCGCTGCATCTGCCTTTTAATACTTTCTATGACCTTTGATACTAAGTATCCTTAACCGATTTTAATAACAAAGGCGGTACTTAAGTAAATATTTGCCAAGGCGACACTGTATATGTATATATTCCATACATTGATATTTTTACCAAGTAGGTAAGGAAGTAGCAGACCAATGATGGTGCTTGATCCTTTGGTGAAACTTTTGGACCTGTACCTATGTGTACAGTATAAGCAGCTCAGTTATCTGTGCTTCTGATAAGCATATGGTTGACAATTATATGTAGACTAATGATCTTAAGCCTACAGTCCCATTAGGCAAAAGGCTAACTGTTAGTTTTTGGCCGCGGCTTCATGTGGTACCCGGATATAAAGTAGCCTACGTTCTGCCCCATGGCGTCCGCTAGTTTACTTTTGAAAAGGTATGGATCAAGAGTTCATTCAACGCTACCAGTAGTGTACCGAGTCCACTAGCCAATAGTCAGCCGCAAACATATTGCCAACAAAAGCCTAAATTGTACAGTTGCAGGTGCAGTGTAGAAACGTGATGTTTTTTTGTGAGAAATAAAAAAAGTGTTGTATAAGTGCAAAACAGCGTGCATCCAATTATAAACCAGACCTTGTAGCCACAGTCAGCCTGTAGTCGACGGTATAAAGTCCCGTCGCTATTATTTGGTAAGGCGTTTTCTTTACCAAACATAGCTTTGCCTACAGAAAAGAAATCCGCATGAAATGTTATGATAATGTTTGCAGGCACAGTGTTTTTTTTATACATCATGGAGACGGAACTAGCAACCAGTACACCTGATGTTAAGAGCAAGTCTTGCATATAACAAAGCCTTACTGTGAGCGTGGCTAGCTACCACCATCTTACGTAATTCTGTCGTCATTACCACAATTCTTAAATTAACAAATGTTATTATGACACTTATGAGATAGCTAGTTCCTCGATTTGTTGAGGATTTCGGATGAAGTGCGCTTCCATCTTCGGACTTATCGTAACTTGAAAATCAGGTGATATGAAGGCCAGTCACCTCCACATCGTACATTAAAAAAAAGGGTAGTTGCAGGCCATGCGGACCGTTACTACAGGTCCTACAATCAAGACTAGAGGATTACACCTGAAGTTAACCAGCATCATTCAACATGTGTATAGCAATCACAAATTGCACTCTTAAGGAGAGGCCCATGTTCTACTGAAGCCTTTTTTCACGCCAGGATGAAACCAAGACTATGAAGATTTCAGACAGAACTAAAGAAAATGAATACCTGTGACAGTGGTGTGAAGGTCTGGGGATCCAATACCACTACCTCGCCATCCTCTGTCCCAACTACCACACAGCTAACAGCATATCGATCCACAGAGCTCATCCTTAGAGTAGCAATGCAGGCTATCTCCACTGGAGCCCTGGTCGGGAGCTCTGGTATCTGTTCTAGGTATTCTAGCTGATGATCTGGTGGGAGGTTGAGGAAATGACGAGACTGTGTGGTCAAGAGCTTTGAAGGTATATCATTTAGCTTCGCAACAATGGATTCCAGGCTTGACAGGTTTTGGTTCACTGGATCTAGCAACTGAAGACATAGAAAATATATATACCGGCGATATTGTATATATCGGCGCAAAACCATTCATCGGCCACTAAAATAGAATAATGAATGCTTTAAAATCGTTATTCTAAGGTAAGTTCGTAAAAGTTCTTGCACTTGAAAATTTTTATGTAGATTGCCGATATAAAATAAGCAATGACATGTTTTAGGATATATTATAATTCTTTAAATATAGGGTAGGAGTGCCTATATTTAAAGGATAACCCAATAAATTAATAAACTTAAAAACATATCCAAGGAGCATTTTTATAAATTTATATTTCCTACCTATATCAAACTTGGGTGTGAAAACAGTGCCTCCTTTGGGAATAATAAAAACTGGCCAAGCATTAGTTGGAACCACAAAAAACCCGAGTTTTGCCTGGAAATGTGGGTTGGAACCCTTGGTGTACCTGTCTGCAGTGTACATTATACAATAAAATGATACTTGCATCTATTTTAAAAAACCATTATGTGGATTAAGTTGCATTTTCATAATAAGATTTCATTAAAAATTACATAAAAATTACACAGTGAGTTACACAGAGACATTACTATCATTAAAATGTTGAAGTTATTATTTGTGTACTTATGGATGTTCCAATGAAAATTAAATTAAATTACCTGTTTCCATGCCTCCAATTCAGACGGATTAAGCTCAATAGATGGTAGATAATACTTATAAAACAACTTCAGATTCCTGTAGAAGTAGATACATGAGCTGAACCCCACAGCTATGATGGGTGGTGATTGAGGTATTGTCTCATTTGTGTAGAAACCTACAACACCAAGAGGTAGGTCGGGCAGGACTAGGTCAGATATCTGCATTGCTCCTCTAAATATCTGAAACGAAAAAGCATTGTTTATTGATTCTTACTTATTATACACAAACTTTCTTACTTCATCCATCACAATGAAACACCAAAGAGTCTAAGTGCAGAAACAAGATTGTATAACCACCATCTCACTCAGGAAACAAATAAAGGCGAAGATGAAGCACACTTGTCTAGAAGGATTGCCCATTCACACTGGATTTTAAAACTCACAGATTGTACTGGTGCGGAAAAACAGACAAAGGCAAGGAGTTCCAATGCTCTGTTCCATTTGTTTTCTTTATAGAAAAGGCTAACATTTGAAAGTTTATTTGCTCAGATTAATATACCTAATGTCAAATATGTATGCACTGTGGCTACCAACCTACCTAAATTGCGAGTAAAACAGCAGTGCACACAAATCTCAAAAAAATTGGGACTGCCTCGATTCCATAATGACGGCTTAGGTGGTGTTAGACTATTACCTTAAGCTCCGGGCCTTTCATTCCTTTCCCCAGGTCCCCGACGAGTAGCTTGTGCTCGTTATCATTGTTGAGGTCCACGAACGCCACATTGGACGGCAAAGTGTTCAGTTCAACGTCGTTTGAGCCTACTTCCACGTCTAACCAAGGCGTCATGCTCCCCATTTTCATTTTACTTGTGAGAAATTACACAATCTACTAAGTATAAAACAATCTAGTACTAAAAATTGTTTGTTTGTGATTCAGCTATTTAAAATGACTTGTTCCAGAAGTAGCTTAATACCGTATTAGGCGACCGGTCGCCTTTAGCATTTTTTCGTCGCCGATTCTTATCCTATCCTGACTGACCTGAGTAGCAGTAGTATCAGATCAATTGTTGTTGTTGTTGTTGTAATTTTACTAATCGTAGAGGCGCAGCATAATAGTTTTTTTATCACTGAAACTTCAACTTCAACTTCTTTGATATGGCGTGCAACCGTTTTATCGATTCTGCCAGTGTCGAGTATTGTGAGTATCGTAAACAGAAAAAGTGGGAGAACAATATTGAAGGCTCGGCACTTTGATTAATTCCCTTTTTTTTATTATTTTTTAAATGGAGGGTTAATCTACAATCTATAAAATAAAAACACACATACAAACACATGTTGTTAGTAAAAAATATATAATAGCGATGAGGTTAGAGTGTGATGACTATATACAAAATTTACAGTTTAATGCTATTTTTATATATAAATTTACATAATATACAAATAAGGGGGGAAAAGGTTAGGCTAAGGAGGGATTTGAGGGAAGTAGGACGAGGAATATCAGGAGGGAGCATATCGTGGAGAGATTGGTTTAAAGGGCAATTAAAGAATATGTGATTCACGTTTCCCTCATCTAAGCCACATTCACACAGCGAGCTGTTCCTAATCCTAAGTTTGGCCAAAAAGACTGGTGAGCAACAATGACCTAATCTAAGGCGACAAATAGTTGAAGTCACTACTTTGCTAAACTTATTAAATTTGAAAAACCATGGTTTGGCAGGAATGTCAGGCTGGATGTCCGAATAATGTTTACCCTTGATTAATTTAGAATTATTCCATGCATTTGTCCATGATTCATGAAGGTATGTACAATACGTTTTAAAATACTCAAGGGAACCCATCTCTGTGGCTGATTTGGCGAAAGAGTCTGCTTTTTCATTACCGGGAATCCCCGAGTGTCCTGGAATCCATGCCAGAACGACATTGATTCCAAGATTTTTACACTCAAATGGACAAAGTTTAATTTTAAGAATTAGAGGAATTCGAGAGATTTTAGATCGGAAGGGGCTAGAGAGTATTGACTGGAGAGAGCATGTAAACACAAGAAATGTCACACAGTGACATGGCTTTGACAGAATGTCAAAGTGACAAGTCTGTGGAACCAAAACTTTTTTGTATGGATACTACACTATAAGTTCTTGCCTGCCTTTTTTGTTATTTTTCATCTTATCTGGTTACAAGCTAAGATATGGCCGACGGTGGAAGCGCACTTCACCCGGAATCCTTAACAAACTGAGGAACTGGTTATCTTACCTCTAAATGCCGGAACACAACAATTTCAGAATTGTTGTTATGGCGACAGAATTAAGTAAGATGGTGGTATGTAGCCAGGACTTAAGCAATGTCCTACCACCAAACAAACCAAGCACATCGAGCCCGGGACCTCTGGATCTGAAATAGGTGGGTTGATCCACTAGACCTCAGAGGCGGGTATCTAGCCATTTATTTAAATAATAAATGTAGGTAGGTACTACAATACCTACTAGTATATATGTAGTCGTAAGAACGAAAACTTTTGTACCCACGCACTGCAATAACACTGGCGTGTCCGTGGACATGTTGGCCGCGCCGGTTTCGGTCCATCGAGATGGTACCTATATAATTATTTTGCTAAATAAATCTATACAAAACGGAATTATACTTTATTACACTAGCGTTACACTAGCTTAGAATATAAATAGCAATTCAAAATTAAAAAATAAATAAGTAGGTAAGAGAAGAAATAAAACTGGACATAGAAACTAAATATTTACACAATTAATCAACGAATTATGTTTTTTTTAGAAGTAAGAGGTATGTACCTAAGTAATTTTTTGTAACTAAGTAATTGCAGTCTGTTAAATATTTATTGTATTAGTGTTAAAATGTTAGTACCTAAGAACCTTTGTTTTCCTTGAAGTTATACAATTTTATTTAGCAGTAATAAACTATTTTTACTTTACTTTTACTTTAATTTACTTTCGTAATTTTGATCGAGTGAGCGAAGCGAACGAGATCTCCAAGTTATGTTAGGAAATCCGGCAGTAGGTATGTAATTATGTGGCAATGTTTGTGACAGAATAACTCTCTGAATGTCCAGACAACAGCTTCTTCCGATACTGGTGGTCGGTGCATCACAGCGGGAATCAGATGTAAGTAGGTACTACTATTACGTTATTAGCGTTTACCAGTGTCAATGTGCCAGCCGTTCTTGAACCGAATGGTCTGTTACGTGATGATGGTAAGCGGCCCGACGGTATGACTCTTGTCCCTTGGGAAATGGGTAGGCCTTTGGTGTGGGACGCTACCTGCGTCGACACCCTAGCGCCATCTCATCTGCCTGGGACATCAGTTAGGGCTGGTGCGGCGGCTGATTCGGCCGAGGATCACAAAAGGCGCAAATATAGTGGTCTCGACAGAGCTTACCTATTTGAGCCTTTTGGGGTGGAGACCTTGGGTCCGTGGGGAGCCGGTGCCCTCCGGGTTTTCAAAAATATTGCGGGGCTTTTGATTGAGGCGACACGTGACCCAAGGGCTGGCTCTTATTTAGGCCAGCGAATTAGCATAGCTATTCAGCGTGGCAATGCAGCCAGTGTCTTGGGCACGCTTCCGTCTGGTACTGGTCTGGAACAGTTGAGTTACCTATAGGCCGTTTGTAACGGTCCTTAGGTAATCTGACTGATTCCTTTGTACTTAGTTAGTTTAATTTATTGAATAAATGTATAACTATTAAATAAAATTTTATATCCTAATGTATTATATTGTATAACTAGTGGTTCTGTAAGAACAGTAGACCTCGCAAGGTGTATCTGATTTAGGTACCTACTTATACAAGATGTGGAGCTGTAAGCTGTCGCCTGCGAGAGGCTTTATACTGGTATGTAAGTAGGTAGTTACTACATAATCTCTAACATGATTATCAAAGTTTTCAAGCTATAGCCTGCTATAGATAGCTAATATTTTACTTTCAGCTTTTCTTTTGTTTCGAAGCTTCACGTCACTTTATGAGTAATAAATAGAGGTGAATAAATGTAAGTTCCTTCCATAGCTAGGAAGTACCTTACCTACCTAATAGTATGGAAGAAATCTACAAAGACCAACAAAGCTGGAATGTACAAGAATCTTCTGAAAAGGGTCGGAGCGAGTCTCCTTAAAATATTTTTGGTTCAATTTTTTTTTAGAAATATGGCAAGTTAATTATCTTGATTTTCAAGTTAGTGCCAATTTTTTAAAATAAGTAAGCATCATATCAACTGTGGTTCACACCTTTCCAATTAAAATACCAAGTCAATTGCTGAATCAACAAAACCATTACCTATATACCTACCTAAGTTAACTGTTGTTTGTTATTGTCAATTCAGTAGTTACCTACTGAAGCAAAAGGGGTCTGGTACACTTGCGCGAAAGATACGTGCGCGAAAGACACTTGTGCGAAGGACATTAGCGCGAAGAGACACTTGCGCGAAGGAACACTTGCGCGAAGAGACATTTGAGCGAAAGACATTAGAGCGTAAGACACTTGCGCGAAAAAATCATAAAATTCCTAATATCACTGGAAATAGAGGTCGTAGAGAGATGCGGATTTCACCATTGTGTAGATGAGTTCTCTTCCTTTCTTTTATTATGTATAATCTCACTTATCCCCTTTCCCCCCATATAAATAAATATATTTTGTCGTAGAGCTTCGTAGAGGGTGCTACGGTACTACGCCGGATCCGCGTAGGATACAAAAAACTTCCAACGCGCATCCACTTTTCTACAACGAATTAAATAATTAATATCTCGGAACATAAATATCGTAGAGAGATGCTAATGTCACCATTGTGTATCTAAGCTTTTTTTCTTTCATTTATTATGACTTCCTCACTCCCAATTCATTAAATTTTTTCTCCATTTCTAAAAAATATTTTGGCATTTAGCTTCGTAGAGTGTGCTACCAGTCTACGTTGTGACCCGCGTAGCATACAGAATATTTCATTCTCTTGAGTAAAATTAATTCTGTTGAGACATGTAGTTGGACGATAGATGTAGAAGACATGTAGTTCGACGATATTAACCCAATACACCAACTTATGATTATGCTAACTTTCCACGGCAAGTTTGCACTCTGAGTATACTATTAATAATAATATAAGGGGTAACAAGGGTTCCCGATGTTGACGGATCGTCAACAACCCGTCATCCATCAGACCGAGGTTCGTAAATCGCTGCGCTATCTAGATGTTAATAAAGCCAGTGGCCCAGATGGGATTCCTGCAATAGTACTGAAGACTTGTGCAACTGAGCTCGCTCCTGTACTAACACGCCTTTTCCGTCTTTCTGTACAGACTGCTCAAGTACCAAAGTCTTGGAAGCTTGCTAATGTGCAACCAGTGCCCAAAAGGCAGGGTTGCCGATCCAACAAATTACAGACCTATCTCGGTCACGTCCATACTCTGTAAGACTATGGAACGTGTACTGAACCATAAGCTCTTGGCACACCTAGAAGCTAATGATCTCCTCAGTGACTGACAATACGGGTTTCGCCGAAATCGATCTACTGGGGACCTTCTAGCGTACATCACACACATATGGAGTGAGCCCATTGAAAAACATGGAGAGTCGCTAACCGTCTCTCTTGACATCTCTAAGGCCTTTGATAGAGTCTGGCACGATAGCCTTATTAGCAAGTTTCCTTCATACGGTCTGTTTCCTAGCCTTTGCGACTGGATATCGGACTTCCTGAGGGATCGATCGATTCGCGTAGTCGTCGATGGCTGCTCATCTGATCAATTGGCAATAAACGCCGGGGTTCCTAAGGGGTCAGTACTCTCCCGTTGAAACCCGGAATCTTTGGGTATGTAGACGACAGCACCGTTGTTGAGAGCTATACATCTGGTGCTCGGGCTAGTAGAGCGCAAATACAGTCTCTTGAACTCTTCCTCAAAGGCAATCTCTGATTGGGGTGATGCGAATCTGGTTAAGTTCAATGCTAACAAGACCCAAGCGTGTTTATTCTCCGCTAATCGGAATCAATTCCACCTGAATCCTACTTGTCGAGGTGTATCCGTTCCGATCTCTGACCACCTTGAGCTTCTTTTAAGTTTAGGTATGTTTGGTACATGCACATTCTCTGATGGTGAAGGTCACATGGTGAGGAAACCGGTATGTTTCCTAGTACTAAAGTAGTGGTAGTCCCTATGTCCCTAGGACCAAAAGTCCGAGTAGCATGTGCCACTAGATAGTAATTCGCTAAACAGCGATGGGCTTGCAGCCTGTCACGTATTAAATATTACTTGCAAACTGTGGGCATGTATTCCGCATAACGATGCGGTATGTATACCCAGTAACGTCTGGCGTAAAACCGACTCCATTTATAATGCTGTAACCCTTAGCCTGGCATTGCCCCTCCTGAAATCCACCGTGAAATTAACTGCTTTATTAAAAAGAGGAAGCAGGAAACAGACAGTCATCATCACTTTTACGGTATAGGTCATCATGCCCGCTTGAAGAGTCGAAAGAGCTTCTTGCATCATAGGTACCTACTAAGTCTCTAGACGAAAGTCAACAGTCACAAAGTCTGTGATATAGAAAAATCTACACTATCCCCCTCCACATTTCTCCACAACCCCAGCTGAATGTACGGCTACGCGGATCCGGCGTAGTACCGCAGCACGCTCTACGAAGCTCTAAGTCAAAATATATTTATTTATATGAGGTAAAGGAGGAGGGATGGGGATAAGTGAGATATACTAAAAGAAGGAAAGATAACTCATCTACACTATAGTGAAATCTGCGTATCGCTACGACCTTTATATCCAGAGATATTAATAATTAAATTCGTTGTAAGAAAGTGCGCGTTGAAGTCTTTTGTATGCTACGCGGATCCGGCGTAGCACCGTAGCTCGCTCTACGAAGCTCTACGACAAAATATATTTATTTATGACATACTAAATATATAAGAAAGGAGAAGAATTCATCTACACAATTGTAAAATCCGCATCTCTCTACGCCCTCTATTTCCAGAGATATTAGGAATTTTATGATTTTTCGCGCAAGTGTCTCTCGCTCAAATATTTTCGCGCAAGTGTCCCTTCGCGCAAGTGTCTCTTTGCGCAAATGTCTTTCGCGCAAGTGTCCTGATACTAAGCAAAAGATGTTATGCTACAGTACCTGCGGGATTACTCTCAAATACCATCAAGTTTTGTCCTCTAAGTTAATAGGTATCATTTTAACCACCTCTGTGGTCTAGTGGTTCACCCACCTGTCTCAGAACCTTGGACGTTCAATCCCTAGGTGGAGTAGCTACAATATTATGCTTGGTTTAGATGGTGGTAGGACTTTGTTTATGTCTGCCTAGCTAGTTATCACCATCTTAACTAATTCTGTTGCCATAACAACAAATCTAAAATTGTTGGGTTTGGCATTTAGGGTTATTATAGCCAGTCTGCTCAGAATTTCGGGAGAAATGTGCTTCCGCCGTTTGCCTTATCATAACCCGAAAACCAGGTGTGATGGCCGAAGATCAAGCATTTTCCTGTTGTACGTACATATCGAAGAGGCCTGACCATTGGGGTTTTTTGGAATAGTAACATCAGTTGGGCTGACATCACCTTTTCCATCACTAGGTTCGCTTATTGCAAATAATGAAACTCTAGAACTTATCAATTACAATGTCTTTATTATTGTTCCACTAGCTTTGAGTTTATTTAACAGTAATTAGGGCTATACTTCAAGAAAATACTCACAGGATGTTGAAGCAATAACTCTGCTTCTTTCTTTTACAATCAGAAGTTTTTCGTAAGCAACTCGAATTCCCAAGTTTTTTGACGTCCAAACCATAAACATCACTTCCTCTTGCTATTCGGCAAATATAGTAGCGCGCCCTCACGTTCGCTATGATCGTAGTCTCGTTATATTTCCACGATGCCTCGATACTTTCAATCTACAATGACATATTTTTGAAGCAGGTATCGAAGCACCGGTTCTCTAAATTAATTTAATGAATATTTCTATATTCACAAATTACATTAACAAATTCAGCTTTATTTTAATTCCAGTTAAAACATTCCAGATGATCAATTTTTACGGAATGTTTGAACTACCTATGCGGATATAACCAAAGACAGTTCGAGTTCGAGCATAGATAACATCACATAATGTGAGTTCTCAATTTTAAACATGGATTTTAACATGGTTTGTATGTTTATAAAAATCAGCTAGGTTATTATTATTTATGTGAATCAAAATTATGAACATTATTGTTTGCTATAAATAATCATTATTTTATAGTCTAGTGGTAGGCTATGAACTATGCTGTAGCTATTCCACGCCGACATACATTATAAAAAAAAAAACACTTTATCATCTATCAACTCATCAGTCATTCCTTTCATATGCATGTCTTCTATTTTTCTAGCAACACTTTACTTTCTGCTCTTTGTAGTACATGCATAGGGGGAGTCCGGGAGACTTGCACCACTTTTTACATAAACAATCGTGACATTTACCTCGACTGATTTAGGAACTCTGATCTAGCGGTGTCCGATAGTTAATTTATGTGATCATCATTTTATGGCATTTGAATTGTATTGAATCAACAAAATTACAATTTATAATAGTTCCAATAAAAACTGGGATTTGGCTCAAGTCTCCCCAAGTGTAGGGAGATTTGATCAGGGGTCTGGGGATAGTTGACCATACCTTATCATGACATCAAATAAAAAACTTATATAATTCATTAAATGTTTTATCGTAGACAAAATTAACTAACTTGTAACATAAGCATAGTTTAAAGTTTGATATCTTACTTTTGTCATGATTAACAGTAATTAAATATTATGTATACAAGATCTCTTAATCTTTTATCAACTAACCACCATCAACCTCGATTATTTTAAAATCACGATTTAATACATTTTATGCACTTTTATATTTTATATTAGCTGCAATTATCTTCCAACAAATTAAATTTTCTTGCGTCGTTGTTCTTGTCAATCCCGTATTAAACAGCTGTTTTTCGAATAAAAATTCTACTTGAGCTCGTGATAGCATTTATTAGCTCTATAGTTGTAACTTTTTTGCCTTTTTTTGCACCATATTTTGGTTTATACTTATTTGAATGGCATTTTTATTTGCAGGTCAACAATAAGGTAGTAGATAAGTTAAGTAGGCATTACTTAATATAAAATCGTCATGCAACTGAGTGACCAACTGATAATCAACGAAAAGACCAAACCAGTTATTGAAATATATCTCTGGTTTTGGCTTTCTTTTGTAGTGTAGGGATGCATTAAGCAAGAATTTTAGCAAATTTCCTCTGGATGACGGTAACGAAGTCCCGAGCGTTTCACTAGTTCATAGTGGGAGACTGAACCACTGGTCATTTCTCCCTAAAGGAAGGCGGGTCAAGTCTCGCGCAAAAACTATTTACCGTTTCATTGTTAATATATTTAAATACTTGATACACTGGTATTTATTACTAATAAAATATAAAACTACAATAGTTAGGCATAACAATAACTTTAAGAGAACGTACATACCGTTTTTAACGATCCTGTCACAAAATATACAATTCAAATGCAAAAGTTCACTGTGACCGGTGACAAACACATTTCTCCGTATCACAACTAAACACGACTGTTGACTGATGCGCTTGGTCGGGCGCTGTCAAGCAGCAGTTGGCCCGCTTTTTGCTCAAATTGCGCGAGTTTTAAACTATATTTTTATAGGTAAGTAGTTCATCTCTCTCTAGGTAGGGGGGAATCCGGGTAACTTGACCAGGTGGTCAAGTTACCCGGATTCCCCCCTACCTATACTAGTACCAAACTATACCAGTTAGGTACTACTCCTTATTTATCATAAAGGTAAAGTACCTATTTTTCACATTCATTCTGGGGACAAAAAAATGTGGTAAGTAGCTATGCAAGCTAGTAGCTAGTAAGTAGTAGTACTTATTTTAAATAAAATTATTTCTTAAGCCATCCTTAATCACATTCCTGATTGAAAGATTAACTAGGTACCTACAACTAAGTACTAACTTGGGTGATTTTTCAGTATTGGGGTGTAAAATATGTTCTTAGCTAAATAGATAATGAACTCTTATTAAGATTATTTTTGTAACACATAAATTTACATTATTGTGATGTGAGTCATCATAATCAGTGAAAGGAAAATTATCACTTGCTGCCACTGGTTCAACAGGTTTGTCCTATTTGTCTTCCATCTCATTCTCTCATCCTATGATTGGATGAGTCATCAAATAGTTTTAAGTTCAGTTCAGAAAATGAAACATCAGGTATGTTTACTTTAAATGGAAACATTTTGATCAATTCAATTTGATCAATTTGATTTTGATTTTGGTGGAATTTTATGAAATAATTCTAAATTCTACCGTGTATAACCCGAACTGTACTCCCAAGATATTACTTCAAAAAATGATAATATTCCATTCTTATAAGCCTCTACACATCCAGTCAAAGCAAACGCTTTAGGTGTAATTGCATACAACAAGCCGATTATAGGGCACGACATATACGATACTTTACAACTAATCCTATTCGACTGCAGATTTGATTTGCTACACAGTCATGTCCTATCAAAAGCTGTTAATCCGTACATTACTCACAAGGTTACAACATGGATCGCCCCTGGTTTGCGCAGTAGAGGTAGGTACCCATTCCCACTGTATAGACGCTGTATTTGATGTAGTTATAGGTACGAACGTACACAAAATACAGCGACGTCTCCTTGAATAGTAGTGATTTAGAGCATTTGATCTGTCTATTGTCAACCCGATGGAAGTCGCGGGGGCTGCAAGGCGAGACAATGGGAAAGCAACCTCGCTCTATTCTACTATTCATAGCGATAGCGACTGTTGCGAAACCGTCCTTGTCCGTGTTTGGTTTTAGCTATTTACTTTACAGAGTCATACATTTTTATAAATGTTCCTCGCTAAGCTAGACTCTTGTTCGGAAAATGAGGCCCTTCGATCCGCCATCCCAATTTTTATGTCAACTGCCAGCGTTTGACTACCGACATTACGCCTATCCATCTCAAAAAATCCTCATGTCCGAATACCTCCTGTTCCCGCCTCTGTGGTCTAGACCACAGATATCAGTCCCAGAGGTCCCGGGTTTGATCCCCAAGGGGGTACACATTTGTATTTGGATGGTTGGTGGTACGACTTTGTTTAAGTCCGCCTGGATTGCTACCACTATCTTGCCTAAGCCTGTCGCCATAACAACAGATCTAAATGATTTGCTATCCCGGCTTTAGCGGTTATAAACTTAGGTAGTCTGTTCTTCAGTCTGTTGAGGATTCTGGGTGAAGTCAATTTCGGCCTTATCAAAACTGGCACCGGGTGAGATAAAGGCCAAGCGCTTCCCCGTAGTACCTACGTCGTACGTCGGACGTTGATCTATTCTGTTCATATTCTGTCTGACTCTGATCTGAGTAAAGCTTACTCGTCAGAGTACTTACTAGAGTACTTTCTTTAATTGATTAAGTGTTCCTAGATAGGGTTTTTTTATACACATTGAACACAGAACAAGCAAGCAACCCACCTGTTATTAATTGCATCTCTTGCCTATAACAAAGCCTTACTGCGTGCCTATGTCACTTCGCGGCACTGCATTGCGCCAATCAACTTGAGGCATTCAACTAATCTTCAACCCGGAACATAGCAATCCTGGTTAGCGCCCGAAAAAGGTATGGAGTTAGTACTTCTCCGGAGGAGACCTATCACAATGGGCTCTACTACTCTTAAACTTACTTAATATTTTATTCAATAAAAAGTACAATTAAACTACCTATGTACAAAGGAATCAGTCAGATTACCTAAGGACCGTTACAAACGGCCTATAGATAACTCAACTGTTCAAGACCAGTACCAGTCGGAAGCGTGCCCAAGACACTGGCTGCATTGCCACGCTGAATAGCTATGCTAATTCGCTGGCCTAAATAAGAGCCAGCCCTTGGGTCACGTGTCGCCTCAATCAAAAGCCCCGCAATATTTTTGAAAACCCGGAAGGCACCGGCTCCCCACGGACCCAAGGTCTCCACCCCAAAAGGCTCAAATAGGTAAGCTCTGTCGAGACCACTATAATTGCGCCTTTTGTGATCCTCGGCCGAATCAGCCGCCGCACCAGCCCTAACTGATGTCCCAGGCAGATGAGATGGCGCTAGGGTGTCGACGCTGGTAGCGTCCCACACCAAAGGCCAACCCATTTCCCGAGGGACAAGAGTCATACCGTCGGGCCGCTTACCTTCATCACGTAACAGACCATTCGGTTCAAGAACGGCTGGCACATTGACACAGGTAAAAGCTCCACGGATAATGTCATTAATTCTTGCGTGGCGCGTAATCCTGCCGGCAGACCTTGTGCACGATTTGCGAAAATAAAATGGTGAGAGCTGCGCCTCTCACCATTTTATCTTGCACCCAACCGAAGACAAGTGGCAATACGGAAAGTTACAGGATCCATAAGTGTACCGGTATTGTAAGATGGATGTGCTTGCAGCCAAAGACCTGATTCCCATTTTGAAACAGCTAAGAGACGAGCACGATCTGTGGAAGTTGAGCACGTACTCGTATGTAATAGATAATTCCGTGTCAACTGGCACAGAGGCCCGTAAACTTACTTACCTTTACTTTATTTCGAAACAATCAAACAAATCTTGCGATAATCCAGCTTCCGACATCTTGCGAAGGCCATTATTCTCGGTCTGGTCACGGTGCCGGTGCATTCTTCAGATTCGCGATGGTCTCCGATTGTAAGTTCCACTCCAACTTTAAAATTGTAATGCGTAAACAACTTTGCATGGGCAATGAGGCGACAAAATTGCTGAAGTCCATTTTTATTTAGATACATGAAAAAGAAAGAGAAGTTTGCATATAATGAATAAGATATATAATAATAAGACTTCTCTTCTCGATTTTTTTAAAAATTGCCTCAATATTAAAAGAAATACTCGTAGTCGCAAAAACAAGTCGAAGTTTAGAATGATTAGAATGTTAAGACTAGGTTACGATTCTATTATACCTACCAAGTAGGTATCTTCTTTACCTACCTTACCAAATTGCAAATAAATTAATTATTTTTATTGTACCGTTACTTATGATGTTAAATTATCTCAGACAGTTATTTATCTTTGGATTACTGGCCCAGTGAAACTAAAAATTCAATCTTCCGGAAAATTCCTCATTGAACATGATGAAATGTCAATGGACGGTGAATTTCCTTGACCAATGGACGGTCAAGGAAATTACAGTGAAATAGGTTATTATCATCAGGTTCCGCTATTGACGGATAATCGGGATGCTTTATAATTTACCTAGCTTATTTTATAAGGTATCTCACAAATCGCAACAGGGAATGGAAGCAGCATCATATTACTTTACAAACTTCCTTCCTTACCTTTACTGTGATATCCTAAAATAAGGATTAGGGCTATCTGATCGGAGGCTGCTAGGGAGTTTAACCACACTGCTTACAAATTTTTGAATGTTTGTGCCTATGGCGAATATGGTTTAAGGTGATAAAAACGTTAGACGATAGCTATAGTCTAGCTAGACTATAAGTATAGATCTGGTTCGCATCATTCTGTTTATGACCGATATTTTGGACAGCGATACAAAAACATGCGATGCGATGCCAAGACGAATTACTTACTATAGAAAAAAACATAATGTTCAAATCGTGCAGAAACTCGGTTCCATTTAACTTGACATCGTAATCGCAAAAGTACACGCTCGGCGCAGGGCGGCAATGAACTTCAAGCCGCTTTATCTGCGACGCTATTGTTTTTTTGTACTTACTTTAAAGTAGCTGCAGATTAATTTAGCCTTTGCCATAAAGGCCCACGTTATACTAGTAATACTCGAAATAGCTACTAACCTTAAAGCTTAGAAAATGTATAACTAAATAGGAGTGAATGTAAGAAAGACGAGGAGTGCCAGGTTAGCTAATCAAATGGCTATCATCCCAACAACCTCTGATCACGTGTCCCGCTATTAAACATGCAATCAGAGAATAGTCGAAGAAGAGATAAATGTGTGAAAGAAACTGGTATGAAAGATGTGAATGCAAGGTTGACGAATGCTAGGAGTCTGGAAGAAGAGAACATGTTGTGCCGAACCCACCTAACGTGGGGCATGATGATGAAGCAACGCACACCTATGTGGTGTAACATCTACGGATACGCAACATTACAGCTCAAAGATATTTGATCAACAATTATCCTAACGAGCCATAATTGATGGCGTATGAAACCGAATCCTTGGCCCGGTTAGCTCAGATCATATCATCATGGCCCTTCCGGTTATTGCTTAGGAAGTTCCAATCAGAATGCTGCTGATACGAGTTTATTGATTTCTAAACAGTGAACATTTCATGGTTTCTATTAAATGCGGAATACTTATGAAAGTGCTTATTTTAAACCTACACTTGGACCCAGTCAACCCCAACATTCCCGACAAAGTCGTGAAAAGCGGTCAAATGGCGGATTAGCTATTAATTCGTCCAGAGGATTAGCAGGTTGAATTGGTAGTTGGCCGGTCGTGTTTGTCGAAGGCGGCTACCGGCTGGGTTGGTATCCGTTAGAAATGAAATAACTATTTCTGAGGTAGAGCTCCTCGACAAACGTAGCGTAGGACGACCTCCAGTCCAGCTCGATAGAACAACTACTCGCGGTGGTTGAGGTCCGATAGATTGATTACCAGAAGATCGATAACAAAAGCTTATGCGTCAATTGCGGTTTATGTTGTGTGTTGGATATCTAAAAATAAGTAGTGAGTCCTACTTTTAGGTAAATTTAGTATTTAAAGTAGTCTTCTGTTTACAACGTAATCTGCTCTGCACAACATCCTGTGCTCCTGATTATTTGCACTGTTGCTAAATGTGTAGTTTTCACAAGAGCATCTGTTGTATTTGTACTTGTTGTATCAAAATATTGAAACAATGCGCAAATTGTAACATGATTCATTTTTCAGAAATGCCAGTTACATTCTAGATACATAGATAAGGGTAATTGTTTTTTCGGTCTGATAATGGGAAGTATTCCCATAAGTCATAATCCGCTTATACATTATAGTAGGGGAGCCCACGAGGCTAAATGTGGATTTACTCGAGCGTCGTAGAGACCTATTGGGATGCAAAGCTTAGATGATAAGAAGAAAAAAATGTTATGTGATATATACCTTTACATCGGTGGGGGAAGCGGCTATAGATTTTTAAATATGTAAAAAAAAACTGTTGCATGGACATCCTCGAGCGCATCAGATATTGATAGCATCAATGCCCTACGTATTTTTAATAATGTACGTATGTTTATCTGATCGTTTGCATGATGCGGGTGGTTGTATTTAAGGGTTGAAAATGAAAAAAAAAAAATTTAATCGAGCGCGTCAGATTTTCTGAGGGAGTGTTAAGTACACCAAAAAAAAGCTCTCATTCACTAATCTGACGATTTCGATGGGACGCAAACTCGCGGCCATTTTCATAATGTGCAAAAAAAAATCGCCATTTTGAAATTCTCAAGCGCGTCAGATTAAGATATATATGGTTCATCTTTATGTTCTAAACGTACTGTCTCATAATCTGACGATTATCTAGAGGGATTCGCCTGATCTGACACAAAAAAATTTGAAAAACGGTTTACTTTAAAGGCCATCCCTGCAACTTCCCGCTAATTCCATTCCTGGGCGCTTGAAATTGTACTTATGACATTTTTGAGCTCAAATATAATTTATGTGATATTTTGAGCTCGCTGAGTTCAAAGAAATAATATTTCTATGCATTTGAGCTCTCCCAGCTCGAAAGTCTGATAGAAGTTTCATAGAACACTATTTTTGGAATTTTCAAACCGCAATAACTTTTGAATGGATTAATTCACACAAATAATATTAAAATAGCCAAAAAAGCCAAAACGTTGGAAACACGTTGTAAACGCCACGAACGAGTCTTTATGATCAGCTGTGATGGCGTCATGGCAACAGAAACCAGAGTGGGGACGGAGTGAGAGAGTAATAGATAGAGGAAGAGTGAGAGAGGAATAGAAACGCGGAGAAGGAAATGTAGGCATCACGCAGCTGCACGCATTTAACTTTATCGACGAATTTTTGTTATTTCGGCTTGCGGAAATCGTCAGATTATATATTTTTCATTATTCTTGAATTATTTCCTTCAAAATAAAAAAAAAATTAGCTACGCTCGAGAATGTCGAGATGACGTTTTTTTTTACAACTTTGTTGCCCTCCCCTTTTTTTACGTCACTCTCAAATTGTCAGATTAGTGGAATATACACTTTTTAGGATGTAATTAACTCACCCTACCTTAATCTGACGCGCTCGAGAATTTCTGATAGTCAATTTTTTTTTACTAATCTGATCCTGTATCCTTCACGGGCGGCCTTATATATGGGCCTCATGTTTTGTGGAGGTACTTAACCGGGTACAAGGTATCCCCCTGTATATTAATCTGCCGCGCTTTGGTAAATCCCGAAATCCCCGTTTGGGCTCCCCTACTATTAATGCCGATTGGTTCAGCGATTTATATTTTGTGCGAAAATATGACCCTATACAAATAATGTAAATACGACCCTTAGATCAATACCGCCAGATAAAAAATAATACCAACTCGCTCATTAAAATGTGAGTCACTCTGTGGATACCTTACACAAAAAAAAAGTCTTAGCAACATATTTTTTTTATTTTATCGTATATTCAAATCGCAAGAGTTTGCAATTGATCGCACTCTCTCCTGATTTGCATATCAGACATATATCATTGAATATTATGTATGAATGTAAATTGGTACTTATGTCTATTCAGTCTGTCCCGTCTATACAAAACAACGAACGAGCTGACGGTATATCTTGGACTGAGGAAGGGACAAACATTGAGAAGGCAAATTGTGCGTTGCAAGGAGAAGCATAGCCTCTATCACGTATCATGTCCTAATTAGGTATTTGTGATCATAATCTTTCAGGTGCTTTTGTTTTTGACGGGGAAGCGTTTGGCCTTTATCTCACCTCGTCACAAGTTAAGATAAGGCCGAAGGTCGAGGCGCACCTCATCCGGAATCCTCAAACTGAGGAACTGGTTATCATACCTCCTAAATGCCGAAACACAACAATTTTTTGCAATTGTTACTATGGCAACAGAATTAGGTAAAATGGTGGTAGCCAGGCAGACATTACTTACTTTTTTAGAACTGTTTCGGGTAGATACTGGTACCAACCAGGCAAAGTCACGCCATCTTGATAGGCTTAACTTCTTGACTTTAATTCTGGTTTGAAATTAGTCTTACAGTGAGCTTTCAATGACAGGTTAATGATATAAGCACATTAGTGACCAAATTGATTGAACAACATCACCGTCACCACTAATTATAAAGTAAGATGTAGATGAGTGTAGATGAGTTTTTATTTGAGTCTATTAATTTCAAATGACTTCCTTTATTATGTAGAGTAGATGGCTTTCTATTCTATACATAGGTTAGGTATGTACCTACATTATAAATTAGAGCTGATAACCGCTGAGAAGAAGTCTGTTGAGGATTCCGGGAGAAGTGCGTTACACACGAAAGTGTGTAACGCTTATCACTTATCAATCTTGTATGATTCATGATAAGGCCTTTCGGCCTTATCATAAATTGACTCCTGGTGAAATTAAGGCATTAGCGCTTCCCCGTCGTCGAGTAACAAAAACGAACGAGCTAAGAATTCTTCACACCACTTGCTAGTTGCTACAATAAAATAGCTGAATTGTACCAATCCTCTCAGATTGATTCAAGTACCTCAGCCAAAGATAAGTAGGTAGCCATCGCAGGTACTCCAAAATTTCCTTCAAAGTACTATCGTTTCACACTTTAGACATCAAAGAACTCGCACCAATGGAATCCGACTGCCATCAGCGCCAGCAATGAAGCGGCAAATTGCACCCGCGCCTGCGCCCGCGCCGCCGGATGTCTGATGCATTCTAGAATACATTACATTTAAATTACTAAGATCGCAATTATTACTCCATTCTAACCGAGTACTCAATTTACTTGCTAGAATGAAATATCCTGCACGTATAGTGCTAAAATGCCAATCTCAAATCAAGTGCATTCACATATTAGGTATGTGAATGCCTATGCCTTTTCAATCAGTTTCCTTATCAAAATTAGATTAGCTGATTTGTTAGGGCGCATTTTCTATAAAGTATCTAGAGTACTTTTTGTCACTAATGGAACTTTGTTATTAGACTTGAGGTTGAATTGAGACACCGCCGCACCCGCACGCCACCGCCGCCGCCGGCGCTAGAGATCGGCTAATCACCAGATATCTGACTAAAAGTATTCTAAAAAGTCATCTTTCTTGCTTATGAGAGAAGATCCTGAATCTGGACCATTGTTTCCGAATTTCTGCTTTGAATTTGATGCCTACAACCTTAAAAGGTTGTCGCCAAGAATGCACTCTCTATGCCTGAATGCACCACTAGGTACCTTATTTGTTATTCGTGCCCACACATCATCTGGCCATGTTTATTCTGATACCATGCAGAAAACACGTTTGTGCTTTGAATATAATGTTTGACATAGAAACGGCAAGATTTATGTTAACATCTGTGTACTGCTTTTGACGAAGTTCAAATCAAAAATATTATTTTTGATCTGATGCATACAAAAATTCGATATGTGCAACTTTTCTTTTCTTTTATCTTTCATACGTGATAAATGTCCCGCGTTTTTACACATTATTATGTTGGATACTTGAACCATTCACTCAAATTCCAGTGACTAATGCGTGGTCTGGTAAGCATATGCGCCGTTTTAATATAACTTGAAGCAATTTATGTACGAAATTTCATAAAATTGGCATAAATAATATAAGTTCCTACGTTATAATACGGCCAAAATACCCTAACGGTTAGTATTATACTATACCTATCTAGCAATCGCCCGGAACTTCATTCCCGTCATCCCATTTGAATTTCCGAAAGTCCTTTCTTTTTTCCTATCCTATTTTTTTCCTATCCTCAAAACCACGAAAGGAAGCTACAATCAAAACTAGTAGCAAACACTTATAATTTGGATAGAAAGGATTATGAATTGGATAGGACAGGGCATACTTTTTTTGCTTCGTTTATCTGCCAGTGAAAGTCCCGTCAAAATGAGTATTCCGTTTCGTATATTAGCCAGAACAAAAAGGCAGACAGATATTTTTTAAATGGTTTTTGTTATATGTTACCTTCTTTAAATAAATAAAATAAATATATCATAAATAAATATTATAGAACATTAATTTTACACAGCGCCATCTTTCATTCATATGCATTTAGTAAAAAAAAAAAACATGTTATTTTGGCATTAACTACCAACATACACTTCAATTTTATTTATTTGTACCTACCTATAGATATAGATATGTGTTAATTAGTAGGTATAATTCGTATTAGTGTTTGTCTAATATCAATATGAACCTGATCCTACTATTTTGTCATGTAACTGTGGTTATCAGCTAGCTTATGGTTTATGAATACGATTGCGGCGTTTGTTGTGGCTTGGGAGACGTGAGCGCGAAACCCATTAAAGAGGTTATACACCTGCCAGGTTTGTTGACTCGCGTAAACAGTTCAGATTTGGCATAACAAGCCCTGTTTTAAAAAAAAAATCTTTTAAAAAAGGTTTATATAAGACTCATGAAAAGACTCATCTTAGATTTTGTATGGGAGAAGTGACGCGCAATCATTCCGGCTTGTAGGTACTGGACCTTTGGGGATTATTTATATGGACAACAACACAAATAGCTATTCATACAGAGTCTAATCAAAGATGTGACGCTACAGATCAGTCAGCAATAAATCGGCCTAGTATCAGTAGTCCGATTAATTAGTCCGAAGATCAGATTTATAAGACTTTGTCATCTCAGCCTGACTCCGAACAGAAGCTCATTACATTTCTGGGATCTGCAGGCTTCACGGAATGACCTCAGGTTCATGAGGGATTCCTAGCGTTGTGCTGTGACTCTCACGCATTCCAGGTCTACGTGCTGGCTGCTGACTCTGCATAGGGGACTGTCCGTTGCTCCAACTGTGAACAGGTGTTTATTTAGTGGACAGGGGCCCGTCAGCGTCAGCAGCCCAACTTTTATTCTGAGTCTTAGGAGTCGTCGTGTTAGTCTTGGTTAAGTAATCGGTACTGCTGCTCTGGCCTGTCGACAGTGAATCCATGTGCAGATATGTGAAAATAGCAAAGGAAAGGACGGGGAGGCCATCTGTATTTCCGGTCCATCGGTGGCTTCTTTTCTCAGAGACCCACTGTGTCCCTTCGTCGATGAACTTTGAGTTTTTGCTCTGAGTGCGGCCGTGCTGTCAGAGTAGATTTGTTTTCTATGTCAGCGATCCCTCGTCTGGATATTGCTCTTCCAGCGTCGTTGATGACTGCACATTCGCATTGGAAAATGGGCAGACTTAGGTATGAATGCCTGGTCCAGACAACATTTTTTGTGGGCTTCTAGTGTTTCCTTAGAGTCCTAGCTTTTCTAAGAGTAGTGAGCCTTTTTTCTAAGAGTAGTAGAGCCCCTTGTGATAGGGCTCGTCCGGGGAAGTACTAACAAACACCATACCTATTTCGGCTGCCAAGCAGCATTTCTGTGTTCCGGTTTAATGGGTATGGTTACCGGTGAAATTACGCGAGTCTTAACACCTTTACGCTCTAAATTGACGGACGCAATGCAGTGCCGCGTAGGCCATGTTCTTTGTGGATGTGACCTACGCTGCAAGGCTTTGTAATAGCATGTAACAAACACACCAAAAGATTTCGAATCGGAAACATCAGTTTTTGTCAGAGTCGACTGAGAATCCGATAAATTTTAACGCTATTCTCAAGTCATTTATGAAAATCTTTTTAATCCGATAAGGCTTTCCGGATGTCTGAGAATAGCTATACCTACAGGAGGGTTTTTTACTAGTTCAATCTCCTTATTGTATAAAAAAAATTGTTTAAATCTGATTGCGGACAGTGTTAGTACATGGTTATTTTTGGTGAGATGACCGTGGTTTTACCGAGCATACTGCTACATTGGAAGATATATCAATAGAAATGAGGGTCGTGGGTAGTAAACCAGGCTTCTATTTTTATAAAGGTGGTTTTCAGTAGGCCACATAGCGTTCTCACAACGGATCCGGTGGCAAGAATAGCTTGGTCATCTGCATCATCCTACTGAGATGAGTCCACGGCCGGAATTTTCGGAATGAGTTCGTCTATAACTATATTCCATAGGAGCTCTAGGGACCTCTAGTAAAGTACCTACTAATCCAATCGCCGCATTGATTGGTGTAGGAATATATTTAAATCTGCCTGGCTAGCTACCACCCTCTTACCTAAATCTTTCGCCATAACAACAATTCCAATTTGTTGTGTTTCGGCATTTAGAGGTAAGAAAGCCAGTTCCTCAAACAGTAATGAGCATTTCGGGTGTAGTGCGCTTCTACCTTCGGCCTTATCGAAATATTCGAAATGTCTTCGAGCTAAATTATCGGACTACTTACTGCTAATTAATCACTTGTACAACGGTTTAATATTCAGATAGGCAGGCTTGTTAACTTCGCAAAAACCTGATTTCAATATCCGTAAAAAAATACCTGTCATTGCAAGAATGTCCGTTCGCCGAAGCGCAATTCTCTTCAGCTTCCTGTCCCAAAACGAATCGATTGGATACAGAAACAAAGATTAATTAATGCTGCATTGCACTTTACTTTACACATTAACACGCACCTTCGAAATTGCGCAACCGATGCACTTCTAAAGATAAAGCTGTATTGAAATTGCACAACTCATAGACTTCTGCATACAAAGCTGCATAAGTATAAAATCAAAATGTAATCAAAATGTATAAAATCGTCGTGTAATTGACTGACTGACGGATAATCAACGCACAGCCTAATCCAGAAACTTTGAGTTGATATTCTGTTTGAGGTACACCTCAAACATAAGAAAATATTTCCCGGCGCCAAAAGGTTTGCCGGTGTTCAGTGTTGCGACAGTGCAGGGAGCCAGTGCCTTATGAGAAAGCTCGTAGACCTCATCCTTGCTCTGGCCAAGAGCTAGCCTATGTACCTATAGAGGTCAAGATCTAACCCATATTTTATAAGATTAAGTCTACGATGCAGATCGTAAGGTACTTCGTACACCAGAAGATGGGCAGCGGCATATTTCGCTTTTTTGCATTTTGCAAACAATTACCTACCCACCTGCCAAGCAATTAAAGGTCACTCGCCGCAGCCGTCGCCGTGGGCTGTCTTTATAAATGTATCGGTTCCTATTACAAGCTTTGCAGACTAAAACAACACTTTCTTGTGTCACATTCACATAATGTGCCACGAAAGAATAATTATTAGGTAGCTAGTACCTTACTTACCTGCACCAAGCGTGCGATATCCATTGTACTTGTCCTCCCACGTACGGAATAAGGTGAAGAAAACGTATTATTACGTAACTCTTGTCACAATCCTTCAATTACTCGTAGTACTTACTATGCTAAAGCCAGCTACTGTATATATAAGACTTAGGACACTTCGGTTTAAAGAATATATGAATGAACTCTTAAGAACATTACAATGTGGGTGGGACCTCCTAGTGGTCTGCCCCGGGCAACGCTTTTGTTGACTTTCAGTCAACCAGTTATCACCAGTATTGGCTAATCCTATCGCTGGTGCTAGGAGCTGTAAAGGTCCGCCTGGCTTGTGATTGCGACCCACTTTCGGTCGAATCCTGGTCTGTGCGCGGGAGCACCGGTGCCTCTAATAGCCATTTTTTGGAAATCCTCGCTCAAATAATGCCCATGCGAGCCTCGAGGTGAAGAGAAAAAAAACAACATTATTATAAATGTATTTTAACGGATCGTTGTATAAGTGTTCGATTGAATTCTACGTGCTTACAAGCATTACAGTCCGATGTTTTTACCGTTGAAATATTATAAAAACATACAACATCCAAGCCAAGGTGAAAAGTGAAGCGTGATAGGTAAATTATTCCTTGAAACGAATGGTTTTGTTTTAAGTTTTCCAAATGTACTTCAAGCTTATCTCGAATGCTTTGCTCTATCTTGCCATCACAGCATGGATCTTCCAGCGGCTTTCGATGCCATGTGCAGTCTTGTACAACAGGAGGTACTATGGTTCTAGGATCATACGCATTGCAGAATCATGAGTTGACCCTCATTCATAAAAAAACTTAGACCCGAACGTAAGGCTTTTACCTAAGGCATACACTAAACAAATACTGACATACGGTATGCACAATGCATTACCAGTTACAAACGTCTTACAAAACATTAGCTTTCGATACAAGGACGTGTGGCCTGATATCCATTCCTTGCGCGTTGACGTTCGCAAGCTGAAGTGATGCTTGCATACTTATCACCAAGTTTGATCAATAGCTCCTATTTACAAACACATAAAATAGCTACATCTCTACTAGTAAAGTCGCCCTACAATTGTGTACTAACACAGGTTGACCACGGCAGCATCACTGTCGAAACTAGTACCTAATCTACCCTAAACTATTTTTCGGTATTGTCTTTCAATTTGATAGGCTCTCGATTGACTCGATTGACTTCCATCTCTCTGATATCGACTCTGCATAGTCGCAGTTCATTTGCTACACAGTGAAGCACATTTGCAAAGTTTGAAATTGCGAGATTTAAGTAAGAATATGTTAAATGTTTTGTTTTGTTAATTGTAATATAGTCAAGTCATTGAAAGGCAGTCTATAATTTATGACCCCTTTAAAGAGAGGCTTCTCTGTAACCTTATCCATGCCCCACGATTATGATATGTTATCCATATTAGGCTCTCCTGATTCGCGCTCCCAATATAATCTCTCATCTGCTCTTGATCTGCATGTTACTTAATAAACGCTTATACTACTCGTATAAGCTTAGTATCGTTATGTAAATTACTGTACATATTAATTATTATTATCGCCTTTCCAGTATCATTTACAATCTAGTAACAGCCGACGGCTTTCATATATTTGACTGGTAAAGGGGTATCGTATGAACATCTCAAATAGTGAAAGCATGTTTCATAATTCTCCTGATCTCCTCATGGCTATTATCGGTAAGATAATACAATCACATTGTGAAGTCACAATTTTAATATATTTTCCTAATAGAGATTATGATCCTTGGAGGTTAATAGAAAATCGTCAGAATACCTAAGCTATTACGATTTTGTAGTCAGCTTAGGCAAGTTTTCCTTTCCTAAAGTACCGATTCAATTCGGTAGTAATGTTAAAGCTTAATCTTCAATCAATTAATGATTGCTTTTTTTTAATTCATCTTGAATAATAAACGACGAATTGATCAATTTTAGTGCGCCTTGAACTTCAGTCTTCTCATTAGTCATTCGTGATAAGATTTGGTGGCATTTTCATTGATTAATAAAACATTTATTGCGTATCGGTTGCAAGAGTTCGACGATCATGATCAGAAATCGTATTTCTTTAATTACGTAGGTGCTAAATATCATGTATAGTTAAGCAAGTAAAATCACCAGACAAAGGCTGTTCGCGAATACAAATGCTCGTACCAAGTGGTGCCATGGACCAGTTCAAAATTAAACCGCGTCCAGTAAACTGGTCGTTGGTTCCCGTTAGGGTGACTCATCCAACTGTTTTGTAAACACGAGGAAAATACAAGTCCGTTTTTGTCTACATTCGCTTGATCTTTGCTAATTCTACAAACGGATTATACGCCCTACACAAACATGTCTTGCCGCCGCTGCTACCTCTTACTTCTTACTTAGAGTTGCTGGGGTCATCACTTCTGCATGGAGATCCTAACCTAAAGATAATGTCGATGATAGATAAAACCTGCCAATCCACCACTCGACCCAGAAATTATATTACAACAGGTGCTCGCTGCTAATGCTTTCACCAATGATTGATAGTCAATTGTTTTATCATATGAAAAATCAACAATCATTGATTTCGTAGTGCTTATCGTTGTGTAATACATCGCCATAGCTAAGATTTATGAAGACATGGTTTTCTTTATTTCAATTGAAACAACTTTCAGTGCCTTGCACGGCTTTCCATTGAGGAGTTGCAAAGCATAAGTAAACAATAAATACCTACACCTACATAAGAAAAAATAATGCCTAAAAAATTTAAAGTGTTGTTCAAACGCTTGGCCGTCTGGATATTTTTAATAAATAGAGTGAGATAAATAAGTAGGGTTCCTTGTGAAAGGAAAGTCCAAGGAAAAACGTATCATGCACCATATCTTTCTGCCAAGGAGCACTGTTCTGATAGAAAACCTGAAAGTATGCTACTGAAAAATGTTTTTCGTAACCGTGTTGCATTCAAAATCGTTGCGTTTAAAATCGTTTCAGGATAATTAATGGGTTTATTTAATTAATTAAAACTTTTGCGTCTCATTGCGTCTTATTTGCATAATTCCGTGGTAGTATCACGCACACGATGAAATAACCGTCTTTCAATTTCAAGATGCGCTACTAACCTCTTAAACGCACATAATAATTCTATTCAATGGTCATACACGGTTTACTTTATCTCCTAAATTCTGGGCCTTTGGACTACTAATCTATGCAAGTAAGTATTTTTATTACGTCGCTGTTACGTAACGCACTTTCATTGTTTTGCGTGTATTAACCAAAATGAAATAACATTTTTATCGTGACACCTCTGGGAAATTATTTCTTAGGAACTTTCAAACATTGTGCGCAAGTAGGTTTGTCCGTGTACCTACTCTGGCACATTCATGTGACATTGTTATTGTCGTCGTCGTCGTGACATCTCTTTTGCACACGTCGTTTTTGTATTATGTATCCTGCTGTCAGTGATGAACGGGCGTCGGCGGGCGATCAAACTGAACGCACCCCTGAGGGCGATAACATTGCATCTGGTTTTGGCTGGGCCCCTGGGCACGTTCTCAGAACAAAGTTTAACCGCCAATATAATAAGGCAGTGGTTTTTTGACTTATACTCAATGAAATAATGATGTTGCGAAATATGGAAAGGACTCTAGATTGGGCTGAACAATACAATGCATTTTTTTATTATTATTTACTAGCTGACCAGGCGAAGAATTAGTAATTCTGTAAATGTCATTCTGAATTACACTTGCGCTGAATTGCAAAAAAAAATACTGTTGTTTGACAAAATCGGTCCAGCCGTTTTGGAGTCCACACATTGGAGCTGTACATACAAACCCATCAACTTTTACATATTAGATTATTCAGCACCAGATTAAATAATTATTGAATATGATTAAATAAAATAAATGTCAAAACAGTAAGTAAATAACAAATTATATACTTTAATAAAAATGCACCATGGGCGGTCTTATCGCTAGTAGTTATATCTTCTAGACAAACTGTTTTTTATACTAGATGTAACATTGAATACGTGTATCCTGCTGTCTCGCGATCGTGACTGGTGGTGCCAGACCTACAGCCAAGTGTTGTACATGAAAAATACCTGCATCGTAACGTCTATTGTATTGTCTATTCAATGCGAAGACGCGTTTAAACGTCTTCACGTTTGCTACTTTAGCAATTTTGATATTAGTTCATTATATTATTGACCTCGTCACCGTTAATTAGGATTGTAACTGAAGCTTCAGAATCTATTAGGTATTTTTGCACTGACAGTCGAGTGTCAAGTGTCGAGTCATATAGGTAATCGTTGTATGGTATGATGCAATGTATGTACCTATTGTATTGTACCATGTGATTTTAGTTACAATACCATCTATTGTCTATCTATACTTACTTATAATAAAACTATGGGGTCAAAATCTAGGTTTTGCACTATCTTCGATACAGAAGCTAAAACAATAGTTTTTTTCATTTTTATCTATCTGTCTACTGTATGTTTGTATCTTTAACGCGTATCACGCTGAAACTACTGAATGGATTTGAATGAAACTTTGCAAAATTATTAGTACAGATACGATTGATGGCTATGATCATCTAAAATTTATTATCTTCCCTTCCCCCCTCTGAAAGGGGCGAAAATATGTAACGATAATAATATGTCATCAATTTCTTGAAAATCTACACCATTGAGGTACAATAGGGTAGATTATCAAGAAATTTATGGTTGCAAAGTTTTTTTAATAAATTATACATTTTGACGCATTGACTTGAAAGTTGCTGTAAATTTTGTGTAATGATTTAATGATAATAATCAGGCTTAAAAGAAATCAATCTGACATGAGCTGTTCGCGCGAGGGGTCTTAGCTGTATGCTCTTTCCATACATTCAATTAAATTCAATTACAAATAAGTACTGAAAGGTTCATATATATTTTATTTTATTTTATTTTATTTTTAGTAATTAAAATCTACAATTAAACTAACTAACCAACAAGCCTCATAGTTCTGTGCTTGGGTGTGGTATCATATAGTACGTATGTATAAAAGTATTTAGGTATTCTATCCGTAATCTAGTTCTCATATTACAAGCTATGCTTAGTTTGGGGCTAGATGGCACTGGGTGAAATTAACGTCCTGTAATATTTATTTATAACTATGTACAAAGGAATCAGTCAGATTACCTAAAGACCATTACAAACGGCCTATAGGTAACTAGAGGGTTGACTAGAAATAAATAATAATGAAGATGGGAAAACAACCATTGTTTCTTCTTAAAATGTTTGCAGTGTATAGCTAACCTAAGATTCTGAAATGATATTGATGAACTTAAAACCTTGGCGCAAGAGTTACTGCGCGGGGGTCAGTTAGTAAAAAATACATGCAATGATGTTTGGAATATTGTGGACATAGGCAATGCAAAATCATCAGCTATTAATTATCTATCATCCGCACGACGTGGCTATAATTGCTCAAAAGTGCTAAAAGCACTCTCGCGCACCTGCAGAGCCGAACTGCTTGACGCCGGCCTTTGGCAAGAGACAAAAACAAAAGAGGGGGCTCTTTTGTTTTATATCGTACTACAGGGATGTGCTTGGCCTTCATCTCACCTGATCTTTCAAGTTATGATAAGGCCGAAGGTCTTATCTTCAATAAACTGAGGAACTGGCTATCTTAGCTCTAAATGCCGGAACGCAACAATTTAGATTTTGGCAGCTAGCCAGGCGGACTTAAACAAAGTCCTACCACTACCACTAACCAAAAATAACCTCTATTGACAAAGACCGGCGTTAAGCAATTCAAGCAGTATGCAATCGCAAACTACCAGCGATGCAGCAAACAGAGAGCTCTCCTGATTGAAACAAGCTTCAGTTACCCCTGTTCTGGTTTTTGAAATTCATTTACAACGAAGACAAGTCTAGCGAAGTATGACGATTTGCTATGGCACGGCCACGGCAAAGCAATTTCACTTTTTCGCGTTAAATAGTGATAAATCTCTCTTCCTGCAAACACCGAGGAAAACTAGAGAGTTGTTTGAGTCTGCGAGACTACACTGTAACCTTTTGTAACCTGCTGTTATAAGTTTCCTGTCTGCTAGATCTTGCCTTTATCTGATGTTGATCTTCTGACTTAATGCGTACATATTTTGTCTTCATTTTCTTCCTACATTAAGCTGCTTCTTACTTAGTTATGAAAACTTTATATTTGATATGTAAGTACATCAAATATAATTTGAATGTTTATATAATTATTTTATTGATCGCACTCGTGAAACTCGCTTTTTTTAGTTCTCATTTTTTCATAATCCTTCATAAATCGACGCAGTATTTACTGCTTGCTTTATAAGGATCATTATGAGTGTGACTGCCGAGATAAATTATATTTAGATTTAGAAATCCAGTTTCCTCTGACAGTAGGGCTAGTCCACAAATTGAAAGTCGATCAGCGTACTATGGAAAAAGCTATGCTTGGCGTTTCTCTGGAATGTAAAATAAGGAATAAGGTTATGCGACAGAGAACCAAGGTGGTCGACATAGCTCATAGAGTTAGCAGGCTGAAGTAGCAGTGGGCTGGCCATATTTCCCGAAAGACCGACAACCGGTGGGGTTTACGAGTCCAACAGTGGAGGCATACGTGGCCTCCACTGAGGATTAGTGTAGGACGCCCTCCGGCTAGATGAAGCGACGCCCTCCGTAAAGATCGGGCTCAGTATGGCGCGCCTCGGGAGAGACCTACGTCCAGCAGTGGACTGCGATAGGTTGATGATAATGATCATAAATCCAGTAAGTTAGTCAGCAACCTCCTCGACTGCTCTGGAGGTCTTCAAGAGTTGATCAATGAGGTGTAGAAAGCCAAGTGTGATGTGAGGTATCTTGTAATTAACACCTCAACAACCAGTGCTCGGTTTGTTGGCATTGCAAGCCGAGTTACACTAGTTGCTTGGTTAGCAACTCTGTTTACTTTCGCTATGTTTCGCATTTTATTTTCAAAGCCAGTTTTTGTCGCAGTTGGAGATTCTTATGCTATTGCTTGTTAAGGCGGTTCCTCAGGGTTATGAATGAATATGAATCCACACGTGGATTCATGAATGTAAATTTAGCCACTACCTACAGAACTACTACACTACAACACTACACTAGCTACAAAATTGTGTATAAATAAAATATAACATAAAATATGGTGGTCCCTTAATCTTAGACCCCTTAGTCTGCATTTTGGAAATCCTCGGGTTGAAGAGGTCGCTTTGATGGTCACGGCAAAAGTAAAGCACCATGTATGTGAAACTTCACCGACTGTCCTTCAAACAGTAACCTGACAATGCTGTTTCCGGATGAAACCTTTCATAACGACCTAAGTACTAATATTACGTCTAGAAGCTAATATTTCGTTTTGTTTAAAAGGGCAATGTCCACTAAATATAAAGATAGTCCCTTATTAATTGCGGGTAAGGGTTTAAATATGAAAAATATTATTGAACATTCAAAGGAACAACCAAATTGACATTGGTAGCTTAATTTCTCAATAGGTCTCATTGAAATGGCCTGACCTCCCGTTTGGTTTACCTGATAATTAGTTTGCAGGTGCTGCATAGTGCAGATGTGAGGTCGCGCGTACAGATCACGTCACCGGCATTGTCCTGGTCAGTGGTGCGCTTTCCCTATTGATTAAAAATAAATTACGCATATTCTGTACGTACAGACAGAAATCACAGAAAAGACTTTCTATAACAAGACAAGCAATTTGTCATTTACATTCATCACAATTTCAGTTTTTTCATAGTATGTAACAGTCAGAAAAAAGGAAACAAGACAAGGAATCCATTTGATTTTCACATTTATCAATTTCAGATTTTTTTTAAAATGTACATAACAGCATCTAACGGTTAGTAATACATACTGTCAGAAACAAATGAGTTGGTCTCAAACGACTATATTTCCCAAAGTAAGTAGTTAAAATCTCAAAAGTTTTACTTTTCCCATAGTAACTTGACAAATCAAATCTCAAGTTCTTGAAAAAATTATAAAAAGTAAAATATTTCTTCAAATATTTATAATTCTCATTCTCTTATCAGGTGGGATGAAAGCAAAGCAAGTCCCCGTCGTACAATAAAAAAAAATGCCCCAGCAGTATACGACAGGGCCATATAATATATATAGGCTTTCTCTTCATTTTAAACATTCAAACCATTTATCAACCATTTATTCAACCATGGCAATGCAGCCAGTGTCTTGGGCACCCTTCCGTCTGGTACTGGTCTGGAACAGTTGAGTTACGTTTAGTTTAGTTTATGTATTTCAACCATTATATCAGATGCCCTATGTCATATTAAAATTTAAAGATCACTTACTCTTGTCCGCATAGCTCGCAACATTCTTGACATTCGAAAATAAATTCAATAAAGATTAGTCTGTTGCAGTGTCATAAATAACACAAAAAATATTCATTAATATATTATGTCCACATACATACAACATTTTAAAAAAGTCATGAATTATTCGATTTTTAATTCACCTTGGACAATCCAATATGACTAATAAATAGAGATGACCACTAGGTGTCGGCATCCGAATACCAGACGTCTGTAAGCGATCAAATAAAAACATATCGAAGGCTTCGCTTACGCAAAGACAAGTTCTCATCTCATCAAGCCTTCGATTCGATAGCGCCTCTCGGGCCAGTCCTCGTCTGTCGGTGCGCGTGCGCACTAGCGCGCGACACATTTTCAATTCGAATTTTTGAATTCTATCGATATTGGTGAAGTGATAGTGATGTGGTTTTAAACTATCTTCTCTTTATAATGGAGCGATAAAGAGATAGATTTTTAAAACTTATCGGTGAGCAGGATTTTAGGTATGGTGTCGAGATTCACATTGTTTATATAGATTTGCTGTATTTGTGCATACTCTATATTATTATGAAGTTATGTATGACCTTGGTTGCTGTGTCAATAGCATGTAGTCTTATCAGCGTTTTGTACTCGTGGGCTTATGTTTTATAGGTGTTATAAGTATGTAGGTAGGTACCCATTGGTGCTAACGGTCAGTCTAATTCATATCGTTTTCGTACCTACCACTACCTACTTACTCAAATCTTGTTATATTTGACACGGTAACCGCTTTTTGTGGGTGGCGTCGAAGTGGGATTTTAACAGTCATTTCGTTTGCTTTACATACGATTGCCATGCTGATACTGATACAGAATGTTACCAGTTGACTAACTAACTGCATTCCAGACCACTATAAAAACAAGCGTTGGATTCGCAACATTGTAGGTACAGTTGTACCTATCTAGGTGCGCTCGACACCATTAAATAATTTAAATTATATTATACTAATATAATACATACAATCAATAAGTAATTCATAATATAATATTCATAGTAAAAAAAAACGAACAGCTTTGCGCGCACAGAGGAGTGTGCTCGTAAGATTTGGCACAGTTTATATGGAGAAGGGGCAGAAAGTTTTTTTTTTTCACGGTACACGGTACGGACAAATTCTTATAGGTATTTGACCACTCGTTTTTATAACACAGATAACATATGTACATACTTTAATTATACTTAATTACACATCTCGGTTTGTTCTGTGTTCGGGTGTTGTAATACTATATAGATAAAAATGTATTTACAAAAAAAAAAAAATGTATTCTATCCGTAATCTTGTACCCATATTAAAAGCTGTGCTTAGTTTAATGTCCTGTAATATTTATTTAATTTATATTCTGTAATATTTTTTTATGTAGTGAAAATTTGGTCTCAAATTTAGAAAAATTTAGATAAAAATTAAATTTAGATAGACCAAAAAAGATAGACTGTGTAGGAAAAAGTCCCACCCATGGCCCCACCAAACAGGATCGAAGCATTGGGGAAATAAGCTTGCTCTTAGATCTCTCTTAAACATGTTTCGCCATTGTGAAGCTGGAAACTAAGCAGAGCTTGTAATATGGGAACTAAATTACAACAAAATGGAATACCTGCATTTTTTTTAAATACCAATATGTAGAGGTACTTATCGTATAATACAACACCCTGACACAGAACATCTATAAATTTCACACAAATCTTTGTCCTGGGTGGGAATCGAACCCACAACCTACAGCACAGAAGGGCTAGTACTTCTACCGACTGTGCTGTAAGGCTTTGTTATGTAAGATGATTGTAGGCAAGGAAGAAAAGATTAAGTGCTGAACGTCTGATAGAATATAACGGAAGAAGAACAACACACGTTGTGCCGACGCCGACCCCACACTGTGGGAATGAGTGGGATGGAAATCGTGATAGAGCAGGGAGCTGATGCGTAGCAAATAGCAAACGTAGTTGAAAATAACACTAAACCAATAATGATACCTAATCTATAAAGCCTAACGAATCACATTGCTATGCATACCCGTCGCAAATTAATTGTATGAAAGTAGGTAGAGTCGTGATTCGAACAAGTTTTTCGTATCTCGTTGGTCAATCAAACCTTCAGTGAAGATAAGGTATGTTTAGTTGAAGAAGTGAACTGTAGCTGTACGTAAATGATGCAATCATGTAACTGACATGATGAAAATAATAAGCTCTCTATATGAATGAACCTATATTGGTCCACCTCTGTGGACTGGTGGTTCGCCCAGCGGTATCAGACTCAGAGATCCCGGGTTCGATCGTCAGGAGAGTACAAATTTGTGCGGTTGGTGGCAGCTGGACTTTAATTAAGTTCGCCTGGTAGGCTACTACCATATTACCTAAGGCTGTCGCCATAACAACAATTCAAAATTAATATGTTCCGGAATTTACGGGTAAGATAGCCAGTCCCTCAGTCTGTTGAGGATTCCGGGTGAAGTGTGCCTCCACCTTCGACCTTATAATAACTTATAGGTGAGATAAAGGACGCTTCCCCATCGATAGATACCTTTCTAGTTATGCACAGGAATGCGTGCAAAAACTGGGTGAAAGATTACAGTTTTGTTGCATAACGTCTCTGGCCAATAAACAGGTCTGCAAGTGAGCGGTACATATAGACATAAAATATTTTAATTGTTTCTCCGCTGCGAATCTAGGCGTGCAATTTATGTAATGCCAATTCCTGATTACAAAATGAAATATTTAGATTTTTTTATTCTGTAATTATTTTTCTGTAAATGAGGGTATAGATTCCCTGGGCATAGTTCCTTTTCTTTCCTGTCTATTAAACTTTTCTGACGTCTTTGGCAAGGCTCGGCGCGGCGGCGTTTAGTAAATACGCGCTTTCTGAATTACAATTAATTACCACCAATTTCTTAAAATAACTCTGCCAAGTTTTATCATAAGCAGAGGTTAGGAACCTACTTTTCTCAAATTGATGATTTGTTTACTTATTGGTTCTATGCTGCTTGAGAGGCATACTGTCTGTTTTTTATAAAAATGTTGGGTTAGCTCTTGACCTTTAGGCCAGAACAAGGAAGAGGTCTTATGATATAGCGAGGTTTCCCTGAATGCACTGGCGCGCTTCGATGGAACACGGCCAACTTGGTGGAGAGCTCAAAAGTCCTTCCACCAGTGTTGAGAGCATTAGCCGTAGCCACTAGCAAAAGCCAGAGATTCCATTGCACTTGTGGGGTAGACAACTAGGAGCTGGATCACACCTACGCCAATAATACGAAAAATACGGACCTCTAACCCTTTAGGTACCTTACTTAGTATCGTTTAAGCTCTCCATTCTTTCAAATTCCATCGATCTGTTATCTGTATCTATTGTGTGTTTAATTCATGATATTAATTATATAAATACACATATAAAATCTTCGTGCAGCTGTTGGTCTGACTGACTGACTGACTGACTGACAATCAATGTCATCACCTATACTAGAGGTCATAAAGACTTGAAATTTCCAGGGTAGCTTCTTTTTGTGGTGTAGGGGTGTACTGAGTAATGTTTTCAAAAACTTCATGTGATGATGGGAACGAAGTCTGCAATGACTAGAATCACGTTCAACATTGAGGATATACCCAAGCTTTTCTTCCTTCCTCCTATAATAGGGTATCAATCACAATGATCATTCCCACAATAATAATTAATGTTTTCCTCATAACAATGGAATTCTCGTTTCTAGCATTCAGAGCAAATACGTAATTAGCATAAGTTACAATTTTACCTAGAAACGTATGTAATCTTAGGGATTTGGTCCGATTTGCTATAAATATTTTATATGTTTAACATTAATGTTATGTAATTTGAACTGAAAACGATATTCAATTTCAAATGCTTGGACAACATAATCGTTTGTTTGATTGAAATTACGCCTCAGTGTTTCGTTTTGGTTTGAGCATGCTATTATAATAGTATTATTTAATTTCGATCTCGTTACGGAAGCACATTCACTTTTCTACAAATGATTCGATTGCGATTGCGACATGCGTTGATCGGTTGTGCATAACTTAAGGAATATAGTGAAAAAGATGGTTCCTTTTTTTCACATTAATATTTTCAATGATATTTTTCATTCATTATTAAGTTTTTAGCTATCCTGCTAAAGATTTTCTGTCAACATCAAGTAATGATAAAATAGGGCTGTTTGCTTTCACTACGAAATGTCATCAATATATTGCAGTTCACTGTGAGTCCGATTTTCGGCCTTTCTCATCCCCATTTGGGATATGTGTGATCTGTATACTACGGGAAACAAAATCGCGCTTTTGCCAGCGGTTATGACTGAATGATCACAATACTGGCGGTAAGACCTGTTAAGGTCCATCTAACCATTGGTCGCTATACCTCATGCCGAAATCTGGCGCTAAACGGAATGCCGTGCTGTGTTCCGGCGGCGGTGCGTGGCTACCAGCCATTGCTCTCTGGGAAAGATCGCTCCATCGTAGACCTTATCCTGGCTAAAGCCTGGCTTTAGCCTAGATCTAGACAAGCTGAAAAAACTGCCCCTCAATGTACGGAGGTCGTCGCCCCATCTAGCCGGAGGGCGTCGTATACTGTGCTTGCCTAGACGTGGTCTTCTCTGAAGGAATCGTTGACCCCACAGGTCCTTACCTCACAACCTCATTTCACCCCTCAGTGAAACGCCAAGCATTGCACGTTGAGCAACTTTAAATTTGTGGAACAGTCCTGTCGTTAGTGTCGACGTTAAGAATGCAATAAATATCTTGAATCTTCGGCAGCATAGTAGTAACATTGGTTGACCACTACGTAACATTGATACATTTTCAAAGCTTCTGCTTTGATTGATTCATAAATTCACACGTGGTAAGGCACGGGTCTTGAGCCCGCATTTTCGCCTTCAGTACCGGGATGAATATCATCCTACATTAACCGAGTATCTGTGATATGAAAAAGACCTGTAAAATGTGAATTGTGTATAGATATTGTATTCTCGTGCTTTTATTTGTTTATTGGAGCAACAAAATACCATGACGCTATAAAGAAGACTTCTGATTCGATATCCATTACCTTACATAAGATTTTGGCGTCATTCATCGCGGATAGGTGTTCTCGCATTACAATAATGACCTACTAAACAGTTTGCTTTACAATCTCTCCATGATTCACTCTTTGACGGACATCCTAAAGTAAGCAGCCATTGCTGATTTGGGCTGTAAAGTCGTGCTAATAGAATTGAATACAGCTTGTACCCAATACTCATTCATGAGAAACCAAAGAGATGAATGAATCACGAAATAGTGAATTGTTTTGCAAACTGCAACACGAGGTTTGACCAAAGGTCTTGGTCGCAGACACATAAGACGGAAGTGTATACGTATACGAGTTTTTTTTATACCAATAAGGTGACAAACAGGCATACGGTCCACCTGATGGAAAGCGGTTACCGTCGCCTATGGACGCTCGCAACACCAGAAGCATTACTTGCGCATTGCCTACCCTTTAAAAATTTTAAAACGCCCTTTTTGAAAAACCCCACACTGTACCTAGTAGGGAAATCCTCTGCAGGGAGATCATTCCACAATTGAATAGTTCGCGGGAGGAAGTTCCTCTTAAACCCATTGTGCGCGACGGCATATAGTTCGACGCTTCTAAATGTCCTGAAACAGAGTACCTATGAGATTGAAAAACTGAATGGCAAAAGATTAGGATTCAGCGCTACCAAAAATCATTTATAACGCACTGTTAAAATTTGGAATCAGATGCGAGGGTCCGTTTTTTCAGTTAGTTAGTTAGATTGTTGTAATGGCGACAGACTTAGGCAAGATGATGATAGTTAACCAGGACCTGACTTAAACAAAGTCTTACCACGTACACGCTAGCATAATATTGTACTCCACCTGGGTGTGGAACCCGAGACCTCTTTAACCTCTGTGGTTTAGAACCACTGGACCATCACAGAGGCGGTAAATACATACCTACATACATACACGTCAAAATTATAACCCTCCTTTTTGTTTCTCCATAGTCGGGTAAACAAGAGTTAATCGGTATTTTTTACGAAGGCTCGCTCCATCGTAGACCCTATCCTTGTCCAGACAAGCCTCAGGGTAAAGAGTTGAACAGACCCATCGCACGTACATATTAAACAAAAATAATTATACATCTATAAAATGTACAATTAAACTAACTTTGTACAAAGGAATCAGTCAGATTACCTAAGCACCGTTACAAACGGCCTATAGGTAACTCAACTGTTCCAAACCAGTACCAGAAGGAAGCGTGCCCATGACACTGGCTGCATTGCCACGCTGAATAGATTTGCTAATTCGCTGGCCTACATCAAAGCCAGCCCTTGGGTCACGTGTCGCCTCAATCGAAAGCCCAGCAAGATTTTCGAAAACCCGGAGGGCACCGGATCCCCACGGACCCAAGTTTTCCACCCCAAAAGGCTCTAATAGGTAAACTCTGTCGAGACCACTATATTTGCGACTTTTGTGATCCTTAAAAAAAAATGTGATCGATGTCGTAGAAGTAGGAATCTATGACTTAAAACAGGTTTTGGACAGCAACATCATCCTGAGTACTAACAAATGCGTTCGTCAACCCACCCATGGTATTTATGGCAAAATTATTCAATAGTGATCGCAGGTGAATCCTCAAAGGGGAAAAAGTAATGAGTGTGTTTTTTCTTCATACTGTATATACAGGCCATTCCAGGCTAATACATTACCGTGGAGTTACGGCCTGTTGATGTATGAAGATTCCCACACCGTAACGAGCTCATAATATACACAATGAGCGAAAGTAGGTGCAGCAAGAACAATAAGACTTTATGACGTCAATGGCATCGTTTATTTGGTTCATGGGCCCGGGAGCAATGTGTTAATCGTTCAAGTCATTGCCCGATGGAGGAATGGGTCGTTTTGTTGTTTTCTTTTCAGACATTTATGCATGTCTGCGCTCATCATCATCATTTCAGCCCACTTTCAACCACTGCTGAACTAGGCCTCCCACAACCGACGCCACAAAAAGATATCCTCATCTTCTCCCCGCGACCGCCACGCTATCGGCAGTCCATCGAGTGGGATAATGTCAGTCCTAGAAAGACTTATTACTATAGGAAAAACCGTATCGAGATAAGACCAGCAGCCAGTTAGACAGACATATCAGTGGATTTTTTTATTGGAATTACTACTTTCGTTACTATCAAAGAGTGTGTTTGAAAATGCTGCTGTTGCGTAATTTTGGCATTGGGCGCGCTCTTAATACTATTCAATAGTATAGATATTTATTTACTTACTTAACGAATCTCATGCAAAGTCAGTCAATTTATCCAAAAGTTATCTCATTTAGCAATAAAACTGTCTAACTCTTGAGCTTAGATTTTGAATTTAAAATATAATTTTATATCAGTACACTTTGTATGCGACTTTTTCTGTAAGTAAATATTTCGATAAATAAAGATTTTTTTTTTTAGTGGGCGGTGTTGCTCTGGGCTTCTACTAAACCTAAACCTAACACTTCACTATGTCGTTAAATTGTCAGGATGAGCATTATAGGTGCCTTTTGGTATTCTTGTAGCCATTCCGCGATGATAACAGTCTCATAGTAAAGCGATTGGTTTATTGATAGTCTTTTTTTTAACTTTCGCGATTAGAACAAATTATTTTGATTCGAATTACGTCAACGGCGGGATAAATATACGTAAAATACGCGATAATTACCCGTTTTTCGAAACAAAATAATGTCTTAGTAGAATCGGGCCCCTGGGTGTCAGAATTTACAAGCCGCCGCCATAGGCGTCTGAAATGACTCTTCGATATGCAGGTACTTCTCGAATCCTCCGAAGCACGGAATGATCCTACTTATCGATATATTATTATACTGGATGGAGCATAAATGTCATCTTATTTCAGTGTATCTTGCATTGGTGGGCCACATTCGATTAAAGGCCTGTCAGAAATGGAGGTATTTACAAACAAATATGATTGCTTTCGGCTTCTAATATTGGTGTGGATGGATTTCGCCAAACGCCAAAGAATTACTAACGAAGCACGGAATCATCTTACTTATCGATATATTAAATTATTACTTATACTTAATGGAGCATAAGTAACCATCTGATTTCCGTATATCTTGCATGGTGGGCCACGTTCGATTAATGTCTCTGAGAAATGTAGGTATATTCGGTTATATCAATCGCGGAAGCGTTCTTGGAACGCAACGCACACGTAATTTTTACGATATGTACAATGAGCAAGTAAGTATCGTAGGAACAAAGAGACAATGATAGCTCGTAGCTTCCTCAACTCATGCTGCAAAACATCGACCCGATAGATTGGTACTTTCACCGTGTCCTATACAGATAAATGCGATACGATACGATGCGATGCATTTTTTCTATTAAAATTCCTAAGTATAAATTACAAAAAAGGAATAAGCTAAAAAGGGTCGACAAGCGCTTTCAAAAATATTTTATTAAGTGCATTGCAAAAACTGAGAATCAGCTTCAAGAGCCTGTGTTTCCGATGAGTTACGATTAGGTACCCTCACGTCTTCAATAAGAGAGATGACATCTTCTGGGTAAGCTCGCTCCATCGTAGAGCTGATGAGGTGTAACCTACAGTATGAAACAACGGAATTATAGGGAGCTAAACATAAGCTAAATTAATGTTGTATAATCTGCGTGTATTTGTAGATTTTACCCATCTTAAATTTTTGACGATCATCATAGGTCATATATGAAATTTCTTTCTGTATTTTTATTAATGGATTTTTTTCTTAGTAGGTAACTAGCTAATTAGTTTCTTACCTGTAATGTGAGTAAGTATTAACTTGTTTTTGTTATAAGTGGCAAATAAGTCAAAATTTATTTATTTATTATTTTATAGCTTCGGCCTGTATTGCATCGCCACGCTTCAATGTGGTTAACACTATGTAAGAATTGACACAAACTTTTTCTAGATCGATTCTCGAAGTCGATTTACGTCTGATACGTTTTTCTTTCGCACATTAACTTCCTGAGCGGTGTGTTACACATGAGTAATTGAATACGCTATGGTTTTCCTGCGGTTTATTGATTTCTGTGACGAAGAGTGGCGTGTGGTCATTAAAGTTTTCAGATTTATATAGATTAGACAGCTTTGATTTATAGTACCTAATTTTGACAGCTTTTTCTGTTAGAACCACAAAAGTGAACCAGCATTTATAAGCAACTAGCTTTTGCCCTTGTGTTAACTATCTACCCGGATAAAAGTTTACTCATGTTGTTCCCCATGGCATACACTATGTCCATGCCGATATTTCATCAAGATACGTTCAGCCGTTTAGTCGTGACGAGCTAACCAGCAAACAAATAGGTTAACTTTCGACTTTGTAATATCGCCAAACGCCAAAGAATTACCTTATCTATACATTGCGTCGTAAGGTTCTCAGCTATAGTAAAAATGTGCTTATCATCCGAAAGTCTGCATTTTCAGTAAGCGAAAGCCATTGTGTATGTTTACATTCTTCATCTTCCTGCTATACCTACTCGAAAATATATTTACTTGTTTGTACACTTCTACACCGAAGCCACAACATTGTTTCTCCTTAACTACCATACAATTTTATAGAAATGATTTACATGCAAACCTGTAGATAACTTTTATTTCGTTGTTTCAGGATCTGTACAGTCTTTCCACATCATCTTATGAATCAGGTAAGCCATCATTGAATTCTTAAGTAACATTAACATTTCTCTTTTGTAATCATATTATTCAAGCATTTTTCTTTATTGGTGATATCCACTTGACCACCAGCTCACTTGAAAACCAAGTAAAGATGTGGCCTAAAATTCTAAAGGAATCTATTCATTGGACTTGAAAACTTCAAGATTGTACTGGCATGGCGCCTATTTTTTCGCGCCAGGGCAACATATTCCATACAATATATATAGTTTATTTTAAATCCAACCTAATCCAATCATCGCATATTGGTCCGTAGTAAAATAACTAAAGACAGACACAACTTCCAAACAAGATATTGCCAAATATAGCCTGCTTATGTTTGCTTAGAACCTGCTTGACAAGTTATTGAGACAAATTGACCTCCAAACACAGCTAGGCAATATATTCACTTGGCAAAAACGGTTTACAGAATAGGTAATTTCAAATCTTTATAAAGGTATGTCATCTATATAATTAGTTATGTTAGAGGTGAATGAACCCTAATGTGTTTTCAATATAAATATTTAATTAAAAAAATCTTATTCGCAACGCGCGCCGTCTAGCTTCACAACTAAGCAAATCTATTCATATGGGAACTAGATTATGGAGAATATGAATACATAATTATAATACTTTTTTTTTTGTAAATACATAAGTACGAAAGATACAATATGACGCCCACACAAATTAAACGTATATGTTCATCATTACATATGTTTGTCCTGGATAGAACTCGAACCCAACTCTTCTGAACATTTTTTGTCACAAAACTCCTGAATGGCTGGACCGATTTTGATGTTTTTTTTTTAGTATTTGAGTAGGTCCTTTGACGTTTAGATTCACAATTAGGCAGGTAGGTGGCGCTGCGATCACCTCGGAAAGACGTGAAAGAAGTCCCGAGCGTTCTACTAGAAATAGATTCAAAATCTGACATACCTACATTTATTTATATAATGCTGGAAGAGAACGCCATTTAGGATAAAGCTCGCATTTCCATACTTTTTGATTCTTTGCTTGTATGCTTACATGATTGTGTGTGCAATAAAGTATAAATAAAATAATGTAATATACTCACGACTTTTCTCCTTCGAAGATTCACCTCTGATCACTACCCGGAACGTGGAGATCATATGAGGATTACCTCTAGGGACGTCTTACTTTCGGCACATGCCCACGGTTTGCAACTAGCTATTAGAATTCAATACATGGTAGGTTGCAAGCCCAACACCGCTTAGTGGAATATAAGCACTTGACACATGTCATTCGGACTTTTGGTCCTAGGGACATGCCGGTGAACATAAAAAAGTTACAAATGCACCCATAAACTTCGGAAAACCCGAAAATTTCTCTGGTACACGACTGGATTTGAACCCACAACCTCGTGATCAAAAGGCGGGCCCATACACACTTAGCCACACAGTTCTTAAAAGAAGGATAAGATAATAATGATTGATTAAAATTTACACTATTACAATAAAACAGTTTCCCAGTGCGACACTACGATCAATGCTTTATTTGTTCGTTGGTGCGACAATTTAAAAGTATAAGAGAAAGTTCACTCACGAAAATCCAAATATTCACTCAGTTTGCCCGAAACTAATGATGCGTTAACCGTTAATTAAGCTCAGAGAGTCTAATGTTAGTGTACTACTTTCTAAAACCCGGTGAAAATACAGAGATACAGATCATTTATATAAATTGCATAATAAAAAATGCCAGTTGCATAAAACCTTATATCAATTGATACTACTTTTCATAGCCGGAAATAAGTGGATCATTTATTGATTTTTTCGAAGTGCCCCAACAGGTTGCATGGCTTGCGGCACCTGCCGTTTCGTAACCATTTTGTTGATTTTGATTAATATCCGAGCTAAATTAAGAAAATATTTATTCAATAAATGTACAATTAATAAACTAACTTTGTACAAAGGAATCAGTCAGATTACCTAAGGACCTCTAGGTAACTAGAGGCCGTTTGTAACGGTCAACTGTTCCAGACGGAAGCGTGCCCAAGATACTGGCTGCATTGCCACGCTGAATAGCTATGCTAATTCGCTGGCCTAAATAAGAGCCAGCTCTTGGGGTCACGTGTCGCCTTAATCAAAAGCCCCGTAAGATTTTTTAAAACCCGGAGGTCACCAGCTCCCTACGGACCCAAGGTCTCGACCCCAAGAGGCTCAAATAGGTAAGCTCTGTCGAGACCACTATATTTGCTCCTTTTGTGATCATCGGCCTAATCAGCCGCCGCACCATAAGATTGTACTTACTAATTGGACAGCCCTAAATGAACTGCTCAGTTACAATACCTACTTTTATCTTAAACAACAGTAACAGACTCACTACTCAGATCGTGGATCTTATGAGGATTGAGGATCACCTACTAGGCGGTAGAGGTACGTCCCAACTGACTTATCGCAAATGCCCTCGGTTTTCAAGCAGCTTAACTAAACATTCATAAGAGACAAACCTTCGATATCAAAATTCTAGGTATTCGATAACATAATTGTTTGCAATTTTCTATTGGCCGTCCAACTTTTTACCAGCATCCACATCACCTGCCGATATTTACACTGATCGTCTCTTGGCAATCTGTTATAGGGATAACAGCATTAAATAACCTTTTATACTTATTGATACCTTCACTTTGTTACGAAACAAGTGTGTGCGTGTGTTTCGCAACGACTTATTGAATTGTTATAATTTAATTTAATTGTATACAATGGCTATCGAATATTTTTTGCTCTTTGGCGCTAAAATTTGAGTCTTACGACAGTATGCTGTTCGATTCCCATCCAGGATAAACGAAATTTGTATGATGACGTTTGTTCTGTGAGTAGATATTGTTTTGTAACATGCGTGTATTATAAAAAAAGAGTCATCTAGTTAGTTTTGTTGACCTGAAGTAAGAAAACCACCAACTTCTGAAAATTTACCAGTCGGTCGGACCTCATTATAGACATTTAAGTCATTCCGACCCTGTGTAACGGACCTTATGCGGGTGTACAATTAAGTAACAATTCTTCAATAAATGAAATCGGTCTAAATAATGCAGGTATGTATGTTTGCAATTTGAAACCACATAGTCTTACTGTAAAAGCTTTCCGTCGAAACTGTCCGTTACTCTGCGGAAGGAACAACAAATTTCGTCAAAATCATCAGACGAAATCTCTGATATTTTCCTGTTTTGCAACTTTACGAAATTGTTAAGTAATTATGGTAGCCTCCATTATGTCTCGCGCCCCACGCCCTGTATTATGTCAGAATCAGTGCCATTTGCGACGTGAAATCGCTAAATGCCAGCCCACAGGTGCAGTCGGGGTCCATTAACCCCCAGGCGCTTTCGCCTATCCTGGGCAAAACCGGCGATATAATATGACCTTTTAAAGCTAATTGGCAGCTCAGACCGGCAAGCTGTACCCACCGCGCTGCGGAATGTACTCATTTTCCTCAGGGGTAAACTCGAGCCTGTGGTTTTTATAGCGGTAGTTGAAACCGAAGTGACTTTCGCGGCGGTTTTTCTTATGTTGAATAAACTTTACACAATTTTGTATATCATCGACAGTAAATGCAACAAAAAGTAATAATATTTACAGATTAGATTTTAAATATGATTTCTATAACATGTACTGCTCTGAGCAATAATTTTCATGACCAAGTAGCTTTCACTAGTTAAAACTATCCAGTCAAAATGTACATTATTCGTGTATACGTGCACAATCACAATTCTTACTGAACTCTATCGGGAACAATAAGTACCTAAACGTAAAAATAAGTACCTACACAAACCAGCCGTACCTACTTCAAAAAATACTAGCATGACCCACCCATCTATAAATTAATGAACACATATCGTTAGTGAGTTACACAATAACACAACACAGCTATATTTTAGATAGGACTTTCACCGTCTCGTCCTTCTAGCAATTGGATGTTATTGCTCTAATGATAATCAAGTGGCAATAGATATATGCATGCGTTAGAACACCTCTCGATTTGATCTTGATTTGTAAGAAGAACAACGCAATCACGCTTAGACTTAATTTAAGAAATATTTGGTGATTTAGCCCGTTGCTGTATTCAATTGCCGCGGGAGTTAGACAATCACGGAAAGAGCTGGAGGAAACATGTGCATCAAAATTATGAATCTCGCTTATCTACATCAGTAGATGGGCTAGAAATAAAAGGGTGGACACTCTAAAGCGCACCTTACTGGGTGTTGCAAAGTTGCATTTCTATTTTGCAATCAAAGTCAATTGTGACACTTACGACTACAATTAAAACATTATTTTTAAATAGAGATGATTTCCAAATCAGTGAATAATATAGTACCTAGACAATAGCGCTTTGGAAATAAGATACCACTTACATGTTCTATAAGGTAATCGACGCTTCGACAAGGAAAGAAACCTTACCCTATTCCGGATCCTACACACGACAGGTTTCCTGACAAAACTTCATGTAACTTCATACTGTTGTGTTGATGTAAGTTGAAGGAACCTAGAATTTGATACGGTATTAGATGTGTAGAGTAGACCTTGTCTGTTTTAATTCCCTTGAAATCTGACACTTTCAAATGTTGCTTGTTTTAACAACGATGTTTAATTGGATAATCAGCAAAGGTTTATGGAAAAAAAACATAATTTTATGTCCCGATATTGCATATTTTTAATTCAGGTACATATCAATTACTTAGTATTTTAATTGAAAGCTGTTTGAGCATCGGTTCGGTCAATGTCCTACTTAAAAATATGTGATTTTGCAAATCCATGTTTCTTAATTTTCAAACATTCTTAATTTGAAAATACCTAACTCAATATTTTACAAAATCACACCTGGCCAACTTTTGGCTTTATGTAAAGCTCAAGTTCTATCATGTATGGAATATTGCCACCTTTAGGATGGTGAAGCACAGACCCAAGAGGCTCATAGATAAATAAAAATAAATAAGTAAATAAAACTAATAAAAGAAAGGTCAAGGTAATTTTTCATGGTCAGCAACCACGAAAAATAAATAAAAAGTTTCCTATTGCTAGATGTTACTTCAACTGAAAAATAAAGGTTAACATCGAAAATTACGATGAAATACTTTTCATTGATGGTATTTTAAATAGCGATGGTAAAGGTCCTGTTGGTATATCGTTATCAGTTTGCATACTTATAAGCCTACAACAATACAATAAATGTTTAAAATGTAACTCACAGCAACTTTGCATTGCATGTATCATAGCATAGATAATATTTGACACAGATTTTGAGACTTGTTTTGGGTCAATATCACTGAGCGACGGTGAAGTCATGGTGGCATTGCATGTTTGGACGCTCATTCTTCAATTAAAGTATACCTTCTAGATATATCTGCTGCATCATTGTTAAATGTTTCGGTTTTACCTTGATCGTAATCGATTTTCTATTTGAACATCACAAAACTGGTTATTTGGTTTCCAGTTTGTGGTATGACGATATTTACTTACGAAAATGTATATTAGTATGAATCATACATTAATACGAGTAATTCACCTTTTCAAATAAAAAAATCCATATAGTTATTTGATTTTGATTCACAAATTACAAAATGTGCGGTTCGATTCATTTTCAGTATTTCTTGCAAAATATATTTAAAATGTTATTATAACACATGTCTCATAAACTGCGGCTAAAATAAAACCATATCGAGTCACCCGCTATTTTCGTCTTCGTTCTATTTGATCCATTTGGTGCACGTGTTATTTTTTGAACGAGCCTGTTGTTATGAATTCCCTTACGTCTTTACGTTTTGCTTTCAATATTAAGAAAAAGTTAATGAATCATGTTTTTAAAAGTTTCTCAAGCACATTTAACTTCTAAGAGGTTTCAGAGCCACCTCGTTATCTACATTGCATTGTTTAGCATTATCTATTTGATGTAAGATGTCTGCGAAATAGCCAGTAGTCAATCTCAGCCATCAAGTCACGGATCAGATCACTGTCTAAGCCAGCATGCAACATTACAGTTACAATTGCGTGAATAGCAATTCTCGAATTACTCCTTGTCGTGAGCATCACAGGTAAATTGAGCTGTCAAATAGTTTTAACGCATGAAGCAAACTCGTTGACCCACATTCCATCGTAATTGGACATGCTGACTGGTAGCAGTTACCGGCCGGCACCGACTGTTCTATACAAAGCAGAATCATGCGTTATTCAATGTTTTACTGACGCAGGTTCGTTTTGCCAGCAAGGTCGCGTTTTTTGCGGTTTTTTTATATTTTCATAATATCTCTATCATCTTCATAGCTAGGTAACCCACTAATGGGCACAATCCACCTCTCCCAATCGACTCTCCAACGTGTTCTAATGACATCTCTATGTAACCGTTAAATATGTATTAGTTACTATATGCATGGCGTCTAAGGCATCAGTAAGATTCTTTTAAATGTTACGAGATTGTATCAGTGTTTCATATAGAAATTAATTGCATTTTACTTGTGATTAAGTGTATGACTTTCCCGTGTTCAATTACAAAATCTACAATTTTAATCTGCTGTACAAAAATAGCAAATTTATATATCCAGGTGATTCGATGGGATTTTTTTCCATTTTTCGCTACTACGCTTTTCCACGATATTATAATTATTCAAGAAATCGTCATCACATAAAAAATGTGTGAGTGCTTCTTTGAATGTTACTTTGTACTTAAAAATTGTTATACTCGTAGGTGACCAATCAAATGTTGTTCACAAACATTTTATCAATTGTATCAGGAATCAGCTGAGGCTCAATCTGCCAAATAGAAGAGAGAAAGACTATAAGTATATGTGATCCGTAACCACGTGATCCAAAATGCACAAATGCAGTTATTTGATAGGAGAAATCACTCAGCTCGAAAATGGCTTTTGATATCAGGTGACTTGACCTTTAAACTTCTTATTCTAAGTGGAGGTGACCAAGGCCTGCACCGACGTCCCGTTGTGGTGGTATGTGTAATGCAATTACCCCCATGGACTCCAGTTTTGGACAAGTGGTAGATAGTTCGGATCGCAGTGTCCTGTAATGATGTCTACCATCAGTAGCTAAATCACTGCGTGTCATTTTGATAAGAGTATTCGATTTTTTCTTTTTCGGACCTGCACACATCATCTTTGATATCAGGTTTTCTCCAAATAGCGATAATTAGGTAGATAGGCGTGCTTGTTGCTGTTGACCGGTTAATCAAATCCAAAGACCGGTTGGTATATACAGAACAGGCGATAAAACGTGTCTATTATTTTAAATATACCTAATAATGATTCAATGATATTAAATTCTAACAAAGTTACAGAAATGTTCATAAATCTGGGAAAACCATAATTTATAATTAAATAATGAGCAATGTCTGCTGATGACTCCAGATATGTGAGATGGTACTCCAGTAATACATAGGTACTTGTGACTAAGAATGTACCTAAATAAACTAAAATTATACGTTTAGGAAATGAACAAAAAGGTAAAGTCTAGACGAAAACAATCAAATGACTAAGAACATGTAAAATGGCCATACGCCTTGTCCAGCGTTCCACCCACTGAGGTTATTAACTCTTCAAAGAAAAGTAGAGCCTCTGGCCTCTACCGCCCTAGCCTCTGATTTCAATTACCTACCTACTTGAACGATTGAGAGACCAATCTTCAAATTGTATTTTACTAAAGTAACTAATAGTACTATATTGTCGCTTGCCTAGTGCATATTAAGTAGCTACTAAATATCTGTAGCAAAAAAACTACAGCGATGCCTTCTAAAGTTGATAAGGATGTAGTTTTTTTGCGTCTTTACTGTTGCGATTAGTACGTTTTGTAATCTCTGTATCGGCTTATCCTCTTAGAATCTCAGCTCAGTCGCTTCACTTCGATCAACTCTGGTTGTAGAATTCCTAGAGTTATTCAGGTAGCCTTTGGCGTCCGCTTCACCTAATTACTTAAACCACAGTCAGCTGAGCCCTTCTGGTAGGTAAGGTACCACGCTCCCATGGGTCTGGCGTCTGGTCTGGCTAACATTTGCCAGTTGAGATCATGCCGTGTAACCGACCGCACGTGCATCCTCGGTCTTTACCTCCCGCAGAGAAATCACTTAAATATTAATACATTTCTAATAATAACAGTATAATCCACTACTACATTTCCGTTCAGTCCGTGATTGTGGTGTGTTGTGCATATTGGATTGTTTCACTGACGCAGGTAAGGATGTCGTCTTTGTTTTGCTTTAAAGTTATGGGAAAATCCGTTTTGTTGAATGAGAAGGTCTTGTTCGCAAAGTTTAATGAACCATCTGTCTGCACCAGTTAACTGAGTAAACATGCAAAATTAGTTTTGTAGTATTTAGTAGGATAAGTAAAATCTTTATCACAACAAATAGCTAATTATTTAGCATTGTTTTACCTGTAAATATGTATCGTGCACCTTTAAATACCGAAGCTACCCAATAGTACTAGTAAAACAATATAATAATGTGTTAATGTGTAAAAGAAGAGTTATTAATTCATATTTAGGGTTCTATATCGACAAAACAAACTAGGAATGTATTATAGGATTACTTATATCCTTCTGCGCTGTAGGCTGTGGGTTCGTTTCCCACCCAGGACAAATATTTGTGTGATGAATAGGTATAGATGTTTGTTCTGTGTTTAGCTGTTGTATCATATTAGTACGTAATTATTTACAAAAGTATTTAAGTAGTCTATCCGTAATCTAGTTCCCATATTTCAAGATTTACTTAGTTTGGGGCTAGATGTAAAAACTGTGTAAAAAAAAACCTGTAATATTATATTTATCATTATTATTATATTGTGTTGTTCATCCACATTTCGTGTGGTATTCTTTATTGGTAAATAGTACCATTAAAACCTAATTATAATTATTACGCTGTACGCACTGAGTGGATGAAGCAATAAAATAATTTAAAAAACCTACGTCTACTGCAACTCGATGGAAACATTTATTTTAATTTGATGCTATTTTCATTATGTTTTTATCTTTCATTAGCTGACTCCACGCAGCTACACTTGCGCCATGGTACTAAGTTCAGCACTATCATTTCGGGCCATATCAGCTGAACAAAGCATCGGTCATTTTCCTTAGAGTTTTCGTAAGGATCCCTAATATAACCTGACAAAAATATAGCCATATAAACATAATGTTGGATTAAGTTTTTTTTTATTTATTTTTTTATTCATAATACAGAACACTATTATTACAGGGGCACCTAATGCAATAGTGAACCTACTAAGTCACATTAATACCTATAATATTATATTAAACTAGAGAAAAAATTAAGTAATAATAATAATTACCCACATAAACATGTCAAGTCAAGTTTTAAAACATGAGTCGTTGCTTTTACAAGTTCATAAAATTAACACTTAATAAATTTTTATTTACATTCTATTAACTTATATTATATAATTAATATATTTCATACTATAATAGCATAAATGTATACCTATATCACATAAAACGATATAATATTAAACGCTTAAAGAGATTAACAATAAATAGTAACGTTTTTGACACGAGCGGAGTCTAAAATTAATATAAAATATCTGTAATAAATTAGTATTTATTATGCCGTAGTCGGCATAGATTGAAAAAAAAAAAAACAAGATCAAAGCACCATATATCATTGAAACAAGTTTGGCTTCTTGTAAATACATATTGTGCTGAATTTGGTATCTGCCCAAATCGCAAACAGATATTTTGACAAGTGCGGTAAGCCTTCGTATTCCCACAATTAAGTTATTAAGCCGTTTGCCTCTTACTCAACCTTTTTGGGCAATATAAATTTATAGTTTTATTAAAGTTTACGTTGAACCTATCGAAATCGAATAGATTAATTAAGCTTTTATCCAAAATAACTTCAAAGTTTAGAATTTGCAAGGTACCTGGCAAATTCTAAACATTGATTTCGTATACCTATTGTAAATATTAGCGTAAAGTAGAGGATAGAACTATATAGGGTTGCTTCTTTTAACAAGCCCCGTAGCTCAGATGGTAGTAATTCCGCCTTCTGCGCTGTAGGTTGTGGGTTCGATTCCCACCCAGGACAAACATTTGTGTGATAAATATAGATGTTTGTTCTGTGTTTAGGTGTTGTACTGTATGATAAGTATGTATTTACAAAAAAAAGTATTTATTCAATCCGTAATCTAGTTCCCTTATTACAAGCTATGTTTAGTTTCGGATTAGATGGCACTGTGTGAAACGAATGTCCTGTAATATTTATTTTTATTTTTTCTGCACGTAGCACTGAGAACGGGGTTTTCAGTTATACCCATGGGAATGTAGAAGTCTGATAGAAGTATAGGTGAAATGGTATTCAAATGTATGAAAAGGTATACAAAACAAAGGAGATATGAGAGATAATCAACGGGTAGTATAAACAAAATTCTCCAATAAAACGTCCTTTTCTAGTAAAAATATTTATGTTTACAACTCAAATAAATTTACTTCATTCGATACAATACAATATGATTCCTCAAAAGGCAGCGAGAATCGTGCTCCGATCTTACTGCATTTTCACAAATGGATGTTAAAAAAGGACACAAAAACTACGATTTTGTTAGTTTGAAACGTTTTGAGTACACGTTACAATAGTTTGAATATGATTTTCCGCCACCTACCAACTGACTTCTAAACCGTTTGAGATTGTAAATCATGTTCCTTCTCTACTTATGTATGTGTGGAGCGTATCGCGTGACTGGTTTTTGCAGCATTGGACCGTGGACGTGATCAGACTACGTTTTATCATCCGTTTTTACTTCGATTTCAATATTATTTAGTGCTTTTCCTCTAATAATTTCTGTATTTTCATCTTAATATCAAACGTAGTGTAGCTGAATGTCTGACGGACATTGAACGCACAGCCCAAACCACTGGACGGATCGGGCTGAAATTTGGCATGCCGGTAGATGTTATGACTGTGTTGATAGATCACTATATCAGTCAGTCAGTCAGTCAGTCACTTTTGAGTTATTACTAAACCGAAACAAAACAAATGCAAAATTTCAAAATCCTCTTAGGGGATGCCTACGTCATTGTAGCTTTATGCATGCAAAGTCTCAGCCCGATCGGTTTTAAATTGACAAAGTTTCATACAAACTTTCATTCCCTATTTTATCCCCTTGGGGTTAGAATTAATCAAAATCCTTTCTTAACGGATGCCTACGTTAAAACATCTACCTGCATGCCAAATTTCAGCCCGATCCGTCCAGTGGTTTGGGCTGTGCGTTGATAGATCACTATGTCAGTCAGTCAGTCACCTTTGAGTTATATATATTTAGATTCTGGGAAATTATACACGTTGAAATCCAACTTTATGAGAATTCAACTTTCTGTTCCTGAAGGTAAACTTTCAGGATAGCTACCTTTTGTAGTGTAGAGGCGCACTTAGAAACGAAGACGCCGTTTCGCTTGTTCGAAATATTTACATACCCTACTAAGCGCTAGTTTAAGCCTTCTGCTGTTTACATGTTTCCAAAAAAAAAACTCACTAATTGAATGCTACTGATGTCTATTACTTCAGTAATAATCTCTGAATATATCAACCTTCTGTACATCTACATCATGTCCTTTATTATTTTTGGGAATAATATTCAAAAGACCATGCCATGATTTACATAGGTATTTAATACAATTTATACATATATGAATGATTACCATAATCATAATCATTATCTCGCATGTTTTTGGAGAAACTTGCACTGTGAAACCGATTAATTATAATAAATCCCGCACATGCGCATACGCAACATTATTAAGGTCGTTGAGAGTCACGCACGGGCGGGTGCAATGTTACCCTAATGTTGCTTACCGGTGTGAAGTAACGCGGACGCAACATATTGTTTGATTCCGATCTTGTTACTTCACACCATAATAAAAACGTTCTAATACTTTATCCACTCAATAGATACCAAAGCAAATGAAAGAAGTCAAATCTAGGTTTATTTTACCGCCTCTGTGTTCTAGTGGTCCCGGGTTCGATCCCCAAGGGGAGTACAATATTGTGCTTGGTTTGGTTGGTGGTAGGACTTTGATAAGTCCGCCTGGCTAACCACCACCATCTTACCTAATTGTACCAATACCAATTCTAAATTGTTGTGTTCCGGCTTTTAGAGGTAAGATAACAAGTTGCTCAGTTTGTTGAGGATTCCGGGTGAAGTGCGCTTCCACTTTCGGCCTTGAAAATCAGGTGAGGAGGCCATAATACTTTTTTTTCGTGTACGACGGGGAGTTGCTAAACTCCAACTAAAAGTATTATTCCAAACATGTCGTAGTCAATATTTTTGGACTATCACTAAAAGCTTGAGTTCATGATACGAGTATCATTTATTGTGATTTTTGAGTGGGTGAGATCGACCATCTTAGGAGGTACCACGTTGGTTTACCCCAGGCAACGGATTCGTTGACCTTTACCCAACGGTTACTGCTGAATGATCATATCGCTGGTGGTAGGGCCTGTAAGATCCGACTGTCTTGCGACCACATCCATCATTTCAACATTAATTAAGTCCGACGCCAAGCAGTTCGCTTCCATCGGTGCGTGGAAAGTGCCTGCTTCAGACAAAGCTCCATCGTAAATCCCATCCTCGTCCAAATAATTCCACGACGAGCCTCGAGTACAAGAGCTTACCGATTTCAAATAAAAATAGCGTATGTTGCCTTGTTACTTGTTCGGGCACTCTTGAAAGACGGCCGTGGTTATAAATGTACATTAAAGCTAAGGCTTTTTGTGATAACGTTTGATCCAGGTCTGAATATCTTACAGTGAGTACGGGATCTATTTCTTCAAAGTCAAAGTCAAATATTTTTATTCATTAAGATTTTAAGGATCATTTTGAAACGTCAAATCTACCGCCTGTTCGGAATCGCGACCAGCACACAAGGAGAAAGGCAAGAACCTCGGGCCGATTAATTTTTTGATGATCCATTTAACATTTAGGTACAGTGTTTATAATAATTTAATAACATTACAAGTGTTACCTACATCATAAAACTAAAAACTTAATATTTCATTATAGGACTAATGTACCATCTCGTTATTTAGATGCGGTTTTTGAATACAATCACTATAAACCATTGACATTTGCGTCATTACTGATTAGGTAGGTTTTCCGTTGCTATTCATACCAATGTGTTTATTAGGTACATTCATGTTCATATTCCTTCTGATGTACCGCCACAAGGTAACTTGAGCACCACCAATTCTGTTTTGGGAATACGGTTTACAAGTATGAATTGGTTACGTTTACTTACCTTTCGTATCATTTCGTTAGTCGTTACCGAGGTCTACAGATTTTCGTTTGACACGGTATCTTAGCCATTGTTTCGCCAACAATGCCATATTGTGCTCGTCCTGTTCAATCTGGCCTTGGAATCCCTTACAAGTTATGGGATTTTACCATTTTAATTATCTTTTCAGAAACTCATTAGTGAATATGTTAAATCCTTCCTCGAACATGATAACGCCTGTTGCCAGTGTTGACGTAATCCATTTATTAGTTATACTTATCTTGAACTAGCTTTTGCCCGCGGCTTCGTCCGTATGGTACCAGTGGTAAGCTATGTTGTTCATCATGGCTTGCACTATATCAATTACAATTTTAATTACGTGGTCTGATTCATAAAAAACACATTAAGACTTTTCGGATAATCAATTTAAAGGCAAAAGAAACATTGAGATTCAATTATTTTTTTGATCACTTTCAGATGTTTTGGATTATATTAAGTAAGTTATGGGAGTCGAAACAGGATTGACGAAACTTGACTCGATACAATTAAATCGCAAAGTTTTATTTTATTTTTATTTATTTAATTATTAAGTATTATTATTAATCAATCTTCATTTTTAGACAGATACTATGGAAAAATCCGTTTCATTTGCTAGATAATTTAAAAATTGTAATGAAATTTCGTCAACGTGTTCAAAACGTATAATAATGACTTTAGATGGTTATGGTTTTATTAAGTATATTGCAAAAGAATATTATTTTGTATAGAAAAATACATTTATAAATTTTAATAACGTCTCGTAAAAATGCGCGCGGGCCGGCCATTACGCCGCTATCGCCTTCCATCACCTACGCAACCACGAACCCATTTCGCCGTTTAGCAGTACGTCGTGAAAAGGTAACAATGTTTAGAAAAAGACCAACAAAATAAGTAATGAATAATAAGACACCATGTTTTGCAAAAACTATGTCAGTTGGGCTGTTGTTTTGCTTGTTTCCTTATCAAAGATGCTTATTTGCGTTTGGCCTCAAAGTTGCGAACTTATCACGTTATCATGGTCTGAGATCATCAGTCCGCGTTTTTGTTCTTATAGTGTTGTGTAAAACGTATCCTTCTTATATTTATTTTTCGCTATTCGTCTACTAGAACTGTTTTATCGTTAAAACAGAAAAAATTGAGTAGTTTTTTACCTATTCAATATTTTCCGCAAAAATTCTTTGAAAAATTCCAATCGACACTTGTTTTGTCTCAAGTAGAGTGTAGAGGCGAAACGAGAAGATAAGCGTTTGGGACCGCTGTTAAAAGGGATCACGGTCCTAATCGCCTGTAAACACGTATAACATATTTATCTCCGCAAAGTGACGCTTGAATCAATTAGCTAACAGTAACTGTTTTAATAGTCAGATACATTACTATGCAGATTTCGACGATTCACTGCCTTTGAGGCAGTTTTTTAAAGGGTTTTTAAGCCATGTTTAACCACCGAGTTTCGTTATCTATACAAAGCACTCTGTAACAGACAATATTTTTTAAAACATACTTCCCTCCATTGTATTCTACCGGTGTTATACTCTCTGGCACCTGGTTTGGCCTCCGACCATTCCATACTGGTAGAACAATAGTCGTTGTTTGCTCAACTGAAAGTTATAAGTACCGAATGGTTTTCAATATCATAGTCATAAATTGAAATTGTAAATATATCTTCGACAAACGAACGTTAACGCCGTGCGAATTTGCAGGTTTCGTTAAAGTTGACGACAATAACTCCTCCACATTTTAGAGACAGTTCGTGGCATCAATGAACAAATATTACGTAAATTACTAATTAAATAATAATGAACAAAATTCATTGTAAAATTAAGGTGATCTCATCCATTCGCATAAATTCAATACAGGCATTTTCATAAACAAATATTACTCAGTCAAATATGAAATAATTTCTATATTATTATTTTTTTCCCTTGGTGAGAAAACTTTCCTTGTACAATTATCATAATAGCTTCTCGTCACTCGTCAGCCAGACAATGTACCAGTTTATTATTTCACGATTATTTTACTTTAATAGTTATTTGTTATACAAGAGTGCAAAGTTGCTTTTTAACCGCGTGTTCAATTTTGATGACCGAGCAAGCGAAGGATTCTAAAATTTCATACAACCACTAACACTACTAACTTTTCTACGAAGAAAATGTATAGAAAATAGCCCTTCTATTTATATCAATCAATTCAATTTATCTACAGTCAATTGAGCTAGACCCCTGATTAATATGTGCATTACCAACTTTACTATTTATTATTTATACTGATTTGATTTTAAATCGAACGACCACACCGCGAGCTTCGATTCAATAAAACCTAACATTCATCGAAGAGTGAAAGCAATTCTTTACTACCGCTATTAAAATAGTGGTTGTTCGCGACTACACCTGCGAGCCCTCTGTCTTTGGATTTTCTCTTTACTGCTACTAATACATCGACTAATCCGATAGCAGCCGTGTTATTGCATTAGGAAAGTAATGGTGCAAGTAATGGCCGTCTACTTAGTAGTTTAGCTAAACCTACCTGTTTGTCATAATTATAGGGCCCTTTATCGTCCAGCTCAACCACAGTTGACTGAACGACATAGGAACTAAGTAACCACTAGTAAGTAGAAGTTACTATTCTTAGTTAAAACATGTTATGTAATATTCTTTTCATTAACAAGCTTCAAATTTATACAAGAATTTTCATTGCTTGGATCATACTATCATAGTGTATATGTATGTGTTTATCTAGAGGTATACCCAGCTAAAGCTTGGATCTTAAAGTTCCCAGCTACCGCTGATTTTCGCTCTCCCATACAAACGTAGTTTTTCGATGATTTTTAATAAAAAGTACCTATTTGAATCAGACATACCATTTTGAATTTAATGACAAACTATGTTTTTATGGGAAGGCGATACTATTGGGCCTTCTTTGAATATTTAGGTACCTAATGAGTATTCTATATAATAATATATAGGACCTACCTGCAGATTATTCGTAGATAATCTGTAGGTACCTATATAACAATCATAATAAATAAATATAACAGGACATTGTGTTCACACAGCACCATCTAGTTCCAAACTATGCGAAGCTTTTTAATATGGGTATAACTAAATTACGGAAATAATACTTTTATTTTTATTATATAAATACTTACTTTTTTGTAAACACATAGGTACTAATAATACCTACAATAAAACACCCAAACATAGAACAAACATCAATATTCATCACATAAATGTTTGTCCTGAGTGGGAATCGAACCCAGAACCTACAGCTCAGAAGGCACAGCTACTACCAACTAAGCTGTGAGCCTTGTCACATTTATATGCGTACGTGTATTTATATGTGCCTGTGAATTCTTATTTCGAACCATCTTGGCTTATGATTATGACTGCGTGTACCTTTGGTGTTTCCGATTCATCGAAAGACGCCGCTAGCCGCTTACAGTACAAATTACAGTTATCCAAACTGGGCAATCACCGCTCTTAGCACCATCTCAATTCACTTCACATAGTAAGGTATAGTATGTGAACATGAACATGACTTGTTGAATACCGTGCTTTGTACAACTTGTAGGTTTCTATGCCAAATGCGAACTTTTGGTAACCTGCACTTTCTTTTGCATGTATAGGGTCAACGACCTGAGATAAGGTCTTTGACTATGTTAGTTAGGTAAGATGGTGGTAGCTAGCCAGGCGGACTTAAACAAAGTCCTACCACCAACCTACCACTAATCTTCTCATCATTATTTATGAAATTGTCCGTTTTGATGGTGTTACATACAAATTTTGAAATTGTCCGTTTTGATGGTGTTACATACAAATTTTGGTAAATTATTGAGTTTTGATATTAGCTCCTTGAGCCCGAAAAAGTTTCGGGACTACCACTACAAACAAAATGATAGCATACATAGTACACGTTTATATGAAAAAGAGTGCAGTGTGCCTACCACAGTTACGAGAATTTGACAATTACAGTCCTAGCTAAGGAGCTAGAGCTATTTTTTTTGTTGCTGTCGTATTTTGACAACTATATTTCCATGACGTACGATGACGTGTCATCACTACTTCGACCGACATCTAGAAACTCCTGATATTCCTGTACCACAAGCAGCATCTGGCTAAAGGTGCAGGCAGACGCTAGCCAGGTGCTGCTGGTCCGGTAGAAATCTTGCTTTCCAGTTGTGTCAACACGGCAATTAGAGCAATATCTCTTTACAGTCTTCTTAACACATCAGTAGCTAGCTAAACAATAGTACCGATTCCAATAAATACCTCTTTTGTCCAAATATAGGTTTCTGGGTCACTGTTAGTCGCTAACATCAAATTAGCTACACTTTCGAGCTTTTGTTTTACGCGGAAGAATGTTATTTTAGATAGGTATATTGTGACGTGACTCAGATACGACAGTGTTGTTCTGGAACTAAAGGATTAATTTGACCTATTCTTACACAGGCATAGTTTTAGAACGGCATATGAATAAAAAGAAAACTTACAGTCGGAGACATTTAATATTATTAATATTATTATTAATATTCTTCACTAAACATGAAGTTCGTTGGGTGCTGACTGACACTACATCTCCTGTACATAATACGTTTCGTGTAAAAGAGTCCGTCCGAATCAGAATTCAGCATGGTATTTGTGAGCTAGTGCAACTTAGTTCTGAAATCAGTTTTCATTTCAATTTCAAGTCTCCTCAGATACTGGACTAGAGTGACTAGGCGAGTACTCGGCAGATTCTGCGGAGCATGTGTATTGTTTCTTTTTCCTTTCCTATATAAAGGTACAGTACTGTAACAAAATGAACGGCCTTGATGATGTCATACAACCTCACTCACATTCTTGCTTGTAGCGTGTTTGCTGCACAGGTAGGTAATTAAGTCAGTGATGCTAGCTGAATATGTACCTACCAGCAGTTTGAAAGACCATGCATATTGCTCCATCCCTGTAATATAATGTTGGTCCCTGTAGTATTTAGTTATTAGTAATTAGTAATTACCTGGGTAAATAAAGTACACTATATACTATATATACGGTAGAGTGCAATGTTAATGTTTGCTGGGGTGCATTAAATCTACTTTAGGGTGCACATTATTCGACTCGGTGCATTAAGTTTACGATTTGTAGACTAAATACCCTCAGGTGATTTAGACCAGCCCATTTCCCCCATAATTCCTAGTAAGATAGATCACAAATGTATTGGATAACGTATCCGAATCACATGTAAGCAGGGCGAGTTGAATGGATTGAAGTTAGCACTGCAAAACTTGATATCAGCTTCCAGCATCTGTATTTCCGCTTTGTTATCAAGTTAATGGTTAATTGGCACCTTATAAGTAGACTCTATTTTAGACCTCAATCTTGCCTGTGCTAGTTTTGAGGAAAAAGCTGACCCACTCATTCTAAATAAAAAATAGGACAAGAATTTCACCAAAACGAGCTGCGCACCCTTGGACACACAAACTTCATAAAATGTATGTCCCTCCATTGTCCCTTGGGAAATGGGTATAGGCCTTTGGTGTGGGACGCTTTCTGCGTCGACACCCTAGCGCCATCTCATCTGCCTGGGACATCAGTTAGGGCTGGTGCGGCGGCTGATTCGGCCGAGGACCAAAAAAGGCGCAAATATAGTGGTCTCGACAGAGCTTACCCATTTGAGCCTTTTGGGGTCGAGACCTTGGGTCGCCTTCAGGGTTTTTAAAAATCTTGCGGGGCTTTTGATTGAGGTGACATGTGAACCAAGGGCAGGCTCGTATTTACGCCAGCGAATTAGCATAGCTATTCAGCGTGTCAATGCAGCCAGTGTCTTGGGCACGCTTCCGTCTGGTCTGGAACATTTAAGTTACTTATACGCCGCTTGTAACGGTTGGTAGGTAATCTGACTGATTCCTTTGTACACGGTTAGTTTAATTGTACATTTTTTAACATAAATATTGTTTCTGATTTAACAATATTTTATTTCAATTGAACTTATTGGATAAAAAATTTTTTTTTTTCAACTTTCACAAAGAAAGTTGCAAAGTTGGAATATTTGAAAAAAAAACAAGCAGTTCAACGAATTGAACTAAGTGGAATAGAGTTGTGTGACTGTATTAAACCCTTATTACTCTTAATACTACAAGCTCAGCTTGGTTTGGAGCTAGATGGTGTTGAGTAAAATTTCTAGTATTGTTTAATTATAGTGAGTTTTTTTCTAGGGCCACTGAGGCCAAGTCTGAAACCATGAGAGTTATCGAAAAGTCATGTTAGGAGTTACGTGCTCGATTCAAAAAAAAATAAGTTCTGCATTAAAATTCTATTTTTTCATAGTTTTTCTGGAAAAGTAAGATTTGAACAAAAAAATGTTTTTTTAATTATTATACAAAGAACTCAAATATGCAAAAAATTTTTTTTTTCAAAAACTCACTTTTCCAGAAAAACTAAAAAATAACTTTTTAACAGGCAGAACTTTTTAAAAAAAATCTAGCAGGTAACTCCTTACATGCCATTTCGATAACTCTCACAGTTTCAGACTTGGCCTCAGTGGCCCTGAAAAAAAAACTGACCCTGTATATAATCTTATCATCATCATATCAGCCCACACACGTCCACTGCTGAACATAGGCCTCCCCCAATCGACGCCTCCTTCATCCATCGACTCCCTGCGACCGCCACAATGTCGTCGGTCCATCGAGTGGGGGTCTGCCCACACTCCGTTTCGCGTTTAATCGCGGTCGCCATGCAAGAACCTTTTTTCCCCTAGTGGTTATCGGTTCTGCGAGCTATGTGACCTGCCCACTGCCACTTCAGCTTGCTAATTTTGAGAGCTATGTCGGTGACTTTGGTTCTCCTACGGATATCCACATTTCGGATTTGATCACGTAGTGAAACTCCAAGCATAGCTCTCTCCATAGCTCGCTGTGCGACTTTGAACTTATTTACGAGGCCTACAGTTAGCGACCACGTCTCAGATCCATAGGTCATCACTGGCAACACACACTGATTGAAGACTTTCGTGGCGTGACGAGAAGATATTTCGAAGCTTTCCGAACGCTGCCCATCCGAGTTGGATTCGTCAGTTGACCTCTTTATCGAAGTTGGATTTACCTAGTTGGACCATCTGACCTAGGTTGTCGTAATGATCTACAACTTCGATAAAATCGTCTCCAATATGGATAGGCATGGGTGCGACATGGGCGTTTGTTACTCATGTTCATTTTAAGTCCAACCTGTCGGAATGCAATGTTAAAGTCTCTGAGCATCATGCTAAGTTCTTCCAGCGATTCAGCCATCATGACTATATCGTCAGCAAATCGAGTGATGTAAACGCCATTGATGTTGATGCCATATCCTTTCCTATCCATGAGCTTGAATATATCCTCCAATGCAGAGGTGAACAGTTTCGGAGAGATAACGAAAATAACCTTATACTTATACCTGATTAATATTAGGCATGAAACTCGGGTTTGATCTAATTAAATTTAAATACCTACGAGATGAGGGGGCAGAAGGTGAAATCGCAGCATCCTGTCATCGAGAGCTCGGATCGAACTCATCCGGCCGAACCGCACGCAACGTGCTAATAATGTATTTTCTATGAAATCACTGAGACAAACATAGCATTAGATAACTGTAGACATGGTGTTACTCGATTTCCATCACGTATTTAGCAGACTTTCTATGGACGCGTGCAGAGCACGTGGAAAATTGTAATTACCAAGGTGACTGCGCACGCGTCGTTGTGTAATAAAATATTCGAGTTATTAGCAACATAATATACTCTTTTAGGATGTTTTTGAATTGCACAATTATTTACTTGTTTAACTCATATACCTTATACCCAGTCCAGGAGGCCTACTATGAAAAACTAAATATGACGTACATGGAGGTCTACTACGATAAACTGATGACGGATCCGATTACGGATTGCGCATTTTTCAATAAATATAAAAAATAAATAAAGACAAAAGTTTTTTTGGATCCGACGTCGTTCGATTTCCAAAGTAGGGCCACAGAGAAGGATCACTCTAACAAAAACCATGTTTAGGTATAATGTACCTACTCTTACCACTTGCACAAGAAATTGAATCTTAGCATGTGGTATTAGCGTTCATATTCCATTTGCCTCCTCTAAATTGGAACCGGTTTGGCGGTCAGAGCATAGGGTTCCCATCCCACTCGCCGATATAAATATAGGTAAATTTATGTTAAAATAAATCAATAATTAAGTCAATACCTACCTTTAATTGAGTTTAAGTCAGTTTAAGATAATTAAGTTAAAACCCTGTAACATGTGTTTTAGCTACATACATAACATACATTTTTACTACATGGTAGGGTACCTACTATAGATTTTTTGGCAAAACATATCTCTTTCTACTTATAGCTTCTTACCAATTATATAATTTTATCGCTGGCTAGATGACTACAAACATACGCAACTATTACTGGATGGGTAGAGAATTGAGTGGGTACGTCACAGTATCTTTTAATTGAATTATTATGTTTCGAAGTCATAATAATTGTTTGATCCAAAAATAACGCACGGTGACGACGCGGTTTGCGTGCGCCCGAGACGAGAGCCGACCTGACAACCTGCTGCCGTCATTCTCCTCGGGAGGAGCTCCGGCCAAACGTACCTAAACTTCGGAGTGATACCTCCATTACAGGGCCTCATTATTAGCTCTTTTTTGGAATTGTATCTTGGCCATGGGTTTAAGAGGAATACCTCACAAATATAGTGTAACTTGCTGATGGCACTTATGGATGGACCTATTTATTTTATTACAATCCAAGTCAGAACTGGCGATCGCGACCTCTCACATAATATTCTTGAGCGAACATTTTTAAGCCTCACAGCTCAGTTGGTAGTAAGCTCTGCCTTCTGCGCTGTAATGAATGTTTGTTCTGTGTTTGGGTGATGTAAGTATTGTATGATAAGTATGTATTTACAAAAAAAAAAGTATCTATGTATTCTATCCGTAATCTAGTTCCCATATTACAAGCTATACTTAGTTTGGGACTAGATGGCGCTGTGTGAAATTAGTATCCTGTAATATATATATATATATATTTTATCAATCACTATTTTGTGCTCTGCATTGTGGCAATAACTATCACAGCATTCCCTTAATTCAGGAAGGAAGTCAACATCTTTAAGTTATATTATTTTGAGTAATGTACGTCATAAAAATCCTTTACAATGTTTGTTTCCGTAGACTGTTTACCAATAATGAAGTATTATGAGTGCTTCATAATTAACGAGTATTGTAATATCACTCAATCAACCTCTTGTTACAATTCGTTCGAAGCCCATAATCATAACGCTAACAGGCCCACATCATGGATTGCCCAACTACACCCAAGCAAAGGTGTCTCAATGTTGATTGTGGGTATTGCTTCGTTCTCAATTACCTCTCCGTGACTACCGATCTGGGGCAGGCTTATTGTCTTGTCATTCTGCAGGTGTGTGCCAAACTCAACGCTGATGAAGCGTGTTTTGGATACCTATAACCGAGCGTGAAGAATTGACAATAACCCGGTTATGGTGTTTCGTTTTGTTATACTAAATTACCATTTTGGACATTATTTAACACACCATATGACATATGTTTTGCTTACACTTTACCTGCCTATATTTAAGTCCACATTGTTTTAATCAATTAACTCTTTTATTTTTATCTTTTACTAAAAGAGGTTGTTAGGTATGAATAATTTCTCCCACAATGGTATGTAGTACAGTAGTCACATACTATACCAAATATGGTAAGCCAAATTTGTACGTACTCCTACTCTCTACTCTAGAAGTATGAAAGTTGGACCACTACACTAGCCCTAAAGTAATGGGACCATAAGGCCGGTAGTCAAAATTGGTGGGACTACGAGTCCAAAATCTAAATTACGCAACAATTCGAAAAGACCTTCTTATGAAATTACACATCAATATGAAAGCACTTCAAAACCAAACTAAACAATGTTGTTTTACTATTTTGTCGCTAGCTTTCACTTCAAATAAACAACATGTTCTTGAACGGTGCAAAGCAATTGTTAAATGTAAGAGTTCATCCATCTAATCCTAAATCACCATGTAAAGGTTTGCGCGTGCGCTCTCGGTGAAAGCCTTTCTCACGATCCGACCCCACACTTACCGTGTCCTGATACACGTCTCTTGTTAAACGGATTAAGGCTCATAGTGCCTTTTTACACGACGACATCAAACAAACAACCTCTGTGGTCTAGTGGTTCAACCCACCGATTTCAGATCCAGAGGTCCCGGGTTCTATACCCAGGGGGAGCAATATTGTGCTTGGTTGGTTGGTAGGGTTTTGTTAAAGTCCGCCCGGGCCAGCTACCACCATCTTACTTAATTATGTCGCCATAATAACGGCATTCCGGCATTTAGAGGTAAAATAGCCAGTTCCTCAGTTTGTTGAGGATTCCGGGTGAAGTAACTGGTAAGTAGCTGGTAACTTGTCACCAGGTGAGATGAACAGCTCACCAGGTAACAAGCTCACAGCTCAGTTGGCAAGAATGTAGATGTTCGTTCTGCGTTTGGGCGTTATATTGTAGGTATGATAGGCATGTACCAACTGCAAAAAAGTATCAATGTATTCTAACCGGAATCTAGTTACCAAAGAACGTAAGCTTTTCTTAGTTAGGGCTAGATGGCGCTGTGTGAAATTAATGTCCTAAAATAAATGTATGAATATTAAAACATCGAGAAGTGTTTCACCTATCAAACCACCTTCCTGTTTCAAAAATTTACTTTATGAGATGTAAATATCTTAATCTTAACCAAATCCACGTCAGACAAATTATTCTAGCATAAAACAAGACTTTTATTGATATACATATACTCTGCGTATACCTACCTATTATCATTAAAGACGAAGCATTTATTTTTTATTAATAAAAATGGAATGCTCTTGACCTCAAGGTTTGCCTGGGCATTACCTGGGTAAGGATGAGGTCTATATATGATAGAGTGACCTTTCCCAGAAGCTGCCTACTACCATATCACATATCGCCGCCCCTGTGTTGTAGTGGTCACTCACCGATATCAGACCCACAGGTTCGATCCCCAGTGGGGTATAAATTTGTGCTTGATTTGGTTAGTAGGAGGACTTCGTTTAATTCCGCCTACCATATCTTACCTGAGTGTTCCGCCATAACAAAAATTCACCACCAAAGAAATGATCATTCAGCCGCTACCGTTGCTTAAAGGTTAGCGATTCTGTTGCCTGGAGTCATTAGGATGTAAATCCCACCCACCTCTAACGACCCAAAGCTACAGTTTGGATGAAATCATCTCTGACGACACTAGTAATCGCGAAATCATGTAGGTACACATTAGGTGTCCTTATAACAACGTATCATTGTTTTGATATGGAACGTGAATTGACTATGAATTTACTCGAATGTCCTGTGTCAAGGTGTGTTTAAAAACGGAACATACCAAAAACCCATCCAACTAAGCACAAATTATGATATTTCTGTAAATCTAATTGCATTAAACATAACTTTCAGCTATGAACTTATGGCTAGAACTCAGAGTACCTGCCTACCCAGTGACCTAAGAGTAGTTACCTTATAAATTATAAACGCATTAGTATGAAACCCAACAAAATTCTACTTTCTAGTACTTAAAATCGAATAAAATGGTGCTAATGTTTAAAATAACTTTATTGTTTGTTAGTAAGCGTATTTCATTGGTTTGGTAATCATGAGAACCTGTTTTTTAACAATAACCTATCAAGCTCGAAAGCCGCAAATTGTAGGCACATTAGTTACCCAATGGCAAACATTACCACTTTCGCCGTCAATCCATTGTGCTCCACATCGGCAGACCAAAACCACGTCTATCGACTTTTAGCATCCATTTTATGACATAATCACAATAATTGCATGCTTCAAAGTTGGGCTGCATGCCTATTGATAATGATATCTATGTTATTACTTTTTGCGCAGGTGTTACGATTCAACTTCGTGTTTATTGACAATTATTACTTCCTGTTTTTAAATTAAAAAAATGTTGTTTCAGATGGCGTAGCGAAGCGGACACGGTTATCCACTACAAATGATAATCAACCTCATGGAAGGCGAAGTGACCAACACCAGCCTTATAACCTCGATAAAACACTTTGAAGGGAAACAGCACGGGACTATAAAGAATCTGTTGAAGAACTTTATTAATCCTGAACTAGACATGGCGATCAAAAATAGCCGAAATGATAAATGCGTGTACACTGTTCCTGTTAAACTACCACTGCCAACCATGACTGAGAGGATGAAGTCTAACAATGACGCTAAACTTGCATTTCTAAATTCTACTGTCAATCCTCCAAAAGCACGTCCCAACGAAAGAGAAAGAAAAGAAGAAACAACTATCCATTACGCACAGCTAGCTGTTACAACTGAAATCGATGATCCAAGAAGCACCGGGGGAGGGAAGGACAAAAAAGAATACCCATCTCTGTTAAAATTTAAAAACATTACTCAGCCTTTAAATTCCTCGGCGATAGTAAAAAATAAATATGAACAGCAGAGAAAAGTAAGTTTTAAAACGAAAAATGCTTCGGTTTGCTACAGGCGACCACCGATCGCTACGAAAACTATGTCAATTTCCAGCACTAAAGTATCAGAGTTGACAAAAAAGTTCAATAGTTTGCAAAATGAATCTCAAGTAGTAGCAATGCCGCCTAAATTGGTAAAAACCATTGAAGATCTGGCGACGGCTTCGCGGTGTTCAACCAGTTATAGCTCAACACCATCCTCCCCTCTCAGTTCCAGTCCCAACATTAAAATAGTATTACGTCAACGAAGAGGCTCCAAGAAACGGAATAATAAAAAGAGATGTTCAAGCATGGATTCAATAGACAAACTCACCTTTGACAATGATACAACTAAAATTCACGTCATACGATCAAAGTCTGATGGTACTAAGATTCCTAAATCATCAAAAAAACGCTTAAAGTATCACGATACAAGTGATCATCAAAGTGGTTCTGATTCCGTAGATGGCAGTCCTGTTAAAATAATTATACCTGAAACTAAAGAACCAAATAAACCGCTAGAAACCTTAAAAGTAAAGAATGTTATAAAGAAGTTTGAATGTGAAATAAGTGCACAAACGAATCTTAATAACACTCTAAAGAGACAACCTGATCGCACGAAAAGTACAATCCCTGTAAAAGAGAAACCCAAAGTACCTGAAAAAAAATCATCATTAGTTTTAACAAAAAATGTCGTCGTGAAAGATGGAGTCCCTAAATTCAGAACAATAAAATCACCTATGAATGATGTTTTTCCAAAACAAGCTATCAAATGTAAATCAAACCCCGAGCAAGAAAAAAAGAAGGAAATAATTTATGATAAAAATAAATTTAAGACTAATTATATACATACAGATAAAATGGCGCTCAAAGTCGTAGAAATAATTCCCGAAGATATTAACGAGAGTGCTTCAATATCCAGTGAACAAAATATTGATTTGTTTGAAGAGTGTGACAAATCCATCGATGCTTCTAATAGTAAACCTGAAAAAAACCCTACACCAAACGATTCCTTCCTTTGGCGTAGGAAGAGTACAACTCAAATATATGCTGAACCAGAAAAGCTCGATAACATTGTTAGTTCAACTATGGAACAAACAGAGACTCCAATCTATCAACTAGAATCAGTAAATGTGAGCTCTACTCACTCATCAAATTATGAGGTAACAATCTCAGTAAAAGAATATCAAAAGAATTATAGTAAAGAATCTCATGCAAATGACAAAAAATATGATGATTTTGAAAGTAATTTAGTTGAAGCTTACAACAACGAGGTTCTCGTTGGTTTTACAACGAAACCTAGTAATGCAGTAGAAGAAGAAAATGACTACGAACCTCTTGACATGAATAATGATAATCACGTAGTAATCATTCCTATCAAGACCGTAGAAGGACCGAAAGTAAATTGTCCACTACCAGAAATTCCTAAACTAGACCCTGCCCCTGAAACACCCGAAGAAGAAAAGGGAAATGTTTATCAAACCTTGTTAGAAATGCGTTCGCATCCTGAAGGGGATGAAAGCAGCATGCACAATTACGAAGACTGTGAGAATGCTCTGGAAGAAAGAACACGAGGAGATGGTGATAGCGACGACGGTTACGAATACTGCAAAGCGCCTATCAAGCCTTACTGCCACACATCAAGCTCCGGTATACAAATCGCTGAAGACTACAAACCGCACTCCCCTAAAAACTACGTCATCTCAAAATCAGTCAGCGGTACATCCACTGTTAGCTACGAGAAGATCGGCTCTGAACGAATATACGAGAAAATACCAAATCTATCTCCGAAATCTAAAAACAGCAGTCCTACGTACAGCTGTCGGAATTCCTTCATATCTGACTACAACGGCTACAATGATACCGAGAACATTTACGATACCATAAAACACGGTGACAGATCGTCCCTATCCCACTGCTACGAAAGTATTCCAAACAGTCCGAGTGTCGTCAAATTCCGAACGAATTCGAAGCAGAATTCTAACTCGGCGGTGAACAAGCGTCTGTCATTTGATACTATGTCAAATATCAGCCAGTCCACATTGTCGTCTGAGCAGAAAACGAACAGCATCTACGGGCAGAGGTCGGTGATCAGTTACAACGGACAGGAGATGACGTTCCAAGTACCTAGCAGCGAGACCAGCGTCAGTGACCGGAGCGATCGGAGCGACGACTGGGTGGATGTGTCGGATGATGAGAAGAACGACGAACAAAAGATTATCATGTAAGTGGGCATTTTGATTCGGTATGCCATATTTTTGCGAACCGCCATGGGCGTCTAACTTCTGCGCGAACGGAGAAGACTGAGCCTGCTCTCCGTTGCGCGGCATCATCGAACTTTCCGGGAATCTAGCACGTAATGTCTGTTTCTAAACTGGAAAAACCATGTAAAGAAATTTACCCCAGTCAGTGTACCCCTCCGCTTCGAAAGCGAGACAGGCCACCTTTTGGCCACCATTCATAAATGTTGTAACCAAGTGTATTTATTTACGAAAAATACAGTTAATTTGCACCGGTTCCGGGCAAACCAAGCCTAACATCATTTGTTTATTTGTATTTTTCTAAAATAAATATCAGATCTCATCACCAAAAAATCCAAAGCTTACTGCATAATTCGAAATAAAAGAAGGTCACCCCGTTATCATGACTCAGTGAAACAGTGATCAGTGCAATACCTGTTTCCAAAGAGAAAAGCAAACATCGTTATCAATCCGATAAATTCTCAACACGGCTCAGTTTGGAAAGTAGCGGCGAAAACACCATACGGCATCATGTTATCTATGGACATTTGGTTATAAAATTCTCTGTTTCATTTCCACGACTTCTTAATAATGCAATATAATGCATAATTTGAATTGCAGTGTTCGTGAAAGAAGTAGGGGAAGAAAAAGTCCGATTAGCTGGTCACAGAAAGTGAGGCATCAGTGGCAGAAGACTCCTAAGAACAACGATAAAGGTATGTAGAGTCCGTTAGATTATTTTAATTATTGAATGAATCTGTATGATTTGGCGGTTTTTCTAACATATTATTTTAAAAAGCGCCATCTTTTGAGTTCGCTGTACGTTAACTCTGAGTGCTCAATAATGGGTAAACAATAATGGTTCACGTAGATCCCGCGAGATGGCGTTATAGAGCAGAATCTATCATGATTAAGTGTTCATTTACTGAGCCTGTCATAATCTGATACGGGTTGTGCATTCATGTACAATTTGTGATTTATTATTGAACAAACTGGATAAATTTAAATATGTATGCTAAATAAACACGTTTCGCTTGTTAACCAAAGCCTTGTAAGTTGATTTGCGCAAGCGCACGATTTACCGTTGCGCAAACATCGGCGACAGGCGTCCTACAGTCGCATTCCTTTGCAAACAATACATATTTAAGGTAAAACCGCTTTTATGACATTTTCTATCAATACCACCTCACTAATACCACTATCCTTACCTAGTTGATATTTCATTTATTAAGAGTAAGCGTTCAAAAATATTTTTATTATGCGCACTGCAAGAACTTTGAATAACCTTTCAGCGTCTGTATATTTCCGTTTTGTTATAACAAAAGAAGAGAGTTAAAAGCACTTTCTGGGTAGGCTCACTCCATCGTAGACCTCATCCTTGCGTTAGCAGATTTCGAGATCAAGAGCTGGCCTTTGCCCAGATTGGGCAAATGTGCTCAAGTGCTGATGATGATGTATTCAGGACATTTCGGAATCGCAAAGCTCCATAAATAATAACACAATAACGATCGCTAATCTATAGAATGCCTGCAAGTTCATGAACCTCCGCGCTCGCGCAGCCATTGTGGGAGTAAGTACGTTAATTGCTACCGGATTCCAGATTTGGCGCCATTGAAATTGCGAAAACAAACTGTGGAACCTCAGGACTTAAATAAAAACCAGACGCAAGTACTGATTTCAGGTAATTTCTTCAAAAAAATTAGCTGAAAGCAGAACGTACCGTGCGTGAATTGCTGAGAAAACAAACATGATGAGGTTTTAGATCGGAAAGCGAGATTCAGGACGTTGTTGACTTTATCTGTTTTCAATCTGGTCGCACTTGAGTTGTGTTTTGTTATATAAGGCGTGCCTAAGACATATAGGTAAATCCAATCCAACAGCCCACAACTGCTTGCCTTCTAACTCTTACTCAAGCAAGAGCCTAAAAAGAGACTGTACCTATAATTATCCTACTTAGAAGCCTTATAGTATTGTATAGTTCAATTAAAAAGCCTAGGTACTACAAAATAACTGTATGTATAGATGATACTATAACAGCTGGCAGCTAAATTGTGATTTCTCAATGTTAACAAACTGCCCATTAGGTAGTTAGGTAGTAATACATATTTTAAGATAATTAGATTAATGATGTACCTATTAAACTCTGTGCCTAACAATTGAATGGATTTTCAAAAAAAATACTAGCCCGAGGTTCTTGACTTTCTCCTCGTTTGCTGGTCGCGATACGACAGGCGGTACATTTCAAACTTATACTTTTAAATCTTACGGGATAAGCACATTTTGACTTTGACTTTGACTCCAAGATAACCCATACAAGTGCTTTTTAGTACAACGGGAAAGATTTTTGGCGAAGGCCATCTTATTATTCTTACTTTGAAATCCAGATGAGATGAAGATCTCACCTGGATTTCAAGGTATGATAAGACCGAAGCGCACTTCCCCGGAATCCTCAACGGACTGAGGAACTGGCTATATTACCTCTAAATGCCAGAAGAAAAGAAACTAGGTCTCGCCAGTAGGTCTCACCTTAGAATATTCTAAAAATAGTAGCACATAAATAGTGTTTATCGATCGCAGCCGTACCCCGCTACCACGACTAGCTCGCCCTGCCTGCCTGCCACCATCGATCCGATAACAAGCGACCCACATTGATTACCAGCTGAACCAGACACATAACTTACAGCGAACTGTTATTTAATTGGCACCAAACATCATTTTCAGGTACAAGGCAATTTGATAGATATATTATTGTAGTATTGAAATAATGAGCTCACACACAAAACTAAAAATAAATACCTAAACGTAAACACTGCGTGAATGGCTATCATCGTCTTCCTGTCCTTATCCATAATATTTTATTTTCATTCATCTTTGTTGTAATAGTCTTGCAGATTGTCTCTCTCGTCACGTCTATCGCGAGCATGAGCAGCGCGAGAGAGAAAAATTCTGCATGAAGAATATTGACGTATCTCATCATTATTGTTTCTATTTATTTCTATTTATACTTTATTGCACACATAAACATAATAACAACGGAAAACTAAAAAAATAAAATACATGGCAAAGGCGAGCTTAACCCTAAAAAGAGTTTTCTTCCAGCAAACCAGAGATGTGGAGAGAGAAAATATAGATAAAAATTGGGAAATAGCATAGACAACATAAATACATAACAATTTAATAAAGTTTAAAATACTTAATTTACTTACTAATAATGTAGTTTTATAGTTTTATTGTTAATCTGTATAACTATTCTAAAATATTTGGAAAGCCTTATTGGATCTGGAAACATTTGGAAACTTCCAATGAATATTCCGAGAACGCTATTCGGGAAATCCGAAATCAATTTTTTACATTCGTTGTCAAAACTTCCACAGAAGATTTTGAGAAGCGATTTGAGAATAGCGTTGATCCTTCAGTTCTTTCTTGAATCTTTCGGATTAGATATATGTCGAATCCGACATGAAGTGATCTTTCCGATCCGAAAACTTTTCGTAAGTTTGAGAATCGCTACACTGGATTACTAACTAAGTACATAAAATTTGGTTAGTTATACCGAGAGCAAAAGTCAAGTTCGTTTTGGTGGTTATGCAAAACTCATATTGTATCGTAATACAATCTTACAAATATTTCTACACTATATCTGTTTGAATGACGTGTGTTATTGTCCAAAGCCACTGAAGTAGACTTCCTTGTTAGCTGCGCCCTACGGAGCAAAGATTTAGATGCCGTGACCGAAACGAAGCCAATGTCATTCCCCAAGATACAATCTATCTCCTCGACAAATTTCATCTGAAATCGTTCAGCCGCTTAGCAAACAGCAAACATATATAATTATAGAAAATTTTATAATAATCTGATCATACGAAAATCCATTCGATGAAATACGAATTATGTGTAGATGAGACCGAAAATAAAAAAAAATGCCAAAGTTCACCGTTTTCGGTTGTGTAAGAATAGCATAGATCAATAATTAGAAGATGTATCAAACTTACCTTAAACCAGATCCCCGTATCGCTCCACGCATGATTTCATAGCTTCCTGCTCAAGAACGATGGAGTCATGCTCCACTTCCCTTATTTACATGGACCGTATGGTTACTTTAACGTTACTTTTCTCTACGGAAAGCGCTCGGTACCTACTTCCTCGTACGATTTCCTGAAGTTATGTATTCTTGTTGGACTCGTGTTTGGATCTCACGATATGATATTACTTTTATGTTCATGTAAGTAATCATTATCAAGTTTCCAATTTCCGTTGCCACAACATTTGGATATCTGACTCAGGTTTGATTTGAGAGTAAAACGTCTTCACATTACTAGCTGTTTTTATTTTTTTATACATCTAGGAGACGGAACAAGCAAGTAGCCCATCTGATGTTAAGTGCATCTCTAGGCTATAACAATTCCATACTGCGTAGGTCACATCCACAAATAACTACACGGCACTGCATTCCGCCCGTCAACTTGAGGCATAAAGGTTTTAAGACTCGCGTGCCCGTGATTTCACTGGCCCCCTTGATACCCCTTCAAACGGAACACAGCAATGCTGCTTGGCAGCTTAAATAGGTAGTAGTTCTCCAGACGAGCCCTTTCACATGGGGCTCTTGCTAAGCTACTCTTGAAATCAAAGTTATTTATATTTATGGTATAGTTGTTATCCAAGAAATTATTTTGACAAGAGCAGCGTATGGGAACTATACTACAAAGCCTACAAGGTCGTACAAAGGCCAAGATCAAATGTTGATTACATTGATGTTAACTTGTTAGGTTGACCTCAACTCTTGATATCGAATCTATGATCAAATACTATTCAGTTCCCGTACCGAATGTCTGACACTAATCGTCTCATCAGTCGTAGGGTTTCCTTGCTTCAATTCCTCGAATTACATCCAGTAATTAATTTGTATATTTAATTAAAGTAAAAGGCTCTATGGTCGGTTGGTCATTTTTGATGCGTGTTACAATGATATCGCTTTTTTTAACTTGCATAAAATATAATTTATTTATATTTAGTGATTTCACTTGGTCACAATTACAATGAGACTTGAGGAGAAGACACGGGTTTGAGTCCCTTCGCGGGTTGTGAATTGTTGTGTCAATGTAATATTTGTAAATTGCATAAAATATGTAATAATAATAATGAATAGATGCATAAATGCTTCACGTAACCGAATGAAATCAGAAGTATTGTAATTTAAGAATATCATGCTTTTCAAAATTAGGTACCTACCTACATAATTAATTTACGTTGGTAGTAAAATTAATATTGCCAAAAAATGCCAGTAGCCAAATACTTATAATAAAGAATGTGATGCCTAGCATTCATTTGCTTTGCATTTTTAGCGACATTAAAATACAACAAAATCACATGGAAAACAAACAATAGAAATTCCACCACTTGTCATGCTGCGCACAATCTCGCATGCCTTCTCACGTCATGTTACAACGTATACTCATCCTTGACCTTAAAAAATAAACATGGACGTATGAGCATTAAGCGCTTGCATAAAAATTTAGCTAGATCTCTTACCGTAAGTATTCAGAAAATCTTGACAGATTTTTGGTAACCTGGTAACATTAGTCGAGTCTAAAGACTTGCAGATGTCGAAAACGATTCCTGTTTTTATTTTACGATGGGGAAGCGCTTCATCTCATTTGGTTTCATGTAGGTAATAATACGGCTGAAGGTAGACGCGCACTTCACCCGGATTCCTCAACAGTTTGAAGAACTGGCTCTCTTACCGCTTTATTCCGAAACGCAACAATTTAGAATTGTTGTAATGGCGACAGAGTTAGTTAAGGTGGCCTTTAGGCCTGTAAAACTACAAAATTAAACTTTATCAGGGTGACGACAGTTTTCATAAATCAGCAGATCATGTTCGCGAACAATGGCTGTAAAAACAGACTCAAGCATGCCGCACATTGAATGGTGTACATGCGATTTCATTGATGCAAAATACCCTTTTGTTGGCAGATGATCTTTGTTAGTTAAGTCGCTGGTTGGTTGCTAGCGGTTACAGCTGAATGATCCGAACGCTGGTGGACCTGTAAAGGCACGCCTTGCTTGCGGCCACCCTATGCTAATGTTATTGCTAATGTTCCAACGACTAGCGCATTTTTTTTTGCTGTATTCCCTTGGTACGTGCCCAGTGCCCTTCGTAAAACTTGAAACTATTGCGGTTATTATTTACTGCTTTCGCACAATCGGTTTGGCAGCAACAACTAAATATACATAAGTATAATTGTGTGAATCTCTGATTGACGATAACAATAGGCGATTACCTACCCCGTTTTGGTTGGAGTTTTTTTTGTTTTAAAAACATTATTGTTTGGATGTGGTCATCGCGGATGGCAAAACAACGTACGTACGCATTGGAGTACCGAGCTGTTCGATTGCAGTTACAACACTTTGATGGTATCACTTCGGCAGTCGATTGGGTAACCTCACGAAGAAGAGCGAGCTCCGAAATCATAGGAAGTTTGAACCAAGATGCAGTCTGCGTGAGTTTCATAAAACCTTCGAATTTGTTGGAAATCGAACGTGGGATCAATTATTTACGTGTTCCACTTGGACTTGGTGCATTATGTCATAGGTACCTACGTGCATTGCAGTGCTACCGTGCTCCAGTTTCTTCGTACAATTAGCGAGTATTTACCGCTGTTTTTGGTGTCTTTCGGAATCGCATTGTCTATTGATCCCGCTGTTTCATTATCGGCTTTACAAAGATTTATAGCTGTTAACGTGGCAATGTCTTGTTGGTCTCGTTATGGGATTCCAGTTTTAGGTACTCTATTGAGTCACAATTGCACTAGATTTCTACGAAGCAGATGCAGCATCAGTATTTTGTACCTTACCAGAATTAGCATAAAATAATAAAAATAGTTTTAGTAGTCTCAGTAGATTCTGCGTAATTATGTATGTTAAACCATTTGTATATTTAAAAACCTGCATTTTACCAAGGTTATTCCATTCTTCAACTCAATGGCAATGAATGTATAATGAGCGTATGTTGTTTGCAAGATATAATGCAGACATTGCAATAAAGTGAAATATAATAAAGGGTTACCAAAAAGGCAATTCGTGTACTCCTACGCTTTTGCTACAGTTGTCATGTTGGCGCAAAAGGCTCGCGTGGGAGTGGGACGGCGGCGGCAGGGTGTAGAGCGCTAAGTTAGCCCTGCGCGCGCGCCGGAGCGGACGCCTCGTTGCACCGGCAACTTCAGGCCCCAGTGAAAGTGACGCGTGTTCTGTGAATACTTCGTAAACGATCAATTACACTGGTATTCATGTCCACTGAACCATTATTTTGAAGTGATGTTTTGTCCTTTACGTTCTTGTGCAAGTGTGGCCGTAGCTCAGCCAGCCGGTTACGCTACCCATTACGAAAAATTTCAAACGCCGCTCCTAAGTGCTAATGTTGTCCAGATTTTGGTAGTTATAGGTTTAACGGCCTTAACATTGCTTTCTAGTGCTTCTTTCGTGCACATTATCGTCGGCCACGCTTCGGTTGACTCAGCCTCACTTGTTAACTCTTGTTCTCGCTATATTTATTCATTTATTCGCGTCATGTAGTTCGCCTTGAATTTCGTTGTTAAATACAAAACCTTTAAATCGAGATTAAATATTCGTTCATACTTGTTTAATGCCAGACCGACTAATTTCGACAATAGTAATTTGTGGATATGTTATATCATAACTTGCTAAGTTAAGTCATAACTTTCCTTCATTAAACTGTTTTGTAACATCTCAAAACCTGTTCTTGGATTAGGCTTAAGTTTTATCGTTCATTTCCACATTTCAACTTTCACTACATTAGCTTTTTTTGAACTAGGTACTTATATCCGCAAAATAACTAAGCTCATATTATTACAAACAATGCAATGTCAAGCATCTGCCAGTTCCACCCACAGAACATAATGTCAGCCGGAACTATGCTCGAGGACAGTAGCTGGAATTCGTGCTACAAATTCGGTCGTATTTAGTCAACTACAATTCTGCATTAATTGCATTCTATGCTCGAACAAAATTGTGGTTTTCGTTTTGCATTAATGTTACTGCAACCAACTAGATCATTCTACATATCGAGTCAATAAACTTGTTTGATTATTGATAGGTAGGTACTACCTGTTGGTAATGATTCGCTGGCTAAATGAATAACCATTGCCTACGAGTTATTACATTTACCTAGACTGATATTATTTTTCACCAGTATGTTAACTCGTTAAGAATTATCATTACAATCAAATATTTTCCCAACACCTCTCGTCGCGCAGCATTTTTGCTACATTTTTTTAGCATATCAGTTCAACAAAGCGTCCATTGTCAATGTTTTCTGCGTAGGTACCTACTTATCTACTTGTATCTTGAGATCTTTAGAAAGTCAGTGTCTCAGTTAAACACTGCATTATGCTGCAAAAGCTATCATTAAACTGTCTTGATTTGTTATTACACGGTTTGCGGAATGTGCTTTTGCTATTAATATTTAGAATTTTTCACTCTTTAACATTAAACGTTACCTATTCTTGCTGGTAATTCGTGTTTCAGTTTTTTAAAGCCTAATTTGCAGTTAAGAGTATCCAAGTCAGTCATAATCTAAACTAATTTATTTTATTATGCAGCTCTCCTTCCGTAGAGCAGATTATGCGCTAGCCTTCATTGTTTCTCAACGCGCAATGCTCTGATTGCAACGCCATATTCAAACGCACCTGATTGTTTTGCAACTGCACCATAAGCGCTGCTGTAAAAGCCTACTTTTCTGATTGTCTCTATTTTTCAGTTTCTTAACCTTCATGGTTGTCATTCAACTGATTCGTTGTTCGAAATATTTAACTTGCGATTTAAATGTATAGCTCTGAAAATAAACGCGATTGTGACAATGATGGAGTCAAATCCAATGTCAAATGGACTACTTACTCGTATAACAAACTGCCCAGTGCTCTGCAATATCACGGCATTATTAACTTTGGAGCGGTGTAAAAAATGAGTTGGTCTCGATCTCTCGATGTACCCGAGTAATGGTACCAGTTGACCCTGAGGCGCCGGGCTGCGCAGCTGCCGGCTTCTCGCTTTATTTTATTTTTCTTATTGACTGCACAGCTGAGCTGAGGAAAACACTGTGCAAATCTGTTTCTTGTTTCACAAGTTTAAACTTGTGTTGGGTGTCTATCGCGTCTATATACGCAATCTAAAGTGAGAGTGATAAAGGGCCAAATCAAATGGATGTATTTGTGTTTCAAAGCATGAAACATGACATTTGTAGTGACCTAGTGATGTGAATAAATGCAGTAAAACGTGAAGTGATGATGAAAAATGATCTCGGAGCAACCACCGGTGAACGGTGGGGTGGGGCCCCCGACGAGGCCAAGGACTTTTCGCAGGAATATCGGCGATCAAGGTGCAATCTGAATGAACTCTTGGCATTTTATTCTGTTTTATCAAAGGTTTCATCTGACCGGTTCTCAAATTTTGTGTCTAATTTGAATGTTTTGTTCAATGTTAAAATGTAAATGAAATTCATGTTTTCATAATTATCGCTCGGCTCAAATGTCACTGTAACCTTTACGATTAATCTATCTAAATTGTGTAACGAAACAGCATGGCGTACAGAGTAAAATTCCGGAGTCTCATGCATCTTGACCATCGAAATTTCTTTTCCTAGTTTCCGTAACATCGCCAAGCAATGTGTACATTGACACAAACTCCAAGCTACCGTACTACAGTCGCAACGATGAGGAGGCCGAGAAGAACCCGCAGAAGAGAGCTGCGGACAACATTCGGTTCATAGAAGTGTTGGAGCAGCAGTGCTGGCTCAGCATCAGAACCGTTCTTCGCGACACGGATATTGAGATCCAGGATATCGTCGCGTTCATCGGTAAATTCATTCATTCACGCTTGTAGAACTCAGTCACGTATTAGGAACCATTGATTTCCTGGTTTCCAAAATCGTGTTCGTGCAATTCCTCGTACCGAATTGTCAAATTTATCGTGAAATCTTGTATGATACGCTATATCAATCAAGCATGTGTTTTCATAAATTTAATACTTTGCAAGGTACCTTACTTATCTTTTAAATCTCAATTTCTCACCTTACCAATGATTGCAATAATATTACCAAGACTATTAACTTTACCTAATCATCTCGATCACTGTACGCTTTTACCTACTCACTTTCTATAAACGAGGTCTGCGGTACCAGATAGGTAGGTATACCTACCTATACCTAGTCTATTTATGCATCCGATAGTTGATTATCCAGTTCAATAACTCCGAATAGTTCAAAAATTGCATAATACAATTCATCAAATGAATCTATCATTTATTCTCGAAGTGAAATCTTTTCTCATACTTGTCCGCCAGTTTTGTTAGTACTTATATCATTTTAATCATGATAAACAGACGATTATTCCTCAGATATTTTATTTCTTTCTCTCAGAATGGTTCTGTTACATCGGTACAGATAATAATAATAATATACAGATGATGATAATAATAATAATAATATATATATATATATAATAATGATAATAATAATAATATACAGATAACAATAAATAATAATGTTGCCTATTTTCAATTAATTTTATTTTAGCAGTCTAACTGATTCGTATGATGTCATTGCCTCTAGGTACCGGTTTAACTTGTTCAAATACTTAATTAAATCTGCAAAACCAGTTTATTTAATTTAAGATTAAATAAGAACATTTTAATGAAATTTTTAATTCTGTGCAGATTAGAGAATATTATTGCAACTCTATTTATTTCTTAATCCAAAAAAGCTATTTCGATAATAAAAAGTAACCTAACTAAGTAAGTTGAAAGTAAAATATAATAAAATACACGCATGTTTTCCAAGGAAATCTACAGTTACAACCCTTGAACACCTTTCTTGCTTCATTCACTTTCTTATGCCACTCGACACCTCACATGTAAAGCCGTCTAGGCTGCAAAGCGTTACAATAAATAGACATACATGTATTTATGTATGTCTACATACATATTACGTACATATTTCTACACATATTCCGAAAAACGTTATCCTCCTGACAGAGGTAGTCGGGTAAAAACAGACAAAGGCTCTATGTTATGATTACCAAAAAATCAAGCATACAGTTCAATAGCAGATCTATAATTTGTGTTGCCTTTGCTTGCCTTGAAATAAGTAAAAAGTATATAGATGCTATTTTCAGCAAGTGAAAGTCATGAGCTATTGTCCGCTGCTACAATACAGTAACTTAGTGCGAGAATAATGTAGTTAGTTTACAGTATTAACAAAACCAAGACCGCAATGCCGAATACGATGAAATATCAAAGGAATGCTATGATTTACCCAGGTGTAATGAAAACGTATGGTAAAAAAAAGTAACAAAATCTAGTGTTTTTTGTTTAAAAATCACATCAATTTTAATTCCACGCAAAGCCTTTTTATCTGAAAAGGGAGAAATATTTTTTTAATTCGGATGAGTATGCTTCGGAGATTACACACTCATCATCTCATTCAATCAATTGTTGTTTTTATATAGTCTCGGATAATCTATCTTAAAATACACTCAGGTCTCAGGGTTATCTAGACCAGCCCTTGCAATTGTATTATGACGACAGTAGCTTCGCGTTCGCTGACATTTAATTTCATCACGAAGGATGTGTGGAAAACCCACCATGTTGCTGGATATGGCGTGGTCATGAGCCTGCCACTTGCGGTCGCGATTGCGTTAGTTCTCGATCGGTGCATGACGTACATTGGTCAGCACAGGTGACCACGTTAGGTAACTGACCTTGGCAAACTTGGGTGCCGAATGATCAGCTTAATTCTGAATGACAGTGTTGTAATAAATGACGCCCGATTCCGATGAAAGATCCGGTAATTCATCTATCATATTTTATGTTGTTGCTATGCACTAACGCGGTAAATATGCGTAACTTCATCAATCGTAGGACCATTGTTCCTCAACATAATTATGCGATAAATAACAAATATAATATCGTTTCGTATTTTAAGTGTTATCCACAGTAGGTTACCAATGGTTAGTTAACGTCATGAATATAATTAGCAGTCTTAAGTTTGTTCCTCGACTTCAGGTTTTACAGTTTTTGGTAAATTGAAGCTTCACCACTACCTACCTACAGGCTACATCTAACGAAAAACAAAATTAAGTGACAACAACTGACACAACTTTGCTTGTCAGTTACAATATTGAAGTTCACTCGGTTAGAGAACCAATATAGAAAATTATATCTAAAAAAATATTGTTATGTCCTGTAATATTTATTTATTTATATGTATATTGTATATCTACAATAATGGTATGCTACAATTTAACGAAGACCAAATTGCGGTTTCGATTCCTATCGCGAGTTGTTTTGTGTTTTCATTGTAACTTTTGTAAATAACAATAGAACTATGACTTTTTTAACATTTACGTGATTTATCTTATTTTGATCGTTTTTTTTATGTTATGTCAACTTCAATTATCAATTGAAGGAATGAGATCTGTTTTTTGTAATTTTTAGTGTTCCATTTGATTATTTGATGCCGTTTTTGAGACAAATAATCCATACCTATGGAAGTCACGATCACTTGTCAACCTGTGATTTGTTTTGTATGAGGGGCAATAACATGTGACCTCGCCTTCGTAACGATAATCAGACCCACAGAAACTCTGTACTATAACTTTCGCTGGTCTTCTAAACTGCTACGAAATATTTGTAGATTGTCTAAATAATTTTCTTATGGAATCTAAAGAACCGTTAATTTTATGAATAAGGTAAGTAGGTGTAGGTGCAACATGAACGTGGAACTCACTATCTCCTACCTACCGGTTTCTGTCTTTCCAGACCGGTTTATTGCAGCATCATAAAGAGGTATTATTCAAACGCTAGTTCTAGTCATTGTGATCTATATCTTTTTTTACAGGACATTCATTTCACACAGCGCCATCTAGCCTCAAACTAAGCATAGCTTGTAATATGGGAACTAGATTACGGATAGAATACTTGAATACTTTGTTTTATCCATATCTACTTTATCTATATTCATTACACACATTTTTGTCCTGGGTGGGAATCGAACCCACAACCTACAGCGCAGAAGGCAGAGCTACTACCAACTGAGCTATGAGGCTTGTTAAGAGTCTATGCTACGTGAAATGGCTTAGCTTCAGCGATCATATCTTCCACAATACTTTTGCATTTACTTTGAGATTAATATATGTTATAGTTCAGGATTGATACAAGAATGCTTGTGTTTCAAAAAAACGATTAAATTCAATTTTCTTGATAGAAAAAAAATACAACGACTCTAATTTGTACCAAAAATGTTCGCCATTCAATAAATACGCCCAATTAGGCCTGACACTTAGTACAGTAAATAAACTCAGTAATACACCAGACGGTATGTGTTTTAGATTTTCAAAATTAATGCTTGTGGTCATAAGCGCCGTGGTTGAGCGCACAGCAATGTCACCTTTATTATAACTTCATCTTAGTTCGAAACTAGAGTGAAGTTGCGTTGTGTTGCTAATTTGAGGTACTATAGGCCGTTCAACCTAGGTTTATTGTCCCCAGAATGCGACAGCAGTGACTCCGGCCACCTGTACGAGTCTCTGGAGCCGCGTGCTCCGCCGGGCCACATTATTCCGCACCACGATGACTCCGACTCTTTCGATAGTGACACCGATGACGACTGTGAGAAGGTACTAACTGGCTGCTGGCTCTATACGCAGACACATCACAAAGATATAGTTTGCACACCTATCCACCTATCAGCTGGGGACTGTTCACTGTTGGCTTTGAGGATTCTCCAAGGCTACTGCCCATTGCCCCTGCCACAAATATTTCCTTAGTACTGTACACTACATCTAAATAATCTCTCTCCTATTATGCACGGCAATTTGTTTTATGTCAGCTGCCATGTTTGTCTCCTGTTATGCTAATACTTATCTGATAACACGTACGTACAGCGGTAGGATGTGTGTTGCATTATTTGTTAAGTCGTGTATTTATGTTGTGTATATTCTCTCATTTTTATATCGCAAATCAAATGCCCCAACGTTTATTTGTTTCAGTCCATTTACGCCCCTGTACCGCCGAGCCTGCCCGCGTCGCGACTGCCAACGCCACCTAGTGGCGGGCAATACACACTCACCAAAATAGCAAGTGCTGCGCAGAAGAAAATGAAACAGATCAAACGAAACCTCACTAAGAGATATTCTGGTTAGTTGTCATTATACACCTATGGTTGATATCTAAATCAATAATATCAGTTAATATCTGATATAGCCGCGACCACAGAATAACTAATACCTAGTACATGTACCGCGACGTTACGACGATCATTGAGTAATGACAATTTTCATTTCATTACATTTACAGCACATTATTTTTATTTATACATTACATTATCATTAAGAAAATGAATTTGAACTGTGATAAAAATTTAATAACGAAAAAAACAAAAAGAAAATTCCGATACCGGGAATCGAACCCGAGCCTCCTGGGTGAGAGCCAGGTATCCTAGCCACTAGACCATATCGGATGATGGAAATGTAGTCGAAATAACTAAACGAAATACTAAAGTAAGCTTCAGTATACATTCTACACAATGTTATGCTATTGATAGGGATAACCTCGCTTGAGTTACTTTATCTTAGCGTTATCCGTGCAAGACAAAGCTATTTACTCTATGTAAACATTTCATTTTAAAATCCATTACTTACGTTGGTTAATTATTCTTTTTCTTTCAGTTGCAATGGACGGCAACCCCTTCAAATCACCGCCCCAAAATGGGACATACGACACAGTGAAAACAAAAGCAAAGTCACCCTCACCTGTCTACGCCAACTACGAAAGGCCTGACCATCTGTACAGCAACGTGAACTTTAATGAAAATACGAACAAGACTGAATTTTCAAAGGGAGCTTTTAAAGACGAGCTGAAAACAGCCTTGGGAGAAAAGAGACTGAGTAACAGCGAAGCGCCTCCTTTGCCTGAAAAATTGACTTCACCGGATAAATTGGCACCAGTGGAAAAAATTGCACAAGAAAAGCCAGTTACTCCAACTAGTGATGTGAAAAAAGACAGCGGGACGTTGTCTAGGAAAGCTTACCTATCGCTCAAGTCTAGGTTTAGAAGAGCCACGTCTATTGCTGTGGATATAAACGATGTGCCCAGCGCTTTAAAGATCACCAATTCGACATTTTACTTGACTGATTCCATGGATGGCGATAGCGGATTTAGCAACTGGTAAGAGTACCTACTTCATCTATTGTTGCTATTGTTGTAGGTTTGAACCCGCTTTTTGTGAAAACAAACGAGACATCTCATTTTATATGATTACCTACTATGCAAATTACCTTAATTATTTTTATAATTGAATGTAAAGTGAACCAGCAAGTATTAAGCCTTTATCCTTCTTCTGATAATATGAGCCTTTACTAAGCAAGGAGGGTCTTGCCATAACTTCCACGCTTGGCAGGCAGATGTGATTTAAGATCGCAGTGATGAAACAACAAAGATGCTAGTATCGATTTATATATCACCCAATCTAGATACCTACATCGCTTGTACTACACCCACAGGTGTGTCCACACACATGTGGATTTAACGAACCCTAGCCAAGACTCGATATAATTTCTACTGTAGGCTATTTTACTAAATTGTTCACTCCTATGAACGTGTATTAAAACGCAGTGTTTGTATCCAGCAGTGACAACGCTGCGGGTAGCTCGGAGACACTAACGTCTCGCCGCCGAGAAGGTACCCGTCTCCGTTCCACCTGGGCCGAGTCCTCGCCCTGTCTCGCTCTTGAGCGGCCTGGCGTGCCCCCGCCCCCGCCCCCTGCACTGTCACCAAACGCGCCTACCATCGCGCCGAATGCTACTTCGCACGCATCGGCAAACGCACGCATATCACCGGGGCGATCTGCGCATCTATCGCCCGGTTCCCGCATATCACCAAATGGATCTCACTTGTCCCCGGCGACGTCTCAGCTTGTTATGGGTGCTTCGCCCCCACTCGGGCGTGCCTCCACTGACCTTAGCGCTGTCAACGAAGGTACGGACGTCAACTGATCTTACATACGCTTATGAGTAGACTGATTAAAGATTTCGTTCGTAAGCTTGAATAATACAGGAATATAACATTGTAGAGCTAACAAGGATTTCTGCTAGAAAAGACCGAATAGGATGGGACTTTTTTTTGTCATCTATTGAGATTGCATAGAGATGTTCACTATTTGTGCGTTGGGCATTTGGTGCTATTTATCAAGGCGACCACTAACTAGAATCTCTAGAAAATAAATACCAAGAAATCAGACTCCTGCCTTTATGATATCTGTAACCACGTTAAAATAATCAAGAACATAATTTCAGCAACGGTCCACTTGCTGATTTCGTTCACAGCGATCAATGAATGATCAATTAAATGTATGAAAAATAATACTTAGAGATAGTTTAAAACAACATTTATTAACGAATATAGTTCCAGTTTTGTGACATAAGCCACATTACACGTACAATCTTATCAATCACACAATTTGAAGTTATTTCAGTTGGCGTCTGTCGCGTCCTCGCGTCGAACGTTGATATAAGTAATATAATTTATATGAGAGTAATTTCAGAGATATAGAATGAATTGTAACGAAGACAGCGCTAAACAGAGGTCAGTACCTCCGCTTGGCTCCATTGCTTTAATAATACATGGAAAACAATTAAAATGAAGTAAAAAAGAACTCAAATTTAGTAACAAAAACTGCTATTTTGACGAGGTAATACAATATAATAATTGTTTCTATATTTGTACGTAATTTACGGCGTAATATTATGGATATAATGATACAGTACCAAGAAAATATAATTAAGCTTTTTTTAGTAATTAACAAGACGACACAAATTTGGGTTTGTTTCAGATTTATTTGAGAATCTATTGAAATATCGATGCTTCGACTTTTAACGTCGCAACCGACGTTCAAGCATAATTGTTATGAGGATACGGTTCTAAGCTTAGACGTAATTTATAATTCTCACACATTAAACTGTAGAAACAGGCATCGGTTAGCTGCGCTGTCAATTTAAAAAAATATTGAGTATCAAAATGAACTAGACTAGAGAACTTGGATGACAGGAATTATGCCTTCCTTATCAATGGCATTGTTACATTACACATATTTATTAAGTAAGTATCTAATATTTAAAAAAGTTTTTCCAAATGTTTGTTTTATACATTAGTAAATATCTAAATGTTTACTTTTGTCATGCGTGAAACTTGACGATGCTTTTGAATGGACCTATAATGGCTTTGTGAGCTTTGTCACGAAGCAAATGTAAAATATCAAAGCAAACGTCTAATTCCTATTGGACCTCTTCCTATCCCAGCGGTATTCTGATACCGGTGGTGGGCGAACCACTAGACCACAAAGGCGTTTATATAGGCAGAGGTCCCGGGTTCGATCCCCAGGGGAGAAGGTACAAATTTATGCTTGGTTTGGTTGGTGGTAGGACTTTTTCAAGTCCGCCCGGCTGTTGCCATTACAAAAATTCTGAATTGTTGTGTTATGGCATTTTACCTCTAAACTCTTTTATCTCTAAATGTCAAAACACAACAGCAGTTTCTCAATCTGTTGAGAATTCCGGGTGAAGTGCGTTTCCACATTTGGCCCAGCAGTTTCTCAATCTGTTGAGAATTCCGGGTGAAGTGCGTTTCCACATTCGGCCTTATTACTTGACATCAGGTGAGATGAAGCACAAACGCTTCTCCGTCGTACATTAAAATAAAAAGTGAAGCTATTAGGTAGTGAAGCGTGGGAAAATCAGCAAATTTATCAAAACTGTATACGTTTTGGAGCCAAGCGAAGGGTGCATGATTAGTTCTACTGAATGTTCACGTGTTTGTTGTTATTTGCACTGTCTTTGTGTCCATTGTTTGTTTGTTTTGTTAATTCATTCAATGCTCATTTCTTATACTTAACATTGTCGGTTGTGGATGTTTGTAGTTGTGGTATCATATATTCAATCAAAACACTAACATCAATAAGGATTATGCCGCAATTAGATGTCGCTAGTAGAAATCACATTTTAGATATTAATTCAGCTGGCTTACCTAACTCAGTTTCAATTGGATTTCATTAAAAATGGCGATAAAATGTTCAAAAGAAAAGCCGCCATTTTTATTAAAATCAAGAGGAAACCACTAGAGTTAGGCAAAGTGCCAGGTGGAACCCATTTAAGATTGCAACTGTTGCAAAGTACTTTTTTTTCTAGGTCTTAGGTTGTCATAAAAAAAACTAGCAGCCATTTCGATGCTAAAATTGAACTAGGTAAAGTCCAGACTTCCTCTATCCTATATTTTGATGCGATTCGGGTTAAACCTATAGCAATTTGAAATGGATGCATCTACAGAAATCGAATATCTTTGGCTCATTTTTCATATTCACGTTGGCTATGTCCATAATGTGTCCAGATCTCAAAACCTTTATAAGTAATAAAAAAATATATAGAGAATGTGCATAGTCCATTTGCGAAAGCGAAAAAAATATTTTATGAAAGTTGTCTCTAAATCTTTTGATGATTCAAATTTACTGATGAATGGATCTATTAGACTTTTAGTTTGTGAATTAATGTGAAAAAACCCTGTTTTTATTTTATTTAGAATGAATTTTTTTACCATACATCAAACCAAATGAGTAAGGAAATGTAATCTTGAGTTCATCTCTTCATCAATCCACATCCATAGATTAGAATAGTCCTAGCAACATACAATTATCACACTGCTATTTAATCTGTGCCTCATGATGACGTAACAAGTGACCTCTACATACAATTGCACATAGTACTTACATACTTATACTTACCAGTACCAGCTCAGCTCAGTCATCGCTGAGCTTCGATAAGCAATGCGCGTGTAAGAGTTGTGGAAATCATTGTTTTGTGAATGTTTTGTTATGTATTGTCTTTTAAATGATGGGACGTGAGTTCAGTTTAACATTAACGCTATAATGCAAATTAATTTACATGTTTTTATTAGGAAGTGAAATGTATTTCCATCAGAATACAACAAAGGTTTATCAGATACCCAAACACCCACATAGGTGATCTAACTGCAGCTTTGTTCATTTTTCGCTTCAATATATCTTCTTCATCTGTTAATGAAATACTTAGGTTTATCGTTTTTTTGTTCGACTCCAAATCTACATATTAAAAACAATACTTAGGTACTTCAAGTTAAAAAACTTCTACCACATGTTGTTATCTGTTTTTACTTTTACCTAATAGCCATTTGGGGACTCATCACGTAACCCAGTCCAAATGGCTGCCCTGAAAATAAATTAACAGCCCCAACATGCTTTGGATAGCTTCCTAATAATAACAGTGGTGAACTAAAAAAGATGTTTACTTTTAAAAAACATCAACAAAGACCTGGGGGGTAACTACCATCCCTTATTCTTATAAGTATAGGTATTGAAATAAAAATATTTAATTATATTCTTCTATACCTTCAATGTGTGTACGTCTATAAAAAACGACACAAAAAGTCTCATTTTAAATACACTACTAGACAGATACAAAAGTAGAGTAACAATTTGGATTGTGGTAATTCTTGTATTTTATTTTACCCAGTGCACTTACTTATAGTTTTATATGTTATTTTCATATTTGAAATTCTGCTATCAATTTTATAATTATTACAATGTATTCAAATAATAATCCACAAATTGCAATAGAATCAGAAACAAGGTAGAAGAAGAATAAATACATTTAAACACCCGCTTTATTATCTGCACGACAGATCATTATAATAACTAGGTACAGCTAGGTACTTAGACTTGCATGTAATTAGGCACAAGTAGACCTGTGGTCATAACTTTGAAGTGTACACGTTTCCTTTAAGATTATCCTTACCACTTTACTAAGATTTTTATTGGGATTTACTTCCTTAGTAAAACGAAATACGGGTATTTAACACCTATTTTACTTATAATTATAATTAATATGTCTTAAGAATAGTTTCTTGATCAGGTTTTTGTTACTTCAATTTTTATTCTGTCTGTAGGTAAGGTACTATTGATTTGATAATTGGATAAACCTTTCATTGGTCATTCGCTTTTTGTTATGGACTTTGATTTTGCCATCAAAAAGTGTGGAACAGTACAGAAACTAATGCTATCTCGTTCTGTACAGAACTAAAACGGCTATTGCCGACTCTCTCCCGCAAAGACAAGGCTCCGAGAGCTCGCACCTCGTGGTACGCAGAGTGTGGATCTGACTTCGTGACCCCGCAGTCGCAGTCGCAGCAATCCAACTCCTCTTGGTGAGTTACATTTCCTTATGACGTATTTCTAGAGTCTATTAGCGGCTAAAAATAGGGCTCAGTGGTAAAACTGTAAGCAACATGAGCCTCTTCAAAACTTGCCCAGCCTTGACGCTGATTTATCTTCACGGATTTCGGTAGCCGGATTGGATAACGTGGTGGGAAAATGCCAAACAGGATATGCATGGGCAGAGCGTATTTTGTTCAGTTGTTTCTGTTTTATGGTCTTATGAAAGTACTGGTCCTGGTAGACAGAACGAATTTATTTCTCATGAAGACTTTTGACTATCATAATATACCTATGTATGTACCCACATTTGTTCTCAAATAAGGCAATTCCTCACAAAATCAAAATAATGGAGTGGATCGGTTATATGAATCAATACATGGTAAGTTCGATACATCATGCTCGTCATATGCATAGGAGTTATCTTGTTCGATCAATCAACTAGACAGATTTTTCCCGATTGTTTGTATGTATACAATCTGTGAATTTCAACACATACCTTAGTTGTGATATCGGTCAGGCTCTCCGTGTTTAGTTTTCATTACGACTATCATCTGTTTTCGAGATCAGATCAACAAAATGTTCAAGCGCTTAGGCGCTGCCCTTTCAACACTCGTAGTTAGTTTCGCCTGCAGAGGAAAGCTGCTGCGGTCATGCAACGCTTGCAATTCCGGTCCACTTGCCAACCAGAACCGATTCCCCGAGTTCACCAGGGGTCAGACTGATTCGAGACATTTGGTACATTCGTCTGGAGAATTAAGCTGACCCACTGCCCTACAACCGAATAGTTTCTCATATTTCTCTCCACTCGACAAGTACTTAGTATAGGTTTTGAGAAGTACCTACTTACGTATATTCATCGAGAACAAGAGAACGAGAGCTGTGAAATGAGATCTGATTGAAACACTCTTTTCTTTTGAATGTACTGTAAAATCAGCAACACCTCCGCGGTCTATTGATTGGAGGCTCTCGTTTAGGAGGTTTAGGATATTACAGGTTTGAATCACCTGATTGCGCGATAAGTAAGATGATTCCGAGCTTCGGAGGGCACGTTAAACCATATATACTCGTAGGTATAGGTATAGTTGTGGTCGTTAAAGAGCCATGTCAGACATCTATGGTATGGTGGAGACTCGTATGGTCTGACACTAGGGCAGTCATATACACAGTCCTCACGATTAAAAAAGATTTCAACTGTAAAATTATCATGATGTAACATTTTAGCTTAACCTCACACCGGATTAGGCTGAACCCCAGAAAACTAATAAATTTCGCAGTGAATTAGAAATCGGAGACAGGGTTATCCAGAGTTCAGCCAAGTTCAATGACAGATAGGAACAAGCCACTGAGTGCATTGAGTGCTTAGATACTATTCACTAATACCTAATTCAGAACCTACTACACTTTTACTAGATTCTTATTGAATCGTTTAAAAGTAAGTAGTTGCAACTGCAAGGCGATATTTCTTCGCCTTGGACTTATCAAGGCTCCTTGCTCTGAGCCTAGAACTAGACAAGACCAGAGATAACCCACCATGGATAGAGAAATTGGTATGAATGAAGCACTTCAGTAAAAGTCTACCGGGTTGCTGCAAACTCAGTAGGCACTTAAAAATCCTATAAAAACCTACATTAAGTTTGTCTCTACAAAGGAAGTGATAAAGCGACCGTATTTAAATTCCTCTAATTAGTTTTCCCTATTTGTGTTCTGCAGAACGCTTTGTACAACATGTGAATCTTTCTTTCATAGGTAAAAGTATATGGCAAATATCCTAAAATAAAAAACTAAAGAAGTTGGTATCTACCTATATTAGGAAAAACAAATCTTCGGTTGTTTTGGATTGGTCCCTATTCATTCTGAATATAGGTATAGGTACCCTTATCAAGGTAATGTCCCCAGGTACAAAATACCGGGTACAAATTTGTGCTTGCTTTGGTTGGTGGTAGGACTTTGTTTAAGTCCTTCTATCTAGTTACCACCATATTACCTAAGTCTGTCACCATAACGACGATTCTAAATTGTTGTGTTCCGGCATTTAGAGGTATGATAGCCAGTTCCTCAGCCGGTTGAGGATTCCGGGTGCACCTTTACTTTCGGCCTTATCATAACTTGACACCAAGTGATACGAAGGCCAAGCGCTTCCCCGTATTCCCATGCGTGTAGGCGCTATCAGCGATGTCAGGACGGTTAGTCAGCCCGCTGCGTGCGCGCATGACGTCGCGACCCGCGATCGGTGACTCACCTCGTCGCGCAAGCCAGTTTTCCCTACCACACCGTTAACATGGCTCAAGGAGTGAGAAATAGCGTGAGTGAAGGTGGATGGAACCTTCTGTAAACCTATGACATTTTGAATAATGGTGACTACTTTAAATTTTAAATGGCATTTTTTCCAAAAAATGTAGTATTGTTACAAATAAATGCAACACAAAATAGAACACAATCAAATAGATACAACATTTTGAAGACATAGGCACACGCAGGAAAGCGTTGTGAAAAATTGTTCTTCATTGTGATGAAAACAAAACAACGCTGTCAAAAGCTGTTTTGGGTACAAACTTATTGATTCTTGATCGACCTAAACCTCAACTTTTGAAACACAATGCTTCTGTGAAACTGTCTCGAAGTGGTCAACCACTTCGAGACAGTTTCACGGTACCTATAAGAAAAAAAAATCAAAGAGTGTTACACGTCTAATTCTTAAAATACCAATATGTATTAGCCTTTACTCTCTTTGTTTATACTTATACCTACCAGACGACCACAATTCGCTCTTCAGTTTAAACTGGTTTCGCGGTAATCATGAGCGCCCGCGCCCGCGGTGTTCAATGAATTGGGTCACGCAATACCTTTGAATTCCGCCATTCTGCGCGCAGAAGGCCGTTGGCAGCACTCGCGTTCAAATATTGTACATTTATCTTTTTATTGTAACAGTTGCGCCTCGTGTCGATCTATCGGTAAATAGTGCAAATATACCTACATCTATCGCTGATTATTTGTTGTTTTGCTCTATAGATTGGTGAGAGAAACCATTGTTTTTAAAGTTTACAATAATCTGGTGTTCAGTGCTGAGGATTGCCGGTTGTTGTGTTTGTGTAGTGATATTTTTGCGGTCAATTTACCCTTGATATTCATATTGCATCACGAGATTTATCCAGCTGTTTGATCATGTGTATTTGTTAGTTTGATGAAAAAGCTTGTATGACTTGCTATGCAGAACCAATTGTTGAAAGAGACCGCTGTTAGTATCTTTCTATATTTTGTGGATATGCTATTGTTATTAGTTTTAGATAATGACAACTGATTATAATGCTATAACGCTTGATAATTTACAAAACATGACAAAATTTTATGTTTTTTTCAGTGCTAAAATCGTTATTGTGTAAAAGCTTCTTAGACGCTTGTTAGACGTTTCGACGCACTTAGTTTCCTCTGCCGTCTTACTTATTTACACCTAATAGTGAAACAAGTTATTATCGATGAATTTTAACGTTGGTAAAGGTCGTGTGGTCTATATATCCGTTATAATATTACCTATACCACACACCTGACTCGTCTCACTTGCCTTACCACAACGTAAAATCAAACTGTTAACAGAACTGCCAACTGTTAACAGGACATTTAACTCAGCGAAATCTAGCCCCAAACAAATCCAACTTAGGTAACGTAGGTAAAAACTCTCTGAGCCTACCACGAATTGAAAAACACGCGAAACTGAGCCTTCGCAGCATTTCTTCCTGATTATCTATACTTTAACATTGCATTTTAGGTTTCCTCTATTCCTATGTTTGCCCACATTCATAAGTAGAAAGATTGACCTATTACTACTAACTGTCTTACCTACGTGACTCTTTTCCCACCGCATGACATGTCACATGTTTTAAGTCTAGTCCATGCTATACGCTGCCTACTCCGCATACTTTTCGCAACAGTAAAGGTAAATACTTCCCCAGATATTACCTGTAGCACCTGTAATAGAAGAGTAGAAAGTCGGCGCGACCGTAAAATTTAACCACTTTTAAGAAGAGAAGACACATAGGTGTATAACGTTTATTAGGCATCAAATCTCAATCTCTTCGTTGGATATTTGCTGGCTAATTATGATTCCACACCATAGCATTGGTTGTGGATTTTTCTTCCAAGCCACTGTAAACTCTCGAAACTAAAAAACCTACTGAAAACAACTATTAGGGCTTTGATATGCAATTTTAGTTTTGAAAAATCGGGAGCAGCTTGGTTTTAATACTCAAACGCTTGCTTTTCAATTGCGATAGCTTGAATCGATATTTTATACTTATCCTAAACCTACCTTGGAAGATTTTTCAATCATACAAAATTGAGTTACGATTGTGCACTTATGCCATATCGTACAATTTTGGCATACAAACTCTTCGCCCACATTACCATAGTTGTCGCTCTAATCCAAGATCGTGAAATAATAAACTGCTTCGTTTTTTCCAGGTACGCGGAAGCCGGTCTGTACCAGGCCGGCAACGTGTCGACTTCATCAGGCGCCTCCTCCGGTTCGCATCCCGCCTCGCCGCTCCCACACTCGCTGTTCACACACGAACCACTTTACCAGTTCTACAACGCTGCTAAAGTTGAGGTAAGACCCCACTAGCTTTCAATAGACTTAAAACAGTGTTCCGAATTTGATAAGTCCTAATCCTTACATTTTGGCGCTAGTTAATGAGAGATTTAATGGAGACTTAAGTTCAGTGCTAAATTTAAAGACAATTTACCCCTTTACTGACCCCCTTTACTATTTTTAATCTCTTCTGTGGGCTTGTGGTTCGCCCACGTCCAATCCCATGTCGCCATGACAACAATTTTAAATTGTTGTTATCCGGCATTCAGAGGTAAGATAGCCGGCATTCAGAGGTAACTTCGGCCTTATCATAACTTGAAACCAGGTGAGATGAAGGCCAAGTGCTTCAAAGTCAAACATTTTTATTCATTAAGATTTTTAGGATCATTTTGCTTCCCCGTAGTAGGTACATTAACAAAACTCGCTTTTGTCCGCGGCTTCTTCCGCGCGGGACATATAATAGCCTATGTAATTTAAAACAACTGCATTAAACTTGGCAAGGAGATATTTCATTTTTAGAGCATAGTGTCGTATCCTGACTGGGGAAGTCCCCAGTCTCCTTGCCAAGTTGAATGACGATCCGTTCAGCCGCTAAGGCGTAAAAACGTAACAAAAACAGACAGGAGACTTCTTTAGAATTTATATTATTGGATAAATCACCTCCTTACTGAGACGTCAGCAATGATGAGGTCTACCATGGAGCGAGCTAACCCAACTTCTAAGACATATGTTGTAGGTCGTAAGTAAGACTAGGGAAATGTAATCGCTCGTACCTTTTTGGATTTAGTTCTACCATATTTCATTATCCTGTTTCTTTTACTAAGTAAGTATATGCAATAAAATAACATCAACATGAATTAGCTATGTTTACGGTTGTAGGTAAATAAACAAATTGATACAAGGAAGCTAACAATTTAATCATTAATCCAGTTAGGAGTTTTAAATGTTGCTAATTGGACGATAATTTAAGTGTGAATTGAATGTAATTACGCTGACGACCTTCCGTAAATAGTCCGATTCGGTCATGACTAATGCTGTTATCGCAGACCGGTCTGTAGACGTGACGCTTTGATTTTTATTAGCGAGATTACGATCGTTATTAGGATTGATAACGTGGAAAATTGTTTTAAAATAGATATAATTTAATAATTAACGCCACCTACTGACAAAACCGGGAACTACGCGCCGGAACTATTTATTGTAAAAATAAGTTCGTAGTCATTCACGTATTTGCGCCAACACTAGGCTTACATCTAGTTTTTGGTATTATGAGGCATGGTCTTAGTACCGGAAATCTTTCAATATTAAGTGATATCGTAGTCCAAGAGCTATTCAAATAAATAAAAACTTTTTTGTCTGTAGTCCGTGTGCCGCGAAACAGGCGATTCGGACTCCGACGCATACGACCCTACATCTACTTCAAGTGGGGCGCCCCCCCGTCCCGCGCCCCCGCTGCCCGCTCGCCCATCCGCCATGGCGCTGGTGGCGCCGCGCGGCCCGCAGCGCACACTCTGGTGCGAGGTACCCGAAGTCGTCGACTCCGCTGTACTCAGTGAGTAACCATTCTGCAGACCTCTGCGCGCCTGGTACATTAGACCCAACAAGGCATCCGTTTTGTTTAAATATAGGTTTCAGAAGATACCTACATCTTCAATTTATCTACAACACAGCTCAGTTCCAAACTTAACTTGAGTATTATCATGGACGAAGAAATACAACTTTCGTCCATGGTATTTTAATATTTCTTCGAGGACTTCATTAATTGAAATCAGATGTAAGATACAGTAGGTGATTAACGCCCACCTAACTTAAATTTGAAGTAGTTCTGGTGAATGACATGACATGAATGAACTGAAATGACATGAAAATAAAAAAACAAGGTTCTAATTATTGGTACTTTTATTTTATGAATCAAACAATAACACGTCAAAATTAATTACTTAGACTAATAATTCTCATGTTTATCTAGCTTTTAAAAAACCCTCCTTTGGGTGTAATTAAAAATTATGTTTATAATAACGCCAATTCGAAAACTTAGCTTTTAATGCTAAAATAGACTAACAATTTTTGCGCGAGCGAACCGCCGCTCGCCATGCGCGTTATTATTGGCGTATTCTATGTGTGCGTAGAGTTTTCACTAATAATAACACACCATATCTAGTGTGTTTTCTGTTACCTGGGCGTTATTAAACAGCGGGCGTTAATCACCCATCCTACATTACCTATATGAGTAATGAGTACTGTCATGCTCGTCTGGGATGCCTTAAATTGTTCTAGAACATCTACAACATGAGTGACGTAACTTTGTCCATACATACTCGTCGAATTAACTGTGTACTTCCCTGATCGATCAATTTCACGCAGGTTCCCTAGCGCCAACGCAAAAGCGTCTTCAAGAGGCCAAATTCGAGCTACTAACGTCCGAGGCATCCTACCTGAACTCACTGAACGTTCTCGAAGCGCACTTCATCGCGCACCCCGCGTTCAGAGAAACGCACATTCTGCCCAGGGCTGATTGGGAAACGCTGTTCTCAACTATTCTACCGGGTAAGCTGTAAATTGTAGTCTTTAGTGGGTTTTATGTGCGTGTCACGGTATACAAGTTATTTTTGGCCTATAACCGAGACATCAGGATGAGACGAGGGCGGCAGTTGTCCAGCCGAGGGACGCAAGGGAGAAGAAGAATGAAGACAGAGGGAGGGACAAGTCCGTCGTAGGCAAGAGCACGTAAAATTAATTTAGTTCCTTTTTTGTACACAGGAAGGTTTTCTTTCGGAACAGATTACGCTAATGATGTTTCAATAATGCACAATTTTTATAAAGAAACGTTAGAGATTAAAAAAAACATGTGCCTCGTAGTGGGTTCTGAAAAAAAAACAAATACCGGTTTTACAGACTCATATTTTGTAGCATGGCAACACAAAATGATTATACACATACCCACATTTTTGTTACCTAGCTAAATAAGAATAAGAACAATGTATGTATTTAAAACTGTGTAACATAATTATCTGCATGTCAATGGCGTCTTAATAGACCTTACTGTTAGATAAATTATTTCAATTACCTACTCGATAGATTCAAAGAAGAATACTAGCTTGTAGGCAATAATTATCTTCCTGAGAATAATGTTACAACTGAATACTCTATTTAGTATTGTCTGTTAGACTAAGCTATTATTGAATCTTAGCTTTAGAATAGAAACCAAAGAATAAGAATATAGAATAGAAAGCTATAGTTATCTTGTTAGGTCGCTCTACCTGTGGAATGTTGATATTGCTGTGAAAACAATGGACTATGGACCAATAAACTATGAATCAATAAGGTCTTACTAAAAAAATACATGATATAAAAAATACATTTTTGGACATACGGGAATTTCCACGAACCTTATTATTGATGTAAAACACCAACGTTTCGTCCTTGACCGAAGGACATCATCAGGGTGAGTACGGTTCACGACGCACGCGTTCCGCGTCCTTGCGAGCAAAAATGAATTCGTTGATCCACGTAGTTATTTTAGTAAAATATAAAAAATACATGGTTTGGAGCAATCTTTTTTTTATAGAACTTGAATCTACAAAAAAGTTATGTATTTATTTATATTTTAATATAGAATATTACACTATTGCTTTAGGTATAGCCTGTAATGATAGCTAAGTTCTGTAAACTTTTTTTTCACTTTTTTTTTTGTCGGCAGTGCGCAAATGCTCGCAGCTGCTAATGAACGAGCTAGAAAAATGCTGGCAGGAGAACATCCTACTATCGGGGATCTGCGACATCGTGCGAACACACGCGGACAAACACTTCCAGGTGTACGTCAAGTACTGCGAGAATCAGGCGCTCATGGTCAAATCGCTACAGAGGCTGAGGGAGCGGCCTGCCTTCGTCAACGCACTCAAACGGTTAGTGACGCAGGTTACGCTAGGCCAGCAGCTCGGACTAGCAATATGGGCCCAGTAACTCGGACATACTGGACCATTTACCCACCATTTACATTGGTAAAGGAGTCCAGTATCCTCTCGTAAAAGTACCGGGCCCGGTTGGTGAATTTGAAAATGGTGGATCAGCGAGACATAAAATTAGGAGCTTTAAAAGGCAGAGAGCTTTGTTGGATTAAATCGAAGATTAGAAGAGGAACAAAGAAACATGATAAAATGGGTAAGCGACTGGATAGCAAGAACAGATAGTCGAGGAGCATTTGCACTTCAAGGAATTAGCATCTCTAGATATATGTACCCGGTTAACACAAGGCGGGTAGGCAGACCGACTCTAGTAAAATATGTGGTGGGGGAATTATTCTGTCAAGCAACTACACTCCGCGCGAGTACAGTCGACTCGCTCAGTACTCGACCCAGTTTACATTGGTCGAATTCACCTACTTTTTAAAGCTCGCTATTTGACTCGATCGCCTACTTACTTAACAAGCCTCATAGCTCAGTTGGTAGTAACTCTGCCTTCTGCGCTGTTCGATTCCCACCCAATACAAACATTTGTGTGATTAATGTAGATGTTTCTGTGTTTGGGTGTTCTATCATATAGTACGTATGTATTTACAAAAGTTTTAAGTATTCTATCCTTAATCTATCTCCCATGCAAGCTATGCTTAGTTTGGAGCTAGAAGGCGTTGTGTAAAAATCCTGTAATATTTTATTTATTTGCTTGACTAAAGTAAACTTCGCTTTAGTGAATAATTTACCCACTAATTTGGTTGCAGAATGGAAAGCCACCCCGCGTGTCAGTCTCTGTCCCTCCACTCGTTCCTAATGCTCCCGATGCAACGAGTGACCCGACTGCCGCTCCTCCTAGACGCAGTCCTGCGGCATCTGTCCAACAACGACGACGAATATCAACCTTGCATGCACGCGCTTGCTACTCTTAACAATGTAAGTAATTAGCATATTGATTCAGACATCACTTTGCGGAGATCGTCCTCTTAATTCCTTAAAAAAAAAAATCGAGACGTGTTTCGCCGCGACTATGTTGTCTCAGGTACTTAATAGTGTTGCTGCTAAGTTCCGACCGTAGTGTTGTCGCTCCGAGCGCAAGTTACTTACTAATAAATTTTCTGTTTTCCTATGGAAATGTATGTACCTACCAGACGGAATTCATACAACGAAACCCGACCGTCCTAACTCGGGCTATTTTGACATGACCAAAAAGTCAAGAAAGTTTTTTCCAATCTTATATTTATGTAACTTGTATGTTTGTATTCCAGTTCGTGGGTCAATGCAACGAAGGCGCGCGGAACACAGAGCGAATAGAAGAGATGTACCGACTCGCTCACAGCATCGAATTTCCTCCCAACATCCGTAGCCCGCCGTCTTTGGGGCCGGCTTGCGGTAGACGAGATCGTAGGTAAGGATATGTAAAGGTTATCACAGTTGACGTTTCAAATTGATCCTAAAAAATTTAATGATTAAAAAAAATACTTTGACAGTTGACTTTGACAGTTTTATTTTATTTCAACGGGGCATGAGCTGGATTTTAGCTATGTATATTAAGGATTAACTGAACTCAAACCTCACTGGTTACCTAGAAAATAATAGTGAAACCTAACAATATTTTAGCCGATTACCGAACTTGAACTTTTGGTACTCGTAGTTATACAAGGTGATACAGAATATGTGTACTAAGCAGTGGGGGGGCTTTTCGGACCAGGAAAAGTATTTGTTGTGGTGGGGAGATAATAGTGAATTCCCATTTTCAGTTTCCCATACAAATCTTTTCATTTTCTCAATGACAATAAATAGTGACGACCCTATTCCTTTACCGCACTATGCATGTAGGTAGGTAGGTAGGTAGGTATCAGTTGGGAAGAAGATCACAAGACTAAAAACACGCACAAATTTACTACCTACCTATGTTGTATGTTTTGTACGTACCTATTAAGCAAGCGAGCAGTTGAGAATAAAGCATTTTTACATAAGTACCTTTGATCACTTTTATGGTGAAGAACAGCGAGGACTTTCATCACATCACTGTGGAGTCATCTGAACGGGTACACTCGCGAAAACTACACGTTTCGTCTTTAAATCTATTAAACTTTATTCAGCACGAAGAAAACGACACTTTTCACATTTTAAACACATTTTTTGTTTGTTTTGAAGCCGCCGGCTATCTTTGACGTGTCGTGACTTGTCGAGTGTCAAAGGTAACTGTGTCAAAGAATATTAAGGACAGATGAACCAATTTTAGTGAGAACTTGGAGTCATCTCGTGAAAGTAGGTTATTAGATGGAACATACACATCGATAAATTACATAGGCACCTACAGTTACAAAAAGACGATAAATGCGATATTGGACGGACAAAAGTACATTATAGTAACGATTATTTTGTATTTTAGCTAACAGATAGATAAGATTCTTATTGATTTGACAAATTAAACCTTCTAGTAATGGATTGTCTCATTAGCAGCCCAGGCTTTTCGACGATTTTCCTCTGTGAGTGAAAGCGCTTTTCGTTCTTTGTGATTGTGACCTTCTGCTATGTTGCCTCATCTGTCTAGACCTGAGGTCATTGTCGCGAGTAAAGAAACAGCTGATTTTAGGGTAGTCTCAACTCAAAAAACCAGCTGTTGGTGTCAGAACTTTGATCCTGTTTTACCAAAAACTTTGAACCAAAATTCAAAAAGTCGTAAAACAAACGTTGTTCCACGAGTCGGGTCGGATAACCCCGTTTCGGCATAGTACACATATTCTGAATCAGGTTGTATATGAGTAAAGTGGACATAAAAGTGCAAAAAGAACCATCAGTCGATCTTCACAATGGATTTTAGTGGATCGAGGGTAGTTTCTGACCCATGGACAGATAATCGTAGAAGGCTCACCATTTATTTAATGTTAGCCTTTGACCTACTAAGCTTGCTTGGGAAATGTCTACAATAGAACGAGCTTTCTCAGAAGGCCTACCCGCATTAACCTTGTTTAAATCACGCCCAACAGCTGAACAAATATGGATGTTTGGTTTCTAGGATACCTACTTTTTTCCAGAAACTCATAATTATATCATTGTGTATTGTAAATATAAATGTTTACTTAATCTCTTTTATTATGTAGATAGACTCTCCCACCCTAAGGTTGTCTGGATAATATTTTAAGCGATAAGACAGCACATTGTACTGTTTACTTTAGTTTTAAAATTATCAATTGTTCTATATGTTTTTGGTGTACCTACAATAAAGTCAAATCATTCATTAAATTTTGATCCAGGTAAATAAAACATTTTATTTTCAGGCCGGTCCGATGGCTCGTGCGGTCCGGTGAGATGACGCAGCTGGTGTGGAAGACAGACGAGATGAAGCTCACCTTCGGCAAGAAATTCCACAAGCTGCCGCTCTATCTGTTCCTGTTCAACGATCTACTCGTCATCACTAAGAAAAAAAGGTGGGTTTCATACACTGTTATCGCTGTCAATCTCTATAAAATTCACGTCTACTTCCTCTTTTCCACTCTCTTTCATTGTATTAGGACCTACAACCAAACATTATTTAAAACGCACAAAGCTTGGAATTAGTTGCCAGCTTTCTTTCTTTCTAAAGAAAAAAAGCGTCGGGTTTTCCCTTGGACTTACGACTGGTCGTATATATTATGGACATTATCATTAAATCTAGGTTCAAAGTCGATTTATATCATCATAGCATAGAAACGGCTGCACCGATTTACACCAAACATAGGTAATAACTATCCTAATAAACAGCATTTACCTACGAGGCCACAAACATACTCACTCATAACTCTCAACGGTCTACCTCATCCTTGCCAGTGCAAATCTGTATCCAATCCACCCATGGTAGATATCATCCTGTTTACTTTTTACGTTTCTTACTTTATCTAATCGTGAAAACTTTTATTGGCCTTCTGTATTCTAATGTTGTTCCTACCAAACTATCAAACGTAGAAACAACAATAATAGATACTATAGGTATGTGCAGTTTTCCGTTGGAATAAATAGATTGAAGAACAAAGTCCTTTCTGAGGCCTAAACGTATAACAAGTCTGATGCATTGTTTCTAGTGAGGACATGTACGTAGCCGTGGACCACTGCCCGCGCTCGCTGCTCGAAGTGAGCTCGAGCGAGGGAGGCGCTGCAAACGCCAAACACGCGCTACTGCTCACTCTGCTAGAGAACCACGATGGACGGACCGTGGAGATGGTAAGATCAACTATTTATTTTGATTATTCGTCAAAATTAATGAAGGCGCTTTCTTTGACTCTTCGAAGGCGTTTGATTAGTTTGGTCAGTCTACTCATGTGGATTACAGACTACTTGTGGGAACTATCGATTCAAGTAGTCGTTGACTTTTTTTGTATGATCTATAACGGTTATTCCGTATATCCACCCTATAGTGGATACTTGGAATAATGCCGGGGTACCTCAAGGATAGTTCTATCAGCTACTCTATTCCTGTTGCACATCAATTACCTTTTAGAACCCGATATCGATGGTCTGTTATCCTGTCCTACTAGAAGTTCAATGATAGTTGTTAACTCGATGAGGTTTGGTGGTTTCATACAGTTGGGATGGTTTCTTTGCTTATAAAGAAAAAAGTATATAATGTCGACGACGCGTTACTTAAGAGCTCACTGCTCTTTGAAATAACATTCAAGTAACGGCTTATGTTTTTCCCCAGTTGATGTCATGTCCAAGTGAGACGGACGCATCGCGTTGGGGCGAGGCACTGACAGCGGGGGGTGGCGCGGGGGCGGAGGGGGAGGCGGTGTACGCGGGGTGGGACTGTCCGCAGGTATGCGCGCTGTACGCGTACACACCCGCGCAGCCAGACGAGCTGCCTCTAGCGGAGGGAGACGTCGTCAACGTCACTAGGAAGACTAGCGAGGGTGAGTGTTGTCTGTATCATACGACTATAAATAAATATTATTGGACATACATTTTTAAGCAGCCCCATTAAGTCCCAAACTAAGCAAATGTAATTTATACTAGATTACGGATATAATACTTAGGTATTTATTATACAACACAACGCCTTAACACAGAACAAACATCAATATTCATCACACAAATGTTTGTCCTGGGTGGAAATCGAACCCACAACTGAGCTGTGAGGCTTGTTGGTAGTAATGAATAAGGGGAAAATAAGTTTTTTTTTACCTGGAGTAGTCAAGAGCTCCGTTAAAAGGGTCGACACGCTATCGATGCTTGGTGTTGAAAGTGTCCATAGGCGACGGTAACTGCTAACGATCAGGAGGACCATATGCCTATTTACCAACTTACTAGTATGTAAAATAAATAAATAAGAAAAGGTATAAATTGACAATTTCTAGGCTAGCTCATCCAAGGTCAAGATTTAGTACTAAAAGAACAAGCGTGTTTGTCTGTCAGGTTGGTACTACGGCGAACGTCAACGCGACGGCGAGGCGGGCTGGTTCCCCGGCGCCTACACCGCCGAGATCGCCTCCGCCCACGTGCGCGCGCGGAACCTTCGCCAGCGGTACCGACTACTGGCGCTCTCAGGGACATACTTCGGCCAAAAGAAACGACACTAACCAACTACGATAAGTCTACAATCACACTGTTTAGTCAATACCTACGTTTCCGCGTTCATCCTAAGCACTAGTTGATAGGATGAACGCGGAAACGTAGCTTCTTCTAGCTAGCGAATAACTGCGAAGACTTCTGCGGTAGACGGGCGGTATAGGAGTCATATGACCTAGCAGCGGGGGTACCACGACCACTTACAGCATTATTGTTTTGATATTACTTTACTTTCATCACTATCTATCCAGTGTAGAAAAAACGAGACAAAAATACTGTAAGATCAAACCGAGAATGCTATAAGAAATTGGTAAGCCCCAGCACTTCAATCATTTACGATACTATCTAGGCATTTATAATAAGTGTGTATCTACTTTATTTATCTCTAGCACAACTACACTGCCACAGAAGTCTACTCGGTAAGACCTGTCATTTCTCGTAATTAGATTTCCCCGTTTTCCAACTTCTCAAGCAACAACTTAAATTATGACATGTTAATTTGTTAGATAGTTGATAAAATGGTTTCCTTTTCTTTTACAATCTGTGAAATATGTAGGAACTAAAGTCGAATGACTTTGCTTAATATTTGGTGTTTACACAAGTGTACTTAGCATCCGTCCTGCCTTGGTTGCATTACGATGAGCATTAAGATGAAGAGTAGGTTTATCGTTTAAAAGACATGGTTAAGTTAAGTGTTTGTTACATTACAGGTTGAGTTTTTCGAGAGTCACTTAGGCTAATTTTGAACTGTAAAATGAAAATTTTTAGATATACTTTCCTTACAGAGACAATTTGAATTTGAATCCATATCACTCTGGACAAAGTCTCCCTGCAATAGTTATCTATAGCACCGAATTGTACAGAAAAGGTGCTAATTTGTGCTTGTTAAATATAAACATATTTTGTATTATTTTAATTTTAATGAAATGTAATCTCAATCATAATATTTTTATTAAGCTGTACAGTTACATATGAGATTTCCATTGAATTGTATGATAGTATGTTTAGAAATGTATATGTTTTGAATTACTTAATATAACTTGGCCGCTATAAAACGCCTAGTCATATTATGCGGTTAAGTTCTAAAAAATATGTACTATTTTTCTAATAATCACAATATAGACACATTCCGATTGAAGAATTGTTACATTTACCACTTTTAATGAAATGTTATTAAAATGATTGTTTAGTACTTAAATTATTTTGTACATAGATAGTATCTAGAATCTAGATGTATCAGTACTTGACTTTATTTATAGTAAGTATAATAATTCAAATATACAGTTAAGACATTAGCCAACTTTTTCTTATTTCCCTTTCTGTTGTCCAAATCTTATAATTTTTTGCCAATTATGGTTATATTGGTATCCAGAGTAAATAATAGTACTATTTGTTGCCAATTATGATTATATTGGTATCCAGAGTACATAATAGTACTATATGAATGACCTGAATACTATTGTTTACAATACATTATTTTTCGGAAACAAAATTTTAAAACAGGTGATAAAGATAGAGCATATTATTCTGGTAACAGGGCCACAATATTGCAGCTTCTCAGCGTAGTCCTTATTAGGGATAGTGCAATACCTATATCATATCAGAATGCAGTCCTCTTCTTGAAGTTCATAGGTTATTTCTCGTCATCCTACTAGTAGAACAAAATAGGGATCCCAATTTCGTTAGAGCGACATAGTGGGTGATAGGAATAAGTAGTAGTACATACATATACTAAGTATTAAATTCATTTTAATTACATTTCTTTTTGTGCATCGGCACTTGAATGTACTCTTGTCTTATATCTAAGTAAATTTAAACTATTAAAATCCAATAGCAAATATATGTGTATAAAAATGCAAATCTATAATAAAATATTTTAAAATGTCAATCAGATCCTTAGAACTAAGTAATTAATCTCAATAAGAAAACTGAAAACAATATCAAAACAACATAGTTTAACATCTAGGCCAGAAAATACAACAATTAAAATATTAATAGTAAAATAAATGACCAAAAAATACTCTGATGATAAGATCACATTTAAGAAGAATCTAACAGAGATCAAGAAAGTAGACTACTTTCAAATAGTTGTATTATGCATTATATTCATTTAGATAAGTAGTAAAACCTGGCAGTGTGGTAAGTACTTTTAAATTTGGAAATAATTTAATGGAATGTATTAATTTGTAATTTTGAGGTCTATTTAACACAAAATAATAGCTATGTGTTTGATACTTGATTATAAAAATCTGTCTTACCATATAAAGGGGACAATAATACTATTTGATCAAATCCTACTTTTAGAAGAGTTTTCTTTAGTGGCAAAGAGTTTCCTTACGAAGTATACCTGTAGGGACCCTGTTGCAGCTACTGCCAATATTTGGATCAGTGACCACCTGAAAAAAAACACTCACTTTTAAATTGGATATACCTTAGTTTATTGTAGCAGTATATCTTAGTAAGTTGAAGATTTTTTTTTTTTATTATCTTTTTATTGTATGACAGGAATATGCTTGGCTACATCTCACCTGATTTTCAAGTTATGATAAGGCCTAATGTTTAAGCGCACTTCACCCAAAATCCTCAACAAACTGAGGAACTGGCTATCTTACCTCTAAATACTGAAGTACAACGTTTTTTTAAGAATTGTTATTATGGCGACAGAATTAGGTAAGATGCTGGTAGCTAGCCAGGCGGACTTACAACAAAATCCTACCACCAACCAAATCAAGCACAATATTGCTCCCTTGGGGATTGAACCCGGAACCTCAGGGTCTGCAAATGGTGAGTTGAACCACTAGACCACAGAGGCGATTAAAAGGTTAAAAGTTATTCCCAATGGAGACGCATCATGCATTTGAAAGTCCTGTACAAAGTCTCAACCCTCAGCAGTGAGTATATTGATGCAAGGAGGAATATGATAACTAAGTTAGATTATTGCTCAGTTATTTGGCATGCTTATGCAGTATACATAGCTATTTATACTTAACTGCAAAACCCAAACAGTTTCATGTACAGTATCTGGCTTTAAATAAAAAGTCATGATAAATTAAATTGGTAATTTCCATATGGATGAGATGTACATATTTTATATGATTTTATGTCTAAGTAACTCTTATGAAATTACCTTAAAACATAGGTATTATTATCTTGTAACAGATTATAATCCCTGGACTCTCTTGCTCTAGAATGGTACTGGTATTGTAAAATGTCATTGATGTTTCTCTCCACAAATTGAATAGAAGTCTGAAATTATAAACAAAGAAAAATAGAGATATTAATTATTAATAATATAATAAAAAAGGTTATTTCATTCTAGATATTGTCTAAGAAAAAATGTATTGAAATTAATTTGCTTACCATGTTCTTAGTGAATAATAACCAATATTAATAAGAGTCAGCAAATATGCAATTTCTGACCTCATTAGAATAGGTATCAAATGCTGAATAAACTAAAAACTCACAGTAAAATTTGAAATATTCATATCCAGCTCCTCCACCTCCTTAGCATATTTCTCCCACATGTCATATCTGATAACCGACAGGTACAAGTTGACCATCTTTCCAGCAAATCTTGAGAACTGGTTGTCAATGCAGACAGCATAGTATCCCCCGCTAGATGTTTGGTCAGCATATTCTGCACTTTGACGCCATTCATAAGGGTGAACAATCTGACCGTTAGGGTGGCGCACAGCAAACCCACACATACCATCACCACCTTTCAACACCTGATGAATAAGAATATAATGTACTAGTAGCAATCAATAAGAGAGTACTAGCAAGGAACTAGTTGCATATACCACACATTTTCAACATGCTATGATGCTTTTCCAAAGCAGCCTGCAGAAAGCATATGCAGCATGTTATCGCTACTAACAAAATAATACTACAAATTCTATAGCTACAAAGAAAACGGTTGTCTATCATTTAGAGAGCCTATTTGTTCCAAGAAAATGAGTTTCTCAGAAACTGAAGAGGACCAACTAGTAAACCTTATTGCCATATACTTATCCCGCTTAGATTTTCATCAAGCTTACCTACAATATGGTCTTAAAAATCTGAGGGTGTAATATTGACACCGCTGTTAAAAAAGAGAAAGTTGGCAAGACAAACTTACTTGCTTCATTCTAATTACCAGCCCATATTCTTCTCTGTTGGCTGACATAGTATTTGACAATGATGTGACAGTGCACTACATTGATTGAGAGGAAAATCGTGAAAAATTTACCTGATAATAGAATTACCTGATAACTGGCGTAGAATGTGGCACCCGGCTGCACATATTGATAATAGCAATCTTCTTTGCCTGCATCTATATGCACCTTATAATCCATGGTTACGGCAGGTAGGTTCTCGTACCATGGTGCCGGCGAAGTGGAGTTAACATCACCAACAAGTGATAAAACCGTAAATAGCGTTATCAAAGTAAACAGATGCCACGTCCGTCGAACCATTTTCGTTACTTTAAAAATCAAAGAGAAGGTATTGTAGTAGTCATATCATATGCTTTAAATCAAAGAGTATTAAACATACACATATTGCAATAAATAAACAAAAAAACTTTAAAAAAAAATTGAGGCTGTTCTGAAGGCACATGCCCATGCGACATGCGATGCGACCGACGCGACACATCATCATTCAACATCACTATTTCATTCATTCATTACTCAATTTGAACATTATGAACGTAAACGACACGCAAACAGCTATGAGTTAGTACCGTACAATTGCAGCAAGTATAGAACACAAGAAATATATTGGCAGGGCCTAGTCAATATATTTATTTCTTTAAACTTGTCTCTTAATGAAACTCTGGGACCCATTTTGTAAACACGAACAGCCCTCTTCTGCAAAACGAATATGGTGTCTATATCTGCAGCACTTCCCTACAGTATTATGCCATATGACATAATGCTGTGAAAGTAACTGAAGTAAACTCTTGCTGTAGCAACGTCTGTGAAAAGACGTATCTTCTTTACAGCATATGCTGCAGAACTAAGTCTCTTCGCCAGTTTATATTAAGAACGCTGGCCGTTCACGTCAACATGCTGTATGCGATCACTTAGGTAAGACGTGAGTAAGTCTAGTGAAACACCTTTGATACCATAGTGGTTTAATTTCATAATCAGTGTTTCATAGTGCACGCAGTCAAAAGCCTTAGACAAATCACAAAAGACTCCCAACGCATCATGTGATTTCTCCCATGCCTCGAAAATATGCGATACTAAACTAATACCGGCATCAGCAGTTGAGCGACCTCTTGTAAATTCAAATTGTTTATCATGAAATAGGGCGTTAGCATAAAAATTACTATGTAACTGTGTAAGAATAATCTTCTCAAAGATATTACTGAATGTCGGTAGTACTGATATCGGCCTAAAGTTTGTTGGTTCAGAACTGTTACCAGATCTAAAAAGAGCAGTTATTTTACTATATTTCATTAAATTAGGGAACACACCGCAGTCGATGCATTCGTTGAAAATAAAAGCTAATTCAGGTGCTATAACGCCTATTATTGTTTTTACAATGCTAACAGAGATGCCCCAGAGGTCAGAGGTCTTCTTTTCTTTTCATTTATAAGTTTAGGTTAACTGATTTTGTTTACGTTTAATGTGTTGCATATGTCTTCAAAACAAGTCCCGACGAAAAATAAAACAAAATAAAAACAACAAATTCTCAGAAATATACAATAATTTAAAATTGTAGCATATCTAAATATTCGTAAATTTATTGTATATAAAATGAAAGCTCGATACTTGGCCTTTATTTCTTATATCGGATCTACATTCAGGTGAATAGTTGTGTTGTATTGTATTATGTTTTGATTTTGATACCGGCGCGGCGGCGGCGGCGCGGACGGCGCAGCGGCGGAGATTTTTTCATAATTGTTTCTTTTAATTCTTACACAGAAGTTCAGAGAAATTGTGGATTAAAACCGGACGGAACTATCCGGATCCCGAAAGTGTGCAAGGGTTGATGGAACTGGCTCTCATAAAATTACGGTCTTTGAACTATCCTAACGTTACTCTTTCAAGCAGGTAAAGTAGATACCTATATACAGCAGCTAAGTAATTAGGTGGTTATTCTTTTAACTTACGGAAAATGGGCTAGGACCTTTGATTCTATTATCTAAGGTTAGAACCTAGAAGTAGTTTAGGACTTGCTTTTTACCATAGGCTCACTTTATGATATAATAAGCGAAGGTCGGGTCTGGTTTTGTATGGAGTACTTACTCCTACCAACCCAAAACCTGAACCTCCCTAGGCGAACTCATGTTGGATTTGCCCTGCCTCAAAATACTGCCTTCTGCCGGGTCAGAGTAACAAGTGGAGAGGCCCTCCCGCTAGGGATAGATAGAGATCTAGATATCTAGAGCTACTGGCCACTGGAACCACCTATCCGCAACCCATGTGTGGACACTATGTTGGAGTACACCTCTCTGCCCACTGAGAAAACTCAGCAAGTCTGTGGGAGACTACCTACCTGCATCATTGCTCACTTTATATCATACAGTCATGGATAAAAAGTAGCCTATGTTTATCCCCATGGCAAACACTATAATCATGCCAAATTTCATATTTATTTCTGGAAAGGTAATATAAAAACATAGATAGGTACAGAGAGTGTTACTTTCAAATTTGAGTTATATATTTGAAGATAACCAATTTTTATTTAATTTACACCAACCGGTTTCTATCATACAAGGCATAATATACATATCTTTGAGGCTGGACTGACGCTGACTAGGACTTCCATTACAGAGTAAACAATACTCCATAGATTAGGAATTAAACAGCAGCAATTTCAGTGTTATATTTGTAAAATTTGTTATATCCAAACTGCTCGCCAAGCATGGAGATTAGTGCAAACCCTCTTCCATTCTAATTTCAGAACAGATGGAGGAGTACATGCTTTGAATTCTAGTGCACACTTTGATCTGGAGAAACATGGCAGAGGCATTTATGAGCCTAATAATGTTGCATATGAAATGAACAAATTCTTCTATATGAACAAAACTCCAATTTTCATAAAGAATTGTATGAGAGTTAATGATAAGTTCAGCGCAAGATTTCAAGCAACAAGTAGAACATATTTATACAGGTATGAGGTATATAAAGATATACTGACACTATAATTCACAACTGGTGATTGGACTTGAACCTGCATTACTGTCTTAAGGCCCAGTTCTACCACCCTTCCATACAAAAGTAGTTTGTCGTTGATTTAGGAAAAGTATTGCACCATAGACATAGATTATCCCTAGAAAAATAATAATAATACTATTGTTTATATGGGGGCCTGGGCCTTTAGCTCGAAAGGATATGCCAATTAAGCTACAAGTTGTGATGTAACCTACTGAATATACAGATCAGCCAAGGGAAAATTAAATATGCCTATGCACATGATAGGCAATTAATTATTTTTTTACTAGATTGTGCTGACTCTGAACCAAACAACAGTCATTGCCACTACAATATGTAAGCGTAGGTACTAGAGATTATAAGAGCAATTTTTTTCTGGTGTCACTTTTAGGAAATTGCTTCATATTCATAGCCCAAAAACGTAGCCACTGCAGAACATGCGAACTTCACAAGCGATTAGGTAATCGCGTAATCGCAGTGTTTCATACTTAAGTAAATCATGCCACTTAACTAGATACTCCTACTCTACCTCTTATTGCTAACAGTCCATTCCATCCAAAGGTTGTCTGGTAGAGATCGCTTTTTAAGCGTTAAGACCGCCCATAGTTACACTATTTTGATTGTTCTCCTGTAATATAAAATCTAACATTTCAGGCTAGCAGTCTTAAGGCCTGATGTAGAAATACCAGAAAATGTAAGCATAGGATCATTTATACCAGTTGAAGAGTGGAAAAGATGTCAATTTGTAAGGTGAAGTATATACCCAGTAAAAAATTAACAATCAGTAGGTATTATCAGCAGCAATGTACACTGTACCTTGTACTGTACCTTGAATATGGGAAATGCGCTTTACTCTCTGAAAAGTTAAATATTTTATACTTCCAGCAAGTTAGATGCATGACAACGAGTCAAACTTAAGTTAGCCAGACACACCACATGTTGACGGATCATGGTATATTATTGTTTCTGTTTGCTAAAAATCGCCGTGGTGCTTATGAATCGAACGACCCCTTCAACTCAGCCCATGGATTTCGTAAAAGTCAACTCAGGGATCTGGCCAGAAGAACCGCCACAAATCGGTGACCAACTTTAATCGGACGCATCATTTGAATAATTGTTGTTTTTTTTTTTTTAGATTAAAAGATTTCGATATAGAAAAGTTTAAGGAAGGCGCTAAATATTTAGTAGGCTACCATGACTTCACAACATTCAAGAAATTCGACAAACTAAAGCAATATAAACATAATCGTAGAGAGATTCTCTCAATAGAAGTCCGCCCTGGGAAGCCTATAGTCACAGACTATACAAGCAAGCAACGAAAGTTTTTTGACTATTGGGACATTGAAATTAAAGGACGGGCTTTTGTTCACAACCAGGTATGGACCAAATATAACCAATAATTTTATTATAACGTATAGCTTGACCACGCTATAATAATATATATAAATAAAATTGGGCGTTGGCGTTGACGTTAATGTGTTAACGTCAACGCCTAGCGTCGAATTGTTATCATCTGCCCCCACGAACGACCCCCACGAACGACCCCCACGTGGAGGCAACACTTATGGCTATCTGCGATAATTATTGCGTGAATATACTGCCAAAACGCGTTGAACACTGGCTAAGTTAGGTAGGATTTAGGGTCAATTGTCAATAAACTAAGCATTGAAAAGATGAAAATTACTCATTCGTTTTTTTATTGTATGAGATAAGGCCGAAGGTCTGGAATAATCCTCAACTAACTGAGGAACTTTGTTTTTATAGTAACTTGTTTTCAGATACGCCGGATGGTCGGGGTGCTGAACACGGTCGCCATCGGTAAAATAGACCCGAAAGAAATACAGGTGATGCTACAGGTCCCTTCCAAACACTCGTGGGTCAGTTACGTGCGATGTGGACCGCCGGACGGACTCTACCTGTGTAATGTTGAGTACAACCCAGGCGATTTGATCTACACGCCAGACTGTGAGAAAGAGACAGGTGATTCAGATATACATAGTGAAAGTGATTGAAACTTGGACTAGTGTATTCCAGAAGAACTGCTTAATTGAAAGACTAATGTAATAATTATGTAACATAAAAACGGTAGGTGTAAGGAGAAGCAGTCGCCTGCCAAGCGTGGTGGGTGTGGAAAAATCCTCAAATTCAATTATTGTATAATGGGCTGTTGAAGTAAAGAGAAGGAGTAACATTTTAAAACCGCGGATTTTCTATATTGTTGATATGAAAACTTGTTAGTGAAGGCACAAACTTGTTTTGGTTTCACAAGCGGACTTTTAGGGTCATTGTGAATCGCAATAACAGTAAAATAACCGACGAAAAGGATCTTTGGGTTATGTTTACATTTTAAGAACCTAATACCAGTTTCTTTTAAAAGCCTTTATAAAAATTAACTAATTTATCGTATACGACGAAGGAGGAAGGAAGATTAACAATGAGTTTCCTGAGCGAATTGAAAAAGCAAAAAGATAAACTGAAAGAAACAGAAACTGTTATAACCAAAATGGATGGTCAACGGTTCATAGAGAAAAACAACATATCTCTACCAAGCAGTTACGGCTTTGTTGTTGACACTAAACCCGATAACATCCCGATTCTGATATCACAATTCGTTTATATTGGATCACAAGATTGTGCCGCTAGTAATGTAATACAGGAGAACAATATAAAACATGTTTTGAGTATTGGGATTGACGTAGAAACAGATACATCAATAACAAAAAAGTTCGTGGAATGTTTAGACCTACCTGAAACTGGTATAAAGCCAGTAATACATGAATGTTTACCATTTATAGCCAAAGCTGTGAGTCTGAGCGAGAATGTGCTGGTTCACTGCAACGCAGGGGTGTCCAGAACGGCAATGGTAGCTATTGCTTATCTGATGCAGTATAATGAAATGGGGTATGATGATGCGTATAGCTTGGTAAAAGAGAAACGGCCAGCGATTCAGCCAAATGATGGGTTTCGGAAGCAGTTGAAAATGATGACGCCAGGAAAACTCATCTCTCAAGAAAAATAATAATCCTAAACTGGACTTTGAAGCTGCATTGTGGTTGTAACGATAGTGATAGCAGCCTCTACGATATCTCTGAGGTTTTGCTCAGAAATGTTTTATTCAAACGCTCATCAATCTATTATAATCAAGTGTAAACTCCTTTCAAAGTTTTAAATATTGTAAGCTGAGCACACTTTTTTATAATTTACGTATGTAAGGTGTATCATGGCTTATAAATTAAACTAATTGTATTCATTAAATACGGTAGTTTATGTATAAATAAAGATGTTTTGTTTACAACCATAAATATTTATTTCCTTACACCTAAGGCAGTTTAAGTACAGAAGTCAAACTCTTAGCAAATGTGGCCTCAATTATAACCAGAAGCATTTATACAATTGTATTAAGTACAAAAGTATATTTTATAGCACCAAGTTCATAAGTAGGCATCCATATAACCTCAACACAATTACAATAATGTATAAAAAACTGCTTGTACAATTCATGTTTATATACATAGACTCGCTAACTGATTGATAATAATTATTAATCAGAGCTGATTAATTTGACTAATATAACAATTAAATAATGGTTAGTTTTCTATGATCGCTGTGTTACCGTAGTCACTGCTAAAATTAGTTGAATAGGTTCGTAAAGAATATAAAACTGATGATTATGTATTAAGGTACATATTATTTTGCCTTAAATGACTTAATGTCGTAACTAATTTGAACACTCATATTTGGTGAGGGTAGTTATAAAAGGCAAAAGTGCAAATGGCAAGTTAAATAAACCAACAAAAGAAGCAAAATAATAACAGGTATCTACTTACATAGAATTTATATAATTATACTCAAATATGGAAGACTGTTTTGCAAGCTGGCAACTGTTAACATATATATCTATCTATAACAACTTACATACTAGTGTCATTCGTGTCAACAACTGTAGGTACTACAGTGTACTAAATATTTGAGACCAAAACAATTTCTATAATTCAAAACAACTGTTTCACAGGACGGGAATGTCAATTTTGAATCACACAGCATTTTATAAATGCGATACTCGCCGAAATTCCTAAAAATATTAAGTACCTACCTACCTATTAGGCAATTTTATTATACCTGTTGATCTGTTCACATGTCTCGGCTAAATGTAAAAACTTAAACTAAATAAGTACCTCTAAATGAGCTTGCACTTAAACATGCGTATATTCCTGAATTCGGATCGCAGAGATGGAATCATTACGGATTATCATCATCTGAAGCGAAAAATAAGCTATCTCGCTCGCACAGTGTCTCAAGGACACACTTATATGCTGAGTTTGTCACACCAAAATTCATTCTGCTCACCCATCAGACTTTCTTTGTACAATTTACTTTTTATTTGTATTACAATTTGTATATTTTGTAAACATAGCTATGACCAGCATTCAGTCTTCTAGCTTTTATAAAAAATCTCAATAAAATTATGTCAATACTTAGAAACTAACAAACTTTTAAACATAAAAACATGTTGATTGCTGGCTTATAAATAAATTAAATATTTGAGAAGTTCTGCTAAAATAATTTTGCAAGTCAAATATTTTTGATAATGTTGATGCATTTTATTATAGTATACGAGCCCAACTCGTAACATTGAATAATAAATAAATCAATTAAAAATAATATTCTAGCTACGGGACGGATATTCACAATAAACTCGGCATTATACAAAACGTTATCTTAAAGTCATTGTACTTAAGTCTGTAAAATAACTTAACTATTATATTACTACAATAACACTGTTATTTCATTAATAAATTGCCATTTATGTCATTGTGAATTGATTGAGTACCTAACACGTTAATATACTTGTAAAAACATTTTTTTTGAGCTGAAAACACTTAAAATCTACTTTCATGAAATGCAGCGTAAGTCTTGTTAATTTAAGAATAATATAAGTACAAGTTTACCCGAAACCGCATAGAGAATAGAAATATATTTTGTCAGTTCAGTCAAGCCCTAATGAAGACAGCTATAAACATAATGTCTGAAGGCATTATAAAAATTCATGCTGTGTTTATAACCAGTTCTTGTAGCGCCAAATAAGAAGGTACTGAAGGTGTATACACATATAATCAAATATAGCTATAACCCAAGCTGGCAACAATGAATTGATCTGACTTTTTCTCCAATGAATAAGCTACACAGATAGCCAACATTTCCCAGTTAAGTTTTAGTTGTAAATAAGTATCAAATACCAACAATAAACTAGTCAAAATGCTTTTTAGTGAGAATCTTTAGCACGCAGCAACTTTCAATAACATTTTCGAATTTAGAAGCTTTTGAACAATATTGGCGGTCAACCTCTAGTCACGTTCAAAAGCTCTTCAAAGTGAGTCCCCTCGCGGGTAGCGAGTTGGCTTTGGCCGGCGTGTCCTTGGCCTGTGAATGAGCCACCGCTATACTGAGACACTGCACCCACTCCTCCGCGTTCTTACCGTCCTTGGGCTTAAGGATCAGCGTCTGGTCCCCCGTGAAGATCTCGAACGCCTTGGGGATGTTGCGCGCGCCGCGGGACACTTTCACCGACCGGATCTGGGTTATGTCGATGCTTTCGCCACCACTCTGGGAATTATGTTTGTGATTAGGTTTTTTTTTATTGTACTACGGGGATGTGCCTGCATCTCACCTGATTTAAAAGTTATGACTAGGCCGAAGGTGGATGCGCACTTCACCCGGAATCCTCAACTGTTTGAGCAACTGGCTATCTTACCTCTAAATGCCGGAACGCAACAATCCGATAATCCAGCGAGGATTTCTTAGGCATTTTATCACTGCACCCACTACAATTATTTCTGATTAAAGAACTTCATTAAAATCAAGCTGCTATGATAGCTAGATAGGTGATAGGGCTTCGGGGATGAAAAGTAGACCATATGATAATTCCGCAATTTGTAAAGAATGAAGTGGGGGCTACATGTGGTCCACATAGCTATTTTAAAGCGAATAACAAACAAATAAAAATACAGTGCAACAGTCAGTTTATTCTCTAGTAGCCAACAACAAATATTCACATATACACTGCAGAGTGAACGAAAAACCGAAATCGCAACGCAGCACTGCGTTGTAAGGACAACGCAGTGCGGTCGCGATTTCGGTCGAATAATCAAAACACTCATGGTAGGTTCACCTGGCCGCCGATCACCCTCCTGCCAAAGTCCGGCACCAAACGGTTTTCCGTGTTCCGTCGGTGCGTGGGAGAGCTCACTCTATCGTAGACCGCATCCTTGCTTTGGCCTCTAGACAATCCTGAACCCATCAGGTCCTGTCACGAACTGGAGGATTCCATCATGTTATGTTTCCGCAACTCACCGATCCTTTACAAGAGAGATGCGCCCCGGACAGTGTGAAGTATCTCGTCCGCCACCGTCGGAACAGCCGCCACCGTCCCTTCTTCTCCTTGAGCTGTCCCTCGATGACCGGCTGTCCGTCGGCCGCCAGGAAGCCGAGCGCCCTCTCCGGCCGCGTGCAGAGGAAGCAGCCCCAGGTGGCCGCGCCGCCCGCCACCGCGGCCGGAGTTAGTTCGAACACGTCGAAGAAACCAGCCGTTCGAAGCTCGTTTAGCAGCATCTCTTGTTCCTGAAATGTTCCTTCCATTATATCACGTGTTCATCACGTGTTACGACATATCTCCAACGAGTGATGCTCATCTCACATTGAGTGTATGGAATTTGTTACAGCATTGCTATGGCAGTTTAATTTTCAATCAGCATTACATTCTCAAGACTAAGACTACACCGCATCCAGGTCCTCAATGAGATTCGCTGTCAGATAGTGAGAAGAGCCACTGGACATCTGGACTAGTCTGTCATACAGCGCCAAATTTTCGACTTTTTCAAGGCAAAATCATACATTCTGGACCTGTCCGATGGCGACGGACTGTGCTTTTACTCGCATAGAGGGCGCTATGTATGTGTGTTCTCCACATCATAATATTCATGGAAATCTAAAATAACTGCACGGATGTGCGTGTTTGTGCTAGATACCTTGATCCCTGGGAAGGCGCTAGTGACTAGCGTGAGAAACGTCTTGTTCTCGCACTTGAGTATATCCCAGCAATGCTTGAGGCTGGCGACGACGGGGTCACGTGACGAGAGCGCGGCGGCGTGGCGCGCCTGCAGTGCGAGGAACATGAGATGGATCCACACCCGCGGCGCGCGCGTCCGCATCGAGAACAGCGCGCGCGCGTACAGGCAGTGCGGCCCGCGACGACCGCAACCGAACTGCAGGCGGGCGCCTTTCTTAGAACGACGCTCTGGCGAACAAACAAATCTGTTACAATTCAACATTTCATTTATTGCAGTAACATTTTGTTCATTATATATAATTGATGATGCTTTTCCAGATACTTTTAAATAAATTATATTATTGTATCTAGCTTAACTTGATAAAGGATGCAAATAAATATAATACAATTCAACATCATCATCGAGATAAATTTATTTGACATCTAACATTATAATTTTTAACCGCCTCTATGGTCTAGTGGTTCAACCCACCGATTTCAGATCCAAAGGTCCCGGATTTGATCCCCATGGGGAGTACAATATATTGTGCTTGGTTTGGTTGGTGGTAAGACTTTATTTAAGTCCACCTGGCTAACTACCAGCATCTTACCTAATTCTGTCGCCATAATAATAATTCCAAAAATTGTTGTGATCTGGCATATAGAGGTAAGATAGCCAGTTCCTCAGTTTGTTGAGGAATCCGGGGAAATTTGACGTTTCAAAATGATCCTAAAAAATCTTAATGAATAAAGAAATTTTGACTTTGACTTTGACTTTGGGGACCTCCACCTTTGGCCTTATCTCAACTTGTAACCAGGTGAGATGAAGGCAAAGTGCTTACCCGTCGTACAATAAAAAAATAAAGATTTTCCAGAATTTAACGACAAATAATGTTATTTTTTAAGTTCTACGTTTTCGTCCGATTTCGATAGCATTACTAAATTAACTTCCCTGTTGTAATTTGATTACGATATAGAGTGGTTGAATTCGAAATACAGACTAAATTGATCGATTAGGATAAGTATTACGCTCACGCCCCGGTTAGATGACAGAGCTACTGTAATCCGATATCTTCTCTAATTGTGAGTTCTTCAAAGACTGGTCCTGGTATGTGGTTCCCGTTGTTTTTAAGCACATTACAATTTTTTCATAACCTTTCATAATTTATCAATCAGCCTAGCTATTGTAGTATCCGAGGATGCAGTCGCTGAATTTGCATAGGCTCTTAACATATATTTTTTTATTACGCCTCTCAACATACTTAAGACCATTGTACAGTCATTGCCATGCTGAATAGCAAACTGATTCGCTGGAAATCATTGCAAGTCAGGTCACGCGTTGCCTCAATCGAAAGCTCCGAAAGATTTTTAATCCCGGAGGGCACTGGGTTACCACGGAGCCACGTAGGTCTTAACATTCTACAATAGATTCTATGAGATGAATTTCTTTGGGTGCGAAGTCTCTGGACACAAGCAAAATGACAACATAGGACTAAAGTATATCACTGAAATTACCTTCAATAGTACACTTGGCAGGCGGAGGCAGCCGCAGCGACACATTGTCCATGTAGGCCTTGATCTTGTCGAGATGTTTCTCACAGAAGTGCTGCACGGTGTCCCGCATCGGGTAGGGCTCGAAGACGCTCATGCGATGCGCCGCGTTGATCACCGTCACGCTGGTGTTGGCGCGCCGGGACGTCACCGTGACGGGCCCGGACACTGATACGTTGTTGGTGCTGGGACCGAGAGACGGCCCGGACCCGGCGGCCTGTGGAGATGCGACTATTATAACCTATGGAAACTATCGTTATCAAGGCTGACGGTCACCGTTTAGGTATACGCATGATACTGGTACATCGCATTTTTAAGACATCGTGGATTCATGAAATTACTTACCCAAGTTTGCCTAAAAAAATATTTTAATTGTTATGTTCCGGCATAGAGGTAAGATAGCCAGTTCTTCAGTCTGCTGAGGATTCTAGGTGTAGTACCTTCGGTCTCATCGCTTGACACCAAAGAGATGATGGCTAAGAACTAGATGACGTTATAACAATTTCAAATGTTATTTTTGTTTTGTAATTGGTTACAACATAACATTTACATATGTCATGACAGAACTTGAACCTGCTTAAACTGCAAACGCCAATTCAGCTTCGAGAGTACTGACGCGAACTGAGTTTTAACTGCCCAGAATTGTAAGGTGACAAAAGTAAAGTAATATTAAAACAGAGGTTGTGTCGGCGCACTGATCAACATTCGCCCTCGCATGTACCTTTATTTATATCCCTATCCAGTACTACGCAAGATTTGAAGAGCAACTTTGAACTTAGATAACTACGTTTTAAATACTAAAAAGAAAACCGACAACCTGGATGACGTATTATTTCGACGGACAGACAGACAGACGCGTGATCCTGTATGGGGTGTGTTTTCTTTACTTTTGAGGTAAACACCCAAATCGCTTCAAGTGTGCCTATAACATATGAAGAGATCCTATCATCCTGACCTGATGACAATGGGACCACCTGGGAAGTCCTTTCAAACAAAAAAATATTTTTCGAAATCGGAAAATTAAATACATAAAAAAAAAGATCCCGACGAATTGAGAACTTCCTTTTTTTTTAAGTCGGTTAAAAAAGGAAAAACCTAACCTTATTCACATAGACTACATAAAAACCCAAGTTAGGAAGGTGTGTATGTGTTGTCACTTCACTACAAACATACCTGTGTGATGATAGATGGAGTGTTGTGCGAGTTGATGACAGACACGTGGCCCAGTGCCGTGGCCGAGTGTTGTATAGACACGGCGGATGGTGTGAGTGTGTCCGCTGACTTGTTAGGTGTCAATGGGTTCACTGAGATTGACTGAGACGGGCCTGAGATCACTGTAGGGCCTGTACTCTGGAACACATATTTTACCATTCTACACTGTATTCAACGAAACCAAAATACGGCTTTTCTTTCCATCTTTATATATCACCTAGAATCGGTGTCGATTCCTATGATGCCCATATTTTGCAATAAATATTTTTTTGAATCTTTAAAATTAAATTTTTGAATCGCACCCCCGTTCTAAATAAACATAACCTCAAATCTCCCACAATACATATAAACCAAATGACACCCCGTCAAAACAATTAAACCATTTAGGCTGCAGAGCATGTTAATAAAATAGTACAATACACTTTCGACAAACATCCTCCTCTGATGCAGTTGTGTTAATTTTTTTTTTTTATTTAAAGGTAAGAAACTTTAACAATAGCACCTTGAAGGCACAAGCTAATCCTAATCCTAAGCTATCCCAGCTTTTACATGCAAGTCAGGAGTGAATATGAAGAGACGCCACAACGTCATGACGTAAGGGCTAAGCTTAGTTTGCTCATAAAAAAAACATGTGTCGCTATAATTATAATAACCATCGAATCACCGAAGAGATTTGCCAGATTTTTCTTCGTCAATGTGTTACCTGTGTGTTGGTCGGCAGTATGAGTATATTGTGATGGTTTCTCGACGTTCGCGTCCGCCCCACTGACGTCACGGTCACGCCGCCGCTAGTCTGCGACTGTTTGCCGTTAGATGTCGCTGTAAACGTAATCATGTCATCAGGACATCAAAAGAAGCTCGAATCACAGCGAATAATAAGTAAATAGTGTGATATATCGCATTTTTAACATTATACCATAATTTATATACTTTTCATTCTTTTTTTTTACCAGTAACCAGTTTTTCTCTTTCGAGGAATTACCTCTGATAACTACTTGGAGCGTGTCAGAGGCACGTCCAAACTTACGTAAACATTTAAACATTTCCTGATCTTTGAAAATAAGGAAATTCGTTTCAGGTCTTTTGATACAAACGCCTAAAAGTAGTATGGCTGCCATCATATTGTTTTGGTTTGATAACCTACTATTTGGATGTATAGCCTAATGTTTAGTCATTATTCTAGTCATATCTAGTTAGAGTATTATACATTTTTATAAGAATGTTCTGACAATGCTATTTTAGGTCAGCTTGATTACTAGGTATTTCTTTCTATTTTATAGAGTAATTTTGTTTCTGCAGATGGACAACGAAGTAGAGCAGGCCTAGACGTTGGCTTGACGACCTAACTGCATTTAACCCGCACTGGTGGGAAACAGAGGATGACCGCAAGTCTTGGAAGGATATGGTAATTGCCCTGCAGTGGGACAGCATAGGCTTTCTACTATTTACAATACATGCTTCCAGTCTTAATAATGTCCATATACAGCAGATACTTTTATCATGTATCATTACAACCCTAATACAACTGTTGAACATAGGCCTCTCCCAATTGACTCCCCACAACTGCAAATGTTGTCAGTCCATCAAGGTCTACCCACACTCTGTTTATTGTGTAACCTGTATATTATTTTAGAGTGTAAATTCTGTGTAATACCTACACACAACTACCTAGTGTTCTTTTTTAAATGGATAATCTGCATACAGTATTGCCAGGAATTTTGACAGAATACCAATTTGATTTCTTACATTATCACAAGCACAAATCTTTTTCTAATAGTTATAGTTTGAGGAAATAAACATTCAAATCATTTGAAATTATAAATCGCAGTGGAAAATCAAATACAACTTACTTGTAGTTGTACTGCCAGTTCCGGTGCTAGTGTTCTGCTGATTGATTTGTTGTGAAGATGATAGTCGTGTCATGCTTTTGTGTAGCCCGCCCACTGACCCACCTGTGAATATTAACTCCCGCATTAGTGAAAGGGAAGTCGATAAGTGACGTTGTACCAATAAAATATAATCTTATCTCAGTTATCAATCACAAAGTTGTGCCATACATTAAATATAAACTTTCGTGTGTAAGCTTTCATGGCCCTGAGCATGTTCCATAATCTTATACTACTACTGGGTACTTAAAGCAGTACTGGACATTGATTTCACACAGCGCCATCTAGACATAAACTAAGCAAAGTTGTAATATATAATATGGGAACTAGATTACGGATATACGTAAATACTTCTTTCTGTAAATACTTACATATCATACAATACAACAAAATCTGGCAATCAGTTATGATCCGGCATTTAGATATTAATTACAGATTATAGGTAAGATAGCCAGTTCCTCAGATTGTTGAGGATTCCGGGTGAAATGGGCCTCCACCTTCAGCCTCAACGTGTAACCAAGTGAGATGAAGGCCAAGCGCCCCCATCGTACAATAAAAAAAAGTAGGTACCTGCTACATTGAGTCTCGTCATGCTTCGATGAGAGTTAGGTCCGGGATGCAGCCGACCAGTGCTTCTAGAGTCCCCCAACTTGGCTCGGCGAGTGTAACCTCCTCCGGCGTTAACGGGGGGGTTGGTCGCGGGGGCGGGGGGGACGGTACTGATGGTGCTTGTGGTGTTACCGTTGCTCTGACCACCCAGCTTGACTATGGTGACCCCGCCAGAGGTTCGGTTCACTTCGCTGTGAGAGATGGCTGGTTTGGGACGGTTACTGAAAAGGCGAAAAGTTACATTTACCATCTACATCTTCTAAGGCTAGGCATTGGATACCACGGATATCTAAATAATAAGTATGTGCATTATTATAACTTGAAACCATTGAGATGAAGGCAAAGCGCTTTCCCGTCGTACAATAAAAAAAATGGTGCGGAATCGAAATCACGATTAATCTGTTGGTACTCTCTCAAATAAAAATAGTCGTGCAAATCGGACCACAATTATTGGCGGAGATATCTATAATTTGCTGTCGTCCATTGAGGAGTTTGGTCCTCAGGTAAAACTTCAATGTATAATATTAAATTATTGTGTAATTTAAACCTTCCAAATCAACTTTATATTCTAGTAACATACTTGACGTTTTTGTAGCTAAGCTTTTGTGGTAGGGGTATTCCCTATTACAAAAGCCTACCCCTATCAAATGAAAGTGAAGTGAATTCACCTGGCGTTAGCTCTGAGCGTATTCTCTCCCACGAAATACCTACCCCTATCAAATTAAAGTGTATTCTCTGCCACGAAACCCCTACCCCTATCAAATGAAAGTGAAGTGAATTCACCTGGCGTTAGCTCTGACCGCAGTGAGTAACTTGTCGGTGAAGAGCGCGGGAAAGGCGCTGCACAAGGAGGTGGCGTCCCGCATGAGCGCCGCCTGCTGCGCGCGTTCCGCCGTCGACAAACGCTCCAGGATGAAGTTCAAGGCTTCTTGAGCTGCTTCCTACAAACAATAAAATTAAAATCTCTGAAGCCTCTTGCCTACAAATAATAAAAAAAAATCATTTTTTTATTTTTAGCCTGGGGTGTCCCACTGCAGGGCAAAGGCCTCTCTTTCCTCCTTCCATAAACCCCTCTATTGTTGGCTAACTGAGCGCATTCCTATATGTAGGAGTCTAGCTCATCTCGCCATCTCCGTCTGGACCTTTCACATGGCAGTTGTATGTTGGGCACCCTTTCTGTTGTAGTTTTCTCCCACAGTTCATCTGACATATACGGCACACACGTCCAGCTCAGTCCCATCTGCGGCTTTTCGAGAATCATTTGTGTTTGCAATTGTATGTCTGAGTTTCTCACGGGATAAGAATATGAATAAGATAAAATAAATAGTTATACTAAAAGCTATTTCACACTCTTAGGTTAGCTTTTAAGAGTTGCGTGAGCAAGAACGAGGCCTACATTTTATCACAGTTTCTCGAAAACGACACCTTCTGTATTTGTGATTTTTGGCAAGCAGTCATCCAGTTATGCAAAAAGCGATGTATGCAGTTGTTTTATAATTTTAGCCTGAGGAAAAGTCTGGTCCGTGAATGTCCACAATCTATACATACCCTGCCAGTGTACCCTCTCTGCGTGAGGATGTGAGCCACCAATCCTTGTGCGCGCGGCGTGGCGTGCGGCCCGCTCGCCGCTCGACGCAACGCCGCGTAGTGCTCACAGACTAGGGACACGCGGGTACGACTTACGCATGCTATCACCTGGAACAAAGTACTAATTTTAACTAAAACTAACTGCACTGAAAAACTTCCACAACGCTTTTAACGCGTAACGCCGTTATTTAATGACGGTAGTGTGAGCTCACACTGCCGTTTTATATAATACAGCCATTGAATAACGCAGTTTTCCTTTTTATGAACAGTCAATGAAAATTTCCATAAATGGCAGCTTGACGATTCACCAATCAGTATAATGACAGTGTCAACGCCACGCATAACATGGCCCAAGGTGGGACATCCAAGTACAACTTTTATCCCCAATCTAGGATTTGAAATAGAAGACATATTACAAGTACCAGAAGCCCTGACAGGTATTATCAGGTTAATACAATGTGGCCACAACCAACCAACTCACATTGTCACTGTCACTGAGTTACAAAATTAACATCTTCGTAACATTCAATCTGACTTGGACATTTATTAAAAAGATTAATTTGTATCAATCTTTGTACATACCTGCAGAATATCCTCACACATGCACCCTGGATCCTTCTGACTGGCAGTATTCAAACACAAGTATGATATCAGTTGGGGAATACAGTTCTTCAGCACCTCTGGCTTCCTCGCAGCTATCATCTCAAACAGTGAGAACAGAGAGTTCTTCTCAACTTGTTCAGCATGAGGGAGTAGAGAAACGAGAGCTGTGGTGTGGCCTTCCAGAGGCTCAGGGGATACTTCATACAGGTTGGTGAGAATTCGACACAGTGGGTAGTTGCCTGTAAATAAAGTTTATGATCCATGGTGTGCTAGGAATGTCCAGTTAGTATAGCCTAACCACAATCAGAGGCACAGAATATTCATGGAAGCTTCACAAAGAGCCTTTAAGTTCTTCAGAGTACCCTTGCTGTGACTCCTACGCATTCCAGGACTATGTGGGCAGCTGATTCCTCATCGGCTAGATACTAGTATTAATGTCAAGACTAGTATCTAGCTGACCCCCTTACCTCTTGTCTGATATTTAAAAAATTAAATTATAATTTTGACAGACAGAGTTTGTCTGTTTTCGTTCCGAATTTTAATTTGTTCATAAATAAAGGAATGAATACTTTTTTTATTTTATAACTAAAACTATTGCAACAATATATGCAACTATTGAAACAAAAGTGTCAACTTCCTAAACAAATCAATATTCAGTAGGTCATTGTTTTTAGTACATACATTTGGTGCATTTGATCTTTGATTTTGTTTCATATTTTTTGTTACTTTAACTTAATAATTGATAATAAAAATTTACAACACCCATTCATTAGGAATGTAATTCTTCACCAACCTGACATAATAGAGTCCATAATGGTCTGCACATGCGGCTTTAGCAGTACAGCATGGTGATTGGCTGCAAGAGAGAGGTACCGAGCCATGTGTCTGGAAATCTCTCTATTTCCCTTGTGCAGGAACTGAACAGCCACTGGTAGGAATAGTTCCATAACTGTCTTATTACCATAGTTCTCTTTCTCAGACTGAGGAGGGAATGAAACCTAGAAGCATTCATACAACTATTAGTGACTTGAGACTTAAAGAATATCAGTAATAACCATATGCAATCAATGATTAAAATATGAATTTTAATCTTTGTGCACCCCAGTGTAATTGAGTTGGTTATTGACTATATAACCAACTCAGTTACATGACTATAATTTTTCTTTGAGTACCTACTTAACTTTTGTTTTACCAATATGATTTTAGATGAAAAAACACAACTTGCAAAAATTTTATAAACATTCCCTTCAGACACTTTCAAAACCAAAGATTGGAAACCAGTTTAGAAATACAATTGTATTTCTTTTGAGGAAACCTGGTTTCAATTAAAGAAAAATAATTCTGTTTTCTATAAACTGGTTTCAAATACTGATTATAGAATCTTCTTTTGAAACTTGTTCAATACAAATACAAACTACTTGATAAGAAATATTTTCCTGGCCACTTACAAATATTTCATAGCAATGCCAAAACTTTGATGCTAATTTCACATAAACCTAAGTTTAGTTGAGCCCAGTGTGTATAAAAGACTTACCAAAACAATGCAAGCAATAATGTCTGATGCGATTTTGGCATGTGGAGGATCATCATCTCTCAAATGGCCGAGAGGCATTAGATTATGGTGAAGACATGACTCAAGTAAGGCCACTAGAGCCCCACAGTATTTGTCTAATGTCCCTGTCTCTTTCACACATGATGTCACCCTGGTCACACATATCTCTATTAATGCCTGGTCCCGATCATTGCGACAATAGTCTGCCCTTGAAGATATATCTGTTATTTGCTTTAGCTGAGAACAAAAATAGTTATGGTGACATTCATATCAATTTATTTTATAATCTTATCTCTAAAAGTTCTTGATAATGTCAATCTCAAAATAAAAGGCATAGGCAGAGTGGTGTAATCTCTTTCAATTCAAGAATAATAATAGCACATGATTTGAATTGCAAATTAGCTAATTTGAATTTCTGGCTGGATTTAAATGTCATGCCTTGCAAAAATGCATTACTCGATTTTAGTTTTTGGCTAGAAACATATTCATTAACGTTTCTACGTATTATTCTAAGGTTTGATGATGTAAACGTAAAGTTTGTGATAGTTGTAAAGGAACAGTTAACTTACTACTTCATTGAGATCGTCGACTATTTCAGAGTCCGGTATGGCAAAAATATCACCAGCTCGCGTGAGATCCCTCTCATTTAGGACGTGCTTCAGAAGCTCGTGCATTTTAACGTCGAAGGCCTACGGTCGGCATCAACATACACCTAGCGGGACTTTTGGACACATCAACAATACTGGCAGAACACTGGCCACCACGGTAGGTAGACTCCCGTAACGCTCAACTGACCCGTTTTCACTGGTCGTCTATTCAAAATTTACATCACAGAATTAAACATTAACATTCAATTGCTATAAATTTTTCTATGTGCTATACCTACCTACCAGCCATCACGAAAACAAAAAAAAATCAAAAAGTACCTACTGAAAATTAGAAATCTCTCGTCTTGTGGTCTTGCCACAGATCGACACATAGAATACTATCAACATCTTGTCACCTTAAATTAGAATGCTATCTTCGTCGGTCTTCAACACCTCTACCGTATCTTGTAAGTGCGGGTAAGAAGCAAGCTTTGACTCTTATTTCTAGCGTAATATCGTAGCGTATAGCGTAAATCACAGGCAATGATTTTGTTCTTTACATACCGCCCCGCGCCTCTGCACGGCACATTCGCAATCGCAAGGCGATAGAATGCTAATAGCATAGCTATCATCAGTTTCCTCTCATCTGTCAGTTTCTCCATTGACAGCTTGACGCTTCTATTCATGCAGAATATTGGATGAAACATAAACATGACATTAGTCTCACTCAGCTGAAGCTTCTTCGAGGTTTCCGCGATGATGATGTTTCTTGAGCGTCAATTGCGGCTCAAATGCAACGCTAAAACGGTCGTCTGCGTCGAAATTGTCTCATGACGGCACGCACCCTTTGAACTCTATGCGGGTATCTAGACCCGGGCATGGCATCGTTTCTTCAATTTTAAATATACCTACCAACGTTTTTGTGTCAAATCAATGAAATCAAAATCGTATTTCAAGCTGCGGGTGGGTTAGGGTCGGAGGCATAGTAACTGATATGTGGGTAAGGGCTACTAACTGGCTCTATTTACCCTCTAACTCAACTCATGAAGTTGTATTGTATCTGCAAATTGCTAAAACTGATAGGTCCCTGGTGCGTATTATGTACACACGTACACTTTGGTACCGGAACAGATAATAAAATATAAACGTACCGATAGAAGGGTACGGTACGTACGTAGTTGTACGTGCCGTGCCGTACCATACGTATACATAGTACATACGTACATACAGTAAGAGTAAGAAAGAAAGATATAAATCAAAACAAATAAATAAATTGATGTGGATTGTAGATATTATTTCATTTAGTATTCGTAGCAAAGTTCATAGGTTCTAAAAATAGCATAATGCCAGTGCCCTGCAGGACTGGATGTGGTAAAAATGCAGTTTTGAAGGTAATTATTTGATCAATGGACGTAATGCATACGTATCATTCATAACCTCCAAACAAATGTTCCTCTTTCATGCACATTATATTTTGTCTTTACAGCGTCCTAAAACTGGAGATGCATTATGCAAAGACTGTTTCTACTGGGCCTTTGAAACCGAAATTCACTTTACCATTACAAAAGGCGAATTATTTAACCGCGGGGATTCAGTAGCTATTGCAGCTTCTGGAGGGAAAGATTCTACTGTCCTGGCCCACGTGATAAAAACGCTCAATAAACGCTATGATTATGGCTTAAACTTAATGCTGCTGTCCATAGATGAAGGAATCACTGGGTACAGAGATGACAGCCTGGAAACTGTGAAACGGAATCGTGACGACTATGAAATGTCTCTGAAGATTCTTTCATATAAAGAGTTGTATGGCTGGACCATGGATGAGATAGTGGCTCAGATTGGTAGAAAAAACAACTGCACATTCTGTGGAGTATTTAGAAGACAGGCATTGGACAGAGGTGCTGCTCTGCTCAAGGTCAAGTGTATAGCTACAGGACACAATGCAGATGATATTGCTGAAACTGTACTAATGAATGTATTAAGAGGTGATGTTGCTAGGTTGAAGAGGTGTACTGCTATTACCACTGTAAGTTTTTATTCAAAACTACTTTAAGTTGCCTTGTGTGATCAACTGATCACACAAGGCAAGGATTATCAACTGATGTTATATTTGTTCTTTACAAATACTAAACTTGCACCATAATAAATTCACAAAATGGTTTTCCATAATTTATATGCAAAATTGTTATTTTTATCACCTTTCAGGGTAGCGAAGGCACCATCCCAAGAGTAAAACCACTGAAATACACATATGAGAAAGAAATAGTGATGTATGCCCATTACAAAAAGCTAGTTTACTTTTCTACCGAGTGTGTATTTGCCCCAAATGCTTACCGTGGACATGCCAGGGCTCTGCTCAAGGACATGGAGAAAATCAGACCTACTTGTATTATGGACATAATTTACTCTGGTAACTACTACAATAGCCTACCTAATTTACACCTCTACATCTCAAAAATTCAAAATGATCATAATTGTGAATTTGTGAAAAATATGAATGCAGATGAAAATGTTTTTTTTTTTATTTTGTTATTATTTAAAAATAATTTTAGATATTTTGTGTAGAGGACCTTAATTGAGCTCTGTCACTCACACTAGGTCTCGTAAGAGCCTGTGTGGCGAGGTTACAGCGATCCGCTTTCGACTCTCGCTATAATGGTAAATGCAATATTTACTAAACTCCAACACATTAGGTATGTGTTACGTATGAGTTAAGTAAAAATTGCAAATGTGTAAAAGTAGGTAGGTACTCTAGGTACTGACTTGCTGGTTTATAGTTCTACCTAATGTGGGTAGGTACCTAATTTTAAACACATTACTAAATACACTAGGCTTGTCAACTGATGAAATTTATTGTTCCAGGTGAAACAATGTCCATAAAAGAGCAAGTATCACTTCCAACACAAGGAGTATGCACTCGGTGCAATTTCGTCTCATCACAGGAAGTTTGCAAAGCTTGTGTGTTGCTAGAAGGGTTGAACAAAGGCCTACCCAAACTTGGCATTGGCAAAAGCTCTAAAGTCAAAAGGCTACTGGCTGAATATGACTTGAAACAGGCACAGGAAACTACTAATCATGCTCCAGAAACTGCCATACAAGATTTAGATGATAATAGTTTATCTCCTTTACCAAAAGGGCTAAAGTCTGGCAAGAGTAAGAAAAAAATTAAAGACACAAAGTGTGATAGCAAGAATTGTTGTTCAGGTAAATGTCAAACAGATAAACCAGCAGAAAACTCAAAAATAGGAATATTATTAGAACAATATGGCTTAGATGAAATATCCAATGGAGTCGAGATAGACAATACCCTTAAGGTACATTCAGATGTTTTAGTGAATGGTGATGATTTACTGAATGAAGATGAAGATTCTTGTGGAGGAAGTTGTGGCAAAATGGGGTCAATGCAGGTAGGTTTTTGATAGGGCCATATCATAGATACACTACAATAATAATAACTCTTTCATAAATAAGTGAAATGCAATGCAAAAAGGAAAAAAAACTTTGACCATATGTTGTATAAGTGCAATAGCCATAGGTACTGATAGTTATTAAAAAAGGCGCCTCCAGGAAAATACCTAAATTGTTCTTTTAAAGATGGTGCTAAAATTAATATCATAGGGATATTCACCAACAAATCATCCAAAAAAATGTTTGTGACCAAGATATCATGGTAAATATCCCATTAATATTAGTTATAGTGTTCATAAACTAGATAGTTTCAAAAATTATATATGCTAAAAGTTGTATTTATTCAAAGATCACAAATATATTTTACCATTTTGACATAGTTTACAAACCAATCAATAAACTAACTGTGCTATGATGTCTTTATCTATTACAATCTTCACAACTTCTCAAAAATTTTAAGCTTGTTATAATTATTTTTTTTACTTAATTGTATGATGGGGAAGCATGTGGCGTACTGTACGCGCGAGTAGTCTTACCTGGATGTTCTTTCCAAACATAAAATACAAATAAGTACTTGGGTTGACTTAATTTGGGAAAACCCCCAGTCGTTTCTTCAATATGCAGTGGCTTATATAACAGGGTCAGTGACGAGGTATGAAAATATTTTTCTTCTAAAACTAAAGGTAAGCTCTTGGTATAGTATATAACATATATTGGCCAGAAAGACTACACTGAGCCGCGACCTCACCGGAGGCTGTGTTGTGACCGGCGGCGTTCTCGTGGAGTTGAGAAGCGGCTCATGATTATATACGTTGGTCAGCCCTGGATCTCGAGGCTTGCCTAGGCAAAAATGACCTCTATAATGGAGCGAGCCTTTCGAGAAAATGCTTTGTTCAGCAGTGGGCTGAAACTATAGTGAAAAAACAAAAAGTAGAACCTTGCCACAAGTGTAACTGCACTGGGTCAGCTAGTGTAACGAAAAAACGAAAAGCTAAAGAACGAACTTTATAACAGCTTTGCTACGACAGAATATTACATATTCTGACCTACTACACTACTACAGGTTTTCTGGCTGTTCTATTATACTATTATAATCTTTCTACGTGATGAAGGCCGGCGCTCTGGACTGGATGCGTTCGCGGCAGATAGGGCAGTTGTCGTGGATGTTATCGGAACAATCCTCGCAGAGGCACACGTGACCACACGGCAGGAGGATTATCTGAAAGACAAACTTTGTTTATTCGTTGCTTCAGACACACTAATAAACGTAGAGCTTTAAAAAAATATGTGTAAATAAGTAACTCACACTACAAAACATTTTAACCTACAAGTCTTGGCCCATTTTCTACTGTTGCATAGCACATATACACAATACTTAGTTGTAAATAAATGAATGTTATGTATAATAGAAATAAATGAAATAAAAAAGGCACACGCAAATAAATGTGTAAATCTTGCACCACACTAGTAAAGTACAAAGGACAATACATAACAATCCCAAATCGCTAGTTTGGGGTTCAAATTAAAATCTGTTGATGCTCAAATCGTAACATCAATAAGGTTTTTAGTCTTTATTCTTGGTACCTACATACGTTTTACTGCCTATTTGACCGCCTCCTTGGTCTAGTGGTGTCAGATCCAGAGAACCTGGGTTCGATCCCCAGGGGAGTGGAGTATTCGGTCGCCGTAACAACAATTTTTAAATTGTTGTGTTCCGGCATTTAGAGGTAAGGTAGCCTCAGAGCGATGAGGATTCTGGGTACAGTGCGCTTCCACCTTCCGCCTTATATTCTTGTAAACCAGGTGAGATGAAGGCCAAGCGCTTCTCCGTCGTGCAATAATAAAAAAAACTTTGACAGAACCACAATTAAACGTGCAGTGTAGACATTTACAAACCTAGTAGCCAAGAAACTCACCTCTTTAGGGTTCTCTGTACACACGACGCACATCTGCACGTCAGTGAGATTCCTCTCCCGTGTCTGCGCGCGGCGCTCCCGGCGCCCGGCCGCCAGCTGCTTCTTCAGGGAATCGTCGAGCGAGCGCCGCTTGCGACGCACCACCCACTTGTAAGCGACGCGACACGACGCCGCCGCCGCTAGCGTTCCGAACACCACTAATATGAATCTGAAATTGATAATATGCTAGGTTTGGCCCCCATCACTCTGGGACGCTTTGCAAGTCCATTTTGCAAAAAAGATGCCGCTGATAGAACGTTTTCACGCGTTCTCCCAGCTGTTTTTTTTTTCAAATATCTCAAAAACGGCCGGATGCACAAATTTAAAAGTACCATACACATATACACGGTGTCACTAAAAAAAATATTTTGCAAACCAAAATCATGAAATTCGACATTTTTCCGCTGGCCGAACGCACACCTTTAGAAGGGCCTGGCCTGGTTTTTGGGATGAAATTATTATTTATATATTGGCAATGGCAATGAAAAATTTGACATCAGAGGTCAGAGGTGCATGGCTCATCCACCATTATCATCACATCAAAGCCTATTGAAGAATTTATCACGCTCCAAAAGCGTGGGATGATCGCAGGGGCTCAGGTGGATGCTGCAGCAGCACATTTCCTGGTGTTATCCCTTAGTCGACATCCACGGGAGAATAGGGGAGGGCCCATTATGTCGGGGTTCGCCGCGAACTTTGGCAACTTGGCTCATGTGATAAAGAAACACGAAAAATAGTTGTGTTGTTATAATGTGATTGCGAACATCGATTGAAACGCATGTCTCGCACCATTAGGTTTTCGGATACGTGCTGCCCATGGTTGTGTAACGGAAACTCTAGTTTTTATCACGAGTCATTATGTCTCTCGACTTCCCTTTAAAGATATTAGGTACCTGTAAGGATACTTTCCTAACAGCTTTCACGCTAGGGTACCTACCATATAAATCGGTTTAACCGAATCGGCGGGATCTACAAGCCAACACATTATATACATACTTTCTAAATAGTAGGTAATATGATTGTGGTTTCGACTTACATGAGCGATATAAACATGGCTGAACACACAATAAGATTAAACTAGCTCGTCAGCGCTTTGATTGGCGCGCCAATTTGTAAGGTTAATCGATGGTTCACAATCTATTAATGACAACTCATTCGGAGAAATCATAGGTACCATAGGATAAATCATTATTCAATTATTCCACGAATTAAGCTTTGACAAGAACTTTTGTGAGCAATCTGTTGGAATAAATAAAAATGCATGGCCTTCTAATTATGCTGATATTGTATTCACTGTCTATTTTAAGACTTGATACCTGCCTACTATAGATGCAAATTTATGTTCCACTGAGCTAAGCAAGGTTACTTACTCACGCTTTAGGTGGTGCCTAGCAAAATCTATAAAACTATTGAAACACCTGCTGCTTTCATTTTCGTCATCTCGTGGCAACTTCGTAAAAATCAACACAGCATCCAAATTTCAAGTTATAAGGACCCGTTTAGCCTGTGCTTTGATAGTCTTTAAGTCAGTTAACTACACAATGATTTTATTTACTGAGATTTTGTCTATTCTAAGTGGATTTTTGTCCGATTTTCGTCAACATTATTATGGAACTCGCCTTAAAAAGTCCCTATTACTGGACAGTCTCTTCAGTAAGCTTGATTTGGTCGCTGTAGTAAGATACAAAGGGAGTGAATCTCGCGGCGGTTGTATTTTCAGTGCACCGGTGTTACTTCTGCTGAGCTCCCCTATGACCGTAATGTACGAGTCTTCTCGAAGCATTTCCTCCATGGTCTGGAGACCGCGCTGTCGCACGCCGGAGAAGAAACCCCAAACGTGGTCAATGACTCCAGGTGACATGGGTTCAAACTTGTCTGCTATTACGTCCATGTCTGTAAACATATATAAGGCTTAGGAGTATAGACTTCCTGTCCTGTCATCCTGAATATATTTATCCAAATCCTTTGTGCACTGCAAATGTTTACTAACTACCAGTGGAATCCGGCTTGATTTCAAATTATAGGCTTTCAAGATTTGGCTGTCCTTCAGTTATATGTACTAAGTAATGTTGTGTCAAGTGTTTATGAATATAACCATAGATCAACTTATTGGTGATACAATGAAAGCCAAGAAAGAAATTTTATTCACAATGTAGAACACAGTGTAGAACATCCTGAATATATTTATCCAAATCCTTTGTGCACTGCAAATTTTTACTAACTACCAGTGGAATCCGGCTTGATTTCAAATTATAGGCTTTCAAGATTTGGCTGTCCTTCAGTTATATGTACTAAGTAATGTTGTGTCAAGTGTTTATGGATATAACCATAGATCAACTTATTGGTGATACAATGAAAGCCAAGAAAGAAATTTTATTCACAATGTAGAACACAAATACACGACCAAAGAAACAATATTAAATATGGGCAATAAGGGCCTATCCCAGTATTATGCCGTGTCTAGCTTTTCAAAAGATCAAACCATATGGCCTACCTGAATATCAGTGCAGAGTAGCACTGATATTCAGATAGGCCATATGGTTTGATGTTTGGAAGAAATTTTTACAAGAAACCAAAGAGATTGAAACTATACATGTAAAAATTTGCCTGGATTACGTGGCAAAGGCCCAGTGAATAAACATCTGTTCACTATTGGAGCAACAAACAGCCCACTGTGCAGAGGGTGTCTAACAGAAGAGGAATCAGCTGCCAACATATTCCTGGAATGCGTGGGAGACACAGCACAAAGCAAGGAAAACCCTCAAGATTCTCAAGAAGGTCATTCCCTGAAGCCTGCGAAGACCCCAGGAATATGTCTGCGATTCTGGTCGGAGTTAGGCTGGCAATACTAGCCGCACATTCCTTACTCACATGGACCATGCACCTATGAGTCTAAGTGCAGAAAGTAGTTAGTTTAGTTTAACCCTGAAAAAATTAAGTATTCAAACTTCATTTTTCAGGGTTATCTACTTTTTATCCTGAAAAAATTGTATCCCGTGAGATACTCTTCACTTTTTCGCAATAAAATGTACCCTATGTGTTAATCCAGGTCATTATCTATTTATATTCCAAGTTTCAGCGAAATCCGTTCAATCGTGTTAGTGAAGAAATAACAAACACACACACACACACGCATTTATTATTATTATAGTGTGATTCAGATTAAAACAAAACCAAAAATATATATACAATAATGTGAATATAAAAAGATTAACTGACTGATCACCCATATATCAATGCAAACTCTTTACATATTACATTATACATATACTATTTTACATATTTACATCTTTACAATTTTTTATTATACAGGTGAGTTTTTTTCCTGGGCCACTGAGGCCAAGTCAGAAACAGTGAGAGTTATCGAAAAGTCATGTTAGGTTATTGGTTGTTGTTACTGTACGGTGGGTACAACAATATTCAAAATGAAGAATAGGGAATATAGGGGATCAAAGTTTGTATGAAAGTCCGACAGTTTCAAAGTTAGGATCTTAAAATTTTGTGCTCAGGCTGACTAAAAATTTTTTTTTTATTTGTATCAGTTCTTGATTACTCCACCCCCAAGTGTAAAGGGGAATAAAGTTGTATACGGATAGTCTTTAATTTTATGTTAAAATTACTAAACTGATTAATTAGGCTGATGGTTGGAAACTAACGCAACATAAATTGGTATTGTTAGAATTGAATGAAATTTTATATTTAAGATTCACAAAATTTTGTAATTGTTCAAGCAAAAAGCATGTACATGCTTGTATTGAGCACAATTATGTGTTCACCTATCCATCTGTCTGTTATCTAACCAGGTAAAATTCCACAAGTTTGAATCACTCTATCATATCATCTCTAATATACCCCTTACCTGACATATTCCAAGAGTTGAAAATAAACTTGGGAGAGTTGGATCACCAGAAATCTCACAATTACCAATTCCGATTAGAAGCAAGCAACTACTTTAACATAATTTACGCTCAGCATACATGAAACAATTTTATAAATGGGCAATAGCCATAAGAAATATCTAGAAAATCACGCACAATGGACCACTTAGGAGTCTAAGTGCGGAAACGGGAGTCTTTTTACATTTTACATTTTTTTTACAATACATAGAAAAAAATATACTCTATGTATACAAGATCGCAAGCAAAAGCTGTTCAATAATAAGTTGCAGTAATGAGATATAGTAATTGAGGTTCTGGTATTGATAGGTAATTTATAATTTTCATACCAAGTAGTTCTGCAGCCAGTGCATCAATGACTTCAATACTGTATTTGCCATTAGCAAGCTCAAATGGTGTCGAGTTGCACACTTCATGGATAGTGCGTGTTTGGTCTGACCAGAACCCCGCTGAGGTACGAGCTATAACATGCTCCTTTATTGTTAGTCTGAAATGTAATTAAAGCACAGGTTAAAGAAGAACAATATGTATAATGATTATCAAGTGAAGTATTAGAAGCTGTTCCTTTCAACTTAGAATAAGACATTTAACTAAACATTCTGAACTAAAGCTAAAAAGACAAGACTGACCAATTCATAGTTCATACTCGAAATATTTCCAGGATTAAGAATTGATACTGTGGCAGATGTAAATAAATTAACTTTCTGATTTTTACCTCTGCACAACACCAGTAACAGACTTGTTATAATTGCTGATAATAGGACTGCCTAGTGGCTTCACCAGACCACGAATAACCACATATGGTATAGTCTCGTTTGAGTACTTTTTGACCTCATCATGCAGTGATGAATCTATGTCTAGGACTGGAGCAGTCTGAAAATAGAATGGCAGGTTGTTTACCAACATTTATTTTTATCTTTATATTTTATATGAAGTAAGAAGTAGTTTACCTGAAGAGAATTCAGAATATGTTTGCATTTGCCCAGTTGTCTCAAGCAAAATCCAATTATGAGGGTATCTACTCCAAGCACTAAAGCTTCACCAACTATTTCAGATAGGAAGTCCATAATATTACTGTTTGGTAATAGTTCCTAAGTGAGGCGAATTTCTGTGTTATCAGCTATCGAATTTTTCTTCTCGTCTCCTCATTTTAAAATACACCGAATTTTACAAGAAATAAATCCAGAATTGGTGAACAGAAATCTATTTTTTATTTTCTTCATCATCATCCATCATCATTCCGAGAAACGGTAGTGTGCAGACAGATAATGCACGGCCTGATATTGTACGACGAAACCATGACCGTCTTCATTGAGCTTGTAAATATATTATCGTCAAATGGTGAGACACGAGAGATAGAATCACTTCGTTCGACTGGGCTAGGCCAACCAATCTGATCAACCAACAGTGTCATCTATCTCTACAATTCAGTTCCAGTATCCAGAAATACAGACTACAGCCAATCTACTACAAAAAGCATTGCTCGTGCATTATCGGGTTGTACTGTACAATTCGAGGGATCCTTTTTTCCACCCCATCCATACTGTTTAAGGAGTACCAACACCTGTTATTCTATGACCTACACAATACAACACACAGACAGCAGCTTAGTTGTATTGCATTTAGCAAAGACCTTAGACAGTAGTATATTATTCAATAAAAATGTACCTACAATTAAACTAACTATATATGTACCTACAAAGGAATTAGTCGGACCGTTTCAATCGGCCTCTAAGTAACTCAACTGTTCCAGACCAGTACCAGACGGAAGCGTGCTCTAGAAACTGGCTGCAGCGCCACGCTGAATAGCTATGTTAATTCGCTAGCCTAAATAAGAGCCAGTCCTTGGGTCACGTGTCGCCTCAATCAAATGCCCCGCAAGATTTTTGATTATGATCTTTTCAATTAGTTTAATTTTTTCATTCGTTTAAAAAAAGAAGGTACCTATATAAGTTTTAGGATGTTGATTTAATCCAAACAAAAACCACAGAGTAGAGTATCACAGTGATATGATACGATATGGTATGTATGGCTATGGTAGTATGGTCGCAGAATAACTAATAGGTATGGATTACATAGTTATTGATCTTTCTGTGGTGGGATGGTCTGTGTGCAGTGTTGCCACCTTGGGGATTTTTCTACTAGATCTGGTGACTTTTTCATACATTTAGCGACAAATTTTCATCAGCAGATATTTAGCGGTTTTTCGATATTTAATCTAGTAGTATTTTTTTAGTATACTTCTACTGTCAACGCGAGGGAAGTCCCCTATTAAACGATTTCAACAAATAGCGTCAATTCAAATAGGCCCGTAACCGCAGCTTAAAATGAAAAGCTGCAGACGACCCAATTTATTGAATGATATTTTTGAGATAATAATTTCATAATCTAATACCTACCAAGACAAAACACATTTATTTTGTTTCCATAATATTGGTCGTATACCGTGTCTTATGTCGTTTTATCGTGTGTCGTGCCGATAATATTGAGAGAATAAACAACATTGTGAATATTTGTGTATCCATTCTAAATGACCGTGAATATCTACACAGAAAAGACACATCGCAAACGATTTTGATATTAACTGATCTAATAGGATGGAAGTTCCACCGAAAAAAAAAACTCTATGGGTATAGAAGTGATGAAGTATAGCAGTGAGTGGGAACAATAAGATGAATTAAAAAACTGGCTCAAACCTGTATCTGGTGATATGTTAAAGACGTTTTGCTTTCTTTGTTTCTAGTCTAAGCCATTTCGGGGTTGGGATCATCAACCCTGGATTTTCTAACGTCTGTGTCAGCAGTGAGCATAACGACTAGATGAAAAATTGTCTTACCACGGCTAACTCAACTTAAAAGTAAACGGTTAGTAGTTAAATTTAGGTTCGTGAGATTTTAGTGACATCTGGGGATTTTTTTTTCACAGTAATTTCCACTGGTGACATTACATGATAGATTTAGCTCCCTTATATGATCAGTGTAATAAATAAGTTGGCAGCACTGGGTGGGTGGAGTATCTGCAATGCTCAGTGGTATCCACAGATTAATAACTATGGTGGTTCTTTCTGTCTGTCACAGTCTAACTAATAGGAAGCTAACGCTTTCTGTTTATAAATACAACACAACTTTACTTATTTTATTAATATTTCAATTTGTAAAAGAATGGACGAAGTAGTCAAATTAGAACATCTATCTTTAGTGTCTAAAGTATGTACAGAGCTGGATAACCACTTGGGGCTAAATGATAAAGATTTAGGTATGTTATTCTAACCTATTCATTCAGATTTTTTTAATTGTTTTGTTTCCTTCCTTACCTTTCTAATTTTACTTCAAATTGTTTTAGCTGAATTCATCATAGACATAGCTGACAAGAACCCTTCACCGGATGCATTCAAGAAGTCTCTTATTGATAATGGGGCAGAGTTTTCAGATTCATTTATGACCAATTTACTCCGTATTATACAGCATATGAAACCAGCTAGCACAAATGCTGACAAAACTGACATAGAAGGGTCATCGGAAAACCCACTCGCAAATAAGTTCCCTGGTCTAGCCATACCCAATGAGAAGCCTCCTGTATTTTCATCAGATGAGGATAGTGACAGTGAGCCTGATCTCAAAAAGAGGATCACGGCCAAAGATATATTTAAAAATGAAAAGAAACCCAAAGATAACATAGTTGATCAAGCTATGGCTGAGCTTGAAGCCCTGGCTCCATCAAACACTACAATCAAAACAGAATCTCCCAAAAAGGAAGAGGTGATAAAAAGAGATAGAAGTCTAAGTAGAGACCGTAAAGATATTAGAACTAAATATAGGGATACTTCAAGAGATAGGAGAAAACGTAGCAGGAGTCGGCACAGGAGTCGCAGCAGACACAGGGACCACAGAAGTAGAAGCAGAGACAGGAAAAAAAGATCTAGAAGCCGAAATAGACACAGATCTGGAGATAGAAATAAGAGGTCCAGATCCCGGGGTCAACGCAGATCTAGATCTCATGACAGAAGGAGGTCTAGGTCACATTCAAGAGATAAAAATGAAAAGAGACAAGGAAACCGTGATAGAGATGACAAGCGTAAATATGGAGATAGAGATGACAAAAACAGGCATGGGGATAAAGATGATAAGCGGTATGATAGAGATGAAAAGAGGAGAGATGGGGACTATGGCAAGAGATCTAGGAAAAAAAGCCCTGAGGTTGAACTCAAAGATGATCCTGAGCCTGGAAAAGTGAGTAATTAATATCCATCCATCCATACCAGTATTATAATAAATAAATAAATATTACTAGACATTAATTTCACACAGCACCTAGTCCCAAACTAAGCATAACTTGTAATTGGGAATTAGTTTTCGGATAGAATACTTAAATACTTTTTCTTGTTTTTTAAATAATGCTTAATTAAATTCGAAAGCCTTTGCCTGTCTGTTTGCTATATTTTCACAACTCTATGGCTGAATGGCTGGATTTTTAGGTACCACACAAGCAAAGGAGCAAGAGCTCGTTTGATTTAACTTTTTGGCATAATGTGTTCTGTGTTGTGCCAAAATGTTAGAGCTATTGATAATTGTGTTTGCCAAATGAATGTCTTATAATTAATGCAACTTATTTATCTAAATTTGTATGAGTAGAACTTGTGTTAAAAATTAAAACCGTAATTTAATATCCACCATTGATGATTATCTACTATTTCAGATATTTAATGGAAGAGTGGCAAACATAGTGCCATTTGGTTGTTTTGTATTGATTGAGGGGCTGAAGAAGAAGTGGGAAGGATTGGTACACATATCTCAGCTGAGGGCCGAAGGTCGGGTCACTAATGTGTCTGAGGTGGTTAATAGAGGAGATAAAGTTAAGGTATGTTCTAATTCTAATATGAATCCAAAATCAAAGAAAACAAATTCACTAACTATGAAAATTCTAAATGTTTCTTTGTTTTTTCAATACCATGGGAGTCTACCGCTTTCCAAGCCACCTGAAGTCTAAGTCTCTGTATTATCAATTCAATTAGGCTTTTTTTTCCGTCTTTCTTTGAATAATATTGAATGGCATTACCTGAGTCATCATCTAGGTCATACCAGGTTGAGTGTGGTCTGCACAACATTTGTTTTCTTACTTAATTTATTTGCTAGTGTTATCCCTTATTTAAAGTGTTTTATTTCCAGGTGAAAGTCCTATCTTTAACAGGTCAGAAAGTATCACTTACAATGAAGGATGTTTGCCAAGACACTGGAAAAGATTTGAACCCAACTTCTCATGCACATTTAGAGGTAAGTTTTTAGTGTTTACATCCTCTTTGATAAGTTCCTTTTATAATGTAGTTGTAATTAGTTTTAGGTATTCTGCTTTCAAGACATAATGTGTTTTACTTGTTTTAGCAGTTTCTCATTTTTCTCCCGTTAAGTAGCTCCACCCACTCCACTCATACTATACTAGGGTTATCTGGAAGAAAATACTTCGTAGCATTAAGTTCGCCCATGTACTTTTAGTTGTTAGTGCAGTAAAGTATTTTCTATCTATCTATAAAAGCGAAATTTGTAGTAAGTGTTTAGACCAAGAAGGAGACATTTAGGCTACTCTTTCCATTTGTCAGTTCCATTGGGATGGAAATGAAATTTCAAGCATTGCTATTAAAAACTGATACAATTATATAAACTTATAACCGGATTAAGCTGAAATTTTATGTTATTCAAGACCGGGAATGACACAAACTATTTTTCATCCCACAATCACACACTGTACAATCCACTCGTATCCGGTTCCCTGGCGATATTATAGATCTTCCCCAACGCATAATCTATTGGCTCCAAAACTTGAAAATTGACTTATAATCTACCTATTAACAACTAGAATTATTATTTGTTAACCTTAAGCCTTACATAATGTCATACGATTAAATAAATCCCATAATTAGTTCACGTGGGTTAGGGTCACGTATTTTTAGAAAGTGTCTCTGCTTTTTATTTTTTTTTCACGACTTAACAGCTGAACAAATTTGAAATATTTTTTATTAAGTTAAACAAGCATATACATGCTATGGGCAACTTGATTAACTAGACAGTTTTAAAATGGACCAACTATTATAAATACCTAGAGCGTCGGTAAAATTTATAACTTTGGCCACATATCAATGATGCCTGACAGCCATTGTGATGCTTGATCCATTTAATAAATCAAGGTTTGAGATGAAGTTTGAATTTATCATATGGACCTCTTCATCTCTGCCACAACACTTTCCTACTTCTTGCAGGGCAAAGTTATAACGTAGGATTATCATTATCTTTTTTTCGTACCTTCCAATAAGAATTATGTGAATTGAATTACATAATAATAAACCAATACACTAAACAACAGATGAAATTCTGTTTTTTTATATTGCCCAATATAGGGTAGTCATTATAAATACTGACCGGGAAGTGATTATTCATTCAGTTCTATTTACATTGCCTACTAGTTATGGGCGCTATGTATACAGACTTTTTATTCACAGTGACCAGACATCTCAAGTTGCCCATAACATAGGAATAGTGTGATGAAATATAATTTATTTGTAAAAATGGTGTTGAGATTAAATGGGATAAAAATATATTTGTGTCCCTAGGCGGAACGCGAAGGCCGTAACCCCGATCGCCCATCCGCCAGCGGCAACGCCACGGTGCTAGCTGGGCTGCAGACCGGCTTAGACCTTGACCCTGAAGACGCCAGCCGCAAGCGAGTCACTAGAATATCCAGCCCCGAGCGGTGGGAGATCAAACAGGTATCAATGTATTCAATCACATAAAAATTTGTTCCCTAATTTTTTATTTGTTCTAAATAATTGTTTTAACCTGTAAGCTATTCATAGGGTGGCTATTAATGCTTGAAGAAAGTTGTATAAAGTCTTACTCTAGTAAATGATGAACAGTTTAATATTTTTTTAAATATATATTTTTTATTTGAAATGGTTAAGCTTTTGATTTTGAGGCTTCTCTGGGCAAACTTTCTCAGAAGCTAAGAAATAAATATCGGGCTCTGATTGGATTTGATGGGCTTTGCTTCTAATTACACGTGTTTTTTGTACACAGATGATATCCTCTGGAGTGATAGACAAGAGCGAACTCCCCGATTTCGACGAAGAGACCGGTCTATTACCCAAAGACGAAGATGGAGAGGCAGACATCGAGATAGAGCTGGTCGAGGACGAGCCGCCCTTCCTACAAGGTCACGGCAGGGCGTTGCACGACCTGTCTCCCGTCAGGTCAGTTGTACTAGAGCAAATATCTACTGACAAAAGACCAGAGTAGACATTCAAGCTATTTCTATATTTCTTTATCTATTAAACATTAAAAGACAACTGTAACAAGGCCAAAAGACACAAGGAAACATTCAAGTTATTTCTATATATTTCTATATAACTTTATCTATTGAACATTAAGACAACTGTAACCTATTTTCAGACCATAAATTCAAGCTATTTCTATATATATTTATCTATTGAGCATTATAAGACAACTGTAACCTATTTTAAAAGCAAACCTCCAAGCAGTTTCTATATTTCTTTATCTATTGAACATTAAATGACAACTGTTACCTATTTTCAAAGCAAACATTCAAGCTATTACTATATATATTTATCTATTGAACATTATAAGACAACTGTAACCTATTTTAAAAGAAAACCTCCAAGCCGTTTCTATATTTATTTATCTATTGAACATTAAATGACAACTGTTACCCATTTTCAAAGCAAATGTTCAAGCGATTTCTATATTTCTTTATCTATTGAACTTTAATAGACCTATCATCTAAACAAAACCTTTAAATGTTCTAGAATCGTGAAGAATCCTGACGGATCCTTAGCTCAGGCAGCCATGATGCAATCCGCTCTGGCGAAGGAAAGACGAGAACAGAAGATGATACAAAGAGAGGCTGAAATGGAGAGTCTTCCAACAGGTAACCTGTTGCCTAATTACGAATATTTTGGCCAGAAATTAATAAAATCCTTCGATAATATTTGTATGTATTAAAAATATTACATGAGATTAATTTCACACAGCGCCATCTAGCCCCAAACTAAGCATAGCTTGTAATATGGGAATTAGATTACGAATTGAATACTTAAATATTTTTTTTTGTAAATAAATACCTATAACCTATAAATACCAATACAACAACCAAACAAAGAACAAACATGTATATTCATCACACAAATGTTTGGGTGGGAATCGAACCCACAACCTACAGCGTAGAAAGCGGAGTTACTACCAGCTGAGCTATAAGGCTTAAAAAAAATACATAGATTCACACACCCACAAACTTATATGGGCCTCTTTTCTTTCGTAATTTTTCAACGGCATTACGAATGACGACGTAAGCGATGTCGTTTGCACTATCTTCTCATACCAAATAAGTTTGTAAGTCGTTATGATACACTTGAATTTGTCTTTAACAAGTTTCGTATATCAGGGTTAAACAAGAACTGGATAGACCCGTTGCCGGACGACGGGCGCGCGCTCGCCGCCAACATGCGCGGCGCTGGCTTGGCGCCTCAGGACTTACCAGAGTGGAAGAAACACGTCATCGGAGGGAAGAAGTCCTCCTTCGGAAAGAAGACTAACTTGTCACTGCTGGAGCAGAGGCAGTCGCTACCTATTTACAAACTCAGGGATGAATTAACTAAGGTAATGCTATAACTATTATTTTTTTGAACGACGGGTAAGCACTTGGCCTTCATCTCACCTGGTGACTATTGTGAACACGCTTTTTCCCTATCAAACGAATATAAATATGGACTATGAAAGTGAGACTTAGTGTCCAGACCACCAATATGTATATGGACTGGGGTGTTTTTTCCATACATATTAAATTGTATTTTTTTTAAAGTAGCATACCAAACACAGTTCCGAAATTTTATTCAAATCAGATGTGCCATTTTGATATGAACGACAAACTACGATTATATGGGAAAGCGGTACGGTACTACTGGGCCTTCTTAACCACAATTGTTATTGTAAATTTTTTATATTTATGAGCAAGCATTGCATATACACCTGAAAATATTATTTTGAAAATATTCGATCATTAATGTAAGTAATAGCTGACAGCTACAGGAATAAATTTGTCGCACAGGCGGTAGCAGACAACCAAATACTCATCGTCATCGGAGAGACGGGGTCCGGTAAAACAACGCAAATAACGCAATACCTAGCGGAGAGCGGATTGACAGCGCGAGGGAAGATAGCGTGCACACAACCGAGACGTGTGGCTGCCATGTCGGTCGCCAAGCGAGTGGCGGAGGAGTTCGGGTGCAGGCTCGGCCAAGAGGTCGGCTACACTATCCGCTTCGAGGACTGCACCAGTCCCGAGACTGTCATCAAGTGAGTTATACATCATCACATCATCAACGACACTTTTTTTTTTTACCCATTTGTGGCACACTTACCCGTGTGCCGAACACATGACCCTCCTAGAATACGCTGCCTGAACCATTTAGCGGTTGCGAACATTTTTTATATTTTTATTATAGGGATAACCAGCGTTGCTGAGCTCTTACTCATTCACCGCTTGGTGAAAATGAACATGAACCCGTTACAATTGCTTGTACTTTAAAAAAAAAAGTCATAGATGTTGTGTGACGCCTTATTATTTATTGGTTTATTTAACACCCCATTAGAGTCCACTACTGGACAGATCCTCCTCCGGAATTGGAGGGTTTTGACATAATCACCACGCAAGTACGCATACGGATTGGTGATCGCAGTAAAGGTGTTAGGTAGTATAGTATACAGAAAGGAGCTCTGCTGCCTTTCTTCTATTGAATAAAAAAGTGAGTTATAGTCATTTATTATATATTATAGTGTAGTAGCAAACTACTACAATTAAATGACTATGTTAAGTGAGTTATAGTCATTTATATTTTGCAACTACAATCAAATTACTATTATCGAATGAGGTATAGTAATTTATTATTTGCTACTACAAACAAATAACTGTTGTCAAGTGAGTAGTCATTTATAATTTGCTGCTACAATCAAATTACTATTATCAAGTAAGGTATAGTCATTTATTATTTGGTATTATAAACAAATTACTATTATCAAGTGAGTTATGGTAATTTATCGTTAGCTACAACTGTTATTATAAACTATAATATCACTACTTTGCTAATTTGGCAATAAAAAAGCCACAACTATTTTCTTCCTCAGGAAGTCTCAGCAACTCTATTCCTAAAATAATTCAGATTGCCTACTACCTCTCGTACCGTCTCGCTGATGTTAAATACTGTTTTCTCTTTCCCCCAGGTACATGACAGACGGCATGTTGCTCCGCGAGTGTCTAATGGACCTCGATCTCAAGTCGTACTCCGTGATAATGTTAGACGAAGCTCACGAGCGAACGATTCACACCGACGTGCTATTCGGTCTCCTGAAACAGGCGGTTCAAAAGCGACCGGAACTCAAACTCATCGTCACATCCGCGACACTCGACGCCGTCAAATTCTCGCAATACTTCTTCGAAGCTCCCATCTTCACGATCCCCGGACGAACCTTCCCCGTAGAAGTGTTGTACACTAAAGAACCAGAAACGGATTACCTAGATGCGTCATTGATAACCGTCATGCAGATACATTTGCGAGAACCGCCCGGGGATATTCTGTTGTTCTTGACCGGGCAAGAAGAAATCGATACCGCTTGTGAGATTCTATACGAGCGTATGAAAAGCTTAGGCCCTGATGTGCCAGAACTGATCATTCTGCCAGTTTATTCAGCTTTGCCTTCGGAAATGCAGACTAGGATATTCGAGCCCGCTCCGCCCGGGTCGAGGAAAGTGGTGATAGCTACGAATATAGCGGAGACGTCATTGACTATTGACGGGATTTATTATGTGGTGGATCCCGGGTTTGTGAAGCAAAAGGTGTACAATTCGAAGACTGGGATGGACTCGCTGGTTGTGACGCCGATTTCACAGGTGAGTGTGTCAACATTTAAGAAAAATTTTATTTATTTGAATCACTAGCTTGTCTTTGAATCGTTGTAAATTTGTTGCCAGTCACTGGGCATAAAAATACTGGTAATAAACTGTGCCTTGTTGATCTATGTTTCGAGCAGCTGCGTATTTATATGTATTACTAGTACACGTCTCAAGCACCCTCTATCAGTTTCACTCAGTTTTTAAATTTAAGCCGAAACTCACGCCTTGTTTTTTGACCATAATAATGAATACAAGACACGAGTAGGTGTCTCTTGTCGTGTCTTGAATTAATTATTATGTAACTACTTTCCATCTTGATAGGGTGTGAGTTTCTCTACTTTTATACGTTTTAACGTAATTACTAGATTACTCTCTGATAAGTCCTTAAACTGCCCTCACGACATGAAATTCTTGTGAAAATCTGTACAGAAGTTTCTGAGATTACCCTGGACCCAAAAGATACAAAAAAAATGGGTTCTGTGTGTGTATCTTAGCAATTTGGGAATCTGGAACCTAATATATATATATTTCGCACAGGCAGCCGCGAAACAGCGAGCGGGAAGGGCCGGTCGAACCGGGCCGGGCAAAACGTACCGACTTTACACGGAGCGAGCGTACCGAGACGAGATGCTACCCACGCCCGTGCCGGAGATACAGCGGACCAACCTCGCCACTACCGTGAGTACAACTTAATACTTTTTAAGCGCCTCCGTGGTCTAGTGGTTTGACCACGTACAATATTGTGTTTGGTTTGGTTGGTGGCAGGACTTCTTTAAGTCCGCTACCACCATATTACCTTAGTCTGTCGCCATAACAACAATTCTTAAAAATCGTTGTGTTCCGGCATTTAGAGGTAAGATAGCCGGATCCTCAGTTAGTTGAGGATTCCGGGTGAAGTGCGCTTCCACCTTCGACCTTATCATAACTTGAAAAAATCAGGTGAGATGAAGGTCAAGCACATACCCGTCGTATTATTGAAAAAAAAAACTGACTCTTTTAAATATTGCTCAGAAACGTATTATTTTGTGTGAGAATCCTAAGTCGAAACCTAGATCACAAAGAATATAGCCTATGTGGTAGTCTTTCTTTTCGATCCTATCAATTATATTTATTATACCTATGTCTTTACATACTCAGATGACACGACAGTCTTCATCTGACATTCTGAGAGTGGTGAGGCTGTTTATGTATTATTGTCACCAAGTATCCAAACAAGTCATAACTGCGATTGGTTTGATGTTTTGTTGGCAGGTGCTACAACTAAAGACGATGGGTATAAACGACCTCCTTCACTTCGACTTCATGGACGCGCCGCCCGTGGAGTCTCTCATCATGGCGTTGGAACAGCTACACTCTCTCTCCGCACTCGACTCGGAGGGCCTGCTCACTCGCCTCGGACGCCGGGTACGTTCTACATACCCCCACTATGCGAGGGCAGACTGCATGATTTCTGCTTAAACTGTCTTACCAGCTTCATCGTTCCTTTTGTCGGTAAACTTTCAGCTTGAAAATCTGTTACATCGAAAACAGCAGTTGCTGAAACAGCTATTACTGTCATTTGATTCTCTGTTTTTGTATTTTGATTGTAATAACTGATTGTTACAAAATTTTCTTAATATATTATTGTTTATACATGTCATCATCATCATCATCATCATCCTTCGCATGTATCCACACCCATGCTGAAAGAAAAAAGAAATGTTCTCGATGAGATGACACGACGTGACACACCACACAGTAGGCATAAAAAAATATTTAAAGCTGTTTCTTTATTAGTGATAGGGGTGATAGCGAAGCACACTAGAAAAACAACATAAGTAAAAATGTGGCTGAGCACGCTTTGCTAAATTGTACCGCTATGCGCTCTGGACTTGAGTCTTCATTAGCGGCTCGTAAAGATACCAGAACTTCTTTCTTCATCTGAACTTTTTTTTACCGCCTCTATGGTCTTGTGGTTCGCCTTCCGGTGTCACATCCAGAGGTCCCGGGTTCGATCCCCAGGGGGAGTACAATATTGTGCTTGGTTTGGTTTGGTTGCCGGTAGGACTTTATTTAAGTCCGCCTCGCTAGCTGGTGGTAGCTAGCCAGGCGGACTTAAACTCTTACCTTATTCGGTCGCCACAACAACGCGCGTGTTATTTTATGAATTGTACATTGCAGATGGCGGAATTCCCTCTGGAGCCGAACTTGTCCAAGATTCTGATAATGTCCGTGGCTCTGCAGTGCTCCGACGAGATTCTCACCATCGTCTCCATGCTGAGCGTGCAGAACGTCTTCTACAGACCCAAGGTATACTCTCGATTACTCTTTTTTTTAAAAGGCCTTATACCTTATTTTTAACCGCATCTGTGGTCGCCGTGGTGACAGATCCAGAGGTCTCAGGTTCGATCTCCAGGGGAGTACAATATTGTGCTTGGTTTGATTAGGTAAGATGGTGGTCCATCTTACCTAAGTCTGTCGCCATAACAACAATTTTAAATTGTTATGTTCAATCATTTAGTGGTACGATAGTCATTTCCTCAGACTGTTGAGGATTCCGAGTGAAGTACACTTCCACCTTCGGCCTTATCATAGCTTGAGACCAAATGAGATGAAGGGCAAGCGCTTCTCCGTCTTACAGTAAAAATAAACCCAAAGGATGCAAACGAGGCATCTATATACGAGCCTCAAACTAAGCATAGCTTGTAATATGGGAGCTAGATTACGGATAGAATACTTTAATACTTTGTTTGTTGTAAATACATACTAACTATATGATACAACACCCAAACACAGATCAAACATCTATAATCACACAACAAAGGTTTGTCCTGGGTGGGAATCGAACCCACAGCCTACAGTGCAGAAGGCAGAGTTACTACTGAGCTATGAGGCTTGTTAATAACAATAGACTCCATGAAAACGTTCCACTGTTGAATTTTAACCACCCAGAGCAAACATTTGTGTGATGAATATAGATGTATATTCTGTGTTTGGGTGTTGTGCCATATAGTACGTATTTATTTACAAAAAGTATTTAAATATTCTATACGTAATCGAGCTCCCATATTACAAGCTATGCTTAGCTTGGGGCTAGATGTCGCTGTGTAAAATTAATGTCCTGTAAATTTCCTGAATGCTGTAGGATAAGCAAGCGCTGGCCGACCAGAAGAAGGCCAAGTTCAACCAGCCGGAGGGCGACCACCTGACTCTGCTCGCCGTGTACAACAGCTGGCGGAACAACAAGTTCTCCAACGCGTGGTGCTACGAGAACTTCGTACAGATACGCACGCTGAAGCGGGCGCAGGACGTGAGGAAACAGCTGTTGGGCATCATGGACAGGTAGCACTCGCCTTTTGACAACACTTGAGCCTACCTCATAACAAGCCTCATAGCTCAGTTGGTAGTAACTCTGCTTTCTGCGCTGTAGGTTGTGGGTTCGATTCCCACCCAGAGCAAACATTTGTGTGATGAATATAGATGTTTGTTCTGTGTTTGGGTGTTGTATTGTATCATAAGTATGTATAAAAAAAAAAAGTATTTCAGTATTCTATCCGTAATCTAGTTCCCATATTACAAGCTATGCTTGGTTTGGGGCTAGATGGCGCTGTGTAAAATTAACGTTCTGTAATATTTGTGTATATATTATATATACTTTATAAGGTTTAAAATAAATAATCTGAAAACAGAAAGATTATATAGGTAGTAATAAATCCGCTAAATGAGTTTGGAAAAATAAAACGAATTTAGCGGATTTGTTACTATCCTTCTGTTTTCAGATAATTTATTTTGAACAATAGATTTCCGCAAAATACGCATGAATCAATTAGTTACCACTAAGGTGGCAAACATGTATACAGTCCACCTGATAGTATGTGGTTACTTTCGCCTATTAACACTTGCTACACCGAAAGCAAAACACGCGCGTTACCGACCCATTTAAAAAATATTAATGTGGATTAAATGTTAAAAGAGCTTTTTAACATTTAATCCACATTATTATTTGTGGTACACAAAACACAGCATAAAATGCAAGTAGGTATATTTATGTGTAAAAAACTAGGCTTAGCAGACCCATTTGAATTAAAATTGTCTGACTGAAGTATCAGGTAATCATCATCTGGTTGTAAAAATTGCAATAAAACGAAGTCTGACTGATGACGAAATATGACATTATTAGGGAAGTATCTACTTACCCGAAAATGGCATGCTTTTGTAAATAGGTAGGTTTTGCGTTAGTCGCTGTTTGATATCTTATCGTGGCGATCGCGGCTTAAGAATCGACCCTTCCATCTCATCTTAAGAATCGACCCTTCCAGCTCATCCGCGGATGTCATAAAAGCTGAATTTCAATGTAAGGAATTTCACCGGTGCAGTGTTTAAAATTGTGCAAAGCGCAGATTTCTCATACTACCCTTGTTTTCAGACACAAGTTGGACGTGGTCTCGGCCGGTAAGAACACGCCGCGAGTCCAGAAGACCATCTGCTCCGGGTTCTTCAGGAACGCGGCCAAGAAGGACCCTCAAGAAGGGTACCGCACGCTGGTTGACAGTCAGGTGGTCTACATTCATCCATCGAGCGCGCTCTTCAACCGGCAACCGGAATGGTACGTGTTTTCCGCGGTCTTTTCTTCTATCTTCCGTATGGGCTTTAAGATCCCTGGTGTCACGCAATAGTCAGACACCAATGTAGCGAAAATCTGAAGTCGGAAGTCTGAAAATCTTCTGTGGAAGTCTAGAATACTAATGTCAAAATTTGTAGATAAGCGTTTCCATCGCAAGTTTCCGAATTGTACAGGGAATCATACAACCGAAACGGGCAATTATAACAACAGTTGTCTACCTGCACGCGGTACTGCGCTGTAGGCTGTGGGTTCGATTCTCACTCAGGACAAGCATTTGTGTGATGAATATAGATGTTTGTTCTGTGTTTGTATGTTGTATCATATAGTACGTATGTATTTAAAAAAAGTATTTAAGTATATATTATTTGGAAAGAACACATAAAAAAAATTGTATCCAAACTATCAAGATTTACTTATGCATTATATGAATTAAAAAAGAATACAAACAAAAAAACCGCCACCTGGGCATATTACGCTTATGCACATGCCTGGCTACATTATGGTATAGTACTTTGGGGCAATAGCACAGATCTTAATAATCTATTTTTGTTACAAAAAAGATGTATCAGAATAATCAACAACTTACATGTAATGGAAAGTTGTAGACCACACTTTAAAAAAGATAAAATTTTAACCCTAACCTGCATTTATATATTTGAAATTTCTAATTTTGTCAAAAATAACATGAAATTTTTTCCGCAATACTCACGACCTCAAAACCTTAGGCCACGCACCAGACTAGCTCAACCTAACTCCACATTACAAATAATACATTCTGGACCATATGCAATGTGTGTAAAAATATACAATAAAATCCCTAACAATATAAAAGATGAGCAAACGCCCCAAAAATTTTAAAAGTGTTTAAAATCCTACTTAACAGAAAAATGCTTTTACTCTTTGCATGAGTTTCTGGGTGATACATAAACTAAATAATTAGCATGTAAGAAAAGTAAAGGTATAATGAATAAGAATAGTAGTTTATTATTGAATTTAGTATTATGTATAGTTTTATTTAGCTATTAAGTTTAATGCGCCTCCTAGTGTGATATTGCTGTGCCCTAACAGGGTTTATGTTTGAAACTTTTATCCTCACAACACCTGTATACCTAATAACAACATAAGTGCAATAAATAATTTGAATTTGAATTCTAACCGTAATCTAGTTCCCATATTACAAGCTATGCTTAGTATGGGGGCTAGATGGCGCTGTTTAAATTTGATGTCCTGTAATATTTATTATTATAATCTTGTACGTGCCTATCTAGGCATGTATTCAAAGTTAATTTTAGTTAGTATTAATAATTAGCATATAATTAGTAATTATTAATTAGCTGTTGCCAAAACAGGCCAATCACAATGTCATCATCATTTAATCTCTTATTCAACTTTGCAGGGTGATCTACCACGAGCTGGTGCAGACCACCAAGGAGTACATGCGAGAGGTGACCACCATCGACCCGAAGTGGCTCGTAGAGTTCGCGCCAGCCTTCTTCAAGTTCTCGGACCCCACCAAGCTGTCCAAGTTCAAGAAGAACCAGCGCTTGGAGCCGCTCTACAACAAATACGAAGAGCCAAATGCGTGGCGCATCTCGCGAGTCAGGCGGAGACGGAACTAAATACACGATACATCGACTACTTGCGTTTAATTCCATGTAACAATATGCCCTAATGATAATTTCATAAGTGTGGGTTGAGGGGTGATCTACACTGACATCCCACATGGGGGTGTATTGTGCATTACCCGCCTGCTATTCCGATCCCAGCAAGCCTAATTCCGGTGGAGGACGTCATCGCCTAAATAAGATAATTAGTACGCTGCACCAATCAAATCATAGTATGATACAGTTTCCTGTGTATAAAAGCAATGGATACAGTCTAATATAGTACATAGTGATTCTATTGGATTCGATACTCTTCGCAGTACAGAAATACGTTTGTAGATGTCACTATTGTAGGTCAGGTGATTTTTGCTTCGGTCCTGGAGGTCGCCTAACTGATAACGTTGGTATATTCTAAATCTAATCTAAATAAATATTATCTTTTAATTCGGTTGACAGAAGCGCCTTGCTAAATCAAATCCAAAATTCCCGAAATTTATGCTTTTCTTTTTCAATGTTATGGTTTGCCATCTAAATTAATTTACAAGAACAAAACTATTTCGTCTGCAGTTGGCTGTCAGCAAGGTGACCCTCTTGGCATATTTTTAGCCTTACCATTCTCTCAATTATTTTATTATTCTAATGTATCTCAATAAATTGAATGTTTGGTTCCTAGATGACGGAGCCCTAGGTGGCGATGTGGACTCATTATTTGGCGACCTAAAAATTATTATGAGATGAATTTCGACAGATTAGTTAAAACGAAAATTTTCTAAATGTGAAATATACATTTCAGACACATGTTTGGATATAAATTAATAGAAATTTTTAACCGCCTCTGTGGTCTAGTGGTTCAACCCACCGATTTCAGATCCAGAGGTCCCGGGTTCGATCCCCATGGGAAGTACAATATATTGTGCTTGGTTTGGTTGGTGGTAGGACTTTGTTTATGTCCGCCTGGCTAGCTACCACCATCTTACCTAATTATATCGCCATAATAACAATTCTTAATAAAAATGTTGTGTTGCGGCATTCAGAGGTTAAGATAGCCAGTTCCTCAGTTTGTTGAGGATTCCGGGTGAAGTGCGCCTCCACCTTCGGCCTTATCTCAACTTGTTACCAGGTGAGATGAAGGCCAAGCGCTTCCCCGTCGTACAATCAAAAAAAACAATTATTCAAAAGTTTGAGACTGGCATCCCATATTACTGTTATAATAAATGCAATAAAATGTCATGTCATGAATCAATATTAGGTTACAAAACAAAATATCTAAAACTGTATAAAAAGATTATATTTACATCAAAACGAATAGCATTAAGAAAGGAATTGCTTAAAGCAAAAAACAGGTCTCAATACATCTGGAAAGTGGTTAACAAACATAGAAATAAGGCGGATATAAAATGCGGCAAAAACTATCTTTTAAAAATAAACGACGAAATTGTTACTGATACCTAGAAAATTGCTGACATTTTTTCTGATCAATTTGACATTAAATCTGATGACTGTTGACGACCATCGAAAAGTTGCTTTGACATTTTTGACTAATTATACGGATAGGATTAATAATGATATGGAATTCAAGTAGACAAACAGAAATGAAATTAGAATTATTATTAAAAAAATTGAGGTAAAGAAATCATATGGGTATGATGAAATACCAATTTCTATAATAAAAGATAACATTGACTTACTCGCTGAACCTTTGGCAACATTTTTTAACAATTGCCTACAGCTAAACATTTTTCCCGATCAACTTAAAATAGCTAGAATTCTCCCCATTTATAAAAAAGGAAAACATAACGATCCCAAAAATTATAGACCTCTCATCTCATTGTTGCCTATATTGTCGAAAATATTCGAAAAACTAATTAAAGATAGGCTGGTATTGCATTTAAGCTCTTATAGCATTCTAAATTCACGCCATTTTGGTTATCAATTAAATGTAGGTACGTACTATTGATGCTATAGATTTTTTAGTGAATTATGTTATCATTAACTTGTCCCTGTCACGCACGTGAAATGCGACATGCAAACACGTCACGTAGTATGTGCGTAGTATTTTATTATCTTTGACCCATTCTACTCATTCACTTGATAGAAGAGTATAAATAACAGTCGAATAGTACGGTCGCGAAGTCGGCGCGCGGCGCGACGCGCGACGACTATACGAAAGAGTATACAGTGGGTACAAGTACAATGGATATTCTGTTTGTGTTCTGTGAGTACAATCTCAAGTCTTGAATGAGCATTTTTACATGTCCATCTAAAAGTTACTCTATGAACGATTTTTTTTTTCATATCTTATCAATCAATTCAAATCACGTAAAAATAAATCCGATCTATCAATATCATTTTTCTTTTCTATCCCTACCCTATCCATGTTTCTTTGGAATAAAAAGAAGGAAAATAAATAAGGTATTGGTAGATCATCTCATCTCCCTATGTGGTAGATATAGATAGGGCACGTCACGGAACAGGTGGTGTTGTTGTGTTGTTTGCTTTTCGCCTTTACTTTACATACATGAAATACGAATATATGCCTGATACTTAAGCCACGACGACGACGGTATCTAAACAGCGGGGCGTTGGCAGAATTGTGTACGTTCTCATACTCATGGAAAACAATACCGATCTCGAACAAAACAACTATTCAATAACAGTACAAGAGGTAGATGTTGACTTTTTGCCGATCGTGTACGAAATCATCCGGAGGTATTTTTAGCATCACTTATTTTTATCTTTTCATTTAACAACATCGCAGCAGATGTAATGACAGGTACACATCTTGTTGCAGTGTCGAAAGAGATTATCATGATACAACAGCTAAAGCTCGAGAATCCCAAGAGTGCAGTTTGAAAGTCCTCGAATTGCAAAAGAAATTAGAGATTGCTAGATCTCAGGTAAGGAAAAAAAAAACAATATTTTGTGGGTACAGCCTGTTATAATATTACAGTGCAGCTACTTTTGTTTTATTTATTTAAGAACAAACAGGTACCTAAATTTAAATTACATAATCATATACTAAGTATTGAATATCTAGTTGCTCCTGCATGTAAAACCTGCAGACTTGTGACTATGGCGAATCCCTATTGTAGGGAGACCCAGGTCGTATTATATTTTTTCACTGTCATGATGAAAATTGCTAACTTTTTACTAGGATGCAGGAAGTGTTATATTTGCTTCTTCCTTTAATATGTTTGTGTTCCGCACTTCCATAATTATGTAGAGGTAGCCATTTTTTTTTTCTATGACAGGGTAGCACTTGGTCTTCATCTCACCCGTTGAGATAAGGCTGAAGGTGGAGGAGCACTTCACCTAGAATCCTCCACAAACTTAGGTACTGGCTATTTTACCTTTAAATGCCAGAACACAACATTTTTTTAAGAATTGTTGATATGGTGGTAGCTGGCCAGGCGGACTTAAAACAAAATCCTACCACCAACCAAACCTAGCACAATATTGCTCTCCCTGGGATCGAACTCAGGACCTCTGGATCTGAAATCCATGGGTTGAACCACTAGACAGAGGCAGTTAAATTACAGACACTTGCTTTATTACGTAGTTACCTACCTATCAGTGATTGCTCCATTGTAGTCATTTACACATTGCACTGCATGTGGTGAACACAAGAACTGACCATAAGGCACCTGATGAGGCAAAACATTGTGAGTTAGATATACAAAAATCATATATAACCTAAAATTATCTCATCAAACATAATAGTTTCACAAAATGTCAATTGTTCTCAAATATTGCTTGTATGGCTGAGCAAATTATTTTATTAATCAATTAAACTCAAGGGACTTGAGTTAAGGATTGATTAATTAACTTTTTTACTTTTATAATTTACCAGATAAAGCGACTACCAGGGATTGACTTCAATAAACAAGACCAAATTAAACAATTTGAGATATTGAGAACTCAACTCCAACTGAAGCGTGAGCTGCTGCAGAAGTATCGTAATATGTGCTCATTTGAAACATCATTTAAGTAAGTTGGAATGCCTCTCAGGGCCCTGTTCCGCTACCTGGCTAGCAATGAGCACCTTGTGCAGAGAATTGCAGACTCGTACCCGGTGAGGAGAGCAGCCCAACTTGCTGTATCAGTGTTCTACAGGGGAAAAGAAAAAATGGAACATGTAGATCCTCAAAAAGTTAGTAGACTTGTCTCGTTTCTCAGGAAATTCAGCCAAAACATGAAAGAAGGCATTGAAGATGCTAGAAGACAGCTTAAAAAATGAAATATTTTTACTGTAGTAGTAGATAGAACTCAAATATATAGGGGTAAACCAATTGTAGAATAAATAACACTGAATTGAGCTAGTTTTTTTATTTTGAAAAATCAATCAAATTAATAAAAATATTTATTTACTTATACTATGTCAATCACAATCTTTGTAAATATCAAATACTGAAAATATTGATATGGAGAATTGCAGCTAGCCTCACTAATATTGTATTGATAGTAGCTCTAGAAATAGGGGCAACCCACTCAGCTCAATAAACATAAACCTAGCCTGCTAGGACAGGTTCTGGCCCTGTATAATGAGAGCACTAATTATTAATTAGTGTTGTCCTTCATAAAAAATTTTGATTAGTCAAAAAATATAATTTTAATGGACTGTGTTAACAGAACAAACAAAAAATAGTGATTCTTTCACTGTACCATACTAACGTATGAATAAAAGTGTCATGCGAACCAGCTTTTAGCTGGTCCTGCCCACATCAGTATGTGCCAACTCCCTTGTTTTTTTTGCACCTAAACAATCACCCAACCAATTTTTATCATCATCAAATATCACTCAAAATATATGTACCTAAAGGATGCTTTATATTTTATCAACCATATGACATTAAATACAACTACATATGAGAAACATTAAAAATCGGCCAATATACAGCTATGAGAATTACCATAAAGACATGGTAAAGTAGACCTACTTACAACTTCTAATAGGCGTAACACTCAAATTGTACTTGTCTTACACCTAGCTGCAGTGTTCACAGTCACTAATATGTGGGCATGGGAATCGTGAATAAAAAAGACAGTGCCCAGTGTGTTCTGTGAATCAATAAAATATGTACTTAGTGTATAGAATGAGCTGTGTAACCTCACAACTCTATGTTATGTATATATCAACGATATGACACAACACCAATATCACACCTTGCATAACATCAGTACAAAATGAAGGAAAAAAATTAAATCTGTAATTTTAGTAGAGTTAGTATTGCGTGTTTTACTACACAAAGACACCCGGCAGTTTGGCCGGTGGTGACTGAACAACCAATGACAAAGCATATTAACGTGTACTGCGTCTATAAACATTCTATGCAAACATCACTTTTTTGAACGTAAGCAACAGTGGAGGGTCGTTCATTTTTAGAATGGTTTATCTCTACTAGGGTATATTGCACAGGTGTCACACTAGGAGTGTTTGGTCTCGCATCTGTATCGCGTGCTTTACACGGCGGTGACGGCCTGGTCCGGCGGCTTGGGGTGCCGCCGGCGAGTACGACGCGCGCCGCCTCCGCCGCCGCCCGCCGCCGCGCCGCGCTTATCGCCCGTTACCTCGAATGGGGAATCGTTGGCTGTCACATCCTCCTCACCCTAAAAAAATATTTCTTTATACTAACTAGTAGACGGCATTGATCGAAATTCTACTAGGAAATTAACATTAAAAGAAATATTTGCTTTTTGCACTCCATGTGAACTTATACCATGCCAAATCTTACACTCGGCCATGCGTGTATTATTATTAAAAATGGGACAAGAATTGCAGCTGAACCCTGGTTTTTCCTAAAACATAAAGCTTGTTTTTTTTCACGTTTTCCAAAGCTTTTGCGTGAGTCAAACTCAAGCTGGTTTAACGTCAGAGCACAGAAAATACTATCAGGATCCCCCTTTATTTTTGATTTGGTTAGTAAACTGCCATTTCAAAATGATTACTCTAGTCTGATATCTGTGCTCCAGCCCTAATACAGGTCTAAGAACTCGGGAGTAATGTACGTACGATTGGCTTGTCTGCGTCGTTCGTCGGCGGCGGCGCATGACTGCGCTGTTGGTTGTGTCGCCCGTGCGTGGCGCGCGGCGTCGGCTTCATCACGGAGAACTCGGGACGGAGCACGTTGCCCACCGCTTTCGTTCTACCCTCACGGAACACCTGAACAATACAATGCATGTTGCAGCATTCGTTCTACCTTTATCTTAGATTAAAAAAAAACAAAGGATATCGTACGCCTAACTGTACTGCGAAAATAGTGAGATTATTGCTGTTCAAACAAATAGCAAATCTAATCTAAGCTATTAGGGCTTGCATGTAAGATGCTTGAAAAGAAGTTCAACTGTTTTTTAATTTGAAGTCTAGTTTTTTTTTCTTTTCTCTCTCTCTCTCTCTCTCTCTCTTTTATATGTATAAGTGTTTAGTGTTGTATGTTGTGGGTAATGATTTGTAATGTGAGATGATGAGAAATTATTGGGCGATCAGACGACAACATCAATGAAATGAAATACATTTATTTGGCGATACACACAAAAATTAAAAATAACAACAATAACAACATCATTTGGAAAACTTAGTGCAGCACAGCCAAACGGGCCCAGACTCAGCTTAATGCTGCCACGCACAAGCTAGGCGTGCGTTACAACTACTACCTACTAACAACGATTACCTTTTGTTGTTTAAAACAAGAATAGGGATTACCCTATTCTATATATATAGTATTAACTTTATAATAGTTTTGAGCTGCCGGGCTATGATAATGAAAGCGTGAACAGGTGACGATCACGTACCATCCTCTGCCCCCGCTTGAGATACTCGGGATGCTTGATGAAGCGGAACCGGACGAGCGCCTTGTCGCCCGTGCGCAGGCAGTCGCGAGACATCTCCAGGATCGACGCCGTTTGCCGAATGCTGCCGCAGTGCACTGCGGACATCACACGCAATAAATAATACTAATTTCAAAACTTGCTTGAGTGGTACTACACATTTTAGTGTGAGACGCGAAACCAAACGAGAGGGCTGCGCGCGCCGCGATCGCAACCTACCCCGCGAGTCACACTCACCCTCATGATGATTCGCCTGTTGAATCGAAACCGTTGTTGCCTACATCAACATAATCGTATTATACGTGAGTAAAACCAGTGTTTTAAAATGAATAATACTACTCTTGTCATTGCCCATTATTTCACAATTAGATGATAAAACAACAATATTAAAGGTCCTTAGGTAATCTGACTGATTCCTTTGTACATAGTCAGTTTAATTGTACTTTTTATTGCATAAATGGAATTAAAGAAAAAACAATATTTAATAAGGAATAATAAGTATAACATTTGACCGGAGGTTGTGGGCACCAATGGACTTTTCGGTTATTCGGAAATGTATGTCCGCATTTGACACACGCAAATGCTCGTGACGATGAAGTCACATCTTGAGGAAACCGGCACGTCCCGGAACAAAAATACGCAGTACAATACTGTGCTTGGTTTGGTTGGTGGTAGGAGTCCGCCTGGCTAGCTACCACCATCTTACCTGAGTCTGTCGCCATAACAACGATTTCTAAATTGATGTATTTAGAGGCAAGATAGCCAGTTCCTCAGACTGTTGAGGATTCCTGGTAAAGTGCACTTCCACCTTTGCCCTTATCATAGCTTAAAACCAGATGAAATGAAAGACAAGCCCTACCCTGTAATACAATAAAAATTAAAAAAAAAAATCAACTACTAAATATAGGCCTCCCCCAATCTACGCCACAAATAGCGATGGAAGCGGCTCAGGCTTCCATCCATCGACAACAGCCACAATGTCGTCGGTCCAGCGAGTGGGTCTTTCCACACTCCGTTTCGCGTTTCATCGTGGTCGCCATGCGAGAACCTTCGCTGCGGTTATCGGTTTTGCGAGCTACATGGCCTGTCCACTACTACTTCAGCTTGCTGATTGTGAGAGCTAGTCATGTTAGAGCTGCGTATACAACGATACGCACCCATGGCCTGGTACCGCGACGAGATGGTGGTGGGATGGTGCAGCACCAGTATTTCCCCCTCGAACTGCCAGCTCGCCTGCGGGTTCAGTGCCGGCGATACCATCACCATGCCTTTGCGGATCTGAGATCGCTTTATCTGTTGACAACAAATAAACATTACTCTAAGACCGCCACAGGTTATAGGGACAGGATTTTATAAAATTTCGCATTTTTGCATCAAATATCTAGTCATATAAATGTCTAGGACGACTATGGCTATGCATTATAATTTTATACTTTTGAATTTTATTTTTCATGGTCTTATAGTATAAAATTGAGTTTCTGTCTACGGTCAAATAGTAGTGTAACTAAAAGTGTTGTCATAGTTTATTCATTAATTAATAGTAGTTTATGCAACTGTCATATAAGAAGGGGTATTAGTTATATGCAGTTTCATACACTACTTTATCTTCACTCATAGGAAAAATTTAAATTAAACAAAGTAGGTAGGTTACAAGGAAGTAATTTTCAATCTATAAATTCTTGGTACATTTTGTCGTACATTTTTTTTTTATTTTTCTGGCAGGAGACTTTCAGTTAACACCAATGCCGCGTCTAGAATATCTGGCGGAGTGAAAATCTCGCCGTCGCTACTCTCTTCTCCAATCATATTTTAATCACTTACAGGATTTTAGTAAACTTTTTTGGAATCCCGAATACAAAAACACGATCGGCAAAAAATGTATGGGAAGCGCGGGAAATTAAGTTCAAACTACGCATGCGTGCGCCATTTTTTTCACAGTTCGACCTGCGCATGCGTGCGCTTTTTTTTTAATATTCAGCCTAAAACCATAGACTACTTTAGTGAAATAATAAACAAAAAGATAGCGGTACTATAATGAGTTTTATGATACAGTTGGCGGTACTATAATGAGTTTTATTTTTAATTTTATGTATATGCGTTTATAAAGCGCGTCTGTATAGAACCGTCTTTGAATTCGTAATTCGAATTTTTCGATTTGAGTGAATATAAACTAATATTAAAGGTAGACCAAAGAATAAACTGATGGATTGGGTGAATAGTAATGAGCAAAACAGATGATATCACAGAATGGTGGAACAAAACAAGTACCACCCGTACCTTGTAGATGTTCCATTGTGCAGAGTCGATTCACATCTTCCTTTATTACTAGCCCTGGTAAGGAATGGAACTCGTTGCACTCAACTGTTGTTTTTTATTGGTGATTCTGGTCTCTCTCATCAATAAAACAATGTTGTACCGACCCTATTTAGTGGCAAATTGTAAATGGGTCAGCAAGTATGTGGTCAATTATAGAGCGAGCCAACCAAGAAGTTCCATTTGTATATCTATCCTTATCCCTTTACCTTCTTGAGCGCGAAGCTAGCAGTCTGTCCCCCTCGCACCTCTGGCACCGGCATGCGTTTGCGATGGATGCTCTTGACGGTGATTGGCTGGAAGCGGCCGAGCGGGTCTGGGCCCAGCATCAACGTGTCGTTGAGACGGATCACGCCGGCTAGCGTCGTGCCCGATACCACGGTGCCTACTCCCTGGAGAGACAAATGTACACATCACATACCAACAGCCCATTAATGTAGGGGAAGGAGGGATAAACACGGACGCTCCAATTTTACTATATTAGAAAGAGACGAACGAATTGCGTCTGCTGCAATTTCATACTACACGCCACCACCAGTGCCGCGCTGCAAATGGAGCGAGACAGGCATGCCCCGCGTTCGAGGTATAAACATTTGTAATATTTTGTTGTTAACGATTAAACTTTCTCGTTGATTTATGTCAATTTAGCTTTGTTACTGTTGATATCATATACTGTCAATTTATGTCTAATCTAAGTATGATGTGTCGGTGGCATCATTGACTTAACAAACTAAATACTACTTACTCTCAGTGAAACTACACTATTCGTTCAAAACGATACTAAATATATAGCGGTGGCTATCTCGGTAGGCACCAAGCAAACTGCCACTACTCCACACAGTAAAATACTAACATTATTGTATTTACACAATAAAATAATAATTCTTATTTGTAGGGTGGGGGGAAAAGTGTGCAATGTTCGTTGCTGGGCAGTATAAAATGACATGCTCTGAATCTACTCTCTCTTCCTGTGCGCACCCCCGAATCAACTGCGTAGGTCACGTCCACAAAGAACATAGCCTACACGGCACTGCATTGCGCCCGTCAACTTGAGGCACATAGGTGTCAAGCCACGCGTGCCCGTAATTTCACCGGCAACCATAACCTTCAAACCGGAACACAGCAATGCTGCTTGACGGACGAAACAGGTATGGTGGTAGTAATTGTCCGGACGAGCCCTTTCACAAAGGGCTTCTACTACTTTTAAACAAGTGTTTACACTATAAAAGCACTTACGGGAACAGAATAGGTGTCATCGATCTGGAACTCCGCGGGCTTGTCGTCCTGCGAGGGCATCCGCGTCTTCAACAGGTTGAGGAACATCGTCAGCAGGTCTAGGTGGTCGCCGGTCACGTTCGATACTTGGAAGATTGGACATAGCCTGCCAATTATAACAAAAACCTAGAAAACCCCGGATATCATTTCGTATTTCTGTAGGTACTCTACTCACACTCTAACTAGAAGTACCCTGGATCCTGTTCATCCTATGCTGGTCATCAGACCTTGGAGTGTGGACTCAAGTTTGTCCAAACTATATATATAGACGGGGATTAAATATGGGACGCATATCAGGGAAAAAATATCCCCCTAAGAAGGTCTAATGTTTAAGACTGCCATTTGAATACATAATTGATCTCCGAGTTAAGATGGAGAATCTGGCACTGTATGTAAGTATGTGGCAATGTTTGTGACGGCATTACTCTCGAACGGGCTGTCCGATTTTAATGAAATTTAAAGTATAAGAATTTCTGACGTTGTAAACCAGCGATGGCGGCGAAAAAGCCAGACATCAGGGTTATTACAACTTACAACCCACACACAAGAATTATTCTGTTGATACTCGTATCACTTGCTTACCTTTGTGAGACGAAGTTGGTAGCGCTGACGATGACGTCATCCTTGCTCTTCACCATCACAGGCACCTTCCGGCACCCGGAGGACTTGAGGATACGGATCAGCAGCTTCAGGTTGTCTTGGAGCACGTTCGGGGGACACATGTCTATCTTGGTGACCACTACGAACACAGGCACCGACAGAGCCAGTGCTAGGCCGAGGTGCTCTTTGGTCATGCCGACTATACCGGCGTTTGCACCGATCTACAAAGAAAGAAGATCTATTGATTGCATATTAGCTTTAAACATAGCAGGCTATCCCACATTTCAAGGCAAAATGCGAGTTTTCTGCATTATGTGCTGGTTTCTGCATTCGTGTAGGTTCAGCTCACGCTTGGTCAGTTTTATCACCAAGGTAAGGACTAATCACACCAAGTTTGAACTGTAGATATTACCGTTTTTACAAAAGAACGAAAGTTTTCTGTATCAAGATTTATTTTTATTTTGTGCGGTAGCTCGTCTTTATTAAACATTTTCTTTAAAAACTATAATGTTTCAAAAGTCAAGATAAAGTTCGGAAAGATACGGACGGAAAACGAAGTTTTAATAATAAGGCTCCTCTAGATATAGACCCCTAAAAACGCTGCTGACAATATTCTGGTCTTAAGAGGTCCTAGAATATGTTACAAGGCGGTTCCCTCTGGCTTTAGCCGTTTTTTTTTTCTTTGCACGATGGAGAGGTGCTCGGCCTTCATCTCACCTGATTTTTCAAGTTATGATAAGGCCGAAGGTGGAATCACACTTCACCCGATATACTCAAACAACAATCCATCTTATCTAAATGTCGGAACATAACAATTTAAGAATTGTTGATATGGCGACAGACTTAGGTAAGATGGTGGTAGCTAGCCAGGCGGACTTAAACAAAGTCCTACCACCAACCAAACCAAGTACAATATCGTACTCCCCCTGGGGATCGAACCCGGGACCTCTGGATCCTCTGGAGGCGGTTAAAAGTGTTGTTGTAACTCACCATGAGCATGCCGAAGTCGGGCGCGTGTCCCGTCATCCCGAACACGGTGGTCTTGAGGTACCGCTCGTGACCCGCGAGGTCGATGAACGTGATCACTTTGGACGACTTCTCACATATCTTCACCCAGTCCAGAGTGCCGTGGTCCGGCTTGTTTACTACGTTACCTGCGGGAACGTGAAGAATATAACGTCAAGTAATTCATACGATTCAGAAAAAATTAAAGAGCCCCAGGTTCTTGCCTTTTCCGTGTAAGATCGTGAGGGACGTTACCTGCGGGAATGTGACGAAAATAACGTCGAGTACCTAATTCATACGTCAGGTCCCTAAAATATATAACTAGACCCACGTTCTTGCCTTTTCCGTGTAAGATCGTGAGGGCTAATCACGACTCGAGCATGATCGCAAATCGTGATTAAAAAGTCAGCTGGTTTTACGTTCAACATAAAAATCGACTGAAATGAGAATTTCCTATTTTTATTATAAAGTCATTTCCGATAGGAGCGAGATATTGTTAAAAGAAGGTGGAAGAGACATTATTGTCTTTCTCCTCACTTAACGGGACGCGCAGCACCCAACGAACAGATAAACACACCGTGAGCTTTACAGCACCCATCGAGTTAAATTGAGATAAAGTCAGAGCCGAGTAAATGCTGATAGTCAGCCTAACTACCTACTTGGAATAATAATGTCCGAACAGTTTGGTCATAGGAGAGATCGGAATACACGATAAATAATTAAAAACGGGTTTTTTAATTATTACTGACAAATTTAATTAATGACGTGCAAAAAAATCTTCAGTCATACATCGCTTATTATAATATGTATGTATGCCTGAAAACAGTGTTCTGATTATTATTCTGATTGATAAATTTTATTTCTTAAAATACATAAAACAATTAGAGCTAGGTTGGTAAAAGGTAATTAAATAATTCTAATTTTGGTGCCCTGAGACAAGAGATTCTGTATCCCGGTCCTCAGTGCCCCCCCTTAAACTACGTTAAACAAACAGAAAATACTTATGTAGGTATATATAATTGAATACATCTATTGCTAACGATAACATACTTATGATATAAATGTAGAAAAATAAGGTAGGGTTACATGGGTAGGTAGGTATAAATGAGCAATTATTCAGTTTTAACTTCGTTGTGAGAATTGAATATTAATATTATTTACGACGAAAAAAGGAGGGTTATGATTTTGTATGCACTATTGTATGTAAGCAAGTTATATTTTCTCGTATTATACTTTTAATAGTCAGTTTATTTGATAGACACAATGTTCTAGATTTTATCCTCAAAAAAGAGAATGCTTTTTGTATCTAAGTGGACATTTTGAAATGGAACCTAGGCACGCCACTCCCGTATTAGGTATAGAGCACTTAAATTGAGATCTTGGTGTCATTTAACAAGCCTCATAGCTCAGTTGGTAGTAACTCTGCCTTCTGCGCTGTAGGTTGTGGGTTCGATTCCCACCCAGGACAAACATTTGTGTGATGAATATAGATGTTTGTTCTGTGTTTGGGTGTGTATTGTATGATAAGTATGTATTTACAAATTAAAAAAAAAATGTATTTAAGTATTATATCCGTAATCTAGTTCCCATATTACAAGCTATGCTTAGTTTGGGGCTAGATGGCGCTGTGTGAAATTAATGTCCTGTAATATTTATTTATTTATTTATGTACCCATCTATAAATAGTGCACAGACAGACATACTACATACCCATGTTGTCGAAGCCCAATATGTCGTTGCCAACGGAGCTGGTTCGGCCGCTTTCCATCTCGTGTTTGTGCCGGAACAGCCGTTGTCTCGCGTAGCCCCTTCCGTTGTCGAGCTCTCCGTGCGTCAACACTCCGAGGAGGGTCGACTTGCCCGCGTCTACGTTGCCTACAACCGCCACTCTGTAGACAACATTTACAGGTGAATGCTAGAAATAAGTACCTAAGAGTAGTAGAGCCCACCATGAAAGGGATCTTCTGGGGAAGTACTACCCCCATACCTATTCTAGCTGCCAAGCAGCATTGCTGTGTTCCGGTTTGAAAGGTGAGATCGCCGGTGAAATAACAGGTACGTGAAGCTCAACATCTTTATGGCAAAAGTTGACGGGCGCAATGAAGTAGTGTAGGCTATGTTCTTCGTGGATGTGACCTACGCAGTCAGGTATTGTTATAGGTAAGAGATGCATCTCCTAGTTGTATAAAAAAAATATTATATTTAAATCCAATTAATGGAGCCGGTGCCCTCCGGGTTTTCATAAATCTTGCGGGGCTCTTGATTGAGGCGACACGTGACCCAAAGGCTGGCTCTTATTCAGGCCAGCGAATTAGCATAACTATTCAGCGTGGCAATGCAGCCAGTTTCTTGGGCACGCTTCCGTCTGGTACTGGTCTGGAACACTTGAGACCTATATGCCGTTTGTAACGGTCCTTAGGTAATCCAACAGATTCATAACATAATTAGTACATAGTTAGTTAAATTTAACATTTTAATAAAAAAAATTACATTAATTATAAAAGATGGTAGTCAAGTGATGAAGAAAGGATTTCTTGCGTACCTAATTTCCATGAAGTCGGTATGGTCGAGCTCTGTACGCAGTAGATACTGTCCCATAAGTCCCGTACCGCAGTCCCAACGCCGCAGCTCCACGAGTGACACTCGCTCGCCACTCACCAGCGACTGCAGCGTGGCTAGAGACGCGCTGAACTCATCTTCTGTTAGACCGCGACCATCTGAGAACATAGATAGATAGATAGATTGATAAACTCTTTATTGAACACCAAAAAATAAAAATAAACAGACAAGCAATAAATACACTTAAACTAGGTACAAAGGGCGGCCTTATCGCTAAAAGCGATCTCTTCCAGGCAACCTTTGGATGGAAAGGATAGTAAAGAGCAGACAAAGCGGTGTACTAAAATAAACATTAATTTATATAGCTACTTATTAATAATAACAAAACATACAATACATTACAAAATATCCAATCATTACTAAAAAATATTACGAACACGTTTAGCTTTTCTGAACCGACCGCTTTGTAGCGATAAGACAGCCCATCACATGTTTGACTGAAATAATTATTATATACTAGCTTTTGTGCGTGGCATCGCTCGCGTGTTGCCCAGATAATAAAAAAAATATTATGAAGTCTCAGAGAGAGGATGATAGTTCCACAATGCAGAGTTCTCTGTATTTTTTGAAGAAATCTGGATGTATGCGTATGGTTTCCTTGATATTCCTTTATCGTGATCTTGGCAAGAGATAGAACTTACCAAATAAATTGAGTAGATTGATAGGCAAAATAATTCTGCATGCTACCTAACATGACGCAGACGAATATACTTGTAGTTATTGATATAAACAATTTTATAGCATAACTACAAGGTCATTTTTACACACAATCAAATGGTCTCTACATTGTTCTAGCTAGACAAAAGAACAGTTGCTCTAATATTGCTTAACTTATGCATACGTAGAAGTCATGTTCTAATCTATTGAACATGAATACTACTGCAATCATTATATTAATTGTATTCATTTTGAAATACTTTACTATCAGCACAGATAATAAAATACTAACATATCGTATCATAACGCTATCAGCTTTTTATTGCAACACAAGTCTTTTGCTGCAAAAAAGGAGCCTTGCTCTTTAGCGATAAGACCGCCCATACTCATATCATACTCCCTGTGGCATTCACTATATCCATGCCATATTTTATTAAAATCCATTCAGTCGTTTAATCGTAAAAAGGTAACAAACAAACAAACAGTTTATTCATAAAAAGGCTGGTATGGATGGATGGGTGTAATATAATATTGTTACAAATTGCTTTTTTTGACTAGGTACCTACTGAATATGTAATCATCATTATATTTTTTCATCATCGTTTTGCCCCACATTCCTCACCTAGGTGAGGTAATTTTTGTTAGGTTGGATATTGTTTTTTTGGTTGCATAGCTAAATGGCAAAAGTTGGAGCCTTCAATTATACTTATTCTTATTCTGAGTCAAGGTGACCAAGGCCTGCACTGACATCCCAATGTATTATTCCCCATGGTTATAATGAACCCTACCCTAGCAGAGCAGGACCTTGGGTTGTTGGTGACTTAATGAGCGCCTGAATTCAATGCTTGCAAAAGCAAAGCAGTGAAGGATGACATGCTCTTTTGTTTCCTCCGACTGTAAGCGCAGAGGGCGGTCTGGGACTCCATTTTTGACAAGTGGTAGTTCAGCTTACAGTGTACTGTAATATTGCCTACCATCGGTTGTAGATCATGTGTTTAATTTTGATAAGAGTATCAAATCGCGAACATCATCTTTGATATCCAACAGTCCACCCTCTGGTACCCAAATAGTTTTGTGCTCCGTAACAGTGTTGGTTTATTCTTTATTTCCATGGTCTCGTTTGGCTGATATTGTGGTCACTTGGAGCCAAACTGGCTCCTCTTTGACTAAATTGTCTTTGGCATGTGCCAGGGCTCTTAGCAAATTGGAATATTTCTATAGTCATGTCATGAGAGTCCTGCTTAGGGGCAGTGGTTTATCTATGAGGTAAATCTCCTGGAAACTATGCAATCCTTTGATGAGTTTTGCATTTATTGAGTTGGCAGTGACTAGGCAAGTCCTTGGCCATCAGACTACTGCACCATATGTCAGTACAGGTTGTACACATTTATAATTATTATTGTAATCTATAATTACGTCTTATATGTCAGAAGCTATTCTATTCATATTTACCTTGTCCATGTCCAATATCGTAAATGATCTCTCCATTGCCAGCTTCCAGCCTCTCTAGGAGTTGCTTACGGAGCAGTTCATATTCGTCAGCATTTGGGCTTACAAGTATCATCTGGAAACCAAGTTTATTGAATATTATGAAAGTTATGATGATAATGTTCTAATAAATTACATTACTACTAACATAAATGTATTTACATAGTAAACAACAAAATGTTTTAAAAACCAAACAAAAATGCATCAAAACTAAGAAATGTTTTCCTTTGAATGATTGATAATCAGAAAGGAAGATAAAATCATGAGTTATACAGATAAGAGGTTGTGCAAGAAATTATACAAACATGATATAGGACTGATTGTTGAGCTTAATTTACTTTTTCCAGTTAAATACCTAATTATAAATGACCTAACATAAAATAAAAAGGTTTAGGTATGATATCATTATCCTGAGGTAAGGTAATATGGCATGAATTTTGTCTGATGCAAAACAAATACAATTTGAAATTGCATGAAACACAAAAGTATCTACCAAAATGCTCCGCCCACGAACATAACTTCGCGGGAATCCCAAATAAATAAACAAACTAGGTTTGTTGTCACCTTTCCTCTGATGCTGGAGTAGTCAGTCTCACTCTCAAAGGCTATAGACACCTCGGCCTCCATACCCTCGCCGGATAGCGTCTTCGCTGGGGAATCCGGTGCACTATCCATCGTTGCAAGTATAATTCAGAACCGAAATAAACGATCCAGCTGCTATAGCGATTACACCATTATGTCACAACAACACAATCTTGGTTCCCGACACCTTTACCTCTGGAAATGCGTTACAAAAGAGCACTTTAAGCACTAAATCTACGTGTTGATAGATACTGTGAAGATCACAGGTGAATATTTGTTATGAGATCAACGCAGACGACTATAATCAGAAAACCTTAATTATTAAACTTCTGTCTGAGTGGGTACCGATTAGCTACTGAATTATTATGCACGTTTATTCAGACCGTAATCAAAGATCTACATGTGTGAAAGTAAATAAATATGTAGGTACCAGTGGTTTTTCGACCAAGAATCGAAATCAAAAATAGATTTTTGCAAAACAGATGGATTTTGTGCCAGCTTTAGATTTTAATTTATCCAAAGAGAATTATTTTAACTATCGCCACTCCACTCCACCTTAATCCCACAGAGACCATTATAAGCTTCATAATAGTCTGTGGTCCAATAACAAAGATCTATTCATTGTATCCGATCTAAGTTTTTAACTTTGTTCTAATATTAATAGAACATAGTTTCATTGTTATCATTCATAGTTTTAATTATGACTTAGATGACGGACTTAGAATACGGTCTTGGCATCGAGCATCTGCAACATGTGAGTTTAGAGGTGGTCTTGCCTAGGTTTCTAGCAATTTCGGTTGACCTGGGACTGTCAACCGAAAGCGCTTTATTAAGCCATAGGCACACGGTTTGGTTGGTACTATGTAGGTAGTAGACAGACGCCGCCGCCGCCGCCGGTCATGTGTTTGTCACAACGACGAGTAGATCGCGAAAGAAATGGGTATTGGGTACTTAGATAAGTCAAACAGCTAATACTCTATTTAGATGAATTTTTAAAATATTATGCGAAACGTAACCCTTACAACAAAATGAGTTGACTTGTTTGCAAATTCAAACACATGGACATATTGCCACAGACAATGTCAGAACAGAACACTATACAATACTCTTTGCTTTGTTTTGTTCACTTCTCATCTTCATCTCACTCACTACTTCACTGATTTTGGTTCGACGTTTTTGATATCGTATTTGTATTGTATTGAAATAATGTCAGAAATGATTATGGTACGTTGCCTCGCAATCACAATTAGATGATTCGAATAGTGATCTTATTATGATCCTGTGGATAACTTTATCGGTAAACAATCAATATGGATGAACCAGGTTCTTCAGACTCTTGGAACAAACTGGAGATCTCGAAACAGGACAAGAACATTGTATGGATCGCTACCATTAAATCAGAACCAGAAACAGATGGTGGCACAACTGGTTATTGTTTAGATTACGACTCTGCGCCAAATTACAATCCAATGAATTATCATTCTCATCTAGGGATTCCAAACCTGTTTGACGAAGTAGAAAAAAAGTCCAGACTGGCAGAGGAAGCGCCAGAACATAGATCAGAACGACTTGCTAAGATGTCTGCATATGCTGCACAAAGATTGGCCAGTGAAAGTCCGGAACAGCGTGCAACTAGACTGAAGCGGATGTCAGAGTATGCAGCTAAAAGGTTAGCTAACGAGACCAGTGAGCAAAGAGCCTTGCGACTAGCACGAATGTCGGCCTATGCTGCTCAGAGACTTGCTAAAGAAACTCCAGATCAAAGACAAGAGAGGCTCAGTCGAATGTCAGCATATGCGGCAAAGAGACATGCCTTGAAAAAGTTGATTTCTGTTGAGGTTGAGGGTGAGGCCAAAAAAAGACGAAAAAAAAAAAGTACTAAGACGATAGACAAGACTTCCAGAAGATCTAAAGCAAATGAGGTCACCCAGTGAGGGAATATTTTAATGCACCTTGTTTACACTTAGTTTGTGTTTACACCTTGACTCACATTATTCAAATTAGCCTACTATGTATTTTTAAGAGACTAAGGTTGAACAGGCCACTATCCAAATAAATGCCAAGGTACGACTACTCCACTGAGATGTGGAATGGACATCTACATCAAAATCTTTGTAATAGTCATATATTACAAAGCATTCCAAAACATAAATGTTGAAAGTCAGTTTATCTCTGATATGATATAAATCTAAAAAAAAAATTGAATTTTTGAGTTTTGAAGCCTGCATCTTCCAATTTTTATTTTTTTTACAAATCTGCTTACAAACCTATAAATGTAGTAATCTTACTATAATATTTATTAACATAATTATGCATAGTTAAAAAAAATATACAAATTCTTATTTATAAATATTTGGTAAATACAAGCTTCAGAACCCTTATTTCTGCATTATGCATTCATAATGCAGTAGAGTAAACCTCACTGGTTTCTGTGCAATTTTTGTGAATGTTCCAATTGTATCCATGTACCGTCTTTTTCCCAAATAAAATAAAATACAAGTAAACTTAAGTTCAATTAACCTTTTTTCCAAATAAATGGAAAAAAGGTTAAACTTTAGTATATGGACCGTCGAGTTTAAGGGTGGGGGTTAGTGGGGGAACCCCCCTGCTAAGGGGGGTTGCGGAACCTTGTCGTTTTTGAGAAAAATTAAGATGAAGTTTTGATGTTAGGTCGAACTGTACTGAACAAGTAGCTTGTTTTCTTTAGCAAAGTTTTCTGGGGACAAGCTCGCTCGTCACCCCTGAGAATCACTTCACCCACTCAACCTGCGCTATGCTACGGAGGTCAGCAGCTCGCTTCTCTCGCCACCTCCCCTCTTCGCTTCTCTCGCCACCTGACCTCTTCGCTTCGCTAGGTTTCGTGGGCTCGCTCATCTCAGGACCTCCATTGCGAGCTTCTGGCTCCGCCTTCTTTATAAACACACCCCAATGTGTAATTTGCATATTTTTTTCTAGAAAACTAAATGTTTGCGTATATTGAGACTTCGCATGTAGTCTTCTATTATTAGGACCTATCTGCATAAAAAATAATATGAACCTCGGAACTCAACGGTCCATATACTAAGGTTTAGCTGAAAAAATATTCAACAGATAATTATTTATTGTAACTGGTTTACCTTACTTGAACTACTATACCCTATACCTAGCAATAAATGGATCCTATGATGAGATAATAAGTGCCCTGGATATTGTACCAGGAGTATTAGCTACCCATAGCCCATACCAAAAATCAAAGCAGCTAATGAATTATTCATCAAAATACTACTTATACTGTGTATTATCTCACATCTTTACCTCAAAGTTATTCAAGTGTGGTAATCCTTCCAGCTATTGGAGGAGGCCCTGATGATACAAAACCTGAGTAGAGGTAGTCCAAGTAAGTCATGTGTTGCAAAAATATTTTTTTGACATGGTACCTAGGTAGTATTCAGTGGTTTATAGTAACCATCATGCTAAAAGTCTTTATGAAAAAATCATAAGTGTATATCTATGTATCCACAAACTAGATAGAGATATTTTTTGTCACAGAGTTGGGAGTGTACCTTCTACACACTTTGCCAGGTTTGATATGCTTTTGAACCGCGCCTACTGACAAGCTACTTGTCTATCCTTACACTTTAGAGAAATGAAAATTTAATTTAAGTATTTGATTTTTTTTATTATGCCTCCTTTACTATGCTACTGGCATGCTTTTAAGGGAAATCAAATTAACCAAAATGATGCACATGCAGTATGCTATGCAACTGGCGAACATGATGTGAAGCAAAATGTGTTGCTCACACAAAGAACCACCTAGTATTTTCTAAAGTCATGTAACATTAGTATTAAATTAAATAAAAAACATTTAATTTAACTCACTTTTATTGTGAATAAAAAACGGCTATTGCACAATAATATACATACTTACTGTCATTTCAAGCAATGACGGAATGTTATATCTTTACGCCAATTTCTTAAAAAACTTTAAGATTGGTGATTAACAATGTAATGGTTATATTAACTTATCCTATAATACTTATAATGATTTTCAGATCTAGTAGGCCTTAGGGTGCATTCAGGTAGAAAGCAGGAAGCCTGCGACGATCTGCCAGCGGTTATCGGTACTGGTCCGCTTAGATAACCAGTTCTAAAACAAGCTGATATAAGCAGGGGTTGGCTGTCTAAGTAGCATCTACCCGATAAGCGCTGGTAGATCGGATCGCAGGCTTCCTGCTTTATATGTGAGAGTGCCCTAAGATATTATGTGCTATACATAATAACATAGGTACATACATACATTTAGCTTAGAATAAAAACAATTAATAACAATAGGTTCTATTTTAACATTACAGTCACCATTATAACTAAATGAAAAAGCAAGGCTACATAAATTTTCATATCAATTGATAGGAGTTTTGTTCTAGTATGATCTGCAGGTATAGTCAGGATTATTGTTGTACCTATAAAATATTGAATCATATACTTAAATATTAATTTACTTCACACATTTTGCAATGCTTTTGTTACATGGATTAAAAATTACAGTATGAAAATTAAATTGAAAAAGTAAATCGCGCTTGCGACATTCACCGAAATAATACAATACACTATTGGCTGGTCGAATAATACAGTGTGTTTTTTATTTACAGTGTGTTTAAATCTAATAAAATATGATTAATATAAGGTAGTTTAAGTTTTATGAACTTAAAATTATTTTCAAGTTTTTAGTGAACTCCATTCCAATTTGAGAAAATCCACAAACAGGTGACATTTTTTCGAGGGTTACTGAAGTTAAAATCCAAGTCTCAATATATGTTGGGACGTTTTAATTTAATGTTAAGCGAGTACATTCTACGATGGCAGTCCAACATATTTATCTATGGGCGAGACAAGAGTCTAAACACGTTTTTGTGTGAAGGCTAAAGTTTTACAACCATAGCTTTACAGATTTCATACGTAGATAATTAAAATTGTTGAACGTGCACCCTTCAAACTGCAAAAATGACGTTACTCGCATTTATGTCAAGTTTCGTACTTTTGACTTTTATTATTAACCCACAAGTATAGGATTACATTCGAAATTTTACGCCATTCCCATATTTCTGAGCAGAGTTTGTTTTTCAAAGCGCGCGAACCTTCGAACGCAGTCTATGTATGCGAATAACATTGCATATTCGCTGACAGCCCCTCACATGCGTAAAAACATTTGTACAACGTCCGAATATTTTCGCGCATAAGTGACGGGGATTATGGTCAAGTTCGCGTTATGTTATGCCATACCACCAGCATGAAGGTGTGTTCAGTGTGAGCTAGCAAGCGGGGCGAGGCGCGCGGGCAAGTAGCTGGCGCGAGGACGAACTGGAGCTGTACGAGTCGCCGGACGAGCGCACGCTGGCCTGAGACAGTGGGGTGCCTGCGGAACCATTTCTCGTTATATTATCTTAGTTTTCAATTTAGACAAGCAACTATCGCAAAAGTGATAAAGAATAAGTACTCGTATACTCGATGGACCGACGATATTGTAGCGGCGCGGCGGCCGGCGGCGGTGGTGGTCAGTAAGTACCTAAATGATTTTAATGAAAATGATAAGGATTTTCTATTTGCTCTTGGGTCACAAGAGCCAATAAAATACTTATCATGGTGATGTGAGTCGCGTTATTACAATTTTCTTGCGTACCTAACTTAAAAAAAAAACAATATTATAAGACATTCATTTCACATACAATAAGCTCTCTCAAAGTAAAGGTACTTTCAAGTCAAGTGTCCACTAGTCGCTAGCACTAAAAATAACATGAAAACCAGTCCTCTAGCGGATGGTTGAGAACTAAAATGAACACAATTGAAAATAGCAATACACACGAACCGCTCAAGACGCGAGCGAAACCAACTCCGAGTGTCACCGAACGGAATTTACTCGTGAGTGAGACGTGTACCTCAGACGATATATTATAACTTTTATTTTAATACCATGGGTCTATACAAACTACAAACAAAAAAAAATATTTTGTAAGTGAAATAGTAAAAGCACACTACCGGGCAGCGAGGTCACGTGATGCGGCAGCGCCCATCGCTGCGGCGTGCACTCTCCGTTCGGCGTCGCTTCCTGGAAACATACGCTTGTAGGTATACCTTCAAGTCTAACTATTAATTAACTCATTATTATGGTGTACAACCCTTACACAACTAGTAACGCTCGGAACTTAATTATCGTCATCCCTTGGAAATTTTCCAAAAATACTTTCTTATTGAACCCCCTACATCACGCATCTAGTATCCGGAATAATAACTAATTTATTTTCCTATAAGTAATAACAGTACTATCTTCGGGATATAGATTGTATCCAGAGGCTTAACCACAACCTCTATAAGCATTCTTGTTTTGATATTACTTTACTTCTCTCGATTTTTCTACACTGGACAGAAAGTGACAAACGCGGATGGGTAACCACGACCGCTAAAAGCACCCATTAATCTAATCTGTTGTAATTCTAATTAATCTATTGTACTGCTTCAAAGATTGAAGTTTGTGGTTAGTTTCACGACTACTAAAAGACAAATAGCAGTCCAGCAAAATGTCAGTGCACAAATGCACCCCTCGAAGCGTACTCTTACGCTTCTACATAATTTGGATGTTATCTAATCGCTTGCTCTTTAGACAGGGTTGAGCGTCGAGTTTCTTTTATCATTGAAACCTCTATGATAATGATAGATATAATTCTTAGTAAATCATTGGCGACGAAAAGTGTCTTTATGTAAATTCAGTTATCCTATCCCACTGCTCACAAAGGCCAACTACAATTTTAATTAAAAAAAAAAGGTGTTTAAATAGTTAGCACTCCCTGACAGTTTGTATAACAGAGTTATCACAAAATGAAGATGATTCTATGAAACAATGAGTGAATAAGGCAATGTGAGATGGTGAAAGTGCAATAAACAAATCTCGAAACATAAACAGCCAAAACCAACACGAGACGGCAAATACTACTGCGTTACAGAGAGCCAGCCTAACTATAATTCTGAAATATACATACTTATACAGTCGCTCAAACTGTATATTCTACTGTAGTGCGAATGAACTTATTCGCGCAGAAGACCCAGTTAGGTACTACCGCGCCATAAAAACGGTAATTTTTAAAATGTCATTTGCGATTCAAAAAATATTTTATTATATTTGTTTTTCTTTCGAGGTTTGTTTACCTTAGTAGTACTAATGTAAACAAACCTCCTTATTAGAAGAACATGTATTTGCCCCTATTTCTTCTAATACTTTACTTATTTACCCTACTCCTACGAGAGTGAACGGTTATATTTACTTGTATCTCTACCAGAACGAACGAACTTGCATCACCCCTTTGTCAACAAGTATACGTCGACCCTTAAAGAAACAAATCTAAAATGGCGCCGCTAATCATTACCTCTCACTCACACACTATTGTTGTTTATTATTTGTCAGTCTGGATTTATCATTACGGCTAGGCCGTCTCATTCATTTGATATTGTTATTATTTTTCGTTGTAATTTTGTACTGTCGACCTTTTTTTCGATAATGAGTCCCCGTAAACGAGGAAAGGTTGTAATCAAATAATAAAAATAAAACATGTATTTAACAATTAAAAATAATATATACCTTAATCAAGCCGGATTTTTGTTGTACTGATTAAAATTTTTAGTAATAATTAAAGATAAAAAAAACTTAAATGAAAGAGCAGAGTTCTAGTGAACGTTTTTTTTTTCCACTGTACTGTAGGATGTCAATGCAAGTACTGGCCGCCATTTCAGAATCGTTTCTTTAATCAGCCAGCTTATACTAATAAAAGTGCTAATAAACTCATATTTCTTCTAGCACGGTTACAAACTTATTTAACCTCATTTTCTACTAGTACGAAATGAACAAACTCATTTATCGGTCTAAATAAATATTACAAGCTATGCTTAGTTTGGGACTAGATGTTCTGTAATATTTATTTATTTAAATATTTTTGTTCATACCAACTTAAACAAGTGAGAACAAACGTATTTAAATACTCTAACTATTAAAATGAATAATCATATCCCCCTAAAGAGTGAATAATCGTATTACCTACTCCTATTTCAGTTTTTTTTTTATTGTCTTTATGAACAGTACAGGCGCTGACTCTCTGGGTAACAAAACGCAAGCTCTACCGTTCACTTACAGGGTGTTTGATCTGTTTGGGGTGTGTGAGTATGGTGGTGGCGCTGTCCTCGGGCGTAAAGTAATCCGAGTCTTCTCCCGCGCACGAGTCCGCGTCAACGCGCGACGCTCCGGACCCAGCTGCACAGTGCATCATTCTTTACACTTCGTAACTCAACAAGAGCAGGAGCGTTCCTTTATGAGTAGTAGAGTTCCTTGGGAAAGGGCTCGTCAGGGGAATTACTACCATTCCTATTACGGCCGCCAAGCATTGCTGTGTTTCGGTTTGAAGGGTATGGTTGCCAGTGAAATTACGGGCACACGAGCATCACCTTAATGACTCGAGTTGATGAGCTCAATGCAGTGCAGCGTAGGTCATGTTTTTGTGCATATGACCAACGCAGTAAGGCTTTATTATTGGCAATAGTTGTACTTAACATCAGGGCTGCTTACTTGCTGTGTCTCCAAGTTGTATAAAAGTCATGAGCACGGACAGAGGCGTAAAGCGAGTATGTGGGTAGTTATATGTAGCCGAAACAGTATCACACGCAGTTGGACTTGTTTTTCACTGTATGGATATTAGTTTAGTGTTCAATATAAATAAGAGACTGGTGTTCTCAGGAGACCCCTCCTTACTACACTCTCACACACAATATTCCTAGCTCTAGAATTGGACGTCACTGATTATTCTTTACCTTGTATTATATTATTTTCATTAACTATTGTTTTGCATATCATTATTTAAGCTATTCAAATATAACATAGCATTGGATGTTTATTCTTAATGTTATATTCGAGAATTTCAATAAATAATTTATATTCACGTACGTAATTAAATCTGTAAGTACCTTATCGACCGCTATGACCTCATGCGTGGTGATCGGTGTTTGAAAAACAGCACTAACGCATCTTATAGTATGTTGCTACTGGTATGTCTAGATAATGTAGGATGAGGCTACAAAAAATATTTAAAAACCACATCTATTGATCTACAATTCATTTTAAGAAGCAGTAATTTGCACATCTACCTAAATAGTGCGAGGACGAATAGTTTCAATTAAATAAAAAAAAATGATGGCAATTATATGATTACTATCAGCTATGGACATCCTAAAGTTGGGCAAATGCGTTATCAGGAAATTGAAACCTCTTGAAAAGTAATTTCTTTGAATTACATAGAATACCTACATATGAATAAAAAAATCAAGGATGAAAGATTAATCCACTGTAGGCGTATACTCACCTCTGTCGCTCATCGCTAAGCTCGGAAGTTTTGTATTATGCGTCTGATTTGTTACGCTCGGACTAGACGCGTCCGGACCCGCAGGTTTGGCCGCAGTGACGACGAGTGCGTTCCACAGCTCAGTATTTAAAAATTGTCGGTGATTTTTCTATACTTTTGTGGTTTTTTCACTGTTATGATAATATTAACCCTTGACAGATGTTTTTTCGAACTAGCACTTAAAATAAAACAAATAAAAATGTACAAACTTTGTGGACTCTGTGTAATCCTACTAAAACATTATAATTATGCTAATGTTTTTGGAACAGATTGTACTGAAAAAAGATATCGATGAAAATGTTAGACTTTGATTCTTGATTTTTGCTTATTGGTTATTTTTAGTTTGGTAAATGTAGTATTTTAAAAGTATGTAAGTATTATACCAAGCTTCACTTTTGAAGCTAGATGGCACTGTGTGATATGTCCTACAGTTTATTATTTTATTCATGTATACTGACAGTGTATGATGTCGGGTTCTTCCGTGTCGGTGTCGTCGATATGCGCGAGATGCGGCGAGTGCGCGGCCAGCCGCAGCGCGCCGTCTCCTTCCGCAACGTCCCCAGCCGCTCCCGCCTCCAGATTCGCGGGTGTGGCCGCAAGCGATAGCGACGAAGCGTGGGTTATACCCTGGCGGTCGCGAACATTATTAGTCGGCTTGATAGAGTACTGTTCTGCTTGAGGGAACTAAAATGTTTACCATTCTACACGATGGAGCGCTAAATCTACAAATTCTATCTGTAGATTTGGCGGTCTGAATACTTCGTGCCATCTTCTTGTGGCCTCAAGAATAATAAAGAATAGCTAGAAAAACAGTTACAAATGATATCTAATCGTAAAAGTCTAAAAACACTATATCATGGCGTTTTTGATAGGGAATCCTATGATAGGAATCATCCTATCATAGGATCCCGATCATCAAGCTGAGCTGATGCTTAGCTTGATGATTTTGATAGCTAATACTCACTCCGTTCATTTGGTGTGAGAGCAGCGGCGACATTCTCTCTGTCTCGCTGTCGAGCTCGCTGTCTTGAGGCACTGAGGCTTGAGGCGGCGGCGGCGGAGGGGATGGCGAGGAGGGGGGGAGGGGGGCCTCCTCCGAACACTCGCACTCGTCCAGCGAGCGACGCGACTCGCTCGGCAGGTTCAAGCTTAGTGTTGACTGGTGACAACAGATGGCGTTACTATTTAATCTATTTATGTAATAAACGATGTGGGTATGTAAGCGGCTGGACCAAATTAAATGAAATTTTCATATAATCGTCATATCAGCTCAGTGGTTGACTACGAAGTTTGGTAGCGATCGGATCGTGTTTATTTTTGATCTTTCCGCGCGTAACTAGTTATTTCAAGCTAGCTTGTTTTTTTTAGACAGCTTCTGGTAGAGCTCGCTCCATCGTAGACCTCATTATCGCCCAGGTAATGATCAGGCGAGCCTCGAAATTAAGAGACTACATAACTAAAAAAGTCTTGCTATAAAACCTACCCATAAAGTCAAAGTCAAATATATTTATTCAGTAAGATTTTTTAGGATCACTTGGAAACGTCAAATTTACCGCCTGTTCGGAATCGCGACTAGCACGCAAGGAGAAAGGCAAGAATCTCGGGCTAGTTTTTTTTTTATAGAAAATGATGCAATTTAAATAAAAACTCACTTTAGTGACGTGGTTCGGCTTGTGATTGTATAGCAGTGGACTGTCGACGGCTGACTTTTCATCGGAAAGTTTAGCTTGTTCCTCGCGAGCCAATAACACAGACATACGAAACTGAAAGAACAAGAGAATAATCAAATGCAGCTAAGTGCGTAGTACTGTGTTGCTTGCTTGACCCCTACAAGATACGCTGCAATGAACATATATGTTTTATATATGAGTTTGTATTCATCTTGATCATAAAACTGAGCATTTTAATCATCTTCAACCAAATGTCACTCTCACTAGAAGAAAAATTGTATCATGTTTTTTATCCAGCTTTCCGAATAGTGAGAATGCAAGCAAAGCTATTAAATATCGAGTGAAATTTATTGGTAGCCCTGAAACTTTTTTTTTTGTACGACGGGGAAGCGCATGGCCTTCATCTCACCTGGTAACAAGTTAAGATGAGGCCGAAGGTGGTGGCGTACTTCACCCGGAATCCTCAACAAACCGAGGAACTGGCCTTCTTACCTCTTGAACGCCGGAACACAACAATTTTAGAAATGTTATTATGGCGACAGATGGGTTTATAAGTACCTCTGGAGTGAGAGTGCGGGCAGGCCTAGTCCCCACCGCCTTGAGGTCGTCCCGCGAGCCGGAGTGCGCGCGTCTGCCCGCGCTGCCGAGACTGCTGCACGATCCACGCTCTAAGTTACAGCGGTTCAGGATCTCTGCGGCTTGCTGGGAAATATATATCAAGTTATTAAAACCATCTTACGGTATATAGTCACTTAGTAAACTTGGCTTAAAAATATTTTATTTATTTACTAGCTGTGTGGCTGTCAGTTTCGAGACTAGCCCTGATGTTTTTTTTATTATTTAAAAGTAAGATATTGAGCTTGTGGCCTGCCAATGGGCATTGCGGACCTGTGGTGTTGGAATCATCACGTAATCTATACAAGTCAAGCGAAGTGAAGCGTCTGTTTGTAATGTCAAATAATCAAATACATAAAACTTAAATAATAATGAATAATTGTTCCGGCTTATCTCTGAAACGGTTGGACCGATTTTGTGTGTACCGAAATTAGGTATAATTTCCAAGGGATGACGAGAATTTTGGACCCCTTATTAAGCTGAGCACAGAGGAGTTGAGAGATTGAGATTTGGCATAGTTAAAGTTTATACAGATGAAAAGTGCAGAAAGCTATTTTTTGACGCATGTTTTTTTTAACGGTCGCACTGCGTTGCTACTGGTAAGTAATAAGACGAAATTGAACTGAAGACATTGTTACTGCCTCCTCTGTAAACAAATTTTAAAAACAAATTAGACAACTGATTACAAACCAATATACTATTAACTACAAGAAATAACCAATTGTAGTGACAATATAAAACCAATACTGTGAAATAGGCACATCAGCCCCAGTGCTGCTCGCCTATCACCAAATAATCACCGAATAGATCGCTTTCAGCGATAAGGCTGCCCGTTGTTTTACCAGTGTCGATTAAGATTAAGAAGAAGATTAAGTTTTCTTTTATCAGTATTTTGTTATGTTTTTATGTAAGTGGAGAACAATAAAGAGTTATCTATCTATCTAATAATAATAATACCGGCGTCATCCCGTACACACTACACACTAGTTTACAAGCTCTTGACATTCACAAACTTACTTACATACAACTCCAAAAGTCTGACATCTAAAACACTTGCCGCATTGTCCGAAAGTTATTGTAATTATAATATAGTAATTTATTGGTTACTTATCAACGTTTTTTCGTTTGGTCAAAAGCCCGCGAAATATCGAAAATTCCTTCTAGTGTGCGACTGTAAGACAAACAACATAAATACATAACAATAATAATAAATGTCGATGTAATAAGTACCTGTGAGGCGGTGTCGGTGTCGGGACTCGCGATGGCGGGGTGGAGGCGCGGCGCGGCGGGCGTCAAGTGAACTCCGTTCAACGCCTCGATCAACGATACCGCCTCGTAGCCGGGAGGAATGTTTTCCATGCTGCCCTGTAAGTCCACATACATAAAAAAAACAAAATGATGTATTGCTAAATAAACACAACGAACATACGTATAACAAGTACTAGACAATTAGCAAAGGGGGTAGCCATCAGCCCCTCAGTAGCCAAGACCCACCTCAGTGGTCTAGTGGTTCTCTAACAGGATTTCAGATCCAGAGGTCCCGGGTTCGATCCCCATGGGGAGTACAATATATTGTGCTTGGTTTGGTTGGTGGTAGGACTTTGTTGAAGTCCGCCTGGCTAGCTACCACCATCTTACCTAATTCTGTCGCGATAATAACAATTCTAATATTGTCGTGTTACCTCTGAACGCCGTTCAGAGGTAAGATAGCCAATTCCTAAGTTTGTTGAGGATTCCGGGTGAAGTGCGCCTCCACCTTCGGCCTTATATTAACTTGTTACCAGGTGAGATGAAGGCCAAGCGTTTCCCCGTCCTACAATAAAAAAAAAACATTATTCTGCGTAATTAAAGGTCTACGCAGGGCTGGTTTTTAGACTACCCCAAATAAAAAGCTCGAGCTTCGATGTTAGTCGAGCATAGAAAAGTAAAATTTAAATACGGTACAAAATGTTAATAAATGTAAATATTAAACAATACCATAATATATCAATTTATTTACCTGAAAATCTCAGTAAACAAAGCATGAAGCGACGGGGAAGCGGTTGCCCTTCATCTAACCTGGTTTCGAGTTATGATAAGGCTGAAGGTGGGAGCGCACTTCACCCGGAATCCTCAACAGTCTGAGGAACTGCTATCTTACCTCTGAATGCCGGAACACAACAATTTAGAATTGTTGTTATGGCGACAGACCTAGGTGGGATGGTGGTAGCTAGCCGGGCGGACTTAAACAAAGTCAAACCACCAAGCAACTATATAATGCTTGTATTTGACAAGCCTCAATAGCTCAGTGGGTAGTAGCTCTGCCTTCTGCGTTGTAAGTTGTGGGTTCGATTCCCACCCAGGACAAGAATTTGTGTGATGAATATAGATGTTTGTTCTGTGTTTGGGTGTTGTATTGTATGATAAGTATGTATTTACAAAAAGTATTTAAGTATTCTATCCGTAATCTAGTTCCTATATGACAAGCTATGCTTAGTTTGGGGCTAGATGGCGCTGTGTGAAATTAATGTCCTGTAATATTTATTTATTGTACACCCTGGGGATCGAACCCGGGATAGAGACGGTAAACTATGCGTGCAGTGTGCTAGCATATATTTGAGTCTTTATGCTACTTACAGTCATGTCGGAAAACGTTTTTTTTTAATAAGAGCCGTGTTCCCTTATAGGAAAAAATGACTATTCATGAATGTTTAACGCTAGTGTGCGGGATAGTACTGACGTCGGGCGTGTGTTGCGGCGGGGCAGCGTTCGGCACGCGGCGTTGCAACGCACGTATTTGTAGCAGCGCACGGAACGGCGCGCGGCATATCGGGCAGTTGTTGGCTTGGTATCTGTGACAACACCGGACTATGACTTTTACGATTAGTACACACAATTGTTTTTCTTCATTTATTATTTATGATTGTACCTATTCATATTTCTATTTCGTTTGTGACCATGCTGCCTATTCTTACTTAGTTAATTCTTCCTCTTTTTGATTGAATTTGATTGTGGTATTATCAAATAAACCTAGTAAGAGTAGTAGAAGCCCCTAGTGAAAAGGCTAGTCCGGAGAATTACTACCACCATACTTATTTCAGCCGCCAAGCATGCTGTGTTTCGGTTTGAAGGGTATGGTTGCCGGTGAAATTACGGGTACGTGAGACTTAACACCTTTATGCCTCAAGTTGACGGGCGCAATGCAGTGCCGTGTAGGCTATGTTCTTTATGGATGTGACCTATGCAGTAAGGCTTTGTCATAGGCAAGAGTACACTTAACACCAGGTGCGCTACTTGGTTGTCCAGTCTCCTAGTAGTATAAAAAAAAAAGTTTATGTTTCTATTTAGTTACTAGGCTTTACTACTACTTACTTCTATTACTATGTAAATGTGAAGTCTGGGCTCTGGTTGGAAATCAAACCACATCCAACAAAAAGAGCCAAAGGGCATATAAAGTTTTATATGTTTATCTTTGGATAGAATAAATGCATTAACTATTTTAGAAATATATCCAAAGTGGAATTACTTACAAAAGAGTAAACAGAGATTACTCTTTATGTAACGCATATTCATTCCACCGGTACACAACAATCAAAGGCAACATCCAAGATTTTTTTAAACTACAACTATTATAATATTGAATTAATTATACATACAAAATTTCTGTATTCTGTAGTTTTTAGTTAGATGTAGTCTGTATGCAGTAGCGAATTTGTATTTTTTTAAATCCACAATGTGTTTTGAAGCTATCATTTATCGAAAATCATTGCGCGTACACAAACCTGGGGCCCTACCGCCGACGGCGAAGCCGATCTCCATTGGTTTAAAATTAGCTTCATGAGAACTAGAAACGATTTTTACCGTCAAATGTACTGAACGGATAGGTTTCATAACATGTGTACACTTTTAAGATGGGAAACGCCATTTTGGATATGACACATACCCGGTAGTAAAAATCGTTTCTAGTTCTCATGAAGCTAATTTTAAGCCAATGGAGATCGGCTTCGCCGTCGGCGGTAGGGCCCCTGAGGACCTTAGGATAAAATTGTGAACAAAAAAACTTGACTAATAAAAAAGGTCAGTAACATAGTAGGTATAGCTAAAATAAGAGTTTAGAATATAGTGGAATTTAATTTAGAAAGAAAGAAAAGATAAAATAATAAAACTATACTTAGCTTAAACTAACATAATCTAAGCTACACTATGACGAACACAATTAATATCTAATATAATTTAAGTTTGGGTAAAAAGGTACTCTGACTCAGCTTTATTGCTGCATTGATCATAATGCAACGATTATGTTATTAATTTAGAATAATAGTAGTAAGAATCACAGCGGTTAAGGCCCTGTCAGTAGACGTTTCCTCTTTTTCAAATGGAAAATTATAGAACTTCTGAAGAAGTCACGAGTCTAATTTTTATATATATATATATATTACTTCAGGTACCTATCTACATTAAAGGTAAGCTGAATACATAATAGCAGAAAAAAATTATCGATAAAAATATTTATTTATAATAAAAGTTTCAAAATTTACAAGCGAAATATTTTGATACCTACAATGAATATTGACTTACGATTTATTTTAAATGATAGGTTACATGTTGACCTACATTAAAGGTAAGCTAGTTTTTTTAAACGAACTCAAATTTTAATTTAATCAAGAATTATTTGGAAAAATACAAGCGCACCGCGCGCCCGCCCGCCGCTCAATCAGTACCTCTGTGACCACTGTCGACGTCGGACGTGTGCTTGTAGTCGTCGCAGCGGTCAGACAACACCTAGACTCAGAATAAACATTAGTACGAATGTAAATAAGCTATTTGTTCTGAGCCAGTAAAGGTACCATCATGTGGTCACATTACCTACCTACATACCAGCACGCGTTGCTGATCTCAGAATAAGAAACATCAAAAGGTTTAATTTACGATACGCATGCGCCACCTACAGCTTGCCGTTGTCAACTCTCATAATAGTTTCTGCCGCGATTTTCATAGAGCGCCTAAGGAATAGCTAAATCATTAGTTGATCATGTAAGTCAGCAGGTATGACTAGCTCGGTGGGTTCTTACCGCAGTGAATCAGCACACGAGTTGCACAGACAGAGATGTCGACACGGGAGGATGAGCGTATCCCGCACGTCACACATACAGATCACGCATTCAGATCCACCGTCTTCTGTCTCCTCGTCTGATGTCGGCTGTAGGAAATAAACGACATAATGAAACATACGGCCGTGCATATATTGTTACGCCAATCAGAAAGTTCTAGAATACTACTAAGTATGAAATATAGTAAGGTGCGGAATAAGCCGCGAAAATAAGACAAAAACAACATTTAAAATGTTATGATGACACAAAAATTCACAAACCGCGACGGTACTCGAACCCACATATTTTCTTAGTCTGAATTTTTGTGTCATTATAACATTTGTAAATGTTGTGACCAAGTGCAATCACTTGAAATACAGAAAAAAATACAATTATTTCGGACTACTTTAAATCAAATTAAATTTAATATGTTTATTGTGATTAAAATAATAATAACTATGTTTACTTTAAAATATATGTTTACACAAACATAAGCAATAGGGTCGTTTCTGATCGTCGATAACAATAGCCCCAGAGTACGCAGTAGTTAGCGCCGCGATCAGTCTGCGCATGCTAGAAAAATCGACAGAGTTAGATATAAATATGACGCGCGTCTCGGAAGGAGGACTGTATTCATTTACGATACAGCGTGATAACATAGTGATATTTGGGTGCGATAACAGTGTTTAGTGATTCGGAAGAATAACTTAGTAGTATTGAACTGTGTTTGAGAGTAATTAGTATGGTCTTATTTTGAGTAATAACAAACGGTTACTTTTAATTATAACACAGCAACAAATTAATGGCAACCACAAGATGTGTCCGCTTTGCTGGAGGCTTTGTCCTGTGGTTATTAATTATGAAGTAGTCTATCAGCTAAACATTTCTTATAGTTTTATACCTTTGTGTCCAAGTTCTTGTTCTCAATGCCGTATATCTCTTGCAACAGGTAACACAAACCGTCCACAAATAGTTTCTGTTTGAGCGCCTTTAGCACGTAGGTACCGTCCGAGTGCCGCTCTACCGTCGCTATGGTCGTGTGCGACTGTCTTATCTCTGTAAATCATTGGACACCGTAACAATACTTTCAAGGAAGGAAGATACCATCTTTTATTGATCCTTTTTAGCAGCGGGATGATGTGTATTCGAAATATGTTATATTAAATGACACAGGCGAGTCCTAGTGCGGGGTCAATTATAGTAATCTTACTGAAATGTAACACTTTTTTTTGGGAATAAAATATATTTGTATTCACGTCGAGAATAACCGCCTTCGTGGTCTAGTGGTTTCGGTACCGGTGTCAGATCCAGAGGTCCGGGGTTCGATCCCCAGGTGGTTTGGTAGGACTTCGTATAATTCCGCCTGGCTTACCAAATCCTGTCGCCATAACAACAATTCTAAAAATTGTTGTGTTCCGGCATTTAGAGGCAAGGTAGCCAGTTCCTCAGTTTGTTGAGGATTCCGGGTGAAGTGCGCTTCCACCTTCCAGCACATTATTATAACTTGAAAAAAATCCGGTGAGAAGAAGGCCAAGCACTTCTTCGTAGTACTTAAAAGAGTTTACAAATAAGGTAATGAACGCATTCCCATTGTATGTATACAATACCCCTATATACCTTCTTGCCCCTCATCCACGACGCAGTATATGGCGATAGGAATGATCTCCTTTTCCGCGTTGTAGACCAAGACCTCCTCAGTATGCTTGGAGGGGTCGAAAACGTGCGCGATCTGACAGAACTGCTGATTGGCGCCCTTCTTGTAGTGGAATGCTTGCGAGTTCATTGCGGGGTCTCGCGGGTAGTAGCTGCAACATATGGAAAGTAGAAACTAGGTGTCATCAGCCGTCTGACGCGAGCGATCTCGCCGCGAAGCGAACGGCGTGCGATACAATCAATGGAATCGATTTTGTCGATGAACTCAACTTCCGATAATGGCATCGCCTTAGACTTTGACTATTCAAACCTCCCCCTTCCAAATAGCAGCTGCAGTTACGCGCAAAACTATCGCGTGTATACAAAATAAAAAAAAACTGATAATAGCGCGGAAAGTACCGTCGTTGGCAGTAATTTATAACAGCCTTTTTTGAAAGTATTACGAAATTAAAAGTAGACGAAGACAACCATGGGATTCGCCTTCTAGCTTTATTTCAGTATTTCTGATGAGGATAGATAATAACTAAACAAACCAGACTTAAAAGGTTATATACTCACACAACCCCAGTGGGAGTGATTTCTTCTGTACAAAAGTAGTACACAGTGATAGCACATCTAACATCACAGTCAAAAGTAAACTCAATGTTAAAGTATGTCCCCTTTCCATTGCTGTCTGCTGACTTCATTGCATCATCCCCAATCTTATTGTTGGCATCTGCCAGTTTGCCGATTGGTTCAGGGCAACGGACAAAACGCAGTGATTCTTTGCGGATATTAACAAGACTTTTCAGTGTTTTTGTCGGTTCATTTGATTGTGGTGGTGGATATGGAAACTGGAATAGGAATAATTAGAAACATTTTAACACAGTGAACTATATACCCATAAAGCCCAATGCTGAACATAGCATTTTCTGTCAAGAAGGGCAAGACTGAGTTCTACAATGGAGCAAGTCCATTGTACGCCCCATTCTTACCGAGGCATGTCCTGTGATCCAGGGCTGACCCTTCGTATATGACAAGAATAGCCTCGCTTGTGCTCATGAGCCACCTCTATCGATCAATTCTATGTGACCGTCGCCAGTCACAACACAGCCCCAGTGAGGTCACAACCAATGCTATACCCAGTTCAAGGCTCACCCAAGGATCTCACCAGATGAAGGGCAGCAGCTTCCTCCTGTTCATTATCTTCCTTTACTGTGATAACCAAACCACCTGCCAAGCGTGGTGATTATGGCAAAACTCCCCAGCTTTGGAGGAAGCTCTGCCCAAAAGCGGATACTAATGGATGTTGATGTTATAATGAGGAACTTTATAGTTTACCCTAATATTGAACGACCAAGCGAAACTAACGAGATCTCCGATTAAGGTATGGAAATCCGGCACTGTATGTACTTGTTACATATTTGGCTATCAGCAATAAAAAAAAAAAAAAAAATAGTCTATTCATATTTAATTATTTACTCAATGGCTGACCATGCCATGCCAACAGTACAATATTACTAGAAGAATTAATAACAGTAGAATTGATAACATTGAGGAATTACTTTTGGGATGTCATGCGATGGGTTTGACTGCGCCCATCCCACATCAACAGCACATTATTGTCCACCATAATATGGGATGAACTTCCTCCAAAACTCTAAGGTTTGGCTATAATCACACACTTGTTGATACACAGAAGGATGTTGCTGCCTTTTTGGTAATGCCCCTTGGTTGACTTTTACGACATCCCGTGGTGGGAGGGGTAGATTTAAAAAATGACTATTACAGGCAACAGTTATGAAAGCATTTTAAAGAAAAAATACATCCATCCTTTTCAAGTGGCATATTAATTTATTGTATTCTGCCCTCCTACTTTGCCATATATTCAGTGCTTTGGTGTTTTTCTCACATTCTGGTGTAGCAAGAATTGAGACTTAGCAGCGAGAAAGAGCCTCGAAAAACAGGCGAATAAAGAGAGAATGATTGCTCAGAGTAAGGTGTAATGAAAGCACACTTTTAACTTTCTTTATGAGAAAAAATGCTTGTGGTTGAACACCTATCATCACGACAAACCAGACATCACAATCTCAGGCCTGGCAAACTACTAGTTACACCAAGTTTTGTGCTCCAAATCCTTTCCAGATATGAGTTACAAACAGATATTTATACCCCTTTTCATCCTTTCAGAGGAGGGAAGTAGAGTTGAAAAGTTAACATGATCCTGGCTAATCATATCTTTCAGTACTTAGTGCACCCTACACTACGATAGGAAGCTTGAAAATTTCTCTAGTATCTGTATGATGATTGTTAGTCAGTCAAGCAGTCAGTTGATTAGCTAATAAAAGGTAAATTTCAAACAAAATTTTCAAAATACTAAAAAATTTGGTGTGAGTTGACTTTAGATACAAACATGCCCTCACCTACATTGCTGATCTGAATCATTATCTAATTCAAGACAGTAACTCACTGGTGTAGGTTTGCTTCCAAGGAAATTCAGATCTGCATTCTCGCCGAACAAGTAAGCCTCAGGTTGTGGAGTGTCAAACCTTTCACCACCCATTATGAAGTGGTTTCCAAAGTAGTTCCCTGTTAAATAACATGTAAGAATACTAGGTATAACATTTTTTTTGTCTAATAATACAGTATTTGACTCCTTACTTGTTGAGAAAGAGGATAGGTTGACATGGTAACAAGGTCTCATAAATCAACAATAGCCAGAGGCCATATAGATGGAGTTTTATAGTTGTGTAATAGTGTGTTATAAAGATTCTGTTTAGTCAAATAACAATTTAGTTTGGGGCTAGATGGCGCTGTTTAAAATTAATGTCCAGTCCTGTAATATTTATTCTTAATATTATTAATGTACCTACCTAGTACACATCCCAAACATGTTACAGAATTGTTATTTTCTGTTAGGTAGTGCTTTGTGTATGAAGTGTTGGTGTAAGTGATGAGCATTTCATTAGGGATTTAGCATAATATACATAAGTACACACCTGATCGAGGTGGATATCTGTATGCATGGTTCGAAACAACATCAGCTTCTTCAACGCCAGCATGTTGACGGCTAGTCAGAGCACCCATTTCCTGTAAGGTTTTCTTCTAATGGTTATTATTTAAATTATAAGTCGAAATTTCAAAATGTCATTCTGTAACTTTTGTATTTCTTATAGATTTCGGGTTTTCGTCGAATGAGTAGAATAGAATCATCGATCGAGTCACAGGATCGAGTCGAGACTCGAGACTGTTTTGAAGACATATGCGACACATTCAACGTAAACAAAATCAGCTGACTTGGTTTGTTATTGTTATTCTGAAGACATATTTGTAGGTGATGTCGCGCCGACCCGCGCTTACCCTCGTCGCAACGAGGGGGACCGACCGTGTCCCAGAAGTAAGCGGGGGGGCGGCGCGATTGACTAATTTATATGTTTGATTGTTATGGATTCTTTACCTGAGGATCCGAGTAAGAACGTTCAATAACTTACTTAGGACTGCTTCGCTTATGATGTGTTTGTAGCTCTTTGTGGTTTGCCGCATTGTTGTTGAGTAGCTCGCCATCTGTAGTTAAAATAAAGTTGATTCCAACCATCATTACCTAGTAATCTAGAATGCTATCTTACTTAGTATGAGCTGAAGTGTTACACACATTCACATGGGTCGGTTCAGTTACTTATGTTCAAGACATTAGGGTGATGGAGAACTCAGTGTTCGTCACAGGAGTTTATTATACATGATGGCTTCGTGTTCATCACAGAGGCCCGTTCAACCACACACAAATTGTTCGCATTGACTCCGTGTTCAACACAGGAGTTGATCATGAGGATTATACATGATGGCTTCGTGTTCATCACAGAGGCCCGTTCAACCACACACAAATTGTTCGCATTGACTCCGTGTTTCACACAGGAGTTGATCATGAGGACTTCGTGTTCAGCACATAAGTTCATCATGAGGATTCCGTGTTCATCACAGAATCCTTCACCACATAGGTTAGATTTCTACCAGGACTCTGTGTTCAGCACAGATGTATGTAGATCTCAAATAAGTTCATCACGAGGGTTCCGTGTTCATCACAGAACCCTTTCACCACATAGATTAGATTTATACCAGGACTCTGTGTTCAGCACAGATGTATGTAGATCATCAGCACGAGGACTTCCTCCAGTTGGTGTAGACATGGATCTAGCAAAGTCATTAGAAGTGTAGACTAAAGGTATTTCAGGTTGGGAATCTCTAAGCATTCTTACTTATCAAAATCACTTAGCTTTATATTACTCTCCAGTCTCGCTGCGCGTTCATCACCAAGCAAGCCACTTGATACTTCCATATTATGATAAAGTTCACTATCAGAGCGCGCCATCATTTCTGTCTACACAAGATACACATACAAACAGTAGTCTGTGGTGTGGCGATTATTCAATGTGTTCGATGTTGCCAACAAGTCAACTCATTATGTTGCGTCTTATTTACACGTATTGTCTAATAATTCATCTGAATATAGTATTAGCCATTTGACTCGTCTACCAGTTTATTTCGCGATCTACTCGTCGCGACAGGTGACATACCGAACAATAATAATTGCCGTTTGTATGGAACACAGTTCAGCGGCATTATACTGTATGACATCAATGGGACGGAGCAATAAAAACCAACTGGCTTAAAATTGAAATAACTCAAAGGGCTCTTCTAAAGGTTATCTTAAAAAAACGTTTCGCTTTCCCACCAATGAAGTCTGCTACATATCTAAAGTTCCTTCTGTTCGTCAACTTTTCATTTTACAGTCAGTTCTTCGCAAACACTCACAGTTATTCTTTAATCCCAACCCAACCTCAATAAATCAAAGCCCAGGCAGGATAAGGTCTGTGAAACATAACCATGTCGCACACAAAACGCCACTTAGGTATTAGAATGGCTGTTAACACTATCATACGAAGACACGGAGAATCTGCTATATTTTGTCACTTAGCAATATATAGGTTTGGTTTGAGTTTTTTTTCAGGGCCACTGAGGCCAAGTCTGAAACCGTGAGAGTTATAGAAAAGTCATGTTATGAGTTACGTGCTCGTAAAGGTTGTAGGTTTATACTATGCGTAAGTTAAGCTATTAAATCCTCTTTTGCTGTATCTTCTGTCCGTGATGAGCTTAAATTGAATCGTCATCGGATTAATTTTCTTATCGATTATCTTGGTTTTTTTTTTTAAAAGAACAATACGCTGGCCTGGTTCTAAGCCTGGAGAGCGACGGTTTTGCGTGGACCTGGCTGGCGCTGAAGGTGCGAGCCCCAAAATTGTTTTTTGAGGCATCAAGCGCAAGGGCACCACTTAGGTACGGACCTCGGCTTGGGCTGTTGCCATTTGGTAGGGAAGGATAGGAATGGCCGAAGGTATCACCTTCGGCCCAAAGTATCCAAGGGTAACGCTTTGAGGTGGAATTTTTGAATCTGTGTAGTGTTTTCTTTGTGTGATGAGATAATTAATGAATGGATGCCATCACCTCCGGGTTTGCGGTGGTGAGTGGGTCATCCGGGTCTCCAAGAACGTGTCTTGGCCTACGGAGGGATCATTATCTGGCACTACTGCATACGCGACCACTATATAAAGCCCCAGCTAAAAACTCTTACCCGCAGCTGTACAGAAAAGCCACCGACGACGACCTGATTGTTGAAACGTCGGCATGCTGTCAAAGTCAATCAAGTAAGTCCTTCCTTTTCTTTACAGCAACGGGGTCGCTTTGTGAAGGTGCGAAATTTATATTTTAGTCAACAAAATCTGTTTGAATCCATGATAGTGTTATATTAGGCCTTGTGATATTAAGTAAAGCGATTCTGTGCCCTATTACTGAAATCAAATTTGATTATATTTCAGATCACAATGGGGCGCCGGCCAGCGAGATGGTAAATATTACATTCCAACCTCCTCGTACATATTTATTAAAACAAAGAGTACAGAATCACTCAAATCTAGTTGGACCTAAAGTGAATATGAAGTTGGTTGTTAATATATCTGCAATTCGTGTTTCAGCTACCGGTATTGTAAAAACAAACCCTACCCTAAGTCACGGTTCTGCCGTGGTGTGCCCGACGCGAAGATCCGCATCTTCGATCTGGGTAAGAAGAAGGCCGCGGTAGACGACTTCCCCTTGTGCGTGCACTTAGTATCTGACGAGTATGAACAGCTCAGCTCTGAGGCGCTCGAAGCGGGCCGTATTTGCTGCAACAAATACCTCGTCAAGAACTGCGGAAAGGATCAGTTCCACATCCGTATGAGACTGCATCCATTCCATGTCATCCGCATCAACAAAATGTTATCGTGCGCTGGAGCTGATAGGTAAGTGAATACCTACCTACAAATCTTTACCAAGTGACTATGATAGTTGTTATCAGTGTGTAAGATCCTAGAAGTAACCTCAAGTCAAAACCTTCTTGGTGGTGAAATCAGTGTCAGGGCCATTCCATAGTGGGACAGTTGACTCCAAAATGTTGTATGTTTTGACCTGTAACTATTTATTTCGATCTTATATGATGGTAAATCTTACAACAGATTATAAACCAACTTATGAAACCCCCTAAAAATATAATTTTATGTACATAGTTGTGTGTTAATATAGCTTCCAAAACAAGATGTCATTTACTGTGCTAATTGGACTGCATGATGAATATAAAATAGTAATATATAGAAAAGTACAAATTGTGACTGGTGATGTGTACGAAAAAAGCAAAAAAAAATTTGAAATTCTTTACTTTTAAATACTTTTAAATTTTAATTCTTTATTTTTACTAATGAATGAGATTACAAAAAGAATCTTTTTCCATTTTTGCATCAACACAAAACAACAACCTATTTTGTTGAAGTTTTTTGTGATAAAGTCTGTTCCATTTCTATTTCTAAAATAACTGATTTTTATCTTTTTTCACTGTAAAACCTACTAAAAACTGCACCAACTTGTTTCAACACAACAACTTGCTGTAGTAGTGCTTTTTCTAGTTTTTATTTTCAAAATAATGTTAATAGATTATGTAAATTCATTGCATACATTATTCATCAACATTAAATTGGTTTTGATCAGATATACTTTAGTTTATAAACCTCTGCATGGCTTGCAATGGGTCTTTGGTGTATTCGTTGGCTGCAATAAAATGCTCCATTTATTGCAGCCAGTCATGTCAATGCACAAGTATATTGTATCTGGTCCTTTCTGTTAATTAATTTGATCATTATCTAAACTCTGTAATATGGCATGGAAAAACAACATCAACTTCCTATTTGTAGAAAAGAGTAATTTAGTTAATTAATCTCTGTGGGCTAGTGGTTCAACCCACTTACTTTAAGATCCAGAGGTCCCGGGTTCGATCCCCAGGGAGAGTACAACATTGTGCTTGGTTTGTTTGGTGGTCTAACTAACTCAGGCAGACTTTGTTTAACTCTGCCTGAGTTAGTTGAGGATTCAAGGTGAAGTGTACCTGTACCTTTTGCCTTATCTCAACTTGTAACCAGGTGAGATGAAGACCAAGCGCATCCCCATTTTACAATTAAAAAAAAATACATAATAGGGTTTTTATTGTTATATGTAAGCTTGTGAGCTAATGTCAATTATTGAACTTTCTAGTATTTACTAGTCCCTATTAGCAGAGGCCTTAACATTGAGTGAGAGGAGTGTTTGCATAAAACATCTATTATAGCATAAACATCAAGAAAAATTTATTAAGTGTAGCAGAGCGGTACCCATGCTTCTTGTTCCCAACAATGCACCTTAACTATTGATATACCAAAAAAATATTGTTAATGATTTTCTAATAACTTTATTTTATTACAAACTGATGCTTTTTGGTACATGGATGCCATCTCTTTTTGCTCACAATAAAAATGAAATGGAACGGAACTAAACATTTTACATAGACACTTAAAATAAAATTCTGAATGGGTATTAAATTTTCAGAATGTTAAGTTATTTCATTAATACTAGTAGGGTGCTGAAAGATAACCTCAATCTAGATTAAGGGCTAGTGCTGGTGCTGGCTATCAAAGCTTATGTTAGTGGCTGTTCTATGTAAAATTTGGTTACTGAATTTCAATGGAACATGTGTCTACCTATGTATATGATATTATTTTAAAATCATTAATCATTGATTGTGACTTGATTATTTTTAACAATAATACAGAAATACATGTATGCCTTTTTCAATGTAAGAAGTGTAGGTCTGTAAATCAAGAAAAACTGATACATTATAACTACATAAAATTTTGGAAATAACTTGTAGGTACTATAATGCTATCTGTCTTATTTCAGGCTCCAGACTGGGATGCGCGGTGCCTTTGGAAAGCCCCAAGGCACAGTAGCACGTGTGCGCATCGGACAGCCCATCATGTCTGTCCGCTCAAGTGACCGTTGGAAGGCAGCAGTCATTGAAGCTCTGAGGCGTGCCAAGTTCAAGTTCCCTGGTCGTCAGAAAGTAATTTGATTATCATGATATGTATTTATTGAACATAAAGCCAGTGAATGCAATGTGCGGATTCACTGGCTTTAATGTTTTTTGCATGAGAAATCCTATATTAGATATCGTAAAGATTGATTTTGACTGGGAGGTTCAGGGTATGTTTTGCATTTGCCTGAGCCGAGTTAATTAAATTTAATATTTTTATAGAAACTTCCAATCGCTTTTTTCCATATAACTAATATAATCCCAAACTATTCTGATAATAGTTGTTCAGAAATGTCCAGTTCAGTATGGTATAATGTATCTCAAAATGGGGGTGTATACGTTTTTTAAACTTTCTACTAGTGCTCAATTTCTTATTTGTTTCAGATCTATGTATCCAAGAGGTGGGGATTCACCAAGTATGACCGTGCAGAGTATGAGAAGCTTCGTGATGACGGCAACTTCACCTTAGATGGCTGCAATGTCAAATTCCAGCGTCAGCATGGACCTCTGGACGCTTGGAGAAAGCTCCAAGCTGAAATCCTCAGCGTCTAGATTATCACCTAATACATCATTGTAAAAAAAGAACCGTTTTTTTTAACCCTTAACCTTTTGAGCGCCAAAGCCGCCTATAAGAGACCGGAACTTGCGGTGTCCGTTATGGTAGCGTACACAATCGAATTCACGTTCGTGGTTATGCCTAAAGAGCATAATTCAGTGCAAAAATTAAATAAATAGAGCCTCATTGGCTTAGGAAATAATGACGAGTAGGTTTGTTCTATGGCATGAACATCGGGTGAAAAGCTAGTATGTAGTTCTATGGAAAAAATTGGGAAGAAAATGTCTCATTTCGTTCGATGACGTCATGTTCCATGGAACAAATGGGACCTACCCATAACCATTCTTAGTGGGTACGCCAGCATAGCGATCAAGCATGTGCATGTCTCCTGCAAAATTTCGTAATGATTGCTCTTATAAGAAACTGAGATATTGAACAAGACTTTCGAATGACGTTCCGAGCTGGCGTTATGGCAGCCTAGTGTTACCATCAAGATGTCCCATAGAATACTATTACTCACGAGGGATGTCCTGCCGTATGAAAATCTATCCAAAAAAATTGCTTCCTACAAAAAGAGATTGGCTTACCTTACATTTATGAAGAAATAAGGTTACCATTCATTCTGACGTCATTCAGGAAGATGGCCGGTCAACTGGCGGTAGACTACGTGACGTGCTGCGTTAGGTTAGGATATTCATGTTTGGTTTGCTGAAATTTATCTAGACCAATAATAGGACATTTATTCAATAAAAAGTACAATTAAACTAACTTCGAGTTTTAGGCCCGCTAAGCTACACTATTATGATACACTTTTTGAGCAAGAGAAGTGAAAAAAATATTTTTATATATTTATAACTTAAGTGCTAACAGAAACTGGGGTTTTCGTTCATTCATTCGTTATCAGCTTCATTAAAAGTTTGAAATAATGTCTGTAATAAAAATAATTTTATTTTATAATTAAATGTAATTGGCCTTCTGTGTTATGTTATTGTGTCTATCTAATATTAAAGTGCTGTTGATTTTCCTTCAAACAAATAAATAAAATCCAACTTGTAGGTTTATAAAGATACAATACAAGTAAGTAGGTACCTGTAGGTACATAGAAAAAAAAATACTGTCTAAAGAAAAATAATTGGAAACTCGGAACAATGAACCCTGACGGCTATAAGCCTGCTTGGGTCAATGATAGACGGCGTTAAAATATATTCCATTATCATTATCATCGCAGGATTTACAGGTAGATTAGGTACTCAATTACAAAGATCTGTATGTGATTGTACATAAAATATTTATTACTTAACGTAGGTATATAACTTTTTATACAAACTTACCGTCATATTACTACTTATTCAGAATAAATAACCAAGTAACATATATTTCATACAATGTAGGTAGGTAGTATGTTTGTCTTTCATTTACCCAGAAACATTCCTTCGGGTCAAAAACTCACGTTGCCAGAGGTTCAGCAATTTTATAAGAGACAGAAGCAGTAACAACTCGAATGGTCAGAAGTTGCTGCACAGTTGTACTGGTAATGGTAATTTATTTTAGAAAAAGGACTGTTGATTTAGTATAAATAAAATAAAAAAATAAATAAAATGTCAGTAAATGTAATGTCAAGTACATTTACTGACATTTATTCAACGACCACATTTGCAATTTTTTTTTCTTGTTTCACTTTTTACTTGTAATTACATTAAATTAATGCGATATCATAAAAGCAATTAATATTTTTCATTTGATTGACTTTTTGTCAATAATTTTGACGTTTGGTACATTGATAAACAATAAAGTTGCATGAAAACAGGTTAATATCATAGTTTATAAAATGTTTAAGATCAAATCGTTTTTATGCAATTTGATCGTTGTCTGCGTTTAATGCCCCGTTAAAAACGTGTAAGGGTTAATTTCGTTCAAAGACTTGACCTGGCCTGAACGTTAGGATATTAGTGTTCTGTGGGCTTAACCCTACCTTACCTATACCTACACACACCTACGGCTACAGGACGAGAGTCGAGAGCTCATCAAAGTGCGAAAGCAATTCATTTTCCAATTTAAAATATTGTATAAATTAATGTGTCACTGAATCTTGCGAGTAATAGTGTTCTATGCACTGACTTGAATGGAATTGGAATGTTGTAATGGAGTCTGAAAATAGAGTTATTGTGCTCATCGATATGGACTGCTTTTACTGTCAAGTTGAAGAGAAACTCAATCCAGAAATAGCGGGAAAACCAATTGCTGTAGTTCAGTACAACCCATGGAAGGGTGGTGGGTAAGCTGAAAGAAATATTAGGTTCATAGTAGACATTTTACACAACGCCATCTAGTCCCAAATGTAATATGGAAAATAGATAATACAAATACAAATAATTTATTTCACTTAATCTAACATACATACATGTTTCATGGTTTGAGACCCTCTTTTAAGTATGGAAATACCTGTGTTAGAGAGTCCCGCTCTTCCGTAATTTTTAAATTAAGTTAAAATAAATAACAAAAGAAAGCTTAATCAACAAAAAATACATATATACATATATATATATATATATATATAATAAGATAATGGAGAATAAGTTTCTTTTTTTTAGTACCTTGAAAGGGAAAAGTCTTATAAGGGATCACTTTGTTGTCAGTCAGTCAAGACCTTTTTCAGGGATACTTAGAGGTACTATCAAGTTGAAATTTATATCATATCAAAAGCTTGGGTCTTTCTCGTTCAGCTATGTAAAAAATCAAGCTTTGCAAGTCAATGCAATCACAAGATACAATGACCATGGGCATTTAGGATTAGAGATAGATTAGGTGATGTGATTTGTAGCTGTAAGTAAATACATTGGTTCCTACAAATGAGATGAACTATTAAACTTGTTTAGGTACCTATTTTGTATATATTTGTAGTATTGACACCTTACCTATAAGTTTATATGGTACCCTTGGTGTGCAAGTCCAACACTCCCTTGGCCAGTTTTTTTTTCATGTACTCAGAATAACAATATGTTATATGATAGGTACCTACCATCATAACTCACTACCTAGGTGCTTGTTTAGTTATTTTTTATCTCCAATTCTACATTATATAGTCAGAATATTCTATGTAAAAATATACACACATCTCAATATTACAGTATTATAGCTGTTAACTATGTAGCAAGGGCCTTGGGAGTTAACCGGCACATGAGAGGAGATGAAGCCCGGGAAATCTGTCCAGAAATTGTACTCCCTACTGTTCCATCTTCTAGAGGAAAGGCTGATATCACTATGTAAGTAGATATAGTACTTATAACTTATCCATTATGTAAACAAAGTACATTTTGTAAAATTTACAGTGCAAAAGATTATTCAAATTTTGCGAAAACAGCAAGCAAAAAAATATAAATGGTCATCTTTTTTATGATTGATCCTCTTTTTCTGACATAATTTTTTTTTTTTTTTTGTATTTCAAGTAATTGCACTTCGTCACAACATTTATCAGCGCTATAGCTGAAAGATATGACACAAAAATACGGAATCTACGTCGGTACTCGTTTCCGGCTTTAGGAACTTATAATGAATACGCGGGTTCGAGTCCCGTCGTGGGTTGTGAGTTTTTGTGTCTTAATAACATTTATAAAATAAATTGACCACTTATTTACTTGTTTTGAGCTACACAAATAAGTTTTTATAGGTAAAATGAGACAGTCTCACTTTACCCATTGGATGCCAAAAAGCAAAGTATTTCCGAATGCAAAAATAAAAGAAAAATCTGGCGACCTACTGACATACTACAGCATAAGATCCCTATCATCAGGCCTTGCATAATTTAAAGACGAATAATTAAATAACGGGATCAAATATTGATTGAGATATGGTTTATTTAAAAAAGTGCACATGTACAATAGATCAATAGAGTTTGAGGATCAAATAATATTGTCGCTATTAATTTTACCGATATCTAGAAATATTATTTTTAATATTTTTTCAAGCAAAGCTTGTAATATAGGAATTGGATTACGAAAAGAATACATGAACTCTTTTTCTTTTGTAAATACATAGGCTAAGCATATACATCACACAAATGCTTGTCCTAGGTGGAAATTGAACGCACAGAAGAGAGCTATCAGCATGTTAAAAATAATATTTGATCTTCAGGATTATGATTGTTTTAGATATAGAGATGCAGGAAAAGATGTAGCCAGGGTGTTACAGAAGTTTGCATCACTATTGGAACGGGCATCCATTGATGAAGCCTACTTAGACATCACAGCATCAGTAAGTTTTGGTTGGTGGTAGGACTTTGTTTAAGTCCGCCTGGCTAGCTACCACCATCTTACCTAATTATGTCACCATCACAACTATTCTAAAAAAATGGTTGTGTTCCGGCATGTAGAGGTAAGATCCTCAGTTTGTTGAGGATTCCGGATGAAGTGTGCCTCCACCTTTGGCAATATCTTAACTTGTAATCAGGTGAGATGAAGGCCAAGCGCTTACTTGACGTACACATCTGGTGGCCTTCCATCACATAATTAGACGCCACTCATTTCCGATGCAGTTCAGTGTAGGTTCCTAAACTGGATCACTCAATTTGGTACCTTGAGGTCTATACAGCTGGTAAGCATTTGAATCGTTGAATGAAGTAAATTTTGTCTCTGGGACGTTCTGAAATGAAATAAGCAGTTTTTTCCGAATGTTGCGTTTGCTTTATTTTCTACATATTCTTTTTTAGTAAAAATTATGTACATAAACGCATAAACTCTCAGCTGAGTTGCTCGTTTAGAACAACCTACACTGACACGCTTATGCGACGTCGTGGTACGAAATAGCAATTCTGCTCAGTTTAGGACGTTAATTAAATCGCAATAAGACTTCATGGTTCATAAACAATAATAATATAGAATATAATAAATGTCCTGTAATATTTATTATGGTACGGCCCCTGTAGTCCCTTTTCTAATAAAAATCTCATATCGCGGTCTGCTCTTGTCCTCATAACTTGCGTAGACACGAATAAGGCAATCAATAGAGATCCCAGTAGGTGCCTATTAACTATGGCTTGAAGGATCATTATCGATGGAAACACAGACTTGTTCACTTCAGATTTTTCTGATTGATATATTTTATTTCGTTTTACTGTATGTTTACATGCATACTGAACTTGTCAACACTTTGCTAACTACTATGATAGTATTCTAAAATATGTGACCTTACTCAGAATGGAATTAGGAGTTGGTAGCAGAGCTCTTTGAGCAAGGGTTTGTCTAGTTTAGGAAAATGCCTACCTACTCATCAACTGTTTCCAAGCTAGAATAAGAAGTTTTCAAGTCCAGAAGGCTCTCAGTTACATGTCTTTCAAGTAAGCTGGTGTAAACATAGAAGTAATAATAGTAGTGCACTATGTATACACATAGTGCCGGATTTCCCAACTTAACAAATATATATTTGGTGATAAGACTTGTAAGTTGACTTCGTAAACCCTTGTTTGCTATTTGGAAAATAATGCCTTTAACAAAGAATAAACATGGCTCGACTTCCTTGTTCTGTCAAAATTGTATAACAACCACAATTTTCAGGTCCAAGAGAGATTAAAATCATTGAATGCAAACAGTGTGTCGACAAGTCACATTCCCAACACATTTGCCCTAGGCTACGATAGTGCTGAAGAGTTCCTAGCTGATGTTTACAATGGTGGCTCAGAGTCTATAGACTTTGACTATGAACATGCATCACGTCTGGTTGTGGGCGCTGTTATTGTGAGCGAGATAAGAGCAGCTGTTTATGAGGAAACTGGTAAGGCGGCGGGTGACATGGTCGGAAGTTTTTTTTTTTTTTTTTTAATATAACCATGTTCAGCTATGAGTTACCATCAACCAAAGAAATCTGGCCAGATACTTACATAATATACAACATCATTAAATTAAATTCGATTTATTTACATAAATATGTACAGCTTAGTCAATAATGTTGTTGATTTTCAGGGTTTAGGTGCTCAGCAGGCATAGCCCATAATAAGATTTTAGCCAAATTAGTGTGTGGAATGAATAAACCCAACAAACAGACTGTATTGCCAAAGCATTCGATTGATATTCTTTACAAGTATGTACATGCATATTATATTCATACTTAGTGAGGAAAGAACAAAAAACCTACACAAAATGTTCTTAAGAAATAGACAACATCTAAAAAAATTAAGTAAGGCATGAAAACCGTTTTTCAGGACACTTCCAGTGAAAAAAGTTAAGCATATGGGAGGAAAATTCGGAGACACAGTTTGTGAACTACTGAACATAAGCAAAATGGCTGAGCTGCAAGTTTTTACAGAAAAACATCTGCAAAACATGTTCGATGAAAAGAATGGGTCAATATGCCATCATTATTATTTGCATTTAAATAAATAACCAGTGTGGGTATTTGTTATGGGGCTTCAGCTATAGCTGACGCTTCTTCAAAAATGATAGATAACTCATTTTGATTATTCTGTATTTTCAGGTCTTGGTTGTACAATATAGCAAGAGGAGTTGACTTGGAGCTAGTGCAAGCAAAATTCAACCCTAAAAGTATTGGCTGTTGCAAAAACTTCAAAGGCAAAGCTGCTCTCTTAGACCTAGACAGCCTCAGAAAATGGCTCAGGGACCTCGGCGATGAGATAGAGGATAGATTAGAAAAAGACGCGTTAGAGAATAATCGAACGCCGAAACAGATGGTTGTCTCTTTCTCGCAACAGATGCCAGACGGCCACGATACTAGTAGCTCTCGCTCTTACAATTTTTCTATGGAAGATGAACTGTGTGGTGAGCTCTTCTCGAAGAAAGCTTTGGAATTGCTGATGGAAAGTGCTGAAGGGGCGAAAACTAAGGGTAATTTAACCCGGCTACTTCTAGTTTAGTATTAGTAGGAAATCTAGGTCATACAGGTTTATATAATAAAAAATATCGTGATAAATAATGTTAATTATGTACCTATTTCAGTTACAGATGGAGAAAACAATAGAAGATTGAAAGCGCCGATTAAGTTTCTGGGAATAAGCGTTGGGAAATTTGAAGATCATGCAGACATCAAGAAAACTAAGAAAATCAAAGATTATTTCAGTGCAAGCACTTCTAAAGATACACAGAAACTAGAAGTAAATTTTAAACAAATAGAAACGAAATCCAGAAAAAGTAACAATGATAAAGACTACATAATGAAAAAGTTCTTTCAAGCTACTGATAAAGTGAAAGAAGAAAAATCTAAAGAAGAAATTGATGAAATCGATAGTTTAAAAGAAAATAGAATAGATTCAACAAATTTCAAAACACTAGAATTAGATTTAGAGAAACAGGAATCATTTTTTGCACGACTATTATGTAAAAAGATAGATAGCGACACAAGAAGCGTAGATTCAGATTCTTCCCAACTCACCATAAATAGACCCTCAGCAAAACCAAGCACTCCAATTTGTGAGGTTGTAAACTGTGGAGGTGGAGATGATAGCAATGATACATACTACTCCAGTTCAACAATTAATGAAGAAATCAACAAGAGCATAGCTTTGTTTGATGACGAACACCAGGACGTCGATCGTGTCAGTAACATGAGGAAACTACTTAACTCTACTATCATAAATAATATAGAAACAGAAGCGCCAGAATATACAGCAACAGAAACAGATGAGAACATTGCTCCTGGTAATGATATCATTACACATGATGAAATAGACAAGAATGAAATAAAATGTCTAGAATGTGGGAAGATCATATCTGTTCATATGGTAGAGACTCATGCAGACTACCACCTTGCTATTAAACTTAGAGATGAAGAGCGTCAACAAGCAAGAGCAGACATACGAGAAAAGAAACCACTCATCTCAGACAAAAAGAAAGGAAAACCTCCAGAAGGAAACATTCGAAATGTTTCTGTATCGTCATTAACAAGCTTCTTAGTAAAACTTGATGATAAACCGACAGAAACGTGTCATGAATGTGGCAAAAAAGTGCCGCTTGATAAATTCATAGAACATTCGGACTTCCACGAGGCTCAGAAGTTGAGCAGAGAGCTAAATAAAAGACCCGCTCCATTATTATCGAGTGAAATTAACAAGAAAGCTGGAAGCAGTGTTAAGCGAAAGAGGAAATCCACATCGCCGTTAAAGAAATGTAAAGTTCCGAAGTGTAAATCTATAGACTCATTTTTCAAGAGCTAAAAATATTAAAAAATCAGGAGTTAAACTACCCTAACTGTCTGTGGTGGTCTCGTAATAAAATAAGGATATTTTTTTAACTATTATTTTATCATTTTTAGAACCCCGCGGCAAATAAAACTCGCATCTACTTAATCGAAGTCCTTTGTAAATGCGAACTTATATCGCTATCCTCGCTTTATTTCTATAAAAGCATTTTTACACGCTTATAGGTAGGTACTTATCATTTAATCAAAATGGCTCGGCGTGAGAGACTGGATTTTACGTGGTGGTCGCGGTTTGCCCTCCAACTTAGCAAATGGATGTCGTAAAAGCCGGCTTAAGGATCTCACTCCAGCTTTGGAGGAAGCCTTACCTAAATAATAATAACGTTTATTGTTCAAAAAACAGTTGTACAGCCTGTTTTTTGTTAATTCTGTCGCCATAACAATTTAAAATTAAATAAAAATTGTTGTGTTCCGGCATTTAGAGGTAAGATAGCCAGTTCCTCGGTTTGCTTAGGATTCCGGGTACAGTGCGCTTCCACCATCGGCCTTATCTTAACTTGTAACCAGGTGAGATGAAGGCCAAGCGCTTCCCGGCGTACAAAAAAAAATGATGCTTAGACCAGCAATGTACACTAATGGGCTGTTGATGTGTGATCCTGTTTCCTTACTACAAGTATTCTGATATCTGTTGTACAAGATATCAGCATACTTGTACAAAGAAAATATTTTTGGCCATCCCCGAGGGATGACGGAAATGAAGTCCCGTGCGTTTCATTACGAATAAATGATCAGTGAAAGAAACCAATAGCTACAAAAAGGTTTATTACTAGAATCCTTGCCCATAGGTATTGTTCCACTTGACGTAGTGCCCCAAATCGTCCTGTGAGACACTCGGTTTCACTCGCTGAAGCGCGTTGAGGAAGTCTTGCAGAGTAACCGGCCGGACCTGCAAAGAAAAACAAATCCTATGGTTCATCTGGGTTGTGTAACGTGCAATATAGATTATTAATTGGTGAATTGTAGATTCAAAACACATCTAGATATCTCATTTCGAAACGTCCGCTTCAAATATAACTGCAGGTTTAATCAAATAGCTTTTCTTTCTTAGCTTCCCCTTAGAGAGCCTGAAGGGGATTATAAGCTTTAGTCTGTGGTGCATTATTTTTCCTAAAATATGACAAACAAAAGTATATTATGGATAGCAGTTAAAAAAACAATATCGAAGTCGGGATCTTTGAAAGCTTTTGTTTGTCTGGCCACAAAACCTGCAAGTTGGCTCCTTTTCATGTTGAGGTTAATATTATAACGTGAACATGGTTCAGTAGGGTTTGAGTTTACCTATCAATTACCTGTGTCCTATCAATAGTGACCATTTGTTCAAGAGGCACGGCCCGTATGGGTCCCATGGCCGCCTCTGAGCAGAGAGATTTCATGTCGGCCCCCGAGTAACCGGCCGTAAGTCGCGCCACTTCTGTCACTTGAGCCGGCGATAGCTCGTTATTTTCAGTATTCAGGAGATTTATGATTATTTGCTGGCGGGCCTGCGAAACAATATTACAAAGTAGATAAAAGTAAATACCACCTGGACATATAACACAGCGCCAACTAGCCCTAAACTAAGCACAGCTTGTTATACGAGAACTAGATTATTAATTTAATACTTTTTGTTTTAAATACATACTAATATTATAAAGCGACGCTTTTCCCCCTTTACCTCATAACAAATATCTATATACAACAAACATATGTTTGTCCTGGGTGGGAATCAAACCAACAAATCATCTGGTAGTGCCAACCACAACCTATTTCATGTTTTGTTTTAAGCCATCTGCCGGCAATAGTACATACTGCAGCGGCCAGCAAAAAAAGGTATTGATGGAAGAAAGTGTAAATGAGGGCCGAGGCACGTAAGTCATCAATGAAAAATTACAAAATAATGCTTAAATTTCCAAGCATGTTTGAGAAAAGATAGTTTCAGATTAGACAAAAATACGTGTGTCTGCCTGGCGGATGGCGGATTCTCCTCTACAGGTTTTTTAGCTGGTACGATAAGTTGGTTATAAATAATAAGAGAGTGCTAGGTAAGTAGGTAGGTAAACAATAGGACTAACATGAAATTTTAAAGACCTAATGCGTTAGGTACCTACCTACTACTTATATTCATTTATTTATTTTACAAGTTTACAAAAATATCATTATGTAAGTAGACACTAAAAAAACAATATTGGTTTGTGCTGGCGTCCTTAATCACTTAATCTTAATCACTCACTAGAGAAATAATCTAATTGATATGAATAAATAAAAACAGGCAAATAAATAGAATGAAGAGCTTTTGTCATAACGGGGCGGTTTCGGCTCGGCGGTAGCGCCTTATTAACAAATGTCTCTCAGCTTATGTTGATGTAGGCACCAACGATTCAACATTTTCGATTCAACAGATGACCCGCACCCCCAGCGCGGCCCGGTACTCGCGCGGAGCGTTACGTCATACGTAGTGAGTCGCGAAACCAAACGAGAGGTATGCGCGCGCCGCGATCGCAACCTACCCGGCGAGTCACACTCACCCTGATGATGATTCACCTGTTGAATCGAAACCGTTGGTGCCTACACCAACATAAACTATACTCGAGTAAAACCCGTGTTTTAAAATATGTTTATTCAGTTTTTAGCTATGCAAAGACAGACTCGCATATATAGACTTAATATGCGTGTTTCCCAGAGGGTAGACAGAGACAACGGATTTCCACAAAATGTATTACCTTTTCACATTGATTCAAATTTAGTACCTACCTATAAGTAATTAAGTTTAGACTTACATCAAGTTCTGGTAGCGGTATGTACAGTCGCTTCACAAGTCTGCGCCTCGCGGCTTCGTCCAACTCCTGAGGTCGGTTGGTGGCGCCCACTATGAGGAGCCGGTCGTCTTCACCTAGGTACAGTGTTTCAAAGTTTATTTTAAACAGAAGTCCAGGCACAGTACTATACTAGAGTGGCAATGCCAGTTGCAGTAGTTTACAACTGTATTATAGCTGACAACGCCGGGTTAGGGCTGAATAGTCACAACCGGGAATCCCAAACTTCAAAACCTTACCGGTTCCCTAGTAGGTACCTACAAACCTGTTGAGGCCCCATCAAACTGCACAAGAAATTCCGTCTTGATCCGCCTCGTGGCCTCGTGCTCCGAGTCACTGCGCGATGTCAGCAGCGAGTCTATTTCATCTATAAATATCACCTACAACAATAAATAAGAACTGCAATTAGCTGATCCAATGAAATCCTATCACGAACCAATCCAAGCACAATATTGTACTCCCTTTGGGGATCGAACCCGGGACCTCTGGATCGGACACCGGTGGGCGGACCACTAGACCACAGAGGCGGTTTATTTTTTGCATGTAGGTCTACGTACCACGAAGTTTGTGATCTAGTTTATTTAGTTAAGAACCATGTAAGTACTACCATACTTCAAGCAAAACAAATAATTTTTATTTCAGGACTCGAACCAGTATATTTTCTTTAAGCTGGAAACGCTCTACCAATGGAGCCACGTACTGACGCATCTTGCGATTAGTTGTGTCATATTAAGATCAGCTATGCGCTGATGAGTCCTAGTCGGTGTATTGTCTAGTGTAAATGCATGTGATTTATTGCACAGGCTCGGCACGCATTTTATTAACGCGACCTCTCGCCTACGGCTCACGTATAATGACGCGGTGCGTTCGAGACAGTGTCAGTCGGTATCGGTACCCACGTACCTACTGCGTATGTGTATGTACGTGTATAATATATCTATGTTATATCGTTATGTAGGTATACATGCGGAATATGTAATTTGCCAATACTACAGTGGTGGCTGTGAATTAACTTTTGTAAATGTTGTGTTAACACAAATATAATCATCACCACTGCATTAGGCCGACCACAAATGGAGCCAAGCAAGGGGGAATTTGCCATTATCACCATGCTACGCAAACGGGTTGGTAATCACAGTGTTGGTATGATGAAGACAATAATCCATACCAATACCAACTCAAATAAAGAACACTAGGTATCTGGCTTTTGCACATGGAGTAACCGGGTAAAAAAGTTGGCCTAAGTTTTTTCAGTGCATAGGTACCTACCTACAAACATTTTTTTTGTACAACTGGGAAGAGCTTGGCTTTCATCTTACCTGGTTACAAGTTAAGATAAGGCCGAAGGTGGAGGCGCGCAAAGCCCGGAATCCTCAACAGCCTGAGGAACTGGTTATCTTACCTCTAAATGCCGGAACACAATAACACAACAATTTAGAATTTTTGGTATGGCGACAGACTTAGGTAAGATGGATAGCTAGCCGGACGGACTTAAACAAAGTCCTACCACCAACCAAACCAATCTCATAGATGTTCATTCATTATGATCCATTCAACCATTACGATGTGAAAAAACTGTCAAATAATCGTATTTATGGTATTGCTATAGATGTAATGGCAAGCATGACATACCGCGGGCTGGTGCACGCGAGCGACTGCGAACAATGCTCGAACCATCTTTTCTCCGTCGCCGATCCACTTGGAAGTGAGCGACGAGGCGGATATACTGAAGAATGTGGCATTGCATTGCGCCGCCACACACCTACCTGTACCACGGAATTATTAGGACTTTAGTCTGGCAAAAACCACAACAGAAATGAGTCCCTGCGGACAGTGGTTATGTATTATTTCGATTTGAAAAACGGGTATTTATCGCGTATTTTAACTATATTTAGGTACTTATCCCGCCGTTGCACCTGCCGTGTTCGCGGGCAGACTGTAACTTGGGATTGGGAGCCACCGTCGAGAAGTGAAGGCGTTTTTAACAACTACCCTCAGTTTGGTCTTGATAATTAGAAAAGGCTACACTATACACTATTTATCACTAACAGTGTAACACAATATTTCCGGTTTTGTAATAAAAAAAATGTGTTCTATTCGCGAAAGTTTAAAAAAGTGGTTATGTAGTCGTAAAATATATGCTTAGATCGATTTAACTCAAATAAAAAAATAACAAACTTTGGTAATCCTACCTAAATAGTATGTTACTAAACACCAGGGTTTCATTATCAATATAAAATCATCAACATATCTATTAATTTACGAGCATATTATAGCACTTTTAGATTGAATGAAATAAAAAAAAACTACAGAAATTGAGCAAACAAAAAAAGGTCCGGTGAATATGGCGAGCATGCGAGATAAGCTTGACTCCCATGTAAAAGAGAGCCAAAAAGGGAATGTATGGGAAAGGTGGCTTTTGCTTGTCAGGGCAGAACCCATTACTTAAGACTGATAATAAAATGAGTTGTAGGTAAAGAATAACGACGAAAATTTGTAACGCTGCTGTGATATTGCCCGCATCGCACCCCTGTCGGATGACAAAAAATAAAGTCCCTTATTTGGCCAGTGGTCTCAAACAACAATTTGCCGGTTCGCCTAAGAATAAAACCCCTTCAATACATCGTCTTCATCATCGTCGTGGACATCGTAGCAGGCGTATAAGAGATATTCCAGGAGAAAGATATCCAGAGCATCCTCCAAACGAAAGAAGTGGAAGTTATGACAAATAACCTTGTCTTGGAGTCTGTCCATAATGATTATAGGTTGCATGGAGTACGACCAGCAAATCCAACCACGAATAAAATTTTACGCTCACTGGTGGATGTGCCATGGTTCACAACTCCTCGACTACCTTGAAGTCTCACTGTCAACAAAGAGATCAAACTCAAAAGAAAGTGCTAGGTACATTGATCGTCTGAAATTCCATTTCTACCCACTCGCAAGATCACTTACACGTTGACTGCTGAAAACACACACACAGTGTTGGGAGTGACATAAGGCAGTTGAAAAGAATCCGTGTCCTAGAGAACCCCCTTACTAATGAGGGAGAACCTCCTAATGAGTGTAAATCCTACAAGCCATCAACACATTCCACACATCTATCTGCATAAAGTAGATACCTACGCCAACTTATCGCAGGTAATATTATGACAATATAAACCCTTGTCTGGGAGGATGATTATGGATTTGTTCATGTGACTGGGCTTCATAGTATAGGTAGTTTGTTTCCCGTTGAATTTCAAATACATTTTTTTTTAATATAATCTCACCAATCAATGTTTTGCCAGTTCCTGGTGGGCCAAACAACAGGATCCCTTTGGGGGGTCGTCGGAGCCCCGTGAAGATGTCTGGTCGAAGCAATGGCCACACCACTGCCTCCTGAATCACTGACTTGGCTAGCTGCAGGCCTGCTATATCATCCCAACCTGAAGAGTAATTATGAATAGCAGGTATGTAGACGTTTGCTTACAAAAATGTGATTAATTACCCGTGATTTATATATAAGGTGTAGTGTCCGTTATGGTAGCGTACACATAATCGAATTCGTTGTTGCCACCTCGGAATTCTATTCAAAAGTTTTGTTCGACTAATTAATTATCTAATTTGTAATAATAATTATCTGATTTGTAAATATTTAAAAATTAAAAACTTTTTTAAAAACAAGCTTCTACTTAAATGCGCTTAGGTATTAAATTAAAACAATCATTAAAACTTTTTTTATTTTCAACTTCTATCGTCATTATCATTACACAAGTTATGTGATATAAAAGCATGTCGCGAGATTTAAGTTCCTTGGTACTAGTATTTTACTCGTTTGAAAATTTTAAAAATTAAATTCATTTAGATCAAATTATTTAATTTAGGCACTTGTTTATAGAAACAGTGTAAATGTCGCGAGAAGCTTTTATACTTATCATAATGAATTGTGTAATGACGCTTTAAGTTGATAGTAAAAAAAAAAACCAAGGAAAATATTATTTTATTCTTTTTAGCAAATTAAATTTAAATTAAAAGTTTAAAAAAAAAAAATTACTTAAAATTCTTTTTAAACTTTTTAGTTATCGAGGTATAGGTTTCTGCTCAAAATAACTAGTCTGCCATCATGGGTGTGTATACAAAATTTCAGCTCAATCGGAAGAAGATATCAGCCTCAAAATTTTTGTTGCAAGAATATTGCGCTTGGTTTGGTTGGTGGTAGGACTTTGTTTAAGTCCGCCTAGCTAGCTACCACCATCATACCTGAGTCTATCATCCGTCATACCGCAATTAGAGGTAAGATAGACAGATCCTCAGTTTACTGAGGATTCCGGGTGATGTGCGCCTCAACCTTCAGCCTTATCATAACTTGTAACCAGGTGAGATGGAGGCCAAGTGCTTCCCCATGGTACAATAAAAAAAAAAACAAAAAAAAAAAGATTTTTCTTAGATTGGAAAGAGTTGTAGTCATTAAGATGGGCTGACTTTTACAGAGCTGTGGAACATTATTCAGCAGGCTAATTATTATTATGGCAGCCACGAAAATCTCTGTCCTGTGTTTTGTCATATCATACTGCTTCGGCTGCTGAACTCTTAATATATATATTTTTTTTCATAAAAAAAATTGGTATACTTTTAATCTTTATAAATTTATATTAATCCTTTAGAAGACTAATTTACCTATTGGAGTGCCTTTATCAATGATTTCACTCTCAATCAGTTCAATCATTTTTGGGTCCAGATGTTTTAATCTGTCATCAATAGCCCCCGGTTCACTGGACTCTTGTTTGTCTCTGTAATAAAATTATGTTAACTACATAAGTGACGAAAATATTTTTGCCCTGGCAGTCACAGCTTAAGAATCAAACCCTCCAACTCAGTCCATGGATGTCGTAAAAGCCGTTTAAGGGATCTCACCAGAAGAAGGGCAGCAGCTTTCTTCTGTGTATTATCTACACCTTAGCAGTGATCATGAATCTACCAGGCAATTGTGGTGATTATGGCAAATCCCTCCAGATTTGGAGGAGGCTCTGTCCAGCAGTGGACACTTAATGAGCGGTTGGTGACTTAAACAATAAATTCTAATAGATAAATAGCTTAAACTAGGCTTACTAGTAAAGACATGTATTACGTGATATTGTGGTCGGTTCAAATAATTCATAAAAAGCAAACTTACTCCTGTGCTCCAATCATTGGTGACACAAACTTGGACTTAGCTTTTCTAGTAGCCCCTAAAGTCCGTCGAGCTGCAGGGTTAGAAGCCAGCAGCTGTTCACGAGCAGTCTTAAATGTTATCTTTGCCACATTGCTCTTATGAGTTTTATTTTCATCTTCTTTTGATTCTAAATCTATTTCTGGCATCTTTGAAAAACCCGGTTGGGTATTTTGGTCAGTTATCCTTTTTCTACCAAACTTAGATTTGAATAATGTTCGGTCATTTGAGGTACTTTCTTCAAAACTTTCAGCACTAACACTTTTTCCAAAATGAGGTCTTTTATTGGTACTATCACTCAATTTCTTGCTAAAACTGGTGGACAAACCCGAGTTGCACTTACACTCATTGTTTTTGAATTTATCAAAACCAAAATTATTGGTTTCAGTGCATTTATCACATTTTGGAAATGAGCGCTCAAACAGTGACACTGGATCAATAGTGCTAAAATTTTGTAAGACACAGGTTATCATTTTGTAAGAATTCAAAATGGTATGTTCTTATTTACCAAATAGTATATAATGAAGAGAATTGAATCAAACCTCAAAGATGTTTTCCAGTTCTTCATATAATTTTTATCAGAAGCAGAACTAGATACCAAGTTTTTGGTTGCATCCAAGAGACGTTCAACAGTTGTCTCATTGCTACTTTGGTTCCACAGATCAGTGAGAAATATATTAGAAGAGACATTAGATGAGCTGAAAACAGAAAACGAAGATTGTTGATTGATAGGTCTAGGTACCTACTTGATAAATATTCATCTGGTAAATATTGATAGTACCTACCTTGTTAGAGATTCTTCTAGGAGCTGCAAAGAGGAAATATCGATAGACGATTGAAAAACACTCGCGTCTTCGTACATTATTGTTCAGAAGTGCAGCATCAATATAATAAAGAACTAATAATACTTTCTGTATATACCTAGCCTGTTTATATAGATAGGTAACGGAAATAATTTATATGTTGGTTCAGAACCTCAATGTGTAGGTATATATATTTCTGTAGGTAGGTACGTATACCTACATATTTCAATAAAATCAAAGCAAAGTTACTGTATGTATGCATAAATAGTCCCTGAACTGAATTGTAAAATTTGTAAACAGAATAGAGTACTCATAAAGTACTATTACTAACTATTACTCACAAGAAGAACATCGACTGCATACAAAAAAGGCATGACAAAATGTTTTGATCATTCAAGGGGCCAGCGCAGAGATGGCGCTATTTTACACATCAGTTTTTGAAATATCTAGCGGCAAATTTTAACTATTTTAGCACTAAATTTCAAGCAGACTTAGCAGGAATTTAAATCGCTCCTACAATTTCTGCTCTTTGGAATAGCTTTCTATCAAATGCTGACCTCAATCCACAGAATGACAAACAGCATAACTTGTATCTAGAAATTTAATCAAAATTCAAATATCTTTATTGCTCCAAACATGGTATAAAGGTGGTAAATAATAATTATAAATAAGGTTCTCATGTATTATATACACTAACAATACAACCAATCGTTGTATTATTATATGTCAACATAATAAAGAACACCCTTTCCACGGTTTTGAATATTGAGTTGGATGACAGAGCATGGTCGCAGGCCTCATTGCCTGTTCGATTGGGCGGCTTAGGTATACGCAAAATTTCTAGTGTTGCTTTGCCAGCGTTCTTGTCTTCCGTCTATAGTACACATTCTTTCTCATGGCTCTTATTTAGGCCAGCGAATTAGCATAGCTATTCAGCGTGGCAATGCAGCCAGTGTCTTGGGCACGCTACCGTCTGGTGCTGGTCTGGAACAGTTGAGTTACCTATAGGCCGTTTGTAACGGTCCTTAGGTAATCTGACTGATTCCTTTGTACATAGTTAGTTTAATTGTACTTTTTATTGCATAAATGTATTCATACAACCAATCGTTATTTTATCTTGCATAAATATTGTTATGACATACAAAGTAAGGATTTAAAGGGAATTGAGGTAGGTACTACTGCTTAACAAAACAATGCCTTTACTGGGAAATACAAGGTTCAGTATTCACTGCAAGGATTTGGGAAACCCAGTTAAACCAAATCAAACCGCTTTATTTACCTACTCAAATATATAATACATGATCATAATACTATTTGTGAACAACTTAACAATCGTGTAGTAATAAAATCAATATAAAACATGGTAGGTAGCATAATCTCAATACCATAACTTAAAATATGATTAATCAACATAGTAGAACTTAAAATATTATGCTTAAATAATTAATCATCCTAATCCTTACAAAACATTATCATAATCTTATAAAATAACACCACATAGTCAAGAACTCAAAATATTATGCTTGAAAAATTAATAATCCTAATCCTTAAAAAACATAGCAGTACCCTAACCTTGTAAAATAACATCTTAACTTAGAAATTTGCTGTATACAGCATTAATATATTATAATATATATCCACCTCTATGGCCTAGTGGTTCACCAACCGGTGTCAGATCCAGAAGTCCCAGGTTCGATCCCCAGGGGATTGCTCCCCTGGGGATCGAACCTGGGACTTCTATTGTGCTTTGTTTGGTCCGTGGTAGAATTTTGTTTAAGTCCGCCTGGCTAGCTACTATCATATTACCTAATTTTGTCGCCATAACAACAATTCTTAAATTGTTGTGTTCCGGTATTCAGAGGTAAGATAGCCAGTTCCTCTAGTGTGTTGAGGATTCCGGGTGAAGTGCGCTTAAGCCTTTGGCCTTATCATAATTTGAAAATCAGGTGAGATGAAGGCCATGAACATCTCCATCGTACAACAAAAAAAAATGCCCTTTATATATATATATAGCCTTGATGCCATCAGTTGTTGAACCAGGTGTGCACAAGCCTCAATTCCCCTTCTCAGATCGGCAGAGGCAGGACCTTACAATTACGAGGTCGCAGGGCTTTTCTTCGGTGCCTTCCCGTGGAGGTGGTCTACATCGTCATGCTATCCTAAAAACTCAGATGTGCCCGATGTAATTTTCATCCACCAAAGTAACCAATCAACATAATACAAAAGTTTTTATCCACTGAGCTAAACGTATAGGCTCGTTTTAATTAGAACTACTTAGGTACTTGTTCATCATTTTCCTGAAGAGTACTCGAGCAGTAATTTTTGGATTAACGAGAATCATTTTCGAACAGCGGCAACACATGTAGATACTGCATTTTTGGACGAGATGCTTTGTTAGTTTTACGAATTGAATTGCGTTTCGTTATTCCTAGATCTTGCTTGGAAGCAGATTTATCTTATCTATGACGAGGAAAGCAAGGTGAAGTATTTGTATTAATTTTAATGGTGCAAGTAAATGGTGCATATATAATAAGAAAAGCTCGGTTTCTATAAGAACGATTACGTTGTTTAATGATTAGTAGAAGTACTTACCTAGTTATGGAAATAAAACAGCGTTGTTTTGATTTATTTAATAAGTTTTTTATATGGTAAATAGTGTTACTGTAATAAATTTAAAATATTCATAGTAAATACATATGTACCTATTGTTATTAAATAAATACATAAATATTACAGGACATTAATTTTGCACAGTGCCATCTAACCCCAAACTAAGCTTGAATACTTTTAGTAAATACATACGTACTATATGATACTACACCCAAACACAGAACAAACATCTATATTCATCACACAAATGCTAGCCCTGGGTGGGAATCGAACCCACAGCCTACAGCGCAGAAGGCAGAGTTACTACCAACTGAGCTATTAGGCTTGTTAAATTATAAACAGTCGAGGTCTTCCTTGCAATACTTGCTTGATTTATAATTATCCATGCACTATGAAAGTACTATCCCATCAGAACAAAATATGAAATGGAAATAATTGTAATGTAGGTAGATATAATCATGAGAAATAATATTAACAAAATAATCTGAAAATGAAAATTATGTTTTTCGTGATTTGCATTTATTAGTGTTCTGTGGAATATAATGTCAAAAACATAAATGAATAATATACATGCCTAGTTAACATTATATTAAGCTCGTATGTTCTATAAGCATAGACTGATGACTGATATACCCTACAATACTGAGTATTGATATTGAGCTGCTCTGCTGTTTTCTGTTAGAGATGGTGTAATAATGGTAACATTTTCGTATTCATTGAATATAACTCTTTACTGGAATTATGTTCTGATACCTACTATAATATAATATCCAAATAGTAGTGTAACGACAGATTCTGATTATGTATTCAACGTTACCTACGGGGTTTAACTCTATCAGATCTCTTTGGGTAGGTTTTGTGTATCCATATTAGGGTGAAACTGGCATTATAGGTAGTAAGTAAATGTAATGGTGATTAAATTTGCCTTCATACTTTATCAGGATAAGGCCTGTTAACGAAAATAAATACCTAGACGTTGGCTTTTTTGAAAAGTTATTAAAAAGTAATGTATTTATACCTTTGTCTATATGTAGGTATATGATTTCTGTAATTCATTGTTACTACAATATGTATTTTTCTTATTATTTTTGTTTGATATTTTTTTATTTATTTTGTTTAGTAACAAATTTTATTTTAATCCATTTCAACAGTAAACTGTGATCAAACTGTACTGGTCCTTGATCATCTCATTGTTGCACTTTCAGGTACTCACCACGCACACACTAGTACTCACACAAATTTACTCATCAATCACAGAAGCTATTATTGACTTAGATTCACTCGGTACTAATCGAAACGAATATCAATCAAATCACAGAATAATTATTAATAGCATTCATCTCACTCTTACTCCCTTCACTTCTACTTACCTGAGCACGAACATGCGTAACAGTAATACGTACGAGAACACATAGCACCACTGAGCATATAAAAGCAATGCCACGAGCCATCGCCGCCATCGCACCGAGCGCGGCTTTGCCGCTTTGTTGCGCGGTGAAGTTAACGAAATGAATCTTGGATCAAACTAATATTTGACAATTATAACATAATATGATACCAAAGATTCCAATACCTATTACGAATATGCATTGCTAATATTAGGTTACCTATACCTATTATGAATACATTAGTTACACTACACCTCTACTGTCCGTGGTCTTGTCTGTGGTTGAAAAAAAATTGACAAGTTGTTTTGGAGCTGTATTTTTGCAAAATTTCTGAAAACTATTTTTGTAGCTATAATTCAGCATTTACCCGTGTGTGTTGTTTATTTAGCGTTAAGAAGTACCGACGCGAAATAGTCGAAGCTCGGGTCACAAATAGGATCATGCCGAGAAGACCACCGACGACGAAATGACTTCCAAGCCGATTATTTACCATGAAAAACAAATAAAAGAACTCTGCGCTTTACATGCGCTCAATAATTTATTCCAGGTAACAGTGACCTTGTACATTTGTTGCTAAATTATGTCCACTTTAGCCGTGTAGGCCACTTTTCATTGTCATAACCAAGCTGTTTACTTTATTCATTCAGTGCATACTACATAATTTACTTCGTCTCTAATTCACGCGGCATGATCTTTTCAGACTCGGAACACATTTTTAAAATCGGATTTAGATGGAATATGCAGTAGGCTATCTCCAAATGTCTGGATCAATCCTCACCGTTCCTTATTGGGCCTAGGAAACTATGACATCAATGTTATCATGGCAGCCTTACAAAAGAAGGGCTGTGAAGCGGTTTGGTTTGATAAAAGGAAGTAAGTTACCTTAGTTTACTTTTATATTATAACAAATTTCAAAAATGTCCAATATTTTTATCTTTAGCAAATTCAATGTAAGATTCACCTTTTATGGTGCTTGTAAATGTACACCCATAGAGATAAGTTCAAGATTATTATAACTTATTTGAATTCCAGTTCCAGAAACAAAAGTATAATAAAATTTGACTTGATGAAAAAATTGGTGCCGAATTGCCAAGCACAACATGTTTAGTGTATGGCACCACCTTCAAATTATTTGAATTTTCCCTTAGAGTTACTTTTAAGTTTTTAGTAGTGAAGTCGGTTCCATTTTTATCCAAAAATATGTTATTTTTAGCTTTTTTTCATTGTTAAATCTATGACACCACAACATCTCCGACCTAATTAAGAGTCTTGTGAGGGTGCAATAATACGTGATTCTGGAAAATATCTATGCATTGATGGGAACAACGATAAATACAGATGACCTAAGCAAATGATAAAAATCGGTTCCTACTAACTTGCAGTGTAGGGGTGCACTATGTCCGGAATGGAAACAATCTTTCGTTCACATTATCCTGTTTTTTTATTTAAAAGCTAAACAACTGGACTGATTTTGATGATGTCCCTCAACTCAACTCAAACGATTTATAAAAATATTTTTCAAATTGGTTGAGTAATAACGGAGTTCTGAGTTTATGCTAGTAGGTACTTGTTGTTAATGAGCCATGTAAGACACCTATAGTGAGGCAAGGGGGGCTGACGTCTCCAAAGCTGTTTATTCTTTATGTCAACGCGTTGATTGTTGAGCTCAGCAGCACCCGTGTCGGCTGCCATATTGACGGTGTTTGTGTCAACAATCTTAGTTATGCAGACGACATGGTGCTGTTGAGTGCATCAAATTGTGGGTTAGCCAGGTTACTAGGCATTTGCGAGAGGTATGCTTACGAACATGGCCTAATATATAACAGTACGAAAAGTGAATGCATGGTTTTTCGTGCCACAGGAAGTTGTCCAGTGTCCACTATACCGTGCATAAAACTGTGTGGAGTACCGCTTAACGTAGTAGATAAGTTTAAATATCTGGGACATTTTCTGACCTCTGACTTGAAAGACGATGCTGACATTGAGAGAGAACGGAGGGCGCTGTCTGTAAGAGCGAACATGATAGCTCGTAGATTTGCACGCTGCTCAAAACAAGTGTAAACTACACTTTTTAAGGCTTACTGTTCGAGTTTCTACACGTGCAGCCTATGGGTGAACTATACGCAAAAACAGTACAGCGCTCTGCGTGTTCAATATAATAATGCGTTCAGAGTGCTGATGGGACTGCCCCGGTTCTGTAGTGCGTCAGGGATGTTCGCCGAGATGCGCGTGGACTGTTTCTACAGCACCATGCGCAAGCGGGGTACATCTCTGGTGCGCAGGGTCCGGGCCAGCTCCAACAGCCTTATCAACGTATTTGCAAATAGGTTTGACTGCATTTATTTGTATCACTGCGCCCAGATGCATGCTCTCAATAATATAATAAATCCAGACTTGACATTTTTAAATAATTACTTTGTTGTGGCTTTTATAAATATCTTGACATTTTGCAATTCAATTCATTTTTAAATCATTATTTTGTTTTGTGACTTTTATTAATATTTATTTTGACATTTTGTAATTCATTAAATTTAAATTTGTATTTTGTGACATGCCCATTACCCTTTCAATGTCTGCTAGATTTATAAGTATGTACCTATTTTGTATGAAACTGTTTGTGATATCAAATGATCCTGAGTTGATTGAAAATAAACGATTTGTATTGTATAGTGGCGGCTCGTAAAATCTGATACCAGAACTATTACACAGTCCGTTTTACACATGAAGAAAGAAAGAATTAAAATATGTATATATACAAAAAACTAAGTATCATTACTGCGATCACGAACACGCCTGCCAAGCGTGGTGATTATGGCAAAACTCTCCATTGCTTCAGCATTAGGGGAGGCCCATGTCCTATGCAGTGGACTTTTATGGGCTGTTATGATGATGATGATACAAGTATACAGACAGCATTTATAGCCAGAATGCATCATATGACAATTCCACTTAGCCCAAACAATGCTTGGTTATTGTTTTTTACCTAATTTCGGTGAACTGCCTACCCTTTGGCTTCATCATCAGATGAGGATGATACCAGAAGGCAGTTCGGTGGGACTTCTATGTATCGTCATTACTACGATCAAAAACACGCCTGCCAAGCGTGATGATTACGGCAAAACACTGATAATGATGATACTGGAAGGTAAGCAGCCGAATTGAGTACCTCCCTTTTTTGAAGTTCAATTTAACCGCCTCTGTGGTTTAGTGGTTCAACCCACAGAACAATTTCAGATCCAGAGGTCCCAGGTTCGATCCCCAGGGGGTGCAATATTGTGCTTGGTTTGGTTGGTGGTACGATTTTGAGGATTCCGGGTGAAGTGCGCCTCTACCTTCGGCCTTATCTCAACATGTTACCATGTGAGATGAGGGCCAAACGCATCCCCGTTGTAAAATAAAAAAATGTCGGTTAAAAATACCTTAACAAAGCCTATTGCCACATCAACTATTAAATTAATTGAATTTGTGTTTTTACAGAGATCCTGGCTGCTTGGACTTGTCAAACATCTGCGGATTTATCTTGAATGTGCCATCGGACTACAAACTAGGGTTTGTTATGCTACCACTGCGTCGACGACATTGGATCACCATCAGACAAATACAAGGAAACTTCTACAACCTTGACTCCAAATTAGATGTTCCCCAGCTCATAGGAAGGGTAAATATCTGCAATTTCCTTGTTTGTTTTAGAAGTTTTTTTGTGACTTTCATGAGTAGCTATGCCTATGCAATAAAATGCAGGAAACAAAGCCAGAAACTTTGTTGAATTATGAATTATTTTTAATGTATCACCTTTTCATATAATGTATCTGTTTGTTTTCCGAATAATATAAAATAAAATAAATACTTTTTCCTTGTGCACCATGATTCAGAGTTGGTGTCTGCCTAAGTTTGGCACATTATATACGTCCCAGAATACTACAGATTTTCGCTGTCCAATCGAAACATAGTTTGCTGTCAGAAAAAGTAAAGGGGTATATTTTTTTTTCAGAGTGCAGACCTGATAGCTTACCTGAAGGAGCAGCTAGATAGCAAAGAGAAGGAACTGTTTGTTGTCGTGAGCAAGGAGGTGGAAGAGAAGCAGCTGTGGATGCACCAATACTCCTCTCATAACTCCCACCAAAACAGCCAGAACTCTTACCCACCACTGCCAACTCGCACCGACAGCCTTGACAGCATATCCTCTCACTCTACGTATGACTACAGAAACAGAGATGCAGAGTGCCTCAAAGTTACAGAAGTAAGGACCTGTGTTATCACTAGTGACAACATGTAATGTGATTTCTAGATATATTCCTCAGACTGTTTGTGATCGCATAGCAATTTAAATGTGTTCACTTTTCTAAGTATTTTATGTAGTAAACAATATATTTTTTTTTATATCAGTGGCGCGAAGCATAATCTTGATCTTGCAGCATTTTTGTGCTGTTTAGTACTTAATTGTATAATTTATTTTCGTTGTAGCATTTTGTTTTTGTGTACAAATTATGTTAAGGTTTGGTGGTGTTACTTTTTGTATTATGTTTTCTGTTCATCTCTATGGCCTAATGTTATACTTGATAATGTATTTTGATCTGTAATGTTTATACACTGATGTCTTAGGTTCTTTAGCCTTTGCATGTTTTAATAAAATGTAAGGTAATTTTATAGAAGTTATGACAATAGCGAGTGATATTGTGGTGTGAATTTGAAAGTGTCATGTGATTTCAATAGATCACTTCTGCCCCAAATATTAAAACCAAACTAAAATGTTTGTACCATACCAAATATAAGTATTTTTCGTCAGTAAAATAGGAACTAATTTATATTTGCACAACATTTATGTTTGTTATATATGTTCTTAGAAATACTTCCTAGATCTAATACAGCAGGGAGATAATCATCACAGCCATAATTATGTGTTTATCCAGTCATTCCATTTATTCATAAATGTATTTTTTGTTAAAAATTGTATCATGACTATACCTGTTAACTTCTATTTGATAAAAATAGTAAAACTTTCGTCAAATATAAATGTGTTTCACCTATATTACTTAAACTAATTAGAGAATGTTGGTTAAAGTCTGTATAAAAAAAAATATGCGCTCCTGAGCTACCAGTGTTGTTTTGATCCCAAATGTAAATAATACAGAGACATTAATTTCACACAGTGCCAGCTAACCCCAAACTAAGCATAGCTTGTAATATGGGAACTAGATTACGCATAGAATACTTAAATGCTTTTTTTTGTAAATACATATGATACATACTATATATTATACCACACCCAAACTTAGAACAATCATCTATATTCATCACCCTAATGTTTGTCTTGGGTGGGAATCGAGCCTACAGCTCGGAAGGCAGAGTTACTACCAACTGAACTATGAGGCTTGTCGAACCGTGTTACTATGAATAAGCTGCAATAAATATCTAGCCTGTGTCGTGTCCGCCAGGATAGAATAGAACTAACCTCTGACGGCTGTCTAGAAGGCACTCATGCCGGGCTAGAGGCACTCGAAAAATCGCCGCGCGCCCGCGACGTTACAAGTAAATTAAATCTTTATAAAAATATTCTTACAAGGTTATTCTTGTCAAGCCCTAAGGTCATGCAGTAGTTTGGTTTGGTATACAGTGACTCTGTGTGTAAGTTCCTTCCTGGGTGCCTAGTGCGAGTTGCAATCGATTTGCGTTTGCTCACCGTGGCGCATAAGTATTATTTTTTAGGTTGCGGTTACCCTTAGGATCATATTGAATGTCTAAAGAGGGACGTTTCGTGTCTGGGTTCGCAGTAGGTACCTACCTTAACTGCGTGTGTGAACACGCAGTGCGATACTTTGTTGGGCCGCTTCCTATTGGTAGTCGAGCATAGTGTATACCAACCAGCGCGCGGCGCGGCATAGGCATAGGCTGTTCGTGCCGCCCGGCCCCCGCCCGCACCGATACCGCGCGGTTTGCGCCCACTGCGCATGCACTGAGATCTCTGACACTGCTTGCTCAAATACCCGAAGTAGATTTGTTTAACATAGGTACATTTTAATCAATTTGTTAACATGTGTACATATTTCTTAAGTTATTAATTGTTATACAAGTCTTCGTTATTTAATTCATAATCGTGTTAGCTATCTTGCTGGAAGTTTATGAAAATATGAAATAAGACGCAAGATAGGTTTAGGTACCTACTGCGTACCCGGCAAGAAACGTCACTTATTGCCCTTAAAGACATTTAAAATGCGCTGTAGTATCATAATGTATGAAGAAAAATACAACAGTGAAGAGTTGAAGTTAGTTTATTAGCAACGGTGCGGTGCAATTGTGGTTCTTCGATAGGATGAGCCGGTCGGGGTCGAGCCTCAGTTCTGTCATGATGGAGTAGATCTGCGCTCGCACCGATGCTTCCAGCTCGCGCTCCCGGCCCAGCACCCATATACGATCTGCAATTATTGATGATGATGTCATACTGACCGATTTCGGTAACGACGACTTTACTTCTAGGGTTAGGAGCTTCGTTTGTGTGCTCTACATGACAAATACCTACCTCAAAGACTGGTACCTATCCTATCTCGCAGTTTAACACGTTATGGTATTGTTAACGTAATGGTAAGATTTTGAATTTTTATACCTACCTACCAGGCGTGGATACACACTTAACCATTTTGTCAAATTTGAAGTGTATAAGCAGGTACATAATATTGCAGGCGACTATACATTAGCCTCAACGGATTTCTGAGCCAATGGAGCACGCGAATAAACAAAGTCAGAATCCCGGAATTGACTCAGAGATATTTTGAGGCTAATTTCACGTCGGCCTAGTTTTGTTGCGCCTATAGACTATATAGCCTGTAGGTATGTAATATACCTAGTGTTTCGAGAATTGTTCACCATAAGCGTATCATAATGTTAATAAATAAAATTGTCGTGTAGACAGATTGATTTCCTGACGGACTTGAGGTCCTAGAGACTTGATGTTTTCAGGGTAACTTTATTTTTGGTGTGGGGGTGCACTAAGAAACATTTTAGGAAATTCCCGCGAGATGAAGGCGATTCACTACTACTTAGCTTACTTGAAAATAGCTATACACAGGTCTAGGACAAACTATATGACAACTATAGGTAAACAAAATTCCTTTTGCAGTTTCCGAATTCAACGGACTAGCAGTTCAGCCAGAGACTCAAATCGTCCTCTTCAACACAAATCCGGTTTTGGTTAAAAAAAGTATGGCAAAGTCACTGGTTCAGCAGCGGTTCTTAACCATTCGGTAAAAAGAAAAATACTTAGTTCTTCTTATATATATATACTTAATGTACTTTAACAATTAGATTAATTTGTAGATACTTATTTATATCCTTCTCAGGCAAGCCTACATAGATTTCCACATGCGGGAACATTTAAATGGTCAATAGTTATTAAGTTTTATTGTAATTTTGTTTTTTAAGTACCTACTGTTTGTTCTGCTAATAAACCTTGAGATGCCGATCAGCATGGCTCTCCATGAGACACAAGACGGAAACCGACGGAGGCAGGCCGTGATGTTTTTTACCGCTACCTGGTTTCAAGTAACGATAAGGCCGAAGGTGGAAGCGCACTTCACCCGAAATCCTCAACAGTCTGGAGGAACTGCCTGCTAAACAGACCAAAATCTGTTTACTTTACACATTGCCAGTGGACTAGCAGGTACCAATCGAAACAATCCCTGGGAATTGTATACACGCCCCATGTCTTCTATGAATAGCCTAGGTATAGAATAGGTACCTGAATTATAATAGATTGCCGGTAATTATATAGGTAGGTTCGATGGATTAGCTTTTGAACTCGAGGCATGCCTGGGCGAGAATTACGTCTACGATGGAGCCTTTCCAGAAAAATATCTTCGAAGGTTTTGGGGTCTAGTGGAACACCGGACGCTGATTGCTGATAACTAATGAATACGTACCAGCATGAGCCACACTAATGTTAGTACAGGACCAGACGATGGCGAACTGGGTGTAGTCCGTGAACAGGATGTTGTACTGTCCAGCGCCGGGCAGCAGGCGGCCAATGATGTACGGCATCCTATTGTTCAGCTTGTACCGGAAGGAGGAGGAACCGTTGTGAGCCGGGATGCCGAGGCCGTATGTCGTGGAGGGGCTGCCCGTCCTGGACGAAACACCAAGGCTTAAAACTAGGTAGGTACCTACTTTACACACATAATATCTACAGTGTTACAATAATGTTTAGATACTTAGAGATTTTTTTTTTATTGCACGAAAGGGAGGTGTTTGTCCTTCATCTCACCTGATTTTCAAGTTATGATAAGGCCGAAGGTGGAAGCTCACTTCACCCGGAATCCTCAACAAACTGAGGAACTGGCTATCTTAGCTCCAAATGGCGGAACACAACAATTTCAGAATTGTTGTTTTGACGACATAATTAGGTAGGTAAGATGGTGATACCAGGTGGACTTAAGTATGTAATAAATAATAAAAGAACATTCAAATTCCGGTGCCGAATAGATGTGGCCTTGATTGACCTAGTTTTCCTAGAAGGAACCATCAATCTAGACTGAATGACTCCAAGAAAAAACGAAGGCCATTCCAATTTTTGAGCGCCGCCATACAAAATAATGAGCGAGGAACTACCAATCACATATACCTATTTAGGTAGGTAGCTTACTACAATACTTATTTAAAGCTGTAGGTAGACTTGAACTCACCACCTGTTGACAGTGTTGATGGTGATAAGCAGGAATCCTCGCTCGTTGAGTCCCACGACCAGCTCAGTGCAGCTCGCCGATATCTCCACCAAGTAGAATGAGCGCTCTACCTCATACCAAGTGCCTGTCATCTGGAACATTAGAACATAATACTCATGATGATGTGACTTAGATAGAAAATTATTTATTGTATAGACGTCAGTCAAGGTACATTTATTTTATTCGCTAACATTTTTTAGGATCTTTTTGAATCGTAAAATCTACCTTCTGGTTCGGAATCGCGACCTGCACGCAAGAAAGAAACTAAAGCTAGTCAGCTTAATGATGATGTTTTGTGGTGGGTGGGTGTACTTAATATTATCTAATAAATAACATTTACGTTAAATTGGCTGAACCTATTTTATTTCAAATAGGTGCTTTTATACTAGTGGTTTCAAATTGTACGTAAGTAGCCACCTACTGCGTATGCTTATGCAGTCGAGCTTAGCCTGCTAGCTAATTAATCAATATGAAAACTTTGCCCAAATATTAAAAACGAAACATACCTACTAATAATAAACATTTGGCAATTGGAGGTCTTATCGCTTAAGCAGTGATCTCTATCCAATAACATTTGAACCGAGATGACTACATTAGTTGCAGGTCTTTTGACGTTATCAATTCGGTTATCCTTATCCTACGTCTTATAACTACTAGCAAAGAGAATCCAACCAATAGGTAGGTACCTATTCTAGTTCTACTGCTTTCAAAGTTTTGACTACCGAGATGATGGATGGTAGAATGCCTATAATGGTAATTGTATAATGGTCTAACTGGGACGTTCGGCGGTTTCATCACACCCCGATGTTGTTTTCGTATCTAGGTATTATTTTGTATTGATTTGATTCTGTTAATGTAAGAGTCCTACCTTTATACTTAGTTGATCTTAGAAACGAGACATTGAGACATATTACAAGCTATGCTTAGTTTGGGGCTAAATGGCGCTGCGTAAAATTAATATCCTGTAATATTTATTTATTTATATATGATGAACGACCAGGGTTTGAACCCACGACCGTAAGGATAACTTGACTAACACACAGTTATGATCTAAGACAGACAAGAATCACAGCTGTTTAAGTAGGTAGTTTATTTATCACTGCGGTAGCAAAAATATTTGTACAGGTAAAGGTAGAGAAAGAGATTACGCAAATTAATCATGTAGGTACTAGAATGAATAATAGAATTAAGACCCTTCGAGGATTCGCCTCTGATCACTATTCAGATCTTTTGAGGATCACCTACTAAGGGGTAGTCAGAGTCACGTCAAAATTAACGTTACACATGTCTAAGGTTTACAAGTAGGTACCTACCTAAATAGTTCAAAATATGACAGATTGTAAGCCGTATCGTTTTCAACTGGCCCATAGTTGAGTTTGAATTTAAATATTAGGTAAAATATCCTGTGCTGCTCAGGACTGATCTTCCCAGGTGGGCCAATAATAGGCCACCCTCCAAATGGGTTCAATGACAAAACATTGTATTCAAATCATGAATATTCAACGGAGCGGCATGAGGCGGGCATATTGTAGGTGACCAGTGACGGAGCGACGCGATCACGACACACCTCCATTCCTCGACATATCCATCAAGCAATGTACATATTTTCCCACATTTATGTAAAGGTGACGATCAATCAGATCCACCTACTTACATACGTAACAGTCTAAGTTTCTCACGCTTTACGCTATTTCGATAGACTCGTATCTATTGCTAAATTTCTATCTGCCGCACGATTTGATGAAATTGATTGTATATAATTGATTTGTTTACCGACAAGATTACACATCTTCAAACTTATGACTGTTGAACTATCTTACTACATTAATCTAAACGAGATTATTAAAATCACTATAATTATGCCTTGTTATACAGTACATATAGACAGTACCTACATCTATCACAAAAAAATATATATCGGAGACCTATAATAACGCCTTGAGTGACACCCCACACCGTATAGATTCACGATGTGACCTGAAACTTTCTTTAACCTTTAGATTAATTATAAATCGAATAGCACAATTAGGATGCAAATGCAATCAAACCAAAGTGCGGCGTGGAAAATGCTAGAAACATTTTTTTATGCAAGATAGGTACTATGCTTATCGCGATACATCGTACTTACCCTTTGAGCGTCGAAGTCCGGCAACGGCGGGTAGATGGGACACTTGCCGAGACCCGTGCTCATCACAGCCTTGATGAGCGTGCAAAACATTATGAAGTAGAGCCGAGAGTAGTTCACTCTAAAATCACCCATCACAAAACTATTTTATCTTCAGAAATATATAATAACACTTATATAAAGCTGCGTAGAATGAAAATTCCGGTGCAGATAGGAACTTTGCCACCTCGTGCTAGGTAACCGCAGCTAGCCGATTTTTTTATATTTTTCGCAGTGCGTTTTCTCGTCGTGCTAGGCATCGTCTGCGATCTGCATTGTTTTGTAAACAGTGGTTGGTTTTTTCAACACGTTGCGCGTTGATTGTGCGCCCGCGCACTTTACACTAGCGCTGTCGCGTTGATTCTATGGATTTATTCATGAGATTGGTTGGGGCTTTGTTTCATAGACACGTCACGTGGACGATGCGGGGCGGTGATCTAAATTATTTGAGAACTGTTTACAGGCTATTTTTTTAAGCTGTTTTTATATTATATTTTCTTTCGCCAGTGCTTTTCTTTTGCCAGTGTTGATTTTGGTGAGCAGGACAGGAAACTATATGAATCGATTCGTTATCTATGTATTTAATTCATCGCGAGATGCAATAGCTTGAACCCCCACACCTACACATAGGTAGGTATGCACTTATATCTGACGGATCTGAACTAGTCAAATTAAACTGTGAACGAAATCGTCGAGTAGCAAAGAATTCAGTAATTATTCAAAGCCACTGTGTAAACATCCGTCAACGCGCGCTATAAGCAAGCGATCGACAACAAATCTACATAAAATAAAAACATTTGAAAATACAACTCCCTAAGTGACAGTGCATAAGTTAGTCGTGAACACTTCTATTTGATAATTATGTATTGAAAATATTCTTTGGCCTATTGCAGTTTCTCGAAATCAAAGAAAGTTAACTTATAACAATTGTATTGTTCAGTTTCCTTATAAGTATGTATATCACAATAAAAATAACAAATAAACACAACAGTTTCTAAAATAATTCCTAAATGTAATAAATATAAATATAAAATTATAAATATTACAGGACATTAATTTCACACAACGCCATCTAGCCCCAAACTAAGCATAGCTTGCAATATGGGAACCAGATTGCGGATATAATACTCAAATACTTTTTTTTTTGTAAATACATACTTATCATACAATATCCAATATAATACCCAAACACAGAACAAACATCTATATTCATCACACAAATGTAGGTCCTGGGTGGGAATCGAACCCACAACCTACAGCGCCGAAGGCAGAGTTACTACCAACTGAGCTATGATGCTTGTCAATATAAGTAATGCTAGGTTTTAGATTCAATTCAAAAAAATTTGCAATCTCATTATAGGTCCGCTAACTGTCCACTGTAGGATATGAGCCGTAAGGGTTCGTATCACTATTTGTACGTTTTCTTTGTTTAATAAAACTACTCCCGTGTTCAAGAGAGATAATTCGTTGTAAGCCTAGTCCTCGAGCTTGGTGTTGGCGGGCGTCTCCAGGCTTTCTGCGCTGTAAGTTGTGGGTTCGATTCCCACCCGGGACAATCGTTGGTTTAATCATATAGACGTTTGATTTGGGTGCTATACTGTTATGATATATAAGTATGTATTTACAAAATAATGATAAGTAATCTCGTTACCATATTACAAGCTTTGCTTAGTTTAGTGCTAGATGGCGTTGCGTAAAATGTCAAGTAATATTTAGTATGTAATAGCTGACCCAGCACAATGATAGAAGCGCTAGATTGCTAAATAAACTTCACAAGATCATCTGGACTAATCTGAAGAGACCTAAAATAATCATCAAAATCGGTCCAGCCGTTTGGAAGTCAACATACAAAATATATAACATTACAGAAGCGATCACCATCACCATTTGATATTGAGGGCTACATCCGACTTCTCCACAGCATGGTAAGCCGTGTGCAGCATGGCTCTGGCTTTGTCCGAGTCCTTTCCGTCCAACCATTCAGTGTAGAGCGTCTTTGCTAGCTTGTTGCTGGCAGGCGTCGCCAGCGGCAGAGTGGCGTAGAGGCCCTCGAGTTGTGAGGTCAATTCCCGGGATGACTCACCGGAGGACGGGCGGACTTGTGCGCCGCCGTTGAGACATCCTGTGTGAAAAACTAACAATAAAAAAATGTGTACTTTTTTTTATTGTGCGACGAGGATGCCCTTGGCCTTCATCTCACCTGGTAACAAGTTAAGATAAGGCCGAAGGTGGAGGCGCACTTCAACCGGAATCCTCAACAAACTGAGGAACTGGCTACCTTACCTAATGTCGGAACACAACATTTTTTTAGAATTGTTATAATGGCGACAGAATTAGGTGAGATGGTGGTAGCTAGCCAGGCAGACGTAAACAAAGTCCTACCATCAACCAAACCGAGCACAATATTGAGGATCGAACCCGGGACCTTTGAATGTGAAATCGGTGGGTTTAACCACTAGACCACAGAGGCGGTTGTATTTTTTGCCTCGAAGCCCACTGCCGGGTATTAGACTACTCTCTCAAAGGCCAGGCTGTTCGATCTTATATTCAAAATTGCGCCAAGGTCGTAAGTTAATCACTATCATATTAACACATATTGGCTGAACATAGCTTTGTTCTCGGAAGAATGTGGTCAACAATGGAGCGACCATTGTTGACCTCATTCTTGCCCAGGCAAGCCTCAAGATTCAGCGCTGACCCTACGTATACAACATGAGCCGCCTCTATCCAGCAACTCCACGTGATCGCTGATCACAACAGAGAGTGAGAGAGACACCGGGTGAGTTCGCGGCCAATTTGTCTGCTAAGTGTGGTCATTACAATATAATGTAAATATATATAATACAATACTAGCTGACCCGGCAAACGTTGTTTTGCCAGTAGCCATGGACAATTGTTTTTTTTTATGTTGCACACTTGAGTCTGGATTATTTTGAATATTTAGTGGCAATTTAAATGCTGAATGAGCTGTTCTGCCTCCATGCTTCAAAAAAAAAAGAATTCACCTTTTCCTGCCGAAACTGCGAGCATTACGGTCGTAAATGGTTCTTTGTTCCCCAGTCAGTAGTGGGACATTGCGAGTAACAATCGCTGCCATTTCTACAGTATTGTACTGCAATTCACGATTCATTTCAGTGAAAAAGTACACCGGCAGGCGCCTCGGAATAACTGATCGAGTAGTAACTGATCAATTATCGATCGCCGAGAGTATACAATTATTAAAGTACTAATATCGCAATTAAAAAATAGGGATTGGTGGTATATGGGTGAAAATTAAGAGTTGTACGTATTTTTAATGCTAAATCATACAAAAATAAAATATCCAAAAGAAATTTTGGGGTGGGCCACCCTTATCACTTAGGGGTACGAAAATAGTTTACGTCCTATTCTCAGACCTACTCAATATACACACAAAATTTCATAGGATACGGTTAAGCCGTTTCGGAGGAGTATAATTTAAAAATATTCCAACATACCTAATTACGTTTTAAAAAATAAAACACTAAAAAACTATAATATATATCAACACTGCCGTCCTTGAAAGCCATTGTTTTCTCTGTCCATCCAACGGTTGCCTGGAAGAGATCGCTTCCAGCGATAAGCCCGCCCATTGTTTTACCAGTGTCGCTTAGATTAAGTTTACTTTTATCAGTATTTTGTTACGTTTTTATGCAAGAGGTGAACAATAAAGAGTTATCTATCTATCTAATATAGGAGCATGAGCGCGCCCAACTTTGGCCTAACCCAGTTATACCCTTGGAAGCGAAGCCGCTACAAATAGACAGAACCGAGGAGGTATTCATAAACAAAGAGATACAAGTAATACCTGAAGGACACGCCATCACCTCCACGTAATGGTAGGGCGACTTGCCGCGCTTCAGTTTCTGCACCAAATTCTGAATGTTGCGGAATCCGTTCGCGATTGCAAACTGAAGCACCTCTTTGCCGTCCTTCTCTAGAGTCGCCTCTCTAAAGTCTGGGTTCCTGGTACAATACAACATTATTCTCTCGAGCCATTTCTATAAAATTTGGGTTCCTAGGACAATATAACATTATTCTTTAGAGAGAGTGTGACTCTCGATACATTATTTTGATTTGAAAACAGAATATAATATAATGGGTAGAAGCTAATGAACGACTTATAGCAATTATGTTTGTTTGCCTGTGTACAAAATCATTTAGTTGTGCAATAATGTATTTTCTATTTTAAAACTTTTTGAATTTTACTTCAATATGGCTTACAGGATTTTCACGATTTCGTCCTCTCGACATATCAATGTCGAATTTAATTATAGTCCGCTCAGCCATTTAGCCGTAAAATAGCATTCGAATTTATAACACGCGTCTAGGGTGATGTATATTTCTAGCCTAATGTTTTGTGAACAATACTCACCTCAAGTTTTTGTAATTGAGTTGTACGTCTTCCTCCCCGAAGAGATGGTCGGCCGCGTGTCTGAAGATATGGTCGGCGTAGCCTCCGGAGGCCGAGCCCACGTGCCGCCTCAGTGCGGGGTTGTCTCCTATCGCGTCTAGCGGTGATGGAGGTATGGAAGCTAAGGACTTATCTGTGCTGTCCAGCATCTGTTCAAGCTCAACTGAAAACAAGAAAATAAGATCGTGTATAGTATTTTTTAAACTTTCGCGATTAGAACACATTATTTTGGTTCGAATTTTAATCGCGGAGACGGCTTCAGACTCTCTGCCTCTTGGATTCCAGTGGTAGCACGATGCACTAGGTGTGATCCTAAGATACAATGTGGCCTATTCTAATAATCAAGACCAAGCTGCGGGTAGTTGTTAAAAAGCCTTCACTTCTCGACGATGGCTCCAAGTTCTAGTCTGCCCGCGACCACGGATGGTGCAACCCCAACGAGACGTCGGGATAAATATAGGTAAAACGTGATGAATACCCGTTTTTCGAATCAAGATAATAAGATCGTGTTTATCGGGCAGTATCGCGAGACACCTCTGTATAGCAGATAGATACATAAGAATCAGCGAACGCGCCCAATGGTGACAATGGCAATTGGCAGGCTTTGTGTGTGTGTGTGTAGTGTGTACTTCTAGCATATGCTCTGGCTTTATGTTCTTAGCTTCGACTGAAAGCGATACAAAAATGTATGAAGTAGCGTGCAGGGACACCTAGAAGCGATATTGAATTTCAAAAAAGCCGTAAAATGCTATTCAGACATCTACAATAATATTATAAAGAGAAAATATTTATAACAAATAGCTTTCTGCAGGTGCTGTGGTGTTTCTGCTGGGGAGTATAATATTTAGCTTGGTTTGGTTGGTGGTAGGACTTTGTTGGCTGACCACCATCTTACCTAAGTATGTCGACATAGCAACAATTCTAAATACATATATAAATTGTTGTGTTCCGACGTTTTAGAGGTAAGAGAGACAGCACCTCAGGCTGTTGAGTATTCTGGGAGAAGTGCGCTTCTTCCTTCAGTCTTATCATAACTTGAAACCAAGTGAGATAAAGGCCAAGCGCTTCCTCGTCATACAAAAAACTGGTCCTTACTAGCAGTAATAACGCAGTTCACATCACGACAGGACAGTAGATCGCTATAGAAGTCCTATCTCGCCCCCTCCAGCTTCTTGTCGTAGCACGGCATGAAGGTCACGTGGTACACTCCCTCTGTAGACAACCCTCGACTCGGCGATAAGTGCTACTTGACCAGAGAGCCCGTGATCAGCTGACACTTACTGGCAGTAATAACGCAGTCCACATCACGACAGGACAGTAGATCGCTATAGAAGTCCTCTCTCGACGCTTCCAGCTTCTTGTCATAGCACGGCATGAAGGTCACGTGGTACACTCCCTCTGGAGATAACCCTCGACTTCGCGATAAGTGCTGTTTGACCAGAGAGCCCATGATCTGCTGTGGAGATTTCGTACTCGATATGTAAGGGAGAATGAAGCTGCCGTGCGTTTTCTCGGCGTAGCAGACCCAACCTGCAATGTTTGGTAAAGAAAGTTGAAATATTCTATCAATAGAACTGGATTGAAGTATGTCAAGTTTTTTTAGAACAGATTATACAGGTACAAAAACCCATACAAGTTGGTGTGCTGGTGGCAAAATGTTTGTTTGTAAAAATATTTGCATTAAGTAGAGACTATTTAAGTAGTCTTTTTATTTGGATTCCGTATATTATATATGATTTAAGTTCTGTCGTTTACAAATATACCAAATCTGACAATTTTTAATTTGGTATGGTTCAATATTTAAATATGTTTGAATCTCAAAACAATTTAAGGTATATATTTGGTGGCGCAGAACCGTCAAGTTACGTGTCTTAATTAAAGCTCCCATCGACGATACTAACAACATTAGAGGCGTTGAGAGGTTCAACTTGTTCACAACCTACAATTCCGTGAAGACAAGATTTCCAAGCTGGTGGTAAAAACCAAACCTTATCTTCGATCTTGCGAGGTATGATGAACTTTTCTCTTGCTCTTGAAACCGAGCCTTATTGAAACCTGGTAGACACATTCCTTTTTGTTTCTCTTACATATGCTCTCCTCTCCCACAGTTACAAGGAATTGTATATGTGCTGGAAACTGACAAAGGGTCTCTATCTTTTGGTGACCCTATTAATTGCCTAAGTTGAGTCAAAGGCGAAAAATCGTCTGAAAGGGGTATCCTATCCGTTACCCCTTTCACAAACGGCAATTAAGTAACAGCCCTCTCAACGACAAAATTGGAAAAATTCAATCAACAAATACATCTGCCAGAAAACATCAACTTTTATGTTTTCTGGTCGATGTATTTCCGCGAAAATGTATAAGGGCATGGTTAAAGGGCAATGTTTTCGCGTCAACATTCTGGGTACAGATATCAGATTTGCAGAATGGTGATGATTCACCTGTTGAATAGAAACTGTAGGTGCCTATGCCTATGTGAATAAAACCCGTGTTTTAATATATTATACTTATAAAGTATACCCTCCTACCATCAACACACATGTCTGGAAGAGCTTGCTCTCAAGCAATAAAACCACCCATTGTATTGTAAGCTTTAGTATTTCGTAGCAATTTCATGTTATTTTACTGCCAACTCAGGCAATTTGTTAAAAAAACAAATAATACTCTGATAACATGGCTGACCTGGACATGAACTAGCCAGCATAGGCAGGTGTTTGCCGGTGGGGTCGAGTTGATGCTCCCGGTAGCGCTGAAGGAACTCCTGCTGAGCCTCCAGCAGAGACAGGTCCTCGGCCACTGTCATGTCCAGCACCAGGTCAGCTCCCAGACTCTTGAAGTAGCCTGAAAAATGTGCAAATTGCATAACTCACTCGAATATACTCCTATTACCCATTACGTCTTTATCCTGCTATGTTGCTCTACACCTGTCAACAGATTTTGCTCTCCACTAAGACATTCAAGTGAATGGTCTAGGATCTAAGAAATGTTATGGGTCCATTGAGAATATTTAGGTGATATGGTTATAGCCGGCGATGAGCAAATTTAAATTTTAATGGTTCTCTCATGCACCCTTGTCATACATCATCGCATTTAAATATAAATAAACAAAAAGAGACAAAAGATATCCAATTTACGAGATCAAATAAACTTATAGGTAGTTATCATTCATGATGTTGAATTATGACTCCTTAAGCACCCTGAATGTATTTCTGAAGGAATTGTTCACACACTCTAAGACTAGATCTTCTTTATTTATTGGACTTAAAAGCTAAAAACTCACAGGTGCTAAAAGTGTTTTTGCTAAGTATGAAGTGATAAAACGCTATTGAACATTATTTGAACTGGCAATGATTATGAAAAAGACTATACCTGCTAATCTTGTAGAGGCCTCCTCAGGTGATAGTTTGTACCTGGCAGCAAGCGACAAAGTAGGCTGTGGTGACAGAGATATCACAATAAGATGCACATCTTTGATCTCTCCATTATTGTCTGTGTACTTTCTCTCTGAGAATACTCTGAAACATATAAAATGATTTAGTTGTATCTATACTTGGTAAATACTTATTTGGATACATTCTTCAGACTGTTTAAGATTATTATGGAAAAAGATAAAACAGTGTTCATGTATTTTTTAACAAAAAATAAAACAACCCGCACAAAGAAGATCTGTATTTTTATTGCATTCAATATCAATGCTGTGTAACATACTTGAATGTCTCCATCAAGTCTCTCAGTACCTATACCTAGAGCCCACACACTACTCTACTCTAGCCAATTCTAAGTACAAGTATTGGATTGCAGTTCACCAAGAAGAGATAACCAATTACCGATAGGTACCTCAATTATCATGATTATGTTATTATGTTCTGTAAGAGTATTTTTTTATAATTAAGTGTTTTGTGTTTTTGTGTGATATAGGGATATCACACAAAAACACAAAACATTTATCCCTACAATGCCTGCAGAAGTTAAGGAATTTTTATTTATTTATTTACGACCTACTACAGCTAAACTCATTACTAATAATTAGTAATGAGTTTAGCTGTAGTAGGTCGTAAATAAATAAATAAAAAATATTGATGTATGAAAAATGCAAAATTGCAGCATGAGTGGCTGTTGTGCGGCAATAGATAGTTGTTGTAGATCTCATTCTTGCCCAGGCAAGCCTTGAGATCCAGGGGTGACCCTATGTATTTAAAAAAACAAGCCTTTGCAACTGATTCTTAGGTTAGCACTGCAAATTTTTTTTATAAAACCAATGGATGTTGTTCTTGTTTTCATATTAGGTATATGCCTTTTGTATTAATTTTTGTATGAAATGAATTGAGTGTATGGAAAGAGTAGATAGCTAAGACCCCTCACGCATAGTAATCTCTTTGCAGTCATAAAAGTTGCCTAATTGTGAGGACATCGCAATCTAAGTAGACATCATCTGTTAAGAATTTCGGTTCGAATTTTATCACTGATAGTAAAGCTTGCTGTGTGCTTTCAAGTTTCAGTCGATGAGTCTTAGCAGCATATGTTAGGCAAAGAGATTATCAGTAAGTAAAGCCCTAAGCCCTTAGCACCTTAGCAGCTCTTCCTGGCTCTGTTTTGTGACCAGCACACTCTCAGCTGAGGTGATACATCCACTGCATGCTAGACAGTCTGCCAGCGTAATCTCCACCTTCTGCAACCTCTGCTCCTTTCCAGAGGAAATGTCAAAATATCCATCTTCACCTATTTTGATCTTGGCACCCGTCGTTGACTTTTTCTTCTCGATTTTCACAGGTTTTATGCATTCCTTTGGGAAGTAATATGAAATAAAATGTACATTGGTGTTTTTTTAAAGTGACTCTTAGATTTATATTTTTGCAAGGTACCTACTTATGTTTCGTAAAATTAACTTTGATTAGAGTATCAGCACCTTCTCGGAAGGTTCGCTCCATCGTAGTCGTAGATCTCATTCCTGCTTATGCAAGTTTCGAAGTTGTCGCCGTTGTAGCCGACCCATTCTAGATGAAAAAAATAACTTGTGTAGGTTGAAATTACCTAACCAGTACAAAAGGTAAGGATGGATTGTAAACCATACCATACCAACACAATCAGTTCTAAAATCAATATTTAACTTACAGGTTAGGTTATGTTATGCATGTATGTACCTGGGAAGGTGTAATGAAATCATCCAGGTCCGTTAGTTGTAATGCACCACTGAATCGAGAAGCCATCGCTTGAATTTTATCTCATAGATAAAATACTAAAAATTACCTTTAAAAGAGAACGTAACTAAATCCTAAAACAACACAAGACAACAACAAACAAACTACGAGCTACCAGCTGGTTTTAGTTTCAGGTCAGTTCAGTTCACTGAGCATTAATGGTAGTTCAGTTCAGTTCAGTTTCAGTGCACAGAACACTAATATCCTAACTATACGGTTTACGGTCATCTGGTTTTATCGTAGTCATTGTCACATCTTTGCGGGCAAAGAGTATGGAATCACTCCGCGGGCACATAAAATATAAACAAAGCTGCCATGAAATAGAGAATCTAAATGAAGTTGTAACCATTAACGTATACTAAAACTGGACAGCGCACTCAAACATTAGGTACATGATATAGTAGTATATATTTTAGTATAGGTTCATGGTTATAACGCGAATTAGTCAGATATTAGACACACACACCTGGACAAAAGAAATCAAACATGGATAAAATCATGAAGGGTAAATCTAATACTTTCAACATTTTTTCATATGGGATTCTGTTCAGGTGTGAATGGGTCAACGAATAATAAATCCATAGATCAGTAACTATGTAGTTAGGTATTCTAAACGAATCAGATTCAGCCTCATAATCTAGAATCTATAACTGTCCCCTGTACGTATGTTGTGTGTCGTACTCACCCAAACAAATGGTGTAAGTATTTTTTTAACACACTTCGTGTAAGCAGTACTCTGTTTACACGAACAAAGTCTGTCGTTCAATCAATCGGTAAAGTAAGTAGTTTCGAATTACATTGGCTGTGACAGATGGACGGACAGACAAACACGTGATCCTATAAGGGATAGAGATCCTGACCTGATGACGATGATGGGGCCATCTGGGCTGTATACCTACCCTGTTTCCAAATCGGTCCAGGCGTCTTCGAGTCGAATCGGGGAACATACCGACATAAATAAAATAAAAAGATTTCGACGAATTGTAAACCTCCTCCTTTTTTGATGTCGGTTAACAATAGAAGTGTATTGTACTCAAAACGTGCTATGTACTTCTGATTCATTTGTAGATATTAAATGCTAAAGTAAAGTGGAGGCGGCTCTAACCCAATGCCTTACCAACGTTGGCTTTGCCTCCAGTCTCAAAGGTAGATAAATATCTACAGGCAGCTTACGGCGCGGCGGCGGGGGCGGCACTACGTCTGTATTATTTTTCCGTCGAAGCGGCGGCCGGCGGCGGCGCGGCGGCGGAGCGACCAGGGACTATCGTGGTTGATGAAATCAAAGAGTATTTTTTTTTCATTTTTTTTTTCGATGTCGTTTTTGGATTTTTTTCATGATTGCGGAATTATGGGGGTTGCAAACATAAAAGACATCATACTTCAGACATTTTCAAATATGTTAATAACTACCCGAATACCTTTTTGTTACTTACCCTTATTAAGACGCAATTTTTCATCCAATAAACTTCAAGGGGTCGGGTGTGAAAAAAATAATAAAAAAAAATGCTAACTATAACGCTTTCGGAATATAGCTATGATTTTTGGTTTTGATTTGGAGTTTGGAGGTTACCCATATTCAATTTATTAAGTATACCTACCTATACTAGCTGACTGTGCCGGTGCATCGCTACGGTACGTACCTAATCTATGCAATCTATGCGAATCACATTGTTTGGGAGTTTCATAGGCTTTATTATAAATAAAGCCTATGAAACTCACAAATCATTTTAACAAGCCTCATAGCTCGGTTGGTAGTAGCTCTGCCTTCTCCGCTGTAGGCTGTGGGTTCGATTCCCACCCAGGACAAACATTTGTGAAATGAATATAGTTTTTTATGTTTGTTCTGTGTTTGGGTGTTGTATCATATAGTACGTATGTATTTACAAAAAGTATTTAACTTGGCGCTGTGTAAAAAAAATAATGTACTGTAATGTGGCTTTCTATTTGGTATATCCTACATACCAATTTAAATAAAAGCCTATCTCTATATTTTAAATAAATACATACAATAATTTCAGATGACAAGTACCTACTTGATAAAAATATAAATAAGTAGGTATAGGTATAGGTACCTACATTGACCCAAAGTAAGTACTTAGGTGCCTACATTATTACTAACATAAGTACGATAATATTATAATAGAGTGTTTTGTTTTGTATAAGTACTCCCACGTGCAATTGCTTGGCCTTGAATTATCATGAATGGCTCTGAGATTGTGGCTCATAGCCGTGTTACTGGCAGCAAGGGCTGTCTCGTCTCGACATTCCGTCACACACATCTGAAAAAGTCAATTTCATCTTCCCGCCTCCGGCGGTTACCAAGGCAACACGTAAACAGTGGGGAGAAGTCACGCCGGACGGTCGCTTGCATCCTGTTTTCATTTTGAAATATTATTGTGTTTCACACGTTTTGATTTGGATTTATGAACCATGGCGGAAGAAGGAGCAGCAGCGCCAGGAGCGGCCGCTGAAAAAATTATACACACGTATCCTCTTATCAGGGTGAGTTGTGTTGTTGTGATGCGAAATACTCCTATCTAGCTAGGAAATTGCAGTTTTCATTATTTATCACAAAACTTCTTGACGTAATCACAGATTTTGGGATGTCTAGTGATTGTCTGAGGCTAAATAAACGTGACTGTGTTTAGATAATTTGAGTGCGATTAATTTTAGTGGTCAGAAAATATTAAATGAGAATGCAAGATATCTGTAGGTCTTGACTGTCGTGAACGATTTGCAATACCTATTCCATCCAAAGACCAGTCACATTTTAAAATGTGGATATGTCTCATATAATTATAATCAAATAAAAAACTTATCTGGTAGGTACATAAGTATCATCTACAATACCTACAGGTGTAGGTAGATCTTCTGTGCTCAAAAGCAGACTATAAAATAATATTGGTAGGTACTAAATCGAAGTACTTATGTATGTTTAGGGTACCTACTTCTACTTACCTACCGACCTAGCTTTACTAAAATCTCTAAGAATTTTTGGTGAAGTCAAGGTCCAATTCCATTAACAAGAGTGATCGCCGTGAGCAGTGGACCACGACAGTCGGCCACCGGAACACCATGGCATTAGGTTTCAATCAAACGCCCACATATCTCTTTCAATTTGGTTCCATTTGATACCTTGAATATAGGTCCCACACCTACGTATCAGAGTAAACTGTATCACGTAGCTACGTCTAAGATATGACATGATGTGTAACTACCATTAAATAACCACGAGGCATGATACTTTTATTTAAAAGAAACAAACTGACAACTACCTAGTAAAAATTTTGAAAAATAATTTCATTCACTCTCATCAAAAGTAAGTATTACCATGGACCAAAATATACTAGGTATTAGGTACTATTGATGCTTGCCTATGCTTGTCGATTCATTTTAAGCTACTAAAGCTTGAACTAGACTGGTTTTACGAAAATATACCTACCTACTTACCTAGTCTACTTATACTATTTATACTAGGTGGGCCAAAAGAAATCACCCTACTAGAAGATGCTCTCATTTTTGCAAATGGCCGTCAATGTCAAATCTGTTTTGACATTTGTGGACTAGACAGATGCAGAATACCAGTGAACAAGCCATGGAGCGATATACTCCCCAAGAACGCGGAATAATTGTGTCTATTTTTTTGCGTAACAATTCGTCTGTGGTGTTGGCTCAGCGCGAATTCCGTCGCCGATTCCCCGGCCGTCCGACACCGACTGCGCAAACACTGCGCCGTTTGGCCACCAACCTTGAAGAGTATGGGACCACACGAGACGTTGCCAAGAGTGGCCGGCCCCGGAGCGCCCGTTCTGCCGAGAATATCGCCGCTGTTGCCGAGGATGTCGAGCTGTCGCCGGAAACATCGACCAGACGTCCCTAAGGCGAATTTTGGTCAAAGACCTGCGCATGTTCCCGTACAAAGTCCAGTCCGTGCATCAGCTGCTGCCTGCCAACCGCCAAACGCGCGTAACCTACGCCCAAGCCATCCTCTATCTCGAGGAAGAAGTGGACGATTTTTCGACCAAAATCATAATGAGCGATGAGGCTCATTTTCACCTCAGCGGGTACGTGAACAAGCAAAACTACCGCTTCTGGGGCACCGAAAATCCACGAGTAATGCACGAGGAGCCATTACACCCGCTCAAAGTGACTGCATGGTGTGCTGTTCACGCTGGAGGAGTCATCGGGCCATTTTTTTTCGAGAACGCCGCTGGCCAAACGACAACAGTGGACGGTGCGCGCTATAGGGCCATGTTGACCGAGTTTTTTCTGCCGCAATTGGATGAATTAGGACTGCAGGACACGTGGTTCCAACAGGACGGAGCAACGGCACACACTGCGCGACCCACAACCGATATTCTGAAGGCGGCGTTCCCGGGTCGCCTCATCTCTCGTTTTGGCGATTTGCACTGGCCCGCAAGATCGCCCGATTTAACCGTTTTAGACTTTTTTTGTGGGGTTTTTTGAAGTCCCGTGTTTACGTGAACAAGCCCGAGACTCTGGAAGCCCTCAAGGACAACATTCGACACGAGTGCGAGAATCTGTCGCCCGAAGTTCTCGCTGAAGTGATGAAAAATGGCATATAACGAGCCCGTATGATAATCAATTATGACGGCGCCCATTTAGCCGATATCATCTTCTCGACTTGACCAATACAATTCTAAAGGTTCAAATAAACATAATCAAAAAACAGAATCGAAGTTTTTCTTTTAGAAAAAAAAAGAGAGCCAAACAACATCGGATGACTTCTTTTGGCCCACCCTGTATTTGGCATTTATTTATTATTCAATATGCGTATACGTCAATATGCGTAAACAATATCTGTCATTATGCGTGTAATCCATATCTTTCATTTGATACTCGTATAACTTGTTACCATTTTTTTTTAAATCCCAATCAATTATTAAAACTTACTTTTCATTTTTGATTCGCACTTCGCCCATTAGACTTATATTAGCGACTAAACGAACTTCACCTCACACCTTATGAGGTGTGAGGTGAAGTTCGGCGTATACGGCAGAGTTACTACCAACTGAGCCATAGCTCTGCAGTCTACGCCGTAGGTTGTGGGTTCGATTCCCACCCAGGACAAACATTTGTGTGACGAATATAGATGGTTGTTCTGTGTTTAGGTATTGTATCATACAGTACGTATGTATTTACAAGGTATTTAAGTATTCTATCCGTAATCTAGTTCCCGTATTACAAGCTATGCTTAGTTTGGGGCTGGATGGCGCTGTGTGAAATAAATGTCCTGTCCTGTTATATCAAAATATAATGAAATACATACCTTGGTATCTTTCGAAAATAATAATTAACCTTTTTATAGGTCCTACAACGAATGTGATCATTCAGCCTTACCAGCTAGTAAATGCTATGGATTCCGTTGCCCAGGGTAGACCACTAGGAGATAGACATACCTACTAATAGGCTACTCATTTCATAATCTCAAGTTTTGTAAACATTGTCAGAGCATACACTCCTAGAGACAGCTCAGATTGCCTCATATGCTTTCGATGGTGTTTGTTTTGGCAGGTGGATGCAGCGTGTGTTGCTTCTTACTCAGATATAAATGTATGCAGCATCGGATCGGCTAATGTGTTTAAAAGACTTATAAATCTTTCGGTCATAATGGTTCAGCTTTGAAAACAAAAAAAATATCTATTTCTATCTCTTCGTATATTACACCAGTACAATACAGAGGCTATCTACTAGTAGCATTTGAAGAACACGTGCGTGGCAAATAGGTCTATTATAAATAATGTATAAATTTTATAATTTAAAAATTGAGAAATGTACCTACATTTCTCAATTTTTAAATTATAAAATTTACACACCATTTTTTAAATAGGTAGACACCTGTCTACCTACTTTATTTGTAATAGGTAGGTAGGTACCTACAGTAGTACATCTAGGTGCCGATGACCATGCGACTACACGAGTGTTTATCGTGCTATTCAACTTTTCGTAAATAGCATCGAGTAAGTCAAGTTAAAAAAAAATAGTTTCAAGTAGTTAGTAAGGTTCAATGGCGCCTTTGTAGCTCTTATGTTAAACACCGCAACTAATCGAAAAGCTAACTCAAGTTTAGGTATGTGTGATTATTATTAGGGCCATCATCATCAGCCCACATACGTCCAATGCTGAACCTAAGCTTCCCCCAATCGACGACGCCACGAATAGCGTTCCTGAGTCTCCTTCATCTATCGACTTCCTGCGAGCCTTCCCCCACCCGGTTTCTTCCTTCACGTATCGTGGTCCTCATGCAATTTATGAACTACTTACAGAAGCTAATCCAGCGGTTATCGCGAGCTATGTGTGACCTCCCCACTGCCACTTCAGCTTGCTAATGCTGATGGCTATGTGTCAGTGAATTTGGTTCGTTTATTGATGTCCACATTTCGGATTTTTTCACGTAGTGAAACTACAAGCATAGCTATTTCCTCTCCGGACCCACCATACCCCTGGCAATACTACTGGAGGTAAACTGGGACTTAACCATACTACCGAAAAATTTAAAAACAATAGGCTCAAATACGACATTACTATTTAACTACAAAAACTTAAGCTAGTCGGACTAAGTAATTCATGTTATTGAAACTTAAAAAGATTATTTTTAATGAATATTATAACTTATATAAAAACACTTCAAATATAATCAACTAGGTATGTTCTTTATTTGTATAATGCATACATACCCTATGGTGATTTCATTATCCAGTACCTAACTGCATTTGAACTTCTCTAATAAAATAATTAGTAAGCAGATGCTTCATTTGTCCCGTTTGGCGTTTTAGTACTTACCTAATTTGTTTATTTTGAATGAAATTACCTACTCTAAAATAGTGGATGTCCGATGTCTTTTACCGTAAACGCTGAATATGTCAGGAATAGGTGTGTATTTAGCCAAAAAAAAAAATCAAAATGAAAGCAAAAATTAGCGGCATTACTTCAGGATCTATGATCTTATGGTACCGACTGCTCAAATCGCCATGAATATTATATATTTGACCGAAAGATGAATGGCAATAAGGGATGAGGTTATTGTTATTGGTCGTTGATACTAGTCGTTTTTTTTATTTTTTTTTTATTGACGATTTGGAAGCACTTGGCCTTCATCACACTTGGTTACAAGTAGAGATAAGGCCGAAGGTGGAGGCCCACTTCACCCGGAATCCTCAACTAACTGAGGAACTGGCTATCTTACCACCAACCAAACCAGGCACAATATAGCTCCCCTGGTGATCGAACCCGGGGCCTCTAGATCTGAAATCGAAAAACAGTTGTGCAAGGAGATTTAATATGCAATAGTGTTAGTAGTAGGTACCCAGTTTATCCTTTACATAACTGTAGCAATCAGAAGGATAGTGGGTCCAGGGCTCTATAGCTCGCTGTGCGACTTTGAACTAATTCAGCTATTATACAGCTTCATAACAGTGTTTGAAGTTAATATATTTTATTCCCAGCACTCGGACATGAACGAAGAGATGCGTACTGAAGCGATGGAGCTCTCCGTGACGGCCTGCGAGAAGTTTTCGCAAAACAACGAGATGGCCGCGCGAATGGTCAAAGAGGCCATGGATAAGAAGTTTGGACCAGCTTTCCACGTGGTGATCGGAGAGAGCTTCGGCTTCGAAATCACTTACGAATGTACCACGATATGCTACATGTACTTTGGGGGGAACCAGGCTATTTGCATGTGGAAGTGCTCTTGAACATTGTGTTAACGGACGATTTGATCGAGGGTACAAAATTAGGTAGGTAGGTAGGTAACTAAACAGATGATTGTGAGATTATTTATGTTGGTTGCAATTGCAATTATAGAATGAAACCTACAGAATAATATATTTACAAGAAAAGAAGTTCAGGTAAGTAAGAGCTACTACTAACCTAACTATAAATAGAAGCTAGGCTGTATTTCTAATTTTCTATGAAAGGTAAGTGCGGGAATTTTACGAACGGTTGTCCAATTTGTTTGTCAGTTGACACTTGACAAGTTCTACTCGCATTAAACTAGCCATAGTCATTATTATTATGGGTAAACATACAATTATATTACTCAATAAGATTTTATTTTGTTCGTAAGATGTATGATGTATTGTTGTGTACCTAATGCAATAAATTTGTAAAACCTTGTCCATTTCAAGTAACTGCCTGCCATTATTATAGTTTAGCTTATATACGTTTTTGTTATTATGTAAAACAGTTCTCGGCTTCTCGGCGTGAGAGTAGATTTATTTCATTTAACAATACGAGCAATTAGCATAAGGTAGAAAACCCGTCATAGCTTATTTCTTCCACAGCAATTATTATACTTTGTGTCGTGATCAAGAACGATTTTCAAATAAGTAGGTAGACATGATTATGAAGACGAGCGGCAGGTATCTTAACTGCTTTGTATAACACATGTTACTAGTAGCCCTATAATAATATGTAAGGACTACTAGAAGTCACAGTTGTCGAAATTGGACCACAAAAAGAAAACAAGCTTAACATTGGCCATCCACACACCGAAAAAATAACCTATGATGACAAGTGGTCGCCCAGCTCTCAAAATTCCTGCACTACATCTTCGCGAAGAGAATATAATCACCAGTAGGTAGGTGCGCTAGATTTCGGCCATTTAGCGCGCTTGTCAATTTTACGAGACTACAAAAAAAATGTTACTGAAGGTTTGCTGTAGTTTTAGAAAACATTTCTACATTGTTTTATATAATAAAAGCCTCAAAAATATACAAAACACTAGTTTTCGGCTCATAACGATTCTATTTACGGCCACTTAGTTTTAATGTTTACGTAATAAATACGTATAATGAAATAAAATATATTTTTTAAAACAAACAAATATTTATTAGAATTTTAAAAATAATTAATTGTTTTTAAATTTAATTGTTTCTTTTATAATTTAGGGTTGTATGAAAATATTGGCCGAATACTAAAACCAAATTTAGTTTTCGGCCGCGATTTTCCCATAGAAAAAGTAAGTGGCCGAAAATCACAAATTTATCGAATAGGTATCTAGTTTTCTGCCCCCAGAAATATGGTATTTACTAACTTCATTTTTCGTTCAGCCAGCAGTATTTTAGTGGCCAAAAATTAAAGACAAGCATCATTACAGTATTATTATTCAGAGACAGAAGAATAGTTGGCTTCAAATTTATGCCAATAAAGAAAGAGAACAAAGTAGACAAGAAGGTGCGGAGCTACTTTTGTACCCAATGTATCGAATATAATATTAGATATATGTTTCTAATTATGTATTGCTATTGCCTTTTTGTGAACACACACACGCCAAAGGCCGAATACTAAAGCCGGCCGGCAATCTAGATCACCTACCCTACTATAGGCATCCTCCGTGGAATATCATAGTCTTCAGAGTTCTACAATCAATTGGCATTATAGATGGGTACATAGTACGTAGTATGTATCGTACAAATAGTACCTACCTAAGTTTAGAATCACGTATCGTACTAGACATAGGTACCTACATAGGTAGGTACTTAAATACGTGCTTCCATTAGGGTAAGGGTGGCTTGAAGGGTGATCGGATTGGTAATTGAGGACGTAGGGGAATAATTTCTTCTGCCCTTGTAATAATAAAATGAAATGTTGGCAGACAATGTGTATGTCAGGATAAAGTCCTGATACAGGTTGCCCCTTTTATATTGGGACTATATTCAGTTCCATATAAATCAACGTGCCCTTACCCTCAACCTACCTTTTTATCCAATGTGTTTTTAAAATTTTGTCTACTCATTAATGTTCTCAAATCATTATGCAACGTCGTCGTAGTCACGTTGTTGACCCTGACTAACAGACGTGGAACAAAATCAACAAAACCCAACATTGTACATTGTAGGTATTTACCTCCCATATTACGAGTACCTAGTAGGTACATATTACGTTCTCTTACGTAGGTACGTGGCTCTACAGTTTATGGGAAACCTCTGTCGGTTGAATAGACTGAACCAGCGAGACATCCGACATACCTACCTATTAACTCTTGAATTTTTTGCGTCAATTATTGTGTTGTTCACATTAGACCAAAACATAAATACTACCTACTTACCAATATAATTGTTGTGTTTATTTTAGACGTGAAGGCTATACGTAAGTACATACATACGTACCTACTAAGTATTTTAATGTTTTGCCGTGTGGTAGGTACTAGGAACGTATTCGGCAGTTGCTAGAAGCATACATAACCCTTTTCAGAAAAGGGGAAGCAGCATTTTAATATGCACGTTTTAACACTGCGATCTCCAATCAGCCTAACAGGCAAATAGTCTGCTGGTGGGCTTTCCCATAATCTAGTGATTTTAGAAAAGCTCTCTGGATTGCCATGTCGTTTCCATTGAAGCGTTCAACATAATTATTAAAAATATATATCGGCGTTACGCAATACTGAGCATTGAGCATATAATTTACATAAGATAGATTCACAATAATCGAGTGAAATACAATAAATTCAAGGTATTTTTGAATTACGATTGTTTTACTCAAATAGCCACTACTATAAAATTTATACTTTACGTGGGTCGCGATTGGTGGATCAAATGAAGCACTGCGGTAAAGACATACACTTCGTTTTGATTTAAATGAATTTTAAATGTCGGGTTGTTTTGTTTCTTTGATCCTCCAGCCACTATCTGACCTATGGGTATGTAAATAGAAACAGGTTTATCACTTTTCAAAATAAACATTTAATTAATATTTTTTGATTATATTCGACAAGTCACAGGATCCTGTTCCTTATTGAGTTTTAATCTAAATGCTTTCTAATGTGCAAGTATATTGATAGGACAATTTGTACTTCGGTGGTTTCAGCGTGAACTATTGTTAGAAACAGGACCCTTCATCTTCTCGGCTATCTACCGTCTTTTACATAAACATTGGCACATACAGTGATCACATAATACTCATACGTATATATCCTACCCTACCTACATGTACGAAAGCTAATACAAATAGTTTCGTCAAAACTAACAATAAAGTTCATTATCAAGTATCTACTAACGTAATTATATAAATACTTCAATTATTACTATGAATACATCAATACAAAACAACCGTAAGGTATATAAAATGTAACAACTGTCTAATTTCGAATAACAAATTGAATAAACTTCTTTAGGCACAATTTTATCAAATTCACCGTGTACCAGGTATGTATGAGGATACCTTTTTTCTTTGTTCGTGTGGGCCGTGTAATAATATTACGAGGAGCACTGGTGATTATTTATAGAAAGTCACCCAAAAGTATGTAATTAAATCATAGCAACTAGTTGCAAAAATGGCAATCAAGCTCATGGCAATTTGATTGGAAAAATTGAAATTGGATTTATTTTAGTTTCGTTTTCATAAATTCAGTAAACATGACAATAATTCAACCATAGATTTTTCATTTGTGCAATTCGGCTGCGCATTATCCGCACTCAAGTTAATAAAAATACTATAATTATATAATACGTATAATACAATAAAAGTTCAAAATAATAAGATAGAATTTTAGATTCACTTCAGTTTTAGAGTAAGTTTTTTTTATTGTACGACTTGGAAGCGCTTGCCCTTCATTTCATTTGGTTACAAGTTGAGATAAGGCCGAAGGTGGAAGCACACTTCGACCGGAATCCTCAACAAACTGAGGAACTGGCTATCTTACCTCTAAATGCCGGAACACAACAATTTTATTAATTGTTGTTATTGCGACAGAATTAGGTAAGGTGGTGGTAGTTAGCCAGGCGGACTTAAACAAAGTTCTACCACCTTCCAAATCAAACACAATATTGTTCTTCCCCTGGGGATCGAACCCGGGATCTCTGGATCTGAAATCGGTGGGTTGAACCACTAGACCACAGAGGCGGTTAACACAATTTTCTAAATAAACTTATTTAGAATGACATGAAAGAGCAAAATTTATGAAAAAGTCTCAAAATAAAATACACAATTTTTTTTAAATGCATCAAATAATAATCAGGATAATTAAAAAAAATCTAGTACTTAGCAATTTTTTTGTGAATAAGTTTCCTCAGAAAATAGTTTCGGGTAGCCCAAAGCCCTATTGCGCTTTAATCACCAATTGCTACTGTCCCCACCTGACTTCATATAGGTACTTTGCCTTAACTGGTATCTCCGTTTTCAACAGAACTGAGCTTTGTTCACATTATTAAACTTACATGTTCAAATCACATAGTCTAGCTAGATAGTAAATAACTTTTTTGAAGTTTTGGAAACCGCATTTGGTTTTAGGTACTTTACCAATACACTATTGTGAGTTTGGACGGGGGTCGGAACACTATAAAGCACCTTTACAAAATATATATTTAACTACACATGTATATATAATTGCAATAATCTATATTTTAAAATAATACTTTCAGCTTTTTAAAGATAAAAAAAAGAATTGCAAATAATCGGCAATAGATCGGATGTATTGATTATCCTGAAATCGTGTAGTTATCTAAAACTACAACTAACATAGTATATAGGTGATGTTGCACAAAATACCTCCTATCTCAGATATTCCGTCTCACCTGATGATAGATAGGCTATCTGTCATCGTCATATCTGTCATGTATCTATGATAGACGAAACAAAAAATATATAACACAAATACAACATGGAAAAACAGCTGATCCTGAATTGACCTTCGATCAGAAGGTCAATTCAGGATCAGCTGTTTTGCCGGTTATATTTTTTTATCTATATTCTTTTATTATATCCTTATCTATATTCTAGCTAAAAAAATCACCTATATTTTTTAGCTAGAATATAGATAAGGTCAGGGGAGTGACCGAAACTTCCAATCTTATCTATCGAAATTAAGAATCTATCATCAGTTATTCAGATAGGAGTTATTGATATTTCTATATAATTATTTATTGTTAGTTATTAATCTTTATCAATGGCTGAGTTAATTGGAAGAATTATTCAGAAGTAAACTTGACTTTTATAAAAGAACACAATGGAATGATAGCAATACGAATTTGTGACAATGTTAAAATCTTAGTGATAAGTAGAATGATAATAATGCGGCTAACTAAAACTATTTGCTTAGTAATTAAAATAATATGAATGAAACTATCTACTGCTTTGGAAATGAATTTAACCGTAGGCACTTGCCTCCTTAATAACAAAAACGGGTCTTCATCGGGTACCTTTTAATATTCCCGACAGTTTCGACCGTGTTAAAACGGCCGTGTTTACCCGTGGCCACGGCCGTTGTAACACGCGATGAAGACCCGTTTTTGTTATTAATTATGTATAATAATGGCGATAATTAAAAAAAACGCCACTTGCCTCCTTATGTGCATGTCGCCAGCTTGCACAGAACGAATCTGTAATTTCTAAATAAGCTGGTAACGCCAAACTGGTCAAGACTGGGCTTTAATTAATAGCCTATAATTCAGTGCAAAATGGGTTCACTAAGCATCACATATTTAAGGCCTGTATCTATTGTACTTTCAGAGGTACAAGGTAAAGACAACGTGTATGCTGTAGACCCATGTCCCCAGCTTACACATCTGGATTAGCGAAATGACTGAATACTGGATTGTGATTGATAGCCTATAATTCGGTGCAGAATGGGTTCACTAAGAACCAAATCTCTTGTTACCAGCATGTGTAAGCTGTAGACCCTGTCCCTGGCTTACACACCTACTCAGGCTTGTATCTACGAAGTTTGATTGGAACCTAAATTTTAAACTAGATTTTCAGATTGAATCAAATTTGAACCAAATATTGACATATTTAGAAATTACAGATTCGTTCTGTGCAAGCTGGAGACATGCACATTGTCTCTTTTATAACAAATATTCAGCCGCGGGAGTCGAACACACAACTTGTGTCCAATAATAACAATCACAACAATTCAACAACATTATCATTTCCAACCACATTACATTTAGTTATAAAGAAGCTTGCTCAGACCTTGGTTGCTCCAATTGATTTTTTTCATACAATCAATGAAATATGGTGCTAAAAGCACCTTACTAATAGTTTAAATTTATATTTTTTTTTTCCTGTTGATTTTGAGAATTGGTCTGAGCTTGATTTGATCTGTATACATTTTATAAATATTCGCATCTATGGCATATTTTTATAATAATTTGTCGTATATAACCAACAAATTGCCCTAACTATGAACACAAGGCAATATATTTCACTTATAACTTTACGTCATAATAAATCCTATAAATATTTTATAATCTATTAACCAACAAAGCACTTGAATAACAATTGTAGGTACATATTAGCATTTAGGTTTTGCAAGGTGAATAAGAGATCGAAGTAATTTACTTAACATGAAATTGACATTTAAATTGAGTAAAAATAGTTATATTTTCGTAAATAGCTCTTTTAACATGAACACTGGAAAACTCAGTTTATTTTAATTATATCTGGATTACATGAAAGTAATTACAAATTAATTAGTAATATTTTTATGTAAATTAATCAATTAGAAAATGTGTCCATCTAAACATAAAACTAAATTAAACTAACTTTATAGAAATCTAATTTGTTCTTTCTAAGCATATATATTTTTTTGCCGTTCACTTAACATTGCAAGATATGGTTCATCTTACACCACACACTGTTTCACCTTACACCACAACATCTTGTCTCACCTGACACCACAATACTGTTTCACTTTACCATCACCACATACATATTCGTTTCTGTTTCTTGTTCGACTAGATTTTTTTTCCTGACAGTTTTTATTTACCATGGGACAAAAACTATACTTTTGATTCGTAAGAATGTTTAACTGGCGCAGCCAGCGGGATTCGATTATTGAGGATACCAGGGGTGTAACATTAACACGGGAAACGAAGATATCATAGATAATATGGATTGAAACATTAGCGAACACCTATTTAATTAACAGAAAATAATGCTTTTCAATGTACGAAACATTTTTTTGGTAGTAATTAACCCCACACCAAAAAATACCCATTATTTCCAACAGAATACACTAAACATACATTAAAAATTCTATCTGCCTATCAAATTTGCATATCTAAATAAAATATAACTAACATCTATTTAATAAGCTATGAACAACTGCTTTAGTAAATGACCGTTTAACAAATCATTTTTAACATTACTTTTACTACTTTTTATTATGGTCTTTTCATAACTATGTTAAGTTTTGATAATGCATTAGTTAATTCAATAAAAAGTACAATTAAACTAACTATGTACAAAGGAATCAGTCAGATTACCTAAGGACCGTTACAAACGGCCAATAGGTAACTCAACTGTTCCAGACCAGTACCAGACGGAAGCGTGCCCAAGACACTAGTTAATTAGTAGTGCAATCATATATTCGTTGTACATGTAGTATAATAGGTGTAGGTACACAGATGTGCGAATAATTTTCCGGTGTGCGGTTAATTATTACCCCATTTTTACCAATCAATGAGCAATGCAATATAAACCCGATACACAATTCAATTAAACTTTGAATCGATTTCTATTTCGATGGTTGGCTAGCGTAATTAGGGGCTGCTTTACTGACGTATACCAACATAGCGTATTACTATGATGCAATAGTCACAACACACGGTCGCACAAGTAGAACAGACGCTAGGCGGTCAGGTGACGGTACTTACACAGTGGTGTAGTGGTAGTAGGCGCACCGCTAGGAGTCGGGGTCGGGATGGGCGTGCGTGACGAGCAGCTTGGTGGCCTTCGCGAGCTCGTAGGCGGCGGCGCGCACCGCGTCCAGCGACGAGGGCGCGGGGGAGGCGCACGCGAGGCACACGTCCGAGCACGACGTGCGGAGCGACGCCAGCACGAGCGTCAGTTGCCGGTCGGAACACGACTGAAATAATACACGACATTCAAAAGTATAAGTCTGAGGGTAGAAAGAAAGAAACACATTATTGGCACACAACAACACAGCACAGACAATTTATACAATGTAAACACTTATTAGATATCCTAATGAATGAATAATAAATAAATAGGTAGGTAGATATCTACCCACCCAACCTCCTACTGCAGAGGTGCTAAATAGTTTGCGCTGATGTATAATGTGCCAAATGGCACCAACTCAGCTAAAATGCTGCTCCACTTTCGTAAAGAAGCGCATCGCGAGTGGTCTCACGGCCGCTGCCGCATCAAAGACTAAAACTAGGTACTTACTTAAAAATATAGACGTAATAGCAAACAAAATAATTCAATTATTATAGTCCAAAACTAGTATTACAACTATACACACAGGTAAAGTAAATCAACAAAGTAAAAACCACTATCCTAGTACTTACCTACAACTTAATGTTGATGTGAATTTATTTATACCTACAGTCTAAAAAAAAAAAGCAGTTTAGAAAAATATCAATAGCGTCCCTATATTCTGTGTGGTATAGAGCTAAATAAGTCAATGTCATGTTACATAATTATTCTTTGGTAGTGATTCCAGGGTACAACTTTTATTTTATTTACTAGTTACTTTTGACCAAAAAATGGAAGAGTTGGTGCCGAACTGCTAAGCAAAACAACTTTTTTATTTTATGGCATCGCCTTCAAATTATTTGAACCAAATATGTCACTTATGGCTTCGGTCATTCGTTTAGAATCTTGGAAGAACTTTGTTCCAACATGCACTAATTTCATAGTTGGCGCACTAATACAGCATATATCGCTCTAAGTATTTGTTGAGCTTAATTCGTTCTAGAAGATACTTTCCTGGAGTAAGTTACACCTAGACCACAGAGACGGTTTGTATGGCGCAAGTGTCGCTCTGCGCTACGTTACCTGTGGATAGAGCGCCAGTAAGGAGCGCACGGCGTGTCTGATGGTGGCGGCGCGCTCGCTGAGCCTCGTGTCGTGAGCGTCGCGCGCCGTGCTCCACAGGTCCTGTATGGCGCGAGTCACGTTCTCAGCGCGCCGCTGCACCATGTCTGCAGAGGGCAGGGCTTCACCCTCCAGCTCGCCTTGGGTCAACGACCGGTCGAGGCTCGATAGAGTCGTCAGCTGAAACGACAACCATGGACGTTATAACCGAGACAATAACGTCACGGTACTTATTTGTAAATAATAATAATAAATATTACAGGACGTTAATTTCACACAACGCATCTAGCCCCAAACTAAGCATAGCTTGTTATACGGGAACTTGATTACGGATAGAATGCTTTAATTTTTTTTTGTAAATACATACTTATCATACAATACAACACCCAAACACAGAACAAGCATCTATATTCATCACACAAATGTTTGTCCTGGGTGGAAATCGAACGCACAACCTATAGCGCAGAAGGCAGAGTTACTACCAACTGAGCTATCAGGCTTGTTAATTTGTGTAAAGACTGTTTCTCAATGTTCCTAGCCGACAGAACGGCAGGACCATGGGCTGTTGGTGGGCTATCAGCTCATGTCAGTTAGGAAAAACTGTCAAACAATACAAAATAAAAGATCTCTAGGATTTAACTGAATATCACATTTTTTTTATACTACTTCGAGACGGCACAGCAGCCCACCTGATGTTAAATGCAGCTATTTTCTATAACGAAACCTTACTGCGTAAGTAACATCTATATGGCCAACGCGCCACTGCGTTGCGCCCGTCAACTTGAAGCATAAAGTTGTTTGCCTCGTTTGCCCGAAATTTCACCGAGAACCATTCCCTTCAAACCGAAACACAGCAATGCTGCTTGGCGGCCGAAATATACATAGGTATGATGGTAGTACTTCCCCGGACGATCCCTTTCACAAGGAGCTCTTCTTCTCTAAATCCGGCTATAGTACGGCCCCAAATCAATCTCAAGGGTTAATAAATTTAAAATTATATGAAATCGCCTAAATTTTCGAACAATTCGGATCTCTTTTTTTTATTTGAACTGAACTTCTGGTAAATAATACCTTATCCATTCAAAAGTATTGGGTAGGTTAAGAAAAATGATCTAGATGTTGCAGTTAAAAAATCGAACTACCGGAACCATTACTGTATTAGACGATTTTCAATTTCTACTTCACAAACCCCTATTATGACTACATTGTTAATCTAATCTTAGCAAATAATTGAATGTAATGCGGCATAAATTAAAAATCACTAAAATTACATGTTAATTAATCTTTTTACTTGAACCAATAATATGACAAAAAGGCATATCGGTATTCACGTGGAGAAGATTTAATTTGGTACTTGATATGTAAATTTAGGCCACATGAAAAAACATTAGTAAAATTAATCCACATTAGTACCTGATGTTTAGTAACCTGCCAGTTATTCCTGGGCCCCTCCCTAGCCTCAAACATACTGACCGGTCGCTGCGCCGGCGCGGGTTTTACCGCGTCTATCTCATCTGCGCGCGTCAGCTCCTCAGTCTCGAGGCTTCTCCCTCTCTCTTGGACCTTATCCTTCACGTCGATACTCGCGCTATCGTTCATGGACAGCTGTGACGTCATGCTGTGGTCGTCGTCGACGCTGCTGGTCTTTAGCACGCTGTTTTCCTTCGTCAACTGCTCAACTATAGTTTGTAGGTTTTTCAGTTGGTTTTTGAGCTCGGTTATGGTGGAGTCTTTAGTGTTCAGCTCTTGTCTGAGGGTTTCTAGTTGTTCCGTTTGTGGCGCGTGTGCGGGGGAGTGTTTTTGGAGTTCGATGTTTAGAGGGTGGTCGGCAGGGAGGGAGGGGTTGTATGTTGAAGACACCGTCTCGCCCGCTCGGGGGATGTTCGATATCTGTTGGAAGAAATTGTGCCTTGATTCTTGAGTTGAAACTATACCACTTGATCAATCGATTTTTTTTTAACAAAACATTCTGTAGATTTAATGTTAAAGTAAAAATATCAATGACTAAGTACAACACATTGAAATTATTTGTGCTAGACAAGGTACAAAACGTTATACGTATAAGTTTTGTGATTTATAAATCATATTTAACTTATGTGATTTTAGTGAAAAAAATCATCCCAAAACCACTTCACTTGGGTTTATTTCAAGAAACATATTGTTACGCCGAACTAGATAGGTCTAGTCTAGAAACATCACGAGCCATCACATAGTTACGTGAAAAAAGATAAAAATAACATGTTTACAAACGAAACAATGGGGTTGTGGTTTAAGACCGCCGAAGACAATAGAGTTCCAGATTATGCAATAGTTAGCACAGCGATTGTTCTATATTCCATAGAGTCAGATTTAAAAATGACGCGTGACTCGGTGAAAAGTCAAGAGTACCACAGCCCGAAAGGAGAGGCCCCCAGTCTCCGGACCGCAGACCGGAAACGGGGCACGGACCGGAAGGGCTCTTCAGCCAACCCGATGACACCCCCGGTCTACACGGATACGGATACGCCGGCGCGTGATAAGACGTAAGAAAAGGGAAGCAGGGTTCTGAATTACGATACAGCAAGATAAAATCAAGATTCAGAAGTGTTTAAGAGTACCTAATTAGTTTGGTGCTGAACCAACGTGTCTTAGTTTAATTAATAATAGGTAACTTTAAATTTTACGAACCCAGCTCGTAACTATATTCACTTATTCACTTCATTGCAGGGCTTCAAAAATAAAAGGTATTTCATACATCAAACATAGAAATAGGAAAATACCAACTAATAACCGATATAATAAATAAGGGTTAGAAGTAGAAGAAATGTCGCCACATCGAATCGCGTATTTAGTAATTAAGTTTTCATATTATCTGTATGCTAGTTTTAAGGTACATATTGCTATGGGCCGTAGAGTAGGTTAAATAAGATATTTTACTTGTCTATTGTTGCCTGAAAAAAAAAAAAAAAGTCCTACACACCTACATAGGATTGTACTCGTATGTGTGCATAAGGATGGTAATTTGATTTCATTTTATTTTAAAGGAAAGTATAAAGCTATAAAAACAGATAGTAATAAGTCACTTACGTCGAGATCTAAAGGCGTCAAGTGTGCGTAGTCGTCGTCCGAGGCGACGGAATCGTAGAGAGGTTCGTCGTCTGACATCTGTGATAAGTGCTTTAAGTGGCTCGCCGATAGCATTGGGTTTATTGGACCTATTGCTGCAACAATAACATTATGTTAGTACCTTTGGAAGGCACGCAGCATCTGTGTAGGTGCTGTAACCCTTACATCTTGTTATACAAGCCATTTACATAGGTATCAAGTTAATCCTCTGAAAATATTATGCGTAAGAAATTTAATGGAATGTGTGCTTAAAATGCCAGTAAATAAATTTATTATTATTATTACTATTACCGGGGGTGCAATGACCGGTACGGTCCATATTTGTCATGTGTGAATACAGTTACATAGAAAACAAATGAAGTTGTACCAAAGAACTACCAGCATTCAACTTCTATCAGATCTTTGATGCACTCACCATAGAAAGCTAGGAAGAGTTTAGTGACAAAATATCACATATATACATTTTCTGTTTCAAAATTGTGTATACAAATATATTTTTTTACCGAAAGAAAGAAATATTGTGTTAGGTACATATTTTGAATGGAAATGTAACAAATAAAAAGTAAAATGAAACAGTTTATCAAACAGCTGCTCTAATATTTTTATTTAAATATATGCTGAGCAGACCGGAGCAAAATCATGTATGCTGTATGTATATGTACACAGAAAAATGACTATAGAACAACACAAACATTAAGTGACAATAATGTCTAAGTACAATGGGCGGCCATAGCGTGCATAGCGATTTATTCCAGGCAACCTTGTATGGAGAAATGTAAACGGTAAAATATAACAGAAGTAGTGCACAACAATATGAAGAAATATTATACCTCTAGGTTGTAGTGTCGCAATGTGCTGCCTCCTGCTGGCGTCCACCAACACATCCCTCAGTAGCGCCGACATCTCGGCCGCAGACAGACGTGCGAGTTTCTGTCGGCCTTGGTTCCGCGGCGCCGACAGCGCGGGGTTCACTGGGAGGAACGCTACACCATTCCGTTCTAATCCGGTTGCACTTGTCTGCCATACTGTAGAACATAGTAACTTAACATCAGGCCCATAGGGAACTACAGAGCTAATATATTTCACCGTCATAAATTAGTCGACACAGAATTCGAATTAATATTGAGTACTCACTCGCTTCTGTTTCTCGTCGGTCGATTTCATCATAAATGTCCATAACAAGTTCTTCGAATAAATGATTTGGCAGCTGAAACAGATATTTTTTTGTCAAGTAATAGTTGTCATTTTATTTTTAAAATCCAACAGTTACATAAGATAATTATCTAGGCTAAGCACTACGTGTCACGGAATTGGATCTAGCTAGATGGTTTAATATAAACACAAATGTAACTTATTTCAGTAACGTTAAAAAATCATGTGGGGGTAACCGGGAATTAAAGCTAGCTTGTATTTTTTTTTTTAATGTCTATTTAAATATATTCATATAAACTGTTTGTTTCCATGTTCCAACTATTCTATTCGTATGTAAAAAAAAACATAACAAAAGCCGGCGGCGGCGGCGATGTATTAGGTACTACAACAAGTAACATTACCAGCTGCAGCTTGCCTCGCGCCGCTTTGGCTACGTCGGTCATATCGTGCGGCGGCGTCGGCGGCGGCGGCGGTAGGCCGGGCGGAGCACCCGCGGGCCGCGCCGGTCGCGAACCGGTGAGGAAGTACACCATGCGGTCTGGCGCTTCGTGCACTAACTCCGACATACGGTCTGCCAGCTCAAGGTGACCACCTTGTCTGTAAATAAAACAAGTCATACAATCATCTTACAAATATTCAACATAAAAATTGTTTAGCCAACTAAAACTTTGCGTACCTACCTAATTGAAGTAGGTAATTTAGAAAAACATACTTAACACAAATAAATGCAAGATTACAAGAAGATTTTTCAGACCGCTTATTATTATGACAACACATTATTAGATTGCTATGCTGTATAAATAAATGAAAACATACAACACTTTCAAAGTCAGATATGCAGATAGCCGATTTGAACAATGTGGGCGTAATTTTTTTGGACATAATAAAGACAAGGTCACAACACCTACACTAAGCCCAAATCCATTTTATTGTTTATCGGCTAGCAACACAATGAAATTGTATGATAAACCTATACATAGAATTACACTGATTATCCTTGAAAATTGAATGTCAGTAGGCACTACAAACTACATTCAACAGTTGTCTACTGACTAGCTAGAATAAAGTGTGAGTAACAAATCTTTATTCAAGTCTATTCAATTTAATTCTATGCTAATATTTTATTACCTGGATGAAAAGAGATGGATGAATTTAATGATAAAGCACATATTTCTAGACATTTGTTGAATCACCTTGCACAGTCTAGTGGTGTGAGTCCCAGCTGGTCTCTGGCGGCGGGGTCGGCGCCCCACGCCGCCAGCAGCTCGGCTTGCGCTGGTTGCCCCGCGCGGCATGCAACATGTAAACAAGATGTGCCCTTTTCCTGAAAAACATATTGGTATATAAATGCACCCCAAAATTCTACAGCAATCCTACTAGTTACCTATTATATTGCCCATCATCTAAAGGCCTTGAATGCCAAGAGGAAATAGTAAAAAAAGGTAAAAAAATAACTTCATAAAATAAATTAACAAGTTTGGTGCTTAACACACCTGTGAAACCTAGTAACATCTCCTGAGCCCAAGTGTTGTATTTATATTGTTTATAAGTACTTTACAGCTAGAAATAATATGTTAGTATAAAATTCAAACTAAATTGTTAGTATCAATTCAGGTATCTTGGTGATGTATTCTCCATACCTGATTATAATAATTAGGGTCAGCACCTTGTGCCAGCAGTCTCATAGCAGTGTCAAGAGAGGAGCTCCTCACAGCACTATGAAGTTGTCTGCCAAGCTCGTTTGGGGGCTCATCTCTCCTGGCCCTCAGGACATATGCCAGTCTGAGGTGCTTTGCTAATATGAATTCTGATTTAGTTGGACTGAAACAATATTTTTTTTCAATCAATGTTATTCAATTTTATTATATTCTATAGAATTAATGAAACAGAATTAAAAATACAGATAAAAAAACCCAATTTTAGCATTTGATAAAGAAGAACTATCTTAGATTTTGGCAGTTGGCATTTCAGGCTAGAAAGTAATAACAATGATTTAAATTCAGTGAAATATAATTACTGCAATGGATCCTTCGGCTGTGGCTTTTTCCTAAGATGCTTTGGTGCTGAAGTATCCAATAGAGAGTGCTCCCAAATGCAGTTCACATTTTGGGCTGTCAGGGCTTGTACCATCTAGAAAAATATACCTTAACTGTAGATATGCTTGAACAATGTTTTGTTACACTTTCTTCATTGTTTTGAACACACTTTTATTATCAGATAAAAAACTCAGATATGAAAGTTTACATTGAATATTAATTCCTATTGCTAGTAAAGGTTGCATTTGTCAGAAGGTAAATTGTAGGTAAATGCGAATGAGAAATAGAGGAAATATGAAACCCAATTATTTTAATGCTTTCATCCAATTAATTTGACTAGTTTGATTATTTTAACAAGTACCTACCTCTAGTGAAAGATAATCATTTTAAATTGGTAAGTCTTAGCACTGTAGGGGTCTGGTAGAAGTAGGAACTGATCATGCTTACAGCGAGAAGCGATGGTGGCCAAGAACCCTGTCGTAAAGACTTGACATGGGATATGTGACGACCCATGCTCCTGTGGACACTGCAACACTCCGCGCATAGCAGCAGGCCGCGGTTAATCGACGCCCACGACGGATCTGAGACAGTAAACCACTTAGCGAACCCTGTGACACCAATTAGAGCCCTAATTAGAACAGGAACAGCGCCCGACCTGATGCCCCGCAATCTGCACACACTTCCAACGTCGAACGGTGCTTAGACCTAGATAATATCATTTCACTGGTTCTATGGAAGACTCGGGCTCAACACACTAGTTTTGATAACTTCATAGAACGTAATTTCATCGCCATTCACAAAGTTTTGTTGTTACAAAAATAAATCACTACGATTCGAACGTCAATCAAAATAAAAACCATAGACAGTTTTGTTTTTAATTTCATGCCGCAAATAGAGTTGCGCTTCAAATAATCGACTAAAATTCGTGAATCAATCAGGCAAAGTCCAATAGACAAAATAGAATTAGAACCAGAACGAGTTTACCCTATCTTATCGAACATTTTACTGGTATGTAATGTATGTCAGATAGATAGATACTCTTTGCTATACGTACACGTCATACGCTACCCAAGGGACGAGGGTTATTTTCGTGAAATTAAAGATGAAATTATTTCTAATCTTAGGGCTTACCGCGTGCTTTTCAAATGCATTAGCCGATCATGAAACTCTAGTGCTTGTGGACAACCTAAATGTACGGGAAACGCACTCGCAGTTCTTCAAATCTTTGCATGGTAAGAATCGATCGACAGCTTCGACGATGTGCCGGCTTTATTTGGCAGTGCTCTAATGATTTACAGTTATAAAATTCTAACTTGTATTGTATTTACTATCATACTCATCTTTCTGGTGTGCAACATCGTAATCGTAACCGAAAATTTTAATACTGTTTTCAGACCGTGGCTACACCCTAACTTTCAAGCTTGCTGATGATGGTAATCTAGTCCTTTCAAAGTATGGAGAGTATTTGTACAAGAATCTCATCGTGCTTGCGCCATCCGTGCTGGAATTCGGTGGCCAGGTTGATACCGAGGCCATCACTAAATTCATTGATGATGGTGGAAATCTCTTGATGGCTGGCACAGCCGCCGCTGGCGACGTTTACAGAGAAATCGCTTCAGAGTGCGGTTTTGAGGTAAATGCATGCAAAAAATGTGGTTCAGTAACAAGCATAATATATGTATTTCAAATCTGATTTATGTAGTGACTAATTACCAATTTGTGCAGGCTAGATTTAGTTTTAGAGTTTTATATAATATGCACTGAAAAAGAAATAATGAAACCAAAAAGTATTTACAAACTGTCATGATTCAGATGGATGAAGAATCAGCGGCAGTCATTGACCACTTCAACTATGACACCTCTGATGATGGAGAGCATACCAAGATTGTGGTGTCTCCAAAGAATCTCATCCAGGCCCCGACCATTGTTGGAGAATACAACACCCAGCCTCTTTTGTTTGAAGGCACCGGCCTCATTCTGGATAAGGACAACAGCCTGGTTATGCCCATCTTGACTGCAGATTCAACTGCTTACAGCTACAACCCTAAAAGCCAGGTTAGTTCTGCAATTTTTTCTCCAACATTTTAGGTTGACATTTTTTTACTGGGGAAGCACTTGGCCTTCATCTCCCGATTTCAAGTGACAAGGTTATGACAAGGCAGAAGGTGAAACGGAATTCTCGACATACTGCGGAACTGGCTATCTTACCTTGAATGCCGGTACACAATTTAGAGTTGTTGTTATGGCGACAGATTTAGGCAAGCTAGCCAGGTGGACTTGAAATAATTCCTACCACCAACTCAAAGCAAGCCCATTATACACCCCTAAGGGTATAATATTGGAAAATAATAGCCCTGGAAACACTAGATGTGATACCCATGGGTGAACCACTAGACCACAAAGGTGGCAAAAAGTTTGAAGCTATGATGTAGAGTACTATGAAGTAACAAGCCTCATAGTTCAGTTGGTAGTATCTCTGCCTTCTACGCTGTAGGTTGTGGGTTCGATTCCCACCCAGGACAAATATTTGTGCGATGAATATAGATGTTTGTTCTGTGTTTGGGTGTTGTATTGATTGCATGTTTTGCATGATAAGTATGTATTTACAAAACAATCTGTATATAAGTATCCTATCTGTAATCTAGTTCCCATATTAAAAACTGCTTAATTTGGGGCTAGATGGTGCTGTGTGAAATTAATGTCCTGTAATATTAATCACTAATTTGAATACTTCTAGGTAACTTAAACTGAAATGGAACCCATTTGAGTGAAAAACACATAACTGAATGGGAAATAAAATGATGACAGAAAATAATTCTTAAGAACATTTTTTGAGGAGTTTTTGTAACATATGGGGTTTGTTTTGAATTAAAAATGTTGCATGTGGTGTAAGTGATTATTGTGATCTTGTATTTCCATATTCAGGTGAAGGATTACCCTCACGCTGTTGGAAAGAAAACAGTCCTCATAGCTGCCCTGCAAGCCAGGAACAATGCCCGCATTGTCTTCAGTGGCTCCCTTTTCTTCTTTTCTGATGAAGCCTTCAACTCTCCTGTGGCTAAGGTTCATGTGAGTAGGCTTGTACTGCAGGCTTTTTTTTCTGATTGAAAAGTAATAAAAATATTGATCTCATATGATAAACATGAAGAGCTAAACCTTTGTAAGTAATTAAAAAAAACGCACCAATTAGATTTTTTATTTATTTCAAGAAGTGTAAGCCTTAATTTGTCTCACAGGGTGATAAGATCAAGGCGGATCTATCTGGCAACAAAGCCCTTGCAGTGCACCTCAGTGAGTGGGCGTTTGGAGAGCGCGGGCAGCTGCGCGTGCGCCGTGTCACCCATCACCGCCAGGGGGAGAGTCAGCCTTCCAACACTTACACCATCACTGACACTGTTGTAAGTTCACTAAAACTATTAGTTCGCCCTGAACAGATTTTTTTTTTCTGTTGGTCTTAGTATTTTGTCTAAATAATGTATGGAACAATGAAAAAAAACAATAGGTACTCATTTTCTGTGTTTCATGAACTGACTTTTATATGTGTAAAAAGTGAGACCATAGTATCATCCTTCCTACAAAAGATAAACTTTATTTTCTCTATTCAGGTCTACAGAATCGAGATTGAAGAGCTGAAGAAGGGCAAATGGCAGCCATTTGAATCCAATGATGTTCAGCTGGAGTTTGTCCGTATTGATCCGTTCATCCGCACCACACTGCAGAAGAAACCCAATGGGGTGTATGAGGCTATCTTCAAAGTTCCTGATGTGTGGGGTGTATATCAGTTCAAGGTGGACTATGACAGGATTGGATACACCAGGCTCTATCATGCTACTCAGGTAATTTTGATTGAATAATGTTTTACTTCATCCTTTTGCCCAGCTGTGGGCAAAGGAGGTAACATGCTCATAAAAAAATGTGTGTCATTTGATTTTCAATTACTTTCCATTCATGATCATTAGTACCAAAATCACCGAACTACTAGCTTAATACGTCATCCCTCATCCCCAAGGTGAAGGGTGCAAAACAGTGTTACCATAAATTATGTTCCGAGTCAATGTGACCCATGTAGTAGTATCATGTAATGTCTTCTTTCAATTTTAGCAAAATAATACTAAAATGTTCCTTTTTATTGTACAGGTGTCCGTACGCCCACTCCAGCACACCCAGTATGAGCGTTTCATCCCCAGCGCCTATCCATACTATGTGAGCGCCTTCTCAATGATGATCGGAGTTTTCATCTTCTCCTTTGTCTTCCTCTACCACAAGGATGACCAGCCTAAGACAAAAGCGGAATAATACGCATTTGTGAATGTGTGGTTGCATTTTTTTAATTTACCTGTGTTTATATAAGAAAATAAATAGTTAATTATTTAAAGAACTGAACTTTTGTGTTTAGTGTAATATTAAAATACTTTCCCTTTACAAACCTTTACGCTTTAAGATGTTTTTTTTTCTGAGCACAATGTCTGTAATTTTTACAATATCCCCATAATGCAAAAACTACGATAAACCCCTAGTTTATGATATATTAAAAAAAACAGGGGCACTCCGGGAGGGCCGACAGAAGTGAAAACTTGAAGTTTGCCGAAGAGAACAGCCGAGTTGTTGGTAGTTACTTGAAGACCAATGTTGCGAAAGCGATAGTCTATCGATAGTAGTATAATGAGGGTTGTTTTTGCATTACAACTGACCCCATCATCATCATCGGGGGCATAGTATTCTATGCGCCAGGGGCGGTTGTCGTCCGGAGGTCTAGCATGAAGCGGGGCAATCGTGTTGAGATGAACGTATACAACTGACCCAACGACGTCTTAGAACTGACGTTGATATAGATATATGTTCATGTCACGGCTGTCAACCGTCTCTATAGGTAGAGGCAGTCTTCGAACGGTCCTTAACCGTACTAACGTTTCAGGATCGTAAATTTAACATGAAAAATAAACAAAAGTGGTGGCGCGGTTTCAATGAGTTCAATGGTTTTTTTGCTATCTCAAAAAATGCCCAACGCGGCTAAGAAGTTTTTATTTTACCAGAAATACACACTCAACTGTCTATTTATTACAGTTCATGATCATGAGATACAACCTGACCTGCTGACAGAAAGAAGGCGCGACGACCGACGGGATACATACAGGACGCGACAGACAGAGGAGTACTCCTAATGAGGACGGAGCCGTAAAAAACTATGAACGGATGCGTTCATCTCTTACATTTTTTTTTCACTTTGAATTGATTGAATGAACGCAACTATTTCAAAATGGCAATGGTATTGGTATGCTGTCATGTCATACTGGCTTTTGTAAAAAAATAATAAATGAAAAATGGTATAGTTTATCTTTAAATCACAACAAATTCCGCATCTATTTTCATATGAATCCAGTGTAAGACCAAAAGACTGCTCAATAAACTTGGAAAGTTTGTCTGTGATATCGTTGTGAGTCGTGTAGGTAGTGAATTGATGTCGCCGTATTTACTTGCAATATTTATTTCTTCTCGCAAAATCTACTAATCAGTGCTCATTCATAAGTTGGTTCATCTAGCTCGGGACTGCTGACCTGTCAGCAGCTGTAAAGCCTGTTGCAGAGATGTATTTACATCTGTAACCTGTCCAAGTAAGTAGGTAAATGATGTCATAGCGTTGACTACCATAAAAAATATGCTGGCTTTGTGCCCACCCGTTTTCCTCCTGTTACAATTGATCACGAATATAGGGTGAAATCCATGCGGAAAAAGCGCAATGAACCCTTTAGGTTATGACCAACCAGTTTCTGATACTATGTTAATTAGTCTAGTCAGAGCTGCTGCTAACCTGTTTTGTTTACGAATTTCGGCAAATTCTAAGGTGCATGGTTACGCTTTTCTGTGTTATATATCCCGTATTTCTAGCATTTGTGTAAATTTTATTTCAAATCTCTAAACAACTACTAAGTATTGTTAGAAAACAGTAACAGTAAGAAATAATCTTGAAACGAAAAAAATCTACAAGTAAAAGGGTAAACCTACACTATAAAATAAAATTAATTCAAGGGGTTACCCATAGTCTGTGTCAACGAATCATTTGATCAGTAGGTCAGCATTATTTGAGTGTCACATCATTTGAAGCTACATATTCAGAAATAACCAAGATATCAATTGCTACAGTATTATCCTACATAACCTTTAGAAAAAAAAGACTACCTGTCTCTGTGTAAAAATAACTTGATTCCTTACATAAATTAATGATGATGATTATATCTTGACTGAATTTGACCGCAGTGACTTTTATCTGGTCAAGTTTTTATTATGTTAACTTAAAACTATTTATATTATAAAGGGAATGGTGGTGGTGCCTACTGTAACTACTGTAAGAGTAAAATGCATGCAATTGGCATTCAGAGCCCTATATGTATGGGGTGGGTCGACTCGTCTATCATTTTATTGAGTTCAAACTAGTTTTCACATTTGCATTTGTAAATGAACAAAGCTAAAGAAGCACAATGAATACTCATAACAGCTAATTTACTCAATAAATCTGTATTTTGCTTGATATCCATACTTTTATTAGTAATAATAACAATGAACAGGATATTACCATTATTGAGTACCTACTGTATATTCAGACATACTTTTATCATTGATTAGGTGGTATAGAACTTGGGTTGACACATCATGGTATCTGTACCTACACCAACTATTGTGCACATCCTACCATTATTGATAAAGCTGTAATTGGTTGCAAAACCCAGGATTACTATGGGTTGTAATTGTAACATTCTGAGGATACCTAATTTACTCTAGTCTAAAATAGGAGACCTCATACATATTCATCATTTTCCAGAAGTGAATGTGTGGAGATGGATCCATCTCGTATCAGTCGTCAACGCTCACAGACGCGGGTCACGGCCGAGGACCAGGCCCTAGACCAAATTGCTAAAGAGGTCAGTGTCTGATCTAATTATTATTAACTACATCAGGTCAAACTGTTTATATCATAATTTTTCTTATTTGGAGAGTGGGGAAAAGTGTTTTGCACTGATGACCGATGCATTGCCCCGGTTGAGCTAAGCTCACCCCAGCCAGTCCGGCTCCACTAAATAATGGCCCTGAGTCCCTACGGATGAGTTATGGGACTGCAAGCTACACTGAATGAACTCCTGAAGTCGATATTTTCTCCTTGCATTTGGCTGCACAGTGCAAAATGATATGGTCTACTGTCTCTTCCTGCTGAGCACAGTTGATGTGTTATAATAATAAACTCATTGGGTGCTGAGAAACTGCTAAACATTGTGGAAAATGTGATTCTCAGCACCCAACAAGTAACAAAAAGGTGTATGCGGCTCTATAGTTCTAACAAACCTTCCTTGTTAGAGGTTATTGTGCTGTCAATATGACATTTGTGCTTTGTTCTAGCCAATAAAATTCAAGCTTATTATAAACAGTATATTTTTGGCAATTGACAGTGACAGGATTAAACACCCATGTCTTGTGCAATGGAGCAAGTTTCATAGTAATGAAGCTCCTGACTGAGTTAGATTTACAGCACAAAAGGAGATGATAATGTGTGTAGAATCAATAGGATTGGTTTTGTAGTAATAAATATTATTGGACATTTCACACAGTCCTATCAATGTCCAAACAGAACAAGGACATCAATAGCCATTTTGCACAGACTGCAACAGAATAAATACTAAGATACTTAGATACCATAGAAGGCATGTGTAATTTTGTTATGATATGTTATACTTATCACCGTGAATCACTCTTTCATTCAAAGCAAGTTCAAATTATAAAACAGGCAGTTCAGCTCCCTTCCAAACTTAAACATATTTTTTTTTGTAAACTAGGGAAAGCATGATTGGTAAAATATTACAAGGACACTTTGTAAGTTCAGAAGCCTAAATGCGAGTTTGGCTTCCACTGGGCCGTTTTTTTTATACATCAAATATACCAAACATGCATAAATTCCGGCGCGAGGGCGCTTTTCGCAAAGACGCAAAAGATGCAACCATTATGATATATAAGTAATCAAGCAAAATAACTGTCAAACTCTGAATGAGAGATAATAAGCTGGAAACTCGTATTCCTAGATCTACCTTCTGGCGTTCTACTAGTGTCAGCTAGGCAGTTATTCAAGGTCAAAGGACACGGTCTGTTTTTCGCGATTATCTAGTCTAGGTTTCTATAGCTCTAATGATGTTAACATATATATAAAAATTGTACAGCATCAAATTTGCAACAAACTTTGTTCCCAACATTTTTCATGCTAATTTTTCATGGACAGGTCAGCTTGGACTGGCTTAGTACCAGGGTCTCATTGGCACTCTTTCGGTACCCGCGTTGGTATCGTAGGTACCAAGCTAGTTGTCCGTCGTCGTCATCGCGACAGTCGATCTATTTGTATATCTATACATAATAACAATAACTCACTTGATGGAGTCCACTTCGTTTTTCACCAATAAACTATTAGAGGAGCAGATTCTAGGGTCAGCAACTCGCAACAAACTGTATTTTGTGGGATAAATTTACAATGCTCACCTGTGGTTTAGTTTAGCTTAGCGGGCTACGCGATGTTGACTGACGGTCGCGTGCCTCTAATACCGTCGGCGGCCTGCCAACCAAAGTCAGTTAATACCTACCGTACAGTAGATATTTTGATGCTATTTATTATTAATTATATAATATTAAGTCCACTAAGGAGTGTTTTTTTTTTTTTTTTTTTTTTTTTTCCTATCTTACCTTTTATATGCCGGAACACAACAATTTTAGAATTGTTGTTATGGCGACCGACGAAGGTGAGATGGTGGTAGCTAGCCAGGCTGGCCAGTGTTCAATATTTTAAGATGAATTTAGTATTTAGGTTTATGATGTACGTATAAATGATGTACTTATGTTATTTTAATTATTTAAAACTTTGTACCTAACAATTGAATGGATCACCAAAAAACTAACTACTAGCCCGAGGTTCTTGCCGTTTTCTTAGTGTGCTAGTCGCAATTCCGAATAGGCGATAGGTTTGACTCTCTAAGTCCCAGCCTCTCAACGACACGACTCTTCAAGCAGAGACCATAGGGCTCGCACTAGCAGCAAAAGACATAAAGGAATTAATTGAGTCTGCACAGACTACTTCAAACTCTAACTCAAACTTGAGAAAAAGAATTTATTTTCACAACCGACAGTGCTGCAGAGTAATGAATGCACTTCGTGGACCGGACACAAGGTCGGCAACGGTTGTAGAGTGTCACTCAGCCCTGCAGAAACTCGCTGCAGAGCATGAGGTCACCATCCATTGAACTAAGAGCCACGGCACGTGCCAAATCGAAAGAAAACAAGAAGTAAAGAAAATACTAAAACTACACTGATGTGCTCCATGCACTTTTGTGCTAGCTAGATATCAAAGATGATGTTCCCAGGTCCGAGTAAGAAAATATCGAATATTCTTATCAAAATGAAACGCTAAATCTACGACTGATAGTTGGCATCATCACAGGACACTGCGAACTGAACTACCACCGGTTCGAAACTGTGAGTCGCTACTATTTGGTTTAGAGACAATTTTTAGAATCACCAGACTTCAATTGAAACAGCACAAATTACTTGACAGACAGACAGACGTTCTAATAATTATTGTATAATGTCATATAATCAAAATAGTTCGTTTCATATTTATGAATATACTTACATATCAAAAAATAAAAATAAGTTTACGGAAATTACCAAGCGAAGTTGTAAGGAATCAGTGTCCAAGAATTCAGGTGCAATATAAGTATTTATACTAAATTTTACTGGCTCTACAAAGTCTGTTTTCAAGTCTTTGTGTCTATATTTGGCTTGCTTTACATCGTTTAATGTTTGTAATATGTCTCTTGGAAACATGCGCAGTGAGAATTTAAAAATCGGTCATAAATCGGAAACGTTCTACGTCAATGCAATAAACTACATTCTTGGAGGCTGCTAACTGCGACCTTTCCATTTTTGCACTCTCTCAGTATGGCGCAATCAACTTTGTCACACATCTGAGGCAGCAAGATGTAGTGTACGATATGAGTGTTATTTATTACTACGCTGTACACAACAACGCGGGTTAACGCGGGTTAAAAGACAAGGCTTATCTACCCCGATGCACTCGTATTCAATATTTCCTTATTCTTTTTGATCTGTCGTAAGTATTTGCGTATTCACCACCACATTGCGATCGCAAGAGTTCAATGTAGTTAAATTGTTATGACGCGAACGAAGGTGTCATTTCTTACTAGTGCGTAACCAGAGTGTGACAATCCGTGTAAAATCGAATGCCTCTGACTCTGATTTTTTGAAGATCACATATATAGGTGTGCCTAATCAGAAAAAAAATTAAGGTCGGAGGTAAAAAGTCGCGACTCGCGAGTCTATTTGTTTTTTTTTCCGCGCAGTAATAGTAATAGGTTCTTTGCATGTTGCCAAGAAGTTTTGTAAATAGGTCGTGCAGGTTATCTAGGGTCATCGCCCTGGGTCCAGGGCGATCGATAGTTGTCCCAGTTCTGCACAGCTTGCTCCGGGAAGCCAGTATCTTGAATGCATTGCGGACAGAATGTTGAAAGGGGCTCGGTAAAGCACTCGTTTTTGTAAAGAACCGGTCATTCTGATTTATTTTCGCCGTAATTGTTTACGATAGTAGGTTCGTTCTTGAAACATCAAGTATTTGTTAAATTCCTTCGACATCTTTTGGTATACAACATTTTGCATTAAATGTGTGCAGTGTGCAGTTGTGCTCTGGTTACCCTTTACAGATTGTAAAGTGATGAGAGATTGGTTCAAAGAAGACTCTTTGGAATTGCGTGGTTTTTTTTCTTAGGACCTAAGGATATGCCTGAGTGCTTACCACAACATCGGTTCTTTGTACCACACATTAGCTTTTAATAGTTTATCTACCACAACTTAAATTTTTACGATCATGTTATCTAACCGCATCATTATTTTGAGTCGGCTATGAGCTTTATAGCTTGTTTAAAACATACAGGAGAGCCTCTAAAAGCTCTGCTTAACTTGTAACTCTATCACGTCTGGGCATCTGTGACGTCAGTACATATTGATCTGTCTGGTGCCGATCCGCCCCGCGCCCTCCTTAGCTACTTTGGCTTATGCAATTCTGGGCGATTTTACCTCAGAATACAACATATATTTTAAGGCTCTGTACCTCAACAGTCTTTGCTTACTTCGAAAATGTAACGTATGTTCTTGTTGTAATAGAAGTAAGAGTAAAAGAATTTGAGTAAAAATACATTACTTTATAGACAGCAAGCTGCTATTGATACTGTCCACATTTAGTACTTTATTCTCATTGCTCCGTCTTGTCTAGATTATAGACATATATAGCGTTCATCGCTCATGTCGTTGCCTACCCAAAAATAACCTAGTTAAAGAACATTAACGATAACGATTTTTTTATTTTATCTTGCGATTACTTTCATAAGACCTTAACCGATTTCATCTTTTTCTATTCAATAAATATCGTGTTGTCTAACCGCATCATAATTTTGAGTACTTGTGATTATATTTACTTATGTATAATTTCAACAATGAAAGTTATATATCTAAATTACCAGTTACGTTGAAGATAAACGAGTGACTTATATTGCTCTTTTGGCCTTTGCATCTAACCTGACCTAGTTCACGATTTTGCGTTAGTATTGAAAGCAAAACATTCGCGTTGAGTACAGGCGTTACGCCTTCCAAAATTTATTCGGTACAAGCGTGCTATAATATTTTATTGCTATAGTCATCATGATTCACTTAAATAACTTTGCACGTGGCATTCGTGCCGGCTAATTCTCGCCTAGGTTCTGGGGGTAGGTAGATCCTTTGGGCGGGCGGCTGGAGGGGCGTCCTGGGCGGAGGAGGGGGGCTCCAGCGTCAACGACCGCCATTCGTCTGTCTGCGAGCGCAGGGGAACACCGTCCCCTGCTGCACCCGGATCGACGATTTTCAACATTCGGCGTTTTCGTTCCTCGAATTTGTACAAAACGTTTAATTTTGCGCAGCGTCCGTAGTTCCTACCGCGTGTGGCAATAGCCGGGCGTTCAGCTGTGAAAATTACGCGAGTGGGTTGCAAATTAACATTTTGACCGGCGCATGATGCGCTGAGTGACCGCATCGACGCGCGACCGGCAGCATCTCCTGGAATGTTGAATTGGCAAGCCTACGGATCTTAGTAGTTTGTTACATTATTATGCAGTGACATTATAAAGCACGTGTTTGTCGCCTGCACGCTGTCACGTTGATGGATAATCCGTGGCGTCCGCTCGCCGGTTTCGGCGACATATTGTCGGTGTGAAAGTGTGCATCCATCTAAAATAGGACATTTTATTTACGAACAATGCTTACCTAGAGCGGTCGTTTCCTAGTGCGGTGATAGATTTAAAAAAAACTGGAGAGTGTGTGAAGGAACATAGAGAATACGTGCGATTGAGACAATGGTACGTTTGGGATTGGCGATGGTAGTTGGTGTGGCACCGGCGCTGGTGTCGTGGTGGCGAGGGCAAGGTCCTTGGTTGCCTCCGCCGTTGCTGACGCCGACGATGGCGGAGAAGCCGCTGGTGACCATGAGTCCGGACAAGCCGCTGAAAGCATGGCTGCCGAGACGCTCGCCGTCTCTCTCAGATTGCCTGGAGAGCAGCAGCGACGAGGATTGCTCGTCCGCACGATCAATAGTCTGCCTAGTCAGACCTAAAGTCGTAAGTTCTCAATAATTTACTGCCTGATTTGATTCGATTTACTTTTTAGTTTTTGTAAGTCCATGCAAGTTGACTAATCATGTATAATTTTCTTTATGTTATAGTTTTTGATCGAATTCAATCACTCAAATAAAAAGATTACTTATCCTCGTTGAAAATTACGAACCTACCTACAAGCTTTATGATGTTTCCCAAATCCAACCGGTCCGCGGTGAAAGCGGTTTTATATTTTGCATAATAATGCGACATTGTTACGAAATCTTGCTAAATCGTTGTGTCATCTTATCATACATAACTACCACTCTGCTACTGCCACAGTACATCGATCTAGAGTTTTAATTATTCTATGCTACTATTACTATTATAGTCTGCCTTTTGAGCTAGTATATAAACATGTTGTGTATAGATAATTCAATGTGCTTGTCTTTTGGTTTTATCTATCCTGACCTTCTAATTCCGTATCGGATGCGATTCGCGATCGATTTGTTGTGCTTGAGATAAAATAAAATCAATAAAAAAAAAGATTTGCAAGAATACATATTATTTTACAAATATGGTCTTATACTATTTTTAATGTACTCAACCTGTTGCAGATGTTCAGGGACTGTAGAATTCATTGTCCTATTGATCTTGTCTTGATATGTCTTATGTACTTGTCTTCATGCGTCTCTGTAAAATGTAAGATACCATGTTTATCGCTTGGTGCCATCAAATTATAAGATGCTATTTTTTGCATTGGCGTCGTCCCGTCTGTACTATTCCCGGAGGAGGAAGCGTAATTTTAAAATCATTGACTGCAGTTTTGCTTCATTTTATAAGTAAAGTAATGGTTCCTTTGAGTGAAATTTAATCTTGAAGTTAGAAGATAATTTCAAGTACTTTCTTCCAGGCACGGTTATAAGAATCCTGTATATTTACATAGAGGAACGACACCGCGAAAACTTTTCGTATTTCTGACCTATCCTTAAATCCGTAAGTGATTATTATAGTACGTGCGGCCGCGAGCCGCGACAGACGAGTCTGGGAGGTGAATCACAGGACTTCTAAAAATACACAATCCCGTAAAGAACTCCCCTATCTTCGTCGCCGTGATTTAGAGCCCCATAAATGTTTGTATGTGCCGTGTTTTCCATAAATTATTAGCCTTGATTAGTATTTAAATACATTTTGATATTTGAAATGATTAACTACCTTAAAACAAGTCTCTAGTTAAATTGATTTATTTTTAGGGATTTTTCTGCAGTCGCTGTCCCGGATTCTGGTACATAGGTGCATTGTGGGATTGAGACCTTGTGTGAACCGGTACCCTTCGGTTTTTGCAAAAATCTTGCGGTGAATTTGATTGAGGTGACTTGTGCGGCGTGGCGTGACCCAAGGGCTGGCTCTTATTTCGGCCAGCGAATTATCATTGTTGTTGAGCGTGGCAGTGTCTTGGACACGCTTCCGTCTAGTACTGGTCTGTCAGTTAGTTCATATAACTATAGAAATATATTAACTATACTAACTAACTATAACTGTTTGTAACAGTCCTTGGGTCATCTGCCTGCATGACTGACCCTTGTTTGAGAATAGTTAAGTTCATATTCATTTATTCATTGTGAAACATATGTAAAATTAGATCTTAATCTTAATGTGCAATGTGTTCTATCTACCCTATTGGGTGTGCAATATTGAAAATTAATAAAGGTACCTATTTACCAACAAAATACTACGTTGGAATGAGATCTTAATTAAAAAAAGTAAGCAAAAAGGTAATAATTTATTCTAGATAAATTAATTCATGCAGTCAAAACATTATCTCAGAATAAAATGTCGTGACACTGAAAAATATTGATTCAAATTTGTTTTAAATTAATACTACGATTATTTTTTTATTTTAGAGCTCTTATCAAAACGCTTTTGCTGTATAGTATAGTGCTGTAGTAACATTTGATTCTGGTTTTAATTTATCACATCGATACTCTCTACGTGTGGTAAGAGACGAGGATGACGCTTTATATGAAGCACCGTCTCAAATATATACAGTTACTACATATAACTCTCCCATGGCTCTAAAGCAGCTCTTTTGAGCTATTAATAATTCTTGCTGGAGCTATCATTATTTATGGCGTTGCAATACACCTTTATGCCTCAAGTTGACAGGCGCAATGCAGTGCTGTTTAGGCTTTGTTCTTTGTGGATGTGATCTACGCAGTAAGGCATTGTTATAGGCAAGAGATGCACTTAACATCAGGTGGGCTATTTGCTTGTTCCGTCTCCTAGTTGTATAAAAAAAAAGAACATAATGCTATATAGTACCATATCTAGAAACATAGTATGCTGTTATGAGTGATTTTTGATTAGCCACCTTTTTTAAGAATGCATGCGCTGCAAAGCAGAAACTAGGTGTAAATGCCATTTCATATTGTTTGTCAATGTTTAGTCCGAGGAATTTTGTTGGCATGGTTTTATATCCTTCCCATCATATGTATTTTTTAAATATGTTGTACATATAGCCTGTGTAATATTCAATAATTAATAATATTTTGATATTAATTGAATATTACCGAAAAAGGCGACATTGGCCAGGGCCCCGATTCAACAAAACCAACCGCTTCGCTATGACTATGGTGTCGTCGCATAATTTCCTCTATTGGTGCCTTTTGAAATTCTTATGATCTTTTTACAATTCAATACAATCACTTTATTTGCTGGAAACACATGTAGAACATAAAAGATAACATATTCAAATAAGAGCTGCCACATGAACACATGAACAAAAATATACAAGTTTCCGAATAATATGGTATATAAAAAAATTGTTGAATTAGAAATTATTAAAAAAAAAAACATTTGCGATGATACCATTGAAGCGATTAGTTTAGTGATATCGAGGCCCTGTCGTTTTGTATACTTACTTTACTTTCGATCAGAATGTTGGCCAATGAAAAAGACGAGCATCCTCTATTCTCGTATCTCAGAGGGAAGAAAGTCACGTAGGTAACTAAAATATGTGGACGGACATAACAGTAGGGGTAGAGGAAGATAGCCAGTTCCTCAATCTGTTGAGGATTGGATTCCGGATGATGTGCGCTTCAACCTCCGAAGGTGGAAACGCACACTGCATCCGGAATCCAATAATAATAATCATAATCCATAATAAGGCCGACCTTATTATAATAACTTGAAAACCATGTAAGAATGGTGAGATGAGGCCAAGAGCGCTTCACCTACAATTAAAAGAGTATGGATTCTGTGAGTGACTATATGCATAAGAGAGAATTGGATGCTGAGTTGACGGGTGTCAAGGGGAGAGTGTAAGAGGAGAACGTGCTGTGCCGGCGCCTGGGATAAGGGCAGAAAGAAGTAGGTACAATAATAATCAATTCCAATATAAATTCGTATCGCATTCCCTCTAATCAATCACTCGGATCATAAATAAAGAAGATCAGATTGAACGTCGATCATTCACCTCTGGTATTACGAAAGCGCCGGCATGCACTGCATCACACGTGTGATGTCTCTCGCAAATGTCAGGATATTTACGTCCGCGTGCATTGCGTGCGTCGACACGCGACGCGACCGTCCGTCCGTCCGTCGATCCCGTTCGATTTTCAATGGTGATTACACAAAACATTACATTGTAACTGCTGGGTAACTTTATGCTAAGTGGATCTTATCTCAGGTACTCTATGTTTCTGTGTTTAATTTCATCAATGCACTTGTCAATCAATGACTGCCTTTAGGATCAAAAAGTTGGATTCTCATAAAGTTGAATTCCCAAAATGTATAATTTCCCAGAATGTTGATTTATTTTTGATTTGCAAAAAAAGAGAGCTGGAGTTTTAATTCAACATCAGCGAAGGTAGGTACATAATATATTGAAGATTGCATTCTTAATTTGAAAATGTACGCAATAGGAAGGTGAGATATTTGAGGTGTACTCAAATATCTATATTATGTAAAAATCTGTGAATAAAATTTAATTTGAAATTATTGAATAAAATGTGATGCTCTATACTACAGATATAGCTACATTGGTAATTTGTTTACTTTATGCAGTTTATACTTTATGCCTTTATTATAGAGAAGAGACTAGTAAAGGCATAGCCACTAGCCACATAGATTACCTTTTTAAAAGCGAGAAGACTGTTTTGTTGTCAAGTTGTTGGTAAACGGACAGCCACACTACATACGTTATCGTAGAATGAGCCTCCGATCCGATCAGCTCGCTTTTTGCCGCAGCGGCATCGATCCGCATCCGCCTGTCGTGTGGATACCTCAATTACCTTTTTATGTCCACTTCCAAGATGCGCTCGCGCACTTTTTTTTTTGCTTGTTTTCTTCTTACTGCTAATGAGCAGTCGATCAGCCTAGACGACCATCAGCGCGTGGTCCAGTTTGATTCAGTGAATGTACGGTTTGGTTGGGAAAAGGTTTTTTACTGTTATATTACCGTAGCATGCAGTTATCTGACGGTCTTGATTATTTCAACGATACACAAACTGGTACATTGTTTTAGCACAAATTAGTATAGTGGAGATAGAGTGCATGCGATCGCGTCACGAACATACAATTACCATATTTCGTTCTAAACTGATTGTTATACCTATATATTGCTTGCTCTTTCTCTAGGAGACTATTTCCAAATCATAATCTAGAAGGTCATTAACGAAGGCGAAATACTTGTTCAACAATTGGTAGCGCAAAGCCAGTTTCAACGTTGATTGGAGGTCGTTAAAAGTTTTCACATTTTTAAACTAATTGTAAGCTTCTAATTAAGTAAAACCATTATAAGCTATGAATATGAATTTGTTGAGTTACATAATTTAGATAAACAATTATGTATAACACGATATAAAAAAAACATTATCACGGTAAGTCTGTATCTAATCGGCAACTGCTGGGTATAATACCCAACAGTGTGTCGGTACTCCTTGACTCGGGTCTAAGGCCGACTGTAATTATTGAATAAAATATTTCTGAATTGAACTATGACTAGGTGTTTCTAATTATATGACCATCACTGTATGTGTCTTTCAGACTTGTGAAGGAAACCGGCTATTATCACAATTTTTACAAAAAAATTGTTTAATATTTTAATGAATGAATGAAAATACTTTATTGTAAACCTTAATAATAAAACTGAATTACTTAAAAAAAAGTATATACAATGGGTGGTCTTATCGCCTAGAAGCTATTTCTTCCGGAAAATTTATTATATAAAAAAATATATGTGTAAATTGAGTAAATCACGAGATTTTACTGTGAAAATATTTCTGTGTGATTTACTTTACATTTACCTGAAATGCGATGGTTAATGTTTTGTGCTCACTGAGTTATTGTGTTTGTTCTTAGCATTCTCGTTCACATTACGCAAGAACTTACTCTATTGTGCAGGAGATGAAGCCGTGACGTCCTTGGACCTTTGTTCAAGTTCCGTTGTGTAGTCGAGTAGGGACGATTATCTCCTTTATACACTTGCATGTATATATACTACATTGATACATGCCCTGTGGTTCATACTAGCTCGCAACAAAGTCCCCTCCAATCTGCTTTAGGTAATATAAACTTTCATAGATCCTTTCCCAACTCTCTCGGAATTCCAATTATAACTTTCTTACTCACCAGTTTCGAACCTTATATAAGATATTTTTTGAGACAGCTTTATTTTGGTCCTAACTGCAGCGAGATAGAAAGCGTGAGAAACATGACAGGTATAACGCAAACACAGAATGGACAGATCCAGTGTGTATCGCCTTACCTAAACGGATAGCGTTTTACTTCCTCCGCACGGCATGATCATTAGTCTTGTAAACTGTTTCAAAGTCTGTGGTTTTAATGCTAATCGTTTCCCGGATAAGGCAATTTTCCTCGGATCGTGCAGTTTCTTTACCATTGCTGTTTAATTGGTTTTATTTGTTCATTCGTATTTTTATTTCTTGATCAATATAAAAATTAATATGTTTTCGATAAAATGAAATCAACAATCTGCTATGAAAATATGTGATCAACCTTTCTGATTCACTTGTCCTAATTTGTGATGTAAACCTAACGAACGAAGAAATGCAGCAAAATATTTTACTTTTAGATTATTCTCGCTCTACATTGCAATTGAGTAATGAGTGTGCCGCTTCAAACTGGCCATCACTCACGTCGCGTCACGTTTGGTTCGTTTCTATACGAGAATAATAATAAATTTGATCACTTACATGTTGGCCATAAAACATGGCTAATTGTTATATTATTTTCCTCCACTACAATGTTCAATGCCATTGTGCGCTTGCAGTAATTTGAAAATTACCGTCATAATCATAATTTATATGGCATGTACATGTCGTGATTGATAAAGGGATTCTCATGGCAAATGCATATGCAGAACTGTATCTAATCATCGAATGCAATTTCTTACTTCCTTTAAAATTGCGCATAACATTGATCTGAAGTGCTGCTTTCCGCTGTCGCGTCCGCTTCCGCGTGTGCCGCGTAACGGTTCTGTTCGATTCATTGCCAGAGCGATAGCGTACGACGCATACCGCACGACAGTACCTTCCCTATGCGATAGTGACTGTGCTGTGCCGAGTGTGCTCCTGTGCCTGCGCGGCGCGAACAGTTGGCCACAACAACCGTCGCAGAGCAGACGCTCGTGTGTCGAGCCTTGCACGCACCTCCCACTCACGTGCGTCTCTAACATTTTTTATGAAGAGATTAGTGAACTGCAGCCGGACTCTTTATTTTGTGATTCTGTGCTTTATCTAACATGCATGTGTTTTTTAGAGTGACATCAACTTTATATTGGTTTTGAAGCTTTGCACTCTTAAAAAATAAATGTCAAGTGTTTGTGATATCATCAACCGTAATTGTGTTTATTTATTTAGTTCTGAAACAAAGAATATCGGTCAACGCCTAAAGAAAAAAAAATATCTATGATAAGATAGTGCTATATAAGTGACAACTTTTATCGCGAGTTGAGTGCAGTATTCAAAGAAAGTTCTTACACATAAATTGTTCCCTTCTTTTGCATTAGAACGCCGCATAATCTAACAAACGACGGGAATATTATTTCTTGTTGATACAAGTTCGAGACAAATGTGGGAATTTGTAAACAGAGCTTGGAATTGTCTGTTTGGATTCCTCGAATAAGTAACAAGGAACAGGTGACGTCAATAATGGGGCATCGTTTGGAAATGGCTACGCCTGATAACAGCGATGAAGAGAGCGGAGATGCCTTCACCGACGGTGACTTTGGAGATTCCGATGATGAATCCGTATTGGATCGCAATGATAACACAACATCGAACAGTTCTATCAACGAAACAATAAATGCAGAAGTTCAGCACAAGTTAATAAATGGAAAATCAAATGGTCATCTCGATGATCTTGCTGAAGAACCAATAGTCAACGAATGTAATCACAGTGAACATACGAGTGATGTGGGAAATTCCAGCGGCATAGCTGATGTGAGACGAGATTCGCATGGGGATCAGAACGCTTCGATTGTCGGAATACTCGGAGACCAGCACAATCAAGTACGTTCATTATCATACTATATATTATTATTCTGTGATTGAGAGATCAGGTGACTGACTCGTTGTGGTATCCTTTTAGGGTCGGTCTCTTTACTGATTCACACCAACTGGTGATAGTGATTCATAAACATACTCCGAAACCTTAAAACCTTTTACAATAGACCCTTGCTTATGTCGTATTATAAACAGTATGTTTATTTATTTTGTAGATATTTTAACTTGTAATAGCAATTCCACATTCCTATGGTTATTAAGGTAACCAAGGTCGATAAGAAATATTATCTTATCATGAATCAGATTTTGTTACACCGGTAAGGTCTTGAGGCCGCAGTTTCTGTAGAGTTGTCACAGGTGAAGATTGTTTGCGTTACTCACATCACCATCTGCTGTATACGTGTGTCTTGGTGTCGTATCTACTGACTACTCAAGTGTTTTTAACTAAAATATGGCAATTGTGATAATGTCGAGATATCGTGACCGTGTCATTTGAAAGTAACACCGAAGGGTAAATAGTATAGTGGTCGGTGTCGATTCAGTTGGAGTGTTTCAGTCCGGTGGCCACTTTGTGGACAAGTTGCGGTGGCTCGGCCTTGCCACGACAAATCTACATAGAGATATGACGTTCCCGGAGAGCCTGTTAGCCCTCACTAGCAGGGTCGTCTTTCTTTACGTAAGTTCCTATTAAAATTCAAGTCTCGTCACACTCAAATCGGTTGAATCAATTGTTCCAAGTTGAAGTAACTCGTATCCTATGCCATAGAAGTGAGCCAGTACGAATGCAAAGTTGGTTATGAGAACTTGTGTACGACTGTGATATTAAAGGCGTGTGGAGTGGACGGTGACCTCATCACCACAATGTGACCTTGATTCTCCGCCATGTGTCTCCCTGAAATGATTTTGCAAACAATCGCTCAAATTCTGCTGCTTTATGTGAGTGTTTATGTTACATTCATTGGCATTTTATTCACGTTTTCGCGATTGCAGCAACACGTTGTATTGGTATTTAGGTTTCTTAACATTTTGGCTTAGTCTTAAATTATTTTACCTCGCTAATATCCAATACAGTCATACACACACACACACACACACATACATTCACTGGTGGCCTAGCTTATCTAATGGTTGAGAAGACATCATCGGTAAACATCAGTGCTGGCCGTAGGCATGAATCATATTGGCAATAAAAAAGTAATAATATCTTGTATAATTTGTGGATAATGAGATCATCGATCGACAATTATATAGCATTATTAAGAATAAGTTTATACCTTTTAATTTAAAAAGTAAAAGACACACGACTTTTTCCCCTGTAAGGAATTACCTTTGATCACTACTCAAGGCTTGGATCTTATGAGGATCTAGGTCTATATTATTATTAGACAGGTTGCAAGTCCATCCCCGCTTAGCGGAATACTAGCTAGTGACACATTATGTGTCACTAGCCGAAATAACCGACGTGCACGACTGGTTTTGTACCCACAACCCTAGGTCGGAAGGTGGATTCATTTATCCGCACCGAAACACGTCGGCGACATCACGTGTGCCTTAGTTTAAGTTCTATTTTGTATGTATTTTAGTTTTAAGGTATATATTAATATGGGTCTTAGAATTAGTATTTAAACATCCTGTACAATTTTTACGTTACCTGAAATAAACTTATATTATTATTATTATTTATATGTAAATGGTAAATGGGCACTGATACAGTCATTTACATGAAATTAATAAGTTTTAAATATTTTGAAGGTTTTGAACTTGCATTTGACACAAATGTGTATTTATTTACCTTGCAAACGAAGCCGTGTGCTATTTAAACAAGTTTTGCAACATTCCAAAACAGTAGAGATTTAAGTACTTATATTCGTCGCTGTCTCGTCTATTATCTTAACGAAAATTTGGTTAAGCCTTTCAAGTTTTGTTTTGAAACAATGTTGACATGCTGGCCAAATAAGCAACTAATTTATGCACATACAAAGTAACTGCCCAGGTTCCGTTTCTTTCTGATTTATTATTCTTCTCACTGACAAGAGTAATATTATTAAACATTTGCATATTTTCACTAGAAGATTCTTTGAAATGAAGCTTCGTCTTCATAACTACCCAAACTATTCAGCACTAAATGGTGCTGGCATGTTTCCGTGGAGACCAATTTGCGATGTGTACTTTCAGAAGACTGGTTTGCGTTGCACTAATGGAGTTATTTCTCTGGGTAAATTAGCCTAAAGGCGCCATTACCTGGCTTGAATTTCAAACTTGTTTAACTTCTTTGTGAGGTGAAAGGTTCAGACTAATTTGATGAGCTGACAAACTCTTAGCATGTACCCTGTAGGCGTAGGTATATTATACGGCTTATGTTTTTTGAACATGTTGACGTGACCTAGTACACGTATATGTACTATGTACAGTACACATCTAAATATGAGCATCCAGTTCTAACGTTTCTTAGCTTGGTGGAGCTGATCTAATTACTTTGATGACTTTATTCATTAGTATTATCGACAAATAAAACATTTATTTTAGTAATCGTTGGGTGCGCAGTTTATTGTACTTTAACTAGAGCAGTGTTTGTGTATCCTTGCCCTCCTATTGCATCGACTCTACATTAGTCCTCTACATGGTATCCTTATCAGCCTCTTAAACTGTATATATTTGAATACTGGCTCCTGTATTGGCTCTGTTTCTTTCTACGTGTATATCCTTTTTAAAATAAATTATAATCGTTGTTGTCTGATGAGGTAACAAGTAGGTCTTACAATTTACAAACACAGAAATAAGCAAAAGAATCCAAGATAAGTGCTGACCTAAATAAAAAAAAACGATTCTGTCTTAGTGTAATAATATGTATTTGTATGTCGTGATGTCCCTCGTAAGGATCAGCGATTGGGGAATGAATAACCTTCGTATCCTTAAAATGACGTCACGTCACCCACTCCTTTAGCAAACAGCTTCTCCGTACTGTTATTGGCTAATTTCGTTGCCCATATGTTCTACAGCTATTAAACCAATATACATATAGACCCAACTTGATCGTTGACCTGAGTTACATTTGCCATTTGTATATAGAAATAGAAAACATGTAAAACAATCACATTTTTATCGCAGTAGATACGTACCTACTTTGAATGTTATCAGACGGTCAAGTGATGTTGAGTGTTAATCAGTTCCACTATAACAGATTATTGATAACAAGAAGCCATGCAGTGGTCGAATTACGACCGTAAAAACAAAAATAAGTTAACAATTTTGCACTCCTTATACTTTAACTATGTCAAATCTCACAATCCTCCGTGCGCTTATAATGCTTCAAAAGGCTTCCGAAGATTCATTCGTTGTTCTGATGCTCATTACTTTTTGCTATCTTCCATTTTACTAAACCTTTTAACTACGTTACACGAACACACATAAATTTTAACAAAATACATGTTAAAATTAATGTGCAACGTGGTGTAGTGATAGAGTAGGATGGGCTAGCTTCACGATTGCGCCCCCGCAGTTTCCCGTCACCCGCATTTAACGGTTTGCCTAGCTGTCACTTGTCACCCGCATAATTTTGAGGTCAACATCAGCAGTAAACATTGTACACAACACACCTCCATAGTACACTAACAAGTGTTTGTTTACTTTTTACAAGACAAAAAAGTTCGTTGTACGGAATGTTGAATTGTAGAAGTTATAAATGAAGTTGCGTTGTAGCTATGAGAGCGTGTTTGATATCCAATACCTATATAGTAATACCTGCCTACCAGATAAGAACTTGTCTTTATACATAACATACTAGTGGAATGGAACCCCCCAGGGGTTGCTTTACTTTACTTAGTTCCCGTCATCTTGTAGATATTACCAAAAATCCTTTCTGATACATTATACGAAACACACTTTCAACGTTGTGGTCAGTCACGCCAAGCTATTTTTTAACATCATCATCTGCACCCTTATTTCACCCACTGCTAGGTAAAGGCTTCATATAGGCATAAATGCCATAATATATGTGCCACTCGGAAAGATCTTGAGCCAGTCTCTTCCAGTTACGTTGGCAATATCATCGGCCCATCATACAGGTCGACTAAACCAATGCCCCTCGTAGGGAAAATACTCTATTTCTTCATTTTTAGAAATAAAAAAGTAATTTGCGAGAACTGGGTTTCGAACCCACCAAATGTAGAAAATAAACCTTCTGTATTTTTATAATACCTATCAGAAGGGTCAATCATAAGGGAAAAATCTCTCTGATTAACAAAGCATTTACAATTCGAGGAATTTAATTGAAAATCAATTGCAATTAAAAACTAATCGAGTTTGTTAACTTCTATTAGCTTATAGCAGTTTAATTGCTTCTAATGTAATTTTGGATCGGATATAGTCAGTTTCAAGAAAACATAAAACGAACGCCAAACAATACTTGTTTAAAAGTTTTAAGATAAATTATTTAAAAAATCTACAAGGGTCAGTAGTAAAACGAGTTCGGTTCATGAATCTTATATACATTGATACATTCTATTGAATATCAGACATAATGTATGTCATCTTTTAGTATGATTACCGGGAATTTAACTACGATTTAAAAGTCAAAGACTCAGTTTATCAGTGATCATGGCATGCGTCGAAACGAAGTATCGGAGAACCTGTCACGTTAAAATCGTAGTAATGTTTATAGATACTCTATCTATAATACACATCTGATAGTGCCTCGTCTAGACTAGGGGTTCCCCGACCTATGGGACGGGCTCATTACTCACCGGACCGGACCCACACCCACGCTGTCGTGCAATTCCACGTTATACATTGTGTTCTGTAGCTCCAACCAATTAGGAGATAGCACTTTGTTCTTCATTAACAAGTTTCAAATTGATTGGATTGCTCTATTCGTTTTAACCAAATGTCGAGCCATCAATTTGATAATTGACGAAGAACTAGAACCCAAGTAGTGATTGTGCATTCACACAGTAATAATCCCAATTATAATTGGTTCTGTGGTTCAAGTAAATTTCATTATGGGCTCATTTTTATTTAATTGACCGAGCGAGCGAAGAGTCTCAGTTTCGAGATTGGCCAAAATGGCTTTTGTCCGTTGTCGGTTTGTTCTAGCATACATGGCACACATGTTCCTTGAAAAAAATTCTATAACATTTTTTATTCGATCGTGATTTTTGATCGGGTGGAAAAGGGGGCAAGTTTGCTGTAGCGTTATTTATCAACGGATTTCTATTACATTTGAAAGACACACTAAGGATTTAATACTTTTGACAAGCCTCATAGCTCAGTTGGTAGTAACTCTGCCTTCGACGCTGTAGGCTGTGGGTTCGATTCCCACCCAGGACAAACATTTGTGTGATGAATATAGATGTTTGTTCTGTGTTTGAGTGTTGTATCATATAGTACGTATGTATTTACAAAAAGTATTTAAGTATTTTATCCGTAATCTAGTTCCCATATTACAAGCTATGCTTAGTTTGGGGCTAGATGGCGCTGTGTAAAATGAATGTCCTGTAATATTTATTATTTATTTATAATACTACACAAGATGTGGTGAAAAAAAAAGGGGGAGTGGAGGGGGAAAAGGGGAGAAGTTTGCTGTAGGATTTCATTTTTTTTTCTTTCGGGAAATGTATACTACGTTTACTAATCACACTATGCCGTCCTCTCCATCTTTGCAAGCCAAATCCGTAGACGCCAGGGTCGATCTCCTCAGACCAACGGAACGCGAGTAATCGCTAAAAGGCGAGGTCTACTGTTCTGACAGAACCACTAGTTAATAATTTATTGCACCATGTTGAACGTTCGGTAGAGTTTAATTTCTATATTTAATCATTGTCATACAGGAAAATTGACTATTCTGTGTTCCGATGTTCTCTTATCTGTGCTAGAAATAGGAACACAAATAGAATAAGCTAAAAATGTAAAAACAAAAGAAGACTATTAATTTAATTAATATATATTACTATTTAACTAACAAAAACAGACTTTCTTCTTTCAAAATGTTATACTTACTTGACGAAATGTGATTATGGTACATATAGTGTGTAATAATTAAAATCAATTTAGCTTTTCGCAGCAGGTTTATAATTACATACTGGTCTATTTAAAAACACTTGATCCAGTTAGGAGACATCAGCTGTGAACTAGGATTAATTACATGTGGTAAATGTCACTGCTGATAGTAATTTAGAGGCGAGGATGGGCCACCCACGCGGTGCCTAGTGTCTACCTAGTGTTCATTGCGAAACCGTTGGCTCATCACGAAACCGTTGGCTCATCACGAAACCGTTGGCTCATCACGACACCGGTGGCTCATCACGAGTCTTCTTTTCTCTGCTTAGTTAACATTGAGACTTGTATTTCAGAAACTTACTGTTCATTAGAAATTGTACGTTTCTATAGTTATCGTTGTATATCATATCGTATATATTGCATAGTTGTCGGTCGGAACAAGCAAGTAGGCTTACAAAGCATACTGCCTTGTTTATTGCCAGTTTTTTTAGAATACTAGACAAGTAAAAAAATAAATATTACAGGACATTCATTTCACACAGCCATATATTAAATCTAGCCCCAAACTAAGCATAGCTTGTAATATGGGTACAAGATAACGGATAGAATACTTAAATACATACATATATATCATACAATACAACACCCAAAAATAGAACAAACATTAATTAATCACACAAATGTTTGTCCTGGGTGGGAATCGACCCTACAGCGAAGAAGGCAGAGTCCCTCCAACTGAGCTATGAGGCTTGTTAGTGAGAAAATAAGAAGAAGAAGACTCATGGGTCCCAAGAAACTTTAATTGATTCGTAAAAAGTGCTATTTTTAACGTGTACAAGTTCGAGCAACAACGAGCTTGGAATAATCGTTTGCTGATTTAGCGAGCACATGCTGAACGTTATTCGCGATGCAACACGGCGACATGCCAATACTTGCGAAACGAACATTTGCCAGCTGTTTGACTGAACTGCTACAGCTCGTCCGCGATTATACTGAAAGTGGGTGAGGGCGCCTGTGTCTTCGTAAATCTGCAAGCTACATTTCTAGCCGTTTTGAACGTGAGTTCTTCTTTCTGTCATGTCAGAACCCACATTATACTTAAAGTAAGTGAGGGCGCCTGTTTCTTCGTAAAACTGCATGTTACGTTTCTTACCTTTTTGAACGTACCTACGTTATAATGTGCGTAGTCGCGCTGTATTATACGATATCTATTATTAATTGACTGCCTGTTTGGAAGCTATTCACGACTATAATCATTTGGCATTTTAAATGCCAGGTCGAAGCGTGGGATGCTGCGAGTTAAATTAATACCACGAGTGTGACCTTAAGTCCTTGATGCATTGCTTGCTTTGCTAATTAAGCCGGTTTTAGAAACACTTAATCTAACTGTGAAATACCAACTAGATCTGGTTTCAATACAACTTACACATGGTAGGTATATGAACCGATTGTGCTAGTGATAATTTCAGTAGGTATGTCGAAAATAGCTTTACTCTTTCTCTCCCATCGCATACAAGATCGCATCCTGTTAGATCAAAGCTCGTTCTGTATAGTATTTGTTAATGGTGGTTGATGTAAAGTGCGTATTAGTTATCAATTCAATACACTAACTACGTGTGAATCGTACGTGTAATACTTGCACACAAACGGCGGTAACTCTTGCAAAATCGGATATGTATACCTACGTTACGTAAATGTGACGTAGATGTTTTTACCGCCTCTGTATCTGTGGTCTAGTGGTTCGCTTACCGGTGTTAGATCCTGAGGTCCCGGGTTCGATCTCCAGGTGTTCTTTAAATTAAAAATAAAATAAAAATAATTTATTACTGTTGTACAAAATATATAAAAATGTTGAGCCCTTGTCACCAAAATAAGCTAAGAAAGCTTGTTCTTTGGCAACTTTGTTTTGTTTTTTTGTTTGAGTCCGCCTAGTTAGTTACCTATCACCATCTTACCTTCGTCTGTCATAACAACAATTCTAAATTTTTGTGTTCCGGCATTTAAAGTATTATGTATAGTTTTATTTAGCTATTAAGTTTAATGCGCCTCCTAGTGTGATATTGCTGTGCCCTAACAGGGTTTATGTTTGAAACTTTTATCCTCACAACACCTGTATACCTAATAACAACATAAGTGCAATAAATAATTTGAATTTGAATTTGAATTTAAAGTTTAACTTAGATAGCCAGTTCCTCAACAAATATGTTGAGGATTCTGGGTGAAGTGCACCTTCGTCCTTATCATATCTTGAAACCAGATAAGACGTATGCCGCTTCCCCGTCAACAAAAAAACAAAATGCGTCCCACTTACGAGATTTTTTTGATATTTTTAAACCGCTACAGAACAATACTAATAAAAATAAAAACTAACAATAAATTGACAACTCAACAATGAAATGTTTTGCCTATTCCAGGCAGAGCAGCGTCTGGCGGCGCGACGAGCGGCGCGCGCCGAGGCCCGAGAGATCCGCATGCGGGAGCTTGAGCGGCAGCAGCGCGAGCAGGAAGACCATGCCGACAAGGCATACGACATGTACGCAGGTATGGATATTTTTTGAATAAAATGTGGGCTAGCTCATGACTCATAGGCTTACCTCTTGGCTTATTAGGACAAGGATGTGGTCTACGAGCGAGCTTTCCCAATGGCTCTTTCGCGCATCTTCGGGACTGCAAACCACTTGGAGTAACTGCTATATAGCAAAGACCGTTCCGTAGGAAAGAGGTAGTTCTACTCCTTTCTACACCAAACGGATACTTATTATTCTAGTCTTGAGTTAAATAAAGATGCTGATATGTGGTCACATGATGTAAATGTTTCAAGCTATTTCGACGCAATCGTAAAATTGAATTGAGATCCTCAATGCTGTCCTTAAGTCTTAATTATTTAATTGAGCCGTCCCAAAGAAAGAACTAACTCGAGCTCCCAAGAGGTTTCTTTCGCCTTACTAAACATGGTTTGAAATGTTATATGACCACTATAGTTACGATAGTTTGAATGCAGACTGTTAAATTCGCACCTGAATTATGTGTCACTTAGGCTAAGCTTTTGAAGTGTCGTTAAAGGTCGTGTGAAATGTTCCAGAAACGGTCGGCAGACGAGGCCCCCGACTGGCGGCGCTCAGCCCGGCCGCCGTGCACTCGCCGCGGCGGAGCTCCGAGGACTCCACCGATACAGACTCGTTCAGCATTAAGGACTTGAGGGTGAGTCGCTACCGAGAACCAGCCTTCACTGACCCCTATGCACCCAGTTCCGCAGGAATAGCTATTAACAAGCCTCACAGCTCAGTTGGTAGTAGCTCTGCCTTCTGCGCTTTAGGTTGTGGGTTCGATTCTTACCCAGGTCAAACATTTGTGTGATGAATATAGATGTTTGTTCTGTGTTTCGGTATTGTATTGTATGATAAGTATGTATTTACAAAAAAAAAACGTAATCTAGTTCCCATATCACAAGCTGTGCTTAGTTTGTGACTAGATGGCGCTGCGTAAAATAAATGTCCCGTAATAATAGATGGGTGTGCTTGACCTGGACATAAACCAAATAACTCATTATAAGCTGAATAAAGTGCTTGGTCTCTTTTTTACTGAACTTCGAGGCCGAAGGTGGAAGCGTACTTCGCCCGGAATCCGAAACTGTCAAAGGAACTGGCTATGTAACCTCTAAATGACGGAACACAACAATTTAGAATTGTTGTTATGGCGACAGACTTAGGTAAGATGATGTTAGCAAGCCAGACAGACATAAACAAAGTCCTACCACTAACCAAACCAAGAACAATATTGTGCTCCCCATGCAGATCGAACCCGGAACCAGTAGACCACAGAGGCGGTTAAAATAAATAAATAAATATTACAGGACACACATCTCACACAGCGCCATCTAGTCCCAAACTAAGCATAGCTTGTAATATGGGAACCAGATTACGGATAGAATACATAAATACTTTTTTTTGTAAATACATACTTATCATACAATACAACACCCAAACACAGAACAAACATCTATATTCATCACATAAATGTTTGTCCTGGGTGGGAATCGAACCCACAACCTACAGCGCAGATGGCAGAGCTACTACCAACTGAGCTGTGAGGCTTGTTAAAATCTCCTTCATCAAGCGCTCCATAAGTATAACAGCAACTGCGTTGCTGCCGTCCTGCTCCGTTACTGCTGTACGTCCGTTCTGAGCTGATCTTGCATATGAATGATTAAATCCCGATGTCAATTTTGACAGCACACCGCACAACGTAAATATGTTAACAAATTCTAGTCAATATTGATACCTTAAAGAAGTTTTACAGTCTCAATGTAATGAAAATGTTTTGTTTTCTAGCATGAACTAAAGGAGGTAGAGGAGAAATTCCGAAAGGCGATGATTCTAAACGCACAGCTGGACAACGACAAGGCGTCACTCGGCTACCAACTGGAGCTGCTCAAAGACAGGATCGACGAGCTGCACGAGGAATACGCACAGTTACAGGTACGTTGTCTGTTGTACTGTTGTCTCTACGGCAAAGTCGGGCGTCTGGCTGCAGACGCCCGAACAAGTCGGATTGACCTTATCTCACTTTGCAAGTCGATACTGAGCTTTGTACCTGCATGTTGGGCCAACGACAGGGTGTAAATACAGCGTGTAAACAGCATCCTTTGGGGCTTAGTGCTTGGTTCAACAGGCAACCAACAACAACCAAATCCATGAGTCTCCGCGTTCCGCTTGTAAATGTTCAGTAGCTTCTTACTACTGGACATATTTTATTTGTACTACTAAACAGCTTTCTGGTTTTCGATGTTGTCTGGAAGAGATCGCTTTTAGCGATAAGGGTGCCTTCTGTACCATGTATAATATTATTTTTGATCTTTTTGGTTGTTGGTTTCTAATTGGGGTGCATTAAGTGTATTTCACGAAACCGCCTGCCAAGCGTGGTGATTATGGCAAAAACCCTCGGCTTTGGAGGAGGCTCTGTCCAGCAGTGGACACTAACGGGCTGTTGATATGAAAGTGTATATCTATGATGGCCCTACATGCTGGCCAAACGTGCCACTGTAACAGCACACAGCACCAACAGTACCTTCGTAGCCTTAACTGAATATTGTGTGATGAATATAGATGTTTGTTATATGTTTGGGTGTTGTATCATATAGTACTTATGTATTTACAAAAAGTATTTAAGTATTCAATCCGTAATTCAAATCCCATATTGCAGCCGTGCTTATTTTGGGGCTAGATGGCGCTGTGTAAAATCAATGTCCTGTAATATTTATTTATTTATTAGTTTGGTTCTATGTTTCCAGCGTGAACACCGAGAAAAGTGCTCCGTCCACGAGCGGCTAAAACGTGAGCACACGTGTGTGGAGCGCGAGCTGACGGCGGCGCGGGACGCGGTGCGCGCGCGGGACGCCGCCGCCGGGGCGGCCGGGTTCCTGTTCGCGGAGGCGGCGGCGGGCGCGCACGCCACGGGCTTCGGGGACGTGCCGCCGCTCGCGCTGCTCTCGCACGAGGCGGATCTCATGCTGGGCGATGGAGAAGCCACCTTGGGTAAGTTCGAGACGTATTACTGATGTAAAAAAAAAAAAAAATACTGGACATAAATTTTACACAGCGCCATATAGACCCAAACTAAGCATAGCTATTAGTAGGTGGGCATCTTCAATAAAATAGGTTATTGTAAACAGTGGTACATATATTAGTTGCTCTGAATTTTATTACATAAAATTATCTTCATTGTTAAAAACACACGATGACAGACAGACAATAAAAACAAGTAGTTGCTAGGCAACTAACCATAAACTACAATCTATGTCATAGTGCATTAGGTAGGTACTTAAAACCTTCATATTACAACACCCCCACTTAATCCACTTTGCTGCGAGCAGAACACATGCTTCTGCCTACCTACTCCCTTTGTCATCATATCAGCAGGCATAAGGGCAGTCTCACAATATTCAATACGAATTACCCCTTGCTCTGCTAACTCTCTAACGAAGTGATATCTTATGTTTATATGTTTGGATCGTTTTCCAATAGCAGGTGTATAAACTAACTTACTGGCACTTTGACTATCACTATAAACAGTAACAGTGTTTGTCTGGTCAGTCAGTTCTGAATATAAACCATTCACTGATATCACTTCCTTTGCCACCTCACAGATTGCGATGTACTCAGCTTCAGCAGTGCTTAACGCAACACAACGCTGTTTTACTGACTGCCAAGCTACTGCAGCACCACCGAAAAAAAGAGTATAGCCAGAGAAAGATTTCCCATCAGGCCCATTCCCCCAATCTGCGTCTGCATAGGCAACCAAAGGCTTATTACATTTTTTGTAGCACAACGATAGTTCCGCTGTCCCCTTCAAATACCTAAGCACGCGTTTCAGTGCCGCCATGTGAGTTGAATCATTGCAGTTATTAAATTGACTCAGCATCGTAACTGCATAAGATATATCTGGTCTTGTACAGCACGCCAAGTACATAAGGGAACCAATAATTTCCTGATACTGCGTGTTGTCACTCTTTTCACCAGATTTCAGACGAAGATTTAGTTCAACTGGTGTGCTTACTGGTTTGCAGTTCGACATTCCATATCTCTCTAAGATTTTGTTAATGTACTTCTTTTGTGACAAGTAGATCTCATTTTTACTCTTCCACTCGATCCTGACTCCCAGACATTCTCTTGCTTCACCCAAATCCTTTATTTTGAACAATCTTCCAATCTGACGTTTCACTGTCTCAGTTTCTACAAGTTTGTTTGTGAATATATAAAAATCATCCACATACAGAGCTATGACAGTGAATACTCCTTTAGTTTTCTTTGTGTAAACACACTGGTCAAACTTCGACCGAATAAAGCCCATTTTCTCTATATGTCCGTGAATCTTTTGGTTCCAGCATCTGGCAGCTTGTTTGAGGCCATATATAGCCTTTTTTAATTTACAAACTTTGCCTTCACTCCCCTCTTGAACAAAAGATTGCGGCTGTTCCATATAAATCTCTTCCTGCAGATCTCCATTTAGGAAAGCGGTCGAGACATCAATATGATGTACGCTCAGGTTCTTCTCAACTGCCAGAGCTAGCAGAAGACGAATCGAAGACATTTTGACAACTGGTGCAAATGTTTCAAAATAGTCTTCACCAAGTTTTTGTGGAAAGCCCTTAGCAACCAGCCTGGCCTTATGGCGCTGCACGTTTCCATCAGCTCCAACCTTCAGCTTGAAAACCCATTTTGTTTTGACGACATTAACATCCAACGGTCGATCCACCAATTCCCAGGTACCATTTGCCTTCAAGGAATCAAACTCATCTTTCATCGCTTCTACCCATAGCTTCTTATCAGAACGCTCCAAAGCATCTTTAACTGAAACGGGATCAGGATCATCTGACACATGGAAATTATAAACCATGTCTTTTTCCCGTTTCGGAACCCTATTTCGAGCAGGGTAACGTCTTGAACTTTGTACATCTCCAGCCACAGAACTCTCTAAGTCGACAGAATCGTAAAAATCATCACCAGAATCCGATCCTATCGGTGACCTAGCCCTCGTTAAGCTAGATGCACCATGAACATCTACTTCGATAACTGGACTCCACGAATCTCTGGATTCTTCATTAGTATGTACATTCGAGCTAGCCACCGGAACCTCCACTGCAACAGGTCTAGCAATTCTAGGAACCTCTGGTTGAGTAGTGAAACGACTAACTCCAGGAATGTCATTATGTAGATACATGTCCACAGAATCCTTAGAAACAGGAACAGAAACTTCACGTTTCTTAGTAGTTACAGGAAGATTTTCCATAAACGTTGCGTCCCGAGCGATTATAATCCTTCTTGGATCATCGTTCAAATTGATAAATCGGTATGCCTTTGAATCGGTGGAATACCCAGTCATTATCATTTGAATCGTTTTTGGATCAAACTTCTTTCGACTATGATCCTTTACCAGAACATGAGCTCTACATCCGAATACTTTCAAATTCGATAGATCAACTCTCTCTCCTGTGAAAAACTCCTCTGGAACTTTATCCTTAAGGGCCATCGTTGGAGACCTGTTCTTCAAGTAAACGGCACAACCAACAGCTTCTCCCCAGAACCTCTTGTCCAATCCAGCGTCGTGCACCATACTTCTAGCTTTTTCTGTTATGGTGCGTATTGTACGCTCTGCGACTCCGTTTTGTTGAGGGGTGTAAGGTACTGATCTCTGGTGTTGGATCCCATGTTTCTTCAAGAATCCTTGAAATTCTCCATTTGTATACTCGGTGCCATTATCGCTACGCAGTTTCTTTATTTTCTTTCCCGTCTGATTTTCAACCAGTGCCTTGAATTCCTTAAATTTAGCGAAAACTTCAGTTTTTGATTTCAGCAAATAGCCAAATGTCTTTCGGCTATAGTCATCCACAAAAATCAAGTAGTACCTGTTACCGCCCCACGATTCTACCTCCATAGGGCCCGCTAAATCTGAATGCACAAGTTCCAGAAAATCTTTAGCTCTCTTACTTTTACCTTTCGGAAACATCTTGACGCACTCTTTACCTTTACAGCATCCTTCACACGGTTCCGTGCTCACCTCTCTAAAAGTTAGCCCATCCACCAAACTTTTTAGCCTCACCATCAGTGCCCCACTTAGGTGACCTAATCTTCTGTGCCACAACTCGAAGGAAGCACAAGAAGATTCTTCTGGAGGACACGTCAGAACCATCGCTGTTTCTCTATCTAAAACATACAAGCCTTGTTTCAGTGGTGCTGTCAAAATTGGCTTACCTATTATTTTTACTTTACAATGACTTTGGTAAACCTTGCAACAAGCCTCATCGAAAACAACAGTGCAACCTTTACTACACATTTTACTTACCGACAGCAAGTTTGCCGTCAAACCTGGGAGCATGAGTACATCTTCAAACCTCACAGAACGTCCCATGACATAAACATCCCCTTGTTCACTAGCTACAAGTTTGTCATTGTTCGCAGTCGTCACTAACTTAGAACAAATGTCTTTCCTATCTTCAAGAGTATGTACGTCGGACGTCATGTGTGATGTTGCTCCGGAATCTACGACCCAATGGCCCTCGCCTACCATAACAGACAAAGCGGCCACAAGACCTGAGGTCTCCTTACTTTTACTAGCTCTAGCTAAGTAAGCTTACTTTTTCTTAAACAACGTGCGTTTGTTGTCTTCAGGCTTTCGATCATGACACTGCCATTTATAATGCCCTTTCTTCTTACAAAGATGGCATATAACGCCCTTCTTGGTTTTTGACATCAGTGCCGTCGCCTTGTCATCTTGACTTGTGTTCTCTGTGCTACCTTTTCTCAAGGTTTCTTTTAGCAATGCTGCCTGCACAGTCTCCGTTGAAATCTGCACATGTGAATGCTCCAATGTCATCACTAGAGGATTATAGTTATCGGTTAACCCAGCTAGCATAATAATCCCGACGAATTCATCATCTAGACCTGCTTTTATACCAAGTAGTGACTGACTGGTTTTCATGATGTCCGTGATGTATTCCTCCATTGACGGAAACATCGTCAATTTCACATTAAAGAGTTTTCGCAGCAGATATAATTGTCTTAGTAATCCACCGTCAGCATATGCTTTCTGTAAAGCTTGCCAGGTATCTCGTGCAGTCTTGAGGTTCATGATTATAGGATAAATATTTTCCTTACACATTAGACAGATCTTACTCCGAGCTTTGCCATCCTTTTTCTTAGCATCCTCAGAATCTGCCTTGAACTTCTCGTCAACGCACTCCCATAAGTCCATGTCGGTGAGTAACATTTCCATGGCAAAAGCCCATGTGCCATAGTTGGATTGGCCGACTAATTTTTCAAAACCATTATGGATTACCGATTGCATATTGAGATATGAGTTGTATCTCTATTTAGATAGCACATCCATTCAGAACTCCTGGGCCCATAACCTATTAGTAGGTGGGCATCTTCAATAAAATAGGTTATTGTAAACAGTGGTACATATATTAGTTGCTCTGAATTTTATTACATAAAATTATCTTCATTGTTAAAAACACACGATGACAGACAGACAATAAAAACAAGTAGTTGCTAGGCAACTAACCATAAACTACAATCTATGTCATAGTGCATTAGGTAGGTACTTAAAACCTTCATATTACAACAATAGCTTGTAATATGGGAACTAAATTACGGATATAATACTTAAATACTTGTTGTAAATACATACGTACTGTATGATACAACACCCAAACACAGAGCAAACATCTATATTCATCACACAAATGTTTGCTCTGGGTGAGAATCGAACCCACAGCCTACAGCGCAGAAGGCTGACCTACCAACAGCTACGAGGCTTGTTATAAAACATATTTTTTTAAAACTTCGTAGTACAAGCCTTTATCTCATCTGGTTACAAGTTGAGATAAGGCAGAAGGTGGAGGCGCACTTCTTCCCGGAATCCGCAACTATTTGAGGAACTGGCTATCTTACCTCTAAATGCCGAAACACAACAATTTCGGAATTGTTGTTATGGCGACAGAATGAGGTAAGACGGTAAGTAAGATGGATGCCTGGCTAGCCAGGCAGACTTAAACAAAGTCCTACCACCAACCGAAATGGTTATCATCACCAGTTAAAGTAAAGTTTTTCATCCATTCATTGTATGAAAATGTTAAGGATACGAGTGAAGTACCTAATGAACTTTAAATACACTCAAGATTGTCCGCCATCTTGGATTTCAAATTGGCTCCAAGATCACAAAAAAAAACTAGTTTTACCTATATTTTGCACTACAGACATTTATACACTACCAACAAAAATCTTATATTATATGTTCAAGGTATTATCATTTATTTATCATATTATATATTCGAGGGAGTGAGGGGAGGCCTTTGCCCAGCAGTGGGACACTGACGGCTTAATATAATAATAATAATATATATTCAAGGTAAACCATTTTTTTTATTGTATGATGGGGAGGCGCTTAGCCTTCATCTCACCTGGTTTAAAGTTATGATAAGGCCGAAGCTGGAAGCGTAATTCACCCGGAATCCTCAACAAACTGAGGAACTGGCTTACCTTTTTATGCCGGAACACAACAATTTTAAGAATCGTTGTTAAAGCGACAGACTTTTTTAAGATTGTGGTAGCTAGCCGCAGCAGCCGGACTCAAAGTCCTACCACTAATCAAACCTAGTTTTAGATTGTACTCCGGTAATCAGACACCGGTGGGCGAACCAGTAGACCACAGAAACATAGTAGATATAGAAATAGAAACATTTATTTGATATCGAACTCAAGCAAGGTCAATACAAATTATGAAGAATTAACAAACTAAGGATAGGCAGCATAGTGACAAATTAAATAAATAAATAAGTAGGTACACTAAACGATAAAACCAGAAACACGTGTTATACCGCAATAATTTAACTCCGTACACACCATACCTACCCAACACCGAACAAATGTAAATCGTACCTATCCACTCATATCTATAGTGTATCTTTACCATTCCCCATTATATATTTGTGGTTTCAGACGTGCGGTTGCAGAACCTAGTAACCTCTAAGCAGGCGCTCGAGTCTGAAGTCCGCAAGCTGAAGCTCACGTTGAACGAAGAGCGCGCCGCGCGACAGAACGGGGTCGGCAACCATCACGACGAACTGTATGAGAATGAACGTGAGTCTATTTGTATGGCAACATTGAACCGTTAACCTTGCCCGGTGCCTTTTTTGTCCAATAATTGGTTGGCGTCATTTTGGTGGCAGTGTATTTTTTTTAAGCAGTATCCATAGCTTCCCTCCCGTATCTCCTAATCGGACAATAATGTACCTGCAAACTGTGAACCGACCCTTTGAGAGACCAGAGTCTGGTTGCACGATATAGTACTAAACATGGCTGGGACCAGTATTTTTGTGTGCAATCGTGCAGCTAAACTATGAAAAAACAAGGTAATCAAAGCAAGCTTGCTTTGTTTAACCAAATCTCTTATATACTGTATATATATACTGTAACGGATCAAAAACTTTATATTAAATATATTGTGCAAATGTAGTAATGTAAACTGGAGGAAACACTATTTTATCGATACTGAAGCCAAAACGATAAATAATAAATAAATAATATTTATATTTTTGTCTGTCTGTTTCTTGAACGCACATCACGCTGAAACAACTAGATGGATTTGAATGAAACTTTGTATAACTGTTACTGATATCATTGACAATGATCATGTAAACTTATTATTTCCACACATCTGAAAAGGGGTAAAAACTTTGTACGTATGGTTTTTTTTTAATTGTACTACTTTGCAATTTTCAAAAAAATACAGGGCCGTAAAGTTAGCGATTAACCTACAAAGCGAAATGTTTGTTTGTCCAGTGGAGACGCTCCGCAAAGTAGCGGGCGAGGCGAAGGCGAGGGCCGCGCGCGCCGAGGCCGAGGCGGCGCTGCAGGCGGCCGGCGCCGTGAGACTCGAGGCACAGCTGCAGAGACACCGCGCGAGGCAGGACTCGCGGGACGAGCTCGAGGAACAACTCAAACACGAGCGACGCAAACTGCAGCGAGAGGTAGGCCTGCTCCGCTCCAACCCAGCCCTACCTACTATACGACTGTTATAAGTACTATACAAGGCGCTTACACCGGCCAATCGTGAGAAGGGGCAGCGCGGTTTAAATCCGCGCTAGAGTAAGATTTGCTGCACAAATGTGATATATTTTAAATTACCAATAAAATATAAATCCTATCACCCGTCTGGTCTTTCTCTACGTAAGTTCGAAAATTATGCTTAATAATTATCATCTCATCTTTAAGCAGCATAGAGAACATAATTTGAGTATTTTAAAAATATGAATATATATCGCGTCATTTTAAAAAGTGAAAATCGACCCCGAACCGGGCAAAATCAACCGGTTTTGACCTACTATTTCTATATTCTTCGAAACTGTTTGAATCGTGCAGCTAAACTATGAAAAACTGTTTGAATCGTGCAGCTAAACTATGAAAAAACAAGGTAATCAAAGCAAGCTTTGATATTCTTCGAAACTGTTTGAAATATTGACATATTTAATATGCTAAGATTTATAAAATACTAGACCTTCATTTCAATAGCATGATTTTTTTTTACTTGATGATTTTCGCAAGAATACCCATACATTTCACTCACTCAAGCGCAGTGTTATATCGCGCTGTCCCGCACGCACGATTGGCCGGTGAAAGCGTCATAACGTAAACTTTGTTTATTGATATATTTTCTATAAACCTTTGCTCAGTTGTGATTTTGATGAACACTTGTTTTTCAGGAAGTCGTAGACTTCTGGGCCGTAATCAATAACGGCGATAGCTAACGGTACACACTGGTTGAACTGTAACCACCAAACGTGTGAATCATATTTATGTGTAACACTTATTATTACAATTTTGTGATTTACACTTGCATGAATATTATATTGTTATGTTTTTTTTGGTCCCAAAACTGAAATGTCCCTTTTATATATTTGATTAATTTAAACAGTATCTGATATTGTTACTTTTGTATTCTCTAATCAAATAATAGACTTGCATGCTGCACAGACCAGACGGTCTCTAATCTAGATAATGTCTACACTTTGAAACCTTTTTACAAAGGCATCCTTGACAGTTTTAACCCAGCCGTACTAATGGTTTCAAACCATCGCAATGGCAAAAGAATCCAAACCACTGTAAAAAATGCTCTCAAAACCAACTAAAACAACTATCAGGTTGTCGTTATAAAAAAAAATGGGAGCAGTTTGTTCCGAAAACATTGATGTGCTTATCTGATGGTTTAATCATAATTGTTCCCCTGATACCTCTCACGCGAGATTTTGTCAAACACCTTCAAAAATCAACCGGAAGACCAAAACTACGTCATGCAACTAAAATATATTACATTGACAGGCGCGAGAAGCACTCAACCGAGTTGAAGAATTGGAGACGGAAAACAGCCACCTCACCAAGAGACTTGACAAACTCAAGAACGCCAAATCAGCACTACTGAAAGATCTGTGACAGCACAGATCCGAGAAACAACGCTTACTAAAGCGGTTCCGTACACGACACATACGAAAAAGCTTATACAATGCCGGGAGTAGTGCAAATGTGAAAGCTTAAAAAACACTAAACAATTTACTAGGAGGTATCTAAAATGACACTATTCGGTACAGACTATTATTTGTTCTGTGGTACAGCTCAAATCACAGTAAATGATTTAGGCCTAGAGGAGCCAGGCGATGTATTTTATAGGGTATCGCTTGGTACTTGCAGCATTTGATAGTGGAAACGGAATGTTTGTCTGGCTAATATCAATAATGACTAATCAAAAAGCCTGTATGAATGTTTGTGTGATTCGAGGCGATGTAATAATGTTGTACTGATTGACTTTAGATACTGGAACTGGGTGGAGTTTAACTTGAGGATAATTTTAGTCTGGTACCAAAATAAATAATAAAAGGTGTTCTTGACTATATGTAACGCACTGGACTCCTGCTGTTAGATTCTCATTTCCAGACAAATTAATCCACCTATTTTAGGTAGGACAATATGGATATTATTTATTTTTAAAGGTACTTGTATTTATATTTTAATTCGTTGCCAATGTATACCTCAAGTTGAAGTCACTGGTCGCAAAATACGCTTTCAGAGCTGTAAATGTTAGGTTTGAGCGGTACGGCAGCACCGCGGCGCCATTTTATTGTTTCGCTATATTCTGTAAATATCGGTCACTTACTGTTTTATTAGTGCCAGAATATTAAATGTAATGTACCTATAGATAATGTACACTAACCGTTACTATAATGTATATTGCTTAGCTCTATAATACTGTAATATAACTAATACACTGTAAATTCAAATTGTTTAATTTTAAACACTTAATTTATTTTTATGCTCATTATAATTTGTATAGTCTAATGTAGCACATTTATTTAGCTTGCCCGATAAAATATTGAACTAATTAATAATAATAGTGTTATTGAAATTATTAGATACATAGCTTGCCATAGGAATCACAAATTACTTACTGGAGACGGCACTTTGTTTGGTAATTTTGTAAAAAGACCCTGGATCGACCAGCGAGTAAAACGAAGCGAAGTCTATAAATAGTTCAAATGTAAGAAAAGTCATGGAAAAGTCTGTTGAATGATTTGATAAGTCGGGTGAGCACGGCTTAGTGTGACTGTCTTACTGGCTTAAAGTTATTACACCATATTTTTTATTGAATTTGATGATTGTGAAAGTATTATTTTGATTTTTAATGTACTTATCTTGATTCCTGCTTATTTATTTGCATTTATAACAAAATGTTCACCTGTCCTCGGCTTATTTAACTATTGAACTGTGAATTATAAATTGCTCAAAATTAGTTCCCATAGAAGTGTCTTGCGCGTTGTACGTCCAGTAGATTTAGGTGCATAGTGGAGCAGTTTATGAAGCATTTTAACATATATTAATTTGTACATTCTATATCTCTTAAAGTTACCATTTTTCATATTACACATACAGATTTTTCATAGCATTTTGATCTAGCATCACATATAACACTTGAAGCAATTAAATATTTTGATAGCATAATGATGAACATTTTAATTTTTTAACTTATTGTGAAACAGTCCTTAATTTATAAACGCCTGTGTTTAGTAAACAACTTGTTTGTGTAAGAGTATGTAAGTCAGCCTAACTTGTAAGTAGGAGTTAATATTTTGTAACGATGACGTATGTATTTTTGGTGCTGTAACTAATTTATTTTGTTTTTGTTAATGTAATGACAACTTTTTTCTTTATATAAAGCGAATATAGACAAAATTGTATAAATTTGGACATTTAAATAAATTTCGCTCTGAATTGGCTGCTTTTATACTTTCCTTTAAGTTTAAGTTTGACATAATATAATAATATGAAATATAGAACTTCTTCAAAAACTGTAAGAATTGAAATCACCACACTTGGCACAGATGGTGTTCATGGTTAAAGTTTTGTTTGTATCTACACAGAAGGAAGATTTACATGTCAATATTTGGTGCAAATTTGGTTCAATCTGAAAATCTAGTTTAAAATTTAGGTTCCAATCAAACTTCGTAGATACAAGCCTGAGTAGGTGTGTAAGCCAGGGACAGGGTCTACAGCTTACACATGTTGGTAACGCCAAACTGGTCAAGACTGGGTTATAATTAATAGCCCATAATTCAGTACCAAATGGGTTCACTAAGCATCAAAGATTAAAGGCCTGTAAGCTATAGTACTTTCAGAGATACAAGGTAAAAACAACGTGTATGCTGTAGACCCATGTCCCCAGCTTGCACATCTGGATTAGCAAAATGGCTATATACTGGATTGTGATTGATAGCTTAAATTTGAGTCCGAAATTGATTCACTAAGCATTAAAATTTTTGAGCCTTAGACCCAGTAGTTTCAGAGAACCCGTCCACTTGTTACGTTGCCGCTTAGTACATGGCGGCGCGGCGGAACCTTTCCATATTAATAAGGTAAGAGGTGAATAACCATAGTCCCAGTAGTGTGGTAAATTGGGAGTTTTTCTCGTGGACCCACTTTTTTATAAATCAGTAAGTCCACGAGTATATTCTAAATTTATGTCCACGTGGGCATTTTATTTCTCGTTTACTTACTGAACTACGGATCGGCTGCGGACTTATTGTCATTTGGCCATCCACTTAACGACCGCGACCGTTCGGTGCAACGATGCTTTGCATAGAATGAGAGAGCTTCGAACATTTAGGTGACTAAAGAGGGATAAGAAAAGAGTGTGCGAAGAGGTGTAAAGGTAAGACCGCACTATAGCGACACTGCAGCGGAGCGGCGCGGCGCGGTGCGATGCGGCAAAATATTCTCCAGGAGGCAACTACGCCGCGCCGCGCCGCGCCGCTCCGCTGCAGTGCTACTGTAGTGCGTCTTATTTCTTAGGAAACAGTGGAAAGAATATTTTTCTGGCCGCGCCGCTCCGCCGCCTAGTGCGGTTTCACCTTAATAAATGCACCTCTTATTTTATGAGAATAAATAATCTCCATGGTTTAATAAACGGATATCCGCGAGATCACGGTTAGAGGCGAACTACTAGTAATACAGCATAGTTACTCGTTTTCTACCATTATATGAAGTATAGAGTAAACACTCTTGATTTAGTGTGCGTTCTTCCAGCGGAATAATGTCGAATTTCATGAGTTTGCTTGGCTAAATAATTAGTTAGTGAAGCCGTTTTTGAGATATTTGAAAAAAACAGTTGCCGCTGGAAGAACGCGTGAAAACGTTCTCCCAGCGGAATCTTTTTTACAAAATGGACTTACATGAAAAAAAAAGACGTCATCAGTAAGAGTACGACTCAAGGTAAATGTGTATGCTAAAATAAAATTTGTGCAGACTATGGTTACGGAGATATTCAAGTTTCGCCTGGGAGATCGTTTGGCCTGTTGCTGGATCTCGGTGTACAGCTATGATTTTTTTAACACACGTTGCTACCAATTTGTTTATAATGTTTGTGAAAACAGAATAAAAAAAAAAGCGTCCCGTTCGTAAGAAAAAAAATTATACATAAAATGACAAGTTCTAGAACTTCGAAGAATGATTTTAGAGACCAACTTAATACCTTATTATATGCCTTATTACTGCTTACAACGTCACCCCAAGTCTCATTAGGATACTGTAAGTAATTAATGTGCTATTTGAAAAATACCGAGACGAAGACAGGGCCAACTTTGTCAATAGATTGGACTAGTTTTTTATGGTTTGGCAAACTGAAAAGTGTTCCAGCAATTTGTGCATCTATTCAAGTATCTGCCTGTAAAATTTTAGCTCAATACACTCTGAAATTAACGAGATATCTTAAAAATACGTAAAATGGTCTGTGCAATATATATACGGATAAACCGACAAACTTTAAATGGTAACAGAAAAGCGGCCTTACCATAGATTGTGTTAGCCTTCTTAATTTGATAGTATTCTAGATCTATTGTAGTAGGTACAGGTGCTTTGATTTTAGGAATAACCCAGTTATTTCAAGCTGAAGTAGTGGGCTGATTTTATTTGCTGAAGACGTGACCTGTGCGGTGGAGTCAACGAGTGCTTCAGTGGAGACCACGTCTAGGAAAGCGACTGGAGCGAAGACTTCTGTACAGTGGCGGGCAGAGATGTGAAAGGCCGATCGGGCTCAGCGGCGCACCTTAGAAGAGGCTTTTACACCTAGCTATAGACTGCAATAGGTCGATGTTGATAATAAATACCTCGTGATGGTAGTATTAGGACAGAGCCTTCCTTCCCGTAGTCCTGGGTTCGAATCTGCTGCTAATAAACTAATAGACTTCGTTACCTACAGAAAGTTGAAGGGATGCGAGGGCTATGATTAAAAAATGTTAATACCTTACGTAAGTACCTACCTACTCCACAGGTAAAATCCCAGTAGTTCTTTGCTAGGATGTGCTTTTTTGCAACAGGATTTTGGAATGGAAATAAATAATGAGAAAGAAATAAAACATTTCTACTGTAGATACCACGATTTAATAGTTGTGACGTTCATACAAAACAATATGCTTATTTACAATGAAAGAGGAGAAAGTTTTGAGGCGGCCCAGTAGTACCACTCTCCAATACTAACGTAGTCTGCCGTTCAATTCGAAAGGGCATGTTGATTCAAGACATTTTGCAGGTTTAATCAGATAGAGAGCATTTTCTAATACACTCTTTTGCATATACTTTTGCTACTAACCTAGATTATCCCTATCCAATTATACCAGTTTTTTTTAATAGGACATGCTATTTCGAAATGAACTACAAACTACGTTTGTATTGAAGAGTGGAACCACTAGACCTTCTCAAGTGGTACAAATCATAAATCTTGATCTTATTCTAAACTTACTCAGGTAGGTACATTACAATATACTTATCTAATATGAGTTGAGCCCAAAGAGACAAAAGTGTAGGGTAGATCTTTTTTTTTTTTTATTGAACGACGAGGAAGCGCTTGGCCTTCATCTCACCTGGTAACAAGTTAAGATAAGGCCGTAGGTGGAGGCGCACTTCACCCGGAATCCTCAACAAACTAAGGAACTGGCTATCTTACCTCTGAATGCCGGAACACAACAAATTTTAGAATTGTTATTATGGCGACAGAATTAGGTAAGACGGTGGTAGCTAGCCAGGCGGACTTCAACAAAGTCCTACCACCAACCAAAAATCAAAAATAACCAAAGATCTCCAAATAGTAACTAAATTATTTAACTACTTATGTCTATAGCATTTCTATAATTATAAAAATCTTTAACACCATCAAAATGACCTTAATCAATTAACAAAGCAGAAAGTACATTAGATACATTTAGGCCCAAAACCTATGATATTTTCAGATATCTGAATACACAGCAATGAGACAGGAACTATGTTTTTTCTTTTCATTTTTAAATACTTTTCACATACCTAATTTTGGCGATGCATAGGTCCCACTAATGTTTTGTGCGCAAAAGTCAGCATAGTAAGTAATAAAAATAAATTCACGTTGAACAATAAACGTTTAGAGCGCCGCCATGCGATACTTGTTGACTTCACGGTCCCCCGTGACGCGTGTCTCATGAAGGCCGAGATGAACAAAACACTCAGCACCTAACGGCCCATGATTACCGCCATGTGTGATTGTCATTCCGATTGTCAAGTTTGAATGGACTAATAGAGAAGAGCCTTAACCAGCACCTTCAGCCCCCTCAGCACGGGGAGGGGGATAAAATTTTTGTCCTCTGTTTTTATCCACCTCTGAGAGCATTTTGTCTCCCGCCCCGTGCTGAGGGGGCAGAGGCTCTTGCCAGGTAGCTCGAGCAAGGGCAAGATGCACGAGGGGTGTTGGTAAGCACACATTGTGAATGTTCCTCTCTCTGCGGCCTGCAGTCAATGGTTTATCTGTTTTTCTATTGTTTTATATCTTTAAAATATATTAAGTGGATTTAACATTATTACAGTTAGTTGATTGACCCCAAAAACTTGAATTGCTTGTCTTGTGTCCATCATCATCGTTTTCTACCCACTACCACCTAGCTGTTGATGGTGTGCTTTTTTTTTTGTAGAACTACTGGCAATATACACAAGCAGTTCAACAACTGCACACATGGCTGTTGGTTTTTCACCTTGGATTGGAAAGAGCAACTAATTATGTCAATTGAATAAAGCATCCATCTCATACTAATTTATATTATATGTATAGGATACTCAATGTGAGAGTGATATAAACAAGCTAGCTGTGCAATAAGGTGGTCCCAAAATTGGTATCACATAGATCTATAGAAAGAGTGATTTTCTAGAAATATAAAATAAACAGAACAGGTAGATCAGTGTACTTTCTCTTTGGGCTCAATGATTGGTTTGGTTGAGTTACACTATTTATCTATGGTACAGGATGCTGGCTGGGTGTAAGACCTCCATGTTCCGGGCTATGTTTTTGCTTTTTCCTCTTTTTCTCCTTTTTCCGTTTCTTTCTCTCTTTGTCATCATCATGGCGTTTCTGCTTTTTGTGCTTTTTCTCATATGTATCTGGGTTTGATGAGTCTGAAATAAGGCAATTACTGATCATTGTAACTGCAAACACACACTGCAATAAGTTATGGCAAAATCAATTTTCCAGTCTTAAAGGAGGATCATGCATAACAGAGCTATTTTTGTTATATTCTTCCTGCTTCTATGCCCATAATGATAAAGAATTAATATTATAAAGGCAAAAGTTTTTGTGTTTTGTCTTTGTGTACCTTCACACTGAAAAGCCAGAACGGATTTAGATGAAATTTGGTACAAAGATAGTTTTGACCCTGGATTTATACAAAAGCTATTTTATATCCCATGAATTAGTTCTTAGGGGGTCAAATATCACCAAACAAAACATATTCATTCTTTGTTGCTCTTTTATGCAAAAACAACAGAATGAATTGAGCAAAATTTTGCATAAACATATGTTGCTCTAAACTAGGAAAAACAAACACAGGACTTCGAGGCGGAGTCCGTAAGGAAGTCAAATCCGACAAAAAATGATGTTAGCAATGAAAAACTTTTCCTATTTGAGAATTGCTACATAATAACAAAAAAAAAACTTAAGCTACCATCACTAAAGTTTAATATTTAAGTATAAGTTTGCTTTGAATGTTTGGATCGTGATATCTGTTTCTTCTTCTAATCTACTGGATTGAGCTGAAACTTTGCACATATGTTGCTTTAGAACAGCAATAACAAATAGACCAAAATCAGGTCCTGTGAGATGTTAAACATTGCAAAACAAAGAACTGAAATTTTATAGATATTGTTCTGTACAAAAAACGAAAACGAAAAAGAAACGAATACGTAAGCAGAAGACAGTTTATCTGTTTCCATTTATGCCACAAAAGTTTTAGTAATTAAATTTGTTAGTTAAGTTGGGGGGATGAAGTTGCTTGCGTGGGGGATGAAGTTGCTTGCGTCCGTAGGATTTACCATCTATTCCTAGACCCACCCTACACGTGTCCCCTGGGTGGTGCTAAACAAGCAACAACGCTGACCTACAGGCGGCGGTCAATTAACCTGTACCCATCTATGGTGATCACACACCAAGAGGGACTAAATCCCCTCTAAAAGAGTGACACTGGTGCCCTGGAAAGCGTCAGGAGGCTTACCCTAGGGGAAGAAAACCCTGAAATAAAATTACAACCATGGAAGCAAAACAAAAAGACAAACTACCCCAGGAGGGTACCAGTTCCACTGGAGAATCCCTCCCTGAGCCTAGCTCAGGCTGCCCCTCGTACTCTGGGGGGGGCAACGTTTTGCCGCAAGTGGACCTCACTGAAGAAAAATGCATAGAAGAACCAGAAAGAAGAGGAATCGACAAACCAAACCCGAAGACTACTCTAGTCCAGCAGACTTTTCATAGAAGTATGTTCATGAAGACACGCCCAGAATCCCAGAACAAAACAACTACAAAACCAGACAAAGAATGGCAGAAAGACAGAGTACCAGTCAACAAGAGAAAAAGGATAGAAACCAGTCCCACCAGTCAACAAACGGAAAACCCTAATAAACGACCTCAAAAAGAAACTAGTACAACCTACTCGGTACCAACTCAAAATCAATTTGACATACTAAACGACGAATCTGACAAACAAAATGAAGCACCTACAAAACAACCTAAACCTGAACCTATCTTTGTAACAGGGGTAAATGACATTGCCAAATTAAAAGAGATCCTAAACAATATTAGCACCAAAGAGGAATACACCATGACAACACTCAGATCTGGACATATAGTTAAAATAATGCCAGCAGACACTGATATATACAAAGCCATCAGACAACACTTCATAGCAGAAAACGTCAGCCATTACACTTATCAACTCAAAAGCGAGAGAGCCTACAGAGTAGTACTAAGAGGTGTACACCCATCAGAAGAGACTACAAACATAAAAGCAGAAATAGAAAAACAAGGACATGAGACTCGCCAAGTTGTAAAAGTCCTACACAGGGTAACTAGGGAGCCACTGCCAGTATTCTATGTGGACCTTGAGCCAAATGATAATAACAAAAACATATACAGAATCAAACAACTGAACCACATGAAAGTTACCTTTGAACCACCATACAAAAAAAGAGAGATAGTACAGTGCAAAAGATGCCAGAGATTTGGACACTCTAAAAACCAATGCTTTAGACCTTTCCGGTGTGTTAAATGTGGAGGAGATCATCCAACAATCACCTGCAATAAAACCCCAGACACAGATGCCACCTGTGCAAACTGCAACGAAAAGCACCCTGCTAGCTACAGAGGCTGCACAAAGTACAAACAATATAAAGAGCAGATTCTTAAACTCAACTCAAAGCTTAGAGGACACCAAGATGCTAAAAAGACAGAGATAACACAGTGGAATAAGAAAGAGGTTGTACATCAACTACCATAAAACCATACAAAGCCCAAAAACTACCACAGGCAGAGTACCACAGATCCAGGCAGCACGACGTAACCCCACTCCCATCGGACCAACAATGGAGAGATGAATACAAGAAAGACCTCGAGTTTGAACCCGCAGGACGCATAACGACGTCAACCAGACACGGCAGATCCTTCGCCGAAGCAACTAAAAAGAAAAACCCTGGAAAAAACATAAACACCGACAGCATCTTGCCAGGCACAAACGACCTGGAAGGAATCATAAACAGAATGTTCAACAAATTCGAATTATTAATGACGAACATGATGGATCGAATGATGGATAAAATGATCCAACTAATCAGCAGCCTGCTGTCAAAATGATTTACAACCTGCGAATTGTGACTTGGAACGCCAACGGACTAACAGAACGTAAACAAGAACTGGAAACATTCCTCACAACTGAAAAAATTGACATTGCCCTAATCTCAGAAACAAGACTAACTGCGAAAAGCCATATTGACATCAAAAATTACCTAGTATATACCACAAACCATCCATCAGGGAAAGCACATGCTGGAGCTGCCATAATTATAAAGTCAAACCTAAAACACCACCCACTCGAACCATTCTGCTCGGAAAAGATTCAGGCGTCAATAATCAAAGTTACCGACAGCACCTCAGATATTACAGTAGCATCAATCTACTGCCCACCCAAACACTCTATAACTGCAGAATATTACAAAGAATACTTGAAAAAACTAGGAAACCGCTTCATTTGCGGAGGAGACTGGAATGCCAAACATGTAAACTGGGGCTCTAGACTTATAAACCCTAAAGGGAGACAACTCTACTATGCGATCAACGACCTCAACCTTAACTACCTATCAACTGGTGAACCCACATACTGGCCAACAGACAATGCAAGAAAACCTGACCTATTAGACTTTTTTGTAACCAAGAACCTTTCTTTAAACCACATGAATATAGAACAAATCATAGACCTCTCATCAGACCACACTCCTGTTGTTCTTAACGTCAATTGCCAAGTTCTACTGCAAGAAATACCACCAAGGATACATAATCGCCACACACACTGGGACAAGTACCAAAACATAATCACTTCTATGATTGAACTAAAAATATCCCTTAAGACAATAGAAGAAGTAGAAGAAGCAATTGAGCAGTTCAACAAAATAATACACATTGCAGTACACGAGTCAACCCCAAAGCGCAAAGTGTTCGTCCCGAAGGAACACATTTATCCGACATTCATAAAAGACAAAATCATTGAACGACGACGCCTACGCAAGGTTTGGCACAAAACAAGGTTCCCAAGGGATAAAGCGGCCTTTAGCAGAGCATCACAAGACTTGAAATCTGTTATACATGATCTCAACAATGATAACCTTCAGGAACACCTGAGAAGACTTACCCCAACAAGCGATACAAACTACTCGCTCTGGAAGGCGACATCCAAACTTAAACGTCCGAAAACGCAAAAAGCCCCTATAAAAACCCAAATGGGAACGTGGGCCCGATCTGACAAGGAAAAAGCCAACGCTTTTGCAACACACCTAGACAAAGTATTTCAACCGCTACCCAGCACGGACAAACAACATGACGAAGAAATAGGACACTATCTTAAATCAACCATACAAATGAGCCCTGCCCTGAAAAGTGTCTCGCCAAAAGAACTCGCCAGAGTAATCCGCGACCTCAAAGATAGTAAGGCTCCTGGGTATGACCTGATAGATGCAACTCTCCTGAAAAACCTGCCAAAGAAAGGAATACTCTCTTTAGTCCAGATATTCAATGCTTGCTTAAGACTTCTGACATTTCCCAGCCAATGGAAAATAGCACAGGTTGTTATGATACTGAAACCAGGTAAACCAGCACAAGAAGTGGCTTCATACAGACCCATTAGCCTGTTACCTATTACAGGAAAACTGTTCGAAAAAGTACTGTTATCTAGAATGAGACAATACCTCGAAGAAACCCTACCTAAACACCAATTCGGATTCAGAGAAGGACATGGTACGATCGAGCAAGTTCATCGCTTGGTCGATATTATTCAAAGAGCCCTTGAAAATAAAAAGTACTGCTCTGCCATATTCCTAGACATCAGCCAGGCGTTTGACAAGGTTTGGCATGAGGGACTTCTCTTCAAAATCAAACAAAAACTCCCACACTCCTTCTTCCAAATCATAAAATCCTACCTTGAAAAAAGATGCTTTGAAGTAAAACACAACAACGAGTTATCAAAACTACACGAAATCAAATCTGGAGTGCCGCAAGGCAGTATTTTGGGACCGCTGCTGTACCTGATATTCACTGCGGATTTACCTACCCTCGATGACATCACTACCACTGCTACGTATGCAGACGACACGTCAATATTGTCTGTCCACGACGACCCTGACACTGCATCAAAAAATCTCCAACGACATCTCACCCTTGTCCAAGAATGGTTCGATAAGTGGCGCATCAAAGCGAATAAAGACAAATCCGTTCAAGTAACCTACACTCTCAGACAAAAAACATGCCCACCTGTCTTACTTTACAACGAACAAGTTCCCCAGGCGGACGACGCGAAGTACCTGGGAATGCACCTTGACCGCCGACTTACTTGGCGTAAACATATTTGGACAAAACGCAAACAACTTGACACCAAAATCCGCAGCCTGAATTGGCTGATTGGACGCAAATCCCAACTGACTTATAACAGCAAAATGGCCATATATAAAACGATCATAAAACCCATTTGGACATACGGGATCCAACTATGGGGCTCAGCCAGTAACAGCAATATAGAAATCCTAGAAAGGTTCCAGAGCAAAACCATACGAAACATATTTAAAATCCCACAACACATAAGCAACAAGTTTATATACATGGATATACCATTGAGAACTGTAAAACAAGAAATGCAGACATACAGTAAAAACTACCAATCAAGGCTGAACAAGCACAGGAATGAATTGGCCGCTCAACTGGAAGGGTCGGGGAGTCTTACATTCTCAAGACTAAAACGGCACAGCATACAGAGTCTCGCAATGAGATTCGCTGACAGAGAGTGAGAGAAGAGTCACTGGGCTGGTCTCTCATACAGCGACAAATTCTTAGATTTCAGACATCAACATCACATTGGATTATTGTCACCATTGACAGATGGCCAATAAGCAGAATACAAAAGAAAAAAAAAATATAGGTCACATTAACAAAGAAGATAGCCTACACCGCACTGCATTGCGCCCGTCAACTTGGGGCATTAAGGTGTTAAGCCGTGCCCGTAATTTCACCGGCACCCATATCCTCCAACTGGAACACAGCAACGCTGCTTGGCAGCCGAAACAGGTATGGTGGTAGTAATTCTCCGGACAAGCCACAAGGGGCTTCTACTAATCTTCTACTAGTTATGTTGTGAACTAGTTTGTTGTCAGTAAATTATAGTTCTTTAGTTTTACTAGGTAGTTAAAGAGTTGCTGAAGTGTGTTAAACTCATGATGTAGTAGGTACTAAAATGAGTTAACACTCTTTCAGAGAAGTTGTAAGTATTGATGGTTACCTTGCAAAGGTGTTTCTTGTCCAGGGGGTACTCCATCCTTGTGTTTATGCTTCTTGTGCTTGCTTTTGTGTCGCTTGGGAGGTGTGGCACTCACATAGCGATACTGTTCAGGGAGAGGACCAGGATGCAACCGAAACCCAGCCAACTGAGCACTGGACAGTGGCAGCAACTCCTTACCACCGATTGGCCTCTTAGCTATCACTGAACCAAGTGTACTATTGTCCTCCTGCCCTGGCCCATCCACAATCCCCGGCAGATTTGGAAGGAATGATGATAGAGACTCTTTTAATTTCTTTCCATTAAATTTACTATACGAGTGCTCCAGTCCATAATAAGCCATTAAGTTCGTAGCTCCTGTTAGATCACATTCTGCTGCAAAATTTCAAAAACAATTCATGACAATCACAACTATTTCAGGGGTTGTTTGAATATTTATTTCATGTGGGCAATTATCTTACCTGCAGGCTCTTTCATCAAATAGAAAGGACCACTATGTACTATAGATGGATTCTTTCCCAGAGATATCGTAGTTTTGAGAGTACCAGAGGAGTCTTGGCGAGAGACAACTGGTGACCTCGCTCCTCTTGGTGAGGACTTTGGCGAATAAGGTTCTACTTTTCTAAACTGCTCAGACATCTCTCTCATCATCTTGAATCAGCATTGTCCAAGTAACAACTAAACAAACTGAAATTCACAAAATAAAACGAAGAAAAAACGAAAACTACAGTCCTTCTTTCAGCAAATTTTTGACAAATGTACATTTTTTATTAAAAAGATAGAGTAGTGTTGCTTTTCTTTGTTTGGCGTCCAACCATCAAGTCAAGTAGGGATGCACAAATATATTAGCAATCAAGTTAGTCGATTATTTCATATCGATTCAGGCAGAATCGGGCGTTTGTCTATGGAAAAACACGTGTGTCATTCATGCGCGCGCACAAATTACAACACCATAAAAAAAAATGAAAAAGAAATATTTATCTATGGTTGATGAACTTCTCGTTGTGTGCTGCGGATTTTGCTGAATGTGTTTGGAAATAAACCGATTATTGTAAATAATAAACGATATTCAAGAAGAAATGTGTACTGGAAAACCTATAAAATGGAAGTGATCTGTGATTATAGTGGTACCAGCTCATAGCAAAGCCTTTGATTGCACCGTTCCTCGGATTGTGAAGTGACGCCATTTTACGGGAATGATCAGCCCGCGGCTGCTTCACAGGCCTGATGTAAGGATTGCTTTTTCCAAACGGATGCATGGAAACGAATCTATATTCTTGTACACGTACTGGACGTACGATTTTAGAGGTATGGCTTATGTTATTATGATTGTTGTTTACCCAGTAGGAAATTCGATTTGTTTCAATTTCCTCTTGTTTGAGCGTCTTTTGTTTCCTAGTGTCTCATAGCACGTGTTTGTAACATTTCAGAAAACTATGGAAGATGGTAATATTACCAATGCGAGAGACGATAGTTTATCTTCGACATCACTCGGAAATTTGTATGGTGAAAGACCCGCCAAATTCACCACAAATGGACACGATTGCGGAGGTGAATCATCCAGTCCCCCTAACGAGCCTTTCGAACAACGCCGTGCCATCACAGATGCTGTTAATGACGACAAACATCCCAAACGTATCAACCCCCTCAGAATTCATCTTGGGAAAAGACCTTTTGTTGATAACTCTCTTCAGTATTACAATCCATTGAAGAGGAAGAAGTCTTGTGCTAACAAAAGTAGTGATACAAGTGCATCAATCTCTGCACCAAGAGTGCCTAAACTTATACCCAAGAGAAGTCAATTTCAAAATGTTGCATCACAACAATTGGATAGTAATGTTGATAATGAGCAAGACAAGCCGGTTCCTCGGCTTGTGCCCAAAAGTCAACTTATGCTCTTCAAGAAAGGCAAACTTGAGGGAAAAGGAAAGCATTCAAAGGGGCCTCTGATGAAAGAGTACTCTCAAGGGTCTGGCTTGCAGCCAATGGTAAAGTTCAAATGTCGTAAGTGTTGTTCTATGTCTTTCAAGACTCTGGCTATGTTGAAAGAGCACCAATTAGCTTGCCGAGCACAGGCCAAAGAACCTGCACTTAGTCCCGAAGCAGCACCCAAGCCCACAGGAAGTGACAGCAATCCTGGAGGGCCTCCGAGAGTTACAAGGAAAGTCTATCTTTGTTCCGCTTGTGGAACTTATTATGAAAATTGGAATCTGTTCCTGCATATGAGAGAAAAACACAAGAGACACATTTGCTTATTTTGTTTGGGTATGTTTTCTAAAGCTGAAAGACTCTCCACTCATCTTACTAACAAACACAATGTAAAAGAATTCAACTATGACAGTAAAGAAGAATTTTTTAATGTATATAATGGTACATTGTACCTTATGTGCTGTGAATGTGATGAAATATGTAGTGAACAAGATGACTTTTTCAACCATGACTGTGGAAAAATTAAGTCAATACCTGTGCCTCTTCTTGTCAGTAAGAATGCTGTAAAGCCCAATAGTGTTCAAAACGCAATAAATAGTGGTGATTTATCTCTAAATGGTTCCATAAATGCATTAAAATGTGTGAATGAAAAGAAAGTGAAAGAGATCATGGTAGAAACAGCAGTGACAAAGTTGGACCTTGAGTTGAAACCATGTGAATCAATGCCTAGTAGTACAACATGTACCTCAAACACACCAGCTAACATCAATGATGTCAGAAGTGGAAGTCCTGAAATGGAACTTGAAAATTCCGTTGGTAAAACAACCCCTAGTCCTGTGAATTGGAATGCATATAATGCCAAACCAAATAACAATATTTTGCTGCCAAACGGAGATGAAAGCCATTCAGAAGAAAGTGATTCTCCTGCTGCTGATGATGCCCCAGCATTGATAAAAGAAACTGCTCAGCCCACACCATCAGAAACAGTATATCCACTTAGTGAAAAAGAATGTGGAATTAAATTAAAATTAAGCTTAAATAATGCCAATTCACCAGTAATCATTAATTCTACTGTAGATCCAACAGTGGGCCAGCAGCTAGCAAACAAACCTCCATCAAGAAACCGACGACCTCCAAAAAGATATGAAAAAGACAAATCATCTCAGTCACCAATAGCACAGCCCAAAACTCCATCAATTAAAATGACAATTTGTGATAGAGCTGATAGTCCTTTTGTGAAGACAACTATTTACGATAACAATAAAATAGAAACAACAGTAAAAACATTATTGAATAATAATTTGGAGACTACAACCAAATCTCCGGAATACAAAGTTGAAAATACAATTAAAACCACTATTTATGATAACAAACCAGAAAATGATGAGATCACTCTAAATAGAGTACCAAAGTTGACTGTAAGAGTTCCAAAAGAACTTCTGGACAAGTATTCATCAAGTGACTACTCATCAGACAGTGATGGCGGTGACAAACTCACTGTTGACGAACATAACACTACTATTGCTGAAGATGTCCAGGAAGCAAAATTGGAAACACAACCACAAGAGCCTTTAGCTGATTTAAATGACACACCAGATAATGCTCACACAGAAATATCTCTTGATGTTGAAACTCTGCCACCTACAAATGAGGGTGAAGTGGAACCCAAAGTAGAGCCTACAAATGAACTGCCTGAACTGAAAATTAAAGCTGAACCTGCTATTGAAGAACCAACTATTCCTGTAACAGAATTGTCCCTTAATAAACCATTAGACAAATATCCACTAAAAGATTTGTTGAAAGTATTCCTGGCAAAGACTGTTTTCAACTGTATCTATTGTAACCATGTCCGAAAGATTGCAGTGAACTGTGAACAGCTCTCTCTACACATGGTGGCTGAGCATCGCTTCTCTGCCACTGTAGACAGCATCACAGCTGAAGAACTAATGCCTGAAACAATCACAGCTAAATTGCAATCTGGAGCTGCTGAATTGAATTCAATGTACATAAATTTGGATTGTTATGATAGTGCTGAAAAAAGTGAAAATGTACAGTATGAACATGCATTTGAGTGTTTTCAGTGCTTTTTTAAAACTGCTATCCATAAAGATCTCTGTTTACATAATCGCAAAATGCATCAAAAAACTATTTTATTGTGTGTTATGTGTAAATCAAACTTTTATAGCTATAGTGAATTAATTTGTCATATTTGTCCTGGAACATATGATTCTGAGTATGATGTTAGGTTTAGATGTTGTTTTTGCAATGTTGACTCTATACCATCACAATTTAGGTTAATGGTTCATTTAAGAAAAATTCATCATACTTGTGATGTTTGTTTAGAGTTTTGCCACAATCAAGCTCGTCTCTCAAACCATGTTTGGAAACACAAATTGCACCACTTTTGCTACAGATGTGGCATAGCCTATAGAAATAAACTAGACATAACAAATCACTTATTTTGGAAACATGGTACTGAGAGTATTTTATGCAAGAAGTGTATGCAAAAAAAGTGGCCTCATGTATACCACTTCTGCAATCCTCCAGCTGTTTTTGCATGTGATGAATGTAATTTGCAGTTCACCAAACCAGTATATTTAAAAGTTCACAAAAGGTTTCATTCAAATGAGTTTCCTCATGTTTGCACAGAAGAGAATTGCTTTGAGAAATTTGTATCAAAGAAGCTACTCAATAAACACATCAATGAACATCTGAAGAAATTAGTTACAGAGGATTTGAACGATGTTAAACCAATCCCTTGTGAGCCAGAATCAGAAACACCTAAGGAAATTGCACCTATTATTGATTTAAGTGATGACAAACCTTCAGAGGAAGCTGGTACTTCCGAAGTAAAGAAGGAAGTAGATCCTAAACAGCCTACAAAAAAATCGAAAAAAAAGAAATTGAGAGACAAAGATGCTTTGCTATTAGATGTGAATCTTCCTGCTTTAAATTTGTCTGAAAGTGATAGTAGCGATGAGTCTGATAGTGGTATCCCGCCATCTTCAAGTAAAGAAGAAAACCAAGAAGTTGAACCAAAAGAAGAAAAGAAACCCATGCCGGTAATAACTGAAGGTAATAGTAACCTCGGCACAGAAAAGCCAACCATTGAAAAAACCGATGGTGAACAACCAGCCATTAAAGTTGAAGAAAAACCTGAACCAACTACAGATGAAAAACCAAGTGAACAACAAGTTTTAGATATTTGGGATAACTTTAATAAGTACCAAGCTAAAGTAGAAAAACCAAAAACACCCCCATTGGTGTCTATTAAAAAACATGTTTGCGAGTCTGACCACGACTATTGTTTAGTACCTATGGAAGTAAATGGGGAAGAAGATTCATTTAACTTGAGCAAAAAGAAAAACAAAAAAACCCCCAAAAAAAGTCGCGGTGGTGGATTATCTTCCTCAAGTAGCAGTAGCAGTGACAGTGACTCCAGCTGCTCCTGTGGATCAAACTGTAGCTGCTCATCCAGCAGCGGATCCTCGTCGTCTAGTTCATCCGACTCCGATAGCTCTGATGAATCTGGCAACGAAAAGAAAAAAGTTAAACGCTCACGCAAAAAATCTTTACCTAACAGAAGACTAAGCAATGGCTCAAATGTTGATGTTATGGGTATGTCAGAGACTCCAATTTTAATACCGGAAAAATTGGAACCACCTATTGCGGAATCGGATTTAGAAACCGCGGAAAGTGAAACAGATGAAGAATTTTATGATGAAAATCCACAACTGATAGCTAATAAGCTACACGAAGAGAAACGTAACCAGCTAATGTTACTAGCGTCTGTCGCACCATCTGATGGAGGTTCCGTTTCAGGTGAAATTAGTCGCCCTGCAACACCAATCAAAGATGAGAGCATGAATGATGCAAAAGAAGAGTGCAAAACAGAACCACTTCAAAAAAATCTCGACGTAAAACCTCCAAGTTCAAAAAAGAAAAGCAAAAAGAAGAAAAAATCTAAGAGTTCCAAAAAGCATGCTCCAATTAAAATAAACATTCCTAAAGATGTGATCGCTAAATCAGAAATAAGCACACCACAACAACCCTTACCTCCTAACAAAATAACTATATCCTTACAATCTAATACAGTGCAAATACCAGATGTAGGAGCGTATCCCAGTCCTAGTTTTACCCATCCAGCTCCCAGGTCCTCAAACGCAGCGGCTTCTGCTGACAGTAAACGGGCTTCAAAGCGGAGGAGGGTTCCAAATAAATTTTACGGCTATTCAAGTGACGACGAGCATTCCGCTCAACAGCTCACGCCAACCTCATTATCAGCTTTAAAACCACAGCAACCACCTAAACTAGAATGGAGGAAAGAAGATTTACCGTCACCAGTAACTAGCAGAATCAAGAAAGAAATACCATCGACTATTCTTACAAACCGTCTTTACAATAATTACACGGATCCAATTAGATTGACAGCGCCGATCCCAGATCCTGAGCCCCCGAAAATTTTGATGAATACAGAGTCCATAGAGTCGAGTGATTCAGATTCAAGTGACGAAGGTAATTTAGAGATATACCAACCGAGTGTCCCGCCGATTCCTCCACCAAATTACCTTAACTCAGGAACATCGAGCTTGCCGTACGCGTTCCAAAGGCCGCCAGTGCGCGAGGCGCGGGAGGGCGAGAGCGTCTACTGCTACTGTCGCTGCCCCTACGACGAGGTCTCGGAGATGATCGCGTGCGACGCAGAAGGGTGTCCCATCGAATGGTTCCATTTCGAATGCGTCGGTATAATGGTACCGCCTAAAGGCAAATGGTACTGTCCGGAATGTAGAAAGAATCAAAATTTTTCAGGTTACAGATAATTTTCTAATCAACAGTGACTGTAATGTAAATAAATTATAGTATTGTTATCCTGTATATAACTTATTGATTGTAGATATTATTAGGCTTTACCTGTATATCTTTGTAGTTAGTTTGTGTAAGTTTCTAGGTTACTAGGTCTGAAAAAAATATGTATCATTGTTATAAAGTACATGTTATGCTTGATACCGGCGGCGGCTGGGCTGTGCCTGTGCAGCCAATTCTGTAACCTGGCAAATTGGCAATCACCAACTGCAGCAAAACGGAAATTAAAACCGATTTTTGATACCAAAAATGAGTTTTATTTTTTAATTAACTTCAAAACTGGACCTCAATATTTTTTTATGTTTGTTACCTCATTTACTAACCGATTTTGAAATTATTTTTTAATTTGAAAGGGTATACTTTCAGATTGGTCTCATAAAAAAATAATACATTCGGGTCAGTTATTTTTTTGTACATTATGTCCTTGTATTCTTTTAACAAAATTATTTTTATCGATAGGGGTAGGTCTGTAATTGGATCTTTTTTAATTTGGTGGAAATCCGATGAAGATCTCTGGACCTGGAGACCAAAACAGGTGTTTGACAAAATAAAAAAATGGACAAATCACAAATGTCTCCGCCAATTTAGTTCAATTCAGTTCCGATTTGAATGATTATTTTTTATTTTTTTGCTAACTTACAGATAAGATAGTGGTAGTTTCAAATAAATTTGGTGGTCGTGGGTTCTATTCTGGCCGGACACCAATGACTGCGGTAAATCGTGACTAGTAAGAGTGATAATATCGTGTCAATAAAATCGACAATAGTGTCACCTAGCCCGGTAGCGGGGAGGATGGGTACTTAACACAAAAAAAAGTAAGTATTTGAAAAAAGAATGGAAGACCACTAATTACTTAAAAATCGTCCTATAGGATAATTTCATATACCTATGTACCTACTTGGAAAGCGGTTATCGTTATGTAGGTAATGAGAATTCTCAGTCTTAGGTCCGGTCAAGTTAGCTCAAAGAACAGTGGTAAGCTCACAAATATTCCGAACAAGTAAACAATTTGTAGATAGGAATGTTGAGAACACCATCAAACAAATTTTGAAAAATGGTTATCGGTAACACGCTAGCAAAAAAAATTCAAGGTCAAAGTACGCAAATATGGTATTTTTGCATTGTTGTTTCTAGACAAGTTGTTACCTATTGTCTTATTTTCAAGGAACTATGTGAAGGCCCGCGAATGTTCTAAACGTTTATGATTGGCTTACGCCAATTCACTCAACTCAAATTCAATTTTACGCAACTTCAGCAATAAAATGTTCATATTCTTACGAACATTTTATTGCTGAAGTTGAACATAATTATGTAATGAATTATTTCTAATAGTAGTTTTTTTTTCTAAAATAACATAGTGCCATCGGATATCTTCTATTTATTCTTATTCTGATAACTTTTTTCATATTAGAAGCTAAGTCGGTCGTGGGGTCGGGAGTCGATGGTTGGAGGCGGCTCAGCTGCATTGCTGCTTGGGTGAGGCTATCGATGTTTTTTAACGGCCTCTGCAGTCTAGTGTTTCGCCCACCGGTATCAGACCCAGGGTGGTACAAATTTGTGCTTGGTTACTGGTTTAGTTTAGTAGGTTATAATTAATGGTATAAAGAAACATGTACCGTACCTATCATGTTTCCTTGTAGGTAGATATTATGGTTTTGATGTTTGTGGTGTAGGCAAAGAGTTCACCGTCAAATCCTAATAAATATCCCGTAGATATTGTAATACCTATACCTACATACCTGACGTCACTATCATATTCTCCGTTACTTATACCGGTGCTATACCTATATATGCATGAACCTATACATTTTTTTTATTGTACGACGGGTCAGCACATGGCCTTTATCTCACCTAGTAACAAGTTGAGATAAGGCCGAAGGTGGAGGCGCACTTCACCCGGAATCCTCAACAAACTGAGGAACTGACTATCTTACCTCTAAATGCCGGAACACATCAATTTTAGGATTGTTATTATGGCGACAGAATTATGTAAGATGGTGGTATTTAGCCAGGCGGAGTCAAACAAAGTCCTACCACGAACCAAACCAAGCACAATATATTGTACTCCCCATGGAGATCGAACCCGGGACCTCTGGATCTGAAATCGGAGGCTTGAACCACTAGACCCCAGAGGCGGTTGAAAACTAAAACTACTACTACTTGATACTAAAACCAGACGGATTACTATTCTCAAACCTCTCGCTCGGCTCGTTTATAAGAATACAGTGCGCAGTCCAGTTTTAGTATACGTTCATGGGCATATGGCAGTGAGCTCCGCTTGAGCGGATTTTAAACTGATGATCAAGCGTAAAAGCAACTTTGCTTTATATTTTACCATAACCACATCTAATTATTTCTCAGGGCAACAAAATCCCCACATTATTTTGGCGCTTACAGCCTAGCGCCTGTGGAAAGTCAAATTGTTTGTCACAGCTAGTCTGACTCTGATGTTAACCACATGTCAAATGAGTTTGATCTTTAGTTTCGTATGTAGTTAACGGACATTTTCTTTGCCATGTATTTATTTACTGTGGGTGTCCACCGAATTGAGGCTATAAAAGTATTCTCAACGGACAGATGGACGATTAAGTCGGTTCCCCTTAGGTTCCGTACCCACAGGCTGTAACTTTTTTTATACAATCCATAGGTAGGTAGTAGGTACTATAGATAGCAGCCATGCGGTTCTTTGCCTCCGGTTCCTCTAAGTTGGCCTCCTTATTTAGTACTTATTGATTTGGCACATCAATTTAAAATATAATTATAGGTACTTCTACTATCTACCTATTTCCTGTGGTCGTTGCTGACATTTTATTGAAGGGTACATATTTGTTGTTATTTTTCTGAATAAAACGTCAATATGTTTTCAATGTTTTATAATGTAGAGTAAATGAAATTAATGTGACATGTATGTATTATCAGTGAATTAATTACATTTTTGAAAAGAGTAAAACGTGAGTTCAACTATGGATATAACATCTCTGTGTCTGAATAAAGATGATTGTAGCAAGTTTGGTTGTAAGGGTAAGTACCTATCACCTACGTAGATACCTGAATAAGTTAAACACCTCTTCAAGAATCGTCCCAAGTCCCTACCTACTAATGTCATAAGTACCTTGTGCCTACCTACCTACTTAGACTGGGTTAGAGTAGATATAGGCATTCAAACATTATTTTAGAATACCTACACCCATACCTGGTAGGTAGTATACGTATATATATATTATATAAATATATATGTGTGTATTCTTACTCACCAGAGTTAAATGTACCGCAGGCATAACAGGTAAAGCAAGATCCGATTCAGTGTTGAGGCGCCAGTCACGGCCAGCATGGGAAGGTATGTGTACCTCCCTAGTCTCACCATCAACTACTTTGTTTTTGAGTGTCACATCCCCAACAGTTCCGTATAAGTAATGTAGTATACAATAAGTGAACGAACGTAATGCTTAACCTAAGATTTATTTTTACTTTTATTCAACAATAAATAGCATAATTATGTGTTGAACAGCCTCATAGCACAAAACATAGTAAAAATAGTGTAAAGTAATACGGAAATCAAGCAAGCTACCAAGGCAATTCAGTCCCATCATATTGCAAGAATTTCCCAGTGTCCGCTTCACTCAAGTTGATAATCGTGTTGATGATGCCTTCGACGCTGGTTTCGATTTCAAGCGGCGCTCCTTTCCCGCCCATGTCTGTCTTTACCCATCCCGGGTGCATACATGCGACGAGGATCTGATCCTTCTTGAGGTCCAAGCTCATCGATTTGGTTGCTGCGTTTAATGCTGCCTGTAAATAATAAACAGGTGATTCCAATAATTGGCTTGTATCGGTGGTTTCTGGAAACATTTAGAGCGCTAGGTACCAATGGGACCTACCCATATAACAAAACTTTCTAACCACCAATTTTCCCCTTTGACGCATCAATAGTTGCGGCTACCGCTAGTCACATACCTACCTAGTACTTAAGTACCTACTTATAATGTCATATTTTATCATTAAAATGTGAGAACTGGCCACAGTTTTCCCACCTTAGAACACCTGTACGGATAGAAGCCGCCCTGGTCGTTCTGAGCTATGGAGCCGAGCACCGAGCTCATGTTGATGACGGCTGCCCGTTGGACGCCCATGGGCTTGGTGCGGTTGGCTTCGGAAGCTTGTTTTAGTGCCGGTAACAGGGTCTGTTGGAAAAACAAGATCGTCAAAACATTGTATGAAACAAATTCCTACCTCACCAAAGAAGACGATTTTCGCCAAGGATTACTTGAGAGAGAATGAGTTTTATTCCCTCATCTACTCAAGCTTGCGAGGCGTGGTCAGTTCGCTGAGACATGCGTGTGAATAAAGAAGCATAGGTAGGTACCTACTTAGGCTTAGTGTTCTGTGGTGACATAATTTTATGTACCTACCTATGTAGGTTTATAGGTGGGTATTTACTCTTAGATCGAACAAATCAGTTTAATTCAAGTCTGCGATGTCCTCCAAGATGGAAACAACTAGCAATAAGATATACCTATGTTCCACGGTAATCAAATCAGGATCGCTTAAAGAACACTTTACAAACGAAAAAGAAAAGACTTCAATTAAAAATATGATAAATTTTCTCTCTCTGAACCGATTTTGATGAAATTTCTATGGGACGAATTTAAAAGTACTTTTATTCTTACATTTCTTACAAATCTAAAGAATTTTGCGCTGGCGCTGGCTACACGGCTGCCAACAAGCCCTCAACTTCAAGTTGGGGGTGGGAAGTATATGATACAACACCCAAACACAGAACAAACAACTATATTCATCACACAAATGTTTATCCTGAGTGGGAATCGAACCCACAACCTACAGCGCAGAAGGCAAAGTTACTACCAACTGAGTTATGAGGCTTGTTGTCATTTAACTTCGGTCGTTGGTTGGATGAGATAAAGAAGACATCCGACACCACACATTGGAGGTGGCAGAAGACCGCGACCTCGACCAATGGAAAGATGCTTTTACCCGAGAGTGGTCCTTTTTTTATATTGTATAATTAGTAGGTAAGGGACAATATAAATAAAATATAAGTACCTATGTAGACATAGTTAAACATTCTAAACTTATGGAATTACATTTTAAACGGAATGAACAGACTTTTATTATTATATAGGGACCTATGTTTGCATAGGTGTAGTATAAGCCGTTTTCGAGTACGGTCAAGTACGCTAGCTTGATCGTTATGCTGACGTACCCACTAAGAATGGTAATTATTTCTTAAACCAATGAGGCACTAAGTATTTATTTTATTTTTGCATTAATTATGCTCTATTTACGCAGAGTTTTTTAGGCATAACCACGAACGTGAATTCGATTATGTGTACGCTACCATAACGGACACATAAATACCTATACTTATGATAACTCGAATTCCGTGTCTATAGTTGTTGGGACACAAAAAATTGTAAATTTTAAAATTCAACGATAATTATGTACATATTACTTACTATATTACGATCAACGCGCAATCGCAATCGTAGCTAAAATCGCATTTTTTTTATCTTTTTAGTTAGTGTAGAACTGAATAATTTACTTAGTAGCAGTGTTTGCGCCACTACGAAGAGCACGATAACATAGTGTCTCCTCAACTCCTCATAGATAGAAACAATGTTTAAGAGATCGTGTCCAAAAATTATAATATGACTAAATAAGTAACTAATATTAAATATGAATAATAACTATTACTAGTGGTACTGTAAGAACAGTAGTCCTCACGAGCCCTTATACGAGTATCTACCCATGCACTAGTCGCTTTCGTCTTTCACTTTTCCTCTTAGACTTTTGAGCAAATAGGTATAACTTTTAGCGATTACTCGCGTTCCCATCGTCTGAGGAGATATTTTTGTTTTTTTTTCACTTCATCTTGTGTAGAATTAAATCCTTAGTGTGTCTTTCAAATTTAATTGAAATCCGTTGATAGATAACGCTACGGCAAACTTCTCCCCTTTTTCCCCCCGATCAAAAAAATCGCGATCGACAAAAAATAAAATTATAAATCGAAGAACATGTGTGCCAATCTGCCAATTTTCATCAAACTCGGTTATAAAATACGACCCGTAGGTGACAAACGACAAAAGCATGTTTGGCAAATCTCAAAAGCGAGACGTTTCGCTCGCTCGGTCAATTACTAATAATTATCCTACGAAAGTTAGATTGTTTGGTTAGGTATATAGTTTCACGGTACTAAGTATATTCAGAAAAAACTAATCTTTTATTGAAATCGGAGCGTCTTCAAAAACGGTTTTAGACTTCGCATATTTAGTGGTGCATGTTTAAAATATAGGTATTTAATTCCCGTCATCCCATGTGAATTTTGAAAAATCCTTTCTGAGTACATCTACACTTAAAGTGACGTGCAAGACGGTGACCGTCCAAATTTGAAGTCGCTAGGACTAGTCAACGTGTTTAGTCAGTCACTGACTCACTCTCCAATCCAATCTACCTATAGTAGGTACCTATCATAATACTTGCCTTAGTCAGCATGATAGGGGCAATAGTGTTGACAGTAAGGTTCTCCAATAGTTGATCTTCCTTCACTAGGCTGATCTTGGTGAACTTGGTAGCAACACCAGCGTTGTTAACAAGCAAGTTCAGACCCTGACCGCCGAGAATTGATGTTACCCGAGGTTGTATGGCATCGAAGCTCGATATGTTTGAGACATCTGTAAATAAAATCGTAAATAGGTAGGTACCATGAAAAACAACGGTTACGTTCTATTCCGGTCCGGCCCAGTCATCGAGATTTGATTCTGTTACTATCATCATGGACCAAATATTTTTGGTCCATGCTATCATGTACGTACTTATTCCTATCTACCTGTCTAGCTATGTAAGGTAAGTAGCTACTTAGGGGGAGTCCGGGAGACTGGGTCAGTGAGGAGACTTGAGCCACTTTGAATATCTCGTTTGAATATACGCGCCAATGGTTCGTTTAACTGCCATTGGATGCTCGACTGACTGTTCTTGACGTATGTGGCACCATATTGGACAAAATCGGTTCGGCTCACCAGTAAGCTTAAATACTTATTTTGTGTGCCAAAGAGGGAAAAAAAATATTTTGCGAAGTTTAAGTGTCACGCAGCTAAATATTCAGGTACGTCTTATCTGTATACTTTGTTGGATAGTGTAATTCAAGTAGAACATTTTTATATAACTGCTTAAACAATAGGAAATGATATTGTTAACAAAACAATCGACGAAATAAAATATGGGAGCTGCGGGAGATTTGAACCATGCAGTTGTAGGGAGGTATGACTATAAACAGTGGTTTTTCCTCCATATTGTTCAACTATCCCTCCTATATAGGAAGAGTTGAACCATTTTCCATCTAAAAAAACGGGCAATACTATTTGAAGTTGTATGATGCAACTAGTTAGGATTACTCATAATAAATAATATTTCTTTGACATATGCTTCTTTTTTATTGTACATCTTGCCTAAAAGGCCTATGATTTGTTTATGTGTTGTTTTGTTAATTAAAGAAGTTATTAGGTAAAACTCACCCAAATGAATAATTGTGAGATTTTGATTTTCACTTTCTAACTGATCAAGTTCCTGTGAAAATAATAAACACAAATAAAAATATGTTCAAGTTTCCACAACAGAATGTAAAAAGGGCGTCAAGTGAAGATTTTTTTTGATTTGTTGGAAAAGTAGGAAAATTACATAAAAAGTAAGTAGGTACCTAAATGTATAAACGAAGGTTAGGGACATTAATTACGGTTACCCGTTTGGGCGATGTGGTCGCATAGCGACAGAGCCCTACCTTTAGAGTTGAATAAAAAAGAAAAAAAAAGGTCTCCCGCGCCACTAGTTGTACTTGGTAGTACAAACTTGAAACTTAACCAAAAGGTCTACTTAATATGTGCCTACATCATTGAAAAAGCAGCAAAAAAAACACATCCATCAAATTTTTAGTCCCGTGGAACAGAACAGTACGTACAAAACAGCTGTGTTGTGTTCCAAGTCATGTTAAGGAAAGTTCATGAAGTATCATCAGTAACATAGCTAGCATAGCAGCTCTGTGTTCATTTTCAAATTCCTTGGCTGTGTGTCAATCTGTGCTGTTTTGTCTCTTTCGTTCTCTGCCTGACATGGCATAAATTTAGTCTATGGTAATGCCGGCAGCGCGGCGGCGGGCGGCTACTCAAACCTACTTCCATATTTATTACCGTTAAGTAGGTATGTAGGTGTTTCAGATTTTAAGTTTTTGGAACCGTACGATACTTATCGTATAATCACGATAATTTCAGGACTACGTGCCGTAAATTGGGGTGAATAGGAACAATTTTGAACTTTACATAACATTTGAACCTTTTTGAATTTGATTTTTTTTATCTGCTTGTTTTCTGAACTTTGGGTGGTTTAGTATACCGTCCGGGACCCTGAGGACAAAATCTGACCTGCTTTTATTTAGAAATATAATTGTGCTAAAATATACCAAAATATACGATATTTCTATACACCCCGTTGTTGGGGTCAATTGAAACTCTAAGGGGGTGAAAAGAAAACATGATGAGGGTTGTCACATTGTTTTGGTATACCAACTTGGGAAAAAGAGGGTGTTTTGTCGAGTTGATATAGGTTTGGATATGCTCCCACTATTTACATAAGTTAAATAAAAATAGTTATTAATATGAATTAAAACAATGCAAAAAGTGTAGGAATATAACTGTTTTATTCAGTAATTAAGAAGTAAAATCATTCTACTTGAACTTTCGCCCACTGATGATGATGATTAAATAAATTTAGCAATTTTGCATAAGTGACAACCCTAACCCTTAACATTATAACAAATTTATTCACCCCAGTAGTAGTTTTATAGACCCCACTAGTAGCTCTATTCCTCCATTTAACGTTACAATTCACCCAAAAGCGAACTTCTATTCACCCCTCTCAAACTTCCATTCAGAAAAAAAATCTAAGTTTTTAGCACTCGCTTTGTTTTAGCAAATTGCGGATAAATGAGAAAGACTTTCACAAAGACGTTAAAAGTACAGTATTATGAACAAAATAACCGTTTAACTAACCGCTTTCTGACAGAACTTTTTATTTTTCACAGTTTGAGGAATAAATTACTGAGACCAACATTTTGCCAGTTGTGGACTGCCTTACTTTTGAGTTATATAAGCCGAAGTCAAACCGCTTTGACATTATGTTCAGTGTTACCCTAAAATAACAAGTATCGCTCTTTCAAACATAAAATTCTACCAAAATCTAACAACAAATGACAGAAAATAAATGCACTTCAAAAAATTCCGCATTTTGTTCTATCCACCCCGTAATTTATATACACCCCAACCTACGGTTCGATGTACGATGGTACACTACTATCGTACGCAGATTGTACGATAATTTTCATTATAATGCACAGTTTGAGAATCGAACTGACAGCCAATAGCCCAATCACATATACGATTGTTTTCTGCTGTCAGCGCCGACTTATTTATTTCTTAGGAATACATAGCGTCTGCCAATCAGCAAACGATATTTCGATAGTTTTTGTACTTCAATTGCTCGCAATTTTTTTGTGGGATTGGTGTGTTGGCAGTGATTGTCTTTTTGTATTTGACCGTTATCAGGGGGTCAGTGGCGGCATTAAACATTCAAAATAATTATTTTAGAGGAAACAATATGCTGGCGCCATAAATTGTGACTACACAGAGTGATTTTTTTTTACATTATTTTCTTTATACATTCGAAATGTTGGCGCGCTTATAATATTACACGAAGTTTACAAGATTTTAACTACAAAGCTTTTGCACCACATTACGTTACAATGTATTGTTACGTTTCTTATCATTTTTAGTTTATTTTTATCACTATCTTGACGGATACGATAATTTTAATCCAAATTGATACAATAAACGATAATTTTACGGCCCTTTTACGATAGTTGCCTGGCTTCAAGTTGTGAACACTCTATTCTATCTATGCGGTAGGTGTAGGTATCTGGTACCTACCTACTATTGCCAACCTACCAACTACCAAGTACAAGTACTAACTAACCACGTCTTCGCATTTGCAACATTATTGACTGTGAGACGCCGTAGAATTGTGACCTGTGAGTGAGACTGCTGTGTATTGATAGTTTGTGAAGTGACTAATTAGAATATTGTGTAGTTTTTATTTACAAAAGGACAGAAAACATGGCACCAATAGGTAAGAACGAGTAATAAAACTTATCAGTTGATTTCTTACCGCTGAAGTCTTACGACAAGTCGCAATAATTTTCTGTGCCTTGTAGTGTTTTGTGAGATATTTCACCATCCCCAGACCAAGGCCTCTATTAGCTCCTGTGATTAGAACAGAATTCATTATGTGAATTTGCAAATAACTTTTCGGTTTATTTTTATTTCCAAAGTTCGGTAGGTATACACTTGCTGCTCGATCAACGGAGCTCGAAAGATTCCGTTCCGTTCCGTGTGGTTTTGACTCTGTCATTTGACGTCAAAATGACAATCTTGTGTAATTTTGTAAGGATAAATAAACTGATAAATCCTGTAAAAACCGTGGATACCTTTGTAATTTTGGCTAGAAGATCATTATCTAGTAAGTACCATCAGAAACTAACAAGTGCTTTGACCTTGATTGTTCATGGCTTCATGGACCAATAAATAGCCAAGATCAAGACAACCTACTTTTGACTTACCACACAGTATTCACACAATTCTTGATGTAGTAATGGTGAAATTACTCTAAAAACAGAGGCTTGCATGACAGGCAGGTGCATTACTCTATCTGTTACTAACATTTACTTTCTCTTCTGGCATTAACCTATCCTACATACTGAATGTAAATGTATGTACTGCATCAAATACTTTGTTATTCTTTGCAAAATTATACCACAAAGCCTTTTTTTTAGTCTTATTTTGTTTTGTCAAAGCATGAATTTACATAATATGTTGGATGTCAGGCGGCTGGATTTGTTGTAGGAAGGCCAAGTTGGTTGCTCCTCTAGAACTACCCCAGGCAGGTATGATGAATAATTCTTGACTAATCAACATGCAACTGATCAAACTTGGCCATTGAAAATTTTGTATCATTTAGGTATTGTCTTGTTGTCATAACATGAATTCTTATGAGTTGTGGGCAGTTAACTCATGAGAATCCATACTACAGAAAGGGTGGAATTACCTCTAATATAAATTAAACATTGAGTATCTATTCCTGTTTTCTAAATCAAGCTATTTTGAAATCTCAGGTAACATGAATGGCTAAGTTTCTTCACTTTGTGCAAAATGGCCTCACAGACTGTCTGCATTCTAAATAGCTGATTGTAATAATGTGATAAAAACTTAAATACATCATGCAGAGTTTATGATAAGTTTTTAGAGGAGTTGGCAGGGACAACTACTCCTTGTGTTTCTTGTCTTAGTTGTGATTCCGAACAGGAGGTAGATTTACTATTCAAAATGATTTATAAAATCTCACTGCATTATATTTTTTCAAAGGGGTAAGATCCAAAAGTCCTTGGTGTGATCCCCAGTAATGTACAATATTGTGCTTTTATTTAAATCACCTACTAGATCATACATTTCTTTAATCTTATTTACAAAGGAGAAGTGGTGACTAGCAAGATTAGGTCTTCATATCAGCTGGTTCCAAGTTATGAATGCTATGTTTCGGCATTTAGAAGTAAGATAGCAAGTTCCTTAGAGTTTTGAGGATTCCAGGTAAAGTATGATAAAGGTGAGATGAAAGCCAAAGAGCTTTCCCATTGTACAGTAAAAAAAAAAAAAAATATAACGGTAGGTTCTTACCCAGATTCGATATTCCAGATAGTGGAATCTCTTAGGTTTTCTTTCTCCTCGAGCTTGTGTAATGAAGGTATAAAAAATTGTAAAGGATGCAGAGGTCTTGAGGTCCTTAACTAATTGGGGATTATCACACTTTGCTTTCTTTATGTTCACTCACCTCACTGCCAACATCCAATTACATATATCTCTAAAAGATTTCCTATAGTGACCACCAAATGTACTCTTAAAAGTAAGTTGTCATGGTCATTGTATTGTCTGGTAATCCATGTTAAGGTCACGGTTGCTTTATGGTTATTGCTTTGTACTGTGTGATGGATAGTACATGGTTTGAGCTCTGGTCTTGTAGATGGTACTTTCGACTATGACCTGGCTGTCATCGGCGGTGGGTCAGGCGGCCTCGCTTGCGCTAAGGAGGCAATCAACCAGGGCCAGAAGGTGGCTGTGCTAGACTTTGTGCAACCCTCGCCTCAAGGCACCAAGTGGGGTCTTGGAGGAACTTGTGTCAATGTCGGATGTATACCTAAGAAACTGATGCATCAGGCTGCATTGCTAGGAGAAAGCATTCATGTAAGTAGCTAATTTCTTTACCTCTTCCAATATTTTGATTATTATTTCTATAGCTTGTTACAGGGTAGTTTAAACTTAGAATTTTGTATCACAAGAGGCAAATTCTTCTTATGTGTGTAATTTTGTGGTTTTCCCTTTGAGTTCACTAGAACCATGCTGTGACTTTTACCTTAAGAAGTCATATTCATACAAGAATTAAAGGTAGGTAAGGTACCTAAGTTTTTATCAAGTTATATTTGTCACTTGTAAAGTAACTAGTGATATACCTACTAAGCGCTATCTCATAACTAAACTGATTAGCATGGAGGTACTATTATCATCAGGCTCAGTAGTGTGACTATGCATATTCTACTATATCTATTGATATCATACTAAAATGAGATTCAAATGCCAGAGATACCCATAAATTTCATTCATTTAAAATGATTCATAACAAGATATTTACCTTGATGATGTCACACAAAGTAATCTTAAAAACAACCTATCTAAAATGTATGGACACAAACTCGGAAACTGTCTTGTCATCATGAGGAAACTTGGATTTAAATTTTCATGCAGAGTTTCATCTTGAAACAAACAAATTTAGCACATTGCCTTTTGAAATTGGGTAAGGAAATAGGTACAAGATGGCAAACTTTTAATGAGTAGCTAGCGGTAGAATACCTAGCAATTGGCACACAATGATACATGATTGGTTTTTCCCTAGGTAATGGTAAGTGGTGAGGATTCCCTAACCCTACCTTGTCCTGATCCTGAAGCTGTGGAATAATCTGGTGTGGCTAGTAATTTTAAATTGCATTAATGAAGTGTTGTGTATATATACCTACCATTAACATTTAGGTACATGTACACATGTAGTACCTGTAATGTTTTGTAGAACTTCTAGTATCATTAACTATCTGAGTCACCATATAACCCATCTCATACTATCTCATAGTAGCCAGAACATAAAAATCTGCTTCCTAGTGGTCTACTCTGGGCAACGGAATTGCTCTGCCTTTTGCTAGCAGTGACGGCTGCATGATCACATCACTGGTGGAAGAACCTGCAAAGGTCCACCTGGTTAGAGACCACCCATCATCAGAAAGTCTGGTTCAAACGGCTTGCCTTGTTTTGTCGGTGCGGTGGAGAGTCAGTGCCTTCTGGAAAATTCTCGCTCTATTTGTTGATGACGTCAACGAATGGAGCGTCCTTACTCTGTCCTAAAGCTGTCTTAGCTTGTCATTAGAGGTTATTAAGCCTAGAGGTCATTCATTATATTTAGGTATTTCATAAACCATTGCAGAACATAATCGTATTTGAAATTTTGTTTTAAAAATAACACAATATATTAAAATGCATCATTAGATCAGCTCGCTGTACCCTTACTCTGACTGTGATGTCATAGAAAAAACATTTTTGATACATCTAGTAGAACAAAGAACACAGAACAAGCAAGTAGCCCATCTGATGTTAAGTGCATCTCATGCCTATAACAATGCCTTACTGCGTAGCTCACATCCACAAAGAACATAGCCTCAGGGTCCTGCATTGCGCCCGTCAACTTGAGGCATTAAAGTGTTGAGCCTCGCGTGCCCGTAATTTCACCGGCAACCATACTCTTCATACCGGAACACAGCAATGCTGCTTGGCGGCTGAAAGTACTTCCCCGGACGAGCCTTTTCGCAATGGTCTCCTACTCTACTGGTATGCCTATATGAAGGCATGAAATGCGTATGCATTCCATGCCGCAATGGGGGGGACGCAAATCTTGTACGGTTTAACGCTTCCAAAACTCAGGCCTGTGTTCTCTGCAAATAATTGTTTTATCCTGTACCTATTTTTAACGGCACTTCGCTCCAGTTCAATGATAGATTGACCCTTTTAGGCGTTGAACTTTCATCGAACTTGAGGGTCCTTTGGGTCCCATATCGAATCTATGAACAAATTCGCGGCTATGAAGTTGGGTATTCTTGCTAAGGTTCAGCGGTACTTCACACCGGGACAGCTTTTAAGTTTGTACAAAGCTCAGGTCCGATCTTGTGTGATACTGCTGCCATCTCTGGGATGGCTCAGCCATGTATCAGCTCGAAGCCCTGGATTCGACTGAGTGTCGTGCTGCTAGGCTCAATAGACGGCGGGTTGCCAGGCTGTCTGTGTTCTTTAAATTCCACTTCGGGTATCCTCTTTTCACCACCGGACTAGCAGACGGACGGAAGGCTACAACCTTGTAAATGTTCCATTCCATTGCCGAACACATCGTTTCGCCTCTACCTTTATTATTAAAACTGGGAAGGAATGGAATTCCTTGCCTTCGTCTGTTTTTCGAGTACAATCTTGGAGTCTTCAAGTCCAGAGTAAATAGGTTCCTTTTTAGGCAAGCTTGCTCCATCTTAGACCACATCTTTACTTGTTTTATATGTAAGATGGTATTCAAACGCCATCACCAATAAAAAAATAAAAATTGCAGCTCTATCGGTTAGCTGGACTGATTTCGAAAAGGATCGAAAGATTTCACCACATAATAATGGCAAGCTACATTTTCAAGTGAGTTTATGGTCAACGCTTGGCTGGATTCACCAACAAAAATAAAAAAGAGACTAGTAAAATGGCAAGATAAATTAGAGTTTTTGGGTCAAATCAGCTGAAATAAAAAACTGTTCTGTGTCTTCGGAGGCTCCTCTAATTTCTCACAATTTGTCTTAGATAGCCCTATATCACCAGTCTGATGCAGTTTTTACATAGGTTTCTTGGTTCTTTCAGAGCGACGACGTTATTGACCGGGGTGTAAGCAACAGAATGAATGCATTAGTAAGGATGAATGCCTAAGGATGCCCACTAAGCTTAAGGAGAAAATCTACTAGATGGTCATCAGACCTGTTTCTTTGTATTGATCAGAATGTCATAAAATATAATGAAAGGCTGATATGATTTGAATATTCTAAGATTGGCTCTTTAGTCGACTGGCCCCGCTCGAACTGGTCCCTCGAGTCCAGTTGACCTAATGCATGTTTTGAATTTGTTAACTGGGCCCGCTTGCAGGATTTGTTACTATAATAGACGAGAAGAAAAGTGTTTCAACTTTATAGCTCAAGCTTTTGCTTTAAGTACCTACCTACCTAAAGTAAAAGGTAATATGTTAAGTGAATATTGTCCCTTACTGGGTAAGTCTAGCACAGATAGGATTTTTAACAAACTTCAAAAAAAGGAGGAGGTTCTCAATTCGCCTGTTTTTTGTTTGTTTGTTACTCGATTACTTCGCCAATTCGAAATAGATTTTGATGATTCTTGTTATTCTTGTTTGTTGTTCATACAATCAATATGTTGTTGTGCACATCATGGCAATTCGGCACCAACTTCAAATTATATGAACTTACCCTAAGATTTATTTTTATAGGTACCCTTCTTTCCTTGTGATGAGGATGATTTTTAATGATCAAGTAGACAGACATCGTGATATAGTATCTTGAGTAGCTATAACTTACACAACCGACAGTCTTCCTATAGTGGTAGACTAGGTAGGTACTTTGTGTATCTTATCACAGACGATGATTACCTCAAAGATTTCAGGCTGACAAACGATATGATTAAATGCCTAACATTATTGTTAGTTCATTTACAATTCACATCATTTCATTGATCAGTTTATTTTAGTCACGCGAGCGTAGTTATGTAAGATACTTAGTATTACTTAGTACCTATTTGTAGTTAGTAGGAAGAGGTACTACCAATAAATACATACCGCAAACAAAATCGGTATCAAGGTATCAATATTCTCTGTCGTCGTATTGGATAGTTAAAAATACTATAATCTTTTATTATTTCATTAATAATGTAGACGCCCAGAACGGCTGTTCTGTAGAATAGTTATAGTTTTTACAACTGTCAAAATTAAGCAGACCGGCTTTATGGCGGCCCCGGAGTACATACGTCGCCATACAAACGTAATTTGACGAAAGTCCTATTCAAATAACATTTTGCATAGGATTTTTGGAATAATCGGATATAATTATAGCGCATTACTTTTTCTAGAAACAATTAAAATGAAAATATACGCCAAAGAGTATAGGATACATATTTTTCATTTTTTATTCTGTGTTTTATAGATAGTAAAGCACTTCAAACAAACATTATACGATTGAGCTTGCATTTTTTTGAAATCGGATATATTGTTTCGAAAACGGAATACACGAGGAGGCTGTGGGCACCAACAGACTATTGTACTGACTAACAGTACAATAGAGTAATAGTTCAACTCACGCTAATTTTTAATGTTCATACTAGTTTGGTGTTCCTTCTTAATAATCTTTATTCATGCCGTCGTGAGTGTACGAGTGTGTAAGAACATCAACGATTCCGAAAAAAATTCTCGAATCAATGTGTAATACGATCTGCAAGTCATCGCCATCCGCCAGTTGATTAGTTACCAAACCAATTACTGTTTATTGCTTTTCGATTACATCATCACTCGGTTGTGTGAATGTATATCTTGCGAGCCTAAACTTATATTAAACCAATGTAATGGCCAAAACATACAGTTTACATTTCTAACACTGACCTAGTGATGGCCCGGGATGTTTGTATCATCATCATTACAGTCCAAAAGCTTGCAGCTTGAAGAGTAGGTATATATCATCAAATAGCCGGAAATGTTCTCAAACAGGGCGTTTCACTTATTTGTTGATCAGAGCAAAGAAAAGCTTTTTGAATGTGATGGTAATAAGTCTACAACACCCTCACAGAGATCGGAGCTTTGTGAAACTTCTGGTTGTCCGATTCTAAAATGGGGTACTTGTCCTCATTCCCACGGAATTATAGGTACTTTACAGGCCACGAGAAATAACCTGTTTCTTCTTTTTTCCTTTCTGATCGACTAGATATATCTACTAACCTACCTACCTATACTTTTGTTAAAAGGTTTGCCGTCTTTTTATAACCGCTTTCGGTTTCTGCCGGTGCGGTGGCACAAGGTTGCATGTCTTGTTTTTTTTGGTCAGCCATGCCACCATCTTACCTAAGTCTGTCGCCATAACAACAATTCTAAATTGTTGTGTTCCTGATCCTGCGCCTCCACCTTCGGCTGAGATGAAGTCCTGGCGTCCCCGTCGTACAAAAAAAAAAAACTGTTTTTTTGCTGCCGCTAAATTGAACATTGTGCATGACAATCTTTTTTGTTCTGTTCTTTCATAAAATGATGACCTAGTGCTCATACACTGAAACTAATCGGTATTATTGTGTGCTAAATGCTAGTTATTACGATACGGTGAAATATCATTACATTACATACATATTGCATGAGTATTTAAATTTATTATGTTCTTGGTTGTAATAAAGTCAAGTGTGACGTTATTACGAATCTAATTAGAATGTATTTGTAGTATGATAATTAGCGAATAAAAATATTCGATGTGCAAAACACCACTGCGGTCCAGTCCTTCAAAATAAAAGTAGGTAAGGTACCAAATATGTGTGAAAAATAATAATAAAAATAAAAATAAAATACTGGTGTACAACATTATGCATGAAAAGTTGAGCCCTCCTCCCCGAAATAAGCTAAAGGTAACTTATTCTCTTCGATGAGTGAGAAATAGCATTCTACATATTTAAATTAAGTATAAATTACCTATAGGCCGTTTGTAAGGGTCCTTAGGTAATCTGACTGATTCCTTTGTACATAGTTAGTTTAATTATACTTTTTATTGAATAAATGAAGTATAAATAAAGCAAGTTAAAAGCTTAGTGTTAAGAATTCCTACACAGCCATAATAGTCGTAATGTGTATTGGTATTAGCTCGCTTCCATTACGGAAAATAATTACGACAATAAGTTACTACTTTCGCAAGATTGCGTTATATCCTTGTGTGCTCTTCGCAATTCTAACGAAAAAGCTAACGATTCAGAAAAAAGATTCCAAAAAATCGAACTGATCAAATGAATATGACCTTAACTATTAGATCTTAGTTAACGAACATCCAGTAGATAATATTTTGGCTTTATCACTTATATCACGCTATTCTACAAATCCCTGAACATTCCGTTCGGTGATTTCAGGAAGCTACCGCTTACGGTTGGCAAATCCCAGCGCTCAAAGACATCCACATCAGCTGGCCGGCGCTCACGGAAGCAGTTCAGAATCACGTCAAATCAGTCAACTGGGTGACACGGGTCGACCTCAGGGACAAGAAGATCGAATACATCAATGGTCTAGGAGAGTTCAAGGATGCTCATACAATTGTGGCGACGATGAAGAATGGCTCCAAGAAGGTAAGTTATCAACACAAGGTTTATTTATTTAGATTTTGTACCGTATTAACACAATCCTATTTTGACACATTTTCAATTACTTAGTAGCTCTGCCTTCTGCGCTCAAGTTTGTGGGTTCAAATCCCACTCAGGACAAACATGTGTGATGTTTGGGTGTTGTATTCTGTATTAACAAAAAAAGATAAGTATTCCATTCGGAATATAGTTCTTGCTTCGTTTGGGGCGCTGTGAGAAATTAGTGTCCTGTAATATAACTAGCTGACCCGCGCAGTTGCACTTGAGCTAAGGTTCTAAGTTCATCACTATCATTTCAGCCTTTGTAAACCTACACTGCTTCAGCACTGTAGGTTAAAGCATAGCATTTTCTGAAAGGCTCGCTACATTGTAGACGTCATTCATGCACGGCAAAGCCTCGAGGTCCAGGGCTTACGAACTATGTATATACAAGTAGTTCGCCCCGAACTGAGATCTTGTAATGTCTGGTTTGTGTTGGGTATGTAGTCACGGGCACATTAATACACATATCAGTATATACACACATTACAGTCACACATTAATAAGTAATCACACATTTATAAAGCTACACGATACAACGATAAAAGTGTGCTTTTCCTCAATCTCTCCTTATTCACCGTGAGTTCGAAGCTCTCTAAAAACAACCCTTACTAATTTAAAATGCTCGATAGCTGATTGATTAATGAAGAGTGCTCTAAAAATTTTGCCGCGGTAATATCGATGTTTAAAAATATACCCCTCCAGCCCTTGGATTCATAAAAGTCCTCTTCTGTGTATAAACAAAACTAACAATGAACACCAATCTGTCAACAAAGATAGTAAACTTGTATACGGTCTACGTGATGGTAAGCGTTTTCCGTAGCATAAGGACGCTTGTATACCAAAGACATCACTCGCGCGTAAAACCGCCTTTTAGAAAGATCCCATACTTAGTCTCTGTAGTCCTTCTTATTAATAGGATAGAGCTGAAATTTTGGAGCTGATGTAGTTCTAGACACTTGTAGTCTCTGAACGGCTGAATGGACACTGGATAGAACGGTAATTTATGACCTGTTATTATTATTTTTGTTATTAATAAATACTATGACTATGACTATAACGGATAGAACTTAGGCTCTACTTTTATCCGGGTTATCTTTACTTAGCTGGAAGAAAAATATTGAGAGTTGGGATCGCCTTTGTACATTTTTTTTTTTTACAGTGTTGCGGTTTTAGCCATTATTTTGTTCTTAACAATTATGTTATACAGGTACCTAACTTGTCTAATCGTTCCCGTAATTTTTATATATCGGTATTTTATTTACTTTTAAAGTAGAACGGCTTGTTGTCCAATTTGTGATTGTCGGTACCGTTTGCAGGAGCTAACGGCGAAGAACATAGTGATAGCGGTGGGCGGGCGGCCGCACTATCCCGAGATCCCGGGAGCTGTAGAGTACTGCATCTCCAGTGACGACATCTTCAGCCTGCAGCATCCGCCCGGGAAGACGCTCGTAGTCGGTGCTGGCTGTATCCTTTACCAAACTTTAAACTAATAGTTTTATAGGCGTTTTGTTTTTGGTTCTTGAAAGGAAACTAGTTAATAGATTTGACTTGGGGCTAAAATAATGGGTTAGGGCCTAGGGGATACCTCGCATTCCTAAAATCTGGGTCGCAGACGACAACGAATTCTCGAACGTACGATCGCCAGTATTACACTTGTAAAATCAGTAGGGACATTTGGCTTATTTTTATAATTTTTGGTTATCCTACATAGCAACAGCAACATTGTCCTACTATTTATTCTATGGCAAGTTTTTTTATGTAAAAAAATACGTTATCTCGTGTATTTCCACAAGGGAAGCGGTCGGGTTACCTAAGGACAGTTCCGATCGGTCTATAGGTAATCCAACTGATCCAGACCAGTATTAGACGGAAGCGTGCCCAAAACGCTGGTGAAATGGTTGAGGATGTCTTTAAAATGACTGTTTTTTTCTGCCATCACACACAGGTTTGCGTGGATGGTGTTGGAAATAAGCCAATTTTAATTAAATACCGTGTTAGAAACGGGAATTTATATTTAAATTAATTTCTTTTAAGTTTTCACTGCCTGATAATGCTAAATGAAAACCAGTATTGACAACGTGGAAATTTGTTTGATGTCAGGTGGACATTTGGCATGATTATCATGTTCCAACTGGCTGCAATCAAATAATTAGGCGACACTTTATCTTGTTGATATCGATACTTCGGCCATTATACTGGCTTTCAAGGTCTTTTCGTTCCGTATTTAATATCACTGTCAGAATGACTGGATTCTATAATGGATGATAAGACGAAAGGAATGTGCGATAAAAAAACGTTTGATTGTATTATGGGGAAGCACTTGGTGTCAAGTTATGAAACGGCCAAAGGTGGAAGCGCACTTCACTTGGAATTCTATGACTATCTTACCTCTACATGCCGGAACACAACAATTTAGAGTTGTTGCTATGGTGACATACTTAAGTAAGATGGTGGCCAGGCGTACCTTAATAAAGTCCTACAACCAACCAAACAATGATGTCATTCGATAGAGGAGAATCGACTACATAGGTGCATTCATGCATAGGTGGGTCATACGTGTAGAGAAAAAGGAAGGGAGATGACGTTATTGCACAGTCGGTGACAGTTGTTTCTATATAGAAATATCTGACGCACCGCTAATTGTAATAATCCACATCTGGTTGATATTCTATTTATTATGACTAAGCGCTTTAAAAAATCATGCGCAAACATTTTGAATCAACTATTAACCTAACATTTTCAAATTCGAGAGTTGTTGAAAGGCATTTTATAAATAAATAAATAAATAAATAAATATTATAGGACATTAATTTTTACACAGCGCCATCTAGCCCCAAACTAAGCATAGCTTGTAATATGGGAACTAGATTACGGATAGAATACTTAAATACTTTTTTTATATACATACTTACTATATGATACAACACCCAAACACAGAACAAACATCTATATTCATCACACAAATGTTTGTCCTGGGTGGGAATCGAACCCACAGCCTACAGCGCAGAAGGCAGAGTTACTACCAACTGAGCTATGAGGCTTGTTATTATTTTGTGGAAGGGATCGCTTCATAGTGGACTTAAAAAAAAAGCAATGATGATGAATTCGAATCGTGTTTCGGTGTGGTATTCAAAGTAACATTCAATATAAAAAAAATCGGATCGGACCCTGTGCTAAGAATAGCAAGCCTAAGCATTTTGTTTTTTTTTTATTGTACAACGGGTATGCACTTGGCCTTCATTTGTTCCTTGTTACAAGGCGCACTTTACCCGGAATCCTCAACAAACATCTTACTATCTTATATCTTACATCGGCTATCTTACCTCTAAATGCCGGGACACAACAATTTTTGATTTTTAATTTTTCTTGTAATAGATCAGCGTTCCTTTCAACGCTATCTCTTTTATGGCAGTTTCCTTAACGTGCCACGCACAGACATCGGTCTAGAATGCGCGGGTTTCCTGAACTCGATGGGCTACCCGACGACGGTGTTGGTCCGATCGGTGCCACTTCGCGGGTTCGACCAGCAGATGGCGCGCATGGTCACCAACGAGATGGAGGAGAAGGGCGTCAAGTTCCACCACCGCGCGGTGCCGCTCTCCGTCGAGAAACTGGAGTCGGGCCAGCTGAAGGCGCGCTGGGTCAACTCTGAAACACAGGAACAGTGAGTATTCTGTTCTGAAATGCAATACCTAATTCTGTCGCCATAACAACAATTCTTAAATTTTTGTGTTCCGGCATTTAGAGGTAGCCAGTTCCTCAGTTTATTGACGAGTCAGGGTTTTTTTTTTATACAACTAACGGAACAAGTAAGTAGCCAACCTGATGTTAAGTGCACTCTTGCCTATAACAATGCCTTACTGCGTAGGTCAAATCCACAAGGAACATAGCCTACACGGCACTGCATTGCGCCCGATAACTGGAGGCATAAAGGAGTTAAGCCTCGCGTGCCCGTAATTTCACCTTCGCCCTTATCATAACTTGAAAATCAGGTGAGATGAAGGCCAAGCACCTACCGGTCGTACAATAAAAAAAAAACATATATTCTTGTGGTCATTCTGCGACGATACCATGTGTGTCATAGTGAAGCGATTTGTTTAGTAGAATCGGGGGGCCCAGGTCTAGTATCCCATAACCCAGTTATATTATGATAGTTAGCCTTACCCATCATTAATCTAGCTTTAAGCCAAAGATGAGGTCTATGGTGGAGCGAGCTTTACAAGAAGGCACTGGCTCTCCCGCGCACCGACGGTACACGGGTATCCGTCTGGCGCGGCGTCTGACTTCGACAGGATAATGACAGGAAGTGTTCGCGAGACAGGTGTACCGTTACAGGTCCTACCACCAGTGTTGGGATCAGCTGTAACAGTTAGCACTAGTCTCCTAGTGGTCTGCACCGGGCTTCGGTATTGTTGCCCCAGTAGATGGTAGATGGTCCATTCCTGCGGAAGGAGTGACATTCTGTTAAGTTCATGGAGTGATTTGTTGAAGTGCTAAGCATACTTCATATGTATATGTATAGATATCTATGCGTCTACATAACCTATAAGCCGCACTTGGATTGTGTCAGTTCGTCCTTTAGCTAAGCTTCACTTTCTCTTACTTAATTGACGATATTCCCATACCGCTCGTTTCGTTTCCGCATGAGCCACTTAGTACACTAGATTGGTACATCACTTAATCTACAAAAAGAGATCACTTACATAATTATACCGTGGCCCATTATAAATTATTCATCGTTTGCCATTTGAACGGTTGTTTATTAACGGTGCACAAAACATAAATAAATCTACTATGTTAATTAAATTGATGGATGTTTGTCTATTTTCAGATCTGAGGACATATTCGATACAGTATTAATGGCGACCGGCCGCTATGCGCTCACGAAACAACTCAACTTGGAATCTGCTGGAGTCAATGTAAGTCTTCTATTGCGATAGGATTGTTTAAGCTGAGCCGTTGATCTGTCCAGAGATCTGCAGTATTAGCAGTTGCCAGGAGACTTATTATTTTAATTTATCTAAATATATCAAATCGTTGTAACTGACTGACTGACTATCAACGCACAGCCCAAACCAGAGGTCCTAGAGAAATAATATTTTCAGAGCAGCCCTCTTTTGTACGGTAGAGGTGAACTAAGAAAGTATTTTAGGATATTCTCACGGGATAACGGATCGAAATCCCGGGTGATACATAAGTTATTTCATATAATTATCCATCATTTCACAAAAAGGTAAATTCTTCGATCAGACTATGATAGACTTCATATAAATTGCTCATTCATACCATCGTTATCATAAAGGTTATTTGTGTTCATTTCTGTTAACAAAAAAAATATGTTGTGTTTGCATTTAAGTATGCAAACACAACATATAGTTACTATATCGAAGATAAGAACGCGTGGCCCGATATTGCTATACTAGTTGACAGCTAAATTATGATTTCTCAATGATAACAAGCTGCCCATTAGGTACATAGTTAGATTATAATAAATGTTTTATATGTTTTAATATAGTAGTATTTAATATAAGTATTCAGGATAGATAGTACATCTATCCTATACCTAATTATAATGCTATATAAATTATTTAAAACTGTATACCTAAATGTTGAATGGATCATCAAAATGTAACTAGCCCGAGGTGCCTTTCTCCTTGTGTGCTGTCGCGATTCAGAACTGGCGGTAGATTTGACGTTTTAAAATGATCCTAAAAAATCAAAAAATAAATGAATGTTGAGTTTGACTTTGACTTTACTTACAGTGCGTGAACGATAGCGGCAAGGTGGTAGCCATGACGGAGCAAACAAACGTGCCGCATATATTCGCGGTGGGAGACGTGCTGGAAGCGCGGCCCGAGCTGACCCCCGTCGCCATCCACGCGGGACGGCTGCTGGCGCGGCGGCTGTTCGGAGGAGACACGCAGCAGATGGACTACGACAACGTAGCCACCACCATCTTCACCCCGCTGGAGTACGGCTGTGTGGGACTCAGCGAGGAAACCGCTCTGGAGAGGTGACTCTTCAAAAAAAGGGTTTTAGAATTTGTGAAAGGGTCGGCAAAGCTACGGCGACCGCTTACCATTATACCACCGTATGCTTGTCAGCTATCTTAGTTGTATCAAATAAAATGAGAGGTACGTTTGCACTAGTACCTACCTACTAGTTTAGAAGCACGTAGCGAGAAGATGTGCTCTAGTAAGATATTACGACAGTAACTTTAGATATATCTTGACAGCGCTACTTTAAATTTGTTTTTTCTTTTAAATCAATACTAGAAGTGAAATGACTGAGATTGCTATGCCTATTTTGATTTTCAAATTAAATCAAATCGTTTATTTGTCCCAGTACAATCTTGCCTAATTAGGTATGCAAATGCAAATTTTAAATTAATTTTATTTGCATTATTTATCTTATATTTCTTTCATGTAAATTAAATGGAATATTAACCAAGTAAAGGATGGTAATTAGCTGAAGTATTTTCGTAACTTTGTGACGTAACATTGACTGCCCTTACAGGTCAGGTTTGTAATAGCTCTGCCTTCTGCACTGTAGCTTGTGGATTAGATTCCCACTCGGGAAAAACATTAGTGTGATGAATGTTGATGTTTGTTCTGTGTATGGGTTAGAGTGTATCCTATGTATGTGTTAAAAAAAATGTTAATAACATTTTTATTAGTAAATTTCCAAAAGATTGCTTAGTTTGGGGCTAGATGGCGTTGTGTAAAATGTCCAGTACTTCGGTAACCGTGCTAAGGAGCTTCACGACATTATACCGCCTTCGCCGTTCTTCAATAGAAATTTCAGACGCAAAGCCCATTATCATTCCCACCTGGCTGATATCCCACGTATAAGAACTAAACGCTTTCAAGAATCGTTTATTGTGCGCACTGCAAGAACTTGGAATACGCTCCCGGCGTCTGTATTTCCGCTGTGTTACGACCCTAATGTCTTCAAGAAGAGAGTTAATAGGCACCTGAGGAGGCTCGCTCCATCGTAGTATCTCATTCTTGCCTGTGTAAGTTTCGTGGTCAAGAGCCGACACATCAAAAATAAAAATGTTTTTTATTTCGTATGTTGACGCAGTTTTGTTTGCTACAGATACGGCGCGGAGGCCATCGAAGTGTACCACGCGTTCTACAAGCCCACGGAATTCTTCATCCCCCAGCGGAACATCAAGAACTGCTACCTGAAGGCGGTGGCGCTGCGCGAGGCGCCGCAACGCATCCTCGGGCTGCACTTCGTGGGCCCCGTCGCTGGAGAGGTCATACAGGGCTTCGCGGTCGCCATCAAGTGAGTCTACCGGAACTCTTGCTCAGTATTTAGTAGCATGCATCAGCTTATTGTATCATGTGTATGCATTTACAAATAATATACAAAACTATACAAGTATAAATAAATTTATAAACAAAGGTATATTAGTTTACTATCAGTAAACTAGTTTACTAGTAACACACTAGTAACCTAGTGAGTAGTTAAACACTAGTAAAAAACTAGTTTACTGATAGTAAACTAGTTTTTTATTATTATTAATATTACAGGACATCAATTTTACACAGCGCCATCTAGCCCCAAACTAAGCATAGCTTGTAATATGGGAACTAGATTACGGATAGAATACTTAAATACTTTTTGTAAATACATACATACTATATGATACAACACCCAAACACAGAACAAACATCTACATTCATCACACAAATGTTTGTCATGGGTGGGAATCGAACCCACAGCCTACAGCGCAGAACGTAGAGTTACTACCAAGCCATGAGGCCATTCCCTGTAATATGGGTATAGCTATGCTGATTTTAATGCTACCAACCCGTGGTCCAACTGCTATGTCCGTAGGTTTCACGGGTAAGTGAAACTATCCATGGTCCAACGGATAAAAAAAATATGTATGTAACTATTCTATCCTAATCTATCTAGTTCCCATTTTACTAAGCTTTTTTTTATGTACGACGGGGAAGCTTGGCCTTCATCTCACCTGGTTACAAGTTGAGATAAGGCCGAAGGTGGAGGCGCACTTCATCCGGAATCCTCAACAAACTGAGGAACTGGCTATCTTCACTTAATGCGTTGCTTTTATGCTTAAGCTTGCTTACTTTGTGGCTAGATGGCGATATTTAAAAATGTAATGTCCCGGTTTTTTTTTTGAGAATAAAGTTATGTTCTTACAAGACTAAAAGGTAACACATCGATTCGCCTATACCTTATTAATTAGTAATGTTAAGGAATGGAACTCGTTGCACTCTTCTGTTTTTCTGCACCAGCATAATCTTGTCTTAAAGTCAGAGTACAGGTTCCTTTTAGACAAGCATGCTAATGTGCTAACTTAAACTCAAAAGTTAGTAGGTATACTTGTTTTAAAAGTAAGCTGGTGGTCAAACGCATGGGAACAAACCAATAAAAAAATACATAGTCACCAATCTTATAATAACCAAATTAAAGTTTCTGAGCATGATCATCAAATTGGCATTTTGGAATTAAGCTTGAAGAACAGGTTAATAAATTAAACAGGTATTGCATGGTCAAGTTTTGGTAACATTTAAATAACGAAGCTGAAGAAAAACAGTGAGAGGCTCGAAGTACTGTTATTCCATATCCCATTGATTGCCATTGATTTAGAAATGTCGTGTCCAATATAATTTTTTAAATCATATCAGTGGTAAAAGGGTAATCTATGTGGCAGGTTCCGGAACACCCAATTGAAATGGTAATATTGTATTTTTTTTAAAACACAACAGCAGGCTATTGTTATTTTGTTTAAGCTAGTGTAATCAACCATTTCTTTTATTTACTTTTTATTTACCACAATGTTTTCTAACTTTTTCTCACGGCTTCGTCCGCATGATACCTACCCGGGTAAAAAGTATGTCCACTATTTCCATGACAAATTTAATTATGATCCGTTCAACCGTTAAGTTATTAAAATAAATAAATAAATATTGGATAAATATTGGATAGATATTACAGGACATTGATTTCACACAGAGTCATCTAGCCCAAAACTAAGCATAGCTTGTAATATTAAAAGGTAACAAACAAAAAAAAATGTTATGGATTTTAGTTTTTATTTGTTTTCTGTAAAACCGGTCAAGTGCGGCAAGTAATTTAATTGTAATTTTCAAATGCTTGCATATCACGGTCCAGTCGGACGGATGGTTGGACCGCGGAGGCTTAGTACTAGGGTCCGTCCGGATTCGTTGACACTATTTGGGTACGGAGCCTTTAAACCATAACCTGAAATGTAACAATTGTACAGATGCGGCATTACAATGGAGCAACTGACGAACACCGTGGGCATCCACCCCACCATCGCCGAGGAGTTCACTCGACTCAACGTCACCAAGCGCTCCGGCCGGGACCCCAACCCCGCCTCGTGCTGCAGCTAAACACCACACACTATTAACACATACCTACACAACACACTCAAGTTCTTGCTACACCCTGACACGCAAGACACACAAACGCACGATTTTACTAAGCATTGCTAACGTTCTGTCTGGATTTATAATGTATACGCTATTATTAAATGTTTTCAAATCCTTTAGTAATTATCGTTTTGGGTTAATCATTGACAAAATTAATAATGAAAGCCAGTTTGATTGTCTGTGGATATTTTATGCGACTTGGAGAAGCCATGATGAATACCGCGAGAAGTCTTGCGTGTGTGTTGTTGTGGCGTAGCACTAGGCTAAGTGCCAAGTGACGTCTCATGTTATGTCACGTGGTCCGCATAGCACTGAGATGCGGACCACGTGACAGGACATATTACAAAGGTGATACCAAGCGAAGTCTGCTTGGTATCACCTTTGTAATTTGTATAGTGTCCATGCTTCGTCAAGGTACATCGGGTTTGTGTGGCTTGTGCCTTCCAGTTTCAAGCGTAGGGCGAGCGAAATAAAATAAGTACTTACAAAAATTAAAATAAAAAATCCAACGCGAATCTTTAATGTTCCATCTTGCTCGCACAGCGCTCAATTTACAAAGCCGAAGTAATTAATATAATGCTTATTAAAATTAATTAAATCAATATGATAGTTCCCAGTGCTTAGAATCATTATATTATTCTAAAAGACGATCAAAGTAGTTTTCACGTTTTCCACAATTTGTTATCATTATTACCTATCTTGTTCTATCCGATCGATATAGTATTGAGAATTACACAAATTATTTAAATGATTCTCTATTCTACACTTGTTAATATATTTCGGTCACATTTTAATTTATCGGTATTTTATAATAACAGGGAAGTGATATTTAACAATATGTATGTTGTAGAATATGTAGTGACATGCAATGTCGAGGTTGTCGGTGCTTAGATAAATTCTCTTGCCCAATTATTTGTAAATGTCCAAAATCTATTGTCAAAATCTCAGTTTTAGGCGCTGTGAAATGCTGCGTGGAAAATATAAAGTACGAACAAATTATAGATATGCACGTTACCATACCTCACTGCAGTATTATTCCTGGGCCCTTGCGTCATAGCGAGTAAACCACGTGATTCCACGCAGATATCGTAGCTAGTCCGCGTTATGTTACGTCGGTCATAGCGATTAAGGGCCCTGTACCACAAGATGTCGACATTCCGGGCATAACTACGTTTTTAATTCAATGTGAATTTTGCGCACTGAATAAAGTGATATTTTTAATCTAAAATCTTGTTTTGTTTTATTAAACCTAAACACTAGTTTTTAAGGTAACTCAAACTTAATTTTAGTATGCGAGAATCGTGCTACGCTCTCTACGTAGTAGTACAAAGAGTTTAACAGTAATCGTGGTCTGTCTAAAATGTCTACGTCACAGAGAGCTGAAGGGGCTACATCGTAGCAGGCCCACGCTCCCTACGTAGTCTACAAGTTCTACGTCATAGACACCTAAAGGGGCTACATCATAGCAGGCCTATGCTCTCTACGCCGTAGTCAGTCTACTTCAGTTCAATGTTATCTATTCCTTTTTGATACAATAATGTACACTGGGAAAAGTCAAAAATATAAAAGGTTCACAAATACTTAAAGATAAAATACAAATGGTACTCCAGTCATCAGCAATAGCCTCGTCCATTTTATAATAAGATTTGTCCAATAACATTTTTCTAATTCTAGAACAACATTCATTCATTTCTAGATTACTTATGTCAAAAAGCAATTTATTGAATAACTTAACATTAGTACACAAAAAACCTTACCAACCTTAGTAAGCCTATGACCTAGTATAACGATGTCAAATTTATTCCGCGTATTATAACTATGTAGATCACTCAGTAGCCTTGCTTTATGAAAAGTCGGTTTTATTGCGTATACTACTGTACGGTTTATGCAAACCACACATTATTGTACACGTTCTCGCGGGTCAGAGAGGGAAAAAAATCAAAGATGTAGGGTCTGTAGTGTACCCCTACGATCTTATAAGGTTTTTCGAGTGAAATAGTTCGTAAAAGTTCACCGTTTATTTGTTCGGTTTAGGTTAAGTATGAGTTGCGATTGCGATTGTGCGCAATGACGTGTAGCCGTAGTTATAGGTAGCTGGCAACTGCCCGCAATGGCAAGGAAACCACGTCATGGCGTAAATCGCTGACCCGCGAGAACTACAATATTGTGTGGTTTGCATAAACCGTACAACTACATTTTGGAACACAAATTCACCTGTTACCGTCATAATATTGAGTTCTTTGAACCTTAACCTACAAGATTAAATTTTTGTCACCCTTTCAATTTGCGACGCATCGTCATATTGGAGTGAAAGTAAGCACGGTAGACTGCCTTTTCACAATGTATGTCACTCAATTGTCTTATAGTTTTTACTGCATAAGCGGCAGATTTCAGTTTGTTTACTAGAGATGTGCTTATCCCAAACGAGTTTACTGTCAATTATTACTCCAAGAAATTTAACATTGTTGATAGCATTAATGGAGTGTCTCATAATATAATTTGTGACCACCTCCGTCTCTATAGTATTTTCTAAAAAGAATAGGACTATGTTAGTTTTTTCAACATTTAATAGGAGGTTGTTGGCTTTGAACCATTCATCTAAACTTAACAATAACTTTGCTAATCTTATGCTTATACTTTCTTTGTTCTTATCATTCAAAATTACTGTGGTGTCGTCGGCAAATAATACTATATCGGATTATTTTTCCACACTAACGACGAGGTCATTTATGTAAATGATAAAAAGCAAGGGCCCTAGCATAGATCCTTGTGTTATTTGTTTTCTATTTCTAAGGTAGGATGATATTATTGCTAGTTCATTACTGTGCAATGTCTACATCGTAGATACCTAAAGGGGTTACATCATAGCAGTTCTACACTCCCTACGTCGTAGTCAAGTCTAACAACGTCTACGACGTAGAGAGCTGAAGGGGCTACATCGTAGCAGGTCTACGCTCTCAACTCCGTAGTAGCCAGTCTACAATGTCTACGTCATAGAGAGCTGCGGGCCTAGCACGGGGTTTTCATCTCTACTCTACCCTAGAATAGAGAAGACAGTTTCTTGTCTTCGTAATCTTTCTTTTGCCCGAACACGCCGTTTCTCAAAGCAAACCCTAGAAAGCAGTTTTCTCGTAGACAAGCTCTTTCTATAGCAACGGAAACGAAACCACAGATCAAATATAAAATGTTGTAAGAAGTTCGTTCGTTGCGTTTCATTACCCACAAAATGTCAACACGAAACAAGAAATACAGTTTATACGTAAAACGAAACGTTTTACATTTTTCCATTGCTCCACAGTCTTGTGGGGCCCTAACTCCTTGAGTGCGCCTTGAAGACGCACCCATTCTTCATTGTGGGCCCGACGTCCCAGGGGCCCGGTATATTCTCCCAAGGCGAACATATTATGTGCGGACATGTAGTCCACTAATGTATTTACTAATATTATGTTCCATAACCATTGCAAGGCTTCGAAACTATTTCATCCATCCATATACTATCCTTATTTGATATATATCTCATAATGGGAAAGACACCTATGTCTTACTAGCTTCATTGAAATTTTCAGACTTGGAGGGACCTTAAAAAGAAAGCCCGGATCGATGGTGCTCGGCACAATCTTAACAAACACAAATTTGTTACAAAAAAGTTGCGCCTAAACTCGGCCTCCGGCAAATTGAGAGCTACTGTGAGCTCTCGAACTGCGATTCTTTCACTTCTCCGGTCGTTTTTCTCCTCGTACTGGCTCAGAAGCCAATTTCTTCCACCGTTCATAGTAACCGTAAAAAATATTCACTAAATTATGCGAGAGAAACGCTTCTCTAGGTCTCGAGAGGTGTAGATAATTTTAGAAGAAATGTTTCTATTCTCAAACGTCAAAAGTAGAGTAAATTGAATGGCATGCTCGCAGTGGTAGACTCATGTCTAGAGTAGACTAGAAAACATTTCTATCCGTTCATTCTTTCAAACGCCATGTTCCCGATCGAAGAAAACTTTCTACTCTCTACACCTAAATGTCATTTTTAATCTATTCTACCCTAGACAAGAAACCCCGTGCTAGGCCTGCTGAAGGGGCTATATTTATTATTGTATTGCTATATATTATTGTAGCAGGTTAGGCTCTTTATTTCTTAGTCAGTCTACAATGTCTACGTCGTAGATACCTAAATGGGCTACATCATAGCAGTTCTACACTCCCTACGTCGAAGTCAGTCTACAATGTCTTTGTCGTAAATAGCTAAAGGTCTACGCTCTCATCTCCGTAGTCATAGTCAGTCTACAATGTCTACGTTGTAGAGAGCTGAAGGGGCTACATCGTAGCAGGTCTACACACTATATTTTCTCTGAAATGGTCTTCTTGGTCTCTTTAAAAGTGGGCATAAATGGCAAGTTTACAAACCTTATAGATTTTGTTTAATAATTGTCACTGTCACTGGTTAATTAAAAATACAAAATTTGAATTTTGAATCTTCAAACAACGTCATAAACTTTTTTGAGAAAGAAATATTTTTTTCCTTGACATTTCACTTTGACTGTTGTGATAGATTTTTTGTATATCTTGAAGATTTTGTGTTTGTAAATAACGTAGGACGTGATAATTTGGACCGTGGTGAATTTCGAATAATCATGGCTGATGAAGGCGGTGAAGCTCCGGCCGAGGCTGCTGAAGGAGCTGCGGCACCTGACGCCGCAGAGGACGATCACGAAAAAGACGTGGCTGAAACGACGGTGAAGATCGATGAAGTCGCTCGACGGATATCTCAAAAGCCTTCCTCCTATTTCCCTCGAAGTACGATGGGCCTTGATCAGCGAGTGGAAGTGGATAGAACGGCTTTGGAGGCAATCCTCGATGTCAGCTCTCGGATCCAAGACATTCAGAAGAAAAGTAAAGTGTCGATGAGCACATTAGCGTTAGCTCACGAGTCGTACAAAGAAAAACAAGTATGTAAATATTAGTTGGTACTTATGTGTGAATTACTGAATTGTTTAGTTAGGCACTTGTGCTCCAATTATATACCTAATTTGTGAAACAGCTGGTACCTACATTCCCGTTTTCGGACGTTCCTGTAAACCCAATAATTTCACCGATTTCAGATCCAGAGGTCCCAGGTTCGATCCCCAGGGATTACAATATTGTGCTTGGTTTGTTTGGTGGTAGGACTTTTTTTAAGTACGCCTGGCTAGCTACCACCATCTTACCTAATTCTGTCGCCATAACTACAATTCTAAAAATTGTTGTGTTCCGGCAATAAGAGGTAAGATAGCCAGTTCCTCAGTTAGTTGAGGATTCCGGGTGAAGTGCGACTCCACCTTCGGCCTTATCTCAACTTGTAACAAGGTGGGATGAAGGCCAAGCGCTTCCCCATCGTACAATAAAAAAAACCCGTGGGAATTTCTTTCTAAGTGGACTCCTATACCACGAAAGCCAGCTACCCTAAACATTTTGGTTGACCTTGGTTTGGGCTGTGCGTTGATTATCAGTCAGACAGTCAGCTACACTAGTTTAGATATAATTATATGAAATAGTTAAGCTATCGTAAAACTGGGAATCGGATCGCAGGGTAATGTAATGTAAAAAGACTCCCGTTTCCGCACTTAGACTCCTAAGTGGTCCATTGTGCGCGGATCGCAGGGTATCATTGACTCCATGTATTTTGCAGGCGAAAGCTAAAGAAGCCCGACAGAACCGTATTGGTTCATTGAAAACGCAACAAAGGTTCTTGCTTGAAAATGCAGCCGCGTGCTTAAATAGATCTCCGGAATACGTGCTGGTAAGAAATAACTAACTGTACAGTCTCTTTCAAAATGGAGGGCTTTGCCAAAATGCCCGCGTGTGTGAGACGGATTGGTGATTGTAATAAATATTCGTAGGTTAGTTAAATGGAACATAGAAGTAAGCTGCTGCCATTCTGGTGAGATCTCTTAGTCGACTTTTACGACACCCGTGCGCTTAGTTGGATAATTGTGCGCTGGTAATATAATGATAATAATAATAAGCTGGTAAAGAATAACTTCTACACATTTTATTTTCCAACATATCTAACTTTAGTAAAGTTACGTATGTTAGTTAAATGGAACATAGAAGTAAGCTGCTGCCATTCTGGTGAGATCCCTTAGTCGACTTTTACGACACCCGTGCGCTTAGTTGGATAATTGTGCGCTGGTAATATAATGATAATATAATAAGCTGGTAAAGAATAACTTCTACACATTTTATTTTCCAACATATCTAACTTTAGTAAAGTTACGTATGTTAGAATATAGGTAGGTACATATCGAAACTTTTAAACCCAAGAAAAGGCTAGGGTAGCCTTACGGATATGCCTCGATACATTTATTTGTTTGTGTTATTTGAGTTATGTGCCCGATGTTATGTAAATCGATTTTTATGATTAATTATAGGTATACATAGGATAAAGTGTTTCTTGAAATAAAATAAGTCTTATTCTTATTTCGGTGATTAGAATACCTCAATAAAAGCGAAACACTTAGCCAATTTCGTGTCACGACCATACAGACACTCGTTTAATCTAGTGTTAAATAGTTTAGATTCCATTAAGCCTGCGATTTGACTAAGCAGGTGTTGTTCTCTTTTCCATCTTGTTTTATTACAGGAAGGTGTATTTGATGCTGATGTGCACATAGACATATTGGATGCTGCAGTGGTAGAGGGTGGCAGGAATTGTGTAGTACTATGTGATGCAATACTTCCACCTTTGAAAATGGGTAAGTTCCCACCTTACCTACCTATCTGTGTTGAGTAAGTATAAACTTGAAACAATATTTTACTTTATTTTTTCATGGAAAACAGCTTCTTACTAATAAGGCACATAAAAATATAGTCTTGGCAGTAAAAAATACTTTCATATAAAAAAAAAAGCATTATGTATGTTACGCAAAAAAGTCGTTAATTTCCAGAGCTACTGGGAATTAACGTGGAAATATTATAAGGTGCCAATAAATATATTTTTACATTTCTATTTCTAATTCAATTAATTAATTTATATAAATAATAAATTTAAATTCCCCGAGTTCCAGTTAACTGGACTGGTAATAAACGTAAAAAATATATCTCGTAACTTATTCGTTACCCGTCACGTACTTGAGCGTGCTTTGTTTTTTTTTTTACATTGTCTGGTAAATGGAGTATCAGTACATGATTTCAGAATCTGGTAGATTTATACACCAGCAAAAAGGAATGATGGAGAGAACGTACATATCTGATGGAGCTACTATCACATGTGAGGGGAGATGCGTAGCTATGTATCGAATCAAAAATAAAGCTGTTGACACTAAAAATGTTGCCGAGGTAATTTCACCACATCCCATTGATTAAAAAAAAAAGTAGCTAGGCGCGAGTGATTGACTGCATGCCAAACGAATTGACAGACTGACGTACAAAACATAGCCGCCTAAACTTGAAATTAGAAGGGTGTGTTCCCTGAAAGGTGTAGGTGTGTACTAATAAAGGGTTTTTGCAAATACCCTCGTGATGACAGGAACGAAATCCCGGGTTCCCACAAAGCGATCTTAAAAGATTTAATTGTTTCTTGTTCCGCTCTCTCTGGTCAGTCAGCCGCGGGTTTACTAGCTATGTTTTATTTGATCGTAACATCATAGCTTTTCCCAAATAAATTGTCTCAGCCGTTGCACGGTTGAGACAACGGCTTTACCGATCGGAGAGCGGGTTTCATATCACGGTCAAGCTACTTAGGTAATTATTTTAATTTAGAAGAATGCCATGGAGAAAATTTCCATAATGGCTAATCTTTGCGCGCGGGTTGGTGATGTGTTACACAACGCCATCTAACCCCAAGATAAGCGTAACTTGTAAATGGGAACCAGGGGTTTTTTTTTTTATTTAGGGTCAAAGTGAAAATGAAGGGGTTGTGCGATTTCTATGCGCTCGAGTGTAGATTACGGAGAATATAAATACTTACATCCTTTTTTTAATAATTACTCGTATTTACCTATTTATGCTATAACATAGCACCCAAGAGACAGAGCAAACATCTGTATTTATCGGACAAATCTTTGTCCCTTCGACTAATCGCACTTACAGCGTATAAAAAGTATTAAAAGTAATAGATTCACGACATTTTCCCCTATATTTTTTGTTTCTGTACGACGGGGAAGCGCTTGGCCTTCATCTCACCTGGTTACAAGTCGAGATAAGGCCGAAGTTGATTCGAGGATTCACTTCTGATCACTACTCAGAGCCAATCTTAGGTCGATCACCTACTAGGGGGTAGTCAGAGGCACGTCCAAACTTACGTTCGGCACATGCCCACGGCTTGCAATGCAAAGTAGCTACTATTCAATACGAGACAGGTTGCAAACCCATACGACGAATAAAAATTATGCTTTCAGGATTACTTTCTATGTCAATTTGATTGTAATCAAGAAAAGGAGAATGTTGTGTCCGGTATCTTCAGAACAATGAACAGTGTGTACATTCCCGCGTTGCAAGCCTGCAAGGCGTGGGGAGACATTAATCCGCCAAATCCGAACAGCGTAGATATCATCAAGTCATACATTTCTAAGATTATGCTGTTTATTGACTATCTTGCTAGTAAGTTCTATTTAACATACGTGTATCTAAGTTTATTTTGGGGTTGGTGGGATCTACCTGTTAGTGGTCTACCTCAGCAACTGAATCGCTGGCTTTTGCTAGCGGTTACGGCTAAGTGATCTCAACTCTGGTGGTAGCACCCTTCGGTGATTCGCTTGTTTGAATTTAAGGTCATTTTGCAGAGCCTATCTATGTAGACGGCGGGTTGCCAGGCTGTCTGTGTTTTATAAATTCCACTCGATGAGTTTGCGCACGATATCTTTGAACCTAATCTCCCCATCCAATTTCCATCACCGGATTTGCAGACGTACGGCAGGCTACAACCCGTACCTTGTAAATGTTTAATTGTGCCGAACACATCGTTTCGCCTCTACCTTTAACATTAATAATCATAATAAGTTTACTAACCGTAATACTGTTTTTCAGATCAGGTACGTGATATGTATTATTGAATAGAAGTTATATAAAAGATAGGAAGATTGTACCTTGTTGAGCTCTTTTCTCCGCACTAGGTCTCTATTGAGCCTGTTTAGCAGAGTCACAGGATCTCGCCTCGGACTCTTCGCTCGTAACTCACTCTTTAACTTTTAAATACTGGCAAGGAATGGAATTGGAAAATACTTTTTTTCAAGTAAACTGGTGGTCAAACGCTTGACTATCACCAACAAAAAAAGGGCCAGTGCACTCCATCGTAGGCCACATCCTTGCCTGTGCGAGTGCCTGTGTATGTTTTGAGAAGTTTTACACATTGTAGATAAAAAAAGTGAAATCAAGTCTCTTAGGATCGATAAGACCATTACTATTTCGCAATTACGTCTTACGAAGTAGAGACGTAGAGACGTTTTGTCTTGTATTTCCATAATAAAACACGAAAAAAAACACTTAAAAAACCTAACTATTTTATTTTACTGTAGTCCGCGTGTACGTAATACTAGTCATGTTATTTATTAAATCTATTTCAGAAACCAAAGTAGATTTAGACTGCTGTACACGATTCAAAATAAACCTAATATTGTATGAGGATGAATTATCTGACGAACCGAAAATGAAGTTAGCCATCACCAAAACGCATGTGCTGGAAGAGATATGCACTTTCGTGAAGCAGTGGATGCGGCAGATAACTATGGTGAGCCATATATTTCCGATGATACTGAGGTTTCTTTTTATCCTTAATCTTTAATCCTCAACTTACTGTGAAACTGGCTATCTTACCGCTAAATGCTGGAACACATCCATTTTTATAATTGTTGTGATGGCGACAGAATTAAGTAAGATGGTAGTAGCTAGCCAGATGGACTTAAACACAGTCCTATCATCATCAACATTCCATGAGCATCTTGCAGGTCTTAGTTCAAAGCCAGCAACTGAGACGCGAGCCTTCCAACATCGGCCCGCTAGCTGAGCTGGATCATTGGCGACGGCAGCTTACTACTTTCACATCGATCATCGAGCATATCAAGAGTACACCGTGCCACATGTATATCCATACATTAATACGAGCCAAATCTAAGCTGATCAAGGTAAAATACATCGCTATTAGTCTTGGTTTATAGTAAACAGACGAAAACTGCAGAAATATTGTGCTGTCCGTGTGGAGTTAAGCTTGTGACTGTATATCACTCTTCTCAATTTAGTACTTTTATTCAAAAATCATATAAAGATAATACGAGTTAGTACTAAATATTGTTTTGGAATCGGACGAGTAGTTTCGGAGAACCTTCTACATCCAAATGAATAAACTTATATTATATATTATATTCGTGTAGATATCGTTGGTTCTTTATCGTATTTATATATATCTAGATATATACAATCGTTTTACTGTTGGACAATCAATGCACAAGAAGAAAGAAGTGCCCTGAAGTGCCTTTTTGTAGTGTAGGGATGCAAAAAATGTCCACTGAGGTTTAGATTAGATTAGATTATGAGATTAGATGAAATTCCCACGCGATGTAAGAACAAAGTCCCATGCGTTTCACTAGTTTCAATATATTCTTTATCTGTTACAGAAATGGAGATTACTAGACAATCAAGTAACTGATTATTATAACGAAGCTTTCGATAACGTGAAATATTTGTACGCATTGGAAAAGTATTGTGAGCCTTTGTACAGGTTAGTTTTGTAATAAGCTCCTGTCCTGTCCGGGTCCTGTCAATTGTATTTGCCAAGAAATTTCCATTGCCATAATCACCTTGGCAGGCGTATTGGTGATCACATTAAAGGGGCTAGATAATACGCAATAGTAAGCTGCTTTCATTCATCTAGTTTAACACGTCAAACAAGTCCACATAAAATATTGAACAGATTATACTCTCGTTTTCATTAATAGATAATGAGTTACCACCTAAAATATTTTTTTACTTTTACCGGAACATGAATTTTCATCAAGTGAGATGAAGAACAAGCGCTTCCTGTGCTATAAAAGTAAAAATATAACATATGTTGACCTAGTAGTTTTAGTCAAATCCAGTAGGGTATGGCAATATGTTAAGTTCGGGTCTACGACGAAGTTCAGGAGATCAGGCGTTTCAAGTTTTAAAGTTAAAAAATAATCTTGACGCGTTTGGGTCAATCGCGCCTCCTAAGATCGTGGTACACCCTGTACCTCGATTGTTCTTTGATTGTTGTACCATAATTTTTAACATCGTTATGCGGTCAGCTGCGAAATTGTAGTTTGTATGCGATTGCTGTGTAACGGTAAGTATTAGTTACTTATAACACCACACACCGTTACATAACAGCAACAGTTGTACAAACTCAAAAATAGGTGCAGTCATGACAACGGCTCCGCAACCGCATCCAATCTGCATTTTAGTGTTTGCTGACGTGAGTCTTCTCAGACGACACTGACTACGCTTGCTAAAAATCATAGTACCTACGCCTATGAAGACTTTTGAATAACTTGCTTCTTGCAGATGCGATCCATACACAATGCAGCAATTTATCCCCGGACTTCTATACACAGTCCGGATGATATTTGCTACGTCTAGGTATTACAACACGACGAAACAAATTTCTACGCTTTTAGTGAAAGTTACTAATCAGATTCTGAACATGTGTATGGACTTCTTGACTAATAATAATAAAAAGACTATATGGAATCAGGATAAGCTGAATTTTATCAAAAAGTCAAGAGTAAGTATGGTTTATTTTCACTCACAAAACCCTAAAAGTAGTATTTTATTCAAGAATGTTGTGGGTTCCGTACCAACGGGGTTTTATTATTAAACCTCCACTGTCCGTACGTCCATCTGTCTGTCTGTCAGCGGGCAGTCTTATGATCTGTAATAAGTAGACAGCTTAAAAAAAGTACCTATGTTGAGAAATCCGGCACTGTATGTATGTATGTATGTGGCAATGTTTGTGACGACATCACTCTCGATCGGGTTATCCGATTATAATGAAAGGTAGTCTATAAAGAGATATCAAGAATAGAAATTGACTGTCGCTTGGGTTTTTTTATAACTGGGGTAGTTTTATAAAAATAGAGGTGATAGTGAGACAAAAAGATTGAAAAGTGGGGTGTCAATTGAAAGAGTAACGACTGCATATTTAAAATCATTTTACTTTTTAATAGGTGGTAGTTTTAGTAACATGGGGGCGTGTTAATTAGGTAAAAAGTTTGGTTTGTCTCGTAGAACATAATCTTAAACGAGATTGACTTTACAATTCACTACTACCTACCTATTCGACAATAGAGGATAATAGTATTCTGTGACAGTAGCTGTAGTAGACACGGCTGTAACATCACATTTAAAACTGCCAGGATAATAAAAAGGCATGCTCGATAAAGATCCGTTTCTAGTAAAAATAAAAATTATTAACCGGCATTTTACGAAAGTGAACGGCTACGCGGTGATAAGGCTGAATGCAGCAACTTATTTCGTACTAGTCCATAGGCCATATAATATAGGTACATTAAATTCATCTTGTCATTATTTCCAGCAATGCTTAGGCTTGTACAGTTTCTACCGCGAATGTTACAATGAGACGCAAAAGGAAATGATTGAAGCGGCCGACGAGCGACCTTTCGATTGCTCCGAGATGTACATTTTTGGTAAATTCGAGACGTTTAAGAAGCGACTATTGCAAGTAAGTCGTTGGATCCTTATAAGGAAAGGCTCGCGGGTTCAAGGTCCATCTGTAAACTGCCTGTACCTATACCTAGATTATTTAAAAATCTCATTGTGAATGGTAAAGGGAATTTTAATACAGAATGATTCACTCTTGGCAGTGTGGTCGTGATCTTTATTCAGGATTTTCAGATTACCGTCATTCTTCTCTCACTGCTGCTGATCTCGTGCACTGGTCAAAGGAACCGTCAAGTGCAGCTTTTATCTGGTCGGTTCAGCGTAACGGCAATCCGCCGCTAGCTCATGTGCTTTAAATTTTGAACTTCAAGGCGTACTCTACAGAGACATCACCTTTCTCAATATAAATACATCACATAAAAATCGTTTTACATTCATCTATTGCCTAAGTGGAGTAGAGTAACCTAACAAAAAATCTCACTCGCGAATCAACTTCAATATTTTTTTGAATGGTCTGTCTATGTATTTTCATGTATTTTTAGATTATTGACCTCTTTCAAACCTACATTACTTACTACGTACTAAATAAGACGACTCTAGAGGGCATAGAGGAATATACGGCGAACTTCAATAAACTGTTCAAGCAAATCTCCACGAAAACCTACGACGCTTTGGATCACAGGTATAAAAATAAATTTACTATCGTTGTAAATGGTTTATGTATATATTTAGTTATACGTTGTGTAAAATGGCCATTTTAAATATGTTCTGTGATAAAGGTGCAAAACAAAGTCCCCCGTCGCATCTGCCAGTCTGTTCGGGATGGGATGATGTCTCGGTACTTTTACTTTGTACTTGTCCGGTTTGCACCAATAGAGGGATTTATAGAACAGGTTTTATTGTTTTTTTTTATTGTACGATGGGGAAGCGCTTGCCTTCATCTCGTCTGGTTAAAAGTTAAGATATAGCCGAAGCTGGAAGCGTACTTCAATCGGAATTCTCAACAAACTAAGGAACTGGCTATCTTACATCTAAATTAGGTACAGACATTAGACAGAATTAGGTAAGATGACAGACAGTGATAGACAGACAGACTTAAACAAAGTCTTAACACCAATCAAACCGATCATAATATTGTACTCCCCTGGGGATTGAACCCGGGACCTCTGGATCTGAAATTGGTGGGTTGAACCACTAGACCACAGAGGTGGTTAAATGTGTTTTGTGGTTATCTCCAGCTTTAGTTATGAACAACAACATTGGTAGATACATCGATGATTTCAGTTCGTAAGGTACAAAATGTTTCTAATTTACTATGTTTCTACTTCCTACTTTCTAAATGTTTTTATATCCATATCTGGTAGCAATGTTACTTATATGTGATTCAAGTGTGAATACCAGCTGTAAAAAGAAATGGCTTAATTTTGAAAATTGTGATGTGTATACATATTATTGCAGATGACCGTACCTACAAACTGAAATTATCGATTTATAAACCTAATAAATTTATAAACTGTGAAAGGACTTTTTTTGCTTTCTTGCAAGGCAAGCAAATGCAAATAATATTGACTTGGTTTACAGACGTCCTGATTTTGAAAAAGACTACAAAGCCTACAAGGATTCTGTTGCTAATCAAGAACTATTACTAGAGAATTTTATGATAACCGTAATCTTTTCCTTATTTAATTGAAAATAATTTATAATAGTGTCATATAGGTGATTGACAGACTGACAATTAACGCACGGCCCAAACTCAAGTTCCTTTAAATTTCCTGGGATGTATCCTTTAGTGGTGCACTTAGAAAGGATTTTAGCAAATAACCATGGGGATAAGCTTAATTGAGTAGTGTAGGAGTGCAGTTAGAAAGGATTTAAGGAAATAGAAACGAGATGAAGCTTCCTTTTGTTGGTGTAGGAGTGCACTTATAAAGGCTTTTAGGAAAAAGCAACGGGGTGAAGCTTTTATTAGTAGTGTTGGGGTGCACTTAAAAAGGATTTATGGTAATAGCTACAGAGTGATGCTTCCTTCAGTAGTATAGGGCTGCACTTAGAAAAGATCTTGGGTCACAGCCACGGGATGCCGGAACGAAGACCCGGTTGTTTATTGGTTAACTAGAAACACCTTTACAATTGTTATAATGACACAAAAATTACCAACCCGCGACGAGACTCGAACCAACATCTTTTCCTAAAGCCGGATACGCTCTAACCAACTGAGCCACGAGGGTCCTGAAGCAGATTCCGAATTTGTAAATGTTGTGACCAAGTGCAATCACTTGAAATACAAACATTGGATACACCTTGTTTATCCATCAATCACCTTGAGCTCTCTGGCCATAAGTATTAGGTCCTTACATATGAAATTGGTCTTAAATATCTCCACTTTGATCTTAAATATCTCCTCTTTGGGTAGGAATACCAAATTCAAATTTAAACAGCTATTTACTCATGCATTTGTGTTTCGAAAACCGTAATTAATTTGTTTTTTTCTCTTTTGCTTTTTTTTTCTGCGTCACTTATTTCACAAAATGGAAAACTTAAAATATCGCATTATTTACGAGTACGAGTTCCACCGTGGCACCAGTGCTGCAGAAACGGCTCGAAGGATTAATGATGTGTATGGTGGTGGTGTCGCAAAAGAATACACGGTGCGTTTTTGGTTTCAACGCTTTCGTTCTGGAAATTTCGACCTGCAGAACAAGCCCCGTGGACGGCCGGAGACCAAGGTCGATAATGATGAATTGAAGGCTATTGTGGAAGCAGATCCATCGCAAACCACATCACAGTTAGCTGCAGGCTGCGGTGTTAGTGACAAAACCGTTTTAATCCACTTGAAGCAAATTGGGAAGGTGAAAAAGCTTGAAAGGTGGGTACCTCATGAATTGAGTGAAGCAAACCAACAAACGCGCGTCGACTGCTGCGTTACATTACTCAACCGGCACAATAATGAAGGAATTTTAAATCGGATCATTACATGTGATGAAAAGTGGATCCTGTACGATAATCGTAAACGCTCATCGCAATGGCTGAACCCGGTGAACCAGCAAAATCTTGCCCCAAGCGAAAATTGACTCAAAAAAAGTTACTTGTAAGCGTTTGGTGGACTAGTGCCGGTGTCGTACACTATAGCTTTCTTAAATCTGGTCAGACGATTACGGCTGATGTCTATTATCAGCAACTGCAAACCATGATGGAAAAGCTCGCTGTAAAACAACCGAGACTTTTCAATCGCTCTACGCCACTGCTGCTTCAAGACAACGCTAGACCACACACGGCCCAACAGACGACTACCAAATTAGAGGAGCTTCAATTGGAATGTCTAAGACATCCACCGTACTCTCCGGACCTTGCTCCAACAGATTACCATTTTTTTCGAAATTTGGATAACTTCTTGCAAGGAAAAAAAATCAATTCCGAAGAGGCAGTCCAAACCGCTTTCAAAGATTTCATTGATTCCCGTCCGAATGGTTTTTTTAGTAAAGGGATGAATGAACTACCTATAAGATGGCAAAAGTGTATAGATAGCAATGGTACATACTTTGATTAATAAAATATATTTTAATATGAAAAAATTGCCTTTATGTTCCTCCCATACAAAAAGCCAATTTCATATGTAAGGACCTAATACTTCACTGTAGAATTATACCCCTATAATGGCTCATTGGTTATAACTGTGGCCTGGGTTTGCCAACAAAAAGTTGCCTTACTTTCAGAGTGTCAATAAATGTCCTACTACTGAAATAGCGTTACACCTGCTGAAACGGTTTGAAACTCTTAAGCTACGGTGTATGTATCTTGAGGATCAGTATTACGACTTGATCAGCACTTACACGTCGGAAATAGAATCGCTAAGAGACAGGTATGTTAATGTCTACTCTACCACTTTTCATATGTATCATATATCTTTATTACAAAGGCAAAACTTCGTATCCCTTTTCAAGAGTGTTGCTTAAATTTTTAATTTCTTGACAAATTTAAAATAATTTATAATTAAAACCTATTCAAGAGCGAATTTAAACACTTATCAAATTTGAATTCCAGGTACAACGAAGAAAGAGAAAACCCAGAACTTCCTCGAAACATGCCCCCGGTGGCCGGTAGAGTTATGTGGATAAGGTTCTATGATAAAAACATCAAGACGCCAATGGAAATATTTAAAGATAATCGTGAAGTCATTGATCATATGGTATGCTCTTATCATCCGCATATTCATTACGATTACGAAGGGTCTGGCTTAGGGTATTATCACACTTACGATTTGCTCGCAAGTTTACCTCGAAGCGAAAGAAAAGAAGGTTTGCCACGTGCTCGCATCAAGCATCTGGCTAACTACCACCATGTTACCTACGTCTGTCGCCATAACAACAATAATTCTAAATTGTTGTGTTCCGGCATTTAAAAAAAATAGCCGGTAAAATAGCCAGTTCCTTAGTTTGTTGAGGATTCCGGGTGAAGTGCGCCTCCACCTTCGGCCTTATATTAATTTGTAACTTGATGAGATAAAGGCCAAGAGTTTCCTCGTCGTGCAATAAAAAAATGCTAACGACTAAATTATAATTCAAAACAAATTGCGGGGAATATAATGTACAAGACATCGAGACTGTACAAAATGGCGTCCATAGCACTATAGCGTTCGTGGTGAACACAAGAGAATGCGCAGTAGCGAGCCCACTGCGCATTCTCCTCGCTGTGGACTCGCTCGTAAAACGTCAGTGTGATAATGCCCTTAAAGTAGTCGCAGGATGGTTTTCAGTTTTAGGAACCACTCTTACCATTGGACATAGCAAACTATTGCTTTTAGTAGTTCCAAGTTCGATTGGTAGTATCGCTAATTTCATTTACATTCATATTTTTACCACAGATTACTTTTATGAATCAACGATGCGGTTTTGAGAATTTATTATTACATTTAAGGCTTTCCTTCGCACATCCCCTTATCATGACTATAAATGTACAAATTGATTAGCTATAGATCACTTCAGTTTAAGTTTGATTCAAAACAAGCGAGTATCTGATCGATGTTGCTATGTCCGGAGATTATTTGATAGAGTAGGTAAGTAAATATTTCGTTAGTTTAACTTTTCTGTTCGGATTTTTTTATTTGTTTTTGGTCATCAACAACAAAATGAAAACTATAAATATCTGTTCGGACCTAATGAACTAGTATATATCTTGTTTATGATCTTTTCAGAATACACAAAGATGCATCAAACTATTTAATGTTATGTCCATTGTTTTCACTGAATTTGAGCTTATTTATCACAAAGCTTGGACTGAAAATGTTGACCAGGTAATGATTGAAATGCTAATTTATTTAGGTAAACGAGCGGTCGCGTAGTGGTCGATATTTAAAAAAAAATATTAGCTTTCTTATACCTCTAAGCTTTAAATACTCACACTCCTTGGTAGACGTCCTTTGTTTTATCACGCTCATCACCAGCAATTTTTCCTTGCTTGTTTTATGAGGTTGGCGCATATTTATTAATTCACTACGTTCACCTATTTTACACAATCTACGAAGAAAGTACCCACATGTCTTTTTCCTCACTGCAATAGGTGTCAATTACTTTGTTTTTTATTACATTATTATTGATTAAAGGTTTATTGTCACTTTTTAGGTGAGATTGGGTCTGGTAGCGCCCTTATTGATTCGACATCCGGTCACAAACATGTATATTGTGAACTTCAGCATTTATATACCGGAATGTATTCGAGAAGTTGAATATATGTGGCAACTGGGTCTGTGTAAGTACCTTGCAACAACAGATGTCGATACCTACAGGTTAAAGCTACATCCACATATTTTTTTTGTCGGAATAGGTAAAGAAATAAATAAGTCTAAATTTGATTTTGTATATTTTTATTTTGGTGGTTTTTAGACGTTCCTGATGGTGCCCAAATTGTCGCTTTTTGCAAGGACAAGATCCTGGGGAACTATGAACATATTATGCATCTTGTTGAAAGAAACAACCACATTAGAAAGTTAGTATATTAGACATTTATACTAAAAGCGTTTCAAAGATATGCCCGCATATGAAGCAAATATTTAATCTTAGATTTAACATATATTGTTTGTGTACCCAAGTTCACAAACAATAAATTAATAGAATATATTTAGTAGCTACAACAAAAACGCAACAAATCGAGAACCTCCTCTATTTATACTCTATCTATACTACTTATATTAGACGATAAAAACCACAAACCATTACAGGGCCATGCCAAAACTTTACCTGCCCCTACTCCGAGCTCAGCTTATAAAGCTGGAAAAGGCTTTCCAGCCCGGCTTGTCTACCATTACCTGGACGTCGCTTGAGATTCCATCGTACTGTACGAAAATTGAGATCGTGCTGGATGAAGTGGATCTTTTTGTCAAGGAGGTAACACAAGGTTTTTTACTCTTCTACGTAGTACGTGGAGTATCGGCTACCTTCATCTAAAGTCATTTGTTCACAATTTTAACTTGTACGTGAACAAAAAACAAGAATCAATCATGTGTACCTGGATAAGTATATTACATACCTACACGTATATGTTAACAAAAATGACTATGAAGTCATTGTATTTATAAAAAGTCTTATCAAAAAGCCAACGATTCTCTTGATGATCTTTTTTTGAAGACGGTGCAGTTTGGTGCTCGAAACTGCACCGTCTTCTGATGTTCTCAATCTGATGTAATCGAGTAGCTTATTATATACCTACGGCTGAACCCATAATATGAGTTAATCTCGATGATGAGCTTGTGCTAGTAATGCTGGTTACTAGTCTGATATGCGAGATCCGCGTGAGTAGAGTAAGAACCAAGGTTTTACCTTAAGGTGAGCTCGAATCGAACATCATGACTATCGCAAATACTTGACAGCCTGTATGACCTGGCAGTATAATGACTTATTTATGCCTGCGGTGAAATACTTAATCAATATGTAATCTTAATCTTTAGGTATTTAATATATACCTACTGAATAATACTCTTATGTTATCTTTTTTTCTTGTCTGGTGAGATCCTTGTGATGTTTTTACACTGAATTTTGTTCTTGACAGAATGTGGGGAATCGAGGTCTGGCTGAAAATATGTTTGTTTGAATAATTCCTGAGATTCCTGATAAAGAGCTGGGCTCTCGCCGGGGAGACTGATACTTGCCCCTCCACTAGTCTCTATCAAAGGCATTATCCATGACAGCTATTTTCTCCTTCATGCTCGGCTCATTTTGTGTATAAGTAAAATATCATTTTAAATGCAGGTTGTCGACATGAAAGAAGCCCGTATTGATGCAATATTGCTGTCCATAACCAAAACTCTACTGGTATACCTGCCGGTTCAAGCGGTCGATCCTGGCGTGTTCTATGAGGAGAATTTTGTGAGACGCGATGAAATAGGTAAGATCTCTTATAATGCTTTGCCGCCCTGAGCTTATGACGACTATTTTGGTGAAGAGCTGACATCACCTTTTAATTGCTGGGGGTTTTTTTTACAATATATTTTTCAGCCGCCGACTTACAACAGAAGTCGTGGAACGCTGAACTCGCAGTTATAGAGTTGATAAATAAATTCCTGCAAAGTGTCCCCTCGAAGCAAATTAGGGATTTACAAAATAATTGGTGAGTCACAAAGTCACTACAACTAACCTATTCGTTTCAACTTTAAGATAACATCTCTTGATGTATAATGCTGAAATCCCTATTCCATGCATCTTTTATAATACGCATTACACATTACAGGATATTTATTTCACACAGCTCTATCTAGCCACAAAGTAAGCAAGCTAACTAATATGGGAACAATTAGATACATAGTTACATACTTTTTTTGAATATACATACCTATCATACAATACAACACACACGGAGCAAAAGGCAAATTAATCACACAAATGATTATCCTGGGTAGGAATCGAACCCACGTCCTATTAAAGTGTCTGTGCTTGTACTTCTGTATTTAGGCAGACCTAAAAACTACCAACTGAGCTTTGAGGCTTTGTCTTACGACCTTATTGTCCTCATAAAATAATAGGTACCTTCTCTTCAAGCGTGCTTAATCGTAGACCTCATCTTTGCCTACGTAAGTCTCGAGGACTGCTGATACTGTTATTTTATGTAAAAATAATGAGAATTTCAATCCGGTCAAGTTTGCAGGTACATGGCAGTCATTTGTTTCAGGTTGGATTTAGATAAAGCCTTAAAACAAGTGACGTCAGCGACTAGAGTATTCCCAGAAGACGCCGGTGAGTGTTTTATTAATGTAGCTCCCAGCTGGTTGATCACACTGTGGTCGTTATTTGTTGCTCGCTATATAGGTACAATTTAAACATTTAGATCTAAGTTTTCTGAGTAAATGTATTATTATGGTGGTTAGCTTATAATCGCACTAATATAATAAAAGCGTAAGTGTGTATAATGTGTAAGTTTAAGCTGTGATTTATTATTAAAAAAAATATTGAATTTTGTGCTGTTTTAACTTTACTTGCTTTAGCACTATATAGTAGGAACGGTAATGTAAGCATCAAACTTTTTTTTTTTATTGTTAGACGGGGAAGCGCTTGTCCTTCATCTCGCCTGGTTACAAGTTGAGATAAGGCCGAAGGTGGAGGCGCACTTCAACCGGAATCCTCAACAAACTGAGGAACTGGCTATCTTACCTCTAAATGCCGGAACACAACAATTTTAGAATTGTTATTATGGTGACAGAATTAGGTAAGATGGTGGTAGCTAGCCAGGCGGACTTAAATAAAGGCCAACGACCAACCAAACCAAGCACAATATATTGTACTCCCCATGGGGCTCGAACCCGGGACTTCTTGATCTGACATCGGTGGGTTGAACCATTAGACCACAGAGGCGGTTAAAAACTATGTGTGATTATTGTACTTAGTGCTGACCCTAGTGTAAAATAAGTACAAAAACTGTCTCAATATCATTCGGACTCGCGTTAAAGCCCTCATTACATAAGTATGTATTTTGTATGGTTCTACGCAAAGGTATGGCGTTTATATATGGTAAGGCGGAACCCTCAGGGCGTGAGTCGCACTTGGCTGGTTTATTTGGTTCTCACCAGTCGGAGGCAAATAAAAACAAGTAATTTTCCAGCTTTCTTGGAGATTGAGAACGCGGACCGTTTCGAGATTGTCCCGACTCTGAACGAGTGCAATGAGCTGTTTGCGTACTTTGCCACTAAATGCCTGGACGCCTTGATCAAGTGCACGAGACAAAGTCTAGATATGCTCAGACGAAGGGCTTCTGTATCCAGGTTAGTGTTTTAGCATGTTTTGATCTAATTACCCGTTTTTGTTTTAAAGCGGGGCGCTTATCGTAATTTTTATCGTTCCCGGCGCAAAACAATTGGTTTGTTACTCAAATTGGTAAAACAGGTGGCTTATTACAACGTAAACCTGGTTGTGAAACTTGTTTCAGTTTCCTAACCATGACAACGGACCCTGAGGAACAGAAGAAACTTAGTCCGCTGATGCTTACCAAAATGCTAATGCAAATACCAAGGATACTAATCAAACCTACATTGGAAGAAATACAAGTTGCATTCTCGCAGGTGCATGAATTTGTGTTATCATGATGTATTAACCGCTTCTGTGGTCTAGTGGTTCACCCACCGGTATCAGATCCAGAGGTCCCGGGTTCGATCCCCAGGGGTACATTGTTGTGCTTGATTTGGTTGGTGGTAGGACTTTGTTTAAGTCCGCTACTACCATCTGCTACTACCACCTGACCTAAGTCCGTTACCATAACAACAATTCTAAATGGTTGTGTTCCGGTTAGAGCGAAGAGGGGGAAGTTCCTCAGTGTTAAGGATTCCGGGTGAAGCGCGCTTCCACCTTCGGCTTTATCATAGTAGCGTACCATTACGGCTTTAGTGTCATAAGTACGCTTCCGTTTGGTACTGTTGGATCAGTTGACAGTTGAGTACCTATAGTCTGTTTGTAACGGTCCTTAGTAACCCGACTGCTTCTCTTGTAAATAGTTATGCATACTGCATATTACTGCTATGTATTGATTAATATATTTGTATATTGTCGGTAAATATGACATTGTGGTCACGTGGCATCTCGCTCTTTGTGATAATATAAAAGTGAGCCCTCGGTTCAGCGCAGTGGTCATAGGTATGAGTTGAAATGGTATTGGTTATGGTGATGTGCTTAGTAAATAGTTTTGATTTTAGGTGGTCCTGAACTGCATCATGGACATCCACAGAAACGTGTTTATGTGGGGACAGCAGGAACTTATAAAGCAGATGAAAGCATCGGGACCTTCTATGCAAGCTACGCGCAGTATTACTAGTAAGAGTTTTATAGCAATTTTCTACTAAGTTTATCTCTATATAATAGAGATTAATTACGTATTTTATGGAATAAAAATGCATTTTACATTTTACACAACGCCATCTAGCCCCGAATTAAGCAAATCTTGTACCTAATATGGAAAACCAACTAGATTGCGGAGAATACGTATACTGAACACCTTTTTCGTAAATACATTAAACGACATAACACTCAAGCACTAAACAAACATCTATATATTAGGTCCTTACATATTAAATTGGCGTTTTGTATGGGAGGAACATAAAGGCAATTTTTTCATATTAAAATATATTTTATTAATCAAAGTATGTACCATTGCTATCTATACACTTTTGCCATCTTATAGGTAGTTCATTGATCCCTTTACTAAAAAAACCATTCGGACGGGAATCAATGAAATCTTTGAAAGCGGTTTGGACTGCCTCATCGGAATTGATTTTTTTTCCTTGCAAGAAGTTATCCAAATTTCGAAAAAAATGGTAATCTGTTGGAGCAAGGTCCGGAGAGTATGGTGGATGTCTTAGACATTCCAATTGAAGCTCCTCTAATTTGGTAGTCGTCTGTTGGGCCGTGTGTGGTCTAGCGTTGTCTTGAAGCAGCAGTGGCGTAGAGCGATTTAAAAGTCTCGGTTGTTTAACAGCGAGCTTTTCCATCATGGTTTGCAGTTGCTGACAATAGACATCAGCCGTAATCGTCTGACCAGATTTAAGAAAGCTATAGTGAACGACACCGGCACTAGTCCACCAAACGCTTACAAGTAACTTTTTTTGAGTCAATTTTCGCTTGGGGCAAGATTTTGCTGGTTCACCAGGGTTCAGCCATTGCGATGAGCGTTTACGATTATCGTACAGGATCCACTTTTCATCACATGTAATGATCCGATTTAAAATTCCTTCATTATTGTGCCGGTTGAGTCATGTAACGCAGCAGTCGACGCGCGTTTGTCGGTTTGCTTCACTCAATTCATGAGGTACCCACCTTTCAAGCTTTTTCACCTTCCCAATTTGCTTCAAGTGGATTAAAACGGTTTTGTCACTAACACCGCAGCCTGCAGCTAACTGTGATATGGTTTGCGATGGATCTGCTTCCACAATAGCCTTCAATTCATCATTATCGACCTTGGTCTCCGGCCGTCCACGGGGCTTGTTCTGCAGGTCGAAATTTCCAGAACGAAAGCGTTGAAACCAAAAACGCACCGTGTTTTCTTTTGCGACACCACCACCATACACATCATTAATCCTTCGAGCCGTTTCTGCAGCACTGGTGCCACGGTGGAACTCGTACTCGTAAATAATGCGATATTTTAAGTTTTCCATTTTGTGAAATGAGTGACGCAGAAAAAAAAAGCAAAAGAGAAAAAAACAAATGAATTACGGTTTTCGAAACACAAATGCATGAGTAAATAGCTGTTTAAATTTGAATTTGGAATTCCTAACCAAAGAGGAGATATTTAAGATCAAAGTGGCCAGTACGACAAAGAGCCAATTTCATATGTAAGGACCTAATATATCACACAAAAGTTTGTCTCAGTTGTTCTCAGTAGGAATTAAACCCACAGCCCACAGCGCGAATGCAGAGCTCAGCGCGAAAATACCTAAGTAGGCAAATGAAAATTACTATTTCATTAGTCTTGTTAACGAGAGCGTCATCACATACTGAGACGGTATGTATTCATTAGAAGTACCGTTAATGTTGTATGCGCGTAAATTTATCCAGCCGTTTAGTTGTATGTAGAGGGTGCCAATGAAATAGACATGCATAGGTAGGTACATAGTATGTATGTACTACATACATAAATACACTGGGAAAACGTAACGCTCCTAAGTCAGTCGAATAATAAACAATCAGAGACACCAGTTATCAATGACATAATCGTTGGTTCCTCGCAGGCGCCGGAGTGCGTTCCGGCTCGAGCATAGCTGGCGGCCCTAAAAACTACTTCCGAATGGTTTCCGAACACAAGGACACCGTTCGTTCCGTGATGGCTTTACAGGGGATGATGTTTATGTTCAAGCCAGATATAGAAAAGTTGTTGAAGGTCAGTTTAACTCATAGGTATAGTATCTTTTTTTTTTTATTAGGTATCTATTAATCTCCTTAGGTTCACAAAAAGAGAGGGACGGCGCTATACATACTCGTCATGTACGAGCGTGTATACTATGCGCCACCGTACGTAGAAGCTAGAGGTCTTCTTTTTTAGTTCACGAAACTTTACTGATTTGTCCTTATTTTTGATTGTGTGTGAGTATGTAGGTATATAATACCTTCTATAAACCTTATAGGTACCTCACAGGTAATATACTAATATAATCTACCTATTTAGTTGCTGCCCATCAGTCCACGGCCGCCCGTCCATTTTGCAAAATGACTATTCATTTCTATTATTTCAAATATCTACTAAGACACAAAATGGTATAAAACCGTTCTCATCTCATCTTTTTTAATAACAGCTCATAGAATGACGCAATTTCTGAGTCGAATTTAAGCTTTCAATTAGAATTATCAGAATTATAATATTCAGAATTATTAGAATTATTTTCAATTAGAATTAGAATTATCTAGAAAAATATGCTGTCATTCTTGTTACCTTTGTAAGAGTGACAGTGTAATAAAACATTAAACTTAAATAAGCTTTACATTACGGCTTAGTGTGGATTATCAGGTACGTAAGTATAGTACTAAAAGTATATGACTCTGCCGAAGTAGGACAAACGGCCCTTTTTACAGAGCGTCTTTACATTTTGAAAAATACATATTTATCTCCTTAGAAACTTACTTAATACAGGCAGCAGTATTAAAAGAGCCATTTGAAAGTTTCTAATTTCCTAGCCTCCTTTCTTTGAAATACATAGTCAGAGTTAATTTCAGAGCTACGGCAGATTTGCTCATCTGTGGGCAGAAGACAGAACCCAGCAAGTCCAAGCATTTGTGGACTCTAATCCACTTAACGTTATAGTCAGTGACATGCTTAAAAAGTACGAGGCGCAAACAGAGGAAGTCAATAACCTGCCAGAAAGACATATTATTGGATCTATACAAATGAATATGGGTGAGCGATAACCTAACTGTGTAGTAGTTCGCACCGAACTGAGATCTCGTGATGACGCGTTTGTGTTGTGTAAAGAATTTATTTTTACATTATAAATTTACAACACTATTGATAAGAAGGTGATAAAAAGCACCTTATATTACCATAAAATAAATGGACGCATTAGATGAGGTGAAATAATAAAAAAAAAATGTTTGAATACAAAGTGTTATGGAAGCAGGATGTAGCAATGACAATGCATTTCCTCATTTTAGTAACAATGCTGTTGGTTATAAATCTTTACTCATTCACTTTGTTGTGTTAGAGGATCCTGCTGATTAAAAACCGTGTTTTAAAATGTATAGTACCCTCACACAAGTTTTGAAAGTCATAAAATACTCCTTGTACACGTTTAACACGGGTATTACCCGTGTTAAATACATACATTTTAAAATGTATAGCATCTCATCTAATTGAGATCTTCAATATCCTCAACAATGAATGATCTCTTTCTGTTTATAGATAACATAAAATTAGGGCTGTACGTGGAATCTATAGAATGGAAGAGGATTCTCGGAAAACTACTCAGCGTGGCCTATAGGGAGCGCGTGCAGAAAATGATGCAGTTTATCAATGACCGCATGAAGACTATGGGGAAGAAACTCAAGGATTTGGACGATGTGCGACTAGCTATGCTGTGTTTAGCGCTCATTAGAGAAGAGTTTATTTCGTAAGAGGATTTATGATAATTATATATAAGTGTCGTATGTCGCTGACTGATAATCAACGAACAGCCCAAACCTAGAAACGTTTATTAATCTTGAGATTATATTTTATTTTATTTATTGTACGACGGGGAGGTGCTTGGCCTTTATATATATTTGAAATCCTCAACAGAGTAACTGGCTATCTTATCTCTAAATGCGGGACACAATAATTTAAGAATAGATTACTATATATATTTATACTGAGTTTTTTTAGAGAATGATTTCTACAGACGAAATAACACTGCCAAAAGTTGCTTCAGATACGGAAATTATAAGAATGTGATCGTCGACAGAAATTATGTCTATCAGTATATAAAACCGAATAAAATGTATGAAGTGTATACATATTATTGTAGGCGACTGTACCTATGTGTTTTCATGTAATAAATTAACGTTTCTCAGAATGGATATGGAACTGGATCTCATTGAAGAGAGCTACGCGACATTCGCTCAGTTCAGCATCGACATTCCCAAGGAAGACGCAGACATGGTCTACGGGCTGCGATACGCATTTCAGAACATGTTGACCACTGTGAATAATTCTTACTCTAATTGATTGGTTCTATCTCACGAATAAATTTAAGGGGTAAAGGGTATAGATGTAGACTGATGGATTGTGTGAAGAGTGATGGGAGCCTCAACCTTATGTATTATTCTGCCTTCATCGTTCTTAGGAAATAGAAATAGTAATTTGAGAAGACTTTTTTTTTTATTGTAAGTACTACGGATATGTGCTTGGCCTTCATCTCACCCAATTTTTCAAGTTATGATAAGGCCGAAGGTGGAAGCGCACTTCACGTGGACTGCTCAATAAACTGAGGAACTGGCTATCCTACCTCTAAATACCGGAACACAACAATTTAAGAATTGTTGTTATGGCGACAGAATTATGTAAGATGGTGGTAGCTAGTCAGGCGGACTTTAACAAAGTACTACCACCAATCAAACCAAGCACAATATTGTACTCCCCCTGGGGATCGAACCTGGGATCTCTAGATCTGACACCAGTAGGCGGACCACTAGACCACAGAGGCGGTTATATGGAGGACTCTTTACAATCATCACCTGGTTTATTAGATTGATGTTACATTTATCTGTGCTTTCAAAACTTGGAATCGGCTACCACCGTTCTCTTTAGTTATCTTTTTCAGTTGTCTTTCAACCCTAAATGTCTCCGAGTAGAGAATTAAAAGGTACCTTCTGGGTATGTTCGTTCCACCATAGATTCTCTCATTCTTGCCTATATGGATCTTTCTAAGTCAAGTGCTGACCCATTACTTTAAAAAATAATACTAGCAGGGAGCTATAAGAGAACCCCTGCTTGTTTGCTAGTCATCAAATGTCTAGCTCACTGAGAGCAGAAGCAAACCCTCCGTGTTTTAAAATGACGTTTTCGATGACATCCGATGATTGCACCCAAAAGTGTTTCAGATCTAACGTTCTTTTTTTATAGGATTTTGTTAAATAAATAAATAGTGGTCCGCAGTCTAATCACTGTATGGTAACCCGTTATTTCAGTCTCAACAAGTGCAGCAAAAGATAGTGGACATGCAAGGCCCTCTGCAGAAGGAGTTAACGGAGGGAGTATCTACCTTTAACGCTGACGTGTTAAAGTTCGACGCGGATTACGACGCTTTCGGACCCATGACGCCCGGGCTGACCGCGCGGGAGGCCAGCGACAGGTTAATAGTGACTCAATCGAATAGATAGTGGACATGCAAAACCTTCGGCAGAAGGAGTTGACTGAAGGAGTGTCCACCTTTATCGCTGACGTGTTAAAGTTCGACACGGATTACGACTCGTTCAGAATTGTGTGAAAAACTCCAAAAGTATTGTACAGATAATGAATTTATTCCGTATACCTATGGAACATTTGTGTCGTACCAAATTTCACAACTAAAAGAACCAACCCAACTAGGACATAAATCTTCTGGTGCTGTTTTGTAAGTATTAACGTGTTTCAGGGTTATAATGTTCCAATCGCGATTCGACGACCTGTGGCGAAAGTTTGAAATGTACTCCAACGGTGAGAAACTGTTTGGAATGGAAGTCAAGGACTACCCTATTCTGCACCAGAAGAAGAAGGAGTTCAACCTTCTGAGCAAACTGTTAGTTGGACTTATGATATTCCTCAAAAATACCATTGTAATCAGTCAAATTCAGCCACTGTTGGATGCACCAATAATTCGTTCTTCAATAATTTACTGGCGGATATTATTTTATTTTACGAAGGGAAGCACTTCGCCTTTATGTCACCTGTATTTTATATTATTAGCATTAGTTCCCCGTGAAAGTGCTACCGCCGTAACTATTTCTGCCGTCACGCAGCATTGTTGTGTTCCGGTTTCGAAGGTTGATAAATTTACAGAGACTAAAAGCTCACCGGTGCAATGCAGCGTACTTGTATGCCAAACGCTTTGTGGATTTGTCCTTTTCAGTATGAACGTTTGTAAAAACATAGCATGTTAAACATGTTCATTGGTGGAATATAAACTAAAATGATCTTTATACGTATTACAGATACAGTTTATACTTGGCTGTGATGAACTCCATCGACGGCTACTTCGAGACGCCGTGGGTTGAGATTGATATCGAACAAATAGTTTCGCAACTGGCTGACTTTGATTTGAGGTAAGGCCCTAGAGGGATTAATATATGAAACCTTATTACAAGAAGATGACTAGAATATTAACATAAAACTAAACGCACTTGTTCCCAGATGTCGCAAGCTCCCGCGAGCCATGAAAGACTGGCCAGCCTTCATAGAGCTAAAGACTAAGATTGATGACTTTAACGAAACCTGTCCGCTGCTGGAGCTTATGGCTGACAAGTCCATGAAGGATCGCCATTGGCGAAGACTGGAGAAACTCATGAGTGAGTACTCGGCCCTGACAATGTTAAATGCACTACAAAAGTAATGTCGTCTTTATTTCTACTAAATTACGGCGTTTTCGTGTTTATCGGCTACTTCTCTAGGTAGGCTCCCAAGTTACAAGTTTGTAGCAAGTTTCGAGGGCAAGAGCCGACCCATGAAAAAAAAAATACTCTCCATTCTATATACTCTGCGGATCCCACTAGACAAGTAATGCGTCCTAAGGAATGTTTCTTGTTTTTGTTGATTTCAGATTGCGTATTGGACGTGGAATCTGAGTCATTTACACTGGCCAATGTTATGGAAGCGCCGCTGCTGAAAAACAAAGAGGATGTTGAGGTAAATAATAATATAATATTTGAATTTGATTATCTACTTAATTTTGTGTCTAGGTAATCGCAGTAAGCCTTGTAGTGTACCTACGCCATGAGTAGTACATAGGCTACTTTTTATCCAGGTTTTTTAACCGCCTCTGTGGTCTAGTGGTTGGCCTACCGGTGTCAAATCCAGAGGTCTTAGGTTCGATCCCCAGGTCAGATGCAATATTATGCTTGGTTTTAGGTCTTTGTTTGAGTCCGCCTAGCTAGCTACCAGTACCTACCACCGTATTACCTAAGTCTGTCGCCATAACAGCAATTCCAATTTTTTGTGTTTCGGCATTTAGAGGTAAGATAGGTAGTTCTCAGTTTGTTGAGGTATCCGGGTGAAGTGCGCTTCCACCTTCGGCCTTATCATAGCTTGAAACCAGGTGAGATGAAGTCCAAGCGCTTCCCCGTCGTACAATTTACAAAAAGGTACCGTGCGGGCAAAAGCTAGTATCAGTATAATTACAACGTAAGTCACATCTAGGACCGTCAAAAATGTTGCTTGTAGGATATCTGCATCAGTGCAGTGAAGGAGAAGGACATAGAAGCGAAACTGAAGCAAGTGATGGCGGATTGGGCGGTGGTGGACCTCACGTTCACCAACTTCAAGAACCGCGGCGAGCTGCTCATCAAGGCGCAGGATACGCTGGACATCATTACCATGCTAGAGGACTCGCTCATGATCCTGAACTCGCTGGCTTCCAACAGGCAAGGCCTTTTTCAAGGTTAACCGGTACCCTAGAATCTCTTTTGGTGTTTATAATGAACTCTAAAATAAACTCCAGTTATCTCAAAGAAACACATGTTCTCCGAAAATAACAAATCAAATCAAATGTATATTTATTATATAAATATAGGCTACATAAGTAAGTAGGTTCTTAAAAAGTGCTCTATATTCTACCACATTTGCAGCGCACAAAATTTTAATAAAATTTGAATTATCTACATGTCGAATTCGAGTTTGTGTATTCAGAGTACATTGCTTCGTATAACAATTAATGAGTGAAAAAAGTCAACCAAGGCTAGTATCATCAAGATATTCATTTATTTTGTAGTATGCCTTTCTTGTAAGTCTCGCAAAGCATACAAAAAAACTACCAGCATGAACATAGACAGGGACGTAATTAAATAGACGTGAAATAATGAATGAAATAACTATAGCTACGCATGATTATGACCTTTTAGATACAACGCACCGTTCAAGAGAGACATCCTCATATGGATCAACAAGCTGGTGAGCACCACGGAGATCCTCGAGAAGTGGCTTGTGGTGCAGAACCTATGGATGTATCTGGAGGCGGTGTTCGTTGGCGGAGACATCGCCAAGCAGCTGCCGGCAGAGACTAAGCGGTTCGCAGTACGTATTCTACCATTGCCCTGTTCTGATTGTATTTATAGCTTTTTAAGGCAAACAGACGCAGTCAACGTATTCTACTCCTTAGCCGTTCACAAAATGAGTGTGGCACTTGGCCAAAGGTCATCATTTTTGCGAGTTTTGCAAAATAAACAATCTAGAATTATGGTGGAATCATCTTTGAACAGGCCCTATGAAATTTCCTTCTAGACTATCGACAAAACCTACGTGAAGATAATGTACCGCGCGCGCGACATAATCAACTGTGTGGAGACGTGCACGTCAGACGACACACTGAAGCAACTGCTGCCGCATCTTTTCGAGCAGCTGGAGGCCTGCCAGAAGTCCCTCACGGGGTACCTGGAGACGAAGCGGCTGATCTTCCCGAGGTTCTTCTTCGTATCCGATCCAGTGCTGCTGGAGATTTTGGGACAAGCTTCTGACCCACATTCTATTCAGGTACAAACCGAACACTGCTTAACTCGTTGGGTGCTGTGCGTCTCGCTCTCTATGTAAAATACACGCGAATATTTTATAGAACCAATCGAGTTCAAGAAGGACAAAGTATTTTGGTAGTTTTTTTGTTATGTGTTTTTGTTATGCTCTGCTGAAGGACTATTATTTATTTTGTGACGATATGAAATGTTTCTTATTAGACTTAGCAAATTTTAAATAAATAACTAAATCATTTATTGGGAGCAACATTTTCCTGCCTTTGTTTTTACTGGAATAGTCGCTGAATACGCTGTTCTCTCGAAATCGAAACCTTTTCATAGACATCCACAATAATTTTAGTTCTTACCTTTTTTATCCCTTAGATCGGAAACAAAAAATAATAAATGAGACTTACGATAATTTCCGTTATTCTCCCAAACCAAGCACAATGTTGTACTCCCCTGTGGATCGAACCTGGGATCTCTGGATCTGGAATCGGTGGGTCGAACCACTAGACCACAGGGGCGGCTTCGAGGACTTGCCTCTGATCAATAAGCTCACACAGTGCGTGGATCGTTTTAGAATTACCTACCTACTAGTGGCTAGTCGGAGTCACATCAAATATGTATGTTTAGGTTCCTAGGCTTACTAAATGTGCTTTCCTTTTTTAGCCTCATTTGCCGAGTATTTTCGACGCAATGTATCTGGTCGACTTCGATGATAAGGACAGAATAGTGGGTATGAACTCGGATAACGGAGAAAACATACCGTTGGATAAGATCGTCATTTGCATAGGAGGTGTTGAGGTAAATGTCGCATTTATTTTTTACAAATATGCATCTGTAACATATAGGTGCTGTTTAAAACGCTGTGTAATGTTCATTGGCAGATTTGGCTGAATTGTCTTCTGGAATCGATGAAAGATGCTGTCAGGAGCATGATTGCGAGTATATCTCAGATGATGTCGGGTGACCCGGAGTTTGAGTTTTTGGTCGGATTTTGGCACTTTCCGGGGCAGGTAAATTTCTATTTTTCCCGCTTCCAAACTTACCTGACCTTACCTTTTTTAATCGGGGGAATTTAAGTCGGTTAGACTTCAAAAAAGGAGGAGGTTCTTAATTTGGTTGTATGTTGCGTATTCTGCTTTCCCGAGGTGTTTGCGGGCACTAGAGTAGACCTATTGAACTGCTTACCTTCCAGAAACATCATCGTCATCGTCTGATGATGAAGCTAGAAGGTAGGCAACTCACCGAAACTCCGTAATAAAACAATTTATCATCATCATTACAGCCCATAAAAGTCCACTGACAGACTGCAGGACATGGGCGTCTCCCAATGCTAAAGAAAGCTATGAAGGGTTTTGGGCAAAACCACCACGCTTGGAACGCGTGTTGGTGATCGCAGTAATAATTACTTTTTTTTTTAATACATATTTTCTGTCTTTATTCGTGTGGACTGTGTAAAAATTTTGGTATCAGACTGACGAGCCGGCGCCATAGGCGTCTAACATGGCTTATTAACGACTACTAGCATCTTACTTTTCGGGCAAACAGGTGATTTGAGCCTGCAATGTCCTAACCAAAACTGGGAACATACATCACAAAGATGTGCCCTAACCGGGTTTGTACCGGGTCGGTCGTCGGATCGATCCCACAATCTTTAACTGATTATACATCAAAACCAATTCTTAACGAAAACATTTATCTTATCTAGTTGTTGGAAAGATTACGCAACCGTGTCATTTCTGTTGAAGATTTCTCATCGTGGGGTCGATTCGATAAGCTTAAAAAATCCTGAAAAAATGAAAAATAGTAAACGTAGCTCATAGCTTCATTAAAGTCGGATTTTTTTTTGTTTTTGAAACGTATTATTCCCATTGCCACATGCATCTATAGGTACATCTTTGGACGGATAAAGGATGAATATATATGTTTTTACAAAAAGTGCGTCTCTAGAGGCATTCCCTCTACACTGTATACTTCGCTAGGCAGCGAGACGTCTATCTAGACCCAAAGAGAAAACGAAACCCTAAAAGCAACACTATCTTTCAGTAAAAGTGTATTTTTATGGCGCCTAAAATTTACAACCACCTGCCTAAATCAATATGAGTTCGCGCGTAGTATTTTTTAGGTCAGAGTTGAAAACTGCGTCACTAAAAAGTACATTATACTCTTAACGATTATAGATGACAATTTATCGTATCCGATTATATTTCATGATAATTGACTAATTTTACGTAATGGGTAATCAGTTTAACTGTTTTTTGTGCAGTGTTAAATGCTATTTGGCTGATATGTTCTAGCACAAATACAAGTAAACGTTGTAGTTTTGGCAAGTAATTTACTGAATTTCAATCTAAAAACGAACGAAATTTTTGTCACATCGGTACTGCGCGCTTGGTGGTTTCTAAAGTAGCTTGGCGACTTTCCACAGGAAACATATGTTTAGTTAGACTAGACACCTCTAGGCGCTTGGAATTGCACTGTGGCCTTAGTTTTAATTTATAGTAAAGACTCGATGCTTTCATTAGGCCGGTCTCCTTGGAATGCAAATCCTATGGACGAGCGACGGTGAGTATGCTCTAAAGAAGGCCAAAGCAGACAAGTTTATAATGAGACTCACGAATCAGAAGAACCTGGATCTACTAAACGGCCTTATTGATATGACTGTCAAGGATCTTACTTCACTGGACAGAACCAGAGTCGAGACTATGATTACCATTCATGTGCATCAAAGGTAAATCCATATCCATCCTTTTAAAAAAAAATCGGAACAATAGAAAAGACAGAACAAATCACTCAAACGTTTGATCTGGGTGGGAATTGAACCAGCACCTTAACAGTGTAGAATGCACACTGTTACTACCTACAACTGAGTTAGGCTTGCATGTCCATGGCATGTGTTGCTACATAGATGAAAGGTTACACTTACAGGTAAACCATCTTAAAAGTATATACGATGGCTTACACTCACACGGCTTCCGTTTAACTCAACTTTCAGCTAAATGCTAATCTATGTAGCAACAGATGCCATTCTGATTCCGAGTAGGTTAGGTACTCCTTCTAAGACTCGCTCCATCATAGAAGGAGTCATAGGCAAGCTTCGAAGTCGATAGCTAACCAATCGTAAAATAGTATCTACATAAAAATGTTTTTCAATCAACACTTTCAGAGATATCTTTGATGACTTGGTGAGGATGAGAATAAAAACACCGGTTGACTTTGAATGGCAGAAGCAGGCTCGATTCTACTATTTTGAAGATTCAGATGACTGCATAGTATCTATTACCGATGTAGATTTCTTGTACCAGGTGAGTAAATAGGTGTCCGTGCCTGAACTTATTTTCAAACTACATGGACCACCTTTACCTTGTGACATGGCGATGGAAAATGATATTTATTTTGGAAAACTAAACCGACGTTTTTAGGTTCATTACGACCCAAAAATTTTGACCTACAATATTTTATATATTCCATAGAAATTAATGCTGTTTAGGGTTTGTATATTTATTGAATTATGGTTTATTAAATTAAATGAGAACTAAATAATGTGTCGCCGGGTTAATTGGAAATACTGTTATAGCTATTATGAATACTTATAAAAATAAAATATGCAGTGGGTTCAGTCTCTGGCAAAGCACGCGACTTTTTTAAAATCTTTGAATATATTTTAGTAATGCACTATCTCTAAAAATTTAACTTTCCAATTTCAGTATTCCTGCAGTCCTCCACTATCATGCTCGTGCTCGTGAAATGAATAGTAAATAAATATAACATTAATTTTTAAAATATTTAAAAAATTCCAGAACGAGTACCTGGGCATCACGGAGCGTCTGGTAATCACGCCGCTGACTGACAGATGCTACATCACGCTGGCGCAGGCGATCGGCATGAGTATGGGCGGCGCGCCGGCCGGGCCCGCTGGCACTGGCAAGACGGAGACTACCAAGGACATGGCCAGGACTCTCGGCAAGCTGGTCATTGTGTTCAACTGCTCCGACCAGATGGACTTCAGAGGTGAGATTGTATTGGTGGTATTCCATAGTGGTATTATACGACCTTTAGAGACTAGAGTTGTTCATTGTGATTCTACGTAACTGACTACCTACAGTTATAATAAATTTATTTACAAAACATGAAAGGCTTACAAAAGTGTATTATACATTATAGTGCTTATCTTAGGTGTTTAGTGCTTATATTCTTATTCAATTTAAATGACGGTATTATTATATTTGATCTTATTTCTTGTTTTTGTGTTTGTTATGTTCCATTTGATTTAAATGTATCTTTGATTAAACAATTTTTTATTTCCTTAATATTCTTATTCAATTTAAATGACATTATTATTATATTTGACTGATTTAATTTCTTGTTTTTGTGTTTGTTATGTTCCATTCGATATAAATTACCTATTATTTGTATATTTGACTACTACTGAACTACTGATTTTTTTTTTCCTGAATTACTAATTTAAATTTTAATCCGACTGTATTATGTAAATTTTAATAAAATGTTGCACGCCGTTGTACGGTAGAATACATTGTGCCTGACCTGACATTACTACCACCTATGTTAAACATGTATATCGAGCAATAAATAATACTTTACTTTACTTTACTTTACTTTACTTTACTTAGGGCACATACTCGTAGGTATAAAAATTACTTTGCTGGGAAACCTTTTCTTCTACCGAAAACATTTTTATTGAATGTAGTCAGTTTAAAAAAATATTAAAATAAATTAATTTCCTGTTCAAACTACGTGTGTAGGCTCCGAGGGCAGGCAATCGTCTTGAGATGACTTTAAAACAAAAAATAGCTTCAGGCACGCCTCGGCCACTCCGTAAAGCCGCTACTTGATTACCGTCGTCGGTGCAGTATCCGTATTATCAACACGCTCTGTACTCGTATCATTATGATTCTTTACCGAGAGCTTTTATTTCGAACAGTGCTTCCGCTCCATATTTCGGCGTAATACTTACTATATTTATAGCTCGTAGTGCGTAGGTACTTGCGTTGTACTTTTTCAATTGCGTCGATGTATTTTTTGTAATAGGGGGACCAAACTGGGACCGCGTATTCTAACTGAGATCTAACCAATGTTTTATATAAGTAGAGGAAGGTAGAAGGTAAATTTAATTTAATTTCTAAAAATATGATCCGTCCGGTTTCATTCAGTTAACCACCCATCAGAGCGCCTAGTGTAAGTTGCAATCGTTCACTCGATTCGAGTTTACTCACCGTGAATGGTGAATAGGTTAGATACACAGACGTACTGTAACGTTTATAGAATTACAATATTACTGTGTATTAATGATAACTTAGTGAATACACTAATAGCAATAGCAAATTTATTTGAATATGAATCTGTGACATGATCATTTAGGAAAATCATTTAAATGACTTACTGCTTATGAAATACAGGACATGACGACGCGTCTGTATGTTTTTGTGATTTACCTTTACTAGAATGTCAGCACCCCAAATTTTGATTAAATTATTTTTTTGCAATGATAAAAAGTTTACTTAAACCATTTGGCAATCATATTGGCTTCCACAGCTCTTATTCTAAATAGCCTGTACGTTTTCGTAGGCTTGGGGCGTATTTACAAAGGATTAGCCCAGTCCGGCACTTGGGGCTGTTTCGACGAGTTCAACCGAATCGAGCTGCCTGTGCTCTCGGTAGCGGCGCAACAGATCTACATCTGCCTCACTGCTAGGAGAGAAAAAAGGGACTTCTTTATCTTCAGGTATGATGACATAAAGTGACCGTGTTATGTTTGTCACTGGTTAATTTTGTAAGTGCATTTTACTCTCGAGTCTATGATATGTGAAATGGCTTAGCTTCAGCGATCATATCTTCCACAATACTGTAGCATTTACTTTGAAATTAATACATGTTATAGTTCAGGATAGATGCTAGAACGCTTGTGTTTCGAAAACACGATTACATCAAAAAATCTCAAAAAAAAACAAAGTTGACTCTAATTTGTAAATGTTCGCCATTCAATAAATACGCCCAATTAGGGCTTGACACTTTGTACAGTAAATAAACATAAATGTAAAGTATACAGCAGTCGGTCTGTGTTTTAGATTTTCAAAATTCACCAAAATCCATCAAAATTCAATACCGTAAAAAAATAAAACGTAGAAATACCCGCATATTTCTGTCATCTGGTGGTCATAAGCGCCGTGGTTGAGCGCACAGCAATGTTACCTTTATTTTTACTATATCTTAGTTGGAAACTAGAATAAAGTTGCGTTGAGTTGCTAATCTGACTCATCCAATCTGTTGAATGTCCTCTTGACCCATGCCTCTGTAAATCGGCTTTCTTACTTCATGACCTGCAGTAAACTTTCTGGGGCAGTATAGGTAATGAGGGTGATTTTGATCGCAGTGACGGCGACACAGTGAGCATAAACCCGGAGTTTGCGTTCATCATCACGATGAATCCCGGGTACGCGGGCCGCCAGGAGCTACCCGAGAACCTCAAGATACAGTTTCGCTCCGTGGCCATGATGGTGCCCGACAGGCAGATCATCATCCGCGTAAAATTGGCCAGCTGTGGTTTTAAGGAGAATATTTTATTAGGTAAGCGTGAGTGCGGCATACATTCTTGTTTTTAGGATAAAGAAACAAATTACAATTTGTTCGCTTTTCTTTTTTCTCGTACAATCCATAGTTAGTAAGCCTGTACAATGACTATAATGTATAGCCACTATAAATTGAACACACATTGGAATCCTATTTATAATTATCCTATATAGCCAAACGGTTAAGTATGGCGACTACAAACTTTTTAATGTTATATTTATTACAACAAAACCCTATACATTTTGAGCAGGGGTTTTACTCACGTATACCCTTGTGTTGATGTAGGTACCCAACAGTTTTAATTTAACGGGTGAATTTAATCAGGCCTAACCGCCTCTGTGATCTGGTGGTTCAACCCAACGATTTCAGATCCAGAGGTCCCGGGTTCGATCCCCAGGGGGAGTACAATATATTGTGCTTGGTTTGGTTGGTGGTAGGAGTGCATTATTTAGTGGTTTGAAAAATCAAAAGCAAGCCCCCATTGCAATGACTTTTCAACACAATAAACCTTCAGAGCTGTTACGCGCAGGAGAGAAATAAGGGGAAAATGAATGTATGTATGTTCCCATTCCCAGCCCGTAAGTTCTTCACGCTGTACAAGCTGTGCGAGGAGCAGCTGTCGAAGCAGGTGCACTACGACTTCGGTCTGCGGAACATTCTCTCGGTGCTGCGGACGATGGGTTCGCAGAAGCGTGCCAACCCGGAGAGCACCGAGGAGAACATCATGATGAGAGTCTTGAAGTAAGTCTCTAACAGATTTGAAACAACAAAGACAGACATGAAGAAGCTTATCTGTAATTTAAATATGTTACTATTTATGGCAAGTAATTCAATGCTTTTTTTTAAATATCGGTCAGTAAGAAAAGTCAGGTAAAAGTTATTTTGATAGCATATAATTAAAACTAATGGCGGAGTACATCAGTAGGTTGTTACGTTTGCACTTTGCGTTTCAATTCACTTTGTTTGCTGACAAAATTCATTTTGGAACTGACTCAATCCTCTAGAATATGATTACCGTTTATTTATTTGCCTGACCCGAAATGCTAGGCAGCTGACTCTGAAATGTATTACAATTAGGTACGTGTAGGTATTATTTATATATTCTATATTTACAATTGTAGTGTTGTTTCGTTCTTCGTGGTGTATTGTGAGTAGGTGGAAATCGGTTGGAAGCTAACGGACTTTGTCTGAACTGCAACTAGTTGGACTTTTTCTACACAAAACTAAATTATCTATCTTTCTTTACAAGATGTGCAAGTTAAGTGTTACTCAGAAATCTTAATTTCTAACTTACAGAGAAATGAACGTGTCCAAATTGGTGGATGAAGACGAGCCTCTGTTCGTCTCCTTGATTGAAGATTTGTTCCCCGGCATGAAGCTCAGTCAAACTGTTCACAAGTAATCAACTTCTCTAGAAACAGGAACTTTCAGTTTCCAAATAAACATGCTTTCATATCATCAGGCCTATTTGCGATGTACACATGTGATATGCTATGTATTCTATGTGGGGCCATAGATTCGCCTCTACATTTATAATTAGTACTGATAAATCTTTGCACTGTTTTTTGTCTGTTTTTCCAACAATCTTGGACAATAAAGTCAAAGTCAAAATGTATTCAGTAAGATTCTTTAGGATCATTTTGAAATGTAAAATCTACCGCCTGTTCGGAATCGCGACCAGACCAGAGTGAACAAGTCCAGAATCAATATAGGTTCCTTTTAGATAAGCGTGCTCGAACTGAGGCCACATCTTCATTTGTTTTTCAAGTGAGCTGGTCAACCGCTTGGCAATGTCCAATATGCACGCTCCAGCAAAATATGTAGGTGGGTTAGGAGACAAAATCAGGCCCCAGCCAAAATATGCTGGTTTTAAAATTGCCTACGGCGAGGTTCGCCCACAACAATTTTTTATTTTTTTGCTTTCAATTTTTTAAAGCCAATCCTTGTTGGTCGGTGGAAAAAGAATGATTATTTATCTTCCTCCATTTTTTTAAAATCCTATAGTGAACATTAAAATAAATGTTTTCCAAAGATTTTTCCCCAGACACATGTTTAAACAGGTAAAACGTAGATCTGACATCGTCCTCGCTTTTCAGAGAAATGCAGCGTGCCATAACTATGGTTGCCGAGAGATTCGGCCTCGTGAACCACCCCAGCTGGAACCTGAAGATTGTTCAGCTATTTGAGACGTCCCTCGTACGTCACGGACTCATGACGATGGGTCCTACCGGGTCCGGGAAGACCACGTGTATTCATACGTTGATGGGTGCCTTGACCGAGGTCGGCCGCCCGCATAAAGAGATGAGGATGAATCCTAAGGTATTAGTCTATTAGTCTTTGACTGCCTTTTCTCTCTTCGTCTACGTGTTTGTGTGTTTTTTTTTACAGTAGGTACCTTAGTAGTGAAGCGTCTGACTACTAATTCACTAAAATAAAAGGAAGCGATTACGTTTGGTTTACTACTGAAACATCAGGCTATTGCGATCTTATCTGAGCCCACCATCCAAGCTTAATACAGGTTGCTGTAGGTTCAATACAATTCAGGTACTAATTTTTTCAATGTTGTATACTGTTGCCTCCATGCTATGTGTCCTCTCCTACTCAGATCGTAAATGTCTTACTAGGAGATTAAGCCATCTTCGAGGCTGGGCAAGAAGCTTCTTCCTGAGTAAACTTTTCAGTTCAAGGTCAGCAGTGGATGGTTACAGGTTGATGTTTTTCTGTTGTGTCCAGGCTATAACGGCGCCGCAGATGTTCGGTCGATTGGACGTGGCTACCAACGACTGGACGGACGGCATCTTCTCTACTCTGTGGAGAAGAGCTTTGAAGGTGAAGAAATCTGATACCACGTGGATTGTTTTGGGTAAGTGCCATTTTTATGGCCTTCATCTCACCTGGTGCCAAGTTATGATGAGGCCGAAGGTGGAAACGAACTTCACCCAAAGTGAAGTACTGGCAATCCTACCTCTTTGTAATTGTAACACAACAATTCTTAAATTGTTGTGTTTCGGCATTAAGAGATAAGATAGCCAGTTCCTTAGTTTATTGAGGATTCCGGGTGAAGTGTGCTTCCACCTTCGGCCTTAACTTGAAAAATCAGGTAACATGAAGGCTAAGCACATCACCGTCGTACAATAAAAAAAAACAATCACAAAATTCAGCAAAATTCCCGTCTCTGCGGGAAACAAAAAGGCGGTTAACCCCGACCCTTCCCTTATCAAGCATACCTAATCGGATCTGTCGAGTACCAGCTCAGCTATGTTTTAATTCGTAGCATAGCGATATTAAAACTCTAAGCCAAAAGTCAAGCCTCCACGTCAGTGGTAACACGGGGGCCAGTACAACAATCAATACTTCAGGTCCATTTGACCGTTTCAGATGGTCCCGTGGACGCCGTGTGGATTGAAAACCTGAACTCTGTGCTAGATGACAACAAGACCCTGACGCTCGCTAACGGCGACCGCATCACCATGGCTTCGAACAGCAAACTGGTGTTTGAGCCTGACAATGTAGACAACGCGTCGCCAGCCACCGTCAGTCGCATGGGCATGGTGTTCTTGTCCTCTTCCGTGCTCAATTGGCACCCTATACTTGAGGTAACTGAACATTTTTTTATTGTACCCTCATTTTTACATTATTGGGGGTTGATAGGCATAAACCGCATCAGATTCCTGAATTAAATCGAAAAGAATTCGATTTCAAAGTAGGTTGGTATCCTGAGCGCGGGGCACTCAACAAATTTAGAGCAAGCAATTGAGAAAGAATACGTGACTGAAACGGAAATATATTTGAAATATATGCGGGAGACTTTACATCACCACCACGACAGTGGTGACCTACACTAAGTAGTTAAAAAAAAAGTATAAGAATTCCGCATTGGGTATATTTTTTAATAAACGAGCGATCTCGCTTTTTAATTCCACTGAAGAATTTGCAAAGTCGTGCCACCTTGAAATTAAAGTGATATGTAATTTTAAGGGTTGGCTGAGAAAAAGATCTCAAAAAGAATCGGATTCCCTTCGCAACGCTTTTAACAAAGTGTACGACGACGTCCATTCGTTCGTACAACAGCGTTTGTCGGCAAAAATGAAGATTCTCGAAGCTATCTACGTCAGGTAAAACATATGAAAATGCTTTACGATTGCGCTTTATCACATAAATGGCCTAAACAAACAAATTATCACATCCGTTTTGAAATAAAATATTATTTCCATTGCAGACAAGCGATTGATGTATTGATTGGCCTGCTCCAAATAGAAATACCTGGAGGAAGTAAGTGGTGCTTTTCGGTTTACAATTTGTAATGTGAAGTGTATGAATACGTACAGTGTGTTATTTGTTGTTGTTGGGTTGATGATATTTAACTATGGCAACGGTTTTTCTAAGAGGTAATTCCTCGTATTAAAAGTACTTGACCGTCACTGGAAGCTAATTATATGAGAAGGTATATCCGTTTCCGTCGAATAGTACATAAAGCCGGTACGTATTTCCGGTCTCAGTGGTGACACCTGGCGGCCGCGCGCCTCTTTTAGTTTCGTAAATCTGTGAGCGCCATTTTTAGTTCATTGGCGTTTCGTTTCCCGTCGAAGCAACTTGTGCGCAGCTGCTCAGGCTCTACGCCGTTGCTAAAATAGAACAAATTTAAGAGAATATTCAACACTACAAAATTACTAAGTTTTGTAGGCGATTGTTTTTAAAAGTGATTCGGGGTATGATGTAAGTCTCTTGATACTACACACTACCCTCGTTATTACGCAATCCACACTATAAACGGTTTTGCCGTTCGGATTTGGTACGTATTTGAAAAATTTATTTTAACAATTTTTCTGCTAAGAATTATTGTCTTGATTGTAATTCCTGTTGGTACGTGTGAAATATTTAACGGTGAAGCCGTAGAATTTCGTACTACTGGTGATTTTATTTTCAGATGTGATTATTATTTTATTGTACGTCGGAATTTTAAAGGTTATACCTATTTATGTCTCGGATATTAACTGTTACCTTTTTCAGTATCCTTTTTAGGACAAGTCTGTACGGGCTGTTGGCGCAGCTGGCCCGAGCACGAGTGCTTGTAAACGTGACGAATAAATACGCTGTTATTATATTTTATCTTGAGCGAAAACATAAGTAGATATACTTGATCTAAGTAAAATATAAAAGTAAGTACTCTGATCTCCTGCACTAGCCGCTGCGGCACTTATGCTGAAATCATGAAATACGCTCTTTTCTCCGCTGAACAAATTAGTAACGCTATAAAAGGCGTAATCAAAGCTTTTTGGCTCTTCTAAACGAGTAGGAAGATAGCCAGAACAACATCTGCTTCTCGCGGGGGCAGGCCTCAGCCTAGTAAGCAGGTCCATCGTTTGGATTTACATACACATTTAGAGAACTCTGGTTCCCAATTATACGTGTGCATATGGTGATCATGCAGGTGAGCACGTAAGTAATACACCCTCGCGGGGTGAATAACAACTATTACGGAGGTCAACCCTCAAGTGCTTACTACGAGAGCCATTACTCTAGTGAGAAAGGTCCATACATTTAGAGAACTCTGGTTCCCAATTATACGTGTGCATATGGTGATCATGCAGGTGAGCACGTAAGTAACCCACCCTCGCGGGGTGAATAACAACTATTACGGAGGTCAACCCTCAGGTGCTTACTACGAGAGCCATTACTCTAGTGAGAAAGGTCCATTTTCAACAGAGGCTCGCGGCCCAATCTTAAGGGGATATTGCGGAGGACGCACGAGTGCTCTCTTAAAGCCTACCTTATATGAATTAAAAACGATTCAAGGTCAGATAGTTTACCATTTCAATTTAATAATGTCCATCTTAAGGGATCTACCATAATTGTTTGGTAATGAACACCAGTATTTGGTATTGCATACTGCATTTTTGAAACCCCCATTTACTTATCAAAATGTAAATCGAGTCTTCACTAATGCTCATCTGAGCAGACCCATATGTGTCGGCTGGTGAATCGGCACGGCACTGTCGAAACCGCCGTAAGAAAAAGTATAGCGCTTGGCGCACTGTCCCTACGCTGAGAGAACTAATTGAGAATATGCACAAAACTCTAGCTATATTGGAAGATTAAATCGCAAATCAATCTGCTATGATATGAGGTAAGTGGGGAATTATATGAACAATATTATTGTCTCTGCCCTGTCGGGTTAGTGAAAAACCGTTCACGATTTCACATAAATATACCTATGGGTATTCTGATAAAAATTGCAAATTGCAAATGCAAATCGAAAGGCTACTTGAAGCTTCGTTACGGTACTCAAATGGTTTTCCATTAATGCTACTTGATGACCAACGCTGTAGTCATCATCGGTCAAAACATTATTCTGATACATACTCAGAATTCGTTTTACTTTATACTTCAGGTTTCATAGACATGAAGACAAACAAAAGGGTAAAAATATATGACACCTTACGTCAATGCAATTATGTATATCCACTACATCGCTTAGAAAAAATCTTATGTAGCTTATATACCTAGTGTAAGCTAAAATAAAAAGAAACCCTCAAAAAATTTTGCTATGATTCACAAACGAACAAACAAGGGGTCCTAAAAGTAGCTCCCCAATCACAGAGTTTCGTACTTGTACCTGTATAATGTACATGTGTGTGTATACCGGCTACCCTCATATTTCTGGTACCAACATCGAAATGTTAACATGTATTTTAGTCAATCTTTATGTGCTTGTGCTAAACGATTACGAAGTGACGAAACCTTTAAGTGTTTCATAATTGTTTGTTATTATTGAGTTGCTACAATCTCCTGCGACTGTAGAAATTACTGTTCATCCTATCTTGAACCTTTTAAATATGAAAGTCTCACGGGCACTTTCTTTGTTTGTTTGAATGAGTAATGAGATAAATAACAATTAGAGACGACAATGACTTCGACTGAAGCGTTTGGACAAAACCCTTTTTTCTTTTAATGAATGGGTTGACCCTGTTATTGTGATAACACTGCAACATGAGATTCAATTTCCTGATTGTATATCGGAATGTAGACGTGCTTACCTACTCCGCAAGCACGTCAATCAATCGTTTGGTTCAATCACTCTGTATCGGTGAAATGTAAATCTCGGGATATGAGTTCTAAGACCGCAACAAAACATTAATTTGCTTAGGTAGAAATACAGCGGATTCTAAATAAAGGTTGGCTGGCCAAGGTATGTATAATCTCGGAAGATTAATTCTAAGCCTTGCCAGTTTTGACATCCTTCAAGAACGGTATAATCACCGACAATTGTTTTTGTTACCATTATATGTAGTGTTATTAAAAATCTACCCTCCAAAATAAATCACAATAAAACTATAGTTGGGTGGTCTCTGAGTATTTGTCTTCCGACTAACGTCTCTGTTACACATCTATCAAGCCTAGCATGACCTAGCAGCGAGAACACAACTAAAATGATCTGGCATTCGGACAAGTCACTCTGCAAACGGGCAACCTTTTATACTTTATTGCAGTGGAGCGCCATCATCATCATCATCATTCACAGATGAGTATTAGATGTCTCTTGCATATACCATACATACTCCACAGAGGGCCACTGAAAAAAAAAAAATTTAATACTGGCTATCCCCAAAACCCGGGTATAACCAAATTTACCACATGCGTTAGATTGGTGGTAATTAGTGCAACAGATTTTTAATCGGATAATTTTCAGAATTTTCATTTAAAATAGAGTATGATACAAAGTCATTGCTCAAAATGGAAGTAGAATATATTCCAGGCAAGTTCTACTTGGCGCTTTGACGCACATCATCATAATGGTATCTACTTACCAGCCTGTGTTAACATAGTGTTTGCGATACTCGATACCCCGAGTAGACATACTGCCTCAAAGACCGCGCATAAAGTTACAACAATGTACCTTCCTTATACGAGTAAGAGACATTACAAATAAAAAGCTAGGTATGTTTCAAGATGCGTTCAGTGTTCCATGAACCGTCTAGTATGGGTATTAGACAGCTTTTCTAATTATTATACTACCTAGTACCAAAGTGTTGATTTATCTGAAAAAATCTACAGTAATATACTTCTTAGGGGTACATACCCCGATGGGAGAAGGTAAACTCCGAAACACGCGCTGAAGTCAAAACTTCAGCGTTGGAAAGGCTCTTTAATCAGCTAATCCCACTCTAAACTTATCCCATGGAATGGTTGACTAAATAATTAATTTTATTACTTTTTATTTGTAAACCTTCAGAAATAACTAATTTACCCTAACTTCTACGAGGATACCACCATCTAAAGTCAAGCTAAAAACATGCAACACCGAACAAAATTGTTCTAGCCTATAGAATAAATTTATTATTAAGCCTACGAGGATGTGTGTTAGAATGTATGGTCTAACTAATGTCAATAACGTTGACACAACAAGCAATAGCCCCATAACTGCTTTACTCGTGTTTTAAATGATTGATTTTATCTCACTTGAAATTAATGAACATATTATGATACTAAATGTGTCTTCAAATCGATTGCTCAAACTCAAAGGTTTCATAGCTACCTTTTTGGGATGTTTGTACTCTGTTGTAGGTTCCTTATTTCAGTTTCAAATCAGTAATTGAGCAAGCGTCGTGTCGTACTTCGAGCTTACACTCTGCTCAGGCAGATGCATCTTTGTCAAACACTACTTACAATAGATCCTGATCTAACCATCACGATCATGATGTTGGTATCATGGACCAACGATTGTATTTGGTTTGGCCAATATTTGTTCATAACGTATATAGTAGTTGTTTAAAATGCTAGTCGGCCTAACCAATCCCTTTTAATGTGGGTATTGTAGAAACTACTTGCTTCTATGCTACTAAAAGATGTAGGTTCGGCGGCTAAATTAAATTAAAAAATTTTATGCCTAACATTTTCCATTAGAGTTGACTTCAATGGTTCAGCTGATTCGTTACAGTTTGACCAAAAACTTGAACCTAATTCATGCACCGTTGAGTGGTGTGCCCTGTTGTCTATAAGCTAGCTGGAAAATCATCTTCTAGCTTAAGCTAGAATTAGAATTTACAAAATTTTCAATAGGATAGTGGCCATTGATATTAAGCACATTCAAAAGTTTTTCAGGTTCAAAATAATGAACAATACCATACAGAATGGTTCGATAATTATGTGCATTAAACCTAACAATGCAACCTAAATGGCAAATTATTATTGATAATATGATATATTGAACTCATTCAATGAAATATTTCGATTTCTTGATTAGTTTTCTAGTGCCTATAATTAATTTCTCGATGGTTTAATCTGATTGATATATAAATACTGATGTCCATTCCAGTATTCGTCATTCATAGCTTTTCTATATTACGTTTACCTAGTTAATAATGACATCACATTGGCGCTAGATTAACTTTCCTCATAAGTGGCGACACCAGGCGATAACAAACAGGTCTCATATAATTAGCTTCCAGTGACGGTCAAGTACTTTTAATAGCAGCGTTTTACCTGAAATAAAACGCATATTAAAATACTTACCTCACTGGAAGCTAGGCTTTTATCGCTGCCTGGTGTAACTAAGCCAATGAACTAAAAATGGCGCTCACAGATTTACGAAACTAAAAGAGGCGCGCGGCCGCCAGGTGTCACCACTGAGACCGGAAATACGTACCGGCTTTATGTACTATTCGACGGAAACGGATATACCTTCTCATATAATTAGCTTCCAGTGAGGTAAGTATTTTAATATGCGTTTTATTTCAGGTAAAACGCTGCTATTACTCGTAGGCAAACTAGTTTGGCATTCTAATTTGGCTACGAGGAAACGGCCTGATTGTCCTGCCGGGGCTGCTCATCTATCCTATTAAAAGACAAGACATTATTACAAGACATTAATTTTTACACTGCGCCATCTAGCCCCAAACTAAGCATAGCTTGTAATATGGGAACTAGATTACGGATAGAATACTTAAATACCTTTTTAAATACATACGTACTATATGATACAACACCCAAACACAGAACAAACATCTATATTCATCACACAAATGTTTGTCCTGGGTGGGAATCGAACCCACAGCCTACAGCGCAGAAGGCAGAGCTACTACCAACTGAGCTATGAGGCTGGTTATATGGCCTTGGCCTATCATCCCTATAATCCCGTGAAGGTTGTAACAGGCGACTACACCAATAGATTGGCTACACCTAGGTTTCTAATTAACATAAATAGTGAAAATCCCCCACTCTGCGCTCTCAAGACACTTGTCAAGACAAGGTCTTTGGTGAAAGACCTTGTCTTGTCTTTTCGGACTGTATTGATGATGATCCATTCACGTTACCACATGTCTTGTTGATGAATTAATCAGGGCTACCGGAATAGATCAAATTGGTGGTTTAATTCCGACAATGATTTGATGCGTATTCTGTGAGGCTATAATAATACCATACCTTCGCTCGCACGATTTCAGAAATTCACACAGACCGTCACTTGGAGCGTCTATTTATATTTTCGATGATGTGGTCCCTGGGCGCTGTGCTAGAGTTGGATGCGAGGACTAAAATGGCAGAATATATGACAAAACTTCCTATAAAAATGGACTGGCCTGGCGGCAAGTCGAAGGAGTGGATCATGCCTTTTGAGTTCATGGTCAATGAGACCGGAACTTGGCAGCATTGGTTAGTTTTCTTCATTGTTTCACAGGTTTTGGCAAGATACTGATTTTTGCTTATTTCGAGAAATACATTTTCCATTGTTGTTATACACCGACCGTCGTATGCTTTGAATAAATACTTTATACCCCTTATTTCTTCAAATATTCATACTCCAAATCTACACTCTACCTCTAGTGGCTGGTCAGTACAAACGGCGATAGTTAGGTAAGAAGTGACGGTAAAGTTCTCTACCTAAAAACCACAATATTTTCTTTTACTATACCAAATATTATGCATAGTATTAGGCATGCCTGCATACGTCTAAATGTGGTCAATATTTTCAGGAATGAAATCGTAGAAGATTACTTGTACCCACCCGACAGCGTACCAGAGTACTCCTCCATCCTTGTCCCGAACATAGACAATGTGTGCATTTCCTTCCTGGTCGACACCATAGCCAAGCAGAACAAAGCTGTGCTGCTCATCGGTGAGCAGGGCACGGCCAAGACGGTCATGTTGAAGAGCTACATGCAGAAGTATGACAATGAAGTCAAACTGTATAAGATGATCAACTTCTCGTCTGCCACCACGCCGAACATGTTCCAGGTTAGGATTTCCACTGCAACTGATTACCTTTCCAGTCCCTTTTATCGAGTGGTTTGCCCACCGGTGTCAGGTAGGTAGAAGTGCGTCCACCTTCGGCCTTATCATAATTAAAACCAGGTTAGATAAAGGACCAGCGCTTACTTACCCGTCGTTTAAAAAAAACAACATAATGGTTATTTTCCGATACCTACCTACCAACTTCATTATGGAGCTCGAATCCTGTCATTTATAAGTATGTGTGGGTCTTATGTAGTAGTTGGTATGGATTAGACTTGGCAAAATATGTGTATGTTATGAACGAATTGACGCAGCACTCGATATCACCTAGTTCCGTGGTTTTTAATGTAATTAAAATTACTGATAATGAGTTTATTATAGGAGAGTAAAGTATTATAGGTAAAGATAGCTAGTTCCTCAGTTAGATGACGATTACGGGTGAAGTGCGCCTCCACCTTCGGCCTTATCTCAACATATTACCCGGTGAGATTAAGGACAAGCGCTTCCCCGTCGTACAATAAAAAAAAATGTTCTAACATCACTTTGTCCAGATGGCGATTTTCCAGATATCTGTCCGATACCTGGCCAGAATCATTACGGATACCCCGGGCTACTCTAGCTGCTAGCGTCACTCACCATTTCCCCGTGACGTTATATCCTCATCCCCCCTTCTCTATATCTTTATATCCTCATCCATCCACTTAATTTGCTTAAATTTATTTAATCCTTATCCCATCATTCCACACAACCGAGTATTCCCAATGAGGGTTGACGTCAGGCAGGCAGCGTTATAAGACAATTTCAGCAAAAACTCAACAAAAAACATCATGGCCTTGAAGATGTGCCGGCCCCAGCGTGGGATAATGGAGAGGAAAGTGATGACATTGTGAACATACTCGGTTCAAGTTAAGAAAGCGGTGGGTTTTTATTAATATTTATTTAATTTCAGAGGATCGTTGAGTCGTACGTAGAAAAGCGCGTGGGAATGACGTACGGTCCGCCGGGCGGGCGCGGCATGACAGTGTTTGTGGACGACATCAACATGCCTGTCGTCAACGAGTGGGGGGACCAGGTAATTACTACTTGCAATCCATTATCTACTTACCTGTTTATCGAAGCTTACCTACAGTGTACCGCTTCCTTTCTTATTATTATTCAAACAGGTGACCAAGGTCTGCATTGACGTCCCGCTGTGTGGTGTATTGTGCATAATCCCCATGGTTTTAACTAACCCTACCCTAGCCAACCCAGTTTCTTGAATACCGGAGCAGGATTTTCGGTTTTGTTGGTGGAAAAGTTACGTTCACGTGGCGTATCGTGAACCTAGTTAATGTTTAAGGGCATTGTGCATGGTGATACGTGGGTGCGACTTTAAGTCTGTATATATATTTGACAGGTGACCAATGAAATCGTGAGGGAGATGATGGAAGGTGGCGGATTTTACTCGCTGGAAAAACCTGGAGAGTTTATCATCATTGCGGATATTCAAATGTTCGGGGCTATGATTCATCCAGGTAATTATTTGGATCAGGTTAACCAATTTAAGGTTTTCCAATTTATTTCTTAACGATTAACCTTGTGCGGTTATATGTGGAATAAACTGAAGTTAACTATTTATTTCTGTGAATAAACAGATGCTAGTTCAAGTAATGATCATAATTTTATTGATAGGTGGTGGACGAAATGACATACCACCGCGTCTCAAGAGACAGTTCAACATTTTCAACTGCACTTTGCCGAGCAATATTTCAATGGATCGAATCTTTGGTATGTATTCTCCATAAATAAAAAAAACTTCCATCCAGGTGATTTTTACGAGATCATGCAAGAACGACATTCTTGGCGGGCTCGAGCTCCAGCCGCGGTAGCCTAAGATTTGTGGTCATTATCCACTGGTTGGCTAAATTACAGACGAGATCTTTTACTTGTTCTTATGTATCATATTGTATTTATGTTGTTATTATTCATACCTAGTTCTAGATATAATGTTGGTCAAACTGTAGGTAATATGCCATATCTTACTAACTAAAGTGAATTGAATTGAATGTTTGTGTCTTCAGTGACTAAATTCTGTGTTTTAGAAACCATAAGCGCTGGTTATTTTTGCAAGACACGCTTTGACAAGAAAATAGTCGACTTTATGCCAAGGCTTGTTTCGGTGACGCGTATAATTTGGCAGCAGACTAAAGTGAGTTTGAACATTTTGTCTGTCCTTCCGTTTTTCGAGAAATTACCAAAAAAGCCTCTCTGAATCTGAATAAATAAAATGCGATATTACTTCTCTCATGTCTAGGTAAAGATGTTGCCGACACCGGCCAAGTTCCACTACGTATTTAACCTGCGTGATTTGTCCCGAATCTGGGAAGGGATTCTGTTTATTCATAAGGATGAGCTGCCGAGTATAAAGACTGCCGTCAAGCTGTGGTTCCACGAGTGCCTGAGGGTTATATCAGACAGGTAAATATATGAAAATATTTTATGTAAGCTAGTTTGTACAAAAGTATAGTCCTACAAACTTATCTGTCTCGAAAATGGTACTCAACAATGATTAAATAAATGAAACGGTTATTACCACAAAATTTTTACGTCGATTTGCTGACGTTTCGAGATCATTTTGAGACCCCTTCTTCACGAGCTTCGCCCGCGTGCACGTTCGTCGGTCGCGCGGCGCAAACTGACTGTCAGCAAATCGACGTAAAAATTTTGTGGTAATAACCGTTTCATTTATTTAATTATGTTGCATAGCCACACAAGTTTCAATTCTACTCAACAATGATGTCATAATTGTAAATAATATAAAAATAGTCGTTAGCCGACTGACAATCAACGCCCAAGACAGAGACTTTTACTTTAACCTTATAAGTATAAAGATGCACTAAAAAATATTATGGGTGACTCGGATGGAATAACAGGAATGTACCCCCGCAATATACCAATGTTAATACGCCTTGTTAAAACTCTGACACAGCCTTTGAATAGTAATCGATATAAGTTTACAGAGCAAGGTAAAGTTTGACTACGACGTTAGTGAACATGTCCAGAAAAAGGAACTAGGTAGGTATGTTTTCTTAAAAAAATATTGTACTGCGTGCAAGAACTTGGCCTTCATCTCTCCTGGAAATCCAAGACAAGAAAGCATAAGGCACCACAACCACGATCATAGACTATAGTGCCTTGACATCTTAACGGTGAGCAGGTTCACAACATTCGACGACAAGGACTGGTTCGTGGCTAACTTCTGGAAGACGGCCACGGCGGAGTTGCCGGACATCGTCAGCGAGTTCCCCGAACAGGAGACGTTCTTCGTTAACTTCCTCCGCGAGCCAGTTGACCCTACCGGTGACGAGGACGAGGATTTCAGCACGGAGGCGCCCAAGGTCTACGAGGAAATGCCTACGTAAGTCAATATCAGAGTCAGGGGTCTTTTATGTAAGATTTTAAGTATAATTTAATTTAGCTGTTTTTACATCACTGGTTAGTCGTATATTTTGTTTTGTACCTATAATTATGTTACTGTTATTGTATCATATAGTACGTATGTTTTTACAAAAGCATTTAACTATTCTATCCGTAAAATCCGGGCTAAATGGCGCTGTGTAAAATTAATGTCCTGTAATATTTATTTATTTATTTTTATAACCAAAAACAGGAATGTTTAGTATAAATTATTTCTTCTAATCAAAGTATTTTTTCTAACACAGAAGGTACTCTCAAGTAAATATTAAAGTAGTCATTGAAACGGATCTATCGAAAGTATTCTGTGATTCGAGTGTCTTGTGATTTTTAGACGATTCGTGCAACTAATCCATATTGCTATGGTCAAAGAGTATCTGCTATTGCTACAACGAGACTGTTGTCATTGATTGATGTTGCTAAGTCAAATTACTTGATGATCGGTCTGATTTCAGATGGGACTTTGTCCTGTATAAACTGGGTTCCTTCCAAGAACTGTTCAATGAACAGATTCGCGGCGCGCATCTCGATCTGGTGTTCTTCCATGACTGTATGGTGCACTTATTCATTATTTCTAGGATCATCAACACTCCCAGGTAAGTCACGCTATGTTTACTCCAAACTCGTGTGGAAATCTAGATGTGATACTTATTTTATCAGCGCTCAGCTTTTGAGTATAAAATTATCTTAATTCCTCTATATTTACTTTGGTGTGCAATAATGTATTTTTTATTGTGATGCAAGTAGTTTTTTCATATTAGAAATGGGGGTCAGCTCTTGACTTCGAATCTTGCGTAGGCATGGATGATGTCTGTGTGGGTGCCAAAATATCTTTCTGCTGAACTCGTAGTTTAGATAATTAGATAGTTGGTTGGTTACATGGTGATCGTATAACGTGGTATATGATTTGAATTTATTTGCAGAGGGAACGCTCTACTGGTAGGAGTCGGCGGCTCTGGCAAGCAGAGTTTGACGAAATTAGCTTCATTTATTGCTAATTATTCTTTCTACCAAATTACTTTGACGAGGTAATTTATAAAGAACTTTTAGTATTACAACGTGAACTTTTCTATTGTAGACCATACAAGTTAGAAATAAATAAATATTTAGGTACTAGACGGATAGTGATAAAAAGTAATATGAGAACATCAATGTTTTGCTTTATTTATTACATATTTTTATTTTTATTTGTTTTTTTCTCAGATCATACAATGTAAGCAACTTTATGGACGACATAAAATATTTGTACCGAGTGGCCGGCTTGCAAGGACAAGGAATCTCGTTCATATTCACCGATAATGACATCAAGGACGAGCAGTTCCTCGAGTTCTTGAATAACATCCTCAGCTCCGGAGAAATCGCCAATCTGTTCGCTAAGGATGAAATGGGTAAAGTACTAACAGTCCGCATCAAAAGTGCTACCGTTCACAGTTGGATTCGCCGCGCCTACAATGTAACTACCGACGCTGTGGCCCCTTTAACTCGGCCTGCGGATATCGTAAAAGAGATTATAGAATAGAATAGAATAGAGTTTATTTGCAACAACAATCAATGATCATACAAAATTTTAGCAATAAAAACTAAAAAAAAAAATCGATTAAGTAACTCTTTTCCTGCTTCACATCAATGATCTGCTAATACCCGATATCAATGGGTACGCAGATGACAGCACAGTTGTTGATAGATATTGTGCGGACGAAATTCGCAGCCTCCGTAGGGAGTTGATGGATCGTTCCTCAAGTTTAACTTTGTGTATGGGGTGACGCTAATATTGTACCTACGGCTTAACGCTTCCAGAACTCGGTCGTGTGTGTTCTCTGCAAAATAGAGATAAACCAATCCAAACTGCATACTTAATACACTGCATACTTTTGTAAGCAGTACTTGGCTCCATTTCAATGATAGTTTGACCCTTTTAGGTGTTGATTTTTATCAAATTTGAACTTTGGCTACCATATTGAGTCTGAGGCCAAATTTGCTGCTATGCAGCTAGATACCCTCGCTAAGATTCGGCAGTACTCTACGGACAGCTTTTATGTTTGTACAAAACTCATGTCCGATCTTGTATGGAGTACTGCTGCCATTTCTGGGATGGCTCAGCAAAGTACTAGTTTGAAGCCATGAGACACTATTGGGCGTTGTGCTGCTAGGTTTTTAGGTGATAATTCGCTCGTTGAGGCCAATTTGCAGAGCTTAGAACACAGACGTCGGGTTGCCAGGCTGCCTGTGTTCTATAAATACCACTTGGGCGAGTGTGCGCTCGATATCTTCGACCTAATCCCCCCCATCCTCTTTCCACCACCGGACTGGCAGACGTACGGCAGGCTACCCGTACTTACCTTGTAGCTGTTCCATTGTGCCGAACAATCGATTTGCCTCTACCTTTATCATTAATACTGCATGGTAAAGAATGGAACTCCTTACCATCGTCTGTTTTTCCGCACCATAACAATCTTGGCATGATGTGACTTGACGTGCTAAAGGGGCGCGGGCCAGCGACTGCCGCCACGTTACTGTAAATCTATATACAGCAGTGGAATGTGTGCCTGTCGCTACAGAGTCTTCAAGTCAACACGTTCGTTTTAGACAACCGGGGCTTTGCTTTCTTATGGCACATCTTTTCTATAAAAATCGTTCTTTTCAGATGAAATTTTGAACGAACTAACTCCAATCATGAAGAAATACGCCCCGAGAAGGATTCCCGTGCCGGACGTTCTGTACGAATACTTCATCATGCGGTCTCGCTCTAACCTGCACATTGTTCTGTGTTTCTCACCGGTTAGCTCCATTGCTGTCTTTCAGTCAGACCTTGAAAGGGATGTAGTATTTTGTATTAAGTTCTTTTAACAGTAATATGTAGCTGGTGCTTTTTAGCCGGATTTTTGGGTCCGGAAAAGATATGTAAAAGAAGACCCTTCTGCATGTAATATGCTAACATACAGTATGTATATAATAAGTATATCTACCTACCTAGAAAATTAAAGCATTGGAAAATATAAAAATAATATTCCCAAATTTATTGTATACTTGCTTCATTTTAGGTGGGTGAAAAGTTCAGGAGCAGAGCTCTTAAATTCCCTGGACTTATTTCTGGGTCTATTATGGATTGGTTCCAAAAATGGCCGAGAGTGGCGCTGATTGAGGTGGCGCACCATTTCCTGTCCGAATTCCATGTAAGTACTTATTTACTACAGGTATACAAGGAAAATCTTATTTTATGACGTTAAATAAATTGCGCCTAATAAATAAATCGAAATATATGTCACAGTAACAATTACAATTACTTTAAAATCCGTAAGTGCAGGTCTACTACAAAAAACGAAACTTGATGTAAGTATCCGATGAAAAATATTAAAAACGTGCAATCAGTCATCGGATGCGTTTTGTTTTGATTTTACTTTATAGAAGCGTATTCAAACCTCTTCTGAGATATCGATTGTTGGTTACGTGTCCCAGATCGTGTGCACCCCCGAGAGCAAAGTCCAGTTGATCGAGATAATGGGCATGGTGCAAGACAACGTGGCGGACACGTGCACCAGCTACTACGACCGGTTCCGTCGGCAGACGCACGTTACGCCCAAGTCGTACCTCTCCTTCCTCGAGGGGTATAAGGTGCTATACAAGGAGAAGCACGTGGGCATCGCCGAGATGGCGCGAAGGTACTCGTAACATTGCCGAAAATCATCTTAAAAAAAAATTATACGTGAGTTTTTTCGGTCCCAGTTTTTAAACTAAATGAGATGTTGTGAATGAAGAAAAAATCTCTTATAATAAAAAAAATCTTTTATACAACATGACCTACGCTGCACTGCATTGAGCCCATCAACTTAATAAATAATTAATACCTTCAAGAAGAGAGGCATTTTCTAGGAAGGCTCGCTCTATCGTAGACTTTGTCCTTGCCCAGAGAAGCCTCGGTCGAAGGTTGAAAGTTAACCTGCCTCAGATTACAAAATAATTTATTATTTAATAATTCAATTGAAATAACGCGTGGCAGACACCTACATTAGTTATTAAGGCTTATACAAACACACCAGCCTGTGAACTCACAGTTAATGCAAACATTTTCATGCGATTGAATATAAATCGTTTTGACAGAATGACAACTGGCTTAGACAAGCTTGTGGAGGCCGCTGCCAGCGTAGACATATTGAAGAAAGAGCTGGAACTGAAAGATATTGAAATCAAAGAAGCCACTGCTAAGGCTGAAGAGGCAAGTTTCGCTTTTATTTATTTATAAGTCAACGTTATTTGCATAGACACCAACATGTAACATAGCCAACATAAACGACAGATAGCCTCCGCGGACTGGTGGCAACGCGTGAGGTTCTCGATTTGGAGGTCTTGGGTTCAAATCCCTGGGGGGGTCGTCGGCTTGAATCATCTGATAAGTATGCCCGTCCTGCCATCGGTTCCGAGTACTGCATATAGTAGTGTCTTGTTTATTTAAGTAGTCAGTTCAAATTGATCCTATAGTGATATTATTGACTTGGTCTTAGTGAATATTTGCTAGACTCCCGACCGTCTGTCTGACCTGGCCTTCGCTCATTTATTAATGCCATGAGATGTTGATTCGCAGGTGTTAGCAGCGGTGGCGGAGTCGGCGGCGGCCGCCGAGATCGTGAAGGCTGAGGTGTTGGAGGTGAAGGACCGCGCCGTGAAGTTGGTCGGAGTGATCGCGGCTGAGACCGCCATCGCTGAGGAGAAGCTGGCTGATGCCAAACCGGCGCTCGAGGCCGCTGAGGCCGCTTTACAGGTACCCTTCAATTGGGTTGCTGTAACAAACTTTTGGACTTACATTTTGTGGGTTCTTGCGTGGACAGTGAGGTCTTCGCTAAAGTGAGTTTTACTAGATAAAATCACTTTCTCAGCCGCACATCGATGGACTAACCTTCACCGTCAGAGCACATGCACCATAGTATACCTACTATTATTTGTTCTGTTACCATGTCGTGTGAAATGCGCTGATAAGTTTTTCAAAAATAAATAAGCACCTCGGTACTAAATACGCGCACGTGCGGATTTTAACTTACGACAGGAAAGACCTGTCGTAAAAAAAACTATCAACAGACCTTTTTTAAATGGCTGTCTTAAAATAGAAAATTTAAATACACGCTCAATAGTCATAATCGAAGTAGCGAGTAACTCGCTACTTTGATATCGTGTGACCTCATCAGCTTATTGTTGCACTTGCTAATCAATGTAATGTTCTCTGCTGGTCAGAACCTTCTAGAAGTATACGAGGTGTTATTACAGACAATCAACGCGGCCGATATTGCCACGGTCCGAAAGCTAGGCAAGCCGCCGTTCCTCATCACACTTATTATGGACGCTGTGATCCTGCTCTTCAGAAAAAAGATCGACCCTATCAAGCCTGACCCGGAAAGGGGCTTTCTAATGGCTTCGTGGGCCGAATCTCTTAAGGTTACTTGCTATTGGCTATTTAATTATTATCTGTAATAGCTTTTGAATTAAAATTGTTTAATTATGTTTATTTATTGGACAGGTTATGGCTGATTCAAAATTCTTGAACAACCTGAAATTCTTCCCAAAAGATGAAATTAACGCCGAGATGGTCGATTTACTACAACCATACTTTAACTACCCGTAAGAGTTACTCCTGATATTTGCTTATCTTTGTCTATCCCAGTAATATTATTAGGTATAAACTCTGTTGTTAATAATAATTGTAAGCTATCAAGTCTCGCACTATATTTTGTTTCGCTTGTTTCGTCCTAAAATAAAATAATTGAACCAGTTGCTTTGGTAGTGTTTCCAATACCAAGTAAGGATATTTTTAATTTCCTCCTCCAGAATTACCGTAATTTAGTTAGAAGCGTTTGCTGGCTGCTTATGATAATAGAAGCTATTGTATTCGTTTTTAAAAGTACCAATCATAGTTATGAAACCTGTAAACATTACAAACAGTATGTATGCATCTGCGTCGAATTTAGAAAACTCATTCACTTCTTCATTGAGACAATAATTATATATTTATGGTCTTTATACCATGTTTTCAGCAGACAAATAAAACATTTATCATATTATAGGCACGCCTAGCTTGTGCGTGGCAGCATTAAGCTGAGTCTGGGCCCGTTTGGCTGTGCTGCGCTAAGTGTTTCAAATGACGTTATTATTGTTGTTATTTTTAATTTTTGTGTGTATCGCCAAATAAATGTCTTTCATTTCATTATTTTATTTAAGACAATATACGTTCGAAGCGGCAAAAGTAGCGTGCGGCAACGTAGCCGGCCTCATCTCGTGGACCATCGCCATGGCGCTGTTCTACTCCGTCAACAAGGACGTTCTGCCGCTGAAAGCTAACCTCGCGATCATGCAGGGCAAGTACCAAGGCGCCAAGCGCGAGCTGGATGCGGCCGAGGCGCAGCTGCAAGCTAAGGAGGTAATATACAACATCCTTTTGAAGCCAATAGCAGCCTAAATATGATCATGAAGCGACTGCCCAGTCCAGTATGATATATATGGTAGTCCTGCCAACTATTCGGTTTTGAGGACCCAAACATTGAGAAATTTATATAACTTTAAAATATTTTTCCATGATTCTGTTTTGCCCGAGGCTGAGAAGAAACACAAAACGGGCGCCTCGTCGCTAGTTTCTTAGTGCATGTATCGAGGAGCAAAAGCGTATATAAAACTACCTTCAACTTTTAAAAATGTTATAATGAAACAATAAATCACAATCCGCGACGGGACTCGAACCCGCATTTTTTCCTCAAGCTGGAAAGGCTCCTAACCAATTGAGCCACGAGGGTCCTGATGCGATGTGCCCTCAACTTGGTCTTTATTATCAGAAAGCTCTATATTAGGTAGATATAGATAGATATAAAGGTAAATTCACACAGCTAAGGTACTAGGTTAGGTACTAACTTAAAATAAAGTATACATACCTAAAACTATAATTACAAATATATAGTGGTCTCGACAGAGCTTACCTATTTGAGCCTTTTGTGGTGGAGTCCTTGGGTCCGTGGGGAGCCGGTGCCGTCCGGGTTTTCAAAAATATTGCGGGGCTTTTGATTGAGGCGACTCGTGACCCAAGGGCTGGCTCTTATTTAGGCCAGCGAATTAGCATAGCTATTCAGGGTGGCAATGCAGCCCGTGTCTTGGGCACGCTTCCGCCTGGTACTGGTCTGAGTTGAACAGTTGAGTTACCTATATCGGCCGTTTGTAACGGTCCTTAGGTAATCTGACTGATTCCTTTGTACATTGTTAGTTTAATTGTACTTTTTATTGAATAAATGTCACTTAAAAAAAAAAAAAATTGCAAATAATTACAAAACTGAGATAAAAGTTTCTACGATACGCTAAGTAAATATAGAAAACGACCACTGCCATAGGTAGTAATAAAGCTGTTCATGTAAGGTTGTGCTTAAAAATATATACTAAACTTGTGTATGTTGAAGTCGTTGTTCAAAATCACGTCAAATTGTCGTCTTTAAGTTGCTTGCGGAAGCATCCTGACCCGTATGTTTGTCCAATCTTATTAAAGGGACGTATAGCTAGTATAATTTCCATTATCATACACTGCTCTCGGCCAGTCCAGTTGCAAACACACGCCTTGTTCTTTCAGCGCGAGTTGGCCGGTGTGCAGAAAATGTTCGACGAAGCCATGTCGCTAAAGCAAGCGGTGCTGGACGACGCCGCAAAATGCCAACAGAAGATGGATGCCGCCACGGCGCTCATCAACGGCCTCAGCGGGGAGCGCGTGCGGTGGACAGAACAGTCCGCGCTCTTCAAGTCGGAGATTGAGAGGCTCATTGGGGATATACTGCTGCTTACCGGGTACGAATACGTCACAGATTATATATATATATATTTTTATATGTATTTACCAAAATAAACTTAAATAATAAACATAGTTGAAAACATAGCTTTAAAAAACCAAGGAGGTTTGTCCTAAAACTAGCTTATTTACAGAAATAGCTGCCAACAGCAAAACATAATTTGTTTAATGTTGAACAAAAGGTTCACATAGTGCAGGTGGATATCTACTTGCTACGTTACATCATTATGAAATGGAGGTACAAATGGAGATTCAATATTATTTCTATTGTTTACATATAATTATCAATGTTATTTATGAAATAAGTTTTTAATTTATATTTAATATTTATTGGTGTAATATTATTCAATAAATTCCTAGGTAGGTCATTAAAACTCCGAGGAACCAAGTAACTCGCTGTCCTCTCGCCGTAAACATTGTTGGCGGATTGTATAAATGTGCTTAGTTTGAAAGAGATGGAAGGCTGATATTGCAAAACATGGTATATGTTGCATGGACCTGCGACATGAAGCTGCGTTCGGTTAACATCACTTTTAGGGTAAACGCTCGCTTATAAAAATCCAAAAGGGATTGACAGCTGGTCACTACAGTCTGCGGCAGTTTTTAAAGATTTCGTCAATCTAAGTAACATTTGGACTTGTATTCCTTCCAGATTCCTTTCCTATTCCGGTCCTTTCAATCAAGAATTCCGCTCCTACTTGATCAACAGCTGGCTAGCAGAGTTACTCCGAAGGAAAATACCCGTTTCTATGAATTTGAACATAACGGACCAACTGACGGATACCGCTACGGTAATGCACTTTTGTAGCGGTTGCTCACTTATTTTATATTTGAGTCGTTAAAATTAATTCTAGTGACTAAAAGCATATACTAAGGGACGGTCAACTGCATCTATCTGATGGCCTGAGTACTTAAAAATACTGAAATATAGTGATTGCAGCATGCTTAATCTGGGTTAGTAATACCCACATTAAGCGTTGTTGATTATGATAAATCTCTAACTATTCTTTGCGGTATTTTGGCAGAAAGGCAGAGATCAAAATACTTCTTTATCAAAAGAGTACTTTGGAGGTAGGAGCTATTACTAGCTAAGGAGCTATTTTGAAGTAGGCACTTCGAGAAGTAGACCCTGAGCACCTGATCGCTCGTTGGGGTGCATCGGCAGGCTCACTTCACGTCAAGCTGTGCACTTTTCCGGGCTGTAATGATGATAATGAAGAAAGAGTTATGTTAAAACTTTCGCGATTAGTTTACATTTGTTAAGGCATCTAAAACACGCGATAAATATCCGTTAAATAATAAAAAATAATAAACGATAAAAATAATGAAGGTATATTCTCCAGATCGGCGATTGGAACTTGTGCGGCCTGCCAACCGACGAGCTCTCGATCCAGAACGGCATCATCGTGACGAAGGCGGCGCGGTTCCCGCTGCTCATCGACCCGCAGACTCAGGGCAAGATCTGGATCAAGAATATGGAGAAATTCAATGAACTCATCGTCACCACGCTCAACCATAAGTATTTCAGGTATGTCTTTCTAATGTTTCCTCTGGCATCATTTTCTTGGCTCCCAATCACAAAGATGACTTCTGAGAGACTTCTCAGCAGTCATCTTTGGGACTTTTAATTATTTTTCTTAAGCCCTTTGTAAGTTGTGCATAGGTATAAGACCATTGTTGTCTAGTTTTTGGCCGCGATAACGTAATCTCATTTTTAACCGACTTCAAAAAATTGTTCTCAATTAGTTTTTTTTTTATGTTTGTTACCTCAGAATTCCGTAATTTCTCAACCGATTTGAAATAATATATTTTTGTTTGAAAGGATATAATTCCAGATTAGTCTCATAGAATATTTTCGAAATCGGTCTACTACAGGGTACGAAAAATCCTTCCCATTACCCTGACATCTATGTCAGTCTAGGGGTGGTGCACTAGCACCCCTACACTGCATGTCCATCCACTCGTTCAGCTATAGGTACTCGGCTATAACTCACACAATAAATTATCACGTACCACGTACCACGTACACATTTTCATCGTATTTTTTCCCAGGTCATATCAGTCATAAAACCCTTGTAGCCCTCTCTCTATTTTTATTGTGAAATTCCATATTATAGAATAGCATTTATTTGCGTAAAATCTTAAAATATAAATTCACTGTCGCACACCTGGTGGTACCTAGGTAGTCACTTAGACCTACATGCAAATATGTATCACCCTAGCAAAACAAAAGTAAATTGCCTACTACAATTACATTTCAACCATGTTCATAACTATACAACTACTATTATTATGGCTGTATAATCATTATTAAGTTATCGCTTTTCATCCGCTGTCTATTTGCAACTATGCTCGACTCGACTAACATAAGTTCGGTTTTGGGGTACACTGAAAACTAGCCCTATGTAGACCTTTGGTTAGGCAGAATAGCGCAGAGGTAGGGAGGAAGGTAGAGGCTTTGCTTACTTTTGTAATTTCTACTGCTTGTTTTATGTATTTGTGTTTTACTAGACCCTTTGCTTACTTTTTGTTATTTCCATTAGGTACTTTTTTTATGTATTTGTGTTTTACTTGCAATCAATTATTTTATATATGAATTAACTGTAGAATGTTGATCACTGACTACACCAAAGTAACGTACAAATAAAATGAAAAATATTTGCAGAAATCACATAGAGGATTGCGTGTCCCTCGGCAGACCCTTGCTCATTGAAGATGTGGCAGAAGAACTCGATCCCGCTTTGGATAACATTCTTGAAAGGAACTACATAAAAATTGGTTCTTCATACAAGGTTTGAATAAACTGTTTCGAAATAAGATTTAAAAGGAAGTGTACCTATCTAACACAGGATATTTGCCTTTGTATAAGCAAAAGTTCAAATACAAAAAAAAAACGGGTTTTGCTTGCAGCTTTGCCCCCGTGTTATGGAGGTATCCTGATAAAATGTTCTTGCATGTTCTTAACGTGGATATCATTTTCTAGTTGCCAATTTTCATTTCTTGCTCGTTTTCAACAGCATATGCGTGAAATGTTAATAAACGAACAAAGAGTTATTTTCTTAATAAGGTATATATGATTATGAATAATTTACCACAAAGGTTACAAGATAAAGTGATCAATGTGTGTTATCCAGGTGAGACTAGGAGACAAGGAAATAGACGTGACTGCGGGGCACAAGATTTACATAACGACAAAGCTGCCTAACCCCGCTTACACTCCTGAGATTTCTGCGCGAACCTCTATAATTGACTTCACTGTCACTATGCAAGGTGAACATTTCATAAAGGTTACATTATCTTGTAAAGTATATTCTAGAGTGGTCTCGCCAGGTTTCATCACCACTATTCCTAATAACTTTAGGTCTGGAAGATCAGTTGCTAGGGCGAGTGATTCTCACCGAGAAGGCAGAAATGGAGGCGGAACGAACCCAGCTTATCATGGACGTGACGGCCAACAGACGCAAGATGCAGGAGTTGGAGGCCAACTTGCTGCACAAGCTGACCACCATCCAGGGCTCTTTGGTCGAGGACGTCTCTCTCATCCAAGTGCTCAATATCACCAAGTCTACTGCTACGGAAGTAAGCGTCTTGACTCTGCTAGGATTTTATTCGTAAGCTTAAAAAAGATTTCTGAAAAATTCTTAAAAAAAAAAAAGACTAATCAGATAGTACTTTTCTAGATTTTTTTAGTTTTCTAAGCATTTTATGTAGGTAAGTAAGTTGTTGGTGATGAAAAAAAAATATTCATTTGAGAGATCCCTTCGTGGGATAGAGGGTAAATAAATAAATAAATCCCTGACCACTAAAAACAATCAGGGACAATAGAAGACGGGCTCAGTCATTACAATATAAGGTAATGACCACAGGTTAAAGAGAAGCTAGATATCGCAAAGGAAACCGAGATAAAGATCAACCTGGCCCGCGAGGAGTTCCGCCCGGTGGCGACGCGCGGCTCCGTGTTGTACTTCCTCGTGTGCAACATGTCGCTCGTGTGCAACATGTACCAGACCTCGCTGGCGCAGTTCCTAGAACGGTTCGACATCTCCATGGAGAAGTCCACGCCCAGTCCCATCACCACCAGGCGGATTGGCTTCATCATCGATTACCTGGTATGTACCATTATGTTAATTGGTTGAGTATTTTTGCTGTCTTACAACTAGAATGTCTACAAGCTCTATCGTAGACCTCATAATAATGTGTTCTTCCAATGATGTATTTCTTACTTTGTCCAATTTTTTTTTCTTTTTGGTTAGTCGACATCTCTATGAGGTCTTATGCACTATTTCACCCGCATCCCATACATCTTAATTTTCAATTATATTTTTTAGGGTGGAATTAGTGAGGCAATGTTTTAAATAGTTAAATATGCAAAATTTTGTATTATTATTAAGTTACGATTCCCGTAAAAATATGCTTTTCTTATTTTGGGACTAGATGGCGCTGTGTGAAATGAAATCCCTGTAATATTTATTTATTACTATTATCACTTCAATTTCTGCTCACAGTCCGTCTCCTTATTCGGTGTCTTCCCGTTCCTGCCTAACCGGAAGCCCATGCTCATGCTCATGTTCCGTTGGTGGCCGGAGGAGCAGTGATGAGCATAGATGAGGTCATCTTTGCTCTGGTCTCGAGCTAGGCAAGCCTAGAGATCAAGGGCTTGTCCATCATTTATATAAAATACAATGTTTAAGGGACCGTACAAATCAACTAAACCAGCAAGAAAACTAAACAAGAAAGGTTTTTGTTGCAGACTTTTGACGTGTTCAAATACATATCTCGCGGCTTCTACGAGAAACACAAATATTTGTTCACCCTGCTATTGACATTGAAGATTGACATGCAAAAGGAAGTCTTAACTTTTGAAGAGTTCCAGAATTTGATCAAAGGTTATCCTCATAATATAGTGTCAACGATTCCATAACTTACGCTCGTTAAACTTACGCTGTCGATCGCTCTTGCATCAGCTGACTGAAGTGGTTCGCAAGAGTGTATCAAAGTTGTGTTGGTTAACTCTATTTCACGCACTAGCGAAATAAGGGATTGACACGATATTTTTGTCGTGTCGCTGAGGGAGATATATAGTCCGGATAGTGTGTGACGCTTCTTTTTATCTTCAAAAAGAAACGCCTGTGGACTAACTACCTATAAGTCTAGGGCATTTATTAGTTAAAATTATTTGTTTCGTCAGGTGGTGCCGCGTTAGATTTGAACGCGTGTCCTCCGAAGCCGTTTAAGTGGGTTACCGACATGTCTTGGCTGAATCTGGTTCAGTTGAGCTCGTTGAGGCAATTCTCAAATATTCTGAACCAGGTGATAAACAATGAAAAGGGCTGGAAAAATTGGTAAGATTTATAATGAGTCACATAATTTATAAAAAAAATACTATTTCGAGAGCCTTTCGCCTTGATGATTCAAAATGATCCTAAAAGAATAAACAATATTTTGAATTTCAATTTGTATATTACGTTTATTTCCATGTAGGTTTGATAAGGAAGCGCCTGAAGATGAGCCACTTCCCGATGGCTACCACTCGTTGGATGTGTACAGGAAGCTACTGGTGGTCCGCGCGTGGTGCCCCGACCGGACTCTGGCTCAGAGCTTGTGAGTTGAACACCACTCACTTCTTCACCTCTATGATCTATCAGCTATCACGAAACATGACTTTATTATGTTATTACTTATATTTATATCGAACGAGCGAAGCGAACGAGATTTCCGAGCTATGTTGGGAAATCCAGAAAATGCGAATATCATCATCATTAAGGGGTGATGAGTAAAAAATACGCACCTCACTTAATATTCACATACCTATACACATAAGGGCTATCATTTTCAGCTATTAAAATAAACCGTCAGCAATGAAGTTTTAGTCAGCTCCAAAATGAATTTTGTCGGCAAACAATGTAAATTAAAGCAACAAGGGTGAAAAAAGTTACCTCGCTTACGTACTTCGCCATATGAGTATTATATTACGAATGACATGCTGTTAAAATATTTTTTCTTGCTAACCGATTATTCAAAAAATATCATTTAATTACTTGCCATACCAAAGTAGCTTTCAAAAAGGTAACTTAATTGATCTTGTATTTTTCAGGAAATATGTGATACAATCAATGGGTCAGAGGTTTTCTGAGGCTGTTATCGTCAACTACGAGGTAAATAACTTACCTAATCCCTAAATATTTCTACGATACTAATACGACGATTATACCTATTTCAATGCTAGCAATACTTTTATTCCTTTGAAACTGTGTCCAGCACCATTTTTCCGATAGATGCAGACATAGCGGGAAACTGAAGGACATAGCGGGAAACTGACATTACGAGAATAGTATATAGTGATAGTTATCTATCAGTTCTGAGGAGATGTTCATTACAGCAAATGGTGTTGGAGTCTCGACCGCTGGTCCCACTGATCGGATTCCTGGCGATGGGCTCGGACCCGACGCCCTCCATCGAGTCGACGGCCAAACGGCTGGAGTGCCTCTGCATGTCCATCTCCATGGGACAAGGACAAGAAGTGCACGCGAGGAAGCTCATCGACCGCGGTCTGAGCGAGGTCAATAGTACTTAAAATATATATAATAGTATCTTTTCTAGGCGCTTGTTATGAGCAGCGAACAAAAAAAAAATCGATGAGAACCCCGCTTACCGCGAATGCACGCGAGGTATTGGATTGGACAAACTTTGATATTTCATCGTAACGAAATTTTATTTCTTCCCTCATACTATTCAGTGCTGTTAAAATATGATTAATGTTATCGTAGTTTGTAGCTGGAATGTGTTTTTTATAATAAACTAATGAAGGTGTTTTCTCATTTGGCATCATCATCAATTTAGTTATGTAAATAATATTTTCATGTTCTTGAACAGTAAACATGGTGCATTGATATTGAAATTCAACAACTCCGACTGACCACTGTCCCTACAGTTTTATGGGTTTGGGTAATGTAGTTGAAAATCTTGTAGTTACATTGTCTGGAAAATATGCCATAGAACTGTTACTAGGTAATGTTAAATAAAAATCTTCTTTATTCATATCTTTTTAAAATCGGAAACTAGTACCCAACTATTAAATTTATCTGGATAACCTTTCCACTTCACTAACACTTGCTTTCTATTACCGGAATAGCGGGAACTAATTATTTTATCTAGTTTATAATTTAGGGAGGGATCATAAGTCACTTTTTGTAGTTCCTTTTCATAAAAGGTACCTACAATTTTTTCTTGTTGCAAATCTATTAGTGTGTATACAATCCATGATTGACGCTGCATTGTGAACCTTATTATAACAGCGCTTTTTTCGAATTAACTTTTGTGTTGTGTTATGAGAAACCATGCTTTTGTCATAAAGTTTTTCTTTCTCTCTTGAAGTTTTAAAATATGATTTTAGGGTATATGGGTGTTGCTTCAAAACTGCCACTTGGGGTTGGAGTATATGGTGGAGATCATGGAGCAGTTTGCGGATCTTGAAAAGGAACCAGATAAGGTTCACGAAACCTTCAGGTAAAGGTTTCTTAGCTTGTAGGTACATAACTCAAAGTCTCTCATACTATCATCCATCCATCAAAGTCAAATCTGTAGGATAATAGGAATTGTTGAAAATCGGCTTTGTTTATTGCTTATTGAGGCACCGTTTATGGCATCAAATTGTACAAAAAAATATTTTTCTACAAAATGTATAGACATGACTTTTCATATATGACTATTTGTTTAGCCGATAAGCCTTGGAAATTGTACATAGCTGATAAAATATATCACACGAGGATTTCGTTTTAATATATTATTATATTTCGTTTTATAATATTTCGTTTTAAATATTCGTATTTATATATCTTATAAAATATTTTGATTATTATTGTTTTAGACTTTGGATTACAACAGAAGTTCACGAACGATTCCCCATTACGCTACTGCAAATGTCTATCAAGTACACGTGCGAACCTCCATCAGGTAACTTTTTGTTTAAACCGTTGTAGATTTAGTAGATGTTTTTTTAACTATATTATTGTTTTTTTCTCTTGCAGGTATAAAGGCAGGTCTTATGAGGACATATGACTCAATGAGTCAGGATTTCCTCGACTACAGCGACAGTCCAATGTACCTCCCTCTGATATACACCATCTCCTTCTTACACACGGTCGTGCAAGAGAGACGGAAGTTTGGGCCTCTAGGCTGGAACATTCCGTACGAGTTCAACTCCGCAGACTGGCTGGCTAGTTGCATGTTTGTTCAAAATCACCTGGAGGGGTTGGAGCAAGGGCAAACCATCAGTTGGACCACTGTCCGGTAAGGAAAAAGGAAAAAGAGAAAAGTCGTTTGTCATTATACTGTGGTTTTAATCTGTATTTTTTATTCACCCAGAGTATTTCACCTAGTTCGCTTCGCTCACTCGATCAATAATACGTTTATAATGTGTTGTGTAGCTACATGGTATCAGCGGTGCAGTACGGCGGTCGCGTGACGGACGACTACGACACGCGTCTGCTGGTGACGTTCTGCCGCGTGTGGTTCTCGGACCAGCTCTTCACCGATGAGTTCCAGTTCTACAGGGGCTACGGGATCTTGAAGTTCAAGAACATTCCCGAGTATCTGGAGGGCATCGACTTGATGAGGAACGTCGACCCGCCTCAGGCCTACGGACTACATACTAACGCGGATATCACGTGAGTGACATCATTTAAAATACATTTTCGATAGTCCGCGATTTCGCAGAGCCTCGCATGGCCGTCGCCCACGGATAGCCAGATACCGCACCGAGTCTCCTCCAATTTTGCGTCTCAGCTCGGACTCGTAGTCATTTTGTTCTTCTACAGCATCAATTTAACGAAATCTTGATACCAGGATGTTGCATTTGAAGAAGTCTGTCTTGTGCCGCAGATTGTTTGCACAGCATATTTGACGTTGCGGATCCAATGGATCGCGATCGTGATTTATTTCTCCGCGCTTGCGGCGCTGGTACGGGCGTCCGTCCACAAAATCACGGATCGTCGGCATAATGGTCTTATGCAATATCGCAAGTATCGCAACAGCACAGTCATGTCCGCTAGCAGCCTAAGCTGTTACTATTTCTTTGACACCGGCCTACTTTGGTTTTTGACCACGTGCAGTGCACATGTCAAACATGTTTCTACTAAAGACCGCATGTTTTAAGATTTCCAGTCGTCTCGTTGCAGATACCAACGCAACGTGACCCAGGAGCTACTGGACACGATTCTATCGATCCAGCCCAAGGAGTCGAGCTCTGGAGGTGGCGAGACTAGAGAGGCCTCCGTCTACAGGCAGTCTAAGGAGATGCTGGATAAAGTACCCCCTAACTTTGACCCACACGAAGTCAAAGAGAGGTAAATTTTATTTTTGCTTCTTTTGTTTTATTGTACTACAGAGAAGCGCTTGGTCTTAATGTCAGCCTAGTTTCAAGTTATGGAAGCAAACTTCAGCCGGAATCTTCAACTTTTTGAGGAACTGGCTTCTTACCATTATATGCCGGAACACAACAATTTAGAATTGTTGTTATGATTAACGTTTTCCAATCTGTGTTTTCAGATTGAGGTTCTACGGTCATCTTGGTTCAATGGTGATTTTTTTGCGGCAAGAAATAGACAGAATGCAAAAAGTCATATCGTTGGTCAGAACCACGCTCAAAGATTTATTGCTTGCTATCGACGGAACCATTATCATGAATGAGGTAATTTCCGTAGCTATCCGTTTCTTTATAGACTAGAAAATAAATAAGCATTAATACTGTTCTAGAAGTGAAAATTATGGAACCAAAAGGTATAAATGTGGGCAGAGGTAGTCGTAGGGTACAGTAAAAGGAGACCGAAGAAGAGAAGGATGGATTGTTTTAATGAAGTATTATTTCAAATCGAATCATCATAATTTCGATGGATTGTGTTAACCACTGGACCGTGTGACGTTTTGATTGTGACGTAAACAACATACGCGAACCAAAATGGCAGCATTATTTAAAATATACATCATCATCATGAAAAGTGCACCTTTATCTATAAAAAGAAGCTTCGATCTCGATTCGATCATCAAAGAAGATTCGATTCTCCGCGACTGTTACAATGTCATCGGCCCATCGAATGGGGGGGTCATTCCACACTTCAAGTTTTTCGCTATGCGAGAACCTTGGTTTGAACCTTTGGTTCTGTAAGCTATGTGGCCCGTAGCCACTTGAGTTTAGTAATTCTGAAAGCTATGTCAGTAATTTTGGTTCTCATACGGATATCCACAACATTCCAAATCCAAAAATATCAAATATACGAGTATCACTATCAGTTACCAACCGTTCCTATTTTCTATTTGAAATTTCCAAAAATCGTGTCGGAGTGCACTCTTCCACTACAAAAGGAAAAACACACAGGCGCTTCGCGATTCCCTCGACAACATCTACGACGCCAAAGTGCCCAAGATCTGGTTGAAGAGTTCCTGGTCCTCATCCACTCTTGGCTTCTGGTTCACGGAGTTCCTGGAGAGGAACATTCAGTTCTCGACATGGTGCTTCCAGAAGAGACCCGACTCTTTCTGGATGACTGGATTCTTCAACCCTCAAGGTCAGGGTTTTATTACAATAACTAGTCAAATTCCTGCAACTTTGTTGTCATCATCAATTTATATAAAAATCAATTTATATTTCCTATAAAAAGAAGCTTCAAGAAGGTTTCATGAAGCCCTGAAAGTCTAAGACTTCTGGTTTGAGCTGTGCGTTGATTTGTCAGTAAGTCAGTCGGCTACACAACGCTTTTATATATTTGGATACGAAGGCTTCGTCAAAAAATATAGGCCTCTCCATATGTTACCGTGGATACCGTATGAACAGCAGCATCCACCGACATTATAACAGCATCCTGCATCACCAAACCGCCTGCCAAGCACGATAATGGCAAATCCCTCCATTGCCCTCTTTGTGATGCCCATGACCTGCGTTAATGATGGTAAAGCCTGCGCCTCGAAATAAATCTATTGATGTTTACAAAGTCTTTAATATTATTGACAATCCCAACATTTTTTCTCGCGTGGTATTCGGATTCTATTTTTTCCGATTCTAGAAAAATATCTGCTGATCCACAGATCATTTTCATAATTCAATCCGTTCAGTTGTTTTGGCGTGAAGAAACGCCAAACATACAAACAAACTATTGTAAGAGTTATACTACTACATTCTATACTATTAGAATGAGTATCTAGGTACTTGGGCATTGACTAGTACTTACTGCTGGTTGCAGGTTTCCTGACGGCCATGCGGCAAGAGGTGACGAGAGCCCACAAGGGCTGGGCTTTGGACATGGTGTCTCTCCACAATGATGTCACCAAATTCATTTACGACGAAATCAAAGCTCCACCACCGGTCTGTTATATTTTGATATTTCTATTTAATAAGAGAAGAAAAATAAAAGTTTTATAGGGAAAAGAGTTTTGGTATATATTGCTTCTGCTCGCTGTTCAAAGCTCAGGTCCGATCTTGTGTGGAGTATGTGGCTCGGCCAAGTATCAGCTCGAAGCGTCGTGCTACGAGTCGTCTCAAAGGTAACGATTCGCTTTTTGAGGTCAATTTGCAGAGCCTAGAACACAGGCGGCGGGCTTCCAGACACAGACAGTGTGTTCTGTTAAATTCATTTGCTGTACGGTAATACGGGAAACTAACCTATAAAAGTCGCGCTACTAATATTATAATGAATACATTTGATTTGCAATATTCAGTGATTTAAAAGGATATCTTCAAATCAAGAAAATCCCTCCATACAATCATATATATTGACACGTCTGGGGCACTAAGCTAAACGGTCTGTATAATAATCTGATACGCTCGAGTATTTCAAAGTGATGATATTTTTATTTATTTTCAAAAAGGCTGCCACGACATCCCCGCTGAGTATCTGAGACGCTCGAATCATATTTTTCCCCAATCCCGAATCTCCCTTCCTAAAACCATTACCTACATCCCCAGGACTCTCGAGAATATCCTAATTTTAGCGTCGTGGGCTCCTCTACTATTATTCACCATGACCGGAGATTCCTTGCCAATAATGTATGATGTAATGTTATGTAACTGAATTGATAGCGGAAAAAGGGTTAGACTTTACTGCGACAAGTATCTAAGATTAGTAGAGTTCCTTGTGAAAGGGCTCGTCCGGGGACGTACTACCACCATACTGCGGCCGCCATGCAGCATTGCTGTGTTTTGGTTCATTGACGGGATGCAGTGCAGCGTAGATCATTTACTTTGGGGTGGGACCTACGTTTTATTCTCCAATTACAAAATAAAATATAAACACACGCGACAGAGACTTCTCGCGGTGATCATCTTAGTCGCGGTCACCGAGCTTTGCCGTAAGACGAACGCGCTATCATCTATGAGTTCTTCACCAAAACGATTCATTTGTTTGACAGGAAGGTGTATACGTACACGGCATGTTCCTGGACGGCGCGGGCTGGGACCGCCGCAACAGTCGCCTGTGCGAGTCCACGCTGAAGGTGCTGTACACGGCGTTACCGGTGACACACGTGTACGCGGTCAACTCCACCGCGCCAAAGGACCCCAAGCTCTACCAGGTAACTAACAGATTGCTTCTTTTGCCCAACGCAATGCAAAAAGCAGTCCAGCTTTTGGGATGGATTTTAATGAATAAGGTGTTTATCGATTCATCTTAAATGTCCAATGGTTGCTGCAGTTGTGGCCATTAGCGCATAGATTAAATTCATTCGCATCGTAACAGTGCGACCATCTTGTCCAATAGAAAGGGGGATTGACTATAATAATCACACTTGACAGGCGGATTTCCTGGTGATCCCTTAGCCACTTCATACGATATCCACAGTCGATTATGGGGATTATATTCTTTGCTGGGGCCTACACGGTCCTGTTTGATAAAATTATATAGATAGAAGATAGAACATTCTTTATTGTTAACCAATATGACACAAAAACAATACAATGAACTTGTTACATGCTTAAACCTTATAATAATATAAGTATGTATTTGTAAGGATTATATAACAGGGGATGTCCAAAATGTCCAAAATCTAGTTTTCAACTGGCAATGATTAAATATATGGGTATACAATACAGGATGCAAGCTTGATACCGCTTTTCCAAATACTGAGGCACGTGCCATTTATGTTAAGTCCCAGGGATCACATGCATTAGGTACATGGCGATGGCGAGTGAAACTAGCATTTTATTTCCAGTGTCCAGTTTACAAGAAACCTGTTCGCACCGGACTGACGTTCATCACACCCCTCTGGCTGCCCACGATCAAAAACCCAGACCACTGGATTCTCAGAGGTGTCGCTATACTGTGCGACGTCAAGTAACTTACTGTGCGACATTAAGAAACATTCTGCGCGACATTAAGAAACATACTGTGCGACATTAAGAAACATACTGTGCGACATTAAGTAGCCTACTGCGCGACATGAAGTTGACTGAGCGTCATCAAGCGACATATTGCACGACATATAACATACGTTGCGACAACATGAAGTATCATACTGATGTCAATGTACACAAACATTTTTTTAGCTATTTTTTCTGAAATCCGTGTTCAAATAATGGGTAGTACCTATATCGATATCATTAGTCCTATCAGCGCTGTGTTTTGTGCTACTAATTCGTGATAGTTTTGTGTATTTTTCTTTTAGATTGTAGTTTTTCATTAAATAAATATATTTGTAAATATTTTATTGCTTTAATATTACATCTTTGTTTTTTTTTTAAAAGAATTAGGTTTTACATAATACTAACTCAGCTTGTCAGTAAAGCAGCATTTGCTTGATCAATTTAGGTTAAATTAAACACGTTTTTAAACATCTAGTTATAATTCATCTCAAATACATAATTCAGTCATAACTTTAATTTACTATCATCACTATAGTTTTATGTTCATATTTACAATATGTAACTGCACATTGAATTGTGCAGATTTACAAAAATGAGTACCACTATCACAAGGTCTCTTCTTATTTGAAGCAGTTGGTGCCTGGGATTAGGATAGCAGGGAGACAATGCAGGCATAATACGTCCCAATGTGGGTCGATAGTGGCAAAGAGGTACAAAACAGTTACGTGTCTCGCTACATCATCATTTTTGTTTGAGACTGCCTTTCAAAGGCTCTCTCGCGCACCGACGGAACACAGGTTACTGTTTGGCAGGTCCTATACCATCAACGATAGGATCATTCGGCCGTTGACTAAGGGTCAACAAGTCTGTTAGCCGGGGTAGACCACTAGGTCTACCCCGAGGAGGTTTATCCCACCCATGTTTACAAAGCATTGTAGTTGCGAAGACCGTCGGCGAGATAGTTTGCATTCGCTATTCGTACAGTAGAGCTGTGTGTTGGCGGGTTAATATGAATATGACGACGACGGCCCAATTCGTGGTGATGATGGCCGAATGCGTGGCCCGTGGTAATGCGGTTTGTGGGTGCTGGCGTAGATAATCTGCGACGTACATTGAGAGTTCGACTACCGTAAACATACTGTATTCCCAGCACGTCATCCTCTTGTAAGTTCTGGGGTGAGTCCAGTGATCTATATTGAGTCATAATCGTATGTCTATCGCTTGAATCGTCCAATCCGAGCACGTGACCGAGCTCGTGCATTACCGTCGGGTAGAACACGGCAAAAATTGGGAACGGATGCCTGCTGCCAACGTCGACCCATGTCTCATCATCGTCGAAATGTATTACGGCACTCATGGACTGCAATGAGGTACCCTTTATCGAGGTGTGAGCGAGGAGGTTGTCTGGCCCGTCGAATGGTCTAGAAAAGCAAGCATGTAAACTCTTATTAACCGATAACTCAAATGAACCAAGCAATATAAAAAAAACAAATTGGCTTCGGACGAAAGCTTTTAAGTAATTCTTCGGTGGCATTACCACCGAAGAAGTAGTTCCTTGTTGTACATACGTTTTTCATCAATAGAAGTTATAAGGTATAAGTATTGGTCGTCATAAGTATTTGCGTATGTTCAAAAACTGGAATTTCACTAGGTACCTACGTCCTAATCTTTAGATTTATGGTGATCAACTGGTAGGTGTGTAGGTTGTAGGTTAACTGGCCTTTAGCGCTGTATGTTGTGGGTTCGATTCCCACCCGGGACTAACATTTAATAAGTATAGATGTTTGTTCTGTGTTTGGGTGTTATTTTGTATCCAATGTAAATGTTAAAAAAAACTTGTTCATGTTTTCCGTAATATATTTCCCAGATTACAAGCGTAGCTTAGTTTGGGGCTACACGGTGCTAACTTTTATTTAGTATTCTGATATCTGTGTCCGTACCAAATTATTTGTACCTAAATTATGAATGACTGATTGATGATACTTACGAATTATCTCCATGCTTGCCTTTCTGGAAGGAGATTGAGATATCTGCCGTATCTCGGCTATTGGCGCTCAATTTCACAAAGTGCCGTCCGCAATACGGTGCATATTCCGCAAACGCCTTTGCTACCATATCATTGATATGTTTTGAAAGTTCAAGCGGTGTTTTTTTCGGCCAGAAATGTCTCGGTTGGTTCAATACTCTGTAAACAGCTTGACTATTAGTCTATACAACACCTTAGTTTGCTTAAACATCAGAGTAAAGAATATGAGCTTATTTTAATGAATACCTATCCGAAACTATAAATAGTTTATTCAGATTCAGTACATATGCATATATAAATATAAATATATATATATTTTGGGATTTCAACTTTCTGATAATATATCTTATATATCTATAATGTATCTTGAATCTTAGGTCATATTTTCATTTGCTTCGAGTGAGCTGATGGTCAAAAGTATTAATTTAATAAGCCTCATAGCTCAGTTGGTAGTATCTCTGCCTTCTGTGTTGTAGGTTGTCGGTTCGATCTCACCCAGGCCAAACATTAGTGTGATTAATATAGATGTTTGTTCTGTGTTTGGGTGTTGTACCATAATGGTAAGTATGTATTGACAAAAAAAAAGTGTTCTATCTGTAATCTAGTTCCCATATTACAGTATGCTTAGTTTGGGGCTCTAGATGTCGCTGTGTGAAATTAATGTCCTATAATATTTATTCATAAAAAACGATAATTTATACCAGTGGAAAGTGATACCGCCGCGTTTTCAGAGGTTTTTGAGATTTTTTTAAGTCGTGAGAACTTTTATACTAGACAGGCATATTTATAGTTATATCTAAATACATGTATTATTATGTTCAGACTGGACGCTGCTTACTTGTATGTGATAGTTCGTTTGCTCCATCCCGTGTGCCACACGCCAAATCTTTTTACTCTGTTATGGTTTTTGAGGTTGACTTCATCTCTTACATCAATCTGTTGCTCCGAAATCTGCAAAAACTTATGGTTAGACTAACCTGGTAACGTTTTCCGGTCAATTTGGTTCGGTTTAACAACACTGACACAATTGTTCTAACTATAGATTCCCTTCAAGCAGTACCTTCGCTAGCCGGAAGTAGGTATGCGCTATATTTGCGTCTTGTTTTGTATCGAATCTTATCAATTCAATCACCACCTCTTTCTCAAGACTCGTCAACCTATACGGCCTATTCTAAAACAGTCTGTTCTCCTATCCTTCGATTATATTTGAAATCAATTATTTTAGCGGGACGGATCTTCCACGACTCTAAAAAACGGCTAGACGAACTTCCTCACTGTCTTTTCTTAACCGTGAGTATCTCGTAACCGCGAAACACGTCACGTATGGACGCCCTGACCTGATAGAACTTATTGCTACTCCTGATCATGATCCTGACGATCTGTACGTCAGTATTCGGGTGTCTGTGGTATTAAATTATTTAAATTAACATAACTATGTATATTAATTACATATGCAGCATCGGCAAGCGGCTATCTTGATACATTTATAGCGACTTTTAATGAAGTGATTGATAGCGCTATGAGCCTTCGACATGTCAGCTCTTGACATCGAGGCAGGTGTACGATGGAGGGAGCCTTTCCAGAAAATGTCTTTTAACTCTATTTTCGAAAGTGGCAGGAAATTCTGGCAGTGGCCTCTATGTTCTAGCTAGCAGACTCATAGGGTGAGTGACTAGTTTTTGTCAGATTGCTGACTACTGCTAGAAGAATGTAGCAATTTCTGAGAAAGATGACTGCTACGTCAAAAGCGTTACATATACCCTTTAAATATATTGCTTTCCCACTATTAAAACAAGTGAAATGAAACTACTTCTGAAACGTTTTTTCATTTCACTGAAATTACGATTTTGGAACTGACACCACAAAAAATAATTAAATATGTACCTGTGCTGCGCCTGATTTGTTCATTAAATATTTGTCAAGGTTCTTGCTGTGTGCATCGTATACCGATAGCAGGCAAAACAAATAAATGATATTAAAATAAAACATTTCGATCTGTTTATGCTGCGGGATAGCATAAACCAACTGTAATGCACTGTGTGTTTGGTCAGAACTTGGGCGTTTGTTTATATATAGGTTCATTATCATACCTATTGCCGAGGAAAGTATATTAGTAGGATATTATTCACTCAGTTCAGGAACCTCTCTACGCACATATTTTACTGGCCTACTTACACATTTTGAATATTGTACAACTCAAATAAAAGAGGAAAGGATAACTTTTAATTATTATAATAATGTGGTAGTTTAGTAATAGAGTGATAGAGAGAATAAATATGCCAATATGTTATATTGTACATAAATGTCATATTTGTATAAATGATACATTTTAAGATCATATTTTCGTAATACCAGTCAGTCTGAAACATGTAATATAAAGCAAACGAAGTCGACATCCACCTCTCTGGAAAACAGGCGTAACTATTCAAATATTTTGCAGTTAGGTTTTGTTATTTAAACTTTGAAAAAAATTTAATCTAAAAAAGCTATAAGCTAATATTTCTTAACTTATATATTTATTTTCTGTCTGTTACGACGGCTTTCGACTTCAAAACTAGCGTGTAGGCATATTATATATTGGCTGATTTCAATTTTTACCTGTGCGCTTATTCAATGGTAAAATGTCCTATCGTGGTCTCAAGATTGACCGAACTTTTACGACAGCTGTTCAGCTTCCGGTCAGTCTAGGGACTGATACTTACCTATAGATTTTAGGTAATAGGTAAATCAATAGATTTGAGAATGTGTGTACATGTGTTTTTGAGCGTTGTGCCCATATTGCGTAAAGTTCGCGGTTAAATCGATTAAAAATACAAGTTTGGGGTAAAATCTATAAGATCGTGGTTTAAGGTAAAATCATCCAGTTTTGGAAAGGAAATAGACTGATGACTTTTCCCCCTTCAGATTCTTAGTACCTGGCCTACTCAGAGCATTGCGTTTTCAGAGGTCTACCGTTCAGCACATGTTCACGGCCTTTTAATGCCAGGCTTTCTGGTTTTGAGCGTGGATTCCCATGAGGCACAAAAAATAAACCGATGGCGACAGGCCGTCACGATCCTCAGCAATGAGAAAACTACGGAGGAGGAGAGGCGTCTTTTGGTCAAGTGATACTGTGTGATTTGACCTAGTAATGCAGATATATATTACAGGTCATTAATTTCACAAAACTCTATTATAATATAAGAAATATGGGAACTAGATTACGGAGATAATACTTAAATACTTATTTTTGTGTAAATATACCTACTTATCATACAATACAACACCCAAACACAGAACAAACATCTATATTTATCACACAAATGCATAAATATAACAAAACATAGCGTGTAATACCTAACAATATTTATTAAGAACGAATCAAATAAAGATAACAATAATGATACAAACACCAATTATAATACTAAAAACAGTGCCTAAAAAACAGTAGGCTATTTGGTAAATCCACGTCACACAACAGATAAAATTAATTAGGTATACTAGCAAACGCTTGAGACTTCGGTCTCGTCATCGGGTCTTTTTTTCTAAATCCTTATTTAGTGCATCCCTACATATGAATGATAAAAGGAAGCTTTCATGATAAATCTACTCGAGCACCTCTAGTTTGAGGAGTGCGTTGATTACAGGATTGATTCTCAGTTAGTCAGTCAGATATATACGTAATTTTCATATAGTTCTATAGGTGATAGGTTCATTCGGTGAGTGATTCATTTTAGGAAATCTGTTAAAAAGGTATATACTGAAACCGAACCGTAATGAGGGTTCCGTTCTAAATATTTATCAACATTTTCCTTGTTATTACTAATAATTATATAGGACGAAGCAGAAATTCAGGTTACATGTTTATTAACCATTTGATTAAACTTATTTATTTACCTTGTTAGAACAGAATTTATCCAATTACTCTAATAATATTTTGTTTTTTACATTTGATGATTATCCAGTTTTCCTGTAATATTAAACGAAAATTTATTAAAATCCAAAGTATTTATTTCTGGCGTTTATTTGGTACTCAAGAGAAGACTCACAAAGATATTAAAAAGCTTTCTTTGTTTGTCAATAAGATTGTACAATAAAATACTCACGTGACATCAAGAATATTTTTTTTACACATAGAATTTTTTATTCAACTTAAATTAATTAGTAAAAGTCATTATACAATTGACGAAGCTTTGGCCGACAAGTATATTTTGGGATGATAATCGTTAGTATACCTAGTAAATTTGTTTATAATTTATGTGCTGTATACTATAGGTACATTTTCTTTGTTAATGTTTTTATTTATACTGTGTCTAGCCCATCTATTTTGTTTTGATTTATATAAATGCATGTAATATTTTAATTTCATTGCGCATTATTATTAATGTTTGTAAATTATAACAAGTTTTATAACAGATAAAAAAAATATATTAAGATGAAATAAATTACTATTATGAGTTTTTGAATACTGTAAGAATGGGATATAAGGAACCACTAGAACTTGAACCCATCGATTGAGCAGGCAAAAAAAATGTTTCAATCATGTTATGTCCATGGTGAGTCCGCATGCTCACGCACTCTGTACCCACTTTTGGGTCACTTGTTAACTGGACTACTAGGTCAAGATAGTGGTGGCGCGCCACGAATAGGAAGTAGGTACGGGTTACGCTGTCGATGGAGCTGCAGAAAAAAATCTAACATGATTTTACCCGCAGCATTTCACACACGTGAGAACAAACACCCGATTTGATTTTAGGTCATTGCACTTACAAGAAACTGAATTCTCACGAAGAAAATAACAATTGCATTCGATAAAAACTAGATTCTTAAAGCAATAAATAATTCCAATTAATTTAAGAATAACATTCATGATATAAAACTAGGTTTTATCATATGAAGACGTAAGTTATCTATTTACAAGTAACTGGTTACTCAAGTTGATAATATTTGTATACGATTAAAACTAGATGATTCTTGTAACAAGAAAGTAATACTCAAATTAATAAAAAAATAGAGTTCAGTCAAGATTTTTTTTAATTATAGAAGAATATTTAGACTTGGCATAAAACGAGGTTTTATCCAATTAAGATACATTTTTTTATTATTAGAAACTGATATACTTGGAATAAAAATAATATATCTTTATTTAAGATTAGACTAATTCGATTGAAACAACATGTTTCTTACTTTGAAAATAGATTTTGTTAGGTGGAAATGTAGTCATTCTTGAAACATGATGTTGTAAATTAAAATATATGGCGAGTCAATGCCAGAATGTTAATTTTTGAATGAAAACTAGTTATTACTGAAGATTGATTATAACAATTTTATATTTAATTATTATGAAGAATACGGATTTTCTTGGTTTGAGATCACAGATTTATTTGGATCTAATTTTAGTGTCAAGAAATCAATTCTTTTCCGATGAACAAATTATGTTTTCAGATTAAGACAATCAATTTAAAACATTATTAAGCTACATCAAGTATATGCTGTTTTAGCCATATATAAATCATTATTATTCTTGACCAATAGAATTATTCTTCATAGGAGAACAGTTTTTTTTCCGTGATGACATTTCATCAAAGCCAACTAAGTAAATCAAATGGTACCTGCCAATTACAGGAACCCTCGATCCGATTTGCGCGATAATGTGTTAATGTGACCTCACATCGTGATATGGATAGGAAGCATACCTACAACAGTAGCTTATCAGTACGTCTTGGACGTACGTGTACTTCTGTTATCATAGGAGGCATACCTACAACCAGTAGCTTATCAGTACGTCTTGGATGTACGGGTACTTCTGTTATCATTGGTACCTATTCAAAAGGTTAGTTCTGATAAATAAACAGAACTAGAAAAATATCAGGATTATGTAAGTACCTAACTTAGCGGTGGTTTCGGCATCATTTCATTTCCACTCATGTAGATGTCGTTAGTGTCAAACAAAAAACAAGAAAACCTGCAAAATCTTTGCGGGTGGATTGGTGATCGCAGTGTTGTAGTGTAGTTAGTGTAGTGATTAAGCTCAAGGATAAAGTAATTTGTGGATTAAAGACCACTAGACTTGGATACTCATGTCCAACAATCGACTGTATAGTATCCTGTTACAGTTTTCGATTGTGCTGTTTGTCAAAAGCTTGACTATCATCAAACCAAAAACATAATTATGTCTAAACAGGAGCTTCACGATCTTATTCCGATTGGACCCGCAACCTCCGGATTGGAAGGTGGTCGATCATCCACACACACACATATTTTTTTACGCCCGTTTTACGCTATTTATTCAAACAATGATATATAAATATCAAAACACTTTTATTATATTAGCGGGTACCTATCATATGTCTCTAACCACAATAACAACGCGATTTTAAGAATTTCGTCATTTTCATAATACGCTGTTATTATCATTCCTGAGAATTGTTGTAACTGTTGACAGGTTGGAGATAAATTACCTACCTACTTCTGTTGTTGGTAGGTATTGTCGCGATTTTCTATTTGAGAGATACACGATGCGATTGACTTTTTTATTTGAAATTTTATATTGAATTTAATTGGATGCCCTTTATTTGGTGAGATCTCTTAGTCGGCTTTTACGACATCTTTGCTGAGTTGGAGGGGTCAATTTCTAAACCGCGACTGTCACGACTAATTCATGCATATAATTTTTGTGATAAATAGGAAAGTACTCTGTTTGTTTATTTGTTTGTTTGTTACCTTTTCGCGGCTAAACGGATCTTGATAAAATTTAACATGGATATAGTGGGATATTTACCATGATTTGTTGGTTTTTGAGCTATCCGATAATTTAAAATTTTAGTTTAATTTAATAAATTAATTTTAGTTATAGTGTTTATAACCATGATAGTTTCAAAAGTTATATGGATATAGTGTACGTAATGGGTCACTTTTATCCGGTCAAACTTTGTTGTATATATGCTGACATGTACAAACTTTGTAAAATTTCCTCTAAATTGTGGAAGATTCATAGAATAATCATTCTTTATAGTGGGTGCTAAGAAAAATTTTAAAGGGAGGATACAATAAAACATGTTATTACAACAAATTTGATTTCAAATGAAAGTTTATAACATGCCGATTCTACATATCTTGCTCTTTTTACTTTTTTAAAACTACAGCTGGACTAGCAGACGTACGGCAGGCTACAACCCGTACCTTGTAAACGTATCATTGTGCCGAACACATCGTTTAGCCTCTATCTTCATCAATAATACTGGTAAGGAATGGAATTCCTTGCCCTCGTCTGTTTTTCCGCAAGAGTACAATCTTGGAGTTCAGAGTAAATTGGTTCCTTTTAGGCTAGCGTGCTCCATCTTAGGCCACATCGTTTTTGTTTTTAAATTTTCAACTTGTTCTTAGGGCTACTCAGGCGAATTCTGGAATAATAAAAGTTATCAAAAAGTGACGTTAGGAGTTGGCGTAGGCTAGTAATAACGTTCCAAAATCTGTTCTCGTTATATCTATTATTTAATGTATATATGTCGAATCGAGACGTGTGGCACCACCAGTCAACAACGCCTGTTTGAACGAACTACTAATCAGACTTTTTATTTTCTGTATTCTCGTTCTTTCGTTATTTCTTACTGGCGTTGCCAACAGGTGGCGCTGTACGTCCATTTTTAGGCATTCAATTCTGTAATGTCTGTGGCAATATTATTTTAGGCTTGCAATAATTTTAGTGTGATGTTTTGTTGGTTATGTTGGCTAAACTGACTATGTTAACCAATCAGATTTAAGATTTGTTCGGATAAGTTGGTAGAAAGTACCGAGTTTTGATTGGTGGAAACGCAAGCGTGAGATTTTGATTGGATTACGCTTGGACATGGCTCTTGGTGGAAGTTATTTTTTTAGAATCGGATGGTGGACTTGTTTTTCGGGTCACTTTGGTTCGAGAGCTGGACGTGATAACTAGACACCAAGAGACTTGTCGGTTCCCACCATTCGGGCGTTGAGGTTATAAATTGTACGGACTGTAATTTGATTCCATTAAAAAGTTTTAAGACCAAGTATTGTTTTCGCCTACGTGATCCTACCATGTCCGATACCCAAGAAAGCCCTCCAGATACCGCTCCTGCCCCACGTTCTCCGACATCAGAAGTGGGATGCAATCGGACTTCGAGCGATGGACCACGTGTGGACGAAAATCTTCTGCGCACACTGCTGGAAGCCCAGAATCAGAATATGATGGCTCTAATCAACGCCATGCGCCCCGTGAGTACCCGTAAAATTATTTTACCGGATTTTGATCCAGACAAGCCTGACATTGACGCGCGTGCGTGGTGTGCTACCGCGGAATTATGCCTGTCTGAACAAGTACGTGAAGGAAGCGCACTTATACTTGCACTTAGTGGAGCTTTCAAAGGAAACGCTTCGCGATGGCTGTCCCAGATATCCTTTTCGGGCATGAATTGGTGCAGTTTTAAGGATCTTTTCTTGGCTCGCTATGGCTTGATCGAAACACCTGCGGCTACCCTAATCAACATGCACAATAGCAAACCGAAGGAGAACGAGAACATGGCATCATATGCAGCACGACTTTCAACAACTTTGATGGCACGATTCAAGGACATGACGGCGGAAGAGATAACCTCTGCTATAGTTTTAGCCCACGTGTCACAATTTGATGGGAAGTTACAACACATTGCTTTCACCACTGAAATCAAGAGCCGTGAACAATTGCAACGCGAACTTCAAGCATGCTCCTACCGAAAGAGGAAAAATGAAGCTGCTTCGAGCGATGGATCATCCTCGTCCAACTTCAAGCGACCAAGACCAGCTGGACCTCCAGGCTCACAACGATGTTTCACGTGTGGGAAATCGGGACATCGCAGTGCCGACTGCTACTCCAAGGATTCCAAAAGGTCATGCGATCGTTCCAATACCTCTAGCTCGACTTCTTTGACCAGGCAACATCCAAATGCACCTGGTTTAACATGTTTCAGGTGTGGCGGTGCTGGTCACTATGCAAACAAGTGCACCAGCACTTCTTCCTCCACGGCTGGGAAGCATGGTTCCAGCAACGGCGGCTCCGGCGGTTCTGGAAACAACGGTGCAAGCGGATCCGGTGGCAACAACACCAGCGCAGCAGCGGGCAACGGCACCGGCAACCAGCGTCGAGTGGACTTTTGTAGTATCGGCAACCCTACAGGCCAACTAAACATTTCCGGTGAGAGTTTTGCTTTTCACTATGATTCGGGCGCTGAATGCTCTCTCATGAAGGAATCCACTGCATCTCATCGCGACTGGCGCTAGTCGAGCCAATGGCCAGGTTGAGCGGGTGATGAGTACTTTGAAGGGTATGTTGACAGCGGTAGAATCTACAAAAGAGCGTTCTTGGCAGGATTCGTTAGGTGACATTCAATTGGCCTTGAATTCTACCATCAACAGAGTCACTAAAGCCAGTCCTCTGGAGTTGCTCATAGGTAAGGTCGCTCGCCCGCTTAACCTTAGGACTGTAGATGACAATGATGAAATTATTGACCTCGATGCAATGAGAGAGCAAGCGTCCCGTGGTATAGTCGAAAATGCCAACTATGACAAACAGCGATTTGATAGTAATAAGGCCAAAATCCAGAAATGCGTAGTTGGTGACTTTGTACTAATTGAAAATGAGGAGAGGAATCAACTTAAATTAGATGCCAAGTTTAAAGGACCTTTTAAAGTTATTGAAGTGTTAGATGGTGATAGATATCTGCTGAAATCACTAACCTCCAAGCGAACTTACAAATACCCTCATGACAGAGTCAGAAAGGTGCCCGATCAACAGGTTCCTTTAGAATTAGACGTGTGTAACGATAACGATAGTGATAAGGACACTGTTAATGATTGCTCGTAAAATATTAGGATTACTTTCTTGACGTAGCCCTGACAGCTAGGCGTGTGTGTTTTGTGTTGTGACCGTTCCAGTTGCGCCGGATCATGTAAAAGGTGCACGTGGCCTGCTTTTTTTTTTTTTTTTTATGCGCAGGATATCCTTTGCGAAGGGTAGCACTTACATAGCTGAGATGGTTAGCTTCTGACGACTTATAATAAGCCGATGGACTGGCTACTTGCCGATGGACTGGCAAAATATGACAAGCCGATGGACTGGCTACTTGCCGATGGACTGGCAAAATATGACAAGCCGATGGACTGGCTACTTGCCGATGGACTGGCAAAATGTGACAAGCCGATGGACTGGCTACTTGCCGATGGACTGGCAAAATGTGACAAGCCGATGGACTGGCTACTTGCCGATGGACTGGCAAATTATGACTTGCCGATAGCCATACTACTACAACTGTTGTACTGACTGTATTTGTGGGCTAAGAACGTCGGTTAAAGTGATCCCATTTTGCGTTTTAAATTTAACCTGTTGTTCGTTTGGTACTGCCTGACTGCTACCATTGAGGCTAGATTAATGTGATCGTAAAATGTTTCCTGTTATGTTTGAGATTTTATTGACACTAATTTAATTGTTGAGCCATAGTTGTAAAAATTTTACGTCAGGATAACCGAACAGTTTACCTTCTGAATGTTTTTGTTCTCAGATCAGACCCACGAGGGCGTGTGAAGGTCATGATGGCCGTGTCGAATCGAGACGTGTGGCACCACCAGTCAACAACGCCTGTTTGAACGAACTACTAATCAGACTTTTTATTTTCTGTATTCTCGTTCTTTCGTTATTTCTTACTGGCGTTGCCAACAGGTGGCGCTGTACGTCCATTTTTAGGCATTCAATTCTGTAATGTCTGTGGCAATATTATTTTAGGCTTGCAATAATTTTAGTGTGATGTTTTGTTGGTTATGTTGGCTAAACTGACTATGTTAACCAATCAGATTTAAGATTTGTTCGGATAAGTTGGTAGAAAGTACCGAGTTTTGATTGGTGGAAACGCAAGCGTGAGATTTTGATTGGATTACGCTTGGACATGGCTCTTGGTGGAAGTTATTTTTTTAGAATCGGATGGTGGACTTGTTTTTCGGGTCACTTTGGTTCGAGAGCTGGACGTGATAACTAGACACCAAGAGACTTGTCGGTTCCCACCATTCGGGCGTTGAGGTTATAAATTGTACGGACTGTAATTTGATTCCATTAAAAAGTTTTAAGACCAAGTATTGTTTTCGCCTACGTGATCCTACCATGTCCGATACCCAAGAAAGCCCTCCAGATACCGCTCCTGCCCCACGTTCTCCGACATATATATCATGTTTAATAATATTGTGTGATGAAAATTATTTCATCACGATAAAAGTGTGCTTTTCTTTCACCTAGTTTACCTAACTTGAACACACTTTTTCCAAATCTCTCTTAATTTACATAAGTATTCGTATAGTAAGTATAAGTATTCTCTCTCTTGTTTCTCTCTACTTTAATTCTATGCAAAGCCAAAATGAGCGCAAAGCATCAAAGCACCGACCGTTCGTCATAGTAGTTGGGAATACAATAGGTGAATAAGTCCTCATATACCTCATAAGCATGAAAATATTGATGTATAATTTTTGAAATTTGCTCTCAAAACCGTTGCCTCAAAAGTTGTTTAAAAATTTACCCCTCCTGAGTGGGGTAAATCTATATATAAAAAAATCAAAGTCCTGACTGACTGATATATCAACGCACAGCCTAGACCGCTGGTTCTAGAGACATAAAATTTTGAGTGTGTGTTCCTTGTGATGACATCCACTATCAAAAAGGGTATTACAAAATTCCACCCCTAAGGTTGTGAAATTGGGACTCAAAGTTTGGAGTGAAATGTTGCATATCTCCGAAACGGTGGGGGGTCAAATATTTGATGAAATAACCTTTAAAGTGCTATATCTTTTATGTCGATAAAAAACAAGGATTGTGTCGTTTACAATCCTTGTTTTTTATTATTATTGTGTTGTATTCAAATAAATTAATTTTCTAACTTTGATAAAAAATAGGCAGTCGAAAACGCACTAAAATTTCTCCAAACAGTTTTCAAAGGAAATCTGCTTTATATACGAGTACATAGTACTCGATTACGTTTCGGCTCACCATTCCACGCTCAGACGCGTTTATGGAAGCACGGGTGTTCGCATTTTTTAATATAGTATAGGGTTGCCAACAATACTGTTTAAAACAGTAACATACTGTTTTTCACTACGTTATAGGTACTTTTTACTGTTGAACAAAAATAAAGTTTACATAATACTGTTTTCAACGCATCACAGGTATACAAATAAACCTGTTTAAAAAGTAAACGTAAATGGTGTGCGTGCGTGAAAAAAGTTTTTAATAGAACTGTTAATAACTTAATATTTTTCATTGATATAGCTAATTAATATCGAAAGAAATGGTAAAGTAAAGTAAAGTTAAGTACTATTTGTTGCATGAATACATGTGAAAAATAGAGATGGTAACAATGTCAGAATGTGCATCAATACGTTAGAATACATCTACCGTATAACGTATAATATTTTGTGATGAACAATCAAAAAATTATAGTTAATAGAATAAAATAAATATCAAAGATAAAATATTAGAAAAAAAGAAAATTGACAATGTCACAAGTTAATATATCAAAGAATATAAATTAAAACAGAGTAAAATTATGCATATAATAAATAATATCATAAATTGTGCGATTTTATAATAACATTTATTTATTAATGTGACTTTTTCTGAAACAGTGGGGTCGGTAGTGCCCGCAGTAATGTTTTTGGCAGATTATTATATGATGAATGATGAATGTACACATATCTTACTTTGGTCTTTTCTATTACGTCTCACGATAATATATGGATATTGATTTGTTTCGTCGACCATCTGAGGGTCAAATCAGGATTATTGTGACAAAATAATTTGCCGTTTCAAAAATGTACAGACAGGTCACTGTTAGGGTGTTTGGTTCGTTATTAATCAGTCTAGTTGGCTTTCTCTGATCAGCTGTTTGCCCTTAATCACACTTTGCCTTTAGTCACATTTTTTTGAAAATATAATAGATAATCTAAGGCTGCATGGATCCATATAGACCTGAGTTTCTGAATGTTTATTTTAATTTTAATTTGATTATTTAATATAATTAATAACAAAAACGGGTTTTCATCGCGTACCTTTTTATTTAATTTGATTATTTAATTTTGATTTATATGTGACATTTTTCTTAATTTCTGCCTCTTTACTTGTTATATGTATATAAATTATACATATAACAAGTAAAGAGGCATCTGAAATAAATGAGTTAATATTAATATAAAAGTAAAAAACTTAAATTTTCTAAATTACTGTTTGTTTTCCTTTCCATACCACAATATACTTTATTTCTAGTAAAAAATCGATGACACTCATTTTGGAATTATGGTGGATGTCACTTTAAAAAAGAAATGCATGTATCACTTTGCTATGTCACGTGTTTTTGAGGGTGGTGACTACGATTATGACACTCATTTTGGAATTCAAGATGGCGGATATGTCACTTTTTCATGAAAAATCCATATGTATATCATTTTCGGGGTTTTTTAGGGTGACGTTATTATATATGGTTTTTTAACCCTTTAACGGTCATAACGATCCAGATAAGATACATTAAATCTAATTTCGACTTAAGGTTATTTTTGGTGCCTAAAAACGAAAAAATAAAAAATATCTTGAAAATCCTTTTTTTTTAATTGGTGGTAAACATATTCCCTCTGCCTGTAGTGGACAACAAATGCATCGTAAAGTGTGGGAATCTGCTATAGAGTGATGTGTATGTATAGGAAAATAAAAGACAAGTCTTGTAATATATTAGTATTCTTACAAGTTACAAAGCATACATAATATATTTTCTTATATAGAATGAATAATCTGGTTCCATGTCGCCTTAGAAAGATGGAGGATTTTCATCCCGAAAATGTCGTTTTGTTGGTGTAAAACACGTCGTAATTATTATGATTTACAAGAAATTATCACACAGCTATTTTGTTGGTAGATTATTACACATATGTGAAGCTAAAATTATATTGGTGCCTTTTTGTGAAAATTTAGAAAGCATGGCGTTACACACAATGGAACTTCACATTTGCAACACTTGATTTTGGACCGTTTATCTTTTATCTTCGTACTGCAATAGCGGCATCTTTGATATGATGGCAGATCAACTGGCATATGTTCTCCAACGTTTTGAAAGCGAGTTTCTGGGGCTGTAACATAAACCGACTTTTGGTAATTTTCTGAAATGGCAGCTTTTTTCCTCACGACGTAGTTAACGCCAACAGAACGACGTTTTCGGGATGAAAAGCCGCCAATAAGACCTCTAGCTAAGGCGACACGGAACTCTAAGTTAGTCAGTTTTGCAGCATTTGCGTGATTGCTGTAAAGCAAAAACGCATTTGTGATGCAGGCATCAAAAATAAAATAAAATATGCGAAGCCACCACCGGACTCAGATGACTCGTTACAAGTAGTTGCATCGCTATCTCCATGATCCGGACTTCCTTCACGTCCACTTTCCTGTCCCGTCCCACGTCTACTTTCCCGTCTCCACCCAGATATAGCAGGGCCGGCGCTACTAGGTAGGTCTGCATCCCACGTGGAAGGTTGAGGCGACAAAGCCCTTTCCATAGGCCGCAAGCTTGGTTCATCTCTCGACGTGGAAGGTTGAGGTGACAACGAAGCCCTTATTGTTTCGATTGACCACAGGTCAGGATTATCACTTGATGTGGAAAGCTGAGGCGAAGTCTTATTGTATCAGTCGACCTTAGTCCTGGTTCATCTAAATCCTCTAAAATCAGCTGTAGTTTTGTGTGGTTATAAAAAACTCTTTCCTCATCCGATTCCGCATCGTCTTCAGAATTGTCTGGATCTGATGGTAAACCAAACATATCCTCCAGTGCTGACTCTATTTCATAATCATTTAAATCTTTCCTTCTTTCTTTTTTGCTCATTTTTAGTCTCTGTAAATATAAAAAACAAGGCCCAGCTAAGTAACGGTTAAAATCTAACCAACTTACTTACGGTTAGAGGGAATATTCTTCCCACCAATAAAAATCATTGAAAAATAATATGTATGCAAGATAAACCAAATATATGACTTATTTCTAAGATATTAGATATATATGTACATGATCTAAAAGAACTTACCTAATATCAGCCCGTGAATCCAGAGATGTAAACCGATTTACCTCGCAGTCGAAAAAAACACCTGTTTTCAATATTCAATGCAACCGTATCGAAAAAAAATTAATAAAATGACAGTGACAATGTTAGAGAAAACCTTTCACCTGTCTAATTGAAAAGTGTTGACATATCAAAAAAATGAGTTTGATTGATTGATTCGTAGTTTTTTTTTTTTAAGTTGGTGGGAATAATATTACCTCTAACCGGAAAAGGGTTAAAATAGGCGCAAAGAGAAGGACTGGGATTTAAAAATCTAGAAAATTTCAAGTCTTTTTATTGTCAGAACAACCAAGTGCGAGTCAGACACGCACACTGAAGGTCCCGATCCACATTTCTAAGCATTTTTTTTTTTTCAGTTTTAGTGCGGGTCCGACTCACGCTTGGCCAGTTTTTATAATTGATTGGTATACCTTTAAAGTAAGCGCTATTCACACTTAGTTAAAAAAATATCGATATTACCATTAGCTAACGACAAGAGCTAAAATAACAATTTATAAATACGTTTCTTGTATTTGAATCCCTTTAATTCATTATTTTTTCAGGTTATTTCGTGTGATAATACGTTTTCTCTGAAAATTTGAACCTGCTACCTGTTACAGTTCAAAAGCAATACCTCTTTAAAGGTTGTTTCCTTAAATATTTGAACCCCTACCCTTAAATTTAGCATTGCTTATATCATATGGGCAATCTACATACGAATTTTTAAACTATCATGTACCTACGATAATATGCAACATTTCACTCTGAACTTTGAGCCCCAATTAAAAAAAAAACTGAATTACTTTCTTAGTGAGCGTTTGCACACTTAGACAAACATACCCTCCAAATTTCATGTCTCTAGGACCAGTGGTTTAGGCTGTGCGTTGATAATATATAATTGTCAGTCAGGACTTCTTTTCTAAGCGGTTCAAATCCAGCTTCATTATAAAACAGCCAAGGTGGGGAGAACTTGGCTCAGAGCTTCTGCACATTATTAAAGCACTTACGTACCATATGATACCCTCTGGTGTATCTTTGGTTATAGTTAATTGTACATATTGTACTAATCATTGTTTAACCGAAGCATGTGTTACGGCTATCAGACAGATGTGGACTACATAGATAACAGTAAAGCCTTTGACCGTACAGAGTCTAAGGATTATTAGACCACAGCTAGGCGAGCTACGGCGTAGGTAGATGGCGTAGACGAGCTACGGCGTAGATGTGTGTAGACTAGCTACGGCGGTTTCTTGGTAGTTCCTTCTCCTGTGGGTTCCGTTTAATAAATTTCCTTAAAGATAAAAATATATATGTTGGAATATATAACATAGATAATTTGCTATATAACAAAGATAATTTGCTAACTTCCAAAAAATAGCTTTGTTGTTGATGTGAAGAATAATCAAACCTCCATATTTTTAAGAGCCTGCTATCTGTGTATGCTACTTATCCATAGAAATGTCATAAGCTAGAAAATGTCTCAGTTTGTTTATAACTTATTCTATTATACGATAAAACGGATCTATGTTAAATTTGGCATGGAGTAAGCCATATATACATATATATATATATATATATATAAGCCATATAGTGTAAGCTATGGTAAAGGAACTTTTTATAGCGTACATTTTCCATCACCCTTAGAGCATGTCCGTGTGTTAGTAACACTTATAAAATTCCGAAACATTGAAAAGACCACTGGTACCCACTTGGCCACAGCTCGTAATTCAAAATAAAAAAAAAGCTTTTTTCAGACCCTCCATTGTGAGTTAGTAGTTATAAGACTAATAAAATAATCCGCCCATTTCACTGTTTCTTTTAAATTTCATACCAAAATAAACTACGGTTAAATTTAAGTACCTAAGAGTTTCAAAACATTTATATGCTCCTTTGGTACACTTTTAGCCTTGAAATACTTCTTGTAAACACGATGAATATATGATGATGGCCTTTAAGAGGTTGGATTGAATCCAAAATTGTGCCTCGTGGAGATCTAGGTGTTTGCATAGATGTCTATCAAGAAAAGCAGTCCAATACTTTTGCCACGATCATCATAATTTAAGGTAGCTCTTCGTGGTATAGGAGTGCACTAAAAAGGGATTTTGGCATTTCTTATTCCCACGGGATGATGGGAAATGAAGTCCTGGGCGTTGTATTAATATATGTCTGGTGGCTGTAACAAGTTCATCAAAAGAAGCAAGTGGCACTATTATGTTTCCCGTTAGCTTTGATCTAAGGCGTTGTTCTCACTTAAAAATGGTTTGTTCAGGTTCCATTCCCATAAAATCTGTAGTTCAGCGTTTGCCTGAATAATTTGGCATGGCAACCAAACTAAATAACTATAAAAATCCTGGTTGCTGCAATTAGGAACTTACACGGTAAATACGTTACCTAGCACCAAGTAGCAAGGAGTTTTTTTATGTATGTTCCCCAAATACTCGAAGACACCTGGATGGATATGAAAAAATCTTTTTATCAATGGGACTACCTGTGAAGTATACCCTTTCAAAAAAAAATATCCAAATCTGTCTAGGCGTCTTCGAGTTATCGGGGAACATGATGAAAAATTCGGTGAATTGAGAACCTCCTCCTTTTTTTGAAAGTCATGACAATTTAGTGTCCCCACAAAAATAAACCTAGGAGTTAATATAATAGAATAACAGTAATAGATTTATCTCTATGAGATATATTTTTTAGTCCATAATATATTCAAACGAATGGTGGAATGTAGAATTTATCTACCTCAGGTATACAAATATATCCTAATGTCAAGCCTAACTTAAAAAAAAAGCTACGTCTCCCTTCGTTTCTTAGAATCATTCTTTCCGTATATAATAAAGTACTCTGTGAATCATTCGTCGTGTGCGGCAACGGTTATGATTTTGTCACACAATGTCACAAGTCAACATAGCACTGTCATTATGACAGTGCGACAACGTGGTGGATGAAAATTATATATACATTGACTTTGTTCGATATAATATTGAGATTTGGTGAAAAATGCAGGCTTCAATAGAGAGGTTCCACTCTCTGCCAAACATGGCGGGCAGCGAGTCCAGTGCACTGGACGTGAGGCGACTGTACAGCCTGTCGCTGTCGCACCTTAAGGAGAACGCAGAGTTCACCGAGTACCATCATAAACCCTCGCCTTTTGTGAGTTCAGACTCGTTACTTATCCATGTAGAACATATCCATGATGTGGTTGATTGGGGATCACTAGCTGTTAAGAATTGTTGTGTTCCGGCATTTAGAGGTAAGATGCCAGTTCCTCAGTTTATTTAGGATTCCGGGTGAAGTGCGCCTCGACCTTCGGCCTTATCTCAACTTGTTACCAGGAGATGAAGGCCAAGCGCTTCCTCGTCGTACAATAAAAAAAGAAAAGATATTACAATGTAAATTAGTGATTATAAGCATACTCGGTTGATGGTCTGAATTCCGGATGTTTTACTTGTAGGTGCATAAGGATACATATAGTTATTATATACATTTCCCATTCGGTAGAATATGCGTAAGATTTTAATTACCCTATGTCTCTCTTCCTTTGATCAAAGGCACTGCAGGATTCATACCTTGTAGAGTGGGCTGATGGCTACATCAGCTGATAACTATATTATAGTAGTATAGGTAAGTCGGATGGACTGATAACGAAGTCGTTCCTATTCCAGAATGTCTCGATCATATATGAACATAAATTGTTAAAAAAAAACTTTTAATTGAATTGCTCCCTTGCATTTTCGACCTGATACACCCTCGATGCCCTAAATGAAAAATTTGCAAGTAACTAATCAGCACAGCCATTTACATTGTGAAATAAAAGGATGTAATGGGGTTTGCTTTGGGTATGGAATTCTAGAATAGTTGTGTTCCATCAGAGCCTGCGATGGATCCACGGGTACAACCCGAAGCCCGGGGTGATCAACCTAAACCGCGGAGGGAGTACCACCGCGCTATATGCCGCCGCCAACTGCGCCATACTGTTCAACTGGACCACGCGCGAGATGAGAATACTCCAGGGACATGTGAGCATTTGCAATGTCAAACTCCTTTTAGGTAACTACTTCTTTCAAAATAAATCTGAAAACAGAAAAAAAATTTAGTAATCCAATAAACATCTTTGAAAAAAACAAACCGAAAAAAAAACAAACAGTAAAAGTGAGCGGTTCACTTTTTATCTCAAGGCTATTTTTATTTTTTTGATCAGTTAATTTTGGTACCTAATATTTATGGTATGAATAAATTAAATGAAAATAACTAGTTATTCGCCCCGAAATGAGATCAGACGTGATGTCTGGTTTGTGTTAGGTAATGTTTATGGTAAGGTTTTGTGTGATACTCATGGATCACAAAAAAAAAAGTTATTAACCACGATAAACTTGTGATAATACACCTTACTCTGAGCACACTTTTTCTTCTTATTCTTTCTCTTTTTATTCGCGAGTGTTCGAGGATCACCCTCGTTGCTAACTCTCATTCAAAGTCAGAAGGAGAACAAAGCACCGATCGTGCATCAGAGTATGGTGGAAAGAATACATTAAGTGAATCGGTCACTCCTTACTAACACGAAAAGCTTACTATCTTGCAAGACCTGATGATCATCTTTTGCAACCCATCTTGGAAAGGGAAATTGCACCTTTAATAGGTGCAATGTGGACAAAATAAACGAATCTGGAAATCTACTTTCTCAACCCTGTTGTAATGATATTTTCCAAGACTTCAATCTTATTTACTCCCTTTCCAACCCTTGATGTCAATACAGGGGTGGTTTCAGTATAATTCAGCAAGTAGTTAATAATGAAACCCCCTTGAACATTATATCTTACAAGAGCCTAGTATTTTAGTCCCTTTAAAAAGTATCATAACTTTTTGGAATAGGCAGTCGATACTCTTTTAAAAGACACCCCACAAAAGATAGATCTCGAATGTCTCACTTAACACCCCTATTTATCAAAACCTAGCTCAAATTGATATCCTATTCATTAGTTTACGTGTCTGTAAAATCAAAAAAATCGAGTCGGTTGAAAGAAAGAAACAAATACATTTATTTGACAAACAACAAAGAACATATTATTACACATAAACTTCTTTTGAATAAAACTGGAACCGACTTCACCACTAAAAACTTAAAAATAACTCTTTGGTGTAAGTTTATATATTTTGTTGTCAAGTTGGTGCCTAATTGCCAAGAGCAACAACATGTTTATTGTATGGCCTTCAAATTGCGAGTTGGCGAGAAATCGAGTAACAAACAAAAAAACCGGGGAAAAAACAAACCTGGTGCCGAATTGAGAACCTCCTTCTTTTTGAAGTTGGTTAAAAATAGAAAACATAAAATCATAAAACAAAACATGCTCTGTGTCAAATCTGCCAAAAAGGTCCTGCCTGAGCTTAATGCTTCCCCTTGCAGGATAACGCTGGATTTCAGACAAAGACTTGGTAAATGACATAACCCATTTTTAAAATAAATTACATACTAGGTAGTACATAGAAAAGAGATAATTTGATATAAATTAAAATAGAAATAATAAATAAGTAGCAGATACATAATAACAATGTAAAAATTAAATGAAGAAAACGGACAGAACAGATATAATAGATTTAGACTGCATACGCGCCCTTCAACAACAGAGAAGGTGCAATGTGGGATGATGGCTATAAGGCTGATTGGATCAACCATTCAAAAGATATGGATGAAATATTTGATTTCTTTCCACCCCAATATCTCAATAGACAATCAATTTCTATTTACGAGCAGTTTAAAGTTAATTTTACTCGGATAACGCGTTTGAGAATATGCCGTCACAAACATTGCCACATACATACATACAAACACACTACCGGATCAAAGCGAACGGAGATCTCGTTCGCTTTGCTAACTCGATCAATTATATGAAATGTGACAGGAAAACCACAAAGGAAAACCATAATCAACGTGAACCTAATTATCCTTTACCTAACATGAATAAAGCTTTCATCTTCCTATTATATTCGAGCAGGAAGTGATTAGTAAGTAAAGTAGGTATCATGGTCAACTCATTTGTCATATTGAAAGGTATCTAATCTGAATATGAATGCATGTGTGCCTTATAATTATAGTTAAAATAATGTTCAGATATTAACATATTTTTTTGGCCGTTAAGTCTGCTAGTTTTTAATAAAAATGAATTGATAAACTTTTTTATTTTTTTATTTTCGCGCAGTCGAAGTGAAATGTTTGTTTGTTTAACTCGGGCACAAAACATCCATACTCATACATTGATACTCGGTTTCCCTGGCGTTAGAGTGCTTTTTTTATTTTTATTGTACGACGGGTAAGCGCTTGGCCTTCATATCACCTGATTACAAGTTGAGATAAGACCGAAGGTGGAGGCGCACTTCACCCAGAATCCTCAACTTACTGAGGAACTGGCTATTTTACCTGTAAATGCCGGAACACAATTTTTTTTTTGAATTGTTGTTATGAGGACAGAATTAGGTAAGATGGTGGTAGCTAGCCAGGCGGACTTAAACGAAGTCCAAAACCAAACCAAGCACAATATTTTTACTCCCCCTGGGGATCGAACCCGGGACCTCTGGATCTGAAATCAGTGGGTTGAACCACTAGACCACAGAGGCGGTTTGATTTTTTCTCTATGCACAGTTGCGGATGGGCTATATTTTATTATATTAGATTAACAAATTTATCCGATAAACAAATCTTGAAAAATCAAGTTCATACCTTCAACATGAAGAATGAATAGTGAAAGCCAAAATTCGTTGTTTATGAATTATTTTGTGAGAACAAAAGGTTTACATAAAAAATACCGCCTATCTTAAAAAAACCTTATTCAAGAAGACGAGATCATCTGTCAACTCAAAGTAGGTCGTGACCTTCCTTGCACCTTCCTCGAAACTGCGTAGATTTTATTTTGTTCATGTTGTAAGATGACTTTTGTTGACACAGATTCTGAAGATTTTATTAGCTATATATGTATACAAGCATATATGATGATAGCGTGAATAATTATGAATCGTGAAGAAGTTTTTAAAGAAAGTTTGCGGGATGCTAATTGTTCATAGTTTGCGGCGACTTAAGGTGAAACCGCACTATAGCGACACTGCAGCGGAGCGGCGCGGCGCGGTGCGATGCGGCAAAATATTCTCCAGGAGGCAACTACGCCGCGCCGCGCCGCGCCGCTCCGCTGCAGTGCTACTGTAGTGCGTCTTATTCCTTAGGAAACAGTGGAAAGAATATTTTTCTGGCCGCGCCGCTCCGCCGCCGCGACGCGCCTCTCCGCCGCTGCGCCGCTCTAGTGCGGTTTCACCTTTAGGTTCACCAAATTTACCATTCGATAGTATCCAACACTCTGCATCTATTCAATAATCATGATACATGACAATGTATCATCCTGAGCGATCTTATAACGGACGGTCTTTCGTTCGAAACCCTAAAACACACATAATTATTAATACCTATTCAATCAATAAACCGATATTCGTTTGTATTCATAGCGCCATATGGTAAGTATCCTCGCGGCAGATGGCCAGGGCCGGTGGCTGGTGACGGCCGATTCTGGGCCCGAGAACATCATCATCATCTGGGACAGCTGTGACTACTTCCCACAGCAGACGATGTTCTCTCCGCACGGCGCGACCCACCTTGCCAAGGTGGCCATCAGCGCTGACGCCAAGTATCTGCTCACTATGGCCTATTCTGGTAGCACGATGCTACACTGGTGGATCTGGTCCCTTGGCGCTGATCAGCCGCATGGTAAGCCATGCCTGGATGAGTGGGCAATCAATTACTTGCCGCGCTCAAAAGATAGATGAAGTAGCTTTATATTTTAAAAATAATAAGGAACACTTACTGAATGACTATACTGAATGGTTTACGGATAAAGGTCCCGTGTTCCCTTTCGGATGTAATTTGAGAAACAGCGTAGCAAAAGGAATACATTTCACTGTAGTTATTTTCATTGTATGCTTCATAAAGTTTTCTTTGAATTTGTAGCAAAATTGGAAGTGGATCTGCCAAAGGACTCGGTACTGGCGATGGGTTTTAATCCCTACAACTCGGAGCAGTTCTTACTTCTGACGAAGTATGACATTTGGATCGGGATTTCTGGAGTTAGTTTTGCTCCAGTGCTTGTTTTGAAGTATTCTATTGATTATCATTGATCCCGCACGGGCATTGAATTTGGAACCTCGAAATTTGTATGAAAGTTTTAACATAAGTTTTAGCCCGAGATCTTATAAAAATAAGACAAAAGTCCACACAAGATTTTATTCGTTAATCGAAAACGATCTCATTCGTATTTACTATTATATATATATATATATATATATATATATATATATACATTCATAACTAACGTCTGCACACAGAACATGCAAAATGAAAAAAAAAGCATTTTTATCTACCTAGCTTTGCTTTTTATTGTCTCGCATAACTTTATGTGTACGTGAAAAAGAGTATTCTTTTTGTTAGCTGTCTTTGTCGAGGGCATACTTATATGCCTCTCTACTCACTCAAGATTCAAGTAGCTCCTCGCTACGCTCCTGAGTTGAGTAACTCCATCGCTACGCTTGGAATATAAACGCCTGTTGTAAGACACTGCTCTATCCCCTTGGTTAATAATCTATTCTGAAGCAAACAATTGATTTCAGAAAGTGTTTGTCATGGAGAGGGGTCTTATAAAAGAAACAGACGATTACGAATTGAAAATCAGAAAGGTTGAAAGGAAAAGCCATCCTGAATGTGGCTCGCTCACGTGTTACACGTTTGTGGACAAGACTTGCCAGGTGTTAGTCGGTACCAGCCGTGGGGCAGTACTAGTCTTCGGGTACACCATAGAGTACCGAGAGAATATCAAATCAACTAACTACGAAAACCTAAGATTTGTGAAGCCTCTGAAAGTAGAAAAAAACAAAATCAATGTCATCAAAAGTATAGATGGGTAAGTCCTAACTCTTTTTATCATACATCTAGATAATGTCAATCTCTGTGGCAAAGAGAAGTGAAAACTAAGAATAATTAAATTGTAGGCCCGGCGCCCCAACAAATAATATGAATTCTTCGCGGATGTCATAAGAGACGCCTATAGAATATGATCATGAGATAGCAGCAGTATTCACCCTACAATCGTGGTAATTGTGGGTTTGAACTCCAAGCCCGATAAAGTCACGAGTGCAGGTACGACTTTTTTAACCCAGCTCCTCAGTCTGTTGAGGATTCCAGGTGAATGCGCTTCCAACTTCGGCCTGATCATAACTTGAAACCATGTGAGATGAAGACCAAGGGCTTCCCCATCGTACAAAAAAATTATGATGACTACAAATTGTAAGAAGAGACTGGTTGAATATTCCACCTATTAGGGTTAGCGCATTTAATAATATTTTATACGCGCACTGCAAAAACTTGGAATCCAGCATCTGTATTTTCGCTGTTTTACGACCCTATTTTCTTCAAGAAAATAGTTAATAGGCACCTTATGGGTAGGCTCGCCATCGTAGACCTTGCATATTTCGAAGTTAAGAGCTGACCCATTCGAAATAAAATATGGACTTAGTATTGACTTATATGCTGCAGCGTGATCGTGACGGGCAACAACACCGGCGAGATACATTTCTACGACGAGCAGATGAAGCTGATGTACTGGGTGCACGGATTCAGTGTGGACAGCGTGCGAGGGCTCAGCTTCAACGTGGCGCCGCGGAGCTACCAGATATTCGACCCCAAGTGTAAGCATACCTACTCATCGCAACCGCGACCTGCGGCCTTACTATGAGTTACTGTCGTAACATTGCCTGACGTGACTACAATTGTTACCGATTAATATGCTAGTCATATCAGCCGGTTTCGCTTTCGAGTTATTTCCGCGTTAATATTTCACTATATACTTCAATTTCAACTTTATGTACTTACCATGTTGTGTTATGTTTACCATGTTGGTTTTATTTGTTTATGTGATTTAAATGCTGACCGTTATAATAAGTAATAAATTCCGTGCCCATTCGGCATCCCATCAGTAACGGTCTTGAAGACAGTCTTCTGTGCGTGTTTTTTTAAATCAATTCTGTGATATTTTGCTCTCGCTTGAAGACTGTACAATTTTAGATACGGTTTACTATTGTTGTAAAGCTTTTTACAGGCTCGTTTTATCGTATACGTTTTTGTTCGGCGATGGCGTAGTTGTAAGAGCGAGTTCACACACACGACGTTTTCAAGATCCAGTAAACACACAACCCGATGCGTTATTTTTACTGTATTCTGGTATGCTGGTTGTATTGTATGTTGTATTTGTAGTAGATATGGTAAAGGTAAAAATAGTGAAAGTGATCGATTTAATGAACGAAAATCTCCAGTAGTGGCGGTTTCGTTAAGGTTAAAGGGCTCCTGAAAATATTCATCTTCTGTGTGAAAGTGCCCTAAAAAGTTGCCTTTTCATGTGAGTAGGTAACTGAGTTGTGTGACCGTGTTATCAAAATCTGAACCTCAATCATAACAATTATTTTCGCGATTTTTCATTACAAACCTACTATTTATTTCAGTCATTTATTTTAGAATGTTGAATCTTCACTTTAAATCTGGAGTATCTTATGTCCCTATTGGGCGTAGGTAATATGAGATGCCCCCAAGCGCCGCAAGAACCTTTCTACTTTCTAGTCATGAACTATCAGACAAGTGCTGGAAAGATTCATCAAATTTTCCAGGCAATAAACCTTGTCCCTGCTGGGAAAAGGTAGTGGCTGAGGTGGATCCTGAAACTGGATTTACCCGACAAAAGCTGATGAAGCAGAAGCTGCCATCAGACGCCACTACTAGCGGAAGGCCGTTCATCGTCAGGGACTTTATTATTTGTGAGTTTGACTTTTAACGTATATTTTCAAAAACCAGCGCACTAGATCGGGAATAATTAAGAACTAAATAATTTAATCTCCAAGGGATTCTCACCATGACTGAATAGGTTGGCATCGTTAGACTGTCATTTCTTGTCAGTCGGTTTCATTAATAAAAGTTGTTATGTGCGTATTTTGACTAATAAAAACCAAATGAGCATCAACATGATGACATCATGACAGTTCGTACGGATAGCATGCATTGAAGACTCTTGCAATCAGCAATTTATCGGTATTTGGCGAGTCATACCAATCTGGTATAACTCGCCAATGTTATACCAGATCTGGTATAAATCATTTGTGCGGAGGGTAAGATCAAGTAGCTCCCGATTATCCCGAGTTGTTGATCACCGCTCAGCACAAAATACTTCTGTCATGCCATGTCATACCTACCTAGTAATATCAGTTCTTAGTCTTGTTACTAACATCTATTTATTTAGAATTGCTTACTGTTATTTATGTCACTTCAGGTATAACTGAATTTAAAATATATCTTTGGCCGTTTTGTTACAGGTACAAATGATGAAGGTGTTGGTTACGTGGATTTCGCCACTGAAAAGCTTCAAACTATTTTAGATAACAAAATCTCACCCGCTTTATCGCTCTCAGTTCATCCAGAGAAGTAATTGAACAATTATTGTATATATTTAGCTAAAGCCCGATCTTTTATCCCTCTCTTTTTATATTTGTAGACCCTTCGTAACTATCGGTTACACGGACGGTGTGATAGAGTTGTTCAACTTCGTGCAACACACTTTGTTCGTGAGATTGGACCTTAGAGATCATTATAAAGTAGTGATTCCGCCGAAGGACGACTCTATAACTAGCATTTACGAAGTCAATGTACCGCGGCTCTCAGTCACTTGCCTGAAATATTCTCCTTCTGGTAAGTACAAGATGATACATTATTTCCCATCGACTCGCCTTGATAACTAATTGATCGAGTTCACAATTGCAATGTATAATAGGATGTATATTAACCAGGAGTGAGTTTTCCCACACAAGCACACTCGTACAACGACAGAACACGGTAGCCGTTTCTTTATAATCGTTTTCTTGGATTATCTAGGTCTCCATCTTGCCTGCGGACTCAACACGGGTCAGCTTATATTTCTGGATCCGACCACCATAAACATCAAAACGGAAACCCCTTTTCAAGATACAACTCATGAAATACAAGAGATCAACTACAGCCTGGATTCCTTGAGTATGGCATTCGCTGTAAGTATTTTATGTACCAAAGTTTTTTAACTTACATAATTTACGTAGGTTATTTTCATTAAATATCTGAAAGTTTTCTTACATAGTAGTCAAGCAAGCAAGCCATAAAAAAGTTATATTTTATTTCTTAAATGCTTAATAAAATTGTGGTTTAATGTTTATAACGCTGTTAAATAACGCTAATGCTCTATGTGTTAGTTACTTTAGAAGGCGGTAGCAGTATAGTTTAGTTGTATAGAATAAAAGTGTTCAATTTTAAATGTTGTAGGACGTCGGTCGAACCGTCGGACTTTACAAATACAACTGCGAGAAATTAATTTGGACATTCATTGGAAAACACAGAGCGCATTACAAGGACATTTCCACAGTTTTCTTTGTACCCGAAAAGAACAACGGAGAGTATAGGCTCCTGTCTCTTGGAACCGACCGCATTATGGTTGAGTACGATATAAGTGCCAGCTCTGACGAACTGTTGGAGGTGTTCAGTTTAGACAGAGTGGACCAAAGCGCAACTCCGCTCGCCGGCATAGTGTGGCCAACTCCAAAAGGCCTTGACCCTGACACGTACAAAACGGATTTGCCAATGATTCTCATAGCCAATGATGAGGTGAGAAACATTGTCCTGTAGTAAGTATTAGTCTCTTTTTTATGGTGGGTTAGCTCTTAACCTGTATGCTTGCCCTAGACCAGAGCAAAGATGAGGTCTACGATGGAGCGAGCTTTCCCAGAAGGCGCTAGCTCTCCCACGCACCGGCGGAACACGGAAAACCGTTTGGTGTCGGATTTTGGCAGCAGAGTGGTTACCAGCCAGGTGGACTTTTACAGGTTCTACCAGTGTAAAGTAAATTTAGCCGTAACCGCTAGCAAAAGCGCGCGATTCCGTTGCTCAGGGTTGACCACTAGGAAGTAAGATCACACCAATAATCTAAGTATCTGTTAACCATTTTTGATCCCTTTTCGTTCCCTTGTAGCCAAATGTGTATTATTTAGTGCCGTTTCATTTACATGTCGCGTCCTTCTACCACGTGATAAAAAAAATGAAATGAAACATGTATGTCATATTTTTTGTCATAGCATAAATACAAGGTGGTGAACTATGCGAGTACGATGAGCATGGCGACTGTGCTGGGCCCCCGATACGAGAACCCTGTGCGCAAGATGCAATTGATCTCTAAAACTGAGGAGGGAGTGGAATTGCAGTACCTTCTTTTCGCGACTAAGGAGGTGATCGGCTTGCAGAAAATGCCACTAGATGGAAACCCTTGGAAACACGTAGGGTTGCTAGGGCATCCACTCGAAGTATGATGAATTATGCTATTATTTCGTACCGTTTTAATGTGTTTATCTTGTTTAATGTTGTTTTTAATTTGATCAGGTGACGCAAATGTGTTATCGAGAAGACTTGGGGATTTTATTTACTATCGGTGCTAAGGACAGTACAATGAGTCAATGGGCGACCAACCTCAGGTTACCTTTATTCTATCCGTTACCATACTTAACAAACCTCCACACAGTTGGTCTATCTTCTGCACTCTAGGTTATGGGTTCGGTTCCCTCCCAGGACAAATATTTGTGTGATGAATATTATGTTAGTTCTCTAAAAAACATTTATTCAATAAAAAGTACAATTAAACTAACTATGTACAAAGGAATCAGAATGTTAGTTTGGGAGTATCTTATTTACAATAAAAGTACTTGTATACTTTTGTATTCTGTTATGGACAGAATTCTTGCTAAATGGGAATTACAAGTTTACTTAGTTCAGGGATAAATGGCGCTATGTGAAATTAATTGTTATTTAACTGTGTTGTGATGTCCATCATTGCAATCTTCGAGCATTTTGACTTATACAGATTTCATGATAGATTAATACTTGATGAATTACTTGAAATCCAAATGCAGTCATACATTTAGTTTCGTATATGATTGAATGTCGTTGTAACTGCATGCACAGATCCGTAGAATCGAGCACCCAGCTCGGCGGCGGCGACCTGGACCCGTACTACTGCCTGATAGAGAACGGAAGGCCAGGCTGGCTCTTCCAGGAGGTCCGTGACCTGTTCTACTACATTCAGATCCTGTGTCAGGGGACGTTCTCGCCTGCGATGCGCCGCGTCAAGGACACGATACCCATCGATTCGCTGCCGGATCTCATGCGGGCGCTTGGCTTCTTTCCTTCTGAGTACGAGGTTGGTGTGCATTGAAATCGCACGATAACTTACTTAATCCGTTAGGCCAATCGCATATTAATCCAGTAAAGTACAGACAAAATGTTTGGTGCTGCATTGCATGATCTATGTTTTATTGCTCTTGTATCCCAAATCATGGTCGTCACAAGATTTGCATTGCTAGTGATCATGATTCTGTAATCCATTTACAGGTAGAGAACCTCATAGCTGAAGCGAAGTACAAGGTATACCAATGCAAGCCGTCCACAGAGATCGACTTCGAGGAGTTCGTTTGCCTGTACCTGAACCACCGACCCGCGCTGGGCGACAGCTCGCGACGGCTGCGAGACGCCTTCGGGACCTTCGCCAGCCCTCGGGATGACAGCTGCTATATGCATCGCGATGACTTCGTCGATATGCTGAGCGATCACGGTATGTTGTTCCACTCACACTACAACATTCTCACTTTCTGCAACCTTATCTCAACTCACGAAGGACCATATGTTGGAACAAAAGACATATAATTTTTATTTGATCAACTCTTCTTTAGCCACCAAAGAAGATATAAAGAGTTTTGGGATTCATTATATAAATTCGGTGTATATTTTTGTCTAACAGTGTTTAGTAAACAAAATAGTTGACAAAGAAACTGACGCGGTTTATTTTCAAAAATTTTTTTTTTAGGGTTCCGCTGTTTGTCAGTTCGTTTTTTTACAGCCGAAATACCGAGTTCCATTGCTGAACGTAGGTCTTTCTTATTTATTTTTTTAACTTCCTGCTAAAAAAAAACATCAAGCCGTATTACTCCGGCTCGGAAAGTTTGAGCTATGGCAGGGAACATTTACGTAGGAATGGTGACAATATATTACTTTTATCGATGAAACTATTTTATTGTTTTCACAAGTGCAAAATGTTGAGATAAAGCGTCACCTATGCCTGCTATTTTCGGTTTTATACTTACGATAAGTGTCAAAAAAATAATTAAGGCGTTACCTACATTCAAAATAACAAAGAGCAGAATAAAATCAGACACAAAAGACTTAGCAATAAGACGAAGTATTTGACATCTCTGTTCTGTGTGTTGTTTCGACAGGTGAATGTTTCTCGCGGGAGCTGTCGTGGTATCTGCTGTCCATTCTGTGGGGGCAGAGCTTTGAGGAGCGCGCCGTTATGGTGGAGAGCGACTTCTCATTTCTGCCAGAGGTGAGTTAAAACCTTAGGCCCCTGGAATCTGCCCGGTTCAATAGCTTAAAGTTAATTGCAATGTAAATAGTAAAGCAACCACCAATATCGCAATTCGTGATATTTAAATAATAACATTATTTTGTGATTGAAATTCAGTAAGTAACTATTTTAAGTCCTGATTAGTTACTATAAATCCTAGTATTGTCAAGTTTTATCAGTTCGTCACTTTACCAGTCGAATAGCTCGAACACTCTAGACTTTATTTGGACTTGGTGAAATAGGGGTAGTGGTGGTGACATAGTATTGTTTTTACATTTAGAACTGACCTCAAGGCACTATTTTTACCACACGTTGCGAATAAGCTGACCGAGGCTTAGGGACAGGACTCGTTGACAATCATCTGGGTCAGTACCGGAAACGTCACCAATGGATCAAGTTTTGTAAGTCCCATTGTGGAACAGAATCGCTTGCTTTTGCTAGCGGTTACGGCTGGCAAAACTCTGGTGGTGGGACCTGCAAAAGCCCATCTGGCTATAGACCGATTGAGTGTTCCGTTGGTGCGCTGGAGAGCCAATGCCCTCTGGGCCAATCTCAGCCGATGCCTCTCTATACAGTTGCCTTCATCTTCACCTGTTCAAGAGCCTGTATGTGTTTTGAGGTCAATGAACTGGGAATGTCTAGTACCTACAAAGGTGTAGGAAATAACTCCAGGAAACTAGTGGCTAAGCTATACAAAAAAAAAAATCACTTCAATATGGTTTTGTTTGTCTGTTCAGGAGATATCGCTCAGTACGCTGGTGACGAGTGTGCTGGGCCTGCCTGAGCAGTACAATACCAGTTCGGAGCCACGCATTCCCCGCTCCTCCTCGCACCACATGCGCACACACAGCAGTACATAAATACTCTCTGGTGATCAGCGTGCTTGCATGCAGAAGCTTCAGGACGCGCATCTGCTATTAGCATACTGAATTAGTTCATCACAAATTAAGAATTTGTTTGCTTGCTATTATAAACAATCAGGCTCAATCCAGCTCTCGGTGCGGTTTGTGGCTAGGTGGCTACGCATGTTAACGTATTTTGGTTATAATCAATTAAAGCCATTACAAAGTACATTCTGTTTTCATGTTTAAAATTGAACCAAATAGACCTCAGCAACAAAGAGTCGGTACCTAGCTGTTGTAATAATAAGTTGTTAGGTAATTATTCCCATATATAAGTAGTCCCATGTGGTCACTAGGGCTAGAATCCACCTTTCGAAACACTAGTACGAGGTATAAGGTAAATAATAAAATAAATTGAGCAAGGAAATGTAAATGTGGAATTTACAGTTTGTTAAGCCACTAAATTTGTAACGATAAATATAATAATATCGGTATCATTATATTTTTATCAAATTCTAGAAAATAGTTATCAGAGAAATGACTTTTCGACTTGTTCTAAAAGGTTATTAGAAAAATAGCGACCTCGACAACGATTTGGGCATGGTAGCGCCTTATTATCACAAACTGTTACAAAATAGCGAGTAGTTCACTTTTCAACGAATGGCTGGATACTGCCCCGCGGTTTTTTTTTTTTATGAAAGGATTATACGCTGGCCTGGTTCTGAACCTGGGCGGCAGCTTTGCGCGGACCTGGCTGGCGCTGAAGACGCGAGCCCAATAATTGTTTTTTGAGGCAACAAGCGCAAGGGCACCACTTAGGTACGGACCTCGGCTTGGGCTGTTGCCATTTGATGGGGGAGGATAGGAATGGCCGAAGGCGATACCGAGGGTAACGCTTTGAGGCGGAAAGGTTCATCGACTCCGCCGGCGGAGTCGGTGTATCTGTATAGTGTTTTCTCCGTGTGACGAGATAGTTAATGAATGGATGCCGTCACCTCCGGGTTTGCGGTGGTGAGTGGGTCATCCGGGTCTCCAAGAACGTGTCTTGGCCTACGGAGGGACCACTGCCCCGCGGCGATAGCGCGCACTGTTTTTATGGACCGAGTGACGTCACGCAAGTTGTTTACTCGTGGTCGGGTGGCAACTCAATTTAAACGTAACACTGCCTCTCCTGACACTCTGCTGCCCTCGGCAGATTAGGCCCAAAGTTATTTTGTAACGACAAACATGTATTTATCGCAATTGTATCCTTGCGAAGATCCTGGTTGTAAACTGGTCCTGTTCTGGATCACATCTTTATTTGCTGTGAACAGAGATACCTTTGACTTTTAATAACCACATTGTTATTAAAAGTCAAAGGTATACTTCCTAGACAGTGTCGCTGTTATCCAGGTTTTTAGTTAAGTTATCCTGTTAGTTACGCTACTAGTAACTATTGCCGAATACTTTGTTTCAGAATATCGTAACTCGCCATGGAGTATAAAATTTTCAGCTACCTCAGTTGGATAGGAACACAACAAAACGAATTAAATGAAATGAAACATGCCAAATAATGAACCCTGTGAATGTACGTTACACAGTGACTGATCGGTTTTGCAAAGCCTACCAGACTCCATGGCCAAAACAAAGCCATGGCAGAGGCGCTTTCCTAAAAGCAGCATAGGTTGCATACCAAACCCAAAACAACTGGCTTCTGCGCCTGCCTGAAAGCAGTATAGGTTGTTTACCAAACCCAAAACAACTGGCATAGGTGCCTGGTCACAATAGAATGGCCCTGCTGCAGGAAACTGGTCATTATTGTCCTGCTTGTTTTCCGGAATATTGAAAATACATCCTTCAAATATGTAGCTCATAGCATCACCAAGTCGTTTTAATTCCTTTAATAATAATAGTGAGCGAAAAATACAGATTCTTATGCTATAAACGCCAGCGTGCACTCTAGCGCCTATAACAAAGATTCTGCAAGCAATGTTTGCATGGACGACTGTTTGCATCTATCTGAAAGTAAATGTAAAAAAAAACATAGCATAGCAGTGACCGATTTCGGATTTCTATCACCTGTTATACATTGTTCAAGATATTTTAAAAGAGTTTACTACATCATAGCCTCAGCCTCAACATTCGCCTGCTATGTGCAGTAAAATCTGATCCAGGCAACCAAGTGAGCTGAATACTTGTTGCAAATCGTGTATCGGCAACCAAGTTTCTAACGCTTGTTGCAAATCATGTACCGACAGCCAAGCGACCAACGCTTGTTGCAAACATGAATACAACATCGCCTGCTGCCATAGCTTACGACTGCTACCGCTCACCAACTCGTACTTTAACTGCTCCGCGTGAAGCTCTTACTCGTAGCGGTGATGTGGAAGCACTGGCACGACCTTGTAAGGAACGCGCATACCAGAACCAGGCATGTCGTCTTCAGTCAACACCTGTCATTGCAGCCAGCTCACAGAAAGTCAACCTCGGTCGACGCCTGCTGCTGCTGCCACCAACACATCCTGCGCCACCGCCGTCATCAAAATGCGGCCACATTGCACGAACTCAGTTTTGGTCACACTGCCAACAAACACAAACACAGTGTCATAACATAGTATTGACCAGGAGCCTCTTTGTCCTTAAATTTTTTTGTAAGCAAAATCCTCTATCAAGACATAGTGGCATTTAATATAATGCTCGGCATATTCGGGTAGTGTCAGCATTCGTTGCCACGATGGAAAACTGCTGACATTTCGTTGTCTCATCCACAAAACGTCGTCTACAAGTACACCTAGGTAGATGTCGCTACTCATTACTATAGCGGCGTACACAGTGAGGTGCTCTATGTTTCACCAGAAGCGCACATGCGCACAGCGCATCACAAGATGAAAGTGAAAACGACATACTTACTATCCACGGCGCGAAGCACAGCACATACTTATCGCGGAGTGCCAGTTTACTATCCTCACCCTAGCCACAACATATAGGAAGATTTGCTAAAAACAAACAAGCAAAGTCATTATTCTACAGCACACAAAGCGTTTTTCTAATTTATAATTCATAATTTATTTATTGTTGTGTAGATGTACATGATAATAAAGTTTCACTCAGAATCTGCTGTAGGTCCTGCTAATTAGCATACAAACATTACATTAAATATAATTTTAATCTATTTAATCTTTTCATTTTTAAAATTGAGCTCTTGTAATTTTTGTGATTCGTGTATTTTTTGTAGTTTTTGTAATTCTTGTAATTGTTGAAGGTAAACATGTACCTAGATGTTTGAGTAGCTGAGTATATTCTTCCTCCTATTGAGTATTGTATAGTTAGAATGGGTTGTAAGCACTCCAATAACTACCTAACACCACACAATACTTTATTTTATACGAGATCACACTATGACTTAAAGCTTATAGGCTACAAATTATCTTTAAGTGAACTATTCATATTTGATGTGATGTTTTCCTTCTTAATTAATGTCTATTTTTTTTTTATAAAACTTGTAAAAAATAAAAGTATCTACGAGAGACAAAGAGTTTGCTTGCAATTACGGCCATATCATAACTTGAAATCAGGTGAGATAAAGGCCAAGCGCTTCCCTGTCGTAAAAAATATATATTAAAAAAAAAAATCTATTGTTTTATTTTCTCGCAATCGAAGTGAAAAGTTATGGTTATAATTGGTCGTTTTATTCCCTTGAACAGTTCCACTGTACTTATTACGTAATTACAGTTCAAGCACCCAATCTTCTCGACCTTATTCCGCCATTTCAGACACACTGGAAATCCATGATCCTCTGGATCTGGATTATGATAATTAGGACCAACTGCTTTAGTAGTGCGAATCGTAATGCACCCTGCTGTCTAGCTTCTTAGCATTGATCCTAACTGTTAGATCATCATCATTATCAGCCTGCTTACGTCCACTGCCATAATAAACACGATCTACGCAGCACTGCATTCATTCTGCGCCCGTCAATGGAAGGCATAAATATTTCAAGACAGTAATATTTTATTTTAGTACTTTTGCAACTTATTTAAAAGTTTATTTCGCGTTTATTCGTGATCAACTAGGTAGTTATACTAAACTATACGTCCACATAGTACTTATTTATTGACTGACCTGCCTGCTACCATAATATACTCCTCAAATGGCGCTCTGAGTAGATAACTTCCATAGAAGGTCGTTAACCATGTCATGTCATGATTCACAAAGCCAGACCTATCTGTAGCCAAAGGTCAGTCGGTATCAGTGGCCGTAGCGCGAACAAACGGAGTATCATTTCTGCTTATACTGCATCTCTTTCACATGTGAGATAACTGAGCGGGATAGCACCATTGCGTTCGGTATCGAGACTTTGAAAAGTTTATAGTTTACTCGTGAATACCCGCAGCTTCGGTTGCCAAATTGACTTAACATGGAACCTTACTGTAAGTAGGTAAATAATCTGCCTCATATGCTTGCAAAAAAGAAGAATATATTCAGTTTTTAGTTCCAGTCATATGCGATTGCTTAAATATGCCCTGGCCATTAACGTTAGCCTTGACATTGATCTCCTTTGTTGGTAGTTTCCAACTTCTCGATGAGTATAATCATCATAATAAGTTGTATAATCATCACCTACACCTATTACTGTTTGTTAATATTTCATTTTTTGTACAGACACACTTCACTTTACACTTTTATATTAGTGAAGCAGACATACGATCTTTGTAGTTGACTCGAGATTTCAGTTGAGCTCCACAATGGGTTTAGGTCGCTCGATTTGGTTTCTCTGCGTAGTTTTAAGTGCAGTGCATTGCGAGACTATATTTCTGGAACTGAATGCTCCTTCACCAGATGAGGTCAGTATATTTAGAGTTTAAATAGGTATTTAATATAAGCGAAGTTCCTTATGAGAAAAGGGCTATGGGAAAGGTGTCCGCCCGCCTTAAATATTTCTGCCATTAAGCTGTGTTTTAGTTCAAAGTGTCCCAGGAGTTGGTTACTACCAACTCTTATTCTGGCCTTCTGTGCTGTAGGTTTGATTCCCACTCGGGATAAATGTTTGTGTGATGAGTAGGTATATATGTTTGTTCTGTGGTTGGGTGTTATCTAAACTTAAACTGTACTTTAAGAATATTTTCTAAAAATTCAATTGGCGGAACTATCGATACAGAAGCCAAAGCAATAGTTTTTCAATTTATATCTGTCTGACTGCATCTGTAACGCACATCGTGCTGAAACTACCGGGTGGATTAACACCCAATTTTTTCAGCACAAATTCATCTTGGACATTTGGACAAGAATGAGGTCTACTATGGAGCGAGCTTTCCTAAAAGCTGGCTCTTGAAGGTTAACGCTTCCGAGCACCGAAGGAACACAGCGAACAGCTTGGCGATCTTTACAGGTTCTTCATCACCGCTAGGATCATTCAGCCGTTACCATTGACGATAAAACAACGATTCTGTTGCCCGGTGAATACCACTAGGAGTACACACTCCTCGAAATCAGGCTCAGGTCCAATATTACCCAAGAACGTTTACCCAAATATTACTCAACATTACCTATCAATAGTATTTTTATTGCCATGCCGGTCATGGCTTGGCGAGCCATCTTATTCTAATTTCTTGAAAATCTACCCAATTGGAGTATCTACTACAGTCACAAAGCTTTTTTAATATAAGTATTGAATATATCGACGGATTGACTGAAGAGTAGGTATTATTTATTGCTAAGATTGAGTGAATTATGAAAATATTTGTTATACGGGTTTATGATTATCATCGTCTTAATTTTAGTAATAGTCCTATCAAATTTTTTTTTTTTTTTTTTTTATATTAAATAACAAATTAGTCATTAAATAACCCGCCCCTGACCATTCCCGGTGCAAAGGTGCCCATAATGCTTGCAGCATTACCTCGCTGAATAGCGATGGCAATCCTTTGCACCAAGAACGACCCGGAGCGGGAGTCACCTGTCACTACATTTAGTTTATGGCCTATTTCTCCCACTAAACACTTCGCATCCACACTCCAACTGCCCAAGGTCTCCACTGCTACAGGTACAAAATGGTAAGCCTGCTCCAAGGAAGCGTACTTAAGCCTTTTTTTTGAGCAGGCCTCTTCGGCAGCGGCTGATGCAGAGAGCATGGTGCGACTCAGGTGACTGGCGGCGACAGTGCTGACACAAGTTGCGTCCCATCTAATTATATAATAATATACGTTAATATTAAACCCAGCCACGCTTTGCTGTTGCTCAGGCTGATATTAATTAATACGGGAATAAATAATAGTAGTCTAGCGAACATTCATTTACTGATAAAATTAAAAAAGTTATGGCGATTACGTACTATTATTTATAATTTTTCCGTTAGCATTTCGGAATAGGAAGCAGGTGTATAAAAACTCTAGGAACTTTAAAATGTGTAAGAATGTCCAGTCAATTCATCAGTGATGATGATGATAATGAACATACGGCTGCTGAATGTTTATCTAAATATATGTATATTGATTATTATTATTTTTTCAATATATCCTAATAATTGGTTCCAGATATCGTTTATGAAGAGATATGGCTACCTGCCCGAGGAGCAGCCAGGAGAGGCGGAGTTCTCCTTCACCCTGGAGTCGATCTCAGAGGCGCTCAGGAAGTTGCAGGCGTTTGCAGGACTACCACAGACCGGAGCCATGGACGACCAAACTAAATATGTAAGGGACCTTATAATTTTACCATCATAAAGTAAATAAAGTATGCTGAAACTTTCACATGGTCCTGATTTTTTGTATCGTGACCAGATTTAGGTCATATAGTTACTCTAGTTATAGCTGGTACCCTGGGTAAGATAAAGTACCTTCGTACTTTATCTAGGTAATATTATCTTTCTAACCGTACAGGTGTCTCTAACATAGTCAACATTGATATTTTTTGTACAGCTCTTTAGTAAGAAGCGATGCGGAGTGAAGGACATAGTCGAAAGCTCGAAACCAAACAGAGTCCGAAGGTACATCATCCAGCAGGGGTGGAATAAGAGGAGCATTACATACAGGTAATTGGTTTCTCAACATTTATTCGAAGAGAGATTATTTTACCGAGGGTTCCGGACAAACTTGTTAGTAAGTCTTCTATGAATATAAGTTCAATACTTCGTCCGTAAAAGAAGTTTTCTGTATTTCCAAGTAGAACCAATCTACAACAACTAGACTTACATAATCTATATCTAATCCTAAATGCAAGAGGTCACCGACTAATTAGTTTCGAGTTACACACGAAAACTCACTTAGGTTACGTAGGCATAAATGAAATGTAATTCTGAGTCAAATCTCAATCCATCGGTTTTATCATTTTAAAATTTTACGTCGGATTTGGACGAGTTTTTATTTAAGCACATTATAATTATAAAAGTACTATTGTTTATAGTTTATTATACCTTAAGGAAATATCTAACATTACTGCTCTTACTAAAAAAGAAACTAGGCCTAAACACGGTTATTGTACCAACCGCAAATAATAAGTTTGTAATAGTAAATTCGTTTTTTTTTTTTGTTTTAAAATTACATATTTACGGTTTTCAGATTTTTCCCTAATATTGTGTTTTAAGAAATTGCTTCTTGCAAAATATCATGATTCTAGGTCTATGGGAAGTACCCTATATGCTTTAATTCCCTTGTGAAATCGTAAAATAAGCTAAAATACACATTAACTGTCATATCTGTTGTCTTTTTCACAGCTAAAAGAAACTGTAGGTTCGAGTACAAGTTGAGATAATCCCGAAGGTGAAGGCGCACTTCACCCGGAATCCGCAACAAACTGAGGAACTGGCCATATTACCTCTAAATGCCGGTTCTTGCGAAAAATACTCATACAGACAAACAGACAGACGGATAACGAATTTATCCTATATGAGTTTATCTTTTCTTATGAGGTACAGAACCCTATAAACTGAATTTTTGAATTTGAATCTACTATTTGTACCATTTTGTACAGGCTAAATATATTTGTTTCATCGAAACGGTTTTATATTGGTATACTTACATCGGTAGTCAAATCGATCGTGTGGTTTATGCTGTGTGTTATCAATCTGGCTAGTGATCTGCATGATAGAATATAATAGAATACAGAAATACAGATTTATTTATAACACCATTGTTACAAGTCAGTAAAATAGTAATAATAATAATTATTATAATATATGTATAATTATTATAATATATGTAAGTAGGTAGGTACATAGTGTCATTATATAAGCGGTAGTAAATAAAATTCATTATTATTATAATTATAATTAGAATAGAATAGTTTATTTCAGTCTTATACAATATTAGCACGTAAAATAAATAAAATCTTACTACTGACTAAAATAAGGAATGCGAAAATAGATGGTGGAAGGGTTAAACAACAGGAGCAGATTAAACCTAGATGCACGTCTTAGCCTATCTAAGTATAGACTTTTATGTAGAAGCGAGGGCTTGTTGTTGTTGTGGCCACTTTCTTGATTGAGACTGCAATGGGATGATAGGCCCAAGTATTATGTTACAGAGTATTGAACGGGTCGAGCAGCTTGCCTCACCAGCGCGCGGTCGAGCTGGTGTCGCGAGCGCTAGCCGTTTGGGCGCCGCATGGGGGACTCACCTTCGAGAGGCTAGACTCCGGCCGGGCGGACATAATGGTGTCATTCGTTAAAGGAGACCATGGTGATGGGTGAGAATTGTGTATGTGCATAACTGTAATGATTATTTCTGCAATCCTCTCAACGTGAGCAACGCCATTCGCGTCGCTGATGACAGATCTTGATGGAGACACATTGTGCATTAATAGGTATAATGCAAGGAGAAAGAGGACATGCCTAGTACGTTTCGTTAATTATATTACTCGATTGAGTACTTTTTGTGAAGCGAAACCGCCATAAAAGCCACGGCAATCTCGGCGAGATAAAACAACACCCAACTACCTTTCCGTGGATGTCGTAAAAGATGGCTAAGTTATTACACCAAGAGATAGGCAGCAGCATATTCTTTGGTGCTGCATGTGAATACCTATATTTACCATTTTCATGTCTGAATATCTCCATTGCACTGTTTAAAATAGACATAAAGAAATAGTTGATTGAATATGATAGAACTTAAATGCACACAGAATACACAAGTGTTCCGATGAAGTTTAGAACACAAAAGACTCATGTGCAGTAGTTTTATTAGGTTGAGATGATGATGAGTAAGTATGATTCACAACTTCTTCACAGAATAACTAATAGTACTCTTCAGGTTCGCTTTCGACGGGCCAGGCCGTGTGGTTGCGCACGCGTTCCCCCCTCCGCATGGCGCGCTTCACTTCGATGATGATGAGCTCTGGGGCGACGACGTAGACAGCTACGAGGAAGACGAGGATATGACCGACTTCTTTGCCACAGCCGTGCATGAGGTAAGACTCATATAATACACGTAAAAACATGATTGAGGTTATTGATGATGTGATGTGAGGCGAGTGACATTATCAGCCCGTAGCCGGTATTACACATAGAGGTTCCGGGTTTGAACCTCAGGGGGTACGAATTTGTACTCGGTTTGGTTGTTTTAAGATATGTTTAAAGTTAAAAAAATATCAACCGACAAACCAGGTTCTCTATTAAGAAAAAAAAAGCCAACCAACCAACTAGGTGCACAGCCTTTTTTGGCTTTGGTTCGGTTAGTAATAGACGGGCTATCTACCACCATATTACCTAATTATACCATTATGCGGCCATAACAACACTTCTAAATGTTGTTTTTCGGCAATTAGAGGTTATATAACCAGTTGGCTGGTGGTGAATTGCGCTTCCACCTTCGGCCTAATTATAAGGTGAGAGAGGGTCAAACGATTCCAAGTAGAATTAAAAAACCTTCCAATGTTGGATTTGTGACTTGCGAGTACAGGTAGTTTGGTTAAATTAACAACTGAAGTAAGTGGTAAGTGAGGCCTGAGATAACATGCTGTAATATCTGAAGATGATACTGATTTACTTGCTTCTAACTCGTTCCACGTTGACAGAGAAACAAGCAAAAGTTCCTTTGAAAAAGCATAACCCTCTAAAGTCAGTTTAATGCTTGTCGATCAATTTATTTTGCCGCTGTGTCTCTTTTTTCTACTAAGGTAGCAAACTTGCATATGGACAACCAACCTACAATCTACAAATCAATACAAGCTTTAAACAATCTACAATCGTAAGCGGTTACCGATGCCTATGTACTCGTATAAACGCTTAGCATCACTCGCGCGTTGTCAACTTTTTTAAAGGAGCTCTGGGCAACCTTACTCACCGCAGGAACACACCACTATATAGATATAGTGCTATTTGGAGGTGATATTCAGTAAGTTGGCGGTATTTCCCCAGACGGGCTGCTTAAGTGAGTAGGAGATCCTATTTTCCCCTTCCTCTCGATTAAAGATCTGACGACCTATATAAATCACCGCATGAACACGGCACTATAAGATATAGTGATACTATGTTCTGTAAGACCTCCGCCTTAATTGCCCTGGCGGGCTACTCAAAAAAATAAAATATTTGTGTAGGTTTTTAAGTATTAATTATTAGATACTTATTAGGTATTTATTCTGTAGCTGGGTCTTTAGTAATATAAAAAAAGAGAGGAAGTCCTCTCTTTATAATTTAACTTTCTGCATGTATCAAATGTTATGTGATTTGGTATCTATAACCAACAATATTGTATTAAATTGTAGATTGGACACGCGCTAGGACTGAGTCACTCTGACGTGAGCTCGTCGGTTATGTACCCGTACTACAAGCCTGGAGTCGAGACTCTGCACATGGACGATATACTGGGCATGCAGGAACTCTACCGTAAGTAGCTGGAAGCGCACGGATCATCATGTGTGATACACTCATCAGTAAATATGATACCTGGCTTCAAGTCTTAGGAGAGATGAGATAAGCCAGCAGGCAAGTATCACAGGCATCACAGCTTTGTTGGTAGTCTCGTCTTCATATTTCATTGACAAAAGAAAGGTTTATTTTGCTTTTATTGAATACTATGTTTTGCCCGTGGCTTCGCCCGCGTTATTTTTATTTTTAGGTATTTAATGTATTCAAATATAATAAAAGCAAATTTGTAAAACTCATCGTGACTGCCTGGTTTGGATGCCCAAATATTAGAAAATATTCGAAGAAAGGAAAAAGTCAAGTCGCTCGTCGAGGCGCGAACCTGGATCCCCGGAGTAAGTCGGAGTAAGTCGAACACTCGCGCCACTCGGCTACGAAGTACAGTGCGCAGCCGTCGAAAATTTTGATACACCCGGTTCCTTGCATCCACTGTTATTTGTGCATACGACTTTAGTCACTTTTCAAAATATGTCTAATAATACCAACAACCTAGGTCCCTGCGCTGGGTGCTTGGGATCTTTGCATGAAGCAGATGCTATTGTCGTTTGTACTCGGGTGGGATGTGGGAACAAGTTCCATAAGGAGAATTGTATTGGTGGCGTCATACCGGGTCTTGACGATTTGCCGAGATGGATTTGTCCTGAATGCAAATGTAGGGAAAAGCGCGGTGGTGACAACTCCAGTACTCCCATTAGAAGTTCCACTGCTACATCTACTCCGGATAGTAATATCACATTACGGAGGAAAAATGTGACTTCGTCAGAACCACAGGCTCCTATAAATTATAGCTCTCCTGCGTCCACACTTTCGCTTGTACCGTCCACAAACCCCCCTTCGGAGATCACTGCACTCACCAGCGAAATTCGTCGTCTACGGGTGGAGGTTTCAACATTTAAAACAAAGCTTGATACCGTCTCCTCTGCAATAGCTACACTAAATGAACAAATGATGCAATTGGTAGCAACGTCGGCGATAAGAGATGAGCGCCTTGCAGAATTAGAAGATCGATACGATTCGGAAACTGCTCTTCTCAGGGGCCAGGTTAGGAAGATGGAGGAAAAACTAAATTCGCAAGCCCAGACTTGCCTGCGTAATGAAATTGAGATTGTAGGAATTCCTGAGTCTCCAAATGAAAATCTTCAACACCTTGCGCTCGTGGCAGCAAAAAAACTGGGAGCTGACCTAAAAGAAGACGACATTGACTGGGTTCTGCGTGCAGGACCTAAGAAGACCTCTTCTGAACCAAACTTCTCCCGGCCAGTGGTAATGCGTCTTATAAGACGTGTTAAACGTGACGATTTTTTAAAGTGCGCTAAGTCACGTAAGTCTATCACCACCAGAGATCTAGGCATCGACGACCTTGCCCGAAGAGTCTATTTTAACGAGCGACTAACGTATGAGAACCGCCATTTATTTCGTGAATGCCGAAATCGAGCATCCAAGGCTGGATATCAGTTCTGCTGGGCTTTTAACGGCTCTATTTTCTTACGCAAGCAAGAAGGTCGTAGAAAAATACAGATACGCAGCATCGGATACCTGGACAACTTACTCTGCTCATCGTTGGAGGAAACTTTTCCTAAACAGGCGTAATCAGACTACCAATGCAAGCTCATTCATATTTCCAGTCTTTAACAGCATTGTAACCATAGCTCTTAGTTTAATTTTGCTATCTAAATTACGTGGATCTTATAAACACAACCTTAGAACTTACACACACACTATTTTCTACACTTACATACTCCAAATAATAGCATCCAAGCCACAATTGTTTTCTCTCTCTAATACTCACCTAAATCAACGTACAACATTAATTACATATGTTTCCATACGTCTCAAAAAACTCAAAATTCTTAATTTATGGATTCTGTAGAGTTATTTGCTGACTTAGACGTAATTTTTGATGATAATTGTTGTCGTTGTGATATTCCAGAAAATTTCAAACTCTTTATTGGTGAGCAATACAATTTAAAAATAATTACTTTTAATATACGTAGCCTTCAAAAAAACTTTGATGAATTTACAGTTTTCCTGAAAAGATCATCAATAAATATAGACATAATCATCCTCACTGAATGTCACTTAGGGACTTGTCCTATTTTACGTACTCTCGCTGGCTACTCTCACTATAGCTCCATGCATATAAATAATAGTAAAGGCGGTGTTGTTGTTTATGTTCGTTCTGATTGGCAAATCAAGGTTTCGGAACCTAATATTTCTGAAGTTGACTCTCTTCTAATTGAGTTACCAAACTCTTTTCATATCCTCGGGCTATACAGATCTCCATCCTTTCTTAAAATTAATAGTTTTTTAGACTCACTTAATAACTTTTTTGAACAAAACTCTTCCTTTAAATCAAATATAGTAATCACGGGTGATTTAAACATTAATATAATTCCAGACTGTACAACAACTCATTCCCAATATGACGAATATCTATGTGCTGTGGCTGAACTTGGACTCAGAAATATCATTAATATTCCTACCAGAGGACAGTCTTGCCTTGATCACTTTTTAGTCAATGTTAAAGCCCGTGCGCGTAGTGTTGTCTGCAATTCAGCTATAACGGATCATGATCTTGTGTTATCAGGTATAAACACTACTTTAAGTTCTATTAAACAATGCTATAAAACAATTGTAGACTATGATGCAGTAACCCTCGAATTAACAAATTGTAACTGGTCTGAAGTTTTTTCCTGTGATAATGCTTCTACCGCTGCCTGTACTTTGTCCTCTCAGCTGGAATCAATAATCAAACGTCATACTAGGATAAAAAGAATAAGCCACCGTAAACAGACTTTCAAGAGCTGGATCACTCCAGGGCTTATAAAATCGATGAGATACAGAGACGCTCTTCACCTGCAGGTCAGAAAACATCCCGAAGACCAGAAGTTGCGACAGTCTTACGCTAGGTATCGAAACGTTTTCAATAAATTGTTAACTGGCTTAAAGACAGATTATAATAAAAATAATATATTACAAAATAAAAATAGCTCTTGTAAACTGTGGAAGACCATAAAAAACATCTGTGAACTAAACTCTAAAAAAGAAACGTCTAATAGCCTACTTCAATTCAAATCATCCCAGGCAAGCTCACTTGACAGTTGTAATGACTACTTTGTAAACGTAGGAAAAAACTTAGCCTGTTCGATTCTTTCTAATCTTAAAAAAAGCGAATCTGACCTTGCAGCTGAAGTATCAATTCAATTTGACTCTCCAAACTCGTTTTTTATGGCACCAACCGACAATCTAGAAATTTCATCATTAATAAAAAACCTTAAGAATAATAGTGCCCCCGGTAAAGATGGACTGACAAACTCATTTTTAAAAACATATTTTAACTTGTTTCTGGAACCACTGACTTACGTTATGAATCTAAGCCTATCCAATGGAGTTTTTCCTGACTGCTGGAAAATTGCGTCAGTTATTCCGATTCACAAGGATGGTGATAAAAGTTCCCCTTCCAACTATCGTCCAATCTCTCTTCTTCCAATTTTTTCTAAAATCCTCGAAAAATTAGTAAACAAAAGATTAACAACGTACCTTGAGAAAAACAACATCTTATCATCTTGTCAATTCGGATTTAGGCGTGGTAAGTCCACGGAGGACGCGGTCCATGCGTTACTTGATAAGTCGGTCTCAGCTCTCGACAGTGGCAGGCAGTGTATAGGCGTCTTTTTAGACCTGGCAAAAGCCTTTGACACGGTGTCTCCCAGCATTTTACTTAAAAAGCTAGAATGCCTGGGAATAAGAGGTACTGCTCTTCAGTGGTTCAATAGCTACTTGCAAAATAGAGGACAATGCGTGTCAATTGCTGGGCTGGTAAGTGAAGTTAAAAACCTCTCATTTGGAGTCCCGCAGGGTAGTATCCTCGGGCCAACATTGTTCACAATATATATCAATGATCTTATATCTCTATTTGAATTTTCTCCTCTTAATCAAATTGTTTGTTACGCTGATGATACAGCTATCCTATTCACGGGTGATAGTTGGCCAGAGGTCTTTCAGCGAGCGCAGGAGGGTTTGGCGCGTGTTGCTGATTGGCTAGACACCAATTTACTTACGTTGAATGCAACCAAATCAAAATATCTGTGTTTTCATAAAACTAAAGTGTCTAGACCCCCTTCCAGTCTTACTGTACGTATACACAAATGTGGCAATACCCTGAATAGTAACTGTTCGTGTCCTAACCTTGAAAAAGTAGAATTCCTTCGCTACTTAGGACTTATTGTAGACCAATCACTAAATTTTAAAAAGCATATTCTTTCTTTATCTAATCGTGTTAGAAAACTAATTCATATTATGAAATTGCTCCGTGATGGCTCTGACGAGGAGACACTTAAACTTGTATATACCTCTCTCTGCGAATCCATCTTGACCTATTGTATTACTGTCTGGGGTGGTGCCTCCAAGACACATATGATTGTCCTTGAAAGGGCCCAAAGGGCTGTTCTAAAGGTAATGTATCGTAAACCTTTTCGTTATCCAACAGTTGCGATTCACTCTGATTCTCAGACTTTGAGTGTTCGCCAACTCTACATTCTCAGAGCAGCTTCGGCTTATCATAGGGTATTTCTGTCTCAGTTGCCCGTTGTTACCCCAACCAAAAGTCAACGTCGTACTCGTATTAATGTACCACGGGTCAGGACCTCATTTGCTAGGCGATTTAAAAGCTATTCTTTCCCTTTTATCTATCGCTGTGTGAACAATCACTGTGATATTTTGTCATGCTTACTTTATGGAGCAAAGGTAAAAATAAAAAAGTGGCTTGTTACCCTTGACTACAATGGAACAGAAAAACTTTTGGTAGCCATCATTTAATTTTTAATTCAGCTGGTTCCTGTAGTTGCTTTTTGTTTCTATCCTTACATACATGCACACACTCACAAACACACCTACACTCACACGCACACACACACCTACACACGCATACATACATACACAAGCTTGCTCACGTCTTTATATTCAACCTTGTCTTGATCCACTTAATTTAACTTAATTTAGTTTAGTTAATTTGTACCCACTATACTCGTTTCTAAATTTATATATCCTTTTTACAAGTGTCTTATTTCTCAAACTGTCAATCAATTTATCTCGGATGCCCGCAGCACAGGCCAGCCCTAGTGCGGGATCCATTTGTAATCTGTTATATTTTGAAACATAAATATATTGTAAACATTTGTTGGTAAATAAAGTAATTATCTTATCTTATCTATCTTATCTCTAGTATGTCAATTGTATGTACAAGACACAAATTAAAATCTTTATAGATAAAGGTCAAACGTGTACTCTTTCTTGTAAATGTGATCAATGCATTACATTTTCTTGTCTCATCAACGATTAACTCTTAGTTATACATTCTGAGATTCTTATTTTAACTTATAACAGGTGAGATGAAGGCCACGTGCTTACCCGTCGTACAATAAAAATATATAATAAATAAAAGAGTGGTATTTTCTTACTGGCCTCACAGGTCATTTGGCAGTAACTTTGCCTTCTGCGCTGTAGGTTGTGGATTAGTTTCCCACCAGAGACAAACATTAATGTATCGAACTGAGGTGTTTGTTAGTGTATAACTACCCAATTTGTAATATTATTCCCATATGTTATGCTCAGTTTGGCTAGATGGCGCTGTGTAAAATGTCCATGCAGTAATCAAAAATATTACGAAAGACCTACAGTAGTTCTTCCGGTCTTTAGTTTTTTTCTTAGAGTAGAGTAACTCTACTCTTTAGTGGCCCATTACATAGGTCGGTTATCCGTTGCTGAAACGTTCAGAGTATTCACATCAATGCAATTTTCTATTACTTAAATATCTGAATATTTTTCGATTAATACCTTTTAATAACTGACAATAATTTTATCAATTACATGACATGTGATTGTTCACATAGACACTACACAAGTGCAATGCATAAATGTGCTGTACTTGCCTCGCCAGATCGTAATATATAACATTTATCGACAAAAAAATCCACTGAGCTTAAGCATAGATATGCAATAAATCCGAAGTCCTTCACTGTTTTGTAAAACTCGGCAGTAAAGGCAAAGCCCACAGCGCTGACGAACGCAGTGACGTCAGCTGCGCCGCGGTTCACCAAGGCAGACAGTGAAGAAGACGAGAATGACTACCCCGACCTCTGCATGACCAACTACGATACGCTGCAGGTCATACACGGGAAGATATACGTCTTCGAGGAGGAGGTAATGCCTACTAACTGACTCTCACTTAAAATGAGAATCATATGAGAGAAATGCTCAGCTTTATTTTTTTTATATTATTTGTCCATCGTTTCCATAATTTGATTTTATTTAATAACTCCTTGTGTTGTTCACACATTGAAAACTATTCGGATTTTTCTCTCATTGTATTTGAATACTAGTTCAGGGCCATTTGGTTGTCAATTTCTTATTTTTTTCCCCTATGTTTGAGCGCTGTCCTATGGTAAATTTGGCACCTCACCTTTTTAGACTTAAATTTAGAGGCTTGGAATTATGAAAAACCTGGTGAAATATTTTCTTGCCGCAGATGCAAGAAATACTGAGGGAGAAAGAGAGATCATATCTCGTATGAGATGTTGTAAGTTCGAAGTGATCCTTAAAATTAAAGAAAAAGAAAACGCTTCCGTCTGGTACTAGTCTGGATCAGTTGAGATACCTATAGACCGTTTGTAACGGACCTAAATCTATAATCAGACTGCTTCCTTTGTACGTATATACCTAGTTAATTTAATTGTACCTACATATATATTATTTTTAATTATATAAATAATAATAAATATATTCGAGATCTCTCAGTTAAGTTGGGAAATCCGGCACTGTATGTATGTATGTATGTATGTGGCAATGTTTGTAACGGCATAACTGTCGAACCGTTTATCCGATTTTGGTGAAATTTAAACTGTAAAGAGATAACATAAATAGAAATTGATTGTCGCGGGGGATTTTTGATAAGTGGGGCAGTTTTTGAGATATTGGATTGAAAAGAAAAATTATTTTTCGTCCATATCTTTTTTTAATATGCAGAGAATATATTAATGCTCATCAATCGGTATTAGGATTTTTTTGACTCAAGGGTAGTTTTTGAGAAATAGGGGTGTTAAGTGTGACAAGAAGATTTTTGGCTTGTGGGGTGTCATTTGAAATCGGGTGCATATTAAAAAAATACATATTTTACTTTTTGTTAGGGGTGGTTTTTGTAATAAAGGATTGTAACAATGAAAATGGGGGTTTAGACTGCAGATTTCAAAATTGGTCAATTAACCCTTTATTAGGGGTGGGTTTCAAGATCAGGGACCCTACCGGCGACGGCGTAGCCGATCTCCATTGGCTTAAAATTAGCTTCATGAGAACTAGAAACGCAGGTCTTGATCCGGTAAAGATAATAGGTATTCGGAATCTCAATAAAACTGGTCTAATTATTTTTCGTTATTCACTCAATAGGGTTGTCAAACCTAGGGTGTCGATAAAAATTGGTGCTCACAGTTAAAGTTTTGTTTACATACAGAAAAATGTTGCTGCCTTTTTGGTGATGCCCCTTGGTTACCTTAACGACATCCGTGGGCTGGAGGGGCAGATATTTCAACCACGACTTCTAAGGCAACGGTTTATAGAGCACTTTTCACAAAAACATCAAAGGTTGATGTCTTTCATGTTCATGTTAATAAGAGGTGACGTATTCACTTATTGTATTCTGCCCACCTACTATGACATACGGTCGGTGCATTGCTCTTATTCTGGCTTTGTATATAAAAGGAGTTAGAAACAAGAGAGAGCCTCGAACAACGTTATATACCTAAGACCATCACGAGATCTCAGTTCAAGGCGAACTACAAGTTATTTACCTTCTAGAAAAAATGAAGTTACTGTATTGTGATGTAATCGGCAGTGGGTGTGGGTGCTAAGCGACCGCAACGTCCCTGAGGAGGGGTACCCTCGGCGCGTCCACGACGTGTTCCGCGGTTTGCCGCCGCGGGTGCAGTTCGTGCACACCATCTACCAGGCTCAGGATGGACACGTGCGCATATTCTCAGGCAAGTACACTCACAGTAACATTATACCTACGATGTCCACTACATGCTACGTGGTCTGTGGCCGCGAGTGCAGGTCGTGCACACCATCTACCAGGCTCAGGACGGACACGTGCGCATATTCTAAGGGAAGTACACTCACAGTAACATTATACCTGCGATGTCCACTACATGTTACGTGGTCTGTGGCCGCGAGTTATATAGCCGCGAAAAAAATGCAAATTCTAATCGCGACCTCTAACGTCCCTCCCTTAACCTGACATGCTCCAAGAGATGGAGATAAACTCGGAGGAGTTGGATAAGCTTGAAACTTCATAAATTACCAGTTAGGTTAGGTTAGGTTGCTAATATTCGGCACTCATGGCTATTGCCCGAATATTAAATTTATTTTTTTTGGATTAATTTTTATTTTATTTTAAATTAGTAAAACTATATTTTTACTATAATTCATATATTGATTATATCGATTCAAGATAAACTCTTTTTGGAAAAAAATGGAACCGACTTCACCACTAAAAACTTACAAATAACTCTCAGGATAAGTTGGTAAGTTCATATAATTTGATGTTGGGGCCGAATTGCCAATAGAGGATCGCATATTACATAATTTTATTTTGAGTCACCTTTAATATTTTTCATAATTCTTTTCATTTACCTGCTGGAGTGTCTTGCGATCTGTGTATCAGGTAATTTGCGAATCAGGTCTTTTGCGTAACCGCTACCTAATATTCGTTTCTGGCATATTACCGGCAAATTACGCATACGAGTCGAATAGTGTAGGAGTGTCACAGTCTACAACAAAATTCAACATTTTGGATTCAACATATTAGGAATTCAACCTTTTGAAAATTCAACATTGTAGGATTCAACATGCTGCAAATTCAACTTTTTGCAAACTCAACATTTTATTAATTCAACTTTCTGATCCTAAAGGAAGAATATATACCCTGATAAGGCGGACTGATGGACCACGAATTTTTAGTAGTAGCGTTTGCACCTTTTGGGAACCCCAAAAAATACTCCAGATATACCTATCTAAAATGTAAATCGATAAAAGATAGATAAAAGTTCCTAGCCCAGATGAGAATGAACTCTAGTTCATTGCATGACATCTAGCTACGGCGTAGCAACGTAGACGGTAGACTAGCTCCCAACACCGCTTCGCTACGAGGTAGAGCCTCTACGTGACGTCTGGGGAGTAATACGGCGGCGGCCCGTATAGGTACTTGCTTAATCTACTCGACTAATCGTCATACACTTTTGATACATTTTGTGAAGCCTCATATTTTAAATGTAGTTCATTAAAATATACTTTCTATCTAGTTTGACAGTCAGATAACCGCAGGATCTGCATCTAGTGTGGCTTGTTGTGGGCTCAATTTTAATCTTCTGAACAAAAATAAATATTTCGGTTTGTGAGAAGTAGTACTCTGATGTAAGTAGTACCTACCATACTGCTAAAATTCGTAATCATGCTATGTCAAAACCATATCAAACCTAGTGTAAACAAAAGTATAAAAAAATATTTGGTGTTTCAAATTCCAGGTCGTAATTACTGGGAGTTCGACGGCGCATTCCGTCTGATCAGGCGCGGGAACATTTCCAAGTACGCGTTACCATCGCGGGTGCGCGAACTCACCACCGTGTTCACGTCCAACTACAACAACAAAACCTATCTGATACAGGAGGAACGGTTCTGGCGGTACGACGAGAGGACCAATAAGATGGACAAAGGATATCCTAAGGATATGTCTGCTTGGAAGAATGTCCCGTATCCAGTTGACGCGGCTATCATTTGGAACGGAGGTAGGCGTTTTTAGAATACTAATAATTTATGTAAGTAGTGGTTATTTTGGTGAATGTGGATATCCGTAGGAGAACCAAGGTGCTGCTCAGGATCGCTATTTGTGGCGTCGATTGGGGAGGCCTATGTTCAGCAGTATGTGGGCTGTAATGATGATGATGATGATGATAGAGATTATTTTACGAGTGCCTCTGAGTCTGAAATCTAGAACTGATAGAGATGTGACACAAGGTTACTAGGCTATGAATTTGATTTTTATAAAATTTTACTGGTATTTAGAGTATATTTTCATCATGGCAATGCGCGCGACAACTCCTCATTATAGAGGTCGGGTTATACTAGGTTTTAATTGAAGCTATACGGTACTTAACTGTTCTTAGAGAAATGTATCGTCTGCAAAACTGTAGGTATACTTTTAGTTATGATGTGTCTATACACATTATACACAGTTATGATGTGTCTATACTCATCATAACTGAGCTATTGTCTATACAATCGCTCATTTGTGCGTAGCTGCACTTGAATGGTTGTTTGCCTTGAATGATGTTATTTTTCTTCGGCGAACTGTATACATATACGAGTACTACATAACATATTATTAATACGTTTTTCAATCGAAAAAAACTTAAGTGTAAACCAGTCAGAACATAGCTTCACATGGGTGATTGTAGATTCTGAACGCTAGTAGCGTTGTGAGAGGCATCAACAACACTGCTTGCCTATATCCTTAAGGACCATTGCTCGAGGGTGTGGCATTAGGGTTAACCTAAATTGGTATGTTACAAACCAATTCAGTCACAAGTGTTTCCTTTGTTTACAGACACGTACTTCTTCCAAGGCCCTCGTTTCTGGCGTTTCGACAACGAGGCGGTGGCTGCACACGCCTACTATCCTCTGCCAGTCGCTCAGATCTGGTTCCACTGCGAGCCCAACGCGGAGATGAACCGATACGTCACCAACGATGGACCCTGACTCCGTCTCTCACCTTACACTTCTGAGATAAATACTAAGCTTGACGTGGAAAGCTCCAAAGCACATTTGAACCGCAATGGTACGTCAAATAACATAATTTCAATCAATTCTTGCACATTTTAAACCACGGTGATCTTTTGATCCCAATGTCACCTGATGCTAATGACGATGTAGCACGAATAACACAATGGTCCAGAAGACACCTGTTCACTCGTACCTGAACAAACAAGCGGCCCACCGAATATTCATCGATTTAATAACTACTAAAAATTTTTTATAACCAATTTTATATTCATATTTCCTTCAAACCGGAACATATCAATATTAATACTACATAGTGTTCATCTACAACAATGTAGCTTTATTTGAAAAGCACCCATTTGGACATTATTGTGCAAATGGGTGATGAGTGGATTTAGTTATCTAAATCCACCCACCTGAACAAAACAAGCACGAAATGAACAAGCAGACTGCCCACACGATTGTGAAATTAATTTTAAGAAACTAATGGACATAAATGGTACAAGCAATACTTTAAAATGTTTTATTATTTATAACAGTTTACCTTAGTTTATTTACATAAAATATTTAGCTTAGTCAAGTGTCGGTTCTCGTTCGCATTCTAGCAATCATATGTAGGTACTTTATTTAAGTTAGCATTATTGTATCAGCTTCGCCGCTATAATATTATCAGACGTGGTACTCTTACACAAAACTGCAAATTCATATCGCATTGCTATAATCTGCGTGCAGGACGCATCGCATAAACTCCAGATTCGTATCGCCCATTCCTGCGTTTTACGTCACACTTGGTGACGCCATTTTAGTCCGCACTGAGACAGCGTGTGAGCAAGACGGGATTTCAGGACATTTAACAGGAATTATTCCCTAGAACTATCGTTTGTGTAGACATGGTGATAATAGGAAAGTCCTAGTGCGATGCGGCGTCGTATCGCATCGCAGTTTGTGTGGGAGCTCTCACTCCAAACAGGAAATCATAATAGTCATTTGTTTGTAATTTTTGCACAAGATCAATCAAAAACCTAATGTAGGTAATAGCAGTTAGAACACCTACCCCGTCAGGGTTTTCAGCCTATCAGTTTAGATCTCATATAGTACGCCACGATAGCAAAACATGTAAAAAAACCACAAAGGCCAAAGAAAGAAGTCGCCGATATTTTACTTGTTGCTTTTGAAGTAACAACTACTTTTTCTGTGCTATTATTAAGACTCCTTGTAGTTAAAGCCAGTTTTGGTGTTGAGTACAAATCAGTAACAAGTTCGGTGGAGTCAGAATGTGTTGATAAATCTGTGTTTGTCACGTTATCCATTTCTGTACTTCTAAAGGTTGACCAAGAGTCTTTGAACGTAAAGTTTTTCATAGCATATAAATCAGTAGGTAGTTCAGTGGTGTCAGTTAAACCTGTTTTTGGGATGTCATCTCTTTTTGTACTTCTAAAGGTCGTCGAAGAGTATTTGGAAGTAAAGTCTTTCGTCGCGTACAAATCAGTAGACAGTTCAATTGTGTCAGTTAAATTTATGTCTGTGACGTCGTCCACAGAAACTTCTGAACTTCTATAGGTTGCCGAAGAGGTTTTGAAGCCTTGCAAAGTAGAGAGGTTTATATCTTCAATGGAATCAGTTCTTAGAGGGTCATCAGTATTAAAATCAGTACTAACATAGTTATTTTCAATAGAATCAATCATTGAAAAATATTTTTTTATCCCATCAATTCTTGCTGTTCCGTTCGATTTGTCATCGTCCGAAGAGTAGTCGTCATCTATCGTGGCTTCGGTGACCTCAAAGTAATCTGAAACAAGAAATATAAAACCAACATCATCAACTATCAGGCTTTACTGATGCGAAGAACATTTCTGATGGTCATGGACATTAAAACCTTACTACGAGTATAATAGTTCCGTGACATATTTTTACATGAAACTTGTTAGCTAGCCGGCCCGAGCTAACATTTAAAATGAGTTTAATTTATAACTTACTGTAAAGTTTCCGTATGATAGATATGTCATCCTCATGCAGACTCGTGGCCTGGTTGTATGGGTACATGATAGCAAGGTCTTCTTCAGTGTGACCGAGCCCTAGGGTATGCCCGATCTCATGCAGCGCGGTCGAGTAGAAATCAAACACTATCCCCTTGTCTTTGGCGCTGGTCGGTTCCTCAACTAGGTCGCCCCAGGTCTCGTCATCGTCGAAGTGGATGTAGGTCCCATTTTCTCTTGGGTAAGACGCGTGGGCGAGCAAATGCCCAAGACCATCAAATTCAGCTCTGAAAGTTGTTGCGGACAAAATTTGTGAAACTTGAACGCCCAAGAAAGAGGAAATTTCACTAACGAATGGCGCTGCGTGGAATGTCCTGTTAAGTTTATTTATTTCATTTTATTCTTCCCAAATACTTTCTCTAATAATAAAATAACGAAAGTATTGTTTTGAGAAAAATCTCTACTGTTTAAGCAATTGTCTTGTAGGATAAAATGAAATTAAGAGCCGTTAGTGTAGGTATTTTTATACAAAAAAAAAACTGACGAATTCATCTAAATTGCGTTCATCTCTGGCAAACCCGATCATTCAATTACTTTTAAAATGTTCGTAAGATAATTTTACAGTCACAACTTCGCTTGCCTTGAAGTTTGGTGCAAATAAAGTTACATGGTTACACATGCTACAAAGCTGTTGCAAACGTGTTGTTTTTCGGTCTTTTTTGCAATACAGGTACCTACTACCTAGGTATACTCTTTATGAATATTGCGTGAGTTCTAAATTTTACCCACTTGCACGTTGCATGTCTGCGTGTCTCGAAGGAGATAGTGATGTCGGCGCGGGATGCGGTGGCGGGACCCGCACGAATCGCAGTCCGCAGTATGGCGCCCACGCCGCGAACGCCTTAGCCACCAGCGCCTCTACCCGTTCCTCAACTAGCGTCCTCGCTTCATTCCATATTCTATGCAAGTCAAAATGCGTATGATAATAAATGTATGCATTAGTTACTACTATTCCTATACTATAGAATCAAGCCTCATAGCTCAATTGGTAGTTCTACCTTCTGCGCTGGAGGTGGTGGGTTCGATTCCCACCCAGGACAAACATTTGTGTGATGAATATAGATGTTTGTTCTGTGTTTGGATTTTGTATTGCATGATAAGTATGTATTTACAAAAAAAAAAGTATATAAGTATTCTATCCGTAATCTAGTTAATTAATAAAAATAAATTAATTACAAGCTGCTTATTTTGGGGCTAGATGACGTTGTCTGAAATTAATGTCCTGTAATATTTATTAATATTCATGAGTGTAAGGGCTGAAAACGGATCTAACAAACCGAAAACGATGCTACCTCTAGGTCCTATATTTGTTAAATAGCAATAGGAAAACTAAATCGTCTACTCATGGCTACCTATACACATTCCTAAATCTAGAAAATTATAAAATGTCATGCTATTTCCTCAATTTATAAGTTTGTAGTGGACGTGGTTTATTAAGGTATTAGTTAACATCGTAAGTAATTATCAGTTTAGTTGTTTGGTGTTTAGTTTAAGTGGATTATATTGACAGTATAAATGTACCTGTATGTTATATCTGTTGTGTTCCACCTAGAGCCGCCTCCGTCGGTATAACCGGCGACCCTCCGTACTCTAGGTCTCGTGAACACGTAGAGATTGTCTGTGCCACAACGCGACTCCTTATTGTCCTGGTTGAACAGTTCGTTTCAGTCCGAGGCCAGCACTGCTGTCAACATTGCTACTGTGTAACATTGCCCCTTGTTTTTAATATTTGTTTATATCCAGCAAACCCTTTTGTTATCGCGAGGAGGAACTCGACTACAAGATACCCCACCGCATTGTGGTTGTTACTTGTTACTTGAGGTTGCTGCAACTCTAGCGACTTATGAATCACACCATGTACCCTACCCGAGCCAATATATTGTAGAAGTGATACTATATCAACAAGCCTCATAGCTCAGTTGGTAGTAACTCTGCCTTCTGCGCTGTAGGCTGTGGGTTCGATTCCCACCCAGAGCAAACATTTGTGTGATGAATATAGATGTTTGTTCTGTGTTTGGGTGTTGTATCATATAGTACGTATATATTTACAAAAAGTATTTAAGTATTCTATCCGTAATCTAGTTCCCATATTACAAACTATGCTTAGTTTGGGGCTAGATGACGCTGTGTAAAGTTAATGTCCTGTAATATTTATTTATTTATTATTTATTTATAGATAGATAACTTTTTATTGTTCACCACTTACATAAAAACATAACAAAATACTGATAAAAGAAAACTTAATCTAAGTGACACTGGTAAAACAATGGGCGGCCTTATCGCTGAAAGTACTATATAAACTATGTACCTATCCACTTCTTTTATATCACATTCATCACTTCTTCAGCCGTCTATACTCGTGTTGGAAAGTAGATACCTACTCGAAAGCACGCTACCCACAGTACCTACTAAGTAATACATGTTACATTACGTTAGTATTTTATTATCTGTGCTGTAGGTATCTAAATATTAATCCATTGTAACTTCCGTAATTTCAGAACTACTTTGGATAGTTGAGAATTATAGTAGCATTTAATAAACTAAGTAATAGTTCGCCCCGAACTGAGATCTCATCATGTCTGGTTTGTATTAAGTATTTAACCAAGGATATATATATATAAAAAAAGTTATCAACAGTGCGATAAAAGTGTGCAATTAGCACACTTTTCTCAATCTCTCTTCATTCACCTGAGTGTTCAAGGCTCTGTCGCGTTGCTAAGTATCACTCCACTCATTGCAATGCCAGATTGAGAGCAAAGCTACAACCGTCACCCTTATACTATACCTAGTCACCGTTAAAAGTGCTCTCAAAACCGTTGATGTGTCTGTGGTAGTCGTGGTTTAAAAATCTACCTCTTCAGCCCACGGATGTCATAAGAGGCTTCACAAAAAGGCAAAAGATTGATTTTCATAGTTAAAGAAGGAAGCTGCTTCCTTCTTTACCAAGGTGATAATGACCAAAACTATCAGTTTTGGTGGAAGTTATTTCCACATTGTGGTGGACAATAATGTGCTGTTGTGATGTGGGATGTGCGCATCAGTCAAACCATTTGCATGACATCCCAAAATGTATTCTTGGATCTTATTGACACCCTTGACTTGGCAAACCTATTAATTTATATTATAATTTATAATTTATCTATAACTATTGAGTGAATAACAAAAAATAAATATACCAGAATACCCTCACGTCGCTTCAAGACCCAGATGATCAACCATTTTGAAACTTTAAAATAAAAAGCTTTTATAATACTGACCTCATTACGGCTAACGCGATTGTTATTTGTTACAGGCTTACACCTTACTTCACAGATAACAATTAATATTATTATTATACTCAGAATCCAAATCGAGTTGCTAATCTTCATTTTTTTCTCTTCTTACTTTATTTTCTATTATGATCAAAGGGTAAAATAAAAAACATACAAAATAATAATAAAAATTAAATGAAAATGTAACGTTTGGAGAACCGCTCTACTACTCGCCAGAAAAGCACTGATAATAATTATGTGCAGTTAGTTAGGTACTTAAACGTCTTCGTTGTTATATAATGCAATCCTTATCATTATTGTTAAGAATATTTCTTATCTTCTATGTTGTGTATTATTATACTCAGAATCCAAATCGAGTTGCTAATCTTCATTTTTTTCTCTTCTTACTTTATTTTCTATGATCAAAGGGTAAAATAAAAAACATACAAAATAATAATAAAAATTAAATGAAAATGTAACGTTTGGAGAACCGCTCTACTACTCGCCAGAAAAGCACTGATAATAATTATGTGCAGTTAGTTAGGTACTTAAACGTCTTCGTTGTTATATAAAGCAATCCTTATCATTATTGTTAAGAATATTTCTTATCTTCTATGTACCTACACATTTATTACTACCTACCTACTGATATAATTAACTGGACAAACCCAGAATAAGAAAACATGTCGGGCTGGGATTTTGAGATTAGGTAGGTACCTACTTCAATACGCTACATCGATAGTTAGTTGCGACTTCGACCGTGTGGTGTAGAACAATAAAAAGTTGCCTTTGTTTTTCCCCAGGGTTCGATATTTTTTTATATTTCATATTATTATTATTCAACGTTTCAACGATAATAATATTTTGTATTTTCATGATAATACCTAACGAGTCAGAAGAAGGTAATAATCCGAGAGCCTTTAAGTACACTCACAAGTTTTGTGAGTGTCGTTTGACATTCTAGCCAAAATGTCAAACGCATTATGTGCCTTATATGTATTAGAGAGGATTTAATAAAATTATATTCTTGTCGGAACTTCAAAATGATTTATTGTTGATGAATAATAGGTTGGTAACAAAAACTTTACAATCGATTTATTTTTATAAATCATAAATAAAAACAACACCAAAATAAATATACCAACTGGACATTTTACATATAGCTATATCTAGTCCGAAACTAACCAAAGCTTGTACGTGATATGGGAACTATAATAATACTTATAGGTAAGTATCTATATAGTGAATAATAAAGGATTACTTATAATGTAATAATAGTTAATTACAATTAGGTCTTTAATTAGCTAGGAATATTTGCAGCATCAACTAGCACCCTTAAGATAGCTTGGTATCTGCCACGAACAATGTATATAAGTGTATTTCATATACTGTATATATTGTACGTACCTACTTAATCCGCCATATTAACACATTCTCTGAAAATGTAAACTCATAAAAAACTAGCCGATCCTGCTCAGTTACCTACACTTGCGCCAAGGTTCTAAGTTCATCACTAGATATAGTTAGATTAGATACAAGAGCCATACAAGCCCACTGCTGAACAAAGCATTCTCGGATGGCTCACTACATTATAAGCCTCATTCTTGCCATCCAGGCAAACCTCGAAATTCAGAGTTGACCCTACGTATATACAGTGTGGAAATTAAACTCAGGCCCTGGAGGGAAACTACTTTAAATCCTTAAGCTAGCTCATTTTACTTAAAGGAGACATTCCTTTATATTTGAAAAGAAACAAATCTGCATTAAAAGATTTTTTGAAACTCGCTTGCTTCGCCCGGGACTCGAACCAACTAAAATAAAAAAAAATAAACACTCTTTATTTTAATATACTATACTGTTTTGATGCACATTTACGAAGGACATCTGAATGCAGCAAAATACATTGAAATATTGGAGCTTTTACAAAATCAATTAAACCTTCTGCCAGAAGAGGAACGAAATAATATCATTTTTCAACAAGATGGTGCACCTGCCCACAACAGCAGAATTGCCAGGGCACACCTTAATGAAAATTTCAATGCCTGGATAGGTACAAACGGGACGATTAGATGGCCTGCAAGAAGTCCAGACCTGACGCCCATGGACTTCTTTTTATGGGGTCATGTAAAAAATGTTGTTTATGAAACTTGCTATGAAACCGTTCAAGAGCTAAGGATTGCGATAGAAAATGTTATTAGGGGCATACACCACAACACTTTGCTGAAGGCTACAAGAAATGAATTTCAACGGCGACTAATGTTGTGTAGCCGGAACGACGGGGCTCATTTCGAACAATTTATCAGTTAAATAATTTAAGTGTTACAAAATTTATAGTAAAATAAAGTTGATGTTAGATTTAACGATTATTTTTATTTTTAAGACCTAATGTTTGTTAGAGAAACTTTATCCTGAATATTAATACTACCGATTAGTATAATAAAATAAAGAGTGTTTATTTTTTTAAATTTTAGTTGGTTCGAGTCCCGGGCGAAGCAAGCGAGTTTTAAAAAATCTTTTAATGCAGATTTGTTTCTTTTCAAATATAAAGGAATGTCTCGTTTAAGTAAAATGAGCTAGCTTAAGGATTTAAAGTAGTTTCCCTCCAGGGCCTGAGTTTAATTTCCACCCTGTATATTCATTCGTCTTTCCACCAACATGCATAGTTGACAAGAAGCAATACGTATACATAATATTACTTAATATTAGTATACCCGGTACTAGATAATGAAAGAAAAGAAAAACGTTTTTAAAGTTAATTAGTAAAGATACCGAAATAAAAATCATCAGTGAAATTAGTGCTTGTGGATTCATTTGAAGGGTCTTCATTGGTTGGGGATGAATTATCTATAGAATCGAATATGCTAATCATGTTAGATTTGTCAAAGATATTCCAATAGATCTCGCTGATGCCCCCAAAGCCCTCGCTGTCATCCTCAGAGTCGTCACTTTCATCCCCAGAGCCCTCAAAGATGTTTCCAGGAGGCTTGTCTGGCGAAGCTTCGGTAGCCACGAAGTAGTCTGGAACAACACGTACCACGAACATTTTAACCGTGCCTCTGTGATTCAACGTCTACGTTTATTATTACGATACGGTCTAGTGATTTAACCCACCGATTTCAAATCGAGAGGTCCCGGGTTCGATCCCACGGGGAGTATAATATATTGTGCTTGGTTTGGTTGGTGGTAGGACTTTCCTTAAGTCTGCCTGGCTAGCTACCACCATCTTACCTAATTCGGTCTCCATAATAACAATTCTAAAAATTTTACAAATGTTATTATGACACAAAAATTCACAATGCACGACGGAAGTTTCCTAAAGCCGGAAATGCTCTAACCAACTGAGTTACCGGCTTTAGGAAAAGATGCTGGTTCGAGTCCCGTCGTGGGTTGTGATTTTTTGTCATAATAATAAATAATTCAAAAAAATAATTTTGAAACAAAAATTGTTGTGTTCCGGCATTTAGAGGTAAGATAGCCAGTTCCTCAGTATGTTGAGGATTCCGGGTGAAGTGCGCCTCCACCTTCGGCCTTAGCTCAACTTGTTACCAGGTGAGGTGAAGGTCAAGCGCTTCCCCGTCGTACAATAAACTAGTAGTTCGCCCCGAACTGAGATCTCGTGATGTCTGGTTTGTAACGAAGATTATTTCACAACATGAAACAAAGGTTGATGTCGTTTTCAAAAGTACTCTCAAAACTGTTTATTCATTTTTTTTTTTTTATTGGAAAACCAACAGCTCTTAAAGTTAAAATAACAAAAGCAACAGAATCAGAAAGCTAATAACAGGTTTTCACGTCTACTGTTGCCTTAGTAGTCGTGGTTTAAAAATCTACCCCTCCAGGATGTCGTAAAGTAAACCAAGCAGGCAGCAGCTTTTTTCTATGTGTAGGTAAACAAAGCTTGTGTAAACGTAACTGCGAGCACCAATATGTCTGCTTAGCGTGGTGATAATGGCCGTACCCTAGATATAGAGGAAGTTCTTTCCACATTGTAGTGGACAATAATGTACTCTTGATATGGAATATGCGCAAAACCCTTGCATGAAACCACAAAAGTATTTCTCGGATTTGATCGACCCCCTTCCCTATTGAGTGAATGACAATAGATAAATAGACCAGTGTTAATGTCAAAATTAGTTTATTTTTACCCTTATTAGGGGTGGTTAAAGGATGATCATCAGGTCTTGTAAGACTTATCTTACAAGACCTGATGATCATCCTTTGCTCCTTCATCTTAAAAACCACCCCTAATAAGGGCAAAAATAAACTAATTTTGAAATCTGCAGTCTCAACCCCTATTTCATATGACATTTCATGTTTTAAAACATTTTCAAGACTTCAATCTTATTTACCCCTTTTGCAACTCTTAATGTAAATACAGGGGTGGTTTTTGCAAATCAAAAGAAAGTTAATTGTGAAGTCAATCCCATATCCCAAGCGATTTAATCCCTTAACGCGCCCCTTTGTTACGAAAACCACCCCTTATAACAAGTAAAATATATATTTTATCAATGTGCAACCGATACTCTTTCAAATGACAAGCCAAAAATCTTCTCCTCTCACTTAAAACTCCTATTTCTCAAAAACTACCCAAGTGTCAAAAAAAACCTCGTACTGATTGATGAGTATTATTATAATCTCTGCATGTTTAACATTTTGAATTGATCGGATCAGTAATTCAATAGATTTTTTTGCACCCCAATATCTCAAAAACTACCCCACTTTTCAAAAATCCCCCGCGATAATCAAATTATATGTACGTTATCTCTCTTCAGTTTAAACTTCATGAAAATCGGATAATCTGTTCGAGAGCTAAGCCGTCACAAACATTGCCACATACACACACACATACATACATACATACATACATACAGTGTCGTATTTCCTAACACAACTCAGAGATCTCGCTCGATTCGCTCACTCGATCAAAAAAAAAACACTTACCATAAAGTTGCCGAATGTGAGATATGTCAGCATCATGGAGATGTGTGGTCTCAGCCTCTTCGTAACCGTACATGATGGCGCGCTTTTCATTGATGTGGTGGAGTCCAAGGGCGTGCCCGATCTCGTGCAGTGCGATCAGGTAGAAGCGTTGGTTTCCATTGTCATCCCACATCTCGTCGTCGTCGAAGTGGATGAAAGCTCCATTTTCGCTAGGGTATGACGCGTGGGCGACTACACCATCATGTCCATCGAATTGCCTGAAAGTTATTTCAGTTGAAAAGTTATCATGTAGGTACCTACTGGCTCTTTGATTTGAATTGACTATGTGTAGTGGTTCAACCCACCGATTTCAGATCCAGAGGTCCCGGGTTCGATCCCCATGGGGAGTGCAATATATTGTGCTTGGTTTGGTTGGTGGTAGGACTGTATTTAAGTCCGCCTGGCTAGCTACCACCATCTTACCTAATTCTGTCGCCTTAATAACAATTCCAAAAATTTTTGTGTTTCGGCATTTAGAGGTAAGATAGCCACTTCCTCAGTTAGTTGAGGATTCCGGGTGAGTGCGCCTCCACCTTTGGCCTTATCTCAACTTGTAACCAGGTGAGATAAAAGTCAAGCGCTTACCCGTCGTACAATTAAAAAAAAGAAAGGTTTAATTCAGATGATATCTACCTACTCCTCACGAAGTTCTTCACGTTAGTCAAGAAGTCCTAAGGATGCCTTTAAACATTCGGGGATTACGTATACCTATAACTAAGAATAATAATTTATTATATTGTTCAAGAATAATAAGGATTTATATATGGCCCAAACAGCATATACTTTACTGTAGCATATCATTGTTTTAATTTGACTGTCTTCATCTGAAAATATAATTTGTTCATCGGAGAATTGATTTCTTGACACTAAAACAAGATCCAAATAAATCTGTGATCTCAACCGAAAAAAATCGTATTCTTCATAAACATAAAAAAGGTACTACCACTATCCTGATATGAATTGTGCTTACTCGCATGTTCCGTGTTTGCGTGTCCCGAAGGAGATTGTGATGTCGGCTCTGGGCGCGGTGGGCTCTAGCCGCACGAACCACAGACCGCAGTAAGGCACCCACGCCGCGAACGCCTTCGCCACCAGTGCCTCTACCCGCACCTCATCGAGTGACCGAGATTTACTCACTATCCTATGAAAATGAATTATTAGTTCAAACAATATTTTTATTACTTCAACGTAATATTTTTAAAACAAGTATTACGGGCACAGAACAAGGTATGTGATTGAATTTCACAATATCAGACGTCTCTATTGGTGGCTGGTAAAGTCTGACGCGTTCTGTTTCACACACAGATCAAATTACACAGCCTGCATGAAGAATGAAAAAGGATTTTAGTTGCGGCGGAGCGGGTGGTGCTTTGAAAGCGGATTAATCATGCATAATAAATAGTATTAGTAGGAACCTAGGTATGTATTTGCGCAATGTGATGAATCTTTGTAACTATTATAAGTATAAGTGCTGATGCTGATACAAATATAAAATTTACTTGTATGTGATTATCCTTTTGTTCCACCTAGGGCCGTCGTCGGTAGGGGCGTTCCTCCGAACTCTAGGTTCCGAGGCTACATAGTAGTCGTCCGTTCCACAACGCGCAGCCTTATTTACCTGTTTCAAAAAAGTATTCGTACAGTCATATCGTATCGTAATATCTCATCACTGTTATTACGCAGCCTACACAAAAATATTGAAAATGTTAGGTAAATATGCTGCTAGCTGGTATGGGTGGAGCCGAAAACCGGGATTGGACTCTCCCATCCAGTTTGTGCCAGTATCCGCTTTCGTGTCGGTAATACGTTTGCCAAGACGTGGTATCCATCCCAAAACCCATTTAGGTACTCACATTAAGTTACCCACTGCCACTTCTGCCTGCTAATCTTATGAGCTAATATGTCGGTGACTTAGGGTGTCTATGAATATATTATTAGTATTATAGGTATATTCGTTTCGGATCTTATTCCTCACAGATACTACTAGCATAGCCATAGGTGACCCGTCCTAACGTTAGTGTCTATGTTTCGGCTTCGTGTGTAAGGACGCTCTGACATTGGGGTAAATATAACAGAAACAACGATACAGACCCCATACCGGAAAATTGGAGTATTGACTGATACAGCCATAGATAGCACTTCACTGAATACTACTAGCACTACAACGATACTAAATGTACAAATCAAGTTGCAGGTAACCATTTTTATTATGTTAGGCCACTGATCAATGTCCTATATTTACTTATAAACAAGTTTTATTTTATTTTAACGAAGTAAGAATTTTCTATTATAACAAATCAATGGTTATTTAAAAAATAATAAGCATCTACCACTACGCACTTCTAGACTGAATACTGAATTAAAATGCTCTTTATTGTTGTTTAAATAATAGTTATCTCCAATGTGGGTAAGTCTACTACTGATTAAAAAGCAAGACAAGCTTTGGTAAGAAAACCGTCCGGGTAAACCCAAAATAGGTACATACCTATCTTATTTGTACCTACAAATAGGTTGGTATTTCTTCAGACTGGGTTGGACAGAAGAACTAATGTCCTTATACTCTTACCGGTCATAAGGTATATCCTCGTGCTCCTACAAACGGGTTGTCACCTACATTTAACTAATATTATAGGTATAGAAATGAACCGAATGGTCTGTTACGTGATGATGGTAAGCGGCCCAACGCGACGGTATGACTCTTGTCCTTTGGGAAATGGGTAGGCCTTTGGTGTGGGACGCTCCGTGCGTCGACACCCTTGCGCCATCTCATCTGCCTGGGACATCAGTTAGGGCTGGTACGAGCTGATTCAGCCGAGGATCACAAAAAGCGCAAATATAGTGGTCTCGAGCTTACCTATTTGAGCCTTATGGGGTCGACACCATGGGACAGTGGGGAGCCTCCGGGTTTTCAAAAATCTTGCGGGGCTTTTTATTGAGGCGACACATGACTCCAAGGTCTGGATCTTATTAAGGCCAGTGAATTAGCATAGCTTTTCAGTGTGGAAATGCAGACAGTGTCTTGGGCACGCTTCCGTCTGGTACTGGTTGAGTTACCTAGGCAGTTTGTAACGGTCCTTAGTTAATCCAACTGATTCCTTTGTACATACATAGTTTAATGGTACATACCTACATTTTACTTATTAAATTATTTACAATTTATACTAATATTATTGCTTAACTTACTTGTTACGTTTTCATGGCATTGGTGATAGCCAAGCGTTTGACTAGATGCTCACTTATCAAAAAGAAGTAGGTAACTTCTAGATTGTAGGTAGGTACTGGCGCGGAACTGACGCTCGGTAAAACCTGGGGCATCTCACCAAAAACAACCATGTGTAGACTGCCGTCATAAGGCCAACACCAGCTCCTGTCATTGCCACCGACTCTCGAGAAGTCATCGAGATTAACACATATTATGGGCCCAACCGTAAGCCCCCCAACAAGCCCCAAACTACAATAATGTTAGCTGGCTTATCAGCTAAAACTTTTATATAACTTTTTGTTTTAAATTTGTTTTCTGTTTTCATATTGAAATTATTCTCCTGAATCCTAGGTATTTTCCCACATATAAGTTTACCTACTTGAGATTTAGGGCTACTTTACAAATGTTAATGACACAAAGATTCACAACCCGCGACGGGACTCGAACCCGCATCTTTTTTTCAAGCCGGAAACGCTCTAACCAATTGTGCAATCTGAGGGTCCTGACGCAGATTAAATTATTTTGTGTCCAAGCTCAGCTTGAACGCTGATCAACGCCATCTATCAGAGATCCACTAAACTATATGATCTACCATATTTTCTAAATTTTGATTCAAAATCACTAGCGAGAAATGGCTACCTATCTTGTTTATGAGAGAAAATAAATTATGCAATTTATTCATTTATTTAGATTTTTACCGGACCACTCAATCCATCCACCTAGTTGGTCGGTTAGAAATTGTATTCCTATCAAACCACCTAGTGGATCAGTTAACACCTAAGAGGTCAGGTAAAAATATTTGAATTAACCGACCACCTTATTTTGTTTACGTTAAAGGCGCTCACCAGCGGTTATCGGTTCAGCGAGTCGTCTGCACTTCAGCTTGTGAATTCCGAGAGCTTAGTGTGTCAGTGTGGTGTGTACTTTTACCTAGTGTTACCTACATTAGGTAACACTAGGTAAAACAAAACAATAGGGTAAACATACCGGTTGACCGACCACTACCCCTTTTCGGCAACTTTGCACGTAATTTTGACCTAATAGACAGTGTTAAGGACCGCTCCTATCTAATTTCGCGCCATTCGATCTGAGGCCTTAGTATGCGAGCTACAGTTGCTTTACTATTCCGCTAACCAAATGTTGTAGGAAAACTGTGTTTCCCTGCATGATTTTGTACTTTTATCTACATGTTTTTTATACTTTCTACATTAAAACATGTACTTCTTTATCGTTAAGTTCTAATTCAGTTCTAAAACAGTACCTTTTTGTGTTATTCCTTCACAATTCGTACATTAATATTTTCATTTTATCCCTTGTTTTGCTTTCAAAAGTACATCTATAGATTCTCTGGATTTATCTTATTACGATAAGCTTATTATTGTTTCTTCAAATGTAATATTTAGCTGAAATCAATAGACCTTAGATTTTCGAAGATTGTTTATATTATTTTAGGTTGTCAATTATGGCAAATGTCATTTATCTTTTTTATGTCATAAAAAGCTCATAGACGTAAGTTTCCTTTATATTTTATATGCTATCTCTGTCTAACACGTACATTTTTATCTCAACTTGTATTAAAACCTTAGCAATTATCTTTGGCCATGTATAATATTTGAATTAATCAAATTTAGAATACTAGCGTTCCACCAAAGTCTTCTTGCTAAAGCTGGTGGCTGAGGAAAAAAATTGATATCTAGCATCCAAACGGAGCGGAGATAAGTTACATCTATTAGCTCCCAATCGGAGAAACTCTAAATTAAATACAAGACCATTCCCGGGTCAAGTGGCCCGGGAAAGTTGCTGGTCTTCAATATATTTGTCTGGCTGTCTTTAAAAAGCTGCTGTACGGGATACTGAAGACCCTCTTACTGGCTGGACGTTGAAGACCCTCTTACTGGCTGGACATTGAAGACCCTCTTACTGGTTGGACGTAGAAGACCCTCATACTGGTTGGACATTGAAGACCCTCTTACTGGTTGGACGTAGAAGTCTCTGATTGTACTTGTGGACTTTCTTTTCTTTAATATACTTTATTTTCTTTTTACTTTCATAATTCTTATTTTTACCTTCTCTTTAACACCTCTAGTAGGATAGGTCCTTTAGTATTTCTTATTATTGTTCTTACTGTTTCTCGTATAAAAACAGTAACGTTACAGTTGGCGCCCATCTTTATTCTCATCTCAACCCACTCCCATTTGCTCCTTAAATTCTAAAAAATACTTTAACAAGATAACTATCATCTTTTGACTATTCTTTCGGCTCTCATCTATAACACTATTCTATCTGTTACTTCAATCACTACTATACTATATACTCTCCAGTACTCTTACATCATAACACTGCATATACACACATGCACCACTTACCTGATTACCACTGTAATCTACATCCAGTCTTCTCTTGGAGGTGTTTTTAAAACCATTTTTGGTCACCAATAAGTTGAGTTCTGGAATACTCTACGGCGTGCTGCAGGAGAATATCCTTGCAGTATACGTTCATGCAGGCTTCAAGTTACACTTGAAGCTGAAGACTTTTCACTCATATACTTATACTATCAAATACCTACTATACTTACTTTATATAATTATGTATCTTCATTCACTCTTATCAATACAGAGGATCCTAGAGATGTTAAAGAAACATACTTTAAATTTTTAATGTTTATTTTGATAATTCTTATTTTTTCTCGCTTATTTGAAATGTACATACCTAATTGTAACTATGTCTTATAGTGTACATACTTACTTTATAATTTTCTTCACTCCACCTTTAAAATAACGTTTCGGCTTATTTTGTACACTCTTTTTTTTTTTTTTTCTCTTATTTGCTTGTCTGAACTGGCAATACTTAACTTTTCTTTGTCCTTCAAACTATAAGGAACTTTAACTTTGATGAGCGCTTCATAACTCAATAAATAAGCCCTTATGTAATGTTTGTGCTAAGCGTTATGCGTTGTGCAGTAAATGAGCGGTTCACAACTCACAAAATAAGCCCTTGTTGATGCGCTGTAAATGAGCGGTACACAACTCTTTAAATAAGCCTTTGTGTTGTATATATTTTGTTTTATTAGTGGTTTTCAAAAAGGTGCGGGTTACGACACATAATTAAAAAAATAAGCCTACGTTATTCTTAACCGAATATTTCCTTGTGGAGTATGCGTCATTGAATGTGAACCATATCCCCTACGTATGAGTGAGAGTGAGTGATAGGTATTGTGATAGGTATTGTGAAAGATGTGTGTGTAAGGTCAAGGACTTATTCTTAACCTCAAAATTTTTAAATGTAATCAAAAATTTTCTGGGGTTTTTGGGGTAATGTAGGAAAACTGTGTTTCCCTGCATGATTTTGTACTTTTATCTACATGTTTTTTATACTTTCTACATTAAAACATGTACTTCTTTATCGTTAAGTTCTAATTCAGTTCTAAAACAGTACCTTTTTGTGTTATTCCTTCACAATTCGTACATTAATATTTTCATTTTATCCCTTGTTTTGCTTTCAAAAGTACATCTATAGATTCTCTGGATTTATCTTATTACGATAAGCTTATTATTGTTTCTTCAAATGTAATATTTAGCTGAAATCAATAGACCTTAGATTTTCGAAGATTGTTTATATTATTTTAGGTTGTCAATTATGGCAAATGTCATTTATCTTTTTTATGTCATAAAAAGCTCATAGACGTAAGTTTCCTTTATATTTTATATGCTATCTCTGTCTAACACGTACATTTTTATCTCAACTTGTATTAAAACCTTAGCAATTATCTTTGGCCATGTATAATATTTGAATTAATCAAATTTAGAATACTAGCGTTCCACCAAAGTCTTCTTGCTAAAGCTGGTGGCTGAGGAAAAAAATTGATATCTAGCATCCAAACGGAGCGGAGATAAGTTACATCTATTAGCTCCCAATCGGAGAAACTCTAAATTAAATACAAGACCATTCCCGGGTCAAGTGGCCCGGGAAAGTTGCTGGTCTTCAATATATTTGTCTGGCTGTCTTTAAAAAGCTGCTGTACGGGATACTGAAGACCCTCTTACTGGCTGGACGTTGAAGACCCTCTTACTGGCTGGACATTGAAGACCCTCTTACTGGTTGGACGTAGAAGACCCTCATACTGGTTGGACATTGAAGACCCTCTTACTGGTTGGACGTAGAAGTCTCTGATTGTACTTGTGGACTTTCTTTTCTTTAATATACTTTATTTTCTTTTTACTTTCATAATTCTTATTTTTACCTTCTCTTTAACACCTCTAGTAGGATAGGTCCTTTAGTATTTCTTATTATTGTTCTTACTGTTTCTCGTATAAAAACAGTAACGTTACAGTTGGCGCCCATCTTTATTCTCATCTCAACCCACTCCCATTTGCTCCTTAAATTCTAAAAAATACTTTAACAAGATAACTATCATCTTTTGACTATTCTTTCGGCTCTCATCTATAACACTATTCTATCTGTTACTTCAATCACTACTATACTATATACTCTCCAGTACTCTTACATCATAACACTGCATATACACACATGCACCACTTACCTGATTACCACTGTAATCTACATCCAGTCTTCTCTTGGAGGTGTTTTTAAAACCATTTTTGGTCACCAATAAGTTGAGTTCTGGAATACTCTACGGCGTGCTGCAGGAGAATATCCTTGCAGTATACGTTCATGCAGGCTTCAAGTTACACTTGAAGCTGAAGACTTTTCACTCATATACTTATACTATCAAATACCTACTATACTTACTTTATATAATTATGTATCTTCATTCACTCTTATCAATACAGAGGATCCTAGAGATGTTAAAGAAACATACTTTAAATTTTTAATGTTTATTTTGATAATTCTTATTTTTTCTCGCTTATTTGAAATGTACATACCTAATTGTAACTATGTCTTATAGTGTACATACTTACTTTATAATTTTCTTCACTCCACCTTTAAAATAACGTTTCGGCTTATTTTGTACACTCTTTTTTTTTTTTTTTCTCTTATTTGCTTGTCTGAACTGGCAATACTTAACTTTTCTTTGTCCTTCAAACTATAAGGAACTTTAACTTTGATGAGCGCTTCATAACTCAATAAATAAGCCCTTATGTAATGTTTGTGCTAAGCGTTATGCGTTGTGCAGTAAATGAGCGGTTCACAACTCACAAAATAAGCCCTTGTTGATGCGCTGTAAATGAGCGGTACACAACTCTTTAAATAAGCCTTTGTGTTGTATATATTTTGTTTTATTAGTGGTTTTCAAAAAGGTGCGGGTTACGACACATAATTTAAAAAATAAGCCTACGTTATTCTTAACCGAATATTTCCTTGTGGAGTATGCGTCATTGAATGTGAACCATATCCCCTACGTATGAGTGAGAGTGAGTGATAGGTATTGTGATAGGTATTGTGAAAGATGTGTGTGTAAGGTCAAGGACTTATTCTTAACCTCAAAATTTTTAAATGTAATCAAAAATTTTCTGGGGTTTTTGGGGTAATGTAGGAAAACTGTGTTTCCCTGCATGATTTTGTACTTTTATCTACATGTTTTTTATACTTTCTACATTAAAACATGTACTTCTTTATCGTTAAGTTCTAATTCAGTTCTAAAACAGTACCTTTTTGTGTTATTCCTTCACAATTCGTACATTAATATTTTCATTTTATCCCTTGTTTTGCTTTCAAAAGTACATCTATAGATTCTCTGGATTTATCTTATTACGATAAGCTTATTATTGTTTCTTCAAATGTAATATTTAGCTGAAATCAATAGACCTTAGATTTTCGAAGATTGTTTATATTATTTTAGGTTGTCAATTATGGCAAATGTCATTTATCTTTTTTATGTCATAAAAAGCTCATAGACGTAAGTTTCCTTTATATTTTATATGCTATCTCTGTCTAACACGTACATTTTTATCTCAACTTGTATTAAAACCTTAGCAATTATCTTTGGCCATGTATAATATTTGAATTATTCAAATTTAGAATACTAGCGTTCCACCAAAGTCTTCTTGCTAAAGCTGGTGGCTGAGGAAAAAAATTGATATCTAGCATCCAAACGGAGCGGAGATAAGTTACATCTATTAGCTCCCAATCGGAGAAACTCTAAATTAAATACAAGACCATTCCCGGGTCAAGTGGCCCGGGAAAGTTGCTGGTCTTCAATATATTTGTCTGGCTGTCTTTAAAAAGCTGCTGTACGGGATACTGAAGACCCTCTTACTGGCTGGACGTTGAAGACCCTCTTACTGGCTGGACATTGAAGACCCTCTTACTGGTTGGACGTAGAAGACCCTCATACTGGTTGGACATTGAAGACCCTCTTACTGGTTGGACGTAGAAGTCTCTGATTGTACTTGTGGACTTTCTTTTCTTTAATATACTTTATTTTCTTTTTACTTTCATAATTCTTATTTTTACCTTCTCTTTAACACCTCTAGTAGGATAGGTCCTTTAGTATTTCTTATTATTGTTCTTACTGTTTCTCTTATAAAAACAGTAACGTTACAATGTAGAAACTCATACTAAGGCCTGGACGACCTTCTCGGTTCATAATCCAACGACATGACCTCGAAATTTGTGAAATTAGCCCTCAGTCACCATTTGAAAATTTGGTTTGTGGACACGTGTAAAATTTATGATACCTGATTGGCTAACCAAATGTATGGAAATGAGCGCCCTATACGAAAACGAAAATAGTTTTAGTAAGCTTTCAGAAACTCATACTAAGGCCTCTGGTACCTATTTTCTTCCTATTTTACTTCGCATAGAATATTATGTTATGTTTGAATTTGATTTTTATATAATTCTGTTCAGATTTTTTTTAATTATGCTAAAGCCAAAAGTAGCTTAAGTCGTAGAAGAGAGTAAAAATATACCACTTTTTGTGAATTTATTAATTGTTTTACTTTCATACTATAATAAATCCTATTTTACAAGATAAGAGTCGTTTTTCTGCAGTAAATTAGGTGGCCGATGACCAGTGCACTAATGGACGATAACTGAGTGAAAGGCCGATAAACGGTATATTTGCTATTTTTACGAATATATATTTTTTTATAAATTATGTATCACTGATGCGTCTATAAACGTTAGGTTGTATGAAACTACACTATTTCAGGATTTTATATTTTTTTTTTAATCTTGGATTAATCTAGAGTTCATTACGATTTATTTATTATTAAGAAAAGTCTACAAGTCAACAAGCCGTTTAAACGGTCGATAACCGGTATGTTTACCTTATGCAAGCACAAAATAAAATAATAACGACGAGCTACGGTTGGCGCTGAGAAGTAGAAGAGCTACGGCGGCGTAGACGGAATGAGCAACGAATAAGGGAGGACGCAATAACTACGTCGTAGCTCGTTAACGCGGAAAAAAGCTACCGCGTAGATAATGAAGTTGAGCTTCGGCATAGTGGACTAAAAGTATTATCTTTGCCAAATTGTATTATCATCCGTTCGTCTGTTCAGTTAGTCGTAAAAAGGTAACAAAGATAGTTTCGCATTTATTATATTAAAATAATATAGATAATAGGTACATGGATACATGTTTAATTTTTTAAACCTTGTCAAGCTAGTAGGTATGTACACCAACCTGTGAATGGGTTCGAGTATGTAGGTAGTAAAAAAAAGTTATACAAATTCTTACTATATGCCATTTTCTTCATAAAATTAATGGGAAATGCCATTGTATGCAGAATCTTTAACTACTACATCTCTTTTCTGATACTAAGATCTTCAATATATTGTAATTTAGTAAGCTATCGAAAAAAAACAATGTCAATATTACATGCATGGTTTTTTTATAATTTCCATCTGAAATTTTAACATAGACTTTAGTTCCATGGAAGGATGATGTACTGAGATTGAATCATGGTGGGTTTCTATATATTAACATGGGGCTGTTTTGCTCAGGAATCCCATTATGGGTCATTGCTTTCATTCATCAGTCACCATCATATTTCATTAATTTTACTAGTCCATCTAGTTACTTAAATAAAAATCTTAGTAAAATATTTACAATAAAACCTATGTTAAACCAAAATCAAGAACACAATTTGTTAGTAAACAATAGTGAATCAAGAAATTAATCTGGAGATTCTTAGTTACTATGCCATTCCATCACTTATGTACAAATAAAATAATAAAAACTACTTTAATGCTGGCAGATTTACATAGGAAACTCGGATTCATCTCCTTTATTTGTGTGTGTTATGAATTAAGACAGTTAACAATCTTATTAACAACAAACTGTCTGCATACACTTTGTCCACACAGAAATATATAGGAAAGATATGGAAAAAAAAACTGTTAAGCAGAAAGCAAAATAGTAATATGCCAAGAGAAAACATCTGACTCCTTTCATATTGTGTGCAATTAGGAGTATGATATTTGGCATATGTAAAGTTTATAAAGAGGAGACATGCAGAGAAACATGTTTTATTCACATATTTTTCAGTCTGATTTCAGCTACTACAAAGGTTCTGGTATAAATTTATATTTTTTATCCCATTCATGCTCTTGCATCATTCCTACTAGTAAAATTATTGCTTAAGATTGTCAGATGGATTTATCATTAAATGGTGAAACTTAACAAATAAATAACTTGTATGATTGAATGGCATACCAACAAAGGTATCTTGTTCTGGGCCTTTATAATATTATCGTCATTATCAGGCATAAATTATTAAGGTTGGACTCTATCCTAGACTCAGTCAGTTTTTAATCGTTTAGCTGGGGTGATTGTGCCACTACTTTGTGAGTTGGAATCCTCGGAGAAGTGTGTTGACGTAAACTCTGTGGGGCCTTGGGAATCACTCACGGTTGAGAAACCTGAAATGGCAGAGAGAGCAGTGTTAATTTTAGTAGTTAATTTGCCATATAGGTTGGGAATAAAAAGAGAAAGAAAAAAGGTGCATTGATACTAAAATGGATTGGAATGTAGTCCTTGACACACTTATCATCTCAGGCATTTTTGTGACATGTTTTATCGCACAAACAATGTGGTATGTGGTTCCTTTATTTACTTACATGTGTTTGAGTCTTCTGTCATGCCAAAGTTAGAGTTTGATGAATCTTGCATCTTCTTAGGAGTCAAGGTATTCTCCTTATTTTCTCGTTTAGCGGCATGTTTCTTTTTCTGCTCATTATTAGAAATGGGTACCCATTTGTATATTTTCATGGTGGTCTCACCTATAGTCACCCATTTCTTTTCCCTGAAAGGAAAATAAAGTCTTCGTAAGAATATAGGAGTTAATATTTAGAAATTCGGCATACGAAGTAAATATACGGACCAATGGCGAACTTTTTCAACAGCTTGCATGACTCTTTTGATGTCATCTTTCACGCGATTTCGGGTTTCAGCGCGGACGGAGCGAGACATGATTATTCGCTGTGAAAACCCAATGTATAGTTTGAATTGTGTTTGAAGCTGAGGCAGAGAATTATCACACACAGTAACACAATATGTTCACGTATATTATTTGAAGACGAAACCAACCAAATAATTATTACTTCAACAGGCGTCAGTTGGGAAGCATCGACGTCGCAGTAGGTATACTTTTCAATACACAAGATTGTTAGAATTATTTTGTTTTTATGATGTCATTTGTTTGGCATGAGCACGAGAACTCTTGATAATGATTTCATTTTATTTAGAAAAGACAATTTTTTTCAATATCTTCGTCTGTCTTGTCGCCGGCGCCATTAAAATTTGAAGTTTAACAAAACAGTGTTGCCAGTATTAAATATTTTTAAATGGTGCAGCGTTTAGTGAAAATTACTACTACTCACAGGAGGCTGTCTTGCCTTGCCAGTTCCCATGACATGCCATCATTGCTCTACCCATGCCTTACCAATTTGCTAGTAATAAAATTACATAGGTATCTAACTAAAAATTTGTATACTATAATATGAAATAGTCTGAAATCTAATGAGAAAATAAACTACCCAAATATGGGACCGTATGTTTAGGTAAAGTATTTGTGCGATAAAGATTAATTATGTTTCCCACATCGTACAGGTAGGTACGTACTTACCGATAGTTATTTTGTTATAATTAATCATTCGAATCCACTATATTTTATACACCCGATTTTTTGAAACCATGGTTTCCAATTATTAATTATTGGTTGTGCATTATTGGGTCGTTCATAATCAACATGTGTTGATAATGAAAGGCCAATAATTGGAAGCAACTTGCTTCTCATTGGCCGAGACTCTTTCAAATCCTTGAGTCCTCATTGGTCGCTCAATACGAATCATGCCTCGTTTGTACTGAAAGAGTTCCGCGAGTTCATACGATACAATACATTGCAGTGAAGATTTGCCAATACAAAAAAAAATAACTTGCAAGGAAGCATGTTTTCTGGGACGCGCTCCCGCTAGAAAGCTCGCTCGTCGCCCCTGAGTATCGCTTCACCCACTCAACCCACCCAACCCACAAGACCTCCTTTGCGAGCTTCTGACTTCACCTTTTATGTATACACCCCAATGACACGCTTAAGACCAGGTAGAGTCAGGGTTGGCTGTGTCGGTTTTGTCGTTTGCTCGCTACGGTGGTATGCAGGTCGTACGGGAATCCCGTTAAAACGCATCAACCGTAAATAATTATTATCTAGGTACTCTGTGGAAATAAAACTACACTCGCTTTTCACGTTTATGGACAGCGGGTTTTGGCCGAAGGGTGTCGTTTACAGAAAGTTCATTGGACGTCTGTCAAACTATACCGCGTTTACGTCATCGGAGCGTCGATGACACGTGATTTATAATTTATATGTATGTTAATCTCTAAGGTATATATTATATGGGCCCTAAGTTAAGTTACTTTTTTGTAAACTTTCTTTGTTGCCTGAAATAAATAAAGTTATTATTATTATTATTATTATTATTTTCACTCACCCATGAAAACAAGACATAAACTTTAATTTTGCACAGCGCCAACTAGCCCCAAACTAAGCATAGCTTGTATGGGATGTAATACTGTATGGGAACTACATTACGGATAGAATACTTAAATCAAATAAACAGTGGGAAGGCGCTTATCTTCCAAACGCTGGGCAAAACTGTCCAGATGCCGTCCCGCAGGGGGGATGAGGTGAAAGAAGTCTCCAGAGTATCATCATCCTGCTGAATGAGACCGACCCAGACATCGGGCCGGATTTCGTCGTGAAGGAGCTGCATAAGCTCCCACCGGTGGCATTCAACCACGTTGACCACAAGGCTCTTGAAGGACATTATGTGATGTCTCTTCAAGAGCCTGGTGACGTGCTGAGTTGGTGCTACTACGTAACACCGATTCAGTATTTACCTGTGGTCTCTTATAATGTCAACACACGCCGCAGCGTGCAAAACGCTTCGATATGCAATTTTGAGTCAGCGGAAGGTGCGGAATCCAACGAGTCGCAGGTCGCTGTCCCCAATGCAGCGAACACGTTAAATCAAGTTTGATTTAGGTAGGAAATAACTATTGATAAAATCGTTTCTTCTATGTGAACCCCTTTTTATTTTTAATTTCTTGTAAAATCGTTTTCAGAAAATATTGGTTCGGATTTCAACCTGCATCTTGTAACAGTTCAAACTATATGGCTCTATAAAGGGGTTTTCCATAAATATTGGATCCCCTACCCTTTATTTTTGAAAACTCTTAATAAAACTTAACACACGCATCACCAAGACAAACATTCCCTCTATTAAGTTCAAAGTTTGTAAAACCAGCGGTTTAGGCTGTGGGTCAATATATGATTTTGGAAAAACTATGATACATTAGATATGTCTCATTACTTTCATTGATGAGAATATATTATACGAATTTTCGAATCAATCGACCCAGTGAATAAAAAGTTTCATAGAAAATTCAACCCCCAATTTGTGTTAGTTTTAGTTTAGTGGATACTTACAGATCACAATAAACATACCCTCTAAATTTCATGTCTCTTGGAACAGTGGTTTACGCTGTGCGTTGATATATCTGTCAGTCAGTCAGTCAGGACTTTAATTTTATATACAGGTTCAGTTATTTTCAGGGCCACTGAGGCCAAGTCTGAAACCGTGAGAGTTATCGAAAAGTCATGATAGGTGTTATGTGCTCGATTTAATAAGTTCTGCATTTCATTTCGTTTCAGACTTGGCTTCAGTGGCCCTGGAAAAAAACTCACCCTGTGGGTCTTAGAATTAGTATTTAACATCCTGTACTATTCTGACGTTGCCTGAAATAAACTTATATATTATTATTATTAAAAAATACTGTTAAATCAAAAATAATAGTAAATACATACGTACTATGATGATTCAACACCCAAACATAGAGCAAACATCTATATTTATCACACAAATGCTTATCCTGGGTGGGAATGGAACCCAGAGCTTACAGCGCAGAAGGCGGAGCTACTACCAACTTAGCTATGAGACTTGTAGTGGCTGTGCATTATTGATACGTGTTGATAATGTACAATCAATAATCCAAGTCCACCTTTTAAAATGGTCACCAAATATTGGTCGTACATTATTGGCTGTGCATTATTGTCTCCCGTTATTTTTACTCCACTTTCAGCATAAACTAAACAAATGTTTAAATGGGTATGTTTATTTAAATATAGTTATTTGTAAGTAATTTGGAGGTAGATAGGTATTTGCTGTTTTCACTATTGTGTTTTGAAATCTTTCCGATATGTCCGATCCGATCCGAAATGATATACACATACCAAAGAGTACAATAATAAAGGACATACATTTAATCAATTCAATGTACTTTTTCGTATTTGATTGCTGGCAACACTTGAGTAGAATAGAAAATAGAAATAGAAAACAAAACAGTAAAAAAAATCCAAAAAAAATTGTAAATTGAAATAGTTTGTAGGTGCAGTGACAAATTATTTGAATTTAATTGTAAATACAATGATAATATACATGTTTTGAACTTTGGGTACGTAATTCTTCTGTTCTGGACAATTATTTAAGACTTTTTCAGCTTTCTTAAAATATATTGACTCACTATCACAAAATGATCGGCTGTCAGATGTTTTACGTCTAATCTAATTTTATCTTTTTATTTGTATTATGTAGATTATTCCCTAAATCTGTACGAAATTTTCACGCATACAGGGATGTTTATCAAATTCGATGATGCAACGAGATGATAAGGTGCAAACTATTTGCATTTAAAACATGTAGAATGGGTGTATCGCTTTTCTATTTTTGTTTCTCCGATTATCCTACAATCTCACGCTTAACCCTGATCTCTCTCTCTCTCTGTCTCACTGTCCAGTTCACAAACATAACCTCAATGCCCAGTACTATTGCCTACATAGAACATTACCTATTTATAATCTCTTCTCTACCTACCAAGAACATTCAGTTTCAGTCCTTGTGCATAAGGAATGGAAAGATTATAAAAGCTAATTGACACTAATTTAAATCGGCTTTCAGTTTATTTTAGTAATTTTTATACATTATAACTTCTACCTTCAATAACAGATAGAAGAGAGAGAACTATGATTAGATAATGCTGTTAAAGTAAGTGTAAGGGCCTCAAATTTCTAATCTCACCTTAGCTTTGCACTTTGTAAAGATTGAGCACTACTGTGCCTTTTATATTTTGTTGCAGTTGTCAGTGCATGTTGTGTTTTCTATAGAGGTGGCACAGTGGCTATATCAGTGTCATTGTCCGGATAAGGTTCAACTAACCACCAGAGTGCTTTCCTTCCCGTATGGCTGCATATGTTAACCGTACCATATCCATGATGGCCGGCGACGGGCCACACAATGTTGGGACCCTGAACAACGGTGTGCGCGTCAACATGACCAATGTCGACTCACCGCTGCAGATATTTGTGAGGGCTAAGAAGAAGATCAATGACATTTTTGTTGAGATTGATGATTATGTTAAAGATGCTGTCACATTTATGCATGGTAAGTGATTTTCTTGTGCCACTGCTGCCCATTTTTCATCTTACAATCATACAATCTTCCTACTAAATTACTAAATAAAAATAGCACTCCAAAGAATCACTATCTAAGTGATTTTTGGTTTATACAACCCCTAACAAACCCCTACAAAGTAAGGTAGGGTGAGCAAGCTATTTTCAGATAAAATTACTTATAGTAATCTGAACTTGCTAAACATTCAAAAACAAGTGGTGTATTGTTTATAGTATTAGTATTGAGGCAGTTTTTATGTTTACTCTAACACCAATCAATGAAACATGTAACAAATTCATAGTATCAGCATTAATAATGACCATTCATTGACAATGTTTGTAGAAATCAGAATAGCTAAAATATTGTTCTGTTCTTACCTAGGTACTGGATAACTAACCCAGTCACTAACTACCATATTCCGAATGCCGAAGTCCAGCACCACGCATTTCGCTGTGTACTGCTGGTGGGCAAGAGAGCCAGTGCCACACCAAAAAGCTTGCTCCACCAGAGCCCTCATTCTTGCAAATATTGAAGTGGAGCTTGTTCATTTCATACAAAAAAAAATCCGTGGTCTAGATTCTTCTGAAGACCTCATAAAATATTATATTGTAAGCTTTGCTGTGCTTTTTTCAGCTGTCTCTGGTGAGAAGGGAATTGTGTCGGCCGCAGATGTTGAGAATGTTGAAGGATATGTGTCCAAGGTGCAGGCCATACGGGAAGTACTCAAGCGAGATCACATGAAGGTGGCCTTCTTTGGCAGGTGACTATAATAGGAGGTCCAAGAAGATGCATTTTTGAGTAATTTATTTATTTATTTCTATTTTGCTAGAATAGATTTATTTGTAGTTATAAAATTGGGTAGGTGTGTGTACTATAAAAAAAAATTCTACATATGCAAACCATGTGGTATGAACATTTTATTTGATAACTACATGCATCTATTTGATTATAAAGTAGTTTATCTTTAGATAGGTATCATACAACCTGCAATGAAAGCAAAGATAACTAATTAAATCATTTAGCAAGCAAGTATGTCCAAATCTCAGAGTCAGGATATATGTCCAAATTTTATAATTTAACAAGCTTCTGCCTTCGTCTGCGTTGACTTAAGAGCTTAGTCCAGACTGACAGAGAGTAATAACTCTCTATCAGTCAGAACCAGACTCTTGCTTATTTTCTTACTTTTCATAAGAAAATAAGCAATAGTTTCATCCTTCACGAGACTTGCGCTTATATAAAGAAGCGCCTTAGAGGCATGCCAAAAATCCGACCAAAAACGGATCGACCGTGGCTAGGAGCGCGCGCTCAATTCGTGCATTTGGATCGCACGCGACACGTTCACACTAACCGCGGCTTTAGATTGCGCTACTGTCCTGCGCGATTGGAGCGCGTTGGATTGTCTGGTGTGGACCGAGCTAATGAAATGTTAGAGAAATTCGCTTGTTGGCTTGTAAAATCAGTTGTAACAAAGCATCGAGCATTGTGCTCGCTTAGTGAGAAAATTTAGTTTTAACAGAACATTGAGCTGATCTAATATGTATATAACCCATATTAGAGCGGCTCAATGTTCTGTTACAAGTGAATTTTGTTGAGTACAGAAACTTTCTTAAAATTAAATCTTTGTAACCTATCATGGATTTGCTAAAAAAGTAAAGCCTTTCACTGCCTAATTTATGAATGCACTCAATGGGTTTTACTTTACTGACGTATGTAAGTGCCTAAGCACCTACTAATAGATATATAGAAAATCTCTTTATTGTATAGCGAGAAGCAAAATAAACAAACAAGCAAAGAACAACACATAAACAGTAAGATAGCCAGTTCTTCAGTTGGTTGAGGATTCCGGGTAAAGTGCGCTTCCGCCTTCGTCCTTATCATAACTTGAAAATCAGCTGAGATAAAGGCCAAGCATATCCCCGTCGTATAGTAAAAATAATAAAACCCAGGCAATTAATAGTTATGACATTAAACTTTACAGTGTGTACTAATACAAAGTCGTAAATAAAAATGTATCTGCGTATTTTGACTTCAGAACCAGCAACGGCAAAAGCACAGTGATCAACGCGATGTTGCATGATAAGATCCTACCATCCGGTATAGGCCACACTACCAACTGTTTTCTGCAAGTCGAGGGATCGGAATCTGACGAATCATTTCTACGGACCGACGGCTCTGAGGAAAAGTTGAATGTACAGGTAAGCTCATCCTTTGAACCAGTATATGACTGCTGAAATTAGGATTAATTGATTCTCTATGGAGAATATATATATATCAATTTCATGAAGAGTGAAATTGCAATTTTGTAATGCCCACCCTTACAATACAATATTGCTATGGACGTTCAGACACGCTGGCTGACTGCCACCATCAATTTGTAAAGAGGTTGTCTTGTTTGTGTCGTGTGTGTTTAGTGTGAATCAAGAGAGCTTTAAACCGGAAGTAGCCTTTAAGTCAGGCCAAATCGAAGAAATTAACTTTGGTTTTCAGTCGGTGAGCCAGCTCGGTCACGCGCTATGCGAGTCCCGTCTCAACGAGTGTACTTTGGTTCACGTATACTGGCCTCGCGAAATGTGCGCGTTACTACGTGACGACGTGGTGCTAGTGGACTCGCCCGGCGTGGACGTGACGCCCAACCTCGACGAGTGGATCGACCAGTACTGCCTCGATGCCGACGTGTTTGTGCTCGTCGCTAATGCAGAATCCACGCTCATGGTCACAGTGAGTAACTAATCTGTGTGTTACTGTATGGCAACGTGGTGCTAGTGGACACGCCCGTCGTGGACGTGACGCCCAACCTCGACGAGTGGATCGACCAGTACTGCCTCGATGCGGACGTGTTTGTGCTCGTCGCTAATGCAGAATCCACGCTCATGGTCACTGTGAGTAACTAACCTGTGTGTTACTGTATGACAACGTGGTGCTAGTGGTCTCGCCCGTCGTGGACGTGGACGCAGAATCCACGCTCATGGTCACTGTGAGTAACTAACCTGTGTGTTACTGTATGACAACGTGGTGCTAGTGGTCTCGCCCGTCGTGGAAGTGGACGCAGAATCCACGCTCATGGTCACTGTGAGTAACTAACCTGTGTGTTACTGTATGACAACGTGGTGCTAGTGGTCTCGCCCGTCGTGGACGTGGACGCAGAATCCACGCTCATGGTCACTGTGAGTAACTAACCTGTGTGTTACTGTATGACAACGTGGTGCTAGTGGTCTCGCCCGTCGTGGACGTGGACGCAGAATCCACGCTCATGGTCACTGTGAGTAACTAACCTGTGTGTTACTGTATGACAACGTGGTGCTAGTGGACTCGCCCGTCGTGGACGTGGACGCAGAATCCACGCTCATGGTCACTGTGAGTAACTAACCTGTGTGTTACTGTATGACAACGTGCAGAATCCGGGCTCATGGTTACTCGTAATAACGATTTTGTTAACAATTAATTTCAGGAAAAGAACTTCTTTCACAAAGTTTCGACCAAAATATCGCAACCGAACATATTCATTCTGAACAATCGATGGGACGCCTCGGCTTCAGAACCAGAATATATGGAACAAGTGAGTGATCTGCACATTGTTTAGTTGTTATCTAACTTAATTAGCCTTAATAAGAGCTCAAACGTGATACAAATTATCCCTGGTTTAATTTTGTGATTTGACCTTGAGCAAACCGTTAGATATTTAGAAGTCCGAGTGTATCCATAACCATGAATATTAAAATCTTAAATGTAATAAAAGAAAGTCCAAAACCCAACTCCTTACAAACCCTGAAAGGAGTTGGTATTTGAGTACCTAATGTGTAGGGCACATTAGGTACTCAAATATTCCTATAACTCAAATAGTCCTATTTCACCACAACAACACCCCCCGGTGTTGTTGTGGTGAAATAGGATAATTTAGTAATTACAGGGACGAAGAGCGAATGGTTCTGTCTCTTAGCCCTAGATGTGGAAAGCAACTTCATGTTGCGACAGGGTGAGCACTCCCTACTGAAAAAAAAAATTAAACACGCAGAAGGATAGACGAGGGATGTGGCCTAGCGACATTGTACGACGGGGAAGCTCTTGTGGCCTTCATCTCACCTGGTAACAAGTTAAGATAAGGTCGGAGGTGGAGGCGCACTTCAACCGGAATCCTCAACAAACTGAGGAACTGGCTATCTTACCTCTCAATGCCGGAACACAACAATTTTAGAATTGTTATTTTGGCAACAGAATTAGATAAGATGGTGGTAGCTAGCCAGGCGGACTTTAACAATTCCTACCACCAACCAAACCGAGCACAATATTGTACTCCCTGGGGATCGAACCCGGGACCTCTGGATCTGAAATCGGTGGGTTGAACCACAGAGGCGGTTAAACTATAAAAATCTGTTCCTACTTTGTGTTTTATTACTAAATACAATTACTTTTCATGAAAACATTACAAATTATTATCTTTATCAATAAATACGTCATGTGTATTAGTTTATTTCACTTACTCCATGAAAAAAAAGCTGGATATTTTGAAAATAACAAGGTCCATCCAACATAGGCCCAAGGTCACGTGACTTAAAATAAAAATATTGTAATGCTTTTGTACCTTGAACGTATTTCATATATTTCCTAGACGTTATATAGATAGTTAAAATATCGAATTCCTTATTTTATCACACCATAACTTTCGAGCGACTATGTTCAATAGTTGAAAATGAAAATGAAGAATTATTTATTAACAACTAGAGCTTGCACAAGTAGGCTGGTGCTTAACAATTATATTAAAACTAAAATGATACAAGATACAAGTTTGAGGAGACATGATTATTTAAACAAGGACATGTGCAACGATCCGCGCACTAGGAGTTGTTTACGCCGATGTATCGTAATGGCGATGGCACTAGTTGTCGGTGGACAAGCTTAACCCAATGCGAGCCTTGGAGGTCAATCAAAATAGTATATAACTGTTTTATGGATAATTAATAAATAACAGGGTGCCACTGGCAACTTTGGGTACGAGAGCCTCAAAATGAGACAGAAATACTGCGGTACAGTTGAATTATCATGATAATGATTTGAATGTGTCCACTGGCAGGTTCGCACGCAGCACGCGAACCGCTGCGTGGACTTCCTCTCTAGGGAGCTGCGAGTGTGCACGCCCAAGGAGGCCGAGGAGAGGATATTCTTCATCTCGGCGAAGGAGGCGCTACTCACGCGTATGAAGGAGAAGGAGAAACCCGTCTCGTGTGAGTATATATCTCAAGTTACTTTGTAATAACTTTCAAATCTTGCAGATGATTCAAACCTGCTAAGTTCTAACCAAACTGGTTACAATCCTCACAAAGAGTGCTCCACGCGGGAATCGAACCCAATACCTCTGGATATGAGCCACACTCTCTAGTCTTTACCACCAAACCAAAGCCATTCTACAATAGTAAGTCTGGTTGATATTCCATTAAAACCACGAAACATTTTAATCAGCCGCCAGCGCTCCCATTTCAGTTACATTGTATATATATCATATCAGTTAGATTGTTGCGTGATATAGATTGTAATGGATCATAAAAAAATAACTAGCCCGATTCTTGCCTTTCTCCTTGTGTAGGTACTGGTCGCGATTCCGAACAGGCGGTAGATTTGACGTTTCAAAGTGATCATTAAAAAATACTACTGAATAAACGAAAATTGAATTTAAAATTTGATAATTTTGATCTTATGAAAGCTTAGCATACAAAATAGTATTATGTTTACGAAACAAAAATTCAATTGAAGTATTTTAGGAGGGCAAGTATAATGTGATTGTATTATTCCAGCGCCGATCCTAGCGGACGGGCACCAGATTCGGTACTTCGAGTTCGTGGACTTCGAGCGGAAGTTTGAGGAGTGCATCAGTCAGTCGGCCGTCAGGACCAAGTTCGCGCAGCACTCGCGACGCGGGAAGAACATCGCGGCGCTCGTCATGCAGGCTTTGGAACAGGTGACGGTCACTGGGGGCGACCTCCCACCATCGTCTCATTCTAGTTTGAATTGGGAGGGATATGGTCTGCACTGACGTCCCTCATTAGGGTGTATTGTGTATTGCCGCGCTGCTATCTTGATCCCAGCTCGAGAAGGAAAGTCTTGTGTAAAGTTGCTGACAACATTGCTCCATGGTAGCCGAGGTGGCCACTCGTTCATTAGCAGGTGGACTGTTGTCATGCAGCTTTTGCAGACAAGATTTCACTCTGGCTTCCCTTGTGGCAGCGCAGTGAAAAACCTCGTATGCCATTGTTTCTACCTCTTGAAAATATCCGCGATATAAACCAGTTATCATATCGTCAAGACTGGAGTCTTGTTGAGTTCACAGTGTTCAGTGATGATGCTGATGTGCGTAGATCGTCATGTAAAATATTAACAAGGTTTCCCTTCCTCTTATGGTTATGACACCTTTTGGTAATAAGAACAAAAGCATCAAGAAGAGATACAAGATACTGCATCTCATTCGGCAGAACTTGAAGCTCCTTCAGTGTAGTTTGCAGTCCCAAAGCGCATCCATGGAACGTGGAGCAATGTTGCCATCAACCCAGCTCTCCAAAATAGTGGAGTAGTAGCTCTACTACTTTGGAGAGCTGGGCTGGCTGGGGTCAGGTAAGCTAAACCAGAGGCAAAGCACATAATGGGGAATGTCTGTGCAGAACACTTTTTACACACCCTCTAATATAACTTATACGACAAGAGCACCTGAGCGCCTCCAAAACGACACCGGTGCACTTTTTGATCAGTTTCAAAAGTTATATGTCTAAAATGAATTACTAATTTTGGAACGTTTCAGGTGTACAGCACGTCAACAGACCAAAAAGCAGCCAAAGTGGAGAAACAGAGGATTCTCCACGAGCAACTGTCGTGCATCGAGGAACAGCTGACCACCATCACGCGGCAAATGAAGGACAAGATCAACCGCATGGTCGAGAGCGTAGAACACAAGGTAGGACTAACTTTCGCTATGCTTCATACGGGCATTCTATACACTAGTTCTCATCTATTGAAGAAAACATTTCGTCAAGCTGAATGGACGACCGACAAAATTTAATGGAAGGGAACATGAAACATAAACCTTCATCTCTCCGGGTTACAATTACAAGCTACAAGTAATATTTTTTTCTTCCACAGGTGTCCTTAACGCTAAGCCAAGAGATACGCCGACTGTCTGCACTCATAGACGAGTACGACACGCCGTTCCGCACCGAGAGAGGGGCGCTGGAGACGTACAAGAAGGCATTACACCGTCACGTGGAGGCGGGGCTTGGCTCGCGGCTCAAGAAACGACTCTCCGCAGACATCGGACACGAAATGGACCAAGCGCAGAAGGAGATGGCAGGTCTGTAACTAGCACATTACACCGTCTTGTACCCCTCCGAGAGAGGGTCGCTGGAGACGTACAAGAAGGCATTACACCGTCACCAAAGAAAATACTCTTCGCAGACATCGGCCACAAAATGGATCAAGCACAGCAGGTCTAACTAGCACATTTCACCGCCTTGTAGCTCTCCGAGAGAGGGGCACTGGAGACATACATGAAGACATTACACCAGTTGTATGGATGTGTGTTATTGTTTCAGACCGGATGTACAACATCCTGCCAATGAACAAGCGCGCCGCCGCCGCCTCCGTCATCATGCCGCACCAGCAACCATTTGAAGTCCTCTACCGGCTGAACTGTGATAACCTCTGTGCAGACTTCCAAGAGGATCTGTCTTTTAAGTATGTCATGATCATCTTATTTATATCATTCACAATAAAACTTAAGGCTTTCGTTCTTGTAATCACGTGGGAATTTTCCAAAATCCTGATGATTTCATGTCTCTATGATATTTGGTCCGGGACATGTGATTTTTGACAATGAAGTCGTAGTTATTACCAAGTCCCATTGGGTCCCGTTGACGCCTTTGTACAGAACCCTAAAAGTTTGTAGAAGAACACAGCATTGATTTCGCTTCGCGTAGAATGAAGGAATGACGATGAATCATGTTTCAGGTTTTCGTACGGGATCACGGCGCTCATACAACGCTTCCAAGGCAAGAACACCAACCGGATAGCACTCAACAACCCGCCTCGTTACACACCGGTATGATAACCGATAAGCCCATAAGTACAAACAAATATTATTCGTGCATCTATACCTATTGTTTTACCTATCATCTATGCTCTCTCATAGTGATAAATTCTAAATAGTATTCATTTTGCAGATTCCGCCAGCGATAAGCAACGCGACATCCTCCACAGAAGTATCCCGAACGAACGGCTCAGGGATGTTAGGCACTGGGGTAGGCCCGAGCATAGGCCCGCTCAGTGCCGAGGAATGGGGCATGGTCTCAAAGTTTGCACTGGGCGCGCTCACCTCTCAGGGGACTATGGGCGGCCTACTGCTATCCGGCCTGGTATGTAACACACGGGAGTAGGCCCGAACATAGATCCGCTCAATGGCGAGAAGTGGGGCATGGTCTCAAAGTTTGTACTGGGCGCTGGTACCTCGCAGGGGACCAAGGGCGGTCTGGTATGTATCACATGGGAGTAGGCCCGAGTATGGGCCCGCTCAGTGCCGACGAGTGGGGCATGGTATCCAAGTTTGCATTGGGTGATCGTATATGCCCCACTGACCAACCTCAATCTGAATCTTGATCAATCTCAATCTGCAGCCTCTTAATCTTAAAATTAAATAAACCAAAATCCGTTTAGTTAGTGATTACTAATGTGATTATTGTATTTTTATTTCGCCAAACGTGATTATAACGTAGTATAATAGTATCGTCTGGTTTTCAGCTGCTGAAAACAGTAGGCTGGCGCATCGTAGCAGTGACCGGCGTGGTGTACGGCGCTCTGTACGCGTACGAGCGAGTCACGTGGACCGCCAAGGCTCAGGAGCGCGTGTTCAAACGTCAGTACGTGAACCACGCGAGCAAGAAACTACGGCTCATTGTGGACCTCACGTCCGCTAACTGCAGCCATCAGGTGCAACAGTGAGTGTACTTGTATATAATCAACTTTTTATTGAAAAAACATTTCCTTTTTTAGGTAACCTACATTATAAATTGTCAATAGCTGGTGTAAATGGGTGCATTCTGTATTTAATCAGTTTTGCGAGTGTTAGTTTTGTGAGTACACGCGCACGTGGCTATCTGTGCAGTAAGGATTTGTTTGTTTGTTGCGCGGTCGCCCAATTGATGTATCTACCCATATATATATATATATTTCATATTATTAATAAATGTGTTGTATACTCGCTCGTAAGTTACATAATGTTATTAACTGACAATGAAACCTAGTGTTTAGTCAAACCTTATTAGGCTTAAAAACACTACTGACAATTATATGTTAAAATTTTAAGTGAATAAATCTATCTATCTAACTAATTAACCCACCATCCACTCACGGTCCTGCTAGCTTTTCTGTTCCGAAACTTTTTTTTTTAAATAGACTTGTCTGCTATCTCGTCTGATGGTAAGCAATGATGCAGTCTACGATGGAGCACGCTTGCCTAGAAGGACTATTCACTCTTGAGTTGTAGACTCCCATGTTGTAGTGTTCGGGAAACAGACTCAGGTAAAGCGTTCTTTTCCTTGGCAGTGCGCATTATAGATGAGGAAGAAACCCGCTTAGTGCGCAAGGAACAACAATCTACCATAAACCGGTGGCGAATCTCTGATCATCTCTACTATAAGAGGTCACATCATCCGACGATGTGCCGATGATCGTTGTCTATCTCGCCCGTAGGATGAGTAGATCCGTGTGGCATTTTTGACTACACTTTCCGCAGGTTACAACCGATGCTCCACTGTGCCGAACACATCGATTCGCCACTAGCTTTATCATTAGTATTGAGCAAGGAGTTCACCAATAAAATATTGGAGTATTCAATACCAGAGTAAATAGGTTCCTTCTAGCCAAGCTTGGTTCTTAGGCCACGTCTACGCTGGTTTGACCAGTGGGTTGGGGGTTCATAAAAAACCCATGTGGTAAATTGTGCGCAGGGAGCTATCAACGATGTTCGCGCGACTGTGCCGGCTGATCGACGAGGCGACGACCGAGATGGACGGCGAGCTGGGCGAGGTGCGGACCGCCAGCGCGCTGCTCGACGCCGCCGCCACGCAGGCCAAGAAACTCAGGAACAAGGCCAACTACCTCAGCCACGAGCTGGACCTCTTCGACGAGGCCTTCCTCAAACACAACTAGACAGGTAACAAAACAAATACTTAATTTATAAATACGTAATTTAACCGCCTCTGTGGTCTAGTGGTTCAACCCACCGATTTTAGATCCAGAGGTCCCGGGTTCGATCCCCATGGGGAGTATAATATATTGTGCTTGGTTTGGTTGGTGGTAGGACTTAAATAAATCCGCCTGGCTAGCTACCACCATCTTACCTAATTCTGTCGCCATAACAACCATTCTAAAATTTTTGTGTTCCGGCATATAGAGGTAAGATAAGTTCTTCAGTTTGTTGAGGATTCCGGGTGAAGTGCGCCTCCACCTTCGGCTTTATCTCAACTTGTTACCAGGTGAGATGAAAGCCAAGTGCTCACTCGTCGTAACATTAAAAAAAAAAAAAACTCTGGGAATAACGTTTACAGACGGACAAGTAGTCCCGCTAAAGCAGAAACCTCTGTCGCTGCTTTTAGAATCGTCTAGACCTAGATAGACAGACGCTGGGGTGCGATTCTACTAAACTACATTGTAGCATATAAAAAGCATTACATAGTATTGTTTTCAAACTGAAAATTTTAAAGCATTACGCAGAATTGCCACTCTACGCCTTTGGTATTCTAGTGGCCATTCTGTGATGATACCATTGTCATTATGAAGCGATTGATTTAATAGAAACGGGCCTTAGGTAGCTTAAAGTGCACATTATGCAATTAAGTTTGGAGGCGCTTCATCCTACAAAATGTTAAGTTTGTACACTACTATGTAATGCTAGATATTGACGTACTAGCTTCTACTTACGACTCCCCCGCCCGCGTGGTATCCTGAAAAGGTAGCTAAAGGACCCGAAGTTTTTTTTTTATACTACTTGAGAAGAACAAGCAAGCTGCCCATCATCTGATGTTAAGTGCATCTCTTGCCTATAACAAAGATGAAATTATTTGTGTAGGTCATATCCACAAATAACAGGCATAAAGGTGTTGCGTGTCCGTAATTTCACCGCAGTAGCGCAGATTTTCGCTCTCCAATACAAACACAATTTCAAGTTCATTTCGGAATTTCAAATTAAATTTTGCAGGTACAATTGGATAGGGATAATCTGTGTATAACTTGTGGTAGTGGCAACTTGATCTGGCAGCGTTGTTAAATTTGTAGCGTTTACAAGCGCTTCCAAACTTAATTGTATAAATTGCACTGCAAAATAACAGCGTCTGCATTTGCTGAACATCAAAAATGTAACTAGCCCGATTTTTTTCTTTTTTTTTCATTTCAAAATGATCTATAAAATCTTAGTGAATATATATTCACTGAAAACTCTTATTAGGGGTTAAGCTCGAATATGCCACACTTTTAAATGTGTGTGTGCGCACATAAAGTATAAATTGACGTTGACATCATCTTTTTGTTGTACACATGTATAAAACTCGCTCCCCCCTCCTCATCCTTTAAAAATAAAAACCATATATTAACCATACTTCTTTAGTGTTTTAGTAGCCTGTGTGTGCCTATAAACAAACAAACCGGTTTGTGTGGTGCGGTCGAGAAAGATATTTTTATGACAGTCTACTTTTTGTTTCAGTTGGAGGCACAAAGTAATTATCAGCAGCGCCGGCGACCGCGCCGCGTCCGATATCGAATACACAACGTATGTACGAGCATTTGCGAGCGTTTTCTCACAGCTGGGTTTCGATAGTCGTTTCTTTTCATGTTCAACTGCCCTGCCTTGGGCCTCGTGCGGACTACTCCGTGAAAGTACTGTATTACTATAAGCTTTTGTTTTACAAAGTCCAAGTAAAGTCTTCAGTAAGCTTCAGTATATTGATGGATAAAGACAAAGTAAAAAGTTATATTATGTTCGACCTTATTGACAGCGAAAATTAACGTTTCTCGTGTACTTTCGTATCAGCACTTTACTAGAGGATGGTGAAAGCCCCAAGTAATCATCTCGTGAAAAGTGGTTTATAAAACGGCGGAACTACACAGGTACGTTGTGCAATGGCATGCCTGTAGCTGGCAAGTACGCGTGCATGAGACACACGCGTACTTATAACACTTACATAAATACAAGATTCTAGTATACCTAACCTGACTCATGCCTCTAAAGTTTACCAATTTAATGGAATACGTGGCGTCTCTATCGCCTCGGTTTATAATTGGAAGTTAATTATCTAAATGACTAAATGTTGCCGAAGAATAATATAACAAACATTGACTACAAGTGAAACAAGTCAAGAGCAAAGGCAGGCAGGTAAATAAACCTACCAGCCGTGAGCTGTAGATATTCGACTGGATTCTTCCAGGCGGAGATGTAAATGTTGGATGTTAATTTATTTCCTGTGTGTATGTGGTAACTTTTAGTTTGTCATTATTGCCACGAGATTATATTATGTTCTGTTGCTTTATCGGGCAGTGAATATGGACGTTTTTGGAAATATGCACGGTACCACAATTTTTTTTTTCTGGCACCTAACATATTTTTTTTATAAATACCACTACACCAAATACACATACTCAGTTCGTGAATCTTTTGAGAAACACCTGCTGGTAGGCGGTAGTTAGAGGCACGTCCAAACTCACGTTGGATTCATACCCAGTTTGATCTATCTAACAGGCTGTAACATAAGGGTGGCCCTAGTCGTTAAATAGATTTCTGTGTTTTGATAGGTCGTTTGGTTTGAACGTAGAAATCGGTAAGGTCTTGACCTCGAGGGCTTCACCTTGGCGAGGTTGAGGTCTACGATGGAGCAAGCTGCCATTTAAAGGCATCGGCACTGCCGCGCACCGAATTAACACAGTGAACAGGTAGTTGCAAGCCAGGCGGCCTTTACAGATCCTACCACCAGCTACAGGATTATTCAGATGTGATTCCGTAGCCAGGTGTAGTCCACTAGGAGATATATAATTTCTATCTATGATTTCCAAGACTGATTTATTCACTGGCCGAGAAAAATGCATTTGCTACCAATGAACGACGAATCAAGGCAAACGTGAAATTAGTTGTTTTATGACGCAGAAAACTTTTTAGTATACATAAATAAATAAATATTACAGGACATTAATTTCACACAGCGCCATCTAGGCCCAAACTAAGCAACGCTTGTTATATGGGAACTAGAAATTGGATACAATACTTCTAGTTTTTTTTATACATACTTATCATACAATACAATACACAAAAACAAAGAACAAACGTCCATATTCATCACACAAATGTTTTGTTTTAGGTGGGAATCGAACCCACAACCTAAGCAGAAGGCAGACCTAATACGAACTGAGCTGTGACATAAGATGTCAGCCGTTTTACAGCGGCTAACTTCACGATTGCCTAGATTCGACGACCATACTCCTCAACAATTACTTGAATTCAGATTTTCGTCTGTACTATTTGTTCACATCATACTGAACACAATATCAAACTGAGACAAGAAAACCTCTTATAGAGATGAGATACTGGTCCCTTTGGAGTTACCAATAAGTTCTTATCTTTACGGAGATAAATTTATCCAAGAGTTAAGATTAGTGGCGTTTAAAATCGCTTGTTGCCCATTCGTGGCGGCGAAGTTTAGTTTCTAAAACAACTTCACTAAGTGTGGTTTTAATGTACAGATGATCGATTTTGTTACCTCTTTTAATCTGTTATCTGTAAATTATTACTTTTGTTGTTGTTTTAAAGTTATTTATCACTTTTACGTGTAATTAAATCACGTGTGAGACCTCGGTCTTATACTTTGTTATGACATGATTGAATTTATTTTAGGCTTCGGTGGTTCCTTGGTTTTAAATACCTTGTCTATACATCCAGGTGCTACCAAACGGATGTAGATATAAAAACATGATATCAAAATTCTGAATATTTTTTGTATGTTATTCTGTGAAGGTTAGGAAAATATACATTTAGAAATATGATCATGTAAACTTGTGCGAGTTGCATTGTTACTTACTTACGCTTATTAGGTCCCACAACTAACGTTGTTTAGCTCTACAGGTGAGGTTTTGAAAAATACCGATTGGCAGACCTAACTAATTAGTAAAAAAATACCTATATTGTCTGCAATATTGATAGTTGAATGTTCAAACTGTGATATTTAAAATTGGATTTATTTTGCGATAATATGACTTGGAATTGGCATACTTAATTTTTGTCATCAGAGGTGTTATTCCTACAAATATATTTCAATATTGTGGACAATTTCTGGGTTGAAAGTGAATGTTAAACTATTTTATAGTGGTGGTTCTTTGTACACCAGGTCCAATCTAAGTTGCGTAAAGAATAATGAACCTCAGAGTGCAGCATCCACTGCAACTATAGTGCCCGTTTGGCATTTTGTCAAAAAAAGGTTAGAATCCAAATTATTAGCTAAATAAAACGTAAATAGTCTGCAAGAATCAAGACAACAAAGGTTATTGGAGAAAATATGTTAGATTTATATTACTGCTATAGTGTATCTGCACTCTATAGTAATGAAATGTATAGGCTGTGTCAACTAATTTGTGTATTTAACTGTTTCTGCTCATTTGTACATCGTATTCAAGCCTCTTGAGTCCGCGGGCTAAAATGCCACAAATTTCAAACGCACATCCTAAAACTTTGACAGCTGAAATGCAGAAACAGTTAAATAATGTAAATGTGGCAAACTCTGGCCGATTTAACGTAGCAGTCTGACTTCGCATGTTATTATAATAAATGAATTAGAGTATGTTTTGAATGGACTCAATGAATTTTTAATTAGGATATTTGTCCAATATTCTTAAAAAATAAATCGACGCTGGGAGCCACGCAACCATTTGATATTAGATAGATTTTGTTGTCCCTGTAATTAGTTGATGCATAATTAGGAGAATTTTCTTATGTAAATAATAATAAAGGATTCCTTTATACATATTTGTTTAATTTATACGAGACATATATATTTTTTATAAACATAATATTCTATCGTATAGGTAAACTAGGGTATTGAGATCAATTGTTTAGATTGTTTAGGGTTCTGCACAGACTGCCGGGACTTATCTGACGAATCACGCCTGTTACGCAAAGGTGTAGACAGAGAACTGATTAAATGACTAATGATTACTTACATCGTAATCAACAGATCTAACCATATTTTAACTACATGTCTATGATCGCACTGTATAATGCACGCGGACTAGGAAGACACATAAACAAAGTGTATATTAATAAATGTTGCCTTTTTTTAGACAAATCAGGCTTTATGTCGCTCAAATGTCCTCTGCTCTGCTTATGTCGTCTGCGCAGGCCCTTTATAAATTAAGATGTATAAATAAATAACTTTTTGGTTAGTGTTGGCTTATGGCAAAAAATAAATGGTTCTCATGTATAAGTAAATACATGAGGCAGACTTAAATCTAGATTTTCTTTCTTCAGAAGGTGGATATTTGACTCGTGCTGAAACAAATAATTGGTAAGAATGTCTCAAATTTATTTTGTATGTACGTGGGGATCGAGTTTTACAAATAATTAAAGGGGAATGCTGAGTAAATGTGCGACAAAAATAAAATTCTTGCGATTTGTCGTTTTGATTCTCGTTACTCGGAAACCATAGCATTGTGCGACCGTGATTTGAAATAGAATAGAAAAACGTTTATTTACTCAAAATAGCACACTACACAACATGTAAAACGATAACTAAGGTACATCTCTTGAAAAAAAAAAAAAAAAACAGTGAACCTCAGCATAAATGCCCGCTGCTGGTAAACAGTGGACGCTGTTTTTCAGCCAATACCATTTATTTATATATGAGTTGTTCTTTGAACGTAATAAGATTTTCGAAGATATCTACCGTTTTCAAGTAGTAGTAAGTAGTCACTGGTACCTACATCATCAAATTATCAATGATGATAGTACACATTTTTTTTTAATTTAACGCCGGGGAAGTGCTTGGCTTGGAAGCGCACTTCACCCGGAATCCTCGACAATCTGCGGAACTGGCTATATTTTACCATTTAAGTGCCGGAATAACAATATTTTTTTTTTTTTATGGCGACAGAACTAGGTAAAATGGTAGTGGCTAGGCGGACATAAACAAAGTCCTACCACCAACCTAACCAAGCACAATATTGTACCTACTCCTCCTGAAGATCGAATCCGGGACCTCTGGATCTGACACCGGTAGGGGAACCACTAAACCACAGAGGCGGTTAAAATAATATTATAATGGCGTAACTTTGTGTGTGTTACATACACACAAACTTTCTTTATGTGTGTATGTTTGGCGCTCCTTCACGCCAAAACGGATTGGTTGAAATTTGGTACAAATATAGTTTATACTCTGGATTAATACATGGCTACTTTTTTCCCATTTGATGTCAAATATTGGCATACAAAACTTATTGGTTCTTTATTGGTACTTAACAGATAGAGCTGAAATTTGGCACATATGCTGCTCTAAACTAGGAAAAACACAGGCTACTTTTATCCCATTAATAAGAAATATATGAACTATTCATATATGAATAGTTTAGTTTAGACAATAGCGTAAAGGATTTTTTGATGAAAAATGTCAGGTAAAAATCTTATTGTGTCAAAATGTTTACTTTTGCAGTGTGTAATTCGAAAACAGTTGGCCCGGCCGGCTTAAAAACCGGCTAAGTGCGAACACGCACACCTAGGGGGGCTATGAGGCACACTACAAGGCAAAAAATCAAGTTTGTATGGGCCTGTCACCTCCATTTTCTTTTTATTTGTTGTTATAGCGGCAATAGAAATAGATACTCTGTAAACATTTTAAATGTCTACCTATTACGGTTCAGGAGATGAGATAGCTCAGCTTTCGCTGTAATAGGGTCGCGTTGGCACCAGATGTATGAACCCTAAAGTGTTCCGTCTTTGATTCCAAAGTGAAACTCTATTTTTATGTTTACTCACCATATTCACGTCAGTCTTGAGCGATCCCGGATCGAACCTGACGGCGTTGCCTTCGATCGGCATCCCGTAGTGGCGGCAAGCGGCAATCGCCTCCTCCTCGCTGGAGAAAGCGAACCAACTCTTTATCTCCGAGCCCGGTATGGGGCTCCGCTTGGTGTAAGCTTTAGCTATGGTTTTTATTCCATTCCTGGAAAAAAAGCCTTACATCATATTAATGTCCACAGCTACATATACAATAAAAAAAAATTACGCGCGTTTGAAAAAAAACTGATAAATTTACCGATTATGACGTAAGGTCAATGTTTTGGTAATTTGCTCACATTCTGGCATTGAAAAATAGTGTATAAGTGTGATTAAAGCAGAACTTTTATCGTATCTTTCAACTTTTGTGGGATAATCTCCGTGATCAAATACCTAACTCAAACCAGATATCACAAGAAATCAGATCGGGGCGAACTACTAGTAGTTCGAGCAAGCAGTAGGAAGATGGGTCAGATCCGGAGCACAAGGTGTCTGTTTGCTTACCGTTGCATCTCAGGCAGGAGGATACTCACAGCACAGTGTGTGAGCGGACACAGTTTTTGAAACAACTTGGATACCTTCACAAAGTTGCCCTTTTTGTATTGCAAGGCTATCTGGCATGCCAGTGTCAATTCAACTTTACTGAAACAAGATAAATAATTTTACTTTCAGTCCTTTCCTGAAATGTTAATAAATTTTGACCAACTGACCACAATAAATGGCATCCCTCGAGGTTGTGGGATGGGGTTGGAGCAGAATCCACCAGTACTTAACACCAATACTGCGATTACCAAACTGCTTGACACGCGTGATAAGTGGCAAATCTGGCAAATAAGAGGTGCTCTTTCTGATGTCTGAAAAGTCTATTAACTTGACCCTTGACTTCTGCTTCTACTTTATTCATGACGAATTAATTATGACTGCTCATGTTGTGACATTAAATTAGAACAAGTAATGTATAGGTGGTTGTTGGTGAATTCCTGCATATTATAGTTGTACTAAGGACTTTTTTCAGGCTGTAATGATAATGTTATGATCCGCATTCATTAATATAATACATAGTAAAGAAAGAACTCATCATAATATTGTATGGATGGGTAATGGGGTCATCCAATATAATTTACCTTATTCAACATGAAATACTGACCACTTTAATTCAAAAGGTAGGTTCACACACCGCCACATAGCTTCCATGTCACCCAAATTGCACAGAATATACAGGCACTCCATAAGAACTGGGTTACAGGCTAGTTCCTCACTCCCTGGATTGAGGTTTAATTTCAACATGAGGTCACTGAGCTCATTTGGGGTCATAAACTCTGCATCGCGTTTGAGATCATAGGTATTATCACAACAGGTAAGGAACCATTTTTGGCAGTCCAGTAGGTACTTTTTGTTGAGCACTGGATCATACTCTTTTAATGGTAGACCATGCAACCTGGTGGAATAGAAGATTATCTTTATATCATAGTGAATTGTCAACTACCTTCTACTGTTCTTAGTCAAGACCAGAATGGAGAGAGGTAAGGATCTGAGAATATTTAATATTTTGATGTTCTATTGAATTATTACAAAATTGTGTTATATTTTCAATTCATAAGCTTGAGCAAGCTCCCATCACTGCCAAGCTTTATTTTTCAGGCTCATACAGCCCACATGAAATGAAAGAGAGACGCACCCCACTAGGATAGGACTGTATAATTTATAAATCTCTTGCAAGTATGGTTTTAATACCTGTATCCATAATAGACATAGAACCGGATCATAGGCTCCAGCAGATAAGCACATTCCTTGTAAGAGAGCCTTTGTATTGTCATGTCTTGACGGACTGCCCTGAGTCGGTCATTCACAAAGTCATACACAACTGGTGTGGACACATCTGGTCTCTTTGTCACACTGAAATGTTTTTTTTTTATTGGCAACAATCAATTTTCTGTAATGTGGGTGTGTATTATACATTTTTATTAATAAAGGATCCCAAAATCCTTTCTTAGTATAACCCTTGTTATCTGGATTCTAACTAGAAATCACTGCAGAATCCTCTAGATTTCCTAGACTTTTGCTACCTCGCTTGTAATCTTCAAGCGTAAAGTCAAAGAGCACTACCTCTCCTTATAGATTCATAATATATTAATATGTATATCTATGTTATTTGTATATATTATATTTAAAACCATATTCATAGTAAGTAAATTAAGTATTATTGATAAATATAATATAATTTATGTGTCTTAGTTATATGTTACTTATTACTACTTTATTAAATTGTTATGTACACTATTTCCCAATTTTTATCTATCTTTTCTCTCTCCACATCACTGGTTTGCTGGAAGAAAACTCTTTTTAGGGTTAAGCTTGCCTTTCCATGTATTTTAATTTTTAAGTTTTTCTTTGTTATTATGTTTAAGTGTGCAATAAAGTATAAATAAATACCTACAAAATCAGGTAAAAAAACAAGTTTGGTTGTAGGCTTAGTTACTCTACACATCTTACTCAAAAATAAGATAGGCAACAGTGGCCTGCAGTATGGTAAACGGCCTCAAGCGGTCAGGTACAGCCATGTTGGAGTCAGCAGCAGAACGGCTGAAACTCTTAACCAGCTTTAAGTCTGTTCCACATTTTTCCAGAACATGGATCATTTTTTCTCGAATTCGTCTGTAAAATTAAAAAGCTAATAAGTTTAAGATAATAACTGTTATTATATATTAAACTTTAGACAATATGTTTTTTCCTACTACTACCAACCTACTTACAATTAGAGTTAGGATTAGACTTGGTGCATAGTGCTAGTTGCTTTCCAACCACTGACTGTTAACCATGGATGTAATATGACCATGCTGTTAACTGTCAAGTCTGAATTGTCAAGGATATCATGAAAGATATCTATCAAAGAAGAAACAACTTAAATACCTATTAGCTTTATTCTAATTGCTTAAATAGTGCTCAATAGAATTGTAAATGTGGGCAAATAAATAACCCAAGTCATAGACTGTTCTGATAATAATTATTTGCTATCATCATTCCATATTTTTAAGGTTCCACACACTCTACAAGTGACACAAAGATACTCCCATACCTACCTACTGGTTTGAAAATGAAACATCAAAAGTTTTAGACCTTTGACTGCTGTTGTTCAGAATGTGTGGGTAATATAAATACACAATACTTTCATACACAATGCATTCAAGTTTCAAGAAATATTCAAAAGCACATTTAAAATTATATGTAAGTATATATATAAAATTATGTGTTTACATGACAAGTCTTGTGATCTACTCTAGCACTTTATTGTTTAATTGCCCTTATAGCAATATACAAGTTACAATTCTGCTTAGAAACTAAGGATAGGTATGTTATTCTGTCAAAAGAAGGGAAGGTATGCACTTACAGAGCCTCCTCATCCTTCGGACACATAGTGTGGCAAATGCCCTGAATTTTCTCCTGATCTTTGCTTTTCCTAAAACAAACCAAATAAATTGCTATGATTCAAGAAGGCTGTCCCATAGGACAAAAACAATTTTACAACTTGTGACTACATGTAAACGATAATTTTATAGCACAACTCACTCAGCACATTCGCGCGAGGCTTTATTTTTGTCCATATTGAATATACCGCCAGGGGCTGGCTGGTTTTCAACTTATTTGTTTTAAAAATCTTCAGAATATTTAAATAGAATCAAATTTATTTTGGTTGCAAAGTTGCAAATCGAATCGAAATTCGAAGCACAGCAGCACAGCACACCCCACACGACACATTGAACCAAATCAGCTGTATTGGTTTGTTATTGTTATTCTGAAGACACTAGAAGCCAAACCGTATAATTGCAGTAAGTATGAACACTTAGGCGGAATTTCATTACTGCAAACTCGCTAGCAAGTCGCTTCCATAAAATTTACCGGTACCTAAAATACCGTATTGCATGCAAATATAATCAAGATATAATCCCGTTTTATTTTTCGACTTTGTTTACATAAATTAGGGTACGGTATATTGGCACAGACTTCTAAGATGTAATTCGCAATTTGGTTTGAATCTTAGTGGAATCCTATTGATGAAATTTGGTGGGTTTGTAGAATAGCCATCGCCTATACAAAGCTACTCTGGGAGTGATAATCTCACTCCGAGTGTAAATCTGTGCTCAAGGGAAAATGTATTTTTGTCTATGGCTAAGCCGGTTCTCCTTTTTACATTTTAATTTATTTGACAACTTCGATCCGTTACACGCAGTGTTTTTACCTACCAACTTCATGAGATGTGAATGTTAAAGGTATGTGTACTAATACTAACTTAAAAAGATATCTTACCACTCATTTAATTTATTATAATAGAGCCAATGACGGCACGGCCGGTTATTTGGTGCCTGGACAGTACGGAAACATACTTTTGCGCTCGACTCCTCGACACGTCCGTCGTCGCCGCCGCCGGCCGTCACGCTCTCACGGTAAACTGATTAAGTGAATCTGCGTCGGTAGTAGTATAATAGTAGCTCAGTTGGCATCTTTTCCCGCATCTTTTTCGAATTTAGTTTTTGGACTTACTTAATTCTACAAATAAATAAATGTTTCCCTTGAGTAAAATTTGCTAACTTCAATATCTAGGATAGGTACTTTCCTCCGGGGAGGCACTGGTTTGGGCCACCTGTTTCCCTTGGTACATCCTTGCGTAGGTAGGTAGTACCTACCTACCTAGGTAGGTACTTATCCGTCATCTTTAAGTCAGCGGACGATGACGACCGACGTAAGTAGGGCCTCTTAAACCTCCCCCTAATCTAATCTAATGCAGCCAGTGTCTTGGGCACGCTTCCGTCTAGTTCCGAACAGTTGAGTTACCTATAGGCCGTTTGTAACGGTCCTTAGTAATCTGACTGATTCCTTTGTACATAGTTAGTTTAATTGTACTTTTTATTGAATAAATATCTACTGGCACAAAATAATATAAAAATTCTTCTTCATCTTGCTACCACCTCATCCAACTGTCATTTTCTGACATTCTTTATTTTATTTTGATATTTCTCTATAAATATTTATTTTATTCTTTACGAACCGAATGAGCTATATACAACAGAAAATTATCTAGTTTTAATGCGCCATTTGATAATTTGGTAAGTGGCGAACATTATACTTTACCTACGAATCTACTTATTTCAGTTAACAGAGTAATACTCTCTAATCTTAGTCTCAAAAGATACGCGTATTTTTATTACCTACATTTAGTCAGAGACACGCCCAAACATTACATTCGGCACATAGACCCACGGTTTGTTAGCATTTATACAATACGTGACAGGTTGAGAGTCCATCGCCGCGCCGCAACCGCCGCCACCGCTGCACCGCTTTGCGGAATAGTAGGTACCTTTAACCCCCTCTGTGGTCTAGTGGTTAACCGCCTCTGTGATCTAGTGGTTCAACCCACCGATTTCAGATCCAGAGATCCCGGGTTCGATCCCCAGGGGGAGTACAATATATTGTGCTTGGTTTGGTTGGTGGAAGGATTTTGTTTCAGTCCGCCTGGCGAGCTACCACCATCTTACCTAATTCTGTCGCCATAATAACAATTCTTAAAAACATTTTGTGTTCCAGCTAGCCAAGATAGCCAGTTCCTCAGTTTGTTGAGGATTCCGGGTGAAGTGCGCCTCCTTCGGCCTTATCTCAACTTGTTACCAGGTGAGATGAAGGCCAAGCGCTTCCCAGTCGTACAATAAAAAAAAATAACCTACTTGGCCAGTCGGTATTTAGGTACCCTACATATTTGGATATTTGCTATATAGAGATGCCGGCACCGTTGTTGGCCGGAACCAATCTTCACCATAAAAGGCAACGGGCAACGACAAAATAGCAAACGCCTTACGATTTACTCGTACCTATATTATCGATATAATATACAAATAGCTAATGACATAGGTATGTGCTGTGTGTACTCGATGTAGGATTAAATGGTTCGGTAAATATTTATTTATCTATTTATCTGCACTCGTTTATTTCGGGTTCCCAGAACTAGATTTGTAGAGAACTATACAGGGAATCCGTGACTTTATGATAGGTAGGTGCTTCAACAAATAGGGATGTGTATTTGCTTTTCATTTAAGTACTACCCATCTATATTTATTTCAGATCAATCATGGCTCTGGCTCGTTCCTCCCTAAAACTCCTAAAGGTCCACAAAACATTTCCAGCTCGTAACCCCAAGGTAAGATCTATTAAAATAACCATAATTTGCGTCTGTGGCCATGACTCGGGCTTTATCGAGCTGTGTCGTAGCACCGTTACGGCTGGTAACACATGTGCTACGCAGGTGACTACATCTAAGTACAAATTATACCCGCTACGTCCTTTTCCCGCTAGGCTCCTTATTTAAAAACCCCCGCATTTATACCCGGTACATCCTCCCAGTGGTCACTAACAGTGAGTATCTGACTCACAAAATTGAAGTACCTAATCGAAAAAAGAAGTAAATCTCTTTTGACAAGCTTTAAATATGTCTCATCATGGTCTCATAGAGTCGTTCCATTTTTTGAATTATTTCACCATTAGAATGCTAGATACTTAGAATATCTATATAACTAATACATGCATATAGTATTATACCTACAATACAACACCCAAACATAGAACAAAACTAAGTTCATCACTATCGTTTAGGCTCATATAAGCCCTCTGCTGAACAAAGCATTTTCTCGGAAGACTCGCTCCATTGTTAACCGCATTCTTGCCCAGGCAAAGTAAATAAACCCGTGAAACAAATGTTTCATAATATGCTGCTTAGTATTTATAGATAATAAGTTTACATCCTAGCCAATATTATCAGCAATCATTAGGTATCAATCATCATAACTAATAATATTTTTGATAATATTTTTAAATTCATGATATCTAGGTATTGAATGGAATGTCCGATTTGAATCATTCTAAGCGTAAGTGTAACTGCGCAGGGTCAGCCAGTTAATTAAATATCAGTCGATAGCTCGAGTACTAATTGAAGAAGTTCTACTATATTTAACACATTTTTGTCCAACTATTTGTATCGTTTTGTAAACATACCCAGGTAATTAAATGTATGTCTGCAACATTTTTTTTTTTTAATGGAAAAATCATCTTAAACAATCTTCGCTACACAATATCGCTATATAATAATGGACCCAATAAAAATTTATATCGATAAATATCGACTGAGAATCTCGCTTCACTATTATCAAGAAAAAACAGCGTCCATAAAGTATTGCATAATTTTGTTTACTACCTGTCAATAATTTATTTATCTTCTTAAGCATGCGCATTACAAAAAGTAAAATAAATGGTTGGACGGACTATAATCCTTATTTCCTTTATTTGCACAGCTCATATTTAGAAATGCCTCTGAGTCGTCTGAATCTTTTCTGAGCGGCACCAATGCGAACTTTCTAGAAGCCCAATACCTAGACTGGGCGAAATCCCAGGGCGGCATTGATTCTGTGAGTGCCTCCTCTACACTTAGTAGCGTAACTACCTGGTAGTTAGATACCTACCTACCTTAAGAAAAGAAAATTTACTTGGGTATCTCTATAATAAGTATGTGCTATTTGATATAAGTGTTGGTACCTACCTAGTGATTAGAAGACGTACTTAGTTATACGATTATATGTACCTCCTCAATACATAAAGTAAGTAGGTACCTAGGTAGCTGGATATAAGTAGTGTAACTACGTACATAAAGAACATATGATACTTAAGGTAGTACTTTACTATATATACTTTACAATGAAATGATTTGATAGAAGGCGCCGTTTGGTTGCGTGAATGGAATTGAACTTTAACTGTTTTCAGTCATGGGATAGTTTCTACAACAGTATAAATGCTCCAAAACTGCAAATTGAAGAATTTGACGAGTTTAATCCTACTACTGTCAGTGAGTTACTCATAATCTCAAGCTTTTTACGACTCTTGTATATCTATAAATACCTACACGGAAATATGCATATAATGAGTATGTCCTAATCTAAGTTTAATTAATGTTCATACATTATAGGACCTAGGATAATTTAGATTGTTTCGTTATGTAGGTATCTACTTGATGATTAAAATTAAATTATTTATTCAGACAATAACTATGGATCTTTGATAATAGTATATCTATGATACTTATAACATTTTATGGATCTTGTATAGTTAAATTGTATTCTCGTGACAGAACCGAAAAAAAATGAAGAACAGGATGCCCAAGCTAAAAAGAAAGAGAAAGAAAAAATAAAACTGCATTTGGCTGTTCAGAATATGATCAGGAGTTATCAAGTAAGCTGAATGAATTAAAGAGTAGCAGAGTGTTATACCTATATCAGCCGCCAAGCAGCATTGCTGTGTTCCGGTTTGAAAGGTATGGTTACCGGTGTTTTTTGTTTAATAAAATTACGGGCACACGAGGCCTAACACCTTAATGCCTCAAGTTCATTGGCGTTATGCAGTGCCGTGTTGGTAATGTTCTTTGTGGATGTGACCTAAGTACGCAGTAAGGCCCAAGCCTTACTGCGTACTTAGCCCATCTGCTGTTAAATGCAACTCTTGCCTATATCCAAATATATAGGCAAGAGTTGCATTTAACAGCAGATGGGCTACTTGCTTGGAACCGAATCTCCAAGTAGTTAAAAAAATGTATCGTTATTTGTTGAAGATGGCATATCTATTGCAGCTCTTAACCGCGGAATTTTCACAGGAAAGGGTGAGAACTACGATGGAGCGAGCCTACCCAGAAGGTTCTTGAAGACATAAGGCTCGCAGCAAAAATGCGAACAGACGCTGGAAGCCGATACATTTTTTTACAGTGCGCATAGTAAAAGTTTAAAAGGAACTTCTTTTCTTGATCAAATGACTCAAATTGTGGATTTTTCAAAAGAGTGATGTATAGACATCACTCTTTTGAAAAATCCACAATTTGGCATTGCACGCATTCATAGGTTACCGCTTGCCATTTATCATCAGGTAGGCCACACCACGTTTTGTAAAGATAAATAGAACCATACCTATTCCGTCTTGCCACAGAGTCGCGGTCATCTGCTTGCAAAGATCGACCCACTTGGTCTGACATTTGCTGCGAAAATGATCAAGAACTTCCCCCCAAGTTTGACCAACTTTGAAACCGAGGCCTACGCCTGCTCCGTCGTATCCAGGGAGCTTGGAACTGTTCTGAGTTAGTTTATAGAGTCTTTGCCAGAACCATTAACATACTGACCAAAACTGTTGTGTTGGGACCCGAAAAATAATTTTGTTTAAAAACATGCTATTTGTTGCAAGATAGGCAGACACTTTACTTACGTTATTATTTAGATCTCGCTGTTAGTTTTCGGTAAGCATAACAAACTAGTTATGCTTAGTTTAAGGCTTGATGGCACTGTTGTGTGAAAACTGGTTGATTTGTTGTATACACACAATGAGAAAAACATAATGTGAATTTATTATTTCACGAAGTCTGAGTACTGCTACTTGACAATAAAAAATCATACTCTCAACTTCTGTTTATATATCACAAAAAAGATGGGTAGGTATATTTTTGATTCATCGAGTAACGCTACTAAGAGATCGTGAAATAAGCGCTGAGAAGAAATAAACAATGGTACCTGCACTAGAAAAAACCCTGTATCGCGGGATACTGACAATGATAATAGTATACCTAATCATGATTACGATGACAACTTACAAAACAAGAGAGGGAATGAACTGATAGTTTAAAAATACAACTAAATAACTACTCCTATCTAACTACCTATTATGATAACATATATTAAATAGCTATGAAACTTAATGACCATAAAAAACTGAATTATAATTATTATAACGCTCACCAAGACCGTTTTCAGCTACCTACTCGTACCATTACGTTCAGTCCGTCTTCGGTCTTTATTAAACAATCGAATTCGTGAAGGCTCATTAGAACTAGAGTCAGCTGCAATAACTCCTTGTCTTTGTAGGTGAGAAACACATGGATATGATGTTTGAGCTACCGGATAGAACATTTATTGGCGGGAAGGAAACCGAGCTGTCATTGAGGTACCTAAATTCAGGAGGTCGGCATATTGTATTTACGTTCCAGCTTTTTTGATTAATATCCTGGTAGGTACCTACTTCAAATCAAAGCGCTCCTGTTTTATGAGTTAATTAAATACCGTTGATTTACATAAGTAGGTTGATATTTCATTATAATAATGAGTTGTCTTGACTCCATGGTTGGCTTTTCATAGTTTGGGGCTAGACGACGCTATGTAAAATTGTCCTATGAAAAAAAAATCCCTTACGGTTTCGAATCTGCTGCCAGAGCAGTTTCTGTTTATCGCCTTCATTTATCAACAGCTTGAAATTCTCGCTTGTGAGACCATAATGTCTTCATTCATACAGTAAATAGCCATCTTTTCTCTCCATCTTACAACTCATCCCAGCTAACGCATGTTTTTATATCAAAACCGTACAAGTACGAGTCGAACACGTACACCGAGGAGTTCCGCACGCACGAAGGTAATAAGTCATAAGTACTTTATTAGTACCCCATTTATAAGTGGCCAACCACTTTGGATACGGAACTGAAGGGTAAGCTGATGGCCAAAAGCTTGGATATTACCAATAAAAAAGAACCTGAAGAGCAAATTAAAAGCTAAGTTTCCTTTGTAGGGAAATAATACAACGTCTTGAGAACGTGTACTGCCGCTCGATCGGCGTGGAGTTCATGCACCTGTTCGACCTGGACGCCGTGCAGTTCATCCGGCAGCGCATGGAGACGCCCGGCTGCCTCGACAAGACGCCCGAGGAGAAGCGCCTCATACAACGCAGACTCACCAAAGCCGTCTTGTGAGTCACTTAGATAGTAGTTATCACTTGAGTATGAGATCATTTGTATTTAAGTATTGACGGGCAGTAAGTATGCCCCTTCGTTAAGTAGCTTCGATTTGAGCGATCGCTCTGACACGTGCGTTACCAGTTTTAAATTTGTAATCTCTTAATTCACTGCTTGCAAAATTATGCTGCCTCTCCAAGACAGTATAGCTTTGGAGACATCACGTCAGTTTTTGTGGCAGATGGGAACGCATTTAATAGTACAGGTAGAAATGTGGTACCTAAAAGCATACTTTTTACGCCGTTGCAGAAGCTATTGCTACGGAGCTACGCCGTAGAATATTACGTGGTGGTGGTGGTACCTAAAAGCACACTTTTTACGTCGTAGAAGCTATTGCTACGGAGCTACGCCGTAGAATGTTACGTGGTGGTACCTAAAAGCACGCTTTTTACGTCGTCGTAGAAGCTATTGCAACGGAGCTACGCCGTAGAATGTTACGTGATGGTACTTTAAATCACACTTTTTATGTCGTCGTAGAAGTTATTGTTACGGTGCTACGCCGTAGAGTGCTACGTCGTAGAGGCTTACTACAAAGCTACGGCATAAGCTATGCTATGGTGCTACGCCATAGAACGCTATTTCGTTGAGCTATAGCTACGATGCTACGCCTTAGAATGCTTTGTCGTAAGCATAATAACTAATTACATAAGTACTGTAGGAGCTATTCTACAGTATTTCTATAAGTAAGTCTTGTGCTTTGCTATCAGTTTAGAAAAATACTTCGCGACGAAATGGCCGGCGGAGAAGAGGTTCGGCCTTGAGGGCGGCGAGAGCATGATCGTGATGCTAGAGGAGATCGTGGATAGCAGCACGCGGCTCGGCGTCGAGTCGATCGTCATGGCGATGCAGCATAGAGGTGTGGATAACACCAATATTGCCCATTTCCTGGAATATTAGTGCAAAAACATAGGAACATACACATTTTTTTTTTTTTTTTATATATAAGGGACGATTTGTATGACACATCTGATCACTTGATGAAGTATCACACAAATCGCTAAGTATTTGTTTGTATCAACTTTTTTCAACCAAGACATTTTAAAAACAAGACGATTCTCAGCCAAGTCGTTTTTCCTACCTAACCCTTAAAAAACAAGAACCATTTGCTACCGAGGCCTTCTAAAACCATGGCATTTAAAATTAAGATTTTATCACCTTGATAGACCTTGTGCATAGTGATACTATTTTCCACCCAGACATTTTACCCACGCAGACGTTTTACAATCCAGACATTAGGAACCTAACCCTTATATTGAATTACAATGCTAAGCTGACCATACAAAATGAATTTATGCTGCAAAATTAAGCTGAGGAATATTATCAAATCAAATTGTTCTTATTCTAAATCGTAAATCGTAGAATCCCATCTTCGTCCAGGTAATGGCGAGCTTTCCCATAGCTGCCTTCTTAAGGCACTGTAGTAGGTTTGCACACATACGAATGTGTCCCGTGTCATAAGTCGTCATGCACGACACCTGTGTGCAAGGAGTTGGAGCTAATTCTGGGGCATACACCTTACATTCTTTATTTTTAATTTGTTTGCCATCCACAGGTCGTTTAAATATGCTGGTGAATGTGTGTCGCAAACAGTTGAACGATATTTTTGCTCAGTTCAAACCGATGGAGCCCAAGGAACCGGTGAGTTTGCCATGCAAATAATAAATAATGGGTATTTAATTTTATAAAAAAAAAAAAAAAAGGACATTCATTTATGAATTTTATTACTTGTGATTTATTATGCTTTAGGTATTGTTATTTTTAGGTAATTTAGTTTTAAGTCTAAATGTTTGTAATAATGTTTAATAATATTCTGTATGGATTAGCATGATCTGAAATAAAAGAATAATAATAATAATAATTAGCCCGCAACTCAGGCTCTTTTCAGACCTAGTGCGGTAACTGAGCTCATTTAGGCACACCATAAGTCTACGCATAGATTACATATTCTACCTAGATGTATAACAAGTCTCATAGCTCAGTTAGTTGTAAATCTGCCTTCTGCGCTGTAGGTTGTAGGTTCGATTCCCACGCAGGACAAACATTTGTGTGATATAGATATAGATGTTTGGTCTGAGTTTCGGTAATGTATCGTATAGTGCGTATGTATTTACAAAAAGTATTCAAGTATTCTATCCGTAATCTAGTTCCCATATTAGAAGCAATGCTTAGTTTGGGGCTAAATGGCACTGTGTCAAATTAATGTATTGTTTACTGTATGTTTACTGAACAATGCATTATATGATATTATATAAATGCGGTCAACGTAAAAAAGCGTGAAGCTTACTCCAGCTTCATGTAACTGCTTTCCTGATAATTTGAGACCATAAACAAAAACACCTCAAAAAAACAAACTTAAGGTTGCGCTACCATGATATTCGATTCATTCGATATTACCAAGCTTCCGCAATCCATCCGTCGGTCTGTCATCGGGCTGTATTTAAAGAACCGTTATAGGTAGGCAGTTAAATGTTTACAGAGAACAAATAATATAAAATGTAAATAAAATTATGGGTCACATGGACTAAACGTGATTTTTAACCTAGAAATATGGGTCGGAACCCTCTGTGTGCGTCTGGACTTGGCTGGTTTTTTTCATTATATAGATCGTCTTTGTAGAAGTTGTACAATTGACTTACCTCCAAATGCCGGAACACAATTAGGTATTTAACACAGAACAAGGCAAAATGGGCGACAGAATTAGGTAAGATGGTGGTTCCTAGCCAGGCGGATTTAAACATCCTACCATCTACCAAAATGTATTATGGCTAGGGTTCCGGAGACATCAAGTACCATCTGGGCACGTACATCCACCGATTCATCCGGCGTACTAACAAGTACATCAAGGTGTCGATGAGCGCTAATCCCTCTCATCTGGAAGTGGTCTCTCCCGTGGTGGCCGGGAAGACTAAAGCGGAACAGCATTTCAAGGGTGACTTCAATGGCGACAAGGTAACTTACACAACCATAAGTACATTACATTCACATACATCAGAGAAAAAACATTTCGTAAAGTTGGCTAAGCGATCTCAAGAGTCTTAGTTGTAATAACCCGTGATAGTATCTGGCTACGATCACCGATCAGATGCTGAGAGGCCTGGGACCTAACCACAACGTCTTATAGCATTCCCGTTTAGATCTTACATTACTTTTGTATCGTTTTATCTACATTGGATACATAGTGACAAAAGTAAAATAATATCAAAACAAGAATGCTATAGACGAGGACGTAGATATCTCCTCCCCTGACCTTAGAGGCATGAGCTTTCACTTGGATATTTATTTATTTTAATTCGTAAAACCAACTAGGTTTATAAAATTATACAGTGGAGCTGCTTAAGAATTTTTTTTAAGTATATATGAATGAGCCCACGTAAGTTTTAAGTTGTGGGGCTAATGGGCTGCGATAAATCGGATTGGTGTCTCCAGGTTATGGCAATAATAATGCACGGAGACGCGGCGTTCGCCGGCCAGGGTGTGGTGTACGAGATGATGCACCTCGGCATGTTGCCCAACTTCACGACGCACGGCTCCATTCACATCGTGTGCAACAACCAGATCGGATACACCACCGAGCCTAGGTTCTCTAGAAGCTCGCCCTATTGCTCGGGTAAGGTGCCATCTGCACATTATCTATAAACTTTTATTGCACACTCGTTTATATGGGCATAGTGCACTCGTACCCGTAACAACGAAATTGGGTAACTATACCTACGCAAGCCACAAAAGAGCACATCAAAGGGTAGAACTGAATTCAATGTGAGTTGAGTAATGAGTACTCGTAGTTTAATACGGCTGTCCAGTCTAAATAGTTACAGTGGCCGAAATCGGTTAGGACTTTATCATCATCACCGTATACGCATACAAATTTAAAATTAATAAGTATAGTAAAGACAAGCTAGGTTTAAAATATTTATTGTAACATTATTTCAGCCAACCCCCTGCAGATTTCCCTTAAGCAACATCTCAAACAGCGATCGTCAGCTGCATCCAATTTTTCCTACTCCCCATCGTACCAATGTGTATTGTCTCTATTATACGTTCAGATATCGCGAAGTGCGTGGACGCGCCGGTGCTTCACGCCAACGGCGATGACGCGGAGGCGGTGGCGCATGTCGCCCGCATCGCCATCGAGTACCGCTGCAAGTTCAAGAAGGATGTAGTACTGGACCTGGTGTGCTACCGCCGCGCCGGCCACAGCGAAGAGGACGAGCCCATGTTCACGCAGCCGTTCATGTACAAGAAGATCAAGTCTATGAAGACTGGTAAGTTTAATAATACAAATTAAGAGACTAGGATCAGCTCAAACTCGATTTTTACTCCTTCTCCGCGCGTTGCACGCCACGGCCACGCCACGTCTGATCATATTGTCTCGCTCGCACAATAGTAGGTCACGCGAGGTCAACACAGACGATTTACGTATTTGAGTATTATACTTTTCTGTATTTGGACTCCGGCTAACAAACCATATCTAGGTGTAATATTATTTACCCGGAATGTTATCAACTCCCTAACATAAAATAATATATTTAATATATGTACCTAAACAGACATTTTAAGCAACGCCATCCAGCTCCAAAGCAAACCGTGTGATATAGGAACTAGATTACCGAGAATGATATTAAACACTTTTTTTAACTGACTTACCAAAGGAGGAGGTTCTCAATTCAGACCGTATTTTTGTGTGTAGGTAGGTATGTCCACCGTTTTCTTCGCGAGTTCATGACCGATTAGCGAAATTCTTTTTTAGTTGATAGAGGTATGGTACAGCTGAAATTGGTCTTATTTTAATTTGGTAAAAATCCGATCAAGATCTTTGGACCTGGTGACCATAACTCGATTCAACATACAGTTAACAAATTTAGAATTGTTATTATGGCCACAGAATTAGGTAAGATAGTGGTAGCTAGCGAGGTAGTAAACAAAGTCCTCCAAACCGAGCACAATTATGTACTCCCCTGGGGATCAAACCCGGGACCTCTGGATCTAAAATCGGTAGGATGAACCACTGGACCACAGAGGCGTACGTGGGTTCGATTCCGGCCGAACACTAGTAGGTACAAGTGTTTAAATGAAATCACTCCTACTAAAAATATTAAAAGTTATATTTTTCAATTGGAATAAGTTTTTAGTGAAGTAGGCTTAACTAAAACTTAAAAAAAAATCTATAGGTATTTTAGAAGGCGGTGCAAACAACTTACTCATATATTTATATTTTTTAAAGTACACAAAAGTTTAAAGTAACTGGTTGTATTTTTAAATGTTACAGCCGAAGGTGAAGGCGCACTTCACCCGGAATCCTCAACAAACTGAGGAACTGGCTATCTTACCTCTAAATGCCGGAACACAAAGTTTTTTTAAGAGTTATTACTATGGCGACAGAATTAGGTAAGATGGTGGTAGGCGGACATACCGCGAATCTAAAGCCGAGGAAAAACCGTAAACAGTCTCGCGTTTACCTAACTTGGATCCACAGTTATAGTAATATTGTCCACAGTGGACCAAGTATACAGTGAGAAGCTAAAGGCCGAAGGCGTGGCCACTGACGCTGACATAAAGATGTGGGAGAAGGAATACATGGACACTCTGAACCAGCACTTTGAGCTTGCCAAGAAGATCACCAAGCTCAGCATCATGGACTGGATCGACACTCCCTGGACCGGCTTCCTCGAAGCCACAGACCCTAACTTGGTTTTACTCTATTCTTTACACCTTTATTGTTTCTTTTTTTTTGTGTGTTGTATAAGTAGTATGTAGGTACTTAGGTACAATATAGTGTATAATATAGGTATGTATATTATAAAAGTAATGTGTATATTTGTAGCATAGCTTGACATAATATATAAATAAACTAAGCTCGACCCATAATAATATGTGCACCACCAACCACCTTTTTAGCCATAAAATTATCTCCATACAATTGTTGTCTGGAAGAAATCGCTTCTAAGCGATGAGACCGCCCATTGTGTATTATGTAAAATTTTAAAATTATCTAGTTTTATTTTTAAGGTGTTTTTTTTATCGTACGACGGGGAAGCGCTTGGCCTTCATCTCACCTGGTTACAAGCTGAGATAAGGCCGAAGGTGGAGGCGCACTTCACCCGGAATCCTCAACAAACTGAGGAACTGGCTATCTTACCTCTGAATGCCGGAACACAACAATTTTTAGAATTGTTATTATAGCGACAGAATTAGGTAAGATGGTGGTAGCTAGCCAAGCAAACTTAAACATAGTCCTACCACCAACCAAACCGAGCACAATATTGTACCCCCCCTGGGGATTGAACCCGGGAATACGGGGAAGTCTAAGGTTCTCAGGGGTGTGGGATTGAATTAAATAGTTTGATGCTGGGTATAAACAGTTAATAGTATCACGGAACACACATGGGGATTTTAGTAAGTAGTCACATAGGTACCTACCTTCTGGGTAGGCTTGCATCATCCAACACATCCTTGCGTGCTTACGAGGTTTGATGTATCTCACCCAATCGAAATATTATTTTCTTTTGCTTTATTTATTTCTCTGTATCAATGGTGATCATTTCCAACAGATTAAAGACACCGGCATAAGTGAGACGACGGTGAATACGATCTCAAAGCACTTCTACACGCCGCCGGAGCCCTGGGCCTTCGAGTTGCACAAGGGGCTCCTCAGGGTCCTGGCCGCTAGGGAAAAATTGGTGATTAACATTTTGTCAAATAATTTTACTTAGACATACGTCCAGTATGTAGGTACCCTCATATCTTTTCTGTCTTCGTAACGGGACAGGCGCAAATCGGTGGAATTTAAACCTTATTGTTTTGATCAGAGTAGTAATATGCGAAACAGAGTGTGGGAAGATCCTCGATTGACCGACGACATTGTGGCGGTCGCGGGGAGTCGAATGGATGAAGGAGGCTCAGGATCGATATTTGTGGCGTTGATTGGGGAGGCCTATGTTCAGTTTTTTGTTGTAAGTTTTGCTAGAGTAGCCAGATAAATTCTCCACCTATTGCTATATTTCGTTTTCATTTTAACCTAATCTGAGCTTAGTTATAGGATAATTCCCTTAGGGGCACGGTATTACCCAACTCTCCTGTATGAGTATCATCATATGGATGGTCACCGCCCTCTGTTGTACTTGTATCGCAGGTCTTAAAAGTCTCTCGTATGCATTTCTGATTTTGGCCACTATCTAAAATACATTTTGTTCACGGGTAGGTGAAGGAAGGGATAGCGGACTGGGCGATGGGCGAGGCGTTCGCGTACGGCTCCGTGCTTCGCGACCAGATACACATCCGGTTCACGGGGGAGGACGTGGAGAGAGGGACTATGGCTCACAGGTACCAACACACTTCACGTACCGCCACTTCGTGTGGTACCACTACTCGTACGGCAGGTTACAACCCGTGTACATTGTAGATGTTCCTTTGTAACAAACACATCGATCCATCGTCAATACCTGTATTGACAAGATTGTACCAGTAGGTACAATCTTGCGAGTCTTCACGTCCAAAGTAAGCGTGCTCCATCTATGGCCACACCACACACTTGTTTGGTGATTTAATTCACTTACCACCACACAAGACCAAAACCAATCGGATATGTAGGTATCTTCTGCACGTGTTTAGTGTGTGCTCCTTGTAACATTTACATAGATACTACACTTAGAAGTAAGGCACACTTTGCGTAGGTACCTACTGTTAACTGTTAGGTACCAATCAAAATTATTGTAGGAACATCTTCACGGGATTATCAACTTTATCTAACGTTCTACATCTTATGCATACTTCACATAACAGTTCCCTTTCTTTATACAACACGTGGAGATGGATGGAACAAGCAAGTAGCCCACCTTATGTTAAGAGTCTATGATACGTGAAATGGCTTAGCTTCAGCGATCATATCTTCCACAATACTGTAGCATTTACTTTGAAATTAATAAATATTATAGTTCAGGATTGATGCTAGAACGCTTGTGTTTTGAAAACGCGATTACATAACATTTTCTCAATAGAAAAAAAATCTAAAGTTGACTCTAATTTATACTAAAAATGTTCGCCATTCAATAAATTCGCCCAATTAGGGCTTGAAACTTTGTACAGTAAATAAACACAGTATACAGCAGACGGTCTGTGTTTTAGATTTTCAAAATTAATGTTTGTTTTACCGTAAAAAATTAAAACGTTGAAATTCGCGCGTATTTCTGTCATCTGGTGGTCATAAGCGCCGTGGTTGAGCGCACAGCAATTTCACCTTTATAATAACTACTTCTTAGTTCGAAACTAGAGTGAAGTTGCGTTGTGTTGCTAATCTGAGGTACTATAGGCCGTTAAGAACATTACCTTTACTCTGCACTGCATTGCGACCATCAACTTGAGGCAAAACCATACCTTCCAAACTGAAACACAGCAATGCTGCTATAGGCTAAAATAAGTATGGCGGTAGAACTTCCCTTGACGAACCCTTCACAAAGAACTCTACAACTCGACTAAAAGGGTGCGTCTCCCTGCTAAGGGTAATATCTATAGCTACAAAACTATGTGTACCTAAAACTATTGTCGTCCACCATAGTAGACAAACGTTGATATTGCCAAGCCAACAAGCCTTATAGCTCAGTTGGTAGTAACTCTGCCTTCTGCGCTGTAGCCTGTGGGTTCAATTACCACCTATTAGTATGCGCTGTGTAAAATTATTGTCCTGTAATATTTATTTATTTATTATTGTCTGTACATCTGTCCAGACATCACGTGTACCACCACCAAGGCGTGGACGGCGCGACTCACCGCGTGCTGGATACCCTCTACCCTGACCAGGCGCGGTATGCGCTGCACAACAGCTCGCTCTCGGAGTTTGGTACGTCACCAACTTTACTCAATTATTTTATTACTGTACAAAGGGGATGCGGGATCTTACCTGGTGTCAAGTTATGATAAGTGGAAGCGCACACCGCCCGCAATCCTTAACAAACTGAGGGACTGGCTATCTTACCTGAAAAATCCGGAACACCGGAATTTCAAATCAGTATTCTTGTTATGGCGACAGACTCAGGTAAGATGGTGGTAAGTGGTAGCCAGGTGGACTTAAACAAAGTCCTACCACGAACCTAACCAAGCACAAATTTGGATCGAACCTGTATCGGACCTCTGCGGTCTGAGTCTGATATTGGTAGGCGAACCACTTGACAACAGAGGCAGTTAAAAAAGTCGTCTGTTCGGGAACGTGAATTCGTAAATGAATACTGAAACGCCACCGGGAGCTAAGGATACTGGCGTAGATTTTGGGTGGGAGTATTACGCGCGGAATACCTACAGCCAGCTAAGGGACACATTTAATTCGGATTTTTTGGTCCTTCACCTTGTCAGTTTTCTCACGATCAAGCTAGGGAGAGTAAAATGCGCACATAACCTTTATGTAAAAAACACGCAAGATCAGATCTGATCCCACAACCTCTGGATCGCAAGACTGCTCTGTGCACAGTTGCTCCGATGATACATAAGTGCAATGTGTCTCTGCTCACTCCAACGCAACAAACATATGCGATGTTTGTGTGCAGGCGTGCTTGGCTACGAAGTAGGGTACTCGTACGCGAGTCCTAACCTGCTGGTGCTATGGGAGGCTCAGTACGGCGACTTCGCGGATACCGCCCAGGCCGTGTTCGATACCTTCGTGGCGAACGGGGAGAGCAAATGGGTGCAGCAGTCGGGCATCGTGGTGCAACTGCCGCACGGTATCGACGGCGCGGTGAGTACGACTCCACACTACACCATAACACATACAAACGCTATATCTAAAGGCCTTTTAGCAGACCGATGCTTCGTTTCTAGGATAGCGTAAAACGACGTTCACTGGGAGGAAAGATCAGAGGCCCAAACGTGGCTGACAAATGTCTGAAAAGCAGGCCGAGGCACAGAATAAATATTAGTAATACTTATTTAGGCCCATCCCTGCGACCGAGTCTGTTGTCGAATAGGCCTCATAAGCTATAACGGTTCTTTCGTGAAAGATCATTATGTGATAGACTAGAAGTGTGGATACTTTAGTAGACTAAAGACAGGTAATTTGAGTATTGGATGTATACGTGTTTGTCTTTTCGGGGATCGTAGCCTATAGACGTTTGACCATAAAAGGAATAATTTGTGCGTTGCCCCTTTGAGAAGTTTTAAAACGCCTTCATTGAAAGAACCCACGTGTGGTGCAGGGCCCGGAGCACTCGTCGGCGCGGCCGGAGCGTTACCTGCAGCAGTGCGACGACGACGAAGACTGCGTTCCGGATCTCGACGACAAGTTCATGGCGCGTGAGTTACTACACACCGTTCGTTCGCGGGCTGAACACGGGTGTGCGTCGAGGCTCATAGGCGATGGTTCGCAGGTCGAGGTCAACTTGTAGAGCATTGATCACTGAAGCCGGGTTGCAAGACTGCCAGTTTTCCACAATTTTCACTTTAGCGAAAGCGCGCACGATATCCACAACCTAATCCCTCATTCCCTTCCCACCACCGTCAGGACCCGTAGGTACCTTGAGATGTTAATTGGAGCCGAACCCAACTTTTATCTCGTTGCTCTGTTTTTTTTCACATCACGTAACAGTTAATGTTGCACAGAACTTCCTCGTAAAAGTTTTTTTTTACTATACGAAGGGGAAGCGTTCGGCCTTTATCTCACCGTTTCAAGTTATGATAAGGTGGTGGCGCACTTCACCCGGAATCCTCAACAGTCTGAGGTACTGGCTATCCTTAAAGGTATGCCGGAACATATCAATTTGAAATTGTTCTTATTGCGACAGACTTAAGTAAGATGGTGGTCCTACCACCAACCATACCAAGCACAATATTGTAGGTAGTTACTACCATTATTGTACTTCCACTGGGGATCGAAATCGAGACCTCTGGATCTGACACCGGTGGGCGAACCACTACACCATAGAGGACAGATTTAGAGAAATACACAGCAGGGCGCTGCTGCCCTGCAGCTCATCCTACTACGCATTTATAATATAACCTTGCAGGTATTAGTAGGTATGAATGATGTATGATCACGCTTACAAGTCTTACAACAATAACGTGCAGTGAAACAACTCCGAGCGTGCAACTGGATCGTGGCGAACGTAACGACGCCGGCGAACTACTTCCACTTGATCCGGCGACAGGTGGCCATGCCCTTCCGCAAGCCGCTCATCCTCATGACGCCCAAGGTCGGCCTCAAGCACCCCTACTACCGCTCGCCCTTCTCCGACTTCCTGCCCGGCACCAGCTTCCAGAGGTGAACAAATGTTTGTGATAGTAGCCTAGCGTTGTCACTAGGTCCAAGCCAAGTGGAAATATGGCCAGAGACGGAGGAAGAGCTATTCCCTTTGGACATCAAAATTTGGTCTGGTGCAGAAATACATGTACTTAATACTAGTTTCTTACCAGACATTTTTGATTAAGTTTACACGATTGCTTGCCCATATTTATATTTATGTTTACAATAGCACATCCTTTTTCTCTTTACTTAGGTACCCACTCAAAATAATATTAAACCCTAGTTCTTGTGTTCTCTATAAGCGATTTTTTGCAATTTTTATGAGAATACATGTCTTAAACCGTAAACCGTAGAATATCAAGATTCAGAATCCAGTGATAATCTGGAACTTAACTTGTTTAAGGATTTGACTAAGTCCTATGAAGCGACCCTTAATGTTTGAGGTTTAGGTCTTTTTTATTAATTCATGTTTATTAGTACTTCGATGCATGGATTCAGATTAATTTGTGTTATAACCAGTTTTGAGAACCAAAAAATTCGCTGATCTGAAAGTTGGTTATGAAATCAGTCTGGTGCAGGATCTTTTTTCACGAATCAGACGTCGACTTTCGATTTAATTCTTTTCCTGACCATTGACAACTACGCAGGGCGATCCGTGAGAGCGGGCCGGCGTCCAAGAAGCCGGAATGCGTAAAAAAGCTGATATTCTGCAGCGGGAAGGTCGCGATCACGATCGACGAACTCCGCAAGGAGAAAAAGCTCGAGGACCAAATAGCGCTGTGCCGCATCGAGCAAATCTACCCGTTCCCTTACGACATAGTGCTTCAGGAGTTCTGTCGGTACGAGAAGGCTAAAGTGGCGTTCTGTCAAGAGGAGCACAAAAACCAGGGACCGTGGCTTTTCTGCAGGCTTCGGCTGGAGAACTTGTTTGGGAAGAAGATCGAGTGAGTTTTTAGTATATATTGGGTGGCTTAGTAGGTCTAGACTGATATCCAGACTGTTTTGAGCTTTTTTGTCTTGAGATTTTTAATAATTCGGTATCATCTAACGCCATAACATCATTCTTATTCTTGTGTTCAGGCATTTAGAGTATTTTAGAAGTAAGATAGCCCGTTCCTCAGTCTGTTGACGATCCCAGGTGAAGAACGCTTCTATCACCGGCTTTATCATAACGTGACACCAGGTGAAATGAATGCGCTTCCCCGTTATATAATAAAAAAAACTATAATACGCATTGTGAACTTCCAAACTCCACGCACGTAGGAGTGAACTTTGTATATATAGTGTGGTCGAAAAAATAACAAAATGAGAATAGCTTTCTGCACTTCCTATAAACTTGAAAATAAGAAGTGCAGTGATTTGAATTACAATACAGACTGGAGCAATCTATGTAATTTTGAGGAAGCCCAATTTTTTTTTTTATAATTGATACGTCAGATTTTAACCTCTATAGGCTCATCTAGCTCTAGGCCATGGCCATACAGCCCACGATTGAGCTATATTTCCCATTTATGCACTTAAAATGGTAATACTTAGGTTACTTTAATCCGAGCACCGAACTTAGAAGCTACGAGCAGGCTAGTGAACAAAATTGGAGTTTGGGTCTGCTGAACTATACTACGCTTGTCACGACCCAAAGTGTTTAGAAAGAAAGAAAGAAAGGAAGACACATTTATTTAATCCACATAAACTTACAAACTACTTAAATAGGTAAGTAGGTAAGTAGATACACTATACAGTTAGGTAACGTAGGTATGTAGGTTCATCCTACTAGATACTTAAACAATGAACTTAAAAGAAAACATACCTACAAATAAAGTCATACAAAATTACGCGTAACAATAATTATGTGTGGGCTAAAAAGGTCGCTGTCTCAGCATTCAGTTTCAGTTTAGATGTAATGTATGCTTACAGGTGCATTTCCAGACCGCCTAGTTCAGCGTCGGCGACCGGCATCAAGTGGATTCACGCGAAGGAACTGAAGGAGCTTAAAGAGAAAATTATAAACCTCTGCTAGAACAAAAAAAGTTGCACTATTTAAAGTTTTGGTATGTTGTTTGGTGCAAATTATTATGCTGTTTACTGTTTTATGATTGTATTGTTTTTCTTTATTGTTTATTGTTACATCTGGTTGTATTGTAAATCGTATCGGACGTCTATTCTATCACATTTGCGAAAATTAAGAAAGTTATATATATTATTATAAAACCTTGTTTTTTTTATATATTTGAGATTTTACATACTTATTTTATTTATTTATTTATTTATTTATTTATTATGCATTCTTATGTGCTAAAATCGGTAGTAGTAAAAGTAGATAAAAGACCCAAAATCTCTGCGTAGCGGCGGGGATATAAGGCCACAATATAACAGTTATAGATGTATTTACTAACTGGCATACATATAATATTAATCTTATTTACGATGCACGAAACAAACAGTATATTTTTATCAAATTCTAGAAAAAAGTTATCAGAGAAATGACTTTTCGACTTGTTCGTAAAGGTTATTAGAAAAATAGCGACCTCGATACCGATTTGGGCATGGTAGCGCCTTATTATCACAAACTGTTACAAAATAGCGAGTAGTTCACTTTTCAACGAATGGCTGGATACTGCCTTGCGGCGTTGCGGCGAGAGCGCGCACTGTTTTTATGGGCCGAGTGACGTCACGCAAGTTGTTTACTCGTGGTCGGGTGGCAACTCGATTTAAACGTAATACATAAACTTAGGGAAATGTATTTCGAACATCCTCCTATTCATACGCCTACCTGCAAATCTTTCAATCGGACATGCCATTCCGACAAGCGATATAACTGGGCCTCAATCGATGCAAGTACCTACCACAGATAAACTGATCACTATCGTAAAAGTACCATAATACTTGTATTTCACTGTACTTTGCCTTAAACCGGTTTTTATTTTTTATACAACTAGGAGACGGGACAAGCTAGTAGTCCATCTGATGTTGAGTGCATCTCTTGCCTATAACAATGCCTTACTGCGTAGTTCACATCCACAAAGAACATAAATATGAGGCATAAAGGTGTTAAGCCTCGCGTGCCCGTAATTTCACCGGCAACTATACCCTTCAAATCGAAACAACAATGCTGCTTGCGGCTGATATAGGTATGGTAGTACTTCCGCGGACGAGCCCTTTCACAAGGGGCTCTACTACTCTTAAATATATATGATTCTGGATATGCCATATCCAGAATCTGTCCTTAACATAATCTTTCACAGAACGAAGGATCCCGTCTATATTCACGCAACTCATTATTATGATTACCTTACAAATGAAACAAATGAAATAACATAAATAATTTTATTAGGAAATGTTCACTATATTCAATATCACAATTTGCATGGTATTCTGTAAAATAACCCTCCTGACGCACTCGGGTGAAAATATAATGTACAATGGTTTCAGAATAAGTTCATAAAAAATATGTAGTTGGCTGTTGCATGTTGGCATGTCGAACATGGAGAGACTTATAACCGTAGATTTAGAATTATGCTTATAACTGTTTCTATTGTACATAAAATTGTTTGCTTATAGCTGTTATCAAGTGACTTTAGCAGTAACAGCAAATTCTTTATTTAAATAGAAGTCAAAGTCAAAGTCTATATTGATACACTACTTTATAAATACGAACAGTATTTTACTTAGGTCTATCGATTTCATAAGTCGATGTTATTAAAATTGTTCCTTATTACCTCACAGAGAAGCAGCTAATTTGTTAAAAAGTAAAATACAATAGTTAACTTTTGCTATAAGTTTTGGAAACACCCTATTCAATAAAAATATTTAAAAACATACTTAAAAAATTCTTAACCATGTTAAAAACATATAATATACGAAATTTTAAAATGTTAATAAAAATTGCTTGTTCAAATCCCGTTTCTACCACATAATGTACTTTTATATCCATTACAATAAAGTATAAAAAAACTATGCTTAACGATACCCACCCGATTATTTGTGTTATTACAAAAATCGGGTAATACTGTCGCCGGCAATAATATGGATACGGCTCATATTTTTCAAAATGAAGCGATTACCTACTTTCACGGCTGATAAATTCTGCCGAACTTTTGTATTGTTGAAACCATTTTGAAAATAAAAAGTGTGGTATAGGTATACATATTATTATATATAAATATACCAGAACATTATTTTTTATAGAGCGTCATCTAATATAGTAATTTTTATAGCCCCTAACTAAGCATAGCTAGTAATATGGGAACTAGATTACGGATAGAATACCTACATACCTGTTGTAAATACATACATACTATATGATACAACACCCAAACACAGAACACACATCTATATTCATCACACAAATGTTTATCCTGGGTGGGAATCGAACCCACAGCATACAGCGCAGTAGGCAGAGTTACTACCAACTGAGCTATGAGGCGTGTTATTGCAGGCGACGTACATACAAGATTTTATGTTCTTACCGATTTGAGGCACTCAATATTATACTTTTCGACACACATGATATAGGTATCTTTAAAATGTATTTTTATTTAATAACTCAAATTACATAAATATAATATGATCATTATTTTACTTTTAAAAAATAATAAAAAAGGGAACCCAAATGAAAAAGTCCATTGACGAACTGGACCACAAGAGTTTAGAGAGCATTAGGCTCTGAATAAATGCAACGTAACATCAAAATCAATAAAAAAGGGACTAATAAATGTTAACAATTTTATAAAAATAGCACAATGTTTTTGTAGCACTTGACAACATTTTTAATAATTTAATATTTAATCATTTTAATAAACTTTAAATAAAGGAAAATTTTATCTATCTAGGCTATCTGTATGGTTGCGTTCACACTACGTATTTTCAGTTTCAGTCGCAGTTTGATCTAAATTAAAAGTTGAGTAGCAGACTGCGTAAATCACGCTCACTGCCTGCAATACATTTGGTTTGAACGCAGCCTACGGGAATTAGATCTATTAACATTAGTGGCTCGAGACTAAATCCTAGAGCCTAGACATAGTAAAGCTCCTTTCTGAAAATGATTATTATTTTCCTTAACCTCGAGTCTTGCCTGGGCAAGCATCTACGATGATCCGAGCGATCCCAGAAATTGCCTAATAACTCTCTTTTTGAAGGTGTAGGGGTAAAAATGTCTTTTGAATAAGTCTGTACATTGCTATGCTAGGAACGAAAAGTCCTACCTTCACTTCAATAAGCTCTGAGAATTCGGCTATCCTAGTCCGCTTTCTTAGCCTTGGCTTTAGTCTTTTCTGCCTTAAGCTTTGGCTTAGAGGGGTAGATAACAAACAGCGACAGTTGCGCGGCGCACAGTACGAAGGCAACCACGTTTTGAAGCTGCAATAGAAATAAATATCATATCACTTTATACATATAAATGTATAATGCCGTAAGTTTCGGATGTTCGGTGTTCTTTTGCGCCAAAACGAATGAACGGATTGAACTGAAATTTTGCACAGATATTGTCCCAGACCATGAATAACATATAGGCTACTTTTTATAAAAAAAAATCTAATTTTTTTTCCTTTCCATTCTTGTCATGACTTCCCAGGACTTGATTCTTATAGGCGACACTATCGCATGCATTTATACAGCGTGTTCGAATCCTGGGTAGATAAATTATTTATATGATGATGCAGTTTTAGTTTAGACCTCAATAATCAAAATAGCAAATTCCTTTTAACTCTTTTTTGGAAGGTGACTTTTCTACCTTTTCAGAGTATCACCTCTATCTCTCTCAAAGGTTTGCTGGTATAAAACTCTTGTTTAAATGACATGACATGTTTAAATCATATTTATGGAAACAATAAAGAATAACAAGGTGATTTGACGGTAATTTTGACATTAAAAATGTTTGTATAGACGTAGTACTTACGACGAGGAACTTATTCCTGAGGATGATCCCATAGAGCAGCCACATGAAGGTGACGACTGATCCCGACAGGATCATGGGGAACGGCAAACCCAACGTACTCTTGTTCTTTATGATCTCCCTCTGAAATGGACACGATACATTCAATTATTCGGCCTTATCTTAACTTGTTACCAGGGAGAGAGATGAAGGCCAAGCGTTTCTCCGTCGTACAATAAAATAAAAAAAATAAAAGTTCATATTCGTGCTTGTTAGTCTCGGATATTATAGATTCGATGCGCTTCGGATCTATAGCCATTACTATCGGTAACGACTCGATGTAGATATAATACATTATACATAATAGGCACTCCGTTCATACATAGTAGTGCTAATATATAAAACGGATCAGTATAGCTATTCTCAAACATTCGAGAAGCCTTATCGGATCGAATTCGGACGATTCCAGAAACGCTATCCTTGACTTCGAAATTTAAACAAAATTGAGACAGAAGAATTCCACAGAAGATTTTCAGAAATGAAAATGATTCAGAGAGTCTATCTGACCAAATTCGACAAAAAGAAGGTTTCCGATCTAAAAAGTGTCATCGCACCGGTTAACCAAAACTCACAACGTTATAGTACTTATTTACAAAGAAATGAGTGAAAAGAGAGAAATCACCTCCGATTCCGACTATTATAATTCTGACTTGTAGGGTCTACTTCTACTTATTGAGTTTTTTTTATTATTAAGGGTATGACTAATAAATTAATTTACAAAAACACGAATGGCTTGCAGAGATACATTACCGTATCTTATATATTTATCTTTTACCAACGATAACGATGTAATCGTCTTTATCGGTGGTAAGCCTTCCTCGAATCGAGGATTGGTTCCTGGGAGCGTACTTTGAAAATCAGTCAGTATCGAAAATTTGCGGCATAAACGTCTGTATCTTTTGATTGCGTTGGCTCAGAAGTTTGACTTTTTCACAGCTCCAAGGAACAGTAGACTGAGTATTTGATATGAATTTCAGCTTGATACCTCCACGCGTTCTTGATAAAAAGGGCCTTGACAGACAGACACCCGGACAACAAAGTGATCTTATAAGGGTTCCGTTTATCCTTTCGAGGTACGGAACCCTAAAAATATAAAATCAACTAGACTACATATTAAAATAGACATATTTCATATTAGTCAAGCGTAACCGCAACTCTACCATTGTAATTTTATGCGTAATTAAGTAGGTTGTGTATCAGGTTCTAGGTGTGTTAGCTCAGCTTTGTTGTCTTACAAAACGTGTCTCATTTTTCATTATTCCTTCTGTCAATCTAATTTAGCGCATATTAATCAAGGATGAATAATTAAATACCATTGTATTTACCAATGTTATTTTAAAATACCTTGCATGTGTTCTTATATTCGATATGTTACTAATAATATAATTTTAGCCGCCACTGTGGTCTAGTGGTTCAACCCACCGATTTCAGATCCAGAGGTCCCAGGTTCGATCCCCAGGGGGAGGGAGTACAATATTGTGCATGGTTTGGTTGGTGGTAGGACTTTGTTTAAGTCTGCCTGGCTAGCTACCACCATCTCACCTAATTCTGTTGAAATAACAACAATACTTAAATTGTTGTGCTCCGGGCATTCAGAGGTCAAACGGCCAGTTCCTCAGTTTCTTGAGGATTCCGGGTGAAATGCGATTTCACCTTCGGCCTTATCATCAAGGCCAAGCAAGTCCCCGTAGTACAATAAAAAAAAAACGATTTTATGTTACATCATATCCAAAGGCATAACATTCGATATCGTTAGTTATCGATATGCAATCAACGACTTTTTTTCAAATTAAATCTTGTATCATTGTGTAATATTGGATGTATGCCTCCCCTAGTCCTTTCCACTGTGCTCTTTTCTAAGTGTCACGGCTCCACTCGTGGCCAGCTACGGCTTTTATATCGCCGGACCATCGTGCCCTCGGCCTGCCGGGATGTCTGCTACTAGTCCGGGGTTACCGATGGACCGATGGAGTTACAAGATAGCCGAGTGGAGCGGTTATCTAGTAACTCCATCGGTCGTCTTGAGTTACGCAGGTGTCCTGCCCATTGCCACTTCAACTGGGAAACACGTTTTCCAATGTCTGTAACTTTACATCTGCTGCGGATCTCCTCATTCCTTATTCGATCTCTTAAAGATAACCGCAGCATCGACCTCTCCATCGCTCTATGTAATTTTAAGTCTGGTCATACTGGCGTCTGTGAAAGTCCATGTTTGGCAACCGTATGTCAGTTTTGGCAGTATGCATTTTTCTGTGCTTAAGAATAGAAGTGCTATAAGCTGTTTTTATTCCATAAAAACTAACAAATAATAAACTCTTTTCGGAAAAAAATGGAACCGACTTCACCACTAAAAACTTACAAATAACTCTTAGGGTAAGTTCATATAATTTGAAGTTGCAACAACATGCCAAGTGTGGTGATTATGGAAAATCCCTGATGATGATGATACTGGAAGGTAAGGGGTTCAAAAGGGCTACTCTAGTGACCGTAAACACCACAAGAAAGCAGAATACGCAATATCGTTTACTTGGATGACATATGTTTTCCAGTTATTTTGATATAAAAACATAACTACTGAACCGATTTTGATAAAATTTATATGGGACCACCTCGTGAGTATGGCCTACCAAACGTAACAAGAATCATCAAAATCTATTTCGAATTGGCGGAGAAATCAAGTAACAAACAAACAAAAAAACATACACCCGAATTGAGAACCTCCTCCTTTTTTTGAATTCGGTTAAAAATAATCGGGCACCTATCACTTTTCCGATAGATAACCATTTGTCGATACAGATTGTCGGAGTCTTTGCGGGCGATATGGCAATATTGATGCCAATTATATCTAGGGTATGCAGACTAGTCAGCAGAGAGGGTAAAATATTTTTGAATGTATCCTTTTACCTAAATTTATAAGAACCATATTTATACAATTGTTATTTTACCTTGCAATTTTTAAACGGTAAAACTTACTTTTATCTGTTTCTGTTATAAAGAACGAAGCATGGAGATGAGCATACAAGGTGATCATCTCTCTATATATTTTTTTAGATTGATTTCGTATAAATTATGAATTGTATGAAGTAACAAAAATAAAATAATAAATAAAGCAGTGGTAATTATTTTTTTTCAGTTAACCAAAACAAAATTGTACTAAGGGACATTACACAGCTTTCATCAATGAGAGCTTGTAAATTTGTAAAAACAAGACAACCGTTTTTTTTTTGTGTGTTGGTATACTTATGGTAGAACACACAGACAAAACAAAAAATGTTCATGATACATTTGTCGACCCGGGCGAGGATTGAAACCTACCAACAGAGCTGTAAGGCAGGTGTATAGAAACTCACAAGTCCGAAGAGCGGCGATGCGATGAGGTAAAACATGAACGCCGTGATGATAGATCCGAGACGGGTCTCTACCAGTTTCGGGTCTTCATACTCTGCGTAGGCGATAAAAGCCGCCGACACCGCGCCCGCGAACCCTAGCTGCAGCCACACCTGGGATAAAAACAACATCATACTTTTTTCTGTGAACTGGTTGAAGTAGTGTAGGAATGGCATAGATTATTTGTTTTCTATTCAAAGTACGTAAATTTGTACATGTAGGTATTTATAGTGCAAGAATGATAAATTATGTATGTACGAGTACCTATGGGTACTTTCCGAAATTGCATGCTCGCTCGCTGTAAATTGAATGCAAATACTTTAATGTATAGATAAGTAAGTTTCTCAATAAGTGATTAATTGTAATCTTCTGAGAAATATATATTCTTAAACCTTAAAACCTTAAACCTTATCATCGTCGTGGCCCTAAGGGGATATAGAGATAGGGGGTTTCGTTCCCCTCATCACGTTTGCAACCCGAGTACAACAATACTCCAACGGAGTACATAGATAAGAAATCGATGATGGGGTATTAATATACCCCATCAATCTATTATTCTAAAGAAAGAGGGAGCTGGGTGCCGGTAAACAGAATTTTCTTGTCCGGTACCCAACCACATATTTAAAAAAAAAATGTATTCCACCTACATATATTTAGTTTTAATTTTAATTTAATATTAATCTTAGTTTTAATCATATTTTATTGTAAATGTAGGTAGTTATTAAGCGAAATAAATTATCATTATTATTCTATAATCATCAATCTACTATGTTGTTTATCGTTTTCCATAAAACATAACAAAACATTACACGTAGTTTCGTGTTCCAATCCATCCAGTAAAAAGTAATTTTCTTTCAAGATACAGACAGTCAAAAATTGAAAAAAACTAGTTTTGGCTTCTGTATCGATAGTAGGTATAGTGTTTCTACCGATATAAATTTTGAGCACATATTTAATGTAGGAACAGATTTTAACCCGTTACAGTTTTTTTATAAGTTTATATAGATAGATTTACGTTGCAGCCTGTTGAAATTATATATTTTGATATCAATTGACATGAAAACATTAGACATGGGTGCTTCTTGTTTCAAACCGGTAATTTTTAACCAGTCTATCCTCCTTAGTTCCCTTTTTGACCCAGTTGTTTTATTCTAAACTGAAGATACTTTTGAAATTATTGATTTAACTCAAATCAATATTTACCTTGAATTTCTCCTGTGTGTAGTTGAAGTAGACCATGAGGTAGACAGTGGTGATGGCCAGACCGAACAGGTTTACTCGGATCATGGCATCGTCTCGGAGGATGTAGCCGAATTTCAAGTTAAGTACTCCCCTGTAGGACACAGACAACATTATCGAATTACGAGCCCATAAATATATCACGGTCGCCAAAACTTGGTGAAGTAAAACTCCAAGTTTACATGGATGATCCTTTTATAATATAGAAATAAGTAGACTGATAAAAACACACTGGAAAACGTTAATATACATAAATCAAAACAAAGGTAGATGAGATGTGTCCTCAAACGAAATAATAAATAGAATATAATCCTCGTAGTATGAAGTTCGGTCCAGAGGCCCGATCACGAATATCGTACGGTAAGCGTATCGTTCACGTTAGCATTTTGTGTAGGATTTCCCATAGCGCCTCTACAGTACGTAAATAGAACTAAATTTGCGATCACGAACCTTTTGACACATGTATCGTAATGTAAAGGTAACGTTAACGTATCGTCACTCGACGTCACTCACGTTTACCTATCGTTGTTACGTGCGTGATACGATAGTGCTTCGTGCTTCCAAGTAATGTAAAGGTCCGTAACCGAAACGTAAATACGTTACCTTTACATTACGATAACGTTAGACATTCGTGATCCAGCCACAGCTCTAAGAAGGGCGGAGGATGGAGCGCAGTGCGTTCGGTAGTTGGTATTTTGTTTCGTTAACATGCGTTTATACGTGGTCACTGTAGGAGCTTCAGTTATAGTGAATCTTTCTTTCTTCGTTTATGCTGTGTAACAGTACAGACAATGTCAAACTACTATAATGGTCTACTACCTACCTATTACTCAGGACCGACAGCTTAAATTGCCCTCCGAAGCATGGAATTGTATTGAATGAAAGCAGTGAATCATTTTCGTTTGTTTGTTTTCATGATACGACGGGGAAGCTTGGCCTTGTTGGGGATTCCGGGTGAAGTGCGCTTCTACCTTCGGCCTTATCATAGCTAGAAAACCAGGTGAGGTGAAGGCAAAGCGCTTCCCCGTCGTTCAATAACAAATAAATAAAAAAAACCTTTGTAGTTCGCGTCCCGTGCACGCAATCACACCCAGATCATTATCTTTTTCATTATCTGTTACCAGCGTCATCGTCATTCTTCAGCTTACGTAATGATAACTCGCCCGTCGAGTTTTTGTCCACAATTTCCACACTAATCACTGTCCGTCTCCATCACACAGCTCTATTTTGTACTATGTACAGTTTTGCCATTTATTTTTACCATAATGAAAAAAAAAAAACTTAAAACGCGCCTTCCAGTTCCCCCAAACCAGAAGACCACGCGTGATGCCTATGTTCTTAGTGTTGCCCTACCCTCCTTGTAGATATCGCAGCAGATGAAGGCTCCGAGTCCATCAGAGCCATAGGAACGACCACTGTATCCACTTAAGTTTAGAGTTTTATTCAGCAACTTACATAATGATACCGCCGAGGAAAGGCGTGATGCCTATGTTTTTGGTGTTGCCCTGCTTGTAGATGTCCCAGCAGATGAATGATCCCGAGCCCATCTGCGCCATGGTGACGATAGCCGCCACCGTCCCCACCAGCTCCTTGTACGGCTGCAGTACATCGGCTAGAGCGTCCATGATTATCTGCAACATGGAGATAATTCTACTACTTAGCTATGTCGAATCTATACCCACGCTTTGAGACGCTTGTCTTGCATTTCCCTCCCAGAATGGAAAACTGAAGATGCCCTAGGCCAGGGGTCGGCAACCTGCGGCTCGCGAGCCACATGCGGCTCTTTGGATGTGATTCTGCGGCTCTTTAGTTCCAAACGCAAATATTATTTATTTTATAAAAAAAACACCAAAAAGTTGGCATAAGACAAAGACAAAGTCAAAATGCAAAGCCATCGCTCCCATTGAATTTGTTTGCTCAATTGTTTGTTGCAAGTAAATGTTTAATTAAAGGCCACTGAGGCCAAGTCTGAAACCGTGAGTGTTATCGAAAAGTCTTGTTAGGAGTTACGTGCTCGATAAAAAAAATAATAAGTTCTGTATTAAAGATAATCGGATTAAAATCGTTCGTATTTCGTGGTAATGCAGCTGATGACAATGCACAGACACCCTAATGGCTGAACATTTTAAATATTGACGTACCTACTGTACAGTTGCAAATAGAAATTAATTATTTGAAAAATATATATATTTTTAGAACTTTATTTCTTTGAACTTCAGTAAGTATCGCTTTTTCTCCAGTTTTGCACAATGGTGACTCCGTTGTGCAAAACAGGAGTATCCAGAAATTTGATCCATGAATTAAAATTAACTTTATTCTAATTTTGAAATTTATGAGTATTTCTATTTTCAAACGCTAAAGTTGTTCTTCGCAATTGGCGATACCAAGCTTTTTGAAGACGTTTTGTGACGTTAGGGTCGCAGATAGGTAGGAGGTATAGTGGGTATTAAAAGAGGGTTTAGCAGCCTCACTTTTAATGTCCTTATAAAATTACACAGCCGCACAAATTGCGCACTCAACAGTTATTTACACCAAATCACTGGCCTGAGCACGCGAGTCCCCAGTAGGCTGCTTCCGGTAGTGGGTAGACGCTCCAGCTCTCAGGGATGAGGAAATATTTGTAGTAAAGTCCAGCAGTCGTGTCGGTAGCGACTACGAGATTGGCAGGCAGGTAGGTAGGTAGGTAGGTAAGTAGGGCAACCAATTAGTTGTATCCCTCAAACTCCCGTACTGGAATCCTGGAACAAGGAGAGACTTAATGCCTGCTCTTTAGGAGGCCTGCGAGTCACCGGAAGGACAGCTGATCCTCAGTAGCGTGGGTGCAAGGTCCAACGATTCGGTGAGGGTGAAACTACCGGCAGTTTAGCATGACTCGTTCAGACAGCCTTACAATGGTATATTAATCTACAATTGCTAAAGCGCTACGGCAGGTGATAGTGAAGGGGTTACATTTATTAAAAACTCACCCTAGAGGGATCCTGAGTAAATTTGGTAGGTCGTAGGTAGGTACTTTAAATAATTTTATATACGTGCACACGCGAAGGCGGTAGTGAGCGATCTCTCAGTGCATTGGCAATCAACTGGTGGTGTCACGTGGTACACCGAGGCCGGTTTGAGATGGCGTTCCGCACCGCTTCTATGGTCGCGCAGAAGATCCTTTGTTTTTAAATAATATTTTTGTGGTTCCGTATGCATATTCTAATTATAGGTAACGGCGCTAGACGCAACGTTACAGTTTCGATTTTCAAAAGTTCTACACGGATAGCAAAAGATTATCTTACGCATTTCAGACCATACATACAACCTTAACTAAATTCATATAGTTGAATTTATAAATTTTCAATTTTTGAATTTTTCCAACAACTAGTCATCATACATTTTTTTATTATAATACAAAACACTCAAATATGCTAAAAAATGTTTTTTCAAAAACTCACTTTTTCGAGGAAAACAATAAAAAAATAGATTTTCTTAAATGCAGAACTTATTTTTTTAAACGTAACTCCTAACATGACTTTTCGATAACTGTCATGGTTTCAGACTTCTTAAAAACTCAACCTGTATATTATCTTATTTGTTGTAAAAAAAACACTACTTATATTTGAATAACTAGATTCGTTTTTTTATCATAGACCTTTATTTATGCAAGTAATATTTATTATCGGCAGGAAAAAAAATGTGGCTCTTTGAAAATCTTGAAATTTTGTGAATTGTAATTTTTGACGTTTTCGACTAAAAAGGTTGCCGACCCCTGCCCTAGGCCACCCTAAGATCCTATGACGCGTAAGTCAAACTTTTGTTTTCAATCGTATATTACGTCTACAGATAGCTCTCCACACATCTAGAAGAGTGCAACAACAAAGTCCGGAACCCCCCATAGTAAAATCACTATTTACTAGCATTTTTCTTTGTAAATCATTGAGTTTTTGACCATTTTTAGCTTCAATAGGTGAATTCCTCGGTTTCTTCGTATTCGGCGGCTATGACAATCGTATTAGTTCCCTTTTTGGCCACGTCCAGTTCTCTGGAACACTCTTAAACCTAAAGTCTAATCATTTGTCGTCGTGTCTATAATAGGCTCTAGAACCAAAGACGCTCAGCTATATTGAGACAACCACTGTCAACACCGGGTATTCATTAAACTTCACATCCACACATCAATCATCAACTGCCCACTGTTAGACTATACGTACCTCCTGCAAACACTCCCGGGTGTTGCCATATACATGAGGATCGGCAGGCGCATTGGTGATCGCAGTTAAGGTAAAGTAGGATAAGATGTATTTCCAATGTCCCCATTGGCTTTTTTAGGAATATAAAATATTATTGGTTCCACTATTCAAACGAGCATATTATGATAAAACCAACATATTCGAGCCAATCAGATACTCGTTTATTGAGTAGGTAACTAAAGAAGGTTAAACGATGGGAATTATTAAAAAAAAACAGAAGAACATTAAATTGTGCATCACCAACCTCTTTAGCCATAAAATCCTCTACAGCCGAAGGTTGTCTTTAAAAATCTATTCTAAGCGATAAACCGCCTATTGTGATTATATTCGTTGATCGTTGGGAGCTTTAATTTTTGAACTTAAATTCTCTACGACCCCATCGGCTCGTGTAATATGAAGGGGAAGCTGTAACCGCCACAGCCAATTAAACTTACCACTTAAATATTCGTTTCACACTAAAATATTTTTGCTCAGAAATTGTAGGCACCTACCTAGCTACTATCTATAATTTACAAACTTTTCTCTGATATCGATAAATAAACTCTCAGATACGATGTGATTCAGGTCCGAAGGCGACAAACACATAAAACATACTAATAATATCTGAATATCTTATCTGTCGTTAGTATTTTATTATCTGTTTATGTCTACTGCATCCACTCATAGTTGGTAAATAGCTACTCATAATGACATGACAATAATACTTAATCGTTACATTACGTTCTTTACGTATAGGTTAGGTACAGTCAGCGACAATTGCCTTTACACTCAATAATCCCAATTTTACCCATAATATTCTTCGCGATAAACGTTTTTTTAAATTTAAATATTTTTTCACAAGACGGGTTAATTATTTTGATAAAAAATTGTAGTATAAACTTATGATAGGCAGGTACTTATTTATGCAGGTAAGTACAACAGTTTTGCAATAACGACATGAAGTTCGTTGTGTGTAAATGAACAAGAACAAGAAACAGTTTGCGGGCAATGGAATCGCTGGCTTTTGCTACGGCTACGGGGCTGGGTGATTACAACACAGGTCCTGTGGACCTGGAAAAGGTTCGTCTGGCCAGCGACCACCCTCCTCTACTCATGCCATAGATCAGCGCCAAACGGTTTGCCGGGTTCAGTCGCCGTCATTCATGAGTTAGCCGCCGCCAACGCGCCGGTGCGCGCGAGAGCCAGTGATTTCTGGGAAAGCTCAATCTTTCTTAGACCTTATCCTTGTCTAAGCCATAACCTACAGCTAGACAAGCCTAGAGGTCAAGCGCTAAGCCCATCGATTATAATTCAAAATAAATATCTCGACTGTACCTATCGTAGTGATAGTAACAGATAAATGTGCGTGTGATGTGAGGGCCACTATAAATAGTCGATTTCGGTTTAGATTATCATTTGTAGTTTTTATCGTAATTCTTATTAGAAACAAGTAACACAATTTTTTTCACAAAAAAGAGTCAATTTTGTTTTTGTCTTATCTTTCACTCGTTAAGCGTAATAAAAGAAATACCTACCAAAAGAAATGACGGACTAAGGCCCGAGTTTTAACAAGGTCATATCATGGTATGTTCACGTACAAACAAAACAACAAGATCTGGTGACCTGTTCTTGCTTTCACTAATTTTCTTTGTAGCATTTCAAACAGTAGCGTTAATGTTAGCGTTAATAAGTTAATGGTTTGATTTTATTTGCTTTTTTCGTGCATGAAAATTGAGGGCTCGTTTTTAACGAAGATATACAAATACAAAACAGCGTTTTACAATATTATGTTGTTTTTACAAAATTTGTTTGGCATAAACTTATATTTTAGCGTTAAGACTTTTTATGTAGTGTCAATAGTTTTTGCGGTACAGGTGGGGCCTCAATCCTCTATGTGAGGACTGAGGGCCCAAATACCGAATTAGTTTTTTTCCAGGGCCACTGAGGCCAAGTCTGAAACCGTGAGAGTTATCGAAAAGTCATGTTAGGAGTTACGTGCTCGATTAAAAAAAAATAAGTTAGGGATTTTTATAGTTTTTCTGGAAAAGTGAGTTTTTTTTTTTTGCGTTTAAGAGTTCTTTGTTTGATAATAAAAAAAATTAAGTACGATGACTATGTATCCAAAGTTGTTGGAACACTTTCAAAATTGCAAATGTATAAATTCAAATTTATGCATTTAGTAAAGGTTGTACGTATAGTCTGAAATACGTAAGCGAATCTATTAAATACTCTTTTGCTGTTCGTGTAGAACACTCGTCCGGAGAATTACTACCACCATACTTATTTCAGCCGCCAAGCAGCATTGCTGTGTTTCGGTTTGAAGGGTATGGTTGCCAGTGGAATTACGGGTACGTGAGGCTTAACACCTTTATGCCTCAACGTTGACGGGCGCAATGCCATTAATTTTGAAAGTGATCCAACAACTTTGGGCACATAGTCATCATACATTATTTTTCAAAAACTCACTTTTCCAGAAAAACTATAAAAAAAAATATTTTCTTTATACATTTGCAATTTTGAAAGTGTTCCAACAACTTTGGATACATAGTCATCGTACTTAATTTTTTTTATTATCAAACAAAGAACTCTTAAACGCAAAAAAAAAAAACTCACTTTTCCAGAAAAACTATAAAAATCCCTAACTTATTTTTTTTTAATCGAGCACGTAACTCCTAACTTGACTTTTCGATAACTCTCACGGTTACCAGACTTGGCCTCAGTGGTCCTGGAAAAAAACTCATATACAGTCCATAACTATTTTGGGGCTAGATGGTGCTGTGTAAAATTAATGTCCTGTAATATTAATTTATTTATTTTAATAACTCGCTTATTTGACATTCATAAATTCTAATTCCAAAGTCAAAGTCGTTTGTCAAAGTCAAAGTGAGGACTGAGGGCCCAACTATACAGTCCATAACTCGTTTATTTGACATTCACAAATTCTAATTCCAACTTTCACAATTATTTTGGAATATTCACTAAATCCTTATAACAATTTCAAAGAGTTGACGCACAGACAGATAAAATAAACATTTAGTATAGGTACCTAGTAGTAGGTAGTACTACTACCACTCTTGTTACGAATTAGAATATCTATACCTATCTACACTCTCTTCATGTGGGTACAATTAGGTCACCTTGATTGGAGTGTTTGAAGCAATGACCGATAGTAGAGAGCATAACGAAATGCTTGAGCAAATTAAAAACGAACGTGTTCCAAGGTTACATTAGTGACGGTAAGCAGGTTAGGCATAGGTACTAGTACTTATTCGTATATCTGTGACCTAGGTATGTTGAAATATATAATGGTATCTAATCTAACATACCTATGCAGTGCAGGTATATTTGATGATTAGCTAGGGTGAAAATGATTTTGATTCTATAGCTAGGTCTGTACCAACCATTACGTACTTATACTTACCTACCTACTACGTTACGTGTAGGTACACTCACGAGAATGGAGAATTCTTAATTTTACATTTAAGTACATTTTGGGTGGAGACACTACGTGGGAACTAGTAGGTATGTACCCTTTATAGCCCGAGCATGTCGTATAAAGCGACTTAGGGATCTCACCATGGTTTGGGCAGCAGATGCGTAGGTACCTGAGGGATCTTTCGGAACCGCGACTGCGCAGTGGCGGACGCGCGCGGGCATGAATTAGTTAATAAGTGAGGATTTCCTAAAACGTCTTAACATCTAAAAATAAACCCATCTATCCGAAGTACCCAAGTATAATGTTCAAAACAACCGCCTTGATTGAGGCAATCATAGACAATCACGTCCTCGCGTTCATTGATACAAATGAGCTAGAATTGAATCGCCGCGCGTCACACACACACACCTACCGTCCGGCATTAGTACCTTTACCTACCAATCCTACGTCGTCATATCCATCACACAAAAAGTTTCTTATCCTTGAAGTCCTTACAACCTGGTTCACTGCCAGCCTGTCGGTTAAGTAAGCTACATGAGCTCACTAAGCCGGTTCTAATGGATAGGGGAGTTAGACAAGAAGTCAAAATTTCACCTAAGTACACTTTTTACAGTTTGTTTAGAGGACATATTTAAAGTTCTCGACTAGTCAAAATAAAAGCATCAATATCAATGGCAAAGATCTAACACATCTTCGTTTCGCAGATGATATAGAGTACCTAATCATCTTCGCTAAAAACGTATGGGGGAGCTTCAAGAGATGGTTTTACGTAGAATCACTATATTCTATGGTGGTCTTAACCCCCATGGAGTGATTCGAGTGATTCCACGTAAATGAACACTGCAAAAACCGCCTCTATGGTCTAGTGGTTCGCCCACCGGTGTCACCGGCGCAAGCTGCAAGCTATCCGTAATCTAGTTCCCATATTACAAGCTTTGCTTACTTTGGGGCTAGATGGCGCTGTGTAACATTAATTTCCTGTAATATTTATTATTACTAGTGGTTCTGTAAGAACAGTAGACCTCGCGAGCTCTTATAACCATGCAAGAACTGATGCTTTCCTCTTTCACTATTCTTATTAGAGCAAATAGGGGTATAAGTTTCAGTGATTACTTGTGTTCCCTTGGCCTGAGGAGATCGAACCTGGTGTCTACAGAATTGTCTTGCAAAGGTGGAGAGGACTGTGTAGTCTGATTAGTAAACGTAGGTATAAATATTCCGAAAAAAAAAAAAAAAAAAACTTAAAGTAAACTTTTTCCCTTTTCCCCCTCCACTCACCCTTTTTGTTTTTTTTTTTACAACATTTTATCTCGAAACTGAGATTCAATTGTCAATTATTATTTATGCAACACCCAAACACAGAACAAACATCTATATTCATCACACAAATGTTTGTCCTGGGTGGGACAGACATTTGTGTGATGAATATATTATATTGAACCCATAACCTACAGTGCAGAAAGTAGAGTTACTACCAACTGAGCTGTAAGGCTTGTTTATTAATGTTGGACATATAAGTCATCCCAAATGGCATGATGGCAGATAAAAAGTATTTGTTCTGCAAGTTATTTAAAGTTCTGGATAACACCTTAATAAGTGGACTAAGTAAGTAAGTAGTTAATAAGTAGCTATAAGTGGACACATATGTTTAAAGGCATTTATCAGAGAACTTAAGATTCTCAAGTAGCTATGTAGATTAGTTTTATGTTTTATGGATAGACTAATTAACTTTTACAAAAGTCAACCAATAAACTTAAAAACAAAAACGAATATTGGGAGGCAAGGGTTATGTACCAACGATAAACTAATAAATGAAAAGCTGACATTTTGGAAGTGGTCTTTATGTACCTAAACATTATTGTGTACCCACTCCACCTATTTGATATAGATATATCAAACTACATGCATAGTTACAAAGTAAATAATATTACATCACATTTTTTAAAGTCATTTTTTGAGGAACTGTAAAAGTGAGGTTTAATCAGAGTTTTACTAAGAATTTTACTTGAATGAATCCTCCAAAAGATAAGGGCATTTCGCCCATTGTAGTTTTTTCCACCCTAATTTCTTTAAAATCTTCCCTAGATATCAAAAATTCCCCTTGAAAATCAATTTATGTGTGGGTTAACTGTTTATTTTTTTAATGTTATGATAATTGGATAAAATAAAATAACCAGTTTGAGGGTTATACCACAACAAACATTGCCACATAGGTACATAGGTACTTTGCCAACCATATCTGAGATCAGTTATATAAAATAGGAATCATTGATATTTTTTGTTAAGAAAATCATAAATCCAAGATCCACCAACCAAATAAATAAAAATAGCGAAAAGATGCCAGTTTCTTTATTTTGATCAACATCAGGCACAAAGTTCAGTTACTAAGTTTGTATGTAGCCTTCCTAACTAAACAGATAAGTCAAGTAGGTAGGTAATATCAACGTCAGGCACAAAGATCAGTCATACAAAAATAAGTTAGTATGAGCCTTCCTACTGAACAGGTAAAAATTCTGTGATACAGGTTAAAAGTACCTAGTAGCTTCCTAGAAGTCTAGTAATATTATCTGATTAGCAGCAGTTCCAGTCTTGAACCTATCTGTGTTTGTATAAAGCTTGGTACTTACTTGTAATTATAGTTGTAGGTCTATTTAATGATCGATGGTAATGCGCCCGGCACCTTTAAACCACGTCACGGACCAGAATTTCCTCAGAGATTAATAAAATCAACACGATCCGTAGATCCGTACGCCACGATCAAACCAAGAATGAATGAAATTAAATTAAATGTAGATGAACCGAAACATTGACTTTCGAAAGTTTGAAAACAAATAAAACAATAATAAATCAAGTCAGTGTTTCCAGATGAATGCCTATTTTTTCCCATTTCAAGGTTTAAATTGTAAGCTTGCTGTTAAAATAACTAATATACTAAATAAAAAATATATAATACACATAAGTGACACTCAACAACCCACGACGGGATACGAACCCGCATTTTCAACAACATATTCTGTTTTTTTGTGTCATAATAAAATTTGTAAATGTTGTGACCAAGTGCAATCAACACAAAAATTATATAATACCTGACCGACTAGCAGGTATATTTTTTTTATATTAACAGGAGTACTTCTATGATAAAAAAACAGGACCTAAAATACACAATTTCATAAAATAAAATATGAAATCACATCGTGCGTAATCATAACTTAGTAGTTATCATATCAATTGAAAATAATTATTATAGTTACAAATCTAAGTAATTAAAATATCTGATAAGGGCAAAATTAAACTAATTTTGCTGTAATGTTTCAACACAATTTCAAGACTTCAATCTTATTTACCTTTGTTGAGGATTCCGGGTGAAGTGCGCCTCCACCTTCAGCCTTATCTCAATTTGTAACCAGGTGAGATGAACGCCAAGCGCTTTCCCGTCGTACAATAAAAAAAGCAACTTCATTAATACAAATAAGAACATTAAAAATACAAAGAACATTAGAAATACAGACACTGGAAGCTAATTAAAAGCTTTTGCAGTGTAAATACATTCATTTTTTTAAGCACTGTGATTGTGCAATTGGTATATCAATCTGGATTTGTGAAAAGTTAAAACCTTTTTAAAACCTTGGATTTATATTAATAGATATTTGTGTGCTTAGTTTATTTTTGTGCTTTATCTCCCAAATGATGGGCAAAATTATTGGTCTAAACCTTTAAGATAATTTCATCAGCTGAAATGACAGATGACAGTGGAACAGAACGTAATAATGTTCATGTTATAAGAAGTGGAAATGGCAAAGCTATTTCAAAGGGATTCGATTGTCATCAAACTCATTTACAAATAAATCTTTAAACAAGGCTCATCACCGGAAGTTTTCACATTTTTTCATTATTTTATATTTTGTATGAAAACTTAAAAGTATTTGTTAATAATCAGGAATAGGGTAAAAAAATAAAAATTCTAGAAATGTAAAGGATTTTTTGATATTTTTAAATGCAGTTCATATTTTTATCAAAATCAAGCCCGTGACTCCTAACAAAATTTTCCCATAACTATAGCCGTTTAGATTTTCACCTCAACGGGTGTATAGTATACAGTATACATTATACAGGCTGAGTTTTTTCATTATGTATTTGTGTGTAATTTTTAATTATGTAATGGTGGTGGTAAGTACAATTTTTTTGAGTATTAGTGTTATAAGGGTTTTTTTTCATTAACACTTTTTTATGTAGATTCATTGATTATATTAGAGGTTAACTGTCGGTACCTGTGTACCTATTCTTTCTATTTGGTAGCATAAAGTATAAATTCTTGTTATAACATTTTTTTTTAGTTATATTTGTCATGTCACGCTAAAGAAGTAAAAATACTTCTAACGTGCGTACGTAAATACATATACGTTTTTAAGTACCTATACCTACTTACTGTATAATGCCTTGCTTGTAAAGATCTATTTTATTTTGGATCATAGTTTTAACCACACCTAGTGATAAATAGTGGTTTTCATATAGGTACGTTTTTATTTAATTATTAATTTAAATAGGACATACCAGACACACAGACAAAACAAAGAACAAACAAAGGGTTAAATAAGTAACCGTAACAGGAAATTACAGGACAAAATTACGATGCTTGTTATATTGGAATTAGATTAGGTAAATAGTAATTATAATAGTTTAAAAAAAGGTTATAATTTAAGTAAGAATATACGTATCGTCAAGGGCTAGGTCTATGATCCTAGTCTAGGACTATGATCCTAGTCCTAGACGATACGATATATATATAAATAGAGATAACCCCAAAGATGAGTTAAACGGTACCCAATAGAGCATAGCCCACAAACTACTAGGATAGGATCTAGCATCCTCTATCTAACATAACCTTAATGAGCTGGTTCTACCTAAATCACAGATCAATTACAATGTATTCTAACTTAAATCTAACATGGAAAATACATGTATAGTTCTGGTCCAAACACAATGGCCGCCAAGATTTTTCATAAGATTAGAACCTGATAAAATTAAACATGAACCTGATTATAAATTTGGTGGTGGCTATTCTACAAACCCACCAATAGCCACCAATAGGATTGCACTAAAATTCATACAAAATAATCAAATGGCCGATTGCGAACTACCTAACCGATCCGTCTGTGCCAATCAAGTATCTCTATATATGTAAACCAAGTATTCGATTTGCATTCAACAATGATTCACCAGCCGAGCAAACAAATTTTGTGAAAGCGACTTTGCTGATAGTTTACATATAGATGTAATTCCGCCTATTTTCAAATTCAAATTTAAAAATATTTATCGGGTACATTTTAGGGTACGTACGCTATTATTGGATCGATGATACTGCAAAAGTTTCATAAAAACTGATCAATGTTTTATAAACAGTTAAAAGTGAAGAGCACTATTTGTGTACCTTACATAATGCAATTTGTACGGACTGGCGTGTTACGTTTGCTTAATAATAGTAATAAACCTAACCAGCTGATCTGGTTTATGTATGTGTCTTCAAAACAGTCTCAACGAAGTAATTGATCTGTGGTACGGCCCAAAGAGTATAAGAAGGTACTCCCGTCAAACTCAGACGTAGACGGCGTAGTATGCATAGTATTGTATTCTCTTTAGTACGCCCTTCTTGAATTGAATCTCTTTCTGGTTCTGTGTTCTAGTTTTCTTCAAGAATAATCTGATTTTATTTACGACTTTTCAGCATCGTTTTTTTTTAGATAAATTACATAGATCAGTTATCTAAAATATCCGTTATATTCTTATGGTTCGGACATACGTTCCTCTGCCCAGAACGAAGCGGCAAAATGAATAATTTTTTTCCTTGTTGAAGGATTATTCCTGAGGATTGAGAGATAATCTGCTGGATAATATGCGATGGAAATACGAGAATTGGCAAAGGCGATGGCTGTGGGTAGTGCTAGTGATCGTTCTGTGCTCTTTAGCGGCCGCACAGAAGATCGGTGATCCCTATAAAATTTTGGGAGTCCACAGAAGGTCGACTCTACCTGAAATTCGTAAAGCATACAGGCAGTTGGCTAAAGAATGGTATATACATTTTTTTTACTTAGCAACGTGTTTCTACATCAAATAAGTACATGGATCCTAGATATCCACGATAGTTAGTCCTATACGCATAGTACAACATTTCTTCTAAAATGTTTCTTCCAGGCACCCTGATAAAAATGAAGACCCTAATGCAGAGAATCGTTTTGTTGAAATAAAGCAAGCATATGAGCTGCTGTCCGACACAGAAAGGCGTCAGGCATATGACTTGTATGGGATTACTAATGAAGATGACCATCTGTACAAACCAAGACATGACTACAGCAAATACGCTAGGTTTAGGTAAGTAATATCACCCAAGTAACAGTAAATTTTTGGCTATTTATTTTGTTAGAAACTCAAAAGTAATAAGAACAAAGTAGTAGGTAGTATGTAGGCAGCTTATCTCATCATCCCTATCCAGGCTAGCATCAATCAAGAGCTGACCTATTGTATTAAATCGATTGTAGAAGTATAAGAGTATTATGAAGCATGATGCGAGTTATTTATGTATATCCTGATTGGCAAATTTTTTTTTTGTCTTCTATGTGACATGGGAGACACTAACATAATATAAGCTATCATTATTTTGTCTCATACCCCTCCTGGTTTTTAAATTGAAGATTCTTCAATATTTAAATATAATTTGTAAGTAAACCACATAAGAGTTTCCATCTTCTTTCTCTCTTATCAAGTATTTATGATTCAAAAGATGAGTGAAATGACTCGTGTTTACATGGTAAACATTAGTCATTTCACTCATCTTTTTGATGCCAAATTCTCTTCCTTTTAGTCAAAGACACAAATAGCACACAAGATGGTATTATTATGCATAAACTAGGTAAATTAAAATGTAAATCAACACCATATCAGCAATAACTGGGAATGTAATTATTTATTTGTTCATTATTTGGATGTAATAAAGTATGAGTAAAAGGCTCGGTACCTATGCATTGTTTTAAACCCTTGATCTATTTTGACTGTTTGCATAAAAATATGGATTTGTTATGCAGGCTGATATTATTTTTTATTTTTATTTCAGCAATAACCCATTTGAAGAGTTCTTTGGTACACACTTCAGAACTCAGGATCAGGATATTACCTTATTCCATAAATTGAGTGTCACAGCTCGGTAAGTTTTTAAATCACCTTAGTTATAATCTGTCAATAATACCTCTAGCTAAATACACAGTTGGGTAGAAATCCACTGTCTCTCCGGGAAACAGTCAATGTATGGATATTAAAATAAATAAATAAATATTACAGGACATTAATTTCAAGCACTGTCTAGCCCCAAAATTAGCATAAGCTTGTAATATGGGAACTAAATTACGGATAGAATGCTAAAATATTTTTTTCTTTCGTAAATACATACTTAATTTATAATACAACACCCAAACACAATAAACATCTGTATTCATCACACAAGATTGTCCTGGGTGGGAATCAAACCCACAACCTGCAGGGCAGAAAGCAGAGCTACTACATATTATATTGTATATGTAGGTAGTTACTAAGCAAAATAAAAAAAAATATATACTACCAACTGAGATTATTATTTGTTACTACATATTAAATTTATGTCCAAGATTGGACACCATCTTCATTATAATAATATTTGATGATACCCATAATAATCTACTGACATATGACAAGGCCTTCTCCAAAGATTATGACAAAACCCCCAAAAAGGGTTTTGTCATAATCTACAATCTTGATAGGTGAATTGGAGATGAAGTATTGTAAATAAAAAACTGAAATTGCTTATTTTACGGCGGTATTTAAATTAAATTTACTGACATTCAATGTATAAGACGAAATAATTTTTACATGGCAAATATTACTAAAATTAAAAGAGTAAAAATTTTCTAAACAATCAAGAGACCAAAAACATGCTGACTTATTGTTTGTGGCATGTAAAAAAAATTTGAATACCTACCATACCAGGGCCAATGTACATACAAAAAGTCAGATTTAAATAAAAGTTAATAACACCTGCCATGCACCTTTATTATGTTATTATGTATTCTATAAAAATAAATAGATTGAAATTCTGAAGTACCGGAGCAAAGGTCTAGTTTTATCCATTCTTACAGGCACTTTGAAAATAACATAATGGAAAAGAGCATCCACACACCAGCATTGGTCCTATTCTACACAGACTGGTGTTTCGACTGTGTTCGCTCAGCGGTTGCCTGGCGAAGGCTGGTCGACTCCATGCAGCCTCTTGGCCTTACCATGGCAACAGTACATGCTGGTCATGAGGCTAGCCTAGCGAGACGAGTGGGCATACATGGAGTACCCTGCCTCACTCTAGTGCTGGGGAAACATGTCTATATCTACAAGGAAAGTCTGCAATCAATGCCGAAGATATTAGGTGAGTACTTCCCTTAAACTGGGTCAGGTGTTTCGACTATGTTTGCTTATCTGCCGTTTGTTGTCATTTGCTGTTGACATTGCCATGACATAAGAGATATTTGAAGAACACTACATCAGCGGCTTGAAGTCAATTTTTCTTCCAACAAAAAAACAATCCTTATTTGTATATGTACAGAGTTCATGCGATGGCGGTTCCCATACCGAATGGTGACAAGCATCACCGACGGCAACGCCGAGTCTTTTGTCAGTGACTTTGAAGACAACAAAGTGAAAGCTCTGATTTTCGAAGAGCGGTCTACAATGAGGTTGCGATACCTCATCACTGCCTACCACTATAGAGACAGGGTTGCTTTTGGGTGAGTTCAAAACTCTTCAAAACTTTCATAGACTGTCTATGGCAGTTTCCATAGAGAAAGTCTGGAATTGCTGTAAAAAAATATCCTGATTTGTCAAAGAAGTAAAATAATGATAGTCTCAGTTTAGGAAAAGAATCTCTGCAACTAAGCCTGTTGCTGTTGAAGGGAACAAAAATATGAACCACCAAAGGTTGAGCAGCCATTTAGAAAATAATATCGTCTATGCAATGTTTTTTTTTTTTTTATTGAATGACTGGGAAGCGCTTGGCCTTCACCTCATCTGTCCTTAATGTTTTGAGGTTAAAGTCTAACAGTAAAGCGTTGTTGATGAGACTTACAACAATTTGTGCTATATTGATAAAATAATTAAGCTCCTGGCGTGTGTTACAAATGTGTTTTCCTAACAGGTTTATAGACATGACCTCACATGAGGCTCACAATGTGACCTCAAACTATAAAATCCAACGTCACGTCGACACCATGGTCCTACTGAAGGAAGACAGCCCAGAGCCTGCAGCCACCGTCAGCACCGCCGAGATACCCACACAGACCCTAAGGCAACTCATTGAGCCCAACCAACTGCTGATACTGCCTCGACTCTCTTCGCAGGTAACCATTGATATTTACATTGAACACTTCGCTCAGTCGGTTATCTTGGTGTAGGTATCTTGGTATAAGGTATAGATTGGTGTAGGCTCAGAGATCACAAAATCATTGTTGTACATTAAACTCCTTTTTTTAATATATTAAGGGGATTCAAATTAAAATTGTGAATGTCAGTAGCAAAGGTCTCACTTATTATCATTCATTCGCCTTTGAGCACCATGAATAGCAGCGACAGTTTTATTTGCGACGGAGAAGCGCTTGGCCTTAATCCTATCTGTTTTTTTTTTTTTTGTTATAATAAGGCCGAAGGTGGAAGCGCACTACACCCGGAATCCTCAACAGTCTGAAAAACTGGCTATCTTACCTTTAAATGCTGGAACACAACAATTTTGGATTGCTATGGCGACAAAACGAATTAATGAATTAACACATTATTGTACACAGAAATATGAATATAGAACAACACAAACATTTAGTGACAGAATTAGGTAAGATGGTGGTAGCTAGCCAGGCCAACTTAAATATAGATCAACCAAACCAAGCACAATATTGTACTTCCCTGGAGATCGACCCTGGGAACTCTGGATCTGATACCGGTGGGCGAACCACTAGACCACAGAGGCGGTTAAATCATAACATCACGCATTTCCATATTACAAGCTTTGCTTAGTTTGGGGCTAGTGGGCGCTGTGTGAAATTAATGTCCTGCAATTTTTTTTTCGTGAATTTTTAATCTCGATATTTGAAGAAAAACCGGGGTCATCCCCCCGTGGTATACTTGGTGGTGGCTTAGTCCCGTAGTACACGGGCCTAAGTTCTCAGTGGAATCAATGTCAGCTTGCAGGAACTTTCTGACAATCCTGCATGTATAACTCAGCCTTATTATTTCTGATAGTTCTTGTTATGTTTGATTTCCTCGTTAGCTTACGGCGCCTTTGCTTACAGAGCGTGCTGGAGCGAGTGTGCCCGGTGGAGTGGCGCGCTGCACGGCGGCGGCTGTGCTGCGTGTTGGTGTTGGGGGGTGGGGGAGGGGGCGCGGGGGGCGAGGCGCGGCGTCGTCTGCGCTCGCTCGCCGCCGCCGCGCCCGACCGCACTCACTACGCGTACCTCTACACGCACGCTCAGCGACCCTTCCTCCAAGCACTCGCCAATGGCGCAGGTATATCACCTTCCTCTTAGAAATACGTCTTCATTTCATTTAGCTTTGTTCATAAATTTACAGCGAGGTAGCCAACACGTACTTTTTGTACATGTGATGTGCTTGCGTTTATCTGTGACGTTGAGTAATGATGCGATGGAGCACTCTGGTCTAGAAGACTCCCATGTTGTAATGTTCGGGAAACACAGACACAGGCAAAGCGTTCCATTCCGTGTATATAATACTGAGAATACTGGTAAAAATAAAATATCGTTTATACAGTTAGAATTTTGAGGATAATTTTAAATTGTCAAATCAAGCGCTTGTTCGGAGTCGCGACTAGCAAGGAGAAAGGCAAGAAACTGGGGTATAGCTAAGGAATGGAACTTCTTGCCCTCGTCTGTTGTTCTGCAAAAAACAATCTTGTAGTCTTCAAGTCCAGAGTAAACAGGTTCCTTTTCGAAATCAGCGACCAACTATGTGTGTATGTGAAAGCTGTAGTTCTGGGCCTTAATAGTGATGCAATCCACTTCAGGTTCAGACACGTCAGCCCTGGAGCACAGAATAGTGGTACTATGGCGCCGCGAGCCGACCCGCGTGCAATACGAATGGCTGAACGTGTCGTGGCCGGAATGCCCCGCGCCGCAATGCGCCGACCACGCGGCCACCGAGCCATTGCGGCGGTACCACGCGCAGCTCAACGAAACGCAGCGGGCGCTCGACCAACTCATCAAACGTCTGCTCAAACCAACTGAAGTCCTCTCTTACGAAGCTCACGTGCAGGTAACAAATGTGAAAACTACGTACTATAATATTAAAGCACAGGTTTTACTCACGTATACGATTACGCCAGCGGATTTGATTCAACAGGTGAACCATCGTCAGGGTGAGTGTGACTCGCCGGGTAGAGTGCTTTGTATTACTTTATATGTAGCTAAACGTAATGTAATGAATAACACTTTAGGAAGGCTAGGTACATGATTATATATCATACATGATTTCCTAGTTTCGGTACCTTCGGTTTTCAAATTTGTATTGTACAATATTAAATGTGACTTGTTCTTAATGTATGTAATATGTTAACATAAGTTCTACGAAATAAACTTATCTTTATCTTATCTTATCTAATCGTCAACTCAGCTCAACGAGACGCAGCGGGCGCTCGGCCGACTCATCAAACGTCTGCTCAAACCAACTGAAGTCCTTACATTTTAAAGCACAGATTTTACTCACGTTTACGATTATGTAGGCGCCAACGGATTCGATTCAACAGGTGAACCATCGTCAGGGTGAGTGTGACTCGCCGGGTAGAGTACTTTGTACTACTTTATCAATCGTCAACTCAGCACTCACTGCATTTTTAACTATATACAAAGGTGTCCAAACACCTAATGTTATCAGCATTATAATTTTTGTATGTAAAAAACAAAGGGATTCCGTGATTTCTTAGAACCGGTGACACTCTTGTACAGCGGACAGTTTTCCGCAGTTCTCCTGTGGGCCCTCTTTGCGTGACCGGGTGACACTCAAGAATGTTCTAATTCTATGTTATCTCCACGTATGTAATGTTCAAGAGCAATTAAAGAGCTAATAAGAAGGCCAAGAGCTTTCCTGTCGGTCCAAAAAAAAAGTTTATTTGCTAGAATTGTACGCATCCATCACTCGCGCGGTGCCTTTAAGTCAGCTGGTGATGACGCTAGATCCTGTCCCTAGGAGCTGACCGACGAGGGCGCGGTGAGCGCGGTGTGGGCGGGCGCCGTGAGCCTGTGCCAGTGGGCGGAGGCTCTGGTCCGCTCGCACCACGCACTCTCCGCTGTCTCTGTACTCGCCACTGTCGCGCTAGTACTCGCCGCTGGGTACCTCATGGCTTATCTCATGTGAGTTACCCTTACTTATTTGTACTAGCTTTTATTATCTCACCGCCACTACGTTTTAAATATAAAGAAATGTCTTTTAAAATCTTTACATAGATTATTTAACATTTATATCAGGAAATGACCAAGCATAGAGCATGACTAAAACCGAACATGACAACCATCTAATAACCCATTCAAACTAGTCACGTCACGTGGTCTGAATTGCGACCAACCTTTTACTTCTTACTTTACTTACAATTTAATAGTTAATTTCTAAAATGAATCTTTAAAATTGTAGCCGCGTCGAAGAAGAGTCGATCCAGCGTCAGAAAGAAGAGAAAAAGAAACTGAATGGCTTGAACAAGAAGAACAACAACGAGCCTCCGCCGGAGATGAGACTGCATGAACTTCGCGCTGAGAAGTACAATGGATTGGTCAGGTACGCTGGTGTTTTAAAGTGTTGATTTAGTTTTAAAATATGAATCTTCTATGACCGGGACCCTTATTGTGTAAGTCAACTAGTTATAAACATCGTGACATTTTAACCGCACCTGTGGTCTAGTGGTTCAACCCACCGATTTCAGATCCAGAGGTCCCGGGTTCGATCCCCAGGGGGAGTAATATTGTGCTTGATTTGGTTGGTGGTAGGATTAGGCGGACTTTATTTAAACAAATTAAGTCCGCCTGGCTAGCTTCCACCATCTTACCTAATTCTGTCGCCATAATAATGCCAAAATATACGATGACAAACCTCAAACAAAAATGTCAAGTTTATCGATAAAATCGATAAAATTTTACGAATGTATACCGATTTGCCGACCGATCGGTAAGCTTAGAACCGTACTCGCAACGGTCGATAAAACCATTTTTTTCGAATTTAGACGATTCTATGACGAATTATGCGATAAGAACGGAACTTGTACTGCTGGTAAGGTAACTGGGCGGTGAGCGGTACCGCCGCCGCCGGCTCAAACATTAAAAATGCCTCATACTCGTACAAGGTGGCGTTGTTGCGAGCGACACCTGCGCAGCAATTATTCTTGTAGTTTTTAAATAATGTTTATGTTTAAACCTATATGAGTTTTTATGTTCGCAAATAAATGAATTATTATATTATTATTATTATTAAACATTAGATTTTGTTTCAGACTGCTGAAGCCCGGGTGCCGTACGATCGTGCTGCTGGTCGATATACAGAGCCGAGTTATGTTGCTGTCCAAATTCCACAAAGTCGTTTGGCCGTACCGCAAGTGAGTTCGCATACACTTATGCTGGTATTTACGGTGCTGAAACACTGCTTGAAAGCTGGCGGTTGGTGAATACACTTGGTGGTAGGACCTGTAAAGACCGGGAAAGCCAGTGCCTTCTGGGGAAGCTTCGGCCTTATCTCAACTTGTCACCAGGTGAGATGAAGGCCAAGCGCTTCCCCGTCGTACAAAAAAAAAGCTCGCTCCCTTGCTGTGGCCTGTAGGTCAAGTGCTAATCCATCATTGATGAATATGATTTAAACGCCTCTGGTCTAATGGTTCAACCCACCGATTTCAGATCCAGAGGTCGATCCCCAGGGGGAGCAATATTCTGCTTGGTTTGGTTGGTGGTAGGATTTTGTTTAAGTCCGCCTGGTTAGCTACCACCATCTTACTTATTTTGTCGCCATAATAACAATTCTTAAAAAAAAAATTGTGCTCCGGCATTTAGAGGTAAGATAACCTTCGGCCTTATCTCAACTTGTTACCAAGAAGGCCAAGCGCTACCCAGTCGTACAATAAAAAAAAATGTATGATGACGTTTTAAAAACTATAAAGAAAACCGACTTCAATGAAGAATATGATACAATTTCGTTTACCTGGATGACGTATTTTTCCTATTATTTTGATGACAGATGGACGGACAGACAGACGCGTGATCCCATCAGGGGTCCGTTTTTTCCTTAATTTTATGGTAATACACCCTAAAATACCCAAATAGCTTCAAGTGAGCCTGTGATATTTGAAGAGTTCCCTCGATTTCTCCAGGATCTCATCATCAGATTCTGACCTGATGACAAAGAGAACCCTTTCAAACAAAAAAATATTTTTCGAAATCGGTCCAGGCGTCTTCGAGTAAAAGACTGCCTACCGCTAATTTCCAAACGTATCTTTTCGTCATCGTCGTTCTTTTCTAATTGGCTTGTCCGATTCAAATATAATTTTGAAGGTATAATCGGAAATGGACACTGTGTTAATTATGCTTTACTGTTTCTTAAAACAAAATAAAGTTCCAAATATAATCGAAAATATTTATAATACCTACTGTACAATTTTCTTCCATTTATTGTTGGGTTATTGTTCCTCTGGACTTAAAGACTATTAGATCAAATAATTGTGATAAAAATGATTCGATTTTAACATTTGTAATCATGAAAGTTTTCAAAGCTAAACCATTGTTTCAGGAATAAAACCCTTCTCTTCGCGTACCTGATGGTAGAACGCAACATCCCATGGTTCCGTCGCGTGCTGGAACTGTCTCTCGGCGGCGGCGACCTGCGGCTCAACGCGAGGAACTGCGTCGGTACCGTGCTGGCACTGAACCCGCACCGCAAGTACTTCTGCATATACCACGCCAAGCATCCCGAGTGTGCCAAGCCGCACAAGGTACAATACACTACCACTAACATAGAACTGCGTCGGTACCGTGCTGGCACTGAACCCGCACCGCAAGTACTTCTGCATATACCACGCCAAGCATCTCGAGTGTGCTGGAGTGTGCCCAGAGGAATCAATTGGAACCGTGGCAGACCACCAGTAAGGTGGACTGACGACATGACTACTGTACAGGGTACAACCTGGATGCAAAGGGCTCATAACAGGTTAGAGTGGCGTTGGGGGGAGGAGGCTTATGCCCAGCAGTGGGTTACCTAACAACTGTTGATGATGATGATGTATAGATTGAAGCATGGATTATGTTAATATTACCGACTGATCTAAATCTAATTATTCTTGTGTTTCGAACGAATAATCTGTTGTGAACTTTTAAAGTAGAGCATTCACGCTACCCCCAAAAAAAAGTACCGGTCAAGAAAAAAAACAATTTCTTGCAGCAAACCACGTCTTGAACATCTTTTACTATGGTGGCAAACTTGTGAGTTCAATTTCAACCATTTATTTTAAGTTTAAAAATCTTTCTTACAATAAAAGCGCCATCAATATAAATAAATAAACGAATATTACAGGACAGTACCAAACGAAGCATAGCATTGTACGTTCATAAGGGAACAAGATTACGGATAGCATACTTAAATACTTTTTTTTTGTAAATACATACTTATCATACAATACAACAACCAAACACAACAAAAAAAAATGTTATTGGTATTTTATACATATTGTTGCAAGATCAGCCTAACAAGCTGGTTGACTACTGCTTGACTCTTTCCCTCCTTGCCGATTCGGGCACCTGTTTTGGTCGTTTCGCACCTGGAGGCGCTAGCGCAGAAGGTATCCCTTTTGTTGTCATATTGTGTCCTGATAGTTTCGAATGAGTGAAAATACTTTAATAAACACCATAATAATTATAAAAAACATAACAGACATAAGGAAAAAAAAACATGTAGCGGGCGGTCTTATCGCTTAGAAGCGCTCTTTTAAAGTTGTACTTTTTCCTTTATTCCTTTATTCTTTATTGCACACACAAAATACAGCATATATTATAAACATACTTAAAATTAATGAGCATGGCAAAGGCGACCTTAACCCTGCAAAGAGTCCTCTTCCAGCAAACCTTATGAGAGAGTGAAAAGTGTACTTTTGACGTTAAAGTAAAAAAAAAAAACTTTGCAGCATTTTTTTTTACTGACACTTTAATTTCGGGTACGATTTGAATAATCTCCTTTGAGATCCTCGTCGCAGTCTCAACATCTGTTTCGGTTGACCTCACCTCTTCTCTTTCAGTCGATCATTATTTCGTAGCCGTTGTAAACAGTTGTTATTTGTTTCAGCGCATGTCCCGTATGACGCGGTCGCTAGGGGTCGGCGGCGCTGACCCGGAAGCCGGCGCCTTCATCGGGTTCCACACGTCGCCAGACTCTTCGCAGGACGAAGGGCCCGTACCCCCCGTATTGTTGCAAGGTAATGATAATTACTAAACCGCCTCTGTGGTCTGCTGGTTCAACTGGTTTAAGATCCAGAGGTCCCGGGTGCGATACCTATTGGGAGTACAACATATTGTGCTTGGTTTGGTTGCATACAATCTTGGAGTCTTTAAGTCCATAGTGAACAGGTTCCTTTTAGACTAGCGTGCTCCATCTTAGGCCACATCTTTATTGTTATTTGGTGGCCAAACGCTCGGCTATCATCAATAAAAAAAAAGGTTGAAAAAAACGGTGGTAGGACTTTATTTCAGTCCGCCTGGCTAGCTACCACCATCTTACCTAAGTCTGTCGACATAATAACAATTCTAAAAATTGTTGTGTTCCGGCATTTACAGGTAAGATAGCCAGTTCCTCAGTTTGTTGAGGATTCCGGGTGAATTGCGCCTCCTCCTTCGGCCTTATTTCAACTAGTAACCAGTTGAGATGAAGGCCGAGTGCTTACCCGTCGTTCAATAAATACAATATAAAAAACTCACTTCAAGTACGACGCGGTCACTATGTGTATTTTTTTTTATTGTACAACGGGAAAGCGCTTGGCCTTCATCTCACCTCGTTTCAAGTTATGATGAGGTCGTGGGTGGAGGCGCACTTCACCCGGAACCTTAACAGGTCGCGATACCGAACAGGCGGTAGATTTGACGTTTCAAAATAAGCCTTAAACCTCAACAGGTCTAGATTCCGAACAGGCGGTAGATTTGACGTTTCAAAATGAGCCTTAACAATCTTAATGAAACATTTTGACTTTGAATAGTCTGAGGAACTTGCGATTAAGAATTATTTTTATGGTGACATATACAACTTAGGTCAGATGTTTATTTAGCCAGAGGCCTTAGTATGAGTTTCTGACAGCTAACTGAAACTATTTTCGTTTTCGTATATGGCGCTTATTTCCATACATTTGGCTAGCGGAATAGTAAAGCAACTGTAGTTCCTTTCAATGGCCGCTAACCAAATGTATGGAAATAAGCGCCCTATAGGAAAACGAATATAGTTTCCGTTAGATGTCAGAAACTCATACTAAGGGTACAGGCAGACTTGAACTAAGTCCTACCACCAGCCAAGCTAAGCACAATATTGGGGAGTACCCCTGGGGATCGAACCCGTCTTGTTCCAATTTCTTATTTTTTCCCTTATCCTCAAATTAAGAAACATTTGTCATTTTGAGGATAAGGAAGAGATATCCTGGGTAACTGGTAAAAGTATTGATATTGATGATCAACATCAATTATCCATTGTATTTACCTTCCTACTGTCTGTTACTACTTGTTTTGATTGTGTTCAAATTGTATTGAGCTTTGTAAGTACCGACTTACTTATTTAGTGAATATAACGACGTTTATAAAATGTATATAAGTTGTGTTATGTGTATAAGTGACATTATTTAGGTGGCAAATTGTGTCTTTGTTGATAATAAAATTCTTTAAACCTAAAATCCACAAACTCTTACACAAGTTTGTAATTGCAGAGAATCTCCTGGACGGACTCGATAACTGGCTAGATCGTCTGTTCGAAGGATCCACTCACCGCTACTTCATCAACTACTGGCCCGATATGACGACCAAATGAACTTAAACATGAACGTTCAATGATGTCAACATTCGATTTTCAACGGTATCACACAAAGGTAAATTTATCCAGTGTAGCTACATTACTGTATAATTTCCAAAATGACCTCACAGTTGTCCACTCTTAATGGCTTACTAAGCGACCTTCGACGAAATCTTCTGTAGGTAAATAAATTATCAAGGTCAGAGGCCCGATCACGAATATGCTATCGTACGGTAAGCGTATCGTTCATGTTAGCATTTTGTATGGGATTTCGCACAGCGCCTCTACAGTGCGTAAATAGAACTAAATTTGCGATCATGAACCTTTTGACACTTGTATCGTATTGTAAAGGTAACGTTAACGTATCGTCACTCACGTTTACCCATCGTTGTTACGTGAGTGATACGATAGTGCTTCGTGTTTCCAAGTAATGTAAAGGTCCGTAACCGAAACCTAAATACGTTACCTTTACACAACGATAACGTTAGACATTCGTGATCCAGCCACTGTATTCTAAAAAACAAATACCACATTTTTGTACTTTTTTATGATTGATTTGACCATTGTTCAATCTCATCTGGTGTTAAATGACGTTGTGACCAACACCTATTCACTCTTGCCTTAAATGTCCCAAGTGTAAGTAGCAGGGAAGACTCAGTTTTTTTTTATTGTACGGCGATTAAGCGCTTGGCTTTCATCTTACCATCTTATGGTTACAAGTTACGATAAAGCCGAATGTGGAGGCGCAATTCACACGGAATCCTCAACAATCTGAGAAACTGGCTATATTACCTCTTAATGCCGGAACACAACAAATTTTAGAATTTTCGCTATGACGACGCTATGACACACGCTGGCTGTTCTTAAAATGAAGGTAGATTCGAATGAATGATGGTAATTACTATCGAAAGACGTATTCTTTTCAATTGAATCTATTGCAATATAAAATTTGACTGTATTTTCTGTTAGCGATTTGTTAACAGTAAATGCATTTTTGACGGTTCAAATTGTAAGTGATTTTATTTATTGATATTTTTTTTTATATGACATTGAAATGCAACAATAGGCATTACTAACATACCTGATGGACAGAATGCACAGTATGGATAGTATCTGAAATTAGTTCAGTGATAAAACCAGCACCAACATTTTCAAGTCAAGTCCCGTAGCTCGAGGGATAAGCGCCATCCCGATACGTCGATGGTTTAAGTCCGATTGTGAATTTTGCGTTTTGCCTACATTTTTTTAATGAAACTACAAAACATCAACTACACTTATAAACTGAACAATATTGTTGACTATGTTTTGTTTGTGGTATGATTTTAAAAATTAGTCAATAAATGTTTGTGATAACAATGTTTGGTATCGTTAAATCATATAATCGTGTATTTAAAAGTTGTTCTATCGTTGCTAGAAAAAATTGGGTACAATTTATCAATGTCGATAAACTTATTGGTTTGTTGTTTCAGTGTGTCCCCTGTTGTTTGTTAGTTGTTAAGTTTTTACACCATGACACTTCTTAATGTTGCCATCACGAAATCCAACACAATAATTATTATTTAGGACCATATTTATTATTTGTTAAAATATTTTAAAAAATGCTATTTTCGTCGAACCATTTTTCAGTATTATAAGTAGTTAGGGTATTAGTAAGGGTTGTCGAGTTCGTTATATTAAAACGACTGAAGCTAATCTTGTTATCTAGCTTTGAAATCACATGGTTAACAACCGCAAATGAACTGAAACCTTCAAGCAAGTCTGGTGGGCAAAATTGGTACTAACTACGACGCCATATTGAAACATCTGTTTCCACCGCCATCGCACAGATGAGTTAGTAGGGATAAAATACCCTACAAGATTGTTCTTAAAACTTTTTTTTATAACAATGAGTTAGCTTTTGACCTCTCAGCTTGTCTAGCTCTCGAGAGCAACGATGAGTTTAGTAATAACTTAGCAACTTATTTCTTTTCTATATAATATATGCAGTTCCAATCACCTAAATCTCTATCCGATTATAAACCGGTGCAGCTACTATAATAATATTACCTTACCCTTTAAACGGTTATGAGCACCGGAGTTTTGAAATTAATTTATAGTTAAATTATTGGATTGAAAAATAAGTTATGTCGTATATGGATAATTTAGGTATTTTAGTGTAGAAGTAGTAAATTATCTGGCAGTTTAGTGCCTGAGACCGAGTAACAGCTTCCCGAGCTGAAGACCGAGACTATATAATTCGGTTCGAAAACAGATTTAGCAAAAATAGACGTTATTTCTACTGTGAATCGGGTTTTTACTTATCCATACGGATATTGCCATAAAAGTACTTTTGAAACATTGCTAGAATGTTATAAACATTATATATATTTCAGTTTATATAGAATCCAGTGTAACAGTATAATAGTAGTCCAAAAAACTTATCTGGCCCGGTGAGCGACAACGGTAGGTACGACTAACTAAATGACGATGGGACACTAAATAGCCTTGAAAGCTTGCAAGAAATGTAACACCGCCTCCGCTACCGAGGCCAGATAGATTGTACCAGTATAGATGTAACGCACAACGAGCTTTAGTAAATCCTCGATTCTCGGCTAGTTTCAGATTTGTAACTGATGTGAGATCTCTCTGCAATTTTTTTTTCTGTGAAATGACCTCTTAAGATGCCTTACCGCTCTACAAAGCTGAAGTTAGTCGATAGTCGATCTATAGTTCAATGTGCATTATTTACGGCCTGGTAATGTAGTAAAACATACACAGTGGTCGTATACTAAGAATTTATAACGATTCGCACTTTTATATTAATAAAGTAGCTGTAAATTAGCCAGCCAGGTTATTCTCAGTGTCACAATAATTAGATGTAAAGTTACAGTATTATGTCAGCGCTCTATCACAAATTGTATTGTTTGCATTGGAAAATTGTGATTTACGATTATTCAACATCTCAGTACTTACTTTAATTATCAAAAGGATATTTACTTTAATTAATTGCCACTATGCTTGCCAACAAAAACAACTTGTCTATTGGAGAAATTTATTTACTGCCTAAGATTTTTTTTTTATAATACTACTTGAGAATAATTATAAACTTGTAATTAAAATTACATTTACTCATACCAAAAGTGGTTTGAAAACGTATTGCTGAAGATTATTATTTTGCCCTTTTTCGTTTGATAGTACTGGATGTTTTATAAAGTACAACAAAATTGACCGAAATGGTGATGTAAAAAATGTGCTAGTCAAAATGTATTAAGTTATGTACCAAAAAGTTATTTTATTAGCTAAATAAATAGTCGTAAATGTAGATAGGAAGTTACTTGTTCCATTTGCGTGCAAATATTTTATATTTCCATGCATAAGCAACATCACTGCCTCGTAAAAAAGTTTTGCACCTGATACCTTTAATTAGAAAATTATATGATTAAGATATAAGGTATACTATATATAGGCATTTCTCAATGTTAACATTAGGTCAGATTTACACTGGAATTGCATTCAGTTATCTGTTCTCACAAAACGAAAAATCTTGTAGTTTGGGCATGTACCTACGATACGATGTTATAGGCTCAGCGCAGACCAACAGAGTAGAGTTTGTAGTGAAAATATAAATACAACTATCCGATTCCATTCACAACTGTAATTAGCCAATTACAGTATTATATGCCAGTCATACCTTGCAAAATCCAAGCAAGTGGGTATGGGCCCGCCTTTCCGATCCGGAGGTTGTAGGTTCAAATCCAGTCGTGCACCAGGGCTGGGTTCAGTTTGATCACCCACCGACGCCCGGCGATCATGTCATCTCTTGCACGCGTCGAATTTGTATTTTGTATCCTGCTGTCAGTGATGAGCGGGCGTCGTCGGACGATCAAACTGAACCCAGCCCAGTGGGCTTTTCGGTCCGAATGACGTGTGTGGGCATGTGCCGAACGTAAGTTTGGGCGTGCCTCTGACTACCCCCTAGTAGGTTATCTTCATAAGATCCACGCTCTGTGTAGTGATCAGAGGTGAATCCTCGCAGGGGAAAAAGTCATGAGTCTAGAAATAGACTCGTGACTTTTTCCCTACCAAAATAAATATTCAATGAGGCGGAAATAACCAATTACGGTCGATTTGATGATCACACAGATGGCGCTGTGTGAAATTAACGTCCTGTAATATTTCTTTGTTATTTAAAAGTAAATAAGTTTAATTTTGGTCATAAATATAAAAGACGTCTAGGTACGTCGTATCTTTATATTTAGTATTTGGGTCGTATATTTATGACCGGTATCTACATGCGCTGATCCTGTATGTGCTGCATATGCCTGCACAGTGTGCATATTTATAAGCCACTAGCTAGTAACATAACAAGACACAATTACACTGAGCTAATTAGGTGCCTACCATACAAACATAAGCAAACACAATGTGTATTTACTACTAGAAAACATTTTAAATTAATTTATATAAATATATTATGATTATTGCTCTATAAAATGATTTCTAATAGTACAATATTCTAATAACCATGTGTAAGTACTACAATGTCATAGAAATTGAGGGGCATTTGTAGTATAGGTTAGGTACCTATTGTATTTAATAAACATTTCAATGGTTTTAGCAGTAGTTGTTATATAATCACATGTTATTAGTGCCATCATTTGTTAGCTTTCTTAATTGAAATCATAAGTGTTTTACATAAGCAAATTAAATTTTGACTCTATCAATGGTTGTTCAGCTTTTATTCATTCATATTATATATTCATATACATTTTTAACAATAGTATTGTTAATAATTACCAAGTTTAATCTATACTGTATCATAATTCCAGTGTGAAGTTGTACAATAAATTATATTGTTCCTTTACTTTACAATGCCTGGTTTTATTGCTCCTTTTACATTATATTGTTACATCATTGATTTGTTAGTATGCTCCTACTGGAAGCATAGAAGTGAGATCATAATAGAGTAAGTTTTAAGTGTAGAGGTACACAAAGAAAGGATTGAAGGATATTTCCATGGAATGATAGTAACAAAATCCATTTTCACTATTAGAAAAACCTTTCAAAAGAAACGAAAAATTAATTAACAGCATTTATTACATAATTAAATAATTATTTTTACAACAAAATTAACCAGTTATTCGCTTTAGGACAGATTCGCTTTATGACAGATTCTCATTACGGCAGAATCGCTTTATGACAGATTCGCTTTAAGGCAAAAGTACAGACAACTCCACAATAATTAACTAAACCATTTTTTTAATATTTTTTTTAAATAAAGGCTTCTTGGCACGTTCAAGTCAACGTATTAAGTTCACCCTGCACAAGCGTTCTAAACATTCCGATACGGTAATTTCGTTTTTCAGTGCACTAGTAATAATAAGATCAATTTTAATATCTTTCTCCTTCAACTTTAAACTACGCCGTTTTCCTTTACAAAAGGTTTCTATTCTTCTTAAATTTCTGTCTTGATACTGAGCTTCTTTTTTGAGTAACTGTATGAATCGATGCAACGGCGGCTTTACAGGAATTCTGTTTTTAAGGCGGCCATGCCACCCTTCAACTGGGTTATTCGTTCGGAATATTTCTTTGTAGCAACTGAATTTATCAGTAGTAATTAATCCAATCCATTGTTTTGAGAAATAGTCTCTGAACGCAATACATTCCTCAGAATCGCTATTCAATTCATGAATGGTTACATCACATTTGGCACTTTCTATAAAATCTTCGAATAACTTTGGGATGGGTTTAAGGTTGGTACATACATTTTTCTTACACTCGTCCATTAAGCAGTCTATTTCGTTTTTAACTACATCAGGGATACATGAAAGCACAGCCTCTTTTACTATTTTATTTTCATTATCTAAAGTTACAGAAGTGTTACAGTCCATTTTATTAAAGCATCTCCAATTGGTATGACCATTTTTATTTTTTTTAACGAAATTATAGCGAAAACCATCACTTAGTAAGACAGGCTTACCCTTTCGGCTAGATATAAATTTAATCCCGATGCTGTGAGTAGGCAAATCCATTGTAATTCAACTACGCTTTTTTGCAAGAATTTTATCAAAAAAGAAATCATCGAAGTATCGCTGACAAATGTGACAATAGTGACATAACAACAAAAAATTAAATCTAATAAATACATGTGGCCATTTACATGAAACACAAATAGACTGAAGAGGTCTTAATTGATAAATAATTTGAAGGAGTTTTTGATAGATAAACTGAAGTAGTTTTGTATGCTCGGAAACTTCTTTGAAACATACCATTAACGACCTTCTTGGTCATGTGGCTGCTAGAATAACTATTCAGAGGTCCCGGGTTCGTTTCCCAGTCGGGTCAACTATACATAACATAAATTGAAAGGAAAGTACCAGGGCAACAGAAATGCAAGGATCAAATCTGCTAAAACCTTTCCATGAATTGCGTTTAATATAGATTTAAAGAACGTCCATACCTCTCATGTTTGAACCTGTACCTTTTTTTACTTGGGCACAATTTTAGTGTACTTAACTGTACAATTTCTGCCGTAAAGCGAATCTGCCATAAAGCGATTCTGCCGTAAAGCGAATCTGTCACAAAGCGAATCTGTCCTAAAGCGAATAAGCGAAAATTACAATATTTTTAAACAAGTGTCTACTAGACTTTCTGTCGGCAAAATGCACCAGAATTGTGTTTGTTCTGTCCTGCCATGATTTTCAATACTTCAAGTGCTTATCTGAAATGTGATAATTGACAAATGCAATAGAACAATCATTATATATGTTTAAATAATAAGATATATAATATTAACAGTATAATGGTGTAGTTTTCATATTATTTATTAATGTTGTACAATTTTCCCTTCTGTTGTTTCTCTCTTTACCTAGGATTGCTGGAAGAGAGCTCTTTTGTTAAGTTAACTGTTTAGTAAAAAAAAAATGCTTTTTCCTGTTATCATATTATACTTATTTAAATACATATATATGTACTTTTACCATTAGTTTCATTTGTAGACTTATTTATATCCTTCTCAGGCAAGCCTACGTAAATTTTGACATGCGGGAAAGTTTATACTTACGTAATTAGAAATAATGAAAAAGTTATCTTAACATTTAAAAAGAATGGCGAAGGCGAGCTTAACCCTAGTAAGTTTTATTGTAATACGATTTTGTTTTTAAGCACTTTTTGTTCTCCAATGAAACCAAAATAAATAAATTAGGCTCGCCTTTGCCATAAATTTCTCAAGTATATCTTTTTCTTGCTTGTATGCTTATATAATTGTGTGTTAAATAAAGTATAAATAAATAACAAGTAAAGTTTAAATGGATGAGTGCAGTGAGTTATTTCTCAAATTTTGATCCCCGCATGGCTGCTAGTTGCAATAAATAGTATTAGGTCTATAAATTAAAAGAATATGAAGGGTTTATATTTACCTGCCCTACTTGTAATTGAAGACTAATATTTCTTAAGCACTGCCCTTCTTAGGATTAAGTTCATACTCGCAGTTTGCATATGCAAGGCCTATGCCCATGCCTATGCCAGCTATGATAGGCCATCTTCGCCGTCGAAGGAATAGAACCGAGGTTAATGCACCAAGCATGATTCCACCTCCTGAAACACATGCATATAATAAAAATTCTGTGTGAAGGTTACTGAGCGCTGCCATTCCACTGTGGAGTGTAACATGTAAACTATACCAAGGTATGAAAAACTGCCAAGTGGTTTTATAAATAAACAAAACATAATTTAAATGTAAATGGGTCATTCTGGAATGGTGCTATTTTATAAACCAGCCGATAAGTGCTCTGGTAGCCTGCATATACTTGCCTGTTTTAATGATTCCATCAGTAAGGCACATGTCCAATTTAGTAGAGTACTCAGCATCAGGATTTATTATCTTTCCCATATTTAGGGCTTGTGAAAGTCTAGTCTTCTTGTAATCTACACCAAACCAGACCAGCTAAAATATTGTTTATAATTACTAAAAAAGTAGGTACACTTTTACATAATTCGTTTCGATATGACAAAAAAATCACTGCCGTGACACCAGCAGTGACACAGGACACTTGTAGTTTGTAGTTGTAGTCAAGTCATCTACATAGTCTATGGTTAGCATAGGAAAAATTTCATGTGATACTGGTCTGTTGTCTGAAGGCAGCGCCTTTAATATAATTTAATATAATGATAGTGCAAAGGGCACAAAATCACATCGTAAAAGCATTATCAAACGCGGCATGGTTTATTATGACAGAAGAGGTCCATGAAATTCTTAATATCCCCAGGGTCAAGGATGTGATCAACTCACACGGACAAAACTATAAATCCAGACTACTTAAGCACCCGAATCGACTTGCAGGCCAGTACAAAGATGAAGACTGACTTCAAACGAACAAGAAAGGGCTGACACCAATGGGAGTAGCGCCCTCCGCGTAGACATCTGTCTTATCTAATTTTATAGTTCAAACTTTCTTCGTAAAACATCATTATCTTTGTTCCTACATTATCTGCATCCGCGTGCGCACCGGAGTAACTCTATACTCTTTGCGGCCAGTAATTGATCTGTGCTGCGTATACTTTGGCGGCAAATTAAATATATTGTAAAAAAAATATGATTAATAATAATGAGTAACAGTAATGTGTGTTCATTTGTGAAATTTAAATTAAACATTGAACTTTTTATATATTTATTTAGCGAATCTCCACGTTTGTTGGGTGCATACTTTTCCCAAGTGCGATAGTGATCATTTCCAGTGCTAGAGTTTCTTCAGAGCAGAGGCAAAATGCTAGAATTTATGCTGGGCCACCAAGACATAGCCCTGAAGCAGCCTGGACAAAGAAAGTTCTTCTTGAAGAATATTATTTGTCGCTAAATGCGTTGGTATTAAAAGCATTCAAATAAAGTATTTGAGGTTATTATGTTATCGTTTGCAACCTGGCCGTTAATTCGAGTTGGAATCACTAGAAACTAGGCGTAATCACTTTGATTTCATATATCCAAAGACCTAATACTTACTAACTAGACTGGACCAAAAATTGTTGTTAAGCTAAAATTAAATCTATACTTTACACTTAGGGTAGCTATTCCCAAATAAGCGATAGCTAGCTAAAAGCCGTCCTGGCATGGCGAGAGGGCTCCCGCTGGTAGTGTGTCCTTGTCTGACTGACGTAAATACGAACAAATCATAAACAATGAAACTAAACCAAATTTTAATTTTAATAAAATATCTGTATGCTTTACATGAAAAATGGTGAATTCCTGTTGTGTGACAGGGTTCAAAAATTAGTCTTATCCCGGTAGCAACTTTTTTATTTCTACGGGTAAGTAAAAGCAACAATCATATTCTTTAGGGCAACTATGAATTCTGTTGATCAATGATTTTTTTTAAATATCGCAGTAGTATAGGTAGGTCTTAAATTGGAGATATACCGACCAAGGTCAGAGTGTACAAAAGGGATTGTTGTTATTAATAATATTTATTGTATTGTAGATGTCCGATGAATGAAAACCAGAAATTAAAGTGGAAAAATGCAGTGCCTGAGTCGTCAGTCGTCTGTTGTTTGCAGTGCCCATTTTATATGTGAAGACTTTATTCCTGGCTATTCTAGGAAAATGCTGAAACCGGATGCTGTTCCGTCAATATTTCCTGATGTAAGAATAAAACCTGATTAATTTTCAACCAATAGAATCAGTTCAGTTCAAAGACCTAATTAGACTGCACTATGGCGAAAAAAACCGGTCTGCGCGAGATGGCTCTCGTTTGTAGTGTGTGTGTCCCATTCTAAAGAGGTGACCATGACCAAAAAGAACACAGGACAAATTGATTGTAAAAACATGTAAGTATCTTGATTATATTGATAGTACGTAACTACGCTACCCACACCTACCCAATTTATTCTATAATAGTCAATTAATAGGTAGTTCGACCGATTCTGATTCTGTATTCAATGCTACCTACGAGGTTTAATAGATATTCTATCAGGTATTCTCTTTAGGTAGGTATCCATAATTGGGTGAAAGTGGCTCTAAACGTAAATAATGTAGATGTAACGGTTATAAAATTTTTCTTCATCTTTTATGAGGCACGAAAATAAACTATGAACGAAAATAAACTGTGAACGAAAATAAACATACGTTGGCGTATTTAAAAAATTAGACACCTATTTAAGTATCTACAATGATTATTCATTGCTATTATTTACACAAATTCACTCATTAACAGACGAATATCAATCACAGAGACTATTATTTACTTTCATTCGCTCACTACTAGACGAATATCATTCACACAATTTCACACATTAACAGACCAATATAAAATAAATAATCATAAATATTACAGGAAATTTATTTCACACAGCGCCATCTAGCCCCAAACTAAGCATTGCTTGCAATATGGGAACTAGATTACGGATAGGATACTTAAATATACTTTTTTTAAATACAGAGTGTATTTAAAACATCATACAATACAACACCCAAACACAGAACAAACATTTATATTCATCACACGAATGTTTGTTCTGGGTGGGAATCGAACCCACAACCTACAGCGCAGAAGGCACACTTACTACTACCTGAGCTATGAGGTGTTATATCAATCACAACTATTTTTTAAAAAAATAAAAAAAACTATTTTTTTTTATTGGTGATAGTCAAGCGTGTGACCACCAGCTTACGTGTAAAACAAGTAAAGATGTGGCCTTAGATAGATCATGCTTGCCTAAAAGGAACCTATTTACTCTGGACTCGAAGACTCCAAGATAAAAAATTAAATTAAAAAAATCCTCAAGGAAAAATAGACGAAGGCAAGGAATTCCATTCCTTACCAGTATTTACTATTAGGTATTTATATATATATAGATTCACTCTCTACTAGACGCTTATCAATCAAATCACAGAATACATATTCATCTCACTTGCCCGCATGAACGCTCGTAGTAAAAAAAAGTCAGTCAGACAAAGACACACTACCAGCGGGTACCCTCCTCTCCGCATAAATGGAAATAGCTACCCTAAAGGTTAAACGTAGATTTCATTTTAGCTAAACAAACATTTTTGGTACACTGTCTAGTTAGTAAGTTTATATGGATCTATACTAAATATAGGTCCATGGTATAAGGTCTTTGGTTCAGTTACGTTACGTGCAAAGAGTATAAAACTGATAAAGAGCAAGCAACAATTACGTGTTTTTAGCAGGCTCAACTCGCTCAGCTTGTGATTGTAAGCAGGTGTAGGTAATAGAATTCTATGGGCTCAAGTGAAATGAAGTTCTAGGTAGATTTCTCGTTTTCATTCATTTTAGTTAAGTCGTTGACTCTTGAATGTTGTATGATGTGATGAGTGTGAGTGCTGAAGTTCTTTGAACCTTGCAAGTGGCGCGGCGTGTCCCTAAACATTAAAAAAAAATATTTTATATTTCACCAGGATCATTATACCATGGCGTTAAAATTAATAAACCAGTGCTTCAAAAAATCTCAAAGACAATATGCATATATTATTTTCCGGTTTATGAGCACTTCCGACTCTAAGGCCACTCAGGTTCCTAATCCTAAAATTATTTCTACTGATATGGTGGGACCTCCCGACCCTATATCAAATCTTCGAAGAATTGTTTTCAAGCAACCTCATAAAGAAACGAAACTAGAGAAAAGGTTCAGGGAAATGAGAGCAGAAGTCCAGGAATGGAACCAACACTTCTGGACGCAACATAACACAAGATTTTTTCATGTAAGCTATTTATAGAAATAATTATGTACACTAAGATAGTTATAAATATGCTCATACACATCACTGCTCTCATGATATTTTATCTGGTCTGAGAGAGAGATCGTAATAATCGTAAGGCCGTTGTGACATGAAGCACAATAGCCTTAGGATTACAGTCCCTTTCTTAAGTTAATTATTTCATATGCTTTTTTATTTAGTCACCCTTACTTACAATAATACAGTACTCTGTGGTCATGTATGTGTGGATTGAGTCCTCCTGATGTTAAATCAAGTACATACAACATAAATAAACTTATCTAAATCTTTATTTTTTTATCATTCAATATGTTTATTATAAGTGATTATTTAGTTAATATGATATACATGTACCTAACACACAGCTTGACTTTTGAGAGGTGGTGATGTGTCGGATAACTATCTGTTGATGAATACCACTATTCTGTGTACCTACTACCTACCATAATTTCAAACAAGATGGTGATCTTTAGATTTGCCTCTGACTAATCCCTAGCGGGTACCTTCAAAGATGCTCTAAGTAATGATTTCATAATTATATGAAGATGTAGGTAAATTAACTGTTTATTTTTTATCTTCACCTTATCTGCATTTGTGTGACCTAATATCTCAGAAAGGCTATCACTTATATTTACTTATGATACTTTTTTGTTTTAGGAACGTGAGGAATATATCAAACATAATGTTCCCGAGGGCAAGCCAAACTTGACAGCTGATGAAATGAGTGTTTTTTACAAAGCATTTCTTGATAAGAACTGGAAGTCACACATTGATTACAACATTCAGTGGTATAAAAAGAATTTTACTTTGCTAGGACTTGCCCTACAAGTCAAATTAAAAAAATTGATATAATAAAGAGTTAGCTTTACCAGCGAGTTTATTAATTTTTATTATGAATGATTTAGCTAACATTATACCTTCTCTGTGCTGGGAAGGCATTACGCAGATTGTGACCTAGCTTGTTTTTAATGAATGCCTTCTCCTTGCCCTCACCTGTTTTTCTGCACCAATACAATCTTGAAGTCTTCAAGTCCAGAGTGAACAGGTTCCTTTTAAACTAGCATGCTCCATCTCAGACCACATCTTTACTTGTTTTCCAAGTGAGTTGGTAGTCAAACCCTTCAATGCTTATCATCAATAACTATTTTTGTACATCAAGTGATTGTACTTGGTCACGACATTTACAAATGTTATAATGATACGAAAATTCACAACACGCGACGGGACTCGAACCCGCATCTTTTCATCAAGCCGAAAACGGTCTAACCAATTGAATCTCTGTTATATGGTGTTGATCAGCGCTCAAGCTGTGTTAGGTTATTATGACACAAAAATTCGACGCCAGGCTAGGCCAGGCCAGGCCAGGCAAATAGCAACCCTAGTTGCTATTTCGATTTGGTTCAATTCCCGTCGCGGGTTTTGATTTTTTTTGTCAATAAATATAACATTTGTAAATCAATAAACTAGTAGGTAATTAAAAAAAGGAGATTTCGGGACAAATGAGAAAAATACTTACTTTAGTTACAATTATTACAATACAAATAGTGAACACATAGTATTTTATTAGTCACCACATCACTTTTGCATTAGTAGTTAGGTACCTACGGAGTATGATGTTTGGCAAGTTAATGATACCTAAATGGGCATCACTTTTCAAAAATAATCTTCGTTTGACGTTTGAAGATCGTATCGGAATTCGTTGGTTTTCAAACACCAACCATTATGAAATATTCTTAAAATGCAACGTTTGCGCGATCTAGAAAAGTGACGTTTTTAACAGCGCCATCTAGTGCGCCACCATTAAGTACATGATCATGTCGGTTTCGTATAATTTAACGTTTTTTTTTTTATCATAAAGACATTTATTCAATAAAAAGTACAATTAAACTAACTATGCACAAAGGAATCAGTCAGATTACCTAAGGACCGTTACAAACGGCCTATAGGTAACTCAACTGTTCCAGACCAGTACCAGACGGAAGCGTGCCCAAGACACTGGCTGCATTGCCACGCTGAATAGCTATGCTAATTCGCTGGCCTAAATAAGAGCCAGCCCTTGGGTCACGTGTCGCCTCAATCAAAAGCCCCGCAATATTTTTGAAAACCCGGAGGGCACCGGCTCCCCACGGACCCAAGGTCTCCATCCCAAAAGGCTCAAATAGGTAAGCTCTGTCGAGACCACTATATTTGCGCCTTTTGTGATCCTCGGCCGAATCAGCCGCCGCACCAGCCCTAACTGATGTCCCAGGCAGATGAGATGGCGCTAGGGTGTCGACGCAGGTAGCGTCCCACACCAAAGGCCTACCCATTTCCCAAGGGACAAGAGTCATACCGTCGGGCCGCTTACCATCATCACGTAACAGACCATTCGGTTCAAGAACGGCTGGCACATTGACACTGGTAAACACTCGACGGATAATGTCATTAAGACTAGCGTGGCGCGAAATCCTGCCGGCAGACCTTGCACACGAAAGTCCGTGAAAACCAAATTGATCTACGGCCGCACCGCACCGGCACTGGTGAGAGGCGCAGCATCTTGCACCCAACCGATGACAAGTGGCAATACGGAAAGTTACAGGATCCATAAGTGTACCGGTATTGTAAGATGGATGTGCTTGCAGCCAAAGACCTGATTCCCATTTTGAAACAGCTAAGAGACGAGCACGATCTGTGGAGGTTGAGCACGTATGTAATAGATAATTCCGTGTCAACTCGCACAGAGGCCCGTCCCACTGCCGTTGTGCCGAAAGGTGTTTTGGGGGATCAGTATTAGGGCAAGCACTATGCCAAGCATTTCGAGCCTCGTCAAGATAAGAAATTTGGAGTATATTGCCTGGAACAGCCGAAATTGATGGTGTTAGAATTAATTATTGTTGTTGTCCAAAATATATAAGATTGATCTAAAGAGATTCTATAAGTACGTAGGAATCTCTTTGGACTATCCTTGATATTCAATTTAAAACTTTAAATGACTTATATGACATTTTATAGAATTAAACATTCCCATGTCATATAACAAACATCATACAGTATTCATATTTTATGAAAATATTTATTTTCAGCTCAGTTTGGTATAAATTTGTGGTAATGGAGACAATATCCTGACTGTAAGGAGTTAGTTTCAAGAATAGTTAATTTATAAAGGAATGTATATAGCATTCAAATGGCTCGTCAGTTTGGCTATTGTAATGTGGTTGGCGATGTGCTTCACAAATATTTATCTCAAACAAGGCAAAAACATCAGCGACCCAGGTTGGTAACCCTACATTATGCATTTCATAGGACATTGCTCTGAAGATAGTTTTAATTTTCTTTATGATTTTTTTTGAAGGCATTTATTTGAAAGAATCTGGATTTACTTTCAAAAACACTTCCAAGATAAGAAAAGAAAGTAAATTTGCTGATAAAGAATATATCCATTATTCATACAACAGAGCAGAGAGCATGGTTGCATTGCAATTAATGATGTTCATCGCTGGAGCCCTGGCAGTATCAGCATTGAATAAAAAACAAGAAATATTGCGATTCATAAAGATAACATTGATTAAAGTGGGTATTTGTGCCAAAAAAATTCACTATCGTTTGAAATATCCCTCAATTATGCTTGGAGTTGCTACTCTGAAATATTTGCAATTATTTTGGGAGGCATTTAAATCATATCGATTAAAAATGTTGCCTATCATAAACCTGAATGCCCTAAAAATAACAACACAATCATTATTGCATCGTAGTTATTACAATGGTATGTTAAATAAAATGACGGATATTGGCGATGAGAAGAAGAATCTTGGCCAGCTTTTAATGTCTGCAATTCAAGAGAACAAACATATTCGAATGCAATATCAGTTGGAATTATTGGCTAAAAACAGACTTTCCCAATATATTGAGAACACAAACAAGCAAATTAAAGATAATCGGTCTAGATATGTAAGTTTCCAACATTTGTATTTGGTTACGCATCAAGAAAATTTATTTCTCAAAGCACGCATCCGAAAACTGACAAAAGAAAAAGAAGAGGCAGAAAATAAGCTAATTGGACTCATAAATGAAGTTTACAAAACACAAAATGATGAACTTAAATCATACTGTTGTCGTCATATTATTAAAACGAAAGATAATTTGCTAAACTCAGATGTAAGTGCAGAAATTCATAAGTTTTTATGGAAAACTTCCAATACAGCGTCTAGTTGGAATCTTGATAAATCAAAAATCGAAATAACAAGTGTTAGAAGCTGGCCACTATGTGCTGGCACTCGCATTTCTGAAATATTGCAAGACAGCAGCGTAGTGCCTCTTGTACCCGACACACCAAAACTTAAGGGGCTTCCAGGAGAATATGTATGGACTGTAAAAGATAAAGACGGAATCATAGAAAAATTATATGAATATGATTACGAATCTGATTTTGATAGTGGAGACACTATTAGAAAAATAAGACAATATTCTGTTTACTACGATAAGGACTGTTTGTTAGATTTTACAAAGTAAGTACCTACCTACCTACCTACCTACCTACCTGTTGACATAGCTTATGTGGGGTACCGTGTAATATGGTGCGCTGTTCATTAGTATAGGTAGTGTGTTTGTTTCTTGTCAATGTTCGTAGCAATAATTAATCGGAGTAAAATAAGGAAAGACCGAAAGATGTGGCATCCTCAGATTTTTTATCAATACCTAATAAATTAATGAATGTAGGTAACGGAATATTTCACACAGTAAACCATCTATGGCCAATTCGATGGATACCTAGGTATCTATTTACTTATTTTTGTAGCTGTAGCTGTAATAACTAACAACCTAAAATAATATATATCTGTTACAGTTCTTTACCAGACCATGAAACAAATTCTAATATGGCTGATCCCCGTCATCATCGTGCTAATCTTAATGTGGAATGTCGAAGGTTTGTTTCAGGCTCAAAAGCGTTCCAAATTTTTTTGCAAAAGAACAAAAGTATTATGGTCCCTAGTTCTTCGAAACATTAGTGATAATGTGATGTTTTTAATATTTTTCTTTATTAACGTTTTTAATTAAATTTAGGTACTTTTTAACAAAAATAAATCCTGTGCCATTTTCTATACGTTTATTTTTTCTGATTTTATTAAGATTTTCCTACAAGCTACCTAAATAAATAGGTAGGTATAAACATAAATGCAAAAAAGTAATTACATAATGTAAGTATGTACGATGTATAGTCTAGTGGTTCGCCTACCGGTGTCAGATCCGGGGGTTCCGGGTTCGATCCCCAAGGGCAGTACAATATTGTGCTTGGTTTGGTTGGTGGTAGGACTTTAAGTCCGCCTGGCTAGCTACCATCTTACCTAATTATGTCGCCGTTTGTATTTATTAATTAATTAGAAGGGCAAAAACCACTTAGTACACTAATTCAAACCTCCATCAACAGTCCATTACTGTCCACTGCTGGACAGTCTCTTCCACAGCGGGAGCGGGTTTTGCCATAATCACCACGCTAGGCAGGCGACTTGGTGATAGCAGTAAAGGTGTAATACACATAAAAAAGCTGCTGCCCTTCTGGTGAGATCCCTTATTCGGCTCTTACGACATCCATGGGATGAGTCGGAGGGGTCGGTTCTTTAGCCGCGACCGCCACGCCAATTATGGATTAAAAAATTAAGTAGGTCACACACATTAACGATAGAAAAAAAAACTTTTTTAATTAAAATGGAACCGCTATTCCATTTATTGACTAATGACATAATTTTTTCAATGCAAAAAACACAAAGTAGTTAGGTACCTATGTACATAAACTACTAAGATATCTACTTACAATAGTTAGGTAGGTAAGAGTTTTTACGTTATGTAGGTTATGAAAGAACACATTTATCATAGTGCTTATTTTAGTGTGTTTAATCTCCGTGATGAAATACTAGTAGAGAGCTCAGTTCGGTGGAAATTATTAGTTAGGTAGGTAAGGTACCACAAGTAGGCTGCTTGCGTTAATTCGTGTGTAGTGTAGGTATTGCTATTGCCGAAGACCGTCATGAATAGGTTGGATGAAATTGATTTAAACTCAATGTTGTGGAAATCGATAAAGAATGTGTTGTTGGCTTTGATTTAGACTACACCGCCGTTGCTGTCTTGTCTTATTTCAAAAAACTTACTCTTTTTGTCAAAATTAGAATTTTGTCAAAAAGAGTAAGTTTTGGTGTGCCGGGCTATTTCAAATATTAGGTATATAGATAGTCTACCGATTGTCTAACCCGAAGAATAGATTGAAAGCTATAAGTTCCTATTCTATGGGATATTTAAGTAGGTAGGTATTAAAAAAGTATTATAGTTTTTATTTAAGTGCTTACCCGTCGTACAATATTTTTTTTTATTGATTATAGCCAAGCGTTTGACCACCAGCTTACTTTTTATTTATTCATTGCAAATCATTAATACTTATCTCTGTCCATTATTATTTTATGCTGCCGCGATTGAAGAATTGCCCTCCGCAACTCCCGTGCATGTCGTAAAAGTCGACTAAGAGATCTCATCAGACAAAAGGCAGCAGCTTCATTCCGATGATTCAAAACTGCTTTCATGAAACCGCTTGCCAAGCACTTATCTATTTTTGGTGGTAACAAATTTCCGAACTCTGGGGGTAGTTTTGTAAAAAATACTATTCATTTTCAGGTTCATATTAAATTTGTAGTTTATTTAAACTGAGTGCTATACCACCCTGCAACGTGTTTCACCCACTTAGGGGTAGTTTATTCTCCATCTATTCTTCATTCACGGTGAACAAACGTGGATCGAGTAAATTTCGATTGCAACTCGACCTAGGCATTCTGAATAATTTAAACGGGCAGAGTGGTTTTATTGGTTAAATTTACCTATATCCGATTCCGTAATTTGTTCACAATAAAAGATCACAACTCAACTCATTCACACGGTAATCCCGTCGCTGTGTCCCTCACTGGGTTTGTGGTTGGTGGTAGGACTTTGTTTAAATCCGCCTGGCTAGCTACCACCATCTTACCTAATTCTGTCGCCATAATAAGAATTCTAAAATTGTTGTGTTCCGGCATTTAGAGGTAAGATAGCCAGTTCCTCAGTTTGTTGAGGATTTCGGGTGAAGTGCGCCGCCACCTTCGGCCTTATCTTAACTTGTAACCAGGTGTCTATCTCACCTGGTCAAGCACATCCTAGCGCGACGAGGCCTCGTCGCAAAATAATTTACACATATACATAGGTATATATCACCAGAGGCAGCTACTGTTAAAATTATCGTCTGTGTAAGCTGTGATTCATTCTACTTTAGAATATTAAAAGCGCCCTCAGTTAACAAAATAGGTATAACTTTGCCCTTGTACCTACGTACCTAGCACAAATAACTATTATCCAACTATTAGGTACGATATATTGCCTATTTTATTTTAAATCTTCATACTTATTAATAGTGACAGAATCATCTATGTTTTTCAGCTTATAAAACATGTAGCGAAGAAGACGTGCTTCGTATATAACCGTTTGTTTTGCTTTCGTATTAGCATCATCTTCCTGAAATGGGCTCTCAATTACCGTACTCACTCGTCTCCCGTATGTTTCGCAACCTTCGAGAAATTGTAAGCAATCCTTTATCGTGTTATCTTTGACAACGATCAAGTGCTTCGCCAAATTCTCTAGGAAAGATAAGAAACACCTTTTTGCGTAAAACCATGTGTCAGTTCCAAGGCGCTTGTTAAACGGCTCGAGAGATTTGATCACGCGAGAAATTCCGAATTCGTAGTTACCTTTTGCGCAATAAAGAGTCCCGATAACTAAATTCACAATGCATAAGTGGTAGCATTTTTTTTGCGGTACTTCGAATATTTGCTGTTCTTCTTCTTTCTCAATCTTACGCATGATATCCTCAGCTTCTTCATTTTGTGAAGTCATTATGTACGAAACGCACAAATTAGCTAACACAACTGCGCTTATGTCTAAAATATTATCATATTGTTTCTTGACTATAGGTTCGTAAAAAGTAGCAGCTTCTTTATATTTATTTTCTTGCATAAATAATACATGAGCTACATTAAGACGCCAAACATCAGATTCGTTACAAAACTCGACAGATTTACGAAAAATCTTTTCGACCTGTCCGTAGTTTTCCATGTCCCAGTATATTTTGGCTTGAGCCATAACTACTGGTATGTAGCGTTCCAATGCTTCTTCGTACTCTACAACAGCCTTCTTGACTTGGTCGTTGTCTCCTTGAGAACGGCTTTCTTGGACGACTTTCGTCAACTTTCGTAATTGTTCAGCGTGCTTAGAAGCGATATCTTCATATTTTTGAAATGCCTCTTCCGGTGAAGTTTGACTTGTGATGATGGCATCCAAAAAATCGTACAAATAAGGGGTCAGATATTTGTAAGTAAACTGTGTATTTTCTGCAAGGACATCAGCTGCGAGGTCGTAATATTCAAATTTGCAATACAATAACAATAAGTTGGCAAAAGTTTCAGGTGGAAACGGATCTTGTTGAAGTAAAAAGTGCAGTTTTTCAAAACCATCTGTAGGTTTTATTTCTATTGAAGTCAATGCGATATTATGCAATGTTACTGCGTCCAGCTCATGCTCATGCCTCGGAGGCATATCACTTAAAGCTTCTCTTGACGCTTCGATATTTTTTAATTGGTACTCGATAGCAGCCTTTAGGTTAAAAACTTCTGTTAGTGCAGTTTCATGGAGAGTTAAAGTATTACCGACAGATTTAACTTCAGAAGTCTCTGCCTGCATTCCAACGGCTAACTCTGGATGATCACGAATGCCTCTCTCTATGACCAACGTTATATGTTTCAACGCCTGCGGATATTCCTTTAACCGGAAGTAACAAAGAGCAATATTGTAATGTAAATGTGCGTTAAATCCTAACACGCTAAGGCTTCTGGAAAACTTCTGAAGTGCTTCTTCAAATTGATTTTCTTTAAAAAGCAAACATCCAAGATTTATGTCTTTGTCCGGATCTTCTTGTGGGTAGGAATCGACTAGACTTTTCGCTGTAATTGTATCTTCTTCGCCGTATTTGATTGCTGATTGCAACTTGACGACTTTTCTTTCTAACTCGGGGGCTGTTATTTGCATAGCCACCTTACATGATTCATCAAACATTGATGCTTCATACAAAGCTTGCGCGAAGTAAAGTTTATACTCCGGTATATCGGGGTGCAAAGCTGATAGCTGTTCATAGCAATTCGCTGATTCAATAAATGCTTGAGTCCTGTAGTAGCAGTAACCCAGCAAGGATAGCCCGGCACGATTAGGGTTAAAATTAATAGCATCATTTAATGCTTTGATCGCGTCTCCATATCTTTCTTCTTTAATCTGCAATCAAAACATGATTTCATGAAATTATGAAAAATATTTCAATACGCTTATGTGGGAGTAGAATGGTTTTCATATCAATAAATCGGGTAACTTCAAGGCAAATCAAGTGGAAACACACAAGTTTTGGTTAGGTACTCAAACGTATAACGAACTCGAACAAGAGAAACCTAGAGTACCTACTTATGTAGTTAAGTACCTAATTTTTATCGATAACGAACTGATATTGGGCACATGTATGTCCTTTAATAACAGAAAATTGGTTACCTAAGTTTGTAATCCTTAACTTAGTCATTATATTTTGCTGTGCAAGCTAAGTACCTACACAGATATCTGAATAATAAGTAGGTAGGTTAAGTATAACATGTTTTATTTGCGTGTCCTGCTTTGAATGCCTGGACTAGTACCTAGTAACTACGTACAGGGGCGTATTTACCCTAGAGCCAAGGGGGCCATGGCCCGGGGCGGCAAGGCCGCCCTTCGCGGCCTTGTTGGGCGCCTTTAATTGTGAATCTTAATAAACTACAATAAATATGATATTTAAATGAAAAAACAAACGAACTCTTTGAACCTACCACATCTACAAATCTAGAGGCTGCGGCGCAGGCGGCGCAATTTGAAACTTTCGTCACACACCGCCACCCTGGCGGCGGGTAACGAATAGTTGAACGAGTGAGCGAAGCGAACGAGATCTCCGAGTTAAGTTGAGAAATCCGGCACTGTATGTATGTATGTGGCAATGTTTGTGACGACATAATTGTCGAACGGTTTATCCGATTTTGATGTAATTGAAATTATAATGAGATAACATCAATTTAAATTGGGGTAGTTTTTGAGATAATAGATGGAAAATAAAAAATTTCGCCCATCGCTTTTGAATGGTTAATCGAATCAATTCAAAATTTTGAATATGCAGAGAGTACATTAATACTCATCAATTGGTGTAACGATTTTTTTGACACTAGGGTAGTTTTTTAGAAATAGGAGTGTGACAAGAAATTTTTGGCTTGTGTGTCATTTTAAAAAGTATCAATATCTGCATATTAAAAAAAAATTTTTTAGTAAATTATTAATTTTATCGACATCTCTGGTTTAGCAACCCTATTGAGTGAATAACAAAAAATGAATAGACCAGTTTTAAGAGATTCCGAATACCCTATCTTATCTTTCAAGACCTTATGATCATCCTTTGCACCTTCATCATAAAGATATGGTTTCAGAAAATTAAAAAAAGTTAGTTGTCAAGACAACCCCCTTTAACGGCATTATCTAACAAGACATACCAAGCTATTTAACCCCTTAACGCGACTTAACGCGATATCTCAAAAACTACCGCATTTATCAAAAATATCCCGCGACAATAAATATTTATTTACGTATACTCCATACAGTTTAAATTTCATGAAAATCGGATTATCCGTTCCAGAGTTATGCTGTCACAAACATTGCCATATACATCTATTGCTATATACATACAGTGCCGGAATACCCAACTTAACTCTGAGATGACACGGACATTTACGATTTTGTTAACCGATTATACATAGAAAAAGAATACAAACATTAACCTATTAAATGTTCATTTTTAGGAATTTTTAATTTAATATTTCACACCACATAGTAGGTTTTTTCCTAGTAAATGGGGCGGCAAAGCTGACTGGCCCCGGGGCGCCAAATGTTTAAATACGCCTCTGACTACGTAGCTTTGATGTTCTAGTTTTTATCCGACTACGGCGAAGCAAAAAGGAGGGTTTTGTAGACCGGTATGTGTAGATAGGTACCTAGGTATGTATGATTGTTCATCTGTTCCCTCATAACTTCTATACTATACCTACCTAACCTACTTATCATAATTTGACAAATGAGGTATCGTTGGAAGCGTATTTTGATTTTCCGTTGGTTATGTGACGTCACATTAAAAGGAATAAGTATGGCGCCATCAAGAAGACAAAGTCATGAACTATATTTTTTTAGAATGTAAAAAAGTTAGGTATATGTCGCGCTAGCGGTTCGAGGAGCCGCTAAACTCGCACCACCTCGCCGTCTGCACGATCGTACTATTCTTCGAGGACTGGTTAGAGAGGGAAAGTGGAAAGGTCACCTATCGACTTACACAGATACCTACCTACTCACTGGGTACGGATGTTTTGGTGAGTATTTGAGTAGGATCGGACGCGAACCAACGACACCGCAATGTCACCATTGCGGGTGGGTTGGATTCCACTCATCACACTCTGGAGAAATGCTCGGATTAGAGAGAAGAGCGGGATATCCTGGTAAACATGATCGGGCAGGACCTCTCTCTAACAAGCGTAGTTGAGGCTATCGATAGAGAGGCATGGATGGCGGTAGCCGCTATCTATGAGACCTAACGGATCCGTAGTCAGTTGGAGTAAGGGCTCTGGCTGACCATAAATGGATCCCAGGAAGGGCGACAGTATACAGTGGCTTATTTTGTCGCGGACCGCGAGCTGATGGGACGGTTAATAATGATGCCCCAGGCATGTGCTATGGCAATATGTCGGGAGGCACTGGAAGAAGTGTTAACAAACATCACAACACCTTCTTTAGCATCGAGGTCGGCCGCCGAGGGGGTTTTAGTAAGTCATCGGAATTTCGGCAACCTCACATAACCTCATTGCACAATGCGGTCTTCTCAAAACTTGTAGGAGATATTGCCCTCGAGAAAAAAAACGTTACCTACTAGCTAGATCATAAAATGGGTGTAGAATGCAGGAAATTGCAAAGAGAAAACAAAACCTACTGCATAAGAGCAGAGTGCTGCATTTGATAGGAGATCTATCAAATTCAGCACTCTGCTTAGCATTGAATAGTAACTACAGAAGTAGGTAGGTACTAAGTAGGTATATAAATAACAACCTGAATAAAGTAGCAAAGTCGAGACCTCAACTGCATTTCGCTATATGTAGGATTTTTTTTCATAGAAACGCAGTTATTGCTGCGACTTGCGAGTGGGTGAGTAATCCGATCATTCGTTATTTTTTATCTAATAATCCGATAAATTCGTTGCACACGTTAGGTCACCTTGAAACCCAGTTTCCGTAATATGACAAAACATATTTTTGTAAGTACTACCTACCTACGTTTGCCTACCTACTTATAATGTATGGGTTGGGCAGTTTATGTAACCGATTAAATAGTTGGGTTTTGGGTTATGCAATATTTAATACAATTCGAACGCGGAAAAGATTGCGCGATTATAAATTATTAGCCGGTTTTATACATGCGTTTATAAACGTTTAAAATATACTTATTATTATTGAACGAGTAAGTATGTATGTGGCAATCTTTGTGACGGCATAACTCTCGAACGGATTATCCGATTTTCATGTAATTTAAACTGAATAGAGATAACGTAAATATGATTTGATTGTCGCGGGGTATTTTCGTTAAGTGGGGTAGTTTTTGAGATATTGCGGTGAAATGAAATAAACATTTTCGCCCATATCTTTTGAATGGCTGATCTTATAACAATAATAATCTGAGATTATAACAATAATCATCAATCGTTACGAGGATTTTTTTGACACTAGGGTAGTTTTTGAGAAATAGGGGTGTTAAGTGGGACAAGAAGATTTTTGGCTTGTGGGGTGTGATTTGAAAGAGTATCGGCTGCACATTAATAAAATATATATTTTACTTTTAATTAGGAGTGGTTTTCATAACAATGGGGTATATTAAGGTGTTAAAACGCTTGGTATATTTTTTAGGATGGACTGTTAAAGGGGGTTGACTTTACAATTACTTAACTTTCTTTTGATTTGCTGAAACCAGGGGTGGTTTCAGCAATATAGTATATAAATTAAGGGTTGCAAAAGGAGTAAAAAAGATTGAAGTCTTGAAAATATGTGAAAACATGAAATACCTATCATATGTAATAGGGGTTGAGACTGCAGACTGAGATCTCATAATAAGTTTTTTTGCCCATATTAGAGGTGGATTCGACAAATGCTGTCAAACAGGACAGCCATCATAGAAGGTTCAGCGAAAGCTAGGTGTATGGTAACAAAAGGATGCTCACATGGGGTTCTATCACCTCTACTGTAGGTTCTTGTTGCTAACGAACTCCTGGTCTTACTGAACAAAGACGGAATTCATACAGTAGGATTGGCGGACGATCTGGCCATCATGGTTTCGGGTACAGACCCGAAACCATGATGATCACCAGATCGTAGGGTAGGTACAGACCTACGATGAAGATAGTCGAATCGTGGTGTCACAGAAACAGTCTGTCGGTGAATCCGAGTAAAATAGAGGTACTTAGTTCTCTTCACTCGCAAGATGAAGCTGCCAATACTTAAACCATTATCGCTATTTGGAGCAAACCTGACCCTGAGCAAAGAGGCTAAATACCTAGGAATCTGGCTGGACAGTACCTAAACTCCTACGGAACAAACAATTAGAACATGTTACTACAAAAGCCACAAACGTGCTATGGCAATGCACCTGAGCTGTAGGTAAAGACTGGGGTCTAAAACCAAAACTCTGTCTCTGGTTGTACGAAATCATGGTACGCCCTGTACTGACATACAGTGCAGTAGTCTGGTGGCCTAGTAACGACCATCGACCGACAAGTACACAGACTAGCCTGCTCACTAATCAGCGGCTGCTCAAAGAACACCCCATCAGCAGCACTGGACACCATTTTAGGACTGATGTGCATATACAGCAAGAAGCCATGGCGGCAGCTCTTAGAATTTAATCCAAAAGTCAGTGGAAAGGTCAAAACAGGACAACGACTAATTGCACAATACTAGACAGGGCCACCAATATTATTCCGGAAGCCAAGTATGGCACGGACAGGGTGGCCACAACTTATCTAACAAATAAAAACTACACAGTCGCAACACAAGAATGGAAACTCCCAACTCTGTATATGGGACAACCTATAACATTTACATAGACGGGGCGAGAAATTCAAATGAAGCAGGCTGTGGGTACCACTGCCCTGAAGCAAGACTCTCAAAGTCCCAGCCTCTCAACGACACGACTACAGTTCTACAAGCCGAGACCATAGGGCTCGCACTAGCAGCAAAAGACATACAGGGATGAATTGAGTCTGCACCGACTGATTCAAACTCTAAAACAAACTTGAGAAAATAATTTATATTTACAACCGACAGTACAGCAGTCATGAACGCACTTCCCGGAACGGACACAAGGTCAGCATCGGTTGTAGAGTTTCACTCAGCGCTGCAGAAACTTGCTGCAGAGCATAAGGTCACCATCCATTGTACTAAGAGCTACGGCACGTGCCCAGGAAACAACAAATCTGACAAGTTTGCTAGAGCTGGAGCAAATATGAAAAAAACGATGGAAATAAAGAACAGAATTAAACATAACTCTGATATCCTTATCAGAGTGTTGTTTAATTATTTTCTTTATTTCCATCGTTGATGGTCTTGTTAGGCTGAGGTCGCGGTTGATTTCTTTATCCCAAAAAATATTTTGTTCCTACAAAAAATGTAGTACGCCTTTCTTTGGTCCAAAGAAACCAAAGAAAGGACTGTAGGATATCAAAGATGATGTTCCCAAGTACGAACAAGAAAATATCAAATATTCTTATCAAAATGAAACGCGGTGATCTTCGACTGACGGTTGGCATCATCACATGACACTGCGACCTGAACTACCATCTGTTCAAAACTGGAGTCACGGACAGCGCTCTGTGCTGGTGCTGCTTACAGGAGGCGGAAACACTAGAGCACGTGATATTTCACTGCTCGGCTACAGAATCGGCAAGGGAGAAGACGGGACTCAGGGAAATGCTTGGCCCCGACTTTGAGCAACCATCATCGCCCACAACAACAGTGTTATTTTCACTGTCGCTGTCGCGAACTCAGGCGCTCAATAGGTGTCACCAACAACCCAAAGTCCTGCTCCGGTATTTTAAAGAGCTGGGCTGGGGTTAGTTAAAACCATGGGGCATGGGGCATTAAAACCAATGCACAGTACACCCCACAGCGGGACGTTAGTGCAGGCCTTGGTCACACTCACTCAGAATAAGAATAAGAAAGGGTGGATTTTAAGAGGAAGGGGGCAAAGGATGATCATCAGGTTTTATTAGATAAGAATGGGTATTCTGAATCTCAGTAAAATTAGTCTACCTATACTAAGTCTATTTATTTCTTGTTATTTACTTAATAGGGAAGGGTGTCGATAAAATCCAAGAATTACTTTTGGGGTGTCAAGTATTTTGACTGCGAAAGTATATTCCATATCAACAGTAAATATTGTTCACCACACTGTGAAAAGAACTTCCTATGTAACTATAAGGTTAAGCCATAATCATCACGCTTGGCAGACATATTGGTGCTCACAGTTAAAGCTTGGTTAACACACAGAAAGAAGCTTTTTGGTTGACTTTACGACACACGTAGGCTGGATGGGGTAGATTTTCAAACCACCGACTACTAAGGCAACGGTTTTGAGAGCACCCTCAAAACGTCATCAACTTTTGTTTCATGTTAGTAAGGATATTATAAAAAGTATAAGCAACAAGAGAGAGCCTCGAACACTTATGAGGTAAGTAGGTAAGGTGTGTATCGAAAGCATACTTTTATCGTTTGTTAATTACGTTCTATTTGAGAAATAATTTCTGTCACAAACCAGACATCACGAGATCTCAGTTCGGGGCGAGTTACTAGTTATTTATGGTTCTATATTACGTTTTCAACAAATACCTAGGTAAGTATTTGGAACGGTAGGATCGATCAAAAATTAGGTACTCAACCCTCCACCTCCGCGTCAACATAAAATTTGTATAACGGGTCCCTATTATTATAATGCTTAGTAGTTATCGTAATCGTCTAATTATCATCACATCAGCCCGGAAAAGTCCAGTGGCCTTTTCTCCCACTTCCCCAGAGTGAAATGGTGGGATTTGTCTTAATATCCAAGCTTGACCGAAGGGTTAGTGATCGAAGTACCTACCCAAGGCAAAATTATATTAAATAATGGTGACAGGCAACTGCAACCGTCTATAGTTTAAATATTTATCTGCTTTCCTAATGAATAAATCAGCAAACTTTGTGCAACTCTGACTGACACAATCAAGACATGAATGCCATAAATAAAATTGTGTGTGGGTGGGGTAGGGTAGGGTAGGGTAGGATCCTATCTAAAGTGTGAGTACATCGCTGTGGTACCACAGCCACAGGTAATGTGAAGCTTCGCTTATATATAAAAGCAAGGTAATTAGAGGTGCTATACTCACTTACCATCGTATAAATTGTTTTGGTATATTGGCCATCCTTGATTTGCATGTATTCCATTGTTTTAATTCCGAAATTATTTGTTAATTTGTAGTATTCATTTTCTGTTTACGTTGTTGTGTGACTATGGCAACCGACTGGATTGTTATTCAACCAGTCAATAGAGTGATTCTATACTCTTTGGTCAGTATCAGTCAGTGTCAGTATGGTGTTAGTACGGCGCGCGGCGGCGGCATATTTAGACTAAATGTCGGGCGAATTAACATGACCCAATGACTTTTGATGCAAAGTCTGGATGTAAAAAAGTTATTGTTTTTATTTAATTTTCTTTTGCAAAAACAATAGTTAGTTAAGTAAGATAAACTATTTATACAAAGTAAATAATGTTTTTTAAGCATAATACATGTACCTACTATCAAATCGAATAGGTACAGAAATCGGTTCCTACATTATTACTGTACCCGAAAACGTCCCTTCCCGAAGTGTAAATGTCCTTGACTTTTTTTATTCAACAGTTTTTGAAATGATCCTTATCTACTAATTAAAAATGATGAGAATGAATGTTTTAAGATGCGCGCGCACACCAACACCTAAAGACGACCCCAGAAGTTGGTTGGTAATTCTCTACTGAAGCTTTCGTGAGAGCCTATATTATTTAAGGTAGTTCAAAGAGTACCTGGAACAGTACAGAGGTAGGCAGTTATTCAAATATAATATGAATCTCCAACACTTACGTGTTTATAACAATGGAGATAAAACAATATATTCATACATAAATATAACTAATATATGTGTATTTGTGTGTATTATATTTATTTCATTTCATTATACATTATTATTATGACATTTTTGTTTTGTTTCGCTAAAGAAGCATTATATATAAAATATATTTATATTACATATTATATATATATATATATAGAAGCATATGCTTAAGTGCATATATCAGTACACACACACTTTTTTATACCGTCTTAGTTGAGACTAAACAATAAATTTAGCAGAAAAGTTACAAAGACCATAGTTGGCTAGGCTGTTCACAGTAGCATAAGATAAGACCAAAAATAGTGCAATACAACGTAATAAGGCAAGCCTTTTGTATCGTGGAAAATATCCAAGGCAACACCTGCGTTTATTGTTGCGACAGGCTGCTTTCGTCATATTTTAAACTATGACAGTTGCTTAGGTAAGTAGTTGTTTGAAAAAGTCGGATGTCGAATAAAGAATTATTTGGGGGTAATCGGTCGTCGTCGAGCGAGATAAAATAACGTATTGAGCCAAAGAGTATAACAGTACATCGGGCTCAGCTCGGTGTTGTTTTTGGAGAAGCTTTTATTTAGAAAGGTACGGTTTATATATTTAAGTAGATAGCCTCCGTAAGAGTGGAGCGATTGAACCTTAAGCTTTGTGTCTGAATGGAGGGACAAAAATCTTGATTTTTTTTAAAGGCCAATTTGCATATTCGGCGGGCTGCCAGGCGGGCTGTTTTCTATAAATTTTACTTTGACAAGTGTGCGCACGATATCTTTGATTTAATCCACCCTTACCCTTTCCACCACCGGACTAAATATGTTCCTCTTATGCAAACGTGCTATATCATAAGCCACATCTTTACTTGCGGCCAAACGCTTGGCTATCACCAATAACAAAAAAATGCTTATGCGCCCGTCCTAAATTCAGTATGCTACACAGGTCATTTAGCTACTGAATTCATGCAAGTGCACATGATATTAGGTAGTGGACTTAGGGCTACTGTCAGACAACTGAGCACAGTAATTAATATAAAAAATATTGTTATGAGTTTTAACAAAGTTACATTTTGTCGTCTAAGCTTTATTCCTAATAAAGCCTAGACGAAAAAATGTAGCTAGTTACATTTTTTCGTCTAGACTAGAAAATATTTTATGCAATTTTCACACTTCAAAATGTAAATTTATCGATATTTCTTAATTTTTGTTGTTATGTCAACACTATTTTTAACCGACTTCATAAAAAAAGAGGAGGTTCTCAATTCGTCGGTTTTTTTTATGTATGTTCCCCGATTACTCGAAGACGCCTGGCCCAATTTGGAAAATTATTTTTTGTTCGGAAGGGTATACTTTACAGGTGCTCCCATTGTCATCAGGCCAGGATATGATGATGGGATCTTGGAAAAATCGAGGGAAATCTTCAATTATAGGCACACTTGAAGCGATTTGGGTGTTTTACCTCAAAAGTAAGGAAACAACGGACCCCATATATCACGCGTCTGTCTGTCTGTCTGTCCGTCCATCTGTCATCAAAATAATTGGAAAAAATATGTTATCCTAGGTAAACGAAATTGTATCATATTCTTCATTGAAGTCGGTTTTCTTTTTAATTTTAAAATATAATTATTGCATTTGATATTTAGGGTGTAAAAGATACAATAAAGGGGACTGTAACTAATGATGTAATGATCTACCTACCAATCATCACCCTGAGGATATCTGGGTGAAAATATAAAATAACGTTTGTGCCACCACCGTTCACCTCTTCAGATTTGAAACTACACATTTTACATAATTATTCTGTACCTACTTCTATTTACACGATCAAATTAGCCGGCAATCAGAAGCATACATTTTACAGAGCATGTTAAAACATCAAAACTTAGTATTTCTGCGAAATAATCGCTTAAAGTTTTCAATCATTAAGTAATAATTGTATGTTCAGAGATCTGACAGACAATCATCGCTAAGACAGAACGAGAAATAAAGAGGTAATGAATAGATTAACGATATCCGCCTTTATAATTCTGCCTAGCTCCATTCATCGTTTATTTAGTTCTATTCTAATCTAATGTTCGACCCACCCCACTGCTGTTTCTTTCGTATCGTGGTCGTGGTTGGTACTTTGTAATGGTATTATTTGTTAGTATTCTCTTTGGTTTGGTTTCGTATCGTGCTTAGAATACATAGTTATTTATTGATCTGTGATCGTGCTTTCGTGTTGTGTTGTGTTTATTTGTGTACGCTGGCTGAATTATTTTATCAAATTTAAATACAAGTTTTCATCTAATGAACTGAGCTATAGGGTAAGCTCTTAATTTTTCTTAGCTTCAGTTTTATAAGATCAAGATACCTTTGTTGGAATTCTACGAATATTGATAATCACTCGTATAGAAAGGCACCTACCTAATCTACCCATTATCCAACAATAAACCTATCTCCATTTGCCTATTATCGATAGTGGAGTACCTACATACATCGTTCGTGCGATAAGGGCAGCCTATATAACGGAGGTAAATCGTTCAACGACCGTCGTTACAGTCGTAAACTGATATGAATACGTTTACTTTTAGAAAACACACATTTTGTGGCGCAACTTTCCAACAATGGGTTGAAACTGATTACAAACAGCTTTTGTTAGAATTTGAAGTAAAATTTCGAAAATAAATGGACAGTATTACCGTGTGAAAACGGTATCATCAATAACCTATTGTCGAAACATTTGCAATGTTGAGTTTCTTGACTATTGAATTTCCAAAATAAATTATTTACCTATCTAAAATTGTTTGAAAACTAAATTAAAATGTGGTATGGTCCAAATCTTCAGAGGTCATACAAGTACATGATGTTTGCGTCCAAGACACCCTCTCTCCGCATGGAGCAGAGTGATCTGAAGTGCAAGAATGGCTGTGACTACTTTGGCAATCCACAGTGGCAAGGATACTGCTCCAAATGTCATCGGGAACTGATGCAGAAACAGAGGCGAGCTGGTGAGTTGCTTATAAGTAAAACACCTGTTTGTTATATCATCTCTTTGTAAACTTTTTGAAAAGAGAAAATGAAAAGCATCTTTGTCCAGGCATGCATCAAGGTCAACAGGTTGTTATAAATAAATTTGTGACCATAAAGTATAAGGGCAGGATGAAGTTGATCATCTTTCTCTGAAAAAGCTGTATATTATGCTAAAAGCCTGACCTGGAAATCATTTACCTGTCATCTCGTGTCAACTATAATATTGGTAGATGGTAATTCATTCAGAACAAATTTGTTTCCAAAATTAGCCTTTATAGAGACAACAGTTGAAAGTTGAAAAAATAAAACTAAAATCCTACTGCAAAATATTTTAATAAAGAAGGTATGTGTACATATACACAGACTTAAATAAATAAATAAATATTACAGGACATTCATTTTACACAGCGCCATCTAGCCCCAAACTAAGCATAGCTTGTAATATGGGAACTAGATTACGGATAAAATACATAAAAACTTTTTGTAAATACATACATACTATATGATACAACACCTAAACACAGAACAAACATCTATATTCATCACACAAATGTTTGTCCTGGGTGGGAATCGAACCCACAGCCTACAGCGCCGAAGGCAGAGTTACTACCAACTGAGCTATGAGGCTTGTCAATTAAATTTAGTTTGTGGTAGAATAAAAGTGGTTAAATAAATGTATATTTAGAATTGGCTTATTACTAGCATTGATACTCATATTAATGGAATATAATACTTTTTTCTGTCCAACCCCACTAACTTTTGAGTCACCCCCCATATAAAAATAATATAGCCTATGTCTCCCACAATTCAGACAAATGTAATGACACATCACAGGCCCAAAAAAAAAGTCTAAATACAACTTCTGTGGTTGCCAAGTTTTATGTATGTGGAATGAACCAGCAAATCCACCAAGGTTGATATAGGTATATGTCAACCTAGGTGGATTCGCTGGTCCATTAAAACTAAAATTAGTAAAATATATACCTATTCATGAACTACTAAAATAAGCATGCGGCAGGATATACTGCCATTTGTAAAGTGCACTCTTACTGTTATTATCCTTGAGCCAAGCTTGCAGTCGTATAGGGCTTTGTGGCCTAACTGACGTAACTACTGTATAGGTAGATTGGTAACTTAAAATGAATGCTGGCAGCGGTTACACTCACATGCAAAGAAGGTGTCTAAAGTTTTACTGATGTATCTTTATGTGAATTCCATTTCTCGCAAAAAACTGTGAATATCTTGAAACACAGGCCTCAGACATAAGCAGGCTTAGCATGCATGCATATAATCATCTGTAAACATGAAAGTTCAGTGACAACTATAAACTAGTCTATTACTCTGTTTGTGGACTATCCACGTGTATGAGGAATGGTAAATATTTGTTTTGTACTAGTCAAATATTATTATAGCACTGCAGTATAATTTATTTTTATTTACCTAGTTTGGTATTTATCTGTATCTATTTTACTAGTTTGTAGCATGACTTTAAAATACCTATTATTTATATATTATAATTTATTACTTATTCCTATACTGCATAATCTACTAACTCCAAATACTAGTAGTACCTAGGTAAGTAGGTAAGGTACTAACATATTGACCAAATAAAAATTAATGACTACCTACATTTACAATTAAATGCGATTAAATCTAAGAATCCACTCTGCTTCTGATGTAATTATTTCGCAACCAATTTTCGCTGTAAGTACTTCGGTATTTACTGCGAAAATCGGTTGTGAAATAGGTACTACAGTGGCATAATAGTGAAAACCAAATTAAAATGTGTTCTGTGTTTAGTCAAAAGGCAAATGCAGCTGACGACTTTTCGGACAATTTCGGACCGTAAGCAGCAATGCTGTGTTTTGAAGGGTATGGTTGCCGGTGAAATTACGGTGACACAGGGCTAAACACCATTGTCTCATGTTGATGGGTGCAATGCAATGCAGTAGTCACGTTCTTTATGGATATGACCTACGCAGTAAGGCTAATTTACGTAGGCTAGAGCTGCACTTAACATAAGGTGGGCTGCTTCTTTGTTATGTCTCCATGTTGTACAAGAAAAAAAAGTACCTACAACTACGTTGTACAGGTCCCACTTAAGGCATAGCCTGTTCATTCTTATCTGTTAACTAATCACTGCTCTATGTAATATCATGTAACAAAGATAGGAATCTCAAAGATTAACAATGGTTCTTTTGTTAAATTGAACTTCACCTTACGTTAGTTATCAGTTTATTGATAATATTTTAATTTAAACCTGATAGTGAACTGTTTGTTGAACCTTCACGGTAGATCCTAATCATTGTTGTTTTTCATAAAAATCGAGATAGTAGGGATCTAATACACTGCCGAAAACGCCTGCTTAAGCTGGGGTATATAATACAGCAACATAAAAGTATATACCTTCATAACTACAAACAAATTAGTAACTTGCTAGGTAACTTCTGGGATAGAATCCATCAAACATACAGCAAAAAAGTCGACCAATCTTAATAAAATCATACCAAAAAACACTTTAACTGACATTCTAGTTTTAGATGAGCCAAACAGTTAGTAACATCAGGCAGCAACAAGTAGTTACATAATTAGTTTGCTTCCGTAGAAGATAATATGATAATTATAAATATGCATTACAGAAAAAGCTTCAACAGGATCAGCAACATTGCCTAAGCCCGAACAGCGCAAACCTGAACGCTCCCTGAAGGCAGCAACTCACTCCTCCTTTTCCAAGTTTGAGGAGAAACGCCTTCGACAGAGCGAGACCCTGAAGAAGAAGCTACAGTTCAGCGTTTTCAAGAAAAGTAGCACAGGTAAAGACAAACAGACAAAAAAATGAGTACTATGTACGTACATAGTTTGAATTTTTCGTGTGAAATCATTTATCGAAACAGATGTTCGTTGAGATAAATCTGTAAGACTATATAGGATTTAAAAGTATCGATATCCATTAAGGTGCCGTGCTCGCGTAGGTCGCTAAGCCATACTACGCGGGGGGGTGGGGCAGCGCGACGCACCACAAGTGTCGAGTTGCGGACACAAAGTGTGTTAAGTCGCTGTGTCGGTGTCGGTAAGTCGGTGGCTGTGGCCGGTGGCCCGTTTGCGCAGAGCCTAAACAAAGTCCTTCCACCAATCTCAAATCAAATATTTGATGTGAGCCACCATCGAACCCCGGACCTCTTGGTTTGATACACCACTAGACCACAGATGCGGTTAAAATGGTCCGCCATCACTATACATATATATTATAACAATATATAGATATTATTATACCTTGTTAATATTCCATTAGTATCTATGGACTAAGCTTTCAAGCATCTTTATAATTGGAACAGCCAAAACTCCTGCGTCTATGTTTCCATTTAGCACCATGTTTTATTTGTGTAAATATTCGGCAGATGAGCAAGATCACGCAGATAAACGTGCGCCCGAGTTCAAAATCCCCTCCCAAGTGAACGAGCACATGAAGCGGGACTTCCGCCTCCGTTTCGGCTCATTACCTCCCGCTTTAGACCGGGACGCCCGTATCTTCGTGCACTCCTTTATCATGGACGTCATCAAGTGCGCCAACGTCATGCCAGTCGACGAGCTCTCAGAGAGGGTCCAGAGACAGTATCAGGTATGCTCATATTACTTAGTAGCTAGTTGGGAGCAACTAGCTAATAAGTAATATGTTTGGACTTAGATGCGCTTTCTGAACCAGCCACACACATGTGGTACAGCAACAGCGCAAACTTGAGTAGGTTCCTGCGGTAGAGTCGTAAAAGCATTTCAATCTTTAACGATATTTACAAGTGTACCCACAGATATGTATCGATACGCCACTGCCCCAGGAGCCAGTTATGCGCTAGACCGTATGTGATTGTGGTCCAATTTCAGCGCTTCATGAGACACATGGATACATCCCAACACTTCGCAAATGTGGACTCTGATATGAAGGAACGCCTGATGGACTTCGTCGAAAAGCATGCTATGACGTATTTACATGAGTGAGTTTTGTTCAATGTGTCAGATTCATATATTTTAGCTTTTGTACGCTAACGATTATTGTATAGGAATGGACCTAGAAATATACCTTGCGGAACACCAGCACTTTAAAAAGTATATAAAGACATTTCAGTTGATACATAGATGTGATTTCGGGTAAACTCATTTTATATGCTGCCTTTTGGTCCCGTAAAGAATATATATAAAAACATACAAGCTGTGAATAAATAAGGAAAATTATATTGGTGATATAATCAAAAGCATTTGAAAATCTCAGTAGTCTAGAGCCAGTTCCAACTGTTATTTTTTAATCTTGTATTGTTTTTGGCGGCTATTGATTTTTAGACCGACTACAGAGTATAAACTCCTTCAACTATTTTGTTCATATTCCAGTTTACCATCAGTGGTATTTTCTCCCCATGGCACAGAAGACGAGCGCTTGGACCGCGCGATGTCAGAACGCATACAACAGCTGAGCTGGGTGTGTTCCAAACGACTGGATTGCAAGCTAGACCGGGATGACGCCAGGTGTCGCCAGCTGCTTTACAAAGCTATTAGCGGTACGTATGTCAAAGTACGGTCAAAGCGACGTCGATATTCATTTTATAATGTTGAAGAGCTCTCGAAAATGTTAAGTAGTCCTTGAAATATGCTATAGGTTTCTATAAATATGATCGAGAATCGTGACAAAAAACGTAAACGCAACAAGGATTTACTACTCTAATTGTATTCCTTGGCCAAGTTTTATACGTTAAAACTTATAATGGTAAAGTGGTAAAAGGTAAAATCTATGTAACATTTTCAAGGTTTGTATTGCCTTCTTGACTTTGATGTTTCTGGTGCGAATATTAATTTATAATTAGTATATTCATTAACAAAGAAAGAAGATTTTCCTTGGGCATTGGATTTTTTTTTTATGGGAAGAACATAGGTTTCTTTTAATCCGGGTAACTAGAATAGAAGTACCGCGCGCGAAGCCATAATCTAGTTTAATATATTTTAAGTATGGAAAATCTTCTATAAGAACCTTTTGGGTGGCCCACACTTTTTCGGAATTTCCCAGAAATTAGTATTTGCCTATAGTATTTGCCTAGCCTTACTGCGTAGGTCATATCAAGAGAGTATATGTCCAACGCTGCACTGCGTTGGACCCATCAACTTGAGGCATGAAGGTGATAGTTAAGCCCCTGTGCCCGTAATTTCACCAGGAATCATACCCTTCAAACCGAAACAAAGTAATGTTGCTTGGCGGCCGAAATAGATATGGTGGTAGTACTTCCCCGGAGACCTTTTTCGAGGAACTACTACTCTTAAAATATCAATTATTGTGTCCAGAATTGCTGGGTATGGACAGCGCGCCATCACCGGGCGGTAAGCTGGCGCGAGTGCGGCGATGCTGCCGGCATGTGATGGCGCTGTGCGGCCCGCCGGCCTCTGCGGACGACTTGTTGCCGGCACTCATATTCACGGTAATTACATATACACTATATACCACTTGCAAAACTGGCGTGAGTCGTACATTTAAACACACGGGGTTTTACTCACGTATACGTTTATGTATACCATCATTGTGAAACGCGAATCCGAACGAGAGGGCTGCGCAAGCCGCTATCGCGACATACCCGGCGAGTCACACTCACCTTGACAAGGATTTCATCAACATAATCGTAAACGTGAGTAAAACCCCGTGTGTTGAACACACGGGTTTTGTGTATGTATACAACACTATGATACAATTTTGATATTTCTTTTTCGTATGTGTCAGTTCATGACCTCGAGTATTGAAGTCTAATCGCTATATCTTTAAGCAATTCTTCGAATAAATCCTCGACTCGAACTTTATCGAGGAAGCCTCGAACTAAAAAACAAAAAACCTTTGCCTAAAAAACATCCTCAAATTGGTGTCTTTTGTCCACCATTTTTATATTTTCTCCTCTACTCGAGTTAGGTATAGTAGAGGTCGAGTTGTGGCAAGTCGACGTCGAGTCGTGGCATTGCGACTTGGAAGACTTTGCTTTTGACGATTGCTCTTTAATTTGATTCCGGAAATTTCATAAATTTCCTATAAGACTCGATTTCAAAGCTCTTTGACATTAGTGCAACCATGTTCGATAATAGGGTAATTTTGTGTAAGTCGCCGCAAAATATCTGAAATACAAGCATACCTTACCAAGTTTATAAAAAAATCCCTACCTTTTACCTACCTACTTTATAATTTACATAAGCAAGGAGCTTCATTTAACGTACTAGCACTCACCTGAAAATTATCAAATGCGTAAAATCATAGAGCGATTAGAACTTGCAATAAGCCTTGTTATTTATAACTGCTATTGTTTTCAATCAGTACCTATACGTAATATGTACAGACAGTATCTTTACTATAGCAGTACCGTTTAGGAAATTCCACATCGTCAGATGCTTCCATAAGGTAATCTGTATCTCGTATCTTGGGATGGATAATTATACAAGCCATTATCGTATTGTAGCTAATTAAATCTTCAAAATTATTGTCAAAAAAATCCATCTTTCATAAAAAATTCTTCACGGTTTCGAGGAACGTTCCAGGTAGGTTGATAGATGATCTCGTCTCTACGAATGAGTTTCTTTTCCGAAACGTTCGATTCGAGGAAGTTACGACCAAGCTTACCATGCATGTCGGAGGTGTATTCGAATCGAGAAAATGTCTAAAAATGACTTATGATATAATAATAATAATAATAAAAAAAAACAGGTAACTTAGGAATCACATAATGGTAATTTTCACAAATTCTGGGACCCATGGGATGTTTAGCTAAAATAAATATAAAATACGCGAGTTTACGTTAGTAAATATGCCGGTATGCTTGAGTGAGCCTACTCAGACAGACCAATTCTCTTCATAAAGACATTAGGGTCGTATGACAACAGAAATACAACATTTAATAATAGTACTTTCTTTAGTAATTACGCGAGGGATTACAGATAAAAAAGATTACATTAGTGTTTTAGGCTTACTTAGGTCTATCTATTACTTACCAGTCTGTTGCTATCACAGATATTTAGTTGAAAATAATCATAGATATTTTTTGTGTTATTTGATTGCAAACATGTATATTTTTAATGATTTTTGATCATTCTACTGAAAAGTAAACTATTCAAATGCCTATACAAATCGGGATTTTCCTGGGAACTATTTCAAGAGACCTTTTTTGTCTGGCTTCCAGAAAGAGCTATTGGAAGAATAAATTTAATAGTTTTTGATATTAGTAGTTCGTAAAATGGTGATTAGTGTTGAGTTATTCGGATTTTATGATATGAGTGTAGATACGTTAGTATTTTATTAACTGTGGTGTAGGTAAAAGTGTAAGTATTTATTATTTTTCTGCAGGTGCTAAAAGCGAATCCGCCGCGTCTCGTCAGCAACATAAACTTCGTAACACGTTTTTGCAACGCTCAGCGACTCATGACGGGGGAGGGCGGCTACTACTTCACTAACCTGGTGAGGACTTTCCCATCTTTATTTTATAATAAAACAATGTAAACTTCGTAACACGTTTCTGCAACGCTCAGCGACTCATGACGGGGGAGGGCGGCTACTACTTCACTAACCTGGTGAGGACTTTCCCATCTCTATTTTATAATAAAACAATGTAAACTTCGTAACACGTTTCTGCAACGGTCAGCGACTCATGAAGGGGGGAGGGCGGCTACTGCTCTTCACCAACCTGGTGAGGACTTTCCCTACTTTATTTTATAATAAAACAATGTAAACTTCGTAACACGTTTCTGCAACGGTCAGCGACTCATGAAGGGGGGAGGGCGGCTACTGCTTCACCAACCTGGTGAGGACTTTCCCTACTTTATTTTATAATAAAACAATGTAAACTTCGTAACACGTTTCTGCAACGCTCAGCGACTCATGACGGGGGAGGGCGGCTACTGCTTCACTAACCTGGTGAGGACTTTCCCTACTCTATTTTATAATAAAACAAAGTAAACTTCGTAACACGTTTCTGCAAAAGTGCCGCTATACACACTCCCCCGTAGGCTATCATCATTATCTACCTTCCTCTTATTTATTCATTAGGTGGGAATAAATTGAAATGAAATGAGTTTATTGTTTGTAGATCTAGGTTTTACTAGGTTTACGTTGGTCTAAAAAGTCTAGCCTGCCGTGCCTTTTCCTTATTTTATAATAAGACAACATAAACAAGTGTCCGCATTCTTAGTCGTAATTCGGTATAATTCTAGGTCTATGTAAAATTCCTCACAAGCTTCATTTTGGCTATTGTCATTTTATTAGGATGATTGCGAATATCCAAAAAAAATATATCATTCATTTTTTTTTGGGTCGCTAGTTTTCGTTTTTACAATGAAATATTTTGTTGCAGTGTTGCGCGGTATCTTTCATAGAGAATCTAAACGCGGAGTCGTTGAACATGGAGAAGAAGGAGTTTGACTGCTACATGGCGATGCCGGCTTCCATCGGCGGTAGCGCTTGGGTAATGTCACCTTATTGTACTTTTAACGAGAGTTTAGCGGTCACGGGGATTTGGTGGACGGACGACGCTCAAGATCCGACGATATCTAAGAAAACGCCGTATTTGTAAGAATACACACGAACGTGTTGTACTGTATGATAGTATGTCATTACAAAATGTTATTGAGTATTCTATCCGTTTCCATATTACAAGCTATGCTTAGTTCGGGGGCTAGATGGCGCTGTGTGAAATACATGTCTTGTAATGTTATTGATCGAGCGAGCGAACGAGATCTCCGAGTAGGAAATCCGGCACTGTATGTATGTGGCAATGTTGGTGACAGTGTAATCCATGTTAGTTGGTGACGTCGGCGTATCTAACTCACGAACGGGTTATCCGATTTTAACAAAATTTAAAATATAAAGAGAACATAAAAATAAATTGTTTGTCGCTGGGGGATTTTGATAACTGGGGTGGTTTTTGAGATTTTGTGGTGGAAAGAACTATAATATTTCGCGCATACCTTTGTGGTGGTTAATCCCACCAATTCGATATTTTGAATTTGCAGATGATAAATGGGGATGTGAAGTGTGAAGGCAGCATATTTCAAAATTAGTTTATTTTTATATTTCTATATCTGTCATTTATATTAATGGTTTTTATGCTAAAGGGTTGCATAAGTTTTGATGATCATCAGGTCTTGCAAGATTGTATCGTTTGCGAAATTACAACTGGTGTAGTTCTTATTTTTTTTCACTCAATAGGGCCAGCCTGTTGAGTGGGGGTAGTAAGGGGTAGGTTTTTAAACCACGACTTATAGTCGGCAACATTTTTGAGAGCACTTTTCATAAAGTTAGGAGTGACTCATTTACCCACCTACTATGACGTGCGGTTAGTGCTATGGTACTTCGCTCTCATTCTGGCTTTGCACAAAATGAGAGTTAGCGACAAAAGAGAGCCTCAAACAACAAAATATACCTGACACAAATCAAATATCGCGAGAACTCAGGGTGAACGAATAGTGTACGTATTTATGTTGTTATTGTAGGCGGCAGCACTGTCGCTATGCGGCGCGGCGCGCGAGGCAGAAGAGCAAGCGGAGTTAGTGCAGACACTACTACAGCAGGCGAGGAGTGCGCAGGCGCAGGCGCAACTACTGGCTGATAACTCTCACACATTCGAGGTGGGTTCTCTTCCTTTTTTAAACTTTCGCGATTAGAACTCATTATCTAAACTTGAATAACGGGTATTTATTTTACCTATATTTATCGTGACGTTTCGGCGGGGTTGCACCAGCCGTGGTCGTGGGCAGACTATCGACATAAATATTGGTAAAATACGCGATAAACACCCATTTTCGAATCAAAATAATGGGTTCTCTTTCTGACCTTTATACCGCCGACCCGTGGTACACTGGGAACTGGGACCACGGGGTTGTAAGTCTTCCCATTCCCATACTAGTTACGGCCGGTACGATATTCTTTCTCTACATCCTGTTGAGCCGAAAAAGAACTCTGTTTTATACCTAATGTGTTTTGTGGATTGAAGCCACTAGTCCTTAACATTCTCTGTTCTGCGTGTACTTACCTTTGATCAGATGACCCTTTTTTAATATATGTCTGGGAAGCCTTTATCTCACCTGGTTTCAAGGTATGATAAGGCTGACGGTGGATGCGCATTTCACCTGGAATCCTCAACAGTCAGAAAACTGGCTATCTCACCTCTAAATACCAGAACACAACATTTTAAAATTGTTGTTATGGCGACAAACTACTGCAGCAATAACTATGCAGCCATTCGATCGATTAATACAATTTCGGTGAATAATGTTGATATTTTCGATCACTAGTTGCCGAAAGTCATAGATACGGCACATTTTTGAAACATTTGTTTCCAAATATATTTTTTTGTAACATATTAAAATAATTGCTATGCCATTATACATGTATGGCACTGGGTTGGGTTGATAATTTGAAGCGTGTTCTTTTTAAACAAGTAAATATAGATTATTGATCAACTACCATTTATTACAGGAGCAAATAACGAAGAAAGTGCAGGACGTGCTCGCTAAAACGCCGCTCAAGATCGAACCGCGCCGAGAACTGCCCAGAATCGGGAAGCTCAAGGAGATATCCACCACCCCGCTCATCGATCTAGAAACGATCACTGAAAAACCCACATTCTCACAACAAATCACTGAAAATCCAGCCGAAACTCAACTAACGCAAGAGCTACACGCCATACCCATACACATCCGCAAAGTGTCACTGCCGCAAGAGCCGACCACCGAAAAGCTAAGCATCCTCGGCTTCGAAGTCGTAGATAAAGACTCCCCGTCAAAATCGCCGCAGGACCAAACCTGGGATCTGAAGCAAACCAGTTCTCTGGAACTTCTCACTCCTTCGCCGCTCGGGTACACGCCGTTCGATTCGCGATCTATCGATGAGCTCATGACCCCTGACGAATTCGGACCAGACCTACCCCCTGGCCTCGGCAATATCAACTACGATATAGATCTGTCTGACTTTAGCGGCGATAACAGTATAGCTGAAGACGCGCCGAAATCACCGAAGCCCAGAGACCCGTTCAGCCCGGAAGGCTTGAAGAAATTCGACCCGTTCGCGCCGCAGACTTCTAGCGAATATAGCAAATTGGAAGCGTTTGACGAGTTTACTTTAGATTCAAAGATAGGCACTACAGATGCGTTTGAGGTTGTGCATAGACAGGATCCTTTCAGTCCTGTAGACACTAGTGACCCGTTCAGTCCCCAGCCAAAACCCTCAATCTTAGATGACACTGGGTCACCAACCTCGGCATGCCTTTTACCATCGCCTTTAGTACCGCAAACTGGGAAACCTACATAAGTTCGTATAGTAGGAGTGATGTATCTCATTCTAAATTATTTACGCCGAAATGTCGGTTGGTGATTTATTTGTTGATTGGTTCGTGTATATTTAAAAACGTTATTTATTTATTTAAGTTTTCAAAGGTATTATATGATTGTGATCATGGAGATGTTTTATTTAACCCCATAGAATAATAATGCGTAGCCGCCGCAGCCGTAGGTTTGCAGCATTCTATTCCAGCATCTCGAACTTTTATTTCTATCCCTGGCTAAAATGGCCAGTCTCCACCCCATTTTTTTTTTATTGTACGACAGGTAATGCCTGTCGTAAATGGCCCCTTGGCCTTGAAGGCCAAGCGCGTACCAATTTGTATTTCTCATTTGTATTAGGTATTTTATTTTTTACTATGTTGTGTGTAATTAACAATAAAGGATACGACGTTTTACGATGTGGTGCAGAGCAGCTGGCTATAAATAGTTTTTTTTATTTTTATTGTATTATGGGGAAGCGCTTGGCCTTCATCTCACCTGGTTACAAATTAAAATAAGGCCGAAGGTGGAGGCAAACTTCACCCAGAATCCTCTACAAACTGAGGATCTGTAGACAGGTTATGCCTGTGCCTCTACAGGCACACGGTTATCTATACAGGTAACTATTGAATTCCCCTTGGTTTATCAACCACACAGAGACCTTATCTACTTATACTTGGCTTACCTAGTTAGCAGGATTTACCAAATGATAATAAAAATATGAATTGTACATTACAAAAATTTATTTAAACTATGCATTTTTAGTAATTCAATAAACTTTTACCAGTTTAACCCTTTACATAGAAAAGTTAAATCATAATAATGCTATCATAGCAATGCGGTAATGAGAGGATCATTTATAACTATTAAATTTAAAATAAACTAGTCTTCTTTTTTATGTTCATTAAATGGTTGTCTGGAAGAGGTCGCTCTTAGCGGCATGACAACTTTAAGTCACAACAATTTGTGTATTTATACAGTATACAGTCTAATTAAACTGAAATATATTAATTGGAAAAACAAAATATTGATCTTTTTGACGGAATAAACTGAAATCGATTTATTTTTCTCACACAAACAAAACTATTCTGTTAGTGGTTCGTTCAGTACAACAAATTACAACAACATTATAAGTTTTTGAGCCCAGCTTATAAACTTTAAAGGTTATCTATCCGACAGTCCATATTTCTCTATTTAATTAGTTAAGGTTAAGGAAGATTTTAAAACAAAACTTTAATAGAAGATCAGAGATCATACATACAATGAACCATCCTCAATAAAAATCTAAATGGATGTGTATGTTGTATAACAAGGATGTAGGAAATAATAGTATATAAAGTTTAAATTCTTGAGCTATAAATTGGATGAGACTAATGTCAAGCCTTAAATAAAAAGTTGGATAGATACTTTGAATGCAAATCAGCTAAGCAACTGCTTACTGATTGAGAAGTGAGGGAAACACAGTAAACTGGAAAGGTAATTTATTTGCCTTGTGGATTAACAAAATGTATTTATTCATTGGCATACACATCTATACTCTATGGAAAATATTTTGGGGAAAAACCAGTAGGTTGAATATGAACATAGCAAATTGCCATGCATTTATATACAAAATGATTAAATCTAACACAAACATTTATTTGTTCTGTTTGGAATACAATAATCACATTCTCCTCAGAAATGTCAACATCTAAGATTATTAATGTTAAACATTAGACAAGGCGATCCTACAGACAAAAAGAAGTTCACATAGATAATTTAACTTCTGCTACTTAAATCTAAATTGAACACACATTTACAAAAACAAATATCTAATGGGAACAAAATATTTTTTTTGGCTTACTTTGATGATGTTATATCAGGCATACACCGGTAAAGATTATACATCTTGATGCAAAATATGATCTTTTCAGGCATTACACATCATGTTAAAATTAATTAATTAAAATTATGGGTTTGTTTTGAATAAATATAAAAATATATACATCTGATATTATATCAGAAGCCCAATAAGTCTGTATTATAATTTAGCAAGTGCTCTTGACTAAGCAATGGATATTGTGACATTTATACCAAGGTTTCCATTGTCAGCAAACAGTTGCGCAAGAGAGGTGTCAAACACAAGGCAGTCAGAATTCATGATAGCGGAGGACACCCCTTCATGGATAGAGCGCGGCATTGCCTCCCATGTCAGCCGGCGTCGATGACCATTCAATTCTAATCTATATGCAAAGTTTTCAGCTTCTTTTCTTGAACCTATAAGCTGCACAATTGCAAAAAATTGTTGATGCCCATCAAACTTCTCCTGCTTTTCCAGAACAAGCATAAAATGATGGTTGAAGCAAGACTGCATCATCACCCAATCAACAGCTCCAGGCAGATTGATATCTGTAGCCAGAAACACAATATCTTCCCCTTGAAGGGTGGTAATGCTCTTGTGTGACATCATGAGATGTGGCATGACTTGGTCAAGGCCACCTTGCCACTTGCAGGAGGCTCCAGGGCAGGGGCAGGAGTAGGGTCTGAACTCGCAGGCTTCCTCATGGTCTGCTTTCTCTGTGTGCACAAGTGTAACAGTGCAGCCCGTGTTAGAGTGCTTGCACGGAAACATGACGTTACCTGCCACCTTCTCCATGGCGAGGTTCCGGATGTTGCCGAGCGGGCCGCGGCACGTCGGGCAGCACGAAAGCTTGGGCCGGCAGCTAGAGCACACCAGATGGCCGCTCTGGCACTGCAGTATCGGTGGCAGAACATAGTCGAAGCATACAGGGCACTCGAACAGAGAGGCGAGATCGGCAGACATGGCTGTGGGCGCGCTCACGATACCAGCTACCCCGGACACTGAACAACTCGAAACTCCGCGCCGTTTGTTTGTGCTCATGTCACCGTCACGCGCATAGAGAGTCTGTCGCTCGAGGACGACCAGCTGAGGGAATCCGATTCGCGATGCGCGCACCACTACGAACGCAACTTTATATCATTTGTAACCTTCTACGCCCGATTCTTTTCTTCTCTTGATTGTGTCGAGGTGAGCTTCCATCACAGTTTCTCGGTTGATGTGCTGAGCCTGTGATTGATGGGTTCCTCCTTTATTTCTGGGGCAATCTAGGGCACTGATGTCGATTTGTCCGAATAAATCAGCTATTGCTCACAGCCATAGAATACTATTACTCACAAGCTCACAGCACAACTAAACTAAATACAAGTAACATAACTGCGTCATTCTACACTACTAGTTCGTATCGTAGTCAACGCAGAAAGCAGAAACCCAGAAATTATCGCAAAAAAGACCCATTCCTTTCATTTGATTGGTTGGTTGGTATTGGTAGATCGACTATTGATGATGATGAGATGAAGTAGGTACAGCTATGGTATATCTATAGCTAAGTTGACAATTGATAATACGAAACCATGACTTAAAATTGACAACGACAACCAAACGGCAACAAAAAATATATAAAGAACAAATCCACCACAGATGACATCACTCCCATCATTTAGCTTCGCATTGTTTAGAAGAGGCAAAGATAAATATGATACTATGTTCATAGGTATATATTAAATATTTTAAAGGGAAAAGTTTATAATTTTGTTGCACACATGCACAATTATTTGCAACTGCAATTTGCAATCCATAGAAGTTGTAAGGTAGCAGTGATTAGGTTGGGAGACAATAATGCACAGCCAATAACGTACGGTACCCCTTAAATTCACGACATATAATGTACGAGTGCGACCAATGACAACTGGTGACCACAGAACACATGATAGAGGTTAGAAATGCCATCTAGAAAAAAATTTCTAGTACCGCTGTGGCAGACCACACACACTCACGTAGCATGTCATATTATCAACACATATAACACTTATCATTCATTGGTCGAGTTTCCGATAATCGAAGTAATTGAAAATAAACCTTTACGTCGATTTGGTTATGGATGTCTTTGACAGTTTGTAGAATCGTGCAATCTTTGATGCTACCACCTTGTGAAAACTGCATACTAATCGTGCAGTTACCATAGTTTCGTGAGGCTACCGAAATTCGCAAAATAGAGAGTAAATAACATTTACATAAACGAATAATTCTATAGTGTGTGCTTAATATTTCGTTTAATAATTATTAATAGACAGTTTGTGGATTGTATACAAAATTATAAAATAACTGATAAAATATAAATTGCCATACATTTTAGCTGGTATCCCGGCGATAGAGATGTACCCGTATTACCCGATACTCAAAATTAAGCATGTGGCTCAAAGTAATACCTGACACATTTAATACGAGCACCGATCCATCTACCAAGCGTGGAGATTTTTCTCTATGTTTTATCACAGGTTACATAATAAAATACAGTTAGCGACTCCGTTGCTAGCGCCGGCCGCCCGCAGCGCAAGTGATAATATGTGGTCACGTGACGTCACGATCTACACAACAAAATTTAAATCCATGAAAGTGTGCGAAGTCACGGGCTACAGCTAGTTGTATGAGATTGATATGAAAACGAAATCTACCAACTTACTTCAAGTGTGTCGTATAAGGCGATTGAAGAATCTCACCAGAAGAAGCAGCTCTCATCTGTGTATTTAACACCATATTATATCATTTTACTCGAGATTCGGAGGAGGCTCTGTTCAGTATTGGACATTAATAGACTGATAATGTAATACATACGATACAAACTATTATTTATATTCTTGCAGTGTATGGTATCAAATAAAGTACACAACTAGTGAAAAAAAATATCACGGTTCTTGTATCCCTCGCTCCGTTCAAAATTAAACACAAGAATCCCTCACTGCGTTCGGCATCTTACTTTGAAAGAGATAAGATAGATAGTGTGTTAAATAAAAGTAGCTTTTAGATTGTATATTATATTATTCATTAGATACACAGTATATACAAATAGACAATGAGATTTAACAAACAAATCGTATTCCACTAATTAGTTACATGTAAGTATATCGTGACCATTCTATTGCATAATGAACTATTAAGTGATGAAAACCAATTTGATAAAATAAAGCTATTCTTTTCAGTTCAATTCCAGTCAAGATTGACCAGTCACCTCAATAGCACCCAAACACAATCATGACTCAATGACAAGTCACATTGGGTTCTATTGTGGTGACTGGTCAATCTTGACTGGAAGACAAAACATGACATCACTTGCAATGCAATGTAATTTTTTGAACTATAATAAGGATTTAAGTAAATGGAAGTAAGTGTGAAAGATGATCTAGGTATCCATTCAACTCTGCCCGTTGCCTCAATCCACTTTTTTTTTAATATTTACATCTTTTGGGAAACTGAAAATATTTTTTTTGTGTTTAACTAAGCGTTACGAACTTCTACGTACAAATAAAATGAAATTCTGAGAAGAACTAAATTACTGATAAAGTTAGATAACTTGTGTCAATAAAATATGTGTTGCGGTGAACAAATGAAACAATCCTTTGCTTACAAAATATATTAGGTACTAATCTTCAAGACTATGAAATATAATTAGAAAGTGATTTGGTGTTATAATATTGCGTGCGCGCGCGTCTGTGGCTTTGTCCGAGTGGCGAGTGATGGTCCCCGTCCCCCGCGCCTTGTTGTGTGCCCCGCTCCCCTCACCTCTTCTTTTCATACAGAGGCGGGCCTCGTCGCGAACAATATGATAAAACAAAAATACAGACAAATTTTATCGACATGAAACGCGTAATCTTCGATTGCACGAATCTCGAGCAACACGATGTCGATGTCGAGTCGATGCGCGAGCGTCTTGGCCATTACTACTAAATCGTAGTGCAAACAATACCTTCATCGCTGTAAACGCAATACACAGCGCGGTCGACAATGTAAAAATAAGGTGGTATCCATGCATAGTAAGCAATGTACAAAATTACATATATTTGCGATTGTATCGTTTTCGTCTGTAAACTACATAATACTTTTACAATATCTTTAAATATCACGTTTATTTAAAGATTTATGGACTAACCGGTGAAAAGAAATCCCTCCTTGCCTTTTACTACACACCTGGCTTCTTTTCTTACAGCTTAGGACAACGCAATACGGCATAATAATATATTTTATGCAGAGCTTTGCACTGACACATCGCCCGAGAGCGACTATTAGCGGTTGAAGCGAGTTTTTTCAATATATGCCCATTTTGAGCATATATGCGGCGCGCCTGCCCCGCCCACAATACCTTTCTATTAGATTCACTGTTCTGTGCTGGTGACCATATTAAAAAGTGGACTTGGATTATTGGCTGTACATTATCAACACGTGTCAATAATGCACAGCCAATAATCCGTGTCCACGTTTTTTTTTGTAGTGGACTATCTTGATGCCTTGCTTTCATGGGCGAGTATAGTTTCATTACCACAGAGTACCTGATCTAGATTATAATGATTTACGGTTGATGTGTTTTTATCGGTATTCCCGTACGACCCGCTGACAAGCGAGCGTACAAACTGACGTACTGACTGTAGCGAACAAATGACAAAACCGACACGGCCAACCCTGACTCTACCTGGTCTTATGCGTGACATTCGGGTTTGTATATAAAAACGCGAAGCTAGAAGACGACGCGTGTGAGGATTATGTCAATTATGATAAAACACTTCGGAATTTTTATTATTATAGAATTTGCGATACGTACAAGAGTGATATTAGGTAAAATGATATTCGACAAAATAGGTTTCGAAATTTAGACATGGCAAAGGTTGGATGATGGATCGCTAAATTCGGATCATTAATTTTATGGGAGATAAACTCTTTTTGGAATAAAATGGAACCGACTTCACCACTAAAAACTTACAAATAACTCTTAGGGTAAGTTCATATAATTTGAAGTTGGTGCCGAATTGCCAATCACAACAGCATGTTTATTGTATGGCACCGCCTTCAAATTATATGAACTTACCCTAAGAGTTATTTGTAAGTTTTAAGTGAAGACGGTTCCATTTTTTTACAAAAAGAGTTTATTTCTAGCTTTTTTTCGTTGTAAAACCTACGACACCACGACATCTCCAACACACTATTTAAGAGTCGTGTGAGGGTGCAATAGTATGTTATTTTTAGTATGAAAATATATTTTCCAAATCGGTTGAGTAATAACGGAGTTCTGAGGTAATGCAGTAGTAGTCGTTAAGAGTCACCAACACGCCTGCCAAGCGTGAGTATTATGGCAAAACCTTCCATTGCTTTCTTTAGCATTGGGGGAGGCCCATGTCCTATACAGTTGACTTTTATGGGCTGTAATGATGATGATGATACATGTATATAGCATTTATAGCGTCAGATGACGCTAGAGAAAAGAATTCCACTTACTACTACGTATCATCATTTCTGCGATCAACAACATGCCAAGCGTGGTGATTATGGTAAAATCCTGATGATGATGATGATGATACTGGAAGGTAAGCGGTTCAAAAGGTCTACTCTAGTGACCGTAAACACCACAGGAAAGCAGAATACGCAATATCGTTTACTGGATGACATATATTCCAGTTATTTTGATATAAAAACCAAACTACTGAACCGATTTTGATAAACAAACAAAAAAAAACATACACCCGAATGGAGAACCTCCTCCTTTTTTTGAAGTCGGTTAATAAGAGAGAACAATTGAAATGACCCCGAAAATGTTGTTATTGTTTCCAATTATATTATTTTTTAACATTGAGGGATGTCAAAGCCATCCACTGATACAAAAAGACAGAGGGTTGAGGTGAAATTAAGTCATAATTTAAAAACTAAAAACCATATCAACATTTATACCAGTTTATGGTATGTGCATGTGCTCCAGCTTGCTCAGAACGAATCTGTAATTTCTAAATATGTCAATATTTGGTTCAATCTGAAAATCTAGTTTAAAATTTAGGTTTCAATCAAACTTCATAGATACAAGCCTAAGTAGGTGTGTTAGCCAGGGATAGGGTCTACAGCTTACACATGCTGGTAACGCCAAACTGGTCAAGACTGGGCTATAATTATATATAGGCTATAATTATCAATAAAGCCATCAATATCAGTAATCATATCCATTTATCACCCTTTGTATGGGTGTAAAATTACAAACGTTTATATGCTATGGCTCTTGATCTCATAGACATTATGAATTTGAACCAAATATTGTCATATTTAGAAATTACAGATTCGTTCTAAGCAAGCTGGAGACATGCACATTTTTATGGTACATTAAAAGTAATATAAAAACAAACAAACATGAAAATGTAAGATATCAAATGATTGGCAAAACCGGTAAGTTTCGAAAATAGTTTTTTTTTGTATTGACAACTCTTCACTGCAAATGTTTTGTGTGAACTCGCGGAACTCGTACAGTATAAAAACGAGGCATAATTCTCTCAGTATTGAGCGACCAATGAGGGCTCAAGGATTTAAAAGACTCTCGGAAGCAAGTGGCTTCCAATTATTTGCCGTACATTATCAGCACGTGTTGATAATGTACGACCCAATAACGCACAACCAGTAATTGGAAGCCATGGTTTCGAAATATCGGGTGTGTAAAATTGTATTGAAATATTATAGTGGATTCGAATTATTGTCTGTACATTATTGGTTGTGAAATATAGGTACCCTACTAAACTAGGTAGGTATTTATATAATGCCAAGCCAATTTCTACCGCTTTGACATTATGTACGGTGATATCATGGTCTATCATGCCTCATGGAAGTAATACATAAGTTGAACGTAACGTCAAAATAATCAATAACCGCCTCTGTGGTCTAGTGGTTCACCAATTTCAGATACAGATGTCCTGGGCTCGATTCCCAGTGGGAGCTTGGTTTGGTTGGTTGTAGGATTTTGTAGAAGTCCGCCTGGCAAGCTACCACCATCTTACCTAATTCTGTCGCCCTAATAACAATCTTAAAGAAAATTTTGTGTTCCGGCATTTATAGGTAAGATAGCGAGTTCCTCAGTTTGTTGAGGATTCCGGATGAAGTGCGCTTCCATCTTCAGCCTTATCATAACTTGAAAATTAGTTGAGATGAAGGTCACAAGTGTCTCCCGTCGCACAATAAAAAAAAAAGATATAATTATACTAGTTGTCCCATTGACCTATTGTCCCATTTTTTATTTAACCTGTGTAAGTATAATTTGTACCTAAGCATGAACCGTTTTGGTGACTGTGTTATTTATAATAATACCTAAGTACCCAGTTTCGGTGGTTTTTAAACTGAAATAAAATTACATAAATATAATACTACTCACAATAGGAAGGAAGGATAATCTTGGCTCACAGCTGTTGGAAAACTAACATTTTAGCGAGTGGCAAGCTACAAAACGAGGTGAGAATTGGAAAATAATGAATACGACTAAACTCACCTAGACTTCACCTGCCAAGCGTGAAGATTATACCACAACCACAAAAGTCTTGGAGCAAGCAAAAGTCAACCGGTGGATGTACCTATAGCAGGTACCATTATGCGGAGAGGCGAGTGTCACGTTGCAAGAAGAATGTTGATCAGGTACCTACATGATAACACATTCGCGATTAGAACACATTAGGTTGGTATTTTTAAAACGATACCTGCGGGTCTACTCACGACTTCTTTGGCTGGAAATTAAAATAAAATCGTCGGGATCATAAAGGTTGAAGTTCTTCTTGTGTAACATGGGACACGATGGAAACCACTCTCATGTGATTTCGTTTAGTTTTAAAATGAAATCGTCAATCCACGCTGCTGAAATAGGTACCTAGCTATTTTTATTTTATTGAGAAGCACCTCAACTTTCAGCAAATTCAAGGCTTTCTCATTACGATTTACACAGGTGCTCTAGTGCTCTTGTCTACCAAGAGGATGATTAAACCTATTCTTTCAGGGATTATGTCGTCGGTAATAATAAGTAGTCAAGTCACCAAACCGCCATTTTGTATTTTTTTAATTTCCTAATATAGGTACCAAGGTACACAGTAAGTACCTATATACTAAGGGTCATCAATTGTTTTCCCACGTTACGTACAAGTTGTGGTGTCTTGCTTTGCTTTTCATCCATTATGGCATATTCCAATCTCCCCGAGATGATTTATTTGTAGGAAGGATTACCGAAGACCACAACTGCACAATCGGTGGTTTTTCAAGGTGGGTAATATTAGAAGTAGGTATTGTGTAGTATTTTATTATATCTGGTATTGTTAAAAGTAGTCAAGTTGAGTACCTACTGCACATTTTAACTCATATTGGATAAGTGGTAATTTTCATTGTGGTCCCAAACCGCCGAAACGCTTCACTCACTTCTAATTTAAATTAAGGATCACAGACAGACAGAGCTTTGATAACGTTTTAGAAGGAACTGATACAGTGATAATAGAATGTTAATTAAATGCCAAAAACCAAATAGGTAGGATCTTACCTACCTACCTATTTCAGGTGGCCCATGGAGGTACAGAACAAATAACAGTAGATACGGTACAGAATAGCGAACAAATCAAATAATCACACGCATTGTTACACAACTACGTGGAAAAGTAAACAATAGTTGCTAAGTTTGGTCGCATTTACAATTTATTTGTCTTGGCCGGTTTGTAATAAGAGCGCCTAGCGCCTGTAGAACTCAGCTCAGCTGAAGTGAAGGAAAAATAAATTTAGTCTGTGGAAAGTGCCATTGTTGAGCGCACGCGTTTTTGCGCGAAATATTGTTTTTTAAGATCGTAGACGTTTACAAGAAAATAAAAATATTTGGTGTGTGTATCATCGAAGTTTTGGAAATCAGTGAATACAGTGTGTTGTCGGACTTTGTGCGAGCGGAGTTATTATTATTCAGGTTAGTGAGTTGTATTTTAATTTTAATAAAATGTAGGTAAGTAATTTAGCTATATAGTTTGTGGCATTATCTACCTACCTACCTAACTTTTATTTGTGCTATTTTGAAACATTTTGCTGAAACATTTGGTATGCTGTGTATATAAATGGTGGGTGCCTCTAATACACATTTATAGACGTTGCGTCCCTACCCTAGTCGGGTGAATTACCCCAGGTAAATTAGGTATACCTAAGTGTCGGTCGTTCGGTTGGTGGTAGGGATTTGTTTAAGTCCGCCTGGCTAGCTACCACCATCTTACCTAGCTCTGTCGCCATAACAACAATTCTAAAATTGTTGTGTTCCGGCATTTAGAGGTAAGATAGCAAGTTCCTCAGTTTGTTGAGGATTCCGGGTGAAGTGCGCCTGCACCTTCGGCCTTATCTCAACTTGTAACCAGGTGAGATGAAGGCTAAGCGCTTCCCGGTCGTACAATAAAAAAAAGTGTCCAATGCGCGCATAAGTTTTCCAAGAACCGAATGTCCATAAAAATTAGCAGCGTTGTCTGTAGTGGGTAGGTAAATTTTTGACCTTGCTAATAAGCTGATCTGTATCAGGATGGTTCATAAACAAATCAACAAATAAAATAAAGCTGATTCCATATTCATCAGCATAGCTGAACCCCCGTTTTGATGGCATAATTTTTTACTGTTTAAAATAGGTAGGTACCTTCACTCCACTTGAGAAAACTTACCCGGATACCCCTGATTTACGAAATGCGAAAGAATGTGATATGAAAATTATTATGAATATATTTTTATTTTAATAGTATATATAATTTTGAACAAATTAAACGCTGCAAACTTCGATTATCTCTCTCCAATTATAGGTTATACCAATTATATCTGTTAAATTGCTTTTTAATTGACCACGCCAAATCAAAATGAACGACAAACTACGTTTGTATGGGATATCAGTGCAACTGGGCCTTATTATATGTTTGACAATCTAAAGCCCATACGCCAAAAATTCAGCATCTGACCAGCATGATGAACAGGATTTATAGTAGGTACCTACGTCTAAATCTTCAGCAACAATGTTGAGGATTTGGGATCTACCTGAGGAGAAACAGCAGTTGTTGATTGACATTTGGTTCACATTCGATAATTCTAGGGACTGATTTCTAGTATATTATAAGCAGGATCCTACTGTTGATCCGAAGTGTAGTGTGAGTGATTATAAATTATCATACCGCCTGCCAAGGGTGGGGATTGTGCTTTGTAGGTACCTACTGTTCTTCATTGAGACTCACAGAAAAAAAAGGGAGAAAGTGATTCTTCATATTTTTTAAAATTATCAGTAAGCTCTTGGACTTCAGGCTTGTCTTGCTCTAGGCCAAGGCAAGGATGAGGTCTAGATGGAACGAGTTCTCCCAGAAAGCACTGTCTCTTCCGCGCACCGACGACGGAACACCACTGTTTGGCGCTGGACCTCGGTAGGAGGGTGGCTGCTGGCCAGATGGGCCTCTACAGGTCCTATCACCAGTTTGTGATCATTCATCACAACACTGGTGGTAGGAGGTAGATCACATCTACCCCAATAATGTTCATATGAAACGTGTGTCGTCTTTTGTTAATTTAACTTCAAACATGACCGTTATACGTTTACCACGATCAATGATTACAACAATGGAGCCTTCCTAATCGGGTTCTGTTACTGCTGTTCCCAGAGGCAGTCACTATTTAGAATTTATATTGTTCTTTGACTCCCATGGTTGTTGTGGCTACCGGAAGTGTAGGTTCACTTATACCATAGGTAAGTGTAAGGTCACGACGGTGACCTTCGGACTTTAAGCACAGATGGGCAACACCACTTCGTAATAGTGTAAATATATTCTATGGTAAAATCTAAACAGTAAAAAAGTAATAGCATTGCTCACACATTTTACTAGTCCCTCAATAAAATCAGGAAAGGTTTCATCATCAGGGAAGTCTCATGTGAAAAATAAAACCTATGACAGTGGAGCATTCAACATCGGTATCAAACTCAATCACACCTACCCTTCAAACTGTATTCCGGTTTGAAGAGTATGGTTGCCGGTGAAATTACGGGCGAGGCTTATGCTTTTATGTACCATTATGCTTCAAGATGACGGACGTAATGCAGTGCCACGTAGGTCATGTTCTTTGTGGATGTGACCTACGCTTTGTTATATATAAATAGCCTCGCTAACACGCCGGGTGAGTGCCAGCACCAACAGCATCCTAAGGACTGTGGGATATAGGGGGATAAGACCCATGAAGAGGCACATGTCAAAATTACATTGTGTTCCCGTCGTCACGTGCTGCTAAATAAAATGTATAAGTAATTTGATAAATCGAATGTAATTTAATTTAATCTATTCAATTCTAAATTTAGTATGAATGTACTTACCTAATTATTAAATTTTATTTTAATTTAATTTTAATGTGTACCTTGTCTTTTTTTTTATTAATATGTGATAATGATTATTATATGTTATTATGGTTGTAAAAGACTGAAATAAATTTTATACAATACAATATAGGCAAGAGATGCATTTTACATCAGGTGAGCTGTTTGCTTGTTCCGTCTCCAAGTGGTATATAAAAAAGGGTCATAAGATCTCTAATGGGCTCACATGGTGCGGAAATCCCACGGTAGGCTTTAAACCACCATAAATCAAAGCGCTGCTCTCGTTAATGTTACTTAGCCGACGAGGTGTGCCGACCCGTGATGTTTCGTGTCCAATGCCGGAATGCGTTGAATAATAAACCTCTAATGTAGCTTGATTACTCTGGGACGGCAGACACGGAAAACTGAAGGGTGTGTTGTACAAATTGTAATGTAAAAACAACTAAACACCTGCCACCTATGGTCTAGTGGTTCAACCCACTGATTTCAGATCCAGAGGTTCCGGGCTTGATCCAGGGGCAGTTCAATATTGTGATTGGTTTGTTTGGTGGTAGGACTTTTTTTAAGTCTGCCTGGCTAGCAGCATATTACCTAATTCTGTCGCCATAATAACAATTCTAAAATTGTTGTGTTCCGGCAGTTAGAGGTTAGATAGCCAGTTCCTCAGTTTGTTGAGGATTCCGGGTGAAGTGCGCCTCCACTTTCGGCCTTATCTCAACTTGTAACCAGGTGAGATGAAGGCAAAGCGCTTCCCCGTCGTACAATTTAAAAAAGAAACAAGAATGCTTTACGTACCTACCGAATCATTATCATCATCATTCACCACATTCATCACCTTACACATCTATTAGGCGTCGCCACCACGAGCGAGTGTACCGCCGCCGGTGATATTATCGTCTTCCCCGTATTTGTATTAACTGTCAAAGAACGTGTATTCACACGGCGATATCATCGCGACGATTGTTGGATAGAAACATCGCGATATACTTGCTGCTCATAGCTTCATACCAATTCAATTCAGTATTGCTGAACCAGTATTGACACTTCTCGCTGACGCCTTCTGCTGCTGTCACAGTCGGCTGCGTAATTTTACTTTTAAAGAGAAGTAAGGCACTTTACCATTATCCCACCCATGTATGTGTGTGGCACCCATGTGGATCCGGAGCGAATCTCCGGCCGCACAGCTGCTTAACAAATTGTGTTACTGGTGAAGACAGTAGAAGTTTTTTCATACAACTAGGAGACGGGACAAGCAAAGTAGTCCACCTGGATTTAGTAGAGCGTTGATGACGTAGCTCGCGCTTTTGAGTGATCATACCAATTCAACTACATATCCATCGGTAATAGCTTTCCTGCAATCGTAGATATACGTGGTCTATTCCATCCATCTCCAGGATATTCGCAACAGCTGCAAAAATGATTTATTTTTCATCTATATCAACAGCAGGGATAGTTATCTATATCCCTGCTGTCCTGCTGCCCCCCCCCCCCACCCCTAAAAAACAAATAAAGAAAATAGTACTACACATTTAAAATTAATTATATGTTAGAGATTGGTGCCTGCAACGGGCATTTTACCTATTTCAGGCACCAGTCTCTCGCAAAACAGGTTGGCTATATAAGTACCAGCAACATTGTTGTCTCAACTGTAGGTATTTAATTAAGGAAAACCAATTTGTACCTATCTACTGTTAGAGAAAATACATGCTTATTTTTATATCGTTGTATGGGAATTGAGACTAACTTGATTTGTGTGAATTGAATATCTATTTAAAAGTTTGTTTGTTACAGGTGCAATTTATTCGTTCAGGTGCCATTTTTATGGCAACGATAATAAACTATTCATCATGACGTTTGTCTCGCGCTCATTCGAGCGGCAAATATTTGTTCAGTGTCTTGATAGCGCACTTCTCTCCCACTTGTGTCGCGGAATGTCGCGACTTTCATCATAATCAATACATCGGCGATGCTTCAGATCTTCGTGAGATGAAATATGGTTGTTGATGAAAGATGTGGTGGAAGATAGCTAAAGACAACTTCCATCTTAAAATAATATATTACAGATTAACCTAGATTTCAACGGGTGCGGATGACGTCCGATAGAGAAGACAGGAGAAGACATTTTCTCAAGACCCTCACCTAGTATGGGATAACGAATAGGAAGATCATGAATATTGAGTAAGATCTAAAAAGCGAAAAGGATTCCACTAATCCAATAAAATCGGGTGCTCGCCAGTCACATATTGCCGGTGAAGCAAAACACATGTGTTGCCTTGGAACGCCTGAGGCAATTTTTTATGTTACCATGAAATATGGCTATAGCGAAACCGCCAATATTCAAAAAGTATTATAACGATTTTTTTTTTGTTTAGAATCTTCAACATAGTCTGTTCATTACGTTGAGAAAACCCCTTTAATATCTGTAGTCAAAGGTCTTGCAATTGCAAATATGACAAGTCAGTTTATAAGCGGTATTTCGGGCAAAGTATGAGTAGTACCTACCTGTAAGTATCCCGTGCTTCACTCTGGGTTAGTATTTTATTATATGTGCCTCGGGTAAAGAAACTATACTTCAGGTATGGGTCCGCACCTATGTCAAGTAGGTAAATTGTAGTTTCATGTAGAAGACAACTTTCACTAACTTATTGTTGTTGAAGTTATGATGCCGTGTCGATGCAGCAGATACCACTGGCATACCATCACACAACCACATAGTCACATTGCATTAGGTGGGTATAATAAAAAGGCACCTGTATAAGTGTTACCGACTGCCACCGCGTGGGGGTCGTATGTGGGGGCAGGTAGTAACAATTCTAATGTGGCAACGACCTAGACAGAAATGTATTTACAAAAAAATATAACACAAGACAAAAATACAAACGAAAATGCATAGGATGGACGAACAAGTGAATTTATGGAGCGTAAAGAATAGTAGGTAGATACATACGAAGCTGTCGGGTTACCTAACGATCGTTACAAACTGTCTACCTATAGGTAACTCAACTGTTCCAGATCAGTAATTTTACAGTTAATAATAAATAATGAGTAAAAAATACTAAGCATTATACTCAACACCATCTAGCCCTAATCTATGCAAAGCTGGTATTTTTTTTAACGGAAACTACGGAGAATACGATTAAGTTTTTTTGGAAATTCATACATACCTACGAGTATGACACAATATCCCGAACTCGGAAGTTAATCACACAAATGTTGGTCCCGGGTGGGAATCAAACCCACACAAACCTACAACGCAGAGCCACGACCAACTGAGCTATGAGGCTAGTTAAAACTATTAGGTATTCATCATTTTCCCCTGTAACAATAATCGTACTCTGTTGACAATTTATAATTTTAATTGTATCTCTCCAGCACGCACTCATTCTCATTCCCAATAATTCTAGTAGAACAACCTTATCTAACGGATTTTTAATAAGATTTATCTCTCCAGCACGCACTCTTTGTCTTTCCCAATAATTCTAGCAGAACAACCTTGTCCTACGGATTTTTACTATGACAGTGTAAATGCATATTAGCTAATATGTATATAGCTAAAGAGTATGAGAATGTGAATGCACCCATATCGCAAACTCTTCCTTCACACGGCAAATGCACTTCCCTGTGAACTTGGAAACAATACAGTTATTCACGCTACGCGCACTTACTTTGTTTTGATAAGTTTATTTCCTTCTTAAATCGTGGTATCCCATTGATAGTTATTTTTTTATTTATTTGGTGCCCCTGTAATAAATAACACTATTATTACAGGGGCACCTAATGCAATAGTGAACCTACTTAGTCACATTCATATTATATTATATTGTACTACTTTTTTTAAAAATATTATGTTTCATCATCATAAATTGCCAACCCATTTTTTTTAGAAGGAAAGTACTTTCTAAAAAAAAAAACAAGTCTGGCAGGCTACTTGGTGATCGCAATTAAGATGCTTTTTTACATATCAACATCTTGCCTCATACGTCATAGTTATTGTGATAAACTATGAAAATCTTTGGGCTAGTGTTACTTCCGGGGGGTCAGCTAGTTTAGACTATAACAACAAAACACATATAACGTAATAAATACGTATGTGCGCGTATTTTATCAGCCGATAGTGGTAAAGGTAAGGAAACAGTTAGTGAGGCATTAAACCGCTGCTGATGGGTTCCAGTCCTTCATAGTTTTCGGCTGGGAGTTTACTGCCGGCTTAATATAAAACATGGGAGCTGTTAAAAAGTCGTTATTGGTGGAATGGCTTCCGCTTTTTGGAAGTTTTTATCGAAATTCGAGCGATTTGGAACCTTATTGTCCGTAATTATAATTAGGTAGGTAGGTACTTATTGTCTTAGGTCGTTTTCATGGTCAAAATCATCGAGTGATTGTTCAATAATATCCTGACCTTATTACGAGGGTGTAAAGATTCGATGCATTTTTGTTTGGGTAGGTAAGTAATTTATAAAATGTATGTAAGCACATTTTTATGGTATGCATTTTAACACGATCGTGTGAGAAAATGTGGATAAATATGTATAAAAACTAAACCAGCCAAGTGCGAGTACGTTACCAACCGTCCCACATTTCAAGGCGTACCGGTAATTTTTGTCCATTAAAAAAGTGATCAGATTTTATTTTAATGCCTCATTAAAAGGTTATATTTGAAATCTATAAAATCAAGACTTTTCATTCGATACCCAACACGGTCTAATTGATATAAAAATTGGAAACCACTTTAATGGTTTTCCATTAATGCAAATAGTTTTTACTATGTATTATTTTAAGATCGTTATAATTAAAAACACAATATCTATTTTGGTATATAATTGCAAGTGTTGCGATGGTAGTTTTAGTTGTACAGGCTCAGTTCCTGTACAACTAAAACTATATGTGTTTATAGTTTTAGTTGTATTATATATAGCAACACACCCCGATTCTAAAAAATCAATCGCTTCACTATGACAAAGGTATCGTCGCAGAATGACCACTATAGGTGCCTTTTGATATTCTAGTGGCCATTCTGTGACGATAGCACTGTCATAGTGCAGCGATAGGATTAGTAGAATCGGGGCCCAGCTGTAGTTAGAATAGGTGCGGACAGACGGCCGTACAGACAACGAAGTCACGTTATGCCATAAGGGTTTTTTTGTTTTATTAGTCTGATTGGAATAGCACGGAACGCTAAAAACAAAGTAAAACAGTTTTATGTTTGACCTTTTTTGAAATAATGGATTTATTGGTAATTAGCTACCCGCGACTTCGTCCGCGTATTCGTTTTTTGTAATAGGCGCAAGTATTATTTTATTATAAATATAAATATTTGTTGGATATCTGGATAAATTTGTCCGACTTTGTTATCACATAGGTCAAAAATAACAATTAATAAAAACGTTTCATGTACGGGAACCGCCTTTTATTGTGTATACATGTTTATTATTAGTCAGCTCTGAAAATTTCAACCTGCTACCTATTAGAGTTCAAAAGATCTCTTAAAAAGGGGTTTTCTAAAATACTGGACCAAATTTATGCCATATATAATGCCATAAATTGTTACTTATGGGCAATCTACCTACAAATTTTCAAGTGCCTATCATGTTTGGTTTCAGCGATATGCAATTGTACACCGAACTTTGAACCATATTTTAAACCCTTTAGGATGCAAATTTTCAAAATTACTTTCTTAGCAGGCGTCTACGCACCGAGACAAACATGCCCTCGAAATTTAAAGTCTGTGCGACCAGCGGTTTCGGCTGTGCATTGTATCTAGTTGATTCAGTCTGACTGAATTATTTTCCCGCTACGTCCATATCCCGGTTCGTCAATTAGCCCGCTATTTCCTTTTCCCGGTATTGTAATGCACACTGAAGATTTCATGGCATTTCTAGGCAAAACAATGCCCTCTGAAAATGAGCTCTGAACCCTATTTGAACCCCTTGGGGTGCGAATTTTCAAAATTCCTTTCTTAGCGGACGCCTACATACCAAGACAAATATACCCTCCAAATTTCAAGTCTGTATGACCAGCGATTTAGGCTGTGCGTTGTATCTAGTTGAATCAGTTAGTCAGTCACTCAGGACCTATCCTTTTATATTATTGGTAATTTCACACTGCACCTATACGCAGCATTTCCATCTACTTATGTTCATCAAACAAATGTTTGTCCCGATTGGGAATTAAACCCACAACCTACAGCATATATTGCAAAGCTACTACTGAGCTGTGTGGCCAATTCACTTACTCGTGCTAAAAGAAGCTCATATTTCCACATACTATTTTGCTATTCTAAACAATATTATTGATTGTTTTCTATCTCATGGAACGTGCTGATCTGACGTCATGGTTTGTAAACTATAAAGTTGCAAATCTCCACTGAAATAAGCATTCATTTATCAATTAGGTATGATTCTAAGAAAAACCATTTCAGTACACTACACGATGCTATTGCAAAAGTTCTGAATTGCAGCACTTTTCCAATACTACTGTAATCCTATACCGATAGTATTCATGAAGAGTAGCAGGAATGGTTCAGCGCATTATTAAGTTTCCCAGTTACCGGATAAAAAGTAGCCTATATGTTAGTACAAATTTTAGCTCAATCCGTTCAGTAGTTGTAGCGTGGAATGGAAACAATGGAACCAAACAAACTTTCGCCTTGATATTATTAGGGGTTGGGATGAAATGGGATGGGAACTCTGATTCGAAAGTACCTTTGTTTGTTTATGTATTTGTTTGGTTTGTTACTTTTTCACGACTAATCGGCTGAATGGGTCTTGTTAAAAGTTGTCTAGAGATTGGACTAGATTGTTCTCTGCCACGCAGTTCACATGGGATACCACCTACAATCTGGCGGTCGCGGCCAAAAGCTATGTAGGTAATTACTAAATGTTATGAGGAAATTTATTCTATGAGGGATAAACGAATTAAAATGTTGTTATGTTTGCAAACTCATCAATGTAGTACCTGTATACTATATTGATAGACTTATTTATATAGCATTAATTATGTGTTATTTCTTCTTAAGTATCCAGTAGCCAAATTAATTAAAACTACAAGGAAAATCAATAATAGATTCCCCTGGACACGGTGGACTTTGAAGTTAACATTTTAGGATGTTGTAAATATGATATCAAATTGTCCAGCAATTTCCATCGAATGTTCTTACTAAAAGTATATAAGTATACATAAGAGTGAAAGTTTTAACTGTCTAAATGATTGGACGTTCGGATTTTCGTTCCTTCTTCACGACTAAACTACTGAACCGATTGATCTGAAATTTTGCACATTCTCTAAACAGGGAATGAGACATACTATTTTTACAACTGCTACTTTTCATCCCATACTAAATGAAGTCATGCTGGTTTGGGAATGGGATGTAAAACATCGCAATATAAAACTGATACGTGTTTTACTGCATCTTCACGTCAAATTACTGACCGGATTGAGCTAAAGCTTTGCTTATGTAACAGATAGTGGCTAGACCTGTAAAAGTCCACCTGGCGACCACCCTCTTTCCGAATTCCAGGGTCAAACGCTTTGCAGAGTTCCGTCGGTGTGCAGGAAAGCCAGTGCTTTCTGGGCAAGCTCGCTCCTCGCGCTCGACTTCATCTTTGCTCTGGCTTCACAATCCTAGAGGTAACCCATCATTTATAAATCAAAAAAACTGTTGGGAGACGGGCAATGAGCGTCAAGTAATAGATTTGGGGATGATCTTTGCCCAGAAGTGGGATGACGTAGATTAGTAAATACGATACATAAACAATTTGACGACAAACGAAGTTCCTTTCTTTTTGTTGTGTGAGAAGTGAGTCATGATCATGACACGCAAAACTTATTTTCTCTCAGAACGCTACTGTTATCAACAAGAACGATAGATGATGAATGATAACAAGTCGAATTTACCCCATTTCAAGATAAAATAAAAATATTTGATAAGATAAACGCATCTTAGTTTGTTTGATCTGTAGTGCCCAAGTTGGTATATATTAGGCATGTACCTACTTTTTGTAATAACTATTTTATGAGTTTCCTACTTCCCTATACCTATTCAAATTGTATCAAATATTACTGACAGGTAGTTAATGCTACGTATTTCCCGCATTCACTAAAACTGCTGGGTTTGTCACACTTTATGGAATTGCCGGAGGAACTTTGCTTTGTGTACTTATCCTTAGTTGGTATCAGGTGCTCTTTATGGGAATAGCTTAAGTGCTATTGAAATTGGTGCTATTTTCGGGAATACCTCACTCTTTGCAGAGTGGTCGTGGCCATCATTCAGGACTTTTGGATTTGTGGCATGCTTTACAATCCACCCCATTCGTCTCTCACTATTGTTTATCTAGTGCACTGGTTTAGGGTCAAGTGCAGCTTTTATCAGGTCAGTCCAGTGTAATGGTAAGATCAAAAGTTAGATACATCTAGTGGTGCACTACAATTTCATAATTAATTAAGTTAAAATAAAGGTTCCCGTTTTGTTTTTGGAAAATGCTAGTTTGTGCAATTGAGTGAAATTCGCCGCTATATACAATAATGAAATAAATACTTACTAGATTTGGGACAACAGAATCCATAGAATTTAGTTACACACACAAAATACAATAAAATTGTAGTAATGAGGTAGAAAAACAGGAGGTACAAAACAGGCTATCATGTAGGTACAACAAAAATATTTTTGATATGGACTCGTATTTAGGGATTAATCACTTACTGGACACAAGAGACTGGTAGAGTTCCGAGACAGATTGTAATTTAATAAAACTAGTTCAGTCAGTTTCGGTACCAATCTGAGGCAGTGGGGTAAAAAAACGAAATATAATCCTGGTGTCACTCACAGTTTCAACCAGCATTTATTTTCTTCAGGATTTGAAAAACATTCGTGTATTATTTTATTTTCATCTACAGTTGTAAATGAAAATTGTCTTTGTTACGACATCGCTGCTCTTTCACCCAGTACCCAGTTTATTATTAAATAAGTAGAATTTATTTTTTTCTGTGGTAAACTTCTCTGTATTTGTGGAGACATATACAACCTTTATCATAATCTAATAATAGAAGCAGATCGGTCAACAGCCCTATCTTGGCAGGCAGTAAGTAGGTACTATAGTGGTAATCGGTAGGCTGGGCTGTGGCCAATGAGCATTAGGGAGCGGGCTGGGTGCAGTATGCGATAGAGGACACACTTTATGAGACTGTTTACACCGAGCTCAAACAAGGGGGCCCAAAGTCGATGAAGGTGATCTTACTTGACGTTGCCTCGTAAATTGGGAAATCGGTTTATGGTTAAGCATATAAGCATGATATTAGGATAAGGAGAGAGAGAGAACCAATACGATATAGACCGATCAGGACATCTTCTTGGTCATTTATTTTTATTTAGGATTGAAAGCCGACCCAAATAAGCATCATGAAAAGAAGTTCTAGGAGAAATGCGTTAGTAGTCATTTTAGTCGTCTATTATCAACCGGCGAACCAGGCTGTCCACCAAGTTGGGTGTGTTATTTGCTTGGCACTAGCTATTCTGATTTTCTGGCTTAATACCTACCAAGTATCTCTCCCTCTGTACTATTTGGTGGTTTCTTCTTGCCGGAAGAAACGACCGTGTTCCCATTGTATTATTTCGGGCTGATGTGGCTAACCTCAGGATATCTCGCTATTTTCACCTGTAAATGGAAAGTCTGCCACATTCATGCAGGTTGTTGCCCGCTGCTGATTTATGGTTTAGCGCCTCTAATGAGCGTCTATAACTGCCTACATCAATTTAGAGCTAGATCGATAAACGTTGGGATTTTTTCATTCTTTACAGCCTATTAATGTCCTTGATGTGCTAAACCTGCTCCAACAGGTATTTGCCACAATTACCTCGCTTGACAGGCGCAGAATAGCTATAAGATAAAAGTAAGCTACTGCCCTTCTTCTGGTGGAATCTATTGGTCGGCGTATTGCATATTACGGCATATAACGGCAAAATTTAAATCTAACTAAGTAACACTTGTAAATTCTGTAGAACGTGCAAATATTTGGCTTCAAATTTGTGTTCGTTATCATCAACTAGCGTGTATTTGGCAACGAAGTCGTGTCGTCAAATCAAGGCGACAATTCGATTCACCAAACCAACACTGCACACAGCAGCACGAACATGAGTGGTTTATTTACTATCGAAGGTTCGCTTCGAAAGCTCTCTCATTATGGTGAGCTCAGCGTCGCACAAGTCATCTCGCTAAAAGTTTTTTTTATTTATGTAGTAGTAGCACACAAAACAAATAGCTTTAAAAAAAAAACGCAGTAATGATGATGTTATATGATACATAGAAAGAAGCTTCAAATACCAAGATTATTACAACACATTGATGACTCAGGGTGAAATACCTCATAAAACTATATCGTGGAAAAATAACAGACAAATAAAGAATACTAACCTAATGAATGGTGAATGGTCTTATTTCATTTGTATGAGATAGCACTTAATTCGTAAGTCAGATAGCTTATCAAAGGTTGATTACTAATTTTGCTCTCATGCTTTGCTCTTTCGTGTTATTCTGCAAGCAACGTACATCGATGTCTTGAAGCTATCAATATGAAAAGGTATCTTACATGCGTATCATAATGGTGTAATATACTTCGTTGTCACATATCGTGGGGATTTCCTATAATCCTTTCTTAGTGCAACTCTACAATACAAAAGGAAAAGCCCTTCCCTGAAAATTATAGGTCCTCTTTTCGTTTATTGTCAGTCAGTCAATTAACCAGACACTCAGCTACACCATGATTGTTCATATTTATATAAGATATTAACAAGCCTATAAGCTCAGTTGGTAGTAACTCTTCCTTCTGCGCTGTAGGTTGTGGGTTCGATTCCCACCCAGGACAAACATTTGTGTGATGAGTAGTTTGTGCTGTGTTTGGGAGTGAATTGTATGATAAGTATATTCACAAAAGAAAATTATAACCTACTAGTACCTATTCTATCCGTAATCTTGTTCAAATTACAAGCTATGCACCGTTTGGGGCTAGATGGCGCTGTGTGAAATTAATGTCCTGTAATATTTATTTATTTATTTATTTATTAATTAATTAATGTATTAATTTATTTATTAATTTATTTATTTATTTATTTATTTATTTATTTATTTATTTATTTATTTATTTATTTATTTATTTATTTATTTATTTATTTATTTATTTATTTATTTATTTATTTATTTATTTATTTATTTATTTATTTATTTATTTATTTATTTATTTATTTATTTATTTATTTATTTATTTATTTATTTATTTATTTATTTATTTATTTATTTATTTATTTATTTATTTATTTATTTATTTATTTATTTATTTATTTATTTATTTATTTATTTATTTATTAACGAACCTCTTATTTTTGCTAATGATTACCTACCTACTCCTAACCGTCGAGGCGCATACTCTCATACATCATACATTGTTACATCTTATACACATGTTTTGATTGTGTGTGTGATGATGTTTCATAGTTTTGTAGGAATACAGTTTCGATTATCGTTTGTTTTTGATTGCTCAAACTCTTAGCCAACTCTCATAAAAAGACGTAGGTTAGGTATTCAATATGGGTACATTACATACATAGCCACATGGTACGAATTTGAGGTTGGCAGGAACTCTACCTCCTAGTGGTCTACGTGGACCATGGAATCACTGGCTTTTGATAGAGTCTCTAGATATCTAGAGATAGAGTGAACTCTGGTCTTTACTGGACCTGCATAGACCCGCTTAGCAACAACCCTTCTATACCGAAGTCCAGCGCCAAGCAGTTCACTGCCGTCATACGAAGAAAAGCCGTCAAAGTAGATTTAGAAATAATTGAGGTTTTGTCTAAAATTAAGGCCGACGATTTTGCTTTTGCTTTTTGTTATTGAAACTTATATACATAAAAGAAATATTAAATGAATGTTATATACGTAAAAGAAGATCTTTCTTTTATATCCTATTTTGTTTTGATTTTTATATTGACTAACTAATCTTAATTTTTTCCTTTTATTTAAGCATAAAAATCATATTTTATTTGCAATACTTAACTGAAATGACATAATTGTTTTTTATGATCCTTTGCAAAGCGTTATCTGTAAAATCACAAATGAAAAAAATATTAAATTTTTAACTCTACTGTATAGACAATAGCATTTCACAATTACTTGTGAAATGCTATGGTCTATACAGTGACTTATATCTTATTTACCCTCTTTGCAACCCTTAATGTCAATACAGGAGTGGTTTCAGTAAATAAATCGACAAATAGTGAAATATGAAACTCCCTATATAAACATTATATCCTAAAAGAGATACCATGCGTTTAGCCTCTTATGTTTGCACCCATATTACAAAAACCACCCCTTTTAAAAATGTAAGTTGTCGATACTCTTTCAAATGACACCCCACTAGACATAAATCTTCTTGTCTCACTTAACACCACTATTTCTCAAAACCGAGATTTATGCCGTCACAAACATTGCCACAAACACACTGCACTGTATGTTTGTATGTTAGACATACAGAGCAGTGTAGTTTTTTTTTATTTTATTGTACGTCGGTTGGCCTTCATCTCACCTGGTTACAAATTGAGATAAGGCCGAAGGTGGAGGCGAACTTCACCCGGTATCCTCAATAAACTAAGAAACTGGCTATCTTACCTCTAAATACCGGAACACAACAATTTTAGAATTGTTATTATGGCGACAAAAATTAGGTAAGATGGTGGTAGCTAGCCAGGCGGACTTAAAAAAGTCCTACCACCAACCAAACCAAACACAATATATTTTACTCCCCATGGGGATCGAACCCGGGGCTTCTGGATCTGAAATCGGTGGGTTGAACCACTAGACCACAGAGGCGGTTAAATAGTCGCCACTGTGACACTCTTCCTTACATACTTATGCTACACGTACTGCTTTACGTACTTAATACTACTACTTACTTACCTACTAGCAAAGAACACATCACCACAATGAAAGCTAAACAAATACATGTACCTATCCACAAAAATGCAGTTCATGAAACAATGACGAAACTGCACATACAGGATCTTATTATATTCACTTTATACCTAACAAGCCTCATAGCTCAGTTGGTAGTAGCTCTGCCTTCTGCGCTGTAGGCTGTGGGTTCGATTCCCACCCAGGACAAACATTTGTGTGATGAATATAGATGTTTGTTCTGTGTTTGGGTGTTGTATCATATAGTACGTATGTATTTACAAAGGTATTTAAGTGTTCTATCCGTAATCTAGTTCCCATATTACAAGCTATGCTTAGTTTGGGGCTAGATGGCGCTGTGTCAAAACAAATGTCTTGTAATATTTATTTATTTATTTAACTGATTATTATAATAACTATAATAACTATCTATCTATTATGAGACACAACTCGCTGAAAGACTTAGGTGGACGGACAACGGCGGGTTAAGAAATAGGGTCCCATTGGCACCCATTGGATACAGAACCCCGTTAGGATAACAAAGTGATATGAGTAATCTGTGATAAATAGCTGCAGTAAGCACTTCCAGTCACGGGTATTGGCGAAAAAGCGGTTTGGGCTAGGATTAATCTACTTCCTAATGGTCCACTTGGAAAACGGACTCGCTGACTTACTAGCGGTTACGTCGGACTGATCACAATACTGGTGGTGGGAACTGCAAAAGTTCACCTGGCTAGCAACCACCCTCCTGCCAAACTCTGGCGCCAAGCTGTTCGCCGTTTTCAGTCTGTGCGCGGGAGAGCAACTGCTTTCTGGGAAAGCTCGCTCCATTGGAGACCTCATCAGTGCTCTGACCTAGAGGTCAAGAGCGGACCCATCATTGATACAAAATATGGCAATGGATGTCTTTGAAGTGGGCAGCAGTGCTTTCTGTGGCTCCAACCGGTGTGCCAGGCGAAGAGATCAAAAGAAAAAATATATATTCATATCTACAGTTTTTATAGTTTATATCATCTTAAGTTTTACGGGGTATCTCATTAATCATATTAGGTATAGTATATTCAATTGTACGTCTACCGCAATTCAGAGATATCGTTCACTTTGTTCACTCGATCAGTAAATTATTGCCGTTGCTCTCTGATAAACGAGGTAAATTATATAATAACATATTTTTTCATTATTGAATTAATTCTTTAATTAGCATCCCATCAGACTATAAAGTGCGTTTGTGTCAACAATAATCTTTACCTATTGTTATGCACTGATTTGTAGTATTTTTAGCATCTAGGCCACTGGTATGACTGAATTTAAGGAAACAACAGGTGAAAAGGTATATAAAGGTAATGCAGGTAGCTGTAAAGTGGAGATGATTGCACTATACAAATACTAAGATACAATGTCTGTCTCCTAATATTCAGGCAAGTGTTTTGGTTAACTCAGTATCGGTAATACGTACAGAGTCACGCTCAAATCTGCGGTGATATCATACCCAACTATAAATTGTTATTACGTTATTATTTTATTATCTATGATAGTACCTAACAAATAAAAATAATGTGTCCAGTTGAACTAACTATGTACTAATAATGCAGTCGGATCTCTAGTAGTACCATACGGAACCGTGCCCCCACCGGTTGCATTGCCACACTGAATAGCTATGTCAATTCAATGTCACCCCTTTTTCCAAGGGGCAAGAGTCATACCGTCAGGCCGCTTACCATCATCATGTAACAGACCATACGGCTCGTGAACGGCTAAAACATTGACAATGGCAAAAGCTCGACGGACCCGTGCCGCGAAATACTTTCCGGCAGAACTAGTGCATGCAAGTCCGTGTATTCTAAGTTAATCTACAGCCGCACCACACTGGTGAGTGGCGCAGCACCTTGCACCCTACGGAAGATGTGGTAGTACGGAAAGCTACGAGATCCATGAGCGTACCGGTATTGTAAGATGGATTTGCTTGCAGCTTAATACCTGTTTCCCATTTTTAAACAGCTATGAAATGAGCACGATCTGTGGAGGATGAGCATATATGTAACAGAACAGTTTCGTGTCAACTCACACAGAGGCCCGTCCCACTGCGTTGGGCCGATAGGTGTTTTGGTGGATCGGTATTAGGACAAGCACTATTACGTTTCGAGCATTGTAAAATTTAAATTTGATAAGAAATTTGGAGTGTACCTATTGCCAAGAACGCACACAGCCGAAAAAGATGGTATGAGTTTTTTTTCTACCAAAGAATGTGTAGAATATTCGCAAAACGATTCCGCAACCGTTCTCAGCAACACTTGAAATTATGCGTATGCGTATATAAGTCTGTCAATCTAACAGGCAGAAGCCTACGACTATTCTCTGCTATCCAATTCAACATTAAAAACTTAGGAAAGGGTTCTTTACTTCGTTGTCTTAGCCTTCCACCAACTTAATAAGTTTCCAGTTGACAACATCGTAAAGCATAAGTCAATTTTGGGACGGTTACACAAAGTTTTAGAATAGTGAAAGCCATGATTAGAGTTGGAAAGTCTGTCTGAAATTTTCATTAACTGTTGGATTTTGTCGTCAAAAAAACTCAGGCATAGAATAGTGAATTAAATTAAATTATTTATAGAATACATATCTATCTAATCATTTAACAAAAAAGCTGTTATTGTATGTGTGCCACAGGTAACCGCTTATCTCCATCGTGGGTCATTATGCATGTTTGATAACTTTGATATAAAAATAAGGGCCAAGATGAATAGGCATTGGTAGAGATTGATTTCGTTACGAGTGTAAATAAAAAGAAAATAATTATGAATAACTAGTCAATAGAAAAACAGTCACCGGAAAGAACATATCGTAAAGTTAATCCTTACTCCATATCACAGCGATGACGTCACAATTCAGCTATCATTTTTGTTTGTTTGAGCAACACCGTAGTATAAGTTGTGATTCACAAATTTGAAATTGTTCACGCGAAAAACTTGTTTTAACTAGTAGTTCGAACTGAGATCTCGTGATGTATTCGACACTTTGCATGTCATCTTAAAAGGAATTATTCCCACGTCTATAGAATCCCAATACTACAGAATCTTGTATCTTATTGACACCCTTGCGGTTTGGCAACACTATTGAGTAAGAATATAATCAATAAATAGATTAGTTTTCACTTAAATAAGCAGACATTACAATAGAGAAGCCCTACGTCACTATCTAGTAAGACCTGATGATCATCCTTTGCAACCCTAACTTGAAAACCACCCCTATTAAGGACAAACATAAAATTTTGGAATCTGCTGTCTAAGCCCATGTATAAGTATGTATAAATCTATGTATAAACTGTACATTTTTATTAATTTCGCAATAAATATCGAAATGTAATCAAGGAACTATAAAATATAATATAATCGATCAACTGACATTGAGAGATAAAATAGACACCTATACATATATGACATAATAATAATAATAGCGTAATAAGTACTTATTCTTATTGAGTGGCCAGTATGTACATATATATAAAGGATTGTTCTCTAAAACAATCCTTTTACCGATTCCTGAGTAGGTATAAGTGTAATCTCTGCAATATAAAAAATAAAAAAACTTATCAAACGTTCAAGACATGGGCGAAATTTTATAGTTCTTACCACCATAACATAAAAAAATCCGTAGTTATTGATAACTACGGATTTTTTTTATGAAATATCTTTTTATGAAATATCTTTGAAGATATCTTTATATTTCAAATTTCATCAAAAATGGAAAGCCCGTTTGTGAGTTATACATTCATATGTATTTATTTATGTTTTTGGCAGTTACAGAGCCGATTTTCCTAACTAACATAGAAATCCCTTCCCTTCGCTCACTCGATCAATAACCAAATGATTATTGTAAAAATATGTAGTTTTAGAGGAGGCTTTGTCCATCAGTAGACATTAACGGGCTATTTATGATGATAACGATAGCTCCACTCAGAATTAAAAAAAAATGACACTTAAACGAGCACATACATGAAATTTGAACGATGAAACTGAATAATTATATAAACTGTGTAGCAGAAACAGCGCCGTCAAACTTAACGCATATCACGCTGTTCTTAATATGTTTAGAGAAAATAAAGGGTATACGTTTCCTGTGAAAGAGCTCTTTCACAGAAAACTTGTACCTAAACTACACTAAGCTTCAACCTTTCTGACTTATATACCCAGTATCTAGTTCAAACAAAACATAACAAACACATTACGCTTGAATTTGTTTGCAAACACATTCAAGCGTAGTTATTGATATTATGACATATCTACCTAATAGCCTTCTCGTATTATTCAGTCTCTAACTGAAGACACATTTGAAATAGTTATATTAGTGTCAAATGATTATAATCTGAATTTTACTTTTGTAAACCCACAATTAGATTAATGGCTATAATTTTTGAAAAGTTGCTTCAAAGGAAAGAGAAGAGAAAACTATATCTTGTCTCCTTGTTTTATTTGTTCAACTTGTCCATGGTATCATCATAAAACGTTACATTTACATTTTTTACAAGATAATTTAAATACTAACTTCTACAACGATGAAACTCTAGTTTAAACAGAGCCAGCTGACAGCCACCGCCTAAAATAATCAAGCTAGGAATTCGTCTGTATTGACAGGTCCAGGAGCTATTTTCGGTGCCATTAATATTTATTGGTAGTCGCGTACACCATCGCCTTGGGCTGATCATTTCCCGCGGTTAATTGTTTCTGATCACGCTAAATCGATTAATTCTGCCCACGAATCTGAATTTTCCGACAACGATCGATGCTCCTTCGAACCGCTGGCGCTGTGGCCTGAAATATTTCAGATCGCTGAATCCCGATTTAGTTGCTCATTTAAGAAACTGTAATCCATTCTTCGTGTAGTATTCTCAGAATCAGTGTCACTACCATCAAATTTCATAAAGCCGTCCACTGCTGGACGTAGGCCTCTCCCATGGTGGCTAGTGAGCCGATCTTAGATCTTTCTCACCTTAACTCTCCTTTCTGTTCTGCCTGCCACAGTACCTGTACATATGCAGATCGTCGCACGATCTAGCTTAATATTTCTATAGCTGTGTGCTACACGATTTTGATATAGGTACATCTTGTTTGGGATACTATACAAAAATATTTGACCAGAGTTTCTGTTTTTTCAGGTACCCAGAGCCAACGAGATAAAGGATACCAGTGTCTATCTTCGAACAAATAAAGTCGTCTTTAATGTAAAATGCCCGGTCACGGAGCGCGACCCTACGTTTGCGTTTTGAAGTGAAGGTGAGAGTTTTTTGCCGGAGCCTTGTCGTTCACTCGATTGAGGCCGCGGTCTTCATTACACTTACTTCAGCTAATTGTGTACTGTTTGCATAAAAAGTGCCGCAAACTCACTGTTGTTATAAAACTCTGCTAATGAGTCGTCCTAGAAAAAAAAATGTGCGATATCTTTTTTTTCTATACAACATAGAGACTGAACCAACAATCAGCCCAACTGAGTTTAGTGCAACTCTTGCATATTACAAAGCCTTACTACTTAGTTCATATCCACAAAGAACTTAATTAGACTATACTAGAAAATATAAAGCAGCTATTTTCGTTGTGGATTCTTAGCTGATCTTTATCACCATCCCGCCTGCCGAGTCTGATAAAGACTTGAAATACTTACTGGTACTTATTCTACAGTGAATGGATATGGACTGCTTATTTTGATAAGCAATCGCCTCAGTAGTCTAGTGCTTTACCGTTTTTAGGTTAGGTTTTTAGGTTAATCCTACGGGGTACAAATTTTCGCTTAGTTTTGTTGTTGGTAGAGCTTTGTCCGCCTGACTGGCTATGATGGCTACCACCATCTTACGGAATTCGGTCGCAATAACAACAACTCTACATTGTTATGTTTCGGAATTTAATGGTAAGATAGCCAGTTTCTCAGTCTGATGCAGATTCTGGGTGAAGTGCGCTTCAAGTTAAGATAACTGGCCTTATCTTAACTTGAAAACAAGTGAGTTTAAGTCCGAGCAATTCCCCGTTGTTCAATAAATAAAATAAAATAAAAAATATGATGATGTATTGCAGTCTGTTCTATGTTTGGTGATGACGTGGGGATGTGGGAAGTAACTGCATTTGCATTATTAGTGTGACGTAGGTACTAGAATGTACCTACAAGATACCTTCCTCACCTACAAGGGGAAAGATAGATACATTTTTATCTATTTGGCACCCAATTGATAATTCATAATAAATAATGAAAGTACGTAGTTTTTGAATAAGTACAGTAAAAACTCAGTAGGTATTAATGAATTCAAAGTGGCAGTCAAACAATAATAGTGTACTTACTATTATTATATATCTAATAGTACTATCTGATATAAATAACTTATTTCATTGAATCCTCTTTAGTATAGGTAGTTTAAAATGTAGAATTGTGTTTCTGTATTTCTAAATTCATCAAACAATAACTAGTAAATAACTATCCAAATGTGTGTTGTATGCATTTGCAAAAAAAGCAAAAAATATGTATATATTTTAGCTATACCTAGTTTATTACTCGTATCAATCGCTAGTAGCAATATCGTTATCAGCCTAATAGCCGTGGTGGTCCGGCTGACGGCTATGATCCCTTCATTTCTTCTTAAGGATGTCGTAAAGGGCTTTACCAAACGAATTACGACATGCATTCACATCAACATCTAACTGGTAGGTACTTGCCTCGTTACTGAGCAGCATTGTGTGTTCCACTTTACCAGGGTGGTCTTTCTTTCTTTGTATGGGCTATGTAGCAGCCATGAGTCAGACTTTGTGAACCGCCACCGTAGGCTTCTATTCATATTTTCTTCTCTTTAATGACGTCAAACAATCTTAAACGGTTTGAAGTGGCCAAGGGTGGTGATTCTGACAAATCCATCTTGAAGGTCATACCCACCTTTGCATGATAACGAGTTAGTTATTGATAATCAGTTGTATATCTACTGGGACAGTCCCAGACAACGGCTGCTCTTGCTTTAGTGTTGAATAGAGAGTACAACGCGAGAGTTTTTGGGTGTAACCACGGTGTAACCAACACTGACAAATGAAAAACGCGTGAAATATCCGCGTTTTGGTTTATAATAGACTATTTGTCTAACTGTACATACTTGTATAGTTTTTATGCGAAACAATGGTCGATTATACCGCAAAAAATTATAATTTAAAATAAACCAGCCAAGTGCGGACACGCACACCGAGGGTTCCGACCTACATTTAAAGGCAATAATAGATTTCTTCCCTTCCATTTTAAATTTAATCATTTTAATATATTTTTTATACGAACGGACGTCGAACGCACAGCAGAGGATTAGTAATAGGGTCCCGTTGGCATCATTCGGGTACGGAACCCTAAAATCAATGTTATGAAGTTTCTCCGCGATGATCTTGTCGTTTACGACGATGCTCATTATCGTTAGGCAAGCCGCAAGTAGGAGGACCAGATTCTCCGAAAGGTTAACAACAACATTGTAATTTGCCTATTGTGCAGTTACCTAATCACATCCCAGTCGTCTGACGTCACTTGCATGCCACCGCCGCCACCGCCACGTCAGGCCATGTAATGTGATGCAATAAGCAGGTCGTTCTGTAGCACATGTGTGCTCTATTACAATAAGCTTCCCAAAGATATACGTGACATGTCAATTAATAAATTCAAAAACATTATAAAACATAAATTGTGTGGTAAGGCTTATTATAATACATCGTCTTATCTAAACGATAAACACCCATGGACATGATTTTAATTGCTCCTTTTCAAATCTACATATATATTATTATTGTATCCATGACTTCTCCCCATGACTTAGTTTTTTAAGAGACGTATTGTAAATGGTTGATTGTTTTTATTTTAATCATGAGACCTTATACAAATAAAGAAATTTGAATTTGAATTTGAACCAGTACCCCTCGAACTCGGGCTGCGGGTGTCGTAAAAGCCAATGAACGGATCTCATCAGAAGATTATGTGTTTAATATATTTTGGAATACTTCTAAGGTGGCAAACAGGCAATCAGTCCATATGGTCGTAAACGGCTACCGTTGTCAATGGACGTATGAACTCTAGATGTACCTATCACTTGCGCGTTGGAGCTCTGACGACCTTACTACTACTAGACTACTGACTAGAGAGACACAGTAATAAATAAACTTACTATTTGGCAGCGATATTCTGTAAGGTGTATCACACCTTTTACCTTTAGGTTCTATCCAGCTGTGGGCGGTAATTGGATGTTTTTTTTTGTTATTTGCAACAAGTAATTAATATTGGAACATAACGGAATCACACTCCCGAGGTCTCCAATATTAAAAATATTCTGTTTCAACTATCTTAGATAAATCATACAGCAAAACTGTTAAAGTAGTAATAGTGCTACCATGCTACTTATTGGGGTACACTTGATCTGTGTGTGTGCCATCTGAACTTGAGGTCGTGAGTTCAAACGGTCGTGTAAATGGTGTTTGTGTCAATATTTTGTGTCAAAATGTAAGTGCTATTATCATGGCTTGGTATAGCAACTACCGGGACAGTTATTTCCAAAAGCATCACATTCCGTTCCGCAATTCTAAATAGGCACATACAATTCTCTGATTACACATATTATTTATTTGTACAATGAGCGATTGGTGCAATTCTAGCATCAGTATAAATTAGCCATTCACACAATTTATCTTTTTACACATTTTAAAAATTTGTACATTGAGCGATTGGTACAAGTCTGGTATCGGTGTGATTTAGTGAATTTTCTCCACGAATTGCCATTTGCGAAATTGCGCAAAAAAAATCCCCAGTATTTAAAATAAAAATGGAAATAAAAAAAACGACAGAAGGCAAAGTGCGACCAACTCAAAAAAGAAGCAAGGATACGTTTATTTAAATTTGAGAGAGTCAGGGTAACAGTTAAAGGAGATGGTGGATAGAATATTAATAAAGACGAAGATAAAATGTATAATTAATTACCTAGCTAAAAGTTACAATTTTATCTTTTTAACTTTAATTAAAATTAAATAATCTGATTATGAAGAATATAGACCATTACCATACATTATTTTGTTTGATGAAAAAGAAGACAGTAAAATAGTAAACCATACTACACATTAGAACATTGAAGAACTAGAAAACGTATTGAATTATTCCGAGAGTGAATATGTGTAGCAAATTTGTAAAAGATAATTAAGACTTTGTTCTGGTTATAATAATACCTGTACTTGTCTATTCTTTTGTTACATTAAGAGCATATATTGGCTTTGGAAAACCTTGTTTTAATCATTTAAGACTTACTCACTTTAATTATTTATTTGTGCTGCAGCTTAAAAAACTAATAATACATCAATAATAAATGGTAATAAATATTATAGGACATTAATTTTACACAGCGCCATAAACTACATGCGTATAATCATGCGTACAAATTATCAATTCGTACTATATAACGTATAGATGTACCGTCACATACATACTGTAGTATGTGACGTACATTGATGAGTTTAGTAAAAGAAGTGATGTACACAGTGTTAATACTAGAAATAAAAATAAACTTGATATACCTAGGTATCGCTTAGGAAAAGTAAATAATTCGTTCTTAGGAAACTGTGAGATTCTATAATAAGCTTCCTCAAAGCGCCACCAAACTCTCTGCTCGTAAATTCAAATTGTATATTAAAAATAATTTTATTAAAAGTGCCTACTACAAAATTAGTGATTACATCGACGATAAGAACGCGTGGCCCGATGTTACTATACCAGTTGTCAGCAAAATGGTGATTTCTCAATGTTAACAAACTGCCTATTAGGTAGATAGGTAATAACAAATGTTTTAAGATTAAGTATTAAGGTTTATGATGTATCTACTTTGAATATAATTTATAATTGTATATCTAAATGTTGAATGCATCATCAAAAAATTAACCAGCCCGAGGTTCTTGCCTTTCTCCTTGTGGGCTGGTCGCGGGGCGATTCCGAACAGGCGGTAGATTTGACAATATTTGATGATAAAAAATATAATATGACAAAAAAAATGTACATACCTACTGCTAGTAAATCGAGAATTTGAACAGGTGGCGATGCTTTCGGTTCAATGCAAAAAATAATTTGTTTTTGCGATGATGTCCAAATCATTATGATACATACATATACAAGATTGATAAACAAGTTCTCATAGCTCAGTTGGCAGTTACTCTGACTTCTGCGCTGTAGGTTGTGAGTTCGATTCCCACCCAGGACAAACATTTGTGTGATGAATATAGATGTTTGCCCTGTATTTGGGCGTTGTATCATATAGTAGGTACCTATGTACTTACAAAAGAAAGGTAAACAAGTATTCTATCCGTAATCTAGTTCCCATATAGCCATATAATTAGTTTGAGGCTAAATTGCGCTGTTTCACACATTAATGTCCTGTAATATTTATTTATGATTTATTTAAGCATCCTCACAATAAAATTGGGAAATCTCACTCATCGCTGATGTAATCTAATCTGCTATTGGTATGAGTGATCTGTCAACAATCGATACGCTCCAATAGGCGGAGATAAGATACTATATCTGCTGAATACCAGAAAATTCGCCAATCATTCATGTTTCAGTTTTCAGCTCAACATACCATAACTACGAGTATGATTACAAATGTTTTACTGAAATGGTAATTGTTTTTCATTTCAGATGCCTCAAAGTCGTAGAAACTTTGCCAATGTAGCTGTAATCATAGTCCTATTATTGTACCTACAAACAACGCACCTGGAAGCTGGAAGGTCTAAGAAGAAACTATGCCCTATAGGGTTTGAGGTGGCCTACAACAGCGATGGCGATCCAATGTGCTACCGAAAGAAAGGTCCAGAGACCTTCGCTGACAAGTTCACAGATTGCACGGGCAATCTGTACACACATAAACTACTCCTCAGTTTTAACATAACGCCGTCCGACCAACACACAATATGGACGGATTACAAGAATTTGTACGAAGGTGGGCCTTACGTAGACTGGTCGTACACAAAAGACACCGGTGATCTGCTCGAATCCACCTACGGTGTGAACAGAGACTCCATCTACAATGTAAACGAGTGGCTGTGCGTGGTGGTCGATCCTGTGATCAACTTCACGGCGGTCAGGTGCGATGAGTTGCATTACAGGTATTGCTTCGTGAAAACCTACGAAAATCCTTCGGACGCGGATAAAGACGGCTGCGAGAGCTTGAGCAACCCAGAACCTGATCTGGACGATCCTGAACCGTCTGATGACGAGCAGCTACAACGGAGCACGTATAGATTCATGAGCCCGATGCCAACTTGTCTCCTAAAAGTTTCGACTAAGCGCGTCAACCAGACGGTGAGGATGACTTGGGACCAGTCGCAGAAGGCGTGCGAAAGTAGAGGAGGCTCTCTCTTAAACCGTGGCTGGCGGTACTCCAACTATCCGATATTCTCTGCTAATACTAAAGCCAGCCTCACATATCCTCTCTATCCGTTTGGGGTTCTCGTCAGCTCGAATCTCACGCTGCTTCGATACGACGCGAGCGATGATACCGCTTTTGTAAGTAAAACATCTTTATCCTATGTAGATCCTATATACTCGTATATAGAAATAGCCGTTGCAATTTACTAAGATTTGGTGCGTGCTAGAGAGATACATTGATATATTACACTTGTTTCAGATTCCTCAATCGGAATGGAAGTTTGTTGGTCCCATGTCATCTGACACGAGACTGGGCGCAGTTCGGGACGATTCTTGGGATCTGGTGAACAGTTCCTACACATTCTATGATGTGATCTGCGAGAAGAAAATTCCGCTTAGGCATGTCAATCTGACTGTGTCGAGTGATGAGTAAGTTAACAGGTGGTTTTTTTCCAGTTGCAAGCTTACCTTGGTTAGGTTAGCGAGTTTTTTGGCCTACCAACTACAAATTTTAGCTTGAAGAAAACGACTAGAATAGAATAGAAACGACATTTTATCGTTTATTTTGTTTTATTCTACGTGTTCCCTCAATCCTTAAAAATGGGGTAGGTAAACTAACATCTGGGCTAATTATCTTATTATTTGGTTGTACACCAAATGCTAATACATAAGCTATAGATTTCGACCCCTGTCAAAGAAAACGAGAGTAAAAAAAAACACGTTTTAAAATTTCAAATTTATATATTTCAGAAACGACAAAGACATCATAGTTCTTCACGTAGACGTCCCGGACCTCGACAAAAATGACATTTACTGCTTTACCGATTCTTCCAGCTACTTCCCGCAAAGTGTCAAAGTGATCAGAAGGATAGGCCAACCAGGATACTTGCTCAAGTTCATCAAAGATGGCTTATACTGGTGTACCCATTCGGACTCTAAAAACTTCTACATATCAGAGTCCAACAAGTTCTTACACATCAAAGTGAAAGAGGACACTGAAAACCTTTACGCGGTAAAAGTGACTTCACTGGCTCACGACTACAGTTTCGGTGATATAGGCAAGGTTAGGAAGGACTGGAAGAAGAGGATCGAAGAGTATGTGTATTACACCACGATGTATACCAGGACCATGGACCATTCGGACACGTACGATAACTACACTATTTGGAAATTTAAGAACGATAGTCCAGGTAATTAATCTCAATCAGTTATTTCTACAATTTATGTTAAAGGTATGTCTTTGCCATCTTCAGTCATCTCATCTGGTTTAAGTTGCATTAAGTACCAGGAAGCACATAGCACACTGAGGAACTGGCTACCATACCTCTAAATGCCGGAACTCATCAATTTAGAATTGTTGGCGACAGACTCAGGTAAGATGACTGGCACCGCCTGAGTCTGTCGCCAACAATTCAGGCGGGCTTAAACAAAGTCCTACCACCAACCAAACCGAGCACTAAGTTGTACCCCCCTTGAAATCGAAACCGGGACCTCTGGGTCTGATGGCGATATGCTAGACTACAGAGGCAGTAAAATAAATATTTTTGTACTGCTCCGTATAAACTTCAACAATTATGCCGAATCTCTCGCTTCCGCGCGCGCATTGTTCGAGGTTTTCTCTTTGCGTATCCAGTTCCCAGTTTTTAGAATATCTATACAATTATCATCGTAGTTATACATATGAGTGTTCATAAAAACAAGCCATTTGCGATTTTAATCATTTGATTCCCTCATATTTTAATTCAACGGACACACATGACAAATCTTGACGTGATTGTCGGAGTACCATAAACTGATAAATGAGCGTCGTAAATCGATCACCGTTGTTTAGCGTAGCAGGTGCTACGGTCCGACCACGATAATATTGGACGTGAGTGAGGGCGCCACTGTCTTCGCTAAACTGCTAAAGTAACATCTCATGCCTTGGTTGTACGTTAGAACCTTTTTTGGCCACGTTCATTAATGTTGTGGTCACGTTATATGCGCAGTGCAACAAATTTTTCAATGCCAACAAACAAACTAAAACGAACACTCATATCAAAGTCATAATATGCAAACACAAAACAAACGTCATCCAATCCATCACACAAATTTCCTGGATGAGAATCGAACCTACAACCTACAACGCAGTAAGGAGAGCCACTATCCACTGGTTTGTGAGGCCGTTTACATTGAATACTTATAATACTTACAATGGCTTACATTGAGCAATTTCAGGAAGATAAAATTGCAACATTGCAACCAATTTCTGTTGCACTGAACCATGTAGCATCGCTGTCAGCCAGAACTTTATCAAACTCAAAGGTACCTAACATATTTCTCGTCTAAGTCCAGAGAATAGGTGGTATTTATCGGATCAAAATAGGTAATGGAGCACTGTGTTCTCAAAGTTTAAAAAAGCGTGTTCCACTTTATGCCTCATCTTTACTTGCTTTCAAGTATGCAAGATGAGGCATTAAGTGGAACACGCTACCGGCGGTCAAACGTTTGATTGACTATTATCGATAAAAAATATCAGTTTCAGGCAAAATGGCGAGTGTGGACGTGGTCCTGAAGCGCCTCTACCTGAACTCCCGAAGTGCGTTACTTCACGTCAAGTTAAACCCGAAGTCTCTGCCGGTGAAACCGGGCCAGTGGATCGACATCCAGATAGATTACATGCTACCGGCCTACTACTGCGAGCAAACGGAGCCGCTGTCTAGGAGACTGGCTTTAGGTAAGATCACAGTTACGTGTATCATCATAATTTCTGCTCATACCTATAAAATCATAGGTCATAGGCCTCCTAAAAGACTACCTGCGCCCGACAACATTGTCGATTAAACGTATACGGAGTGTGAGAAGAGGTTTCCTGTTTTTGCGTCTTATCGTGTTCGCCATGCGAGGACCATTACAGCGTGGCCTGCCCATTGCCACTTCAGCTAGCTAATTCTGAGAGCTGTTTTTAATTTTGATTCTCTTTAGGTTATCCACATTCCAGATTTTATCACGTTACGAAACTCCCAACAATCGTAGCTCATAGCTTACTGTGAAATTATTTACGAGGCCTAATACGTCATTTTTATTTATTTTATTTTATAAAATACGAGACCACGTCTTGGATCCGTAGATCATCAGTGCTAACACACACTGATTAAAAAAATGTATTTAATTTTCTAGGTATAATATAGGTCATATATAATATAATAAGTCTTTGCTGGTAATAGGTTGACATTAAAAGGCACATGCCAGCTTGCATGTTACATTCTGTTATCTGCCGAAGGTCCAAAGAAAAGTCCAACAACCGTTATTCAAAAGGTATTTCTGTGTAATAAGTCAGTGATTACAGCTAATTGCATGTTATTAACACCATAATTGCCTTTTGATCCCTGAACTTACTCACTCGGTGCTAAATTAAATAATTACACAACTGGGTAGAGCAGGGGACGAACTACAAATGAACTTGTAACAGTGGACAGAGATCGGCATTATTTTGTTCCCCTCTTGTGAAGGTTATGCCGTAATGTTGTCTTACGCTAATGTCTTCGAGTAAAAACATAATCTTTTTGGAAATCGACTCCAAATTAGCTCATTATCATTATATCATGTTTCGAATTTATGAGCTGAGCCATTTCAGGCACTAGGTAGTTACCGTATGTAACTATAGCGTAGATTGCATTATCTTGCACGTTGCTGTTGACGAAGATTGATAATGATCACACTATTGGTAAACTATTATTTTAAAGTAAATATAACCAACCAATTGCCTAGACTAAAAATTGTTTTTGTATGTTTTATTAACAATGATTGCCTACAGATACACTACTACAGGTCAAAAACCTGTAAAAACAATAAATCTACCGAGATTTTGAGCTCAAGATAACATCTCATGAAAGTTATAATTGTTGACTATTGTGACGTAATCTCGCACACGGGATATGTCTACACCACCATTAAATGATAGATACATAGATACACACTAAACAGCTACAATTACAAAATGATAAGTATTTCTTGATAGTTGCGTGCGCCTAACAAGTATCATTATCATTATGTAAGTAGCTATTGGACAAAATGATCCCAAGCTATGTCTACATTAATGATTTCAGTAATCAGTCTGCATAAAAGCAGAAAATAAATGCAGTGGAGATGAAGGCTTTGAGAAGCATGTTTGGTGTTTTTTTGACAGATAGAGTAAAAAACAGTGAAGTGAGAGAGCGGTGTGGTGTGAAAAAGGATGTAATGACAGATATTGAGAAAGGAATGATGGTTTGGGCATATAGAAAGGATGAAAGCAGGTTGAGGATGGTGCAGATGGGAGGAGAAGACCTGAGTGAACATTCTCTGACCCAGGCGAAGATGTTCTTGAGAAAGGCCAGGTCAAAAGTACCCTAAGCCGACGAGCATGTACCTATGAAGAACGTGATGAGAGTGAATGGGGCAAAAGAGGTGTCCGGGGTGAATAGTAAAGGGTTTTTTGCTGCTTTACTTAAATATCAATTCATAATAAAAGTCATGTGGGGTACATCCAGCGTAGTGTACCTGCTCTGCACAGGTTTATGTCAACGACAGCTTTTTTTAATGATATATCTTATTCTAACTGAGTCTACGACCCATAGTAATATATACCTTAAATAACGAACATACACAAGTAACTATATCTACTCTAACTATTTAATGGCACATTAAGTCTGTACGTGACCTAGTGTTGTGTTTAATAATCATCCGCGATACCTTCTAAATGCAACACCTTTCGGCCAAAGTTCTTCTTTAGTGAAGATCTATAGATGTTCAGTTGGGACTCGCAACACAGACGATTTAAAATAATTGTGGCGAGATTACAACAACTCCATCCTCGGTAAGAACTTCGTCTTCTACCTCATATACTCCACTACATCTTCAGCTTTCATGGAGTGGTGAAGTCGGGACACGTACAGCAGCGTCATGGGCACGGCAACGCGTAAGTTGCCTAAGATAGCCTCATCGCTAGCTTTTGCTGTACCGCATATATTTTTAGAAAGCTTCCGCTTCCTTACCACCGTCGTAAAGCCCTCTGCATCATTCAGCAGGGCTCTAGCGGGTACAGCGCTGCGAACAGGTCCACAGCTCTGCTTCCTCCCCTATGATATGATCTCCAGACTTGTCAGGCTCTAGGTCAGAGCAAGTGTGAGGTCTACGATGAAGCGACCTTTCGCAGAAGACACTGGATCTTCCACGCAGTGACAGAAATAAGCAAACCGTGTAGCACCGGTCCTACCACCAGTGTTGTGATCATTCAGCCGTAACCGCTAGCAAAAGCCAGCGATTCCATTGCCCAGTGAAGACCACTAGGCGGTATCACACTTACCCCAAAGATTAAACCGACTATACTAAATTACTGTGATGGTAGGCGCAGTACATTGAGGATTACCCCTCTGCCTTCAAAAAGGTACTAAGCCACTCAATGCTCTCTGGATATTAGGTGAGTCGAGCCGTGCCTCAGAATGCAAGATCTACAACTGCAGAGGGGACTTCAACGAAGGCGTGGATATAGTGATAACGGCTGAGGACACGTGCTTCACGCCGCTGCCGCAGCCGGTGACCACCGCGGTCTCTGTGGCCGACCCGACGACCTCCATCGACGGAGTCACACACCACATGCCTGCCTCCGTGAGGAGTAACAGCACGGTAAGCGACATAGGTACTAAAGCCAGTGCTAAACGCTACATTGTCATCCTTTATAAAACAACAGCGCACAGCGCAACGCTCGCATGAAATTGCTCTAAAAACGTCATGGTCATCATGGTTAGATATTTCCGAACATTTATGTGAATATTTATTCGGGTTATCGCAGATGACGAACAATAGTTATAGGTAGGTACTGAAATGCAAAAAACAGCATGCAAATTAATTTAAGGTCACGTTCGCAATGTCAAAGTAAAGTGCTGGTGTGTACTTGCTGCATCTTTAATTCCAGGTGTCAATAGGGTTGAATATTCAAGGGGATTCCATAAATTGTATTTTTTGGCAGTTTGAGTAACTTTCACAGTCGATTAGTTTACTCGAGACTTTACTTGGGCATTGTGAATGCAACAATTTATGTTTGTAGATCATTATCATCATCATCATCATCTATAGCCAGATTTCAGCCACTGCTGGGTAGATCCCAACCGTGGCCAAATGTGTTGGAATATTATGTAGAAAATTATTACACAGAAAAACTGAAAAACTAGTGTCAAAAGGTACATACACTAATTGAAAAATAGATAAACTTGTTGGTACTATTAATACCAACGTTTTATAAGTGTCTGGTTCCGGAGACTGCAGATATCAAAACATAAAAATAAAATAGTTTGATCACCAACCACAGCTCAGTGTGCCTACTGCAGGATCACAATATTTTAATATAGGTACGTATCGTAGGAGTTTCCTTGACTGACGTTATACTGTCATAATATGTTCTATGCGCTACAGGCATTGTATAATATTTCATACGTTTTCTTTACTGACCTCAATAGCGGTTGTAGTTGGCAAAAACCTGTGGTAGACACACAGGTAAACCCAATCAGCAAGAGTGTCACATACATGTGAGTGTATTTGTTTTGGTACGAGTACGACTATGACGCATACCGCGATGCAGATAAAATACTACAATCAGATAATTGAGTTACCTAATATGCGTAAATTATGTTCCAAGTACTCACTATCTGTGTTTGCATTTACATTGCCCCACTGCAGGGCAAAGGTTCTATTCGTTCACTTTAACGCATTCATTTCCATATCATACCTAGTCCTCCCAGGATTCAAGACAGCAACAACAAATATGAAAACAACACACCCTTCCTTCATTACGAAGATGTCAACGCTTAGCTTTACCTATCGCAAGCCAAACAAAGACCATCATGATTTTCACGATTTTTTTCTTTTGATCATGAAACCGTGAAAAACTTTTTTGTTAATTTTAAATAAAGCAAAGATTCATACCTATTGCTAATTGTTAAGTGCACGCCACTCACCCTAACCTCATTCGCTAATGTGGTAACCAACTAACATTATAGACACCCACACTACCCCAAGACGGCTCAGACAGTTCCGAAGAAGAGAAAGGTTCCGAGTCCACCACCGAGGTAGTCACGACGGAGTATTTGGGTAACAAGCCGGGGAGGCCGCCGCCGCCGCCGCCGACGTCGACGGAGATCACGCCGGTACAGACCGCGGAACCCACATTCACGCCCACTCCTGAGATTACCACTCCATTGCCTGTAAGTGTCCTTTGAGGTTGTCGGGAATTGACGAGTGAATCCTTTTGGGTTGTACATTTTAATCTATGTGTGATGAATATAGGAGTTTGTTCTGTGTTTGGGTGTTGCATCATATAGTACGTATTTTATCCGTAATTTCGTTCCCATGTTACAAGCTATGCTTAGTTTGGGGCTAGATGTCGCTGTGTAAAATTAATGAAAAAAAATAATCACTGGATTTACTCAGTTTGATTCCCAGATGATCCTGGTAATACCTATACGTGAGTAAAACCCGTGCTTAAAGTATATCATACTCACGCAAATTGTGGGTCGTGTCCAAGGGAATTACGATGAAAATCGTGGAAAGTTATTTCTCGTTCGTCATTTTATTTTTTTATGGGTTGTTTTTCCTACAGGAGGTTAGAAAAGTGAGTATGACTTCTTAGACATACGCAAATAATTATAAAAAATTAGTATAACCACCAGGAAGCGACGGAAGTTTATCTAGTGTGTGTTGTCGGCATAGTAAACGCAACATCACGACATGTCATGGTTCGTAGGCCCTTTGGTTATCTATGATACCAGTATTTTGTCTAGCTAGTTTTAAATATTTTTGCGGTCGCTGCCACACTGCAAGTTTCCCGACATTTTTCCTTCCGATTTTTTTTTTGTTGTACGGCGGTTAAGCGCATGAATGTTGCCAGGTCAAGAAACGCACAGTGCGGTCCCGTTCATTTTCATACGTTTAATTCCTCTTGTCACCTCATTTGCCTAGCGAGAACGGTTGCAGTGTAGCCCTAAGCCTGCGTAGTACCGCTGATTGTCGCTCTTCCATACAAAGGTAGTTTATTGTTCAATAAGAAATGACTATTCTAGGTTTGTGGCATTTTACTCTTTATGGATGAGAGTGTTCGCATGGAAAAACTTAATTCCATATATTTACTTTACATTTTTTTATTGTACGATGCTTGGCCTTCATCTCACCTCACATCTCACAAATTATGATAAGGCCGAAAATGGAGGCGCACTTCACTCGGAATCCTCAACAATCTGAGGAACTGGCTATCTTACCTCTAAATGCCGGAACACAACAATTTAATAATTGTTGTTATGGCGACAGAGTTAGGTAAGATGGTGGTAGCTAGCCAGGCGGATTTAAACAAAGTCCTACCACCAATCAAACCAATCACAATATTGTACTCCTGGGGATCGAACCCGGGACCTCTGGACCTGATCGGTGGGTTGAACGTTTTTGTGTAAATAAAGGGGCTAACGGGAACCTATAACTAAGACTTCTTTTGTCCGTCTGTCTGTCTGTCTGACCGACTATAAAGGGATGTAGGTACGAGTAATATACAACGTCAAAACTAGTGATCCGATTATACCTGCAACTTTCATTTGAATTTGACATGCCATTTCAAAATGAACAATAATCTACGTTTGTATGAGATAGCGGTACATTGGGCCTTTTTTGGGTATCCAACATAGAAACTGTAGGTGATATTAAGATAGATAATTTAAAGATAGCCAGTTCCTCAGTTTATTGAGGATTCCGGGTGAAGTGTGCCTCCACCACCGGTTCCTCAGTTTATTGAGGATTCCGGGTGAAGTGTGCCTCCACCACCGGGCTTATCTCAACTTGTTACCAGGTGAGATGAAGGCTAAGCGCTCCCCCGTCGTACAGTAAAAAAAAATATACCTACAGTATCACTAGTAGATTGACGTTAATATTTGACGTGATATTTTGAAACTAGTTTTGTTCATATCTGCGCTATTTCGAGAGGATTCTGGGTAGGGTATGTTGTGGAGTGTTGTGTTCATAAAGCTTCTGTTTTTCTTCATTCTCTCTACGTCGAGGTGTATTCTATCAGTTTGGTTCGAGTGTTTTGTGTTTTATTTTGCTCAGATTCTAAAGAGGTACGTACGTACATGCACTTTTTTATTTTCGTTGCAGTGCATGATTGATTCTAAACTAGACTTAGTATTAGAATCCATACTTTCAGGCATTTCTAGTATCTGTATGCATCAATGTAACACGCCCTTTGCAGTGCCAAGCAGTCTTAACCAATTCGTGCTTTTAATGCTTATAACATCGGGCCAATTCCACACTCCTATAATATTGCCTCCTATATATTGGAAGCAATCAATAAATATATGATAGCAATAACTTAAATAAAACTGTCAAGTCCGAGTCGAATTCGCGAGGAGAGGCTTCAATTCCATGTGTAAGTAGGTATAACATACACTAGGGGCTCTCCAATTAAAATAAAACATCTGAAAAAATGGAAATCAAAAAGTCGACAGGTCGACAGTCGATACGCCGAAGGAAATAATATCGAAATTGAACAACATTATACTGCTCTCTATGAGAATGTTAGATACATTCTCGTAGAATTTTAAGACCTACGGCGTTTTCTAAGGCTTTTTCTGTAAAACATAAGTGACGGCCAGTATTCCACACATATTTGTTCAAAATGTAAGACTCCGTATCTTCGGAGTTTAGGTATGCATGTTAAAATTATATACAAAATAGATTTGATTCTATCATGATACATTTGATATGCTATCGGGCGAAGATGTTCATATTATGTTACACTTTATCCCCCAAAATGATCCTTTAAAACCGGAATTCAAATGAACTGGAGCTAGCGAAACTAAATAGTTTAGCTACTCGTGCATGATTACGTTATCAAATTCTAAATAATCGTATGTACCATTTTTTTTTCCGTTACATAGTTTCGGACAAAATGGGGTGTGACAGACAAAAAGACACGCGAATGATCTTATACGGGTTCCGTTTTGTCATCGGAGGTACGGGACCTTAAAAAGGATAATTAGGGAAAGGAATTTATTTGTCAGCACAAACAGCAAGAAAAGTTATCAAATAATTAAAGAGAGAGAAAGAACAGTCGCCTGCGCTACGCTTCATGATTTTCAAAAAGGTTTAGCAATGGTTACGTCTGGTTATTAATTTGGTATTCAAGTGTGAAATATTAACATACGTAAATATAAATGTAATTAAAAAAAAAACCAGACGCATTAATTAAAATAATATAAAATCCACGTATCAATATTAAAGTGTAATATATAAATAATATCTATTTGAAAATTGTGATGTGTTTATCTATACCGTAGATATGAACATGAACCGCGCTGTAACCGCATACCGTCAGATGGGTCGTATGCCAGTTTGCCACCACAGGGGTTTCAAAAAATGAAGAGCAAGGCATTCGATCTTTTCCATAAGTTAATGGGAGATAGCTACATAATGATAATTTCTATTTACACTTGATGGGGTCATGTTTTCAGCCACAAGAGCAGTTGCAGCAAGTCCTAGACGACCTGGGCTCTCTGCTCACGAAGCCAGACCCTGTCATGGTGGAAGATATTCAAGACTCTTTTAATATGGTAAGTGGTCATATATCTTGATTTTATCGTATCATAGATCATGATTTTACTATAAAAAACGTAATCAATACGAAACGGACCTTAAACGCGCATACTTTTAATTCTTCCCGAAATTTTCGACTGTTAACTGCCTCGGTGTCTTTTATTTTAAACGCAATTCGTATTTTCATTTTTCACATCTGGCTGTAAATCGACGCAGATGCACTTATTAGCATAATATTTAATTTGCATGACAATAGATTATTGTTTTCGGCGCAGAGCCAGGTCGACACAGGTGAAATCCTATTTTATTCGTTGTGATGTAGTTTTATCAACAAACCCTATTTGTTCTTTCGAATTAGAAAAGTAAGAGTTCACATTAATGCGACACACAACAACTATATTTAAATTTTATAAACATCATCTTCAAATCATTATGCAAGCGTAGTGTAGGACGTTCTCCGGCTAGATGGAGCGACCTCCAGAGGCCAAAGAACAGGCGTAGTGGCGCACCTTGAGAGAGACCTACGTCCAGCAGTGGACTGCGATTGGTTGATGATGATCTCTAAATCAAAAAAAGTTCACAGCAGCATTCTCAAGGAAATAAATGGGACATTGTTACTACAGACTTGAATAAAACCTATTACTGAGGATACAGATTCCAGCAACGTAGATAAAAGGAAAGGTCTATTAGAAACCTCTACCACCACCATATGCTGGTGGGGCTGATGGGATCAACCCCGGGCATCGAAATCGTTGGGTAGTTGGCGGCTACGGCTGAATTATTGAAAATTTTGTGTCATTAACATAGAACCCGCATCTTTTCCTAAAGCTAGAAACGCTCTAACCAATTGTGACATTATACCAATTGTATATGTTGTGGCCAAGTGCAATCACTTGAAATACCTAAATAAACTTGGGTAAATAAAGAAAGATTTGGAAAAGTGTGATGAAAGCACACTTAACCTGGGTGTAATTAGTGTTTTGTGTGATAATCTCCTTTGTTAAATACTTATCACAAACCAGATATCATAAGATCTCGGTTCGGAACTACTAGATACTAGAAAGATATGCATGTGTCATAAGTGTGTACCCGGGATTTCAACTGTTGTTTTATTGGCTTTTTAGTCGACTGGCCACGCTCGAACTGGCCCCTCGAGTCCAGTTGACCTAATGCATGTTTTGAATTTTACTCATTGACTGTCCCTTTTGACTTACGTCGATGTGGGAATATGGCAGATTGAAAATGTGACAAAATAGGATTGTTTCAATACGGAACCACATCAGCAATCAATCTACTTATTTAACATACTGGATGAAGCATCAAAACTTAAGCAAGCCACCGTAAGCGTTTTCAAAAACTGATTACGCGATTCCGAAACCTTTCAGGTGGACGAATTCCTAGCCGATACGCAAGATCTTGAGATCCCGGGGGATTTGCTGCACATTCTGGACACGCTTGGCGGGCGCATTGATCTGAACGGGTCAGTGGAGCGCGCGGCGGTGCGTCCCAACGTGGCACTACTAGTGGCGGATGCGCAGCCCGCCGCGCCCGTCAGAGGACTGAAGATAGCCACCAGGACCGACGACAAGTTTACTGAAAGCGCCTTTCAGTTTATACGAGGTAAGAATCCTCTTACCGCTGTCACATTTCTTTACCACACTTTACCTTTGACCACAGAGGCGGTTTCATGTAACCGCCTCTGTGGTCTTGTCTTATCCAGAGGTCCCGGGTTCGATCCTCAGTGGGAGTACAATATATTGTGCTTGGTTTAGTTGGTGGTAGGACTTTGTTTGGGTCCACTTGGCTAGGCTACCAACAGCTTACCTAATTCTGTCGCCATATGTGTTCCAGCATTTAGAGGTAAGATAGCAAGTTCCTCAGTTTGTTGAGGATTCCGGTTGAAGTGCGCCTCCACCTTCGGCCTAAACGCTTGCCCGTAAAAAAAATGGGTGTGATTTGAGGCCGTAGGTACTGTAAAAATCTAACATCTTCTCTCACATCATCTTAAGTTCTAAAACCCTAGGAAGCCCTCGTATTAAATTGGGTTTTAAACGTGAACTTGTATGTCATATACTAATTTAACTCCCCTAAGCATTGTTAAAAGCCATGATGCTATAAAGTTAATTCTGTCTTAAATGTGATTTGAAAGTGTTCTGAGGTTGCCATCCATTGCCTAGGAAGAATCGTCTAACTCGTGATTTCTCCTATTGCAGACGACATCAACGACACCCACCTCTCCACAGACACGAACGAGGTGGTGATCCAACTGCCGGAATCTGTGTCGACCGCCAACAGACGGATCAGCTTCGTCGTGTTCCGCAACGACCGCGCCTTCCGTAGCAGCCACGGACTCTACGCCGTCAACAGTCGCGTGCTCAGCGTCAATATCGAGAACACTACGCAGTTCCACGATGGGGAGGTAAGATTTGCAGGACACTTGGGAAATTAAGACTAAGGCTTCTTGATGTGATAAGCATTTATTTTGCTGCAATTTCTCCGAAATGTGACCTACAATAACACGATAATGTTTACTCATTTACTCGACACTCCTAAGTAATTTTCAAGAATCATAATCTCAAAAAGGCACACGATCTACGCACTTTTTTTTTACGACGGGGAAGCGCTTGGCCTTCATCTCACCTGGTAACAAGTTGAGATAAGGTCGAAGGTGGAGGCGCACTTCACCTGGAATGCTCAATAAACTGAGGTACTGGCTATCTTACCTCTAAATGCCGGAACACAACAATTTTTAAGATTTGTTGTTATGGCGACATAATTAGGTAAGAAGGTGGTAGCTAGCTAGGCGGACTTAAACAAATCCTACCACCAACCAAATCAAGCACACTATTGCTCCCCGTGGGGATCGAACCCGGGATCTCTGGATCTGAAACCGGTGGGTGAAACCACTAGACCACAGAAGCGGTTAAAATAAGAAAAAAGAGAAAGAGATAGCTCATCATAACTAAATATTCCATGGCCTAATTACAATCGATGTCTTTTTTCCGTTAGTTTTTGTTAGGGTTTGATTTTGTTAGCGTTGAAGGAAAAAAATATGGATATCAAAAATGCTTCGATTCTGCTGGATATTCAAATAACATTGACAGATTTATTAAACCATTTACTAAACACAGTCTTTTTGTCTATTCCAGGTGATCGACATCTACCTAACTCCTTTAGAAAATGTAATAGAACGTAACCAGAGCCGATCATGCGCCTTCTGGAAGTTCCTAGACGATGGCTCGGGGGACGGCCACTGGTCGCAGGACGGCTGTGTCTTCACTCCGTCCCGCGCCGCCGGTATGCTAGACGCGTGCAGCTGCGACCATCTCACTCACTTCGCTGAAGTCCTCATCCCAAGGACCGTTTACTCCGAGGAGAACGAAAGAGCTCTCGAAGTCTTGTCTATCATCGGCTCCTGCTTTTCCATCTTCGGTATTATTTGGGTGGGAGTCACCGCGGTCATGTTCCGCGCGTGGCGGCGAGATTACAGCAACAAAGTGTGGCTGCAGCTGTGCGTGTCTATTTTGATCATGTCGATCGCGTTTTTGGTGACTGTTTTCGCGCATTTCGAGGTGTACGATGTCTTGTGCATGTTGACCGGAATCGTTTTGCATTTCAGCGTGCTATCCTCGTTCTGCTGGATGTTGGTAGCCGCTGTTCTGTCGTATAGGCGGTTGGTGACCGTTTTCACCAGAGATGCAACGCACAAGTTGTTGAGGGCTTCGGCGTTCGCGTGGGGTGTTCCCTTCGCGGTGGTTGGGATTCTGTTGTCGGTCGCCCCGCACTCTTACTCGGGCCGATACGATGACAAGAATCCCAGTACAGCTTTCTGCTATCCTTCCGGGCTGGCGCTGACGCTCAGTGTCTACGTCCCTATCGCTGTGATGCTGGTCGCGAACTGGACGCTATTCGCTCTGATAGTGCGCTCCGTGTTCGCTTCGAGAAGGAACCACCCGAACCGACAAATGGGCAACAGGCACAGCGAGACCCGCGAAGCGCTGCGCTGCGCTTCCGTCAGCTTCTTCCTCGTGTTCCTCTTCGGCCTGCCGTGGATTTTCGGCTTGTTCTCCGTGACCGTAGTGATGGCTTATTTCTTCGTGATACTTTCCACCTTCCAAGGCTTCGTTCTCTTCCTGTTCTTCGTGCTTGGGAATAAGAAGACGAGGGATCTGTGGTTGAACAAGTTGAAGATCAAGCAGACCCGTAAGATTCCCGTTACTTCTTCCACTTACACCAACAATAGGAGCGTCGCTAACGCGAACTCTAGAAGTAACCAGGGAGAGACGATCGAGGCTAAGGTCTCGAGACCCAGGTCGCTTTCTTCTGAGGATAATTCTAGATTTTCCTGACGAAAAAGTTTCTCAGTAACGGGTGCTTTGGTTTAGACGAGTCTGGATAATGGCAGATGTTTGTGCGACCCGGTTTCCTAGGTTGTTTCTAGTCTTCTTCTAGAAGTTATTTTGTATAGTAGGTTCTATTAATTGTGTTCAGATTAATGAATAATATTAAGTTCCGTGTATTGACTGTCCCAGTGTTTATAATATATGCTCTCCAGTGACAAATAAAATTATTGTCCCTGAAGCAAAAATACCGTGAATATTTAAATTGATTGGTGTATATCTATTTAGCGTACCTAAATCTAAGTATGTCCTTATTTATTAAAATCTGTTTTGGATTGTTGTTGCTTTATAACGTACTAATAAGTAGATACCTACTTACTGTAACTAAAACATATATGTTATGAAGGGAAATTTTACAGTAAAAGAGTTACCAAATGTGTATTTTCTAGAGTAAATGCAGATTAAAACAGAAACCTAGGCATAAGAAGATATTATGAGCCCCTTGAGTGTTGTTATAAATAATATATTGTCAAGAAATATTGTAACTGTTTCTTTTCAAATTCTGATTTATTTACGTTCTTAGTTATTCTTGTACCTATATATAAATAATGCACCGAATAGGCAAGCTAAAATATTTGTTTCATGGCGATGGGCGTTTTTTTGTTTAATTAATTATGTATATACATCTATATAGATACCCAGTTATTAATAATAAGTTCTATAAATAATGTTGTACAGAACAAAATATTTTTTTTCCTGAAGTTGTTATTAGTTGATGATGATATATTTATAGTCTCGAAAAAATATCGAAATAGAGCTAAGCAGAGGCATTTACTATGGTTATTGTGAAATAAATTATTGAAGTTATCACACATGTTTAATTTTTTAAAGGAAGCAATAACATTGCAGATAATATTTAAAATTTTCGAAGCTGTTTTTTGGTCTACCGGTGAAGAAAATTGACGAACTGATCACGACATGGCCAAATGTATATATATAATATATGGCCATAGACATAGACATTCATTTACCATAGGCCACCGGACTAGCTAGTCCCCTTAATGTAACACCCTGCGAGCAAAAGTTTTTTTCAATTCAGAATTGAACAAATTCGGACTGTCTATTGTCTTCAGGTTAATTGCTAAGCAGTTAAATAATCAGACAGCCTGGTATTTGCAGCAATTATTTGTTGAAGCCCTACCAAAAGTGCCAACCAAATATATGGAGTAGTAAGAAGAGTGATGGGGAGTAGATATTAGTGATGCCAAAGTGGAAGTGCCTCAACGGAAGCCGAAGTGTGCGTGTGGATTGAGTGCTCCTTTTCGAGAGATTTCCAAAAAAAAAATAAAGAGAAAGGAACCAGATGTCGATAAATAATCTAAGCCACAAAACGGAATCGGTTGTGTAAATCGTACTCGGCGTCGAAAAAAAAAACAATTTTTAACCATCTTGTTTTTTATTTAATTAATGGAAATAATATTTACAATAATTTACATATACCTATTACGTATAATAGAGGTATACTGGCATACACGGCAGGTTTATGGCCATGGGCAGCAAACGCGAAAGTATCTCACAACAAAAACTGTGTAGTTAACAACGGGTGTAAATAGATGAAGGATGAAGCAATATTAAGAATAAATCGACATTTGTATTTTTAGCAGTGTTTTAGACGCGCTCTGAAACATCGCGTTTTTTTTCTCTACAGTACGACAAGAAAGCGCTCGTTCTATATCTCACATGGTTTCAAGTAATTTTAAGGCCGAAGGTGAATTGGCTATATTACCTCTAAATGGCGAAACACAACAATTTACAATTGTCACTATGACAACAGGCTTAGGTAAGGTGGTGGTAGCTAGCCGGGTGGGTTTGAACTAAGTCTTACCACCAACCAAACCAAGCACAATAATGGTACCGCCCTGGAGAACCCGAAACCGGGTGGGCGACCCATAGACCATAGAGGCGATTATTAAAAGCTCAAATGAAATCGATATATTGCCATTATTGACACTTGAACGCTCATCAAGGGCTCTGCTCCGGCTCACGATTTTAATTAACCGTAGTCTGCTGCACCGTGTCATTGACGAAACTCCTCGTGCGCCATTCGAAATAACCTTGTAAAGCTGGGCTTGGAACTTGCAACTTATTTATAGTCGGTAACTTAGCAACGCCCTGCTAAACCTCCACGCTTCATTGACTGTTTACGTCGCCATGACATTGCCTATCCTGCCATTCCTGTTTTGACGATCGGAGAGATCACTCGCAAAAATGTTTTGGGGAATAAGTCCAGCGCTTGATCTGCAGGAAGAATATCTAAAGCACGGTGATGAGAGCGCCTTTGAACTGAACTTTCTCGTGATCGGAGGCTGCGATGCGCGGCATTTACTCAAGACCCTCGCCCAGGCGTACCGCCACACCCGGCGTTACATGAACCTCTTCGTCGTGGATGGTTGTCCCGAGCTGGTGGCCAGACAGCTGCTTCTCATGTCGCTAGCGTTGGATAAGACCTCGCGCTGTGGCCTTCTTGAGAAAACCAGAAGATTCCTCGAAGTCTACGGTAATATCATCCTCCGCCCACCCACTTCAAGGTATGTCATCGCGAAAGCTCGACAGCTCACGGGTATGATCACCAACCCTGACTACATGAATTGCCTCCTACCTTGCGTCTCTATCGAGCAGATGAAATACAGAGAGCGAGACTACATGGAACATCTCATAAACTTCTGGACTACCGGGAACACCAACCAATTCAATGCATGCGAATTATGGGAGCATCGCCTCAGACAGAGCCTTGGATTACGCTATGACTGTAGAGTCGGGGTGTTCGATTGGGATTATCACATGCGGCTGAAGGAGATCGCTTCACAAATGTGTTTCCAAGAATACAAGCATTTCAGAGAGCACGGTGTCGCATTTACCTGGTTGGAGACCGAAGTGTGCCGTCCGAATGTGTCGCTAGCTGCTGGGGTCTATAAGTGTGGGGACAGGTACTTGCACAGAGGGTACTTGGGAGATATAGTGACGTCTCCGTATGTGTCGTACGGGTTGGATTGCAAGGATAAGGATATGATGAAATCTTCTCACGGAGTAAACTACAAACGCGCCACGGATGTCACGGAGAGAAACGTCATGCGTATGCTGTATGAGCTTGAAAACCGTCAAGAATTCGACGTATCAGCGATGAACCTGGATAAAGGACATGACCTAGGAATGGTAGTTCTGAGTGAGTTTGATGCAAAGCTGTCTGAAAGCCATCCCGAAGCACCGTTGCTTCTTCGCGAAGATCGGGACTCCTATATAAACATGGATTTTGGAAAGGTTCACTTCCTGTCTTTATCTGCTTTGGAACATTATCCACATAAGCCTCATTTCCAAGGGCTATTCCATGGGGTGTTTGTTGGCAACAACATGCTGCCTCGGGTGAAACCTAGTGTTTGGTCGATGGCGAGAGATGATGCAATGGTCTTGATGGAGTCTCGTAAATACATGGTGGAACTGAAGAGGGATGACGTTAAAGCATTTGAAGACCAGATACAGCAAGTAGCCGCAGCTGCGCAGTGTGAAAAGATATCTTCCTTTGATCCGCAGAAGGATGATCTGGCTAGGTTCGTAATTAAGCGAAGGAGTGGGAGTATCGATATTCCTATCTAATTTTATCTTGTGTTATCGTATAATAATAAATAATACTGAACAAATAAATGCCTATACCTACTTGAACTTATTTCTGTGTCATGTGAAAGTTACGCCAGTTTGAATTTAAGCAATAAGTATTCTAAAAAACAAGTAGTATTATTTTAAAATATTACGAAACGTAATATTTTGTCAGGGTTAAAATAATACTTGGATAAATAAAACCACCCGTAAAATGTGTTCATCTATTTTTTCATTAATAATATGTTACATTCATTTATCAAATCATACAGCAAATATATTTACAAGGACAACTGAAACTGAAAATTACAACGTTTTCACATTGTTTCGTTTAAAATTCGTATTTTATTTTACAATAATTTTATCACTTAATTTAACATTTTCTAAATTAGGTAATTCGGTAGTGGTGGCTTTTACAAATTGTCGTAACGCTACTGAGACTGGGAAAATAATTATATGGCCTTGAGCAAAATTATTTTCACAAACATTAGGTTTCAGAAAGAAACCATATACCGGTTTGAACAATATTTTTTATCAATTCTCAAAATAAACATCAAAACATCAAGTTCAAATTATTTCATAGAATTCCATTCACAGTTTTTAGCAGCTCATATAGCTTGTGGGATGACAGATGAAATAGGATCATTGCTATCAACCATTCATACGCATAACGACCATCATTTTCATACTAACTGTCATTTTTAATTCTCACCTTTTTTGGCAGTTGCTGTAGGCCTAACAATTTTAGGTTTGGTGTTATCTGTTACCTAATGTATGTGATTGGTAGGTGTTCGTGTGTTACGAGAATTTGTATAAAGTTCAGAGCACTACCGTGAGCAATGTTGTAATCTGGCGCCGCTCGCAATTGACGTGTTAGGCCTACGCGTAGGTACTAACTAATCCGCGCTGTCGACGGTGCAAGGTGCAAGCAAACATCGACCGCACTGAAGACGGCAGGTGACCTGGCGGGCGGCCAGTACTCGCGCCACAACCAATTCAACACACTCAACCACTGTTACTAAAAACATCACAAACAAAATTATAAAGAAGCCTCATTTTACGACACCGTGCAGTCTTGCATGCAAGTTTGACTGCAAGGTTAGTACGGTGTAAATAGGGCATTATTTGTATTGTACACGAGGTGAGCGGCGTGCGGTGATCACGCTATGCGATGACGCGGGATAGCGAGTACCGCCCCCCAGCCACAGAGTACGCGATCACATCTACCCTGTACGTGTTTACAACTATTAGACTTAATCATCTATAAATTATCATGAATTGGCGCGATAGCCTGACAGCGCCAGTGAACGAGGTGCCAGAATAATAATGGCAGTCTGTACGTATCTAACCAATTTACGTTACTCAATAATTTAACCGTTACATTAATTCTACAAGTAGGTATATTCGTGGCCGCGCCACCTAACCTAGCCTAAACGCGAATGAAACGATAACGTTCTAATTTGTCACAATAAAATAAACTTGAAAACTATAACATATTACTATAACACATCCTCCCACTGTTAATGACATAAATTCGTTTAAAGTCAATACAATAATAATAAATATTCTGATATAATCGAAATAACTTTTATATACATCAGTTTTAGAATATGTTTACATACGGACTAGGAAACAAATGAGTGATGCACGGTGGTGCGAGACTGCCCCGTACAACGATTACCATTATAACACGAAGTCAGTTACTAAAGATTAGCACATCTGTCCACCGAGTAAATTGTAAATTTATTATTTATAACGTACATAATACTGGTAATATTCGTAAGATAATTAGATATATTGGTGTCACGTGGTTGCCTCGTATCAATTAATTGTTATTGTTATTAATGAGAAACGAAGCTGGGCGCTTATCGGAGAGGTGATACAGAATGATAACGATTGTTTTACTCTCCGGGGACGGTTGCTTATCGCCCATCTTCTATAAGTGAAACAGACACCATGGGACATTCAAGGAAACATTGGATCGTGTTACGGGGGAAAAGTTCATAGTCTACTCACATAAAATTATAAGTAAAGTCGATGAGTCAGGCCAATGAGCGCGCCGGCGTCGACCCCGCGACAGCTCTCGAACTAACACAAGTTACATTAAAGCTTCTCTTACGATAACTTTAGCTCTGAATTTGTTAATCGCCTATCTAATGGAAAGCTACTCGAAAGGTACGCGGTGGCCGGCGGCGGCTCAGCGCCCGCAGGCTGAGACCTCGACACCGTACAACTTCACCATACATTAATCTTTACCTAACATTTAACGTCGGTCACTTACGGATAGTTTAGACATACAAACCGCCGCGCCGTCGCCGGGAGGCCTCACTCGAACAAATGTAAGTAATAAAGCGTATCATTTTAATCAAACTAATACAATTATGAATACTTCAACGAAACAGTCGCGTCCCCGAGAAGGCGCGACGGGCTACACTCCATCAAATCGAAACTTACATTTAACAATGTATTCTAAATCGTTCAAATACTTATAGTTCAGTCATTATCATATTTATAAATGTGCAATTAATATTCATAGTCGATATTTACAATTCACCGATTCGCTAACGATAACTACTTATTCACCAGCGCGAGCGCCCATTCGAATCCACTATAGATCTACACGTGTAAAGATTTTATCGTGTTCATACTAACGGTCAAACTAGTCGTTAACGTGAATAACCTAGGTGCTAAAGGGTAGGGGGGTCGATAGTCAGTGCTTGTACTCGGCGGGAGGGGCGGGGGGCGGTGCGCGGTGCGGGGGGGCGGGCGGCGGCGCGCGCACTCGGAGCGTGCTCGGCGCCTCACTCGAGGACGACTCCACAGGCGAAGGGAAGTACTCGCGCTGCAGCGGCGCGCCGCCCACGCTCACCACCTCCTCACTCGCCCACCGGGCTAACTGTTGTTGAGCTTGAATAAATTCATCACTAGAAAATGACAGAGAAGAGGAAGGAGTCGCGGCGCCGCTCGCGGATCTGCGCGGCAGGACCCGAGCAACGCCAGTTAGTGAATAAGTCCGCCAGTTAACTCGTTGACTGCTGTTTGACCACATTGTACATAAACGTGTATGTGTGGCAGCAGTCGTCGAGTTAAAGGCACAATCGTTTCTAGTTAAGCTATTATGGTGCATCAAGCAACAATAGAAAGTAGAGCTGTGCACGTGGTGTACAACCATTCTTTACTAATTTCCAGTGAGACTAGACAGTGTTCATCATTGAAATCTATTGCTCTGCACTATTGAACAGAATGTAAAATTAATATCGTAAGATAGTAGGCGTCTAGAAACTTAGGTCTTAAGACACCAGGTTGCAAGCACGGTATCTAAAAGTGCCGTAGTTGCGTTATCTATTTCCATTTGTCATACGTAGCTAGTGGACTTAGTTTTTCAGTAAGACTCACCTCTCGCTATCAGGCGCGTCTCTCAACCGCTCCGCGTCTGCCGTCTCATACAGCGCGTCTTCATCAGGCATAGAGCGCGCGTGCGGCGAGTGCGGGGCGAGCGGCGTGTGCGGTGCGACCGCAGCCCCCGCGCCCCCCGCACCCCCTGGGAATAGCCCCCCGTGGTGCCGGCCACTGCCACCACGGAAACGAGGGTACCCGAAGCGGGACTCCTCTTCACCGGCGATACGACCCCGACATCGACTGCCAAAGATAAAATTATGTTAGACGAAAACATATCCTGGAACGACCACTATTTAGTATACTTAAAATATAACAAGCTGTTTGCTAGTGTACCAGGTTAGTGAAATATTATCATATTAAAACACCAAATGTCTGCGACAAATAAGAGAGTAGGTACATACCTAGCTATTTATAAAATAAGGCACCAGATGTTCAAATTCTTGGTCACCATCATAATCAATTAAGAAAGTAGTACTTACCACCGATAAAATGGCCAATTATAAAAATAAAAAAAGAGAACCAAATGAAAAGGCAATGATTATCGTAACTGATGTAAAATATAATTTAAAATTAAACTATATGAAAATTTTAAAAAACTTAAAACGTGTTTTCGTGAAACCAACTTTTTAAACATTAAAAGTATTACAATCTGTATACATGTATTTAGAATCAGCATGTACCTTTCATTCGATAGGTACCTACCCATACCTATTGTTGTAATGTAACTTTTTTATGGACTTATTTAAATGTTAGGATTGCACACAATATAGGTACACGTCGAAATCCATCAAGCTGTTTAGGCTCATAGCCTCATAGGCCACATTCATCCTCGCTCATACCTACTTAAATACATTATCTCGAAAAGCATATCCTCTTCTGAGGCAGTTGGATAATAATCTTGTATCTGAAGGCAAAATGCCAGCTATTAGATGAGATAAGTACCTACTCCAAGTAGCGGATAGGTTGTACTCACGGAGGCATGTCGGGCTCGATGCGGTAGTGTCGGTCAGCCTCCGTCTCGGACATGCGGATGTCCACGGAGCCTGAGGGCGACATGTGCCGCGAAGAATGGTGCTCCAGCTGCCGGATGAGGTCTTCCAGGTTGCGGATGCGGATGGGTCCGCATGGGACCTGTTCGTCCTCCTCCTCATCGCGCTGTCTCCGCAGCTCCGCTTCGTGGATCTTCTCCGCGCTCGGAGCTCGCTCGCGCTTGTATTCGTACTCCTGAAATTCGGAGATCCTTGTCATCTTTTTTTAAGGATACAGCTTTTCTGGGTAAGTATGAGCTTCGATGTAGCGAGCCTTCCCAGGATTCCTGATATTCTCTTTAATAAATCATAAATGTAAGGAAAAAGTAGCTCATATTCATTGTTTACGAATCTGATAGCAGTTGACTGCGAAATAGTAGAAAGTTTTCCTAAATACCGTAGGTCAACATAAATTGTCTAAATATGCGTAACTCTAAAAAACGAATATAAAATAAATATGGGACATTTATCGTACACAGCCAAAAACTAAGAATAGCTTGTATGACAAACACAGAATTATAAATGAATAATAATAAATATTACTGGGCATTACTTTCACACAGCGCCATCTAGCCCCAAACTAAGGATAGCTTGTAATAAGGGAACTAGATTACGGATAGAACAGTAAAATACTTTTTTATTATAAATAAATACGTACCATAATTATACATCACCCAAACACAGAATAAACATCTATATTCATCTCACTTGAACTGAGCTGTGAGGCCTGCTTTCATATTAACATTTGTGTGTTTACATTAAAATATTGAAACAAAAATAATATAATCTAGTAGTGATTTCTAAGGATAAGTAAGATGATATGTTGATTGTGTAGTGATGATATGTTGATTGTGTAGTGATGATATTGGTACCTGTAGGGCCCGAAGGTCCCCTGAGCCGCCTCCCGTCGCGGCGCGGTTGAGGGCTGCAGTCTTTAAAGCCACGATTATGTTCTCGTGGTAACCGTTTAGGTCCTGGAATATTCAAATATTGTTCTTACTCATTACAATTTATCAAAGTTTCTATTATCATGGATGTCACCGTGAGATTGTAAACACCGTCCGTTTGTAATATGCGATACATTCATTTTTATTTTTTTATCTATATATATTTTTTCGGACATAAACAAAAACCTACCACCAACCAAACCAAGCACAATATTGCTCCCACTGGGATCGAACCCGAGACTAGATCTGAAATCGGTTGGTTGAACCAGTAGACCACAGAGGCGGTAAAATATAAACCTACATGGAGCCACTACATTTTTTGAAATTTAAAAAACAAAAGTTTAATTAAGCCACAACCTCCTGCTTCACAGCCAATAGTGATTAGCTATTACAATTTATATAGCAATTATAAATAATTTTTCATTACATATTTTGTTTCACTTTTCTTATTTCTTAGGTATCCGTATAAGATGGGTACTGAAAATTCAGTTGCAAAGAAAAATTACAAGTAAGAATGTGGAAGGCTGGAATGCGTAAAAGAGGGCATGCGTGTGAAAGGAGTGGATGATGAGCTGACGGCTAATAGAAGTGAATGGATGAATGGATGAATGGATGAATGGATAAGAAGAACATGTTATGCCGACCCTACTTAGAGCGAGATGAAGATGTTGAAGATAATAATTACTGAATATTCTATACATTGGTGGTCGTATTTTATTGTCTTATTTCAGCGACTTTCAAAAACAACATATAGTTACTATGGTTTTTCAGTTATCCGTTAGTTCAACAACAATTCATGGTAAAATATCCCGTATTAACGGGATATTTTACCATGAATTGTTGTTGAACTACAACTAATATTAATTAGTTATAGTGTTTATAACCATGATAGTTTAAAAAGTAAAAAAAACACATACTTGTTTTTGCTTGCCATCTACAATTCTCACCTTAAACTTATACTCCATGTCGGCGACGGCCCCGGAGGGCTCAGGCCCGTCGGAGCCCGCCTCCAGCTGCTCCGATTGCGAATCGTCCCCCCACTTGTCCTTGCCGTCAACGGCGCCGTACCCATGCTTCTTGAGGATTCCCTTTTCTGGCAGCTTGGCCATGGAGTTCGGGGCCACGTCAATGAACGCGATGTCCTCTTCACCTGGAATTTAAGGCAAACCGATGGCATGTACTTATAAGTGGCTCGAGTCAAAAGTGTAGGTTCTTATAATATTACAGGACATTTTTTTACACAGCGCCATCTAGCCCCAAACTAAGCATAGCTTGTAATATGGGAACTAGATTACGGATAGAATACTTAATTACTTTGTAAATACACCCAAACACAGAACAAACATCTGAATTCATCACACAAATGTTTGTCCTGGGTGGGAATCGAACCCACAGCCTACAGCGCAGGAGGCAGAGTTACTACCAACTGAGCTATGAGGCTTGTTAAAAGTATGTTATTTCTTAGCAAGTGTGTTTATTTATCGATCAAGCGCCTGCCTGCAGTAACGTGTTATAATGGAGGCCTTGTTTCTTACAAGGCAGAAACTTGACTAGATTTTATAGGTATTTATTTGTCTGAGACTTAATAAAGCTTTTAGATTTTATTCTCTCAAACGACCATTGTTGGATATATACTATCTTAATCGCGTTACCCATGATAAACGAATATGCAAACAGTCATTCAAATACGCGGAAGTGGTATTTCGCTAAACCTTGGTATGCGCATTGGTATTGTCACTATGTGTCGATGTTTGACTATTACCTGAATGGGTAGGCTCGTCTTCACTTCCTGAATGAACACGTTTCATTTTCAGATGCTCCCTGAAATCAGAAAGGATAATGTAATTAGTATAAGCCGACTTCCTTAAAGTAAAACTGAATCGGGTCAATACACTTAAACATAAACATATTTTGAAAATTTCAATTGGAGGTAACCCTATTATCGATAGTGAAGCCAAAACAATAGACTAAGTGAAACCAAAACTATAGCTTTATCCGTTTTTGTCTGTCTATCTGTCAGTAAGATCTTGAACGCACGTCACACTGAAACCACAGGATGGATTTAAATAAAACTTTGTCTAATTATTACTGATATTGTTGGCAAGGATTATGTAAACTTGTTGTCTGCCCTCACCGCCTCTGAAGAGGTGGAAAGGGGGTAAAAAACCACACATCCAGGTCATAGCTAGGTATATGTTTTAGGTACATTTAATAATATTTAATTACAAATAAGTACTAAAGGGTTGACATAAAATATACCTCCATAATATGAATATGGGAAAACCTTCAATTGTATCTTCAAATGTTGCAGTGCAGAGCTAACTTAAGATTCAGGGGCCGAGGTTTGTCTGGGCAATTCTTTCACCAGCAGAAAACTATAGTATCACGAGTGGCTGTATTTTTTATCAGACTATATTAGTGATCCTGGCCAAAATTCTAATTGTGTAACCCAAGATGAAGGAAAATGATCGATATAATTCCTTACATAAAATTCCTTACTTACAAAGTCAAAGTTTTTTTTTTCATTAAGTTAGGATCATTTTGAAAGGTCAAATCTACCACCTGTTCAGAATCGCGACCAGCACACAAGTTTTAGAGAACACATCGACAACTACAAAAAAATCCGCGATACAATATAATCTATTATAGTTATGTCACTCTATCAATTTTTTTAAGTTTAAAAATTTAATAGAAATGCCGGTACAAACCGTTTCTTACCTAGGTCCACCTACGTGGTTCACCTTGTTGATGCACGGGTATCTATTCGTACCCATAGTCTACCCAATAGGTGAACCATGTAGTGCCGTTGGTTTACCCATTAGGTGAACCACTAAATATAAAAAATATAGTGCCCATGGTTTACTCTACTCATTCAACATTATTGAGGATTCCGGGTGAAATGCGTCTCTACCTTCGGCCTTATCTCAACTTGTTACCAGGTGAGATGAAGGCCAAGGGCATCCCCGTCGTACAATAAAAAAAAATATATATATTAAGTCCTCTTTTTCTCATGAAATATTAAATCCTTTCCGAACTCTTTTTTTTAAAGTATTTTTTTTGAAGTTTATAGAGTCCGTTCAATTTCTTTTTTTATTTCAATATTTTGATTTGGCGCCTGTTTGTATTGAATTGACACGAGACGCAGTCTAGATTTATTCCTTTATATTCCAAGTCAGTGTACAGAGATTAATATGTTTTCATAGATTATTGACCTTTTTAGGTACCTTGCGATTTGAGTTTAAATAGAGATTTTAAATAGTATTGTGTTCAATAAATGTTATAAATACATGCGTATGTACTAATTGCGAAATAAGAAAGAGAAATAGATGTAAGAGTGAACAATGGGTAATCCACGGACACATTTAACTACCCATTGCATACCTGGGTATTCCACGGGTACATTGAATTACCTATAGTACACTTGAGTGGACCACGGATACAAATAAGTACCCGTTTGGGCTATTGCCATTTGGTGGGGGGGGGGGATAGGAATGGCCGAAGGCGATTCCAAAGGTAACGCATTGAGACGGAAAGGTGTTGAGTGGGTCATCCGGGCCTTTCTTTCTTTCTTTCTATAATGCCGCTGGGCTTGATAATACAAATTTAATGGCGGTGAACGTAAGTAGGTTGTTAGAATTTTTATGCACCTATAAACACCTTGCTTATAACTGGTCTTACATTATAGTCACGTGTTGATATTGCACGGCCTGATAATATGCAGCCAAAATAATACGAAGCAGATTTTCAATAAGAGAAGTGAGTTCGTATAATTAGCCGTGCATTATCGTGTTGTAAAATATACATTATGATGTTGATATAAAAATATAAGGTTGAACAACTTACGGATATCTACTCGCACTCCCTGGTCCTCCCATGTGGTTCCCATGCTTAAATATCACCCGCTGAGAGTCCCCTCGGCTGAAAAACAATTTTTAGTTCTATATTTTTTCACTCTTAATTATATGTTATCATGGTTTATATGTTATTATGGCTTATATGTAGGTAATTGGTGAGTCTATCTCCTACTCTGTGGAGCAAATTATAAAAATCACGTTTCACTTTCTATGACCTTGTTACTGTAAGCAAGGCGGTATTACCTAATCTACGCTATTTTTAAATTAAAAGAAACACGGATTATGTCAATTATTGCTACTAGATTACATCGTAATAAATAAAAAAAGTTAAGTCATACGCATACATAAGGTATTTTACAAACTAAATAAAAATCGAAATCAAAAAGCGTGTCCTCGTATTGTGATGGTGCTTCTCACGCAAATCAGCAAGGTACCTGCTGTCAAAGCATTGTATACCGTAAGCCTAGTGGATAAAAGCTCAAACCGAGTGGCACAAACAAAACTAAGCGTGAAGACTCGCCAAATCGACGTACCTCAACAGGTTTCTGAATACACCAGATCCGAGAAAAAGGAAAGAAAAATTATGTAGGTATAGGTTTCAAAAAAATTAAAAAGTACTCAATTATGATATCTGTAGGTAAGTTTAAAATATTTGTATAAATAAATATCTACGATAACTGAACGAAGGCAGGGTAGAACTTTATAGAATAAAAAAAAATACGTCTAGTAACAAAATGCAAGAACGGAAATTTCCGAATTGATTTCGACACTTACAATGTACAGGATAACATTTTGACTTTAGAAAAACACGATCAAAACATTTTCTACGTGATCGTAGAAAATGTTTTGATCGTGTTAAATAATAATACAACACTCAAACATAGAACAAACATCTATATTCATCACACAAATGTTTGTCCTGGGTGGGAATCGAACCCACAGCCTACAGCGCAGAAGGCAGAGTTACTACCAACTGAGCTATGAGGCTTGTTACATGCTACATTGGCTTGGCTTGCTACATTGGTGTTGATAATTAAGTATTAGGGAAATTTCTATCGTTGCATTTGGTGACCTTTCAATGTCATTTAAATTTCCATTGTACCTAAATAGTAGAGAATCTGAAAGGTACACTGAAAAAAAATGTAATCAAAGTCAAATTACCTGAAGGTGTTATTGAAGGAGTGCATCTTGCTCCCATCCAAGGAGATGTCTTCTTGCGAGTTATTGGAGGCGTTGGATCCACCGGTAAAGCTCTTGGCTATGGGTTTCTTCACGTACGGAGGGTCATATTTCCGCGACGTGCTCTTTTTCCTGATGCAGGCGTGGCGTGGAACGCACACTCAGATCAATCGATTACGCTTACAAAACCGAATCGAAACGAATTAATAGCAAATGAGCAAACTTTTGAAATAATGGAACGAATGATGACAATTTTGTGTTTCAATCTTAATAGAGTGAAACGCTGTTCATTATTTTCAAATATTAAATGCTTTTGTTGTTGTTTGTGGTTTATTATATCGTCAATATTTGATTGATTGGCAATCACTTAAATTTTGATAAATAAGGTCATTCATTATTAGAAAATTAGATAGCAATTTAGTTTCACCGTTTGTTCCATTTCAAGAATCGAATTGACTTGCAAAGCACCAGGCTTTTGGATATTTAATCAGTTCATCATTGTATCAATTTGGAATATTTGGACTTTTTATACATTTTTCGTTTCATTCCTCATGGGAACTTGATGTAGTATGGAAATTAATAATAAAGATTGATCTTAGCGTAATGGTAAGTAGGTTCTTTCCAGTCTTTGTGAAATGATGTTTTAATAGCCAAAAAGCAAGTGTATCAAAGCTAGATGAGGTTATTTTGACGCTTGCTGATAAACAACAATATATCGAAAATGTTAATGATGTTTCAATGTTGTATCGGAAAACTGTAGTCAAACAATGTGATGAATAATCTGTATTGTGTGAGATATAGTTGAAGTAAATCAGCGAGTTTTAAATAATCTCCCTGTAAATTCATCAATCACAGACGGAGTGACTCAGAAAGAACCGATTGTCTTAAATGTATAACAAAAGGCGTTGCTAACTATACACAGCGGCTTGAAAGAAGATTCCGTGCATCGCACATTCGCTTCTCGTGCAAAAGTAAAGTATAGTGGTAGTGATAGTGAGTGGTGACGTAGTCGAGCGATCTATATCTTCTCCAGTTACCAAAAATATGGGTCCGAGTGGCTCGATTTGTAGTTCGTATGATAACGTTAAGTTAATATAGACGCGGGTGTATCGATGTCTGTATTCACGGGAGTGAAGCTAGTGAGGTGAATATTTAGAAGATATAGACGCGGCGGCACCGGCGGGGCGCGTCGTAGTCGGCCCACCGGTGCTCCGACCAAAGAAAGGAAACGAAAACGAGTCACAGTTCACATAAGCCAATGCATACATCCAAGAGCCCAGAATCTTAAGGGTTTGAGTCTCGAGTGTCGAGTACAACGAGGAAAGCCTTCCGGCATGCAGCGAGGCGGTCGGGAGCGTGGCACGGCGGCGGCGGCGCGACGCGTCCCGCCATCCGCGCCCCGCCCGCACCCCGCGCACACAGAACCACAGATCAAATGCAGTTCTGCCCGCCAACTCTAACGCTACAACCACAAACGTAAACGACAAAAAAGAACGTTAAAGAGATAACAACCAAATAATAACCAATCACCGACAAAATAATACGAACATAAACACCAACGCTAACGTCTAAAATAAACATACAAGAAATACGAAGGTGACGTTTTAAATTTCTTCTCAAAGACTACCTTTGGTCTGTTTTCTGCTCACTAACCTTGGGCACAGGGAGAAGGTTTTGTGTACTACGACTGACCTGTAGCAGAGAGCGCTCAGGGCAAATACTATGAATACCCCCCCTACCACAGACATGAGCACCGCGACGAGGAACACCGTGTTCGAGCCATGGTAGTTCTCTGCGCCCAAAGAGAAACGGGTGAGTCGCGGTCCGGCGCGGCGTGACGTCACCGTGGTCCGTCGGACTGCAGCGGCGCGGTGACGTCACTCGGCCGGCGCCGCCGCACTACGCGGACACAGCACACAAGACACGGATACACGTACGACATACAGGCACGAGCGACAGACACAGTGCAACAACACCGAGTTACCGGCCGTTACCTGAAGCAGTACGCCATCCAGGCGAACCCCACGAATACTGAGAGCACGACCGCGAGCAACAATATCACCATGTTCATGGTGCTCATCTTATTCCCCGAGTGCTCACCTGCAAAGAGGGTCCCGCGCGTTAGTGCGCCGGCGCCGACCGCGCGCACAAGAGCCTAGCATCCGAGCAATGCGCCATCCAACACACGCGCGACATACTACCTCTACCGGTACATACTGACCGTCACGGTCCAGACATTTGCTATTCGCGATTACTACGCATCATAAATTAAACACTTTGCTTGGTAATTAAATATCATCTAAATCGCGATTAATCCGAATCGGAACAAGTGTTTTATTTATAAAGTTTTGTTATTTTCAACCGACCTAGTAAACATTTGTGGGCTTTTTGCGGTGATTCAATTTTGTGGATTTTGAGAGCAGTGCTCGGATTAAATGGCCAATTGGTACAATTTTATTAAGTAGGGGGAATATTAATAGAACTATATAAGATACCTGCAAACATAAGAAAGTGGTTAAGTATAATGTTGGTAATAATATTCAAATGTTGTGTCGTGACCTTGACCGTGTTTTTGACCAAATAAATCCATGATTGAAGATAAAAGTTCATCCTTACAGTTTTAGGTGTAGTTTTTTTGAAAAAGTAGGAAAGTAAGAAAAACGATGTAGGTATCTATAAAAATAAGACAATATTTAAATCCGCAGTTTAAAAAAAATGTACAGTTGGTTAACAAATTAATAAAATCCGAAAGTTTTACCAAAAAAATGTTGACATACAAATGTTATAAAATGTACTATCATATGAATTATGAAATTTAAATTAATGAATTGTATGTTTAGAGTACATAAGTATGCTTGTATAGGTATATTCAAATACAGCTCAATAGCGTTGAATTTGCGTTACGATTGCTACGCTGCTACGCCGTAGCACTGTAGCTAATTATTATGGTCTGAATATGATTTTTAATGATCAAATATATTTTGAAACAAAATACGATATAATATACAGCTTTGTAACGTAAGTTTCATTGCAAAGATTACTCCATGATACAACGTCGTATCACAATAAACTTTACAGAACCGGTTGAATACAACACTTAGTATTATCATTGTAATTTAGTTTTTGTTTCATCCCAGCGGGATAAATGGCGAAATTTCTACGGGAAAATTAGACCACAAGATTTAAGATTTAATATAATACCTCTTTTTAATTTTAAATTCATTTGGTTCAAACTTATTTAATTAAACATATTTAACTATCTGAAGAGGAGTTAATAGAACGGGATCTAGAGGATGAGAGAGAAAAGAGGTTACACGTACACGGACCCGATTAATGCAGACAACATATACTTTTTAATACAAATTCAAAACATTCCGCTGTTGGATCTTGGTCGTTTAGAATCAAAAAGCTTGCCTGCAGTCTTTGATATCACAAAAACGTTAAGCCAAATCCCCGTCATAGCATAACAGAATAAAAAACAAAATAGGTTGAAAAAATTGTTATGCATAAGTACTGCTCGTACTATATATTATGCAGACTGAATTATATATTTTAATGTGTAATTCAGTATGTAAAACACCTATTTGGCTTCGTAAATTCCATTTATACATACCTACTTCATATAATGAATGAATGAATGAATAACTATAATTTAACTTAGATTCAAGACAGCAATTCAGCTACTCAGCATAACAATGCAGCCACTGTAGACCAATTGTAATGGCCTTTAGTAACCTGACTGTCCCATGTAAAACAGGTGTTTTCATTGGTATCAATATTTTGGTAATAGGCCATCATTTCCCTACCAGCTCACTTAACAAACCTTTAAAGAAATTAAAGCTTTAGCTGGAGTACGCTGTTCTAAAAGAAACCTTATACTTACATACATTTTTAATTTGAAATGAATCAAATTGAGATTTCATTGACAATTCCCTTGCACATTGTAACATTTACATTCCTACTCTACTTATTCTGTTTAAGTTTTTGAATATTTCAAATCATACAATTTTAATTTTACATACTCCTTAAGATGAACATGGCTGTACCTACAGCATTCGTCATCTTTGTCTCCTTATGTTTTCAATATATGATTATGATAACTAGGTAGGTTTACATTGAATTTTTGTTTTAAAGTAGGTGTACTAAGAACATGAACACCAAGATCCGCCAGCAGAGTTCAAAACAGGAAAGTTAAGGTCGTATAAACTGGCATTGACTCACCATACGGTGTTTCCTTCTTGGTCATGTTGTAGGCCGCCCTGGTGGTGTTGTCGGGCACGTAAGGCGTGGGCGAGGGCGGTAGGGCGTCGTGCTGCGAACAGTCGGGGCCGGTCCAACCGCGGTCGCAAGCGCATTTGTTCACGTTTGAGCACACCTGGAATTTTGAGTATCTGCGCTTAGCGATGGGCTTCTTGTAAATGTGAATATATATACGGTCTTTATATGAACATAATTGGATGCTATAGACCGCCATTCGAGGATTGCTGGCGACGGATCTTATGTTCCTCAGTTTGTTGAGGATTCCGGGTGAAGTGCGTTTCTACCTTCGGCCTTATCATAACTTGTAACCAGGTGAGATAAGGGCCAAGCGCTTCCTCGTCGTACAATAAAAAAAAAACCTTTTGTAAACCTTTTCTGAATGTGAAATGTATAAACCTACTGAATAAATAATGATCTGCTTCATATTTTTTTGACAGTTAATCTTAACGGGGTTAAGTTAATCTTAGTTAGAATCACAATCACGAAAAAGCACATTAATATTGCCTCCATTCATCGACTCCCAAGTCGGGGAGTCAAATTCAGGAAATTCATAACAGATACTGTAATTTTCCAATATAAATCATAGTAAAGAATATCCAGCTCTGATAGATCATTGTTCATGGTCAGAGTAACAAATTCGGATGAAGCTCGAGTTCATTGCGGCATAAAAATACATAATGTACAAACTGAAAAGCTCAATGGACGTCCGCGCACCTACTCAAACATTCTAGAACTAATCTAGGCAGAGCCGGGCTCGGATCCATCCCAAGTTAGAACAAGTTTCAACGTTATTACGGGAATTAATTTTGCAGTTGTGAATCGAATCGCATTACCTAACTGCCACAAATTGAACTAGGAAGCTGCTACCATTGTTACCGATTCGAATCGATGTAAAGCTTAATGAGATCGAGACCAGTAATTGTATGTTGGGAGGTTTACGCGTTTTGTAGACGGTGTTTGTATCGAACGTTGTATTTTAGTTGATAGCATGATTATTATAGTCTATTCAGTTAGACACTAATACTTGGGGTGTAGTTGATTGTCAGCGTCAAATTCTATCTAGCCGGCCTTTCGAGGTAGCAGAAATTATTGTTAAAATCGTTGATAACCAGCGTTCTCTCGCCAGTGGCTCCTCGCAGCTGTTTAGCACGCAGCGCCACACCCTGGAAACCACGTCGGCTCGTGGGCTAAACCTGGCAGAGGGGGGCTCTGGTGCTGTAGCACCCACACGGGTGTTTCAGCACTAGAGCCTGAGTGCGGTGACTCCCCGCACTGGTGCTCGTTGTCCTCGGCACGGTCTTTGGCGGGGCAACCAGGCATTTGTGGAAGGCCTGAAGGTGGAGGTAGGAGAAGTTTGTCGACACCAGACACAAAGACTACAGTCTGACAATACCTACAGGCGTAGTTATTGGTTGATCCCCATTAGTACACTGCAAATGTGTAGTAAGGCAACGTGACATGCCATAAGGGCGCTTGTCAGGATCTATTTAATGGCATGCGGTCAGTCACTGCATCCTCGTCATCACCGGTCGTACCGAGAAACCGGTCCATCGGGTCGTGGTGACATGAGACGAGAGAGTGGGCTTGCACCAGCGCAACCTCTTGTCTACTTAAAACAAATTCACGCGCAGATGAACCTTGCTATGATTTTGGACTTCGAATCTGTAAGCCCTATGGCGATGGAAAGATGGTGGTGGGAATCCGGATGACGGTTCATTCGGTTCTTAGCTGTTGATCTGCACATAGGCGGTCGGATGATGATGGTCGCTTCAGGACTCAACTTGAGACGAGGGTACTGGCTCGGCAGCACTTCTGATGACAAAGCAGCCCTATTTAAGAACGCTCTGCTTTCCCCTGCACAGGGGAGGGGCCTAGAAAAGGTGGCCTAAACATAGTTCGTCTCACCCCCAACCTGGATGGCAAACCGCGGTCATCGGGAAACGTTTTTATTCGCGGTCGAAATAAACAGGAAAATAATAGTAAAATCTTTAACATAGTGTCTTGGAATGTGAGAACTCTTCTGGACAATCCCACCAACTTATGTCCAGAAAGGAAAACTGCGCTAATTGCGCGAGAATTACAAAAATATAAAATTGACATCGCTGCTTTAAGCGAAACACACCTAAGCGATAGCGGTGAACTACGTGAGACTGGCGGGGGATACACTTACTGGATACTGATACGTACTGGATAGGTAAGCCTGGAGGTGAGAGGGCTAGTAGTGGCGTTGGATTTGCTATCAAAACAACACTTGCCAAAACTCTTACAGAATTACCAAAAGGTATCAGTGACAGAATGATGACCCTAAGGCTAACAACAGCCCCAAAGAAACATCTTCACCTTATTAGTGTTTATGCTCCCACCATGACTTACTCTTATGAAGACAAAAACAATTTCTATAACGATCTAAAAATTGTACTTAGTTCTATACCAAGCGTTGACAAAATAATACTGCTTGGAGACTTTAATGCTCGTGTGGGCTCCGAATTTAATATCTGGAAAGATGTTCTTGGTTGTCACGGAGTAGGTAGCTGCAACTCAAACGGATTGCTCCTTTTGACTTTATGTGCTGAATTTAACCTGAGCATCACAAACACCCTTTTTAGATTGCCTGACAAAACAAAAACATCATGGATGCATCCAAGGTCCAAGCACTGGCATCTAATAGATTACATCATAGTGCGAAGACATGACATTAAGGATGTCTTGATCACAAGAGCAATGCGAGGCGCACACGGTTGGACAGACCATCGAATGATACGCTCCAAAATTCGTCTGCACTATAAGCCCTCGCGTAGAGCAAACCACAAAGCTCCATCCAGACTGGCATTCCAAAGTCTAATTCACAATAATGAGATGCAACTTGCTCTGGACCATGAATTTAAGTCGAGCCCGGAAGTTACTACCTCAACTATTGATCAACACTGGAGCTCCTATGCAGAAACACTTCACAAGGCTGCAGAACGAGTAATCGGAAAACCAAAAAAGAAGCACCAAGATTGGTTTGATGATTCAGACACTGAAATCATGACACTCGTAACTGATTGGAGAAAAGTGATGAATAGTTCTTCCAGCGTTTCGCGTAAACACCAGCAAACCAAACTTAAATCAAAAGTTCGTGAGCTTAAAAACCGTTGGTGGAAGACGAAAGCTCTTGAGCTACAACAACTCGCAGACACCAAACAGAGTGGTAAGTTTTTTGAGTGCCTCAGGCCTGTGTTTGGTCCTGGTCATAAAAGTGCTTCATCTATTCTATCACAAGATAAAGTAACACGCCTAACAGAACACCCTGACATCCTTGCACGTTGGGCTGAGCACTTTGATGAAGTTTTAAATCCTGGAGCACATAACGCTGATCTTAAATACATAAGTGCTCTTGAAACTTTGCCTCCCTTGCCTGAACTAGATATTCCACCCACTTTAGTAGAGTTTCACCAGGCGGTCACTAGACTTAAGAATAATAAAACTCCTGGCGCCGATGGTTTGGCTTCCGAACTTTTCAAGTACGGTGGACCTAGTATCAGGAGTCGCCTTTTCGATCTGATTTTAAGAATATGGGAGTCAGGGACAATTCCTCAAGAGTGGAAAAATGCATCAATTTGCAAGCTGTATAAAGGCAAAGACAGTGTTTCTGAATGTGGCTCTTACAGAGGCATTGCTCTGCTCAGTGCCGCCGGGAAAGTCTTAGCACATATAATCAACCACCGTTTAAATGCTTTGGCGGAACGTATCCTTCCCGAAAGCCAATGCGGATTCAGGCCGTGCAGGGGGACGGTTGATGCCATCTTCGTAGTAAAACAACTACAAGAAAAGTGTTTGGAACAACAACGTCCACTATATATGTGCTTTGTTGACCTCGAGAAGGCATTCGACCGTGTACCGAGAGATGCACTTTGGGTTGTCCTTAAAAAAGCTGGTTGTTCAGAAAAGTTTGTGAGTCTTATTCGGGACTTCCATGAAGGTATGTTGGCCCGAGTTCAGCACGAAGATAACTTTACTGAATATTTTCCAGTCACTGGCGGTGTAAAGCAGGGTTGTGTAATGGCTCCTACTCTGTTTGCACTGTTTTTTGCCGCTGTAATGAAAGACACATACCAAGCCTGTCATGAGCTGATAACACTCAATGTCCGAAGTGACAAAAGCGTTTTTGATATTTCACGCTTCCGTGCTAAGAGGAAACTACGGGAAGTCAACATCCTTGATATTCTGTACGCTGATGACGTTTGTCTGATGGCCAATAGTATCACCAGTCTGCAAAACTTTATTAATAGCTTAAATGAATCGTGCCAAAAATTTGGATTAGTCATAAGTGTTTCAAAAACACAAGTTATGAAACAGCCAGCCCGAGGTGAGAATACCGACCCCACAACCATAACACTTAATGGAAAACCTCTCGAGGAAGTTTCATCATTCCGCTACCTTGGAAGCATTGTTCGTGATGACAATCGCCTGATCACTGAAATTTCCTCTCGTATAGCGAGGGCCGCTACTTCGTTTGGCAAACTGAGCAAACGAGTTTGGAATTCCCACGATTTACATCTTCACACGAAAATCGCCGTGTATAAAGCAATCATTCTACCAATACTGCTTTATGCCACTGAGACCTGGTGCCTTTATAAAGGTGATATAAAGCGCCTCGACTCCTTCCATTTGAAGTGTCTAAGATCGATCCTACGCATAAAGTGGCAAGATCGTGTTCCAAATTCTGAGGTTCTACGTCGAACAGATTTATCCGGCATAGAGTCTTTGCTCATCAAGGGACAACTCAGATGGTGTGGGCATCTTGTACGTATGGATGATTCAAGACTTCCCAAACTGGCCTTCTTCTCTGAACTTTCTCAGGGGACACGCAAGCCAGGGGGACAATTTCTACGTTACAAGGATGTCCTGAAACGCCACTTAATAGCATGTGAGATACAATGTGATGGCTGGGAGGAATTAGCACAACGACGGCTTGAATGGCGCAGGGCCGTGCAACAGGCTACTGTTAAATATGAAACTACGCGTCTTGAAAACATCGATGCTAAGCGCCAACTACAAAAGACAAAACCAAGGCCTACATATAATTACACATACAACTCATCCGGTCAACTGTATTGTGTCTCATGTGACAGAATTTTCAAAAGTAAATTTGGCCTTGCAAGCCATATTCGTGCACATGACAGAAAATAAATAAGTATTTATGACAGAGTAAATAAGATCGAGTACGCCAGTTTTTATCGTGGCAGGGTTCGCCGTCGACGGATGCGTCGTGGAGGACATCATCATCAATACTTGCATCAATTTGCAAGGCGTGAATTTAACAGTATTTACTGTTTTCGGTAGGAAGATTATGTAAGTTTTATTTGCATTGAATTATGATCCAAATTGTTAAATCCGAGAACGCTTATACGCTTATATTTTAACCACCTCTGTGGTCTAGTGGTTCAACCCACCGATTTCAGATCCAGAGGTCCCGGGTGCGATCCCCAGGGGGAGCAATATTGTGCTTGGTTTGGTTGGTGGTAGGATTTTGTTTATGTCCGCCAGGCTAGCTACCACCATCTTACCTAATTCTGTCGCCATTACAACAATTATAAAAATTGTTGTGTTCCAACATTTGCATTTAGAGGTAAGATAGCCAGTTCCTCAGTTTGTTGAGGATTCCGGATGAAGTGCGCTTCCATCTTCGGCCTTATCTCAACTTGTAACCAGGTGAGATGAAGGCCAATTGCTTCCCCGTCGTACAATAAAAAAAAAGAGCTCTCGGACTATTACGTAGTCTTTGAATGTATTGATAAAAAGTATTGTTGTTACTTCCAAACATCGGTTTTGTTAGAATTCAAACCACGCTTTGAAGAACAAGAAAACTAGAAACTTGAAATGTACGACGCATTTAAATCTAACAGTAAAGTTTATTTATTAAAGATCGAGCTCGGTACAAATTGATGCCTTCTAGTCTGAATTGAAGCCCACAATCCCTAGCTTAGTTAAAACACTTAAACGTAGCTAAACTTAATTAATAACTGTTTAAAATTATTCGGCAGAGGTGCTCCAAACTTTTCAGACAAGGATTAGCAAACTAAAGCTACTCGTAGCTACTATTGATTTAGTTGAAAATTAATTAGACTAGAACATTTAACTGTGGATTAAGCTTTTCGTTAATATCATGCGAGCACCCATCAAACCTAGTGAAATTCTACGTTCTAGAAGTATGAACTTTGTCTAACCTGAGTTGATTTTTGTCAACATGAAGGAAGGAAGGAAGGGACAACCCTTATACAAAATAATTACACCTATTGTGAAATTTCCAGAAATGTTATACGTTTGTAGTAACAGACAATCTAACTAAGAGATATAAAATATATTTTAAAGATTTGAATTAAAGTTATTGCCATACATAATTGTCGAATGATTACAAAGTAGTTGCAACAACAATATGCAGGTCACAAATGAAATGAAGGTACTCTCATCTCCATATTCAGACAGCTAACAATGGAGCTCGAAGCGGACGCGACCGCAGTACCAACAGTAAAACGAACAGACAGAAATGATACATTCGCATCACATCAAATTTCATTCAAAGCGTAGTCGCTCGGGCGAAAGTAGGTAAGTGCTGCATAGTGCATACTCCGGTACAGTTTTCGGCAGGCACTACAACCAAACATGTATTGAAATAATGTGTCTTAACACAGTATATTTCATCACTGGTATGAACATAACTTTGTGTTTCCTACTAACAAATCCTATCCAAGCTATGTAGTAATAGTATGGATTTAATGTTATACATTTTTTTTATTGTTCGACGGGGAAGCGTTTGGCTCTTTTGGTTTTTCAAGTAGTGATAAGGCCGAGGTAGAAGCGCACTTCACACTCGGAATCCTCAACAGTCTGAAGAGTAGTAGCTATCTCTAAATGCCGGAACACAACAATATTATAATTGTTGTTATAGCGACAGAATTAGATAAGCTGGTGATAGCTAGCCAGGCGGGAATAAACAAAGTCCTACCACCAACCAAACCAACCATACAATTGTACTCCCCTGGGGACTGAACCCGAAACCTTTAGATCTGACACCGGTTGGCATATCACTAGACCACATAGGCAGTTGACACATTTACTGAATGCGACGACGAACACTTAAAACTCTCCTTGTAAATCTGAACAGTATTTATTTATTGCAATATTACAAAGGTACCTTTTTGAGCACAGATAAAGGGTCTATGTAATTCAGAAAAGTATATTGCATGATTTAATTCACTTAACATTTCTAAATAATTGAAAGCACTATGAAAAATATGTGTTACTAGCTGCGTCCTGCGGCTTAGCCCGCGTTTAAATTTATGTGTCAAATGTAGAACAATATGGAATTGAATTTTAGAGTCGGCGGGGAGTGGACGCGCCTTCTCATATCTATCTGTGTTTGGTTATTTGTTTATATAGTCAAGCTATAATACATACATACATGTTGAATTATTTAATTCATTGTTTATTTAAACCGAGTTTTGAGTGAATCAAACCAAGGTTTCTTTTTCCATATAAATTTTACCACCCTGTTCAATCCCCCTAGGGGATGATTTTCAAATTTTTTTAAAGACAAGATATTTTTTTTGGGCTACTCTATTTTTTTTATTTACTTTATGTTTTAAAGTAAATAAAAAAATAGATTAGTCCATGAGTTATTTAGAACCTAAATTATCTATATACCAAATTTCATCTAAATCGGTACAATATTTACAGAGATGAGTGGTAACAAATATTCACACAAACTTTCGCATTTATAATATTATATTAGTGAGATTACTGTATATCAAGTAGTCAAATTACATTAGTCAAGGGTTGTAAATACAGTTACGTCAACAGCTCATTTAGGTAGTGGTTAATTGGATATTGGACATAGCTTCCTCCAAAAACGGGAGGGTTTTTGCCATAATCAACACACTTGGCAGACGGATTGGTGATCACAGTAAAGGTGTTATGTAACATACAGCAGGAAGCTGCAGCTTTCTCTGGTGAGATCCCTTGAATCGGCTTTTACGACATCCGTGGGCTGAATTGGAGGGGTCGATTCTTAAGCCGCGACTGGAACTGGACTATTAAAAAACAAAAACCATGAATCACGTTCTTATTTATTTCATATGAGGAATCTGTAATGATAATTTTGACCTTTTATTATGCTCGGTTTCAGAGTTAGGGCATACATTTAATTAAAACTGTCAACTCCTTTTTGAACCCCTTAGGGTACGAATTTTCTAAATCCCCTTCTTAGCACTCATTTTCTCATCAAGACAAACATACCCTCCAAATTTCATGTCTCGATGTACGATTAGCCGTTTAGGCTGTGCGTTGTTATCAGTGAGTCCGTTAGCATTTTATGTTAGTATAAGATAACTTCTCTCTTAGACTGTGAATTGATTGTCATTCAATTGACTACCAAATATTCGAAGCGGAGAAGTGCTCAGAGGATAGGTCACGTGTCAAATAGCTCGGTATGTGCATACCGATCGGCTAGAGAAACCACACGCTCGTCAAGTTATTCGTCTGCCACACGCCACAGCTACATCCGGCTACTGTATCTGCATTTGTTCGCAAGTTACGAGTAGCATGCACACGACAGATGTAAAACCCAGCTGGATAAGTCGAGTTTATGCAGCGCGTTCACTAGTTTAGTACGCTCCTAGTAGTGCTAGTTAAGGAGTTGAAATGATTTAGGGTGTTTGTTTTATGATAAAATGTTAGCTGACTGGTTAATTATGAGACGTATGCTCAAGATACTGCTTCTGGAGCTGGTGTAAATTAGTTCAGTCTAACAACGGGACTGGGATTTGTATTCGTTGCAACAGATATTGTTAAACATAGATTGCCATTGCTTCACTATAATTAATGTACGCTCTTGCGTACAAGTCGAGGAAAAATATGAAATGCTTTTAAATAAACAATTATCGTGGCGCCCATCCCAACGGTCAGTATCAACACTTGCCAAACATGGCGCTGGTTCATGTAGAAAGTATTGACACTATGATAGGTAAAAACTGACAAAACAGCGTCTTAGGCTGCTAATAGATGCAACTTACACAGGGTCTGAGAAAAAACACGAGTAAAGGAGATGGACCTCCTTTACTCGTGTTTTTTCTCACACCCAGCAGTAAGAGGAGTCCTTGTTGCGAATGAGAATGATGACAGCTTACAAAATTTTGGTTGACCTGAACAAGCAGGTGCAGAATGCAGGTCGGCCGTGTAACCACATCAAGCGTAGCCTACGTTCGCAGCAAAATTCGATTTGCGACATTGAGGTTCGCTCGTCTGGTTCGGATTTAGTTAAGGTATGCACCGCCTAAATTTATCAGACTACAAAACGTTGTACAACATCATCATTATCACAACCCGAAAAGTACAGTGCAGGATATAAATAAGATGAAATACAAATAAAAAATCATAAATTACTTAAAATTCAACACATTTATAAGAAACTTATTAAACTGCTTGTACATTGTATTTCGTTCTAGTGCGACTCAGCAATAGTCACCTCTCATGGGAGGCCTACACCGTAGTTCAGGATATAAGCCCTCACAAATGATCAGATGAGGGATTTACCATAATCATACCATCATATTTACACCGCTATAATGAAGCACCTCAACGGATCCAAACATAGATATGACAATGTAAAGGATAGATACACTGTAAGTTAAGAAACAAAATAAATTGAATTAAGGATTAAGATTTCTAGCGGCGCGGATATTGAACCTTTGCTTTCTTGTCACCTCTCGAGGTTATCAAATGTATTGACAAAAACTTTGTATAACTCAGTGGCTTATCGCACTAATGCTTCTTAATTATTCTTGCTGTGCACGAGCGTACATTTTGAACAAACATCATAGCTCAGTTGGTAGTAGCTCAGCCTTCTGCGCTGTAGGTTGTGGGTTCGAGTACCACCTAGGACAAACATCACCTTTACCTTTAACATTTGTGAGATTAATATAGATGTTTGTTCTGTGTTTGGGTGTTGTAACATATTATAGTACGTTTGTATTTAAAAAAAGTAAGTAACTATTAGGTCCTTACATATGAAATTGGCGTTTTGTCGTACTGGCCACTTTGATCTTAAATATCTCCTCTTTGGTTAGGAATTCCAAATTCAAATTTAAACAGCTATTTACTCATGCATTTGTGTTTCGAAAACCGTAATTCATTTGTTTTTTTCTCATTTGCTTTTTTTTTCTGCGTCACTCATTTCACAAAATGGAAAACTTAAAATATCGCATTATTTACGAGTACGAGTTCCACCGTGGAACCAGTGCTGCAGAAACGGCTCGAAGGATTAATGATGTGTATGGTGGTGGTGTCGCAAAAGAAAACACGGTGCGTTTTTGGTTTCAACGCTTTCGTTCTGGAAATTTCGACCTGCAGAACAAGCCCCGTGGACGGCCGGAGACCAAGGTCAATAATGATGAATTGAAGGCTATTGTGGAAGCAGATCCATCGCAAACCACATCACAGTTAGCTGCAGGCTGCGGTGTTAGTGACAAAACCGTTTTAATCCACTTGAAGCAAATTGGGAAGGTGAAAAAGCTTGAAAGGTGGGTACCTCATGAATTGAGTGAAGCAAACCGACAAACGCGCGTCGACTGCTGCGTTACATTACTCAACCGGCACAATAATGAAGGAATTTTAAATCGGATCATTACATGTGATGAAAAGTGGATCCTGTACGATAATCGTAAACGCTCATCGCAATGGCTGAACCCTGGTGAACCAGCAAAATCTTGCCCCAAGCGAAAATTGACTCAAAAAAAGTTACGTAAGCGTTTGGTGGACTAGTGCCGGTGTCGTACACTTTAGCTTTCTTAAATCTGGCCAGACGATTATGACTGATGTCTATTGTCAGCAACTGCAAACCATGATGGAAAAGCTCGCTGTTAAACAACCGAGACTTTTCAATCGCTCTACGCCACTGCTGCTTCAAGACAACGCTAGACCACACACGGCCCAACAGACGACTACCAAATTAGAGGAGCTTCAATTGGAATGTCTAAGACATTCACCGTACTCTCCGGACCTTGCTCCAACAGATTACCATTTTTTTCGAAATTTGGATAACTTCTTGCAAGGAAAAAAAATCAATTCCGATGAGGCAGTCCAAACCGCTTTCAAAGATTTCATTGATTCCCGTCCGAATGGTTTTTTTAGCAAAGGGATCAATGAACTACCTATAAGATGGCAAAAGTGTATAGATAGCAATGGTACATACTTTGATTAATAAAATATATTTTAATATGAAAAAATTGCCTTTATGTTCCTCCCATACAAAACGCCAATTTCATATGTAAGGACCTAATATTATATCCGTAATCTAGTTCCCATATTACAAGCTATGCTTATTTTGGGGATAGATAGCGCTGATGATTAACGTCCTGTAATATAGGTGTCTACTCTTTACAGTCTTTTTAATTTTTCAACTTTTTGCAATTTCCGATTTCGCGATTATCACACATATAATATGACAAGCCTCATAGCTCAGTTGGTAGTAACTCTGCCTTCGGCGCTGTAGGCTGTGGGTTCGATTCCCACCCAGGACAAACATTTGTGTGATGAATATAGATGTTTGTTCTGTGTTTGGGTGTTGTATCATATAGTACGTATGTATTTACAAAAAGTATTTAAGTATTTTATCCGTAATCTAGTTCCCATATTACAAGCTATGCTTAGTTTGGGGCTAGATGGCGCTGTGTAAAAATGAATGTCCTGTAATATTTATTTATTTATTTATATTTATTTAATGTAATGAAAACAGCAGCGAGTACTTCAGCGTGCCGGTGTCCACGGCTGTTTACAAGCTCTATCGATATTGGAATATTCAAATAAAAGGTATAATTTTAAACCGCCTCTGTGGTCTAGTGGTTCACCCACCGGTCTCAGATCCAGACGTCCCGGGTTCAACTCCCAGGGGTATAACAATATTGTGCTTGGTTTGGTTGGTGGTAGGGCTTTGTACTGACTAGATACCACCATCATACCTAAGTCTGTCGCCATAACAACAATTAAAATGATTGCGGAGGTAAAAAGCCAGTTCCTCAGTTTGTTGAGGATTCCGGGTGAAGTACGCATCTACCTTCGGCCTTATCATAAGTTGAATATTAGGTGAGATGAAGGACAAGCACCTCTCCGTCATACGATACTAAAATAATAATAGTAAGACCGGTTTCCTTATTAATTATGTTTAGAATATGATACGAATATTTATTGCCAAAAGAATGAATTACCATACATAAATGTATTCACTTATCTAATACTAGTTTCAACATTCGGTTATTAATGGGGTTAAAAAAAATATTGAGAATTTTCGCTAGTTTATTTTATTAATCCCGCCGTTCAAAAATGATAAAAATGAGCATTAATATCAATTTATGCTCATTTTTACTGATTAATTGTTACTCTATGTATGTAGTAAAGTAATCATAGCTTACTACAGACGTACAGTTACTTATAATTCAGAACTTGTACAAACGAATAGAAACTACACAAATAGACCCACACACGAATACACAAGCTTGGATTATTACATTATTACCCTTGAGGGTGTTGTAGAGAATTATTTAGAACCATAAAGTTCAACTACCGGGCAGTTAGCTAGTGCACTGCCAGATGATAAATTATTTTAACGTTTCCTTAGATTCTGTATCAAAAAATAAATGCTTTATGAACATTTGGTAAATACAAACTTTCCGATCGAGAGTTTCGCGTATATGATTTTTTAGGGTTCCGTACCCAAAGAGTACTAACGGGACCGTGTTCCCGTGTACTGCACCTGGCCGATTTTTATGAGTCATCCTTCATATTGTAATAAAATCCATGCAATATTGTTATGAACATGCCAAAACCGCATTGTGCATTTAAAATTACGATGTGAACCGCCCAAAAGGTCGGAGTGCTATATTTTGGGATCAATGTACGAGGCCTACAGCTTTATTTGGTCAAATATTACAAAGATATTTTGCTCCGATAGGTTGGGGCTACAAAGGACTTTTAAAGGTTTACAGAGTTGAATTTATGTGGACAGTTTAATGAAGGACTTACAGGTGAAATATTGTTGCACCCGGTTTATAGACTGCGACGTGAGAACACGATACGAAAATTCTTAGAAGTTAAAATGCTTGAAGTAGAATTTAACTTTTCATAGGGTTTAAAGTTAAGTTAAAGTTTTAAAGTGTAGTATTGCATCTAGACTATAATCAGAATTAATATTGAAAGTATCCAAGTAGATTCCGTTCAGTTTACTTTAAACAAGGTGTAATTGGATGATTGGTATTTGATCTAAGCTCAGGGGTTGAACACTAACAAAAAAACTGATTACTTTTAAGGGTTCCATACCCAAGGGTGCCAACGGAATCCAATAGTATCCCGTTGGCACGGACGGACTGTGGAGGCTCAGGTAGATAGTTAAAATTGTGTGTAGTAGCGATTGCCGCTAATAACGAATAGGTACAAAAACCATTGGAATAAAATAAAATAAACAAGAAACGAGATTTTTGCCTTGGTGTGTGTGTCCGCAGATGGCCGGTTTATTTATATTTAAAAAGGGTTACATATAGTTAGATATTAGAATACTAAGCAGAAGCTGGCACTCGATTTTGAAGTACCTACGATAAATAAAATTAGGTAAATTAGGTGGCACTTTAGATACAGTTAAATATTGTTAAGTAGATAATAAATATGTTTGACCCCTGTTACAAGAGAGCTTGTAGAGCTTTCAATCCTTTTATCTCATTAAAATCTGTTGTATAAGAGTATGTAGCCGACAAACGAACGCAAACGTGTTTTAAATTACCAATTATACTAACGTATCCGGCGGCGGTATTGGAGCAGCTAAGTGGGGGCAGCTGGCTCACCACACACTTATGGAGCCAGGCTTCCCAGTTCAATTGCAGGGATAGGTATACTGGTATTATGCACCACAGAGTACTTTAAGAAATTTACACTCAAGCTCCGAACTGTTAGAGCTAGCGCACTATTGCATGTATTTATCTTAAAATGTGTGAAGTTGGTTCTGGAAATTTCACTTTCAATTCCACAAATCTGTAGTTCTTGTATTATGGCGCTCTTCCAGAAAATAAAATACTGCTTTTTTAAATGTATAAATTTGGTCGTTTGAAATTCAAGAAGCACCGGAATATCTAACTGCTTACAATGTCCGAGTTATTGTATGTGTAACCGTGTAATCTAATTGGAAGTCATAGTTACCAGCTTTACGTGTAGATTATGATATTGCAAGCCGTTCCGCACAGACTATGAAATTGCATGGCAATGAAATTAAACAGTGCCTCTGATTACCCGGCGGCCGCACATTGGAAACGCATTACAGTTCTCATTTTGTGTCGGTTAAGTGCAGCAGCGATCAACTGAAGAGCAATCATATTGATTCTGTAATTCCGCTTTGCTTTGGCGAAAAGCCATACTCCGTAGATAGTTAAAAAAATAATTTATCTCTGAAAGCTGCGTTTGTTCCTAGATTAGACACCTAGAGGTAGTTTATTGCTCAAACAAAAATATACAGCGTAAATGAGATTCAGGTTTGTAGCATTCTCTGTACAACAAAACCAACGAGATTTTGGAGTTCAGGGTAATACAATAATTTTAAACTGACGAGAAATCACAACTAGTGAAACGCATGTGACGTTGTTCTCAACATCACGTGGAAATTTAACAAAATCCTTTCTTATGTATTCCTGCAGTACAAAACGCAGTTACTAGAAAATTTCAAGTCTCATTCGTTCAGTAATAAGACGATTTTTATAATTAGATATTATGTTGCCAAATGCTAAAGATGTCTGATTATATTTGATACCTTAGATATCCGTCAAATAAATAGCTTTTCTATCAAATGGAACTTTTTACTTCAAGTCATTGTGTCATTTAATATTTTACTCGAGATATATTTACTTAAAATATATTTAATGACACTAAAATTCACAACCTGCGACGGGACTCGAACCAGTATCTTTTCCTAAAGCTTAACACGCCTCGTAGCTCAGTTGGTAGTAGCTCTGCCTTCTGCGCTGTAGGTTGTTAGTTCGATTCCCACCCAGAATAAACCTTTTTATTATGAATATTGATGTTTATTCTGTGTTTAGGTGTTATATTGTATGATATGTATTTACAAAAAAAAGTATTTAAGTAATATTTCCGTAATCTAGTTCCCATATTACATCATGTTTAGTTTCGGGCTAGATGGCGCTGTGTGAAATTAATGTCTGTAATAAACAGCTGTAAGGAAACAGCCTAAGCCAATGAGCAACGAGGATCCGGACGCTGTTTCTGAATCTTTGTGCCATACTCAACTCAGTTTAAGCGCCGATTAACGCCATCTACCAGAAATTCACTATAGTACATTGTGAAACTAGTGTCTGAAAATACACTCAAATCACAAGCGAGAAATGGAGATTTTGCTTTTTTTATATTACTTTAGTAAACTACTTCAAGAACAGCAGATTAAGTACTGATAAACCAAAGTTTAAGCCAGTTAACGAGTTAAAAGCTTAAAGCAGAAATGGAATAACTCGACAGCATCGCGCCACTCAAACTATTAAAAACTGACGAGGCCGCTTCCGACTAGTCAATTTGATAAAACTACCAAACTGTGCCCTTTACCCGCGCACCTATAAGTTGGTAACAACGTTTTGTAACCGGGGAACTTTCAAGGTGACATTCCAGTAAAGCAATTTGTTGGTTACGAAAGTTATCAACTTCAGCATAAATATGGTATCTGAGTTTTTGTCCCATTTATAAAACTTCGAGCAGTTTTGAAACTTCGATATTAATTGTGTCAGCAATGTTGATTACTATACAGCTTTTGCTCCTTGGATCGTATTGGATCGAAGAAGAAGAAGGGGTAATCCCCACTAAGTGTGTTTTTCCCACTCGCTCCTATCTCCCGTCAACTCAATATTTCTTCTATACAATCCATCAATCTCTTCGCTGGCCTCCGCCTAGATGGAGGCCAGCGAAGAGATTGATGGATTATGTCACATTTGAACAATCAAGTTTCCAAGTAAGTTGGTGGGTAAACACATGACTATTACGAAATCTAACACTTAATCGAAATATACAAAATCTTCGTAGGGGCTGACTGACAATCAACACAAAGCCCAACCAGTCCTAGAGACTTGAATTTTTAAAGTAGGTACTTGGCTACCTTTTGCAGTGTAGGCGTGCAAAAGCACTTAAAAAAAATCCATGGGATGTTCAACTAGTACGCAATATAAATCAGGTAGATCTTACCCCTTTCGCGGAGCATTCGTTGTTGTTCTGATCGGTGGGGCACTTGGTGTGGTCGATGAAGGGGAAGATGGACGTGCAACTTTGGTTGACGCACACCAGGTTATCTCCGCACGGTGTCCCATTGCGGACCAGTCCTAGTGGCGTTATATTCGGAAGCACCAGAAGACCCTTCGTTATTCTGGAAAAGGTGGTTCAATAACCGTTTAGAGATCTAAGTTAAAACTTGAAAAGGATCTCACCTGGCTATTACAAAGACCGAGGATTATAAACAAAGACACACTAAAAAGTACGCTTGCTTTGTAAAGTTATTTACAGCCTCTTCCTCTAGCTAAAGGTTTGCTGTAAGAAAACTCTTCTAAGCTCGATTTTGTACATGCTTTTATTTTAATATTTTTTTTTGTGTACAATAAATAATTTAAGAGCAACATAGGACAATAAGTACGGGTAATTGACGACAAGGAAATAAGAAGTGTCAACTTGTTCGAAGCAAAAACTTTAACAAAGTGACCAAAGAGGCAGTATCTATCTTGGAAACATAAACAGGTCATCGCATTCGTGTTCCTTTGGTCAAAGCAGTAAGTTTTCATGCCAAGCAATCCGTCAACATCCTCCAGTTGTCATGTCAGACAAGACAAACGGGCTTGATATTATTAAAATTTACCCCCTCTGTGGTCTAGTGGTTCGTCTACCAGTGTAAGATCCAGAGGTACCGGGTTCGATCCCCAAGGGGAGTACAACTTTGTGCTTGGTTTGGTTGGTGGTAGGACTTGTTTAAGTCCGCCTTGTTAACGACCACCATCTTACTTAAGTCTGTCGCGATAACAACAATTCCAAATTGTTATGTTCCGGCATTTAGAGGTAAAATCCTCAACAGTACTTGCTACCTCAGACTGTTGAGGATTCCGGGTGTAGTGCGCCTCCACCTTCGGCCTTATCTTAACATGTAACCAGGTGAGATGAAGTCCAAGCGCTCCCCTTCATACAGTAAATAAAACAAGATCAAATTCCTTTTTAATCAGTGTTTGCTCATTGAACCATGTTCACTTAACAGACTAGATAAATGAAATCAAATAGAATTGAGTGAATAAACAGAGGCACCTACTTGCACTCGTACTCGCTTTCTTTAATATTGAACACAGTCCTGGTGAAGTACTCGTCTAGGCCCGACACGATGGGATATCGGTTGCCGAGTTGGCACTGAAGGGTTCCGCATCTCACGTTCCTGGTTAGGAAATCACACCATTATCACAATTTTTATTCCACATTTTGGATAAATGACCACTGCTGTTAGACAACTTCGACTGAGAAGCAAGAGGATTACTCGTGAAAGTCTATTAATAGCTCACTGTCATCTTAATTCGTTTTTAGATAGGTATTGTATTTTTAGCTGTTGGTTTTTCAGTTCAATAATAGATTCTCACGCCGGGAGAATTGTTTATTAAGCCCGCAAGTACATTTTTCAGTTTTAAATTTTTTTTAAGCCAGAGTTCCCATAGATTTACATTTTTTAGGATAATACTTGAAGTAGTTTAGGGGTGCACGAAATAAATATTTTAGGAAATTCCGATTTGGGTTGCCGGGGACAAAGTCCCAAGCTTTTCACTAATCAGAGAACGGAGAACTATAAAGTTACTTTTTACAAGACTAAGCGAATTAAAAAATTGTACGCGTAATGAAAAACATCCTCTCAAACAAATATTTCTTAGAACCGGCCAAGAACATTTTTACTTTCCATTGTGTCTAGTATTTACCCATCTTATGCCAGTTTTCGATGAGATAGGGCCGACCACAATACCCCTCTGTCTATTATTATGTTATGTCATTTTGAGATAAGGGTTACATTATCTCGCTGTAATCCACTCTGGAAGGATTTAGTAGGCCTAAAGGCCGACAGTATTGTATCTGTAGTGACGTGCCTAACGCAATTTGCGAATCTAATTGTACTAGAGGTATTCTAAAAAATTGCTAGTGGATTGAAATATAATTAATCTTTCCACTGAAGCTTTTCACTAAATCAATCGACTAGCAGAATGGTTCTGTTAGTCAATTGGTTCAGGGGTTACTTTGCGGCCTGTTGCAGTTATAATACCTTTGACTTTACAATAAGTAACTATGAGATAGCTAAATCGGATGTCATCACAAGATGTAGATGGTTATTGATGAGATATGAAAATATGTCTGCGAGTAAACATAAACTTTTCAGTAAGAAAAAGAGGTGGAATGTTGCGATTTAGTTCCACGACCATCTCATTTTTTCCACGCAAGCTTTATTCCACTGGAAGTTTATACACTTTTACCAGATCATCTGTGTAATTGACACAAAAACACACAGGTACTTTTCCGTTACTTCAAGAAGGCTATCGCTGGGGTAGGGTTAGTTTAAGCCATGGGGGACGATGCACAATACACCCGCTGAGGGGTCAGAAATAAGAAAGACATAAGAACTTACTCAATTTCACACTTGATATAATTCCCGGTGCTATCCTTCCCACAATGCCCCGAGCTTGTTCCTTTGGAGTTGAACTCTTCGTAGCAGGCTTTCTCAGCGCCAAGCGCCCCTGGTCCCCAGACGTGCTCGCACTGCCGGTTGAAGGTGGGGCACTGACCGGCGAAGCAGTAGCCCTTGGTTTCCTCGCAAGGCTGCCCGTCCTTGCGATACGAGTCTGGCGGACAGGTGCCAGACAGGCCGGTGCAGGTCTCTTCCAGGTCACACTCGTTTGTCGCGTCTCGGCAAGTCACGCCGCGAGGTTTTAGCTAAAAATGAAGGTTCTTTGAGATGCTTATGAATACGATACATAGTAATAATGGATGAAAACTTTTTAAATTATCGCGATTATTATTCATAATTAATAACAAAAACGGGTCTTCGTACAAAAAGGTACGCGATGAAGACCCGTTTTTGTTATTAATTATGGATGAAAACTGTTGTATACGATACTTACTTGCTCAGTTGCGCAGCGGCGCGGCATAAATATATTCGTTTTTATTTTTGAATTAGAATGGATATAATTACTATTTGGAAATCTTAATGTTGTAAATACCTTACATAATCTACACACAAAACACAAAATGATTTTGCACAAAATAAGTGTAACCATAGAGTGAATTCAATACTATTGTTTTTCCTCAGCCAACAAGCTCGGCTGTTACTGTCTGTCTAAAAGCTTGCAATCAAGGCATCAAATTCGATAGATCTTACTTGACACCGTTCACAGCATTCCCCGGAAGCGCACTGAGCTTCCTTCGTCAGACGGCAGGTGAAGGGATCACAGCAAGGGTTTGTGTTCTGGCACTCAGTGATGGTTCCACAATCGCACTCTTCACCCTCATCCAGCCGCCCGTTCCCACACTGATGGTGGATCACAAGCTGACAAAATAATAATCAGTCAAACGCAGTCAGAAGAGCTGTAGTAATGCTACGAACGTCTCAGCAACATCAAATTCAAAGATAGTGTCTCGTACAGATTGTAATATCATATTAATCACGTGAACGACTGAACATCAAACAAGATAACGAGTAAACTGCGAACATTTCGTGCGGGTTATAATGGTTTCAAAGTACGACGGTTGGCATTTGATAATATAACTCCGCAACTACAATGTTGCGGAACAGGGGGATTCTTGCGCAACTCACTACCCAACTTCAGGAAAACAATTTTTGTTCTACGACTTTCATGCGAAAAAATACTTGAGTTTATCGGATGCTCATCTAGTTACCTCCCGCTTTGCGCAAGGAAAAGTTGAAAACTTTATTTCCCGCGCCGTCAATTTTTCTTCAGATTAAATTCATTGCGAGTTTCAGGATAATTTACTTTGCTGGACACAAACGTCTCTATCGCTCGTTGCGGCCAGTTGTCAAGAATTAACTTATCTTACGTGAACGTCTACTTTCATGAACAGAAATGGAAACATTGAACAGATAAATACAAGAAAACGAGCGCAATACTCATGGCTTTGCGCTCGGTTTCTCAAATAAATAAATAAGTTCTCCGAAATAAAAGGAGTCGACAACACAATCGATAGAGGCAAACAAACCTCGCCATCAAAGCAAAATAATAAAAGATGCATCGATTGAGCAAGAGAAACATTAGACCCCACAACCCGAAGCGGCGGCGGCATGTAGCCTCGTTGCGGTCTGACGTCGTTACTCGTATTGACATCGGGGATCGCGCCCAACAATTATATCGCAGACACAGGCGTGACGTCACAATCATCTCGCCGATAAATATGTAAACGTAGAATCGAAGTGGGAGAAGCAAGGAGCATTATCATTCGGTGGTATGTAAATTTATTCCAATAAACCGTCGGGACTCTCGTTCCTGTTATTATATATTCGCAAACGAAGAGATAATTCCGCGCGCGGGCAGCCCGCATTACCATAACTTTTATTAAAGGAGTGGGCCTGAGGAGCGGGAACAATACGCCGGCTCTGATTAATTTCCAACGTGAAAATCTGTTTTGCATTCGGATGAAGAGAGCGTGTTAATAAGCAGTGACGACGGCGACCCGTGGCACGCCGCCGACGCCGCCGCCGGCACGCGGCGAGCCGGATGCCAGATTGTGCGGGAAGGGGTTAACTTGGGAAGGTCATCTGAATATTCAGTTATTTGGAATGGTATAACGTCTTCAATTAAACCGCAATCCAAAAGAAGGCAATTTGTGCTTTAACCTAAAATACTTATTCAAGTTGACGTAACAAACTGTTTTAAAAATAAACTGTACTTGAACTTCACTTTTTTTCGGCAATATCAAACTAGTTGAAAGTTAAATTTAACATAATATGTTTTCATGTGCACAAATCCAGATTTGTTTCCGAACTCGGAACTTATACAAGTGTTAGCAACTCAAAGGCACTCGTTGCAGGTCGATCTGAATTGCAGCGAATTTGTATTTGTTGAGCTAAATTTGTTTGCGTAGCAAAACTACATGTTGGTGCTTCAACAATACTCGTGTCTCATATTATGTAGAGAGTCCAATTACGGGAATGTTTGAATTGAGTTTGAATGTCGTTGAGTAATATTCCACTATTAAACGTACGATCTAGTAACGAGTAATGAAAGCACCATTTCACCATTAGCAACTTTTTGTTTGAGAAATAATCCACGTCATTAAATACTTTACACAGACCAGACGTCACGAGATCTCAATTCAGGGCGAAATACTTGTTTTTTGTAAAAAAATCTCATAATACTAAGATTGGAATATAATTCTAAAAGGTTGCGCTAAGTGGTATATAAGGTCTCCAATGCAATCGATCCTAATCGGTATTCAAAGTCAAATTAAAAGGTCCAATTCTATGTTCGGTAATTGATTTACATCTACTTACTTATTCTAGACTTACTTACTTACTTATTCAAGATTACTTAACTACTTATTCAAGACTACTTAACTCTAGAATATATTTTTTTTACTCCAGCTAAAAGCTTATATTATTCTTTTGAATTATTTTTATCTAGTTCCCATACTACAAGCGTTGCTTAGTTTGGGGCTAGATTTTTAGAATTTTTCCCAGAAGTATTACTTCTTTTCACTAGGGAAGAGGCTAAAGAGGGCGCATGACTAATTTTAACCCTCAAACTAAACAAAGTATCGTCGGTAGGAAGATTCAAATGTAAATGTTAAGTTACAAAGAGAGGGTACAAGGTCAATATCACCCACTGTAGCGTCTCTTATGGAAATGAGATTATATATTACCGGGGAACCATTGTTATAATGCAGTAGAAACATCAGGATATCTTCGCTTGTATTTAACATATGCCGCTAGTTAGCTTACTGTAAATTTACAGAAAAAAACTAAAATTACCAGGTACATTGGTAAGAAGAGTATGTATGAAAGATACGGCACTATAAGGCAGGTTTACTCATAACAAACAAAGTAGGATGGTATTATTATTTAAGGCAACATTTTCTGTTCATACCTTTCACAACATTCATGTCCAAGTATCTTATTTAGCTTTCTACACACAGATGTCATACGGTGATTAATGTCTTGAACACAGACCTGCTAAGACTTTCGAAAACCAGATATAAGCACTGCCGTAATTTTTGATAATACTACCATTTTCAAACCCCCCGACTAGCGTTGATAATATAGCCAGTTGAAGATCTTGACGCTAAGTCTAGTAATCTTGATTTAAGTCTTAACACTAAGATGACCCACCTCGTTAGGTTTGTTGAGTAGGCACAGCCCCTGGCCGAGCCGCAGCTCGTTTATGTAGTCGGTCTTGGAGCAGTCAGAAAACTTGTAGGGCTGCACGTTGTCAGAGCCAACGATGTTCTGCGCCATGATGCAGCCATGCCAGTCGCGGCAGAAGCACTGCTCGCGTCCGTCGTCGTGGCCCATTCCTAGAACAGTTCATGTTTAGATGACCAGTGGGTCTGAACGTGATCGTCTTAGGCCCACCGCGAGGTGTCTATCTCGCGTGTGTTGACGTGGCGTAGCACTGCTACGGCGACTGAATTTAGTGCTACGCGGACGACATGATATGAGGCTTGTCGCGGTGAATGATTAAAGACCTATAGAACAAAGTAGGAAGGACGCCCATTTACCACGGCAAAAAATAACCTGTATCCACCACGTTTACCATGATGTTGACCATGGGTCAATTTGCGATAGAGATTAAGTTTTAAGAGATGACTGCAGAGGTTGAAGCGCATGATGATATTTTTTCGTTTCTGTTTTTGTAGTTTTTCACTCTTAAACAGTAAGAGCATATGCATAGTATTTCTGTAAAACTCACGAATAAAATGTTATTTTTTAATACGTGGGTTCTATGTTCCTAGATCAAGTTAAACATCGGTCCTTATTCTATCGGTGGGGTGCGTTTCATCACACATTTTAAGCCACACGCAGATACAGAAGTAACTAAAAAAGGTTAAAGTAGAAAAATGTATATGTAAGTTAAAATGTACCATCTAGAATTGTTTGTCGATTAGTTACCAAGATTATGCCCAATCATGTGCGCCATCGTGCCGGCCAGCAGATGAGGCTCATACGTATTAGTGTCCACAGAAATGCCCACGGACTTTGGCGTGCAAAGCGTGTCCGGTACGGATATGCCCGACTCTCCTCCCGGGAATATCAGCCCTCTGAAACATAAGGAAATACGTGAGACTGGCAGTTTCAGATATAATAAACCTATTTACTATATTGAATTATCGATAACGTTGCTCTCTTGGTTACTTGTAACTATGAACATGTAATGGTAACATAATTGGACTGCAAAACAGAAAATAGAAAGACAGGTCACCCCTACATAATTAATGTAACAAGTTGGTATTCAAATGCCAAAACTTTGATAAAAGAACAATTTTATAATAAAATAACCGAATAGACCAATTGATTAATAGATGTAGACACAACAAAATAAAAAAAAAACCGCTTAGCGCGCTGCGTTTTTCAAATTTCATTTCCCACACAACATTATTAAAACCAAACCGTATTCTACCAATTGCGCCATTTTCTCATTGTAAATTTTCACGCGTCTTTTACACAAATTTAATGCACAATAAAGAATAAAATAGAGCATTTAGATAAAATGCTCGCAATCAAGCTAGAAAACTGTTTTAAAAAGGAAACTTAATACATAATGAAGCTTTTATTTTGTTTTTTACCCTTGGAGTTTGATGGTATTATTAAAAAATATCATATTTACCATTAAAGCTACTAGGTATATGAGACTCAATCGACAAATACAAAGACAAATCTGTAAAATAACAAACACGCCACCTTGCGACTATGGCTCAGGCTGTCGAGCCTTGCTTTGGCAAGGTACTCTTCAGCCCCTTGATTCTGCGTTCCTGCGCGAGTCAAACGTGCCAAGTTATTTGGTATGAATATATTATTCTATTATAGCATATTTTGTTGAACCATCCTAAAGCTAGCTGCAATACTTTTTTGCTTGCACACTAGATCGAACTTGAGCTTTTTACAAATTCAAAAGTTAACCAGGTGTGAAATATTGCTTGACTTTATTGAGGATGCCCAGCTTTTTGGCCGCAATTTACTCATAAGACTCGATGGAGGTGCCAAAATTAAAGCTAGCCGTCAACTTCATGCCAAAAAAGCAAGACGGTCAGTTACTTAAACATATGTACCTTGAAAGGTAGTTGCCAGGTAAAAGTGACGCCTTTTCGATGAAAAGACATGCTCGAGTTTAGAGGCATTTAAACTCTTTTTATTTGTAGCATAGCTTTACTTATAATGTATGATATACGAATAGTTAATTTAGCTAGACCCTAATTAATATGTGCACCACCAACCACCTCTTTAGCCATGAAATCCTCTCCATCCAAAGGTTGTCTGGAAGATATCGCTTCTTAGCGATAAAACCGCCCATTGTATGTATATTTAGTTTTTATTTTTAAGATGTGCAATAAAGTATTTTTCATTCATTATTTTATCGTCTCCCCGTTGGGAAAAAAGGCTAAGAGCATAATTTGTCCGCTCAACCATGGCCTCTCTCAGAGAACACACCATATAAATAGGCAGATCCTGTGTAAGTTATATATCTCTGTAACAGTTGTCATCTGCATACCCATAAATCCCTAGCTGAAGAAAGTAATTAATGTACAGCAGGAATAGAGTTGCAGAGAGAACAGACCCTTGAGGAATACTTGCGTTGGTGGGAATATAGTCCGAAGTGCAGCCATCAATTACTACTCTGATGTTCACTCAAGAAGTCAGATATCCAGGCACAAAATTTAGGAGGTAAAACGTACACATGCAGTTTATTCAGAAGGGTCGCGTGCCGAACACGGTCAAATGTCTTTGAGCCGTCAAAAGAAACAACTATTGCTTCTCCTTGTTTCTCAGTGGCTTCTTTCTACAAATGCGTGACGTACACAAGAAGGTCGCCAGTGGACCTTCCTCGGCGAAAGCCGTACGATTGTCACTGAGCAGGTCATTAGTTTCAAGGTACGTCAGAAATTTTACCTACTTATGCTCAATTATGTAACCAGTAAGGGGTATGACGTTCGGCTTTGTTGAAAATCAAACTTGGTACATTCGGTTAAATATCAAAATGATTATGATGTTTAAATTTAAATTTGTGTTTGAACATCTTGAAAATAATGTATAAGTAGGGACCTTTTAAAACAATTAGCCTGCGAGTCGGCAATAGAAATTACGATATCTGCCCTGTGGGACTCGTTACTTTGTCGTGAAGAGAGATTAAAACCATATGCGAAAGGGCAACGCCCTCGTTAATGTTTGGTGTTATGTTGTCTGCTGCGTTATTATATTATGGGAAGATAATGGTTTATATGTATAAAACACAAATATATGTTTTAAATGCGCAAATAAAGCCACAGGCACTATCATGATCGTCTCCAACAATTCACTAATAATGAGATCATTAGAATGCATGAGGCATTTATTAATATTGTTAATTGTTATCCAGCCGCAATAAAATTTAATAATCTAAAAAATGTGGTAAAATCAGAGATACACATATAGGTTATATTAAGCAACAAAAAAGTTAAAAATGTGTGGAAATCATTGAAAAGGTGTTAACTAAAGTAAAAATAATATCAGTAGCGGCTTGATGAAAATATGTGGTCGAAACCCATTTTCGACCTCATATTTTCATTTCCCAGGAACACCAGTCTCTTAAGGGGCACCGAGGAAATAGCAAATCGCAATGTTTTTTTTAAATTCTACGACAAGGAAGCGCTTGAGCTTAAGGAATCAAGTTGATAAGGCCGAAGGTAGAAGCGCACTTCACCCGGAATCACCAGTAGACGGCCTATCTTATCTATGCTGTGGCTATTAACGATATGAAGATGATGTCAATAGCAGTGCCTAGAAGGTGTCAATATTTATAGGCCAAATAATAATCAACTTACTGAAGTCCTATTAAGATTCTAGCAAATTTAAATAAAAAAAACCGGCCAAGTGCGAGTCGGACTCGCGCACCGAGGGTTCCGTACAAACCTGTAGGTATAAAAGTAAAAGTTATGGTATTTTTATTGCTAAATGAAATCCATAACATTACAATGTGTGGAAAGCTGGAGGAGCATCAATTTAAGACAAAGGTCTCTTTATCGTTTCTAATTATTAAAAAACAAAACATTATGTGATGTAACTAAAAATTTAAGGTTTTCTATTTTTTTTCCTTTATGTGTGCTATAAAACGTTTCTTCATGCCAAATGTCAAGATTCTAGGTCGACTGGAAGTATCCTTTAGGTTTTGTTTGCATTGCGAGTAGTTGCGAGTTTCAAAATATGCGTATAAATATATACGTTTGATTTTGTTACAGCTTAAAGGTATTATAGACTTGAGTAGGAATTTGATATGAATTCCAATATAATACCAAAAATGCATTTTGCAAGTAAACAAGTGTTTTTTAACCGCCTCTGTGGTCTAGTGGTTCAAACCACCGATTTCAGATCCAGAGGTCCCGGGTTCGATCCGCAGGGGCGAACAATATTGTGCTTGGTTTGGTTGGTGGTAGGACTTTCTTTAATTCCGCCTGGCTCACCTAATTCTTCTAAGTTCGCCTATCTTACCTAATTCGGTCATCATAACAACAATTCTAAAAATTGTTGTGTTCCGACATTTAGAGGTAAGATAGCCAATTCCTCAGTTAGTTGAGGATTCCAGGTGAAGTGCACCTCCACCTTCGGCCTTGACTCAACTTGTTACCAGGTGAGATGAAGGCCAAGCGCTTCCCCATCGTACAATAATAAAATAAAAAAAGTGTTATAGCATCCCCTAATCGTCAACCATTGAACATGAGCCTCCATCAAGCTCTCCTCAAGCCGAGACATTGAGGGTGATACAAAAATGTACATACTCTTGGCAGGATGGAGATCAAAGTGTTCAAAATACAAGATATGTTTAACGGTAGTACTCATTTTCAGGTCTACGGAAGTCCCAGTCCTAGTACGCTGCTATGACATTAGTCGCCTTATACGATTATCGTGAGCAAAGTAGGTACATTTAACCTACCGTGTGTCTATAAGTTATATATAAAATACAGCTACCTAGCTAGGTTTCTTTAAGAAGCAATATCTAAATTGGACAATTTGTATAGATAGAAATAAATAGTATAGCTATGTACCAATAGGAGGTAAGTGGAATTGGAGTAAATAGGAAGAAGGCTTTTTTGGCTCAGCAAGCAATGAGTTGCGAAACGCCGAGAGCGATGCCATTGACAAAAAATACTCTCTTTGAGAGCTTTTTTTCGGTTAGATTGGGAAAGCAACATTATTTTGCTTTGAATTCGCTTATTCAGCTGTGATTCACAAAACTTTATTGAATACAAGAGCAAATCATTGTTAATTAGAGTTCTAGTTAATAATTTAATGGTTATAGTTAATGTCTTATATCACATTTCACGTACACACAAGTTAAGGTGGTTCCGGTTCAAAAATGTTTTTTTTTGTTTCTTTAAGCTTCAAAAAATATCTTGGAGCAAAAAAAGTGAACCATGAAGTGAGCCACTACAAAAATGCCATATGTAACATCATAACAACAACATTAATGAAAACAACAACATTTATGAAATTTCATTAGTTTTCTATATTGGTTGTCTCACTGAATCTTAATGAGTAAAGTTACATAACTTACAGAAAATAAACATACATGTATATAGTAGCGAAATATTTTAGTTTAATCCACAATGGGCTTAGAAGCTACAATTTACCATAAACTATGAAACATGTAACCTAAAGCTGAGAAACAATTTCAAGATATAGATCATGAAGAATATAATCAAGTTATTCAATTAAGAAAGCAGTGCGAATACTAGTTAGTTGAGAAAATAGAGCAACTCTATTCTATTTGATAATACTCATTTGAAAGGAATACAAAAACGGCGTTGAAATTATTCCAACCAAACAATGCGCAAGTAGAAGCTATGCAAAACTTGCACAAAGCACTCATGACTGCTTTGTAAACTATTTCTTAGTTCTCAATTTGCATCGTTTCTGGCTACTGAAGTTACTAAACAAATCTCAAGAAATAGTCGGTAACCTAATAAAATATTAAATAGCTTGCTTCGTTTCGTTACACATCTGAAATGATGGATATTACTACTTTGCTTGTAAAAGGTATGAAAGTTTTAAAAAACATTCTACATTTTAATTAGAAGAACAGGGAATGTACATCAATCGATCCTTAGAAGCCTCTGGAGAAACCCATTTGAAACTTGCTCCGAGAAACATAAAAAATTCAAACCTTCATAAAAGAGCATTAAGTAGGTACAGGTAATGCTCCACCTGGTTAGAAGCACGAAGCCTCCAAAACCTGATAATCGATCCTTCCAAGCTCATAATCTATCGACCGACGCGGCACTCGGGAATTTCGACGAACTCTCCAACAAGTCCCGATAAAGCCGGAACCCGAGTTATTGCAAAGATCGCAACTTTGCCTCGATACCAAGTACCTACCTATCGATTACAGGATATCCGAGATTATACTCATATTAGTTCGCTTGACGGATAATCATTCGGAACTTTGTGTCGTCGTTACGAAGCGAGGGTGATGAATATGATAAAATACTAACGTAATGTCACGCTCAATATTTTTGGACACGTAATTCTGCAAAACCTAACGTATATATTTGTTAACATAAATTTATTTTTTTTGAAAACAAACAGAAATTGAATTCTCGTCACGGCTATTTATAAAAATCAAGTTTCAATTGGCTCCATAGAACAAGTATCTATTTTCCAGCGAATATAACTTCGAAGACAGTTTTTGCTCGTAGACAGTTGCCCTATGCGCCTTCTTACAAATGAACAAAAATTACAAAATTAATACAGAATTCTGCGAAAAAGTCTTTGATACAGTTATTTTTAGGTTTGTTTTGGCGTATTCTGAGAAATACGGTTTTAGTTACCTAGTGACTTTTACCGCTTCTACTGACGGGTTACATAAACAAAACTGAGAAGCGTTAGAAATTGGATAAAATTCTCGTGTTTGTGCTAGGCGCCTCTGGCAGAAGGGTTGGTCTTCTATTTAATTTAACTGCTGAATGAAGTTTATTACATTAGGCCGGTTTGTTTAAGTTGCCTCTATCTATAAAAGCTCCTGAAACATACTTTGATTGTGAAATAAATCATCCGAAGCGTATACAAGCTTGTTCGCAACAAGTACAAAGTACTCGTACAAAGTACATATTGATGTATAAAAAGATCAACTATCTTTTTATACATCAATATCTTTACGATTTCGGACGCAAAGGGTGCCGTCGGGACATTATTACAAAGTCTTTCTATTCGTCCGTCCGGCTGTCTATCACTGGGTTGTATCTCATGAACCATAGTAGGTAGACAGTAGATTTTTTTAGAGTGTGTTTATTGCCGCTGACACCATTGTGAATAAAACGTTAAAAATGTAAGATTAATGAAGAAGATACCGTTGTTCTTTCAATAAGTGTTGTTGTACCTCATTGTTGTTTTCAGTTTATTTTATACAGTTTGTTGGTGTTAGTTATTTTGTGGGATAATGTTGTAGCTGAGCGACAAAGTCCTTGCTATTTAAATAATAAAAAAAAACAATTGATAAAATAATATCCAATAAAAATATATCAGATAACTCGGTGTGCTTGTCCGCACTTGGCCGGTTTTTCTAATAATAATATATTACCTTCAAAATACTTGGTCGAGAACAAAGTCAAAGTGTTATTTGTTTTTGCAGTTTAATGCAAATCTACATCCTGTTCGGAATCGCAGCCAGCACACAAGGAGAATGTTATTTTTTTATGATTCATTACATTAGCTTAAAATTATCGAATACTAATTACAATTTGTTTATTAGTGCGAATTCTTTTTTTGATGCCAGGCTTTTTATTTTTTCTAACTTATAGGCTAAATGAAATTTTGTAAAAAGTTTTTCTAGATTATTTTGTTAAAAACATTTTTAAATTTATTATTTGACAAGCATTGGTAATTTTATTATAAAAGCTTTGCCCTATGGACGATTAAATAAAATTATGGAGCATAGTTGTGGGACACTGTTCCTATCATTTGATTCTTATATCTAGTATTATAATTATGTTGAAATAGATATGTCATCTTCATTCGCCTCAATTGTGGATGCACGTGAATTATGATAACATCAGGAAATAATGTTACCTAGGTTATTCTCCAATTTTAAAATGTCGGTAAATTCACTTTCTCATAAAATAAGATTTACTTAACCAATACTTTGATAAGGCTTGGAAATATTCAAACCATTGTTTTATTATTCAAATGAATGAACTGCGCAACTTCCCGTAAGTATAAAAACACAAACAACGCTTTTGAAAGTTATACTACTTTTTTTACCAGAACATTTACAGTGGCGTATAATTCTTAAATAGAAATATCGCGTAGAATGTTTCTCACAGATACAATTTAATGTAAAACATGATTGTTTATTTTGCACAAAAAAATGTTTTCAACCTAAAAACAATGAAATCGTTCGGCGTCATTTTATACATGGAGATAGAAACAGTTGTGGAGCCAATGACAGATCAAAGGCTACGTTCAATAACGAAACAGCAGGTTTCTGTCCCAGTCACAAATCGTAATTATATTGTGTCTGCTATCTATCATAATAAACACGAATGGTTGAGTTTTCTAATATTTTACTGCTGTTGGTATAGAACATGTATTTCATCATTATATACACGGAGTAATAGAATAGCTTGCCCATACATAGGTACAACAATCGTGGCACTGAGTCGAGTAAGTTCCAGCAGAAGATGAGCGGTGCGGCGGGGAATATACCTCTCCAGTACCGTACATACCCACTACACTACCGCAGGAACCTACTCAGATAAGTGAACTGTGACTGTAGCTGAGTTTGACCTTTTTCCCAAAAAAATTACCTACTGGGAAACTTTTCCCGAAAATTTACCCACACGATACTGGAAAATGTATAATTAAATTAAAGTATATTGTTAGACAGGGGTCAAACAGCCATTTACTTATCATCAAATCTCAGAACTTGAGATAATACTTAGACAAATCAGAAATAAATATCTAGTAGTGCCGAAATGATTTCTATTGAAAATCAATAGAAATCATTTCGAATCCTCATATTAAATTTTACAGATATCCAAAGCCTCAGGTTGATTATCTCATTTTGTTCACAAAATGCTAAAACTATTGCATCGTCATAGAAAATTCTCTCAAAGCGATTCACGTCTTCAAAATATTTCTTCCTAAAGCGCTACGAAGACGATAAGAGCAGAATTTAATTTGTATCCGAGGTTAAGATACAAGCTGTTTAGTGTCCCAGACCCGGCGATTCCCAGTCTCAAAGCAAAAGGGTTCGGTAAACAGATTTCAGGAACCGAGCGATCTAGTAAAATATTTGTATGGAGTAAATGCGACCGGATGAATTCTGAATAAGTCCCGAGAAACTCTTGAGGGCGTATTTAAGACGGAGAAATGGTGAAAGTAATTTGTTTACGATGAAATTAATACGAGGCACTTTATATTTCAGTTTGCGGCAAATGCCGTTTTATTGAACCGAAAAGGAAATGAACATGTTATGACCTAACTAGGTCATTGATTGTGAACACAAATTCAGATGTGTATTCAAATACCAACCATACGTAACTGAAATACTCATCAAATTGTTTCCGTGATTTGCTAAATATTTGTAACAAGTCCCACGTGGCTAAGAGTATCATATGTTCTGACAAATTTTATCCTTTGCGTCCGCGTATTGGTTTTTTGAAATAGGTTAATAAGATTAATAATAATGTAGCCCGGATCTCGTTTGGCCAGATTTTATTATTCATTTATTAATTTACCACAAAGTAAGCACCAACTTTGTTATTATACTGCTCTCTATTATACGGCTCGGTAAATAAAAAAAAGTCGTTGAATGCCTCGTCATACCGATTTTAAAAAGTGTAAGCACTACTATTATACCATGCATTATTCAGGAGTTCCGCTGTCATCATCGTAAAAACCTGGTTTACATGGTTCGTACAAGAGTATCCCACACATAATCTGTCAAGAGTCATATCTTCGGGCCGCTTAACATTATCACGTAACAGACCATTAGTCTCGAGAACGGCTGTAACATTGGCACTGGTAAAAGAACGATGGATAATGTCATTAATTGTCAGTCGCGTGTCACGAAATTCTGCCGACAGATCTAGATCTGTCGGCAGAATTTCGTTCAGTGCGGTGAGGCACTAGTGCCTAGAGGCACTGATACGAGGCGCAGCACCTTGCACTCAACTGAAGACAAATGGCAGTACGAAAAGAAATGGAACCATAAAAGTACCCGTATTGTAAGATGGATGTACTTGCAGCCAAAGACCTGATTTCCTGTAATAGTAATAGTGATAGGTATATTGATAACATACGTTAGCAGTTGCGTGGTATCCTTCTCGACATTGAAAAGTTTCCTGGCAGTGTAGTCGCTGAACTTGTGGATAGCTCTGGTGATGTCCTGCTTCTTATCGATCTCCGCTTGGTTCGCGCTCTGCCACGACTCGATGTACACGAGGGATACCCGCGTGTTCAGTGTGCGGAAGTACTGCGGAGATAGACGATTAAAATTATATGGACTACTTAATATAATAAGGTGTGACCTTATTATGACTACTTAATATAATAAGGTGTGAGAAAAGTCGTGAGAAAAATGGCATGTCCCTAAGATTAAATATCCAAATGGTAGTGTTATTACGTACCTATAAAAAGTGCGTTATCACCTATCATAATTGGTATACACGTGATAGGTCTAGGTCAAGCGCTTACCCACCGTACAATAAAAAATTGTAAAATCCATGTCATTTGAACCGGATGATGCTTGATTTATACATGCATTGAAAAATGATTTTTTGAAAAGAAAAACGTATTCGATAATACGTTTTTCTTTTCAAAAAATCATTTTTTGATGGTCGTTATCAATTTATATAGAGATAATTTTAAGGTGACAACGCTCAAATCCAATTAATACCACGACACGATATCACAAACATTTTGCCCTCCATTTCCCAAAACATGCACTTTGCAAAGCTGTGGATAATGTCCGATATAGCTTTAAAATCCTAATTGAGAACGTGCACACCCAATTTTTGCCGTAACGAACTTACACCCACCCGCACCGCCACTCCGATATCTGCATAAATCTAGTTACTGGTGCATTATAAGCTGGTGTCATCGCATTTCCTAGGAATATACTCAACTGTCGAGCGTTTAGCCACAGTGTTTAGGTTATCTTACCCACACTGAAAATTGTGTAGGCTTTTTTTAATGTTTAAACTAGAAGACGCCTCTGTGCTATAATGGTATGCCCACCGGTATCCTTACACCTTTCACCGGGTTCGATCCCCAGGGACGTAAAATGTGATGCAGTTTGGTTAGAGGTAGGACTTTGTTTAAGTCCACCTGGCTAGCTACTACCATCCACCATAGTCTATCGCCATTACAAATTTCTGATTTGTTGTGGTCTGACATTCATTTAGAGGTAAGATAGCCAATTCCTCAGTGTGCAGAGAATTCTGGATGAAGTGCGCTTTCAGCTTCGGCCTTATCATAACTTGAAATCAAGTAAGATAAGGAAAAGCGCTTCCCCGTTAAAAAACTTGCCCTCAAAGTATCAAAATGCTGTCTATCAACTTTCTGGAGGAGACAAAATAAACATTTTCAAACAGATTTTTATCTTTAATTTTGGTTTACACGAGTTAGGAAAAAATGTTATAGCAGTAACGTTTTCCCAGTAACCTAACAAATGATTTGGTAATCTCAACCGTAACAAACGCATACAGCCTCTTGTGATTACATCTGCCACATTAAACCAACAGCCGCAATAAAATAACTAAGGAAACAGTTTGTTTATAAAGCTCATAGTACTTTGGTCGGAGTGTCATCCCTCGTTATTACATAAGTGTAATTTCCGCTTTTTATCGGCATCGCACAAGCTGTCGGCCGGCCATAGAATCGAGGACATAATAGGACTGGAGTAAATTGTTGCGACAATGCTTTCGACCCGCAATTTCGTCTGCCTGCGTTTTGGTTTGATATCAGTTTTAGAAGGGAAAGGTTGGGGGATTTCTGTAAATCTGAAAAGAGATTGAGGAACGTACGTTAAGTTTGAGGAAATGTAAGCTTACAAAATAAATTGGAGATCCAACTTACCGATACCTAAACGCACTTACAACTTACATTAAAAACCTCCCAAAACATCGTATCTGACTAAAGGTTTTTGAGACGTAAAACCTAGGCTTTGAGATATGCATTCAAACCTAAGAAGATGTTGGTTACAAATTGTATAGGCTTGGTTTATTACTGGTAGTCACTTACTAGATCAGCAATGTTAGCCACTTGTATCGCATCATGGACGACCTCCGCCCTCGTGCTCCCATTCCTCTTATCAAACATAGCCTTGTCAATAACCAAGGCAGTTTCGATGTACTTGGTGGTTTCTCGAACGTCGCGCCTTCTCCTTTTCAATTCCCGGAGGCCGTTGTCTTGCCACCATCGCCAGCCTTGCTCGTTTTTTGCATGATTCTTGTTTGTGTTCCTACGGAAAAAAAAGTGCATAATATTTGAAAATAATTCAATTAAATTATCAAATTTTCCGTTATTCTTACAAAACTCACTTTGGGCGGAGGAACGCCATTTATAATGTAACAAAAAAAAAACGTTTAAAAGCTATTAAAGTCCCTTCCACCCTTAATTCAAAGATGGGTTCTCAAATTTATGTTGAGACCAGCATTCAAGGCTGCTATTATCTATTACAGACTTCTTTGGACGTTTCCGGTAAGATCCTATTGGTGTATAAATATAATTGTGATTAAGACAGCTACTGTTTAGGAAGCGGCCTTGCAGGAGCTGACTAATGGGCCTCCAAGTCATGCAATACGACAGTACTGTGATTGGAATGGCTTATGAGACATATGTTCATCATAAACGGATAATTGTCTCTTATTATATATTTTTTTTATAATTGTAGTACATTTATTCAATAAATTAAACTAACTAAATACAAAGGAATGAGTCAGATTACCTAAGGACCGTGACAAACGGCCTATACGTAACTCAACTGTTCCAGACCAGTACCAGACGGAAGCGTGCTCAAGACATTGTCTCTTTTGAAATGTAATACAAACCCCTGTTTTATTTTTGCGTATTTAGATTATCTACGCGGATAAAAATCAGATCGGAAATTGCCCGGAAGAAAGTTAAAAATATCAACTGACAACGGACAAACCCGCTTATACTTCACAAGACTTCCGCTTATTCTTCCTTTAGCCAACTTTGATCCTTTTTCTTCCGTCCTTTGAGGTTTTCCGAAATGGTTCAGTATTGGTAAACGAAATAAAATAAAATGAAAATGAACAAACATACCCAGCTAGTTATTTCTCATAAGAGAAAGAACGCGATTGCATTCTTAATATTCATAGCAAATACTCTCTGATAATCTTGTGTAAAATTGGTATCGCTTTCTAATTTAATACAGTAGAAAAGCTTATCCCATCCTCATTTAAATTATTCATTAGGTGTCTACCTACCACATTTAAAATAGTTGTGTCACCTTTTAATCAAATAATAATAATTAACTGTTAACTATCTTGCATCTGAATTATAAACTAGTTCTCCCAACCGATTAAGCTGGAATTTGGAGCACAATGAATGGATGAATGGTGCTGATTCATGGAATTTCTTAGTGACTAACAGTACAATATGTTTCTTTAGGCTCATTTGAAACCGTTCACTGTTTCATAATAAATATATTTTCAGCATAAAAACGTATTTTTTAGCTGTTTATCAATATAAAAGTGCCGTGGAAATCAAAACTTTAAATATGCTAAAAATCAAACCCTCTTTAACAGATAATTGGATAAAAGTTCAAGGCTTGGAATGCCAGGGAATAGGCTGTGTTGATGGCTTTACCGGTTAAAGGCCATCTGTTTCAGCTTTAGGTGTGCGTGAGCAAAGCAGATTTGTCAAGAGGGAACCGTTATATTTGTCAGGGGTCCCGTGTTATAAATGTCCCGATAAACATTCCTGCGTTTGTGCGCTATCTAAACAACACTTAATTGATGCCGCGGCATTCTTCAAATGTTTACAAAACCATTATAGTGGTTTTAGAGGGGAAGGTATTGCAGTAAGAAAATGGTTCGATCTGAAAGTTGTTATTTTGATAGTGGGGAGGATAAACAGCAATATAGGTACTTTCCAAGATAGTGTTGTTGTGGCAGTCTCAGCCCAAACCCAACCGAAGAATCCAACTCATATTTATCAGCATTGCTGTGTTCCGGTTTGAAATATATGGTTGCCGATGAAATTACGGGCACGTGAGGTTTATTTTACCATGCTAAGCGTGGTAGCTATGGTAAATCTATTTGGGTTTTTTTATTTCAATGTTAACCTATTTTTATTCAGTATGATTTTCCAGGATCATTTTGGTAATCTAGCAGACTATATTTTTTCTAAATTATTTTCGCCACCACTTACAGCGTGAAACATTTGTACTTCAAAATATGAAGTAATAGTACCTTACAATATATTCAAATATCCTTCACCCGTTTTAGGCCAAGGGATTAAACTAGATACAAACTCAGCTCAGCCGAATGATCTCCGTTTACTTCACAAATTAATCTGTCCGAATAAACATTGTATCAATTAAAAGCGATTACAAACTTGAGAGACGTTCATTAACTTTTCAATATTAAATCACGGCTAAAACGGCACTTTCTGAAATGTCAATGGCCTCATTAAAATATCCCAAAGAGATATCAAAGTCGAATGAAATGAAGGAGCATCCTTATCTTTGATGTCAGGTTTTCATTAGATTCTGCAGGTCTGGTTCGTGATAAGCTACATAGAGAAAATCAGTTGAAACTCTATTACTTATCTGAAATTGAATCCATAGAAAAATATAGTATCTTACTTTCATTATCTCCCTGACCTATGTCCCATAAAATCAATACGGGTGAGGCTGGACATATTCCTCCACTCACTTTTTGCTACCTCATCTAATCGGTCTACAGTTATCAGTTTAATAGTAATTATTAAATAGTATTAATTATTATACAGCAGTGGACATTAATGGGCTGTAGAAGAAGTGAAGATATAATTATGATTGTCTAAATAAAAAATAGTTTTTTGTGGGAAAACCACATTTCATAAGCAAGAGCGAGTTGATTTTAATGCTGGAACATGTATATTTTACTGAGGATTCACTGTATCATTTATTGTAAGATTATTTTTTTCCTTTATCACATTATCATAGGAATTTTATAAAAAGCTTGTAATAAAGATGATACACGCTTAATATTATGAAATGTACAGCCACACCTATCTGATAATTCTCAAGATTAGCAATGGACAGGCACTTAAAAACATCAACAGGATAAAAAAATAAGCAGGAGTAATAATTCAATGGAATCCCATTTATTAACCGAAATAAATTGAAAATTAATCGCTGACGGCATTCGTTGCCATTAAATTAGATTGGAAAAGTTCGGTCAATGTTTCTAAAGGATTTAAACTTACCAATATTGATTCAATCACTGTCAGATTTAATTGGATTGTATTCAATAATATTTCAAAATGAATTCCAATACTATCATTTTCCATCTGGAATGGGACAGAAAAGTAGTGTAACCATATTTTGACCCAGAAATTATTTGCGTAGCTCAAAACAGATAAACAAGCGATTGATTTACTTTATTTTAAACCTAAATGATAGAAGATCAATCATTATGTTAGAGGATTAATCATTATAAAAGATAACTGCTCAGATGGTTTGCCTGCTGTTTTTGCAAAATTATAACGATCATTTGAATACATGCCATTTTTTAATACGACACTACGATTGGCATTTGATTGTTTTGATCTCTCTGGTTTTGGTATGTCGCTGAGCAGAATTCATCAGGTTTTTTTTCGGTCAAAACTAAAGAGGATTAACACATGTCATTATTAACGATACTTTTTATTTATTTAAAGTTAATAACTATGAGCAGTCCAGTCCTACTACGATAATAGATAGATAGATACAAATATTGCTCTAATTAATAAAAGTACATGGGCGAACTTATGCTACGAAGCATTTTATTCCAGATAACCCTTGTGTAGTATGGATTGTGTGGTAGTGCGGGAAAAATGATATAATAATTTATTACTAATACTTAATATACACTTATATAGAACGTGTGGGAACTTGTGAACTAGAAACGTGTGGGAACTTCTTATCTCATAAAATTATGACCATGACCAATGATCTAAAGTTATTGCCCGATGTCTAGATTTGTATTTTCACAAATTACATGACGTTTCATTTCCATCAGTCATATTTCACGGTGGTCCCTCGGGCGCTTACGTTTCGTTACACGTGATTTTGTACAGGAATAGTATTCGAAGCATACGTGGAGTAAGTTTGTATGGCGGCCACGTTCACAGGAACGTAGGTAATGCCCATTGCGGTGCATCGTGAACGTGATAATAATTGAACGAATCAAATAGAAATATAATAAAAATTACAGCGGAGTTATACAAAATAGTCACACCCATGTGTGACCAAATCTTTGTGCATTTTTTTTATTGTCGTTACCAAAACGTGTTTAGAAGTATATAAAGCCACAGGGAATATATTTCCGTCATTATGCTTTTTTACGTACAAAATTTTTTAATTTTGACACTTTTTAAGCTTTGACGACTAGAACAGACAGTTTAAGCTCGTTTGACTGCGGCATCAGCGAACAAATGGTGTGCTTCAGCGGGCGAAAAGGGCCGTATTAGCTCGATGGGTGCTGTAAAATACTCACGGTGTGTTTTACATAGAGATCAGGACGTGCTGTACTCAACGAGGAACCTATTCACTCTGGACTTGAAGAATCCAAGATTGTACTGCTACAGAAAAATAGACGAAGGTAACGAATTCCTTTTTATACCACCAAACTGTATGGTACTAATATACTAATTAATCAGCTCGGTGGTATTAAAAGGAACAAAAGAAAAAAAAACACGATAAATAACCATTCATTGTGTTATTTAGGTATATCCGTAGTTTCGGGTTGGTTGCATCAAGCAAACTTTTACCACTTTGTTCATAGCAGAATGTAACAATATCATCTACGGTGGTGGTAGTAGATAATCTTTTGGATAAGACCTTTCTTAGAACTGTTCTATTGATCAGGTTGGAACCAGCATTCTTTGCTTGCTAGTAATTTACTCACCGAACCATCAAACCAACTAATCGATCGAATAAGCCCTTACATTCCTTCGGGAGCCGCCGAATATTAAGCGGGGCCCTTTTCATCAGTCGGCACAAACAAATTGGGAGCGGCTGAATGATTTATGAGACATAAGTAGTGAGGCTGGCCCACAATAGTGTAGGTTTCCACAGTGAGGATATGTGTATCGTAAATAATACTGCCTTCAGAAAAACCCTGCGTATTGTGTGAATAAACCACATTATCATAAATGACTCGATTGATGTTACGCCGAATAATACTAAGGTTAGAATTTTTAATCTAGTCTTAACTACCGGCGTTTCCCAGCCGGTAGAAAAAAATAACTATTTATGAACGTACTGTCTAACTATTATGAATCCGCATAAGCTTAGTTCTTCAGCATAAGTTAAAAGCAGAATTACGTATCGGACTTACAGCACTGTGTCGTAGATTACGTTGCATAAATCGACTATTACAAACACTACACCTATACAACTGCTCCCTTATGTATTTTGTCAGCAGGTTTAAATTAAACAAACTGTAATGTACGTCCTATGGTTCGTATTATCAGGCCGCGTAATGATTATCAGGCCACGTAATGTTAACATAGGACGACATATTATCCTCTAAATGTAACTTTTTAGCTTTTTTTATTAATAAACTTTATGCTTACTATTTTTATTGAGTTCTGTTGTTTCTGTTTGTTTTGCCTTATTTCATCGGCACGTTTCTACAGAAATATGATTGACATCCGTAATCGTAATTAATGACTTCCCTACGTGTGTCAATATAACCGATCAGGCGCTTTGATGAAACGTAAATACGCGCTTATTCGCCACACCTGCTCAGTGCTTGCTGGGCATGCTCCTACATAATTAATTCGAATTGATGACCGACGATTGTGGTCTGTCTGTTTTGTTCAATATTCAATAGATAGGAAAAATAAATAAATTGAGTTAAATAAACCTTTTGGTTGCAGGTTAAAACTACTGTGGCTAGTATATTATGGGGATCTTGTGGTTATGGTACTCGTGCTTACATAAGAAAGGACATCTGGTATATACGTATAATTCCATCATAAGGTACGTGTAAGCGTCCACTGCTACACAAAAGATTTTGTCATTATTTTTTTTATTAGTCATCTCTTAACCTCAAAACTTGCTCTTGCAAGAATAAGGTCTACTAAAAGCAAGCCTACTCAGAAGGTGCCTGTTAACTCTCTTCTTGAAGACATTGAAGTTGTAACATTTGTTGTCTAATTTGTTCGTTTAGTTTGTGTTATTTTTGTTTGTTTTATACAGCCTCTGTGGCCTTGTGTTTCGCCTACCGGAGTCAGAAACAGAGGTCTCGGGTTCGATCAGGAGGAGTACAATATTGTGCTTGGTTTGGTTGGTGATAGGACTATGTTTAAGTCCGCCTGGCTAGCTACCAATATCTTACCTAATTCTGTCGCCTTAACAACAATTCTTAAATTGTTGTTCTTCAAACCAGTTCCTCAGTTTGTTGAGTATTCCGGGTGAGGTGCGCTTCCGTCTTAGGCCTTATCATATCTTGAAAATCAGGTGAGATGAAAGCCTAGCACCTCCCCATCGTACAATAAAAATTAAGCTTATGTTAAGAGTTTGCCATAATCTTCATTATGGCCAGGCGGTTTGGATCCCATATTGTTGACATCAATCCTCAGAAAATGTTGTTGCTGTTTTCTGATCTACAAAGGTGAAAGGTTCAATGGTAGGCACTGTAATATTGTTAATTTTGTTTTTTCGTATATCCTAAAGCTCGCTCCATCGTAGATTACAGCCTCCCCTAGGCAATCTTTGAGGTCATTTAAAGGTAAAGACCATTTCAATTAAATTACCAAAGTGACCTCCAAGTCCATTGTCAGAATTTAGATTTATTGTAAGTAGGAAGTAGATTCTACAGACAAACTTTAACGGTTAAATGTTGTAAGTAAATAGTTATTTGATTTTCGATTTTAATCCATTTGATTTTGGTCTTTGGTAATAAAACAATAGAATAAAGGACTCAGTCACAATCCGTGCTAAGTGCAAAACAAAAAGTTTGAAAAAAGAGGGAGAGAGAAGAATACTTCATTATTCTTTAGAATACTTAATAGTTGGCGTTCTAAAATAAAATTTGCTTTACTGGCAACTTTGAAATTATTCTCCCACATAAATTCAAATGGAATTCAAAATGGAACTACTCCGTGAGTGTATAAACTTGATTAGGAAGTTAAATAGAACGAGTGAAATGCTTTTATACACTTACCTTTTTGGTAGCAAATTATTTGTCTAAAACTCTAAAGGTAACAACTTCGTTTATTATGGGTACTATTGACCCTTGAATGTTTTTCTTAGCCTGAATAGTTTTTGAACGTTCTTCTTCGCGTTACATAAAACAATTTTATGTAATTTTTTGTCAGCTTTCTCTTTTGATTTAAAAAGTAAGCATTATATTAATTGCTAGTGAATAGTATACCACAATATAGTATAATTCATTTCACATTTATCAAGCTGCATCAGCCTCACGCTACGTTTACTACTACTACTACTAACGATACTATAAAAAAAATATCCAGAAAATAGCTTCTATGCTGATTACAGAACGGCCACCTCTCTATAAGCTACGGTGCAATTCTTTGCACCGTAGCTATTACAAATTAAACGTATATTGACACCGTTTTATTAGTGATAACTAAACGTTTGACCACGCATCTTTACTTTTTTTAGTGAGTGACTTAAAAAACAAGTAAAGATGTGATCTAAAAAAGGAACCTATTTATTCTGGACTTCAAGACTCTAAAATTGTATTGGTGCGGAAAAACAGACGACAGAAAGGATTTCCATTATTTTTCAGTAATAATGATAATGATATGGAAATACCACCTTCGCCCTTCATATAACTTCTAAACCAGATGAGATGAAGGTTATGACCTACAATGATAAAAAAAACATTTATTGAAACATTAAATGGATGTATCTAGGTACACAAACTAAAAGTGGAGGTGAATCGTTGTGTCCGACACAGTGGAATATCTACAAGGAACGGGTTGCAACCTGCCGTTGATTGCTAGACTGGTAGTAGAAAGGGGAATGAGGGTTAATCCATTCTTACCCTTTTTACCACCAGTCAAGATATATGCGATTGGTGGCTAGATTACCACGTTCAACATAGCTTACTGCACTGTCATGGACTAATTTTACGATTACTAATTTGCACCACCACAAACCCTACGTAGGACGCCCTCCGGTTATATGGACTTCCGTACAGGGGCGGGCAGAGAGTAGATGAGAGAGGCCGGAGATCGGGCTCCGTTGCGAACACCTTGGGAAAACCTACGTCCAGCAGTGGACTGCTGTCGCTCAATAAAGTTATGAATCAGAACCGAGGGCCTATGCATCGCAGTACCGCGAGTTTAAACTTGGTAAACTCCTACAGAAGACATTCACCTTGCTTTTTTCCCACTGCAGGATGCATGTGGCAAGTTCTTTCGTACAGCTCGAGTTCTTTTCGTTATTCACTTCTTCCAAGAAGTTTAGACAAATCCGCGTGATTAATAACTCGGAAAGTTGCTTTATATACGTATGATGTGAAATAATAGTCTTTGTTTGTAGTTCGGAATGTTACTTCGCAGAGTTAGCGAAGAATAATTTTTGCTCCGTTTTTATCGTTTTACTTTCGCAATTTAAAGTAATGGTGGTCTAGAGGTTTGTAACATCTTCTGGTATTTATAGTGGCTTTAATTATTTGACAATATCTCTAATATTGTCAAATAATCGATCCAAGAGGAAATGTGACAAAGAAAAGCAGTGCGTAATTTAATGCTGAGTGATTGATTGATGGACCACCTAAATCATCTATAGTTGGAGGATTTGATAATTAATTACATACGTTTTACTTTTGCATCATTCCACTAATAAAACCGAATTAACCTTGAACATATTACACAAGATCGCCCCTAGTTGTTGTTGTAGTGTCTACCAAAAAGTTGATCGCGACAATGAGCCTTACACAGTTGTAGAAGAAAGTAAAGCAGACTCACATGGTCCCAGGGTCATCAGCCAAAACTTGTTCGATGAAAGACAAGTGTTTCGTTCTTCTACTTTTCGCTCGGAACTCTAGCTTGTTGGCGCATCCCTTGTTCGCCTTTGTTCGCGCCTCGAATATCACATGAGGGTGCTTCTGCTGAAACAAATCGGAAAACACGTACTGGTTAAAGTCAAAGCTGAGTACCAGGTAGATACGATTGATTTTATAAATGGGTAAAGTTAGAAATAATTGATAGCTTCTAACTTATATAATAATAGTTGTTATTGTAGTCGTTGCTACATAGCCCACACGAAAACAAAATAACTTGCCCCAAGTCATAGTTCTGACTTGCCTTTGCAAGCTTGTTCGCTTTGCTTTGTTTACCTAGGCTGCGGATGATGGTAATTAATGACTTGTGAATCTTCTGCGATAACATCGGGATAAGTATAGGTAAAATACGCAATAAATAACATAATTTATAAAACAATATTGTAAGATTGAATGTAAGTGCTTATTTTTAATATGTTTCATTATTTTAAGACCATTTACTTATATTTTTTTTTATGTTTCCGAGTTTAAACCGGAATTCATTTTAGAAACAACAACAAGATGAAGTAGAACCATAGAGTCTGTGAAAAGTGGACTGTTATTATTATATTATGCTACATCGACTTTTACCGGTCTATGGCAAATAATGGCTATTGATTTTATTGATAAGGACTGCAATGTTTTATTTATTTATTTATTTATTAAAAAAAAAGTCATCAACATTCTGAACATTATTAATTGTTAAAAGTAAGCGTTATAAAAATTAAGAGTAATGCCACAATAATTACATGACAGACTGCATAATTTCAAAGATACACTGAGCGAGTGGTTGATTAAAGGTACCTGAAGAAAATCGAATCTAAATAAATTTTAGAGGCTTATAAGCAAACGGCCAAAAGTTGCCTTTATTTTGGTAGTATAAATAAATACGTTTTTTTCCAAACATTTAGTCAAAAAAAGGCTTTATTGTAAAGTATCACGGACCAATATATTCGTCTACAAGTTGATTGGCCTGGAGGGTCCGGGCTTGTCCTAGACGTCCTTGATGCCCTCCAAATGAGAAGATTGTGGTCTTTAACGATCGGCTGTGTAATCAAGTTGTGATGTAACAGGCACTATGGATCTAGAAGTTTGGTAATGTGAACCGACTGTAGTCTGATTTGGTTAATATGTTGATGTGGTGTCAATGTGTGTGTGTTGCAAGTGGGTGGACGTACACCTCGATCCAGAGATCTTTTTTTATTGATACTACTTGGTGACGGATCAAGCAAGCAGCCCACCTGATGTTAAAAGCATCTTGCCTATAAAAAAGCCGTACTGCGTAGGTCACATCCACAAAGAATATGACCTATGCTGCACCGCATTGCGTTCGTCAACTTGAGCCATAAAGGTGCTAAGCCTCGCGTGCCCGTAATTTTACCGAGAACCATTACACTTCAAACCAAAACATAGCAATGCTGCTTGGTGGCTTAAAAAGGTATGGTAGTAGTACTTCCCAGGTCGAGCCCTTTCACAAGGAACTCTACTACTCTTAAATGGTCATGGTAACAGGACATTGATTTCACATAACGCCATCTGTCACCAAACAAAAGAAAATCTACGTAAAGTGCGCATGCACTGGCTCTGTGTCACTTACGGATAGTGCAAGAAATTAATTGATAAACTCAATTTCATTGAATTGAGGCCAGTGTTATATAGGATATTCAACTATCCACATATCCGCTCTTATCCTAATTATTATCTTACTAATATAAATGCGGCAGTATGTATGCATGTTTGTGACTCAAAACTGTGGCTGTGTCCTTTTCGGAAAACTAGTTAACTGATTGAGTTAAAATTTTGCACAGTAATTGTTCTGGAACAGGAAAAATATATGTGGCATTTTTTTATACGAAGCCGCAAACAGAAGCTCGTTTCCAATAAAAAAAAAGAAGGCCGTCACGGAACGCTTGGCACATGAGAATCATTTAACTTGATTAGTACCTAATAATTATTATCTCTGATTCGAAAGCACTTTAAAAATCAATAGCATTTTTATGAATAAGAAAAAATACAGAGGCATCCATACAAGCGCGTATACGTGTCAAGTATACAATAGTCGGATAGAAAGCTCACACAGAGATGCAAGTGTGTAATATACCTATACGCGCACACACATAAGGGGGTCGAGAGCAGTGGCATAGAGGTATAGCGGCATAAGAGAGCGTTACGCCGTTTGCTGTCTCGGCATACGAATCAGATTTACTGCCAAGGCGCGCCAATAGATGTTTCACATCAATAAACAAAGACTAAAGGACGTTATTTTCTAACTAAATATATAAAACAACTCGTGTGCTGTAAATAGCTTTGGAAACGATGTTATAGCGATTTGACGTTTTAAAATGATCCTAAAAGCTTGTATATTTTAACAAGCCTCATAACTCAGTTGGTAGTAACTCTGCCTTCTGCGCTGTAGGTTGTGGGTTCGATTCCCACGCAGGACAAACATTTGTGTGATGAATATAGATGTTTGTTCTGTTTTTGGGTGTTGTATAGTACGTATGTATTTATAAAAAAAAGTATATAAGTATTCTATCCGTAATCTAGTTCCCATAAACGCCGGTCGTCGGCCGGCGCGGCGCCGTGTGACATTAACGTCCTGTAATATATTTATTAATTATTGACTTGATTTAATTTACAGTATACATATACGTTAGTGGACGAAATTTACAGAAATCAATGGTAAACCAAGAATTCAAACGTTCCTCCAACGGCCAATATTTGCATTCAAAAAGTTTCGGAATCGATTCGCCAGAAATCGGGTACCTTGTTGATTTTCAAAAGTGGAGCGTTTACTTTTACTAAATATTGGGCATCGCATAAAAAGGGGACGGTGCTCAAACTTTCAGTTTTCAAATTAATTTGATAGGTAATTAAAACAAAATTTTGTTCTAATTAATGTTTAACTATGTTAAGTAAAATCATTTATGTTACAAATTATGAAAATATTTTTCAAGATAATTAAGAAGCAAAAGTGATTGGAGGACTTAACGAATTTATAAACAACGTATAAACTCGCTTCTTAATAGACCTTGGTATGATTTTTAGTAAAATAATAAGGAATTACTAGGATAAGAGGATACATTAGGTATCTACTAACTTTTGGCTGCGGCTTTACCCATATGTTGACCGGAATACATAGAACACTATTCAATATATTACGCCCGATTCGTTTCCCATCATCCAGTGATAATTTCCAAAAATCCATTCTTTATTCACTCTGCGTGCCTGTCACGAAGGAAATGTGTGCAACAGTCATCAGAGGTACCAAGGTATAGATTAGGCTGTAAAATTGTATAATATGTTAAAGCGAATTTACTCCACTTAATATTAATTACTCAATATAATAATGAATATAATCACAAAATATATTATTTTTATTTATAAAATATATTTTTGACCGCCTCTGTGGTCTAGTGGTTGAACCCCCCGATTTCAGATCCAGAGGTCCCGGGTTCGATCCCCATGGGGAGTACAATATATTGTGCTTGGTTTGGTTGGTGGTAAGATTTTGTTTAAGTCCGCCTGGCTAGCTACCACCATCTTACCTAAATCTGTCGCCTTAATAACAATTCTTAAAAAAAAAATGTTGTGTTCCGGCATTGAAAGGTAAGATAGCCAGTTCCTAGGTTTATTGAGGATTCTGGGTGAAGTGCGCCTCCACCTTCGGCCTTATCAAATCTTGTTACCAGGTGAGATGAAGGGCAAGCGCTTCCCGGTAAAACTACTAACGGTAAGCTGTGCGTTTTATGTCAGTCAGTCAGCAAATCAGCCATGCAGTCACTCATGCCAAGTTATTATGATCATGATGACCCGGATAAAGTAGTCAATCCTTCCTCATGCCATAAACGTTATATTTAATGCAAGATTTGTTTAGCCGATTAGCCAGGAAAACGGGAGTTTTTTTTAATCCTACTAATGGATCATCAAAAAATTAACTAATAATACATCAAGTGCTTACCAGCCGTACCTACAATAAAAACAAAAGAAAATAGCCCGAGTTTCTTGCCTTTCTCCTAATGTGCTGGTAACGCGATTCCAAACAGGCGGTAGATTTGACATTTATAAAAACCTAAAAAACCTAAAAAACCTTAATGTATAAAAAAAATGCTTACAAATGGGAAAGTTTATTGCTTCTTAACGGCAAAACTATTGAATGAATTGAGCTGAAATTTAGCTCTCGAGTTGTTCTAGACCAAAAAACCTATTTTTGCAGATCTCACGAGCATCCGACGCGACATTGTAGAAGGTAGGTATGGATATTTGTAAATTGAAGGAAATGATCGAAGAGCTTTGCCAGCGTCCCAAGAGCCTATAACTTCTATCCCACAGACTTCCTCACGTAATAACTTGTGCCATGAATGAGCCTGCCTGCAGCCTTGTCGGATCACAGGTCACGTGCTCCGAAGCAGTTCTATTTTATTAGATCATTAAGCTCCAAACGTGCCCCAGCCACTCCATCAATGCACCATTCAATGTCTCTTGACCAGCTGATAGAGAATGAATGCGCCGTGGCCATCGCCGCTTAAGAATTGTCTCTTCCTACTAAGCCCGTGGATGTTATAAAAGGTAACTAAGCTCCCGATGAATAGTGCGATCACTAATGCGCCTGTCGAGCGTGGTGATTATGGCATTACACTTATGATTTTGGAGGAAGCAATCCAACAGTGGACACGAATGGCCTGCTAATGCGGTTTTAAAATGCCTATCCCAAGTTCGTAGGAATTATTTCACCTATTGCACACTTCAATAATCTGGCAAAACGCAAACGCTCAAAACGTGTGGGTAGGTTTTTTATGAAGTCAAATCTGTAGCACAGATTTAGATGTAAAGTAATAGAATTCAAACAAGATCTCAAAATTCAGGCTCCATAAAAAAAATGTTGCGAATAAAGCGGCTCCTACAAATCTATAGGCTTAGCTCACACTCCACGTGACAAATAAAACATTACTGAATAAGGGAGATACGAACAAGATGGCGACGAAAGAGTTCGGGATATTTCTCAAAGAAATGGTAGACAAATTGAATTAGAGAAGCAATCACATACGCACTTTCTCTGAAAGTGATTGGTTGAGAGTAGGTAGAGGGTGTTTTTTGCAGCTATAATCATGAAAATTATTCAGTAACTGACATAACTGATGAAGTAATTTTTAAAGGGTTGGTAACGTGCAAATAATGCTTCTGGTGTTGCGAACGACTACACGAGCGGTAACCGCTTTCCATAAGGAGGGCCGTTTGCATGTCAAAGTCAAATATTTTTATTCAGTAAGATTTGTTTAGGATGACTTTGAAACGTCAAATCTAAGGCCTGTTTGGAATCGCGACCAGCCCAAGGCAAGAACCTCGGGCTAGTATGTTTGCCATTATAGTGGTTTGAAAGCGGTTAATTTCACGTTTCATGTTCATCGTTCAACATTTCGATAACAAAGATCACAATAATTATCACAATAATCACAATAATTATAATTGTGTGTTAAATCAATAATGTCTATACTATCTATCTATCTATACTTTATCATTTTTAATTACTCAGAAAGATATTCAGCCACTAATCGAGATTTGAGTAATTTGAGTAAAAAGCGCGGCAACGTAGTTGTGCTCTTGGCTTCTAACAGCAAGAACATTTTTTGTGTTTTTAGTGTGTAGTCTTTGTCTTTGTCTTTGGGTATTTTTTTATTAAGGTAAAAAATCTCGAAACTCACTGCAGAGCAAAAATTCCGAGTCATCTAAAAATCCTGAATATCTCTTAAACCATAAATACAAGCTTAAGATGCATGCATGTTTGAATCGTTCTCATGGTCTTCTTGACACTTTTGTTATATCATCGTGCTTGTTAAGCATAATTTTGATTCGTCTCTTGAACATGACTCTTGAGTAATCTTGAACGGTCCAATCTAAGTGATCTTGTGCATATCTTTGTCATGAGTTACGGGCAGTACGGGCCGTTTTTGGGATCGGAAGTTCATTTTAAACCATTAAGGTTTCAAATGAACTTCCGCGAGTCGTCGTTTGCATTTGGGTTGCTTCCTCCAAGGCTTGTAAGTACAGTTCCCTTAAGAAAACGATTTTCAAGCTTAGTGTTGACCAAGTATTGATCTTCTCCCGTTGTGGTGCACCTGGGCATGCCATGTTTTGGTCCGTGGAGCCAGTTTTCTCGTAACGTTGGAGAACTCGTTGTACTGCTGCCAGCGACACACCGACTGTCCTTGCCGTATCACGATGACTTGGGCCATTTTCCAGCATTATGAGAATTCTGGTACATTCTTCGGGTGAAAGTGACATTATAATAGATTTATTTATGAATTTTAAACGTAAGAAAGGTCATTGAACTCAAAAAGGATGGAATAGGGACACATTTTCCAGTCAGAGGCCCCTTACTTACCTCAAGTCATCGAGTAGCTCGGGCCAACCCTACTCGTTCATACCGAAACTGGGATGATGATGCTTGGTAAAAAGTACTGTTAACTGACAAGTCCCGGTTCTGTCTTAAGCCAGACAAAAGAAAGGTTAAATTTCGGAGACGACCCGGAAAAGATAAGATTATCAGTGTAATATTGCCGGAAGAGAGCCATGTGGTGGTCAGTTTTTGTTGCGTTCTTCTAATTATGTCCATGAGAGGATTTCAGCATCGTAAGGAATATTAATTTGTCAGACACAATTTATTTCACTAAGATAGCTTCCATGATTTCCGATATGTTCAGCTTTTTTAGACGACCCGGGATTTTTGCTCTCGAGTATCTTGACATGAGTTGATAAAATATTTGTAGGAAAGCAATAGAACAGAGATATAAAGGAATGATCTCAGTCCCAAAGTTTTCTCATTAGGGCAAGTTTGACGTGTATAGAAGTTTCCTAATTGGTGCACTCGCCCTACTCTTAGCGAAGCCAATCGATCCAAACGATGAATATTCGAACTTCTGCGACTCTCGACTTGAAATTCTTATAGATGGGAGAGGCCTTGTTCAGATGTTGGGTAGGACGGACAAATTATAGGTAGGTAGTAAGTTTCATCCTATTATCCTAAAGCAAATGAACTGAAGAGATACCTACATACTTCAAATCGAATAATTTTGCATTTCAGAATAGAGTAGATTAATACAAAATCATTATAAGTATCTACCTAGATTTTGAAGAATTCATACCTAGCAAAAAAGATTTGAAAAATATTCTAGTAGGTAGTTTATTTTAATTTTAATACCTGATTGTGGTTCTGTGGAGCCCATGTTTCAACTAAATTCTCTGTCTGGGTCATGGGATACTTACAAGTATCTCATGCTTCATGCATAAAAATACATTTAGATAGATAAGTTCTATTTGAAACAAGTTCAAAGGTAATTGCAGATATATGATTAGCACCTTTGTGCTAATCTTGTTGGATCACAAGAATAGCATTTGTAAGTAACGTAAATGAACAGTAAATTACCAATATTTATATCCTTGCAATATATATAAATGGCCTCAGGTTAAATAGTACAGAGGGTCTCTTTAACATATTTCCTGTTACGATCTTGACACGTCAAACGTGGCTTCCGTTCCAATCTAACTTTCCACCAACACAGTGAAGAAGAAGGTGGCAAAAAGCGGAACGTTCAACGACCGTGAAACTTCTTGCTGGCATGCGTAAAGTCGCCTTACAACCTCGACTAACAAATAAAAACCACGTAAAGCAAAAGCAAACAGAAACAGCAAAAACATTGAAAACAACCCGCTAGAGGTTTAGACCGTGAGAAATATCCAATTTAGCCGCGTTTGCCCGGTAAATTGACGCCATTTTTCATTTAGACTCGCCATGTTGCAACAGTGGCGCCACCACGGTAGTTATCAAAGATGCCTAACAGGAAACTAAAACTAAGGACACTTGTGTCAATTCGAAACATATATTACAAAGAACACTACTTACTTTACTTTGTTTTTGCTAGGAAAAGTCGTATTAACATGAAAAATGTTTCACGCCAATTTGCCAGACACTTTATACTCTTGTCTAGTTTATTATAACCCATGAGATATGTATGAATACACTGCAAAGTAGAGATAGCGAAAATACGAACACATCCTCTCAACTTGAGAACTTACGGCAGTAACAAAGCGTTTCATAGCACTTCCGTGTAACTATTCGCTTGAAGTAGCTTCTAGAATCTATGTGGAAACACACAGCTAACATTTTAGTGTAATTCAAAGAATATAAACGTTCATGTGATGAATTTCCGACTCGTGAAGTTTAAAGTCTGAAGTCTGATGCCTCTCTGTGGTTTAGCAATTCCGATCTCGAGATTAGATTTCTATGTCATGAAATCTTCGGATCGAGGTCACATCCCTTGTGACGGAAGTTGTTGTGTTTGAGTTGTATTGCAACAATGCTAAAGTCAGCTTGCATTCTATAAATACAGAGATAGGGCTGAATTGTGTTATTTTGTATGGCAATGACTTGTGTTTAGTGTCTGCTAAAGTCATGTGACAGACTCATCAACCACCAGAAAGTTGACGAAGCTAATGGATCAACCTCCACCTGCCTGCTTGAATGCTGTGTATTTTTTCAGACATAATACCCGTTCATTTTAAAGGGTTTTTTTTAACTGGATGCGTTTTTTGATAAAAAACAATATTGAAAATAGAAGTTACATTTATGAATAAGGTATGCTATTATTTTCAAACGTGAGTGCCATTATAGAGACAAAACTATAATAATAGCTCAATTTACTTTAAAAAAAAAATAAAACTAAGACGTAAAGAAGCTTCATGATAATTATTTCAAAGAAATATTTAATAATTTTATGAAAAGCATAGAAATCTGAGTCAGCTCTAATAATTATACACCTGGAAAAATAAACAATATACAAGCAACTGTTATGTATAATAATTTTGTTAAATTATGTAGGTACCTTTAAAACTGTTAATGGATATTTTTATTTCAACGCTTACATTTTTTTTATAAAAGTTTAGTTAACCATATTTAAATTAGAATTAAATTGATCATAAATCACTTAGTGAAGAATATGTGAAGACTATTATTTATAGAGCAATAAACTCAGTCAAACACTAAAGTGATAACATGTGACATGTTAGGCAACATAGAATGGTAGTACCTTACTTAAAACTACTGTTATTCCCAATAACTCATTTGTAAAAGGCTAAAATGAAATTGAAAAACTACCCATGAAGTAAACTACCAGACCATCCATGACCTCCATGTGCTCTCATTTGTTACTGGGGTAGGTGCGATCTACCTCCTAGTGGTCTACGGCTGAATGCCTCAAATGCTGAATGATCACAGCACTGCAGGTAGGACCTGTAAAAGTACACCTGTCTAGCGACCAGCCTCTTGCCAAAGCCCGGTTTCAAGCGGATTGCTGTGTTTTGACTTCTGGAACGAGCGTTTCTGGCAGTCGAATCATCTCTATCGTAGACCTCAGATTATGTATTAATAATAAAAATTTGGCCAAAATCATCACGAGTACGCAAATCCTACTCTAGCTGCTAGTTTCGACCACCTCTGTAATCTAGTGGTTCGCCAATCGGCATCAGATCCAGAGTGGCCCATCGGTGTCTCGGGTTTGAAATCCACGGATAGTAGGTACAACATTGTGCTTGGTTCGGCTGGTGTTAGGACTTTGTTTAAGTCCACCTGGCTAGCTACAACCATCTTACCTAATTCTGTCGCCATAACAACTATTCTTAAATTGTTGTGTTCCGGCCAAGCCTACTTATTACTAGACATTATTATTTGCAATTTTTACTAACCTATTTTTATTTCGACATAACACCATGACATACCTAAGTAATCCGAATAAATAATTTTCAATTTTAATTTCAAATTCGATTTCAATTTGTAGCACCTTTAAGACAAGTAATAAAAAAAGTGTCAATCACAACATTTTTCCCGTGACATTAGTATTCTCATCCCTCCATCATATTTACTAAATTTTCTTATTCCTTATCCCCTCATTATAGACAACCGAGTATTTCCGAGGATTTGACGATTGACGTCAGGCAGGGAGCCGGTCTTAAAATATCAGCCAAAACTCTAACAAACATGGCCTTGAGAAGACATTTTCAGCCGACCCTACATAGTGTGGGATAACTGGCAAGAAGAAGAAGTAGTAATTATGAAAATACATTCCAAAGGTAGACCGTGAACATAGAGGTGTCACTGTACAACCAAACTCGTTCATCCAAATTTCACAGAGCGTGGAGTACAGTGCAACAACTTTATGACAAGTTAGAATTTGGCAGCGGTTAGCGAGCACGAGTGGCAGGGCAGCACTGTCCCGAACTTGAGCAGTTGAGCACGTGCTAATTAGCATAGCGCAGTCACGTGCCTCGACCTGCTGAGTGGGCTCATGCAATAGCTGAAGCTGAATTTTCAACTAAGTTAGAGCTTTTGTGCGAATTTCGCGGTTTCGAGCGGTCTTCGTTGCCGCTTGTGGATTTAACACATCAGTGAGGAAAGCTTGACTTCTTATGAACTTTGATTGTTTTGTCGTCGTGTCCAACTCCAATCACCAGCTAACGAGTAGGATTCTTCTTTGGGTGTATTGTCTAACATTTACTGCAATCACCAATCTGGCTACCAAGCGTAGGAATGTAATTGAAAAAAATATAACAATTTTCAAACAAATCTTGTTATCAGCTACAGATGCAGATCTGTATTTTCGCTGTCTTGCCACACGTATGTCTTCAAGAAGTTAATTATTAGGCACCTTCTGAGAAGGTTTGTTTTATCATATACCCCATTATTGTCTATGCATGTTTCGAGATGAACTATGAACCAAATGAAAAAAATAAACATTATCTGGCACAGTATAAATGTTTTTTATAGGCTGTATAATGTGTGAAATATTTTTGAAAAGATATTCATGAGATTGACTTAGCGACTTTATAACATAAGGATAATAGCAAATGTACCTAAAAAGAGTTAAGTTATAATTTCCATTCGTTTGTCAGCAAAAAGTCCACGATTAACTAAAATTTTGGGTGCACAATATTTTATTACACGTTCAAAGAAAATTACTTTGGATGTTGGACAGTGATGGCATATGTCTCAAACACAAGCACGTGTTAATTAATATTGCAGTCACGTCTCGGCAACAGCTGACTCAATGCAATAGATGCCGAATTTCAACCTATTTTTGTTACGAAAACTTCTTATCTCACAAATTTCAGCTGGTTCCGACAAAAACCAGTTTCATTTATTATAGATAGTCGTGCATCTTTTGTACTAGCCAAATTAGGAGGATAATGATAATAATTATGAAGATAATGATGACCTGTTCCTGTAATAGGCAAGCGAAAACTTGACAAATAAGGAAAACACACATGTTTAAAAAGAATCACTTCACTGTGGACTTTTTGACTCCAAAAAGGCACCTAGGCGTCCCGGAAACACAGGCGAAGGTATGCACAGAAAAAAAAGGCCCGTCGTAGAAGTCATTCGGTTTATTTCCATACCAATTGCAATATATGAAAACTGTAAAATCCAATTTTTATTTCTAAACGGATTATTCAAAGAAATAGCCTATCTGGGCAATAAATAAGCCACAGGTGGAGTCGCAGAAAAAACATCTCTTAAATCTTTTCCCTTTTAAATTACGTAAAGTGCAACATACAACCGGTATGTTCTTAGGAAAACTGTGAATGCACTTAGGAAGACTGTGCTTTTGCAACGTCGACATTTTTTTTATATGTTGTATAAATTAGTAAGTTTTAGAATTACCATTGTGATATTATGGTTTTTAACCTCATCTAGTGTTCATTTGACTAAAATTAAAGTCACGTGAAAAATTTGACTTTCACGATCGTCATGAAGCGTGTGAAAAAGAAACCACACATAAAAAAAAACCACCACTTAGGTATTAGGTATATCAGAAAACAATGAAAGAAAATTGGCCGCAGGTCGAATGTAGGTCCGTAGCTATAGGCCGTAGTAAACTACGAAGCCAATTGTAAGCTAATTCTATTAATCAAACCGATTACCATTACATTTCACATACAATTATGCATGAACCGAATAATTGCAACAATTACTTTGGATACCACAATTATAATTGTATCGTGTGTCTAATTTTGTTTGTATCTCTTTTTATTGGCGTTGGTAAATATTCGGTACCTTCTATATTAGGCCATAATTCCTAACTTTGTGAAAAAATATCATATAAATTTATATTCTATCCGTAATCTTTTTTATGTAATTGATGAGTGAACTCTCAAGAGCTAACCTTAGCTAAACTTAGCGATCAACCAATAAGCTTGTTAAGCTCTAGGCCAGAGCAAGAATGAGGTCTCCGATGGAGCGAGCAAAACACTGGCTCGCTGACGGAACACAGCAAACCGTTTGACGACGGACTTTGACTAGACTGGACTGGTGGACTGGTGACTAACCAGGTAGACCTTTACTGATCTTACCACCAGTAAAGAGAGAGTGTCAATTTCCCATATTATAATCTCTGCTTTGTTCGTTATCTTTTTATCTTTGTTTGTTGATCTTTGAATATCAGTGCCAGATAGCACTGATATTTTTCGTAATATTCTAGACGACAGCTCTAGGTCTACCCTTGCTGGGGTCCATTTCCAATAACATACCATTCCACTGCAGGTTTTTTGTGGTAAAGATTTTAGAAGGCATAAATGAAAGTTCTCTCAAGAGATGTGCATCGGTTTTTTTCCTTTGCTGCTAATTCTTTATAATTATACATGACTTTGTTATTAACACCGTAATAGAGTCATAAAATTATGCAAAGAACATAATGATAAAACGCAAAAGTTTTTTTTTATGTAACAATCCTCACAGCTTTGTTGGTAGTAGTTAATATCCTTCTGCGCTTGTGAGTTCGATTTTCACACAGGACTTTTCGCATTTATGAGATGAGTATATGTCCATGGTATCTTTTATGTGTATCTCTCATGGTAAAACGCCCAAAGCGTTAGAACGGAATACTTCGTCGATAGTAGGCATGTGACTATAAAATTACAGAAGTATTCTATCCGTAATGTTGTTCCCTTATTACAATCTTTGCTTTTGCTTTTGGGGCTAGATGGCGCTGTGTGAGCCTAATATCCTGTAATATATATTCATATATTTAATAATAATAAGCACTAGTAAATATCTAGTAAATATATAGTAAATAATCTCTTATTATCTAACTATTTAATTAATGAGCCTCTGTGTATAATACATAATTAGATTTGATTCACAAACGCCTAGTTCATTAGTCAATACATATGTATGTGGGATCTGGGTCGCGGTGCGATCCGTCCCCTCTCCGTCATTGTCAGTATGAGGAATAAGTCCCATTTGCGAAACATCCAAAGGCCGCGAGCCCTACTGATATTCTGAGCTGATTTGAGGTGGGCCGATAGCGGTGGAAGATTACCTTAGTCTTGCTGTAAAAATCTTGTGTGACACAAAAACTCAAAACAAAATAGAATGTTTACTAGTCAATTTTACCAGTAACCATTTTCTCGTGTACAAAGCTTGCTTATGAAAACTGAAATTGGGTAAGGTCATGACATCAAGCTTTGCCAGGTATTACCTCAATTTATTATGTACGTTATGGCTATCTAGTGACCTACTCTATAAATGCAAGAATCTGAACTACAATTCTACGTTTAAGCTGATAAACTTCAAATAATCCGCTTCTAGTCAACTAGCTAAGAGAGATACTAGGTACGTAATCACTGTGCTCTATAATTACGTACCCACGTTCAAATTCCGACAACACCCGAGATATATTGCATCGTTCTACAGGAGGAGACTGATTTTGAATAGTTCGAGATATTCCGCTCGATTTATCGTTTTGGGAGCCAAATTTCACTTGTTATAGCCATTCAAATATTATACAAAAGAATGGGCTGCGTTGGATATAGAAAATTGAATCATAAATCCATGAAATACGATTGTACGTATGCTGAAATTCGGGCGGTTTGTGCGTTTTTGCGAGTAAACTTTTATGAAATCAGCTTAGTTTTATGATCACAAATAGTTTCGTCCTCATTCACGTTCCGAGATTCTGAGATATTTTTTTGGTTTTACTTGAGACAAATCGAAGAAACGGAACCAAAAACATAAATGTATTGGACTGGTGGTTGTCTGCAGCTCTCTCTCTATCGAAAACAATATTTTAATGGAGTTTGCATTGAATGGTGCTACTTATTATTAAGCGCAGAATATCAATAACCATGTCGTCAATGTATATGCGGATATGCAATACCTACAAGCATCTGTACAATACCTACAAGCATCTGTACAATACCTACAAGCATCTGTACCCATATTTCAAAATCACTTTTGTACTCGTAACTGCGACCTATCGAAGCCACTCTCAAACGTGATTGTTTCACAGTAACGAATTTCAACATCGTGTGAGCACTACAAAAAATCTGAACACCTTTCGGACGAAATCCTTGCACAGTTCCCGGATCCAAAACGCACCCGTTCCTTAATTGGAACTCAATCCCGGTCCAGAATCGTCATGCAAATTAGAATCGGGCTTTCGGTGCTTTCCCCAAAGCCGATTCGTGAATGCTGTATTCCGCATTCAATAGAGGTAGGTGATTCGGCTACAATTTCCTTGAATAGTGGCTTCTTATGAAATACGATATTATGTACAATGGTTGGATTGTTTGATGCTACCCAATTTGCGTCTGTTCTGAATTTAGATGTCGAATATGATGATGAAACGGCGCTAGCATTTCACGCGTGTAGCATAGTAATTCGCACGCACAGGTTAGGAAATAACAACCAGTATTTTATGGAGCAACGGAAATGTAGGTTTGTCTGTTGGACTTTACATTGTAACCTATAATATAAAGGTATATCTCAAACCGTGGATTAAGTTGTGGGTCATAAGTTTGTCTTCTTACTTAGTTTTATACCTATTACTTACCAAATTATAAAGAGTGACTGTTTTTATCTCAAATTATTTAAAAAAAAACATAGTATATATCGGGTATATTTTCATAGGTATCCCTATAAAAATCTATATTAAAGTATCTCCAGATATCTGACCGGAATTATTATGGGTATGCAACCCCGAACTGCTCAAGCCCTTATCCATATCGGCTGGTCGTAACATTTCAACTAACAACATGTCAGAAAACAATACATGTTGTGCTGACACCACCTTGTGTGGGATAGTCAGCAAGAAAATTATGATTTGGAATTACTATTATTTACTTAAGGGATACCAAATATAAGCTGGTATATATTATTTTATTATTGTACCGTCACGCAAAAGTGCGTAACTGTAGAACAAGCTCAAGGGTTTCTCAATCACTTGGCAGGCTGTTAGGAAGCGTCAATGTCTGTACTAAGGAGGATGGTGATTATCTTTTTGTGAAAGTCACTCGGATGCTTCAACAGTATACCAGGCACTCTGATTAACTGTTTACTCAGCAGAAACTTGCATGTCGTCCGAACTCGCTCTGAACTCGTATCCCATGCACTTGACTAAAGTTTCTGTGCCATTACTCAAATCCTCGACTGGATTCAATAGAATCAGGCCATGCATCACGTAACTGCATTACTATTCACACCATATTAAGGTGGATTTATACTGTGTGAGCTACTGGCATTTCTCTTATCATGCTTGAATGCAGGAAAGGTAGACTTCATTGCGCTGCTAAATCTAGAGATTGCCTATTCACATTATATATTTATATTTATACACAGTCAGGTCATAAATTCTGTCACAAGTTTAATATAAAATAATTGAAACAAGTTTATTAATTATGTAACCATTTATATACCAAAATGAACTTAACGAAACATAGATTCTTATGACAATAAAGTTTATTCAAAATGACATCCGTGATTTTGAATACAGGCCTTCAATCTGCGCGGCCAGTCGTCTATCGCAGCACGAACGAGGTCCATGTCGAAATCGGCGGCTGCCTTAATCAAGGATGTCTTGAGTGACTCCAAATTGGGATGAGGCTTTGAGCACGCCTTTTCCTCCAAGTGTTGCCATATCTTTTAATCTAACGGACTCAAATCTGGACTGGAGGAGGGCCAGTCTTCGTGCCGGATGAAGTCGATTTTACGCGCCGCCAGCCTGTCTTGTGTGCTCTTCGCTCTATGAGCTGGCGCCGAATCTTGTTGGAATACCCAGTGCCTGTTATTGAACATGGTATGAGAAACAGGTTCCACGAGGTTCGTCAGGACTGTATTTTGATACACAACTGCATTCGTTTTTACACCTTTCTCACAAAAATGTACCTCTGTTAAGCCCCAATAAGAAACTCCCAACCATACCATGAGCGAGGATGGAAAATGACCTCGTTGGACACGCGGAATACAGTTGCTCGCTTCTTCACTACTGTGTGCGTACACCTTATCATTTTGTTTGTTGTAGCTCTCTTCTACGGTAAAAATATTTTCATAAAAAAGAATTTCCCGATATTTTTTTCCGCGTACCGCTTCAACAAAGCGCGGCATCTCTTCAGTCTCAGGTCCATTAGACGAGCATTTAAACGATGTCCTGTTTTTCTTCGATATGCCCGAAGCCCTAAGTCTTCATTTAACACCCTTTTCACCGTGGTTCTGCTTAACCCCATCTGAAGGGCCAACAGTTTCTGCTTACGTTTGGGATTTCTTTGAATTCCTAACAGACCGAGGGCGACCACTTCTTGACCTGTCATCTACACTAGAGTCTTCATTGTATCGTTTGATGGTACGATAAACGAATCTTTTGGTTATATTAAAATTTTTCAGTATGTCAAAAATTTGAATTGGCGCGTAACCGCAACGATGCAACGCAATAACTGCAACACGGTCTTCTTTAAGCGTCCACTCCACATATATATATATATATATATATATATATATATATATAGATATATGATACGTAGTACATGATATATAGTAGTCTGTGTCAATTTGTTGAGCAAGTTAATAAATAATCGAAAAAAAAAAACATATATATATGTGCTTATATATTTATATTGTTCAGAGAGGCCTAGACATACTGACATACCAGTAACTACAACCAAAACGAAGTGACTATGACTGTCTTACTCACAAATTCCCTGGCTCCGTGTAAACCAGCCGTAAGCAAACGCCCGTGCTCTGTCTAGCCAGTGTAATTTACACGTCTGTAGCGACCAGCGACCAGTGCCAAGCTTCATTCCCACGCGGTCAATAGAGTGACGTGCGACATTTTGTTTATGATAGCCATACTTCAAATTATGCTTAGTCAGAAGGCCTACCCTGGTTCCACGCAAATGCTTTTGAAGACGTACTTTAATGCAAAAGTATTATATTTGTGAGATGAATATTTGTTTGTTCTGTCTGAGTGTTGTATTATATGTTATGCATGTGTTATCAAAAATGGCTAGATGGCGCAATGTGAAATTACAGTCCACTTTGCGCGCTGATTTTGGAAATCGTTTTGTTTCAGATGCATATAAATAGCAAGTGATGGTCATTACAGCCTTTCGATTAATCTCAAGTACTACAACAGAAGAGTCAAAAACAGATGAATGCAGCACCTTATCTCATTTAAATGTATCCATACAATGAGTATACAATCACCCACTATATCAAAACATGTAAATGATTTTCTTAGCTAGTAGGTAATACATGATCGCAAAGACCTACATGTCTTTGCATAAAAAAGCGCTCTTAGAACTAAGGAGGGTGACAACAACCTGCATAAAATACATACCCGCTGCAACTCTTGATCGCAACGAAACCTCATCCTCATTAAAACTTACATGTTCCAACTTGAACGAACGTCCTCTATTCGCGGTAACTACGTAATAATCTGTCGGTAAGCCACACTACCTACCTTCTAATATGCGAATAAACTGTACGTTAATCTGTATCTTGCGAGTATGTAGTAATCTGGGTACGGCCACAGATACCGCTGAAGCGGCCACGAGTAGAAACGCTTACCTGCTTCCATACCTGCATAGCCTTAGTTGCCGAACTTTGGAGCTTGTCCGCGGATTTGAACACTATAGCCCGCGCCAGGCACGTATTCAGACCGAGTCGTAGTAACTGGTCGCATTATCGGGTAAGTTAGACACTAGTTTGCGGTTCGGTACTTCACTAGGAGCTAGAGGGGAAATCGGTGGAATCGGTGGAGCTAGGAACGTAAAAGCTGGCCGAAAATTGTGCTAGAAGTGTCCCACCATTGAAAGGTATCTTTTACAAGGTTTTTATTAGCACGAATTTAGCTTACGAAGCATTTTTACATACACACACCTACGTGTGTGTACGCAACAATGATATATTTGTCTCAATTTTGTCGCCATGATTTCTCACAAAAAATATGCATGCTCAAGTAATAAAAAAAATGCTTCAATGTAAATAAGCAACGCAATGGGAATTGACCTATAGCTTGGAAAAAAACAAACTATTCTCAAATCTATAGCAGGTATTAGGTAAAGATTAAACTTCAGACCCTTTTCTTAGCATATTGCGCGTACAGAGGAGAATCAACATTAGTTATCAATATCAATAATAATCAATAATTTCGACAAATAGGTAATGATAATAAAAAAATGAGTTTTTGAGCATATCACATTCGCAAAAGTAACAGTCCAGATATAATCAAAGTAGGCTTTTCATAATGAAGATGTTCAAAAATCCTTTTTTCAGGGTTCTCGCCAAATTATTTCGGTAAATGTTCAACAAACATAAATATCTCTTAAATTTCGAAGAACAAACTCTAACCAGTTTCCAAAGTTTGTGTTTCCCAAAGCCAAGTAATTAAACCGATAGAAAAGACTATTCAAATTCTTACCAGCCACAGCGAAAGAAACTTTAAACCGTAAGCCAACTCAGTATTCAATTGTTCGCCTAATAAACGTTGACTGGAACTTGCTCCGCAGTGTCGGTGGCGTTTAGCGCAAATTAGTTTAGTTCGTCGACTCAGACCACTGCCGGTAATGAACGCGAGATCAAACTTTGGGTTACGCAGGGCTAGGCACAGCGCAAGACCTAGGACTGAACTAGGTGTAACTTACCGGAGATCAAAGCGTTAACACGGGTGGGCACAGGAACTAGACAGTGAATTACCTACAGTCCAATTAAGAGGTACATATTTCAGATAACAAAGTAAAGTTAGGTATAACGTTTTAACACTTGTATCTTATAAACGATTTTTTAAAACGGGAATACAAATTTATCGCCATAATAACAATTCTTAAATTGTTGTGTTCCGGCATTTAGAGGTAAGATAGCCAGTTCCTCAGTTAGTTGAGGGTTTCGGGTGAAGTGCGCTTCCACCTTCGTTCTTATCATAACTTGAAAATCAGGTGAGATGAAGGCCAAGCACATCCCTGTCGTACATTAAAAAAAATACGGGAAGAAACAAGAAACACCTAGATTATAAACGTATAATTAATTCCAAAGAAAATTCCCACAGATATTAGGCAATTCCATTAATGTTATGTGGACTTACTGCATTGCTTTGTACTGTGGTGGCTAATGCGACTCGTCAGCAATCCTAAATTCGCGAATGAACTATTTGCTCAACTATAAACATACTCTGCATAGTTTTTGTGGGATAGTTTGCTTCAACGGTGAGGAATGTGGCCACTGGCCGAGTTTATGGAAACCGTGGCAGCTTATTCTGTTTTTCTCGTAACCGTCAACGATGGCTTCACTAAATATAAGGCGAACGATTAATTTCGTTGGCTTTCTTTTTTATAACCAAGATAGGCGCCCTAAATGATTGAGGTGGGTACAAGTCGTGCTACTATCGTTGATTTTTTTGTGCATTCAAGTACTACTAAGATAATTATAATAATTTAATAGGAGATCTCATTGGATGAAGTGATCTGGCCTAATTTGCCGATCGAACCGAAGTCCGATAGTCCGATCGGCTGATTAGGCCAGATCATGAAATTCCTCGGCAAATGGCACATCGTGTAAAGTCAACAAAAAAAAATGCAGGGTGCGGCGGGGGTGACTTTTGGGCAAACCCTTAACCGCTAACATATTACACACCCGTTCCCGCTTTACCCCGTTACTGCTACCCAATCCCGAATTTTACACATCGTCAAACGAAAACTGTTGAACGATATGGTGACGTTTCATGATATGCCGAGGATTTTCATGATCTGGCTAATTTACAGAATCGGACGACAACATACCAATCTACAAGCGGTCCACTTAATGTGGATGGCTGCGAAGTTGATATCTTCAATTTTCGCACTCGCCGCTCGACATCTTTACTAACCTGATTCAACTTGATGTCTTAATTCTGAGCTTTTTTCTTTCATAAACGATAAAGACGTTGTTTTGCCTATCCTGAAAGTTGTTTTACTATTTTTTATGATTAACTATAATTATTACTGACAACTTTGCCTTTTTTACTTTCGGTCTCAGCATTTCGGCGTGACATTTGTGTTACATCTCAATCAATCGATATTTTATTCCAAATCTTTGATGCTATTGCGAGTTATACTGAGCGTCACCCGGTTAAGAATACCGTGGGTGTTAAGTAGCTCGAGCAACATAAAATACATGTGGTCTTCGAAATCTTCTACGAGATACCTTCGGCGTAGCGCTGCTCGTAGCACGTAGCGTTTTATTTGAATCGGACAGAATGGCATGGCTGCAATATTGTGCAGTATTATCAAAGTATGTGTTCCATTTTTGAAGTGAAAACTTCTAAAGGCACATTTTTGCTGAGGAGTGAACACAAGTGAACCGTAACGCTTAAGTTGGTGACTCTTGTTCATATTTCTCTTTACTCGTACATATTTTGAATTAGAAAATTGAAGTTTTCACTTCATTCGCTTGATTATAAGCTCACATCCTTTTTTGTTTAATTATGTTACTTGTTACTAGGTGATAAATAATAAAGTCAAATAAAACTAGTTGTGCGCCAATGATTTCTAGCATTTTGTCCCATAAGAATTATATAAACTTGAATCATGAAATCCAGATATACCTATATAATGAGATAGGTACCTGAGGTACATGAAGCTCATAATTAAGGTCGTGTCAAGGGATTACAATGTAATTACCACGGCAGCTTGAATCGTACGGGTTACACGATAATTAACTGTCCCACACTGCGAGCGTAAATACGTTATTGTCGGCAATTATACATAACAAACGAATAATACCGAAATTTGTTGCTGAGATCTACTACTAAGAATTCCAAATAACAGCCCAAATCGAACTCACGATTTTTAAAGGTACAATAAAATTAATCAAATGGTGGCCGCGGCTTAAGTGCCAGGCCTAGCAAAGGGCAAGTTGGTCCGAGGTTGTAGTAACAGTTCTCTCATTCAACAATAGACAAGAGCTTAACTTTGATTACAACTTGCCTGCCAGGTCTCCTCCAAACCCCTACAGTTTTGCAGCAATACAGGTTTTGTTTAGCATCGGACATTAATGAGTAGTTGTGATGATGTGAAGCATTGATTGGTCCTGGCTTGTCAAGCCTATAAATGCTATAATATAGAAAAATTGTTTTTTTTTATCAGCTTACATTTATTCACTTATGATTGGTAGTCACAATAGGTCGTATTACTTGATGCTCAACGTAAGCGCAGTCCAAAAATAAAAGAAAAAATAAAACAAAAAAAGCGAGTTTAAAGATATTATGCCTAGCGGATGATCCCGTACTCAATCGAGCAGAATCTATTTGCAATTTACAACACAATGTCACGATAGCTAAACTCGATTACCGCATACGGTACATCACTAATTTAATATCGAATTAGCATCTCGATACAAGCTCGTTCGATCGCGCAGATTAATGTAATCGATTACTGACTGGGCGATTTATTTTGAACGTCTATATGTCATTCATTATATAGACCGGTGAATGATTCATTCAGTAAGGTTTATTGAATTTGAAATCGAAATGTTCAATTCTACCTACCTCCTACCTCTTACGCAAAATAATAAGAGTATCTACTACCTGTCTCCTACTTTTTACGCAAAATAATACCATGACAAACGTAATATAATAATGTACAAATACAACAGATATAAGTTATAGATTAAAAGTAGTAATAATTCTTTTGTGAGTGTAGTTATTTAGTTTTGTTTAGTTTATGAGTATCGCAGATCATGTTGTTCGTAAAACCAACTTTGGCCCAAGAGCAGCGCTGCGGTGTGGCGACTCACTGGAGCTTGATGCTGAGCTAGGACCAGTTTGACCAATACAGATAGCTTCATGTATTACCTATTCAATAAACATAGTTTAATATAGTGGTGATTTGCAATACGGTTTCTTTTATACATACTTCTTATTTTTTTTTCGTTTGACAGCCAGAAAGTTCACCTACATGTCAGTTTTGGATTTAAACATTCAAACTCAAAATTCAAACCCGTGGATGTCAGAAGGCGAGTAACTAACCATAAAAAAGGAAGCAGCATAATCCCAAATACCAATAATAGAGATGGAAAACATAAAACTAGTGAAAACACCCTCATCATTTGCATTTTTTTATCGTCATGGAAAAAATGGGATATAATTCGGAAAAACAGCATTTTCTACAATTAACATTTTGAATGTCCATGGAAATAGTGATACACCGGTCGTGCGATGTAAGCGCATAGCGCAATCGGCTTGCTTCGTATCAGTTATACTAGTGGGGATTAGGAAAATGTAAAGGTATATTCCGCCCTTTGGAAATATGTGCCGCGGGCGAGATGTCCAACCTCTATGGTAAGATTTGCCGACAACAGATAAAGGGACAGTGATCCACTTGTAAAATTTGTAGGGCATATTTAGCCCGAGTTGATCTGGTAGGTTGGGATGAAAATGATTTCACTGTTTCCACTGCTAGACGTCATTTTTCTACTTACTATTTTAATATCGTTGTTGGATGTTACATTGTATGTTTCTTTTATACATACAATGTAACATGGAACAACGAATATCTGGCATATTTGTAAAGTACCTTTGCTATTAAAAAACGCGAGGACAATCCGTTTGATTTTTTCTTACGTTTTATATTATTTGTACGACGGGAAGCGCTTGGCTTTCATCTCACCTGGTTTCAAGTTTTGATAAGGCCGAAGGTGAAAGTGCACTTCGCCTGGAATCCTCAACTGTCTGAGGAACTGGCTATCTTAACGAAACAATTTACGATTTATTTACAAAAAGATAAAATTGCCGACTCCTGACAATGACGAATACATTGGATATCCCAATTTTCAACCCTACAGCGCTGACGTGGCTATATCTCACACTAACTCGTCGAATACTATCAGTTTGATTAAAGCGATGCTTCCGACGGCACACGGAATTTATTTGATAGGTAATTTAGCAGACGTGTTTTACCTTTATTTATGTGACACTGCATTGATTGTTGGCAGCACCGGCTCCATTCACACATTTTTATGTACATTGATACAACGCTGAAATATTTTAAAGCTCTTATTGAATAATTACTTCTGAGCTTACGATGTGCTCTAAAGTGAATATATTGACTCGACAAACAATTGATATCATGAATTTCCAAAAAAAACGAGTCGAATTTAATCATTCACCAATAAATTAAAATGAATCTCTGGAACCCCTTTAGAGACAAGCCATAATAAATTTAACTTTACTCAGGGCCCTAAAATGAGTGAATAACGTTAGAACTCCGTTTGAAAACTGGGGTCTCTAAAGCCATTTAAGAACTTTATAAACGTCAATCGGCCGTCGGTATGGAGGGTTAATCCCGGGAGGCACAAAGACGTATTAAGGCGTATTCACACGTCCAGGATCTTGTATAATAAATCACAGCGACAATGTTGGTGCGTAAATCTGGCGCACAAATATTTTAGCTTTGAGGATACTTGCAGGCCGTTAGCAACTTTGTAGAATACGAGACAAATGAACATTTTGTATATTATGCGAAACGTAATACCAGACATAGTATATAATTTTACCGGACAATCAGGAGAAGTTATAATAGAGTAACCAAGGAGAGTTATATTTTTGAAGTATCTCGTATAGTATACTCGTATATGTCTATGACATTAGCAAGCAATGCAATTGCGTTTGATATACATATAAATTGTGGTTACAAAATGTAATGACACAATAATATGGGTATAAAATGAAGATATGCAGGTGGTTGGTGAAACCCATGCAGAAGCAGCAGAAATGGTACAAACAGTTGGAAATAAAGTCTATTATAATGTAAAACATCGATTATAATACTTATTACGGCGGTATTTTTATGAAACCATGAAGTTTAAAATCTTGCAGCCACTTTTTAGTTTTTTTCACCTTTCAACTGGTATCTCTAAGAAACACAGCAGCTTACTTCTGTACAAGTCTATTACGATCAGCTATTCGCCTGCCGAGCGCGGTGATATTGAGAAAACCTACAATTTTTATAAGAAGAAGCCAAACCTAGCAATGGACAATAATGGGCTGTTGATGCTGATGATGAGGGTCAAGCTCACCTATGGACATATGTTTGCTGTTTAATTTGTTTTTGATGTATTTGTGCACTTTTTAAATAAATAGAGAATTAAATATGCTTTGGTTTGCTTTGTGTTTGGTAGTGTTTTTGCATGATGATTTTGTGGCGATTTTACAAACTTGTACACTTGTCTAATGAGGCGGCCGTTCGGCTGGGATCTCAATTCAATTCGGTTAAATGTTGGGTCCAACGTTTGTGGAATTTAATTTAAATTACTGTTGAGATTAATTAAAGTGTGTCAAAGATAAAATGGCCTTTTGAATCAATTTTTAGGTTGAAAGCAGATGGTTTATAGCAAGAGCATGGTTTGAGTAAGTTACATTAGTTAATTTTAATACGGCTATTTGTAGAAAAAAATATTCTATAAGAACGTAATTTAGCTTGGACGCCGATAGTCTATATAATCAGTCAGTTATCAACAGCTTTAATAGCAACTGCAGAACAGTGCCTCCTCCGTAATTTTAGCCAAAAGCATGCTGAATTGCATCCGGGTCTTGACATGTTGTTTCAATCGACTGGAAAAATTAAGTTGTTCCAATTTTGTTAAAAGCCAAACAATAAGTAAACTAAGAATAACAACACTTTGCGACAAGCCTACAATTTACACGCTCACCCAAAGTTTCCTGTAAATGTTTGCGCAAAGATTGCTGGGGATTAGGACAGGGCCGTTTGTCACAATTCACCTGAACTCCGACAGACCTAGAGTTTGCACCTTTGGACTTCTCAGGAATTATTCATGTTTATGCAAAATAAGAATTAAGCTGTGAAAATAATTGATGGAGATGTTATTTAGTAGTTCTGAAGGAATCGTATTTTTCTTGTAGTATTTTCAGAATTGAAAACAAGTCCGAGGATTTTTATTTTTACTTACTATGTGATGTGTTACTGTATGATCATCAAACAATATTCAGAAATAGTATTTTACCACGGTATGGCAAAGTTAGTGGAAAAAAGCACTAAAGGTACCTACACCCGTTTTCATACATAATTTCATCGTGTGTGTGTGTTGGAAAGGGCCACAATACGAATAAACTATAAATTCGACTTTGGAGAGTGTGCGTACGATATATGACCGTAATCCATCCATCCCCTTTCCACCACCAGTCTATCAGACGTACGGCAGGTTACAACCCGTACCTCGTGAATTATAGTGTTCCATTGTACCGAACACTTCGTTTCGCCTCCACCTTTATCAGTTATAATCAGTTATAATTTAATTACATATCTTAAATAAACAATATTAAATAATATTGCAAATACAACAAATAATGAAAGTTAAAACATTAAAACACTAAAATTACTCACAATTAATCATGAATACTTTTAAGGAATGAAACTCCTTGCACTCGTCTGTTTTTTTGCACCAGTACAATCTTGGAGTCTTCAATTCTAGAGGTTCCTTTACGACAAGTGTGCTCCATCATAGGCAAAAATATTTAATGGTTTTTAAGTGAGCTGGTGGTCAAATGCTTGGCCAATTGGCCACTTAGCAAACTAATAAACAACCGCTTCAGTGGTCTGGTGGTTCAACCCACCGATATCAGATCCAGAGGTGCTTGATATGGTTGGTGGTAGGACTTTGTTTAAGTCCGCCTGGCTGGCTTCCACCATCTTACCTAATTCTGTCACCATAATAACAATTCTTAAATTGTTGTGTTCCGGCATTTAGAGGTAAGATAGCTAGTTTGTCAGTTTTTTGAGGATTCCGGGTGAAGTACGCCTCCACCTTCGGCCTTATCTCAACTTGTAACCAGTCGAGATGAAGGCCAAGTGCTTCCCCGTCCTACAATAAAAAAAAAACATACATTTATCAAAGTCCACCATTAAGCTTTGCCGAAGGACTCAATTAGGTATTATGTCCAGTCACCCGTGTCAGTGTCATTCAGCTCAGCAAATCTGCAATCCTATACCTACGGCTCGCAAACGTCAAGAATCAAATACTGCGAACTTTAATACGGCATCAATAAAGAATGCATCGCAAAATATTTGTTAATTGTAATAGACCTCACTGTGACACACTTCGACCCTCGAATAATTCCATTCAAACTAAGAACAATTTTTATTTATAAGTTAAGTAGCCATCATGATTTAGACCTGTTCTGTTCTGCGCAGCTTCAGCACGAAGACTGCTGAGAAGAGAAGTCTTCATGATAGTTAACGACCATCATTTGGATTATTCAAGTAATTGGTTTAAAGCGTCTGTTTTGTACTCGTATAAGCACTTTCACATATTCCAAATTCAGTTTTTCAAAGTTATAAATAAATAAATATTATATATATAAATATAACAGGACAACAACCGCGCCATCTAGTACCAAACTAAGCAAAGTTTGTAATATGAGAGCTAGGTTACGGAAACAATACTTGAATACTTTTTTTTTATGTAAATACATACCTACTTATCATATAATCATCAATACAACACCCAAACACAGAACAAACATCAATATTTATCATACAAATGTTTGTCTAAGGTGGAAATCGAACCCATTACTCAGCTCAGAAGGCAGAGCTAATACCAACTATGTTTTGAGGTCAGTTATGTACCTTCGTATTTATTACCTACAAGTTACAATCTGTAATTGACTTTGTATTTCTAAACGTTGGTGCTGTTGTGAAAATCTACTTTTCTTATTATATTATATAAATAAATAGAAACACCCGTTAAACTTTTGTAGATTAAATGAAATCTTAGTAACGGGGTCATACTAATGCTATAATGCTGTTCTACCGAGTGGGTCACAGTTAGTCAGCCGTAGTGTCATCAAAGCAATGCATATATTTCACTAGACGTCGGTGCCACCGAAATATTGACATTGACGTGGCAAGATGAAGTGCCTAGATCACTAGTCTCAGTTGCCTGTGACCTCTATAGCATGTTACTGAACGTGAGGTGAATAATTATTGCAAATGATTATGCAAGAATATGTGAATATTCATACCTAAGTGAGGATTTGGCTAGATTTATTGAGATATATTTAGTAAATCTTAGTTCTTATGGGGAGTAAAGGTCGTCGCCTCAGTAATTGCCATACCACGATTAAATGTGCAACGGAGGGTTGGAAGTCTCCCACTTAATGGATCGACGATATTGTTGCGGTCGTGGGGAGTCGATGGATGAAGGTCGCTTAGGCTTGCTATTAGTGACATGAAGATGAAGGTATACACTATGCTGTTATAACAGTATGTTCCTATAAGGGCAAAAAATCCGAAAAGCATGTGTCACAGGCTAGTATTGTAGCGATGGGTTTGCAACATGTTACATATTGTGTGAAATTAATGTCCTGTAATATTTATTATCACTAAAATTGAATAGCTTCTGACAAACCATAGGAAATGCCCCTATTGGGGCCTAAAATTCGAACATCATACGTCACTGGCTAGTATTGCAGCGATGGGCTTGCGACCGGTTACATATTAAATACTAGCTTCTCGCGAATCGTTGCTATGTGCCAGTATAATGTTTGAGCGTTCCTATCTATCCCTTGGTATCTGATCATTAAAAAAAATCACATATTGGTGTTCTGAAGTTCGCGAGTGGGAAAAATTCGTGAATTTTGGATTTATTTTTGTCGTAACACTATGTCCAGGCTACATTGATGCTATGCTAGGTCACGTGCTAGGCAAACAAGCTTGGCGCGATGACACCGTTCGAAGTGTCATGTGCACGACATGTTTAATTTCACAATACGAGAGAATTTGCAGCTCAAACATGGAGATTGGAATGGGCTGATAGCCATCTGCTATTGTTTGTAACTGCGAGAATGATCATAAACTAACGAGTAAGTGCAAATACGTTTGCTAGAAACGCTGTGTATTTTCTGCCTTTTGTTTTGATTTAGTCTATGCAATTTGATCAAAAACAAAAGAATATACCTAGTTTACCGTTGGTTTTGCCTACCTATACAATACTTTGAACTACAACCATTTGCATCGAATACTTTTCGTAGATATATACATTCATATAATAATTATTATTATTTTTGACATGTGGATTACTAATTTGATGACTACTCTATTGTATTAGGTTATTAGCCTGTAAGGATAGATGTATTGCTGTGGTAAATGAACAAATAAAATACATAAATATTATATTACTATACATTTGTATTGTCAAAATATATCTCCGATATTTTTTTACAGAGGCGAGCTTAACCCTTAAAGTGTTTTCTACTAGCAAACCTTTGAGAGAGAGAGGCACTATTCTGAAAAGGTAGAAAGTGTACTTGAATTAAAATAAAATTTTAATAGACAAATGAAATATACATACACATATCAAAAGTATACCTACACAAATAAAATATTCGTAGGGATAGCTTGGTTCCTTTTAAAATTCATAAAGAAGCTGCCTGATTCATCCTGACAACGTACGATAAGAACTGACCCCAATTGAAGGGAAAAAGCTCGGAAATTAAAGAGAGTTGACATATCGCAGTCAGCCGAAAAGCGTGAAAGTAAATCATGGTCGCGTGGAGGTTCGGGATTCCATCACTATGGCTTTCTTACCATGGTGTAAAATAATTGGCTCACCACAAAGAGCAAAACGTCAACACATCAAACAACCCACAACAGTGCCTAAAAATAACGTTGCTAAGTAATTTCTTACCAAATTACCAAAATGTTACTAAAGTAAGTCAAAGTTACAGTTTTTGCATGTACCTATCAATGAGAAAAAGCAGTTATTTAAAAGCCTGACCTTTATGAATTCAACAATTTGGGAAACAAAAATAAATCAACATTCTGGGAATTTATTACATTTTGGTATTTCAACATTATTCAACTTTCTGTTCCTGAAGGATTTTAATGCTTTAGTATACCTATCAGTGACAGATTACCTGACTTCTTACCCTAATGCCTCAGAAGGAGGGTTATGTTTTTCTAGAGTAAGTATGTATGTATGGATTTCTAACTTCCACTTTACAGCCTTAGCGGCTTGATGAAATTTACTTGTTGTCATTTGATTCGTCTGAATTGTTGGGAGTGACATAGGCTATATATTTTTTAGGGGGTGTGAATCAAAAGTTAGAGGGGAAGGTGGACACTAAAAATGATGAATATGCAACAAATATTAATATTAAACCGCTAAGTTTAAAGTATGTCACTCCGTACCTTGAGTCTATTGTAAAATTATCGTCTGTGTAATCTGGTGATATCTATGATATTGAACACCCATTTTAATAGACACGTAAACACATGCTTATCTACTAAAAATTTTAGTAAACAAAGTATTTTTAGCATATGATCACAATTATACGATTATGTACACTTATTTCATTTTAAAACTAGATGTCACAAGAAAAATAAGCATGCGTTTTCAAAGAATTTCGACTAATTGCTAATTAACCTTATTAAAATATTTTGCAATCGGGTTTTAGTTTTTTTTAACCTTCAAGTTGTTTGTTAAAGCATTTGTTTAGATGTAATGTATAATTAAACTGACTATGTACAAAGGAATCAGCCAGATTACCTAAGGACCGTTACAAACGGCCTATTGGTAACTCAACTCAATTTTCGACCAATTGTTGGGCAAAACTCGCATCTAAACTCTTTTGTTTAGATTAATACTTCTATGATATTTATATACCTACTAAATATTTTTTATTGATAACAATTTTGGAGCAATTGTTTTCGCTGAAGCATGTTTCTCCGTCTATTTGTTTATGTCCGATTAGCATATTAAAGCTAGTGAACCGTGTATTTATTTAATGCCTTTCTAATAAGCAAACCGCCCGTTTCTTTAGAGCTGTCGAGTTTCCTTGCACGTTTTGTCTGTATCTTAAAGGTGCCTTTTATTGGCACGTGGAAATCCTGACGTGAGAAATCAAATATATTGGCGCATATCTCAAATAGATCTTACCGCCTGAGGCTATTTAGTGTTCCGTGATGCGCGCCTCTGATCCCGTTATATATTAAATTACATATTAACCGCCTCTGTGGTCTAGTGGTTCAACCCACCGATTTCAGATCCAGAGGTCCCGAGTTCGATCCCCATATTTAGTTCCCCTATATTGGGTTTGGTTGGTGCTAGGACTTTATTTAAGTCCGCCTGGCTAGCTATCACCATCTTACCTAATTCTGTCACCATAACACTTCTACATACTTCTACATACTACTACAACACATGACAATTCTAAAATTGTTGTGTTCCGGCATATATAGGTAAGATAGCCAGTTCCTCAGTTTGTTGAGGATTCTGGGTGAAGTGCGCCTCCACCTTCGGTCTTATCTCAACTTGTGTAACCAGGTGAGATAAAGGCCAAGTACTTACCCGTCGTACAATAAATATACGAGTATATATATCATAGCAAGGTTGGTACTCGTTATTTTAATCTACTTCAATTGGGGATGTATACTAGTATCGCTGTAGTTTAATATCTCAAACACCTCTTAGGAGATGGAGTTATGGATTGTTTGGGTTTATGTAATCGGTCGAATATACTGTAATTTCTAACTCATTTCAATATTAGAACAAAGTTTTGCGAACCCTATTTGGGCACAAATATTTATGTTGGAAAAGTTGGTTGGAAGAGCCCTTCTGAATGATTACATTTCTTACAAAAATGCTTGAAGCAATATAAATTTTAAAATTTAAATTATGGTTAGTATTTCATATTTATTATATTTAGCTTTATCTAAGTATTTATATAATGTTAATTAGCTACGTGTGTATAGTAATATATAAATCGGGACTTTATACTGTTATTGTATTTATTATTTATAAAGTTATTTCGACATTTAATTTCAAATAATATATTTTGGTATTTTGGATAATTTAAATTTAATTGATGTTTAAATTTGCATGCCTAATTAGGTAAGTTTGTACTGGGACTTATTTCATAATTCCAATTATTGTACATCCGCGTTACCTACATTCTGACAAATAAACGATTTGATTTGATTTGATTATAGTGGATATTATATGTAGTCCAGCCATTTGACATATAATAATTGGAGCTGTTCATGTCATGGGCTTTCTGGGCCTCGATTCTACTATAAGCCAATCTGGCCATCCTGCGATGGTACCATTGTCATAGTGAAGGAATTGCCTTATTAGAATCGGGGCCCAGAATTGTCGCAACAGTAGTTACTGTTCTTGCGTGTACGATCTATGTTTCTTAGGCATAGTTTTCCTTAGAAACCGCGTTTCAATGCTAGATACTAGCTCCAAATTGCAACATTGGATACAAAAAGAAAAAGAAGGACGTTGTGGAAGTAAATCAAGAAAAAATAAACTCATTCGGAACTATAGAAATTTATTAAGAGTAAAAAACAAAGTATCTTTGAGTATCGCAACAGTATATTTTCCATCCATCGCCATAAATACCGAGTGAAGCGTAAATAAAGTGTAATTTTGACGCGGGTATTTACGCGGGTCAATGTTGCCGCGAGTCTAATGGACCGGCGGCAGCCGCAACCAGCTGGGCTTGAGGTATTGCCGCAGCGAACTGTTTTTCTTGTTTCTTTTTTGGAATAAACAGGGAAGCTATTTCGAGTTTTGATTTATTACCAATGTCATTAGAATAAATTTGGTACTTTACAAGCTGAGGTAAAGCCGATGGCAGTGAATCTAGTTTATTAAATGTTCTTCTTTCTCTTTTTTGATCGGCATATTTTTAACGATTCCCGACACGCGTACGCGCTCATCGGCCACAAAAGCTTTGTCACTAAAACCACACAGGGTATTAGTTTATCAGCTTATCACTTGCTACAATAATACCGTCATTTGCCGATTAACATTGCCAAATGTCTGAAACTAAAGCCTAATTTTCAGTGGCGGTGGAGGCTTATTGTAATTGCGAGTGGGTCGAAAACGGACTCCGTTTTTCGGATACCTTCATAACAATAAAGTTTGTGACCCACTTACGCTGTTTAGCAAGTCCACCGAACGCATTAATTGAACCCGCGCCTGCCCGCGGAATTTATCGCCGAGATGAGTTTCAAGGGTCTTTCTGGCCCCGGCCAGATGTTATGCTCGCATCCAAAACTGTGTTTGTGCACTTTTATTTGTTTCGTATTTTTTTATTGTAGGACAGATTGAGCTTGGTCTCCAAGTGTTCAGGTAAGATATATACCTTCTAAATGCCGAAACACAAATCAATTTATAATTGTTATTATGGCGACAGAATTAGGTTAAGTCGGTGCTAGCTACCTACCTAGCCGAATGACTTTATCTTATATTTTCGCCTGGAACCCACTTATCGAATGAGTAACAGTTATTCAAATGCATAGATTGATATTCAAAAAAGATGTACGTGGATTTGTCAGTGAAAATATGTTGACCCTCTTCGCACTAGGTGGTTTAAGTCTATGTTATATGTACAGACAAATAAAATAGTGTCTTTCATAGATAAAAAAAACCATCTAAAGTCAGTATCACTTTGAATATAAAAGTTAAATTTTATTTATATATATTATTTTATAACCCAAAGCTCTAAATCTAAAAGAAACAAGGTCATCCAATCATAGCGCGATAAGTAAGAGCCGCATGTGACTTATGGTCGGTCGCCACTCGGCCACCGACCGAACAAATTATAGCCGTATTTGCGCCCTTTTATGAAGTATCCTAAAAGAATAACTCGCTTTACACCGAGCCTTTACTGACCCTTTGAACTTTTGACTCATTATCTGATAAAATGTACAAGGAAACTCAAAATATATACTATGACATGTAAAATCCAATTATGTTAGTAAATTAAAAAAAAATCTTAGACAAGTACAAGTAGTATATGTATTAGTACTTAGGAAATTTTGTGACGACCGGACAATGAAGAAGGAGGGAGTAAAAATACAGAAAGCAGTGGTGTCAGGTCAGTCAGGTTTTGGAATTATTTCTTCCGAATTAAATACGTTTGTTGCGCATAAAGAAAAACAATTATGCCTACGCGATTATAATCATGGTAGGTACTAAGCAAGAGTAACGTAGTTATGATAACCAAGAGAAAAACTTACTATAATTCTGTGGAATTTTTTCCTCAGAAGTTTTCGTTCGTCACCAAATAAAAGCTCGGAGTAGCGCAAGTCATATTTATGAGGTGCTCCATAACTCTACTTCGGCGTTCGCGGGTTAAACCTCAATGTGGATTTTTTGCACCATCATGATTGGAAAGAAATATGGGCCCTTTCTTGCTAGGACTTAATTCTATAGAAGGTTGTATCGCTGTCTCGTAAAAACGGTTAGTTGAGTTTTTGACGGAATTATTTGCAACTAAGAGAAAACTATTTATGAATTTGCTTATTATTCCGTGGTTGATTATTTATAAATAATCTATGGGAACAAGTATTGCGTAAGACAGATTAATTGACAATTAATATCAAGCAAATCAGTTGACTCTCAGTTCAAACTGGCGTCCTAGCTTAGGCGTAAATTTAATAAAGACATGCATTTAATTTTTTTGCATTCCGGTTTCAGATCTAGAGGTATCGGGTTCGATCCCCAGGGAGAGTACAATGTTGTGCTTAGTTTGGTTGGTGGTAGGACTAAGTTCGCCTGGCTAGCTACCACCATCTTACCTTATTCTGTCGCCATAACAACAATTCTTATATTGTTGTGTTCCTAATTCCTAACTAATTGCATTTAAAGGTAAGATAGCCATTTCCTTAGTTTGTTGAGGATTCCGGGTGAGGAGCACCTCCACCTTCAGACTTATCTTAACTTGTAACCAGGTGAGATGAAAGCCAATTGATTCCCAGTCGTTCAACAAAAAAAAAGTGGTCCGACGATACCGCTAAACAATCAATCAATACTTTGCGTCGAACCGGGTTACCAGGTTGAAACTATCCAACAGTTGCCAGTAAGTTGTGCACATACCATAACAAGGGTAAAAAGTTGCTCTATAATATTTTGAGCAAAATCCGAACAAATGCCTAACAACCGCACTCCTTGAAGCCAAGGCTCAAAGAAAACCCATTTTAAAAAGAAGAAAGGGAGGCCCTTGACTACGCTCAGTACCTTGCCACTACAAGTAACTTTGATTAAGCTTGGCTTGATATAAAGGAGACTCAGGTACAAACGCAAGGTAAGTCGTTTAACCAGTCTAGATTTAAACTCGTATTAGACTCAAATCAAAGTTAACTCGGAAATTAGGTACTTGATTAATTAGCATTTTATTCAGGAGTGCTTTTGTAGTTTAACGAAACACTTGAAAAGAGGAACATAGGAGATAAATGTTTTGTATAATGTTTTTTTTTTATTGTATTGAATGACGGTGAAGCGCTTAGCCTTCATCTCACCTGGTAACAAGTTGAGATAAGGTCGAAGGTGGAGGCACTTCACCCGGAATCCTCAATAAACTGAGGAATTGGCTATCTCACCTCTAAATGCCAAAACACATTTTTTTTTAAGAATTGTTATTATGGCGACAGAATTAGGAAAGATGGTGGTAGCTAGCCAGGCGGACTTAAACAAAATCCTACCACCAACCAAACCAAGCACAATATTGCTCCCCCTGGAGATCGAACCCGGGACCTCTGGATCCGAAATCGGTGAGTTGAACCACTAGACCTCAGAGGCGGTTAAAATATTGTATTCAGTCAAAAAGTTATTTGAGGCAAAACTGTTTTTTGATAATAATATACTTATGAAAGCTTGACGCATATTATAGTAAACATGAGTTAAATAACCGTAATATTGAAACAATGAAAGTTGTAGTTATAATGCAGGAAACTTCCCCGACCAGCGGTGCATCGGTCTAGTTCGGACTGACGAGGCGCTGTAATAATGGATTATGTGGACTCTGTGCTAGTTAACTTCTATTCGCTTTGTGTTTACGTGCAAAAGTGGCTCATTCCACGTTTCCGAGTACCTACCTACTGATACTGCTGTATTCTGCAAAGGTAAATTGCAATAGCATCTTATAATTTGTATAAAGCGTTTCAAAGGAAGCAATTTTTCACAAACACTTGGCTTATAGAAAATAGCTTTTTTTGAAACGTGGCAGGCGGGTTGTTGATTGCAGTATAAAGGAGTGTTTTTCATGAATTTATGGTTAGCTCTTGCTCTTTAGACTCGTCCTGCTCTTGACCAGAGCAAATATCAGGTCCACGATGGAGCGAGTTTCCCAGAAGGCACTGGTTTTCCCTCGTACCAACGGAACGCGGCAAACCGCCTCTGTGGTCTAGTGGTTCAACCCACAGTTCGATCTCTTGGGGCAGTACAATATTGTTCTTGGTTTGTTTGGTGGTAGGACTTCTAAAGTCCTGGCTAGCTACCACCGTCGTACCTAATTCTGTCGCCATAATAAAAATTCTAAAAGTTGTTGTGTTCCGGCAAAGAGGTAAGATAGCCAGTTCCTCAGTTTGTTGAGGATTTCGGGTGAAGTGGGCCTCGATCTTCGGCCTTATCTTAACTTGTAACCAGGTGAGATGAAGGCCAAGCGCTCCCCATCTTAAAGAAAAACCGTTTGGCGCCGGACTTTGGCAGGAGGGTGGTTGCTCTTCTACTACCAGTGCTGTGATCCTTCAGCCTTAAGCGATTGCAAAAGCCAGCAATCGCGTTGCCCGGGGTAGACCACAAAGAGGTAGATCACACCTCTTAAGACAACCGTGCGTAGAAGATGGGGAGTAACTATAACAATAACTCATAGTAAATGAATAAAGCACTGTCTATTCTACCCAGCTGACAGTTCTATTTATCGGTCTCCTAAAAACAGGCTCAATAACCGTCCGAAAGCTGAAAGTTCGCGTAAACCGTACCAATGCGAACTTTTTCAATCAGAAAACGGACCGAAGCATTTTTTTTATAAAGCACAGTCGTTTCGTATTATCTGCGGACATAAATCTCGATACGGAACTCCAAAACTGGATTTAAACCATTTCTCTTTCTAGCGATATAGTTGTGGTTTTCAGGCCGATCGAATGCTTTCTATGGCATAATATTATGACTTCTGAAACGTGTTTTCAAAGCTGACCTTTATACGTAAGACACAATAAGTAGACTTTGAGAAGGTGCCTAGAGAACATGCAATTTATGCGGAATTCTACAATTAATCAATTAAGCCCCAAAGTAGGCAAAGCTTGTACATGGTAACAATATTACGATGATGATTACACCGTGGAGAGCCGGTGCCCTCCGGGTTTTAAAAATCATGTAGGGGTTTTGATTGAGGCAATACGTGGCTCTTATTTTGGCAAATTGGCATAGCTATTCAACGTGGCAATGCAGCCATTGTTTCCTATAGACCTTTTTTAATGATCTTTATAGCTAGTCCGATTGCTTCCCTTGTATATAGCTAGTTTTATTGAACATAATATTATTGTTCATTCTTTGTGAATAAATAAATTACATTGCGAATAATATGAATACAATATTATAAAAAAAAATACTAAATCATAGTGTCTAAATTACAAATAGCAGATCTACTGTCTTAATTTTTGTCTATGATAGGTTATATTTTAAGTTCCTGTTCTTAACTTTACTTTACTTCTACTTCACTTTTGATTAATACTGTTGTATACTTAACTCTTTTTTGATACTTTATATATTCAGGATTTGGGTAACGGAAATTTGTAATGGTCATAATATATCATAATATATATCAATCATAATATATAAGGTACCTTGGATGTATAATTATCAAATAGTAAGTGTATCAATATTTCTAGCTGTAGGTTGTCTAAACGTAAACTTATCTACTAATATCGGAAGATACTGAGTTGCATTAATTTCGCCATTGCTTTACTGTTTTGATAAAGTAGATTTTTTCTGTATTTTGTTATATCATCGTTTTTTGTTATATCTTGAAATGGTAGACGCTGGAATAATCTAATAGCACTACACTTATCTTAGAAGTTTTGTTAAACAACTTACTAAATATTGTAACAAAGTACACCACTTTTCTCAGGTTTTTGGATTATCAGTGTACATAAATCTCGACGTGGAACCCTAAAACGGATATAACCGATACCGCGGCGGGATTGCCGCGCCCCGAGACTTATTGCTTAAAATTGGATGAAATGCCCTTCGATATTGACGATACTGGCATATTTTTGGAGGAAAATGAAATAAAATGCCTATAATTTTCTTTGAACGAGCCTTTGGTCTGATAAAAACGGGGGTTTTTATTTCAGAACTGCGAACTCGTTTGTATGCATAGTAAAGTCCATAGCGGTATTTCGTAGTTATCCTTGACATCATTGGGTAATATTTTTATTGAAGGTGTTTTTAGTTTGGTAGAAGCTCCTGTGTTTGTGTTTTGTGTAATCATTAATATGGATTTGAGTCACAAATAGCTGATTATGCGCAGCGCGTAGTTACCAAGTGAAAATTAATTCTCAAATTGATGACAAGTTGGTGTCAAAGCCCACCTGGCATCCGATCACGTTTAGTCGCGTTCGGAACTTTGGACGTTTACCGTAGCTCGTGATTAGGTAAACCTTATTTATAAATTCGTTTGATTATCAACGTAAGCAGTGAGGCAAATGCCAGCAGGAATGTCTGCTCTGGTAATTTTAACGCATATATTTATTTTACAATGTTTTCAATAATTAGTTGAAGTGAAGTTGTAGCCGTTCGTATGATTAATGTAATAAGCAAACGAATTTCCACTCTGAAGATTTTGGTTTTATATCAGCTATTGTATATATTATATATTGTATTGTACGCTATCTGCCTCACTAGTAGAATAGCCAATTTGAGAGACTAAGCAATTCTGTCCCCAGGTCGGCTGATGGAGAACCTTGTCAGAGGTATCGAATTGTAAAATACGATCGCGGAGCATAGAAGTTATTTTCTTCTTGACTTGAGCTTTGTGAGGCATCGGATGGGCCAAGTAAGATAGCTACTTTCTATATAGCGTTGAAAAGAAGAAGTAAACGTTTATGTTTCGAACGTTGTGTAAATGCGGCATCATAGCGCAGTTTGCCACCGGAAAGTTAGAGACGAGTACGAGTGGTTAACGAGCCGCTTAAATTTTTGCTTTTGATTCGCACTCGGGGACAAGATTGTTTTTTGGCCCTGTTTCGAGTTACAGGCGGCTCCAGTTTAATTAAATTTCAGTATTTCACGCTGTGTCGGGAAGCTTTTCGTGCGCTTTAAGCGTTGAACTTTTAATAATGTTTTTCAGCTTTGTGAAAAGTCTGTCGTAAATACCTACAACTCAAATCAAATATCTAGATAAAGTAAATGTACGTATTTAATAAATGATTTACATTTGTGTTTTGTGTCATCAGTTTGTTGAGGATTCCAGGTGATGTGCGTCTCCACTTTCAGCCTAATCTTAACTTGTAACCAGATGAGATTAAGGGCAAGCAAAAAAAAAAAACATATGAATGACTGATTAGTCGTACTGTCCACAAATAATTTAAATCATAATTGAGTATAATAAGAGTAGTTCTCTTATTATACTCAACCATTATGATTTAAATTAATTAATTAAAATCAGACATAATAATTTGTGTATTATTCCTTATGTTTTTTTTCATTATTTAGGGGAAGCGTTTGACCATAATCTCACCTGGTTTTTTCGAGTTAAGTGGAAGCGTACTTCACCCAAAATCCTCAGCAGTGCGAGGATTAAATATAATGTATGGTGATGTTCTTCAATTAGGGTTAAGCATTTCCATATGTCTTTTAAAGTCGTACTACTATTGCATGGAATCAGCTGCCAGCGTCGGTATTTCCGTTGTCTTATAAATCGAATGTAGCCAAGAAATGTGCAAAGTATCTTATGGGAGAACTCGCACCATCGTAGACCTCATCCATGACAATGCATTTAAGTTCAAAATTTAAGAGCTGGGGGTACCACGGCTTCTTACAGTATTCTTGTTTTGATATTACTTTACTTTTGTCACTATCTATCCAGTGTAGAAAAAACGAGACTAAAGTAATGTAAGATCAAAACGAGAATGCTATAGGACGTTGTGGTTGTAAACGAAGGTTCATGGCTATGTTAAAAAATAACTCCCATTTGCGCTATATGAGGAGATTACGTTAACCATGCCATTAACGTGTGACATATTGTGTTATTTTACGTTTGATCATAGTAAATAACCGCGAGCAGACGGAAAAGATAAGATAGATCCAGGGAAGCGCTACAGGCGATATGCCCCCCCACCCCCTATATCACCTGGAAGATGTTTCAACAAACATCCCAGAGCCTTCCAAAGCATCGAGGCCGGCCACCACTCCACTCGACTGACCCCACTCTCGCCTGATGGGAAGCGATGATATGGCCTAAGATGTAGCACGCCGGTCTAGAAGACACCTATTCACTCTGGCTCTGGCACTCTGAATAGGCTCATATTGTAATTTTCAGGGAAAACAGATGAAGGCAACTTATTCCATTTCTTAGCTATTTTCATGATGAACGTGGAACCACAGCTTTCAATACGTTTATGCGGTTTGTTTAATTTATATTTATTGTACGTACAGTTGATGTGTACTTACACCACAGAGTACTTATACTGGTGTTCCGGCATTTAGAGGTAAGTTAGCCAGTTCCTCAGACTGTTGAGAATTCGGTAGGTGTTGGTATGGGAGAAGGTTGGAGACATCCCTGTACCCTCGTCGGGTGATTTATATCAAATATATCACATCTTATACCGAATCTAATTTCCCACCCTCGTTTAATGATGTCGCGATTCGACGAATTCGATTAGAAACGATAAATATTTGTACATTAATCTTTAGGAAAGATGTGGTGAAGAAAACGGTGAAGTGATCCTTTCATTCATAGGCAAAAAACAAATAATTTTCTCCTACGATTACATAATCAGCTCCTCACTAAGTATTTTATGACTTGACATTGAGTTTTAAATACCATTGTCTGGGTAAACTTTAAAAACATGGTCGTGTTGGAGAGACTCGTAATTAGGTACTCCAGCAGCCCTAATTAGAAGGGTTTTGCCATAGTCACTACCCATGGTAGTTGAATCGGTGATCGCGGTAAAAGTGGGATAATACATATAAGTAAGCTGCTGCTCTTCTTCTTGTAAGAACCATAAGTAAGGGTTTCGACATCAACAGGCTGAGTTGGAAGGGTTCGTTTTTTTGCCGCGATCTCCACGGCAAACCTATGTACCGAGGTGCTTCTATTTATTTATATATACTATATGCAATCTGGTCCCATAACCGCTCAAGGATTATGACCATATTATATCAACAGACATCGTTGTGTCATTTCTAGTTTGCAAACCAATAAAAAAAGAGCGTTATCAAACTCTTTTTTTAGTTAGAATTAATTCTTCAAAACTGTAGCTTGAAAAAGCTAACAATTTTTTTTCTATGAATGTAATTATTTGAACATTTCGAAAAACAATCTACGTTTCAAATAGGTAAAGAGAAAATAGATTCATTTAATTGGCAGAACATAAGTCGTGAGTCTATTTATTTATTTAGTTATATATAAAACTAGTTTTAAGGTTTTAAATTATCTCAATACTTTATTTTCTCGTACTGTTGCAGAACAGTTAAACCACGGTACACGAGACCTGTAATTTATGTGAGTGCGGCTCTCATTATTTGAAGTGCAGGCTTACAGGCTCGTCCTTTTTTGTGTCAAAACCAATTTGTTTAGTGTTTCTACGCGATTGGCTTAAGGACAGAAACAAAAAAAAGCTGGATATTTCTGTATCTGCATATCTTTTTACAAGCCCTATGCGACGAATGTGAGTGGAACATTTTTTTTTAATTTAATCAATTTACTTTCCTAGCATTATAATCCAAGGCGTTTTCTTACTTTACTTGGCCGTGGTACTAGATTACTACGAATTGATGTTTGATTGCTATTGAGGCAAACTTTCTTTAAATCTTGACCCTTGATTCCATCTAAATAATATTTGCAAAACAAGACTCTGAGAGATGATTTTTTTTTAGAAATAGAAAAATTCAATACACGCAAATCAATTAGTCTTGTCCATGAATTATTTCTGACTAGCACCTATTTTATCAGTAAAGTACGCTTCCTTTTTCTTACCTTCGGCTTTATGTAAATTACACCTCAGCAGGTGTAAACCGTACCTGATTTTCCCAGTAGCAGCCTATTTAATGCACTGGCACTCCTGCGCACAGACTGAACACAGTGAATAGCTTGGCACCGTTTTGCCTATTTACTAAAACAATGTTTATTGGATCTCGCTCCTAAAGTATTTTACAAGTAATTTAAATTGGATGAATTAATGCAAGAGCATTTAAAAGAGTGTTATAAACGAAAGAGTTTGTTCTCAAAAAGGACCTGTAAGCTATGAAATAAATAATGCAATGTGCCCTGCCCTTGCCTGCCCCAGTTAATTCGTCTCCGCCGAGACTACACGTCAAAAACGGGGCTCCCGCAAAATAAAAAATTAAAAAACACGAGAACTTCGGGAATGAAAAGTCAACCGGGTAAATTCGCAAAAATTGCTACGGGACCTTGGGATTACAATTAATGGCGGCATGCGAAAGTTTTGGGCACATTTAGGACTGCCAAATTGAATGGAACATGCTCAAGTTGAAGGAACGACGTGCAGATAGCCGGAAGTCATATTTTTGCGAGAGATTGTGGAAAAGGCTTTCGACGACTCAATATTCGAGGTTGAGGATGTTTGTCCTGGCTGGGATTCGAATTCACAACCTACAGCGCAGAAGGCAGAACTACTACCCACTGAACTGTGACACTTTACTACTTTTAACTTGATTTATTAACACTACACAGCTTAACACTTGGTGAATTTGGTTAAATAGCACATAAAGGCAAAACATTGTGTTGTACAATTTTTTACTTTATTTCGGTGCTTACCAACCTCATATATAAATCGAACATTTTAAATCATCGTAAAGCTTGGACATTTTTGTTTCAATCACCCAGTTTACTTCGAAAAGTTAATATCAAAACAGATTTTTAATAATAAAGTTAAACATATACCTACCTACAATGATCTTCTGATTTTTATCTGGAATATTAATAAAATCGTTTCCAAAGTTACCGAAATTTTAAATTAAATTTACTGACCCGCTAGCGAGCCCTTAACCCTTTTGAAAGAAGCTTCTGTATTTCGTAAATTATGTATTTACTGGTATATTTTGATAGAAAAATATTTAAAACCATTTTTTGTGATTTTTTTAAATTGCCTTTCAAATAAAGTTTAAGAGCACTGTATCATATGATGAGCATCCTCAGTTGGTTGAGGATTTCGGGTGAAGTGCTCTTCCATTATCGCCCTTATTATAACTTTAAAATCAGGTGAGATGAAGGCCAAGCACCTCCCCACCGTACTATAAAAAAAATAAAAAAAGGCTAATCATCATAATGAAAAGAGGCTTAGTAAGATGTCTTATTCACTATATGACCTACCTATAACATATATTTTTAAGGACAGAATTACATTTTTGGCGCGATCGAATTTAGGTATGAAAGCCAGCACACTACTAGCAAAGACATCGAAACCGCTTTACGCCCGATTTAATGCATAAACCAACTAATCTTGATACTTGAAGGTTAAGTAGGGTACATAAAAATAATAAAAAAAAATAAAAAATGATTATTTCAGATAATAAAAATCCATATGGGTGTTTAAGAAAAGAAAACTTTAAACTAATAAATTATGTGTTAAAATTTTGCAATAGCATGTGGTGCTATTTATTGCACGAATATTTATTTTGTATAGGAATGGTGAGCCGAAACGTAATCGAGTACTATATATCACGAGTACATGCAATCGAACGATCAACAGCTTCAACAACTAAGTAATAATCTACTTTAAGACAAACTTCTCCGACCCAGAACCACCGATTTCAGATCCAGAGGTCCCGGCTTATTAAATTATTTCTTCTATAAGAGCTTAAAGTAAGTTAAGTACCTCCACCTTACATAATATCACAGCAAAAAAACACAATAACTATACAGGGTTTCTTTTACAGGGCAACGAAGTCCGAAACCGTGACAGTTATCGTAAAGTCATGCTACGAGGTACGTGCTCGAAAAATATTAGTCTTGCATTAAAAATAGGCTATTTTTTCTTAGTTTTTCTGGATATGTGAGTTTTTGAAAAAAAACAAAATTGAATTTTTGAGTTCTTTGTTTTTAAAAAAAATATATATATATATGATGATATGTAAACAAAGTATTGGAACACTATCAAAATTTAAAATGTAAGAATTCAACTTCATGAATTCAATATAGGTACGTTCAGACTATACGTAAACATTTAAAAATCAAAACGTCTTCAAGAAAGTGGCTATCGTTAAATGCGAAGATCACAACTTTTGCGTTTGGAAACAGAATTACTCATAAATTTCAAATCAAGAACAAAGTTGGTTTTATGTCATTGATTTGTAATTTCTGGATACTTCAGTTTTGCACAATAGAGTCGCTACATAATACTGAAAATTTTGAAGTTCTTAAATAAAAATAATCCTACCTATCTGCAACTGTACGGTGGTTAGTACTTAAATACTCTACCCTGACAGGAACGCCTTGAATTTTTAATTTCAATTCTTCCTGTCAGGTATTTATGTCAGGTATGGCATAGCGACTCCATTGTGCAAGACTGGAGAATCCAGATATGAAAAAAACATGACGTAAAACCAACATGATTCTGATTTTGAAATTTATGAGTATTTCAACAGAAAACATACAACTAAAGTTGTTTCTTCGCGTTCCGTGATACCAACCTTTTTGGAAACGTTTCGATTTGTAAAAGTTCTACACGAACATAAAATCCCGCAAAAGGCTTACGCATAGTCTAAACGTAGTCTTCAATCTTCTTTAAAAATTCTCAATTTTGAATGTGTTTCAACAACTTTGGGCACATAGTCATCTGATTTTTTTTTTATAAATAAACAAAAACATCAGAAAAGCATTTTTTTTTCCAAAACTGACTTTCCTAGATTTTTTTTTTAATTTGAGCGTTTCTCTTACCATGACTTTTTGATAACTTTTAAGGTTTCAGACATCGCCTCAGTGGCTCTGGAAAAAAAACCAACCTGTATCGTGCTGTCTCTCTTAGCGTATAATAAATAGGCGTATAATATATAATAAACCGGCCAAGTGCGGACACGTACACTGAGGGTTCCGGGACACGTTGCAAGGCAAAAAATCCTATGTGTGTGCCCCTTTTTATTAATAATCAATCTTTATTTTTATAGCGGTAATAAAAATACACACACAATTTATAACTGTATACCTATTACTGTTTAATAGACCGCTGACATACAGATGGACGAACGGACAACGTAGGCTTAGTAATTGAATAGAGAATCCCATTGGCATCCTTTGGGTACTGAACCATAAAAATTAAGTAAAAACCGAATTTTGCGAAATAATCTGATTCGTTAGGGTGGTAGCAATCCTTCATTGACGTTTTTTCTACAGTACCACCCTAATATGAATGCTTATTTGTAGGGCTTCTACAGAGATAATTAAATCGATTTCCGGCGTTACCCCCGCTGCCATTAACACAGTGCTTTCACTCAATTGCTCTTCACGCAGCTTAAACATTATACCATAATCATAATCAATCTCAATCTATGAACAGAGACAGTCCTGTCGTTGATTCGGTTATCAAACCCCACAAATCAAGTCGCGAGACAAAGAGAACAATGGTTTATCTTGACAAAGAAACTCTCGTTGCTTGAGAAAGGATGCGACTATTATATTTTGAGCTTTGAAACTTCATTACTTCACCCGTAGCGTAGAGTAGGCTTCGCGCAGACCTTTCTCTACTTCTGTCAGAGCCTCGATTCAATTTGTAGTGTTTCAAGTTTTGCAACGAAGATAGTAGAAAAACAATAAATTGACTTAAAAAGAATTTACTTTACACAATTATCATGTGAATATTCACATCACATCAACGGCGCATAAGTGTCCACTGACAGAACCTCCTCCAAAGTTGGAGGCGTATTGGTGATCGCAGCAAAGATGTATTATACTCGAGTATATTCCAAGTATTATACTCGGAAGGAAGCTGCTGCCATTCTTCTGGTCAGAACTTTTAGTCAGCGTTTACGACATCCATGGGTCAACACGGTAAATGTGAATATTACCTCTTGGAAAATCTACTCTATGTTCTAGTGCTTCGTGTATTGCGAAAGAGATTAGTAGTCCAGGGTTTTTTTATTATTTGAATGGATATGGGTAGCTCTTGAGCTTGCAGCTTGCCTGGTCATGACCTGGGCGAGCGAAAATGGCTTATTGCCGAATTTCAGCTAGTGGATTGATAGATTGATAGTTTTTTAATGTGCATAGGAAAGCCTGAACGTTAGTAGGTACCTATTCCAATGTGAACTCCACCTATAAATCTTTACTAAGTTAGTTGTTTTACAACATTTTCTTAGCAATATAAATGACAGCAAGTTGTACTCTGTACAGTGTATATACCTAGATCTTGCGAATCTGGTCGAAGCTGGACCTAGGTAGTTTATAGATAAAGATTTTTTTAGGGTTTTATATGAAGACTAATATTTTATACGTATACTGCTGCCTTTCTTTTGGTGACAGAAAGGCAGCAGCTTCCTGCTTTGTATAGGCCCAACATAAGTGCTACTGCGATCACTTAGAAGGCCTCCAAGCGTGGTGATGTTGACTGGAACCATCAGCAGTAACACATGCGCCGATGTTCATCAATATCATTTTGGGCCTTATAATCCCACAGCTGAAAAAAGTATTTTCTCGGCAGCTCGCTCCATTGCAGACCTTATTCTTGCCGGGCTGGATCCCAAGAGGGTACAATATGCTGTTGCCTTGGTTAGTGGTACCCCGTCGTACGATATAAAAAAAGGCAAGCCTTGAGATCCAGGGCTGACCCTTCGTTGGTATATTATCATGAGCTGCCTCTATTCATCAACTCCTCACGTGACCCTGGCGAGGTCGCGCCAATTCGTCTGCTATGTGTGGTGTTAATGGCGAATTTTGTACCCAGTTCAAGAGCTCACCGATTTCAAATGCAAAAAAAATGCTTTAATACCCCGTTACAGAACCATAGGTTTGCTTTACTGCAAAAATGTTAAAAACAACAATTCCTAAAATTATTTGATGTACCTATATATTCTGTGGCTGACTCATGAGTTCGATCTTTCGAAACTTCATGTTTGTCGGGTGTTAGATTTTTTTCCCATATAAAATTTCATTCCCTAATTTACACCATTTGAGGCTGTTTGTAAAATAAATACTATACAGATATTTCATTGTTTAAGACTATTTACCTGAATACCATTTTTTTTTAATCTAACTTTAAAACATAGGACTTTCATACTAACTTTGACATCACTTTACAACCACTTGAGGTAAGAATTTTTCAAAATAGATTCTTAGTGCATGCCTTTAAACGTACTCCCTTTAAAGAGTACTGGTACTAAATTTCAGACCTGTTGTTTCCGAGATTTCGTGATGAGTGGTCAGTGAGATAGTGGACTTCTCTTTTATAAATAGAGGACATTTATATCACCCAGCGCCATCTAGTCCCAAACTGAGTATAACTTGTAACATTCCCACTGTAGATACGGATACGAAGCTTATTCTTGGGACTAGGTCTTGAGGAGTTATTGAGGATTTCCGGTGAAGTGCACTCCACCTTTGGTTTTGTCATAACATAACCACAGATGAGATAAAGGCTCTTCCCCGTCTTATAAAAACAAAACTCATATCACATTTGTTGTAATAACTTAGTTATCATACAACTGAGTGTTTTTGTTGTGTTGTGTGGTGTTGTTGATTGGTTTCGTTTAGTGATATCCTTCAGTTTTCTTACACGTTATGTACCGTTGTCGTGAGCGTTTCAAAGTTAACAAATCATTTCTATGTATTATGTAATTGTTGCGTGTATATAAATGCACCAAAACAAAGAATTTATCTAGTCTCCTTTCTTGCTATTGAAGATAATAAAACACAGCATTGAAACTGCTCCAACGCTGAAACAAAAAGACTTTACGAAGCTACTGTTGGTGTATTGAGTCGCTTCTTCTTGTCACGGTTTAAGCAGTTTCTCATCAATAAGGAAACAATTTGCTGCTCAAGTACTTTCTGTCTTGTTTTAACTGGATAGAGAAACGTATTGCGATTCTTCTCGAACTCAACTATTTATTACGAAAAATCATAAACAAACATTTTCGAATTGTCGAAAGAAATCGCATTTTATGTATCGAGGTCAAAAGTGCCCCATTTTAAATTAAAAATAAAAGTGATTGAAGTAAATTTTTCTATTTTAAAATATTAATTATTGTCTCCCTATAAGTGATGACATCGAAATTCATAGAATTGAGAACAAGTACCTAAACCTCAACGTAAGAATCGCGAACCACCCAACTCAGCAGGTGGATGTCGAAGAAGGCGACTATTGTATTTCATCAGACGAAGGGCACAAGCTTCTTTTATTCTTTTCAAAACCTTACTGCGATCACAAATCCGCCTGTCAAGCGTGGCGATTATGACAAAAGGTTCCAATTTCGGAAGAGCAGAGGACACTAATAGAAGTACATACACAAAAAAACGCTAATTCACTCTTTGCTTATGAAATCCTACTTATAAATGCATACACTACTTTTTAAGACCGAAAAGCATTTATTTCTAAAACATAATGTAAGCATCAGGGAACTGATGTAACCGGTGTACAGAATCCCCAAAGACAGGTCAAGTCGTGTTAGTCTCTACGTACTCGTAGACTGGAGTGGAGGTTGCAGCTGCCCCGTCAATTCGATTTCCGGCAGTTTGCAGTGACCTAGAAGACACGTGACCGGACGCCGGTAGACACAATTGAATTACTCGTTTTCGATCCAAACTCGAGTGGGGATGACGTACCGCAAAATGCAATGAAAAACTATCTGACGGACCTTTGGATTATGTAGCCTACCATGCATAGTCACATGGCTTTTGCCAAGTGACAATATCATCCCATTCTTTTCTACTGTCGGTATTTTTTTTATACAACTAGGAGAATGAGTGATAAAGTGAGCACTCATGCCTATAACAATGTCTCACTCTCACTGCGTAGGTCATTCCACAAAGAACAGCCTACACGGCACTGCATTGCGCCCGTCAACTTGAGGCATAAAGGTGTTAAGCCTCGCTTACCCGTAATTACACCGGCAACCATACCCTTCAAACCGGAACACAGCATTGCGGCTTGGCGGCTGAAATAGGTATGGTAGTAGTACTTCCCCAGACGAGCCCTTTCGAATGGGGCTCTACTACTCTTAAAATTATTAGGCAGTTTCAATGGTTGCATTTGTTTTTTTGTAGATTTTTTCCGCCTCTGTGGTCTAGTGGTTCGCCTTCTGGTTTCAGATACAGAGGTCCCGGATTCGATCCTCAGGGCGAGTACAATATTGTGCTTGGTTTGGTTGGTGGTAGGACTTTGTTTAAGTTCGCCTAGCTTGCTACCACCATCTTACCTAATTCTGTCGATATAACAACAATTCTAAAATTGTTGTGTTTCGTCATTTAGAGATAACATAGCCAGTTCCTCAGTCTATTCTGGATTCCGGGTGAAGTGCACCTCCACCTTCGGCCTTATCTTAACTTAACTGTAACCAGGATAGATATGAGATAAAGGCCAAGAGCTTCCCCGTCGTACAATAAAAAAAATTTAATAAAATTTGGCTATACAGGATACATGATTTTTTAAGACGGGACAGTAAGGGCAGGTACCGTAACCGCTATAGTTACAGGAAAACGTTTTTAGGAGACTATCCATACATTTTTAAAATAGTTTGAACTGCATTCTCAGATTTTGGAAAAAAATTACAGTCAGCAAGAAAATGGTCACTTTACACAAAAACTTTTTTTGATGCCGATCGATCCTGTTTCTTATAAGGATCAAAAATCTCTACCGGACTGACTGAGGTTTGAGTACTAGAAATGTCAGAAATTGCGAAAAACTTTTTCCATACATTACGCCTATCGAATTTTTGTTGTGCGGCTACCTAAAAAACGAAGTCTAAAAAAATAAATACAACAGTGTTCATCCATCCATCCAAGAAAATTATCGGCTGCTACTAGTTCAGTAAAAAAAAACGAGTGAACTTATGTATTTGTGAAAACGGCGGTCATTTTGAGCAATTTATTTCGTAGATGATTTAAATCATCAAACGACTGGAAAGTGTACAGAAAAGATTCTTATGACATCTTTCGTACAGTTGCTTTATGGCTAAGAGGCTAACAAACTATGAGGACCGAATTGACCACTTTGGAATGGTCACTTTCATGAATCGTAGAAAATTACTAGTTACTGCGTTTCTGTACAAACTGATCAATAGTCGGTTCGATACTCCGTATCTTGTGTCTCTTTTGCACATATCTTAGTCTTTAGCCGCTTTAACCAGGTTAAATAGATACAAACCTTTTGTCACTCGATCCGCTCGTTTTAACCTAGGTCTCAACTCCAAAATGAATAGACTCGTTAAATGTACAATGGTTTGCATAGCAAAACTGTAATTGTCAATCAATCCTCACAGTAGTGAGGTAAATGAAGTTGACATTTTCTCAAATATACTCTTCTGTTTTAAGAGGAATGTTGGTCTGACTTTTAGATTTTTGATTTTAATTTTATTATGTCGATAGGTTTTGATTTTGATTTTATAAGAAAAATAATAATAGTATAATTGTATCTTAACAACTATATTATTATTATTTTTCTTTTTTTATTGTTTTAGTTAATGAATTTTTACTTTTTTAATTTTATTGTAAATTTAAATTTTGAAATTGGTATGAAATTTTGTAATACTATTCGTTTTTCATTTTTATTGTCTTGATCTAATTTTAAACAGTTTTTGCAAATTAATTTAATTAAATCTATTACGAAATTGTTTAATGTTTTAATAAAGTTGATAGAGTTTTTAATTTTATTGCATGAGATTTGAACCTATAATTGAGGTGGCACTTGGCCTTTGTGTGTGCTTATTATGTATTAATTGTTTTATTGTACACCTTGTTGATTTAACATATAAATAAATAAATGACTATTTTTGTCTTTGTCTAAAATACATATTCAAATTATTTATTTCATTATATATTTTTTTAGTTTAAATGTTGAATAAGATAATCCATGCAGCTATGATGATTTTCTACTTAGGTAAGCGCTTTTGCTTCTAGGTAGCCACGAGGCCAGCTTGACTATAATTATCTTATGCCCTCTGTATTCCCGTACAAAGGTATGGAAAAGATTTTCGTGATTTCTGACATTCTTAGTACTCAAACCTCAGTCGGTCCAGTAGAAACTTTTAATCCTTATAAGAAACAGGATCGATTGGCATTAAAAAAAGGTTTGTAGAAAATTACCATTTTCTTGCTGACTGTACATTTTATTCAAAATCTGAGAATGCAGTTTAGAAGATCTTAAAAATTTATGGATAGTCTCATTTAAGGTTTTCTTGTAACTATAACGGTTAAGGTACATGCCATTATTGTCCCGTCTCAAAAATTCACCCTGTATATAACTTATATTTGATTTGTTGATACCTAAATTTGTTTTGTACAGATCTTGTTAGAGACCTTGTTTCCTCGGGGAGCCACGAGGTTTTAAAAAACTTGCGGGGCTTTTGATTGAGGTGACACGTGACCCATGGGCTCTTGTTTAGGCCAGCGAATTAGCATAGCTATTCAGCGTATCTTGGGCACGCTTCCGTCTGGTACTGGTCTGGAACAGTTTAGTTACCTATATACCGTTTGTAACGGTCCTAAGTAACCCGACTGTTTCCCACGATGGTGATTAAAGGCGGCTCAAGATAGTTTTTTACTGTGAGACTACAGGCCCTTGAGGCAGCGGGTACCGTATTAACGTGGTTCAGTACATACTCAACACGAGAGGAAAAATATAATTCCTCTAAATATAAAGAATTTCAAGTCCAGAGTCAACATACTAGAAACCTAACGGTAGAATTCGTTGTCTTATAGAATCACGTTGCTCAGAAACGCCGAAAGGTTTTTTTAATTGCGGTTTTAGCTGTCAGTGAATCCCCTTTAATATCTTGGTATTTAAGAAGGCCTAGGAGCAACAATGATTTTAAATGTCCAGTACAAACGTAGTTTGTCGTGGACAAATGCACGTCCAATGTCGTTTTTTTCAGGGGAATCGTTTGCATCGTTTGCCTTTGCATGGCATAACGGTTCTGAAGAATAAACCAAGATCAGGAAATTAAGAACGCCCAGTTCTTAATACCTTGGTCTATTGGGGGCTGGCTTTTCGCAGCCAAACAGCGGTCGCGGTATATACAAGCATATATCAAAACAAAAGCGTGTAAGTTGAACATCGAAACTCCATTAGCATGTTGTTGAGACAAAACTTGGCGTAATTTATGCGAACATCAAAAACAATGTTGTTCTGTTTTCTTAATGTGATGCGGTTGTTAATATGACTTTACATAATCTAAACAAGAAGTAACTGACTGACAATCAACGGAGCATTTCAATCGATTCGTAATTATAATGAATGAATGAATTAATGAAAATTATTGAATGCAAACAAAAATAATATAGCACAGTTGTTTTCTGTATGGCCATACATCATAATGTAGCCTAATTGTGTTACAGTGTCGACTAATTTGACAGCAGTTAAAATTTTGACGCTCGCAACTTCGCGAAAAATGATCCATTTTCGCGCAAAATGTTTCACAGCAAAATTGCACGCCAATCATTTGCAGCGTGCGTGCTCGAGGAGAAAAATAATATCAACGCTGGCTCCGGCTCGATGCCGTAACGTGACCTACACGACACGTGCTCCAGGCACAGAGTTTGTCAACCAAGCATTTGTCACAGCACAAGTGTTTCAACAGAGCTGTAATGCAAAATATTGTTTATTATCCTACTTTAGAACTGTTTTCCATCATCAGTTTATTTTCCATCATTTAGTATTAAAACGATGGGTTGGGAAGAACGTCGCTCTCTTTCGGATGTTTCACTTTTTTACAGACATTCTTTTTAATATCCCCGATCTCGATCTTTCGATTTTTTATATTTTAAAATTCCTAAAAATCAAAAACATCCTCACAAATATCTGGTTTGATGCGATTTAAAAGTAAATTTTATTTTTTGTTACCTGTTATAATTTTCTTCTTTAACTATTATATACAGATGGCGCTGCCATCCCAGTAAACATCTGCTCTGTTATTATTTATTGCAAAAATATTATACAATCAATTTCCTATTAAAAATCTAGCAAACTTTGTAACTGATGTGCTACTGATAGTGTTTGAACGTTATCCAAAGTTAAATCGACCAATTAAATACGATGTGCGAACAAATTAACAGTGACAACAAGTGACAGTAAAAAAAAGGAAAATAAAGAGATAAAATTCTATGTGGAGTCAAATACCAGTAAACAGTGATATAAAGCTATAATACATTATCAAATTCAAGACATTTAACGAGAAAAAACAAGAAGATTTGATATATAGCAATAACATTATAATGTGTTGACGGTGTTCGATAAAAGTCGTTATTGTACCCACATCTACAACGATAAAAATTAATCATTATCAGTTCCAAAAGATAGTTAAATTCGCATCGATACACCGGCGGCGCATCGGCTCACGCGTTCCGAGCCCGACGCTGATTAGCCAGAACGTCAACGCCTGAGGATCAATCCTCAGCTCGCTTATCTTTTTGGTTTCTTTTTTGTGTTTTGCTTTTTGAATACATTTGGATATTCTTGTACAGTTTTAAAAACAATAATTAGTAAAATGTATACAAGATCTAAAGCAAAGCAACAGAATATTACAACACTTGAAAAACAAATAGAGAAGTCATGTACTGATGACAATTTGAATGACAAGCTAAAAAAATATGTTCATACAATCAACAGTTTACGAATGGATTTAGAAAAAGAAAAAAGCCTCTGTACTACACTGCTGGAAGAACAGGAACAAAATACTAAGGAATTCGAAAAGGTTTTAACTGAAAATATTAGCATTAAGAAAAAACTTAGTAAATATGAAGACCAAATGAATGAGTTAAACACATGTATAAGCAACCTAACAGAACAAAATGAACAGCTCAAAAATGATTTCAGTGAGCTAGAAAATCTATTGGGAAACAATCAATATATATTAAGTGAGCTGAAACTCCAACAAGTTCAAAAAAATTATGAAGACTTACAAATCAAGTACTGCGATTTGATGACAAACACAACGAATAATAAAAATAAATATAATTCCATAAAAATCCGCAATTTTAAAACCAAGAGACATAACAAATTAGTATCTACGATCACGAAAATGACTCGTCAGTCCATGCGTTTGAAAACAACTCAGAAGGAAATGGATAATGAGCTCCGCAGGCGTAATTTGACAATCCAAGAACTATACGACCAATGCGAACGATTCCTAGATATCATAGATAAATACGAAATAGAAAATTTACAGGACAGACGGATAAAATGCAAAGTGAATTTTGTGGAGTTGAAAATAAAGCAGCTAGAAAGCTTTATTATTGAAAGAGAAAACAAAGTAGAAAACATAAACAATTATGAAGAAATACTGTCTGACCATAGTGATCATACTTCTTATGAAGATGAAAAGGATAGTGATACAACTGAGTCAAAAAGCTATGCTTCTAAAACGAGTACAGGTGAATTAAAGAACACCACAATACAGCCAACATTAAAGGACAACGCATCCACTCAGCAACATACCTACATTTTCTCAGATAAAATAGGCCGAGGCCTAGGCTTAAATTTACATTTGAATACAAACAGCCAGATCTTTAACTACTGCAGTCCGGGGTCATCGCTTAAACAGCTAGTCAAAGTATGTGCCTCAAAAGCACATACATTTGTTTCGGGATCAGTTCTTATATTTGTAACAAGTGAACATGACCACATCATGTCTCGCAGAGAGCTTAGAGCATGCATAGGAATGATTAATGAAATAAATATGGACCTCACATTTAACGTTATTCTTTGTACATTACCGTATCATGGACATAATAATTCTAGTGATAATAATTTGTTTCAATTAAACAATGACGTATACAATTTGACGTGTCAAAATGACAAAATTAGAGTAGTTGACATCAATTCGAATATAAGCTGTAATAATTACATTTACACCAAAACATATTTACGTTATTTAAGCAACGTACTACGATTTAACATTAACTTGCCATTTGGCACGAGGAAAACTGTTGTAGATTTATCTATGCACTCAACTGCCAAAAGTGATAAAAGTGATAAATTGACTACGAATGGTCCTGATGCTATAGAAGAGAAGCGCATAAGCTTAAGCGCTGATGGTTTTAAGGGAGAGGGGTTGAATGATATGTTTTTTTTAGACAGAGACCCAGAAAAAACAGCAAACACATGAATAATAATGAACTCCTAACAATTATACATCAGAACTGTAGATCTGTAAATTGTAAAAGATCGGAGTTGCAAATATTAATAAAATGTAAAAAGCCAGACGTATTAATTTTAAGTGAAACCTGGCTCTCTAAATGTAATGTAAATAATCTGACCTTTCATGGTTACAATCACGCTAACTATTTTGTAAGAAGTAAAACCATCCACGGTGGTATTTCAATTTTCGTAAATACTAAACTAAAAACTAAAAGATGGAAAACAATTGATAGACTATCCATTGAATATGATTGTGAACTTACTGCTGTAGAAATTAATACAGACAACTTTAAAGTATTATGTATTGGTATGTATAGAACTGGTAAAGGAAAATTTGAAAAACTGGTTGATGTTATGAATAAATTATTTGAATTGCTGTCCAATGTAACAAATACTAAAGTAGTCTTTATGGGAGATTGGAATATCGACTTTTCAATTGACTCAAAGCAGATTCAAAGTAAAAACACCTTAATGGAAATAATACAACCTGCAGGTTATAGAAATGTGATTAACTTTCCAACAAGATTAGAAGGTGAGACTAAAACGTCAATAGACTTCCTTGTGACAAATCTACCCGATGAAGATATATACATTGAAGGTATAGCAACTGGAATTTCGGATCATGACGCGCAATTAGCAAAAATTAAAATATTAAAACCGTTACAACCCAAATATATACACGTTGAAAAGCGTTTATTCGATTCAAATAAATATAATGAATTCTGTCATGCTATGATGTCGTATGACTGGGATACCATTTTTGATATTTATAATTCAGAAACCTTTGACAAGTTTTTTGAAAAATTCATTTGGAACTTTAACTTATACTTCCCACTAAAAACATACAAGGTCAAAAATTATCGCCCATGCCCATGGATATGCAATGAACTCACCAAAATGCAAAATGATATACATGACTTACATCAAATCGCAAGACAATATCCCGAACAATTGTCAAACATAGAAATTATTAACAAGAAGATTAAATTGAAAAATGAATGTTTGAGAAAGAAAAAGGAATATGTAGAAAATAGAATATGGAATGCAAAAAATAAGAAGAAAGAAATATGGAACGTTATTAGAGAAGATACTAATAAAAATGTTAAAGAATGGAACTGGGATCTTCTAGATGATACTTCAGGAACAATAGTTAAGATTGAGGACACTGCTAACTACCTTAATAATTACTTTATGTCAATCGGTAAAGACCTAAATACCAATCACGCGCCAAATATACCAATTGCTATTCAAGCTCTTAAGCCAACAAACAACCTAGAATTTCATTTTGACATTATGACGGTGAACGAACTTTTAAACATTGCAAAACAAAAAATAGATAAATCTGTGACAAAAGACATTTATGATATATCAGGCAGTTTCTTGTTTAGTGTAATGCTTTGCCTTGGAGATCATTTAACTTTTCTTATTAATAACACCCTCTTGTCCAATCAATATCCAAAGCCACTCAAAAGATCCAGATTAACACCCCTTTATAAAGGTAAAGGCAATACAGCATCTGTTTATAATTTTAGGCCGATCACTATTGTACCAACAATGTCAAAATTGCTTGAGTCAATAATTTCAGAAAAAATAATGGGGTATATGGATAAAAATCAGCTTCTGTCAGATTCTCAATACGCCTATAGAAGGGGTCGTTCAACAACATCCGCAACGGAAAAATTCATAGAAGCTATAGCTGAGGGATTAGACAAAAAAATGAAAGTAGCAGGAGTGTTTTTAGATTTATCTAAAGCCTTTGATTCCGTTAATCACGACCTACTTTTAAAGAAACTAACAGTGTATGGCATACGCGGACAACCATTGTTATTAATAAAATCTTTCTTAGCCGACAGAGAGCAAACAGTCGAAATAAGAATCAATAATAAAGTACAGAGATCTACAACGCAAGTGGTCAACATCGGTATTCCTCAAGGCTCATCTCTAGGAAACGTTTTATTTCTGATTTTTCTTAACGATATAGCAACATTGGATTTGAATGGACAAATTATACAATATGCTGATGACACTACAATAGTACTGGCTGCAAAGACTACCTTAGATCTAGAAATTGTTATTCAGAATACACTTCAAAGAGTAACCATGTGGTTCAGAACAAACGGACTTAAACTAAATCCCGATAAAACCAACATAATGTATTTTAATAGCGTATCACCAAATCAACCAAGTGTTGCAATTACATTACATGATGGTACAATCTGTAACTCATCTAAATTAGTTAAATTATTAGGTTTCGAACTGGATCCTGCCTTGACCTGGAAACAACATATCGAGTCAACATGTACAAAAATGGCAAGAGGTATTTACGCTATGAAGCAACTTAAACCAATAATTTCGGCAGAACACCTAAAGGAAACATACTATTCATACATACACTCAATGCTGTCATATGGCCTTATATTATGGGGAGCTTCAACAGACTCAGAGAGAATATTGAAGATGCAGAAACGAGCAATTAGGACACTTGTAGGAGCTAACTACAAAGATCCGTGCCGAGAACACTTCAAAGCCCTTCAAATATTAACATCAGTGTCACAATATATACTAGATATACTAAAATATGTAAGAAAAAATATCAATAAATATAAATTTAGAACAACAAATAGTCAGAGAAGAATTGGAAAGAAAATTATAATAGAACCCACTGAACATCGTCTGAGAATTTCCAATAAATTGCCGATCCCTATGGGTCAAAAGCTATACAATAATCTTCCAGAATTTATTAAATCTACTCCCAATGAACGTATATATCACAATAACATTAAGACACTGTTATTAGATAAGACACTGTACAGCATTCAAGAGTATTTAGATAATGACTACAGCCATTTAGAGCCCTCTTAGCATCCAACTACTTAAAATGATCATAATTATTGTATATTTTTTGAATACCTACTGATTATTTATATTAAATGCAGATACCTTTTTGTTAATATCTACCAATCTTTTGACACTACTGTCACTGTTGTTATGTTGTGTTGTGTACTGTTATTATTTTTTAATGTTATTTATTGACGATGTTAAAGTTATTCACTCACTTGCCACAATATTTTGTAAATATTATAAGTTGTGTGTTTACTTTAATTAATAAATGATTCTATTCTATTCTATTCTATTCTATTGTAAGCGTAATTTTATTTTTTTGTTACCTGTTTTAGTTTCTTCTCTCACTTTGTTTAAAACTTATTTGTGAAAGGTAGGTACAATGTTCATACAATTAAATTAACCTTAGTTTTTTTTCATGCAAGAACATATGAATGGTTATTAGTTGAATATGTTTTTTTTTTGTACGACGGGTAAGCGCCTTCATCTCACCTTGTTAAAAGTTAAGATAAGGCCGAAGGTGGAGGCGCGCTTCACCCGGAATCCTCGACAAAGTGAGGAACTGGCTATCTTACCTCCGAATGGAGAGATTTAGCTTATACTGTACGACTTATTAACTGTTTGTTTTCCGAATAAAATAAAATGAAATCAATTTACAGTTAGTTTCATACGATAATAATTTCGAGAACTAAATGGGGAGACCTATGCCCTGCAGTAGGAATTGTCCTACTGCAGGGCAAAGGCCCCATTTTTGTCATGTTTTTTGATCATCAGATTTTTTCCATCAGTCCGGAGTAAGCGCAATTAAGGCCTCACGCCAACGTATTCTAGGCCTCTCTTTCTATCCGCAGGCATACATTGTGTCTATCAGTAGGCATCCGGCTGACGTGGCCCTCGTTTATTCTCCCTAATAAACTCAAATACATTTTTAAAGAACTGGGTCTAAGCAGTGCTCACAAAACTATTTTTATATAATATTGAGTATTTAAAGAAGACAGCGTTGTAGATTGCATTACGTATGTATGTGATTTATTTCGCATTCACTTCATGAGGTTATCTCAATAAACAAGTAAATTGGTAGTGAATAAAATAGTACCATAACATAACTTTAATCATACTTTCTCATAAAAAAACTGAAAGTAGTAACATTTCTTTATGATTAACACGTTTTATTAAGCAAGTATAAGTATAGTACTACTGTGGTTGAAGTGAACCAATCTAATTCTCGCCAATAAAACTTTACTGTGGATATGAAAAACCCTTATTTTATATCATAAAACGTAATAAGTGTTGTATAACATAAAATAAAATGTAATACAACGCGCAAAACATTCCATTTTCCCAAATGATGCCAATTTCCTTTGAGTAGCACGAGAGAAGTCACGCGGATCTGGCGTTGGCAGTGTTATATGAAATATACAAAGGCTACTACCTACATTTTACCATTTTAAGCTCATTTTTACCTTAGTTAACTTTGATAACCGTGCTTCAATTTACAACTTAACCATCTTTGGTTTATTTCATGATCTATAACGGTCCATAGCTTTGCAACTATTCGTCATGGATATATCACAATTGATCTTCTGCCGTTTGAATGTGAATTCAGTACATACGATAACAAAATATTTAAACGAAAATCTTAACCTTGGTTATGCCATTACTATGGAGTCTTAAGCTACATTGGTCATATCTTACGAAGATCAAACAATATTCGTGCTTATATGGATGTTGTGAGAAAGATTTAAAAAATCGCTACCAGCTGCTGGACCGATCTAATTGTGAAATTGATAGGACTGATTATTCAGTAGAACCTGCCTAGTCAAAGAATATGCATTTCAAGTCATGCAGAGAATGTGGAAAACCAACGGCAGAAGAATAACAATCAAAATAATTTTTTTTGGTTAAATTTTCACCCAAGACATGAATTTGTGTTATGAATATAGATGTTTATTCTGTGTTCGACTGAATATGTATGATACATATGAATTCAAAGAGTATTTAAGTATTCTATTCATCATCTGAATTACATATTGCAAACTTTGCTTAGGTTGGAACTAGATGGCGCTGCTGTGCGAAAATAATATAACGTAATATTTGCGCATAATCAATTTTTAAATTATTTTAAGAACATTACCCAAACTACCGTAATAATAACAAGATATTTGAAATTAACTGATTTCTCCACTACAGAACATTACATGCTTATATTGTGGCATGTCTTTAATCTACCTGAAATACAAAACCGCTATGGTATCTTCAAATACTATAGCGACTCCCTCACACCACTAAATAATTACTGTATCAACCCTAATTTCACTGGCAACTTATCAAGCCCTCTTAACAGCCAAAGACATCAACCCCAATTTATATACGAGGTATCGTTAGATATAGCTTCCTATATATATAGCTAGCTTTGTAATAGAACGAAAATAGTTACGTGACTCAATAGAGATAGTGTTTAATTAAAATCAAAATCACACTTCACCAATTGTCTACAATTGGTGAAATGCTGTCGGGTTTCGCGGGTGACTTTGGTCATCTTTATGCTTGGCAGATGGGTTAGTAATTACAGTATTGGTATATGCAACATTAGGGTGAATGTCGTTACCATGGCGGTCGTGGTTTAAGTATCAAATCCTCCGACTCAGTCCGCGGATGTCATAAAATCCGGCAAACGGATCTCATCAAGAGCAAGCCATCACCTTACTCTGGAAATCATCTACCACCTTCACTCCGTCTTCCAAGTGGGGTGATAATGGCAAACCCTCCAACTTTTGGAAGTTCTATTCAACAATGGATAATTTAAAGGTGAATACTGCTGCCAATGAGCAGCTGGAGGCAGGATACATCTCACTCAGGTCATTTTATTCCCCTAGTAGATTAGAATATTCTTGAGGAGGAAATGGATGCCGAAGTTTCCAGGCATTATGGCTGAATAAAATAAAGGCTTTAATGATATAAAGGCTTTAACTGACTTGTCTTATAAGAGGTAGAACACTTAAGCTAGATGATAAAGGGGCAATGCGCACTGTAATGCCATAGATTCATGAAAACCGCTAGATCAGATTATGTTATGAAATTAATATTTCTATTAGGACGGTTCTAGCAATACATCTTAGGAGAAAAGTATGTACATAGCGTACCTACATAAATAATGTTCACTCCATAAAGATATCATAGGTAACCTAACTTACAATATTTAAAAAAAAAATGTTAGTTTTATTTATATTTCTAGTAAATAATATGAAGGCAAATCGTTCACCGCGGAAGGCCTACAGGGTCTTACCATGTCCATACAATGTTTACTTCAAAATCGTTCTTGGTCTAAAGCCTTATATGCTCGCTTACCAATATCGCTTAAAATCGTATGTTACCTAGCCATATGTTCCTATTATTCTTCTCAGCTGTTCAGGGTAGGCTGCGTCGCTTCGCGTCGATTAATCTTTAGCTACCCGCACCGGCATTGTTCCTTCGGGTCACGGGTACAAGATAAGAGTGCTATTGTTTGGAGGGCCGTCGATGTCTTCACAGTAATGTGTACTTGCCCTTATAAATTCTGTTTTAGCGCTGCAAATTGGGAGCTCGGGAGGATATTTTTAATTAGTTGTTTATTTTCCGGAGAACACCGTAAATTCAAATAAAACAGAAGGCAGATAAATTAGGTCGGCTATTTGGGTACAACTATAGGAATTTTAGAGCTTAACAATCCCTGCCTCATTAGTGTTCCGTCCATCCAAACCTTTGGTTTCAACCTTGACCAATAAATTGTTGAATTGTACGCGTACAATGATAACAATCACAAACTTGGCTTCTGTGAAGTGGAAGATATAGACTTGTTAATAGTAGTAACTTTTAGCAAGTCTACTCCAAGTGTGAGTGAAAGTGACACAACGCTGTTTAAAATACCTGCTCCACTAAAGATGGATTATTTTACATCACTTGAAGATATTTATTTATTTTTATTTTTTTTTATTTTATTTATTTGGGACAAAAAAAAACAGTCATACATTGTATATTGTAAACTAGTATAGAACTAAGTAGGTAAATAAATATATGACCCACAACTTTATCCACGGGTTGAAAAAACAATGTTAAGCGATTTCTTTTCGACACATCTAGTTATATAAAGACAATAATCATTTAGATTAGGTACAAATATCATAGGAGCATTGTCACAGTGAGACAGGGGATGGTGTCAATTAACGGTGACGGTGACGGTGACGGCGGCAGCGGCGGCGGCGGCACTCGACTTACAATAACTCGGTGATATAATAAAACCAAGCACAGAGCGGTTAGTGAATTAAAACTAAACACCGGCCGCCGCGCCGCTCCGACTCCGCGCCGCCGCCGCCGTGCATTATAGTAAACAACAACAACTAAGCTCGTGCCACTATGACAATGCCGCTAAACACTTAAATTCATTAAAAACAATCTATGTTACTTAAAAAAAAAAGAAAAAACCCCAACCATTTTAAATAAATACGATTGCAATTAGTGCTATTTACATTTACCTACATACACCGTACTTAAATGTAAAAATAAAAGCGAATCGTAAACCTATCGATTGGTTATGATTTATGTTTCTAAAATAAGTAACTATACATGTACAAATTATGACTTGCCTTGTATAGCAATCTTTGTTATAATGTTTTATTTAGGGTCATGTACGCGCAATATAGTAAAGTAATACCGCACGACTATATTTTAGATATTTCGACCGATATTTTCCCTACGAGGATGCACCTCTGAATCTTTTTAGGATCACTTACTAGGGGTAGCCAGTGTTCAAATGTTCCATATAGGTTCCCTAACTGACTGCCTATTTAGTTATAGCAAAGTTCCCTTATTTAAGGAACAAATATCAGAAATCAAAGCATTTACATTTCAAAAAGATTATTATTATTAAAAAATATAAGTTAAAAACATGTAGCCTGTATGTAGTGGCAAATTTACATTATTCTTTTTTTTTACGACGGGGAAGCGCTTGGCCTCAATCTCACCTGGTTACAGTTAAGTTAAGATAAGGCCGAAAGTGGAGGCGCACTTCACCCGGAATCCTCAACAAGCTGAGGAACTGGCTATCTTACCTCTGAATGCCGGAACACAACAATTTTAGAATTGTTATTATGGCGACAGAATTAGGTTAGATGGTTATATATTCAATCCAATATGTGTTTTAAAGCTGCAAAATTTATTATAAACTGCAAAGCGCGTACCTAAAGCCAGCGCCTGTACCTTAAGGTAAAATATAAAAATGAAAAGTGTAAGCAGACACCATAAAAATAATGGTCTTAATTTCAGGATATTATCACGAGGAAAAGTTGTATTTTCGGTCGCTGCTAATTTGCGAGTAATTCCCTTAATTACGAGTTGGCGAGAAGACATCCCAAGGCTTAAATATTGTACTCCATTTGGGAATTACTTTTTGTGATGTAGGAATATGATGAATTAAAGCCGAGGCTTGAATCATGCGTATCGGACAAGAAACGCGAGGGAGCCAGAGCCATATTTTTTTAGGTACCTACTGGGTAGGCTTACTCTATCTTACAACTCATTCTTGCCAATGCAAGTCTCAAGGTAAACAGTTGAACCATTACAAATAAAAAATCTTATTAAAAATGTGTTTTTTGTGGTTCCATTTTTGAAATAGGTTTTTTAATGACACCGTATCCTGGTATACCGCTCGAGTTCCACTATCATCAAAAATTCTTTACCACAATACCGCAAAACGAGTTCCCGAAAATTTATGCCAGTTGTAAAAAACTTTCACACCGTCACAGTTATTTCCATAATGCATTGAGTTTAACTCCAATGTCTTATCTTTGTTAGCAATTATTATGTTTTAATGTCTCGGACATAAAACATTTTATGCGGGAACTTAATTAAAGGTAAGCACGGGTAAAGTTCGACCTACGATGTAGCTAAATATACAAGACATGTTACAAGAGAGATCAATGTTACAACAAAATTAATCTCAGGGGATTTTTTATAATTTAGTATGTGTGAGCTCTTGACCTAGAAAATTGCAAGAATGAGGTCTATGATGGAGCAAGATAAAAAATTATATAGGAACTCTTTTCTTGAAGACATTAGTTTCAAAACATCTTTAAACATTTGTTTTGTTTAACTTTCGTTTTAAAATTGTCAATTGATCTATTATGGCACTGTGTGATATGAATGTCCGTTATATTTATTATGTGTTTGGTTGAAAATAAAGTATTTTATTTAGGGCGTAGCAATGCAGCAAGTGCCGTTTTCCGGGGTGGTAACGGCTTAAGAATCGACTCCTCCAACTCTGCCCATGTATGTCGTAAAAGTTGGCTAATGGAGAAAAAGGGCAGTAGCTTCCTTTTTTGTTTTATCTACACCTATACTGCTAATACCAATCATTGTGGCAGCATACCCTCCAGCTATAGAGATGGCTCTGTCTTGAAGTTGACACTTATAGTCTGTTGATGTGATGTGAATACAGCAACTCAGCAAGTGTTTTGGACACGCTTTCATATGGTACTGCTCTGGATCAATTTGAGTTACTTATTACCATGTGTTAATAATAAATAATAATTAACACATGGTAATAAGTAATTACACACAATGGCGTTGGATGCAAAGCATTTTTAACAACTTCTATGATTAAACAATCAGTATACCTGTTTGTATATTTGTATCCTCAATAAATAAAATCCTTAATCATACCTACTCATTTTGAAATATCTATAAAAAGAAACAAAAGTATGTGTGAGTGATTTCTTTTGCTAGCATTTTTTTTTTATGAAACCTTAACCCAAATATACAATGAATTATTGTTTCTTTGTTCTGTCTATACGTTTGTTGGTATATGTTCATGTCTTTAGGTGCTTACGAAAATATGAGTGTATTGAAAAAATGGGTCAGCTATATCCTTTCACTGTGGCCATAAGGCTAATAAAATGTAGATTTACGAGAGTTGTGAATAAACTACCGTTAAACTTATAATTTAATTTGTAGGCGTAATTGGTGCTCGTAATAGAAGATTAAAGCTAAGATTTTTCCTGAAATTGAAGAACATAACGCGTAAAATCTCCCGCAAGTTATTATACGTTGTCCACCAAAACCGTCCCGGCGAAAAATAACTTATTCTTCCTACCCTTGTTTTACACTAAGACTAAGCACATCCTTCTCGTTAGCTCTCCCCTTTCATCCGTTATATACTCCTCTCATTAAGATAAAGATCAAGCTTCTCACAGTCGTAAAATAAAAAAAAAACGTCAACCACACAATCCATCCTCGGTCTATTCCTCAATCTATTCCCGAGTATATCACTACACCTACTCGTTCATCCACATTCATGGCTATCATTCTTTTAGTATCGTGACTTAATCTTTTCCACCGGCGCTACATACATACTTCCCTTCAAAGGATTAAGGATTAAAAAGGATTAAAAAGCGATATTCTTTTTAAGCTTACATTTGAATGTAACATCAAATAATATTCGTTCTTCAATCATATAAACCAAATCCATTAGCGTAATTCAATAATAGCTACTCGTTCCTAATTGGCGTTACCGAAAAACAATGGCGCCGTGGTTCAGGAGCCTTAATTTATTTAGGAAGCTGGTATCATATGGTATTGGGTTAGGTTATTTGAATGGTATGAAAATAAACTGTTGAATTCTTAATAGTTAATTCATAAATAATTTTATCATGATCTCAATTTCCTGGAGCTGTTGAAGATTATGCATAATATTGTGAAATATTCACGTCGCAAACACTAATTAGTCAGAAATTGAAATTCAAAGCTAGAAATTAATCAAAAGTCTGGGTCACAAGATACCTATATCTATCGTAAGCGTGAAAGTGATAAAAACTTGACATCATTTTTTTTGTGGCTTATTCCTTGAAGTCAGACGTTTTTAACCGCCTCTGTGATCTAATGGCTCGCCCACCGGCGTCAGTTAAAGAGGTCCCGGGTTTGATCATCAGGGGAGTAGGTACAAAATTGTGCTTGGTTTGATTGGTGGGCATTATCAAGTCCACCTGGCTAGCTAATACCGTCTTACCTTAGTCTGTCGTCATAACAACAAATATAAATTGTTGTGTTCCGGAATCTATAGGGGTAAGATAACCAGTTCCTCAGTTTGTTGAGGCTTCCAGGTGGAGTGCGCTTCCACTTTCAGCCTTATCATAACATGAAATCAGGTGAGATGTAGGCCAAGCTCTTCCCCGTAGTAAAATAAAAAAAGCTTGCTAACAGCTCAGTTGGTAATAGCTCTGCCTTCTGAGCTGTAGGTTGTCCTGTGTTTGGATGTTGTATTATGATAAGTATGTATTTACAAAAAAAAAGTATAGAAGTATTCTATCCGTAATCTAGTTCCCATATTACAAGCTATGCTTAGTTTGGGGCTAGATGCCGCACGCATGTGGTGTGAAATTAATTTCGTGTATTAAAGGCAGCCATACAAAAATGGTCAATATTTCAATTCGAAACATAGGGAGTTAGCTAATTTATACTGGTTTCTTTACGAGCCACCAGTTACTTATCGGACAGGTGATTCAAGTTTGTAATGTCCTAACCAAACAGGGAACAAAGATCTTGGATTTGAACCAATGACCTCCGGATCGAGAGACACACGCCCTACTAAAACTCGTAGGTACACATATATACTGGTTTCAACAGGTAACATCATCTTGTGACCCAGAGATATGTAAGCAACACTGACCGAAAGATCCCCGCCGTAGAAGGGGTGTATCACGAAGGTCTCGTTTCCAATATGGATGACTCCCGAGACTCCGTTGCAGGTGTGGAAGGCTGCTGATGCCCCGGGGTAGTCTTTGACTGTCCCGTGGTAGTAGCAGTGCTCGATTTCCTGGAGACAAAACATTTATTTAACAAAAAACTCTCTATCTCGTCATCTTCTATCGTACGATATCAATCTGCAGTTTGTCCAAAATTCCATTGAACTTACAAATTTTTCTAAATAAAATTCACTAGTAGTTAAAACATAACGTTATAAGCATAACGTTCAAAGCCAGAACATTTGACACCACCATCACCCCACAATCCTTAATGAAAAATAATACAAAAATAATCTACAATCAACACCCATGAAGTCAAAGCGTGTTTGGCTAAACGAAAAATTCAATTAAATATTCTTTATGCGAGTTCTTGCTTTGTCAGATCTCCTAATTTGTCATTCGCAAGTATCGTTCTCAAGGCAGAAAAATAAGTAACGAACGTGTGTTGCCTCTAAATCGTTTTGTGACGGAAATAACAACTAAATTCATATGAATGTGTTGTCTTTGAATTCCAAACAAGACGTACTGTTTGTGACGTGGAAATGACGAGATGCCATGAGTTAAACCCAAATTGTGACATGACGGTGCGGTGACACAACCAAATCAAATTTTCACCCAGAAAACGACACTAAATCAATCAATCTAAAATTAATCTCATTTACTTTTTTGTTTTCGTTTTAGGTTGTGAAAACTAATCTAAAAAAAAGTAGTAATAAGGCCAATTATTGTGTATACTTCTACCCTTTCTCTGCGAATCAATTTATGCTATTATTTTACAGAAATGGGAAGGCTATTATTTCGGCAAATGAAGGCGAGGCATAGAAAGAGCTGTATGGAAATAGTTAAACTGATAAAGGGACGCCAAATGAAGGTAAGAAAGGTAGGAGTGTGAAAACACGGCAATCGCTAATATAGTTTATTAATGATATGTACCTACACAAAAAAAAGAAGATGAAACATCTTCAAAAGCATTGATGACGTGAAAATTATTAAGCCAGAAGTGTGCTTTCTAATGGAAATACCTTAATTCTTCACATAAATTGCCAAAGCACAAAAAGCACTTCGAGTCGCACTTTCGCGCCGTCACGGCAGCCATGATGAATCGGCCGCGTTCGCGCCAAAATTGTTGACACATTGTATAAATTACCACGAAGAATTTTTGCGAATACATTGTGAGGCGTCGATTAATTTTGTTAATAAATGCGAAATGTTAAGTTTTTTTGGTAATTTGTACATGATACGGGGGCTGGGTTGACGGATTGAGAAAGTTTTTGTACGGCAATGATTTACTTAAAGTTTGGGAGACAATTATTATATTACGATCAATATTATTTCCCCTACAATAGAGAGAGGGAAAGGCTACACTCTATATTAGGCTACAACTATATTATTTTAAGGTCAGACCTCCGACTTACTCAACGTAGGTACCTACACGGATCTTTAAGGATCACCAAACTGTCAGAGGCAAGTCAGAGACCCGTCCTTAGGGCAATACGTTTAGTATTTGCACATAATTTGCTAGCATAAAATACGTGGTAGGTTGAATTGCTGTATCAATATAATATTAACTATATGATACATAACAATACGAGATATAATGTACTCGTATAAGAAGATCATATTTATAACCAGTTTGGGACTAGATGGGGCTGTGTTAAATTAATGTCATTTAATAGTATTATTTATGTCTTAGGTACTACAGTTTTTTACGTTTATCTTTGAAATAAATTTTGTATTTGTAGTTTTAGGTTTGTACTATTCGCATATTTTTTGAATATCGTAAATTTCTACTACATCGTCCTAAATAACTAATCGTCCTTTTATTCTTACTCTCATTTTCCTCACACATCCTCAACACTCTGTAATTTATAGCACGAAGTAAAAGTGATAAATCAGGCACTTTTCACGCGAGAATAGAAAACCGCCGTAAGTTTGGATTACTGTGGAGGCGCCGAAGCAAGCGTAGGACTTATGTCCGGTGCCTCATGCGTTCCTGACAATCAGGGGGGCTAGTTTTGATCCCGAAAATAAGAACTTTGCGGCGGCCTATCGACGTGTTCAGGCTAACTACCCCAAGGCAGAGTAAGAGGGTTCACTAACCTGACAAGTCCAGCAATCCTTAATTCCAGAGGGCTTTCAGGAGACACTGCACTCCAACACTTGGCGTGAACTATGGGTTTTTCTTGATGCGATGATAAAGCGCGGTCGGTATGGTTATATGTCGGTAGGTAGTGACGACGGACTTTAGGATTCCAGTCGACACGCGCGCGCTCTGGTGTGAGTCTTAGGGTGGATCACACGCTTCCATTCGACCGTGCGCACGGGAGGTCTCTGCTCGACGCCTTTTGACATCAAGCTCCCATAGGGGTCGCTTCGGTCGGTAATCAAACCGGTTGTTTTTGATGTGGCGCGAAGATTTGAAACTCCGCGCGAGCCCGTGTTTGGATTACGCGAAATTACCAGGAAAGTAAACCAACTTTGATCTACCCAATTGATAGTTAGCCTTGCAACGTCCAATACAATAATAATAATAATAAAATTACGCGGAACTTGCTGTTGGCGTAACCATTTTCCCCGGCTTGAAAGATCCTACTTTCAACACACAAAGAAAGCGAAATAAAACAATTGCATATCATCACGAAATGACTACCTAAGCGATGCAAATTAAACTTACCTTCTGCACTACAATATATACAAACACGGAATACTTAACCTAACTTAAGAAACAGTATTGCAAGCGTTACTGTGTTGGGAGAGGACACAGCTTAACGGCTGGCCTCTGGAAAACCCCACCTTTAGTCCTAACAGTTGCGACTCTACAAACCCCTTTACTGTCCGGAAAGATTTCTATTATTAAACCTAACGGCCAATGCAAAGGCATAACATTGTCCTGCATGGAGACTACAACCATACCAACACGTAAAGGATTGGATGGTGTGTTCCATTTTTCTCGAGATTGGAGGGTGTGCAAGTATTCGTTGCGCCACCGCTTCCAAAATGATTGAACAAGTTGATCAGTCAGTTCATGTCGTGAAATAAGGTGTAGACGCGTTTCCGTTACCTCGCGAGCGGGAAGAAATGCGAGTGGTTTAGTATTGAGGAAATGTGCAGGAGTTAATGCGGTAGGTTCTGACGGATCTGAGCTAAGCGCGTAGAGTGGTCGCGAGTTTAACAGAGCTTCAACCTGAGCTAACACAGTGTTGAGCTCATCGTAGGTAAGAATTTGCTGACCAACTACTTTGAGAAGGTGCGTTTTGACACTTTTAACCTCACTTTCCCAACAGCCTCCGAAATGAGGTGCTCTACAAGGAATGGTCTTGATAGAGACTCTACATTCCGCCAGTACTTGTTCCCAATAGGGGCGATACTCATGCGATAAGAATTGGTAGAGATCGCGAAGATACGAACGAGCACCAATGAAATTGGTGGCGTTGTCTGTATAAAGACACTCGATTGGACCGCGACGAGAGAGAAAACGTTTGAGTGCTGACAAGAAGCTGGCGGTGCTGAGATCTGAGGCAACTTCCAGATGAAGGGCACGCGTTGTCAAGCACGTAAAAAGGCATAGGTACGCCTTGCGACTCTTTTGGCCTCTACCGCGAACCGAAGTAATCATAAGCGGGCCAGCGTAATCACACCCAGTGTGGGAGAACGCTTTAGGGGCCGTTTCAACACGAGAGTTTGGCAGGTCCGCCATGATCGGGAATACAGGTCGCGGTTTGGCTCGAAAGCAAACGTTACAATTAAATGTAATCTGACGCGCAATACGTCGTGCGGACAAAATCCAGTAGCGTTGTCTTAAGAGAGACAAAAGCAAGTTTGGACCTGTGTGAAAATTAGAAACGTGGTAGTAGGAAACTAGAAGTTCCACTACGTGGTCCTGTCGAGGAAGAAGAATTTGGTGACGCGAGTCAAAGTCTAACTCTGAGTTGGCTAAGCGTCCACCAACGCGAATAAGTCCATTATGCAGAAACGGACTCAGTTTCTGTATTGGCTTAGAACATAACTTGTTGAGAGATAATCGATCTAGATCGGATGCAAAATGGGTTCGTTGAACAGCTCGCCACACAATTAATTCAGCCAAATCCAAATCAGATGCGGTTACTGGGCCTCTAGGAAGCCGCTTTGCAAACTTGTAGACAAAACAAATTGTTTTCAAGTATTTTTTCCACGAGGAAAACCTGCTAGAGAGGTCGTACAGAATGTTTTCGGCAGGAGAACTTGCACTAGACAGTTCTGACGATAAAGCAGGAAGAGCTACAGGCTTCATTTCGGGAAGCTCTTGCGAAGTACCTGACATGAATGGTTTTACAGGCCATTCGCTGCGGGGCAATTTAAGCCATGGCGGTCCATTCAACCATAATGGATGATGGACTAGCTGGGCAGGCGTTAAGCCGCGGGAGAGGCAATCACTGGGATTTTCTGATCCTTTAACGTGAAAGAAATGATCAGGCGGTAGATTCTCCTGAATCTTGGCTATGCGATTGGCAACATAAGTGTGCCAGCGATGTGGCGATGAGTGAATCCAACTCAAAGTCACAGTTGAATCAGAAAAGGCTAAGACAGCCTCAATGGCATATCGAGCAGAGTAGAGATCCACAACTCGTTTTATCAAAGTCGATAAGAGGAGAGCGGCGCAGAGCTCGAGGCGAGCTAATGAAATAACCTTAAGTGGCGCGACTTTAGACTTTGCACATACCAGTGAGACGGTGATGTCACCGCTGGGCTTGACTACGTGGGCATAGACAGCCCCACCGTATGCCCTCTCGCTGGCATCTGCGAAACCCACAAGTGTAACTCTGCAGTTCACGACTACACCAATATGGCGAGCGAATTTAAGTTGCGATATATACGGCAGTTCAGCTTGGAATTGTTCCCACAAGCGAACAATGTGGTTTGGGGGGATATCATCCCATCCAAGTTTTACAAGCCAAAGATCCTTGATCAGTAGCTTGGCGTACAAGATTATGGGCGCGACTAAACCCAAAACATCGAAGAGGCGCGCGATAGATGACAGAATATTTCTCTTCGTGCAGGGGCGGTGGTCAGGATTGACCTGGAATGCGAAATAGTCTTCGTCAGGAAACCAACGAAGGCCAAGTACCTTCAGAGTCGAATCCTTACTTAGATCGACACTGTGCGAGAGTCGCAATGACTCGGGAATAGCCTGAAGAACCTCAGGGCTATTACTTGACCATTTGGTCAACTCAAAATCACCAAGTGAAAATAACTTGATCAGTTGGTGAGCGGCGTCTGTTGCTAGCGCAGTGCTATGAACAGAACTAGCGATATCATCCATGTAGATGTCCCTACCCAGTATTTCACTGGCAAGGGGAAAACATTGACCTTCATCCTTACACAATTGTTGAATTGTGCGGATGGCAACAAAAGGCGAGCACTTAAGCCCAAACGGAAGAACTGAAAATTGTAGGACTTGCAGCTCTTCTTCTTCGTGAAAGCGATATAGTATTCGCTGAAGAGAACAATCTTCAGGTCGTACGGATATTCTGAGGTACATAGCTTTAACGTCAGCCGTTATCGCTACAGCAAAGAATCTTAAATTCAGAAGAATGTTAAAAAGGTCAGATTGTAGAACTGGACCTGCGTGTAGAATATCATTCAGAGATGTTCCATTGGCTGTCTTAGCGCTGGCATCTAGAACCACACGTAACTTGGTAGTTGTCTTGTCCTCGCGAATGACAGCATGGTGCGGTATGTAGTAAGACATCTCGCCAGGAACAATACCTTCTACTAGGGAAATGTAGTTATTTTTTAAGTAGTCCTTTATGACGTCATCGTAAAGCAACTTGACATTAGGATGCGATTTTAGTTTACGTTCGAGGCTGAGAAACCTACGACGTGCGATTTCAAAAGAATTTCCTAAAGCTTTTGCGTCAGTCTTCAGTGGCAAAGCAACTACGTATTTACCAGACTGGGTGCGAGTAGTAGTGGAACAATAAAACTGTTCGCAGTGTTTATCGTCCACACTAGTGATAGATGGAGCTTGAACTTCTTCTATTTCCCAGAATTTGCGCATGTCGTAGCTTTCTAGCGAAGACGTAGCGAAAAACGACGAAGTGGCAGTAGGTTGTTCTAAGACAGGCGCGTCTCCCATGAGTATATAACCAAGCACTGTCTCTAATGCGTCAGGACAGCCAACTGAAGAAATAACCTGGCCCGGTTGCAGTAACTTGGCAAACAGTTTAACTCCTAAGAGGATGTCAATATTCCCCGGCGTAGCCCAAGTATCGTCAGCAAGTAGCTTCGAATCAAGGTGATTGAGGTAAGCGCCATCTATTGAGCACAACGGGAGCTGACCGGTTATCTCGTCTAGCACCAGTGCGTCTATGGTGTACTTGGGTTGGGCACGGAAGCGCGAACTAAAGGTGAGGTCGACAGAACCTCTAACGGGTTGAGAGGTACCACCAATACCTTTGACAGTGACCACCGCATCCTCGCGGATGGGTAACCCGAGCTTTCGACAACATCGAGTGGTAACATAATTCTTTTGGGAGCCCGGATCCAGGATACAGCGAAGAACAGCATCCCTACCCTTCCTATTTACCACTAACACTTTCGCGGTAGCGAGCACTTCAGTAGTGCGAGTTGTACCTTGAACCGTGGCCGAATGAGTGCACAAAGAGACCCGGTCTTGTGCTGGCACAGGTTCTACAGTACTTGCTACCGGCGCTGGCGCGGCGCTGACCGAAGCAGCTGATCGCTGTGGCGTGGGCGAATGACCGAAGTGTAAAAGGGAGTGGTGTTTCCCATTATGGCATTTTTTACAGGTGGTGGAAGACTGGCATTTGGATACGGTGTGCTGTCCACTAAGGCAGTTTACACACATGTTATTTTCCTTTATAAATTTAAATCTGTCACTCGAGTTCAATTTTAAAAATGTACTACACTTAAACATGTGAGTATGCGTCGAATGACAGAGCGTACATTTAGATGAAGTAGATACATACACCTGCGATACCCTGGAGGGTGCAGCGGACGCCGTACTGGCGCCGCCGCCGGCGCGGCCGGCAGACGTCTTATCAGGGCGCTGCGGCGCGGTGCGATGCAAGATCTTAACTTGTTCACGAACAAACTTTACGAAGTAATCATAGTTTACGCTATGAGGATCTTTCAAATTGCGAAGCGACATTTCATAATGTGTTGCGATGTCAGAGTCTAATAACTTAAGACCCGCGTACGTAAATATGAAATCATCCATATTGTCTATTTTTAATTGCTTGAGTCCTGCCACAATAGCGGTGAATCTATCAAATACCTTTTCAACATTAGCGGGCGAAGAGCCAGCTGGTTTTAAAGAAAACAGCTGATTTAGATAATTTACGGCTAATGCGCGCGAGTCTTTATACTTTGCGATAAGCGCGTCCCAGATTACGTGATAGTTCTCTGCAGCAGGCACAATACCGGCGGCGACGCTTTGCGCTTTGCCTTTGAGGTGACTAAGCAAGTAATGAATCCGATCCGAATCCGACAAATCGGAGTTGGTATGTATAACCCGTTTGAAAGTCTCATAAAAGAACGGAAAGCTCTGGATATCACCATCAAAGGTAGGTAGTTCGATTCTAGGTATTTTGATATGACACGACCTTGACTCCGACTTACTATCACCACTCGTCGAGCTATTCGTAGCATAATCCTTACTTGGGTTCAGTGAACTCAATACATTCTTAATTTCGCAAGCAAGATCGTCAAAGGCAGACAATGTGCTGTAATTAACCACATAATCAGGGTTAATTTTCATTGACAGAATATTTATGTGATCAATCGTAGTTACGAACTCGTTACGAAGTTGATCAACTGATTTGGCATGCGCAATAAAAGTATTTCTCGATTTCTCTTCATTGAGATTTGAAATGGAGTCATAAATCTTTTGTAGCCGACCGAAATATGCAGCGCGCTTGCCTTCATAAAGCCTGAGTTTGTTGTTCAAGTCCTCCATTATAAACAACAACTGAAACTATAAAATACAACAATTTATAAAAAACAGGTATGGAACCACTTATCCAAACCTGCGGAACCCTAGCGCAAGCTGATGCTAAAGGGCGTAAAGTACAATATTACAATTATATTTGAAAAGAAAAATAAGTAGGTGCGGAACCAATTTTCCGAACCTATGGAACCCTAATGCTCAAGTATAAAGGGGTGCGAAAACAAAGATTAATTTTCTAAAGAAATCAAAATATAGGTACGGAACCACTTATCCGAACCTGCGGAACCCTAGCGTATGTTCGTACGCAAGGGGCGAAAATAAAAAAAAAACACAAGTTAGAAATATACAAAATATTGTATAGGTACGGAACCACTTATCCTAACCTGCGGAACCCTAGCGTATGTTCGTACGCAAGGGGCGAAAATAAAAGACACAAGTTAGAAATATACAATATATTGTATAGTTACGGAACCACTTATCCGAGCCTGCGGAACCCTAGCGTATGTTCGTACGCAAGGGGCGGAGATAATCAACAAATTAGAAATATATAAATATTGTATCACGGAACCACTTATCTGAGCCTGCGGAACCCTAATACAAACAAATTCTTATGCTAATCTACCTAAATCTATTTAATATCAACACAAAATTTACCTAATTATTAAATTATAATAAGTCTAAAAGAACGAGGTCTTTTGAACGGCCTGGTGTAAGCTGATACCTACGTTAGGTGCGATGCGATGTGAAGTAGATACGTACTACGTACCTATTACTTATACGGAACTAATTTTCCAAATAACGTACGGAACGTTAGAGTGCGATGCGAGAGCAAAACCTATAAAAGTTTTACTAGGTAAGAACCGAACGGTACCTACCTAACACTAACGTAGGTGCGAATCGGTAAAAACCAATAACAAATCAAATAAAAATTCGAAATGCAAAAACTATACGAATGGTAATAACTTAACCAGTCGTACAAACCTAGCGTAAATGTTACGGTGTAGGTACCTACTATACTTGGGTGAACAATTTACCCGAGTACCTCAGTTCTTCGGTCATTCAATCTTTGCAGAATGGAATGCGTGCGATTATGTACCTAAATGCAATTAAATTGTACTAATTCAATAACTTGCGGTGTGGACTGTATTGCGATGAAATATAACTCGTATAACTTACTTATTATGACGAGGCGAATAAAAAACAAAACCTAACTACTTAACTCAATGTTAATTACCTAGTAGGCTATAGAGAAAAAACCACAAGATCATAAAAGCGATAGGTAACCTTGAACTCTTTGTTCGAGTATCAAGTGTGGGGCGCGGCCGCTGAGTAAACCTACACTTCGCGAAACTACCCGCAATAACTTCTAATAATGAAAAATTAAGCGTAATTATTAATATATCACGTAAAACTTATTTCACAGCTTAAATCAATGTAGATCAAATTAACTTATACATCCCTACATGTGAATCAGTACTGCAAAGTGAATAATTATAAAGATATTTCGATAGTTTTATAACGGGAATTCGTATGAAGTGCGGACACAAATAGACCTTTACGTAACGCAATAAGAACGAGTTTCGTATGATGATATGCAATTGTACGTAATCAAATTTTATTTTCTAGGATTCTATCTAGGCTCGCTAGGACCAAAATGGAGGCGCCGAAGCAAGCGTAGGACTTATGTCCGGTGCCTCATGCGTTCCTGACAATCAGGGGGGCTACCCAACTAGCACATTAACTTTAAAATAAACTTTAGAAGGCCTGTTTATTGCCTCTAGTTCACTCTATAAGTGCTAACAAATCCCTGTATAGGAGAGCTACTACATACTGTAACACAAATATACCTTTGAAAGAGGCCCACGATTTTACAGGTAACAGCCTTATAATACCTATAGAACGGTGATATAAAGACATTAGCGTGCCTGTGCAAGAGCGTTATAAACGCGTTAACTACTGATTTAACCAGTTTTTCAGTTGTATTGTTGACTTAATGAACACCAAAAGGGGTAAGTATGATTCGGATACCGCAACTGAAATTATAAGGGTTGTAAGATAGGAATGATTTGCCTCTTGAAATCGTATTGAACCTGTAAAGGATATTTAGTAATACCTTTAAGATGTAAAAATCATCTTTAATGGTGTTAGATACATATTTTACCACATTGTTAATACATTATTCAACTGTATAGTTTTTGGTGTTACGACGACGTTGTTTAAATATTCCTACCTACATTAGTTGTCTGCAGGTGAGATACTTTACTTTCGTAATGGCGAATAATAACAAGTGTCTACTAAAGTTAAACATTGAAGACTTTTACATTTGTGAAGTGAATAATTACTGCCCTTGTGATTTTACGGTAAGTGTATACTATGTTTTCCACTTCAATTTTAATGCGCCCAAGATTTATTATTTATTTTTAAAGAAAATTGATGCAGAAAAATTATATTGATTTTATCTTGTCACATAATTTAGGGTTGGTTCTCAAGCTTTGAAAGGTACGAATAAGTGAAATTCATTAAACGTAATAAAAATCCGGAAAATGTTATATTTTCGTGGTATAATCCTTGATTAAGCCGGTTGTTTTTGAGGTTATGTTCACAAAAAAATGGCGAGCTTTCCCTAAAGCTAAAATCTTTTTTTGTCTTATTAATAGCACTTATTGATGTACTATAGTGATAGTCGAGAACATTGTGCAGTCTTTGGTCGACATTGTGGTGTAATTATACACTTAGCTAAAGTGTTTAACTACAATAAATTAATTAATACCGTCTAAAACTTTACAAGCAGACTTTAAGATTAGGGTTCTTCGACGAAATAGTTAAACCAATATTTTAACAAAAGAGTATTTTAGATATTGCTACCTAATTCATAATAAAAATAAGTAGGGATACTTTGAAAGTACTTATATTTAGGTGGATATTAAACACGATAGTGGCGCAAAATTTTACCCCTTCAGGACAGCTACCTTTTTTTTTGCAGTTAAAAAGTTTTGTTCATAGGAAGTTATTGTCCTATTTTGAAGAACGTTTTTTTTATTATAATTGCAATTTTATATTTAAACTTTATGTAGAGTTAATTGCGTTTTCAGATTTAATTAATATGGACTAACAAAAGTATAGGTAGGTACCAACCTATGCTTCTCACTCGGGCCTATGAAGTAGGTACTTTCCTATACGCTGATGTAGGTAGGTTATTGTCCTATTTTGAAGAACGTTTTTTTTTATTATAATTGCAATTTTATATTTAAACTTTATGTAGAGTTAATTGCGTTTTCAGATTTAATTAATATGGATTAACAAAAGTATAGGTAGGTACCAACCTATGCTTCTCACTCGGGCCTATGAAGTAGGTACTTTCCTATACGCTGATGTAGGTAGGTAAGTACTTATATTCACGGGTAAGCCGTGTAAATCCAAAACTCAAATGTTAGATTTATTGTTTCAAAGAATTTTTAGTTAATATTTTATAGTATACCTATATACCTACTGGTATCTACTACCTACACGATTTGGATATTCGTTACCTACCTAGGTACCTGTACCTTATAATTTGACCGTTAATACACTATCTTGGTACCTAACCTATATATAGCGTAAAAACATGTAGATAGGTATAGGTAGGACCTATGTAGGTATATAGATAGGTTTACTTTGAACTTAAAAAAAAAACATTTTTTATTACAGTCAACGGCGTTGGTGATGACGACGGCGGCGCGTTAGGTAGATACATTGGTTTGCGATCGCACAAAAAAGAAAACTGGCTAAACATGAAAGAGCGTCAAATTCAAGGCAACGATCAAAGCAATTGAAGACATCTCAAGAAGGGAGAAAGAAAATGTCAACGGAAATATATAATGAAAGTGAAGAAACGAATGAAAATAACAATGACATTGAAGATTATCTACCTGAAGTAGAAGAATCACTATGTTAAGAAGGCCCACTAGTCTCACTTTCACATACAAATGTAGGTCCATTTTCATTTTCTTCTTCGTTTTCTAAATCACTAAGTGGCATTAAATTAAAATAGCTATTTAAATCAGCTTCCTCTGATTCTTGTTCTTCAGAACCCTGTTGCTCGGCAGGACTATCTTGCTCTTGACCAATATTTGTCAGATTGTTTGTTTCTCTATTATGTGGCCGATCATGTTGATTTCTCATAAAAAAATATTAATAGTATCTCTATCAGCCGAACCCTGTGGAATAACACAAGTACTTGACTTGGCTGAGTCAGTCATATCATTATTAACTGAATTAAAAAAAAAACGATATTCCCGCTTGATCCTTTGTTTAATTGCACCTGTTCTTTTTTGTGCACTCCAATGGTGTACACGTTTCATTTTCAAATGAATAAACGACAACATAATAAAATATATGATATTTGATTAGTTCGAACCACCATAGCTGTGAGGTTAAGATTAAATGCAGCACAATACCTTTTAAATATATCCTAAAGTGTTAATTACTAGTTATAAATTATTTCCTTAGCACCGAAAACTATAAAAGGTCATCACAAAAAACTACTATAACTCAATAACCCTTCTTGAAATTCAAAAACATAAAGTGTTATAGCTTGAGCTAGATAAAAGAGTTATCCAACACTTTAAGCATTTTATGCTATAAAACGCTCGCTTAACTCTGTCATAAGGCCAGTGACTGCAATAATAGTTAGTAAACAGGTAAAAGATGTAGAAGACTCTTAACTATAGTAAATAAACAACAATTAGTGTTAAGCGAGTCAGTAAACACCATTAGATAGCTCTAAGTAATAAGAACAGGTAATAGCTATAACATTTAAAGAATACTGGCTACCTCTACCGCTCCTGTTACTAAAAAGGCTGTTTAACATCGTTCACTAAAGTTTTATTACCACCTTCGGAGCTAAATTTATTTGGCAACACTTTTATATCGCTTACAACTACAATTGATAACCTTATAAGTCTATAATACTACTTAAAGTGATAAAAGTACTCGTAACTAACGCTTAAATGTTAGTTGGGTAGTTTTGATCCCGAAAATAAGAACTTTGCGGCGGCCTATCGACGTGTTCAGGCTAACTACCCCAAGGCAGAGTAAGAGGGTTCACTAACCTGACAAGTCCAGCAATCCTTAATTCCAGAGGGCTTTCAGGAGACACTGCACTCCAACACTTGGCGTGAACTATGGGTTTTTCTTGATGCGATGATAAAGCGCGGTCGGTATGGTTATATGTCGGTAGGTAGTGACGACGGACTTTAGGATTCCAGTCGACACGCGCGCGCTCTGGTGTGAGTCTTAGGGTGGATCACACGCTTCCATTCGACCGTGCGCACGGGAGGTCTCTGCTCGACGCCTTTTGACATCAAGCTCCCATAGGGGTCGCTTCGGTCGGTAATCAAACCGGTTGTTTTTGATGTGGCGCGAAGATTTGAAACTCCGCGCGAGCCCGTGTTTGGATTACGCGAAATTACCAGGAAAGTAAACCAACTTTGATCTACCCAATTGATAGTTAGCCTTGCAACGTCCAATACAATAATAATAATAATAAAATTACGCGGAACTTGCTGTTGGCGTAACCATACTGGCTGCAATCCAGTTTAGGAAAAGATAAGGACTGTCTTTTGACAGATAGTACTGTAAGAATGTTTAAGTATTCTCAATGTAATGCATTCATTATGCTTGCTACCTCATCTTGCACGAAAATTATAGTACGAAATTCATACTATAATTTTATTAACATTAACCGTCAGAATTGTAATAAATCTAATAATAATAATTTCATATAGTATATGAAAACGGTTCTCAGGTAACCTGACTACTTTTTTTTATGTAAATAGGCAAACATTGTTTCTTTATTATTAAATGTCTAGAAAATATATGATCTAGGAAAGAATAACTAAATATTTTGGTTATTTCGGTTCCATCACACATTATTCTACTCGTTCTTAGCTTTTTTATTTTCTTGCAAAACATATCGATAAAACCAGACCCTCTCTATTTGTCGTGTCGACAACGCGCGTTGTTTTTGCTATTCCTTGCGTCTCGAAATCCTCGCTTCGATTGACGCGCCTACACCTTCGCAGAACGAAATAAATTGCATGGATGGAACATGTAGGCAGGGCTGTATTGAGGCCAATGCAAACTGACTTGAAGCGTAGTTAGCGTAGTGATTTGGAAAAACTTAAAGCAAAAGTTTAAACACACAATGTTGATAGAACTACCTATGTATCTTTGTTATTTTATTTATGCCAAAAATGCTCTTTAGTTGTCTCATTGCATAGCGGTATAATAGTAAGTTGTTAAACCAGGGACTAAAACGACCCTTTATATAAGAGGTTGCTATACTGAGAATAAAGAAACCGAGTAGGCTGAGAAATAGACAGAAATAAAAAATACTTTCTTGGCTTCAAATATCATTTTAATAGTACGAAGAAAAGAAAAAAGACGAGAAGAGCATGAGAAAAAAAAAAAAAATTAAAAATAAAATAAAAATAATTACTGACACTTTTAAATAATCAACAATAAATATATGTATATTTTTAAAGCAATCTCATGAAAAATCAATTTGATAATCAGATTTTCCGATTAAAACAGGAATAAATGTAAACGATGTTTTTTTGTTTCTTTATTATATCGTCAAACTCATAAATGATGTAAGCAAGTGAAGTTTCTTTCCATCTGTCGACTCCATCCCTGCGTGGGGACCATTGGCAAGGGAGCAAGGAAATTCAAATTGGATTGACGGAAGTTTAGATTAGATTGAATTTAGCCCACCACCTTGTTTAATTTGGCACGGGTGAGCGAATGTTTGATGCCTGCGCAAGTCTATGACTCTAGATACCTTGGTATCTAGAGTCTAGGCTTTTGCCTTGGGTATGTTATATATCTATGTAGCTTTAGTAAAATTTAGAACACATAGTTTCTTAAAAACAAAATTGGGACCGACTCCGAAGTTGGTGCCCACTTGTTTAGCCAAACAATTGGATCGTAATCGTGAGGTTTATCGTTGCGTAAAATATTATTACGTAACGATAAACACAGCCATCCAAAATTTATGAACTCACCCTTACCCTCAGCAGAGAATCGACTTCCTAAAAAAGAGGAGGTACCTCTTTTTTAGGAAATATATATTGAACCTAGTAAGGTTCAAAAGCATTCCCTGTAGATATAAATTGAGCAATATCTTAATTGAACCAAACACTTACATTGTATACAGTACATGCATAACCAAACCACGCACCGTTTAATTGTAGATATTTTATTATAACGATGTCTGACAGTCATTTAAAACTTTCTTTTTTAAAGGGTCTGCTCATGTTTTCGATACTGGCATGCAAGTATGAGGATGTCTATTAATTTTCTTCATAAAGACATAGGAGTAGTTCTTGGTGATTTGCTTCGACGGCATTCGCAACTTTCCACAAATGCACCAAAATTGTTTTATCGAGTAGCTTTCCTCTGAATAAACGTTTACGTGAGTCGAAATAAAATTGTATGCCATACATGCACTGGGCAGTATGTTGTCGCACAGAGTCTCACACAGATGAAATCGCATCTTAACATGACTGTTAAACAAATATATTTTATTAACAAATACCTACATTATTGTTTTAAAACAAAAAAACGGGTATATAATGGTGGTTAAAATGTGGTTATTTAACCAATTGAACAAAATGTAAAAACGGGAATTTATTGTGTATTTTTAATACGCGATAAATGCCAGTTTTTTAAAAACAATGATTTTAAAATCGTAAAAAAGCTTAAAAAAGACTAATACATTTGTAGTTCGTGAAACCTTCGTGCTCCGTTTTGTCTCTGTCCCCTTTGCAAAATACGTTGTGCGTATTTCGTACCCTATTTTTATGAGATTTCAAATGTGAAGTCAAGCTGATAATGTCTTTGAACAGATCCGAGAATAATTTCTCGATAATGCGGTGTATCCGCCATCCAGCGAACAATTCTGCGCTAAATGGAAATAAAACTGGCACCCGTGTTTTTTGCCACATTTAAAATGATTAAGAAGAAAATGGTGTAAATTCTTCGTATCCTTTTCCTGGAAATAAACGAAGTTGTTTAACTTCGTTTTTTCGTCGGAGAGGTTTGTCGGAGAAACTCAAGCAGATTACATTCGAAGCCAAATTTGAGTGGAATCCATGTATCAGTTTGAGTATAGTTTTAAATGTTTTATTAAAATAAAATGTGCAAAGTGCAAATGCCAAACGATTTAATTTGTAGATATTTGAGTGCAGGTTTGGCGCAGTGGTATACTATTTGCCACAAGATGCCGAGTTTGTATCCCGACTGGGGTAAAAGTAGAACCAGTCTTTTATAAACGGCCAGCGGCGTTGGGTCTTAAGTATATTGTATAAAATGTATATGTATCAAATCTTAGTGGTACCCAAAACACAGGATTTTTATTTTTACATACGCTCTACATGTTAGAACATTTTCGTAATGTTATTTTTAGTATCTAAAATGAAATCTTATCAATCTCATATAGATGTGGAAAGTGGAGCATTTATCATGAAACGAATTCGCACAAAACATCTTAAAATATGATCTCATAAAAACTGTGCTAGGTCACAGGTCCAGTAAAAATGTAATAACACACACAGGCCCCTGCAATAACAAATTGGATACCTAATCGCGTAGTGAAATTGCTTCTATAACTCATGTCTTGTGTCCAGATTCAGGATAAAGTAGGTGTGTGTTTTATCTCAAAACGTAGAGCCTGTTACATTATGTGAAACGAATGACTCGTTTTGAACGTGAAGGAGGGACTTTTTCTTTGTTACAATCGAGTTCGAATTCTTTTAACTACAGCTTTAACCGCAATTCACATGAAAACCGTACCTTTTATAAAATTGTTGAAAATTATTTTAGGAGAACCCTTTCAAAGAACAGTTCTCTGAAAGAGACCTATGTTATGACATGATTGATGGTGGTCTCCGAGGTGCCAGCAGTGAAAAGGCACTGGAGTACCTCAACAGATATAACTAAGATCCATTACCGAAAACTTGTAGGTACCCAACTATTTTTTTAAATCCACAGTCATCGTGAGTATAAGAATATTTTTGTTCCTTTCAACTTCAGTTCTTCAGACTTCAGAGTCACGGGATGGTTACGCGTATTACTGTTTATAAAATAAATGTTTTGAAATTTTAGTGATTTAATAAGGTTCAATATTATTTGATCCTCGGAATATAATTGATATATAGTAAATATGCACTTTTTAAATAGAGTTTATTTAAAAAAGTGCATATTTACTATATATCAATTATCAATTAATATTTGATCCCCTTTTTAATTATTGGTCCTTAAATTACGCATGGCCTCATTGTAGGGATCTTATGATGGAGTACGTCAGTCGGTTGTAAGGTTTTCTTTTATTTTTGCACCCAGAAATACTTTGCTTTTTGTCTTCCAATGGGTAAAGTGAGAATGTATCGAGATTTTACCTATTACCACTTATTTGCGTAGCTCAAAACAGATATAAAAAAGATTTGATTTATTTTTTGTCTGAGAGAAAAGGGATCAATCATTAAAAACATGACAGTTTTATATTTTTTTGATTTTTTTTTGCTAATTTAAAATGATCACATAAATACATGCCATAGCCATGTAATAAAAATTTATTGCTGCAGCAAAAATATACAATAATAGCGTAATCACAAATTGGACTTTCAAACGTTTATTTAGTCGGATTTTTATTCAGTTTTCAGTGATGTGATGATTTGTACACCCCAACATGATCGGCCCCAGATGGGGCCGGGAGCTCTGGGTCTGATACCGGTGGGCTAACCACTTGACCACAAAGGCGGTACAATGCCCGACGATACTAGGATTTTTGATCTAAAATCAAGAATATGTCCAGTTACAATGCGGTACTCATAAGTTTTCTTCTTACCTACTTCCTTTTAAATAGTTTATGTTATATAGAGGTACATATTGCATCTGTATACACTACATTTGGGAAAAACGATTTCAAACTACGATACATCGGGTAGATTGCTTTGGTATTTTGAAGCGACTTACGTTACATTAACTTACACATCACTGACTCAAATCATTGCAAACGACCTATAAAACTATATATATAAACGCTTTTATCCGAAAAATAGAACAAACTCTTCCGCACGTTTTGAAAAGTCACGCAGTGTTTTCTGAATTCATTCGAAGTTAGATTCTGTGCAGTAAATGGAACCGAGGACCAATTCGGAAAACTAAAATATTTTGTTTGGTTATAAATTGAGATCCGTTCGAGTGTGTTCCGGGAAATGGGCTTCGCAATCATTGCACCAATTACCATCGTTTGCACAGTATTTATGATATCAGGGAAACTTTTTAAAATTCATGCTTCTAGCTTTCGTTCTTTTTGGCGTGAAAGTAAATTCAAATATTTTTTTAATTTGTACAGTTTGCAAAAAACTGATTTTGATACGCTACATAAATAAACTAAATGCTACTTTGCCTGTTGTAAAATTTTGTACAGTTGCAAAAAAACTGATTTTGATACGTTACATAAATAAACTAAATGCTACTTTGCCTGTTGTAAAATTGTGTTTTTGGTCGTGTATTTCAATTCCGACAAAAATATGTGATACGTACAACTAGACCACTCTTTCGTACTCTAACGTATTTTTATACAGAGGTAGCTACGGTCCACCTGATCGTATCGCCATACTACCATCGCCTATGGACGCCTCAACACCAGAAGTATCACAAGATAAGATAGAGAAGTATCATAAGATAAGGTCCAGATCACTTAGGCTGTCTCCTTTATATTTGTGTGTGATCAAAAAATGTACAAAAACTTTTTTTTATTGTACGACGGGGAAGCGCTTGGCCTTCATCTCACCTGGTGACACACTTTTTTTTTTCTACATGCCTGCTAGAAGCCGGATCATGAGCCAGTTGAAGATTCCCGGCGAAGTGCGTTTCCCACTTCAATCTTATAATAATTCGAAACCAGGTGAGATGAAGGCATAACGCTTCCCCATCGTACAATAAAAACAAATTAAGATTACATTTAATTACCTATGAACCAAACAATAACGCAAATAGTGAGGTGCTATTGTCAATTATTTTTTAGAAGTACCTGCCTAACGAAATCTTAACATACTTAAGATTTTATACGACTAGAGACGGGTTTCTAAACAAGGTATGCGTTCCGTGCGAGGGTTGGTAATTTATCAAAAATATGGGTAGCTGTGTGGGCACAAAATTAGGCGCTGTAATTCGTGTAGTATATGTGTTGGCGACAACCTGTCCCATTATAAAATAAAAAAAACATTTCAGCGATCATGTTTGTCGTTAACTCAAAAATTGCATGACCATGATAACGCTATTACTCAAATAGAATATTGCATACGTCTTTACGAGCCTGGCGAGCCATTATAAGCATACATTATTTAATTACCTAATGATTTTACCTGGAACTTCTTCTTATCGAACAAAAATTACCATTGCATATTATACAATAGTTTTATCTTATTAAATATTTTTTTGGGATTTAATATAGGCCTATATCGTATTAACAAACCGGTTTGAGTTAGCATTTACGAGCATAAATCCGACAACCTGTCAAAAAGTCTAAGGTCGACAAAAAGTGCAAACCTCGGAATAAAATACGAGTACCTGACAGGTCGGGCACAAGCCTGACGGATGGTTGCCCCAGCGGTTAATACTTAACGTGGGGGTATGCGTTGTAGTATAGTAATACGCAGTGAGAGGTCAGCCGATGAGTTAAACTCGAATGGGCAGCATTCGGAAAGCTTCGCAATATCTTTCCGACAAAGATACCGCAGAGTCTCAAGACGTGTAAAGTCTTTAATCAGTGGAACCTACAAATACAAAAAAAAAAGTCATTGTTGCTAAGTAAAGGTCGCAAAGCATCCTATGGAGAAAGCTATGCTTTGTGCTTCATTTTTCGTGATAACATCTTATTTAGGCCAGCGAATTAGCATAGCTATTCAGCGTGGCAATGCAGCCAGTGTCTTCACACGCTTCCTTCTGGTACTGTAACGGTCCTTAGGTAATCTGACTGATTTCTTTGAACATATAGTTAGTTTAATTGTATATTTTATTGAATAAACTAATGTTTAATTGTAATCCCACATATTTTACTAGACAGTATTGTTAGCTTCTATGTTATGGACACAACTTGTGTTTTTTAAATGTTGGGTATGTAAAGCTTATTAAAGGTTTTTTTCATTGTACGATCGGGAGGTGCTTACGCTTGGCCTTCATCTCACCTTATTTTTCAAGCTATGATAAGTCTGAAGATGGAAGTGCACTTCACCCGGAATCCTCACATAATTGAGAAACTCTCTCATAGCTTACCTCTGAATTTTAGAACAAAAGTATTTAAGAATTGTTGTTATGGCGACAGAATTAGGAAAGATGGTGGTGACTAGCCAGGTGGACTTAAACGAAGTCCTATCACCAACCAAACCAAGCACAGTATTGTACTCCCCCTAGGGATCGAACCCGTGACCTCTGGATCTGACCGGTATCGAACAACCGAACTATTAGACCACAGAGGCGGTTAGGGTGATTGCCTGCTGGGCGAATCTTTTTTTTTACAGCACCTGCCTGTAAATCTCGGGTTCGATTTCCAACTAAATCAAACAACTTTTTCTTAATTGTTGTCTTGAGTGTAGGCGATGTGGCGCTACAGCGACAAAACCTTGTACTGTTATAAAAGATAGAGCTTGTATTCATTGTATATTTTTGAAATGTTTGCTTAAATATTATCTTGACATTAAATTTAACTTAAACTTATGGCGTAACTTGTGAGTACATCAGTAGGTTGTGTAGTTTTTAATTCACTTTTTTTGCTGAAAAAATACATTTTGCAGATGACCAAAACCTCTTTTATTAGCAGACTGTTTTAATGGTAGCTACAAAAATATGCTTCATGTATTTTTATTTTCCCTTTTATCTTTTTACAATAAGAACAAACTACGTCTTGAATTGGATAATTGACTCGATATATCTCGGTCGGATCGTATTACTGGCAGAAGAACTTTAATTAAGCCGGATACGTTGCAGCGATGCGCACCTCACTAATTGTACTTCTTCTACGATATATCGATTTGTTTGCTTAGGATAACCCTTTGGACCCATACATAAAGTTTATAAACAAACAGCCAAGCCCCGAGGGTGCTACAAACCGCACATCAAATACATAAAATCGTTCGTAATAGTTGATTGACTGACAGACAGTCTGATAGGATGAACGGCAATCCACGCCCAGCACATAGCGAGAGCGTTAGAGGCGTGCAATGTTTAAGGAGTGAGTCCCAAAAACCACGTTTTGACTGTTTGGAAAAAAAAATAAGGCAAAAATCGTTTTTAGGATTGTAATTATTAAGCTATGATTCAAAATATGATTGACTTCACCAGGGGATGTGTTGGGACCAACTGTCACGTGGAGTTGATGAATAGAGGCGGCCCATGATCAGACCTGTTTTTTATCTATACGTAGGGTCAACCCTGAATCTCGATGTTTGGCTGGGCAAGAATGAATCAAGCTAAAATTCCCAGACAATACTTTGTTCAGCGGTGGGCTTCTAGGATCTGGAATTATAGTGATGAACTTAGAACCTTGGTGCAAATGCTACTGCGCAGGGTCGGCTAGTGAGTAATAAAGCTACAATTTACCTACCACCATTATTTATTATGTAGAAAATTTAAAGAGAAGATATTCTAAGATTATTTTCATGATATATTTTCCATTAAGAAATCTTTCAGATACATATTGAGCACTTTCTCAGTCGACCAACACTAGTTAACCTAGTTAATCACTGTTCTTCCGTAAGTTAATTTGTGCTCCAGTCCGCTTGGGAACGAATGGGTTTCACGAAGTATCTTGGATATTCCACAGGAGTGGTAAAAAGTTAATGTGTTTTTGATATCACATTCGATTCCAATTTTTTCAATCACACCTTTGATACACCACAATAAAAACAACTTTATGTGCAGTTCACACGCAATGGAAGTGAACATTTTAGAATACATTGCGAGAAAATGTAATAACAGAAGAGGGATAATGATACGGATTGTTTAATATAATAGAATAATAATCATAAAACGTTAATTTGACATGAAACGCCACGGTTTTTTCCCAAGTCTTCGCAATACGCAGGCACACACATGTACTAACACGCGTACAAACATACATAAACTGTATTTTATCTCATTCTCTCGCAGGCTAAGTCCTATAGATATATATATATATATATATGTTAATCTTTTTAAGCTAAATTTTTGTCGCTTTATCGTTTCATTGAGTTTCAAATCAAATCGGTGCAAAAGAAGTTTCACTTCAAAATCCAATGAGATTTGCAAATAAAAAAATATCCTTAAAATGTCATACCAATCAGTCTATACGTTTAGTAACTAACTTTATTTAATAGTATGTAATCAAATTTTTAGGCGTTATTGACGTAATGCGCGAAAAACATACTTAACCCCGGAAGTTATACGCATCGTTGACAAACTACTTACCTTCCGAAATCAGTTTACATTATTTCATTATTTTACATCACTCTGACATGAAAACCTTTTTTTTTTGTATGATGGGGAAGCACTTTGCCTTCTTCTCACCTGGTTACAAGTTGAGATAAGGCCGAAGATGGAGGCGCACTTCACCCCGAATCTTCAACTAACTGAGAAACTGGTTATCTTACCTCTAACACAACCAATTCTTTGAATTGTTGTTTCAGCGACAGAATTAGGTAAGATGGTGGTAGACTAGCCAGGTGGACTTAAACAAAGTCCTACCACCAACCAAACCGAGCAAAATATTGTACTCCCCCTGGGGATCAAACCCGGGACCTCTGGATCTGAAATCGGTGGGTTGAACCACTAGACCACAGAGGCGGTTAAAAACCTGTCAAAATATTATTGATATCTGAAACTCGAGCTTTTATCAGACAATGAAAGTGTCGAACCGATTTTAATTGAGCTTTGGAACGGTTCTTTTTGAAGTTGGATTAAGATTGCGCCGGGTCTCCGAACGGGTGATTGTTTTTCGATAATTCTAGAGCTTAGCGTGGTGCAGAGCTGTGGAAATCTTATTGGCATTGAGAAAATTTCAGATAATACTTAAATACTATCAAGAGAACCGCCGGTTGCAGTCGGTTCAACCCATTGATTTTGGACCCAGAGGTCCCAAGTGTTATCCCGAGGGGGAGCAATATTGTGCTTGGTTTGGTTGGTGGTAGGATTCTGTTTAAGTCCGACTGGCTCGTCACCATCTTACCTAATTCTGTCGCCATATTAACTCTATACTATTACGCCATTTTTCCGCATTTAGAGGTAAGATAGCCAGTTCCTCAGTTTATTGAGGATTCCAAGTGAAGTGCGCCTCCACCTTCGGCCCTATCTCAACTTGTTACCAGGTGAGATGAAGGCCAGTGGTTTCCCCGTCGCACAATATAAAAAAATGAATATAGAGCGCCTTATCACAATAAGCAGTTGTAATAAGTAAAGTAGTTCTGGTATAGCTATTTTTATTAAAAATAGACGTATAAAACGCTGTACCTGAATGTGATTGCCAGTTGTATAATTTGTTTGTTATATACAAAATATTCGATAATTACATTTATAAAATATTACCTTAATATTTAATTATTTACATCCGTTCCCACACAATTATTACACAAAATATCAAATGTACGTTATATTGCTATTGTTATGTACTAATATTGAAATGCAACAAAAAATCATGCCATAGCCATATCCAGATTTCAATTACATTTTAAATTCAAGTCTGGAATCACTAGGATGTTTAAATTATTTTCATTTTAATAACTTACTGAATCCATATTCTTAATTGAATATAGATTCAAGGAAGCAGTATTGAAAAAAAAACAATCGAATCAAGAAGTTCGTTATTGAAAACTACAAGTCCATTGTAAATGAAATTAAACAGTTAGTGCCAGTCTCAAGTAAGCTTCGTTACGCGAAGTGGAAGAATATAAGTAAGCCTGACATTTGAAAAGGAACTGTAGAAAATGGAACAATGATTTTAATTAATCATCCATAGCCTAAAATAAACAAAATCTTTCTTTCCCGAATATATACACCAATATTACAGGACGTTTATTTCACACAGCCCCATCTAGCCCCAAACTAAGCATAGCTTTTAATATGGGATTAGATTACGGATCGAATACTTATATAGTTTGTTAACACTTACGTACCTTGCGGTACTTTATGATGCAACACCCAAACATAGAACAAACATCTGTATTCATAACACAAATGTTTGTCCTGGGTGGAAGTCGAACACAAAACCTACAGCGCAGAAGGCAGAGTAGGGCAAACAACTGATCCATGAGGCTTGTTAAATTTATACATAACCTATGACTTGTGAAACGTTATTCTTTTTTATCGTAGGAATTATTTAAATATGTTAAGGACAATATATTTTGAGCCATTGCATAATTGTATTTATTCAAGACACCTATTATTATACAGCTAACGTAACGTTTTTCTTAAGTGGGTGTCTATTTGATTCAATAACAAAGAATTTTCTGTGAAACTTGTTAATGTTTATTTTTATATTCTATGTAAATACGTTCCGCCCATTACCTGCTAGTACAATTTGATTACGAAACTTTCTTAAAAACCGTAGGTAAAGCTAATAATTAAACACATTAAAAAAGCTAATTCATAAAACCATCTAAATTGTTATCTGATTAAATTAAGAATATTGTAATAAGTGAAAGTTTGTATTCTACAGCAAGATCATAATCATTGTTGTTTAGTATTGAATATTTTATTCGAGTTTGTATGCTTTGCTCACAGAGTCAAAGAAAAAGCAGGTTCAATTCATAATAGCCATCTCAAATGATCACGGAAAGTTTCATTTTAAATGCCACAAAATGCGCCATAATAAGGTAGGCTGCACTGTCAAGAACAACACGTCGTCTCTACACCACAAAGTTGCTACATTTTGTTTTTCAAGCTTCTAGACTGAAAGCAGCGATTAATATGAACTGCCGCAGTTTTACAGTTTGTTGTCGAAACAATTCGTTCGTTGCCCACTTAATCTTCAACTTGCAACTGTCTCGAGTGGTGCGGACTATTTAAAAGTTTCCGGATAAATCCTACACGTACGGATGTGGCGCCAATGTTCTCTGAACTTTTTGTCGAAAGGGACGAAGATTCAAAGAATTTAAGGAATTTTGTTATGTCATACGCTGAAAGTGTTTTGTGACGCAAGTGTACTTAATTAATGCACTTCTATATATTGCTCAACAATAATACAGATTAACCAAATGCGCTGGCTCGCTGTGTTTTATACGTGCTACAGTAGTCGCCGCGGTGGCGGCTGCAGTCGCGAGTGCCATGCCAGCTTTTTGCGCCCGAGGCAGTGCGCACAAAAACATCTAGATTCTTCATTTGCTCAATGCCCTGTTAGCTCAGGACCGGTTTTTTTTTTTGTTTTAATACTTTATCAAATATTCAAACTATTTATTGAGCTTGAATAATATAAAAATAATTAGAATCATTTGTCTTAAATATAGTATGTTTGTATTGTATATCTAATGAAGTTGTGAGTATGTATAGTCTAATATAAACGTGATCAACATTTTGCTGTCTGCTGCATCCATTGGTTAACATGTAAGTGCAGTCACAAATAGAAATCAATAAAATGAACTGAAAGTCTTTGTCTTCCACAGTACTTTAGTGGACAATAATATGCTGTTGATGTGGGATGTGCGCAGTCAGACCCCTTGCATGACAACCCAAAAATAATTCTTGAATCATATCAACACCCTTGGCTTGGCAACCCTATTTATTGGAAAACGAAAATAAAAAAACCAGTTTTAATTTGAATAAGAAGCCAAATACCCTTACGTCACTATCTTGCAAGACCTGATGATCAACCTTTGCAACCTTTAATCTTGTACTCCCCATGGGGATCGAACCCGGGAACTCTGGATCTGAAATCGGTGGGTTGAACCACTAGACCACAGAGGCGGTTAAAAGTCAAGAAGTAAATTGGGAAGCCATCTCCCATTTTACATTACCCTACAAGACACACGAAACGTTTTACCCTATTAACGCGCCCCATGTTTATAACTTTAATATTATTTGAAATATGAAGTCGATACTCTTTCAATTGAATCCCCACAAGACATGTGTATCTTCTTGTATTACTTACCATCCTAATTTCTCTGAAATTACTTGAGTATATAAAAAATACACCAATTGATGAGTAATAGTGTCATCTCTGCATATTAACAAAAAATATGAATGGATCTAAAAGATTTGGGCTAAATAAAGTATTATTTTCCACCCAATATCTCAAAAACTACTCCATTTATCCAAAATCTGCGACAACCAATTTATGTATAATTTGTTATCTCTATTTAGAAATTTTATTAAAAACGGATACCCTTTCCAAGTTATGTCATAACTGTGACGAGTTACATTTATTAGCAAGATTCACAGCACAGTTGGTGCTAAATTTGCCTTCTGCGCTATAGGCTATGGGTTCGATTCTCACCGAGGACAAACATTTGTGTGATGAATATAGATGTTTGTTCTGTGTTTGGGTGTTGTATCATATAGTACGTATGTATTTACAAAAGCATTTAAATATTCTATCCGTAATCTAGTTCCCATATTACATGCTATGGGCTAGAATGCGCTGTGTAAAATTAATGTCCTGTCATATTTATTTATTTATATGTATATACAGTGCCGGATTTCCCAATTTAACTCGGAGATATACAACAATAATAATATCGTTTGGTGTTCAAAAATAGCTGTAAAGCCTTATTTAATAAGTATGTAGGTAGTTTGTCTATTTTGGGGATCATAATAGTTGTACAAATATCAAAACTATGTTGCGTCCAAAATATCCGTTATTCATACGATGAGTCAGATTTTAACCTCAAGGCTTGCATGGGCAAATATAAGGTTGACAATGCGGAAGCTTTCTGGGAAAATGCCTATTATGTCTCTTCTTGAAGGTGTTGGGGTCATACATAAGTTGAACATTTTTGCATTACAAATAATATAAAATAATATTTTGTTTAAATTAGTCTATTTAAATGGAACAGCAACGAAGAACGTTTTTCTTTTTTGAACAACGTGGTTGTGCTTGGCCTTCATCTCACCTGATTTTTCAAGCTATGATAAGACCGAAGGTACAGGCGCACTTCACCCGGAATCCTCAACAAACTGAGGGACTGGCTATTTTACCTCTAAATGCCGTAACACAACAATGTTAAGATTGTTGTTATGGCGACAGAATTAGGTAAGATGGTGGTAACTCAAGGCCAGATGGACGTAGACAAAGTCCTACCACCAACAAAACCAAGCGCAATATTATACTCCTCTTGGGGATCAAACCCACCTTTGGATCTGACACCATTGTGCGAATCAATAGACCACAGAGGCGGCTATAATATTATGAATGTAGATTTTCTAGCTTGAAACTGGTACAACTGGCACTTGTTTCGGTAAATATAACCTCACTGCCTCCACCTTTCCGATTACAACGTAAAAATAGAGCACAGGCAAACAACTTTGTGTTCGACGACACGTAGACTCAATATTTATACGGAACGACCAATTTTCGTGACGTAAATAGCACCATGCTAAGATACACCGGCGCGGCGGCGCGGTGACGAAACTGGCATGTTTATAGACATACAATGCGCCATCATGCTCACGGTGTTGTACCAGTACAGATTTAATTTCAAAAATGTTTTATATACTTTAATAATTTACTATGTTTTGGACAATGATATCCTAGCTGTTTATTCACAATATATCTTCAAGGAAGACATATTTCTTTGACAAATATACTAAAAAAAAAACTGTTAATTCTATGTACACTTGAAAAAATCGAAAATTATTTTTGGTAAAATTTAAATTAATTACAAATTACAGGTATAACATAGGTCTAAATTATTTTCTCGCGGCGAAGTATGGCAAGACAGCTACTCAATGGATCCACGACATTGAGTCGGTTGCGGGAAGTCAATAGATGATGACGGCTCAAGATCGCCATTTGCGTTGCAAACTAGCGAGGCCTATATTCATCAGTATGCTTATATGTATAGGCTGAATTGATAATGTTGATGATGGGTTTCTGTATTACTTCGGACTAGACAAGTAGGTACCAGTCTAATAAAAATGTGCTCAGGATGTGAGGTCCAACACCGCTAACAGGAATGTTGAATTCACTGAATAAGAACCAGCCCCCAAATAATGCTTTATTCAGACACCACGTAAAGATTGGTCTAAGGTCTAATTCTCACTAGCTATATTGCTTGTTCTACTGATAGATCTAATTGTTTTTTTTTGTCCAAATAGATACATTAATAATGCATGACTTTTTAAGTCTTGGTGCGGGTCTGGCTCACGCTCAGTTTTTATTATTTATTTAAAAATTATAAATAGCACTATTTTCACACCAATTTTAATACGGGTAAGAAATAACTATTTATAAAATAGTGTTTTATATGGAAACACTTAATTTTTTTTTTATTATTTGTCAGGTCTGAAATTTCAACCTTTGAATTTTTGCTTGAAGTTTCAGAAATAAACAGTAACATTGTTGACTTTTTTTGTGTAATTATTATTTTTGTTATAATTTTAAGAGTACTCGATGTGATAATATAATATGTACTATCAGAAAACTCAGAAAATTTCAACCTGCTACCTATTGCAATTTAAAAGATTGACTTTCACTCTTTAAAGATTGTTTCTCTCAGTATTTGACCCCTAACCTTTTATTTAAAAAAATTTTAAAAAACCCTGAAATATGCCACTTTTTACTCATCTACATACGAATTTTCAAACGTCTATCATGTAAGGCTTCGGAGTTGTATCTAGTTGAATTAGTCAGTCAGTCAGTCACTCAGGACTCATCCATTTATATATTAGATAGAAGAAGAAGAAGATTGAAGTCAGATATTAATTTAATGTAACTAATGGGTGGTGACTACTCTAGTTATTTGAGAGGACTGCGTATACCTACCATACTTTTATTTACCCATTGGTTAGTCCAAGTCAACGGTTTCTCGTCCATGTACTTCGACTACGGACTCGTGGTCACACCAAATTGTCACACTGGTGTGTCTGTTAGGAATTTATTTCACTCCTGGTCACACTGCATCGCCAAGTATCGTACTTAACTGAATTAATTTTAGTGATGTCTAAGTACCTGCTCGCTATGTACCTCACAAAAGATTCGACATAAATACTTCATGGACTGTAATATTATCTTGGCTAAGTAAAAATAAAATTAATTCTTATTAGTCACACCAGTGTTACAATCTGGTGTGAACACGAGTCCGCAGTCTGTATTTCTTCGTTTGCTCTTGGTCTGTACGAAAAAGTAGGGATTATAGCTCGACCCTATTATTTTCGGATAGGCATTCAAATCGGGGATCAGTTTATAGGGATGGTATTATGATAATAAGTATGCAGAAAGGCTATTGTTGCATAATAATTTTATTTTGAATCTGATGTAATGTGTTGATCTCGGTGAGCTTTGGTAGCAATAATAAATAGAATAGAATAAAATAAAATAGAAAAAACGTTTATGTACCCAAAATAGCACACTACACAACATATAAACTATAAAAAAAACACAGTAAGTACACTTACATAATATATATCTGTTGAAAAAAAAACAAGAATAGAATAAGGTAAAAAAATAAATAAAAACAAAGTGCTTAGACAATAAAATACAAAATAGATGTGATTTTATAAACAAAAACAGCAATCTTGACCCTATCTTTCACCGGTTTTTTTTTTAATTTATGCCACTTTTGCTTTTTTACTTTATGACTCAATTTTATTTCATTTTAAGTATAACACCGACATTTAAATATATAAAATACCAAGGTGACAATATAACAAACCGATATATTAACCTAAAATGGACTTACAAAGAAATGTTAATGAGTCAATTTCATCAACGTTGTACTAAATACATCAATATCCGATATATCATTGTGATCATAAAAACACTAATAACATATAAAATATCATTGTATCATGTTGCGCTAAGCTATTAGATTAATAGAGTTTTGAAATAATAACGAAATTCCGCTTCAATATCAAAGAATGCAATTTTGTATCAACATCGAAGTTTTCGGAACACCGTTTTCTCTACAAAGGGAAAACGGTGAAAAAATGAGGTCTATGCAACGAAAAAGGCAAAATGGCCGCCGGGCAGAGAGCGGAAAATTGGTCGTGTGTTGCATGGGATCCACGTATTGTACGGAATTCGACAAAAACCAGTTTGAACTGGATACAGATTTTATTGTGACCGAAGAATTTGCCTTTTAGCCGTCTCTTGTTCTCTAAAGTTGGTATGTACAGTGGAAAGTTAGTGCGCTATGCTCCCTCACATTACGAGTAGTTGATCGAGTGAGCGAAGCGAACGAGATCTCTCAATTAAGTTGGGAAATCCGGCACTGTATGTATGCATGTATGTATGTATTAAGGGTTGCAAAAGGGGTATATAAAATTGAAGTCTTGAAAATGTGTTAAAACATACAATATCATATAAAATAGGGGTTGAGACTGATTTCAAAATGAGTTTATTTTGCCCTTAATAAGGGTCGTTTTTAAGATGAAAGGGGCAAATGATGATCATCAGATCTTGTAAGATAAGAGAGGGAATTCGGAATCTCATTAAAACTGGTCTAGTTATTTTTTGTTATTAACTCAATAGGGAAGAGTGTCGATAAAATCCAAGAATTACTTTTGGGTGTCATATTCAAAATCAACAGTAAATTAATGTTCACCTGTAAATGTGAAAAGAACTTTCCTTATAACTGTAAGGTTTCGCCATAATCATCACGTTTGGCAGACGGATTGGTGCTCACTGTTAAAGTTTTGTTAACACACAGAAAGAAAATGCTGCCTTTTTGGTGGACTTTACGACATCCGTAGGCTGGAGGGGTAGATTTTTTAACTACGACTTCTACGGCAACGGTTTGAGAACACTTTTCAAAACGTCATTAACCTCTGTTTTATGTAATAAGGGTATTATAATAAGTTAGCAACAAGAGTGAACCTTAAGCAAACTTTTATCGTTTGTTAATTACGTTCTATTTGAGAAATAATCTCCGTCACAAACCAGACATCACAAGATCTCAGTTCGGGGCGAACTACTAGTTTATAGATATGTTAGTTTATTCAATGGTAAAATACCTACCAATCTTCCATCAATAAGAATTTCTGCATTTTAAATTCAATAAGAATTCAGAGTCGGAAGAATATAATTTTATTCTTTTAACTAAGGCAATGAACGCAATGCATTGCACAAATATAATAATCAACCTTCTTTTACACCAAAGCGTTTATTGATAGACCGACCAAGTGCCATGTGCGAACATACATACTGTGGGTGACGACCCACATTTCAAAGTAAAACATCACTTTTCTTGTATGGGGTCCCCATTCATTTTTAGATTATTTTATTTGCAAATTTATGTGTAAATTTCAACTGTTTTCATATTACGGTTAGAGATGAACAGTCCGCTGAAAAACAGGTGAACAGACAGACGGTCAGAGACCGAAGGCTTAGTATAAGGGTCTCGCTGGGTACGGTCAAATAATAAATTCAAAAATTTTGTTACCAAAATCTATCCAGGAAAGCTTATTATACAATTTCAGATTACCTAGAAGATAATAAAGCCTTGCAGTAAAAAAATGAATTTGCTCCAGTGAATAAATTTTAATTATTATAAGTTAATTTTAAGCTATCATAATGGATCATAAAAAAAATACCCCGTAAATTACCCCGAGGTTCTTGACTTTCTCCTTGTGTGCTGGTCGCGATTCCGAACAGGCGGTAGATTAGACGTTTCAAAGTGATCCTAAAATCTTACTGAATAAATGTATTTGACTTTGACTTTGACTTGACGGAACCCGAAAAATACCAGATTGTGGTTTGGTTGAAAAATTAGTACTTACCGTGCGAATATCAATTTCAGCTCCATTTACGAGGTATTGCGTTTGCTTGAGGTTAGGTGCTAGCAGTTGTCTGAAACAATACAAATTCAACATTATAAAAAGCACAAAGTAATAAACATGGCAAATGCGAGTCAGACACGCACACAGAGGGTTCTGGCGACCGCATTTCAAGACAAAAAAATGCGGATTTTTTTATGTATAACATATATATTTCGTTCTGTAGTGGTATGTGGGTGTGACTCAAGTCGTAATTTTTCTGTACACGTTGTTATACTTTAGCGTGAGCATTATAGTCTTACTTAGTTTGACACTCATAGTTCATACCGTTTTACTGTGAGAAAAAAACGTTTATAAAGAACGTTTCCTGTATAAGGTCCTCAACTTTTTTGAATTGTTTGTCAGGTAAGTTTTTTTTTCACTGTACGACTGGGAAGCCCTTGGCCTTCACCTGGTTTCAAGTTAAATAAGACCGAAAGTGAAGTCGCTTCACTTGAAATCCCCAACAAACAGAGGAGCGGCTTATCTTACTTGTTTTTTTCTTTGAATTGTTGTTATTGCTACAGACTTAGGTAAGACATAGCACAGTAGCTAACCAGGCGGACTTAAGCAACCAATTTTCGCACACCTACTTCAAACCACAATATTTTAACCCCCAGGGTATAGTGATATCTGAAATTAATATTGCGAGCAACAGAGGCGGTTAATTCCGCACCTTTTGGATACGGGATAAAAACAACCACACTAATTATACCCTCGAAATAAGATCGCAGTGTCTAAAAATTACGTTTGGTGTACAAAACGTATTCTTCACAGTTAACTGGAGGCTAGTATTCAATACGATATATTTTTTTTATAAAACATAGTTTCTGTATTTGAAACCAGGTTTCCTAAAAAGAAACATAATTCTGTTTTATAAACTGGAATCGAACCTTTGGTTTCGAAAGTGGCCAATGGGTTTATAAAACAATACCCGTTGGTCCCGACGTTTATTTACATAGGGATAGTTTCATTCCAGATGGTCCCTATGTAAGTATATGTGGGACGAACGGGTCATCAAAAAATTCAGAAGGCAGAGTTTCTTGCTTTTTTCCTTGTGTTCATTGCGATTCCGAATTCTTCATTTCAAAGTGACCTTGAAAAGTGTTATAGATTACTAAGATGTTTTTTCATGTATGTGTATGTTTATTATTTAATTAATCACAGGTATTTCGTTTTATAAATTTATGTGTATTTTATGTATGACTGAAGGCCAATTACAAATTTCCACTAATAAAATACAGTATAGATAAAGTACAGTATAAAAGAACAGTATAAAAGAACAGTACAAAATAGACGACAGTATTTAGTGCAGTGAAACTGTAGTAAAGTAAAAAATATAAATATTTACAAAAATTGTGCCTTTTTTTAGGTAACTAGGTTATTTTGAATTTAGAAAATAAAATAAGTCACTCATAAAAAATAAATTAACATTAAAATATAAATGAGGAAAGCTATGTATTATATCTACTTATTAATGAGGTTAACGCTATTTTAATTTTTTATTTGGTTTTACACGATGAGACCATCCATAGTATATTATTTTTATCATATCCAGTTTTATTTATAAGGTACGCAATTAAGTAATTTTGTTCATTTATTCATTATAAGTACGAATATAATAATACGACTACACTAAATACATAACACTGATATAATACGCTAAATACTGTGCCTTGCAAAGGATCTCGTAAACTTCACAGTTAGCTGTTCGCCAGTTTTGTAATACTGTAATACTTGTGTATTGTAATACTAGACATTTCGCTAGAGCATCGCACTTTACTTATCTAAGAAAATAACAATAGTTCCAACAGTTACTCAGTGTCGTAGCATCGTAGCAAACGGTTCGTAGAGGTGCTACGTCGTAGCAATTTCGTAGCACTTGTACCGCTTATTACTTATTGTTGGTGTGAAAATGGAAATGTTTTTGATGTATGTACGGGTTGCTCTTATTTGAATGTTGTATGATATAAATAAACACAGGTTGATTAATGAGAATGTACATTATTTACATAATATTTAGTGTTCTCTCTTAAAATGGGGTCGCAAAGCATACAACAATATGCCTCCATATTGCATTGCCATGAAGTTTGGCAGTAGTATTACAATCGTGAGTGAAAAGTGAAAGGTTATTTTCATAAAATGAAACACTGTAGTTTCTAGCCCTTCCAGGTCCATTGATGGGTAAGAGTGGAACAAAAAGTAGAAATAGGTCCATTGATAGATTAGAGTGGAACAAAAAGTAAAAAAAAGATTTATTTGATGGACTACTGGAGTGAGAAGAGTGAAGTAGAGTATTATTTTAAGCTCGCTGTGTCAAAAATCTAAATTAAAATAATTAATTGCTTATTCCGTAATATTGCTATTAATTAGTTAAATAGTTATAAGTTGATGCAAGAAAAAAGGTTTCTACTTTACACTTAGATCTAACTAAAGCCTTTGACTTTGTAGGTCATGACATTTTACTCAGTATATTAAATAACTACGGGATACGCGGTGGGATCCTTGATCTGATGTGTAGCTTTTTAAAGGGGAGATTTAAAAAAACCCAAATCACCCGATGTTGCACGGAAACCAATGTTCAAAAAAAATTTGAATCGCAGCTGAGTATGGTGTACAGCAAGGGAGTATATTAGGCCCTTTTTTATGCATAATTTACATAAATTACTTTCCCAGAGCGACACCCCATCCAATGGTGATGTTATTCGACGATAGCACGGTAGTATTTCAGAAGACTGGCAACTCTAATCTCAATCTCGAATTTAATAAGACCTTATCACATTTAATTGATTGGCTGACACTTAATAATCTAATTCAATTTGAATATGACATCGATAATGAGTAATAGAACATAGAAATAGAAATTCAGTAATAGACATACTAAAATCCCAGAACTTGACATTATGCTACCTGAATCATCAAATACAGACCATAGACCAAACAAAATCTAAGGGTTAAATATAGATAGTGATTTAAGATTTACTAAACACATTGACATTATATGCAAGAAATTTAAGATTTTTTTCTATGCTTAGTATATGTTGAGTAAAGTTGCAAATATTAGAACTGTTTTAACGGCATGCAATGCATATGCAAACTCTAAATTTTGTTATGGAGTGATCTTTTGGGAGAACGCAACTGATAGAGAAAATGTTTTTGTCTCATAAAAATCTGTTCAATCAATTGACAGCCTCAAACCAACTGACTCGTGCCAACCATCCTTCATACACCATAAGTTATTGACTTTTCCAAGTATTTATATACTCGAGCTGGTCAAATATGTTTGGAAGAACATCAAAGGCTTTTGATTTTTTACATAGTAGGCGAGTGCATAAATTATGCATGCCTTCGCACAAAACAGCCTTGTTCGATTAAAGTCTTTTTTGCATGGCTGGATTTCGGATTTATAATCAACTGCCTCAAAATATACGGGAAATCTACAGCTTAATTGTTTTTAAGGCCAGGGTTACCAGATTATTGATCGAAAAAGCTTACTATACTATCCAATGATATTTGACAGATAAATATATATGAGTAAATAACCATAAATAATAATTACTTTAATTCTCATTGAAATTGTTTAATATAATGAATTAATTTGTCTAATAATTTCTAATTCTACATCTATTTTTTTGTCTGTATTATTCAGATACTTGTATAATTTTGTTCAAATTTACATGCCTATTGGACGGCGAGACACGGCAGTTCTTATTTGAATATGTATATCTTTTATGTTTTACCTATGTTTCAAGCAAAAAAAGTTATTGTATAATATTGTATTGTATTGCTTAGTATCGGAAGGTAGTTATAGAAAATACACAATAAATAAGATAATGTCAAAATTTAAATGAATGTGGTCCGCAACCACGTAACCCATACAAATGATAATTATATTCGAACAATACCCTCCCATTATCCGTCATCAATACGTCACGAACAATATGGAGTACCTAATCGCATTATCAGTCACGGACATGCCTGCGACTTTGTATCATCAGTACTGTCATAAACCGGCCAAGTGCGGACACACACCGAGGGTTCCTACCCTAATTTTAAAGCGAAATATGCTGGGTTTTATATTTTATTTAACCTCCTCTGTGGTCTAGTGGTTCGCCCACCGATATCAGATCCAGTGGTCCCGAGTTCCATCCCTGGGGGGGTACAATATTGTGCTTGATGGTAATGAATAAAACTCTTTTTAGGGTTAAGCTCGCCTTTGCCATGTATTTTAATTTTTAAGTTTTTCTTTGTTATTATGTTTATGTGTGCAATAAAGTATAAAATAAATGAATGATTGTGAAAATGAGACAGGAAGAATGGTATCCCTAGCGATGCACTCCCCTCGAGGCCTCAAAGTTTCTTAAACGAATCGGAAAATCGTGAGTGATGCCTTAGTTACAAGCCATTAACTAAGGTAGCCGCTTACAATCAAGTGAGCCGTATGCTTGTTTCCTAACTTTGCTGTAAAAAAAAAAACGTTTTGTCACAAGTCCCAAGTACATTTTCATTGCAAAAGAACCTTAGGTTATCAAATAAATATAGACAGTGATAAACACTCTAGTCAAGTAGTATTCATTTGTTACGTCGTACTTTGGTTTACACTAGTTTTACAATTACATTTAGGGCGCGCTACGCAGCTAAAATCTCGGCAGAAACGATTATGAGTGTTGACAACGGCAAGCTGTAGGTGGCGCATGCGTATCGTAAATAAAACCTTTTGATAATTCTTATTCTTAGATCGCTTTGCTGGTATGTAGGTAAGTAATGTGACCATATGATGGTACCTTTACTGGCACAGAAAAAATAACTTATTTAAATTGGTCCTAATATTTATTCTGAGTCTAGGTGTTGTCTGACCTCTGCGAAGCGACAAGCACACGTCCAACGTCGACAGTGGTCACAGAGCTACTGATTGAAAGGCGGGCGCGCGGTGCCTGTAGTTTTTTAAATAATTCATGATTAAAATTAAATTTGAATTGGTATCAAAAAAATATCTTACCTTTAATGTAGCTCAACATGTAACCTATCAAATTTAAAATAAATCGTAAGTCAATATTCATTGTAGGTATCACAACATTTCTCTTGAAAATTTTGAAACGTACCATTTCAATAAATATTTTTATCGAGAAAATTTTCAGCTATTATGTTTTCAGCTTACCTTTAATGTAGATGGGTACCTGAAGTAATACATATATATATAAACTAGACACGTGACTTGTTCAAAAGTACTACTCGTATAATTTTTCTTTGGAAAAAGAGGAAACGTCTAATGACAGGGCCTTAACAACACTTTCTTATCTTCATCAACCTATTGCAGGCCACTGCTGGACGCAGGTCTTTCTCAATTTGCGTCACTAAATCCAAATTTTTTGGTAATCTTAGTTTCGAATTTTATGAAAAAATACCCGATTAAATTAAATAAGTCGTTCCAAATTTGGATATTACGAATTTTACGCAAGCTTTTGATCGTGTTATCGCATAACCATCTCGAAATAAGTGCTTTTTAAAATTCCTTCAATCAACTGCCAAAAATATTTCACTGACCCAATTTACTCGACAGTGAAATTCCAATCCTTATCGCATAGTCATAGCGTACAAAGTCCAAATTATTCATCTACCACGTTAAGGGTTTTCACGGCTATTAATGGTCTAGGGATCAGTAAAGCTTTTTTACATGGTTCCAGTAAGTGTTGTAAGTCAAGTCGAATTCAGTAGACACAGTATGACATCTAAGTTATTAATTTACTCATTTCTCAGAGGGTAAAATTGAGGAAAAAAATACTAAATTTATTTTTGAATGTATTATGGTGTTTAACAGAAAATTTGTTCTCCCTTAGCTTAGAGAGCGGCTCCAATATCACTTAAATATATCGATGCCAACTTGAATAGTTTCCAACTACTAATAGTTACAACTGGCACCCCAGTGGATTCCAGTGCTAGATGCTACACAGTGGTGTAGCATCGCCTTTAAGCCCTTGTGGCTCAGGGGTCGGCAAGGCCCGTCAAATGCGATTATTGAAGGCTATTGTTTCCGTATCGACAATGGTTCATTGTTTGTTATATATGTATGATATAAGGTACGTTACATTGTTGGTGTCGAGAGTCGACGCGTACATGGATTTTGGACACACCTCCAATTTACTGACTTTTATTCTCACTGCTGGAAGAACTTCTTATCACAGAAAGTGGGACGTTTAGTTTGCAAATGAATGGGATGGGTTAGTATAGGTGTTAAACAATTCCACGGACCTGCTGAACTGTCTTAGTGGGCTGAGAGGTGTAAAAATGACCTAAGGCGGGTACCGGCGTTTCCGACGCTGGAGAATAGAGTGGTACTACGGCATCCAGCCCCTCGTATTCTGGGGGGGGGGGGGCTCAATCGCTTCAAGGGCTCCGGGAGCTCTCGTCAGAAGAAGGTAGTGGTCTGGGCGAAGAAGAAGTTCGCGAGACCGGCGACCGATGCCAGTATGCTGTATGGCGAGTGATGTGGAAGAGGAGTCGGACTGCTCTATTGCGTCCTTCTCTTCCCTTGCGTCGACAGCATCGGACGTTTCCCGCGTTTTGCGGAAGAGGGGGCGAAAGCCCAGCCCCAAGGCTGATAAAAAGGCCAGCCCAAAGGCTAGCCACAAGGCCGGCGAAAGGGCTAGGAAAAAGGCTGGCAAGAAGGCGAAGCCGACGCGGATGCCAACTTCTGCGGCAATTACGGTGACAGTGTCGGAGGGTTCCGACGTTACCCTCGCGACTGCAGCATGGCGACCGCTAAGGCTCGCGCATCAGATTGGCTGAGCTTGGAATCGACAACGTTCGTTCCAGGAAGGCCATCACTGGAGGACTCGTTTTGGAGGTGTCAGGATCCGACTGCAATCGACAGTTAAGTATACCGCTTTGTCTATTCGTAGCTATCATTTTAAAGGTTGCCTGGAAGAGATTCGCTGATTGATTTTTCATGCTTTGAGCTCAGAAAGTTGATGCTGCTAATACCTTGTAGTATCTTACTATTATTATTTTTTTGCTGTACGACGGGGAAGCGCTTCATCGCCTTCATCTCACCTGGTTTCAAGTGATGACAAGACCAAAAATTGAAGCGCAATTCACCCGGAATCCTCAACGGTCCGAGGAACTGGCTTTCTTACCTCTTAATGCCGGAACACAAAAAAATAGAATTGTAGCTATGACAACATAATTAGTTAAGATAGTGGTAGCTAGCAAGGCGGACTTAAAGAAAGGCCTAAAACCGACCAAATCAGGCACAATGTTGTACTCCCCTAGGGATCGAGCCTGGGACCTCTGAATCTGACACCGGTGTGTGAACCACTAGGCCACAGAGGTATAGCAAGCAAACGTTCAACAACGCTTCCAAAGCCAAAAGACACCCTTGACTCTGATAAACAGTAGGTCGTAAAGCACGCTTGCAGCTTCATAAACTTTGAGGTAATATAAATCCAAGATTATGAGACGGCGACCGGCAGAAGCGCTCGCCTCCATTTGCGGATATATTTATCTTTCTATACTTCTCTTTATTTCTCTTATTTTTCTTTCTTAACCGCCTCTCTGGTCTAGTGGTTCGCCTACCAGTGTCAGATCCACAGCTCCCGGGTTCAATCCCCAGGGGGATTGAGTACAAGATTGTGCTTGGTTTGGTTGGTGTTAGGACTTTGTTTGAGTCCGCCTACCACCATCTTACTTAATTCTGTCGCCATAGCAACAAATCTTGAATATTTGTGTTCCGGCATATAGAGGTAAGATTTTTATTCAATGAAAAGTACAATTAAAATAACTATGTACAAAAGAATCATTCAGATTATCAAAGGACCGTTATAAACGGCCTAAAGGTAACTCAACTGTTCCAGACCAGTACCAGACGGAAGCGTGCCCAAGACACTGGCTGCATTGCCACGCTGAATAGATATGCTAATTCGCTGGCCTAAATAAGAGCCAGCCCTTGGGTCACGTGTCGCCTCAATCAAAAGCCCCGCATTATTTTTGAAAACCCGGAGGGAACCGGCTCCCCACGGACCCAAGGTCTCCACCCAAGAGGTAAGATATAAAATCGGGTGAGATGAAAGTCAAACAACACCCCGCCGTAAAATTAAAAAAAAAACATTTCAAAGACTTGAGACTACACGGCCGGACTCAAGCCACATTATCATAAAACTTACGTGATTTCATGCCACAATATGATATAAATATTATGCGATAATTCATATCAACGGGATATTTTCCATAACTTGATATAAATTATGGTGTTCAAAACCATGATAGTAACAAATCTGATAATTTCGAGATTTATTTGTTCGAATTGATGCATAATGATTTTTAAGGTAGACTGAAATCAGCTCTACATCTTGGGTTACGCAGAATAACACTGCATGGTATCTAATACCACTGCTACTTTTTTGTAACATACACAAGACATAAAACATGCATATTAGAAATTAATTTTGTTCCTTATATTTTGATGACTTCAAAACAGTCTGTCGCTATTAATATTTTTTTAAATAAATCAACTTATTATTTATTTTATGGGTTTTAAACATAGATACTATTTTGTTTCACAGTTTTTTCATCCCTAAATTATGAATCTCAGTATTCAAAGTCAGTCATTATTCACGTCAGACATTTGAGAGTCGAATCAAGATTTAAGTGCATTCTCGCCGCTTTAATTATTCCCCAGCAATTCATAACAAAGTTCACGGCTTGTTTATGAATAAAGGGGATAAACATCGCTGAAAATCTCATCCCACGTAGCACACATAAAGCAAGCACACACAAGGTAGTTATTAGAACAACGGCTAACAAGTATTAAGGGGATCACACGTGCGCTTTATACTGTAAGTTCACGGCTTTGAAATTTTGTGAGCTGAATCTCGGCACATGAATGGATTATGAATGATGAATGAATGAATGGGTACAAGAGTTGCTGTGTGGTTTAGGATCGTTCTTTGAACCGATTTTATAGGCTTGATTGATATAAAGTAAAACATTGTGACAGGTTAATCTTTCCCTTGGCAGGTTTTCTTTGTGTTACATTTACGTTGGTTTGGTCGCTGGTTATATAATAAAAATAGATCGAACATGGTCGATATGGTGCAGTAAAGTAATAAGATCAGCTACTAAAGTGGCAACTAACATACAAGTTAAATTAATTCCTATAGGTGACCTATTCTTACAGAGCGTTAAGTATGAAGTGCTCAAAGTAAGATATGAAAAAAAAAACTCGTATCAAAAACTTTTGTTGACAAATCGTCAAATTTTGATAACCTTAAATATAAATAGGCTTGAATATAATAATAACGATCGTGTAGACTTATACCTATTTATTTGGCAATAATAATGTCAACTTTCGGTGGACATTGCATGTTAGTTGTTGCCCATAAAACTTATAAATACGACCATTGGGAATGAAAAGGCCCTAAGCGTACCAGGGTCCCATAAAATAAAGGAATTGACATAGGAAGCCTCTCGTAACTCGACTTTCTAATACCCTGCGTCTTATCATTATTCAAAAGGCCGCAAGCTGTGGGTATGCGGTGGCAAAAATCCCTTCGAGGACTTAGCCATATTATACATCTCATCAAGGGTGCCCGCCCGCACTTTCATTTATATGGGACTACGCATATTTTGTGTAAAGGGATATTGTAACGCACTGTATAAGGTTTCGTGAAATTTCTAAACTTTTGGAGGAGAGGCATCGGTTGGTATGGTAATAGTTTCGCTTTGTTTTAGTTTTTCATTAGATAGTTGAGGACTGAGAGAATATTGAAAGCTCTACAAAGTTTTGCAATGTTATGAAATGTTGTATTTATTAATTCCAGGAGTAAGGTTATGGTTGATAATAGTTTTAGTTTAATGATAAACCTAGAAAATCGTTGATAGCGATAAAACCACCCGATTTTATCTGCATGTTTATTTTCGTGTAACATCGAGAGATTATCTTATATTTCAAGACGCAAAGACTGCAGTGACGCTTTCATAGGTAATTTTAAAGGTTATGTAATGGACTATTACAACAATAAAAAAACCTACTAATAAGCCATCGGGTCATCAAAATCTAACACAATTAATGAGAGTTCTATAACGGGTTCAGTATAAACTCCCCATCGCTGAGTCACTCTGTCTCATCTTAATAAAAGCCATGTATTTGAGCTGGTAACGGCTTGATTATCATATTAAGCGGTGACCTCCACTAAGTACCTATATACCGTATATTTAATCTTACGCGTAAAGTCACGTGCGTTCGGGAGAGAGTGAAATTATACAATGAGTTTTACGAACGAACGAACGATTATTACATGAGACTTTTGCGGTTATTTTATGACTCATATAAAGAGTACTCACGGAATACTAACGGTTTTTACCCGCCTCTGCGGTCGAGTGGTGAGCCCACCGGTTTCAGATCCAGAGGTCCCGGGTTCGATCCCCAGGGGAGTACAATATTGTGCTTGAAGAAGTGTTAACTCTAGTACTACTGAAAAGCTGATCTTTATGATCCTGAGCTTGTATGAAGGTTAGAAGTGAAATAAATGTAGATATATTATTAATGTATGTTGTTTATCGCCAGTTGTAAATCAATTGTTAAAAAACAGTGACAGGCTCGCGATTTTTACCCTTTCAAGTATTCACCTCTGACCACTACGTCACGTACAACAAAACGTGGAGATTATGAGTATCAACTACTAGAGGGTAGTCAGAGGCACGGCTTATTCAATACGTGACAGAATGCAAACCCATTGCCGCTTAGCAAAATACTAGGCAGTGAAACACGCCATTCGTGTTTTAGGTCCTAGGGACATGCTATTGCGGGTTGGTGATCTGATTTCTGTCTAGCCTAAAGCTAGACACGCTTACCAGGTCAGACTAATACTAGAACATTATGGACAAAGCTATAACTTTATAAACAGAAACACAACGCTATCAGTTTTTACTTTTCTTTTCTGTTTTCATAAATTCGTTTTTTTAAAGAATAGGTGAATATTTTTTTTTTGCCTTTCGCGATTCGATAATTAAAAATGATTCGCCTGAAATTTTGTACTTTACCGTACTAGTTAGTAAGATGAATACGGTAAGTAAGTATTCATCTTATTAGTTAGGTAGGATAGTTACAGCTACAGTAATACTTATGAAAATATACCTGTCGTAAAAATAGAAGGTAAACAAACAATAATGCTATGTTCATTGGTGATAGTAGGCAAGCTTTGGAGCACCAACCTCTCAAAACCTCACTCTAAAGTATTTTCATTCACCATGTTAGTATCGTATTTTTTCCGCTAATTCTATTCAATCTCGAGAAAACGAAGAATTTTCATGAAATTAATTGATTTTGAGAGGTGATCAAGCTTAATCTGCTATAAGTTCAAACGTTTTTATGCTCTAGTTATTGCGGTAAAAAATTTGAAGCGAAATTTGGTATTTGACACGTTGTATTTATACGCGCCGTTCTAGCGGAGGGAAGGCCGGAAATAACGTCATAACTTTAAAAAATTGTCGGTTTCTTCGCATTTGGTATAAATTCTGTACAGTGGCTCGGGGTCGGCATATATGTACCTATTATTGCATAGCAATTTACATAAAATCTTTGTTAAAATAACTTAAGCTTTATTTGCCAAAGAAGTCGTGGCTTTAGAATTGAACCCTGAAACCTGAAACAGTTGAGTTGGACTTAGCCCGCACATGAAATAAAAGCCGACTAAGAGATCTCATCAAAAGAAGACCTCTACTGCAAATTCGCTTGACAAGCGTGGTGATTATGGCAAATCCATCCTCCAATTTCGGTGCAGTTGAAGACACGTTAAAGAATAATAAAGCAGATTTCTCGAAGATTTGTTTTTTCAGAAAGTAGATTTAACAGAATCAATGTTTCTCAAGAAATGTTTACTTCTCTTGCAAATTTAGATATTATCGGGGATAGATATATGTGAGGATATTGTTTTTATTATCTAGTTGTATCCCAGTGCTGGGCAAAGGGCTTTTCTAATATGTAATATCAAGAATTATCATTATATTCATGTCTAATACGAGGTAAATATCAAGTCGTAGATGTAGAGAAGAATATACAGAACCAAGATGTTAAAATGCTGATAGACACGAACAGGTAGCGATTCATCCTTAACAAGTCATCGATAAACGTAGAGGCGTACCGCTTGGTTCGGCAGCGAATAAAATGTCGATTAAAAGCCAGTACAAGAACTTTTCCTCAATATTTCGCGACAACCTGGAATCAATTCCAAATAATTTACATCACACACCCACGAAATAAATTCACAAGCGATAACCGAGCCGAGCTACAACGCTCTCGTAAATTTACGTTTATGCAGGAAAAATATGTTGTTGGAATATTTACCGCCGCGTCTGACCGTAAAAATAAATCTAATGGTTATTCTTTAACTTTCTACGGGAGATGAGCAATATTCTAACTGAAGTTTCAAAAATGGCATACGATCGGATATTTAAAAGGAATCATCGAGCGTATTTCACTAACTATGCTTAAGTGCTGTACCAGCGCTTATTTTGTGAACCTAGATCAGTTTTTTCCTTTCTAATCTGCCTTTAGCCACATGTCAATATTGACAATAATCCAATCTGAAGTCAGAAATTTTGGAGAGAATACAATATAAAATATATTTTTTTGTATCTTAAGTGTTATTATGGCACAAAAATTCACAACCCACGGCGAGACTCGAACCCGCATCTTTTCTTAAAGCCGGAAACGCTCTAACCAACTGAGCTACAGGGTACTGACGCAGATTCCGAACTTTTGTGTCATATCTCTCAGTTGGTTAGAGCGTTTCCGGCTTTAGGAAAAGATGCGGGTTTGAGTCCTGTCGTGGGTTGTGAATTTTTGTATCATAATAACATTTGAATATTAAAATTGTTTGTGTGACCAGTCAAGTGACTCTCTCTCTACTTTCACTCTTTGTTAGCGATTCTCATTCCAAAACCCTGGATGCAGTGTAGATTCTAAAGACTAAACCTTGAAAATCCAAACCCCAAAATGGTCCTATTTGCATAAGGCCTAGAAACATGAATAACTAAGCCTATATCTCTACTCGTTCTCTTTGCAGTATTTAAAGATTAAAAATGAATATACTAGTGGTTTTTTAAACAAGCAATTAACAGAGTTTGCATAAATATTAACGTTTATTAGTAAAATATCATTGCAATTAATTTGTTAGTTGAGTTACGTTTGTTATTCACACGAAAATGTTTCAGTGTTGACTGTACACCAATATTTTATCTCGTTTCTCTACGACTTCACCCGAAGCAAGGAACTGTACATTTGCGGTTGCAAAAATAGATTCACAATGAAAGGTAAATGGTTTCTTTGAAGTTTATCGAACTGTTATTGTGTGGTGAATTTGTAAGGGTTGTGAGGGTAGTGATATTGTTTGTTGTTATAACTCACTGTGCTTACAATCCGTTTCTTAGATAAAAATAGAAAAACGGGTTGGAATTATTGAGGTTCGATAGAGAGATTCAAGGACTATAACTATTTGGTTCTATAAATATATGAATTAAATACATACCTACATAGGTACGTTAAACTTCTTGGAAAGAATGTGTTATTTCCGTTGCATATTCTGCGTTTGGCGATAGTTAAATTGAAACTGTCTGTTCGGGTTTTCGATTTCAATATCGTTATTAATATTTTAACGTAATATTATATGAATTTACCATTCAACTTTGGTAGCTTATCGTTTAAAAGGATGAGTTTTTAATGCTTTACAGCTTAGTTTGTGGTAGCTCTGTTTTCTATAGGTAGGTGGTTCGATTCCCACCCATGACAAACATCTGGTTGTTCAAATATCTTACCTACGTAAGTCTTTCATCATAGCAACAATTCAAAATAGTTGAATTCTGGCATTTACTGGCAGTTGGTTCCTCTGTCTGTAGATAACTCCGGGTGAAGTATGCTTTCACCTTCGTCTTTATCATAACTTGAAACCAGGTAAGATGAAACCCAAGTGCTTATCCGTCGTATAACAAAAAAACATCGTGTGTTGAATGATGTGTTGAGACGATTGTTCTGTATTTGGGTTTACGAAAAAAGTATATTAATATTCTAAACGTAATCTAGTTCTCTTACTACAAATTAAGCATAGTTTGAGGCTAGTTGGCGCTGTGTGAAATAGTTTCCTGTAATATTTATTTGTTTTTTATAAGTATCGAGATGAAAACTTTGAGAAGTTTGGGACCAATTATAAGCTGTGGCTGTAAGCACATCCAACCGTACTTACATAACTCGATTGCTAATTGTATATAGTAAGTTTAATTGTACGTAATTTTGTTATAAGCTTGGTTGAGTTTTCAACACCACCTAGAAAACTCTAGTAAATACCAAACGCCGGGCCCGTTAGTATTTCTTGCTGTATGTGTGTGTCAAACTCACAATCATAGAATAAACTGCAAACACAAACATTATCACCCGAGTGTATACTGCGATATTAATAAGCGAGATTGAGGAAGTAGGAAATTTCATATCAATAAATCTGTTTCTCCGAATGTGACCTCACCTACGGCTAAGTTTTCGTATGGATATCTTCAAAAGGGCGTCGCTTAGCAACAAGCCACTTTGATGTCAAGCCAACTGCGAATAAGTAGGCATTATTAAATTAGTGTAGAATATTCTACTTGAAGTGGCTCTAGGATTTGATCTTTTGGAGCACCACTTTTCACGTCCCTGCTACGGGAGAAGAGGTTTCGAGCTTTTTAAATATAAACTAACAAGCAAAATAACATAAGCTAAGTTAGTGGATGGCTTAGTTTCAAAGATCAAGTAGGTATAATTGAACTACCTGAACCGCGAAAGTTATAAGTTGTTTTCAAACTTGGATTGCTGCATATTTCGTATTGAAATACTATTTGTTGCTGTTCTAGTGTGCAAACATACATTTGAAAATGCTACTAAAAATCTTATATTTAAATTTTAAGTCGATTTTTTTTTTTATTATCAAGATGTATTTAAATTTGTTTACCACTTCAGTGGAAACATTAGTGGAACGCTCCGGACTGTGTTTCCTTCATCCCGTAGGAATTTTCAAAAATCCTTTCTTAGTTAGTGAGGTTTAAAACGCCTCTGTCTAGTGGTTCAACCCACCGATTTCATATCTAGAGGCCCCGGGTTTCAGCCCCAGGGGGAGCAAAATTGTGCTTGGTTTGGTTGGTGGTAGGATTTTGTTTAAGTCCGCTTGGCTAGCTACCACCATCTTACCCAATACTGTCGCCATAATAACAATTCCTAAATTGTTTTGGTCCAGTCTGTTCCTCAGTTTGTTGAAGATTTCGGGTGAAGTGCGTTTTCACCTTCAGCCTTAACATAACTTAAAAAATCGGGTGAGATGAAGGCCATATCCCCGTAGAACCAAAAAGAAGAACCAAAATATGTTTCATGTTTAATTTATTCTACCATATATATCTTACAAAAATCCATTCCATTATTGTAAATACTTAAATGCATGAAAATATTTTTAAATGCATCACAAAAGCACCATTAGTGCAAAAGAAAAATAAGCCAGCTTTAATATTCTGAACTTCGAACTTCCAAAGCTCAAACGATAACAAGCAGAATCTTAAGCTAACAAACACAGTGCACGAAATGAAACAGATATATACAACGCATAACGGAACGCAAACGCCGAGCAATGAACTACGTATAGGGTTGTCAAGCACTTGAAATTATTTTTTCAATGTAACAATTTATTTTCGAATCATACATTTATCACTACAAAATCTTATGATTTTAGGTATCTAACCTACCGTATTTGATTTTATTGTTTATGTATTTTTTGTTGTCTAAGCGTTTACCATGACCATTTGACATTATATTGACAAGTAAAGATGTGGCATAAGATGAAGCATGTTTGTCTAAAAGGAACCTATTCTCTCTAGACTTCATGATTTCAAGATTGTAATGGTGCGGAAAAACAGCCTTTTTTTTTTCTTTACATACTTGGATAACGATAGTCAATACATTAAGATAGAGTATAAATAAAAACATTAAATCATGATTTCTATTTGTATAATAACTTACATGCATTTAATTAGCCAAGCCAAACTATTTGAATGTTTTTTTTTTGCTGTGAATCATTTATAGCATATCTTTGGCATCCCTGTCTACGTTACGTTTCGTTTCATTTTATATTTTAGCAATGTTTACCTTACGCGAACTGGTCGAAACTAGACTTTTTGCATAAACAGGTTTATGCAAAAACTAAACTTGACGACACAATTCGTGTTTGTATTCGGAACTGCAAAGTCCGATTTTTAGCAGAGTTAGTATTTTTAGAGTTATTTTCAATGTTTGTTAAGCTACTGTAACACTCGTAGAAAGTAGACACTAAGCTTATGTAGGTAATACAAATGTTTAATTCTCATAATATTTTAAGTTGGACAAGAGATACATTTTATGAAAAGGTTTTCTCAAATGTTTTTATTATGTTGCTGAGATTGTAAAGCTGAATGAATTATCATTGTCTTGATTACTATTTTTGTATTATGCGGAGCTCTCCGCACTATGGCTTAAAGCTGCCATATTAAACTTACAATCTCTATTTTTGTAAGTGCATAAAATAATAGACAAAAAAAATATGATTATGAATATACCTTGGTCATCGGTGTGGGCCACAGTGTTACCAACATTTTATTGTACCTGCTGCTATATTTTAACATTTATATTGTGTCTGTTTGATGTTACCCGAATAAACAAAATTACCTACATAATTATTATTACTAACAGTATCCTGCACAATTGCTGGCTAAATTTCAAATTCAATCGAAAATTATACACGCTTACATTTAGAATTTGATTATCTCAATCAATATTGGACGAGCTTGTTCGTGAATTAACCGAGCTGGATTAGTACCGATTCGATCCTGAGGTCAGCGTTGTTCATTCAATGAGTATTACCTCAGGACCCCGATTTTACTGAACCGATCGCTTCACTATGACAATGGTATCATCTCAGAATGACCTCTAGAATACCAAAAGGCACCTATAGTGGCAATTCTGCGTCGATAATATTGTCATAGTGAAGAGATTAATTTAGTAGAATCGGGGCCCAGGTTTCGCACTAGGCGGTAATAGCACGGCAAGGCAAAGGTTTTCCACGTTCTGTTTATTGGAAAACCGCGGTAGGCTCTTGAAGGCACTGGCACAACTGCGCACCGCGAACTGCTTAGCACACGAATTCGGCAGAAGGGTGGTCGCAAGCCAAGTGAAACTCTACAGGCTCTACCAGCGGCGATAGGATATTAACACATAAACTGTGCCACGAGCCACCTGAAAACTTGCTGATGGAACAAAAGTTCTATGGGCGCTTTGATAATAGTTGGGAAATAAAGGTTCCCAGATAGTGCCCACGGATATGCAATGCGAGTGTAAGAAGACTCGATGACTGACAATATTTAAGGGGTCGCAGGGATTGAATGGACGGTAAGTGATTTCACCAGAAATACTAATTGTGCACTACCAACCAACTCGTTTAGCCGTACAATTATTTCCACCAAAGGTTGTATGGAAGAAATAACGTTTAATGCTATAAGACTGTCCATTGTATTATACATATTTAAGGTTATACAATTTTATTTATAAGGTGTAAAAAAATGTATTTTCATTTCATACAACAGAGACTAACGACATCCACGAGGCTGAGAATCTTGACCCTAGACAACCACGACAAGAAATTGCCCCTAAAAAGGAAAATTCATCCTCAAATCGCCTGTCAAAGCTTGCAAATTCTAAATTCAAATTTTAACCGAGATATCGCTTCAGCGGCTGTCATTGAATAATGGAGGTGCCCGATCGATTCTTGCCATTCATAATTCAAATCCGCGTCTGCCGCTTGCAGGTTGCGTGGTTCTTGTACTTGTGAAATTAAAATTCTCAGAGTTACCCACCGCCTACCTCTACCGGGTTATGAAAGTGAGATTTTACTTACCGCCCACCTTTTATATTATGAACGGTTAAGGTATCCCAGATAGGTTCGGGAAGAAAACTGCCACGTTAAATTTTATTAATTTTATTTTTATTTTGGGACATCACTTTTGGACAAAATTATAGTCTCGTAATAGCTAACATAAATCTTGCATTTTAACGATTTTTTTTTAACAATTTTTTATACAATAGGCAAGATTTTAATTAATCATACACCATTTTGAATCGCACTAGAGGCCTCAGATAATGAAACTGATAATAACATTTGCACTACTTCAATTACTGAGGGTAGCAAATTGAAATGAGTGATCCTTTGGTCTCTTGGCCTTGGAAATACGTAGTTCCACACCATACCACCATTCTTATTTCTCTTCTCGCGCCACAAACGTGATGCCATATTGAAAAAGAAAGTTATCTAACACATGAGATACAAAGGTTACTAAAGTTACTATATAAAGGTTTTCAGCGTTAGGTACGCTGGTTTTTGAAAAATTGTAGCTTCAAAATACATTGTGAATTTTAAAACGTAAACCGAATCACTAGATTACGGATTTTATCCGTAATCTAGTTCTTAACTTAAATATTTTTTGTAAATAAATACGTACTATATGATACAACACCCAAACACAGAACAAACATCTATATTCATCACACAAATGTTTGTCCTGGGCGGGAATCGAACTCACAGCCTACAGCGCAGAAGGCAGAGTTACTACCAACTGAGCTATGAGGATTGTCATTATGAGGCTTATTAGTTATATACACCTGTTTGTTGTAGAACATTTTACGTTGTTGAATCTACAATGAGTTTTAAATAGTCTCTTTGTAACCCTGAGGTGGAGCCAAAGAGGCTGCGGCAGCATTCTCCTTCTCTCAATATTTTCCGCTGGAATATTACCGATTACGCAACTAATTCGAGAAAGTACCAGCTTCAGCTATTCCCTCTCGATGTCACCGCCATCCCGCTTGTTGCCTTCCGATCGTTAATCACTGCGGGGCGTGTAGGAGGAAACCAAACAGGGCCTACTAATTAATGTACGGAACAGCGCGTAGCTAAGATCTTTACGTATATTGGCTGGTGCTCGATGTGAATGTCAGCAATTATTGATTTTTGTTAGAGGTAACTTGCGAAACTTATCAACTAGCCTTGCAGCCCTTTAGGAACAGACCGTTGAATTCCCATAAAGTTGAGTGGCAGAAAGTTGAATTTCATAAAATGTTGAGTTTGCAAAAAGTTGAATTCGCATCATCAGATTATTTTGATTCGAAAAACGGGTATTTATCGCGTATTTTACCTTTATTTTTCCCGTCGTTTTGGCGGGGTTGCACCAGCCGAAACTCAAGACCAAGCTGAGGGTATAAGTAAAATGGACAAAAAAAATGTATAGGTAAAATACGCGATAGATACCCGTTTTTCGAATCGAAATAATGTGTTTAAGTATTATTTCCTTCTAGATCCCTTAATACGAGCTTTGTTAATGAAATAAAATGATACGAATAAGACAAAGTCTTTTTGTACGACATTAAGAAACTCATATAAAAAAATACAATAAATGGCTAAGTACAAAAAAGTATTTTTCTTTTTAATATTTAATATCATCAATTTAAAATGATATGTATGTGGTGTCCTATTATGATCCGAGAACTCATGCGTCATCACATTGTGGTAAATATACCGTAGATATTGTTAATAGTTATTGGCAAAGTTATTGCCTTGTTAACATGGTAGCTAAAATTCGCGTAATTTTGAGTATATTTGTCGATTTCAGACCTTATATCTCTGCACTTAAGTCTTGGTATATGTAATATGTTGCATAATAGTAGAGTAAATATCATCATCAATCTATCGCACTCCAATGCTGGACAAAAGTCACTCTTAATGTGAGCTAAATATTTGCGTTTGATGGGCGTACAGACTGAAATACCGATAAATTAAATTATTCAAGTATTTTCTCAGCTGCAAACTATGCAAACTATACCTAGTGATGGCTACGCAATTTATCTTGATATTACATTAACGTTTATCGATAGTTGCCATCAACGAAATAACCAAATAACGCACCACCAATGGTAATTCATTCCTGCAATCGGCGTAGGGTGTCACGCTGGGTTATTTATAGCATCTACCTGCTTCCTGTGTTACATGTTTGTGATTTAATTAATTTGTCAGGATTGTAGTATCAGTTTAGTATGTATCCACCATTAATTAATAAAAATAGCAATTTAAAATAACTGGACATTTAAACAGCGCCATTTTGAACCAAACTAAGCATAACTTGTTATATGGGAACTTTAGTGATAGAATACTTGAAATAATTTTATTTTAATAATTGTCCTGTATTATTACTATATTACAATATTATACCCAAACACAGAACAAGCTAATATTTATCATACGTACGATTGCCCCGGGTAGGAATCAAACCCACATCTAACGGCGCAGAATACAGAGCAGGGTTACTATAGCCGATATGCATATATATGATGACATATATATAATGATATGTATGGTGTGTAGGAAAAATGTTATGTATGATATGTTGATATGATACTGAAAGTTCATCATAACATTCGTGACAAAAAATGTACTATAACTGAGTTGTGAACCCATTCAAAAGTAAAAGTGTGTCATTTTTTAAAATCGAATCAGTTTTGAAAGTGACGAAAGTCAGACCGATTATATAAACCTACCAGGCTATTTACAGTTCATGTGTTTGTAATATCTGCTCGTCACAAATACCCTAGAACCTAGAAGTCAAATGGCTACAGTGCGTGTTGCCAGTGTTGACTTTAGAAATCGAGTCATGGTAGCTAAATATCTATCGCCTTAGGCACAAGCTCAAGGCGGGATGTAAGTACAGAGAAGTGAACTTAGGCCTGATTTAATACGGATCGAGAATTTCCTAACGTATTAAATTGCAAGTTGATGTCAACTGCCCAGAAAGCAACCACAAATACAATAAAGCAAAATATGTTATAAAAAGAGTTAAAATAACTTTCTTTCAGTGGAGATGGAACCTGTAAAAATCCACTTAGGTTGGTGTGATCTGCCTACCTCCTAGTGTTCTACTCCGGAAAACAGAATCTAGTTTTTTGTAGCAGTTACGGCTTATTGGTCACAACACTGGTGATGACCTGTAAAGGCAAGTGGAGGCTAGCGACCACCTTCATGCCAGGAACTGGCGCCAAACGGTTTGCAGTGTCTCGTCGGTGCGTGGGAAACCCAATGCCTTCTGGGAAAGCTCTCCCAACGTAAGCCTCATCTTGCTCTGACCTAGAGTTAGACAAGTCTAGAGGTTAAGAGCTAATTAAAATGTATGTCATAAATAATACTGAGACACTTATGATGGTAAATTTAAAATATGCCTATGCAAGTTTCAGTTTTGAAAGGTCAAGCTGAAACATTCCATGTAATAAAATTCCATGTACAACACAATCAATATATCGTTAGTACTCTGTATCGTTCTCGGTCTCTTTTTAACCACACTATCAGCCGCTGTATCGTGGCTGAGCAAACGTTTACTCAGCCTCAACATAAATTAACTTGTTACAGCCCGCGCTAGCGCGACACGCCAAAGACAACTTGGCTAATTATTTTAGTTTGAAGGGTTGCTGACACTATTTACAAGACTTGCCAAGTTATATTACTTTGTCACTGGGAAACGAGATCCCATTAGCGTGACAAGGTGTAGCAATATCATACTTTGATCATACTACTACGGGTTAGCACTTGGCCTCCATCTCACCTGGTTACAAGTTGAGATAAAGCCGAAGGTGGTGGCGCTTTTTGCCCGGAATCCTCAACAAACTGAGGAACTGGCTATCTTACCTCTAAACATAAAAGTTTTAGACTTGTTATTATGACGAAGAATTAGGTAAGATGGTGGTAGCTAGCCAGGCGGACTTAAATAAAGTCCTACCACCAACCAAACCAAGCACAATATATTGTACTCCCCATGGGGATCGAACCCGAGACCTCTGGATCTGAAATCGGTGGGTTGAACCACTAGACCACAGAGGCGGTTAAAGGAGGACGATTTAATGTTGATGATGATTCGCGCTAGTCCCTCGCTCGCTATCTTCAAGAACAGAATCAAAGAGCACTATCTTTTCTTGTCTTGTCTGTATTATACTTGTTTATTTATGTAGCAGTGCAGCAGTGTATTAAATTATCAGTATAATAAGAACAATTAATTAAATTAGATGATATTATTAACACAAATACTCATTAAAGCATTTTATAGCAGTTCCTACCTAATTAATCTAGTCAGATCCCTCAGTCGGCTTTTACTTCATCTATGGTCTGAGTTAGAGGAGTCGAGCCACGGCAATGTGTGTGCAATAAAGTTTAAATAAATTTAATCATGTGTCCTGCGTAAGTGTAAAGTATGTCATTTTGTAATGACTGTCGAATGAGTGAGGAGAGGTAGCCCTAACTATGTAAGCCTGAGATTCGATTGTTCTGTCCCTCGGCCTCCCTAATCAATTATCACACCCAGTGACCCAGTCGTACTCACCATGCTTGCAACGCCCAGCGGAACACGCAAAAAGAGGACAGAAAATGCTCGCGAAATTCAACGAGGCGCGAAATCAACAGTGCCCTAGTCCCTTCAGGTACGTACGGATTAGTGTAACGACGTTTGACGACTGAACGAAGCTCGATCAGGCGAACTGATGACGTGGCGGCGAAAATCCAAGGGGATTTTTTTAATTTCGCGGGTTCAAGATGTCTTAACAAATAGGAAAGTGGGTCAGACTTATACTTTATGGTCTTTCTTCCGTATATGCAGTACCTATAGTATAAATCCATTGTGAAACCCGAGGGATAAGCGCCATGTTTGTTCATATCGGTGCCTTTATAGGTTGCTAATATGGCTTCTAAGATATTTTCGTTGGGTTCGGCAAATAGCTGCAGGGATAATGGATACTTACAGAAAATAATTTTGTTTGTATAGGACTACATATATATATATCCGGAATATATCCATTATATACAGTTATTTTTAGTGTATAAAATTCTGTGCATAAATAGGATGAGAAACGAAATATGGCCGGCTAGCTACCTAGTCCATATGATTTAATAATCATATTTTACGGTTGTGGGTTTAAATCAAAACGTACACCAATGGACTTTTTGGTTTTTCGGAATTTATGTACGCATTTCACACATGCGCATGCTCTCACTGTAAGGTCACATGGTAAGGAAACCGGCATGAACCTATGACCAGAAATCCAAATGACATGTGTCACTGACTAGTATTGCGATAAGCGGCGATAGGCTAGCAACCTGTCACGTATTAAATGTTAGCTACATACTTGTAAGCCATGGACATGTGCCAAACGTAAGTTTGGACATGCCTCTGACTACCCTTTATTATGTACTAAAGGGATAATCTGATCCACATAAGATCTACGCTCTGAGTAATGATCGGAGGTAAATCCTCGAAGGAGAAAAAGTCGTAAGTCTTTGTTTTTTTTATTATTTTAATTAACAGTCCTCAAAGCTATGTCTTTTACGTTGAAAAATGAATATCAATTTTAATTCTGTGTTACAAAAAAAATATTTAAAGTTACTTATATTCACCGTAACCCAGTTCCCATACAAGCTTACTTAGTTTGGGGTTAGATGGCATTGTATAAAATGTCAAGTAACATAATATTTATTTCTAATCATATGAATAAATACTCCACCGGTTTTTGCAAATAGATTGTAAAATCGTAGTGAACGTAGAAATCGCATAATGTAAATCTTTTAATCGTTTTAAGCTATTTTGGAGGCAGGTGCGTGGGTGTCAAAACCAATGAACCACAACACGCCGACCTCAGGATTAAACTCTGTGACGGACCTGAGTGCTCTCCGCATCTAAAATAAAGATAACATCATTAAAACTAGCGAATTCCCGGGACTTCGTTTCACTTTAGAAATCCCACGAAAATTTCCCAAAATTCATCTTAGTACAACGACAGGTTACTCTTAAAGTTTCAAGTCTCTAGAACCTTTAACTTCAGCTGTGCGTTGATTGCTAGACAGGCAGTCATTCTACTACAGGTCGATTTTACTTATATTTAGACCATACGTTCCCTCCTTTTAAAAGAACAAGGCAACGTGAATGCTATTTTGATAACCCATTCTTGTAATTATTCATTATATGGAGTCAAAGCCGTCCAAGTGACACCTAAGAACGCATAATTTTGTTCCTCTACGTTATCACCTGTACTTGTCATAACTTTGAAATCACTTCATTAAACCATGTTTTTAATTGATAAAGGGAACTCGGAAGCACCATGTAATTGCCCCCGTAAAAGGCGAAATGAAATTCAAATTATAAATCATAAAAAGTATCGCGGCACACGGCAATTATGCAAATTTTTAGTACAAAAAGCGATTGTGAGTGAACATAAAACGGTAGTATCGCCGATAGAATTGAGCGATTTTATAGCGAAATTAAAGGATTCATTTTTGAGAACGGCTCATTTGCGCCAAATTCTCTCTGACGCAACGTTCCTAGTGATTTGCATCAGAAAAAATCATCAGGCTATATTTTTGAAGCTATATTACACACATTTATTATACACGCAACTATACTCCTATTCATCCAAAGGTCGCGTGTATGTTGTAAGTTTATATTTTTAGAGACATTCAATTTTATCTATAAGGTTGACATATTTTACACAAAACATAATTTCAATCAATCATTCATTTTAAAATTACCACAAGTCGATTGGCGGCAAAGCGTTTGACCACCAGCTCACTTGAAAAAACAAGTAAAGATATGGCCTTCATTTGGCATTCACTCTAGACTTGAAGACTCCAAGATTGTACTGGATTCAAGGATCAATCTTTTTGAACATTCTTCATTTCATTCTTTCTCTTTCAGATAGCGTACTCGTTTGGATGTCAGTAGTAAAAAAAAGATGAAGCACAAGATTTTTTATTAAGTTACTTGATCTAGCCAAATAATATAGGTATAGCTTTATTTTTATATATGTTGAATTAGCTTGGGATTATAAATTGGTAATGGATGTATTCAGAATGCATTCATTATTAAAATAAAAAGCCACCATTCTACAACATGGCATACTATAATGAGCAATTACGCTCCAATCCTACCCTAATTGCATCCATAAAACATTGTAATACAATAATAATACACGAATAAATGGTAGGTACACCGAAAATATGTGTATTTCTGATAGTTTATTTTCATTGCAGTATTATTAATTATCAGTATGAATGCTAATATTACAATTAAAACATCACTTTGATTCGTATGAGGATTGTTTTGCTAGTTCAGTTACAATATCAACGCATTCATTATTTTCAAACCCTAGAAAGAGACTACTGAACTAAACGAATGAAACGGGAATCCGGTGAAATCGTGTCGCAAAAACTACATAGTTTCCAGTCAACTATTCAGTTGCGGCACAAAACTCTGATTTTCGTCTTAGGGTGAATCCACTTTAGTAATATATTTTTCGAGCTACACCCAGGAAAGGAATAACTCTTGCTCGGGGGCAGATGAATTGCGTCTTGTACAGCTACGAAGTTTCTAACTGAACCTTGAAGGGTTAAAGATATAAAGAAATTTGAATTATTTTTGTTAATTATACAGGCTTATATTTTTTTTCGGTTTCTCTGTTGTTATGCGATTGGTATCTATGAGGTAAAATTTGTTTGTATTAATTAGAATATAATTTTGTTACCTTTATGTTATTTCAGAATATTTATTCTGAGAATCATACTAAGTACCTTTATCTTAATTACCTAAACGAGGTAAAACAATAAAAACTTACCTCTCTCCAAAGTAATAGGTGAATTCATAGAAAAATATAATTTTATGCGTAGTACATTCAATTATATAACACGATTAGTTTTTGATAAAGATATAGATATAGATCTATATTTAATTACAAAGAATTCAACATGCACATCGAGGCATGTGCCGATCGTAAGTTTGGACGTGCCTCTGACCACTCCCTAGAGGGATAACCTACACGTACTCTTTGCCCTTCCGGAAATTCACATCCGGAGCTTCGCCTACAAGATCTACGCTCTGAGTTGTGATCAGAGGTGAATATTGGAACGGAAAAAGTCGTGAGTTGGTTTTTTTAGTCTGAATTTCCAGGCTTTCACTGCGAAAACTATTAAAATTTCTCAAAATAATATATTAAAACAGTTGTTTACCTCCAGGAAAAGTTTTCTTTTTGTCTAATCTTGTAGGTAAATTGCGGGCTTCAGCTGGCTCAAGCACCAGGACCAACTTTACAAAAACGGCTTCATGCTCAAATCTCTTCGTGTTTTCTCCCGAATAAATTCTCATTTTCCGAGCAAAATATAATCCTCGTCTTGTTAAAGATAAGGAGTGGCATTAATTTGAATTCATCTCATTACCGACTACCCGACAACCACTTGTTCAGAATATATTATGAACGCTGAGACAGACGAAAATGTTTTATTATTAAAGATTATCTATCTCAGCTGTACCGCGAACGAGATGGGTGTGGGTGAAAGTGACGGATATATTTTTATAGGAGCATGTCAAATTCTTTTATCGTGGTATTTTGAGTGAGTTGCGTCTGCAGATTACAGCTAAGACGGCATTGTCATTTCTATTATCTCAAATCTCGATTTATCTGTTTTTTGCTGGCAGGTGTAAACATAAGTTGAGTGCGCAAACGTATTTTGACTACGCAGCCTGATATTTGTTCAATATGATATGACATATGATAGGTCAAATATATTAAATAAGGCATGCCAACGTTTGTGACGGGCTATTATATATTTAAATTTTAAATTTGATATGTGGCGGCGCGGCATATGATTCGTGACGCGTGTATTCGATGGATCGCAATACACCAAATTGTTACAAATAAGCCGAGTTGAAAGGGCCTTGGAAAAAATATCTGAAAAGCCGGACGTTTGCTTTGGACAATGTTGTATGGATTGATCCCAGAATGCCGTCACAACGTACACAATAGCCTCTGGCTTTTCCTTCTCATTTTGTTTGAAAGGTCGATATTCTGTTGCTTGGGTCCAAATACTTCTAATACATAAATTTATAGGTATACACATAAAATATATGTTTAGTCTCCGATGAACGCGTAGATGATGACGTCAGCCACCGAGTAAATACCGCTTGGCTCAAATGGAGGTCTCCGACTCTCGTGTCTCCCGAATGCCCGTCAAGACCGTGTATGGATCAGAGTGCTGAGCCGCCAACCAAGAGCAACATCTCCATGTGGCCGAAATGAAAATGCTGATGATAAAATGTCTGTGTGGCCTTGTGTTGGGTACTGTTGGGCCTTCCAAACCGGACATTGTGGGTTCAAATGCAGTCGTGCAACAATGCACTTTTCGGTTTTGCAGAAGTTTATGTGCGCATTTGACATAAGAAGGTTCAATGTTTTGAAGGTCGGTCGGTCGTTAGGAAACCGGCATGTCCCTGGGATAGCAGTTAGTTAAACAGAGTTATTTTTACTTGTTCAGTACAAACTGAACAAGTAAAAATAACTCTGTTTAAAGCCTACTAACAGAATATGTACACGAAAAAAAAGTACCGAAAACCGAAAACTCGCTGGCCACCCTACGCATCCAGTAAAACAATATTATCAGGATGATGTTGGGGCTGCCTCGCTTCTGCAGTGCTTCGGGGAAAAAACTGCTTGGAACTCTGGTGATCACTCAGTGAACCAGTGTCTCATTTTTGATCGAGCGAGCGAAGCGTCTGTCTGTCGGCTGTCGGTTTGATCTCACCTACAGGTCGCATTTTTCAACAGATTTTGATAAAAATTGACACGCATGTTCCTTGATTTATTAATTTTTTTATCGATTGCGATTTTTGATCGGGGGAAAAATAAGAGGGAAAAGGGGGGAAGTTTGCTGTAGCGTTATTTATAAACGGATTTTAATTAAATTTGAAAGACACACTAAATATTGAATCCTACACAAGTTGATGTGAAAAAAAAAACAAAAAGGAGGAGTGGAGGGGGGAAAGGGTAGAAGTTTTTCTGAAAATTTATACCTATGTATACCAATCAGACTACGCAGTCATCTCCACCTTTTCAAGACAAATACGTAGACACCAAGTTCGATCTTTTCAGACCAAGGGAACGCGAGTAACCGCTAAAACTTATACCCTATTTTCTCAAGTCTAAAAGGAAAGGTGAAAGCATCGGTTATTGCATGGTTATAAGGGCTCGTGAGGTCTACTGTTCTTACAGAACCACTAGTATTATTTTATTTGAATTGTGTTTTATCTTCTCACTCTCTATTGTTTATTCTATTATAAACTAACCTCTATAGATAAAAGTTGTCCGGCATTAAAAATTTTGAATTTGAATTTGAATGTCTAGTATTCTGCTAAGCGACGATGGACTTGCAACCTGTCAGGTATGAATAAAAGCAACTTGCAAACCGTGGGCATGTGCCGGACGTAAGTTTGAACGTGCCTATGACTACCCCACTACGACTAGGTGATCATATGATCCACTACGACTAGGTGATCATATGATCCACTCCTTGAGTAGTGATCAGAGATGAATCCTCGAAAGGGAAAATAAACAGAGTGTGTCGTACAGACACTCGATACAACTGAAACTTTTGTGATACATGGAAACTTTATTTTTATTGTACGACGGGAAGCGCTTGGCCTTGAACTTACCAGGTTCTAACGTTCCAAGTTAAGATAAGGCCAATGGTGGAAGCGCACTTCACCCGGAGTCCTCAACAGAGTGAGGAACTGGCTATCTTACCTCTAATTGCCGGAACACAACAATTTTTAGAATTGTTATTATGGCGACAAATTTAGGTAAGATGGTGGTAGCTAGCCAGGCGGACTTATACAAAGTCCTACCACCAACCAAACCAAGCACAATATGTGCCCCCCGTGGGAATCGAACCCGGGACCTCTGGTCTGACACCGGTGGAAACGGTGACACCGAACCACTAGACCACAGAGGCGGTTAAAACATGGAAACATTTTAAATATCTCCCACTCTACCCGATACAGTGTCCCACCACTTTTTGTCTCACAAAATGGTTGCGGATCAGAATTTCAAAACCCACCCAGAAAAAGTTTTACAATAAACATATTTTTGTAACAGCAGGTGTAGTAAGCACAATCCACATATTATATGATTTTAGGCGGGTTTTGATTGAAAAAAAAACATACAGCCGAATTGAGTACCTCATCCTTTTTTTTAAGTTGGTTAAAAATCAACATTATTTATCCATTGGTATAAAATGTGTAGTAACGGTATCTACACCTAACATAACATTTTGTAGAATACCTACGTCACTAGGATAGACTTAGAGTGATCTCTGCTCGTTGTAAAGATATCACCCCTTTCCCGCCCATTCTATTGGCAAGGAGCCGTGTTTACAGCGGGGCACAGATTAAATAGTAATTACTTCGGGTGCTGCGTTTGTTTGTGTGCTGCTTTTAATGAAGTTGTCGCCGCGCAGGCGGGATGGAAGCTTGCCGGGCCCAAAACTCAAACTTATAGCGAAAAAAAAGAAAAATCAATAATATATTCTGTTATATTTCGGTCTATGTGGAAGGGCATGGTTTACCACTACATAGATTAAAGGATTTTTCTTTTTCACAGAGGGGGTGTACTACGACCTCTTATAGCATTCTTGTTTTGATATTACTTTACTATTGTCACTATCTATCCAGTGCAGAAAAAACGAGACAAAAGAAATGTAATATCAAAACGAGAATGCTATAAAAGACGTTATGGTTAGGTCCCAGAGTTGAGAATGAAACTATTTTACTATAGAGATAAAGTTCCGTGCGGGATTGTTTTTGATAATAATTATAATTGATCAAAAACAATCCTGCTTCAAAATGCAACTAGTTACCTATTGAAAATCCAAAAATAGTAAATTTAACTAAACTAAATTTACCAAATTCACACTTACTAGGGCTATAAAGAAGGATACATGGGACTAACCCTCTTAACCTTTATTTCAGATCCAGAGGTCCCAGGTTCGATCCCCATGGGGATTACAATATATTGTGCTTGGTTTGGTTGGTGGTAGGACTTTGTTTCAGTCCGCCTGGCTAGCTGCCACCATCTTACCTAATTCTGTCGCCATAATAACAATGTTAAGATTGGTGTGTCGGCATTTAGAGGTTAGATAGCCAGTTCATCAGTTTGTTGAGGATTCCGGGTGAAGTGCGCCTCCACCTTCGGCCTTATCTCAACTTGTGTAACCAGGTGAGATGAAGGCCAAGTGCATACCCGTCATACAATAAAAAAAAAAGACAAGACTATCTGGGACTACTCATGGGCCTCAAGCGGTACGGTAGTGTATCAGAAATGTTCACTGCGGCTCGAGTAGACCTAAGAAAGCAAATAGCGTCCTTTATGTCCAGAGTTGACGAGAGTAACAGCTCCATTATGAGAAGTTTAGCTGACCGACTAATTTTAAACTAAATATTACGGAAAACTATCATATTTTTTTATTTTAGTTGTAAATTATTTGATATTATCATAATTGTTATAATATTGTTATCATTTTATTTAATTAAGTATGTACATTAATTTTAATATTAATATTAGGTCATTATAATATTTGTTTCTTCAGTATTTTGTTGAATTTACTTGCATTGTATTGTAGGATGTTTATATGGACCTTGTTTGAAATAAATATTTATTATTATTATAATTACTTACCTAATGTGATAGAACCATCTATTGTTCTGCAATGGCACAGTATAGCCTCGTAACAAGAGGTTCTCGTAAACCGACCGTAACTTGCGCCACGCTCTCGCTCAGTGGAGTGTCTAGCCGTGCGCTAGGCGCCGGCAAAGGAAGAGCTTAGAATTGAGCCCCGAATTGGAAAATGGCGGCGTGCACCTTGCCCTACACTTACCACAGGTTACTGTAGTTAGATCTGAATATCATCGTTTATAAAAAAACATTGACACCTATCAATGTTACTTTAACATTGATATGTGTCAATCTCGAGTCCATTTTGTGCTCTTTCCAAACTTGCGGGATTATGATTATACATTTTCATAATTATCATTTCTTTAAATCGATGCTTTCATCAACTTTTGTGTAACATCATCAACCTGTACATGAGTAATACCCGTGTTTAAAAATGTATAATTTTGCGCCCGTTCCGCGGTACTCTTGTATTTTCGCTCGCTTAGTAAGCCGCTTAAGCTTGCAGTACAATTTTATATTCTATGCATTTTAGTTCCTTACCGTAAAATATTTTGCACATTTTCTTTGCTGCAGACGCGAGTACAGTTTGCATAAACTCATGGTATACACACTGAGCTCGATTGATCGTTCATCGAGTAAATTAGCAAACGGGGTCGTGTAATTCAAGAATAAAGGTCGGATTTTCATCGCCGAAGTCAGATTTTCTTGCATTATAGTATTGATTTTTTTTAATGAAAACATCAATAAATAAGGTATGTACGTAATACTTAATTGATGAGCTGAAGATTGTGATACCAGCGGACTACTAAAATACTATGTTACCAACGTCTACGTGCCGTTAACTATCTACCGCCAACAGGGTATTTTATCTGCCAAAGGAGTGGTCGTGGTTGAGACTCCCATACAGGCATAGGTATGCTTAACCAGTGTGCTATTACATCAAATTTTAATTTAGACACCGTCTAAATTATCTACAATAGATGTTATAAGTCCAGTGATGATGATGGAGCCATTACCATAACTCTCAGCTGTAAATTGGATTCTCCTCACATTTTTACCGTAATCCGGAAACGAATCGGCACCCGATTGGCCGCTAAATGACCTACAAATAAATTAATCCACATCTACCCTTCCCCCTTGGGTAACAAAACAAACCCAGCCTTACAAAGGTAAAACAATTTACATTTCACGCCTAAAATAGAATATCTCTGTTGACCCGAAGGTTCGCTCACATACCGCGAAAACAAATCGATGGAACTTTACCAACTTCAAAACACTTTCAAAGCACCATAAATGAAATATAAAAGAATAGGGGTAGCGCAATGATATACTCGAAGTGGGCTAACTGAGCGGGATGAATGCACACGTGGTAGATAAAGTTAAAAAGGGATGGAGAATTGCCTGTAAATTCGTGCAAAGACGCAATATTACTATTGGGGAAATCATTCGTTTGGGATTTCGTTCGCGTTCTAGATAAGCTTTTTGTAATATGAGGAGGAAGCGCTTGTTTGATAAGTGTTCTTTTCATTCTTGTGATTTATTATTTTTCGGTGATTTTTGTTGAACGAAGTCTGACAGTGATGTAGCTGCGCTAACTAATTTGTATAGCTCGGTAATTTTGTAACTCCAGGGAGAGAGCTCGCCTGAGCAATTTGCAAATGCTCGCTTTAATTTTTCCAAGATGAGGAAAATAGTGTTTTTGAATGGATTGTTATGCAAAATAATTATGTGTTTTTCGCTACTACAATTGTTTATATCGTTTTAATGTGCCCCGTATTGACATTATATCATAATGGTTTTATACAAGTAGTTCACCCCGAACTGAGATCTCGTGATGTCTGGTTTGTGACAGAGATCATTTCTCAAATAGAACGTAATTAACAAACGATAAAAATGTGCTTTCATTACACCTTTCTCGCCTTACTTAAGCACTTTTATCTCGAACTCCCTTTATTCACCTGAGTGTTCGAGGCTCTCTCTTGTTGCTAACGTAATGTATCCTTACTAACATGAAACAAAGGAAAGGCGTTTTGAACTGCTCTCAAAACTGTTGCCTTAGTAGTTGTGTTTTTAAAATCGACCCCTCCAGCCTACGGATATCGTAAAGTCAACCAAAAAGGCAGCATTCTTTTTTTGTGTAAACAAAACTTTTACTGTGAGCACCAATCTGTCTGCTTAGCGTGGTGGCTATAATGGCCGTAACGTACCGTATTGAGTGAATAACAAAAGATGAAATTGACCAGTTTTTAAATTTCGAATACCCTCTCTTATCTTACAAGACCTGATGATCATCCTTTGCCCTCTTCATCTTAAAAACCACCCCTAATAAGGGCAAAATAATCTAATTTTGAAATCAGTCTCAACCCCTATTTCATGTTTTAACACATTTTCAAGACTTCAATTTTATTTACCCCTTTTGATTGTTAGAATTAAGGATTTAATGGTTGCTTAATGTGGTTTGTGGTGGTTTCAGCAAATCAAAAGAAAATGTTAATTGTGAAGTCAACCCCTTTTAACAGTCTATCCTACAAGACATATCAAGCGTTTTAACCCCTTAACGCGCCCCTTTATTACAAAAACCACCTCTAATAAAAATTAAAATGTATATTTATGAATGTACAGTCGATACTCTTTCAAATGACAGCCCACAAGTAAAAAATCACCTCGTCTCACTTAACACCCCTATTTCTCAAAAACTACCCTATAGTCAAAAAAATCAAAAACCGATTGTTGAGTATTAATATAAATTTATACTCATCAATCGGTTTGAGTATTATTCTCTGCATGTTCAAAATGTTTAATTGATCGAATAAACGATTCAAAAGATATGGGTGAAAAATTGAATTTCTATTCACCCCAATATCTCAAAAACTACCCTATAAATAAAAAATACCCCGCGACAATCAAAATATATTTACGTTACCTCTTTACAGTTAAAATTTCATGAAATTCGAATAATCCGTGCGAGAGTTATATACATACATACATATATACATACATACAGGGCCGGATTTCCCAACTTAACTGAGAGATCTCGTTCGCTTCGCTCACTCGATCAATTAATAAATGTACTATAATAACTCTAACATGTACCAGAAGGATTCACAAAATTACTAAGTAGTTAGTAAGGTAACGTTTTTCGAGTGAAAGCAAGCTTATATACATTATAACCATAGAACCCAGCAAAAGTCACAACAAATAGTGATCCTAAGACATTGACTCCCCACGCCCGCCGTTAGTGTGTGCTTCTTTGACCTTCAACTTATCAAATTCCATAAAGTTCCTCAGTTTGTTGAGGATTCCGGGTGAAGTGTGCCTCCACCTTCGGCCTTATCTCAACTTGTTGCCAGGTGAGATGAAGGCCAAGCGCTACCCCATCGTACAATAAAAAAAAACTTAGATGATATTTGGTGTCCCCAAAGTGCTATTAAAAATGCGGGATCGGATTACAATTAATTACAAGGTCAAAGTCTTAGCACGAATGTGACATACCTTATACATTGATAGATTGATAAAGTTGAAAATTGAAATAAATTGTTTCAAACTTACGCCACAGAATATGCAATAGAACAAGGACTTACGCCAGGACCATTCGACTGACGGCGCTCGGTGTTCGTGGTAAACATGGATTTTTAATTGATTTAGGATGTGAGACGTTTTTTCCAAAGAAATTATGTTTGCAAGGTTACGTAAGAAGTAGGTATGTACTCACGAATTAAGCTCGAGGTCCAATCTGAACTTGTGGTTGAATGCTTTGATGAGAATCGCCGTCTGTTGAATGTGTTTACCAGTCTGAAACAAAAAATAAAACAATCAATGAAGTACACTTTCCGCTTACAGCGTTTTTCAATATGATAGATCTGCGATTGATAGAGAGCCCTATTTCTTAGCATTTGTTCAAGTGTAAGACTATAGAGTTTTGCAGACACTAGAAATATATTTTCATTATCTTCTTTAGCCTAAATCCTATGACAAAAATTAATACAAAAACTTTAGAACCGTACTTTATCAAGTGTCGTAGGCATTGTATATAATGGTCTGTGCCCCGCTCGGGGTCACAGACCAAGACTACGGTTGTCGTAATTTAAAGCCCCGCGCGAACGAAGGTGAGGTCATAAGGGTTTGCAAAATTTCCTATATATATTTTATATATTTTTATTTTTATATATTATATATATTTATAAAATCTATATATATTTATACATATAAAATAAGAGCTGTGTGACCAATTCTACCTACAATGTTCTGCAAATGCATGCACAGAGGGACTTAAATGAAGTCCACCAATCAAACTACCAAACCCAACACAATATTGTTCTTCCCTTGGTGAGTACAATATTGTGCTTGGGTAGGGCATTGAACCCGGAAGTTCATGATCTGACACCAGTGGGTGAACCACTAGACCACAGAGGAGGTTTGTTGAGGATTACGGGCGAGGTGCGCCTCTACCTTCAGCCTTATCTCAACTTGTTACCAGGTGAGATGAAAGCCAAGTGCTTACCCGTCGTACAATAAAAAAAAACCTCTGTACTATATATCCTCCTGGTCGGCGAATAAGCATAAATCATAATATGAAACCGGCAGGATAACCGAAGAGTGTCTGATAACTTTCTTTCCATGATAGTCCCTGTTGGTCTCCCATTTGTTTCCAAAACTTGCAGCTCCATCTTAGTTCCAACCAATTCTTTTGATGAGCGAGAATATGGGTTAAGATAAAACAACAAATAAATTGAAGTGAGTGCTGATGATGTATGATATTATACCTACATAATAATGTTTGGAAATTCCTTTAAAATTAATCTCATAAAACGCTGATTTGTTCGGGATGGTTCTAGTTTTGACCTTGTGCGTTGGCACAAGTTCAGAACTCAATTCGGTTCTTTCATAGTTATCCATGCACAAGTCGGAACCGAAATAAATAAAAAACACACATTTTGCCGTGACCCTAGTGTATTAATATGTTTCTAACTACCCCCTAGTAGGTGATCCTTATTAGTTCTACGTACTGAGATTGTAATCAGATGTGAATCCTCAAAGTCGTAAGTATTTTTTTTCTCAAGCAATTCTTAAGACACTTTCCTCTCGAATGGTACGAATTTCAACAATGCATCGACTATCACTCGTTTTTATCGCAAATTATCCATAATAATAATACATTTTCAGAGGCCCTCGAATATAACCGTATCCCTTAGTCCCTGGTTTATGATGTTCTTGCAGACCCTTATCAGGCGTCGCATTAGCAGATCGTAGGGCCATTGTTTACCTTGGGTATTGTGCCGCCCGGATTTATGTACGTGTATTAATGGCAGGGATTCGGCGTTCAATTTTACGAGAATTCGGATTTGGTATGGCTTAATTAAAAGGAATTATGGATAAAAATTGCAGGGTTTGGACTAATACTCAAAAAACATACAAACACTACCTAGTTGAACTCCTTCTACGAGTTTCGCCTTGAACGACTCTTTGTTTTCTAATTACTGACAACCTGGCTCTGTGACACGAAATAATAAATTTCTTCGGCGTGTGTGCTCATCGTAGGCTGCATCGTCGTTTACCATCAGGTGAAAATGCAGTCAAACGTAAGCCTATCGATCAAGCAATAGGAAGAGTAAGTATTACTTCTCAGGTGTACGTTTTGACGTATGCCACGTTGGGCACAACCAGTTTCCTTAATCACATGTATCGCAAAATCATCCTTGAGTACAATTTAATTTAGAAACAAATACTTTTCTCGGTTTATTTACGATTTTTTTCTTTTCTTAGTTAACTTTGTCATCTTAATTGTTTCTTAGTGTTCTGTAGCTACCACTAAAGATGCAGTAAATGCTACTAGCACAGACATCAATAATATATAATATAATACACATAATATGATAACTCATAATAAGAAATGAGAATTCAACTTTCTGATCCTAAAGGAGAATTAATTGTGACACTGGGTTGGTATTCGACTCGAGAGCTGTTCTGATGTTCTTCCCAGAATTGCTTCCCCCACCAACACACTACACTATTATGAATTTATCGCAATATTGATAAAATGCTATTATTAGATACCATTTAACAATGCTCACAGCTCAGTTGGTAGTAGCTCTGCCTTTTGTGCTATAGATTCTGGGTTCGATTCCCACCCAGGACAAACTTTTGTGTGATGAATATGATAGATGTATGTTCTGTGTTTTGGTGTTGTATTGTATGATAAGTATGTATGTACAAAAAAAAGTATATATATTTCTATACCTTCCCATAATTAAAATCTTTGCTTATTTTGGGACTAGATGCCACATAATAGTGCCTACGTTCTTACCTAGCACTTCCATATAAAAACCGTTGCAAGCCGGAGCTCCAAGCTTGTCCCAGTAAAAATACATTGTCCTCGTTTCATGCGTCACAATACAGCGTCCCTAAGAAAAATACGTTCACGACCCATTGAATCGAACATTTTGTTTGAGTTAGAAACCATATTGATGGAGAGCTTGGACGAAAACATAATTATGTTTGGGTAGGTTTCTGATCGAATTCTGCCGGTCCGATTGATGTTTTTGATTTAGATTATTTAAAAATATATATTATTAGCAAGCGATATACCTACTCAAGCATCTGTTTTAGAATGTTTTTGCGTAAAATGTTACGTTGATACATTCTGAATAATTTGTTTGAGAAAAAACATGAATTCAAATCTTGAATACAGTAATCAGATACTTTTAATACAATGTTTAATCCAACTAATGAACAATATCTACACAGTACCACGAAAACATGTTTTCGAATTATACTGTGATTCCGAGCCACGTGCACTTTACTGTAAAATAATAAACAAAGAGAACACAAGCAAAAAGATAACGATTATTTATCATAAAATATGCACGGTACTTTATAGGCAAGGAACCTTACAATGATATTATGTTGGTTTCCGTGAGCTCCATTTTGGGATTCAATTGGATCTTAAACGGGAATTGGCGAATAAGACATCAAAGAGGTTCTGCCGATACATTTTGTAAGCGAGAATTCTTTTATTTTTCAGGATTTAAGTGCGGAACGTACACCTTTGAATTTTAAGATATGTGGTAACAGACTAAATTTTCCAATCTAAAAATGTAATGACAATGAAAGGTTATTTGTTTATGAATACAAATTCGAAATGAGACATAGAAGCCGACTTTTTAGGAAAGTACTGCTACTTGATCTAACAAGGCTTGAGGAAATATTACCTCTGCACCCATTTCTGTCGCTAAGTTGGTAGACAGGCGACAAACTGAACCGTGTAAAACGTGTGGAAGAGTAGTAGAGCCTATCGTGAAAGGTCTCGTCTGGGGAAGTACTACCATCATACCTATTTCAGATACCAAGCAGCATTGCTGTGTTCCGGTTTCAAGGGTAAGGTCGCTGGTGAAATTACAGGCACGTGTGGCTTTACACCTTTATGCCTCAAGTTGACGGGCGCAATGCAGTGCTCCTATGTTCTTTGTGGATGTGACCTACGCAGTAATGCATTGTTATAGGCAAGAGTTGCTCTTACCATCAGGAGGGCTACTTGGTCGATCCGTCTCCTAGTTGTTTAAAAAAAAGAAGTACAGTATTCCGTGCATTGTGTGAATGTGACTGTACAGGTACGCAATAAAAACTTGTTTAATCAAGGGTTGAACTCGATAATTGGTCATCAGTTTAGTCGCTTAGTGGTTACGTTACCTCACAATGACGTCTAAACAAAGTTTGGTCGTTACGTGACCTAAATCATGCCTTGTTACACACTACAGTATATCTATACTAGCTTTATAAAAAGTGACTGGACCCACCGCACGCTGTCACTAAAAGAATTAAACTCCATTTTGCTCAAAAATGAAAAAATAGCAACCGCAGATAACGAATTTATAGTGCAATATATAAAATGAAAATTCTTTTCTATTATTTGCGGTCCGTTTTGTAGAAAACTATTTAGGGATTTTTAATACAGACTGTGTCTCCCTTGTGAATGGCAAATAGAATACTGTTGAAAGATGAACGTTAGGTTAGGTTAGTAGAGTCTGTAATGTTGGTGACTAAGTCGTCGATGATGAGCTAAATGGTTGAGTAAGGTGTAATTTTGAGTGAAATAAATTAAGACACGGTGGTGGTTATAACTCCCGCATTATGTCTGCTTATGAATACGAAGTTAAGTTACGAATGAAATTATGCAATTACCTCGAATTGTAATAATAAATAAATATTACAGGACATTCATTTCCCCTAGCCCTAAACTAAGCATAGCTTGTAATATGGGAACTAGATTAGGATAGAATACGTATATACTTTTTTTTGTTATAAATACATATGTCCTATGTGATACAACACCCAAACACAGTTTTTGCTCACACAAACATCTATATTCATCACACAAATGTTTGTCCTGGGTAGGAATCGAACCAACAAACGTGAGCGCTAAAGGCAGAGTTACTACCAAATGATCTATGAGGCTTGTGAAATATAACTATGTGTACCTAAAATGTGTCCAATATAGGCTGACACCTAAACACTAAAACATGAACACTAGATGTTACCCGCGTCTACGGTCTAGTGGTACGTCCATCAGTGGACTGCGATAGGTGTGATAGTGATGATGGTGATGTCACAATATAGCACAGATTTAAATAACCCGCAACAGCGGCGTATTTTCGTTCAAAATGTGAGGTTGATGCGTCAGATTATTGCATCGTGCACGTGAAATTTAATAATCTACCGCTTTAGGCGTTTTGCCACACGCGCGTCGATGTGTAATGAAAAACCACGTTTTCCACCTGCTTTTGAAATGTGCAATATAAGCTTGAATATCTGATATTTTCACTGTTGAATTCAAACCGATTGAAAGGTAGGTTATATTTACGTTTTTAGTAATGTCACTATAGATTTTTTGAACACGTTTTTGTATTTTTATTTGTATCTCATAAACTTAATAAATATGAAATCGGAATGCTTATTTCAAACTTAAATACATTATAAATTAAGTACAGTTCAGGATGGATGACTGTGCAATGACCATGCAGTTTGGAATAAAATAAAGTTAAATCGTTCTTGATTTACTCCATGTGTGTTGGTCGCGATTACGTACAGGCAGTATATTTGACACTTTAACATGACCCGACTGAGCCCACTAGCATTATAGGCTGACTTGATCAATAAAAAACTTATAGAGATCTACGGAACCCGCGGGCTGAACGGCATGTGGAATCAGTTGACCATAATTCTCTTTTTTAACCATTTATTTCAAATTGAATTAAATTGCTATTTTGTTCTGTCACCAGGTTATGAAATAAGTTCTAGCTAAAATATTTTTTTCGGAAGAAACCTTATAATCATTTATAAATACATTTTCAAAAGCCAATTAATAAAAAAGTATGGAGGGTTAATCTCTGATCACAACACAGAGCTCTTCGCTCTATGTTGTGACTCTTATGAGGATCGCCTACTAAGGGGTTGTCAAAGGCACATCCAATCTTATATTCGGCACATGTCCACGGTATGCAAGTAGCTGGTATTCAATACATGGTTTAAAGTCTATTTTGTTTAATTAGATGGTATACAAATTTAGGCCAGTATAAATAATGAAGGTACAATTTTAATCATGATAGTTTTATCGATAGCAATCATTTTTGCGAACTTCAATTACCACCACCCACATCAAAGGTCACGAATGGCACACTAATTAACCCCGAGATAATTGTATATTAAATTAGGGACCCTTGTCCGCGCGTCCGTAATGTGTATTGACAGCTCCTGTAAGACACATAGATAATAATCACTTGAAAATAAAGATAATATATTTGGAAAATGTTTGACACGCTATTTTTAGTATTTTATTGTGATTAGCATTCTAAAAGTATTGTACTCTTTTAGCGACAGTATTAGGAGTAGGGTGCAAAACAGGATTTAGTTTGAATAACATTTCGTGTAAGTAATGGCGTTAGTCACTTTTTTTTCTATTAAAAAACAGACTCAAGATTTTTTTTCCTAAGAGGTTTTTCTTTTATTGTTTTTATTGCACTACAGGGAGGTGCTTGACCTTCATCTTATCTGATTTCATTTTATATTGATTAATATGGATTCAGACTCAAATTCATACATAGTCTTAAATAAACTGTACTATAATTAATTATGTTAATTACTTATGCACTTTTTACTTCTTATACATATGAAATATAACTACTCAGAGCGTGGATCTCATATGAATAACCTACTTATCTATTACAAGCATGATATTGTCAAATTAAAATAAAGCACTCCCTACAAAGAAAAGTTCGGATGAAGCTCATAAGCAATTAGTAAAACTATAAAGTAAGTTATACTTCTTTATTTAATCAAATGTACAATTAAACTAACTATGTACTAAGGAATCAGTCAGATTACCTAAGGACCATTACTAATGGCCTATAGGTAACTCAACTGTTTCAGACCAGTACCAGACGGAAGCGTGCCCAAGACACTGGCTGCATTGCCACGCTATGCTAAATCGCTATGCCAATTCGCTGGCCTAAATAAGAGCCAGCCCTTGGGTCACGTGTCAATAAAGTAAGTGCTATAGCAATGTAAGAATATTTTCGCAGAAAGCACCGTAACGCTGATTTTCTTCTCCAGTACAAATAAAACAACGACAACGTTCATTTTGAAAAATCTATATATTTTCAAAAGAGCATTAGTATGGAAATAAACAACTTTGATTTGTATTAGTCCACGACACAAAACGATGAACTACGTTTTGTATGAGAGAGTGGTACTACTAAGCCTTATCAAGTAGCTAAGAAACTTCCTTGAAGCTGCCAAATATAATCTCGAATTTGTGGATATCCCAAGATCAGTAACTGTCTAAGATACAAAGTAATTTTCGTCGTTTCGACTTCAAAGCCAACGTATTTTATCGGCATCAACAATAACTCAAAAAGTTTTAGAATTTATGAAAGTTCGACGAGCATCAACGTCTTTCCTATTTTGCTTTTGATAGCTTGAAACTTGCTAACTGCTCCTTCGCTAGTTTTGAGAATGATTCTCTAGCTAGAACCATAAATTAATAGTTAATTTATTTACATAGTAAAGGTCTTGGTGGTGTGAAATGTCCACTACTATTTATTTAGATTGTTTGTATACATAGTTCCTACCACGGACACATAAATAGAACTGATAATTACTGCATGATTTGACCAAGTTTAAGTATTTACTTTATAAGTATTTACTAGGTCAGCGAATTAGCATAGCTATTCAGCGTGGCAATGCAGCCAGTGTCTTGGGCACGCTTCCGTCTGGTACTGGTCTGGAACAGTTGAGTTACCTATAGGCCGTTTGTAACGGTCCTTAGGTAATCTGACTGATTCCTTTGTACATAGTTAGTTCAATTGTACTTTTTATTGAATAAATATTTACTTCATCATCTTTCACAGGTGATTCAGCTAGCATGGCCTCGGGTAAGGGATTCTTGCCCTTAATATAGCTGTTGAGAAATGAATTGGTTCCGGTACCTGCTTAAAGTTTTGATGGTGTAATACCGGCTATGCGGTTGGGAAACCACTCTATGGTGAGATTTATGCGAGTTTTCTATTGACTGAATTCTTGAACAACATTAGAGCATTTATAACATTGTAGCATACAATTTTATTTTGTTTATTTGTGTTATTCCTACCTATGTTATATGTGTGAAATAATATGATTAATTGTTGATCGAAATAAATGAATTAATGAGCACTTTCATTTTTAATTGACACTTTTCAAATAAATCATAAGAACTTTATCATATGAGTAAGGGATGAATTTTCACATATTGTAATTTGGCCATCGCCTACCAATGGGTGGGCACTCGGCAAAATGGCACTGACCTAACGTCATAGTGATGACGTAAGGTCAGTGCTATGTTACTTTGCTCATATCCTGGCTTTGCATAAAGCGAAGCTTCTTTGAAGCCGCTTTTTGCATCTTTGAAGAAAAAAAGTGTATATTATTGTAAGTGTCAATAACTTTTTATCTGAGATATGAGATCTCCGTATAGATAAATACCTTACACAAACCAGGCTTGAGATCTAAGTTGAAATGGAGTATTCATATTGAGTCATTAGCTAGCAGATTAAGCTCGGCATACGTTGTACGTACAATAAGGCATCTTACTGATGAAATAACGGCAAGGTTAGTTTACTTTAGTTACTTTCACAGTATATGTCTTACGGTATATTTTTATGGGGTAGTGCAGCTGTTATTGAAAGCATTTTATTCTACAGAAGAGAGCTGTACCGGCAATTTATAAAATGAAAACTTGTGACTCACATAAGGAACGTTTTAAAGAGATTGGTATTCTTACAGTCAGTTCCCAATATATTTATGAAAATCAAATGCACGCTCACAGAAACATTGATGAATTTAGTAAAAGAAGTGATATAGACAGTGTTAATCTTATACTAATATAAAATGCTAACTGACTCACTGATAACAACGCACAGACTAAACGGCTAATTGTAGAGTCATGAAATTTGGAGGCTATGTTTGTCTTGATGCGAAAATGAGCGCTAAGAAGGGGATTTTGAACATTCGAACCCTAAGGGGTTCAAAAAGGGGTTGAAAGTTGTCATTAAAAGTATGCCCTTACTCTGAAACCGTGCATGATAAAAGGTTAAAAATATCATTATAGGTTCCTCATATGAAACAGATAAGAACGTGATTCATGGTTTTTGTCCTTTTATTAAAAAAATATCTAAAAACATTGGTATTTAACAGAAAAAACGCGATGTACACGTGGTTTCTTTAATAAACTGATGTATTTTGAGTGCTCTTTATGCAATGGATTAATGTCAAAACTATCAATGTATGATGATGGAGTGAAATCCATATAATGGGGTTTTTCAGTAAATAACAGTAATTCATATTAGGAGCGTTGCGCATTTAAAATGATTGTATATATAATACTCTTCTACGAACCATGTAAACCAGGGTCTTACGATGATGACAGCGGAACTCCTGAATAATGCATGGAATGATAGTCGTTCTAATACTTTTTGAAATCGGTATAACGAGGCATTCAACGACATATGTTTTTTTTTTAATTTTTATATTAAAATAATCAGTCGCGGCTTAAGAATCGACCCCCACCAACTCAGCCCGTGGATGTCGTAAAAGCCGATTTAATGAATCTCATCAGAGGAAGCGGCAGCTTCCTGTTGTATGTTACATAACACCTTTACTGTGATCGCCAACCCGCCTGCCAAGTGTAGTGATTATGGCAAAACCCTCCCGTTTTTGGAGGAAGCTCTGTCCAATATCCAATTAACTACTACATAAATGGGCTGTTGACATGACTGTATTTATGACCCTTGACTAATGTAACTTGACTACTTGATACACAGTAATCTTTTAATGCATAAACTGAGTGACAGACTGACTGATTCAACTAGATACAACGCAAAGCCTAAGCCGCTGGGTGTACAGACTTGAAATTTGGAGGACATGTTTGTCTTGGTGTGTAAACGCCTGCTAAGGAAGGAATTTTTAAAATTCGCACCCTTAAGGTTCAAAATGGGGTTCAAAGTTCGGAGTAAAATGTTGCATATCCCTGAAACCACAAATGATAGGCACTTGAAAATTAGTATGTTGATTGCCCATAAGGAATAAGTTATGGCATATTTTCGGTTTTTAATAATATTCAGAAATAAAGGGTGGGATGTCCTATATTCAGACCTGACTAATATAATAAACAAAAAAAAAATAGGGGGTTCCCATACATGAAACGTTTTTGTAAATTGTTATTTTCGACCTGTATAATAACAAAGTTGGTGTGAGTATAGTGCTTACTTTGTGGTAAATAACTAAATGAATATTAAAATCTGGCCAAACGTGAGTCGGACCAGTTTATCCAGATATCCAACAAATATATATATTTAAAATATATAATATATATTTCAAAAAACCAATAACCAATAATAAATAATAAATAAACCGAGTAAAAGCTAGTACTAGATAGAAAAATAAACTTGATATAAAAGTAAAATAAGAAAAGTAAATCATTCATTCTCAGGAAACTGTGTGAGATTCTATAATAAGCTTTTTCAAAGCGCCACCAAACTATCTGCTCGTAAATTCAAATTTTATATAAAGAGTAATTTAATTAAAAGTCCCTTCTCCGAAATGTTGTTCCGAAATGCCCGATGTTGCTATACCAGTTGACAGCTAAATGGTGATTTCTGAATATTAACAAACTGCCCAATAGGTAAATAGGTAATAATAAATGTTTTAAATAGTATTAAGTATTTATGTTTATTGACCTAGAATGTTATTTAAAACTGTATAACTAAATGTTAAATGCCTCATCAATAAATTAAACAACCCGAGTTTCTTGGCTTTCTCCTTGTGGTCGCAATTCCAAACAGGCGGCGGTAGATATGACGTTTCTAAATGATCCTAAAAAATCTAAATGAAAATAAAAAAAAATACCTTGAATTTTGACTTTGGGTGAACCACGATAGATCCTTACTCATTACTTCGTTTTTCTAAATGGTTGTGTATTCTCTCACAAACTATTTACCCCATGTAAGAAAACCCCACTCACCGCAATACACAAACCAGCAATAAAATAGAATATTCATACAAGTATTTACCGCAGGCCAAAGAAATACAAAGGATCACATTTGCCGTTATTTACGTAGGTACGCCTACTTTAAATGCCTCTTTAACGGCTTGGGCATGTACCTCCACACAGAAATAGACCCATGGTGGACCCGAAGGGTCGAATACAAGATGTCTACGAAATGGAGAAGATGAAATAGGGCAGACACTAACCTTTTGAGATTCTCGCATTTTTTAGATTTAAAATGTTTATTGTATACTAAAATTAAAATTATTTGAGATTAAACTGGTAATTTTTTTTAACAAAGTAAAAGTGTATTACGATAAACAGAGACGTGGATGTGGTTGACGTCGTGTGTTTATTTGTATCTACTTGTTAATATGTGTACCGGAGTACAGACAAACAGTCATACAATGTAGGAAATTGTATGACTGTTTTCTGTCGCATTTTTTTTTCTGAAATCATAAAACTTCATTTTTGTCGGTCAGTACTCAAAGATTGTTGTGTTTTTCGTGTTAGTTTTTGTCTTTTTGTTTTGTCTAGCTCTAGGATGAGTATGGTGACAGTAGGGTGTTCGCTAGACAGGTGGAGTTACCCGGGGTAGACCACTAGGACATCACACCTACTCCAAGTCCGTCTGTCAGCGGGCTGTGTCTCATGAACTGTATCTAGACAGTTGAAAGTTTCAGTAAGTCTATTGCCGCTAAATCAGATTATACAAATTGAAAAATCATAAATTAAAAGTGACCTAGCCTGACCAGCCGAAGTCTACGCAAGACGGTTTGCTGTGTTTCCGGGCGTGGGATTGCCAGTGCTTTCTGGAACAGCTTGCTCTATCGTAGACTACATCCTTGCCTGACCTAGAGCTAGACAATACAACAAACGTGTTTTCTTGCCTTGAAATGTAGGCCGTAACCATCAGTGTGCGTTTCCGCACTTGGCCGGTTTATTGTTGACTGTTGTTAACTTTTGTAAACGTTTATTTTGTATCTTACTTTTACTAGTGTAAAATACAGAATTAATTATCGCTCCACTACCAGTCACTGACCGGTCTAACAGATAAAGTAGTAAAGGTAGTAGATCAAGTAGTATATTTTTTCAGGGATTTCCTTTAAAACTATATTTAAGCGCTCATTTTGTAAACGGATTTTTTGTAGTTCTGCCGCGTCGCGTTGGTAAAATGTTGGAATGTTTTAGTCGTAGGGTCGGTATTTAGAATGTTTTGGGTTGAAAGGCATGGTAATAATATACTAAAATATTAACTCTTTTAGTATATAGCAGGACTTTAACATTCTGATTTGACCTTTTTATTATAATTTCATAAAAACAATCGTACAATATAATTTGTCTTGGTATGTAAACTTATACCTACGTGCACAACTTTAACCACGGATTTAAAAAATATTTTCATAGCGTTTTTGTTTGGATTCAAATCTGTGGGTGAGACAAAACATGTATATTTAACAGTCACATACAATTTGAATTGAAACTTTTGTGGTTATCAGATATTACTATGAGAAAAACTGTTTTAACACTATTTGTTTAATTTGCTGTCTTTTTGTATTTATTTTTAATTGCACGACGGGGATGTGCTTAGCCTGCATGGGTGCTCATAATATTGAGATGATTTTGATACGAGTTATGCATTCGCGTTTGTAAATCACACGCTACAAACGTCAGCAAATTCACCAACAAATAGTAATAATAACCGTTTCTCTTAATTATCCATATATTATGTTTCCAGACCTGCCAAAAACAGGTTTTCATGACATCTATAAAACGATGTAAGTATTTACATTAAGTTCTAATGGCCACGATACATCAGCAGTTCCACACAATTAACATTCAAGTACGATCGTACTTAGTGTGTGTACTTAGGATGCCGTTTTCAAAAGCAATAAACTTAAGCCGTTTGAATCTTAGCTATAACCATTATTATCGTAAGACTTTAGAGTCAGCATTACCGCTTTATTCACAAGGATAGCTCGAGCAAACCGAAAAAGAAAATTTAACGGTATGGGTATATACATATGGGTATCACAACAATGGTAGTAGGTCCTAGTAAGGTCCACTTGGCAAGCGACTACTCTTCTGCTGAAGTCCGGTGCCACACGGTTTGCTGTGTTCCGTCGGTGCACGGGAGAGCCTGTTAGTCTTTAACTACCTTGGCAAAGAATATTGACCCATCTTTACCCTTCCGTGGATGTCGATAAAGGTGACTTTGGAATTACACCAGGATCCGCACCTGAGTTTTAAATACAGTCGATGGCTCAGTACTTCATTTACCCGACTGAAAAAAAGGATGTTCTTACTGATGGTCTTAAGAATTAAATGCCTTAATGAATAATTAAATTGAATTATAGAGAACAAAGTCAGGCTATTCGTCAGTATCTAATAAAACTTCTATACAGGCATTAGCGTTTGCAGCGCCGTTGTGAATAGGGGAGCAGTTTGTCTGCAGACAATATAAATAACAAAATGCGAAATCCAAGTTCGTGTACAGTCAGCACAACATGTGAACACTTAGCGTAATATATTGCTCGGTGCTAATGCGAGCTGTACACTGCCGGCCGCGATAATGTCTAATGCGTATTTTGCGGAAAAATGTTCAACTGAACTATATACGAAGTACCGCAAAATACTCAATAGATATCTCCAGTTATTCCGCATTTTGCAGTTTTTTGAAGTAGATAAAGATGGGAAGTGCTCCCATTGTTCATTGTTCTAGCTGGCCTATCTTATACTTTGTTCTATATGGCAAATAAATTACGAACAATTTCAAAATATCTCAACGTAATCTATAGGAAACCAAAGATTAAAAACAAAGGATTTCGCACCACCCGCCCGAGTGCATCATACCTAAAACTCCGCACCGCATGATACAAACAGATGTAAAGCTAATTTTAAGTAGGAAATATGCCACTATTATCATATTTATTATTATTATCATATTTTGACAAGCCTCATAGCTCAGTTGGTAGTAACTCTGCCTTCTGCGCTGTAGGCTGTGGGTTCGATTCCCACCCAGGACAAACATTTTCTGTGATGAATGTAGATGTTTGTTCTGTGTTTGGGTATTGTATCATATAGTAACAAAATTTAAGTATTCTATCCGTAATCTTAGTTCCCATATAACAAGCTATGCTTAGTTTGGGGCTAGATGGCGCTGTGTAAAATTGATGTCCTGTAATATTAATTATTTATATTATAAGGCGTGCGATATCCTTTGTTTATGTCTAAATAAATAGCGTTAGCTTAATGAAACTGAAAGTTGGTTTGGAAGTTTGTTTGTTTGGATGGAAGTTTATTCATTCTTCGTCAAAGCCTACTAAATGGGTCAAGCTGAAACTTTTCACATATTATGTTGCTTTAGACATTGGTTGCTTTTCATCCCATCAATCCAAAATTGGTAATTAAAATACCGTCGTAAAAACTGATCCGTTCTTTGTTGAACCTTCACGCCAAAGATACTGAACAGATTGAGATAAAATATCGCACATATATTGTTACAAGGTACCTATACCTGGATGTTGGCTTCTTTACTGGCTTATATGTTAAGAAATATTCAAAGTTCGCATATTTTAAGCAACTTTGTTATCCAACACCTCATCGGGCATTGAAAGGGTCGCAAGTCTCCGTGAAGACGTTCATTGTTTTCTGTGATGTCACTACAGCCATTTTTGCGATGATTTATTGTCCCACAGGATATTGCAATTTAGTTGCAATAGTGAATTATAGCGCGGGTTGTAAGACAAGGACAAATTATGTTTTCGACGTGGATACTCTGGAATTATCTTTGTTGACTACAATGGAGTTTCTAAGCATCATGTGTAGGTACCTAATTGTTTACCTTGAAGCGGTAGGACCTTCTAGGATCTATGGATCTCGTTTAAAACTAGGTACTATAAATACAATTCGTCTGCTAAGTGTGGTGTTTACACCGAGCTGAAGAGCTCACCCATTTCAAATTAAAAAAATATATATATATCATTCCCTATTCAGTGGCCAAGGTATGAAAACATTTTTATCTAAGAAGGTTAGCTACACAGTGCAAACATTTTGAAAAAGCAACTGCAGATATTCCCTTATTCATATTCTATAAAATGAAAATGAGCTGCACAACTCATAATGGACAACATAAAAAGACAATTAGAAAACTTCATGAGTTCTGAGATCCCGTAATAAATGACTAAACCATCAAAGGACCCACATGATTTTGGTATCAAAATCGGTCCAGCCGAGGAGTTCAATGACAAACACACGTACAAAGTACACTACTACATGTATAGATAAAATATATGTATAAAATGAATTACATTCAGAATAGATTCATTCTGTTTACTACCTACCAATACATAATGCCTTAGCGGCTTGCAGTGTATCCCCATGAAATGTATCGTATTTTAGCCAAAACGCCTTCTACGACTATCTTGGGCCAGATTTGGGTCCAGCCCCCACATAACGTTTCTCCAGGGCCCCCGTACTTTTTATTTACCAGCTAACCGGAAATTATTTTGATTGTTCGCGGCTTTTTTGTTGAACTTCACGAAAAGTCGGGTTTATTAATTTGCGCCGCGGGCTACGTTGATAATGTTGCGTACTTTGTTAATTAAAACCTTTTTTGACTTGATGCTGCAAATTTGACGAGACCATACATTTTATATAAGGTATAACAAAATAGGGTTTTACAGTCCTCAGTCGGTTGAGGATATCAGAGTGAAGTGCGCTTCTACCTTATCGTCATCACGGAGACTATCACACATAAAACATAAAACATAAAAGCTTTTAACACTCCGATAAAATTGTGCTTTCATTATACCTTTCTCGAAGTAGACTTTTTCTCAATCTATTTTTAATTATCTGCGTATTCTATCGTTACTTACTCTCAATTTATGCAAAGCCAGAATGAGAACAAAACACCATAGCACCGACCGGACGTCATCACAATGACGTACGTTTTGTGCTTTATTTTTTTGTCGGCAGCATAAAATAAGTGAATAAATCACCCTTAACTAATGTGAAAAGAGCGAATTTGACATTTCAAAATGATCCTAAAACAACATTATTGACTTGCCTTGATATCACATTTTTGAAGAGTGCTCTTAAAACCGTTGAAGTTATTTAAAACCTACTCTGGATGTCGTAATAGTCAACCAACCATTTCACGGAACTTCTGGAATTAAACGATACCAAAAAAGCAGCAGCTTCCTCCATTGTATAATCAAAACATTAACTGTGAACACCAATCTGTCTGTCGAGCGTGGTGAGTATTGCCAAACCTTACAGTTTTGGAGGAAGTTCCTTCTACACGGTGCTGGAAAATAATGGCTGTAGTTATGCGCAGTCAAACCCCTTGCATGACATCTCAAAACAAATTCTTGGATCTTATCGACAACCCATGGGAATGGCAACCCTATCGGGAGATTTTTTTTAAGAAATAGACCAGTTTTCATTTATATGAGAATTCAAATACCCGCACGTTATTTTCTTGCAAGATCATCACGATCATCTTTTGCAATCTTTTGTTTTTAAGAACCACCCCTGTGTTTGTTTTTAACCGCCTCTGTGGTCTAGTGGTGCAACCCATCGATTTCAGATCCAGAGGTCCCGGGTTCGATTCCCATGGGGAGTACAATATATTGTGCTTGGTTTGATTAGTGGTAGGACTTTGTTGAAGTCCGCCTGGGTACCATCATCTTACCTAATTCTGTCGCCATAATAACAATTCTAAAAAAAATATGTGTTCCGGCATTCAGAGGTAACATAGCTAGTTCCTCAGTTTGTTCAGGATTCCGGGTGAAGTGCTCCTCCACCTTCAGCCTTATCTTAACTTGTTACCAGGTGAGATGAAGGCCAAGCGCTTCCCCGTCGTACAATAAAAAAAAACCCATTTTATGAACAAAAATAAACTTGTTTTAAATCTGCTGTTGAGATCTGATCTTGTTTTGTCATCAAAATGCTTACATATATACAGTGCATAATTTCCTAACTTAACTCGGAGATCGTTTGCTTTGCTCACTCGATCAGTTAAAAAAAACTTTTAATATCGATCACTTTATAAAAAAGTAAAATGATGTATGTACTTTCCCACTACATAATATTGTTAACTAATACTGATGTAGATATAAGAGACAGCTTAATCACAGACCTTTGACGTTTCTTTATGCTATTTCTTCTAAGATTCTCGTATTAAAAAAAAAAAAAAAAAACGCCATCTAGCCCCGAACTAAGCATAGCTTGTAATATGGGAACTAGATTACGGATAAAATACTTAAATACTTTTTGTAAATACATACGTACTATATGATACAACACCCAAACACAGAACAAACATCTATGTTCATCACACAAATGTTTGTCCTGGGTGGGAATCGAACCCACAGCCTACAGCGCCGAAGGCAGAGTTACTACCAACTGAGCTATGAGGCTTGTCGTATTTCTGTATTTATATAAAAGTAATAAAAATAATGGAAGAATAACCATTCGGAACCTAGCCTATTTGTTTATTTAAGCGAACCAGTCGTTTGTTATTTATATATCCTGCTTGTTTTAGTGTAGGTAACGTATTTTAGCAAGTATCGTGTTATTTCTATTTGTTTTGTTACTAGGTATTTCAACTATCTCAATGTTTGGCCGCAGTATTTGTTTTGAAACAGCCCGAGTGTCGTCATTAGGATTGAGGGCACATTTTATTTCATTTCACTTTCATGGAATCGTGTTTTCATAGAATAGAATAGAATAGAGTTTATTTGCAACAACAATCAGTGATAATACAAAATTGTAGCAATAAAAAATAAAAATAGTAAGATAAGTAAATGTCGCTCCAAAAGGGTCCTTACTCAGCATAAAGCAGGTTGCACAAAGACAACCTGCGCTGATCTTCCGTTTCCATAAGCGGACAAAATAAACAAGTAGGAACATTTAAAAAAAAACATGCAAAAATAAAAAATAAAACTATAACAATAAAATCAGCGCATTTAAAAATAATAATAATAATAAAGAGAAAAACGAAACAAACATACCTAGACATAAATTAAGCAAATATGCAATCATCAAAAAATTACACGATACAAAATTTAAAAAACAATAAACTATTTGAAATAATAATTAATTTAAATGACGATAATAATAGTAATAAGGTGAAATGTCAACAGCAATAAATAATCATCAATGTTTCAAGGCAATCAGATATTATTTTGCGGTTCATGCGATAGATGTGAATCTTCATTAAATGGAAAAGAAATAAAAAATGTGTCTCAAATAAGATTAGATTAAAATAGCGAATTGTTCAGTTTCATTCGTTTTAGTAATTTTGCAGTAATGTGTTTTATGGAATTTTGCATTAGCAATGGGTCTGTTATGATAAAAACATGATCATCAAACAAAAACGGATTTGGTTGACGTTTGTTTCACAGTCATAGTTTATTGATGATCCATGATATTTCGAGTGTAATTTCTAGATAATCTCCAGGTTTTAATTAATATTTTTCCGGGATAAAAATATTTTTGTGCTAGTCCAATTAATAAACTGGAACTGTATAGCTAATTGATTCAAGCGTTATTTTTCGGAAATCCATTGTTCAAAATAAATAATCTGAAAATATAAACTTCTCTTTTTTTAAAGGTTCTGCGGACGTGTTTTCGTTCCGAGCGCTTAGCATAGGGCTCGTCAGCTTAGCAGCAAGACCATATTTCTAGAGGATGCCTCATGTAGAGGCAAAACATGTCTCGATAACATTTTTTTTAAACTAATTTAACAGATTTGTTACTAAATGTCTCTCTGTTTTCAGATTATTTATTTGGAACTGTATTCATTGAATCTGTACGCCAAATTTCATCTCAATCCGTTCAGCTGTTTCTTGCTTGATTGAGTAACAAACATACAAACTTCCACATATATGATATTAGTTTGTAGGTGATGCTTATTAATTCCATCCAATTGTAGGTTGAAACACCTTTTCATTACAAACCAATCGCTACCCTTTCGGGCGGTTGTCGTTTGCCGATTATGAGCAATATGTTTACCGGGTCCTCTCCAAACACACGTGTGGACACAGTGTAAACACGGTTTTATGACGTACTTCAAGTGTCGCCAGTGTGCACTCACCCGTATTTTGGGTACCCTTGACGTTTTTCCACAGCAAACAATACTTCACAAGCTTTATTTAACTTTTCAACCGAGCCTAAGATTTCTGGTTACCTTTTCTTGACGTCAGCTAGATTTTCCGATATTTTTGCTCTATGACAACCATATCATAGAGCTAGAGTAGTATAATAGAACGCTGCTATGTCATGGTGGTCGATGCTTAATGATCGACGCCTCCAAATCAGTCCAACTCAAAGATCTCACCAGAAGAAGAGTAGCAGCTTACTTGCGATTACCCGCCTTCAAGCGTGGAAGCTCTGTCTAGCAGTGGACATGGCACCAAAGCACGATTGTATTGGTTGGCAAGGCATCTAGAATGATGTTGGTGCTGACGCGTATTTTACTGCGAAGTGAGGCTGACTTTTTTGACGATTTATTCTTTTAAACTCAAGCGTTGGGTAGGTAAATTAAATGGATCCAAGACTCTTTTTTATTGTACGACGTGTAAGCACTTGTCTTTCATCTCACCTGGTTACAAGTTAAGATAAGGCCGAAGGTGGAGGCGCACTTCACCCAGAATCCTCAACAAACTGAGGAAATGGCTATCTTATCTCTAAATGCCGGAACACAACAATTTTAAAATTGTTATTATGTCAACATAATTAAGTAAGATGGTGGAAGCTAGCCAGGCGGACTTAAATAAAGTCCTACCACCAACCAAACCAAGCATAATATATTGTACTCCCCATGGGGATCAAACTCGGGACCTCTGGATCTGAAATCGCTGGGTTGAACCACTAGACCATAGAGGCGGTCAAAACTATTTTGTCTTGGCCGATATAGTTTTTTACTCTAACTCGGGAAAGAGCTTGGTCTTTATCTCACAAGCTATAAATGAGGGCGGTGAAAGTACACAGTTGATTTTATTATTTTATTGTTCAAGACAAAAGTCCTTGGAATCATATACGATTCCCAATTCGGAAGCTTCCTGCTGATATGTTTCCAATAAGTTCGTGATCACTGAAGCGATTGCTCCTACATATCTTGCTCGGTTGGTTCTGTGTAGCGACACACCTGCTAGTGCGTCTCTACCTTTATACTCAGCGACACGCAAAAATGAATCTTTTTGCAGTGCATTACGGTTGTTTATCACTAAGTGATTGATAAAGCGATTGGCAGAATCGAGGTTCTTATAAAATATGGAAATACAATTATAATAATATACGCTACCTGCGTCGACACCCTAGCGCCATCTCATCTGCCTGAGACAGCAGCTGGTGCAGCGGCTGATTCGGCCGAGGATCACAAAAGGCGCAAATATAGTGGTCTCGACAGAGCTTACCTATTTGAGCCTTTTGGGGTGGAGACCTTGGGTCCGTGGGGAGCCGGTGCCCTCCGGGTTTTCAAAAATCTTGCGGGGCTTTTGATTGAGGCGACACGTGACCCAAGGGCTGGTTCTTATTTAGGCCAGCAAATTAGCATAGCTATTCAGCGTGGCAATGCAGCCAGTGTCTTGGGCACGCTTCCGTCTGGTACTGGTCTGGAACAGTTGAGTTACCTACAGGCCGTTTGTAACGGTCCTTAGGTAATCTGACTGATTCCTTTATACATAGTTAGTTTAATTGTACTTTTTATTAATTAAATGATTTTATAGTTATTTTACATTATTATAAAAATCTTGTAGATGGTGATATAATACCCACATATTTTGTTAAAATACAAAATGAAAAAGTTTTGTAATATCATACTCGTAGTGTTCGCCAAAACTTTATTTTGCATTTCTCACAGAGCATCGTATTTTATAATATGACGGAACTAGAATCTTATAAAAGAGTATTTGAACTGAATAACCCAAAAACGAAGCCTCAAATCATACCAATTTACCTTAATGTCTCAAAAATATGGCTAAGTTTATCAAGAGTGTGTATGTATGAATGAAATAAGAACACTCCCCAGCCTAAAAGGCTTATTGGATGTTGACGTGTCAGTTCTCATTTGGTTTGTATGAATTGTGGGAGTGATACATGCTATATTTTTTAAACGGGGGTGAGAATTAAAAATGAAAATAAGATGAGGGTCAAGCGATAGCAGCACCACTTAGCGAGTCCAATTGCAAAATTATACTATTAAAGTGAGTGAGTCAAACACACACGCAAAATTTCATCAAAATCGGTCCAGCCGTTTAAAAGTTCAATGACATACACGAGTACAGACGAATTATAAGACAGACTGTAGGTAAAATGATGAAGCTTAATACTTTACGATCGGGTTTTAGTTATTTTTCAATCTTCGGCTTTCAAGAATGTGTTTTTGAGACCCTAAAGTCTTGTCTCGTCTCGGGCCAAAACCAGCGACAGTTGCTCCGTAACAAGCACACTGCATAAAGCCGTGCAAGTTTCCACACTCCCGGGGGCATCGAGTTCATGTAAGTATGAAACTTTGCGCGGCCCCCGCGTTTCGGTACATTCTTACGAGTCATTTGTTATATCTGTAATAGCAACGTATTACGTATATTATAGCACCCAAACTGACGAACGAAGTCATGTGGTATCTTTTTACGGTTAAAACCGTAATAAAGCGAGGTGAAAGATGATCCTGGACTTAACCAGGTGTGCGCTATGCTTGTGCTTATGGATCGGTAGGATTATTATTTGTACAGGTAACATTGCTAAAAAAAAACTTTGGTCGCCGGCTCTTCTAATATGTATGTAGGTTGTGAAATAAGTAGCATTCAAGCATACCTTTATGTCAATAAATAAATTTATGTCCTGGATTAGAATAATTATAAATTTTCTTAATACGTGAAATAAAGGCATCCACGCATATCTTATTTTAACTAGAGAATATTGTTTTTGTTCTGAGAAAAAATCATTATGCTGCAGCCGATCACTAGTCGCATATTTTGATTTTATATGCTTTTTGCATAATTGCTTACATTTCATTTTGCTAAATATAAAATAACACGTTCATAGTAGGTATTTACAAGCCTCATAGCTCAGTTGGTAGTAGCTCTGCCTCCTGCGCTGTAGGCTGTGGGTTTGATTCCCACCCAGAGCAAACATTTGTGTGATCACAGAACAATGTGTGTGTGATGAATATAGATGTTTGTTCTGTGTATATATAGTACGTATGTATTCACAAAAAGTATTTAAGTATTCTATCCATAATCTAGTTCCCATATTACAAGCTATGCTTAGTTTGGGGCTAGATGGCGCTGTGTAAAATTAATGTCCTGGCATATTTATTTATTATTAACGATAAAAGGATTCCTAATGATTTAAGAGCTGACATCATTATTTAGTGTGAGTCATCCTTTATGTCAAAGAGTCGCGACTTTTTCCAGGAGGAGGAATCAGGAATGAGGATCAACAACTAGGGGGTAGTCTGAGGCACGTCCAAACTTACATTCGGTACATGCCCGGGCCCACCCTCACGATGTGACCTTCACCATGAGAGCATGTGCACGTGTCAAATGCGAACAAAGACTTCCGAAAAACCGAAAAGTTAATTGGTGCACGAATGGATTTGAACCCACAACCTCCGGATCGGAAGGCTGGTCCATACTCACTTGGCTACACAGCTCTGTACGCTATCAAAATCTGATTAAAATGAAGTTTATTAATAGTAATTATTTTCGCAAAATCCGTCGAAGACCGCAAACACCCGGTACAATGGATTAAAATTAAAATGTACATTTATTTGTGGTTACCGAATGCACTAAAAGAACTTACGTTCATAAATTAAATAAGTAATTGAATGTTTTAATCAGTTTGTTACTGGCTGGAAATTAACACACGGACACAACCAAAGTTCTAGAGTTATAATATAATTTTCCTTCATTACGGTGAGGGTAAAATAGTATGGAAATAATTTCGGTTGTACTATTTTTTTCTATTGTAAACGATGGGTTAGCTCTTGACCTCTAGACTTTTCTAGCTCGATATGAGGTTTAAGAAGACCACTAGGAATCGGGACGGAAATAAAATCCCGGATATTTTCTTGTTAAACTGATTACGGTATTTCTAAGACAACTCTTAATCTGTAAACTTTATCTGTTAATGAAATGAGGCCTCGTTAATAATTATGATGATTATAACGTACATTTATCATATTGGTAAAAGACCCGATAAATACCCGTTTTTTCTAATAAAAAGTATGATTATAACGTATTCAACGCTGTTCACTTTATAATATGTTTAGAACATTTCTAATAAGCTTTTATTCAATCGTATTGAATCTCAAGGACCATAAATTCATTATTCTTGGTCACAGAATTTGAGGTGGTTTTGGTTTACGGGTGTATCGCAAGCAACATCCGATATAATACTGACTCTCCCCATGCAAAGGGTGTGCAATGGGCGGCTATCACATGAGAGCAACCTCTATTAGGTTGCTCTCATGTGATAGCCACCCATTGCACAATAAGTGTTATGGTTACACACTTGTATAATTTCCGTTTGTGTTTTCACTAAAGCATACTACAATGCGTTCTCCACCAAAACAATTTTAAAGCATCCACACCGTGATCGGAATAAAAAAGCACCGAGCAATCCTACAATATCACGAAAAAACTCGATGGTACAATAACATGTTAACCTCAAAGCGTTCCAAAAACCGTAAATCGACCGACCAACATTTTACTTTCGCCAATAATATTAAAATTTATCGCCGATACATAAACCTGGGGTTAACGCAAATAATCCTTCAGTGGCGGCTCAAGTTATCAACAGAGCGTGTAACGGATTTAAAAAACGGTTGTACAAACTTACAAAAATAAACTAGGCCTCAACAAACTCAGTGTTTTGTAGAATACTTTGGAGAGAGCTATGCTTGAATGAAGAATACTGATCATTGAAGTAAATTTACCGATATAATGTATGATGTCAGCAAGCTGGAAGTGGCAGTAGGCATACAATAGTATCAAATTAACTAAACGGTTATAACAGATTCTTAGATACTCATATATAAATGCGAAACAGGCTAAAGTATATTTTTTATTCTTTTATAAGGAAGTGCTTGGCTTTCATCTCACCTAGTGTGAATTTATGATAAGGTTGAAGGTGGAAGATCAGAAGATCACTTCACTTGGAATCTCAACAAACTGAATAACTAGCTCTAGTTTACCTCTTAATACCAGAGCATGACAATAACAATTAAAACTGTTGTTATGTCGTCATACTTAGGTAAGATACAGTGAATTAAGTTGAGTCCGTCGGGAAGATCTCAATTTCACCTGCCAAACGGTAGGAATCATGATAGTCTTGAAGTGAGCTGATAGCATACAATGGAAACGAGATAGATGATGATCATGTTACCGATTTTCATTGGCTGTACCTAGCTGAACCCGAAATACTAAAATGAAAGCTATGTACATATTCGTGCCACAATTGCTTTTGTTTTAATTGACTTTACGAATGTAAATCACTTTCCAAACGATAAAACTTTCTGCATATTTGGAGATTGTACAGTATTTGGTAAACAGAGCTCAATACTGAACAAAAGAATTGAGAACACGCAAAGTTATTCACGTAACGACAATTGCTTTACCTTTTAGTTTGTTACTGGTGCAACAATATATTAGTTTGTGAACTATTAGTAATGACAAACGTGACATACCTACAATGGGCATAACAATATACACGATAGAGCACGTGTTCCTTTGCTGCTCGGCTACAAAAACAGTTAGGATGAAGACGGGTCTGAAGAAATGCTTGGTCCTGGTTTGGTACAGATTCAAAATGTATTTCTTTGCATAAGATCCCATTGTGTAAAAAAAATACAATTGACATTTACAACAAATCTTAAAGCTAAGTTATGATTAAGTGAGACTTCAGAAGGCGCCTTCTCACGAGGAAGCATCACGCATCGTCGTCTCTTGTATTATCGTTTTCCAGAGCTCATGTAGTATACAATTGTCACCCGTATCCTAAAGTCCTGCTCCGGTACTTTTAAGACCTGGATAGTGGTAGGCTTGGGTAATGCCAAAGGGGATAATGCACAAAATCGTAACGTCAAAAACTAGGTAATCATACATTTTATTCTAGCCCCTGTTCGGAATCGCGACCAGCACAATAGAAAATGAGGAAGAACCTCCGGCTAGTTATGTAATAGCTTATGATAATCTAACCTAACACACTGTGTTTTACTGTACTTTGCAGGTCTTAATTAAGTTTGATAGACAGAAAGCACATGAAAATAAAGTAAAAACTAAACACTAACTAAATAAAACAAAGCTCTAGTTTTGATAATTGAAGTAATAGTTTTGGTCAGCCGATTCAAGCAGGATGTCGATATGATTTAGCGATGGCCATCTAGATGAAAAATAGTTAGCAACATGCCATAAATCAATGGCGCGCCTAGCTGTCGGACCGATGACGATAATTTAGTGTTTATCGATGTTTATTCGCGATTGATTTAGATTGTAACTTATTAGATTCCATTGATTCCGGAAAATTTAATAGAACATGTCAATAATGTAATTTGTTGGCAAAATCAACATCACCACAGCTTGAAAAAGTCTAGTTAAAAACCAAATTAATGGTCTATTAATAATCACAGCGTTTTGCAGGCGTATAGGGATCGCAGTTTTGTGATCAAGTACTGGTTGCGGCTGCCTATCTTGTTTTTATTTTACACGATATGGAGACGGAACCACCTGATGTAAAATGCAACTCTTGTTTCTAACAAATATATCTACGTGTAATCTTTTGATATCCTTTAAGGCCACAGGAGGTGATTAAAGATCCTGATTTGCTGAGACCCAGCTCTTACTAGGGAACACCTCGGCACCAGAGCATCCCACGATTCAGTGCAGAGCGCGAGAGCTTCCGTGATCAATTGTAATATTTTTAGCTATCGTTTTTAGTCAGAGCCTATTTCTGAGTATATCCGAAAATGATGAAAAGATTCTCTTCCAGTGGAAGTGATATGAACGATTCATCACGCTGTATCCTGACATAGAAGGTCAATCGGTCCGCCATCGCTCACTCATATCACAATAGCTCCATGCTAATGGTATTTACTGTTTTATTCATAGCTTTCGTTACTATTGGATACTTGTATATGATTGTGTTGACTATTTTCGAATAATGATACATACTTAAGAAAAACAACACATTTAACCGTAGACATGCGCTGAAGATACAATTTTTAAAATATTACAGGACATTATTACAGGACATTAATTTCACACAGCGCCATCTAGTCCCAAACTAAGCATAGCTTGTAATATGGGAACTAGATTACGGATAGAATACATAAATACTTTTTTTTTTTTTTTTGTAAATACATACTTATCATACAATACAACACCCAAACACAGAACAAACATCTATATTCATCACACAAATGTTTGTCCTGGGTGGGAATCGAACCCACAGCCTACAGCGCAGAAGGCAGAGCTACTACCAACTGAGCTGTGAGGCTTGTTCTTGACAAAAAGAATGCAACAGGTTTTATTTATGATTGATAAACCGTAATTTGACCACAATATCACCTGATAAGAAGATGTGGCTGATGATGTAGCACGATGGTTTAATCCCACCTGCCTAGCCACTACCATCTTACTTATGTATGTCGTTATAACAACATTTTAAATTGTTATATTCCAGCATTTAGAGGTAAGATAGCCAGCTCCTTAGATTGTTAATAATGTCGACCTTATCATAACTTGTAAACCAGGTGAGATGAAGACCAAGCGCTTTCCCGTCGTATAATGTAAAAAATGTATCAATCAGTACCAATCACTGACACTAGATCTACGCACTGTGTGACTACCACAGGATTATGCCAACTAAAGTCGTCAGCGAGAATAGTGGAGAACATGTTTGTAAATTTATACAGAGCCTCTAACGAATACAATCGGATAGTAAGTAATAGGAACATATTTTTTCAGTTATAAGACAGTTGAGTAAACTGTCCTATGTCACATATAAAACCAACTGTGATCTTCTAATTCTGATGGTATTCAAAATAAGTGAATGGATTGGTACTCGAAAAGAAAAAAAGAGTTTTATTGCCTGACTGCGTCAGGAGGGTTATGTTTTTACTTATGCTGATAATTAACTTTTGAAACCTTGACAATAGTTAATCATTAAACATATTTAGCTATAAGGATTTAAGGTGCGCGTGTGTAGAATTTAGCTCTTCTTAAAGAACGTACTATGCAAAAATATTATTTCTATTTATATGTTTCAAAGGCTCCGCTTGCGAGTCAACTTGTTTATACAACACTGATTTTGTACCGCTCATTCAATTTCTATGAAAACTCGAATCCGATTCCCAATAAACTCGAGTTACAGATAGGTTCAAATCGCGAGTCGTCAGTACAAAAGTGGCATTATAACGAGGTAATTTCCTGAGATTACAACCTTCAATGTCAATAAGGAGCTGAGCTGGCTGCAGCACAAAGGGGACTAATTGGAAGGCTGTCTGAGGCAGCTGAGTTGACGCTCCTGGACCGTTATAATAATGTTGTAGGATTTGCAGCTTTACTCGCTCTGTAATTGGGATTTTGTTGACATAAAGTAGCTATTAAAAATTCAGTCAAGCGGAAAATTAATCAGGGAACTCTGGCCTCCAAATAACTATCTTATCAATAATTGTGCATTAATTAATCATGTTAATCGTTGGTAACCATTGGTAACCTTTGCCCAGCAGTGGGCCACTGACGGGTTCATCTAAAACTAAAATAAAATGCAGTCTAACTCACTGATAACAACGCACAGCCTAAACGGCTAATCGTAGAGACATGAAATTTGAAGGGTATGTTTGTCTTGATACGAAAATGAGTGATAAGTAAGGGATTTTGAAAATTCGTACCCTAAGGGGTTCAAAAAGGGGTTGAAAGTTTACAATAATATAGTTTATATAATTTTTAAATAATTTTTATAGTTTATTATAATTTTAATTTCATTTTTTTATTCTTTGTTTCTATTTATTATTATTTTTATGTTGATTTTTGTGTAAGAATTGCAAATAAATGTCTTTTTGATTTGATTTTTTTGACAATAAAAGTATGCCCTAACTCTGAAACCGTGCATGATAAAAGGTCAAAATTATCATTATAGATTCCTCATATGAAATAGATAAAACGTTATTCATGGTTTTTTGTTATTTTAATAATTGCAGGGTCCCCCTTCCCTGCAATTATTAAAATAACCCCCTTTTATTAGAAAAAAAAACAAAAAACATTGTTATTTAACAGAAAATAAATGCGATATACACGAGGTTTCTATAAAAAACTGGTGTATTTTAAGTGCTCTTTATGCAATGGATACATGTCAAAACTACCAGGTTTGATGATGGAGTGGGATCAATATAAAGGGGTCTTTTCACTTAATAACAGTAATACATATTAAGAGCGTTACGCATTTTAAATGATTGTATGTGTGATACTCTTCTACGAACCATGTAAACCAGGGTCTTACGATGATGCCAGCGGAACTTTTGAATAATGCATGGTATAATAGTCGTGCTTATACTTTTTGAAATCGGTATAACGAGGCATTTACGTCAATTTTTTTTTATTTACCCCGCCGTAGCAGTCGCGGCTTAAGAATCCACCCCCTCCAACTTAGCCATGTCATAAAAGCCGATTTAAGGGATCTCACCAGATATCCAACAAATATAAATATTTATAATATAATACTTGCACCTATTTAAAAAAACCAATACGCGGACGAAGTCGCGAGTAAAAGCTAGAAACTAGTATAAGAAATAGTATAAGAAAATTTAAACACGTGAAAAGTGATATTTGCGTTGTTTATTCAGAACGTGGATGATTTTAAATAAGTATGGACTTGATTCTGATAACCTCTAGTAGGTGATCCTTATAAAATCCAAGCTTTAAGTAATGATCAAAGGTTATTATTAGAGAAAAGGCGTTTCGTGAGTCTGTTACTTTTTAATTCAGACCGACAATAGCTTACTATATATTTCGAGTATCATTATCAAAGTATATCTACTAACAACTCTTTCTGCCGGCACGAGATAAGTAACCAGGTATCTATAAATATTCTTTACTCTAACACGAAAAATGTCTCGTCACCAGATTTACCTTCGAAGTTGGCACAAACTACAATTGCAGTAAGGCTAGCTAAATGTATGAACATTTTACACTCTTTATTATTTCGAAGCAAAATGATTTATGTGACTGGAGGCTTTCACAACACATGTGAAAGGACAGTATTGAGAAATCTTGCAGAGGTATTTTTGAACAAAAGCGTCTATCTCCACCTTGACTCAGGCTTGTCAAGATAAAGCCTCGTCCACACATCACGCGGGCGGGTGGCGCCTAATGCCGTCAATTACACGAACTAACGGAGCGAGTGGGAACGTCCGTGCTTCATTACACAACCGCTTGCTACGCTCTCGAGCGTAATGTCCTAGAAAATGACGCTGCGTGACGATTTTTGACGTTTGTTTACGCGCATGAAGCCAAGGCTTAATTTTTGATGGGTTAATTTTGAACAGGCTCAAAGACTTTGCCTCTCAATAGTCTTTCTCTTGTGTTTCTTAAATACAGCAATTCAAATGTAATATTTTAGAAGCACTTAATATGGTTCACGACAATAACTTTTTTTAATTTCTTTAGTATTCCTAAAACATTTTTCTAAATGTTTTGGAAATACTATGTTTACTATGTCTAAATACGTAAATTAAAAACATCAAATTATCCACCATAGAAATTTTATCAAAATCGGTTTAGCAGTTTAGTTTTTATATCAAAATAACTGGAAATTATACCTATGTAATCCAAGTAAACGATATTGCGTATTCTGCTTTCCTGTGGTGCTTACGGTCACTAGAGTAGACCTTTTGAATCGCTTACCTTCCAGTATCATCATCATCAACATCATCAGGGTTTTTCCATAATCACCACGCTTGGTATGTTGTTGATCGCAGTAATGATGATACGTAGTAGTAAGTGGAATTGACTTTGACGCATTCTGGCTATAAATGCTGTATACATGTATCATTATCATCATTACAGCCCATAAAAGTCAACTGTATAGGACATGGGCCTCCCCCAATGCTAAAGAAAGCAATGGAGGGTTTCGCCATAATACTCACGCTTGGCAGGCGTGTTGGTGATCGATGACTCTTTAACGACTACTACTGCAATACCTCAGAACTCCGTTATTACTCAACCGATTTGTAAAATATATTTTCATACAAAAATTTGTAAGTTTTTAGTGGTGAAGTCGCTTCCTTTTTTTTCCAAAAAGAGTTTATATTATTAATGATCACGGTGCCATTTCACACAACAACCTACGCGTCAAATATAAAACCTCCTCCATTTATTAAAATCGGTTAGATGGAAGACCAAAACGCAGAGGTTCCGGAAAGCCATTTCTTTAATTAAAAATATCAGCAAGGAGATTACTTCGGCACATTTTATGCACAATATTTGCATTTCTATTTTATACTAGGCAAAAAAGAAAATATGATATGAACACGCTTATTCATAAAAATAACTTACAAAAAACGTTTCCCATGCCATTTCTAAGCGGTGTGTATAACGTGAAGTAAATAAATATGGTTAAGTTGATATATAGAACAGAGTGGCGCTACCGACTTATCCACCAAGACACGGCGACTCCTAAGCCTTAGGAGACAAGATCTTGAGAAAGAGTCATAGTTAAGACACTACTGGGCTACTGCCTATAAAATAAACACCTGTTCATCATTGGAACATTGGTCAGCCCCATATGCTGATGGTGTCTAAACGAAGAGGAATTAGAATTCCTCGTAGTTTTCACGGTAGTAGGGATTCCACGTAGTCCTGAAATACATGGGAGTCACAGCACAACGCAAGGAAACTCTCAAGAACCTAAGGGCAATCCGTGAAGCCTGCGACGACAACAGGAATATTCTCAACTGATCAGTCGGAACTAGGCTGGCTATACTAGCCGGACATTTTCACGTACAATGGATCACTCGCCGAGTACCTTGCACAAATTAATAAATAGATGTGTTCTTTTACTTCCTATGTCATTAACATCTCCCACATAGGTGGGGTTATTTTTATGTTATCACTTGCTACAAGTAAATTGTTTGCATTGGAGCTTCTTGCTAGTGTGTCGCTACGCTGTTCAACGTTTGCGAATAAAGGGCAAAAGAGTATCTCGAAGAGAGACGTTTTCAATCTGCCATCGGATACCGAGCAGGGTCGTAGTTTATTCTCTTCACAATGGCTATAGTAAAACGATCCGACAGATCTTTTGTCGTGGCTCCTCAAATTGATTTTTTTATTTTAAGAACCAAAGAAAAAACTCGAAACCTTATCCAACATTTTTTTCTGACATCTTGATAATACAATTATAACAGAACAAATATTCTAATTTCTCACTAATTAATAATTACGCTTAAAAACTAAAAAGAAACCCGACTTCAATGAAGAATATGATACAATTTCTTTTACATGGATGACTTTTTTTTTCCAATTACTTTGATGTCAGATGGACGAACATACAGACAGACGAGTGATCCTATAAGGGGTTCGTGTTTTCCTTACTTTTGAGGTAACACCCTAAACATACCCAAATCGCTTGAAGTGTGCGTATAATATTTGAAAAGTTCCCTGGATTTCTCCTGGATCCCGTCATCAGAAGCTGACCTGATGTCGATGGGACCACCTGTGAAGTATATACCCTTTCAAACAAAAAATATTTTTCCACATTGTTTTTTTTCCAGCCGTCTTAGAGTAATCGGGTATACAGGTGAGTTTTTTTCCAGGGCCACTGGAGCCAAGTCTGAAACCGTGAGAGTTATCGAAAAGACATGTTAGGAGTTTACAAAAAAAATAAGTCTGCATTAACGAACATCCAATTTTTTTTATAGTTTTTCTAGAAAAGTGAATTTTTGAATTATTATTTTTTGCATTTATGTGTTCTTTATTTGATAATAAAAAAAATAATGTATGATGACTATGTGCTTAAAGTTGATAGAACGTTTTCAAAATAAAAAACAATAAAATTCAACTTTATGCATTTATTAAAGGTTATACGTTCAGACTATGCGTAAGTTAAACTATTAAAACCTCTTTTGCAGTATTTACTGTTCGTGATGAGCTTGAATCGTCATCGGATTAAAAAACGTTCGCTTTTTCGTGGTAACGCAGCAGATGACATGGCACGAACACCCTAATGGCTAAACATTTAAAATTTTGTCGTACCCACCGTACATCAGCAGATAGAAAATAATTATTACAATTTTTTTTTTTATAAAAATAACATGTTCTTAAAAAAATTCAGTAGCTATTAAATACACTTTTGATGTTCGTGTAGAACTTTTTAAAACCAGAACGTCTTCCAAAGCTTGGTATCTCCGTTTGAAAACTGAATTAGTCATAAATTTCAAAATTAGAATAATGTTGGTTTTCTGTCATGGATCAAATTTCTTGATTCTCCAGTTTTACACAACGGAGTCACCATTGAGCAAAACTGGACAATAAGCAAAAGAAAATTAAGAACATTTTTTTTTTATTTTTTTTCTATCTGCAACTGTACGGTAGGTTTTTTAAGAATCGTTATTATGGCAACAGAATTAGGTAAGATGGTGGTACCTAGCCAGGCGGACTTAGACAAAATCCTACCACCAACCAAACCAAGCACAATATATTGTACTCCTCATGGGGATCGAACCCGGGACCTCTGGATCTGAAATCGGTGGGTTGAACCACTAGACCACAGAGGCGGTAAAAATTAAAACTTATAAGCCTGTAAAGCTTATTTTGAATTATTATATGAATTAAATGAATGAATAAAATATTATGGTTATGTATTAAAAGAAAACGCATAGGTATTTTGAAGGTTACCAAATTGGTTTTTGAGTTGTGGTAATATATTAATTACATGCATAATTGCATAATTGGTATTAAAAATGCAGAAAAGACCACTTTGAAAATAAATATCAATATATCTTCATGTATAAACCATTAATAGTAGAGTTATATTAATAGGAACAGTTGAGTTACCTATAGGCCGTTTGTAACGGTCCTTAGGTAATCTGACTGATTCCTTTATACTTAGTTAGTTTAATTTATTGAATAAATGTATATTTGAAAATTAAGAGTAGATAAACTAAGAAGAAATTTCACAATATACTTTCTAGTTATTCGGTATTGGTATTCATAGAAGATGTGTTGAGAGGAAGCTTGGAAATCCTGTTTAAATAAAAACTTTTTTATTTTCTAGTATATAAAAAATAAATAATTGAGAAGCGCTTCAGTTTCATCTCACCATGTCGGTGTCAAGTTATGGTATGGCCGAAGGTGTCGCAAATCACCGAGAATTCTAGACAGACTATGGAACTGGCTATCTTACCTCTAAATTCAGAAACACAACAATTTAGAATTGTTATTGCAACAGACTTAGGTAAAACGATGGTAGGCAGCAGGACGTTACGCGCTTTGCGAAAAAAAAACTGATGTATCATAGGTAACCAAAATAACATTGCCAGCGTAGTAGACCTAAATGTCAGCGAGGTAATTAACGCTGGTGTGTTGATAGTAAGACTTAAGTCGATCCCAAAGAAGAAATCGGTAGAATATTTTGCCCTTATTACATGTCTGGCAGGTGAGCAGGTGACCACATTCATGACTCGATAATCTATTGTCACTTATAAATTATATTCTCTGAGTATCCATTTGTTATAAGTCAACAAAAAGTACATTATGGTGTAATTATTGCGTACGTCAGAAGACCGAACTCATAATTACCTATAACGCAAGCCAGCTTTTCACAGCAAAAAGAGCATACGTACCGCAAAAAATCTGGTCCAAACATGGCCAAAACACGAGAGTTTCGGAGTTCCCGAGGGCGCTTCAGGGAAATGCTTTGAATCCCTCCCCTCTTAATTACACCCCCTACGTGATCGGGGCAAAGCCCTCCCGTAATTATTTCCTTTACGTATTTTCCCGTAGAAAAAAGGGCTTGAATGGGATTCAATCATAGGGGGTGAATGATCTCATTCGAGGGATGATAGGGGTTATTAATAAATGTTTTGTGATTGATGGGTTATTATTTGATTATAGCTCTGGTGTGCTTGCTGTCCATCCGAATCATTCATGAACATAACTGCACGATGTAAAAACATTTTCATGCGCAGCAAAACAATATACAATTAAACGAATTATGTGCAGTCCCTTACACCAATATCACTTCATAATTTTCAAAATGAATTAATGTGAAAATGTATGCATTTAATAAGTAGCTTTTCTTAGTTTTGAAAAATTACAAACAGGCGACAATGCAGGGTATAAAGTCAAAGAACCCCTAATGTAAAGAAGATATCATGATATCACCTGCATTATGTTTAACTACTATATTTTGCAGCACATCTTCTATACTTATTTAAGACCGGTATAACTTGTGTAACAAACCTTACTTAACTTACCACTACTCCAATTTCGATATAAGGTATATGCAAATCAACTTCAAAGAGTTAGCAATCCGATAGTGCGTCAATCGGCTTATTTCTTCTATTTTAAAGTAAAATAATAATTCGTTTTAAAAACTGGCATGGATGTGGGGCACATCTTTGTGTTATTGGCGGCTCGTAAAGTCTGATACCAGAACTGTTACACAGTACACACGAAGAATGAAAGAAAATAAGTATATACAAAGAATATAAAAGTATATATAGTATACAGGTAAGTATCATTACTGCGATCACTAACACGCCTGCCAAGCGTCGTGATTACGGCAAAATCCACCATCGCTTTATTTAGCATTGGGGGAGGCCCATGTCCTGTAGTGGACTTTTATGGGCTGTAATGATGATGATAAATTGTTTTATTACGTAGTTTCGGTGATGATGATGACACTGGAAGGTAAGCGGTTCAATAGGACTACTCTACCGTTAACACTACAGGAAGGCAGAATACGCAATTTCGTTTACTTGGGTGACATATTTTTTTCCTGTTATTTTCATGTAAAAATCAAACTACTGTACCAATTTTGATAAAATTTCTATGTCGGTCACATATAAATTGGAGTATCCTCGGGAGTATGACCTACCATACAATAAAATAATCATCAAAACATATGTTGAATTGGCGGAGTAATCGAGTAACAAAAAAAACATACAGCCGAATTAAGAACCTCTTTTTTGAAGTCGGTTAAAAAGTCGCTACCGACATCCACGGCATGATTAAAGGGGCTCGTGTACTGTTAGTTATAGAATCTTAGTATTCATCAGCTCTCTTGTATTTGCGGAGCGTTCTCAATCAATGCAGTTTATATTCGCTTCTCCAACAACCATTCAGCAAAGGGACCTAACTGGCAAGCCTGGGAACAGAATACTGATCTGGAGTTGATGTAACACCCACAGTGGGGGTGAAAGCCCCGATGTAGGTGTCGTGGCACTTGTGGCATATATAATTCTGTTTAAAGCGATAGTGGCATTTTTTATGGCAATTCTTATAGTTGCATTGCCACTATTTTTATCAAGGGGATTGTAATATACGGACAAGGCTGCTTCTAGTGCCTTTACATTATATGAGTTAGGTATAGAGCCGAGATCTTGCCTCGAAAATAATTTATTTTAGATATTGGTAATATCTCTTAGACATTTGCCATAATACAATAACTACCTATCTGTACAAGCCTCATAGCTCAGTTGGTAGTAACTCTGCCTTCGGCGCTGTAGGCTGTGGGTTCGATTCCCACCCAGGACAAACATTTGTGTGATGAATATAGATGTTTGTTCTGTGTTGGGGTGTTGTATCATATAGTACGTATGTATTTACAAAAAGTATTTAAGTATTTTATCCGTAATCTAGTTCCCATATTATTACAAGCTATGCTTAGTTTGGGGCTAGATGGCGCTGTGTAAAATTAATTAATATTTATAACTTGTACAATACCTATATGCATTATAGGTACATTAGTCGTTGATACAGGTCAATCATCCCTGAGAGAAAGAAAATCATATTTTTTTTATATTCGCGAAACCAGAACGAGTTAGGAATAATCTAGAAAATATCTAGGTTTTCTATATCATATTAGCTTATATTCCATTCAGTTTTGAAAAGATAGATATATTAGTTACAACTCACTAGTCAAAAAATAGTTCATTCGTTCATTATTTTATACTTTTCCTAATCATATAACGTAATCATTTCACCCATGTAAGCTCATCATTAATCGGTCACCTCGCACATGTCACCATTATTTAACTGTGCATCGAGTAGGGATAAACGATTTATGAGGTTTACAGAGTAAAACGTTATGCCAGTGTGCTTTGCGGCACCACGTGGATATTTGCTAGCAGTACCTAAACATAGAAACCTGTAAGTATATCTAGGTGTGTGAGTACAGGTGGAATGCCCTGCGGTGTTTGTATGCCGTTCGCATCGCTATGAACACGGTGTCTGTTTGCTCGGTTGATTACACAATGCATAGTCAAGGTTCCAATGTTATTCTTTCTGAAAGCGAAGTGCCCATATTTTTAAAGCTCCGTTCCATCAATGAGCAACCAAAAATATATGATTACTCGCACGTAATCGGTCCGTCTGCCTTCCTGAACGGTGAACTTTTAGAGTATTAGTTAGTTAGATGAAAAAAAGCTTTTCCCAACTGTATCATGTGGCCTATAACAAATCAATAAGAGGACGAATGAACAGGTTCCATGTGACTTCTAAATCGACAACATCCTGTGAAGGATAGTATTCGTATTTTTTATTGACGCAATGACTCACAATTTCTGTGATATTCACAGTATTTTTTTATAAAAGTTCAAAACAGACATGATTGGTTTAAATTTGACAACTTTAGGGTGTGATAAATAGCCTAACTGAAATACTTTTAGAGCTTTAGTGTAGTGTTATTTATATAATTATAGAAACAACAATTGGGGGTTGTAATTTTTTTTTGTAAAATAACTTGTAATAAGGTAGGACGCTTACGAGGTTAGCTGTACCGAAATGTATGCCAATGAATGAAGCTGATAATCATTTTGTTAACAGATGAAGTTCAGAGTATGCAGGAAGTAAATAGCTTGTTTCCTGTGACACTCGTTTGTACAGCATATATACGAGTACAAGTTGGAGAGAGCAAGGCTTATCGCGACTGAATTGAAACATTCACAAAGGAGTTTTGAAAGTACGTATGCCACTTTACTTGCTGAAAATATCCCAAGGTTCCGTTTCAAAGCACAAACAAAACCCTAACGCTGTTCCGTACTTAGTATTCACACAGAGGCTGGCTTAGCCGCACGTGGACGAAGCAATTTCGACACCAACCTACCTAGTTTCCAGTTAGGTTCCCAGAACACACGCATTCTAGAGTAATTCTAGTTAAGATAAATACCGATGCATATAACTTTGATAACATTGACTCGGTCTAAAAAGATTGATAATGTGATTCAATGCTCGCATATTTATTCGTTTTTATTCATCGCTGGTTTAGTTCGGAAATTTAAAAATCTAGTCTCTTGATCGAGCATCTATGTAAAATGTACACACCTTACATTTCAGTCTTAATTTGTTATTTTAAGAGTCTGGAAAATTGTAACGCAAGTTTTAGGAACGTTATCATTGCACGAAGTAATAGTTAGTTAATTAATTTCATTTTTTTATTCTTTGTTTCTATTTATTATTATTTTTATGTTGATTTTTGTGTAAGAATTGCAAATAAATGTCTTTTTGATTTGATTTTTTTGACAATAAAAGTATGCCCTAACTCTGAAACCGTGCATGATAAAAGGTCAAAATTATCATTATAGATTCCTCATATGAAATAGATAAAACGTTATTCATGGTTTTTTGTTATTTTAATAATTGCAGGGTCCCCCTTCCCTGCAATTATTAAAATAACCCCCTTTTATTAGAAAAAAAAACAAAAAACATTGTTATTTAACAGAAAATAAATGCGATATACACGAGGTTTCTATAAAAAACTGGTGTATTTTAAGTGCTCTTTATGCAATGGATACATGTCAAAACTACCAGGTTTGATGATGGAGTGGGATCAATATAAAGGGGTCTTTTCACTTAATAACAGTAATACATATTAAGAGCGTTACGCATTTTAAATGATTGTATGTGTGATACTCTTCTACGAACCATGTAAACCAGGGTCTTACGATGATGCCAGCGGAACTTTTGAATAATGCATGGTATAATAGTCGTGCTTATACTTTTTGAAATCGGTATAACGAGGCATTTACGTCAATTTTTTTTTATTTACCCCGCCGTAGCAGTCGCGGCTTAAGAATCCACCCCCTCCAACTTAGCCATGTCATAAAAGCCGATTTAAGGGATCTCACCAGATATCCAACAAATATAAATATTTATAATATAATACTTGCACCTATTTAAAAAAACCAATACGCGGACGAAGTCGCGAGTAAAAGCTAGAAACTAGTATAAGAAATAGTATAAGAAAATTTAAACACGTGAAAAGTGATATTTGCGTTGTTTATTCAGAACGTGGATGATTTTAAATAAGTATGGACTTGATTCTGATAACCTCTAGTAGGTGATCCTTATAAAATCCAAGCTTTAAGTAATGATCAAAGGTTATTATTAGAGAAAAGGCGTTTCGTGAGTCTGTTACTTTTTAATTCAGACCGACAATAGCTTACTATATATTTCGAGTATCATTATCAAAGTATATCTACTAACAACTCTTTCTGCCGGCACGAGATAAGTAACCAGGTATCTATAAATATTCTTTACTCTAACACGAAAAATGTCTCGTCACCAGATTTACCTTCGAAGTTGGCACAAACTACAATTGCAGTAAGGCTAGCTAAATGTATGAACATTTTACACTCTTTATTATTTCGAAGCAAAATGATTTATGTGACTGGAGGCTTTCACAACACATGTGAAAGGACAGTATTGAGAAATCTTGCAGAGGTATTTTTGAACAAAAGCGTCTATCTCCACCTTGACTCAGGCTTGTCAAGATAAAGCCTCGTCCACACATCACGCGGGCGGGTGGCGCCTAATGCCGTCAATTACACGAACTAACGGAGCGAGTGGGAACGTCCGTGCTTCATTACACAACCGCTTGCTACGCTCTCGAGCGTAATGTCCTAGAAAATGACGCTGCGTGACGATTTTTGACGTTTGTTTACGCGCATGAAGCCAAGGCTTAATTTTTGATGGGTTAATTTTGAACAGGCTCAAAGACTTTGCCTCTCAATAGTCTTTCTCTTGTGTTTCTTAAATACAGCAATTCAAATGTAATATTTTAGAAGCACTTAATATGGTTCACGACAATAACTTTTTTTAATTTCTTTAGTATTCCTAAAACATTTTTCTAAATGTTTTGGAAATACTATGTTTACTATGTCTAAATACGTAAATTAAAAACATCAAATTATCCACCATAGAAATTTTATCAAAATCGGTTTAGCAGTTTAGTTTTTATATCAAAATAACTGGAAATTATACCTATGTAATCCAAGTAAACGATATTGCGTATTCTGCTTTCCTGTGGTGCTTACGGTCACTAGAGTAGACCTTTTGAATCGCTTACCTTCCAGTATCATCATCATCAACATCATCAGGGTTTTTCCATAATCACCACGCTTGGTATGTTGTTGATCGCAGTAATGATGATACGTAGTAGTAAGTGGAATTGACTTTGACGCATTCTGGCTATAAATGCTGTATACATGTATCATTATCATCATTACAGCCCATAAAAGTCAACTGTATAGGACATGGGCCTCCCCCAATGCTAAAGAAAGCAATGGAGGGTTTCGCCATAATACTCACGCTTGGCAGGCGTGTTGGTGATCGATGACTCTTTAACGACTACTACTGCAATACCTCAGAACTCCGTTATTACTCAACCGATTTGTAAAATATATTTTCATACAAAAATTTGTAAGTTTTTAGTGGTGAAGTCGCTTCCTTTTTTTTCCAAAAAGAGTTTATATTATTAATGATCACGGTGCCATTTCACACAACAACCTACGCGTCAAATATAAAACCTCCTCCATTTATTAAAATCGGTTAGATGGAAGACCAAAACGCAGAGGTTCCGGAAAGCCATTTCTTTAATTAAAAATATCAGCAAGGAGATTACTTCGGCACATTTTATGCACAATATTTGCATTTCTATTTTATACTAGGCAAAAAAGAAAATATGATATGAACACGCTTATTCATAAAAATAACTTACAAAAAACGTTTCCCATGCCATTTCTAAGCGGTGTGTATAACGTGAAGTAAATAAATATGGTTAAGTTGATATATAGAACAGAGTGGCGCTACCGACTTATCCACCAAGACACGGCGACTCCTAAGCCTTAGGAGACAAGATCTTGAGAAAGAGTCATAGTTAAGACACTACTGGGCTACTGCCTATAAAATAAACACCTGTTCATCATTGGAACATTGGTCAGCCCCATATGCTGATGGTGTCTAAACGAAGAGGAATTAGAATTCCTCGTAGTTTTCACGGTAGTAGGGATTCCACGTAGTCCTGAAATACATGGGAGTCACAGCACAACGCAAGGAAACTCTCAAGAACCTAAGGGCAATCCGTGAAGCCTGCGACGACAACAGGAATATTCTCAACTGATCAGTCGGAACTAGGCTGGCTATACTAGCCGGACATTTTCACGTACAATGGATCACTCGCCGAGTACCTTGCACAAATTAATAAATAGATGTGTTCTTTTACTTCCTATGTCATTAACATCTCCCACATAGGTGGGGTTATTTTTATGTTATCACTTGCTACAAGTAAATTGTTTGCATTGGAGCTTCTTGCTAGTGTGTCGCTACGCTGTTCAACGTTTGCGAATAAAGGGCAAAAGAGTATCTCGAAGAGAGACGTTTTCAATCTGCCATCGGATACCGAGCAGGGTCGTAGTTTATTCTCTTCACAATGGCTATAGTAAAACGATCCGACAGATCTTTTGTCGTGGCTCCTCAAATTGATTTTTTTATTTTAAGAACCAAAGAAAAAACTCGAAACCTTATCCAACATTTTTTTCTGACATCTTGATAATACAATTATAACAGAACAAATATTCTAATTTCTCACTAATTAATAATTACGCTTAAAAACTAAAAAGAAACCCGACTTCAATGAAGAATATGATACAATTTCTTTTACATGGATGACTTTTTTTTTCCAATTACTTTGATGTCAGATGGACGAACATACAGACAGACGAGTGATCCTATAAGGGGTTCGTGTTTTCCTTACTTTTGAGGTAACACCCTAAACATACCCAAATCGCTTGAAGTGTGCGTATAATATTTGAAAAGTTCCCTGGATTTCTCCTGGATCCCGTCATCAGAAGCTGACCTGATGTCGATGGGACCACCTGTGAAGTATATACCCTTTCAAACAAAAAATATTTTTCCACATTGTTTTTTTTCCAGCCGTCTTAGAGTAATCGGGTATACAGGTGAGTTTTTTTCCAGGGCCACTGGAGCCAAGTCTGAAACCGTGAGAGTTATCGAAAAGACATGTTAGGAGTTTACAAAAAAAATAAGTCTGCATTAACGAACATCCAATTTTTTTTATAGTTTTTCTAGAAAAGTGAATTTTTGAATTATTATTTTTTGCATTTATGTGTTCTTTATTTGATAATAAAAAAAATAATGTATGATGACTATGTGCTTAAAGTTGATAGAACGTTTTCAAAATAAAAAACAATAAAATTCAACTTTATGCATTTATTAAAGGTTATACGTTCAGACTATGCGTAAGTTAAACTATTAAAACCTCTTTTGCAGTATTTACTGTTCGTGATGAGCTTGAATCGTCATCGGATTAAAAAACGTTCGCTTTTTCGTGGTAACGCAGCAGATGACATGGCACGAACACCCTAATGGCTAAACATTTAAAATTTTGTCGTACCCACCGTACATCAGCAGATAGAAAATAATTATTACAATTTTTTTTTTTATAAAAATAACATGTTCTTAAAAAAATTCAGTAGCTATTAAATACACTTTTGATGTTCGTGTAGAACTTTTTAAAACCAGAACGTCTTCCAAAGCTTGGTATCTCCGTTTGAAAACTGAATTAGTCATAAATTTCAAAATTAGAATAATGTTGGTTTTCTGTCATGGATCAAATTTCTTGATTCTCCAGTTTTACACAACGGAGTCACCATTGAGCAAAACTGGACAATAAGCAAAAGAAAATTAAGAACATTTTTTTTTTATTTTTTTTCTATCTGCAACTGTACGGTAGGTTTTTTAAGAATCGTTATTATGGCAACAGAATTAGGTAAGATGGTGGTACCTAGCCAGGCGGACTTAGACAAAATCCTACCACCAACCAAACCAAGCACAATATATTGTACTCCTCATGGGGATCGAACCCGGGACCTCTGGATCTGAAATCGGTGGGTTGAACCACTAGACCACAGAGGCGGTAAAAATTAAAACTTATAAGCCTGTAAAGCTTATTTTGAATTATTATATGAATTAAATGAATGAATAAAATATTATGGTTATGTATTAAAAGAAAACGCATAGGTATTTTGAAGGTTACCAAATTGGTTTTTGAGTTGTGGTAATATATTAATTACATGCATAATTGCATAATTGGTATTAAAAATGCAGAAAAGACCACTTTGAAAATAAATATCAATATATCTTCATGTATAAACCATTAATAGTAGAGTTATATTAATAGGAACAGTTGAGTTACCTATAGGCCGTTTGTAACGGTCCTTAGGTAATCTGACTGATTCCTTTATACTTAGTTAGTTTAATTTATTGAATAAATGTATATTTGAAAATTAAGAGTAGATAAACTAAGAAGAAATTTCACAATATACTTTCTAGTTATTCGGTATTGGTATTCATAGAAGATGTGTTGAGAGGAAGCTTGGAAATCCTGTTTAAATAAAAACTTTTTTATTTTCTAGTATATAAAAAATAAATAATTGAGAAGCGCTTCAGTTTCATCTCACCATGTCGGTGTCAAGTTATGGTATGGCCGAAGGTGTCGCAAATCACCGAGAATTCTAGACAGACTATGGAACTGGCTATCTTACCTCTAAATTCAGAAACACAACAATTTAGAATTGTTATTGCAACAGACTTAGGTAAAACGATGGTAGGCAGCAGGACGTTACGCGCTTTGCGAAAAAAAAACTGATGTATCATAGGTAACCAAAATAACATTGCCAGCGTAGTAGACCTAAATGTCAGCGAGGTAATTAACGCTGGTGTGTTGATAGTAAGACTTAAGTCGATCCCAAAGAAGAAATCGGTAGAATATTTTGCCCTTATTACATGTCTGGCAGGTGAGCAGGTGACCACATTCATGACTCGATAATCTATTGTCACTTATAAATTATATTCTCTGAGTATCCATTTGTTATAAGTCAACAAAAAGTACATTATGGTGTAATTATTGCGTACGTCAGAAGACCGAACTCATAATTACCTATAACGCAAGCCAGCTTTTCACAGCAAAAAGAGCATACGTACCGCAAAAAATCTGGTCCAAACATGGCCAAAACACGAGAGTTTCGGAGTTCCCGAGGGCGCTTCAGGGAAATGCTTTGAATCCCTCCCCTCTTAATTACACCCCCTACGTGATCGGGGCAAAGCCCTCCCGTAATTATTTCCTTTACGTATTTTCCCGTAGAAAAAAGGGCTTGAATGGGATTCAATCATAGGGGGTGAATGATCTCATTCGAGGGATGATAGGGGTTATTAATAAATGTTTTGTGATTGATGGGTTATTATTTGATTATAGCTCTGGTGTGCTTGCTGTCCATCCGAATCATTCATGAACATAACTGCACGATGTAAAAACATTTTCATGCGCAGCAAAACAATATACAATTAAACGAATTATGTGCAGTCCCTTACACCAATATCACTTCATAATTTTCAAAATGAATTAATGTGAAAATGTATGCATTTAATAAGTAGCTTTTCTTAGTTTTGAAAAATTACAAACAGGCGACAATGCAGGGTATAAAGTCAAAGAACCCCTAATGTAAAGAAGATATCATGATATCACCTGCATTATGTTTAACTACTATATTTTGCAGCACATCTTCTATACTTATTTAAGACCGGTATAACTTGTGTAACAAACCTTACTTAACTTACCACTACTCCAATTTCGATATAAGGTATATGCAAATCAACTTCAAAGAGTTAGCAATCCGATAGTGCGTCAATCGGCTTATTTCTTCTATTTTAAAGTAAAATAATAATTCGTTTTAAAAACTGGCATGGATGTGGGGCACATCTTTGTGTTATTGGCGGCTCGTAAAGTCTGATACCAGAACTGTTACACAGTACACACGAAGAATGAAAGAAAATAAGTATATACAAAGAATATAAAAGTATATATAGTATACAGGTAAGTATCATTACTGCGATCACTAACACGCCTGCCAAGCGTCGTGATTACGGCAAAATCCACCATCGCTTTATTTAGCATTGGGGGAGGCCCATGTCCTGTAGTGGACTTTTATGGGCTGTAATGATGATGATAAATTGTTTTATTACGTAGTTTCGGTGATGATGATGACACTGGAAGGTAAGCGGTTCAATAGGACTACTCTACCGTTAACACTACAGGAAGGCAGAATACGCAATTTCGTTTACTTGGGTGACATATTTTTTTCCTGTTATTTTCATGTAAAAATCAAACTACTGTACCAATTTTGATAAAATTTCTATGTCGGTCACATATAAATTGGAGTATCCTCGGGAGTATGACCTACCATACAATAAAATAATCATCAAAACATATGTTGAATTGGCGGAGTAATCGAGTAACAAAAAAAACATACAGCCGAATTAAGAACCTCTTTTTTGAAGTCGGTTAAAAAGTCGCTACCGACATCCACGGCATGATTAAAGGGGCTCGTGTACTGTTAGTTATAGAATCTTAGTATTCATCAGCTCTCTTGTATTTGCGGAGCGTTCTCAATCAATGCAGTTTATATTCGCTTCTCCAACAACCATTCAGCAAAGGGACCTAACTGGCAAGCCTGGGAACAGAATACTGATCTGGAGTTGATGTAACACCCACAGTGGGGGTGAAAGCCCCGATGTAGGTGTCGTGGCACTTGTGGCATATATAATTCTGTTTAAAGCGATAGTGGCATTTTTTATGGCAATTCTTATAGTTGCATTGCCACTATTTTTATCAAGGGGATTGTAATATACGGACAAGGCTGCTTCTAGTGCCTTTACATTATATGAGTTAGGTATAGAGCCGAGATCTTGCCTCGAAAATAATTTATTTTAGATATTGGTAATATCTCTTAGACATTTGCCATAATACAATAACTACCTATCTGTACAAGCCTCATAGCTCAGTTGGTAGTAACTCTGCCTTCGGCGCTGTAGGCTGTGGGTTCGATTCCCACCCAGGACAAACATTTGTGTGATGAATATAGATGTTTGTTCTGTGTTGGGGTGTTGTATCATATAGTACGTATGTATTTACAAAAAGTATTTAAGTATTTTATCCGTAATCTAGTTCCCATATTATTACAAGCTATGCTTAGTTTGGGGCTAGATGGCGCTGTGTAAAATTAATTAATATTTATAACTTGTACAATACCTATATGCATTATAGGTACATTAGTCGTTGATACAGGTCAATCATCCCTGAGAGAAAGAAAATCATATTTTTTTTATATTCGCGAAACCAGAACGAGTTAGGAATAATCTAGAAAATATCTAGGTTTTCTATATCATATTAGCTTATATTCCATTCAGTTTTGAAAAGATAGATATATTAGTTACAACTCACTAGTCAAAAAATAGTTCATTCGTTCATTATTTTATACTTTTCCTAATCATATAACGTAATCATTTCACCCATGTAAGCTCATCATTAATCGGTCACCTCGCACATGTCACCATTATTTAACTGTGCATCGAGTACTCTGTAAACCTCATAAACGATTTATGAGGTTTACAGAGTAAAACGTTATGCCAGTGTGCTTTGCGGCACCACGTGGATATTTGCTAGCAGTACCTAAACATAGAAACCTGTAAGTATATCTAGGTGTGTGAGTACAGGTGGAATGCCCTGCGGTGTTTGTATGCCGTTCGCATCGCTATGAACACGGTGTCTGTTTGCTCGGTTGATTACACAATGCATAGTCAAGGTTCCAATGTTATTCTTTCTGAAAGCGAAGTGCCCATATTTTTAAAGCTCCGTTCCATCAATGAGCAACCAAAAATATATGATTACTCGCACGTAATCGGTCCGTCTGCCTTCCTGAACGGTGAACTTTTAGAGTATTAGTTAGTTAGATGAAAAAAAGCTTTTCCCAACTGTATCATGTGGCCTATAACAAATCAATAAGAGGACGAATGAACAGGTTCCATGTGACTTCTAAATCGACAACATCCTGTGAAGGATAGTATTCGTATTTTTTATTGACGCAATGACTCACAATTTCTGTGATATTCACAGTATTTTTTTATAAAAGTTCAAAACAGACATGATTGGTTTAAATTTGACAACTTTAGGGTGTGATAAATAGCCTAACTGAAATACTTTTAGAGCTTTAGTGTAGTGTTATTTATATAATTATAGAAACAACAATTGGGGGTTGTAATTTTTTTTTGTAAAATAACTTGTAATAAGGTAGGACGCTTACGAGGTTAGCTGTACCGAAATGTATGCCAATGAATGAAGCTGATAATCATTTTGTTAACAGATGAAGTTCAGAGTATGCAGGAAGTAAATAGCTTGTTTCCTGTGACACTCGTTTGTACAGCATATATACGAGTACAAGTTGGAGAGAGCAAGGCTTATCGCGACTGAATTGAAACATTCACAAAGGAGTTTTGAAAGTACGTATGCCACTTTACTTGCTGAAAATATCCCAAGGTTCCGTTTCAAAGCACAAACAAAACCCTAACGCTGTTCCGTACTTAGTATTCACACAGAGGCTGGCTTAGCCGCACGTGGACGAAGCAATTTCGACACCAACCTACCTAGTTTCCAGTTAGGTTCCCAGAACACACGCATTCTAGAGTAATTCTAGTTAAGATAAATACCGATGCATATAACTTTGATAACATTGACTCGGTCTAAAAAGATTGATAATGTGATTCAATGCTCGCATATTTATTCGTTTTTATTCATCGCTGGTTTAGTTCGGAAATTTAAAAATCTAGTCTCTTGATCGAGCATCTATGTAAAATGTACACACCTTACATTTCAGTCTTAATTTGTTATTTTAAGAGTCTGGAAAATTGTAACGCAAGTTTTAGGAACGTTATCATTGCACGAAGTAATAGTTAGCAGCGTAGTAGTCACTTGATGCGAAGCTGTCTGCATGAAAGGCTCGATTAATGTTGTCATCGCCTTTGAATACAAAGGGATATTTATTGAGCTTATAGACTATAGTCCCAAGACCTAGAGGACAGAAACTTATGCGTTGTAGGATATCGATGCTAGGCAGAGGAGACTAGATTATCCTCAGACCTTAGATGTCGATTTTTAGCTGAGCTTTTTGAGAGCCGTCTTTTTCTACTCTATCTACATAGAGTATTGACGGCTCTCAATAGGATCCACGATATCGTGATACAGATTATACTACAGATATATACAGATTATAGTAAATACTTTGCTGTAGTCTTCGCATAATAGAAAAGTGTCACGCAGCATGAAACACAGAATGTAGATACAATGTGACTATGACCGCTTGGCATTTTGTTATCGGGAACAACCATCTTGCATCACCTCTACCCGCTATAGTTTCGCAAACGGCCCTCAGATGTCGGTTTTATTTCAGCATTTCTGCAAGCACCAGTCACGTGGCAAATAAGGAAGTTATGGATATAATAACTCAGGTACTTACCCGGGCACGTGACCTTATCCCCTGCTGGTAGTCGTAGCCCCGTCCCTGTTGACAAAACATTTATTTTACAAACTGGCTATGGCGTTCTGAGTTGGAATTGCTGGCTCAACGAGGTAAAATTTAATATTGCCCCTTTTAAGGACGTCGTATAAAAATACTGAAAGATGTACGTATTTCGTAAGATAGTAAAACATTTGTTCGATTACTTGTCTACCATTAATAACACTTGGTCATAAAAATTACAAATGTTACAATGACATAAGTCCCGTCGCGAATTGTAAATTTTTGTGTCATTATAACATTGTTATATCCATATCAATGTTGTGTTTACTGGCCGGGATTTCGTCGATAGGTAAATATTTGGATCAGTGCATAGCTGGGTAAAAAGCACACATCAAATACAGTATAAGCACAAAAGTATATACAACTTTTGAGATTGGTAGAAGGATAAAATAATAACATTACTATTGGTTAATAAAAATATAACATTTCCGGTTATTTTCAGTTATCTGGTTTGTTTGTAGAGGCGATTGTAAATCCCAGCAAAATGTCCCCCGAGACATAATTTATTTTGGCATCTGAATCGGATCAGAGGCATCGGCGCAAATCATGAGCTTAATGAGATCACGCAGGTCAATAATTTATGTGAGAAAACTTGATGTACAGGGCGCGAGGTATTGGATAAGTTATTTTTAAATCGAGGCGCCCTCAACCCTTCACAAATAAAGGAGGTGACGCAACGTGGCTAAATCGTTTTATTGTACGAAACCCGGAACTAAGCCTCATAAAAAAACGTTTCGAGAATTTATTTTCTTTGCAAAATAAAGCTGGCACTAAAGTGATTATGCTAGATCGTGTATTATCGGTTACTTGTTTTGACCCTTTTTTTCAAGACTTACATTGAAGAAATCTACTTTTGAGCCTGCACAGTTTTACCTGCGTAAAGATACGTCGCCCCGTAGAGTAGAAGAATATTGCTATTATGAGTTTGTAGGCTCAAGCTAAATCACAGGTTCAACGAGTGACAAGTGGAAGCACTGGATGAGAAATAAATTAAAAGGTTGTGGTTGATTTAATCAATCACAATCAATGAAAGAAACAATCCATGTTGAAATAGAGTTGAAATATAGTATTCATTGGTAGCTTATATCCAATTATCAAACAAATGAGATTACGTTTGTAAGATCCCCTACATTTATGTCAAAGTTTTTACTTGCACTGCGCAATAAAAACGACGCATTAGCGATCCAGACGTTAGGTAAACAGAATTAGTCGTCGGCAAACGTACCACTTGTTTACTTAAAGCACGTAATTACTTGCTATCTGAAGGGATTTCTTACCCAAAAATACGTTCCATCTCTTAAAAAAATATCGGAAAGAAAGAAAACGATATACCTTATAGATATCAACGATCCATCTGATTGTTGAATATTTAGACAACGCTTGAAAGATTTTTTGTTAAAATATTGTGAGTCAATAGAAAGACGTTTTTGAATTATGGTTGTTCAAGTATTGTTACATTCTCTGGATCTTTTTTATTGCTGAGTAGCTTTTCACAATTTCAGAACACGAGGAAATAAATTCAATTAAATAAAAAAATCTCACATCAGGGGCCCATTTTCTTGGCGTTTCTAGTATTTTTCCAACGTCATGTACGTTGTTATTAAAATGGGACAAAACATGTCAACATTTATGTTGGGTAAACTAATGTCTTGCCTCAACTCCCTTGGCAATAGCACGTCAGTTTACAATTCCACGAGGTTATAAAGATCATCCCACACCCACATTCGCAAATATTCTGAAGCAATTTAACTTGCTCGAAAGTTCGAGAACTTCGATCGGTTTTACCTTTTAAAGGCGTGTAAGTAATTATACAAACATCTGAGTGTGAAACTTCATGTTAATAAACTTATTTTGATTGTGTTTTGATATAACAAGGTTCGCTGTTTGATACGCAGAGATTGTTTTATCTTTGATGTTGGGAGCTACTCAATACCCACTCTATACGTTACGTACACAACTACATAATTTACTTTGAGTATTGATACCTTTTACTGTAAGCTTTATTCAATTAATATAGAAAATGTTTGTCAACACAATTATTAAAGGAACATCGAAGCTTATCCCAAGTTTACCATACTAAATCAAAAAATACTGTTTGGTTGTTTAATAAATATTTTCAAATGTAACAAGGATAAATCAATTTTATAAATAAACTAATTATCATCACGTGACGACACGTGACCCAAGGGCTGGTTCTTGTTTAGGCCAGCGAATTAGCATAGCTATTCAGCGTGGCAATGCAGCCAGTGTCTTCGGCACGCTTCCGTCTGGTACTGGTCTGGAACAGTTGAGTTACCTATAGGCCGTTTGTAACGGTCTTTAGGTAATCTGACTGATTCCTTTGTACATAGTTAGTTTAATTGTACTTTTTATTTAATGATATATTTTTTACCCAAATATAAAAAAAAAAATATCAATATAAATAAAATATAACACTAGCCTAGGGCATGAGCCGAACAAAGTTTGTAATTGCCTCTGACAAGGTAACCCCTAGTAAGTAAACCTCATCTTGGATCTTCGCTCTGAATAGTGATCAGAGGTTAATTTTCGAAGGGGAAAAAAGTCATAATTCTGTAATAAATCTATTCCAGAAGTAACATTTGCCTCATCACGTTTCATTTTTGTCACAAAAGAGCTTCTTTCTCACATTCACATGTCAATAACTAAGGTGACACAAGCTCCTTACCGAGAATAACCCGATACGTCTCCAGCCAATCACTATTTACCCTAAATTTCGAGACATACATTATGCATTAGGCCCGGGATTATTATGTTAAGTCTCGTATATTCTGGAAGTAACGACCCCTTGACCAGGGAAAATGGAAAGATGAAGGTCATCGAACAAAGAGCCGATATTCAGTATTGAGGACGTGATAACACCAAGTATCATGACACTTTTTGGACTAACAAATCTGAATAATAAATATCATCACCATCAGCAGCCCATTCACTGTATGAAAAAGCCAACACTACTATATAATACATATATACTATATAATACACAGAAGGAAACTACTGCCCTTCTTCTGGCGAGATCCATTAGTCTGCTTTAACGAGATCCGCAAATTGAGATGAAGGGTTGATTCTCAAGCCTGATAATGGACTGTCTCTGATGTTCAAAATAGTTTTGAAACGAGGATCTGATTTCAGATTTCACAAGATTGTATCTGGCATAAAAGTATTATACAGGTGAACAGGCATATTGGTATCATCACAGAAAAGTGCAATTGCACAATTATACAACGTCATATACGTAGGTACGTTGTTTACTAATTACTCTAAGGATGTACCGATGGAGCAGGATTGATACCGACAAGGATTTGGCGCACAGAACTAACGCTGAGCTGTCAGTGGCTCTACGATTCTATAAAATAAACATCAGCCTAACATGCTAGTAAAGTAACAAGCGAGTAAGACTTTAGTCAGGACGAAGGACTGAAGGACGAATGAAAAAGGTAGAATAGAATAGAATACCGCTTTATCTAATAGAACATAAAATTACATCGAATAATAATTTGTAATAAGTCACTTAACATATAAAAGCCGTTTATATAAGTAAACACTTTTGAATATTTTATTGTACTGTATTATTATTATCTACTAGCCAAAGTTGACTGATAAATAGCTGTGAGCTACATATGTGAGGACATAGACTGTTTTTTTATTTAGAATGGTTCATCTCTTGACCTCGAAACATGTATATGAAATACGGTATACGATAAATTGAGTCTACCCTATTACTCTCTTCTATAAGACATTAGAGTCGTAACTTAGAAGAAATACAGACCCAGCGTCTGATTCCAAGTTTTTTGTGTAGTACGCATAATAAAATGTTTTAAAAGCGCTTAGTCCTAATAAATTAAGTATCAAGATGGGGATGAAAATTTGCTGTTACGATGAAAATTATATGTACTACTGAAATTCCTATTTAAAAACTTCTTGAGGGAAATGCAATAAATTTGTAATGATTATGTTACAATTGTGAAACTTCGAACTTTGCTCTTAGCTCTTAGAAATCCTTTCTTAGCCTGCAAAATTTTAAGTCCATATGTAGCTCTGGCTCTGGCCTGGACATTGACTATCAGTGATTGACTGTTACTTAACTGGGCAATATTTTGAAGGCTGAGAAGTAGCACTACTAATACATTAAAAACCACCGATGTTTGCAGGAGTCGTTAATAGAAGATAAGTGTCCAACATGATTACCGAAAACGATGAGCCTTTGAATCCAGTTAACGAGAGCGAAATGAAACATGCGATTCACAATGCAGCCAGTAAGAGATGGTAATAGTCGTAAACCGGTGGATGCCACTAGTAAATCTGATCTAACGCAAGCGAGCCCCGATTGCGGTCTGGGGCTGAAAGCAGGGCTAAGGTAGTGACAGGAATTCCTGAAGTAGCGGCGGCGGCACACAACCGGTATAAAGCGGAAAAAGTTGCAATTTCTTCAAACAAACGAATTAACTAGCAATTTTGAAATTATCTCATATCTCATCTATATGTTGTATTAATATACAACATAGGTCTTAATCACGCTTACCAGTACCTCAAAGAAAATATCTTTTTTTATATTTTTTATTGTACGACAGGGAAGCACTTGGCCTTCATCTCGCCGGGTTACAAGTTGAGATAAGGCCGAAGGCGGAGGTGAACTTCACCCGGAATCCTCAACAAACTGAGGAACTGGCTATCTTACCTCTATATTCTTTAACATTTTTTTTAAGATTTTTTTATTATGGCGAAAGAATTAGGTAAGATGGTGGTAGCTAACCAGGCGGACTTCAACAAAATCCTACCTCCAACCAAACCATGCACAATATTGCTCCCCTGGGGATCAAACTCGGGACCTCTGGATCTGAAATCGGTGGGTTGAACCACTAGTCCACAGAGGCGGTTAAATCCCGACGAAGCGATCCCGCTTCGAATCAATATGTAAAAAGATTTAAAAAAAAACTAAATGGGGTGCCGCCACCGCTACCTTAAAACACAGCGTATATTGGATCTAACGAATAAAGGTAATAAATGGTATCATATTGGAAACTGGATTCTGACTCTTATCCATTGAATTAGAATTTATTTTCAAGAGACGTGCTGAGAGGTCAACAAAGGAATTGCATCGGTTTACCATTACGTGATATGAAAATACCGATTCTTATTTTAAATTTACAGTAGCATTCGTGAGAGAATTTTAAAGAACACACAGGAATCAAAATTGTATGCATAATATTTTCAACACAAAACCGTTTCGAAAGGCAATCTTTATGTTTTTAACCGACACTGTGGTCTAGTGTTTTGCATTTCGTTGTCAGATCCAGAGGTCCCGGGTTCGGTCCCCAGGGGGAGCAATATTGTATGGTTAGTAAGGTTGTAGGTAGGACTTTGTTTAAGTCCGCCTGGCTAGCCACCACCATCATACCTAATTCTGTCGCCATAACAACAATTCTAAAATTGTTGTGTTCCGACATTTAGAGGAAAGATAGCCAGTTCCTCCGTTTGTTGAGGATTTCGGGTGAAGTGCGCCTCCACCTTCGGCTTTATCTTAACTTGTAACCAGGTGAGATGGAGGCCAAGTGCTTCCCCATCGTATATTGAAAAAAAAAGTTTTACTACAGGAAAATCTCTGTTCCTGAACATAGCTCTCAATTTTAAAACTGTTTACTCATTAGTATCACTTTTTTTTATTTTTATGCAGGATATAAAAACAACGGCATCCAGCATCAAACTTATGCAAAGCAAAGCTTGTAAAATGGGAACTAGATTATGGACACAATACTTATCACACCCAAAAACAGAATCAAATTATATATTCATCTAAAAAAATGTTTGTTCCGGACGGGAATCAAATCCATAGCCTACATACAGCTCTGAAGGCAGAACTTCTAACAGAGCTGAACGGCTAGTTGGACTGTTGTAAACTAGTTTGCCAGCCTACAAATCGTGAGCTGTATAGGTATCATCATTTGATTACAAGCTCACTTGATGATAAGTAACAATGTGTCATACGAAGTAATCCCTCCTTCCCCTTTCCACCACTAGACTATCGTCTGCTATGTCTGTATGTCAGACGTATGGATGCAACCTGTACTTTGTAGATTTTGATTGCACCGAACACATTTGCCGATTTGTCTCTACTTTAATCATTAGTGATAAGGAATGGAGTTCGTTGCCCGTGTTTTTCCCACACCAGTACAATCTTGGAGTCCAGGATGAATATATTACCTATAGACGAGCGTGCTCGACGCTTAGACTACCACAACTATATTTTTATTTCATATGGGTTGGTGGTCAAACGCTTATCAGAAAAAGTATAGTCGTTGAGTCTATTTATGTTTGTAATTACAATTCTATTTACTCATTAACCAGCACGATGTTCCCTCTCATGGATTTTACAAATTGAGAGAAACACCTACTTAACTCGAAATCACAACTCGATTTATGTAAGTCTCCAAAGTTTCCAAGGTTCGCATAACAACAACACTCGAATTTCAAAATTTCGGCGAAAAGGCAAGTTCTCAGATCTGCTGGAGACACCCTCGAGTTGTTCCAATAATTTTAACAAGAATTTAATCTTGGGAAGGTTTGTTATCAAATGTCGTTTCTGTGTACTCAAGGGGTCCAGAGTTTAGTTTAATATTTTAAATTAATATTATGCCTTGTCATGCCATTGCTTTACATACTCTGGCTCAACACGGCCCAAGTGAAATTATCAGTCTTAAAACTAGTTTTGGTTCAATAAGTGAGTAAATTATGTTAAATTGTTTTACGGGTATTTATCGTTGTAGTCGACGTTTCGACTGGGTTTCGCAAGGTTGCAACGTAATGTGATTCTATCGCAAAAGTGTAAAAAAGACTAAGTGATATAAATGTCTATCACATTTAATCAAGAGCTACATAGCGCTAATTGCTTGATAGTGAAACATTATTTTCAGGTTTTGATTTAACGATTATACCAAACGGGATTGTTTTTTTGAGATGTTGATGTTGCTGGAAACAAGGCTCGTGGTGAAAACTGTTGGCGGTCTTAGACCGTGGGGTGAGAAATGACCCATAAAAAAGCCACAAATGTTGTTCCGATGAGATCAAAAGAACAGCTGGGTTGAAATGGACTGAAACTGAACATGGCCGTCAGAAATAGCATGACACGAAAGAAGTCATAATAGGCTTGAAAGTGGCTAATAAGAAGAAAAAGAAAAAGTTATGCTACTTGCCAGATGTTTGACGTATAACTAGAATAAATAGTAATTGATAATATGTGCGTGTTACTTAGCTGCTATCCGTTGACTTGGTCATCATTCAATTTATTTTTGTTGAAGCCCTTTATTGCTATAGATGGTCAGCATCTCATTATTTTTGAAATAATTATCTACTGGGGACTGAGGAGCAGTCACAACACTATCCAAAACATTACGGCCGACTGATACGCATTCGCGTTGTGGGTGGAAGGTCTGGCATGGCATTTTCTTAACCCATATGAAATTTGTTTTGTCAATTGTTTTATTGCTTACCTTTTGCGTGCTGACCTCCCTAGTGGAAATGCCCATCTTCTCGTGGTGGCGAAGCTGCACGGGGTAAATGATTTGATAGTAGTGCGAGCCGATGTTTCTAATAAGCTCCTGGTTTTGTCTGTATTCGCGCAATAACCGCTCCATTTCACCTGAAACAAGCATTTACAGTATTCATTCAGTGAATTCTCCCGGATGTCAACTGTTGTAAATTCGGTAAGTTGGCTGTAGTTTTTAGTCACACATCTACAGCCCATTAATATCCACAATTCAAGAACAAGCTTCCACAACAAGTATCTTGCCAAAAGCACCACGATTGGCAGTTGGATTAGTAATCGCAGCAAAGGTAGTACGCTTAACGTTAACGAAGACTTAGGGTTTGTTTATATGAAGCTTATGACGCTATAACAATAATTATAATGGTTGTCTTCCGGACATTGCCATCCTCAGTATGTTGAGGATTCTCGGTGTATTGCACTTCCATTTTCGGTCTTATCATAATTTGACAACAGGTGAGATGACGACCAAGCGCTTCCTGTTGTAGGAAAAAAATGAGTTTGCCCCTCCTCGAACTTCTTAATATATCTGAATATTAGTAAAAAATGATGACGACTGAATCAGAGAGGACTATTCTTAAATTGCGACTGCCACGTCAATAAATATAAATGGTACAAAGAAGGATTAAGTACGAGTTAAAACTCTTAAAAATACATATTTTTCATGATGGGTTTGATCTTAACCTCTAGGCTTGACTAGTTCTAGGCCAGAGCTAGGATGAATTCTACAATGAAGCGAACTTTTCCATTCTCTGGATGAAGTTGGTGTTTTGTTTGAGCGCCTCATTTCATTTTTTTTTTATTGTACGACAGGGAAGCACTTGGCCTTCATCTCACCTGGTAACAAGTTAAGAAAAGGCCACATATAATATTACAGGACATCAATCTTACACAGTGTCATCTAGCCCCAAACTAAGCATAGCTTGTAATATGGGAACTAGATTACGGATAGAATACTTAAATTATTTTTGTGAATACATACATACTATATTAAACAACACCCAAACAGAAAAATCATCTCTATTCATCACACAAATGTTTGTCCTGGGTGGGAATCGAACCCAAAGCCTGCAGCGCAGAAGGCAGAATGACTACTAACTAAGCTATGAGGCCTGTTAAGTATATTAAAGTTGCAAGACGAAACTAGAAAACAGAAAAGACCTTCGTTAACTTTTTGATTTTCGTTACGTTCGTCCTCATTGTTGCACTAAAAACAATTTTACCGTTTAACATGGTAGTTACGTAAAAAGAGTGGACTGCAATTGCAACTCTTAAGGTTCAAAGTAATAAACCAGGATCCGACGCTCAAGACGTAAATCCTAGTTTTACGACAGCTTTAAACCAAACAATAGCCGTCTAGATTGAAACTCATTTAGGTCATAAGTGTTGTACTACCGCGGTTCAGTTTACGCTTATAGATCGCTGAAAAATGTTACGTTGTTATGAACATTGGTTGTAAACTTGTAGTCTGATGACAATAATTTATAGTTGTGGATATGGTCATAGAAAATCTCTCTTTAATTTTAACACATTTTATCTATTAATAAAATCATGCTTGTATTTTTCAGATGAAAAAACTGTTCTAGAAACTGATCAGCTTAGTAACTGCGTCTCAAAGAGAAGTTTTTTATTATTCAGTACACTAGTATTTTCTCGCGACTTTGCCCTTTGGAACAGTTAAATATGCGAAAAGGTAGCTACGGACAGAAGTGATACGACCGCTTTATTGTAACAACTTGAGAAGGCATATCAATACATTTACATACGTAACAGGTACACAGATAAAAATAGCCTGTACTTAATATCTATTTCGTTTTGTCGTGAAAACATAACAAACCAACTAATCAATAAACTAATAATTATAAAAATAACATACTCCTGAATGATTGATAACATCAATATGGATGAATGTATTCCCATTTATCACTTGTAAAGTATTTAAAAACTAGTCTATTACCAGACCAGTTACAATGCTTTAGCCTTATCTTTTCTTAACGTTCAATAACTTACTTATTAAAATTTGTAATACCATTGAAGACGATTATTAACTTTACAACTATATCCTTTGAAACCTTAGGGAATCAACAAAGGAACTCTATCAAAACAGGCGATAAATAAAGTCCAATAAGATCTTATAAGGCGAGGTGAGTTTCAACTTTGAGACGACGCTTTAAAATTTTATCCCCAGGACCCTCGGTTTTATAGCTATCGATCAGCCGCCTCAATGGCCACGATAACGTGGATGTCTTTTCTGTGCAACCCGATGGGGGAAGCGAAATGACCTAGAATCCACACAAAGAAGCTTTAATTTAAGCTTACAAGTGAAACTTAATCAAACTATGGTAGTACTAGCTCCTCAGTTTGTGATATAAAATATTTGTACTGATAAGGAGTGTTTAGTTTAATATTGAACAGCTAGGTAATGATGTTCTGTCTTAAAATACATACATACATCATACATAACAAGCCTCATAGCTCAGTTGCCTTCTGTGCTGTAGGTTGTGGGTTCGATTCCCACCCTGGACAAACATTTTTGTGATGAATGTAGATGTTTTTTCTGTGTTTGGATGTTGTATCATATAGTACGTATGTATTTAAAAAAGTATATAAGTATTCTTACCGTAATCTAGTTCCCATATTACAAGCTATGCTTAGTTTGAGTTAGATGGCGCTGTGTGAAATTAACGCCATGTAATAGCTAATACGATCAATTTCAGAAATTAAATGCAATAATTCATCAAACAATTATTGATCAACAACATAATTAAAAAGTGATTATTTAAAAAAATATAACTATTCAAACAAAAAAATAAAATGTTGATATCCATAAGAAGCTAGTACAAGCTAGTAGTTAAATTAGTTACGTTTATATTTATGATATTTATGATTTTTTATGTTTATTTATATATTTCATATAAAATTTTGCATATAAAAAAAAACATTAACATATTATGTTCAATAAACACTAACAAACAAAATATTAGGTATATCAGCACATTCTCTTCACATAAATCCAGATAGTTCAAACAATAGCGTATTATGAGGAAAGTTATGCAATAATTATATGAATGTTTCGAACTTATTTGCCGCCGATGTATACCGTGATTAATTCCTGTGATTGGCAGCTCCTGACATGCCCTTTCATTGAGTATTCTGATGCAGAAGTACTTATCGATAATCTGATTTGGTGACGGGTGTGCTGAAGTGTAATTCCTATTACATGCTTGTGATATGAAATAATTTATTCAATAAAATGTACAATTAAACTAACTATGTACAAAAGAATCAGTCAGATTACCTAATGACCGTTACAAACGGCATATAGGTAACTCAACTGTTCCAGACCAGTACCAGACGGAAGCGTGCCCAAGACACTGGCTGCATTGCCACGCTGAATAGATATGCTAATTCGCTGGCCTAAATAAGAGCCAGCTCTTAGTTCACGTGTCGCCTCAATCAAAAGCCCCGCAAGATTTTGGAAAACCCGGGAGCACCGGCTCCCCACGGACCTCAAGTCTCCACCCCAAAAGGCTCAAATAGGTAAGCTCTGTCGAGACCACTATATTTGCGCCTTTTGTGATCTTCGGCCGAATCAGCCGCCGCACCAGCCCTAACTGATGTCCCAGGCAGGTGAGATGGCGCTAAGGTGTCGACGCAGGTAGCGTCCCACACCAAGGGCCTACCCATTTCCCAAGGGACAAGAGTCATACCGTCGGGCCACTTACCATCATCACGTAACAGACCATTCGGTTCAAGAACAGCTGGATCATTGACACTGGTAAAAGCTCGACGGATAATGTTATTACGGCTTGCGTGGCGCGAAATCCTGCCGGCAGACCTTGTGCTCGAAAGTCCGTGAAAACCAAGTTGATCTACAGCCGCACCTTACTGGCACTAGTGAGAGGCGCAGCATCTTGCACCCTACGGAAGACAAGTGGCAATACGGAAAGTTACAGGATCCATAAGTGTACCGGTATATTGGTTACCGGTACACCGTACGGTATACCGGTTATCGTAAGATGGATGTGCGCATGCAGCCAAAGACCTGATTCCCATTTTGAAACAGCTAAGAGACCAGCACGATCTGTGGAAGTGGTGATATTGATTTTACTCCCAATTATATATTTTTTCGTGTTATTTAACATTAACTTATTTACGGTTAATTTTTCAACACACTTTGATATGTTATAAGATATAAGAAGACAAATTGTATGCTATGGTATAAATGAATACAGATTTTGCATATTGAAGTATAGTCGACATTTAATAAAAGTGAATTAAAAAATCCATTTATTCACCCAACCCATATGACAATTTTATAGGCTCATGTTGTTGGTGAATAATATGTCTCGTCAGTTGTACCTCATAAGCCGTAATAGGTAGGCACACTGTTAAAATTTTCACTGTGTGCATTTGCCGTTTCAACAAGAAATATAAAAAAAAATAAAGAAACTCGATATTTTGTCTGGAATTGTGTGACGGTTTGAATTCTAAGACATAAATTAAACAGAACTTTTTCATGAGTAAAAGTTTTCTTTTAAATGCCTTTATAAAATTACTATCTGATAATAATGCCTGGACGTTTTTTACGAGTATTCTGATATATTATGTGCACATACAAACCATGAAAACATAGCGAATGACATTGCAAAACACTGTTGCATTTAGGAAAAAACACTTCTTTAATCTGGTTACGTATCTTCTCACTTTTGTATTGGACACTGGCTTTCCTTTGATTACAAATTCCACGCTCGCTAGTTGCCACCAACTAGTAATATCCCTATAGAATAGTAAAGGGCATGATTGGTAGCGCATCAATCTGATTACGCCGCAAGATGCCTGCCACGCTCCAGATCCTAGCCACAACGTTTCCCCCACTGTCCCAAATTGCTCTCCCAGACTTTACTCACGCCCTGATTGTTTGCGCTGTGCCTTTCAAACTCGCGTTTTTGATGACTTGTTATTGTGCCCCCGATGTTTTTTGATATTTTACGGGTACATTTCATTTTTGAGATTATGTCGCTCGCGCTTTTGTTTGGATTAAGCATGTTTTTATTTATGAAATAGCTTTCGTTTGGATTAAAACGGCACAACAAAAACACACCGGCGAAGCGGAGTGTTTTCTTTACATTAACCTGGGTTTCTACGAAATTTAATAATCGATCGTTTTACCACTTCTGTGGTCTAGGGGTTCGCCCACCGGTGTCAGATTCAGAAGTCCCGGGTCTGATCCCAAGGGGAGTACAATATTGTGCTTGGTTTGGCTCGTGGTAAGACTTTATTTAAGTCCGCCTGGCTAGAAACCATCTTACCTCAGTCTGTCACCATAACAATTTGTTGTTTTCCGAAATGTAGAGGTAAGATAGCCCTCAGACAGTTTAGGATTCTGGGTGAAGTGCGCTTCCACCTTAGGCCTTATTATAACTTAAAATCAGGTAAGATGAAAGCCAAGAGTTTCCCGTCATACAGTAGAAAAAAAAATGTAGATTAGTTCTCGTATCAAAATTTAATATCAGTAACTCAATATCTTCATTAACAGCTTTTAAAAGTCCATTGTTGGACAGTCAATGGTATATATTTAATAGGTATATCATCAAAGTTGGGAAACACATTACAAAATTGGATTGGACCTACAATTAAATAGATAACTGCAAACTTATTTCGACGAAGTGTTTGGTTATTGTCAAATGTGAAATTCTGAAGTTAGTACAGTTCGCGCGTCCAAGCTATTAATCATAATTAGCTATTAATCAAACATAGCTTATAGTCAATATTAGATATTAAATATCAAACCAAAGGCTCGAGTGCTAAAGTCAAAGATAAAGTTAATACGTGCCTGAAATGGTACCTCTATTTTATAAGTATGTAAATATTCTGATTGTAAGATAACTTATATAGATTTATATACTTATATTAACTTTACAGTTACTCCTATAATATTACAGAGTTACCTTAGCTTGGGGCTAGATGGCACTGTGGGAAATTAATGCCCTGTAATCTAACAGTTTGACTCATTTAATAGCAAGGAGTAACACCAATTCCGTGGATGTCATATGTAGCGCCTTAAGGATTTAAACAGGAGATGAGCAGAAGCATCTATACCTGAGAACCTGACACCGATAGTGCGATTGCAAAATCGTCTGGCAACCGAATTCCCGGACCGAATTCAGTTATTCGAAATTTTCATTTCGAATAACTGAAGGTATTCTCATGCTATATTTATACCTACTGAGTATCAGCAAAACCACTTTTAATAAGACAGTGCAAACATTATATTACCGCGCTAAGCACTCGCTAATTGCTTACGTAATAGTAAAAGTTTTACTGTTTTGAGTGTAGCACAACCGAATTCAGTAAACATGCCCCTTTCGCATTAGGGCAAACTAATCATCAAGTTTCGGCCCCTAATTTTAAACAAACTGAAGCTGTTTTAGAACAACTGAGAATGTAATCAAAGTCTTAAAGAAACACTTCAGAGACTATTTATAAACTCGGAATGACTTCGGAAAGGGCGCTTTGGTTCATAGCTCTTGTTCGTTAGGTTCAGTTGATTTATTTCCCTTTCTAAATGGTGATAGGGACAGGTAGTGATGTATATATAATAGTCGGTGGTTATAGAAGATAACGTGATCATCATCCTCACTGTATATATTTCCCGGCTCCGCCCGCCATGCTTGAGGTGCCCAAGCCCAACCTACTTAAGTTTCCCCCCATGTCACTCGCAATATACTTGCTCAATATTCTGTCCGAAAACAGCGTGGACATATTTTACCACAACTTGCCGAAACTCATAGAAACGACACAAGTCGTCAGTGAAACGAAATGTTTACAATTTGTAGTAACTATAGTATGTGTACCTTAGATCAATTAACATAAGTTCCCTAGATCTGCTTCAGGTTAAATAAAAAATCCTGTAATGATGTTTAATCCAAATAAATAAATATTCTACTGCGACTGAGTGCTAGGTACCATAAATGATAAGCCTTATATCAATACCGGGGTATATACCAGTATTAACTAGAAACACACTTAAAGCAGGTACTTATCAGCTAGTATTACCCTTGGAAGTATCATAGCAGTAACAGGATATCAACAAGTGTTAAATCTCGACACAATTATCCTTCATTCAATTTAAGTTTGTTCTCTGATGGTTAATCTTTTGTGTTACAAGACAATAGAGTAAGATGAAAGAGGGTTAAAAGGGGGAGGTAAAGGGGGAAAGAGGGTGAAAGAGGCTCTAGTAATTATTTCTATACTCAACTAATTGAGCGCGGGCTCGGTTTCAATTATGACGTGTAACTTTTCTCCCTATTGAAATACTATCGCCTTTTAAAGGAAGTTTTAGACAGTTTGCTTAATAGTTTAGGCAGTGTGTGCGGAATTCGTGTTAGGGTTTAATAAGGGAAATGGAAAATGTTGTTTCGAAACTTTGTTTCCACATTCTTACGTAAACATTTAGTACCTACACCTACTCCACGCTGTACTGTAGATAAGCCTTTGATAAGTTAGGTTTACTTCATTTAACAGTCCATTATGTCCACTTTTGAACAGAGCCTCCACCATTTTTTTAAATAATCACCACGCTTGGCTGGCGATTCAGTAAACGCAATCAAAATGTTAAATAGTACACAGAATAATAAAAATCTGCTGTCTCCGTCTGGTGAGATCTCTTGTAGGCTTTACGACATCCGCGGGCTGAGTTGAAGGGGACAATTCTAAAGTCACGACGACGCGATCTTTTTATAAAAACCATCACAAACAACACAATAATGAGTGATGTGCGTACATTCAATCCCCATAGTACATTAAACGAAGACAAAGTAAATGTTAAAGAATCGTACATTTTGTGTCAAAATATATTTTAAATCCTCGCTACCAACTAAAGCCATACATCAAAACTCGGCTGCAACCAACAAAACCCATTGTAAGTTTTTGAACATTACCTTTAAAACCGGCCAGCATAACAGGGCCTCCCATAGCTGTGAGAATGAGAGATGTAAAGCCTCACCTGATAAAACTAAGCTGAGTTAAAACTCAAATATAAATATTTGAGTATGACACAAAACAAAGTAATAATAATAATAATAATAATAAAAATAAATTCAGGTAACTTAAGAATAGTACAGAATGGTAATTTTACTAATTCTAGGACCACTATAGTATACTATACTAAAGAATACTATACTATCTATACTAATGTACAAAAATAGTAAAGCATTCATGTCGCATTCCAAAGGTATATCAAGAACCTCCTTCCTTTGGAAGTCATTTAAAAGTGTTAATTCATCGAAAGTCACAATCACTCATTTCGAAGTTAAAGTCGTCTCACGGACTGTATAAAATGTCCCACAGTACCTATGTATTAATGACTTATCAGTCACGAAGTATAAAGCACTGTGTCTTTTGTGTACTTCATGAAATTGGGTTTTGTTGCCCTTACTTTGCAAAATGGGTTCAAGCAGGGAAATTAAGGACACTGATTAGTAGTAGCTATGTAATTAATAGTTTAATTATTAATTAGAATAGACCTATTTTGGCCAGCGAATTAGCATACCTATTCAGCGTGGTAATGCAGACAGTGTATTTGGCACGCTTCCGTCTGTTACTGGTCTGAAACAGTTATGTTGCCAAAGATAGATAGTTTAATTGTACCTACATTAAATTTTTAATTGTTTGTGAATATTATAATAGACACTAATCTTTAGAATTAAGCCTTGACTCAAAATAAATGGTTAAATCTTACTTCTCAGTTGACTATTCACCGGCTGAGCCACAGGGGCTGTCTTCAGAAGTAATTTCACGAGTGATGCCTACACGCCTTTACGAAAATGGTTGTTTACCTTAATGATCTGGCAGCAGTTTACCAATAACGCTTCGCAAAGATAGACGTACGAGCATTTTTTCACCACCTGCCTAAAGTTAATTAAGTGCTATGTTATTTTAGCTTTTTTGCACTCTTATATTGCATGTGAAATACATCAAATCTTTATTCTTGATATCCAAAATGATTATGTCAAAAGCGCACCGCTTTCCTTTCTTTATTTCTTCTAACGTGCCGACACCATAGACATGGCTCTTTGACAATTAATCATTTGTACAGTGACTGGGCCGACGACTTAACGTGCCATTTGAAGCACGGATTCATTACGCTTATCGGAAAACACAACAACTGTGTGAACAAAACACCACAATCACTGGACCACGAAGGTTTTTTGCGCACTTACACCGTTGAAATATAATAAATACTAGTACTACTTTACCATGATGACCAAAAGTTAAAGAGTATCCCAGTCCAGTTGATTTTCCGTCAGGAGATTTTTTTCCAAGCTCGTGAATTGTTTTCTTTGAAACATAAGCCCCATATATCATATTTTACACTCCATCTACAGGCTCTTCTGAAGCTAAGCCGTTACGCTGACATTTCCCCACATACAGCGATTTAACTTTTTGCCAATATTTTACAATAACCTTGTAACCCCAGCCACCTCGCTTACGGCGCACACGCTTTATGGTGTTTAATTACATGTCAACGAGATCGCGGCTAAAGCATTTTGTTTTAGAAAATTGTTGGCGAATGAATAGCGAAAACGAAGCAAGTACTTGATGTTAAATTACAGGAACATGAGAGTTTTCATCTTTGTTGCTAGGCGACGACAGAATGCGAAGTAAGCGCATACACTGCTTACAATTTTCATAGGCTGGAATGGCACACTGGCATAATGGAATCAAAACAATCAATTTAAAAAATAATTTAATGTTGTTCAAAATACATAAAAATGTTGAACCCTCGTCATCGAAATAAACTTAAAAAAGTTTGTTCTTTGGCAAAGAGTGCTTCCCATATTAATATGGCAAAAAAATGGTACATTGTGCTTAAAAATTTACAAAATTAAAGCAATAGAGCAAGCTTAATTTTAAGTAGGTACCTATAAGATAAAGTCGTAGGCGTTTTTTTTTTAATAAGGGTCAGCTCTTGAACTCGGAACTTGCACATGCAAGGATGAGGTCTACGCTGGAGTGAGCCTATCCAGAAGTTATCTTTTTACTCTCATCTTGAAGATATCGGGGTCGTATAGGTGATTTCGCAGTTTCTGCAGTGCGCATAATTAAAGTGACTGAATATTTGACTGTACTATTATAAAAAAGTGCTACCAATTAGTAAATCCAATGCTTTTGGTTATGATATCATAGTAACCCTTTGTGGAACATGGGACTTATTGTTTTCTTTTTATCTGATACGCTTTACTAACTAAACAACAGTTTTTTATTTTAGTTTAGGTATTTTTTTTATAGATACATATTAGTTTCGGTCTAGCTCGATCTCAGTTTATTATCGAAAATCCATCCATCCATTCATACCAATATTATAAAATCGAAAGGAACTCTGTGTATGTACATGTTCGTTTACAATTAAGGTTAGCGGAATAAACCTCTCCTAACTAAATGGCTGAACAGTTGTATGATATTTGGCATAGTCATAATGTATGCGATAGGAAATAGTCTAGCAGTTAGTAGTTTTTATGTCTGCAGGTACCTCGCAGATGAGGTCGCGTGCAAAATCTAGCACATCATAAGTGCAGGTGAGTATGCAACTTGAAAGTAATAGTACCTACTTATTTTTACTAATATTTGGCTTTGCCATTCTGTTTTTTTTTGTTTATGATGCTAATTATAAAATAACATAGAACCATATCGTTCGTTAAACCACAATTGGTCGAAATTCACTCAATGCCGCACAGGTGTGATTTAATTTGCGGTCTTCGGATTAAGTTATCTACATTCATATTTATTGTGTATGCGATGCTCATTTTGAATTTCACTTTCAATAAATCAATTGTTGATATCTTTAACCGACTTCAAAAAAAAGAAGGAAGTAATCAATTCGTCGGAATCTGATGGAATCCTGGAGAACTCGAGGGAACTCTTTAAATATTAAGGGCATACTTGAAGAGATTTGGGTATTTTTAGGATGTATTTCCTCAAAATCAAGGAAAAGACGGAGCCCTGTCATCAGCAGGCCTATTACCTAACTCTGTTTCATTTGGGTTTCAATGGGTTTCAATTAAAATGCCTGCATTTCTGACTGAAACCGATTGAAACCCAAATGAAACAGAGTTAGGTAATAGGCCTGCAGGTCCAGATCTGATGATGACATTCTGGAGAAATCGAGGGAAATTTTCAAATATTATAGGCACACTTGAAACGATTTGGGTATGTTTAGGGTGTATCAGTGGGTGTTCATAAAGTATGCATACGTTGCATTTGGCAATGGAGCTATGAGCGTTATTGTATAATTTGATTATTTGCTGTATCATCAGCGTCGCTAGAACTGTGGCGATGCAGCTCGCCTGAAGCTCAGCGCATATGACGCGTGCACTATGCACGCGTTGCATTTGGCAATGTAGCTATGAGCGTTATTGTATAGTTTAATTATTTGCTGTATCATCAGCGTCACTAGACCTGTGGCGATGCAGCTCACTCAACTCGGCGCAGATGATGCGTCCATTATGGCAATGGAGCTATGAGCGTTATTGTATAGTTTGATTATTTGCTGTATCATCAGCATCGCTAGAACTGTGGCGATGCAGCTCGCCCGAAGCTCAGCGCAGATGACGCGTGCATAATGCATGCGCTGCATTTAGCTATAGTGGAATGAGCAGGGTTGCGGGTCACGTTTCAATTTAGATTCCAAATTATATTCAGTTTTTGTTATAACTTACCGAATATTTATAAAAATTCGTTACATTTCTGAGATGTGCACAATGTTTTTCACAAAGTAAGGAAATAAATACATACTTTGATTTCTTGGCTTTGACTCATTAATTTTAACCACCTTTGTGGTCTAGTGATTTGCCTGCCGGTGTCAAATCTAAGAGGTCCCGGGCTCGATCCCCAGGGGGCGTACAATATTGTGCTTGGTTTGGTTGGTGATAGGACTTTGATTAAGTCCGCCTGGATAGCCACCACCATCTTACCTAATTATGTCACCATAACAACAATTATTAAATTGTTGTGTTCCGACATTTAGAGGTAAAATAGCCAGTTCCTCAGTTTGTTGAGGATTCTGGGTGAAGTGCGCTTCCACCTTCGGCCTTACCGTAACCTGAAAATCCATTGAGAGGAAGACCACATGCCCGTCCAAAAAAACTAAAAGAAAGCTGCGTGTAAAACGCTGCGTTTCTGATACGTATGTGTGGATTAGTACTCAATGAGTAAAAGTTGATATAGAAACTAAAATAAGCCAGTTTCTTGGGCTCGCTTCTGACTGCTACTGGTCTGGAACAGTTGAGTTACCTATAGGCCGTTTGTAACGGTCCTTAGGTAATCTGACTGATTCCTTTGTACATAGTTAGTTAGTTTAATAAACTAAAATATTTTTTGATCTGAACATGATATAACTAGGAAACAATAAATAATACCAGCCACTTATTAAAAAATACAAAGAAATAATAATATCACGATAGGCATTTTTAACTCAAATCCATAAAAATATACTTACAAAGGCAAAACAAAGGAGCTGGCTCTATGTCTTTATATCTACGGAGCTGCTAGTGTCTGCTTCTCCACACAGTAGCAGCCCTAGTTATAGAACAACAAAGGCAGGCACGCATGAAATGCGATATTGTTGTAGATGTACCTTTCTGGTTGGAAATATAACATTAATGCATTTTTATGATGGATTTTCATTGAACCATGAAACAAAATTTCCGAACAGCAGCCCATGAATGTCCACTGCTGGACAGAACTTTTAGAGTTTTAAAATACGTTTGTCAGATATGTTAGTGATCACAAGTGTGTATTACAACTACGGGCTGAGTTGGAGAGGTTACTATTACTAACAATTAAATTATTTCTTAGTTATTAGCACGTTGATATCAAGTGCCCTATTAATAATGCAGCATATTCAAACGATAACAGATCCTATTACAACCGAGTAAGGCTTCAACTACTCAGATATAATTAGTAAATATAACCTCAAATTAATTAATTACTAAAGCATTTGCGGCTAAACAATAATGATAGTTCGAAGTAATTCGTAGTGGAGCTACGACGTAGTGGGTCTACGGCGTAGCACAGGCCTAGCGAGTAAATCACGCAGGGTGTTCAGATTTATTGATTTCGTGAGCGCTCCCCAGCTATTGAGATGCTAATACCACCCTGCGAGAGGGATAAGCAGCTTTATCGTGATGGTATTAAGCTTTTATTCGGTTGCAGCGTCGTGATGAGTCAATGAAAGCTTGCTGAATAAATTGTTATGTATTTACCGCGTGACATGACAGCCTCTCATTACAATTCATGATGAGTCGGTATGTAAGTAAATAATGTTGTGGATAACGAGAAGGATACTTATTTTTCTATGAATAGGATGCCACTCTAATCCACTTTAGGGACGCGAAGGTCATAAAAGTGGGTAAGGGGGATTTCTTGCAATAACGAATCGGAATGAAATGGAATAGGTTAATAGCCGTAAGTAATTTATATGGTTTTTATTGATGATTCGTAAATTTCACTCTCTATGAGGATTTAGCTGGGTTTCCGGGTCACTTGTCAATCTTAGATACGGTTTCATATATTACGAGCCATAATCATAATCTAGTATACAACGGTCACGATTCCGAACAGTTTGTAGATTTGACGATTCAAAACTATTCTTAAAAATGTTACTGAATTTTTTTTTCATTAGTTTTTTTCTGGCTAGACCACAGTCATGCTTGTGATAGTTTCGAGATCAAGCGCCGACCGATTTTTTTATCAAAAAAATAATAATACAACAAATTGCAAATAAATAAAGGGAGACAAAATCATAATGATAGATATTTTATTATTATCTGTATTCAATAAAATGTACAATTAAACTAACTTACTATGTACAAAGGAATCAGTCAGATTACTTAAGGGCCGTTACAAACGGCCTATAGGTAACTCAACTGTTTCAGACCAGTAGCAGTCAGAAGTGAGCCCAAGACACTGGCTGCATTGCCACGCTGAATAGCTATGCTAATTCGCTGGCCTAAATAAGAGCCAGCCCTTGGGTCACGTGACGCCTCAATCAAAAGCCCCGCAAGGTTTTTGAAACCCGGAGGGCACCGGCTCCACGATATTTTATTAACATCAGACATGTGGCTCCAACGAATAAATAAATAATCGTGTCACAAACATTTACCTTGTAATATCAAATGTTTCCCGAAACCACAATTAATATGTGCCATGATTTTGTGCACTGCAGTGTTCACTGCTGGGCGACGGTGCGTGGCAATCAAGGTGCAAGCCCATGACGCTACTATTCTCTATGGAAAATAAGTAGTGGGTCATTATTAAAATAAATTTAGACAAAGAATTTGCTGCTACTATATTTAATATTTTTTTTGTAGCCAGTTCTGAAATTTAAAGTCACCAAAGACGGTTATATGGTTTAATCCAAAAACATCGTGAACGAAGCCGCGTGTTACAGCTAGTAATACTTTGGATTGTTCAGACAAACATCTTGATAAATATATCAAATGCTTTTCTGTTTCATTCCTGCTACTAATCTAACTATTTATCATGTAAATACCTACTTAAAACGTTGAAATGCCTTTCAATCCCACCCTAATAAAAATAAAAATAACTGAAAGAAAAATCATTACTTGTCACCTTCTAACTACCATATGGCAGTAAGATGGTGGTAAATAATTAACACAACCACATTATGGTGTCTGGTAAAGGATCGCATTATAAGCGATAAGACCGCCCATTGTTTCTATATGTTGTGTTAGTAAAATGTTCTTTAAAATCACATTATATGAATGAGCAAAATTAATATGGCCCATATTTCCCCTATCAATCAATCAATAATCGTTCATTCAGTTGGACTTATTTAGGATCATATTTAACCGTGGGTATCTAATGCCCATCGTTAGCAATATGAGATGTGATAATAACTCAATGTTTCAATGTGAGCCCGAATCTAAGAAATGAGGAAGTCGATTATATTAAAGATGTCGGGTCTTTAACTGGCTCTGTTATTTTGGTGACAGCGAAGCGTTTGATATAAAAATGGATATATAAACTTTAATTTGATAACGACACAAGTAAGATAAAACAAAAAAGGAATAATTAACATTCTATGGATAGGCAGTATAGTTACAAATTGAACTAATAAATAAGTAGGAACATCATGTATAAGCATACGAAAAAACAACAATTATTGAAATACCCTACGCACCATACCTACCCAACACTCAACAAAACCTAAAACGTATCTAGTATATACTATCCCCTCGTTTATAAATACCAGACTTCCGTTGCAACATAAAGGTCTCTCTGCATAATACTGAGTAGGTAACTGTAACCTATTCAACGCTGGTATTCTGTTGAAACCCTATGCAAGTGGTGTCATAGACGTCAAACTTATAATAATAACTTACAGTGCTAGTACTAAAGCTATTGCAAGGTGACTTTTAGAATGATTTGAAATGGCGTTTTAACACCAGTAACTTAAAATAAGAAAAATGTGGTAGTCTCCTTAGATGGAACACGCTTGTTTTAAAGGAACTCACTTTGGACTTGAAGTCTCCAAGATTGTTTTGGTGCGGGAAAACAAACAAGGGCAACGAGTTACATTTCTTACCAGTAAAATGACAAAAGTGGAGGCGATGGGGTTGTACAGTTTTTTTATGCAATACATTCAGCGTACAAGCGTACAGTTCACCGCGACACAAAATCTAAGCATCAAGCAAAGAACAGCATTGAATCGACATCGGCTTCGCGTCGAAGCGGCTCGAATTTCCATGTCAATGCATTCGACATGTAAATTCCAACATTCATACACGAGACGTGACTCGTCGACTAATCGATCTGTAATCGAAGTCAGAATAAAGATGCCGTACAAGGCCGTTCCTGTTTGAAGTGTTGCTGCCCTTTTGACATGGTACAGCCGAATTTTGACCAGGAGACTTTTGAGTGAAGAGTACATTCCCAAAGGTTCAATAACTTAAACCACTGTCGTGAGGTCTGTATCAGTATTTTACAGGTTGTACTTTGTAGGTTGTGCCCAGGAGCATCATGACGTAAATTCGCGATCACCGATTCATAATATAAATTTTGGCCCCCCCTTTTATATCCACATTTGTTTGATATTCCATTTATTACAAAACACACAAACTTACACCTATATAATACTAGTAGTTCGCCCCGAACTGAGATCTCGTGATGGTCTTAGGTATATAACGTTGTTCGAGTCTCTCTCTTGTTTTTAACTCTTATTATATACAAAGCCAGAATAAGAGCAATGCACCGACCGTATTTCATAGTAGGTGGGCAGAATACAATAAGTAAATACGTCAACCCTTATTAACATGAACATGAAAGACATCACTTTTGATGTTTTTGTGAAATGTGCTCTCAAAACCGTTGCCTTCGAAGTCGCCCCCCCCCCTAATAAAGAGTAAATACGCCAATTTTTAAATCTGCAGTCTAAACCCCCATTTCATATGATATTTCACGTTTTAAGAATTGTAAAAAGCTTTGATCTTATTTACCCCTTTCTACCCTTTTTGCAACCCTTAATGTCAATACAGGGGTGGTTTCAGCAGCTAATTTCGCACAGCGCTATCTAGTCCCAAACTAAGCATAGCTTGTAACATGGCAGCTAGATTACGGATAGAAAACATAGATACTTTTTTTTTTTCTCCTTTTCTCTTATTTTTTTTTTTGTAAATACATACTTATCATACTATACAACACCCAAACACAGAACAAACATCTATATTCATCACATAAATGTTTGTTCTGGGTGGGAATCGAACCCACAAGCTACAGCGCAGAAGGCAGAGCTACTGCCCACTGAGCTGTGAGTCTTGTTTAAAAAAAGGTAATTGTGACGATAACCCCCTCTAACAGTATATCCTACAAGACATATCAAGCGTTTTACCCTTTTAAACGCACCCCTTTGTTACAAAAATCCCCCTTAATAAAAAGAAAACAATGTATTTTTTAATACCACAAGCTAAAAGTCTTCTTGTCACATTAACACCCCTATTTCTCAAAAACTACCCTAGTGTCAAAAAAATACTCGTACCGATTGATGAGTATTAATATATTTTTAATATTTTATACACGATTTTTAATATGCAGAATTAAAAATCGTGAATAGATTGGACTTTACTTGACTTTACTGCCCCCTTATTCTGTATGATCATAAAATGTCGTTCCTAATTCACGAACCTAGTGAATTGGAAACGATTTTTTTTTGTTTTCATATTAAAGTTTATTTGAAAGGTGGGAATTTAACCCACAACCTTTAATGCAGGAGGCAGAGCTACCAACTGAGATAGGATAGATAAACTCTTGTAAACCAATAGAAACCAATAGCAAAGAAAAACACTCAAACAAGGTACAATGGGCGGCCTTAACGCTAAATGCGTTTTCTCTACAGATAATATCACCAGATACTACCGGCAACAACTAGGTTGTGAGGCTTAACAATATTATATGGAGGTTAATTTACCCTTTCACAGAGTGGTCTGCAACTGATATGCTGTTACTTAGGCAAATTGGCGTAGCACACCATCAAACGAATTTATATACCAAGTTCTTGTAGTTTTCTTTAGGCTAGTACTCGTAGTATTTATGTCAGTACAAGTAATTTTGTGCCGAACTTTTTTCTGTTCATGTATATTTCGTCTCATGTTACGCATGTAAATGATGCTAAATACCATTCACCCACACGTCACGCATATTTATATTTCCCAACTACTTATAAGTTACCCCATAGATTTATCGTTGTACCTACTATTTACATATACTGTGAAGTCTGCCAAAGAGCCTTGGAAAGAAGTGTGCTAGGGAAGAAAACCACCTAACGGCCTAAGACTGGTATCGTAGATGTCTTTGTATAAGCTGCCAGGCTAAAATAGGACTGAGTGAGCTAAAATAGGACACTAGTCTGATATCTACTGACAAATGGGCAAAAGCCGTCACACTATGGGTGCTGCGCATGGACAAAGATATCGAGGCAAGTCAAGAAATCATTGGCGTGACGACCTAGCTGCGCTTAACCTGGACTGGTAGAAAAAAGCAGATGACCGAAGCCTGGAACAATATGGGAGAGACCATTACCCTGCAGTGGGACAATGTAGGTTAAATATTATAATTAAAATATTGTAGTCTGCGCTTATACACTTAACAAGCCTCACAACTCAGTTGGTAGTAGCTCTGTAGGTTGTGGGTTCGATTACCACCAAGGATAAACATTTGTGTGATGAATATTGATGTTTGTTCTGTATTTGGGAGTTGTATTGTATGATATGCTTATCATACAATATCGTATTTACAACAAAGATGGTGTACAGGTATTATATCCATAATCTAGTTCTCATATTACCTTCGTTCCTTTATTTTTTTGAGTTGAGACGAGATTCTAAGGGTTTTCAAAGCTCTTGCAGGACGTGATCCAAGGGCTGGCTTTAATATAGGCCAGTAAATTAGCATATTTTTAACGGGCAATGCAACCAGTGTCATGGGCATGCTTCCGTCTAGTACTGATTTACAATGGTTCTAAGGTAACCCAACTGCTTGTAAATAGTTAATTATTTAATATAATTGTTTGAAAATAATATTTAGTACACCGATAAAACTACACACAAATTGACAACATATCTTACCTCTAACCTTATATACCAAATTGATAACATATTATATACAGTTGGGGATACAAAACTAAATTTAAAATTATGATGCGATATTGCACATACGCATAAGATTACGCTACGGCTAAGCAAATAGGAGACTTGTGATCTTGACCGGTATGTAAGTATCTACTAAAGTACTTTTTCTATTATATGCCGGGAAAGTGGTTTCATTTGGTTTCAAGTTAAGTTATGTTAGAAAGCGCCACGTCAACTTCACCTGAAATCCTCAACAGACAGAAACTGGGGCTCTTTAGTCGACTGGCTCCGGAAAAAACTGGCCCTACAAGGCCAGTTGACCTAATGCATTTAATTTTATCTTTTCTTTAGTCGACTGGCCCCATTACTAATTTGAACAGAATGGCTATCTTATCTATAAATGCCGGAACACAATATTTTTAAGAATTGTTGTTATGGCGAAAAACTTAGGTAAGATGGATAGACTAAAAAAGCCGGTCCAAATGAAAAGGTAACTACAAAATCGCCTATAAATTAACCCACATTGATCGGGTCGAATGAATAATTTATCCAAAACATCCCATTGGTTACCAACTCACTCTCACAACACAATAAACACGCGGAAGCCGGTATATCGGTTACACACACAAAGAACATGCAAACCGGCGGTTTCCGGATAAAACCGGCTCTAACAAGTTGAAACTAGTTCCAAATCAAAACTCACTAGTCTTTGATGTGGCGACAGAGTAGTTTCAGTCCGTATTGAACATAATTTTAAACTATTCGCCGTTTGTCGAATTTCGTGTTTCAGGGTTGGAAGTAAACATACCGAGTTATGGTTTTCACTGCTAAATGCCCTACGAATATCAAAAAAATATCTACTAGTCTATGTATGATAGTCCATAATAGAGTAATCGAGCGTTTGTTAATAAACTTACTTGAAAATAGTAAGGATATGGCCTTGGAGCATGAGTGACCTCACTTTATTCAGTAATTATCTATCAACTCCTCATATTTCTGATGCACTAAGCAAATGCCTATACGAAACCTTATGGTCCTGCCTGTAAAGCACAGTTTATATTAGTATATTAAACGTCGTGTAGCTGACTGGATAACTGACTGAATGCTTATCAACGCACAGTCCAAACAGAGGAGAGAAACTTTCATTTCAGAGTTTTGTTCTTTCTTAGTATAGGGGTGCACTAAAAATAATTTTAAGAATTTCCCTCGATACGACGAAAAAGATGTCCCAAAATGGTTTCAATAAACTTTTAATTCAAATTCTTAATGACCTTTAAGGTTGCGAGAACACACCAATTTACCTCTTCTAGTATAGAACTTCTTGCTCCTTTTAATCAAGCGTGCTCTATTTAGGCCACATATTTACTTATTTTTCAAGATAGCTATTATAGTGGTCAAACGCTTGGCTATCCCCAATAAAACATCGAAATATAGTAAATACCTATCAGAACTATCTAGCTGAAAACTTACCACACAACATCCCTATAATCATGAACCAACAAGACTTGCTATAATAAACATTGCTCCGCCGAACGCACCCTTCGTTCAAACACTATTCATGCATTCGGTGGTACATAAGTAGGTATACTTACGAAGGCGAGCCTTTGTTCTCTCAAAGGGTTCAGCGTATAAAAACGCTTTGATATTTACATTTATGAAAAACACCACAACGCTTTCCTCTAATAACGCAAAACGTTGAATCAGAAAATTAAATTTAACAATAAAATTAAATACCAACTCGTACTTACAGGTACTATGTTTTAAACTATGCCGGATGACTAAGAAAAAGCTCATTGTTTTTAAGGTAATCTCTTGTAGAAATTGCTGTTCTCACTTTGACCAAAAAGCAAAAATATTGATAGTAATATGTACAATATGTAATATGCTAGCTACCACCATCTTACCTAATTATGTCGCCATAATAACGATTCTAAAATTGTTGTGTTCCGTCATTCAAAGGTAAGATAGCCAGTTCCTCAGTTTGTTGAGGATTCCGGGTGAAGTGCGCCTCTACCTTCAGCCTTATCTCAACTTGTTACCAGGTGAGATGAAGGCCAAGTGCTTACCCGTCGTACAATAAAATAAAAAAGAGTACAATTAAACTAACTATGTACCAAGGAAGCAGTCGGATTACCTAATGACCAGACAAACGGCCATAGGTAGCTCAACTGTTCCAGACCAGTACCAGACGGAAGCGTGCCCAAGTCACTGGCTTCATTGCCAAGTTGAATAACTATGCTAATTCGCTGGCCTAAATAAGAGCCAGCCCTTTGGTGATAAATTAATAAATGGTGTTTGTGTTAAAGTTGCTTCTTTAACTTATATTGATCGCTTACTCAAAATCACGCATTTTTATCCACTCAGATGGTCTGACCAGCTTAGCTTAGGATACGCCACTTTTCGATTTGATACAGATGGCTATGAATATAATTCGCAAGAAGAAGAAGAAGGTCGTCCATGCTTGTAAAACGAGTTCCGCTTCTAGGTGATCACGATCTTCAGTAATGGAGTACCGACCACAGAGTAAGAGAGTGACACAAAAATCAATGTTTGAATCTGTATAACCTCATTTTATATCCTTTGTGCGTATTGTCGGTTTTATCAACCTAATTCAAATGGTAAGAGCTACTTATATTTTATTACAATGACTTCACTCGGTCTTAAAAGGGCTTTTATTTTCGTTGAGAGCAACAAACACAATTTTCGTAATGCCACACGATTATATATAAAGAAACTCAACTCCTTACAATAAACGATACCTGGTATAAAAATTCATAACAAGGTCCCGTTACCCGTTCAGTTATTGCCCTGTTTCCCGGTTTCTTCTGTGATAAATGACCGGACCGCATCCGGTAGATGTTTTTACAACTCGCTGCTGATATTTAAGGGCACACAGATTTAAAACACCGGTGCCATTATACACTTTTGCTAAATTATTGAAAAGAAAATTGTTTTCTACACTAATATTAAGGTAGGGTTTTTAAGTTTGTATGTACGAGGTTATCTCCAAAACTAAACGTCTGGTTTCAATAGGCTATTTATACGACCCCAGATATCTCTTAGTTGCTAGTGTTACACTAGTGACATTAGTATCCATGAGGATACCACAAAAAAAATAGTGGGTTAGTATCCATATGAGGGATGACCCTCATATGCATAAAAAAACTAGTGGGTAACTAGTTTTTTTTTTAATGTACGACGGGTTTATGCTTGGCTTTCATTTCACCTGATTTTCAAGTTATATTAAGGCTGGGTGAAGTGCGCTTCCATCTTGGAAGCGCATCCGGAATCCTCAACAAACTGAGGAACTGGCTATCTTACCGCTAAATGCCGGAGTACAGCAATTTAACAAAAAAATACACTTGATAACTACATGGCCTTGAAGAAGACATATTGTGTCGATACCACCAAGTATTGGATAACGGACAGGCTATAACACAAGATCATTTTTGCATGATATTATTACAAGGGTAGCATCGTCTTTTATATATGCAACGACATATTTTACCCGTATTGTATATATATGAAATAGCTGGCTAGCATTTAGAATATAAAATTATATTAGGCAGCTTTTGGGAAAGATTTTTTCATCAGAAACCTCAGCCTTATCTGCTGTGAAATGAAATCAGCTGTGATATGGTCAAGAGCTCCTTTAATCTTCTAAAAGCTTTACCTCCTCTGTCCTTGCCTGGATGGCAACTTCTCTTTTAGATTGTGTTCCACAAAATACATACAGAAAAATGAGTTAATTCATAACGATAGGTTAAAAGTGAGTTAAGTTAGTGAATGAATGTCTAGTGTTCTATTGTAATAATATTCACTCACCAACTGGTCTTTCTTCATTCCAAAATGAGTCGTCCAGTGTATAATCGGCTTCTGTGACAATAGAAAATAATCTCGTCAATTTACTAATTATTTGCTGTAATATTATTATGTGTTCATAGAAGACGTCTAAAGATAATGTACGATATGTAAAGATTCATTTTCTTGGGTTTTCCTAGATTTTAAAACATTATCATTGCAATCAGTACTCAATAGATCAGGTGTGTGGTTAAGTGGGTTTGTGTGGCCTTCCGATCCCGGAGCTAGTTGTGCCTTTTAGTATTTTTGGTAGTTTATGTGTGCAATTAACACAATGCTCTGACGGTAAAGGTAGATGACCTTTACCGTCATGAGATATCGGCCAAAATGCCGAATGGCTAGTAATCCGCTAAGCGGCAATGGGCTTGAAACTTGTCGTAGTAATATTAGTTACTTTAAAACCGTGGGCATGTGCCAAACGTAGTTTGAACATGCCTCTGACTGCTCCATAGTATGTGATCCTCATAAGATACCCACTCTGAGTAGTGATCAGACATGAATCTTCGAAGGGAATAAAGTTGTAAATCTTTTACATTTACTTAGTACTTCAGAAAGGCATCGGAATAACTATTAGAATAAATCAAGCTGCAAAATAGTTGTGATTTCCGCTGTCTCATTTCGAGGAGCCATTCAAATCAATTCTACGAGCAACATATTAATCAAAATCCTCCACAAAGCGCGGACGTAAAAAAGAAAACAATAATTACCGGTAGTGACATTGCCACAATAAATTACACAATGGGGTTGTTCGCGAATGACGGGTTTTTTTCGCCATTCATCGCGGGGCCTGCCTACCCTATTGTTATTGTGATTACCTCGTTACCCGGCACTGGATTTGAAACAAAGCAACACAAAAAGTTGTATGTGAAAGTGTATAAATTAAAAAGTACCAGATTTGATGGCCGAAGGGCCCAGGTAATTACGGACCTGGCGGTAATGGGCCCATGTTTTAATTAGTATAAATTATAATATTCTTGGCTTAAAAAGATATTTGCGCAGAAAATTGCTGCGATATTTCACCACAGTTCATAAATTACAAGAAAGAGATACTTAACGGCTCATTAAAAGCATTCACGCTTTTACAAAGCAATCGTATAAGGCACATAACGCGTTGTAGCCTTAAAGGGCAGCCCTTAAAACAATATGATACAGGAAACGTCGCCATTAGCTTTTATGATACAATAAAGACACACTGGTCGCCTGCTTAGATTAAGCTTGTATGTGAAATGATAAACGATCCATTTATGACGTTAGGGTTTGATTATTATAGGTTTTCATATCTTACCCAAGAATTTTCTTGCTCTGACCTAGATTTAGACAAGCCAAGAGGTCAAGAGCTAACCTATCATTCATAAAAAAACCCCGTCTATTTGCTTTTAAATACTGAATACTACAACACTACTACGTAGGTATTTAATGATATTTCTTCTATAAACTATCTCCTTCGACTGTATTCTACCCGTAATCTAGTTTAAAAATTACAAATTTTGCTTTGATTACGGCTAGATGGCGCTGTGGTAAATTAATGTCACATATAGCATGGGCATTCCTTAAAAAGTGTATACTGGTAGTTTTACTGACAAGTCAAACAATTTGTGACCGGTAATAGATAAGCAGCAAACCACTTACAATCAATAATATATTTTATGTTTAAATGAATCACCGCAAGTGCTAGACAACAACTGACTTTATTAGATACCCGCACATGTGGATATGCATGTACATTTACATAGCTAACTATATAACAATGTATAAACTTTAGAAAATATTTCATCATCAATATCACCCATCAAACCATAATTGATTTCTTTGAAGTCTCACATCGTTTATCTATAAATTATTGTGTTGCTGACTGATTTGAAGCCAGCAACACGCAGTTGAGCAAAATCCAACAGTACAGCGGGAACTGAGTGTTGGGGGTTTGTTTGTATCTAATTATAAAAAAACACACGTTTTCACGTGTAAACGTTAATACGTTTTTATCATAAATGAAGGACGATGAAGGTAGTAGTCCTATCGCCAGTCAACGTTGTAATTACTAATCAGATTGAGATTAATGTATTAATGAACTCAATCAGACCTGCAATTGACCCTTGATGAGATTAAGACACGCACCGCCTCCATGATTCGTGAACCGAATGATTAGACTCGTCTAGCTTATATAAAACAATTGAACATCGTCATTGAACATAGATGATCAAGTAAGTAAGAAGAAGGTACTAGTATCTACTGGTTTAACATTTAATAAATAAAATGTACAATTAAACTACCTATGTACAAAGGAATCAGTCGGATTATACAACTAATGCTATACATACTTACTCCGTTCCTGCTAAATACTGGCAATTATTAAAAATATTTGCTAAGTGCACCGCTGTCCTATGAAAGGAAGCCTCAGTTTCAAGCATCTAGAACCCCTGCGGACCCACCATACCACTGGCCCTTGTAAGATAGATAGATATTTCTTTACGAAATTCTAAAAAATATACCACCGATTAATAGTGTTAAACATATTTAAACTGAAATTGATAGCAAAGCTATTATCCATCGACAACAAAAAAATATGCAGTCACTGACTGCAAAATAATTATGTATCGTATTCAAATTAATTGGTAGCTCTACCTTCTGCTAGCTGCTTTTTCTGAATAGGGATGAATAAAATATAAATAAAATGTAATATCAAGGAAATGGTATTCATATACTCCGTAATCTAGTTCCTCTATCACATATTTGCTTACTTTGTAAATAGACAGAGTTGTGAAAAAAGGGACTGCGGGTTTTCTCGAACCCAATTAGTCTACATTATAGCCCTGGGCCTAACTAGGCCGGAAGTAGTAAGGAAGTACTTCAGCTATTACTGCTGGACACCGGAGGTGATTTAGTGCATGCTTGTATCGGCTAAGGTGGAGCTGGAATGGTTGCATTATTTTAGCTAAGTAATGATTTTATGAACACATTCAACACTTCAAACATGTACGCTACATTTAATCCGAATATGCGCGGGCAAAGCCACAAGCAAAGGAAGTGCTTACAATTTCCAAATCACAACAGTTCTTGAACAAGTTTTCTTCCCCATTGTTTATGGAAATATTAAGGGTGACTTTCGAGGAAATGTTTTTTCCTCATCCAAATGTTTCTAATTAAAATTAATTGAGCCCGTAAAAGTTAATTGTAGCGAACGCGTAAATTACAGAGTAAATATTGCCATAAATTTGTTGCTAGTCTAATTTATAGAGAAAATATCAAATAAATCATTAGATCCAAAAATCTAGTTATAACGTGGTCAAAAGTTTCTTTATACTTTTTATTTGTCGGTATCGTAAGCGGCATCATTAAACCTCAAGACTAATTTATTCATTAATTTAGCTTTTAAGATAGTTTCATACATTTTGATGAATACATGTCTAAAAACACCATAAAACGACGACCGTGATAGATTAGATACAATTTCAACATTACGATTTTCATCTACGAAGTTAATAACGAAATTTAAATTATCCACTTTTTGTCTGACATTTATCTTACCCGATAAAAGTTAAGTGACGATGTAGCATGATAGTTTAATAGGCTTTGGTGGCTGGTAGAACTTGTTTTAAGCCCGTCTGGCTAGCTACCACCATCTTACCTAAGTCTGTCGCCATAACAACAATTCAAAATTGTTGCGTTCCGGCATTTAGCCGTAGTACGCTTCTACTTTCGGGCTTATCATAACTAGGATCCAGTTGAGATCAAGTCCAAGTGCCTGACCGCCGTGTAATAAAAAAAGGCACTATTGCCTTACAAAGACCCGAGTTGTAAGTAGCAGTTTTAACCGCCTCTTTGGTCTAGTGGTTCACCTACTGCTGTCAGATCCAGAGGTCCCGGGTTCGATCCCTAGGGAGAGTAAAATATTGTGCTTAGTTTGGCTAGTGGAAGGACTTTGTTGAAGTCCGCCTGGCTAGTCCGTCTGGCACCATAACAACAATTCAAAAATTGTTGTGTTCCGGCGTTTAAAGGTATGATAGCCAGTTCCTCAGAGCTTTAAGGGTTCCAGGTAAAATGCGTTTCCACCTTCGATCTTATCATAACTTGTAAACCAGGTGATATGAAGGCCAAGCGCTTCCCCGCAGTACAAAAAAAATAAAATAAGCAGGAAAGACCGAGGACGGCAAATAATTACATGTGTTCTCAAAGTTTGTATGAAAACAGTATCGGAACATCTCTACAATAACCTAGTATAATACGTTCGTTACTAAATAAAAACGAAGTTTGTTACAGACTTCCCGGATGGAGCACTTACCGTATTAAGACTTGCCTCGTAAAGTTAGGTCTAGGTTTTTGCTTAGTAAAGTAAATTCCCTGTTAAAATGTCTAGTTTTCTAGCCATACAAGACAACGCTACAGTAAGTCCACCTAATCCTACCAAGCTGCTTATCTCCACACCGCATTTTATAAAATGCACCTAAATACAGCACCCACATCATTTGAGCTTCACGTTTTGAATACAGATGAGGATTAATTATTGCAGGGCAAGTACTTATCTAAATGCTGTTTCAAATTTGTTAGTAAAATAATATGAGGTAAGCATTTTTCATGCTACAGTTTTCTGTGTGCTCAATCGTTTAGTAGAGTTTAGTTTCTGAAATGGTATAAATGAGTTAAGTGTTTTTCAATTTACTTTAAAATCATAAAATGAAGATGGGTAAGCTTAGAGAATGTATTTTTTCTGTGGATATATAGTTTTTATGCATAGCTTGGTTCATAAGTATAGGAGGCTTCATGGTTACTCAAAAATAAAATATTTTAAACAGATTTAGGAAAGCTTTGAAAAAAATATCGCTGCATACTTATATCATTGGACACCATTAACTACACTACCACAAATTGAATGTTTTTTGTTAGATAGTCCTGTTTTATGGGCCTAGCCCAAGTACTAGCTAAATATGCAAATGATTGTATATTTAGCTAGTACTTGTTTAATTTCATAAATAAACATGGAATGAGGCTATGAAACAAAATATTGCGATAGTTTCATATTTAAGTTCTGAAGTTCTAATACACCATAATTCGGTGTTGGACCGTGACAGTCTCATAATAAACTAAATAGACGCACGCTAATATCCCATTTGTTTTACGAGTATAATGATGCAAATTGTTACGTCCGTAACTGTTGATTTACACTTTAATATTCTGACAGGTAATGTCCAGCTGCGAGTTGCAAGTATGTGGCAATAAAATTAATTTTACATGGCATATACTCTCAGTGCGCACTCAAATATTAGAGTAGGCTTTATCACGCTTAATATATATATATAGTGAAAACTGAAAAGCAAGCAGAAAAAAAATTAGTAATGCCTATTGTTATGTGAATGAGATTTAAAATTATTTAATTAGTACGTTTTTGTGCTGAATTTACGTTACGTTAACATTACGTTATATACGGATTTAGCGGAATTTTGTAACTTTACCGTGAGCAATTTCCAAACGATATAGAAAATAAATGAATGAAATAAATAACAAAACATTATTATTCATAAAAATATACAGAATAATTGATAAGAGTTAGGATCATAAGCCAAATATAATATATGTATTAACAAACATTAAAAATATCATTTACAATTGAGCCAACTATGTACAAAAGAAACTGTCGGTCTATATTAGGATCGTTACATAGATCAAACGCCCTCTAGGTTTTTTTATATGTTGCACACTAAGTAAAAACTTAATATAAAGTAAGATTATGATTTATGCAAACAGGTCTCAGAAAATTCTGTCAAATATCTAACTAAGAAGGATTTCAACCACTTTACTTCGTCAGCGCCGCGATAAGGCAGTATTTGACATTTTGGACTTGATATCTACACCGAGGAATTCCCTCAGGAACCCCAGATTTCAACGGAAAAGTATTCGCCCTCTTCTATTTATTCTAAAGCTTCTAAAAGATTGCTTCTCAAGTAAAGCAACAACGTATTTTAAAGTGTGATCTTATAAATATTGAATGTGGCGAAAGTGTTGAGAGAATAAGTTCTCTATTTTCCCTCAGCTAGAAATAATCTGTTACGAACTTCGTAATATTTTGATAAAAAACAAAACGAGATACAACCCTTTTTAAACAAATGTACATACCTAATATTTCAGGGACTCTTCATATCATAACACCTTGTAGGTACTCATGTAACAAAATCCGTATCCATTTTTGTAATTACACGGCTTTTACGGACGTGACGCAATTCTGTGGCAAATGAGTGGGAGGGGTAGGACGGGGCGGGACTGGGCCCACATCACTTTCAAACAGCCATTCCAATAAGGTATTTGTTTATGCAACAACATTGTTCTATAATTATTATCAAGCCTAGAGGTAACAGGTTTCCCCCGCTGTAAGCCAGAAAATTACCTGCTGTAAGAATACAGTCGCGGCTTACACTACCTCATTTGCAAAAATATGATATCATCCAGTATAGTCAAGTATTGATGATGATGAGTTATATCAAGTAAAATGAGATGTAAATCACTGGTGACACGAGAAACTATACCCGTAAAATATTTTAAAATATAATAGAATGTGATAAAATTAATGAATAAATGCAATTATTTACAATCTTGCGGGGCTTTTGATTGAGGCGACACTTGACTCAAGTTATTTTATCATCTTATTTAGGCCAGCGAATTAACGTATCTATTCAGCGTGGCAATGCAGCCAGTGTCTTGGTTTCCGTCTGGTACTGGTCTGAAACAGTTGAGTTACCAATAGGCCGTATGAAACGGTCCTTAGGTAATCCGACTGCTAACTTTGTACATAGTTAGTTTAATTGTACATATTATTTTTTATGTTACTAAATTATTACAAAGTGAATTTACTTATCCTTCATTTCAGTTACACATTAATAGCTTATTAATATCTAGGTACTCTTGAAACTCTTTTCGTTTAAAACTAGAGTGGTCTTGTCATTATCACCAATTTCCAATACATTTATGAAAACCTCATGCACGCTCACAGAAACATTGATGAGTTTAGTTAAAGAAGTGATGTACACAGTGTTCATACTAGAAATAAAATTAAAATTACCTAGGTATACCTTGGTATCGCTTAGGAAAAGGAAATCATTCATTCTCAGAAAACTGTGTGAGATTCTATAATAAGCATCCTCAAAGCGATACCAAACTCTCTGCTCGTAAATTCAAATTGTATGTAAAGAATAATTTAATTAAAAGTGCCTACTACAAAATTAGAGACTATATCGACGATAAGAACGCGTGGCCCGATGTTGCTATATACCAGTTGACAGCTAAATTATAATTTCTCAACGTTAACGTGATGTTAACAAACTGCCCGTTAGGTTGATAGGTAACAGTAAATGTTTTAAGATAGTATTAAGTATTTAGGTTTATGATGTACTTAAACGTGGAATGGATGGCGATCAATTCAAAATGACGTTTCAAAATTATCCTAAAAAATCTTAATAAAAAAAAAACTTATACCTTGTCTTTGACCACGCTTGGCAACCGTATTGGTAATAATAGTCGTGATAGACTTGGGAAGAGCTTAATATAGAAATGATCCTATGAAGTAAGGTCTTATCTAGTTAAGGTATAAGATAAATCACAGAAGTAACATATAGTGTCGTATGATAACTTTAACGTTATCTATAGGCTAAGATGGTGGGGTTGATTCGAGGCCACTCAAACCACGACCGTCACGGCAACGTGTCAAAATCTCTTTTCAAATAGAAAAAGGCTACCCAATCAAATTACGATTCACTACCCGTCGGGAAAGCATGTTCAAATTGTTAATTAAATAGCAACGTGACTTTCACACATGGGTCACGCCGCAAATCCAAGGGTCAGTGTGGGACGGTGGAAAAGCTATGTCACAGTAAACCATATCATGTCAGGTCACAACAAAAAGTCAATAGTACCTGCGTATACTAACGGGTTTCTTCTTAAAAACAGTATAGCAGTATATAATCCTAATTTGTATTTTTACTTCATGCCTAATCCATTCATTAGCGACAATCATGAGGTACGGTTTGTTAATGTTTTTATTTATTACAAGACATACAAACCCCAAACCAAGCAAACCTTGTAATATGGGAAATAGATTTTGAAAAATGTAGACTCATACATTTTTTTTTACATATCTATACAAAATATACAATAGAACACTTAACCTCATAACTAACTTTTCATATCACAAAATGTGTGTATAAAACCTATAACACCTTAGAAAATATACAGAAAAGCAAACATACTTTTTTTTTTACTTTAGTTCGAAATATTTTTCAAGCACAATTTTAAATCGTTCCTCGATAATTCGTTAAACCTCTACAACGCCTATTACTAATCACTGGATATCAAGAAAAAAAGCAGTGTAGAGCTAAACCAAATTCGTTAAACCTCTACAACGCCTATTACTAATCACTGGATATCAGGAAAAAAAGCACCAAAACTAAACCAAATTTCTATACAAGTTTAAATATTTGTTAATCTTGATTATACATGTGTGTAAGCAACTGGCCTAGTTTATTTTAAAGTCAAGTGAGGTTTCACTCTTCGTTAAATTCCATCGCCCCTAGTTTTTGCTGTGAAACTAAAAGTAGTAACGTGGTAATTTGTTAATGTTCGCTGCAGATAAGCGTGCGGTTAGGTTATTATGCGCCGTCATTTTTGCTTGTAACAGCTTTCTCTTGTGTACATTTAATTAGTACTTTTTGCAAACACATAAAAAAATGAGGCGTTTATACCTACAGACAGTTTATTGTCACGTTTCCTGAAGACATTTATTCACAAAGTATCAGTATTTAGGAATATCAATAATGAAGTATTTTTATTAAAGAATGGGGTCACGTCATGTTAGTTCTTCCTTATCCCTCCTTATCCATATCCTTATCCCCTCATCCCACACAACTGTGTATTTCCTAGGAGACTTAACTTGTACAACACGGCTTTGATGTGGAGGAAGAATACACGAGGCTGGGGCCTAGTGTAGGATAATAGATAGAAAGAATATGATGACTCTTGACAACACTCCATTTTAAAATCAACTACGCTCAATTTTTAAACAATTTATTGTTACTACCTTCCTGTGTTAATGTGGAGCTGCTTTTGATGTATCAAAAGAAGCTCCAAATAAACACAGGAAGGTGCCTTATTCAATTTAAAATAAATGACAAGAAACCTTCCGATTACATTTGGGGTATCTGTCATCTGAATCGTCTTGAATCTCTTGACCTATTTTACAAGAACGATTGGCATCTTATATACTCAAACTTTAAGGAATCAGCTCTCGGAATTATGTGCAAGAGAAACCAAGTAATGTAACTGACAACGTTTTATATCGAATTCTACAATACAACCCATACCACGTCTGTTATTTATTGGAACAAACAGTTAACACTTTTGAAACTTCACCCCAAAAATCTCCGTTCCATTCCAAAGGGTAAAATTACGGCAAAATCTGGTAAACCGGGAAACTTCGTAATTATGTCATAGACCGAAGACTGACCCGGATACGGTAACGGGTTTAGGTGATCAAGTGGGATTACCGGAGCACTTAAATTGATATGCACAAGACTTGGCCGTTTTATTACGTCAAATGTAAAACATTTGACAGCGAATCTATACTTAATAAAAAAAGCAATAACGGGTAGATAAAATATATTTTAAATATTTAAATTGGAGGATGTTTCCTCCAATTTACTATGTCATTTAAATTATTCTAAATAATAAAATACTAAGAATGAATACTGATGTAGAAACCAAAATAACAGTTTTTTTCTAGATGTGTCTGTCTGTCTAGCTGTATCTTGATCTTGATCGCAACATCGCGCTGAAATTAGTGGATGAACTTTAATAAAACTTACTAATTACTACAGTGTTGCAAAGATGTTTTAAAGAAATTGAATATAGTGACCGATTGACTTGAAAGTATGATTTATGACAACCATAGTTTTAAAGGCTTAAAAAAAATTAAGGGATCTTAGATGGATGCTCTTTTTATTAATTCAATTGAATTCAGTCAGAAATTAGTACTTAAAGGTCGACTTGAAATGTTTATAATTTGAAAATGGAAACAACTGGTTATTTCAACTACACACAACACCACACACATAGACGAATTGGATTCGACCTCACCGGGACCTCTGTTGTGACCGACAGTCACAACACAAAGTTGGAGTTAATGGGTCGAGTCGACTCATGATCACTGGCAAGGCCTACATAATTAAAGATTTAAAAATGAAAATCAATGATCATGGATCTTATGAGGATCACCTACTAGGGGGCATTCAGAGGCACATCCAAACTTACGTTTAGCACTCAAACAGTTGGTGAAGTGCACTTCCACCTTCGGCCTTATCATAACTTGTAAATCAGGTGAGATGAAAGCTAAGCACATCTCTGTAGTACATTTTTTTTAATACCCATGGTTTACGAGTTGCTAGATATTCATTACGTGACAAGTTACAAGCCCATTGCCGCTTAACGGAATACTAGCCTGTGACACGTCATTCGAACTTTTGGCCCTCATGCCGGTTTGCTCCCGACGTGATTTTCACCGTCACAACATGTGCATGTGTCAAATACGCACATAAACTTCCAAAAAAACGAAAATTCCATTGGTGCTCGACTGGATTTGAACCCACAACCTCCAGATTGGAAGGCGGGCTCATATGCACTTACCACACAGATCTTCAGCGTGATTTAATCTTGTTAACAAAATGAGAGAAATCTTGTACATTTCTGTAATTCGACGTTTTATTCCACCTTCGTTTACAATCCCAAAGCTAATTACCATATTTCAAAACAACCCTCCACTCAACACACAACAGTCACTCAAAGTTAAAGCCGGTGTGATTCGATAACTAATTAAGACAAGTATTGAGAACCTGATTACAGTTTAATCTTTCTCATGAATAAGCTTACAATTACCGTAACGAGGGTCTGAGTACTTTGCCTTATGTGAACTAATACAGAAATTACAGGAAATATTACACCGAAAATATTACATTTAGTTGCCTAACATCTGACATTCATTAGCCGAAAACCTTTGGTGCTGCTGCTTCTCTCAGACGTTTGCGTAATTTCCTTCCAACCTGCACCAAAATTGCGCTCGCACAATCCCTCTTGCTTCCTATACTTGATTATGCAGACGCCAGCTATCCGGATCTCACTCAAGACCAGCTTAGTAAACTTGAGTGGCTTCAAAATGTTTCCATCCGATTCATTTTTTGATTGCGTAAATTTGATCATGTTTCGGAGTATCGCTGTAAGCTCGAATGGTTACCCATCCGTCTTCGCCGGAATTCTCGCATTCTTTTTCTCCTTTAGTCCATCCTTTTTATTCCTTCTTCTCCTGTTTACTTAAAGGAACGTTTTCAATTTCTTCATCTCTGTCACTCTTAATCGTTATGTTCTTCCAATACCCGCCAATTACATATCCCTATGCATTCTTTCACTTTCTCTGGCAGTTCATTTACAGTAGAAGCTACTCGGCTATGGAATGATCTACCGGTATCAATACGCTTTGCCAAGTCTCTCCCTATAATTAAAAATTTGGTTACTCAGCATTATTTATCATCATCTTAAATCACATGTGTTTATTTATTATTTTTATCTTTCGTATGTAACTACTTTTGTTGGTATTGTTATAATATCTCCTATAAAATATTTACAGTACATATTTTTATCATATGTATTTATGCTTATTAAATAGGTATGTATTCTATTTTATATGTTATCTATGTATGTTTATGCTTATTGTATTGGAATTTGTATTATTATTATAGCTTTTAGAATACTGCGTATTTATTTTTTTCCCAAATATTTTATTGTGCGCCTATATGTCCATATCTTCATCCTCCTGGTTCTGTCCATGCAAAAGTTGTCTGGAAGAGATCGCTTTTAGCGATAAGACCGCCCATTGTGCATTTTTTTTTTAAGATGAATTATTTCATAATTTTATTTACATTTGGTGTTCAATAAAGAATATTGTATTGTATTGTATTGTATCTGTGGCGCTACGTACTCACGGAGCCATTTTTTTATTCAAAGTCATCATACTTCTGCGATTATGAATTTTTGCTACAGTTGAACGCTTGAGACTTTGTTTCAGTCATATCTAAGGTTTTTTTAAACAGCTTAAATACACCTCTACACCTTATAAGGAACATACCAAAGGATAGTAAAAAATAACAACATATTTAATTACTGCTTTTCAAACAAACAGCAACTCTAACTAATCTATATAAAATTAAGACCTCAATTGCAAAGTAATCTATAGTTTGTTATGACCTTGACAGACACCGAGTAACTAAATGAAAACTTCTGCTCCAGTGCGTTTTGGTGGAGTTTTAGATAAGATTTATTCGGGCGAATGGCACGAAATCCTTAGATTTATTTATGTTAGCTCAAACTCTTAGCAATCGTCAACATTTCGGCTTTAATGTCAGTTTATTTCACGTATCCCTCTCTTTTTGAGATAATATGGCAATATGGTCGTAAGTAGATGGTCTAACAGATTAGCTTTTAGTTAATACATGGCACGGTGCTTACCGTACGTCTGGAAAACCTAAATGTTAGCTTAAAATTATTGATAGCATCATTATTTTTCCCTATTCCACGCTAGGTGGCGTTGGCAGAACATGTTCTTCTCTTCCACTCACTCCTATCAGCCGTCAACTTTGCATCGGAGCCTGTCGTACCCATATCCTCTTTCACACATTCTTATTCTGAGTAGGGGTGACCAAGGCCTCTACTGACGTCCCGCTGTGGGGTGTATTGTGCATTGCCCCCATGGTTTTAACTTACCCAACATCAGCCAGCCCAGCTGCTTAAAATACTGGAGCAGGGCTTTGGGTTGTTGGTGACACACATTAAGCGCCTGAGTTCCTGACAGCGACATTGAAAATGATACTGGTGTTTCGGGCGATGATGCTTGCTCCAAGCCGGAGTCAAGCATTTCCCTGAGGCCTATCTTCTCCCTTTCCGATTCTGTACCGAGCAGTAAAGGATCACGTACTTTAGTGTTTCCTCTTCCTGTAAGTTCCTTTCACACTTTCCATTAATCTCTTTTTTGGCCATTCTCTGCTCACATCCAGCCACTCTTATATTAATTTTATTTTTAGTCAAATAATAATAATATCATTCCTCCTCATACAATCCCATACTATGGTAACATAGCTCCTTGTCTTTCTTTTTCTTCCGCACTTGACAAAATTGATAAATGACTGTTACATATGTTAAGTGGTGGTCGCGGCTTTAGAATCGACTTATCCAACTAAGGCTTTTACGATATCGAAGGAATCTCACCAGAAGAAGGGCAGCAGCTTCGTTCTGTGTATTATTTATACATTTAATGAGATCACCAATCCGCTTGACAAGCGTGATGATTATGGCAAAACCCTCAAGCTATGGAGGAGATTCTGTCGGCAGTGGAGACTAATAGACTCTATATAGTAGATGTTTATGTTGACATATTTTTTAAGACATCTTTCTTGGCCCTTATTCACTATGACCAATCGCGTCTAAACGCGCCCGCGTTACGATATCTGCTACGATGATTCCAAGCAGATATCATAACGTGGGCTCGTCTAGACACGATTGGACATAGTAAATAAGGGCCCTGTTTGGTAACGTCTTGACATCTACACGAGTGACAAAACTGATAGTGAGAGTTTCAGGTAAGTTCGATCAATATTCAATTAATATCTCAGTACGAATAAAATTGTACCCATCGAATAAGTCTACATTATCATTTTCGGTTACATTACATTACACAGAATAAGGCGTCCTGTTCTGCCCTAGATCGGTTTTGAATCATGTCTTCGTTACAATAAAGCATATTTTCGCCTGCCCGATTATTTGGGTCGGTTATCATACAGATAGTATATTGAAATAGGGGGATGATTCGAACGGTCGTAAGCAATTTCTAAATTGGATTTTGTTAGGGCAGGAGTACTTTGGTAGGCTAAATGTGATGTTTCATTAAAACTTGAGAAAGACTTGTTTGGGCCACTTTTGCTGTCACAATTTTATCAAAACGTACTTATCTAAATAGGACTCTGAGTTTTTTTGAAGTCAGACTTATACTACTGCATCTTCAAGTTATTTATAATGTGACCGATACTGTAGTACGTATACCTACGAACCGTATATAATGAAATGTTCTGATATTAGAATATGAGTTTTCTGATAAAAGTCTCACTCTGAGTACATTTAAAACTGATACTGATGATATGGCAGCCATGACTTTACAACATAATGTTTTTAGGTTGCATTGCAATCAGCATATCCTAAGTTAATATAGTTGCATTTAACAGTAGCTTTTTTGCTAAATCCTGACAGCACTTTTTTAAATATTGGTGTCAGAATAAAATACACTCACAATTTTTTCTTCTTCAAGGATTTGCCTGTAATATATTTATTGATCGATTTGCAAAAATACTCATAATGATTTATATTAATTATTGTATACATTTACTTTCAAATATGTATCACTACAATGAACGATCGAAACATCACCGTCACAAAGTATCGACAACTTTTCTAACTAAATATTCGTATAAAACAAGTCCCTTACTGAACGTAATGAGTTTTTTTCATTAAATCCGATCGGGTCCCGTAATGAGTCCAATTATACTGATTACTAAGGACCTGATGTAACCTTAATTTGGAAGGTTCAAGAACTAACAAGGGTGCTCAGAGCTTTCTAGTTATTTCAAGCCAATATTTTTTTGGATATATTTTATCCTAAAAATAATTTGTACAATTAAACTAATTATGTACAATGGAAGCAATCGGATTACCCAAGAACCGTTACAAACGACTTATAGGTAACTCAATTATTTCAGATCAGTACTAGACTGACACGTGCCCATGACTGCATTGCCACGCTAATATAAATAAAAATAGCTATGCTAATTCGCTGACCTAAAAAGGAGCCAAGCCATTGAGTCACGAGTTTTGTCATGATGATACTCTTGCTAAGTTGTGGCTGGCCTTGGGCCGGTGGGCTTATCATTTTTTATACGTGAATGCCGCATAAGGCGATAGAACGACGCTCAATCGAGTCCAGGGCTTAGAACTGGTACTTTGCTGAGCTATTCCAGAAAATATATCTGTAGTTTTTTGAAAATCAGACCTCAATGTATTAAACAATTTGAAAAATACGGTAACACTATTAAGTAAAACTACAAAATCGAAACGGTATTGAACTGTTTGAGAACCGAAGTTCCCGTGCAACAGTTCACGAGAAGGCAATAGCGGTAAATAGTTTTATCGTCGCGACACACTTCGCGTCTGTAGTCGATCCTTCTGAACCGTGTTTTATTGTTTTTGAACTGACTTCATCGGTTTCTTATTTTTCAGTTCAAACTATGTGTTAAGTAATATAAACTATTTTAGTATTTTTTAACTAACGCTTTATAATATTACGCTTTGATGTTTCAGGGCACAACAAAAACTACGTGAAAGCAAAGATCAACAGCAAGAAGATTGGTAGATGCCTGTAAATAAGTACAAAAAGGTCAAAATCCGTATGATGCGGAACAATAATGTTTAGGTTATATGAAAAAACAAAATAATGTCATAATATTACAAAAAACACCTAAGATGCACTATCATAATGTACAGTTACATAACTCAACCGTAGCACTGTCGTAGAACTCTCGTAGCACTGTCGTAGCACTGTCGTAGCACTGTCGCAGCACTGTCGCAGCACTGTCGCAGCCCTGTCGTAGAACTGTCGTAGAGCTATCGTAGCACTGTTGTGGAACTTTTGTAGCACTGTCGTAGTACTGTCGCAGCACTATTTGGGGTTGGTAATAAATGGAATCTAGTGCGTAGGAGTCCCAGTGCCTTAAAGCTTTTTTTTAAAGGTCGTTCCATCGTAGACTTCGTCCTCGCACAAGTAATGACCTGGTGAGCCTCGAGTTATAGAGCTTACCAACCCCAAATAAAAAAACTGTCGTAGCTCTGTCATTAATTTCCAGAGCACCTCTACTAAAGAGTGCTAAAGAGCGTCGCAGTAAATAGGTTGCAAGCTTAAGTGGCAAAACTGTGCTCCACAATTCAAAACTGACTCATTAAACTGTCACCAGGATTAAGAGGTTCCGGTCATTTCCAGCGGGTTTTAAAATTCGGCGGCCGGATTACCGCTTACAACCGGGTAGAGGTTTTACCCGGTTTTTAAATGCCACTCTATCACTTTGAGTGCGTTTTTCGTTAAATAGGTGCATTGTTTTTAAAAAATCAGTTCAGGATAATTAAATTGCTTTTGATAACTGATAATTCAAAAATGTTTTTTTTTAATAATCGGTTAATTTTACTCCGAGTTCTATAGCGTCAGTGATATTGCAAAAATATTTGTCAGACACATCAATAATTGATATAAGTAGTGAATTCAGGTAGGTATTTAATGTACGGCTATCGATGGTTTATGCCACTTCAAGATGAAGTGTGGCTTCCTAAATCTCTATAAAATCAAAGCAAATAGACATTACGATAGCGTCAAAGTAAGAAAAAATCGTATATACTAACAAATTTTACATACGCTTTCACGAAGCTACTTTGTCGAGCTTAAAGGTCCTAGGTTGAGGGTTAAGGCTGTGTTGATTCTGATTCAGTCAGTTTCACGTTAAATATTTATATAATAAAACCAGGTACAAAACCCGTTTCACGTAACCTTTCTTTCTAGGATCTTCCAATCCATTACCCGAAAATCATAAACTAAACTGCGACATATCACTACATATTTATGAGACACTACTGAACCTGATATAGAAAACACGATCTTATTTGTACGAGATATTGGGTGTAGATAGGGGTTGGTGAAAATAACGACCACGAAAATCTATGGATACGCGGTATAATCTTATTCTTTCAAGTAGGAAGGTAGAATCTTTTTGTTCTTTGCAAAGGAGATAAAGACCAGTAGCTTACTTAATACGGCAATCTAGCTGAAAAAAAATCATATTATAATATCGTTGTAAGGCCGATTAATTGACAATAACGTTGTATAAGGCCATAATTTTTCAAAACTTGTGATTTGAATTGTGACTCAGGCAACGCATCTCTTTAATCATTGAAAATTATTCTCGTTGTCAATTCTTTAAATTGTAGTTTTGAAATACAGTAAAACAATAAAATAAATGATTATTTATTATTAAAGGGCATTAATTTCACACAGCGCCATCTAGCCCTAAACACAGAAAAATTTTCATTAAATTAGTAAATTACAAATAATTCCAATATTCTACTTTAATGCAAAAGTCTGAAGATATGATACTTGTCGGTAGTACTAGTAGGCTCTCGGTAGGTTTCGTACACACGTCGTCGCGCCTCATTACGGGCACAATAAAAAACCTTCGTCGCAACTTCAGACAATGAACGGTCCAGAATTCATTTTACTCGTCCTGTCTTACTTACCGTCTAGGGTTGAACGTTTGTTTCTTCCAATATATGAATTATTTTTAAATATAGACCATTATTGTCGTTGTATTGTATGATAAGTATGTATTTACAACAAAAAAAAGAAGTATTAAAGTATTCTATTCGTAATCTAGTCCCAGTCTAGTTCCCATATTACAAGCTATTCTTAGATTGGGGCTAGATGGCGTTGCGTGGAATTAATGTCATGTAATATTTGTTGTATATATATCGTAGAACCGATATCCGCTGAGGAATAACGGTTATTGCATAGTCACTGCGATTAAACGCGGGAGTATAGGAAGACACCCCACTCGTTGGATAGACCACATTGTGGTGGTCACGGGGAGTCGATGGATAAAAGAATCATCAAATTCAATTATTTCATCCTGAGCATCCGCAAATTGTCGCGCCGATTGGGGGAAATTTGAACTCAGACGTATGCGTCTGATATGACGATGATGATGATATAGAGATCAACATCATCTATTTCTAATCAGCTAAATTTTAGCTATTTTAGTGCAAGGACATTTTTAACTTCGTTTTCATGTTATTTCACATTTTCTGCGAATTATTTCTGTTTTATGCAAATGGCACTGTCAATATTTGTAGCATTTTTAAGACAACCCTAGTATTTTATTTTTCGTTGTCTCTTTTAGTTTATATTTTTGGAAGTATACAAATACCATTCATTACCCCTGGCGACCTAGGTTACAAATTTTGTTGTCCATCTGCCTCGTTAAAGATGTACCTAGTATTTTATTATAGTGCTTATGAGCTGAGGCATTGTTAATCCTTAGTAACTAGGTTCATCTCACGTTGAAAATCCTTCAACATATCAAAGTAACTGTATAACAAGTAAGCTTTGTCATTTCATGTCCCTTTCTGGTTACATTAAATCTTAACACCATTATAAGGGTTGATAAATTAACGACTATTAAAAATTGAGGCTATAAAAGTGATAATAATAACACTATTATCTCATCCTTAGCTATTAACATGCGTTGAAGCTATTAACGCGTTTACAAAACAAACAGAATGAACATAATAATATGAGCATAAACATTGAACCCAAGGTGGGTTCAATGTTTATGGTCTGAGGTTAACTATGCAGACTTTTTTTACCGTGTGTGATTGAAATAAAGCTCAGTGTTAGTTGCGTTAGTTGATCACATGGCTATTTAAAAATAGATATAAATAGCAAATGTGAAAGGAAAATTAAATGTATTCACAATTGACATCGATCCCTTTAAGATGATTAGGCTTTACTTTTGACAGGTAAAATCAATACCCAAATCTATCATCGATATGTCGTCGATATATCATCGGTTTAACTAAATCTAATTTTGTGCACTTCATTAATTTATGTAAAGTACAAAAAATCATGTGTTAATGTATCTACAGATATAATGTATGGTTATAATGTTCAAAAAATCCTGTCAAGTGATGGTTAATAATGCACAATGTTAAAAGTCAAATATTAATCGCCTCTGTGGTCTTGTGATTAAAGCCACCGATTTCAGATCCAGAGGTCCCGGGTCCAAACCCATGGCGAGTACAATATATTGTGCCTGGCTTGGTTGGTGGTAGGACTTTGTTTAAGTCCGCCTGGCTAGCTAGCACTATCTTACCTAATTCTGTCGCCATAATAACAACTCTAAAATTGTTGTGTTCCGGCATTCAGAGGTAAGATAGCCAGTTCCTCAGTTTGTTGAGGATTCCGGGTGAAGTGCGCCTCTACCTGCGGCCTTAACTCAACTTGTTACCAAGTGCGATGAAGGCCAAAAGCTTACCCGTTGTACAATAAAATAAAAAAAACGCACGATTTATTTGATTATCATAAAGGGTCATAGCTTAAAAAACAGTGTCGTGGTTTTTATGTGTCGCTTGCTTGTTTTCTTTTTGGTGATAAGATGGTCGTAACTTTTCGCAGCATAATATAGGTGGCGTTTTGATAAGTCCGATTTTTAGCTTGAAAGGATTGTGCCTGATTATAGAACCCTTTAAAAACTGATGATTATGATGAAGTCTTAACCGATTTCGGCCACAGCGACTATTTGGACTGGACGTATTTAACTAGGACTACTCAATAATTTTTTAAACTACGTACCTATAGAATAATTTCCTGAAGTGTAATCTTTTTAAAGAGGTTGAAAGAGTGACTGTAGCAAAAGAGGTATTCACGGATCGTAGCAAGTGAAGATAGAATGTTTCTGTCTAGTGTAGTACCTTTCAGCCTTAATATAAAAATACATAGTAACGCCGGGCGTTCTATGGGGTTTTAGTTTTTTAAATTTATTTTTCATCGTAACCTTCTGTTCACTGTCAACAAAATATAGTATACTTTTATTATTCTTCCACGTTTCATAAATTTTACGATGACTTAAAAATGTCTCAGAGTTCCACTGATTTTCGTTCTTTAGTATAAACATTATTCATTTCGGAATGGCATTTCTTATTCGAAAGTATCTCCATCCAATCATACTTGCCAATTTTCAACAACCACTACCAACTACGTTTGAATCACTTTGAGTGTATGCTTCATTAACACAGATTCTAAATATTAACGTAAAACCTCATCAACACTCATAGCGCACATTAATTTCACCAAACCAGGTCTGTGCTTAAAAAAACAGCATAGAGCGTAGTTTTTTCGAAAAAAAAACAAGACAGTACAAGGGGGATTTTAAATTGATACAGGGGAAGCTGGCAGCCTGCCAGACCCCGTTTCTGAAGAGAGCTGAGGAGCTCTCCAGTAAGCAGCTTCGATGATCTTTTTGATGTTTGACCGTGGATAGAATAATATGCGGGAATAACAAGGACAGACTTCTCAAGGCCTTTTCATCTCATCAAGACTATATTATTTCTTAGCTACGTGCATGTAGTTATGCTGAAAGTATATATGTTGTACGATGTTTATTTGTTTATTCTAACTATAACTATGGGAAAAATGCTTTGAACGTTGCAATTACTTATTATTTCTTACAATTTTCATATTACGAATGTATTTTTTATTTTATTTACAAATATGAAACCTTATTTATTATATAATCGTTTTTATCATCCATGATAAATTGCATTGTTTGTTATATACGTCATAGGCGTGCCTACATAATGGCATCAAAATTATCAAAATACTGTGGTAACTTTTAACTACCTACCTTACGTTTAAAAGTTTCAATAAGTAGAGGGGTCATAGTAGTACCTTTTGCGAGTGCAATATACCTATGACTTCTAATGCTAGATTAAAAATTACCCTGAGTTTTAAAATGTGTATTATTATTTTGACCACATGTTTACTTTAATTTAACAGCTGCTAGTTTTAAAAGCATGTGACTCCAAAATGCTGCTTCGTAATGTAGTACCTACGTAGAGCTTTGAATTTCTTCTTGCACATGTTTTTGATATCCAAAAGTCAGCTTTGTACAATAGACAGTAGAGTTGAGATTCGCTTGCTATTTGATACACATGTCATCATTGTCTTTTGCGTATATTAACGAAATACGTAAATGCCTTTTTACTGCGCCTGGATTAGTGAGTAGAGTTAACGAGCCTCATTAGAGCTGACTCGGTGTGCGGGCGCCCTTAGATTATACGTTTCTGAAATTTTGTTTTTAGTCTTCAATAAAAGTCAAGCGTTTTGCTGTTTATCAAGACTTTATAACTCTTAAAAAATATTGCCCACCAATTTTTTATTTTTCGTGCAGGTAAACATGAAAGAGTCTCAGGGTAAGTAAGTACAGCTCGTAAATAATTATGAAGCTTAAAGCTGTTTCTGAAATCGAATCATGACACACTAAACTAATGACCTAACAACTCAGATGCTAGTAGCTCTGCCTTCTGCGCTGTAAGCTGTGGGTTCGATTACCACCATCACAAGCACTTGTGTGAGAAATATAGGATTTTGATTAGTGTGTGGGTGTTCTATCATAATTATGTATTGACGAAAAAAAACATATAAGTATAACCATTTGATAGCTCATTGTATTTCTTAATTTTAAGTTATCCAGTTTTATTAAGAAGGTGTGCAATAAATACGTCTCATGAATTATTTAATTCATGCCATAAAAATCATAAAATTAAGGAATTAATGGTGTGGGCACACACGAATAAAGCTACTTTTAGGATGGCTAGTGTAAATTAGTGTGTTGTGAAACGCTAAGCTTGCCTTTGAATTTTTGGACCTTATTAAAAAACTTATCATAAAAAAATTACTAATATATAGTATTTTTAAAAGCTTTTATTAAGCTTTAATTTAGCTTGCACTGTTAATACAAGGCAAATAAAGGGCTGATACCTATAAAATTATAGCAGATTATTGCTCATTTTAATCAGCTTTAAAACCTACAAATATATCAACATTCAACAAACACGCAAAACCAATATTTTATTTGTGGATACAATGCAAATGGCAAATATGTAATATTGGAATCATTTCAGTCATAGCTGTAGTGGTTAAAACAGTGGCTCCTGCTATTACACTTGTAATATAGTTTCAGTTTAAGGTGTATTTTTTTATTTTAGTAATAAAATTAAAAAAATACACCTTAAACTAAAAAATAAATGAAATTTACTTAATTTCGAACTTCTTAAAATTAAATTAATACAAATTAAATTTACGTCCATATAATTTAATCTTATCCTTTGATAGGGTGTTGATGGCAATGCGAGCTCATTTTATTATAATTATTTCAAAAACAGTGCAACCGAGCAATAAATGAAAACGATTATTTCAACATGATCCGGTTACAGTGCTTAACTGGCACTGGCAGGAACTCTAAATGGATAATACATTCAGGATGGTGTTGGTGCTACCATGCAGCCTGTACAAAAGCGAGGCGACTTTATTCAACATGCATGCATGAAAGCCGTCCGTGCGCGACATTATTGTTTTTTTTTATACTTCTAAGGTGGCAAACAGGCATACGGCCCACCCGATGAGAAACATTAGTCGCGCATTGCAAAACGACGTACGACGACGGGAATAGTCTTGGCTTTCATCTCACCTGGTTTCTAGGTATGATCGGGCCCATAAGGTGGAAGCAGGTTTTACCCGGAATCCTCAATATTCTGAGGATTTTGCTATCTAACCTTTAAATGCCAGCCAACAACAATTAAGAATTGTTGTTATGGACACAGACTAAGGTAAGACAGTGGCAACTAACCAGGCGGACTTAAACAAAGTCCTGCTAACAAAACCCAGCTGAATATTGTACAACCTTGAGGATTGAACCCGGTACCCGGATCTGACACTTATGGGCAAACCACTAGACCACAAAACTGTATTGCCTATCAGTGGTTATCGGGAATCATCACTAAGATTATGGAAACGAAGTTATATATAAAAACGGGAAGATCGCCTGTGGAAAATTTATTTGGAAAATTATTTAATTAAAAGCACTTTAAAGGACCCAGTAGTACCGCTTTTCCATACAACCTTGATTTGATATTTATTTTAAAATGGCAAATCCGATTCAAATTAAATTTCGCTTTATTATGATTGAGATAATCTGTGTTTGTAGTTTATTATATTTTCGAAAAAAAATTATGAACCTAAATATATTTGGAAAAGACTTATCCTAAAGATAAGATGAAGGATATTATATTATATTCTCAAAAAAAAATACATGGTATTAATTATATAATATAATACTAAGAATCACCTAAACCATAGATATCAGAATACTAACGTAATGAGGTAGATGCGTAATGAAGTACGCATCATTACGTACCTACAAAGAAATTCAGTGCTATAGATGACAGTTTTGACTCGAAACCTCTTAAAACAATTCACCTCTTAAGACAATTCACAACATATTTGCTGGACATGAATACAAATATTTTTTATAGCAAAACTTATTTTGACTTAGACTAAGAAGAGACTAAACAAACTCTTTTTTATAAAGATTTTATAGAATTTTAAGAAAAAGTAATGAACCCCAAACACAGATTAACCCTATCGGATTATACCGTAATTTTTTTTTACGGACGTGCATTGTTTCAAACCGAACAATAATCTACCTTTTTATTGGTGAAAATCACCGATGCACACCGTTTGCAAGAAGATCTGGTAAGATTTCAAGACTACTGTACTCTAAATGAACTTGATTTAAATGTCGCCAAGTGTTTTGTGTGCTCTTTTACGCATAAACAAACTAGTCTTCACTATGACTATACTCTTCACAATACGCCTCTCATACGAGTAGATACCATTCGAGACTTAGGTGTCTCATTCGATCGTAAATTACTTTTTGATACACATATTGAAAACATAGTTAAAAGAGCATCTCGAGCGATTGGTTACGTTCTTCGTACGTCAGCTGAGTTTTCAGATATTAAAACTATCAAAATTTTATACTGTGCATTTGTGCGCAATCTTTTGGAATACGCATGCCAAGTCTGGAACCCGTGCTACGGTATTTACAGCTCACGCTTGGAGAGTATTCAAAAGAGATTCTTGCGTTATCTACAATATCGTGTCAAAATCTATCTTCCTGACTACATAACGAGATGTCGTAAGTTTCTTTTTCTGCCCCTCTACGAAAGAAGGAATACATCCGACCTAGCATGTCTTTTCAACATAGCGAATGGCAAAGTGGACTGTCCCGAGTTACTGGAGTTAGTGGGATTACGTACGTGCACAGCTTTGAGGAACCCTAATACGTTAAATGTACCGCGTGTTAGTACAAACTATAGACAACGCATTTATTATTAGATCAAGTAAATCATTTAATTTACTGACAAAAGATAATGATGATATTGATAGTTTTTACACATCAGTATCCACTCTAAAACGTATTGTCGTATTGTTTATCGCTATAAATTCTTCCTGAAACATTCCTAACTTTCCTTAACAACTTATTTATGTTATTTTTTTTTTAGTTTTAATTAGCAGATTTTCTACATAAATGTCCACTTATGTAATTAGCATATTACTTAAAAACACTCTTTATAATTCTATAGGTAAACTAAATCCTTAAATCTAGTACCTACTTATTTTATTATTTCTTTTACTGTCGCCTACTTACTTACTTTCACATCCGATTTTCTAAAAAATAGCTATAAGTGGAAACTTTTAATTGGCCTTCAGCAGCATATCATGTATACTTTATGCATGATATCTAAAACATACACCTAATTGTATAAGCCTAGCTGTAAGTTTTCTTAAAATTGTAAAATAAAATAAAAATAATTTTTCGGTTAACTCACCACACAGGGCCACATACTCAAATAAAAATCAGGCTATCCGAGAAAGGGAATCAAATACACATTATGGCCTACATCGCCATGAACGGATGTTATGGCCCAACTTGTCCCATAAAAGGACCTTCTGCTTTTTTCTTCGGATTTATTTTATTTCGTGAAGCAAAATTACGAGAATACGACTGGGATTGTGTTTTGTGAAGTGAATTAACGAATCCATTTTGTCCTTCATTTTAAAACTTTCGAGAATATAAATTTGTTTGTAGTGTAGTTTTAACTGCCTTTTGTGGTCTAGTGGTTTGCCTACGGGTATCAAAACCAGGTGTCTCATGTTCGAATCCCAGGGGGTTCCGAATCCATCTTACCTAAGTATATCACTTAAACAACAATTTTAATGTTGTGCTCCGGCATTTAGAGTTTATATGCCAAGTTCCTGTTGTTGAATTGAGTACTCCGGGTGAAGTGCGCACCTTCAGCCGTATTGGCTTGCAAGTGACTTGGTTGCAGGTGAGATGATAAAGCAACAAAACAAAAAAGTGAAGTAAACGCACAACTTTCAATTTTAATATGACTTCGAGGCATAATATTTTATGAATAGTTTCGTACTGTGCTCAGTTTTAGGACCCAAAGATTTACTAGTAGTTCGCCCCAAACTGAGATCTCGTGATGTCTGGTTTGTGATGGAGATTATTTCTCATACAGAACGTAATTAACAAACGATAGAAGTGTGCTTTCATTACGTTTTTCTCACCTTACTTAAGCACTTGTTTCTTGAACTCTCTTTATTCACCTGAGTGTTCGAGGCTCTCTCTTGTTGCTAACGTAATGTATCCTTACTAACATGAAATAATGGTTGATGTTGTTTTGAATTATTATTAATTTCTTAATTTTTAGAGGATATTTCATCATAGTGGCATAGTAGCATAGTGGTTTTAAAAATAGACCCCTCCAGCCCACGGATTTCGTAAAGTCAACCCAAAAGGCAGCAGTTTTTTTCTTCGTGTGAAAAAATTTACACGATTTTTTTTTATTTTCCCGACCATTATCACCACATAAATAGACCAGTTTTAATGAAATTTCGAATACCTGATGATCATCCTTTGCCATCACCCCTATTAACGGCAAAATAAACTAATTTTGAAATCAGTCTCAAACACTATTTCATATGATATTTATGTTTTAACACATTTTCAAGACCTTAATCTTATTTACCCCCATTTGCAAACCTTAATGTAAATACAGGGATGGTTTCAGCAAATCAAAAGAAAGTTAATTGTGAAGTCAACCCCTCAAATGACACCCCACAAGCCAAAAATCTTCTCGTCTCACCTAAACCCCTATTCCTCAAAAACTACCGTAGTGTCAATAAAAACCTCGTACTGATTGATGAGTATCAATATATAATATGTGCATGTTCAAAATTTTGAATTGATCGAATCAGCCATTCAAAACATATGGGCGAAAAATTGTATTCCTTTTTACCACCATATCTCAAAAACTTCCCCTCTTATCTAAAATCTCCCGCGACAATCAAATTCTATTTACGTTATCTCTGTTTGGTTTAAATTTCGTGAAAATCCAAAGTTATGCCATCATAAACATTGCCACATACATACATAGATACAGTGCCGGATTTTCCAACTTAACTCAGAGATCTCTCATTTTCATTTTCACTGATCAATTATAAAGATTTTCTAAGTATATAATGCCATCGTTGTGCGTAAATAGAAGATCTAATTTCGCAATTATAATTTGTTGAAAAAATTAAAGAATACCAAGAAAATTAATCTTTTCAAACAAAACAATTATCCATTTCAAAGGTAGATTAAAATCCAAATTATGGGTTCTGTACAGTGACTTAGGAGTTCGCGTAAGAATATTAAATTTTTCAGACTTTCGCTTTAAAATTAATGGGGTTTTGTTATTTTTTTTTTGATACTTGGTGGAGGTATTGTTGAGCAACAATTAGAACTGGAATTATGGGTTTAAAAATTACCATTAGGAAGGGCGCCGCGGGCTTCATAATTGCGTTTTAGATTTGATTATGAGTTATAAATTCGACGAATTTGCCGTAAAAATAATAAAAAACGTAGCATATAAAAAACGTAGGTACATGTTTATTATCTCATAGTGGTTACGCCAACAGCAAGTTCCGCGTAATTTTATTATTATTATTATTGTATTGGACGTTGCAAGGCTAACTATCAATTGGGTAGATCAAAGTTGGTTTACTTTCCTGGTAATTTCGCGTAATCCAAACACGGGCTCGCGCGGAGTTTCAAATCTTCGCGCCACATCAAAAACAACCGGTTTGATTACCGACCGAAGCGACCCCTATGGGAGCTTGATGTCAAAAAAGGCGTCGAGCAGAGACCTCCCGTGCGCACGGTCAAAGGAGAAGCGTGTGATCCACTCTAAGACTCACACCAGAGCGCGCGCGTGTCGACTGGAATCCTAAAGTCCGTCGTCACTACCTACCGGCATATAACCATACCGACCGCGCTTTATCATCGCATCAAGAAAAACCCATAGTTCACGCCAAGTGTTGGAGTGCAGTGTCTCCTGAAAGCCCTCTGGAATTAAGGATTGCTGGACTTGTCAGGTTAGTGAACCCTCTTACTCTGCCTTGGGGTAGTTAGCCTGAACACGTCGATAGGCCGCCGCAAAGTTCTTATTTTCGGGATCAAAACTAGCCCCCCTGATTGTCAGGAACGCATGAGGCACCGGACATAAGTCCTACGCTTGCTTCGGCGCCTCCATTTTGGTCCTAGCGAGCCTAGATAGAATCCTAGAAAATAAAATTTGATTACGTACAATTGCATATCATCATACGAAACTCGTTCTTATTGCGTTACGTAAAGGTCTATTTGTGTCCGCACTTCATACGAATTCCCGTTATAAAACTATCGAAATATCTTTATAATTATTCACTTTGCAGTACTGATTCACATGTAGGGATGTATAAGTTAATTTGATCTACATTGATTTAAGCTGTGAAATAAGTTTTACGTGATATATTAATAATTACGCTTAATTTTTCATTATTAGAAGTTATTGCGGGTAGTTTCGCGAAGTGTAGGTTTACTCAGCGGCCGCGCCCCACACTTGATACTCGAACAAAGAGTTCAAGGTTACCTATCGCTTTTATGATCTTGTGGTTTTTTCTCTATAGCCTACTAGGTAATTAACATTGAGTTAAGTAGTTAGGTTTTGTTTTTTATTCGCCTCGTCATAATAAGTAAGTTATACGAGTTATATTTCATCGCAATACAGTCCACACCGCAAGTTATTGAATTAGTACAATTTAATTGCATTTAGGTACATAATCGCACGCATTCCATTCTGCAAAGATTGAATGACCGAAGAACTGAGGTACTCGGGTAAATTGTTCACCCAAGTATAGTAGGTACCTACACCGTAACATTTACGCTAGGTTTGTACGACTGGTTAAGTTATTACCATTCGTATAGTTTTTGCATTTCGAATTTTTATTTGATTTGTTATTGGTTTTTACCGATTCGCACCTACGTTAGTGTTAGGTAGGTACCGTTCGGTTCTTACCTAGTAAAACTTTTATAGGTTTTGCTCTCGCATCGCACTCTAACGTTCCGTACGTTATTTGGAAAATTAGTTCCGTATTAGTAATAGGTACGTAGTACGTATCTACTTCACATCGCATCGCACCTAACGTAGGTATCAGCTTACACTAGGCCGTTCAAAAGACCTCGTTCTTTTAGACTTATTATAATTTAATAATTAGGTAAATTTTGTGTTGATATTAAATAGATTTAGATAGATTAGCATAAGAATTTGTTTGTATTAGGGTTCCGCAGGCTCAGATAAATATTTATATATTTCTAATTTGTTGATTATCTCCGCCCCTTGCGTACGAACATACGCTAGGGTTCCGCAGGCTCGGATAAGTGGTTCCGTAACTATACAACATATTGTATATTTCTAACTTGTGTCTTTTATTTTCGCCCCTTGCGTACGAACATACGCTAGGGTTCCGCAGGTTAGGATAAGTGGTTCCGTACCTGTACAATATTTTGTATATTTCTAACTTGTGTCTTTTATTTTCGCCCCTTGCGTACGAACATACGCTAGGGTTCCGCAGGTTCGGATAAGTGGTTCCGTACCTATACAATATTTTGTATATTTCTAACTTGTGTTTTTTTTATTTTCGCCCCTTGCGTACGAACATACGCTAGGGTTCCGCAGGTTCGGATAAGTGGTTCCGTACCTATATTTTGATTTCTTTAGAAAATTAATCTTTGTTTTCGCACCCCTTTATACTTGAGCATTAGGGTTCCATAGGTTCGGAAAATTGGTTCCGCACCTACTTATTTTTCTTTTCAAATATAATTGTAATATTGTACTTTACGCCCTTTAGCACCAGCTTGCGCTAGGGTTCCGCAGGTTTGGATAAGTGGTTCCATACCTGTTTTTTATAAATTGTTGTATTTTATAGTTTCAGTTGTTGTTTATAATGGAGGACTTGAACAACAAACTCAGGCTTTATGAAGGCAAGCGCGCTGCATATTTCGGTCGGCTACAAAAGATTTATGACTCCATTTCAAATCTCAATGAAGAGAAATCGAGAAATACTTTTATTGCGCATGCCAAATCAGTTGATGAAATTCGTAACGAGTTCGTAACTACGATTGATCACATAAATATTCTGTCAATGAAAATTAACCCTGATTATGTGGTTAATTACAGCACATTGTCTGCCTTTGACGATCTTGCTTGCGAAATTAAGAATGTATTGAGTTCACTGAACCCAAGTAAGGATTATGCTACGAATAGCTCGACGAGTGGTGATAGTAAGTCGGAGTCAAGGTCGTGTCATATCAAAATACCTAGAATCGAACTACCTACCTTTGATGGTGATATCCAGAGCTTTCCGTTCTTTTATGAGACTTTCAAACGGGTTATACATACCAACTCCGATTTGTCGGATTCGGATCGGATTCATTACTTGCTTAGTCACCTCAAAGGCAAAGCGCAAAGCGTCGCCGCCGGTATTGTGCCTGCTGCAGAGAACTATCACGTAATCTGGGACGCGCTTATCGCAAAGTATAAAGACTCGCGCGCATTAGCCGTAAATTATCTAAATCAGCTGTTTTCTTTAAAACCAGCTGGCTCTTCGCCCGCTAATGTTGAAAAGGTATTTGATAGATTCACCGCTATTGTGGCAGGACTCAAGCAATTAAAAATAGACAATATGGATGATTTCATATTTACGTACGCGGGTCTTAAGTTATTAGACTCTGACATCGCAACACATTATGAAATGTCGCTTCGCAATTTGAAAGATCCTCATAGCGTAGACTATGATTACTTCGTAAAGTTTGTTCGTGAACAAGTTAAGATCTTGCATCGCACCGCGCCGCAGCGCCCTGATAAGACGTCTGCCGGCCGCGCCGGCGGCGGCGCCAGTACGGCGTCCGCTGCACCCTCCAGGGTATCGCAGGTGTATGTATCTACTTCATCTAAATGTACGCTCTGTCATTCGACGCATACTCACATGTTTAAGTGTAGTACATTTTTAAAATTGAACTCGAGTGACAGATTTAAATTTATAAAGGAAAATAACATGTGTGTAAACTGCCTTAGTGGACAGCACACCGTATCCAAATGCCAGTCTTCCACCACCTGTAAAAAATGCCATAATGGGAAACACCACTCCCTTTTACACTTCGGTCATTCGCCCACGCCACAGCGATCAGCTGCTTCGGTCAGCGCCGCGCCAGCGCCGGTAGCAAGTACTGTAGAACCTGTGCCAGCACAAGACCGGGTCTCTTTGTGCACTCATTCGGCCACGGTTCAAGGTACAACTCGCACTACTGAAGTGCTCGCTACCGCGAAAGTGTTAGTGGTAAATAGGAAGGGTAGGGATGCTGTTCTTCGCTGTATCCTGGATCCGGGCTCCCAAAAGAATTATGTTACCACTCGATGTTGTCGAAAGCTCGGGTTACCCATCCGCGAGGATGCGGTGGTCACTGTCAAAGGTATTGGTGGTACCTCTCAACCCGTTAGAGGTTCTGTCGACCTCACCTTTAGTTCGCGCTTCCGTGCCCAACCCAAGTACACCATAGACGCACTGGTGCTAGACGAGATAACCGGTCAGCTCCCGTTGTGCTCAATAGATGGCGCTTACCTCAATCACCTTGATTCGAAGCTACTTGCTGACGATACTTGGGCTACGCCGGGGAATATTGACATCCTCTTAGGAGTTAAACTGTTTGCCAAGTTACTGCAACCGGGCCAGGTTATTTCTTCAGTTGGCTGTCCTGACGCATTAGAGACAGTGCTTGGTTATATACTCATGGGAGACGCGCCTGTCTTAGAACAACCTACTGCCACTTCGTCGTTTTTCGCTACGTCTTCGCTAGAAAGCTACGACATGCGCAAATTCTGGGAAATAGAAGAAGTTCAAGCTCCATCTATCACTAGTGTGGACGATAAACACTGCGAACAGTTTTATTGTTCCACTACTACTCGCACCCAGTCTGGTAAATACGTAGTTGCTTTGCCACTGAAGACTGACGCAAAAGCTTTAGGAAATTCTTTTGAAATCGCACGTCGTAGGTTTCTCAGCCTCGAACGTAAACTAAAATCGCATCCTAATGTCAAGTTGCTTTACGATGACGTCATAAAGGACTACTTAAAAAATAACTACATTTCCCTAGTAGAAGGTATTGTTCCTGGCGAGATGTCTTACTACATACCGCACCATGCTGTCATTCGCGAGGACAAGACAACTACCAAGTTACGTGTGGTTCTAGATGCCAGCGCTAAGACAGCCAATGGAACATCTCTGAATGATATTCTACACGCAGGTCCAGTTCTACAATCTGACCTTTTTAACATTCTTCTGAATTTAAGATTCTTTGCTGTAGCGATAACGGCTGACGTTAAAGCTATGTACCTCAGAATATCCGTACGACCTGAAGATTGTTCTCTTCAGCGAATACTATATCGCTTTCACGAAGAAGAAGAGCTGCAAGTCCTACAATTTTCAGTTCTTCCGTTTGGGCTTAAGTGCTCGCCTTTTGTTGCCATCCGCACAATTCAACAATTGTGTAAGGATGAAGGTCAATGTTTTCCCCTTGCCAGTGAAATACTGGGTAGGGACATCTACATGGATGATATCGCTAGTTCTGTTCATAGCACTGCGCTAGCAACAGACGCCGCTCACCAACTGATCAAGTTATTTTCACTTGGTGATTTTGAGTTGACCAAATGGTCAAGTAATAGCCCTGAGGTTATTCAGGCTATTCCCGAGTCATTGCGACTCTCGCACAGTGTCGATCTAAGTAAGGATTCGACTCTGAAGGTACTTGGCCTTCGTTGGTTTCCTGACGAAGACTATTTCGCATTCCAGGTCAATCCTGACCACCGCCCCTGCACGAAGAGAAATATTCTGTCATCTATCGCGCGCCTCTTCGATGTTTTGGGTTTAGTCGCGCCCATAATCTTGTACGCCAAGCTACTGATCAAGGATCTTTGGCTTGTAAAACTTGGATGGGATGATATCCCCCCAAACCGCATTGTTCGCTTGTGGGAACAATTCCAAGCTGAACTGCCGTATATATCGCAACTTAAATTCGCTCGCCATATTGGTGTAGTCGTGAACTGCAGAGTTACACTTGTGGGTTTCGCAGATGCCAGCGAGAGGGCATACGGTGGGGCTGTCTATGCCCACGTAGTCAAGCCCAGCGGTGACATCACCATCTCACTGGTATGTGCAAAGTCTAAAGTCGCGCCACTTAAGGTTATTTCATTAGCTCGCCTCGAGCTCTGCGCCGCTCTCCTCTTATCGACTTTGATAAAACGAGTTGTGGATCTCTACTCTGCTCGATATGCCATTGAGGCTGTCTTAGCTCTTTCTGATTCAACTGTGACTTTGAGTTGGATTCACTCATCGCCACATCGCTGGCACACTTATGTTGCCAATCGCATAGCCAAGATTCAGGAGAATCTACCGCCTGATCATTTCTTTCACGTTAAAGGATCAGAAAATCCCAGTGATTGCCTCTCCCGCGGCTTAACGCCTGCCCAGCTAGTCCATCATCCATTATGGTTGAATGGACCGCCATGGCTTAAATTGCCCCGCAGCGAATGGCCTGTAAAACCATTCATGTCAGGTACTTCGCAAGAGCTTCCCGAAATGAAGCCTGTAGCTCTTCCTGCTTTATCGTCAGAACTGTCTAGTGCAAGTTCTCCTGCCGAAAACATTCTGTACGACCTCTCTAGCAGGTTTTCCTCGTGGAAAAAATACTTGAAAACAATTTGTTTTGTCTACAAGTTTGCAAAGCGGCTTCCTAGAGGCCCAGTAACCGCATCTGATTTGGATTTGGCTGAATTAATTGTGTGGCGAGCTGTTCAACGAACCCATTTTGCATCCGATCTAGATCGATTATCTCTCAACAAGTTATGTTCTAAGCCAATACAGAAACTGAGTCCGTTTCTGCATAATGGACTTATTCGCGTTGGTGGACGCTTAGCCAACTCAGAGTTAGACTTTGACTCGCGTCACCAAATTCTTCTTCCTCGACAGGACCACGTAGTGGAACTTCTAGTTTCCTACTACCACGTTTCTAATTTTCACACAGGTCCAAACTTGCTTTTGTCTCTCTTAAGACAACGCTACTGGATTTTGTCCGCACGACGTATTGCGCGTCAGATTACATTTAATTGTAACGTTTGCTTTCGAGCCAAACCGCGACCTGTATTCCCGATCATGGCGGACCTGCCAAACTCTCGTGTTGAAACGGCCCCTAAAGCGTTCTCCCACACTGGGTGTGATTACGCTGGCCCGCTTATGATTACTTCGGTTCGCGGTAGAGGCCAAAAGAGTCGCAAGGCGTACCTATGCCTTTTTACGTGCTTGACAACGCGTGCCCTTCATCTGGAAGTTGCCTCAGATCTCAGCACCGCCAGCTTCTTGTCAGCACTCAAACGTTTTCTCTCTCGTCGCGGTCCAATCGAGTGTCTTTATACAGACAACGCCACCAATTTCATTGGTGCTCGTTCGTATCTTCGCGATCTCTACCAATTCTTATCGCATGAGTATCGCCCCTATTGGGAACAAGTACTGGCGGAATGTAGAGTCTCTATCAAGACCATTCCTTGTAGAGCACCTCATTTCGGAGGCTGTTGGGAAAGTGAGGTTAAAAGTGTCAAAACGCACCTTCTCAAAGTAGTTGGTCAGCAAATTCTTACCTACGATGAGCTCAACACTGTGTTAGCTCAGGTTGAAGCTCTGTTAAACTCGCGACCACTCTACGCGCTTAGCTCAGATCCGTCAGAACCTACCGCATTAACTCCTGCACATTTCCTCAATACTAAACCACTCGCATTTCTTCCCGCTCGCGAGGTAACGGAAACGCGTCTACACCTTATTTCACGACATGAACTGACTGATCAACTTGTTCAATCATTTTGGAAGCGGTGGCGCAACGAATACTTGCACACCCTCCAATCTCGAGAAAAATGGAACACACCATCCAATCCTTTACGTGTTGGTATGGTTGTAGTCTCCATGCAGGACAATGTTATGCCTTTGCATTGGCCGTTAGGTTTAATAATAGAAATCTTTCCGGACAGTAAAGGGGTTTGTAGAGTCGCAACTGTTAGGACTAAAGGTGGGGTTTTCCAGAGGCCAGCCGTTAAGCTGTGTCCTCTCCCAACACAGTAACGCTTGCAATACTGTTTCTTAAGTTAGGTTAAGTATTCCGTGTTTGTATATATTGTAGTGCAGAAGGTAAGTTTAATTTGCATCGCTTAGGTAGTCATTTCGTGATGATATGCAATTGTTTTATTTCGCTTTCTTTGTGTGTTGAAAGTAGGATCTTTCAAGCCGGGGAAAATGGTTACGCCAACAGCAAGTTCCGCGTAATTTTATTATTATTATTATTGTATTGGACGTTGCAAGGCTAACTATCAATTGGGTAGATCAAAGTTGGTTTACTTTCCTGGTAATTTCGCGTAATCCAAACACGGGCTCGCGCGGAGTTTCAAATCTTCGCGCCACATCAAAAACAACCGGTTTGATTACCGACCGAAGCGACCCCTATGGGAGCTTGATGTCAAAAAAGGCGTCGAGCAGAGACCTCCCGTGCGCACGGTCAAAGGAGAAGCGTGTGATCCACTCTAAGACTCACACCAGAGCGCGCGCGTGTCGACTGGAATCCTAAAGTCCGTCGTCACTACCTACCGGCATATAACCATACCGACCGCGCTTTATCATCGCATCAAGAAAAACCCATAGTTCACGCCAAGTGTTGGAGTGCAGTGTCTCCTGAAAGCCCTCTGGAATTAAGGATTGCTGGACTTGTCAGGTTAGTGAACCCTCTTACTCTGCCTTGGGGTAGTTAGCCTGAACACGTCGATAGGCCGCCGCAAAGTTCTTATTTTCGGGATCAAAACTAGCCCCCCTGATTGTCAGGAACGCATGAGGCACCGGACATAAGTCCTACGCTTGCTTCGGCGCCTCCACATAGTATCATAAGTATAATAATGAATAGATACGAAGTTGAACAAAATAATAAACCAACTTCTACCTACCTACCTAGACAAAAATGTTTGAAATAATGAATTTGAAGTTAATTTTTTATTTTATTTTATTGTATTTTATTGTCCTTCATCTCACCTGATTTTTCAAGTTATGATAAGGCCAAAGCGCACTTCACCCGAAGTCCTCAAATAACTGTCAAACTGGCTATCTTACTTGTTAATGTCGGAACACAACAATTTAAGATTTTTTTCTATGGTGCCAGAATTAGGTAAGATGGTGGTAGCTAGCCATGCCGACTTAAACAAAGTCCTGCCACCAACCGAACCAAGCACAATAATGTACTCCCCCTGGGGCCTAGCCCGGGACCTCTGGATCTGAGACCGGTAGGTGAACCACTACACCACAGAGGCGGTTAAAATCAAGGCAAAACGATGCGTTCATTCTTTGAGTCGAGTCGAGTGATTCATAACCATTCAACTGGACGTGTTTGACGCTGAATGTTGTTGAATATTTCGAATCACTCTATTGTGCGCCATTCACGGATGCATCACTACCTCCCAGTGGTCTACATCGGAACGGAATCGCTGACTTTTGTGAGGGGTTACTGAATCAGCTTATTGCCTGTAAAGACCTGTAAAGATCGACCTGATCCGATCTCCATCGTGGACTTGACTTCATCCTCACCCAGATAAAACTAATGAGGTAAATCCTCGTAAGGAGTTTATTCATGTCAAGTTAAAAAAATATCTATGAATGTTAGACAAAAAGATGAAATAATATAGGGATGTAATAATAAATATAACAAGCCTCACGGCCCAGTTGGAAGTAGATCTGCCTTCTGCGCTGTATATATGGCAAGGAATTACAGGCGTATGAATTAGAATTTGATCTTCAACAAATTATTATGAGGTAAGTGCATGATATAAATCTCTTGCTGGCAAGACGCCAGCTTTCACTGCATATAATGATGATGGTGCTTTGAGATACTTAACATCGATGGTCAGTTTTTGTCTAAAAGTCCGATGATTTCATCCAAGTGTCTTGAAGAAGAAAGCCAAGCGCTTCCCAGTCGTACAATAAAAACGCATAGAAACCAGTTTAATACTAAAAAAAACATAACTCTGGCTTAGCATTATATACCTTCATGTAGATAAATATATTATATCTAATCTAAATATATATAACTCAAATGTGACTGACTGACTGACTGACATAGTGATCTATCAACGCACAGCCCAAACCACTGAACGGATCGGGCTGAAATTTGGCATGCTGGTAGATGTTATGACGTAGGCATCCGCTAAGAAAGGATTTTGATTAATTCTACCCCCAAGGGGATAAAATAGGGGATGAAAGTTTGTATGAAACTTTGGCATTTTTAAACCGATCGGGCTGAGACTTTGTATGCATAATACTTCTTAACGCGAGCGAAGCCGCGAGCAAAAGCTAGTGCTATATAAATATGGAGTTACTTTTATTGCTCACCAAAGATATTGAACAAACAAAGAACAATATATCTTTCAAAACTTGCAAGACTCGTACTTTACATTTCGAGACACAGGTTTTGATATATATAAAATGAACAATACATAGTAAAATAGGCGGCCTTATCACTAAAACAATTATCTTGAAGACAACCTTTGAATAATAAAAACAGATAAGAACATAAATACCTATATAACATTCTGACAGATTGATATGCCGACTAGGATGTGAGGAGAGGCTACCCAAAAGATGCATGGTAATTCTTTTCTGGATAACAGGGTCGTTAGTCAGTAAAGAAATAGACGCTGCTAGCAAAATACAAGATACTAGCCAAAATCCAAAACATCCTAATTTAGCAAAAAATAACAGCTTGAAACATACTCTTGCTTGATTACCTTATAAAATCTAAGAACTAGAGAAGAAATAAATACTTTTATTATCAATCATCATCATTTACATTTTAACCGTGAAACGTCTCCGCCAATCACGATCGAGTTACGGTGAAAAAGGTTCTGAGCCGCCTCTATCTATTATATTTCCTATTATAATGTCATTGGTCCAAAAATTTGCATTTAATCGTGTTGTTAATCCAAAACATTCCGCGTGATTATTGGTTTTGCGAGCTATATACTACCTCAACTTGATAATTTTGAGTGTTACGCCACTTGATGCCTCAAGTTGGATGGCGCAATACAGTGCCGTGTAAGCTTTATGTATGTGACCTACGCAGTAAGGCTTAGTTAAAGGCAAAAGATGCACATACAATCAGGTGGGCTTGCTTGTACCGTCTCCTAGCTGTATGAAAAAAACTCTTACAATCGTTCTCATACTGATTTAATGTAATTGCCGGTAATATCAACCAGCAATTACGTAAAGCATATACCGTAACTCTCTGTGGCTCGCACACCTAGGCACCTAATTGTTTCCCACCTTCAAAGACAAGCTAAATACCTAGCAAGATCCAGTGCATTACCCGACTCGCAACCTGATTGGTGGTCGCGTACAAAAGGCGAACTCCCTCTGGCGTTTCGCCAACTCTTTTGTCGACACACATTGAACATTTTCTCCAGCTACAACGCTACTGTTGCGCAATCGGTTCGTCTGTTTGTTTTTAGTTTGGATGTTAATAGCTTTGGGTTCCGGGCTTTTTACCGATTTATGAAATTCCATTTTCATGAATCAATGTAAAAGTTCATGTCTGTTTACTGTTGGATTGCACTTTTTTTGACAATGAAAAAGAATGAAAATATAAATCTAGGTACTAACAAGCCTCACAGCTCAGTTGCTAGTAGCTTTCTACAGATGAAAAGATGCAGCTCAATCCGTTCAGTAGTTTTTGCGTGAAGGTGCAAAACATATCGAATCAGGTTTGTATGGCAAATCCAATCCAAAAATCCATGCCACGGGAACTGACTATAGGGATAAAAAGTATCAAATGCCTATTTCCCGATCAAAAACAGCATGTGCAAAGATTTAACTCAATCCGCTTAGTAATTTTGGCGTGTAACCGCTTCATATAAACAAACTTATTGATTTAAACCTCTCCCCCCTCACCCGCGACTGAGCGGTATTGCGAATCTGAGCTCCTCGTATTATTAGTTCAAATATATATTTAAAGTGCTTTAACTTTCTCTTAACGTACATTAATCGGAGTAATAGTGTAGTATCCTCCTGGTGAAACAATTCAAATTAGACCAACATACCAAATCAGTGCAAATCAGCATTTTAACTTGAGGTCAGTTCGTAAGCAGTGTAATCGAACATTATGACCTACCTGCGATCACTTTATAATCACGAAGCTTTGTTCGATTTCATTCCAATATTTCGCATATTTAGTCAAAGCTCCAGTGGCACAGATTTCTCAACGCAAAACCTACCAATCGACTGAATAACTATAGTTGGAGTTGTAAAGTTGTCTTGTCGAGTACTGACCGCTGTCTCAACTGCGTTCAATGTCACTCATGCTACCACACATGCTACCATTTAGAGTGCTTCGGCTTTAAAAATGAACTGCCCTGCTTGCTCAGCTAATGTTACCAGGCGCCTCAGATCAACTCAAAATACACCGGTTCGTCAAACTGAAGCTTCGATCGAAAATGTAACTATGAACATGTCTTACGATATTGAGCGTTCCCCTTCACTACCAGTGGCTTCTGAAACTTCCAAGCTAACAAGGATATGCTACTGAACACTACGCACCTAAACCTACCTAAACGCAGCAGGATTTACGTAAGCGAACATCTTTCTCCTGAATGTAAAGGTTTACACCCGTGGTTTACACGCTGCTGCTGGACAGGCTTGCATGAGCTACTTTTAATTGTTAATTTACCCACTCACTATCTACATATACATACTTGTTTACTTTAATTTAATTTTAGTTAGGTACACATTTTTTTTGTATAAACTTTTAATTTTTTATACTTCTCGTTTTGTGTGTATTTTTCTTATTTATTATTCAATTATTTTTATCACATATTTTAGTTACTTTATTAATTGTTACTTTACAATGATGTTAATTTTTTACCAAAATATTAAAAGACTTCGACCAAAACAAAATGTTTCTATAAAAATATCCTCAATAATTATTATGATATAATATGTGTAACTGAACCTAATCTAGATGATGGATTTTTTGATGGTGAACTTTTTGACACGAGGTACAACGTTGTTAGACGGGATCGTTCTGAATCCAGTAGACATAAATATAAAATAGAGGTACTGTTATTGCATTGAAAAATACATTAATTTTATTCGTCAAGCTTCTTGGGATAGTAATGCTGAGGATCTTTGGATTAGTCTCTTGCCTACCTCTGTTTATTTAAAAACTGTCAACATTTGCTTATGCTACCTCCCTCCTGACGCATCAAAGGACAGACTAGATAACTACTACTCTAATTGTCAAAATATCATCACAAATGCTTCCAACACTGATGAGTTTATACTATTAGGTGATTTCAATATCCCAGAAATTAATTGGACGAAGTCAGCTGATTGTAACATCACGATACCCAGCAATCCTCACAGCCATAAATCTGAATTAATTCTTGAAACCATGTCATTGTGCAATCTTTCCCAGAGCAATAATATCCCTAATTACATGAACCGATTTCATGACCTTATTTTATCTACCATCGACTCTATTCATGTATATGGCGCTGATCCATTAATTAAAATGGACAAATATCATCCAGCCCTAATCGCAGATGTTGATGTTAAAAATATAAGAACCTTGAAAAACAAAAATCGTAAACGATTAAACTTTATTAAATCCAATTTTTCAATAATAGAAAATGAGATTGGCATTGACTGGAAGAGTACTTTTTCAAATTTGGAAATCGACGAAATGGTTACTACATTTTACTCTACATTGCAAAGTATTTTTGAAAAACATACACCCTTTTACACGGATGACTCGCATGTGTATCTCGCTGCCTCAAAGATAAATTAAAATTTCATCGTCGCTTCAAAATGTTTAAGAACCCACGCGACTATGACACTTTTTCTATGTTTCGTAGGAGGTAGGAGGTGTAAGAGATTAATTGAGGTCGATTACAATAATTTTGTATCCTCAGTAGAATCATCATTAGAATCATCCACAGACTATGAGGTATGGGGATCTCATCTCTTCGGATAGCAAAGCTTTTTGTGAACTTTTTTCCAACTACTTCAATTCTGTTTACGTAAAGCCGACTAATCATAAGCTGAGTGTTAATAGCTTCGCCCCCACCCACAGTCATGTAGTTCTGAACAGTATTGTTATCACACATGATGAAATATGACGCAAGATATATCTACTTCAACTAGGTTGAAGTCGATATATTTTGGATATGGTCCTGATGGGATTCCGCCCTTACTGGTTAAAAAATGTGGAAAGCTTTGTTTTTTTTATTGTTTTTATTTATTGTTCATACTTTCGCCCTACAGGTTTATGCTAATAATACATCCTATTATAACCCCGTTGTCAGGATGTGTCGTTTATTCAATGCTTTGTCTATAGATCATCATGATTCTTTGGATATCTTTGCTTGTAGTCTTTCTAAATTTAGAAAGCTTTAGCCACTCTTACAGCAGAGTGTGCTGGAGAATAATCATTTTGTAATTGTAATTTAGATTCAGTTTCATGGATAAGAGTAATTTTGATTATTCCTTTCTTGTATTCTTTTTAAATTAACATATTTTTCTTTATTTACTTGTTAGTTTTATTTTTATACTATTTCGCAAATGCTGCTCATTTTTTGGATCACGTTGTGTACACATGTTTTTAAACACGATCTAGTTCATAATTATTGTTGTATTCCATAGTTTTATCATGTATCAATTGTGTTTTGTTTTGTGTACGAAATAAATAAATATTGAAAATCTAAAGTATCACGCAACCACAGTGATAAACGAACCTTTTTTATCTTTGACCATATTTTTTTTCTTTGCATTGAACATCTCCGAAAGACAATAAAACCTAATACGCAAAATAACAATGCAGATTACCTTTCGGTACATTTTCCGTAATGAAACATGCCTTATTGGAGGTCGTATTACGTTCACTTCCGGCAATGATAAGGTATTTTGTTTATTATAAGGACTTGAAATTACAAAATCCTGCATGATTGAGGAACGGTTGAGCTAGTTAAAGTATTAACAAGAATTGAGATTCCGTTACCGGACCAATTTATCTTGTACGTTTGTAAAAATAAATAATAAACAAATATGGTAAGAACAAATGTTATAATGACACGAAAATTCACAACCCGCGATAAGGACTCGAACCCCATTTTTTCCTAAAGCAATATGGAGAGTGGTGTTTGAGAGGATATTTATACCCAGTAGAGGGCGATTACTTAAGCTGCTAATGTTGACGATGATGACAAATGAATCAAAGGTGGCTAATCCGCCATAAAAATTAAAACCCTATACCCTGTCCTTTAAGATAAATCTTTGTTATTCATAAATTTCTAACAACATGACCAATACCCCGCGGGTAACAAGGGGCATAAATAAAAAGCAGTATCTTTGGCAGAATAACGCGTCCACTGATATATGACCGGGGTTTGTTTTGATCTGATAATATTTATGGGCCAGTAGAACTAGCGTAATTGGGGCTGTACTTTCGGAATCGGACAGTTTTATTATTTTATTGGGATTCGGGATGGGACTGTCTTCGGTTTGGCGTAAGAGTCCGAGAAACCCGAGATCAACCACTACCTTTGTTACACTAATATTATACAAGCGATAGTTTGTTTGTATGTTTAAGATGTTTGGATAATATCTCTTCTCCATCTTTATAAACTACTGAATGGATTAGGCTGAAATTTTGCAAGGTTTGTGGTCTGGACCAGATATATCAATACGCTACTTTTCATTCCGGTACCATATGAGCGAAGCCGTGAGCAAAAGCTATTACTGTAGATAAATAGTGTATATATGTAGTATATACAATAGTGTGTAGTAAATATTGGGGAAAGATGTTTTTATGTGTACCTATGGATAAGCACAAGTAGTATCTTTGAAAACACTCGAACGAACGATTGTTTATCTATCCTCGGTATGATCGAATTATTCCATATCTATGGGCCTGTATAGCATTTTTGTTCGCAAAAAGATAAACGGATCACAGATTTTACGTTTCGTTGAGTTTCAGCAAAAATGTTATACTGCAGTAGCTAGCCTTGCTTACTGCTTTCCCTCCAACCTGCACTCAACATCTTGAGGGCACTTTGCCTTAATTTATCCCAATAAAGAGCATAACAAGGACAAAGATTAGAATAATCAAATTTATTGGACTGTAAGGACAATTGAGTAATAATTTAAGATTTTATTTCTTGTGATGTCAAAGTAAATCGGTTATTCAATATGAAAAAAGGTATATAAGTAATTAACTGCAGACGGTCACAGTTAAATATAAGCCTCCTCAAAGGCTGAAGGATTTAGCTATAATCTTCACAACATAAAATGCTGCCACACTTTTCCTTCTCTACGTTGGTTGGACTACCTGCCTACGTGCTTTGAACGGGTACTGTGAGTAGGTTTGTTAGAGATATTTACCTTTTCATTTACCATAAATGCCACAAAAATAAAAAAATAGTGTCTGCCACACCATAATGGCATTATAGGTAATTTTTGATAGTATTTTTGGCAAAAGAAAGTACCAAGAAATTATTTGTGAAACACCGCTGTAAACTGAAACGTCTTCGAAGGGTTCGTTAATTCCACTTGGCACTGCGTTTTTTACTGACAAATAAAGCTCTCTTTTACGACTCCGTTTCTGAACGATTCGGTACGCCTTGATGTTGCCATATTTGGTTTACCTTTCTGTATTGCCTTAAAAGCTTTTTGTTTGCTAAATATTACTAGTCATATTGCACAACCTTGTCGACCCATGTTTGGATGGGTGAGATCAACGGTTACGGCTCCTGTTGTCCGTGGAAGGACCAGTAAAAGTCCACCTGGCTTGTGATGACCACCCGAAGTTTGGTGCCAAGCAATTTGCTGTGTTCCGTTGATGTGTTGATGTGTTGATGCGTGGAAGTACAGTGCCTTTAAAAGGACGCTTTTGTGAAAACTCGCTCCATTGTAGACCTCATCCTAGGCCAGAGAATGCCCAAGCCTTGGTCATGAGCTGACATTTACAAAAAAAAAAGAAATGTAAGCCTCATAGTTCAGTTTGGGTAGTAGCTCTGCTCTAATATGCTGTAGACATACATTGTGATTCGATTCCCACGCGGGACAAAAAATTGTGTGATGAATATATCAGTTTGTTGTAATTTGCAAACAAGATGCTTAACTCGTTGACCCCAAACACATGTGGTTGGAGCCCAGGCAATGTCACATAGCACTGAAAAAGTTACTAGTTCGATATTTACATCGCCTGCAATTGTATACTACATGTTTTTTGCAAAGGTTTTGTATATCTGGTGAATATGTTGTTATTAGATACATCATTAAAACATTTTACAGAAGATTATAACAGATATCGCTTTGTTTTATAAATCTGTGGGATATCCTTACACGTTTAGATACCGATACTACTATACATAACGTCCCTTATCCAGTGCAAAAACCTTAATCCATGCAGGTTCTTCACTAGTAAACTCAACGAAATACCCGATTACGTTGCCAAGTGGCAGTACAGCGAAACCTCTCATGTCGGTACAATTTCAAATGAAAATGTTTTCCGTTCCAGAAATAATATTCGTTATAATACATCAGTATCCGAGTAAGCCGAGTGATCCCTCAATCAGAGCGGATTATATCCAACAGTGCAATGGTTTACTCCACAATTGGTAGAATCGCTGGAGGGTGATGTGAAATATAAACACACCTGCTTTCTGGCCAAGGTATCCCATTTCATGGTATTCACGTCATGGGATCACTGCTGATAGATATGATGGTCCTGAGATAATGGCCATGGCTGTCGCAGCTTAAGTATCGACCTCTCCAACTCAGCCCATGAGATATGGCAAATGTCATAAAAGCCGACTAAGGGATCTCACTAGAAGAAGGATTTGGGTGTCAGCTCTGATGAAAGATTTTGCTAAGAAATAAACAACATTATTATGTGCCTACATGTTTTATTAAATTCATTTTTAAAGTTTTTTCTTATGAGTATAGGTGGGTAATCATACGGATATTTCTGTCTGAATATTACAGGACGGATGTTAATTTCACACAATGACATCTAGCCCCAAACTAAGCGTAGCTTGTAATATGGGAGAGATTAGAGCTAGATTACGGATAGAATACTTATATACGTTTTTTTTTGTTGTAAATACATACTTATCATGCAACACCCAAACACAGAACGAACAAATATATTCATCACACAAATGTTTGTCCTGGGTGGGAATCGAACCCACAACCTACAGCGCAGAAGGCAGAATTACTACCAACTGAGCTATGAGGCTTGTATGAATAAAGGCTATGTAACTGCTAACAAACCAGGGAGAAAATATCACATATATGCAGCTATGCGATCGTCACATAATGAGGGCGAGCACATCTTATAAAATACTAGGCTAACATAGCCTGAGGATGCGAGCTTCTCCATTTATATTGCTTCATTATTAGCTTCATTAGTTCGTTGCGGCAATTTCTTCCAGCCAGAATTTCAAATTCAGTAAATCTTTTTTTCTCACTCAACTCTACTAAATATTTTTTTACTATTTATGGAAATGTGCGTAGATTGTCAGCTAATTAGCTTCAAAAAAGTATTACGATTTCAAAACTAGGCCATAACTGTATTGTGACCAGTTTCACGCTCCCTTAGGTAACCATTGTTATTAATTATATGCTCAAAGAAGCAATTAAAAACTCTTCTCTCTAATTTATTATGAATTAAGACTTGCAATACTATTTACATATTTTTATGCAAACTCTTTTAAATAACGAATTATGACGACACAATAAAGCCATTGAGGTTGTTAATTATTAATATATATTTTGCTTTGCTGTAAAAGTGAAAAAGTTTTTTACTCGACTGTACTAGTTAAGCAATAGGTTGCCTACTGACGGAAAATACACACTTGCTTTTAAAAGTTGTCCCTAAGCAATAATTTATATGAAACATACATCAGTTTTACCAAATGCTACTTTTGTATACGTATTTTATAAGAGGTAATAAATTGAACGTTCTCCAAATGGAATGTAGCTATTTGCATGAAAACATGAACTTGAGGCAGACTCTTCTTCTTGACGAGGGATGTGTAAACTACCTTGGCTTCAGATTTCATGAGCCATCGCCATAGGCACCTGATGTGACGAAGAAAAGAACGCGTGGCCTGATGTTGCTATACCAGTTGACAGTTAAATGGTGATTTCTCAATGTTAACAAACTGATCATTAGGTAGTTAGGTTGTCATAAATGTTTTAAGACACTATTCAGTTTTTAGGTTTGTGATGTACTTATAAATTTTATTTTAATTATCTAAATCTCTATACCTAAATATTTCATCAAAAAGTTAACCAACCCAAGGTTTTCTCTTTGTGTGTTTGTCGCAATTCCAAACAGGCGGTAGGTTTGACGTTAGAAATAGACTTTTTTTTCAACTTTTCACATTTACAATATTAGTGGGACGAGATGAGAATCCTATTCCTGCAATAAAATAGATAAATATTACAGGACATTAACTTCACACAGCGCCATCTAGTCCTAAACTAAGCAGGTTCTTGCCTTTCTCCTTGTGTGCTGGTCGCGATTCCGAACAGGCGTTAGATATGACGTTTCAAAATGATCCTAAAAATCTTATTGAATAAAAATATTTGACTTTGACTTTGACTTTTAAGCAAAGCTTGTAAGTTATAAGGGAACTAGATTACGGATATAATACTACATGTATTACACTTTTTTTTTTGTAAATACAGACTTAACATACTAGCTACCACCATCTTACCTAATTATGTCGCCATAATAACAATTCTAAAAATTGCTGTGTTTAGGCATTTAGAGGTAAGATAGCCAGTTCCTCAGTTAGTTGGGGATTTCGGTTGAAGTGCACTTCCAACTTCGGCCTTAACATAGCTTGGTGAAAATCAGGTGAGATGAAGGCCAAGTGCTTACCCGTCGTACAATAAAAAAAAACATACAATACAACACCTAAACACATAATAAGTACCAAAGTTAAACCAGCCACACGAGCTAGTTGCCTATTGAATGTCGTCGACTGAGAGACATTTAAATGCATTAAGGCCCACCTAGTCGATTATTCGCGGGCGATTCCCACTTTTACGATTCGTCTGATTATGGGCGGGATCAAGGGGCTCGTTGGACCCGATTACGGCCAGGCTATTACGATTTAAGTGTAGCATTTGGCTTATTCAATGTAGAGTTCAAAACATAACCAGGATGAATATATTTGTTTTAATCTGGTATTCCAATATATAATACTGAAGTAAGAATCTTAAGAAGTACTTTTTATCTTATGTTTTTTACTTTTTAATAGTGAACGTATAATTCCCGCTTACTTGTATCGTGGTGGGTCGCTTGGCAATGTTGGGTAAAATTAAATGTGCTAAACTTTTTATCTAACGTTACCTACATTGCCTACTTAAATTGAATACATTGTACATAAACATACACATTTTATTACCGAACCTGAATCAAGTCTTAGGCATATTTTTGATCTCATAGAGATCGATTCTCAGTTTGTTTCAGTTCAATTAGTTCAATTTAGTTCTGTAATTATTACCTCTATTATAGAGGTCGTATACTAATTTGAAAAAGAAAAACCAAATTTAAAACTTTAAAGAAATCTAGGAAGCAACTTAAGTGGTCACTTGTATGTAATGTAACTTAAAGATGCTTAGCAGGATTATGGTTTCTAGCAGCATTAAGGTTAACAGCTTAAAATTAGGTTAAATGTGAACTGAAACTTTGGTGTATAATATGCACTAGAAAAATCCACGTATAAGTGATAATCTCATGTGATACAATGCTAAGATCCATTGGTCAACTCTCATTATAGATCTGGATAGATAAACAGACAAATTAATTGCCAGTTTCTCTCAGTATTTTGAGGATGCCAAGTGAAATACGCTTTTATTTATCATAATTTGATACCAGGTGTGATAAAAGCTAAGTGTTCCCCAAACGTACAAAATAAAACTGGATAATTATTAAAATTTATATTTCACTTGCATGTAATTTAGGACGTTAATTTATGATCATATTAAAATAATTATGAACGCTGATCCTTAGGTAACCTGAAAGCTTCCCATGTAAAAAAAAAAGTTTAATTGTACATATAGTTTGAATAACATCAGGCTACAAAACAATAAACAGACTCACAATAGTTATAAAATAATTTACAAGACCCTATAAAATAATGGTTTTATTTTGAAAATTATGAAGTACATGGGTACATACTGGTTAGTATTCTGCTTAGCGGCGATGGGCTTGCAACTTGTCACGCAAGTAATAAAAGCAGCATGCAAATTGTGCCAAACGTAATTTAGGACGTGCCTTTAACTACTCCTTAGTAGAATCCCTCATAAGAGTGAAGCTTGGAGCTTTAAGTAATCAGAAGTCAAGTCTCGAATAAATAAAGTCTTAAGCCTCTTCGCCTATTGTTTGAATTTTAAAACTTTGATATTTGAAAACTGTGTCGTGGTTTTAAAAACAGATGCCTCAGAAAACGTAGGAATACGACCCAAAGAATTAACAAGCTTGGAACGTCTTTCAGCTAGTGCGGCAAATAATGGTGACTAACAGAAAAAAAGCTTTGTTCAATTAACGCATTTGCATGATGCTGCAGTTAAACAGAGGGGTTTAAACGTCCATTTTCTTCGAGGCTTCTAAGTTTTTTGTAGTTTTTCTTTGTTTTAGTGCCGGGGTGGCTGTTTTTACTGAGAAATTTAATTTGCTTCATAAAAATTTCATGAACCGAAGCATGTACATAATATGGAGCTCAGGTGAATATTTACACAAACTTCAGTTAGTAACATTGTACAAATGAATAACAACATAAGTAGGAGTAAAAAATATAGATTTGCTATGTTTTATAAAATGCAATAAACCTCCTGGCTTTCAAAAAAGTATTAGATCGAAAGCATTGTAAAGCTCACGAACGGAGTTTACAATTGTTGTTCTTCTATAGGTTATGCGCGAAATAGATATTGGCAAATATTAGCTTCAAAACATATCTTGAATAAAAACCGTGAATTTACCCACTACATATAGGCCATATCAAATGAAATGAATGTATATAATATCAAATGAAAACAGCGATGTTTATTAAATATTATGTTATTTTTTCAAAATTTGAAAAATAACATACATCACGTAATCTTTACGAGCAAATTTCGATCAATTAGGGACCCATTATGGAAAATGTAAACATTTTGATTCAACGCATACCTAAAGCTAAGAACAACCTTAGAACATAATAGGTAATACTTACTCCCAACTCCATGTTACGTGCATAACAATATTTCGTAGCAACCTTGTAGCTCCGTAGCACGTCTCGTAGCTCCGTAGCACCACAGCGCGTTCCGAAGCTCGTAGTCTTGTAGTAATTCTGTTTTAGAATCCAAACGCTTTGCCCAACAGCTTGGCAACGGTAAAGCGTAGGAATTCTAAAGCGAAACTACTGCAATTTCGATGTCTTCACTCTTCATGACGTAATTAGCACCTGTTCGCGCAGAGAACTGTATTTACCTTAGGGTAAATTGAATAGACTGATTTTCTTGTGCATTCAGTTGGTCATGTTTGTTGTACATATTTTTTTTTTTATTACAATTTCATAATCATATATATATATTATAGAGGTGAATATAAATATGCATTAGATTCTTTGAAATCCATCATTATCTATTGATATTATACTAATCAGTACTTTAATTATTCAAAAACATAATATAATTCAAACAATAGATATATATAAATGGATTAGTAATAACAGCCTTCCAGACATCAAACGCAATTATTTAAAACAATAAATCATATAAAATATCATAGATGAGACGCTATTTAAGAATGAAAGACTTGACTTATACCCCTTATACATATCTCATGTTATACATTCAGTAGTTACACAGTGAATAAACCCAAATACGTAAGTCTTTTGCAAAAGCCAGGTTGGTACGCTCGAGACATAGACGCTACTCAAAGGCTATGAGGGTTGAGGGCGCATTCCTTAAGAGCCTTAATAAAGGATACCGCTAGTTCATTGTGGAGTTGGTTTTTTTAAACTTAAAATATTTTGTTTGGATTTGTGCCACTCAAAGATTTACCTCGCCAGAGATCATGGATATGTATATTTAACGTTATACTCGTATAATTGAAAGGACTGAATTAAAAAAACAAGAAATTATTTTATAAATAAATAGACTCACGACTTGCTTCTCACCTTCAGTCCAGGTGAGATAATGTAAATTAATTACGATTGAAACCTTCTCTGTAAGACCATGTCTTCTTTGGTCACACACCTTTGACAAGGACTTATAGGTATAACTAAAACATATCATACACATATCAACATATCATATAAATTGGCGTTTTTGTACGACAGAAGCGGCATGGCCTTCATATCACATAGATTTAAGCTATAATTAAGCCGACGTTGGTAGCGAGTTTCAACCGCAATCCTCAACAGAGAAACTCACTATCTTACCAATAAATGCCGGAACACAACAATTTAGAATTGTTGCTATGGCAACAGACTTAGGTAAAATTTGATTAAAATTGTAGCCCCCTGCAGATCGAAACCAGAATCTATAGATCTGACAACGCTTGACATTAGTATTTAACAGCACTTTAGATCATTGAATGTGTTTTCCTTATGCAAATCAAATTTCTCGTATATTTTTTATTTTTATTGTTCAAAGCGACGTGCTGTTTCTGCATCTCGCCTGATGGTAAAGTTAATATAAGGTCAATTTTCAGCCTTACATTAAGCAAGATGCGGTGGAATCAATATTTACTTACAAACAGCTGTGTGTGTGGCTATTGTTAATAAAAAGGTTAATATAATAAAATAATTAGCAAGACATATCTAATGAACTAAGCTACTCTTTGCATCAATACGAAAATCAATAACTCATATTAATGGCAATACAAGAACTAGCAAAACACCGTTTGAAAGCACATTAGCTGGCTTAATTTTATTTAGCCGAGACCCGTGCCGTTGGTATTGCGGGCACGTAGCGCGCTGGCTACGTATGAAGATCCAATTCCGGCTTATTATCTTACTTCATAACACTCCAGGTTTTCTTGTACGTGTTCACTTGTACCTAATGTGGGACTTAGTGTTACATTTTGTACTGGATACAGAGATACGTAGTGCTCATTTTATTTTATTTGAGTAACATTTTCGTTCACAAGAATGAATGGGGGAAAATACTTAAAAATTAAAAATGCATAAAATTGACACCCTAACAACAGTTAAATTTTTTTTATTTCGACAGCATTAAGATGTAAGATAGCCTGTTCCTCAGTCTGTTGAGGATTCCAAGTGTAGCGCTTCCTTCTTCCAACCTTCGGATTTATCTTAACTTGACACCAAATGAGATGAAAGCAAAGCCTGCAAAAACATATATAAAAAAATACCGAACATAACTTTCACTCAGCGCCATCTCGACCCAAACTAAGGAAAGCTTTAATACCGGATCTATATATCACGGTTTAAAAAAGACTAGGTATATATCACGGATAGAATACTAATATACTTTTTTTGATACTAAGATATTATACAGTTAAACACCTTTTATTTCATTAATGTTCGACGGGCGCTTGCGCTTGATACTATTATACAGTTTTTTTTTTATTTGTAACAAATTAATACAACTACACTCCAAATATGTACAACAAATGTTTGTCCTGGGCTGGTGAAGACAAAACTCGGTATTTTCGCTTAGAAGCGATATCTTTGGGGTTTGTGGGAACTTCCTCCTTGTGATCTATCACGGGCAACGGGATCGTTGGCCTTACTGGTGGTCGGACTTGTATAGGACCTGGCTAGCGACCACCCTCCTGCCGAAGTTCGGCGCCAAACGTTTCGCCGTGTTCCGTCGGTGTACGGGAGAGCCAGTGCCTTCTGGGAAAGCTCGCTCTATTGTTGAACTCATCCTTGGCTAGGCAAGCAAATTGTAAGCCAAGAGCTTCAGAGCTCAAAAGCTAAAGCAGAGGTCTAGACCACCATTGGATGAAGAGGATTTATGCGAGTAAACAGTACAGTAACCAAAGGCTACTATCCTGTCGCTTCAAAACCGCAAAATAAGTCTTACAATTAGGTACTTCTTCTAAGCAATTACGTATAAAGATCTAAGAAACGGTAAAGCTGTGGCATATGTAAGAAGATAGCTACGATAACGGCTCCACTCAGCGAGGTCTGGGGATTAGAAGGTCGAAGTTCCCACGGGTTAAATTCTAAGCAAGTTTATAATAAGCATTAAGCTTTTAGCTAAGAGTAATGTTCATGATTTTAATCCTACTTATTTAGTGATTTACCCATACTAAAGCTAACAAATCACTTACCTACAATTTCCGTTTGTAAAAGACATCCCACGTATGTCAGTCATATTTAATGATGTGCAATTATTAATTGCAATATTCATTTAAATAAATTATAATATTAATTTTGAGGCCTTATTTATATTTATTAATTTTTCCCAGTAGTGGGACATTGACGGTTTAATATAATACGAGTATAGTAAAATAATTAATTTTATTAATAATTCATTTGATATGTTTTTTATTTGTAAGTTCGTATCTATAGGAAGTTAATGTTTTATTTTTTTATTGTCTGTAAGTATATGTGCAAATCATATAATATGAAAACATTATAATGTATGGTAATGCTATGAATATACCATAATAAACTTTCACAAAAAATTACAATTTTCGATTTTCTAGATTCTGCTTTTAAATAATTTGAAAATGAGCATATAAACAATACAACAGTTACTCATATGTTAAGTTATGGTTTTATCACTAGTAAGGTTTTCTTGAAGAGCTTTGTGTTTTTCTATTAGCTTATTTTTGCAATTTAAAACTGTTGTAATGGCGACAGATTTAAGTTAGTAGCTAGCTAGGCGGACTCAAGCAAAGGCCTACCACCAACCAAACAATGCCCATTTTTGTACCCCTCTGCGTGAGCGAAGCAATAGACCACAGAGGCGGTTAAAATTCTCCAAGCCCCGAAGATTCCAATGAGTATTATTCTAGTACCAATTGATCAAGTTGCGCCTCTGTGGTACCAGAAACCTGGTTTAATGCTAACTGTGCCGAAGTCCCCTGAAACCAGCGGTCCGAGGCAATTTGGACGAGATTAAATCCCGAGCCCGCCCGAGCGTGGAGCCTCGAGGCACAGGAGATATTACTAAACAGGGGGCAACACTTCTAATGAATGAGTCTTGTATTACTTCCAGAAAAATATATTTTTCAACGGATCTGCTAGAGAAGTACCTAATTCTGTTTTAATTTTGTTTTAAATCAAAATGATGGCTTTTCGATGAAATGGATAAATATTTAACAGTAAAGCCTCCTCCTACCTATTAAAGTAAAATCTGTTTGCACTGACTTCGAACATATACAATGTAAATTGAACTAATGACCAGCCAATAAAATGTTAACTACTTTATATCTCATATTAAGAGAACTAATTCTAAGTTTTTTATGAGAAATAAATTCTTTAAACCGAAAGCCTTCACTTCTCATAAATTATGTAAAACTTGAAAAAATATATGTAAATACCTACATACATATGATTTTCTACAATCACGTTTTTAACTTTATAAAAAAATCATTAAAATGTACGTTACTGAGGTTATTTTAAATTGCCAATATCTTAGTTATCTCGCTAGCTGGACAGCAGAAAAAATAAGAAACTTAAAAAAAAACCGTTTCAATCAATAACTTAAGTAGAATTAGAGTTAAATGCAATAGAATACATTATTAACCAATACTAAACTTAGTTTAACTGAGGCTTAAGGCTTTATTTACAAAAAACTTGCATTGAAAAGATTTTTAGTTTGTTCTCTGACTCACGTGCAACGTTTTAATGCTGAGAACGTAATTCTGTACACAATTGCGTTCAAAACAAACTCAATCATAAAATTTGTGACACAATTCTGATCTTATTATAAAAATTACAAGAATAAAATACTAACATAGATCTAAAATACTATATTTGACGAAATAAAGAAGTTCATGACCGATGCATTGAACATTAAATGTCTTAAGGGAACTTATCTGATCCAGACCAGTTGAATTGTTAGTTGGATAGCAATGTTGATATACTGGCCGAAATAAGTGTCAGCCTTTAGTTAACGCATTGCCTCGTTTTTTTATAAGATTTATGCATGCCGTTTCAAAGCTAAGCTGAAGTTTCCAATTCCCAGCAGAAAGACATATTCTAAAAGTTATTTCATGTGTAAGTAAAATCTTATAGTAATTAGTTTTGAAAATTAGTCCGGTAAAAGCAGATAAATAAACAGACGCAGCGAGGGACTGTAGTAGGTGTTTTTTGTGGTAATTATTATGTGACAGTGATATGAACAACAAAATATTTCTCATTGTGATCCACACAAAAAAGATACAACATACATAGCACACAAAATTATATAACAATAGGATAGTAAAAAGATCAAACTATAGGCAGTTTAAGGCGAACTTTTAAGAAGTTCATCCTACAAAATAAGTAGCACATAAAACAATATAACTACCGATGTAGGATAAACGGGTATGCAAATACTTGGGTGGATTATTGAACGTACACAAACTGCATTCCCGTCATTCTGTTAAATTTTTTAGCGACTTCCTACATTGATATCCTGAAAAATATATATACATTTAGCCCAACGCGGAAATATGATAGGATATGTATCATCTCCTAGGTTGAAAGTGACTGTATAAAATTAAGAGCCGTTATGCAATTTCCTGGTCATTGTGGCTGAAGCATAATCTATATTCAACATTTTTCTATTTTGATTCACTTCAAACTTCAGACGCTTCTGCGCCCGAACATAATAAACACGAGTATTTTGACGATCAACTTCCACGTTGAAGTTATTCATGTTGATTTTCTTTTGTTGAGTAAATATACAATATAAAACAGGGATGCCTTCCAGGTAGAATAATAATGTAGTTATAATATTATAACTACATTATTATTCTACCTGGAAGGCATGCTAATGTAGTTATAATATTATAACTACATTATTATTCTGCCTTGAAGGCATCGCTGCTATGAAAAAACAAGAGCAGTAAAAGTACTGAATAATAGATAATTGTCCAGCAGTGGAAAATAAGGTTGCTGATGATGATAATGTTTACTCTATTTTTTGTACTACGTGGTATGGTGATAGGCCTTCATCTCATCATTTTTTTTCAAGTTGTGATAAGGCCGGAGGTGGAAGCGCACTTCCCCCGGAATCTTCAACAATCAGAAGTACTGGCTATCTTACCTCTACATGCAGAAACACATTTTTTTAGAATTGTTGTTATGGCGACAGAATTAGGTAAAACGGTGGTAGCTAGCCAGGCGGACTTAAACAAAGTCCTATTAACCAAGCACAATATTGTATTCCCCTTGGGGATCGAACCAGGGATATCTGGTTCTATAATTTTACGGTATAATTTTCTGGGGTAACTCAACCGATAAAGATATCATGTTTAATAGGCAATAGTGATGCATTAAAGCCATGTTTAAGAAACAAGTGACTGATAGCTGCCAGCCACTTTTCAGAAAGCACAAGATACTTACACTGTCGTTACTTTATATACTTGAAGTTTCTCTATTTGTAAGATATAATCTAAAAAATAGACGGGATGCAGATAAAATTCACACTCATAAGAGCAACACAACACTACTGCAGAAAAGTATAGTCTGTATGGCATAGGCTGTATACAGTAAAATCCCACTCCCAATTAAAGAGCTCAATGATTCCTAATTTAGGTCAAATCTTAAAAAGTTTCTATTAGACAAATGTTACTATAGTATTAATGATTTTTCAGATGACAAACTGTTAAATATACTATAAATTTGACATTTGACACTTATTTTAATATGATTTTATTTTGATTGCTGTATTTGATGACATTTTTGATTAACATTTAAATTAGCTCATTTTTAATTTTCTTGTAGATGCAATTATGTTTAATTTACATTTTTATAAAATTTGCATGCTCTTTAAGGCAGAGCATAATTGATACTAATTGATAACACCTGTAATTAAGATCTATGTTACATTATGTTCGAGCTAATCAAAATATCTTTATGTTTATCTTTATCTTTATCTGGATCAGACACCGATAGGCAAACCACTAGACCATGGACCACGGTAGCGTTTAAATAAAGTAAATTTCTCATAACAAACACCGTCGTCCCTACGATTGATCCTATTAAAGGAGCACCAATTTTATTCCCAATCCTCTGTTGAATATCATGAGATGCAACTAAGGGAACATACAAGAAGATGGGCAGTAGAAATTACCTCAGTAAGCCAAAAACTACGATCATTAAACGCGTAGTGGTGTTTAAGTCCATCCTGACCATTGCTCCACTGCTCTTCTTACACTCTATGGGGAGGCTCGTCATATTTCAAGTAATGATGATGATAGTACTGATGTATTTATTCAACAAGTTTCCTTAAGTTTTTAAGTTTGAAGAAACATCAGACACATTTTGATAACGCAGCACCATTTGCATCGAAAGCGCTGAGAGAGCTAAGCCGCCAGCAATAGTGTAAGCCGCACTGAGCGCTTAGCATAACTCTTTGGGATGTTTCCTGTTGGTCCTAGTATTTTGTTCTAATATAGGGATAAAAAAATTACTACTGCTCGTAGTCACATAACTTATTTTTGTAAATACCTACCATCCTGAACAAAAACTGATAGAAATGTATCTCCTATAACTTTGCACCTTCAATAATTTTTTCGAGTTTTAAAAATTTGTATTTAGTTGATCGAGTGAGCGAAGCGAACGATATCTCTGAGTTAAGTTGGAAAATCCGGCACTGTATTTATGTATGTATAAATATATATGGCAATGTTTGTGCCGGCATAACTCTCGAACGGATTATCTGATTTTCATGAAATTTGATAAGTGTGGTAGTTTTTGAGATATTGCATTGGGGTGAAAATAAATTCAATTTTCGCCAATATCTTTTCAATGACTGATACGATTATTTCAAAATTTTGAACATGCAGAGTATATATTAATACTCATCAATCGATACGAGGATTTTTATGACACCAGGGTAGTTTTTGAGCAATAGGGGTGTTAAGTGAGACGAGAAGATTTTTGGCTTGTGGGATGTCATTTGAAAGGGTGTCGACTGCATATTCATAAAATATATATTTTACTTTTTATTAGGGGTGGTTTTTGTAACAAAGGGGTGCGTTAAGGGGTTAAAACGCTTTATATGGCTTGTATAATAAACTGTTAAAGGGACTTCACCCCTGTATTTACATTAAGGGTTGCAAAAAGGGTAAATAAGATTGAAGTCTTGAAAATGTGTTAAAACATGAAATATCGTATGAAATAGGGTTAAGACTGCAGATTATTAGGGATGGTTTACAAGATGAAAGGGGCAAAGGATGATCATCAGGTCTACCATCTCTTATTATACAGATAAGATAAGGTATTCGAAACATCATTAAAACTGATCTATTTATCTATAGTTATTCAGTCAATGTGTCGATAAAATCCACGAATGACTTTTGGGGCGTTTTGTATGTTCATGCAAGGGTTTTGACATTTAGATCTTTTAGGATGATTTTGAAACATCAAGTCTTGCATATATTCCATTTCAACAGTACATTATTATCTACCACAATGTGGAAAGAACTTCCTCTATAACTGTAAGCTTACTAACACTTAGCGTGGTGATAATGACTGTACGGTCATTATCACCACGCTAAGCAGACAGATTGGTGCTCACAGTTAAAGTTTTGTTTACACAACGAAAAAATCTGCTGCCTTTTTGGTTGACTTTACGACATCCGCAGGCTAGATGGGTAGATTTTTAAACTACGACTACTAAGGAAACAGTTTTGAGAGCACTTTTCAAAACGATATCAACCTTTGTTTCATGTTAGTAAGGATATTTCATTACGTACAAGAGAGAGTCTCGAAAACTCAGGATTTTATTATCTGTGTCTCAAGTGATTAAAGAGAGTTCGAGAAAAAACTGTTTAAGTAAGGAAAGAAAGGTGTAATGAAAGCATACTGTTATCGTTTGCTAATAACTATGTTCTATTTGAGAAATAATCTCCGTCACAAACCCGACATCACGAGATCTCAGTTCGGGGCGAACTACTAGTAAAGGTCAGTTTACACAAAAAGTAATCCATAATGTGCATTGTTGAAACCTTGTTGTCGGTTACTTATTGACCGTATACATTTCTATTTTAAGTAAAATACTTTAAAATATGATTAACATTATTATTTTGTAGGTCTACTACGAAACTGATATAAGACACAATGGTTAAGCTTTTAGCAGTCTGGGCTTGGATGCGTAGCTATTTCTACTACTTGACAGCAAATCTTACGACCGTATTATAAAAACCTCTGAATATAAGGCTTAGTTGCTACCGAAGGCTCAAAGCGCTCAAGGCAAACATCTAGTAGATATTTATAGCTATCGTATCGTGTTGCTATTTATGAGTACTTGTTGAAGGTATCCCCATGATCTCATACTTATTACTCACGTATCATTATTTATTTACATGCTACCAAGCGTATTCATTTATTTGAAAACATACTCCATTTATTTGTGTTTTATTTTCCTTCGATGGGTAACAACCATTACTCGAACCAATATTTGTTGTGTTGAAAGCCCATCGCGTCGGTTGTGTGTACGTTATGATGACGTTATGTTTTATATCGCGGGTCGAAAATCGTGCAATCGGTCAACGTAGTTTTTTACAGTGTTGAATTTTTGCCCCTTGTTATTCAAGGAGTGTAAATAGTTAGTTTTAGTACATAGGTAAAAAGAATGTAAGCTTGTTTGCTAAAGCTTCCAAACCAAATTCGATAAGGACGGTCCAGAAATAGTTTTATTTTTAATTCTTGGATCAAAACCTTATACAATCATGTTAACTGGTCTCGTTTAGTAGTAGCTCTACCGTTTGCGCTGTAGGTTGTGGGTTTGATTATCATTCGGTACAAACATTTTTGTGATCAATATTTGTTGTGTTTGTGTTTTTGTCATAATTAAATGAGAATTATAATATTAAAGTATTCATACTATCTGTGATCTAGTTATATATTAACAAGTAATGCTATGTTTGGGGCTAGGTGGCGTTGTGTAAAATACTAGTTGTATTTAAAAAAAAAAAAACATGTATCATGACCTCTACAAGCTTGTCTAGCGCAAGGCAAGGATGAAGTCTGCGATGGAACAAGTTTTCCTAGAAGAAATATGTAATTTGAAAATATATAGTTTATCATTTTTTACTTGATTCATTTGAATCGAACTCAACGCCCTACAGAATCAAGATACAAAATTTAATTAAAACAAAGTATATAAAAACTTAACGAATATATCATTTCAGTCGTGCTCAGATTTAATGAAACCTCTCGGGTGTCAAACGCATACCGTTCGGAGGCTTTCTTTAACTCGCATAAATTACTCCGTGGCACCTATTTGACTATTTCCAGCACACATTTCTTGACAATGAAAGGGACCTGGAAATTACCCAGAAAATTGAGAAAACCACGTCTTAAAAAACTTTCTCAGCACGTCTCAGTGGCTCTGCTTTAAATTAGCCGCAAATGTAGGTCTTGGGTTGTAGGTGATAAAGTGCAATTTGTGTTGGTATGGGAATGAGACTTGTGCATTGCCGTGAGAAGGCTCTTCTTAAGTCGTCTCACGTCTTGTGCCATATTCAGGGTTGGCGCAACGTTTATTATTCAATAGCTAAATGTAATAGACATGTTTGAAGATGCCTTTGACGATGCGGATACAGGCAACATTTTGTAAAGGGATTTGTAGTAAGTTGGGAAACGGAATCGGATTTCAATGAGTCTGATCTTCTATTGTATGGCAAAGTTTGACGTCATCATTTCTATATTGTGATTTATCTAAAATGGAGGATGTTCTCGTGAATTTTTTGCGGATCCTTTCCTTTCTGGTTGACCCGAGGGTAATGACTGGACGTCATTGTGAAATGAGTGAGGTTCGTGACAAATCTGGGTGGAGATCGGTCGGCCCTGATAACATATGCTTTATATAGTTAGACGCGGATAATGAATACCTGTTCACTATAGACTAATAAAGCTATTATAGATTTTATAGAAAGTAAGATAACCAAAAAGGAGGGCCTATGACTTTTCTTTGCTACTTTTTATGAAATCTTAACATAGGTAAGTAACCGCCTCTGTGGTCTAAGTCAAAGTCAAATATTTTTATTCATTAAGATTTTTAGGATTATTTTGAAACGTCAAATCTACCGCCTGTTCGGAATCGCGAAGTCTAGTAATTTAAACCACCGATGTCATATCTAGAGGTTCCGGGTTCGATCCCCTGGGGATCAAATATTGTGCTTAGTTTGGTTGGTGGTAGGATTTTGTTTAAGTTTGCCTGATCGAAATCATAATAACTTTTTTTTTGTACGACTGGGAAGCGCTTGGCCTTCATTTCACCTGGCTACAAGTTAAGAAGAATGCTGAAAGTGGAGGCGCACTTCACTCGGAATCCTCAACAAACTGAGGAAATGGCTATTGACAATTGTCGTGATCTGGCAATTAGAGGTAAGACCTCTGAATGCTGGAACACGACAATTTTTGAATTGTTGTTATGGCGACAGAATTAGGTGAGATGGTGGTAGCTAGCTAGTCGTACTTAAACTAAATCCTACCAAAACCAAACACAATATTAGAGGTGGTTAAGATTTTGGAGATAAAATTGAAAGTACCTGAATACCTTTAACTGAAATACGTAAAAGGTTGAACAGGTCACCATTCCATTTAAACAACTATTCAAAACGTTTTAAATTTAAAATGACTATGAACCCACTGCCAATTAGCTTTAAGCGAAAACTACCCACTTTGGGACTTCCCACTAAACAAGGTGCCTCGGTCTCATTCAACTTTATCTTTGTACTCAATTAGGATAGCGTTGACCGAACTTTCGGCTTACATTTCGGCTTCAATCCCAGATTAACAACATGGAGCTTATTGATGTTCTACTTCTTATTGTGTAAGCCATGTACTATATATGTTAGACTCTTTATGAGTTAATAGCAATGATACGGTAATGATACCTCGGTATACCAAGGTTACCGATGGTAAGCATGCCTTAAGATGTATACCAATATACTTATGCTTAGTTTGGGGCTAGATGGCGCTGTGTGACATTATTGTCTTGTAATATTTATCTATTTGTTTATTTATATTAGGTAAAGTGTCTTAGTTCACTTGGTATATGTGAACTTAGACCTTGGTCCCCTTGGTTTAGATCACAAAACATAATGCGCTATTACGGTAAAAAAAATGATCTTCTTGAAACGTAGATAATGTAACTGATATAAAATGTACCACAGGAAAACTCGCTGCAAAAACTAAAATAAATTGATGTAATTGGGTTTTTTGCAACCTACCTTACTTTTAAGTGGAACAGTCTAACATCCCCGAACATCCGCTGACAAATTCGGCATTTTTGACCGAAAACTAAATCGCACTAGAGAAGTTTCACAGAACTCTAGTTAGAGCTTGTTTGGTGTTTTGCACACTATCTGTAATTGTTGGAGTGCCAGTTAATTATAGCCACATCGGGACGGCAGTGATTGTGTTTGGTTTTGGAGTCTGGATGTTTTGCTCACACGTGCAAACTACAGGTCTCCATTTCATGACAAATAAATTTAATTGTGCATCGAATCTTTCATTCGTGGCGTTTATTGAAAGCTGTTGTGCCTTTACTGAGTGTTGAATACTATTAGCGCTGTATCATATCCGATGATAAAATGCCCCAAAAATGGTATAACATTTATTCAAACTAAATACATTATCTAGATTATGATTGAACTATATACGCTAACAGTATTACTACATAGGATCTACGAGTTCTATGGCCTGTAAAGTAAACTGCCTTTTATTCTGAGAGTTAAATCCAAATTATAGCTAATTACAATCAATCAATCGCAGCTTATCCATCATATAATTAAACAGAGTTTTAAAAAGCAGTAAAATGATACCTTCTGAGTTTGTAGCCGTAACATTTTGAGATGATTTCCCCTGAGCTTGGCTACGATTAGGAGAGCGTATCGCAACCAATTTTTATTCATCAACTTACGTATCTGTTTAGGCTTTTTGGTAAATTACCTCATTGGGCGCGACTGAGGCGTACCGCCAATCATTCGGGGCTTATTGTAATATTCAATTGGGCATAAGCATAAAATTTATATTGGCAGCTGATGTCCCGAAAACAAACCGAAAGCATGCCGATGTACCGAAAACATGGTAGGTATTACTTTATAATTAGCACTTCTGACATGGTAAAATTATCATCTTATTTTCATTAGTTACGTAATGATGTTGATTTGCATTTATTTTCACAGACTCATTTAATCACTGTACCTAATTATCTTAAATCTATTTTACAATTGAAAAAATATACTATTTGCGGGTCACTGATGCCACTTTACCACAGATATAAACCCGTTTATACTAGTGACTATATGAGCTGTAGATTTCGTGGGTGTAAAACATAAAACTGAGTTATTAATATAGGTGCTACCGCCGTTATGTCAAAAGCTTCTTCAATCCATTAAGTTTCCATTAACCCATTATTATTGATTTGCATGGTCCGACCGTCTGATCTTACTGTCGATATCAAAGCTCTTTCCAAACATACGTTAATGTGGAGGGAGCGCAACTTGACGCTATCCAAGCATCTTGTAGGTACGCTACACCCGCTGATGTCAAAACTTCATTTTTCTTCGAAAACAAAAAGCTAACAGACTTTTTTCATCATTGCTCTGAGTTACATACGCATTTTGTAGGTTTTGTAAATTATGGCTTTAAAGCACATCGTGGGTTCATAATTGTGAAAATCGCCACCACACTACATGTATCTAATTTAATTAGGTACCGAACCACCATAATATATGTATAATCATCATCATCATAATTTCTGAACATAGGCCTCCCCTAATCTACGCCACTACGCCATCAATTCTATGTGGTCTGTCCACTGCCACTTCAGCTTGCTGAGTTTGAGAGCTATGTCGGTAAGTTTAGTTCTCCTACGGATAGCCAAATTTATGATTTTATCACGTAGTGAAACTCCAAGCATAGGTCTCTCCATAGCTTGCTGTGCAACTTTGAACTTTTTTACGAGGCCCAAAGTCAGTGACTGTATATACGTCACTGTGTTTATAGTAGTGTGTATATTTGTTACTCTTTCATGCGTAAACGGCTGAATGGATTTGGATGAAACGGAAACTGAGTACTTTAGAATGAAGATAGTTTATTCTCTGGATGTACCACGCAGGTAAAGTCGCGAGCATACGCTATTTAATTATAATCTTGAATTGTTTGGTCCGCCAGTCTGTTTAGCTGTTCCTCCTTGATTCGCAGAAGAAGGAGTTCTCAAAACCTGATTTTGATGAGGTGATCAAAATCAAAAGGATTATGTTGGTCTTTGAGCCCGAGAAAGCGCGATATGCAACCTACAACCTACAGCAAATTATCGACCCAAGGTGAAGGCGAGTTATGAATGGTGACCGCTCATGCCAATATAGCGGAAACTAAGTCCTAGAACATGAAAGCTCTATAGTTTTCATAACAACGGTGCCATTGTCAAATCTGACCATTACTACCAATGGGCGATCAGCGAGCGGTGCGTCTTTTTAGAGGCATCAAAAAAGTTTGACAGTCAAACATTTCTTGAAATGGCTGAAAAAATCTTTTTTCTTTTGTCTTTTACGTCTTCAGCTCCCGTATCTTCGCCATTTAGAAGAATTTCCAAAAACTGAATCAACAAAAAAATCTATATACTTATTGAACATACTCACAAAATTTCAAGAGAGTTGGTTGAGAAATGCAACTTGCAGAGGAGAACAGATATCCGCCCCGACATACGGAAACATTATTGTCAAAGCTAAAATGGAGACGCTTTGCTCGCGCTTCACACGTTCGGTCATTAATGTAAATATACACAAAATTTTGCTTTGATTTGATTTTTCTTGTTGCTCTGATACGTAAACTAAACACAGACACCAGGTAAAATAGCCAAGCGCTTCCCCATCGATGAATAAAAAATAAACTTTATTATGTTTAAGACTAATTGTCTAAATACTAAGAAAAAACTTTAGACCTATTTTAAGCATAAAATGCGCATGGAAAGTGTTAGATTTTGCATAGCTCAAGTTTCAATGAGAAGCAGTAAGCTATTTTTTTTTTTTGCAGTTTGACCAATGAATATATAATAATAAAAATAGGTAAAACTGTTCATTTTAAGGTTGCGATTCGTAGGTTCTTTAATCCTGAGACGTTCACAAACTTCGTAAATGACAATATTCTATCCACTCTCTAGAATGGAAACTCGTTTTCCGTGATTTCCCTTGGTGCAAGTTTCATCCAACACACTCGCTAGGTACCTCTAAAAATCAAGTCGCAAAAACTTCGTTACTTTATCCCGATGACCTCCTCATCTGTAATGGGTGCATTAAACTCGAAACTTTCTGAGAATCCCCAACTTGGCTGCGATAAAGAAAGTTATGATTCCAAAATGCACAAGCCAGTTATTAATTGTTCAAGTGAGTGATATCACTTTAAATATAATATTGGTGGATATAAATAAACTTTATATCATCATCATTACAGAAAGTCTACTAGGACCTCCACAAACATTAAAGTACTCGCGGTAGGAGGGCGCTATTGCATATTTTAGTTATTGCTATAACCACTACGCCTGGCGGATATGTTGGTCATTGGAGCATTAAGGTGGAAACTAGTGTTAGCCATAGCTTGTAACAAAGTAGAGTAAATAGGGTGGGGCCCACCTCTGGAAGGAACGGATTTTTGCCCATGCAGGTCAATACTTCGTACAATTTTTCTGCAACGGCGACATATTAAGGTGCCAGATTTTAGTGAAGACTAGTAAAGTGCTTACGTGGCCACCACGTACTTAGCCGTATTTACGGTCGATGTACCGTCACGTCGGCCACGTAGGGCACGTAATACATTTTGGCTGCTCGCCAGCCTGTTCCCAACGCCTATCCGATCTATCCGAATGGACTCGCCAACTCTATCCCGAAGGTTTTTCGATTGGTTTCACTCTGTGTCAGCGTGGATCGGATTCAGAATCGTATTCATTATACACGGTGCACCAGAACCAATATGGTGGGTAAGCATTTTTATGCACTGAGTATTACAGACAGCCCTCTATGCAGAAAGTGCATGGCAGCAAAGGAGACAGCAGCGCGTCTCTCAGAGCGCATTAGCGTGGCGTCTCAACGTCTATTAGGACTTAGGACACTCAAGGAAGCCTGCGCCAGTACCAACGAGCTGCTGGTCTTATTGAAAGAAATCGGGTGGTTGGACTAGCAAGAACCCACCCGTCACGCAAAAACGGCCCTCAAGAGGCCTTATTGCGGAAGTCAAAGTAGGCAGACAAAATTATTATATCAACGAAAATCTCTTGTACTTCTTGACAGGCCAAGGTTGAAAGTCATGTCACATCACAAATCATGAAATTGGCTGGTGACTTCATGAATGTAGAAAAATAGATCGTGAGACACGATCTATTGTTATTGTTTACAGCCAAGCTTTTGATCACCTGAATAATGTACCTAGATAGTTATTCATATCATTACTAATACTGAAAAATACAAACAAACAATAATAACTGAATATTGCTTGTTTGTAAAACTTTTTCAGTATAAATATGTTACTTTTCCTCTTTTTTATATAACCTAAAAATTTTTTCAACTACGAGTAGAACATAACAAAGAAAATGTTAAAAAGAAGAAACTTTAAGTTTTAGTACATATATCGTATACAAGAAAGTCCTTTGAGCTAATCTAAATAAATACAGCGCCTTTTATAAAAAGACGATCATAAACCTCAAGAAAACTAAAGCGAGTAAGTACAAGTATGTCGCCCTAAGCCCTTCAGAGTACAGAGCTGGTTGATGGCAGCTCTAAAGTCTCCCGACATCAGCCTGCGGCGAACAATCTCCAATGTTAGTTCGCCCTCTTTCGCTTAAAATACCAAGAAGTAAGGATGAAAAGCTTACCACCTGCCTTACCAAAAGTATTAATTTGAATGTATGTAACGAATTGTAGTCGTTTATGTTTTTAAGGTTCCGTACCTCAAAAGAAAAAAGGAATCCTTTTAGGTAAATTTTGTCTGTCAAGATCCTTTTTCAGGATCCCGTAGTATAATAGTAAATAAGTAGAAATTAATATCTACCATTTCTTTCAGCTATGAAAAAAACAACTTTTAAGTCAACATGATCAAAAGATGACTGTTTATGTCGCATTTTACGCATATTTTGATATTTCACAGAGAAATCACTAATAGAGTACACAATAGTAACTTATAGAGTACTTTCCGTTAACCTAGAATAATGAAATATGCCAAGAAGCAATGTTTTACAGCATAAGTAAATAAAAAAAAACTGTAAATACCTTTGATTTTAAGAACGCAAAAAAAGTAAATTTCTTCGATGGGCGAACTTTTGAATTTATATGCTTAGATACATAATCTACATGTTTGTTTGAAACGATTTTTTTATTATTAGTGATAGTCAAGCGTTTGACCACCAGCTTACTTAAAAACAAGTTAAGATGTGGCCTAAAATGGAAAAAAAAAAACAGTAGAGGGCAAGGAATTCCATTCCTAACCAGTATTCATGATTAAGGTAAAGGGGTAACGATGTGTTCGGCGCAATGGAACATTTACAACTAGGGACTAGAAGAGACGGAACAAGCAAGTGCACCTGATGTTAAGTGCATCCTACCTATAACAATGCCTTAGTGCATACGTCAAATCCACAAAGAACATAGCCTACAAGGCACTGCACGGGCGCAGCCCGTCAACTTGAGGCATGTAAGTAGGTATATACCCGTCAAACCGGAAGAATTAGCAATCACTTCGTTATTTACATAACAAATATTGCATATGAAAGCTAAATTCAAACATATTCACAAAATAGCCCAAAGCCTATGATGAAATGAAATATTAAACATTGTTGAAAGCTATACCGCGATCATAATTAATTTTGATTTATTAAGATCGAATGATACGAATGGAAATTAGTTTTGCATATTTGCAACATAATGTAGCATATCCACTAAGCGTAACCAATTTTAGCAAAAACGCCTATCAAATATTAAAATCATGCTTCAAACTCACTATGAACCCCGGAAATAACTATGATTTCATCCGTGCTTGAGTTGAGACTAAATACTTTCTAATTAAAAGGCAAGCCAATCCCAGTTTTTTTACAGTTTAAACTTATTTTTAAGCTAAGACTAGGCGCTGTCTGCAATTTTCTCATTAGGTTTTTGTAATTACATAATCCGGTTTGATACTTGGTGTGAGTCGGAGCTTAGTTGACGCCCTTTTTTCATTTGGAAACCTACTTTTTCCAAAGTATGAGATTTCCAGGATTTATGGGTCAGAAAAAGACAGTTTTATCGGTTTTGGCTTCGTTTTTTGTCATTTAAGTTTGAATCTTTTAGGTTTCTTTCTTATGTTTTTTACAGAATACAGAAATTATAATGTTTTACTTTTTCTTAATCAAAATCAACGTGATACAGCTATGTTATGAAGGTTAGTTGGAAGAGGTAGCTTAAGCTTATTAGCACAAACATAATGTTTTATAAGTGATGAAAACCCACCTTAGGATCATCTCACTTTTCTGTACCTATTTTATAACATTTAAATACATTACCGGACATTCATTTCATACAGCGCCAACTAGCCCCAAACTAAGCATAGCTAGTGGAAACTAGAATACTTCAATTCTTTTTTATTGTAAATACAAGCTTATCATACAATACAACATCCAAACACAGAACAAACATCTATATTCATCACACAAATATTTGTCCTAGGTTATTAAACCCACCACCTACAGCGCAGAAGGCAGAGTTACTACCAACTGAGCTAGGAGGCTTGTTATATTGCATATCATATATTGCATTCTTCTCGCAATTTCACAAAATAAACGTTCCGATTTCTTGACGTTCTTTATAATAGAAAAGTTCAAAAAATTCTGTTATTTTTAAATCTGTATTAATAATAACGGAACTTTTCTATTACAAAACATTTTAAAAATAAAACAGGGCAACATTTAATTTTAATCCAGTGGCTTTGTCTACGGTACTCATTCAAGCCAAAGGGTTCATGGACGCAAATGCTAAGCGTTTTGAAATTAATTTGGAACTCATTTGCTAGTAATTGTGTTGCGAGTTGAATTCTGTTGATTTCATTACGAAGTCACTCTGTTATTCATTCAGGGAGGATTTGAACGCTTTGCCATAGAGAATAATAGTATTATCTGCTGCACTCAAACTCTTTCAAGTCATCAATGGATGAAGACAATCACTGAAAAAAGCACCTTGTCCAGAATTTCTGATTAAATGAATGGCTGGGACTAATTGCAATTTCCTCACCAACGTAATCAAATATAGCCTGTTTTTAATACAAATCCATCTTCCGCTGATTGTATATTAATACTCGTCTATTGTAATCGTTCACCGCTTATAGCGCTGTAGTGCCTGAGACTTACATTCAAGTAAATTAGTGTGGAGCTCGACGTGGATATATTTATTTACCAATCAAGCACGTACCTCCACATTTATATTATCTTTCTGAAAAAGAGAACTCAGCTCAGAATCAAACCTTGTATCTTTACATGACAGGGTGGGTGGTTCTAACATATCTCTACAAATAATCTTAATCATATATGCGAATCTCATTGTTGTGTACTAATTCCTGATAAATACGACCTCACTTACATTATCAAAACTTTATTTATTTAAAAAAACACATAGCTAGGTATAAATACTTACCACATAACAAGCCTCAAAACAAAATGCAAAGTTCGTTCGTATTTAAAACGAGTTCTGCGTGTAAATATCGAAGTTCAGGATTTCATTTCCTCTTATCCAGCCCCTTTCGTAAGAGCGATCGCGCACGGGATGATTTTAGTCGGTTGAGGTATTTGATTTGATGTAGAAGATGATTCAGCGATACCATTTTGGTCAATTCATTAGCACCATACATTAAATGTTAATGTTTACTTCCCATTAAATAATGAGAAATGTTTGACAAGACAGTGGGTCTTGTCAAACATTTGACTTTAAGTGCCATCATAAGAAGGCCAATCAAAAAATATGCCTCATGCTAAGATACATTTAATGTATCTTAGCATGAAGCATATCGTATAAATAATTACGAATATCCAAGCTCATATGTTTTCAAAAAATTGTATAAAATAAAATAAAATTGATTCGAGAATTTTTTCACAAAGTAAAAGTTTAATATAACACTAAATAATGCGCTTTCAGCTGTCTTATCATTAAAAGCAATCATTTCCAGATAATACGGTGATGTATTAAATGATTTTATTCATCTATAATATTTATTAGAAAATTTGTGCTACGAGTATGTAGAAAGTGTCTAAAAAAACGCTGGCCAGAGTATCGAGTGTGCGGTAACACTAAGGGGGGGTAAGAAGAGCGGATAGGGCGGGGGGGTTAGACTCATTATATCGTCCAGTATTGTCCGGTTCTAACCGTTTGTTCGCTAATACGGAAAATCTCAGCTTTCAGAACAATAGCTGTTTTTAATTTGTTGGGTGGAGTTTAAATAGGTTTTGGTACTCTGAATTTTCACAAAATAAGGAACCATTTGTCAATCCCATGGGGCCTTAAAGAAATTATCTGTCCCCCTGTCAAGCGTGGAGATAACAGCAAAACCGTTAAGTCTTAAGCAGGTCTAGGTCCAACACATGGTCTCTTACATCTTAACTATACTGATTGACTATCGATGATATATATAGAGAAAAGTAATATAAAAATAATTACACTTACTATACACAGAATATATTCAGTGGCCTGAATAAGTTACAAATCACAGTAATTCGCGATAGTAAAGTTTCTAAATGCGTTATTGGAATTTATGAACTCTATATTTTGCGGACAATTTCAGATCAAAATGCCAGCTAAACGTACCGCTTAGCACCTTACCCGTCCATCCCTGTTTAATTACAATGAATCACCAGATTTTTTCTCACGGAACCCTATACTTTCCTTAATCCTGGCACTTTTTATTGTCATTACCGATTCCTGATTACCTCGGAAACTGGTACTTAAGCAGAGCCAAGTTATCATTCACGGTCTACCACCTCGAGGAATAACCATTAAGGTTTTCCTGTAAGAACTTAGAGACAGGGCCGAGTTTTCATTATTTCCAATATTTTGAAGGTGAACTTATTACAAAGGAAAATGGGCATATTTTTTTTTTATGGAAGCGTGGCATATATGTGGATTGGTATGGAATCATCTGATTTTATCAAAACCACAGGGCATATTTTTCTGTTAACTATAATAACCAAACCACATCGGTGACAGCTGTTGGAGTGCATGTCGATAACTTTGTTGTACTTTTTTGTGTAATTCTAGAAGTATGTATGTCGCAAAGTTTTTAGCAATCACGTGCAAGATCAGCAATCAACTTTATGTTTTAATTTTAATCAATATTAGCAATGATTCAGTTTCCTTTTTTTTAATGTGACTACTTTATGAATATTATATTTTCAAAAAAGTAGTTCAAACCACAATTAATTCTGAAAAAAAAAGAAGTTGGTAAATTGTAATCGATTTATCTAACCTATTTCGTCCCTCTGGGCATAGGCCTCTTAAATCCCTCAAACCATCTCGATCCTTCGAATCCTTCGAAAACGAAGGATCGAATTTGGTTAGAGAGACCCCTTTTCCCAGTCGTAGAAAAAATCAAATTCAATCTTAAATGTTAAATAATTATTATGAATCGTTAGGTTAAGGTTTTTATTATTTTTTTATTAAAAATATTAACGACGACAATAAAAATAATAGGGTCTTCTTATATTACAACGACACTCTTACGTAACTCAACTTCCTGCTAACGACTTTGTTCTTTACAAAAATACCATCACAACTGTTCTTTTGTCCCGAACCATCAAAATATTACCGGAATCACCGCATTATCGTTAACCGCGTAGAAATTATGCCACTAGCAGACGTCTTGAACACAAACTGTCAAATAAAAAGACACTCGTCGGTAAAATCGGCCATTTGCGACGGAAGCCACGTGAAATGGTAGTATTATGTTTATAACTGTCATCAAAAGTTTGCTATGAGACGGCATCGTATACTGCAGGTTGTAATAGCGTAGATAAAGTAGTAAAATTGAAAGTTGATGTTTTGTGTCGTTTAGGAGAATCGTGGATGCTTCTGAAAGCAAGACGCTACTGGCTTTATTTAATAGAAAAGTGACATTGTTATGGCGAGTCGGGAGAAATCATCTACCTACATCTCAGTCTGTGCTCACATTCAATCAGTAACTTGGTAAAAAGGTACCAAATCCTTTTAGAACGCTGGTTATTTATAGTAATAACATTGCTGAGGAATAAATAACCAACGTTGAATCTTACTTGCAAACATTCTTTAAATTTTGTTATCTTTTGAATATGGTTACAAAACCAGCCAATGGTATTAACAGCTCTTTTGGTGCTTGTTTGGATATATAATGTATAGCATAGTGTATGTATGTATAGCATAGTGTATGTATGTATAGCATAGTATAGAATACGATCTATTCAGAAATATAATTAAATATATTCTACAAAGGATCTTTCAGAGTTAAGTTTTTCGGTGAAACGAGTGTTTTCCTAGAGCATGCCTTGATGTTGCTTGCTCTGATATCAGATCTCATTTGTTTTTGAAGATTGGAGTATCTTGGCGTCGACTCTTGTCTTGCCTGGCTGATATGAGTAAGATGCAGATGCCCGCGAAAACGAAGAGTATAGGTTTTAAGCACACTTGTTGGCAAAAACAATCATGATAATGTTACTTAAACAGTTTCAGAAAACTGCCAAGAATGTAGTGTTGACAATAACTAATTACTTAAACCTGTTCTAACAATAACAATGTAGTACATTAGTATCGCGAAACTCCAACAAGAGTTGCTGGCACCACAATACCAATTAAGCCCCCATTCAAAAACTATGTACATCTTAATGCTGGAATTGGCGTATCGCCAACAAAGCCTTCGTTAAAGCCTGTAACGATGACATCCTCGAGCGGTCGTTACTCGTTAGGTATCGAACCCGCGACTCCCAATTGTTATGTAAAATGTTTTTGTTCGTTAGCCGGTGTCAATTGCTGGCAATCAGAATTGGCGCGAATATGATAGGTTTTTCAGTATTTTTATTGTATTGTAACAATATATAAGCTAAGGTATGTATTGCATGGTGCTCGGCAAAACTACCATCATTATTTTAGCGACCTTGTTTTATAACAGCATTCACCACCATACCATACCCACTATACCATATTACGTGCGAAATCATGATAGATAACCGGCAACAATATAACTAGTAGTTGACCCCAAACTGAGATCTCGTTTGTGTTGAATATTTATTCACGGATATTATCACACAAAAATAATGTTATCAACACTCCGATAAATGTGTACTTGTAACGAAAGCACACTTTTTCTCAATCTCTCAATATTCACCCGAGTTTTCGAACTCACTTTCCTTACTAACTCTCATTCTATGCTCTCATATAGGAGCAAAGCACCACAACACTGACTATACGTCATAATAGGTGGGCAAAATACAACAATTACATTAAAAATTCGACCCTCACTAATTTAAAAATATGTTACGTGATTTTAAAATTTGTTTTGGGTAAAGTTGTCTCAAAAGTCTAATTTTACCGTGATAGTCGTGGTTTGAAAATATACCTCTCCAGCCCACGGATGACGTAAAAGTCGATCAAGGGTTTCACCAGAAAGACAGCAGCTTTTTTCTATGATTGCACAAAACACATATTAATATTGTTATTATGGCCAAACCTAACAGTTCTGTAGAAATAATTATTTACTGTAATAGACATTAATGAACTGTTGCCCATATCACGTATTGAACGTGGCTTGTGCAGTCAAACCCATTACATTCCAAAAGTTATCGATACCCTTGGCTTGGCAAACTTATCGAGTCAAAAACGATAAAAAATTAGATCAATTTTTAATTTATATAAGAAGCCTAATACCCTCACATCGATCTATATTGCAAGACCTGATGATCATCAAATCTTTGCATCCCTTTCTGTAAAAATCCACAAAAAAAAAAAACTATACCTTGAGATATGACATTTCAAAAGACTTCAATTTTATATCCCTAAGATGGATTGCAAAGGGCCTTTGCAATCCCAAATGTCTTTTAGTTTTTGTAAATAAATAAACAAATAATGACCAGTGAAGTAAACCTAAATCTTTATTCAATAAAATGTACAATTAAACTAACTAAGTATGTAAGGAATCAGTCAGATTACCTAAGGACAGTTACAAACGGCCTATAGGTAACTCAACTGTTCCAGACCAGTACCACAGAAGCGTTTATTAAATTAAATCCTACAAAAACTTTTTCCCTCTAACCCCATGTTACAAAAACCACCCATAACATTAAAACAATCTTTTACTTAGGAATTAGTACAATCTAAAATTTTTATTTTTTGAAAATTTCAAATTGTTTGGGTCAACCATTGAAAAGTATGGCTGAAATATTGTCTTTCTTTCCACGTCCAATATCTCAAAAACGGCAGCAGTTATCAAAAATCCCCCGCGACAGTCAATTTATATTTATGTTGTCTGTTTATAATTATTATTTGATCAAAATTTGATAACCTATTCGAGAGTAATGCTGTCAAAAACATTGTCACATGTATGGAAATCAGGCACGCTTCGCTCACTCGATCAAAAATTCATCTCAACATCCAAGGAGATTTTGCTTTACTTGGGCACCAACTTTTACCTTTAGCAGTCGCATTCAGGCACAATTCGTTGACAGATTTTAATTTTCGAGTGTGTATGTGGGAAGGAATCTATTTCATCGGTCCTGCGTTAGGCCTTAAGAAATCGGTCAAACTTATCATCTTACATTAGCTATTCTTAAATTAGCACGGTTATCTCTTCGAAGTTTACAGTAAAGGAGACTTTAAACTTCGAAGAGATAGCCGCGCTAATTTTACTAGGAGTATTCCGAATTGGTTTTTGTTTGATAAAGAATAACTATACCTATATTCCATGTACGATGATATGTAAACACTTCAAGTAATATGTATACATCCACGTATGGTAAATTCAGCCATAACTTTTAGATCCTTATAGATAGATATATCACACACGAATACCAAAGAAATAAGATGGTAGGTATTATGTTTAAATATATATTATGCCTATCATTATTAATATTTTGATTGTGCGTAAGATTAAACCCATTATCAAGACGTAAATTGCCTTAAAATATTTGTATGCCTCAACAAAGTCAGGTTCAAAATGAGAGACTGTGTGCTACTTTCTCAATATGGCGGCAAACGCTCTCGAAATGTTAGTCGGAAGCTGCTGACAATTGATGAATTACCATTTACTAAAAGCCTGCGAATAAATGCTAGTGGATGTGCCTTCCGGCCGTCTAAAACAATGATTTATCTTGTTGTGTCCTATCGTAATATATTTTCTAATGTTATAGAAAACCGAAACGAATATCAAGCTTGTACTTGAGAAATTTATTAAGTAATGTAAGTAGTTCTAATACCTCTTATCATTAGTATGATTATGTTACCAATAGCATCGCAGACAAGTATCTTGATACATTAGCTGAGTATCTATAAAAAGGGATTTTAATATATAAAATAACATTCAAGGATATTGTCATTTTATACCTCAATTTTATTTATATATAATCAAGAGCTTAAGATATACATAATTACATATAGTGGTTTATAGATTAAAGAAATGCATTGCTCCCTTTTTAGGTATGTACATAGCTTTTATACCTCTCTCTCCAAGAGTCGTAAAGGTCTACAGCAACTAATTTCCAAGGAACATATATTAAATCCAACTTCATTAAGCATTGAACAGGCAATAACAGGCTGAATTAAGCTCTCTTTCTCGGCGGTGAGCGGGCCCTTAATGATGGTAATGAAGAAAAACGACCACCCCTTAAGTTCAGTGATAATGTGAATTAGTTTCTGTTTGGTTTAATGCTCCATTTTTTCGGTCGAGTGCCTCCTTTGTTACGTATGTTTTGCAATTTCTCATCATCTTGTTTTAGCTTGTTACGGGACGTATTAGCGGATGGAAAATAATGCTGAAAGAGACTTACTTGGAATAATGTTACATGCTTACGCTATTCTTATTTTTGGGAGTTGGTTAGTGTGTTTCTCTGATCTTTATTTTTTAAATTTCCGTTGCTCAACGAAATGTGGGTGTAAAAAGCACTGAAAACAAAGCTCAATAGAATCTACAATTTCACAACAATATATTTATGTCTCATCAAAATTGTATTCGCATATTTCAAATTGAAACTTTTTTTCTTTTCTTTTATTATGATTGTAGGTATAATTATTTTTACCCATGTACACCCTTTATTAACATATATCCGGTTTGTTTCATTCGAGACTTTTTTCCTTTGAGGATTCACCTCTGGTCACACTACTCAAAGCGTAGATCTTATGAGGATCTCCTACTAGGGGTAGTAAGAGGCATATGGTTTGCAATGTAAAGCTTGCGTTGATTTCCTCTTGAGGTGACACACACCATCAGAGCCTGTGTTAAATGCTCACGTAAACTTCAATTCAAAAGATATTGGTGCTTGACTGGATTTTAACGCACAACCGGATCGGCCCAGACCCACTTGACTACACAGCTTTTACTAGATCTCGTTTAATTTTTGTTACTATTTTAGGTGTATTATAAAGAATATTTGTATATTGTGTTGGAAATATTTTCAGTCTAAAACTAAAAACGCTTAAAGTAACGCTACTTGCTAGCCTTCAAAGCCGACGCAGACTGACACGTACGTGACCGGACACGAAAAAACCAACCTGCTGGGCTTCATGCAGATAAAGCTCGCTCATCATTTTGATGAATGTTTTGGATAAAACAGAGATACGTTCATTTGGTCAGCTTGTATAACCGTGCCTGGGGAATATTTAAAGCAAAATTCCATTCTTGTAAATGATTTTCTTCTCCTAGTTGATATTCAACTTTTTTTTTTATGTAAGACAGGGAGGTGCTTGACCTTCTTCTGACTAGGAACTGGCTATCTTACCTCTAAATTCCGGAACACAGTAATTTAATATTTTTTGCTATAGCAATAGAATTATGTAAGATGGTGGTAGCTAGCCAGGCGGACATAAGCAAAGTCCTACCACCAACCAAACCAAGCACAATATTGTACTCCCCTGGGGATCGAACCTGGGACCTCTGGATCTGACACCGGTAAGCGAGCCACTAAGCCACAGAGGTGGTTAAAACTTAGTAGGAATATATATTACAGGTGCGCTTATTAAGCAGTTTCAAAAATATTTCCTATGCACTGCAAAAACTAGGAATCGGCTCCAAGCGTGTGTGTTTTTTCGCTGTGTGACGACACTCAAGCCCTATAAAGACTTGATAGGTATCTTTAGGAAAAGCTCGCTGACTTGTAGACTTCACCCTTGCCTGGGCAAGTTTCGAAGTCAATAGCTAGCCCATTCAAAATTTAATGTCAGGCTATTTTTCGCGGGAACCACTTGTATATGTCCAGTGCATTGCCATCATAAAATCAGACAAAGTAATCACCAGAAGTACAGCTCAGAGCTTATGTGTATTATCTAACACCTTCTCAGCGATCACTTATCCGGCTGCCGTGGTAATTATGGCAATATTAATGTCAGAGGTGAACAAGGTCCGATAGTGAAAATTGATGGGATGTTGTTGATGGTGATGATTATGAGAGTAATATTTGGAGATGCTGTATGATTTAGGCTGTGGAAGAGTGAAACTGAAGCTTTTTTCCTAATAAACACTCGAGTATTTATCCTAGATACGAGCCTAACTATAGGCAGTAACAATTAAATTCATACAAGCCAAAATGTCATTATCCGTCGAGCTTTTACAGTGGCAAGTGGCAGTGTTCCAGCCATTCTTAAGCCGAATGGTCTTTTACGTGATGATGGTAAGCGGCCCGACGGTATGACTCTTGTCCCTTGGGAAATGGGTAAGCCTTTGGTGTGGGACGCTACCTGCGTCGACACTTTAGCGCCATCTCATCTGCCTGGGACAACAGTTATGGCTGGTGTGGCGGTTGATTACGCCGAGAATCACAAAAGGCGCAAATATAGTGGTCTCGACAGAGCTTACCTACTTGGATCCGTGGGGACCCAAGTCCGTGCCCTCCAGGTTCAAAAAAATCTTGCGGGCTTTTGATTGAGGTGACATGTGGCACCCAAGGGCTAGCTCTTATTTAAGCCAGCGAATCAGCATAGCTATTCAGCGAGGCAATGCAGCCAGTGTCTTGGACACGCTTCCGTCTGCTACTGTTCTGGAACAGTTAAGTTACTTATAGGCCGTTTGTAACGGTCCTTAGGTAATCTGACTGATTATTTTGTACATAGTTAGTTTAATTGTACATTTTATTAAATAAATATTTCAAATATGAAGTTCATACATAATTAGATAAAATTGCCAAATTAACAATTATATTAATTTCTGATTTAAATACGAATACATACGACACTCACTACCAAAATTAATGAAAGGAAATTATTCATCATCATCTAATGAAACAAAAAATATTTTTTGGGGCTTTGTTTGTCCATATACTCATTTCACAACGTATTGTTAATAATCCAAATGACGTAACAAATAGTCCGCTCCCAATTTGTAGCGATGACGCGCAAGTGCTGAAATATTAATTGTACAAGCTGGACAAAACAGAGCTGATTCTGTAATCAGAGGCACGCGCGTGTTACAGTGTAAATTGGGACAGTGCGGCAGCTGCATACAAATTTCTCACGTAATTGAAAGTGTATGTAACTGGTCATCGAATGGTAAAACGCGACTTGACGCCAGAAATACCCTGTTGAACTGATCTCCATTGCAATAGATATTTGAATTCTAAGAGCATAGAGATTTATTAGATTAGTTTAGTAGTAGGTACCTACTAATTGTATCCATAATTTATTTCTCCTAACCTTAGTTTGGAGCTAGGTGTGAAATAACCAAAATTTTATTTTCAGGATTATTTTGAAACGTAAAGCTACCGCGTCTTCAGAATGAGTAAATTTTGTTTTGCTGAAAATCTTTCATACTAGAATATAGTAACTTAAAACTTGGCGAGGTTGTATCTGAGTAGTTAGTATGTTTACACAATTTGGTAAGTTGCCCTACTACCGCTATTTACTATGTCTTTGTGTGTTGAAAACCGCAGTAATGAAACAAAAATTAGGAAGGTAATAATGGTGCATTGGGGATGCTTTCACCACAGCTGCTAAGCTTTACACGTTGCACTTTGCACGTTTAGCTTACGCGACATTAAAGAAGATTAATTCTCAATTTGGTGTTATATTAATATAACACAGTCACCCAGAACCACAGTATCTACCAATATTTTATGAAAGTACACGAAAGTACTTGTGTTTGTTTCTTATCTTTTCACGACGGCATAGCGAATCATGAAAGCATTGATTTAACATGATCATTTTTTGATTTCATCATTTCATCGTATTCCACGGGTTGGCACTCAGGCTACTTTTTGTCCAGGTACGCGAGCAATGCTGTGGGAAAAAGCTAGTACGTCTATATCTTTTAAAGATGCCAATTAAAGAAAGTAAAAAAAATTGTCCCGATTGCCACGACATAATCTTTCTATCTCGATCGCCTCTCTCATCTAGTCTCTCTCCTTACCCTAAAGTCAGTCTGTAATTGCCATACAAATCAAAATCATGACTGAAATTCCAGATTTTCAGTCCCCAACGCAAGAATCCGAAGCCACTCTTTCGATTCGACCAGGAATTATGCAAAACCGCACTTTATAATAAATTTTCGCGGGACCACTGTAGGATTAGCTTCGTCAGCTCCAAGATGGATAAATTCTTTTCTCATTCTGTTTTATTGCGTTTTCTAAAGCCCTGCTTTGGAGGGGTTTATAATTTAAATTATTCCATTATGAAGACTCCTGTCCGAGCCTTAACTGAGTGCTAACTCTAAATGGTTTTATTCCAATCACATTTCTGGAAAATTTTAAGAATTACTACATAACTAATGGGTTGTCTTGCAAGAAAATAAGTAAAACTAACCGATATGCTTCTTTTTACTTCGGTTAATGAGTAAGCTAATGAACAACGAGAACAAGGCAAATTGTTACTGATGACGACATGTCCATTCAACGCTTTAAGATAACATGCATCTGTGTGTCTACCACAGATCACAGTAATTTTCTATACGTGACGTAGGACAGTCTACTTTACTGTTTTTATATGCCAACTTTAATACCTATTTTATACACTAGATGTGCTAGCGACTGTACCTAGTTGATGTGGTAAGTTCCTAAGACTGCTTGATTGTAAAGAAACAAATTGCGGATGAAAATAACATATGCTTTATCAAAGCAACAGTTCAGAATGTCCCCCTTAGACCCGACCTTCCCAAATAACATTTAAATCAATATTCGCATAAATCCGATATAATCCTAATGAAATGAAAAGCTCGCGGCGTTGGCCCGAAGCCAACTGCACTACTCAATTAGTAAAATAATGTAATGCCTACATCATACTCACGTTTTTAGGACCAGCTATTTTAAAAACACATATTTTCGTTGTTTTCTGTCAGCATAATAATAATTAATATTACAAGACGTAATTTCCCACAGCGCCATCTAGCCCCCAAACTAAGCATAGCTGATATATGGGAACTAGATTACGGACAAAATACTTATATACTTAAATATCATGTGTATAGTTTGCATATTACCAAATCAGAAATCACAATGATTCACTGAATTGAATGAGACACTGAGAACAACAATCATATAGAACAAATTGCATGACCGCCGAAAGTGAGGTCTTAGAAAGTGAGGTACCATATTCGGCTACTAAGTACTATTTTTATATAACTGTTTATATTCCCATTCGAATCCAGTGAGCCTTTCCTAGAACTGGAGGGATTTGCCATTATCATTAAATTTTACCGGCAGATTGGTGATCGCAGTAATGATGTCGATTATGACATCCGTAGGCTCAGTTGAAGGGGTTAAGCCGAGACCACTAATAATTCAGCTAAGCCAGCACAATCTCACAATCGTTAGCAGATCACTAATTTGAGAGCATCCCTGATTTGTCATTGTCATGACTGAATTTTGTCGTGTTGCCTGATGGATACCGGAACGGATGTCCACCAGACGTCACTCAGCACATTGTGCCGTTGACGCGGGGTCAGACCGCGAACAACGCAGCCACTGCTGTTATTTACCAAGTACTAACATAAACAAGTGAACAGGCATGCGTAAGTAGGGTTTTTTCCTGCTGGAAACTGTTTTTCTGATCCAGCACAAAAATAGACTCGACAGCACTGGTTTTCCGCTTTGTTTGTGCAACTTCTTGCAGACCTTTTTGCAAAGAAATGTTTTTTTATTTCATTTTAAGTAACAAGGTCGGTACTTTTTATATGTATTAATTAATTGTATTTTCTAGTTGCCAAACTGAGTGCCTGAGCAATAGAAGTTCTTTCTGATGGTGTCAAGGTTTTTATACAAAATTATACAACTCCGAAGGCGAAAAATGCCAAAGCTGTACAGTGGTAAAACTATCATTTTTGGATGTTTTTCTTAATCCAATCAAAGCCCACTGCTGGTCAAAGCCATTTCCAACGTTGCAGGATTTTGGATCACCACGCTTGGCAGGCATATTGGTGATCATGGAACACTAGCTAAAACTAATGTAATTCGAATATTAACATAAAAAATAGAAAATAGCGAAAAAATAGCCATTACTTGATAAACTAACGCCAACGCGCTATTCCTACCCATTTATAGGCAGAGCATTGTACATGCAGAACTCCCATGAATAAATATAGCCGGGTGCTTTGATGTGGGCACTGTTAATGCTCCTGTAGGCACGGGTAATGAGCACCTGTTTTGTGAATTCATTGTAATTTCCAAGAGGGCTGTGTACCTCATCGTTATTTCCATTGCAGGTAATTTTGAGAGCCGCGCTATTGTGGTCTTATGCTAATGATGTAGGCTCCTGGTATGAATAATGAAATCCAGGATCTAGGACTGTAAGGACTCATAGGCAAGAGATATGTTGGCTGACTGGAAATATCTTCAAGAAGATTGAGAATTAATAGGTACCTTTTAAGTAGCCTCAATCCATTGAACTCATTTTGGCAAAAAAAAATTTGAGATTTATTTCTAGTACATTATATAAATATAACTTTATACTTATAATGGTCTTAAATATATTAATAATTTACTCTCAATTGATTTAATATCTTTTATTTACGAAACGAGCATGGACCATGATCAGATATATGTTGTATATAATCATGCAAACTGGACATTTAATACTACAATGCAAGCAAATGTAAAATTTAAACTTCATCCTGTCTGAAAATTTGACCTAATGATGTGATAGCTTAGTCCTTGCTACGAGCAAGGTAGAAAAAGGGAAAATACATTTAACGAATAATATATAAACTTGCTCCTGTTACCTAGAAGGGTAGGCTAAGACCACGTATTTCAACTAACCGCTTACCTTGCATACCGTTTATGCCTCATTTACTCTCAATCCGCTCATTATCTCGTCCTTTTAGGAAACTTCTAACCTGGCCTTTCTCGAGTATGTCTCTGACTTCGTTGGAGAATGTTTCTTTGAGGCAATTCCCTTATATTCTCCTGTTACTGCTATACTTTATTTCAATGGGACTCGATAATGTATTTAAAAGGTGATACCTAGCAAGTAGTCAACTTTATTATCAAAAAGCAAAAAATAAGGCATTTATTTTTCGACTCATATATTAAGTTCTCGCAATATCCGTGGCAAGGTACAATGAAATGAATTATGGCGTTCAAAGGCCGATAGGAAAGTCGGGAAACAAAATAAATTTAGCTCGTATATCATTTAACAAGCTCATTTCCCTGCTCGGTGGTAAGTTCTATTACGTTTCGTTTTGGGTGAGGCTTAGTAGGCTTTGTATAGTAAGAAGCGGGTGATATAGAAGTGATCACCAAATACCCTGATTCCTTGATTTTGAAAAAAAAATATCTGAATCATTCTTATGTATATTGTTTGAATCCGCCTGGCTAGCTACCACCATCTTGCCTAATTATGTCACCATAACAACAATTCTTAAATTGTTGTGTTACGGCATCTAGAGGTAAAATAGCCAGTTCCTCAGTTTGATGAGGATTCCAAGTTAAGTGTGCCGCCACCTTCGGCTTTATCTTAACTTGTAAACAGATGAGATGAAGACCAAGCGCTTCCCCGTCGTACAATAAATTGATAAAAACATAAAAGGAATGTATAATATTATATTTATGTATACATAGATAGTGTAAACGTGAGTAAAGTGTTTTAAAATATTTAGTACGACACTCGCAAGTTATGTTTTATTAACAGGTATTATGATATTATGTATTATGCAATGTTGTTTATCGTATCATACCTATGATAAGATTCCTTTGTGTGTAGGTATAGGCATGTTGTTAATTAATATTGTACACTTTTCCTTCTATTTCATTTTAATTCTCTCTCTGCCAGAAAGGTTTGCTGAAAAATATATTTTTCTTACCCTATGAAATTAAAAATGGAATTGAAAAGTATGGCGCCTTTGCTTACTTTTACTTTTTAATGAATTTATTTATAATATACTAATTTAAATAATATATAATATATTTAAATTAGTTTTGCACTCACTAGCACGCATGTTTGACTTGGGTAAAATCGCATATTCTAGACTTACAAAATGTATTAATTACCAATTAATAAATTATTTGTAATTACATCATGATATCTAATATTATATTACCTACCATGTGAAGCAGGCACGGTTAATGATTAGTTATTTAATTTTGCAATACCCTGATAGGAACAGAATAAATGTGAAATTATGAAATCTCTATTGATTTCAAAGCCATAACAGAACAATCACCGACCGAGTATAATAGTTTTTAAGCTTATTGAAGCTGCGTGAGTACCTTTTTATTCCTAGAGTTTGTAAAGTTAGCAGTTCTGTTGCACTGTGTAACAGAACTCAGTAGGGTAAGGGGAAACGGATACCGCTGCCGCGCACTTTGCGTTTCCGGACGCTATCTACGGCTTTCATGCCTTTAGTTAAAAGCGTATGAACTGAGCGAGGTTTTACTAAATCTGGTTATTTGATTTTACTTTCATGGAAAAATACTCTCCGCGACGCATTAAAAACCTTCAAGCCTCTAGAGAAAATTCACTAACTCAGATCTCAAACCAGAAGAGAGCACTCATAATCTTTGTCAGAATTTTTGATTAGTATTTGAGGGTCTAGAACACTTTTTTATAAATAATGGGTTAGCTCTTGTCCACTAGGTTGGTCTAGCTCAAGACCTTAGTAAGCATGAGGTCTACAATGGAGTGATTTTTCCGTTAAGTTAGCACTGGATCTCGATCATTGACGGAACTAGCAAACTGTTCGGCACCGGACTTTGGTAAGAGGGTGGTCGCTAGCCAGGTGGACCTTACCATTAGTAGGAAAATCATTTTTTATACCACTAAGGTGGCAAACAGACATATGGGTACACCTGATTGTAAGCAGATATCGTCACCTATGGACGCTTATATCACCAGAAGCATTACTCAGGGTTGCCAATCCTAATAAAGGAGCCCGTGACCGTACTCACCGCAGGAACAGGAACTTTTTTTCGCCTGGCTAGCTACCACCATCTTACCTAATTCTGTCGCCTTAACAACAATTATAAAATTGTTGTGTTCCGGAATTTATGGGTAAGATAGCCAGTTCCTCAGTTTGTTGAGGATTCCGGGTAAAGTGCGTTACCACCTTGGGCCTTATCTCAACTTGTAAACAGGTGAGATGAAGGCCAAGCGCTTCCCCGTCATACAAAAAAAAAAAGAACACAACACTATAATAATAATAATATAATAAAACGTTTATTTAAGACCATTGATCCATGTTATACCTATGTTAGTAACAATTAAATAACTTATAATAATCTATGTTAGTTTATAACACAAAACAAATTCACCCTATTTATAATTATTATAGAAATTGATTACTTATAATATTATTGCTATATATATATTATTACTATAGTGCTTGAGTTTTTTTCCAGGTCCACTGGGGTGAAGTCTGAAACCATGAGAGTTATCAATAAGTCGTGATATAAGTCACATGCTCTTGTAGAAATCTATTTTTTTATAGTTTTTTCTAGAAAAGTGAGTTTAGTAAAACATTTTTGAGTTCTTCTTTATGAATTTAGTAAAGGTACAAGGGTAAATTTAAAGCAGACTATGCGTCAGCAAAGCTGTTAAATCCTCTTTTGATGTATTTTCTGACCGTGTAGAACTTTCAAAAATCGGAACGCCTTCAAAAAGTTTGGTATCGCTGAATGCGAAGATACAACTTTATCGTTTGAAAACAGAATAACTCATGAATTTTAAAATTTGAATTCTCACCTGTATATATTATATTGTTTTTTTTTGGTCGAGGTAATCTGTAAAGCGTTGGTACTTCTCCAAGCGTGCTGCTCACATAGTGAGTAGGAAATTAAACAAGCCTTTTACAAGCCTCATAGCTCAGTTGGTAGTAGCTCTGCCTTCTGCGCTGTAGGCTGTGGGTTCAATTTCCACCCAGGACAAACATTTGTGTGATGAATATAGATGTTTGTTCTGTGTTTGGGTTTTGTATCATATAGTACGTATGTATTTACAAAAAGTATTTAAGCATTCTATCCGTAATCTAGTTCCCATATTACAAGCTATGCTTAGTTTGGGGCTAATTAATGTCCTGTAATGTCCTATCCTGTTCTGTAATTGTCCTTTCCCCTACCTCTCCTAAAATCTCTCGTAATATAAATCTTACATCGCACATTAACACCGTTACTTTTCTTCAATAACTTATATCGTATCGATAATGTTGGCCTGCAAAATCGAGGGATATTTACTGCTTATAATTATTCCATGTCACGGACAAGCAAATTTATTGCTATCATTACAGACCTTGAATACATAAAGAGCATTTCGTTTCATTTAGTTTTTTACGCGAAAATAGTTTGTCAAAGTCGAACGATCATGAAAATATATTTTTTTGTTGAACTTACGGCAATTTTATGAAATGTACTCATTGTTCCGATAGTTCCGATTGTTCCGAAAAATTACAATCCCTGAAAGAAGTATAAATGCTTAAACTTGTTGAATTCAAAACTCCTAACATCTGTCTCTAACTATTGCAAACTCTGAGACTATCCGATAAAATTTCAAGAAACATGCAGGTACGAGCGGTCATAGCCCTTACTATGAGTGGAAGACTGAAAAAAATAATCTTATAATTTCATAGAAAACAATCTTCGTGCGTAAATTCAGTCAAGCTTTTTTTTTTTTTTCAACCCAAAATAAAATATTTCACACAGCGCCATCTAGTCTCAAACTAAGCAAAGCTTGTAACATGGGAACTAGATTACGGATTTAATACTTATATACCTATTTTTTGTGAATACATACTTATCAAACAATACAACACCCAAACACAGAACAAACATCTATATTCATCACTAAATTTTTTGTGGTGGTGGAAATCGAACCTACAACCTACAGCGCAGAAGGCAGAGCTACTACCACCTGAGCTGTGAGGGTTGTTAATTATTTCCAGCGTTCATACAAGTTCGTATCTACGTATTGCGTAGGTACGTACTTATCCTCTGATTTCCTGACAAACAATAGAGAAACGAGCGAGTGACCAAACGATCGGTGACGATAAAGACACTTAGGCTTAGCGAGTAACCCACACTGTAACGATCTAGGTGCAAGCGAGCTTATGAACTCTTGGTAGGGCCCAAGTATGTATCTAGGATTCGAATACGCGAGTGCAAATCTTGTTACGTCTGGGACGGCAGCTCGTGAATTTTAAATGATGTTATGTCGCATATCAGAATTGTTTGAAAATGTTCGCGAAATATAAAAAAATAAAAATGGAAAGCTGCACGTGAAGAATATCTCATGTTTTATACATGAAAATGTATTTAATTGGATATTGGTATATCGGGGTGAAGGGCCATTGGTTTGCCTCAGCCTACAATAATCGGCACATTCTTGCACGAGCTTTTGGACTGTAAAGACCTACAATACCAAAAATGATGTTGAAACTCTGTCCGTCTGGAAAATAAATGAGCTCGCAATCTACTTGGCGTCTTACTGTTTTGCTGCCCGACCGAAGGATGGATAGTACTGGGAGTCAGCCTTTGGTCAACATCATCACAAGCTTCTTCAAAGAAAAAAACAATACACGTGACGACAGCGGCGAGGGCGTCACACCAAATCACACTGAATCTCCTTCTATTCCGTCATGTACATTGTTTCTGTAAATTAATTAACCTTACTAGCTTATACATGGATCCTAATTAAATTGTAGGTATACCTAATAGACACTAAATAAATGTAAAAAGAGAAAACAGTTACATACTCACGATTTCCCCTTCGAGGATCTCTGATTCCTACTCAGAGCGCAAATCTTATGAGGAGCGTCTACTTGGAGGTAGTCAGATGCACGTCCAAACTTACGTTCGGCACATGCCCACGGTTCTTAGCGGAATTCTAGACACATGCCAATCGGATTTTTGGTACTAGAGACATGTCAGTTTCCGTACGACTTAACCCTCACCGTCAGAGCATGTGCATTAATGACAAATGCGTGCATAAGCTTCTAAACAACTGAAAAGTCTATTGGTGCACGACTAGATTTGAACCCCTCACCCACCTCTGAAGGCGGTTTCATACCCACTTAGCCACTCAGATTAAACAGAAGTATAATACCTAGCTGTAGAAATATGTTATATGTTAATAAAACAAACCTGTATCTTTTTATTGATGCATTTGGGGTAGGGGCGTTCTAACTCCTATTGGCCTTCCCCAGGCGACGGAAACGCTGACTTTAACGGCAGACGTATGTCCACAACACTGATGGTGTGACCTGGTAAAGGTCTACATGGCTAGTTTATACCCTCCTGATGATTTCCAGCGCCAAGCGTTTGCTGTGTTTTCATCAGTGCGCGAGAACCAGTGCTTTCTAGGAAAGCCCGCTTCTTCGTAGACATCATCTTTGCTCTGGCCTAGAGTTTGATAAGCCTCGAGACCAAGAGTTCATATTAATCTTGAATACCACCTCTGGGGTCTAGTGGTTCACCCACCGATTTTAGATCCAGAGGTCCCGGGTTCGATCCCCATGGGGAGTACAATATATTGTGCTTGGCTGGGTATTGGTGGTGGTAGGACATTGTTTAAGTCCGCCTGGCTAGCTACCTCTAACCTTATTCTGTCGCCATAATAAAAAATCTAAAATTATTGTGTTCCGGCATTCATAGGTAAGATAGCCAGTTCTTCAGTTTGTTGAGGATTCCGGGTGAAGTGCGCCTCCACCTTCGGCCTTACCTCAACATGTAACCAGGTGAGATGAAGGCCAAGTGCTTACCCGTCGTACAATAATATAAATATAAAAAAAACATCAAAAAAGTGCTTTTTGATTTGATTTGAGTGCCTATTTCAAAATACTTATACAAAAAAAAATATGATAGTAATCAATATATTTGCACTAAATAATATGGCCATGCAAAAAACGTAACCTAACAACTTTCTTCAACCGACCTTATATTCCATCAAAAACTGCTACATAGAGCATATTAAACTCGTATATCTCAATAGGGGCGATATCATCTTGTGAGCGTAATTCAGTCGTCATTGTCGGGTTAAAAATAGTTATCCATTTATCACCCAGACGTCCCACCAAATGGTACCTACTCTGTATTCTGCATCAAATTTTTAGCATACAATCGAATCAACTGCTTTCTGCTACTGTTAACATAGCAATTTTATTTAGTTGAATAATTAAAATGTTGCACTCTCCATATAAGAGATATATATATAAATATATATATATATATATAAATATATATATATCCGTAAGAAATCGCGCATCGTGTTTGTGAAAATAAATCCAGAATACTGACAAGGCTACTAGTTATCTTTGATATAAAAAGAGACGTTTGCACTATATTTGGTATGGTTTGACTCAAGTATACGACAGTCGATGACGGCATCAACTTTGTTTCGGTTCAGATCTTTGTCTCGGTTCCAGAGAACCATCATAATAATGAGTGTGATTCTAGGATCAGATCACCGTTGGTTCGATGTTGCGTTTCACAGTTCGACTCACTTTTCACCCTAATGATTATTTCCAGGGTAAACCGAAACAAAGTTGGTGTTAGTGGTCATACGTGAGTAAAACCCGTGTTTAACAACGGTGTAATAGTTTTCTTCCGCGTTTACCTTTACTTTACTTAACAAGCAGACCATGTTTTTATTATTTAAACGGAAAAGGAAATCAACTAATAAGCAAACAGAGTTCTTATCGAATTTATAATAAGGTACGGACAGCCACCGAATGTAGAAAGTATCTTACCACATCTTTTTTTGTTTATCAAGTGAGCTGGTGGTCAAACGTTTGGTTATTACCAATTAAGAAAAACCCGCTTTCACTATATCGTCAATCTAACATCACACGTTGCATGCCCAATTTTTTTTAGCCAGTACAAGGTCCACTCAAGATTCTTAAAGATAAAATCATGCCTGAGTTTATTAAAATACATTCGTCGTTTTAGCACAAGTAACCTGCCTGTTATCGCGAATTTAATTTTTGTTACCGAAGAAATCGCTCAAAATGTAACTCAACATTCCAGACCGGCAAGCGAAGTTGCGTGATAGTATTCACTACTGATTGCCCGCATCAGTTTGATCGTAACGAAATCGCTTCATCTCCATAGCATGATATGAATTTCGGCAGCGCCTTGATTCAACCAATCGCACCTACGGGATAACAATTTCACCTTTGCTAGAATTTTTTAAAATACTTAAATCAGTACATTTATTCAATAAATTAAACTAACTAAGTACAAAGGAATCAGTCAGATTACCTAAGGACCGTTACAAACGGCCTATAGGTAACTCAACTGTTCCAGACCAGTACCAGACGGAAGCGTGCCCAAGACACTGGCTGCATTGCCACGCTGAATAGCTATGCTAATTCGCTGGCCTAAATAAGAGCCAGAATTAAACTAGCTTTTGTACATGGACAGAAAGTCTGAAAAAAGGATTAGTGTAATCTGGCCTAGTGGATCTGGCCCGGTACCGGAGAAGATGGGAAAATTTGTGTCAACTGAATTTATGTCAATCATCCCCGGTGGAATAAATAATGAAGACCACCGGGGAAGATGACACACATTTTCCCTTCCTCTTTGGTACCGGGCCTGATCCATCGGGCCAGATGACACTATATCAAAAAACTGCACTACTTTCTTTTTGTGGAAGTTTTTCAAACGTTTGGCAACTAACTCTCGTGCAGAAATCTCTTTTCCAGGCACTTCATCTTCCCTAGCGTGGCCTTGCCTTAAATTTGTGCAGTTACCACTGGTTTATGCCAACTTCAGTAGCTAGTGTAGACAGACAGAAAATTTATGAAAACTTATACAGCTCTAGCAAATTGAATAGGTACCTACTAAATTCGGCAGTTTTGTACTGACAATAAAGTAAACTATCCTACATCACGTATAGTAAACTACTATGATGCTGTGAGCTAAAAATGTATACGCGCGAATAGGTAATACTGAAGTTTGTAATATATTATTTGTTTTATACAACTAGGAGACGGAACAAGCAAGTAGCCCACCTGGTGTTAAGAGCATCTCTTGCCTATAACAATGCCTGGCTGGATAGGTCATATCCACAAAGAATAAACCTTCACGGCATTGCATTGCGCCCGTCAACTTGAGGCATAAAGGTGTTAATTTCACCGGCAGCCATACCCATCAAACCGGAACACAGCAATGCTGCTTGGCGGCTGAAATAGGTATGGTGGCAGTAATTCTTCGGACGAGTATTTATTATGATTATTATTTATATTAAGCGAAATATATCTGTGTAGTATCGTTAGGTAATAATAATGTTCAGTTAAAACCTACAATTCTCGTTAAACCAATGTTTTGTTAAAGCACAGATTTTTATCACACCTGATCAAATAGCACCCAAACTTTGCCTGGAAAAGCCAAAAGCAAAGGGAACAAGCGTATACCAATATTTATATATAGATTCCCGTCCCTTAAGATCCTTTGCCCTTTTATAATAAAATCAAGACGGCAAAGGGACGGATATCCGGACCTCATCGAAGTTTGCTGCTCAATTAAACAAAGAATGAGACAAGTAGGCCCTTCACCTATTTTTCAAAAGCATTAAGGCTTTTGATCTAAGATTTTTCGGCGTTTGAATCTTTCATTAGCGTACGAGTATTTCCTTTGTTTTGCACTTTTCTTTAAAAGGGTTGCGAATTATTAACTTGTTTTCCGTTAGAAAGTAAGCTCTTAATTTGGTATGTCATTGCAATATATTAAAAAATAAAGCAATAAAAATATAAGACCAAAAAAGCCACGGCGTGCGTCAGCAAAAACGATCTAAGCAAATCTGGCTGTCCATTCATATTATTATACCGTCAAAAGTAACTAAAGTCTATGACTCGAGGATACTTGACGATCTTTATGCAACATTTTTATACTACGCTCAAAACTTGGTTGCCCCAATAATTAAAAACCTCTTGGCGAGAATAACTGACACATGACGTAATCACGGTGTACTTATTCCAGCCTCCTGAAACTTGGAAAACCCGAACTTGCAAAAAATTGTAAGGGTTTATCTTCATGAGGCGTTTTGTTGGCATCTCTGGTTGTATTATTTCGGGAGGTTATAGTGGAAGCTAATTTAAACCCCTCAGTAGTCACCCAAAAAACGTTAAGCATTTAAAATTGAAATGTATACAGTAACTAAACTTAATTTGACTTCAGTTACAAAAATGCCCATTATCAAACCCAGAAGTCCCGGGTTCGAAACCCAGGAGGAAAAAATATGTGTTCAGTTTGATTGTTAGCAGGGTTTGTTTTAAGGCTGCCTGGCTAGTTTCTCAGTCTGTTGAGGATTCTGGATAAAGTCCGAGAAAAGAAGGTATGTACGATTTAGTATTATCCATCAAACTCTCCACTTCAAAAAGTTATAGTAATGGCCTCGAAGCGTTTTAACACAAACTCATCAGATATCAGAGTTAGCGTTGTGAACACCAGCCCTTAGATGTCCTAGTACCCTCAATCACGCCCCCCGCCCTACCCGTGTTGATATTTGACAACTTTATTGGATCAGTAATTGAATTTTCACAAGCTTTTATGATAGAAAGTGTATTGAAAAATGCTTCGACTAATTTTGGCGGAAAATTGAAATACTGTCTTCAACATCGAACTAATTTGTTTCTTGTTAGGAAATCATTTTGAGTAGCTTCTTTTTAAAATGGATAGATGCCTGAAAGCACTGTTTATGACGGGATTTTTTACCAAATACAAATCTAATGATTTTTTATAAATTATGGGACAGCTATTGACCTCGAGACTTGCCAGGACAATCATAGCGACTACGAAATTTTTCCTGGAAAATACCTTTCAACTCTTTTTTTTTAAGTATTGGGGTCGTATGTAAGTGGAAATACTAAATGTATTATTTAGATGATGAAATCAGGAACTGTCCAACAAAACTCCTCAGCCCAATTTATTTTAAACTTCTTTATGAAAAAAATCCGTCATCAATGTTAATTAAATTGTATAAAGTGCAATGTTATACTACAGCCGTATTCTGTTATCTATGACTATAGTGACAGTATACTTATATAGGAGTTGTTCAACTACTTGAAGTATAGTTGTAAAATGTAACAATGTTTGGCCTCATTAAAATCAGATAGCTGTCACTAACAGCTTGTTTGAAAAACAAAACTCTGTATCACCTGGTATCACCTTTATGATACAGACTTGCTTTTTACTCCATAGAGTTATTTATAGGGATGCAACAACATCTATTTGCAATAATCTCCGTTGTCGGTACAAAAACCGTGTAAATCTTTGGCATAACGTGGCAAATCAAATCCTCAACTCCATGGCTTGGTAAAGTTAAGTGCAACTAAGCGAAGTCCAAGTTATTCAAGTAGGGTGTGCCTGTAACTTGGCCGGCTAATAAAATAGACTAGGCTAGGTTCCGTAGAGATTTTAAGTGCAGTTGAATTCTTAATCCGGACACTTCAAGTTCGGATTTATACCCGTTACAATTTTAATGGGTCTTAAGGAGAGGTAGTAAAGGTAGAAAGGTAGCGATTGGCATTCATTTCACCTATTTAGGCCGCCAAACAATATTGCTATGTTCCTGGTTGAAGGGTATGGTTCCCGGGGAAATTAGGACAGCGAGACATAACACAACACTTTTTTAACCGCCTCTGCGGTGTAGTGGTTTGCCTACTGGTGTCAGATCCCAGGGGTCCCGGGTTCGATTCCCAGGGGAGTACAATTTTGTGCTTGGTTTTGGTAGGACTGTCTTTAAGTCCGCCTGGCTGGCTACCACCATCTTACCTAATTCTGTCGCCATAATAACAATTCTTAAAAATTGTTGTGTTCCGGCATTTAGAGGTAAGATAGCCAGTTCCTCAGTGTGTTGAGGATTCCCGGTGATATGCGCATCCACCTTCAGCCTTATCGTGGCTTGAAAATCAGGTGAGATGAAGGCCAAGCTTCTCCTCGTAGAACAATAAAGAACAAGGTTAGGAAAGGTTAAACTTTGAGATTTTTATGGACTCAGTTGTTCATAAAAGTGAAATTATCTACGTATAAATATAGGTATAGGTTAATGAAATGAGCAATTACCAATTTTACCAGCTTAATTCAAGTTACACGCATTATTACATTTATTGTATTGTAACGGACCTTAGGTAACCAAATTTGTAAATTGTTAGTGACTAAATAAAAAAAAAACTGTTTTATTCTGCATTTGCATTTCCTAATTATTTGATTTTACTTGGTCTTGATAGTCGTTTTAAATAAGTACTAAATAAATTATCAACATTTTCTGAATAATATTTACAAATAAATTAAATTTTTAAGGACCTTCACGCTTGCTTATGAATAAAATATTTTGGTGTTCCGTTCAAATTAGAACGCTAGACCCTTTAAATTCCTATAACATTTTAATCACAATTAAACCAACTAGGGTTATTTATAAGACCGTTTTGAGCAGGCCGGGCTGATTTCGTTTTGGTATTCGGGTCGCGTCATAAGAATTTCTATCCAATATTTACATTAAAACCATATTATCTAAAGCCGTGGAAACACTAACCCTGCCCCGCCCAATCCACGCTATGAATGACTATAGTATCTCCCAGGTGAATTTTGTTTAAACAAAATACATTCCGAAAAACAAAAACAAGTAAATCACCTTCCCATGGAGATACCAAAAATAGGATTCCAAAAATATTTTTATAATTATTACCTATTTTATCTAGTATTGATTTATATAAATAAATCAATAACAAATGGCGATAACATTGTCAATAAAATTACGCTCACTTATTCACAGATACTACACACGCGCAATATATGTTTTGTACGTGCCAGGATAAACCCACGACAAACATTTGTGTGATGGATATTGACACAGAACAATGAATCTACTTAATAGAAAGGCATTGTGGGCGGGGCAGGCGCGCCGCATATATGCTCAAAATGGGCATATATTGAAAAAACTCGCTTCAACCGCTAATAGTCGCTCTCGGGCGATGTGACAGTGCAAAGCTCTGCATAAAATATATTATTGTGCCGAATTGCGCTGTCCTAAGCTGTATGAAAAGAAGCCAGGTGTGTAGTAAAAGGCAAGGAAGGATTTCTTTTCACCGGTTAGTCCATAAACCTTTAAATAAACGTGATATTTAAAGATATTGTAAAAGTATTATGTAGTTTACAGGCGAAAACGATACAATCGCAAACAGATGTAATTTTGTACATTGCTTACTATGCATGGATACCACCTTATTTTTACATTGTTGACCGCGCAGTGTATTGCGTTTACAGCGATGAAGGTATTGTTTGCACTACGATTTAGTAGTAATGGCCAAGACGCTCGCGCATCGACTAGTGTTGCTCGAGATTCGTGCAATCAAAGATTACGCGTTTCATGTCGATAAAATTTGTCTGTGTTTTTGTTTTATCATATTGTTCGCGACGAGGCCCGCCTATGTATGAAAAGAAGAGGTGAGGGGAGCGGGGCACACCACAAGGCGCGGGGGACGGGACCATCACTCGCCGCTCGGACAAAGCCACAGACGCGCGCGCACGCAATATTTTAACACCAAATCACTTTATAATTCTATTTCATAGTCTTGAAGATTGGTACCTAATATATTTTGTAAGCAAAGGATTGTTTCATTTGTTCACCGCAACACATATTTTATTGACACAAGTTATCTAACTTTATTAGTAATTTAGTTCTTCTCAGAATTTCATTTTATTTGTATGTAGAAGTTCGTAACGCTTAGTTAAACACAAAAAATATATTTTCAGTTTCCCAAAAGATGTAAATATTAAAAAAAAAGTGGATTGAGGCAACGGGCAGAGTTGAATGGATGCCTAGATCATCTTTCACAATATGCTTACAACATTTACTTATATATACACTTACTTTCATTTACTTATATCCTTATTATAGTTCAAAAAATATCATTGCATTGCAAGTGATGTCATGTTTTGTCTTCCAGTCAAGATTGACCAGTCACCACAATAGAACCCAATGTGACTTATGAGTCATGTTTGTGATTGGGTGCTATTGAGGTGACTGGTCAATCTTGACTGGAATTGAACTGAAAAGAATAGCTTTATTTTATCAAATTGGTTTTCATCACTTAATAGTTAATTATGCAATAGAATGGTCACGATATATTTACATGTAATTAATTAGTGGAATACGATTTGTTTGTTAAATATCATTGTCTATTTGTATATACTGTGTATCTAATGAATAATATAATATACAATCTAAAAGCTACTTTTATTTAACACACTGTCTATCTTATCTCTTTCAAAGTAAGATGCCGAACGCAGCGAGGGATTCTTTAAACACAAGAATCCCTAATCTTGAACGGAGCGAGGGATACAAGAACCGTGATTTTTTTCACTAGTTGTGTACTTTATTTGATACCATACACTGCAAGAATATAAATAATAGTTTGTATCGTATGTATTACATTATCAGCCCATTAATGTCCAATACTGAACAGAGCCGCCTCCGAATCTCGAGTAAAATTATATAATATGGTGTTAAATACACAGATGCGAGCTGCTTCTTCTGGTGAGATTCTTCAATCGACTTTTACGACACACTTGAGCTAAGTTGGTAGATTCCGTTTTTATATCAATCTCATTTTACTATACAACTAGCTGTAGCCCGTGACTTCGTACACGTTCATGGATTTAAATTTTGTTGTGTTTGATCGTGACGTCACGTGACCACATATTATCACTTGCGCTGCGGGCGGCGGGCGCTAGCAACGGAGTTAGTATATATTATTGGTATAAAAAACGGAGCAACGGGCTAACTGTATTTTATTATGTAACCCGTCATAAAAACATAGAGAAAAATCTCCACGCTTGGTAGATGGATCGGTGCTCGTAGTAAATGTGTAAGGTATTACTTTGAGCCACATGCTTAATTTTGAGTATCAATGCTAAAGTTATTTTTATCGATGAATACGAGTACATCTCTATCACCGGGATACCAGCTAAAATGTATTGCAATTTATATTTTATCAGTTATTTTATATTTTTTAAACAATCCACTAACTGTCTATTAATAATTATTAAACAAAATATTAAGCACACACTATAGAATTATTCGTTTATGTAAATATTATTTATTCTCTATTTTGCGAATTTCGGTAGCCTCACGAAACTATGGTAACTGCACGATTAGTATGCAGTTTTCACAAGGTGGTAGCATCAAAGAGTGCACGATTCTACAAACTGTCAAAGACATCCATAACCAAGTCGACATAAAGGTTTATTTTCAATGACTTCGAATATCGGAAACTCGACCAATGAATGATAAGTGTTGGATGTGTTGTTAATTTGACATGCTACGTGAGTGTGTGTAGCCTGCCACAGCGGTGCTAGAACAAATGTTTCTAGATCGCCTTTCTAACCTCTATCATGTGTTCTGTGGATATTGATATTTGTTCTGTGTTTGGGTGTTGTATTGTATGATATGTATGTATTTAACAAAAAAAAAACTTTATAAGCATCCTTAGTAGATTACGGATGCTTACAAAGTTTTTTTTGTTCCCATAATTACAAGCTCTGCTTAGTTTGGGACTAGACTACTGGTGCTGTGTAAAAAATAATGTCCTGTTAATCGTAATATTATATTTAATATAATGGTAAAATTTATTAAATATACCGTTTAAGAATATGTGTGCCACTTGCTTGAATTGAATTGAATAACGCTTTATTTTACACGAAACGACAAACTGTTACTCATCAATTTCAGATCCAGAGGTCTCGGGTTCGATCCCCATGGGGAGTACAATATATTGAGCTTGGTTTGGTTGGTGGTAGGACTTTGTTGAAGTCTGCCTGGTTAGCTACCACCATCTTACCTAATTTATGTCGCCATAATAACAATTCTAAAATTGTTGTGTTCCGAATTCAGAGGTAAGATAGCCAGTTCCTCAGTATGTTGAGGATTTCGGGTGAAGTCTCCACCTTCGGCCGTATCTTAACTTGTTACCTGGGGCGATGAAGGCCAAGCGCTTCGTTAAAAATAGAAAATAATTAGGTAATACACAATGTTTCATCCCTTAGATCAGTAAAATGGGTGGCCTTATCGTTATAACTATTTCTTCCAGACAACCTCTATAAAAACATAGCGTGTAAAATATAAATTCGACGACGAATTTGTATCTCCACGGCCAAGTATGATAGACGCGATCGATTAGAGGCAGAGGCAGCCAGTGCGGCCCACACCCAATTTGTACAAAGTGTCACTTACGATAACTCGACCTGCTAATGGGGCACCAAGGCCGTTTAGGACGTCTTACAATAAGGACGTACTTAACACACGGGCAATCTTGCACGGAAAATGACACACAAATATGAACGTTTTCAAAGATATTAGATTATGCGCAATGCAGCTTCTAGCGTCTTTACGATCTTAATATCTCCAAGAAGAAAAGTTAAAAGGTACCATCTGGATAGCCTCTAGGCCTAACCTCGCCCTATCGCAGACCTCATCCTTGCATGTACAAATTTCGAGGTCAAAAGCTGACCCATGCTAAAAAAATCACATGTTCGATGCTCTGAACAGAGATGAATCCGCAAAGTTTAAGCGAAAAGCTCGATATTTTATTTTAGACATTTGTCAGAATGGTAGACAATGAAATAATGTTCACACGCGTTTTTGGGTTAAATGACATGGCATGATTCATTAGACAGGCGAGGGTGGAAGTGGGTCGTTAAGAAACGTATACCCGCAAAAGTTACGAGTTTAGACCACCAAGAGCTGAATCATAATTACGTTTTAAAACTTAAAAGAAGACCGACTTCAATGAAGATTATGATACAAATTCGTTTACCTCGATGACTAATATTTTTTTTTAAATCGACGAATTGAGAACCTCCTCCTTTTTTTGAAAGTCGGTTAAAAATAGACTCACTTTTTGTCAGACAGACAGATTTTAAAATGCAGAGGCCCTAAAATCCTATGTAACTGATTTACCGTCCAATTTTCTATTTTCAGTTAGTTGGATAGCAAAAAATCTTAACAAACAAATTTGCGGGTTTCACTATTTATCAATAAGAATAGTATTTTGAACCTTTTCGATACGCAATAAATAATTTATTCTCATGTTTGACAAAATTAATATACAAACTCCTCTTTACTTGTGTCCTAAGATAAAAATACTTTAAAAATATGCCTAATATTTTACTTACTTATGAAATTAAACGTAATTTTAACAAATCATATGATGTATTCGTACATAATTTCATTTTACCATGTTAGACTGTGTGTATCAGTCATTATACTACTCGTATATCTATATATCTACGAGAAGTCTCCATGGACGAAAGGAGAGTGCAGAATAATGTAGCTCCGCCGTGTGGAGAATGGTTACGCAGATTTATTTTATCGAGGTTCAAAATAAGTAAAGGAGGTTGTAAAAAACAACCGTTACCCTGTGGTTATTGCACAATTCATATTTACGATGAACATGTCTCTATATCATGTCTGTAAATATTATGGACTAGCATAATTTTGTTCGTTGGTACGATTTTTTTATTTAAGTAGGTCATCATATAAACTGATGTTGATGATTAGATTTTGTTTTAATACAGCAGTTTCTAGGAAGTATCATACTCTGATACAAATTTAAACAATCATTTCTAACGCTGCAAAACGAAAACACCCGGTTCTTAATTGTTTTTCCCGAATTGGGTGCCCGCCAAAAAACAAGAATGGGCTCGAAGGCTCCGACGCTATCTGCCCATCGAGGCTGTAATGATTAAATTTGTTTTTTCCCGCTCAAATAATTACGAAGTTTTCCTTTATTTTCGGAAGAAAGGTTTCGAGTGATGACATTTCAAGGTCCTCGTAATTGATAGCCTTAGAAACGGGAACAATGTGAGCATAACCGTTCTGCAGTTCATATTTTCCGCTGAACGTTGCGGTAAAAACAATCTGTTCTTTACGCGCTTACTAACAGTAGCATGAAATGTGTTTAAATGTGTTTTCATTGCTCGAAATTATTTTCAAAGTTTAAAGTTTTATTTTAACTAGGACGGGCTAAATATGGGCTATACGAACGAATATAATTCCTATACAAATTGCAGTGTCTTTTAATACCAAATCTTATGTTTTTATTCTCTCTTCTTCAGAGTTGCTTGTCACAGACATGATAGATGCAATACATCCAATACATACAATACATCTAATCATGATATGGATACTTAAAACAACAAAACAAATAATAGTATAGTCATAGAAATAACTGCTACTAAACTACCTACGATAATCACATCGTGTCAACAGTATGGTAAACTGACCACTTAAATCAGTTTATCTGGTGCAGCACCAGATGACAGCATAATAAAACATTCAGTATAGTACCTGCTCTCGGCTCGAGCCAGTCTAGATTGATTTAGAATTTATTGCCAAAACGCTCTGCCAAGGCTCTCGCCTAAGATCGACGATTTATCTCTCTCCTTGCCAAAGGAAAATAGAAATGTACACGGTACCATTTTGAATTGATGCGTTCGGTTTTCTGTAAACTTGAATGCATTTTGATTAATGGATTTGAGAAATGGAGCTGACTTTTTTTGGTAAGGAATCCATCTTGTAAAAACGTTATTAGGGAGAAAGATGTTATATTATATCGATGATTTCTATGTTGTAGCTGCGTGATGAAACGTTGATTAAATACTTTTATTTGTAAAATATGATAAAGCTTACCACAGTGAAGAGAATCCGTGATTTTCCAAAGTACATACCTGAAACAAAATTGAATAAGTTTAGCTGTAGGTATAAAGTATTTTTTCTAGTTTTCTTCTGTGACCTGGGACCTTTACCGCAAGCATATTTGCGTTATCGATAGGTTTAACCTCAAATGCCAATCAGATAGAATCAGGAACACAGAAACATGTACCTTGTAAATATTCCGTTGTGCCGAACTCATCGTTTTTCCTCTACCTTTATCATTAATACTAGTAAGAAATGAAGCTCCTTGCCCTCAATGTTTTTTCGCGCCAGTACAATCTAGGAGTCTTAAATTCCAGAGTGAAGAGGCTCATGATAAGCTCAGGACAAGATGGAGATCTTACACGACATCTTAACTTGTTTTTTAACTAACTGATGGTCAAACGCTTGGCTATCACTAACAAACGTATTGAGACGCACAAACATCGTCATTGAGATGTATCTTAAGAGGCGAAAGCTTCGCTATTGCCGGCATGAGTCTTGGATGAAGGAGGGTAGAATGGCATAGCGAGTGTTTTTTTTTTGGGAACTCCAGTACAGCAAGCATAAGCGCGTGTGGTTAGTACCTAAGATATAGATAACAAGCCTCACAGCTCAGTTGGTAGTAGCTCTGCCTTCTGCGCTGTAGGTCTAGCACCCATATTACAAGCTATGCTTAGTTTGGGACTAGATGGAGCTGTGTAAAATTAGTGTCCTGTAATATTTATTATTATTATTATATAAGGATGTTCTGAAAGGTAACTTGAAACGCTGCAAGATAAACTCGTTTAAATAAAAAATAAAAAATTTGGTGGAACGTTTTTTTTTCCATTCCACATTTATTTCTGCAACATATATCATCGCGCAACCAAGTATCGTCTTAAAGTATTAAAACTGGTAATTTTTTTCGGGATTGTAAAAAAACAACAAACCTGAGAAATTTTACAGTGACAGTTTTGCCATGCCTTTTTCCTTACCAAGCGAATCCGAAAAGAGCTCAATAAAACCCTGTTCAAAACAGAAAGAATCACTAAGTAGAGATATGTAAAACGAGAAGCTTGCTTTCAAAAATGTTTACCGAAAACTCCACACGGCACCGCAGCCTCCATTTAATCGTAATCCTAAAGATGTCTGCCTGCATCCGTTTCCGGACGAGAGATAATTTTATTGCTAATGTGGGTTGAAGATAGAATTTAAACTGCATTCGGTATTCAGATATACAACGCTTTGCTAGCAAGGGTAACTGTGGAACCAACTTTTAAAGTTCATACTAATCGGACATAGACAGAGAGTTATGATAACAAAATCTGCCACTAAGCAACATTACTCTAAGCATTAAGCTAAGTTACTCGTAGCTTGGTGACTTGAAGACTTGGTAGCCGGTAGTATTTGAGACGTATCATTATGCCACCAGGTGTCAGGCAACACGATCTAAGTGTGATCACATCGTGTATACAATTTCAAGACAAGTGACCACAAGTTGCAAGAGTGTTTTGTCATACTATTACTTCATTGTATTCCACATTTTTGAGTTACCGTAAACTCGTCAGCGGTAGTCAAAAATAATACTGTAAAGTCAACGATAGGTAGTAAATTAATAAGGTGTCTTGAACCACCAAAACGTACAAAAAGACTAGAATAAATAAATTAATAAATATATCAGTATATTAATTTCACACAGCGCCATCTAGCCCCATACTAAGCATAGCTTGTAATATGGGAACTAGATTACGGATAGAATACAAATAAATTGATTACCTAAAGCAAAAATGAATCATATGTAAGTCAAACCACCAAATGAGTTTCATGCAGGTGCACATAAAACGTGTTATTTAATATTAATACGTAACATGAAAACAGTCCACATAACTCGAAATGTGATTTTCCAATTCACTGACTTCTATACTTTGCGCCCGTGTGAAACGCTACTGAAATTCAAAGCCCACACTGAAACAGTTCCAGGACAATCGTACGAGACAACAGAAGCGATTTTTCTGCTTTGCATCCGCCACTGAACCACCATTTATAGCCTTTATCACGACCGACTAAAGTTTGAATTCGCAAGATTATTCCACGCTTGTTTATTGCATTCTGGGCTGCTCGAAATCAGAGCATGTATTTTCTTTGATGTATTCGTTTGTTTGAATTATTTATTGTAAAATCGTGTCATGGTTGTATTATGGTCGTGGCATAAATACTTAAGTTGATAAAAAAATAATTCTTACCAAAAAAATCTACACGGTATAGTATAGTATCGTCTGTGCCATGTATCCCAACTGGTTATCGCTACTGGTTGGGAAAATTGTTTTTTTTTTCCATATTTCGTTACTTTTCCACGTTTCCACTATGTTATTTCATGTTTATGCATAAATTTTCGTACCTGTCGTAGATATAGGAATAAACGTAAAAGTGTAAATGGGTATAAGTGTTATTTATGGCCAATGTAATACCCAGTTTAAGAACTCATCCATTTTTATTTTGATGAAAAAATTGTTTATGAGATTTTATCATATTCATATTATATATTTCTTGTCTTTGTATCTATTGTGCTAGGTCATCGGCAAAGAGGAACCTTTCTGTCCTATCTGTTCTGGACTAACCTAATCGCAGAAGGCAGCTCTCCTGAAGCCCAAATAACCCTGTGGCCACAATCCTATCCTCCCCTAGCTACCTACGTGAACGTTGCAGGAGCAACCCGCATAGTCTCAGACCGGTTGATCTGAGACTGGGAGATTTTGAGAAACCTAAACCGCCAAGTCAAGTAGGCCACTGTGGTTACAACCAAGGAATGTAGGGTCACTCTGACACCACACAATGCTCTTATGGCGCCAGCCTGCAGACCATGCTCTATCTGCTGTCCTACTCCTTGAGTCACAGTCCTGCACAGTGGAAGACCTATAGAATGCCACCCAAGTAACCATTGACTAAGTTTTGATGTGGCTATCTAACCCGAACCATCGAAACGAAGAAGAAGAAGAAGTATCCTGTTTTTATTTGGACGTTAAAACAATGCCTTAATAACAAACCAGTTAGTAGTAGTAACTCTGCCTTCTGCGCTGTAGGCTGTAGGTTCGATTCCCACCCAGGATAGGACAGGTTTGTTCTGTGTTGTATCATATAGTATGTATGTATTTACAAAAAGAAAATAAAAGTATTTTAGTATTTGGCGATCTAAAAATTATTATAGATGAATTTCGGCAGATTGGCTTAAAACTAAATTTTTGGAATGTGAAATATACATTTCAGATACATGTTTGGATAGAAATTCAATTATTCAAAAGCTTGAGACTTTGGCTTCCAATATTACTGTTGTAGATAAGAGTTCACTCCACCTACTAGGTTCACCAATTCTTGATGAATCTTTTCCGGGTTTCGTCGACGACAAAATTCAAAATTTTATGAAGGCTTCGGACAGACTTTCAAAAATTAACTCACATATGGCTTTCAGCATTAAACATTTTGCCTTTTTGTCCCAAAATTTACCTATGCTTTACGATGTTGTCAACTGTGGAAACACAGTGAGCTGGTGGAAGGCTTAGACAACATAATAAAGAACACCCTTTCCACGGTTTTGAATATTGAGTTGGATGACAGAGCATGGTCGCAGGCCTCATTGCCTATTCGATTAGGCGGCTTAGGCATACGCAAAATTTCTAGTGTTGCTTTGCCAGCGTTCTTGTTTTCCGTCTATAGTACACATTCTTTGATTGAGAAAATTCTAACACCATCAATTTCGGTTATTCCTGGCAATATACTCCAAATTTCTTATCTTGACGAGGCTCGAAATGCTTGGCATAGTGCTTGCCCTAAAACCAATCCCCCAAAACACCTTTCGGCACAATGGCAGTGGGACGGGCCTCTGTGCGAGTTGACACGGAATTATCTATTACATACGTGCTCAACCTCCACAAATCGCGCTCGTCTCTTAGCTGTTTCAAAATGGGTATCAGGTCTTTGGCTGCAAGCACATCCATTTTACAATACCGGTACACTTATGGATCCTGTAACTTTCCGTATTGCCACTTGTCTTCGGTTGGGTGCAAGATGCTGCGCCTCTCACCAGTGCCGGTGCGGTGCGGCCGTAGATCAATTTGGTTTTCACGGACTTTCGTGCACAAGGTCTGCCGGCAGGATTTCGCGCCACACAAGTCTTAATGACATTATCCGTCGAGCTTTTACCAGTGTCAATGTGCCAGCCGTTCTTGAACCGAATGGTCTATTACGTGATGATGGTAAGCGGCCCGACGGTATGACTCTTGTCCCTTGGGAAATGGGTAGGCCTTTGGTGTGGGACGCTACCTGCGTCGACACCCTAGCGCCATCTCATCTGTCTCGGACATGAGTTAGGGCTGGTGCGGCGGCTGATTCGGCCAAGGATCACAAAAGGCGCAAATATAGTGGTCTCGACAGAGCTTACCTATTTGAGCCTTTTGGGGTGGAGACCTTGGGTCCGTGGGGAGCCGGTGCCCTCCGGGTTTTCAAAAATATTGCGGGGCGTTTGATTGAGGCGACACGTGACCCAAGGGCTGGCTCTTATTCAGGCCAGCGAATTAGCATAGCTATTCAGTGTGGCAATGCAGCCAGTGTCTTCGGCACGCTTCCGTCTAGTACTGGTCTGGAACAGTTGCGTTACCTATAGGCAGTTTATAACGGTCCTTAGGTAATCTGACTGATTCCTTTGTACATAGTTTTATTGTACTTTTTATTGAATAAATGTCTTTTAGTATTATATCCGTATTCTAGTACCCATATTACATAGCTATGCTAAGTTTGGGTCTAGATAGCGCTGTGTGAAACTAATGTCCTGTAAAATATGTTTCTTTTATTTTATAAAAATTAAGAATCATCAAAGACTGTCCGGAGCATTGAAAAATAGTATAACTAGAAGTGTATATATTTTATTTTTATCGTACGAGTTTTCCACGTTTTTCTTCTATTATTAATATAAATAATTACATTGTATCAACTTTATGAAACCTTAAACTTACAGATAGGTACTATTTAAGTCGATCATTTGTTCACATTTTTTGTTTTCATACTGTTATCTAGACGTGAAAACCTGTTATTAGCTTTCTGATTCTATTGCTTTTGTTATTTTAACTTTAAGAGTTTTCCAAAAAAAAAATATATCAGGCCGAAGGTAGAAACGCACTTCACCCGGAATCCTCAACAAACTGAAAAATCTTAATATCCTCCACCTTATCTTAACTTGTTACCAGGTGTGTGAAATGAATGTCCTGTAATATGTATTTTTTGATGACTCCTAATTTTTATAAAATAATAAAAATTAAGAGTCTTCAAAGACTGCCCGGAGCACTGAAAAATAGTAGAACTAGAAGTATATCTATTTTTTTTTTGTAGTGTACAGGTTTGCCACGTTTTTCTTTTATTATCAGGCCGAAGGTGGAAGCGCACTTCACTCGGAATCCTCAACAAACTGAAGAATCTTATGATCCTCCAGCTTCGGACTTATCTTAACTTGTTACCAGATCAGATGAAGACCAAGCGCTTGCCCGTCATACTTTAAAAAAAGACGGTTCTATTCAATGAAAAGACCTTAATAGTGATGATAGTCATTAGCGTTTTGTCTTTCGGTCTAAAACGAAAGGTTGTTGAACTATATCAAAGGTAAAGTTTGTGGAAATGACGTATAATTCATGATTATTACCTGAATCCATGATAGTTATTTTTAAATGTGGTAAAGCTCTCTTACAATAAGCCCTACTTACTGCTAGGCTCCTGTTTCACGATGCTAATTCGGCTTATGGCTGTGAAATGCTGAGCTCGGAGAACGCTTATGCAGTTTTGTTATTACTCTGTGGCAGGCAGTAGAGATAAGCTTCGCGTCAGTCACATAGCTGCATTGAGACATCCGCAAATATTGTGGATGCCTCGCTCTATCGGTAGAATGGGATCAAATGCTTAAAGCTCATTGTCTGAGAGCTTTCATTTGATATTACGTATATGGCTGGTAGATGGAGAAATTATTTGTATTAAGACTAATAAAAATGATATGCATTTCTCATATATCGTTTTTTTAAGTAGACTACGGGATACTCGCAAGAAAAGTACCTATACCTACTCTGGTCTTTATAATGTAAACATTTATCGATCAACTACATTTGTACTATTTAATCATTTTATCACTTCAGTAAATTAACTATTTTTTATATTTTATTGTATGACAAGGAAGCGGCCTTCATATCACCTGGTAAAAACTGTTCTCATATAAGTGATGTGTCTTAATGAGAATAAATATCTTCAAACCTGAACTTTATCTCAATTTATCCTGATTAATTTTACCTGGAAGTTAAAATTTTAAAAAACTAGTAGTTTATTGGGTCAGAGATCCAGGGCAGCAGAAAATACTATATTAATACAAGTTTACACAGACGTGAAGTCACCGGCTTTTACTGGACATTAAAAAAATAAACAAAGTAATTGTTCAGGTTGCCGATGAAATTAATATTAAATAATCTTCAAAATAGATAACCACTTAACTACCTAATGGACAACTTAAAGCATAGCTTATACATAGCAATATGGGATCTAAATAGCGGAATATTTATTTTAATTTATTAACATACTTCAATACAATATCACACCCAAACTCAGATAATACATCTCTATTTATCAGACAAATGTTTGTCCCGGATGGGAATCGAACCGCCGAAAGAAGAGCTATTATCAACTGAGCTTTGAGACCTGAACCATTATTAGAACGTAGTGTTGTTAATCTGATCTATGCTTTGACTGCACAATGCGAGGATCGTGTAGACTAAATACTAATTAATGTACTGACAGAGAAAGTCTCCAAATCGAATTACCTTTATTAACGTTCCATTGAACTGATTTTGTTCTTCTCTAGTTAACGATTATATATACTCTTCAGAATGAATAAAAAATCTATAAATTGTGTTTTATTAATGAGCACAATTCATGCACGTGAGTTGTTTGATCAACTACTTATATACATTCAACGGTAGTTCTGTTGCGATATTTTCAGATTTTGTCACATCTTACAGAATAAATAGAAATATCACTTCAAACCCCGTCTGTGGTCTAGTGGTTTGCCTACCGGTCTCAGATCCAGAGTTCTCGGTTTCGATTCCCAGGGGAGTATAATATTGGGCTTGGTTTAGTTGGTAGGAATTTGTTCAAGTACACTGTTGCAATAACAACAACTACCACCTTCAAATAACATAACTTGAAACAAACAAAAAATGTATACAATAACATACTAGGGTGGTTTCAATAAGGTGGTTTTAACCATTAAGATCTAAATTTAAGCTGTACCGTAATAAACTGTACCTATGTATTTTTAAAAATTCACACATGTTACTATCAATTAAAAGGATATTCAAGTTTCTATAGGCAGGTATTTACTATAATTATCAAATCAAGCACTTTCAAATGTAGACACAACCCGCACAAAGTTATACCCCCGCGTTCGCACTCCATGATTGGATTTAACGTTTATTTTGGACCTCGGAATACCTCAACCGATCAGCCCACTAATTATGTTAGAGTAAAGTGACCTAAAAGGTCAGTAAAATCAATGGACTGTCGCAATAAATAGGACTCGGACCGATACGCTGACCGAACAGTATGCTATTAAACATCCCTTTTATCTAGGCCCAGATGAACCCTAAGCGGCCGCATCTGTCTGCGAGATTTATCTAGGCTGGGGCTTATCTCGTGATTTTAGATAGATACTATTTTGTTGCGATATGTAGATCTCTGGTTCAAACCTTATTTTATTGGCTTGGTACATTACTGCAGCGAACAGCAACATTCGAGGCACACATACGTAAGTCCATCAATGTCTAGTTGTGGCCAAAGCTTCTCTATACAAGCAAAATGTACAAACGTAGGTACTATTACTTTTCTTAAATAATGCACACAAATTAAAACGTAGTAAGTATGTAGTCAGAACTTTTTATTTGAACACACAATTACTTTTCAAAATCAATGACGAACATCAATATTTTTTCCCGGATTAAAGTGTTCATTTGTTTATTTTTTTTTCGATAACCAGCATTCTATTTGTTAGCCAGTTCGAAATTTAAATAAAACCTTTGAGAAGTTTTGATAAGTTGTCCTTTGTTTCCATGTCTAGGGGTAAGAGATCTTTCCATATTAAAATTTCACGACAAATATGATTTTACTATGTAATTATGTAATTTATGTAATTTACACTACTCATATGGATTTTCATGCTTTTCAGCTTACAACACAAAAAATTGCATTTGATGGAACCGGAACTCTAAAATTAAGATTTTGCTTGACAAATGTATTTCAACTTAACATTGTTACGAGTTAAAATAGTTACAAAATCGGTTTACTCCACGTACACGTATGTGTGAGTATTATGCATTCTCATCATATACATACTCACGAAAATTTTGATAGAGTAATAAGTTTAACTCAAATACTGCGTTAAACTACTAGTTTCAGTAAAAGATAGCAGTAGCATGATGCCGCACTAATCCTTCATGTAGCAGGGTGTCGGCTTATCCAGATCTGCGTAACAACTACCCGGCTTTGTTCATCCACCTTATACACGGTTACAGGGATAGAGTATTGTCACGGTGAACATACATTTTTGAAACAGTGCCTTCTCAGTCCTTGTATTGCATAAATGTAATTTTTATCCTGTTTCTAATTTTTGCCATGAAAATTTTCATTGCTGAACTAAGCCTATTTAATCTAAAAGCCGTTTGAACATTGTCTTTCAATTATAGTATGTAGACTTTTCAAAACATCGGTGTTCAATATCCTAAAATGATTTGATCAGCAACCATTCAATAAGTCCTGCTTTTATATCACGTTATGAAAAATATTACTTATGCCGTAATTAGATGCGAGGCATTTTTTCGTATAGTAACATCATAATTATTAAATAAAACCCTTTCAATTCCCTTTCAGTCCCCTTTCAATCCCCTTTCAATTCACTTTTAATTCCCTTTGAGTGTAACAGAGGCAATCTACATTTTAGTGGTATACCCTAGGCTGTGCCCCGGGCAACGGAATCGCTAGCTTTTGTAAACGGTTATGGTTTAGTGATCACAACACTGGAACACTGTTGGTAGGAATGTAAAGTTCCGCCTAGCTACCACACAACTGCTGAAGTACGGCGCCAAAGGTTTGGCTAACGCATACTGAACAATATTACTGTGCAGGGTGCAGAGCTTTCTAAGGGAATGTTTACATTTGTGTAACTGAACTCGGCTGTGGATATTGGAAGATCCAATTGTTTGTCATTTAGATTAACCATCTGCTCTCAGAGCTATGTAAACGCGGTGTTTCCTGCTCAGAGTATTTCGTGACAGAGCTTAAAACTTGCATGAGCTGCTTATTCAAATACCTAGTTGTTGTCAAGCGGAGTATTTTATTCCTGACTAGCTTCTACCCGCGGCTTCTCCCAGTTGCTATGTTGAAAAAAAAAGGTTTTTGTCCTTCCCCAGACTTCAAACTATGTCCATATATGTGTATATATTAGGTCCTTACATATGAAATTGGCGTTTTGTCGTACTGGCCACTTTGATCTTAAATATCTCCTCTTTCGTTAGGAATTCCAAATTCAAATTTAAACAGCTATTTACTCATGCATTTGTGTTTCGAAAACCATAATTCATTTGTTTTTTTCTCTTTTGTTTTTTTTTTCTGCGTCACTCATTTCACAAAATGGAAAACTTAAAATATCGCATTATTTACGAGTACGAGTTCCACCGTGGCACCAGTGCTGCAGAAACGGCTCGAAGGATTAATGATGTGTATGGTGGTGGTGTCGCAAAAGAAAACACGGTGCGTTTTTGGTTTCAACGCTTTCGTTCTGGAAATTTCGACCTGCAGAACAAGCCCCGTGGACGGCCGGAGATCAAGGTCGATAATGATGAATTGAAGGCTATTGTGGAAGCAGATCCATCGCAAACCACATCACAGTTAGCTGCAGGCTGCGGTGTTAGTGGCAAAACCGTTTTAATCCACTTGAAGCAAATTGGGAAGGTGAAAAAGCTTGAAAGGTGGGTACCTCATGAATTGAGTGAAGCAAACCGACAAACGCGCGTCGACTGCTGCGTTACATTACTCAACCGGCACAATAATGAAGGAATTTTAAATCGGATCATTACATGTGATGAAAAGTGGATCCTGTACGATAATCGTAAACGCTCATCGCAATGGCTGAACCCTGGTGAACCAGCAAAATCTTGCCCCAAGCGAAAATTGACTCAAAAAAAGTTACTTGTAAACGTTTGGTGGACTAGTGCCGGTGTCGTACACTATAGCTTTCTTAAATCTGGTCAGACGATTACGGCTGATGTCTATTGTCAGCAACTGCAAACCATGATGGAAAAGCTCGCTGTTAAACAACCGAGACTTTTCAATCGCTCTACGCCACTGCTGCTTCAAGACAACGCTAGATCACACACGGCCCAACAGACGACTACCAAATTAGAGGAGCTTCAATTGGAATGTCTAAGACATCCACCGTACTCTCCGGACCTTGCTCCAACAGATTACCATTTTTTTCGAAATTTGGATAACTTCTTGCAAGGAAAAAAAATCAATTCCGATGAGGCAGTCCAAACCGCTTTCAAAGATTTCATTGATTCCCGTCCGAATGGTTTTTTTAGTAAAGGGATCAATGAACTACCTATAAGATGGCAAAAGTGTATAGATAGCAATGGTACATACTTTGATTAATAAAATATATTTTAATATGAAAAAATTACCTTTATGTTCCTCCCATACAAAACGCCAATTTCATATGTAAGGACCTAATATATGATATGATAACTATCATATATATTATATTACGACAGTTTAATCGGGTTTTGCATTTTTGAGCCGGCGGCGTATCTGTATCTGTGGGTAGCTATTTGCTTGTTTAATAAAATTATAGTAAACATGTGTGTCATTATTTACTTCAAAGTTAACTACCGTGTTGTCAGTGAATCTAAATAAAGAAACAAATTTTTCATCGAAACTTCAGTACTCTGTTTAACCGTCTTAGGATAGTTTAGCCTATGTGCATTATTCCAAAACCTAAGGTTCACACACACACAAACACATACCTCCTTTCGAGAAGTGCAATAATATTTCTAATGAATTAACAATACTAAGGTTTGACAAATTCTACGACATAATCTGCAACAAAGTCTATGACAAAGTTTCTTCAATGAAAAACTCGGCGATCAATATATTTTTAACTTGATATCATTTTATAGCACAAAGGACATCGTACCTGCAATCTCGAGGACTCTTCGAAGGCCTCGCAAAGATAACCCCTTTTCATTAAGGGTGCTTGTACACGTCTGATGTGAGTGCCACTTACGAAATACTTTTGTTCGCTTCATTTTTGTCGCCATTTTGTGGATGGCGAAGTACACACGGTTTTGTCGTCTTAAAATAAACACAAGTGGTTGGTGTTTTAACTTCGTTACTCACAACCCAAAAACTACAAGAGTTGAATATAATTCTTATTTTGAGAGGGGAGGAAAATCTTCTGGCATCGGGGTGTATCCCTCCTCATTGCCCTCCTGTTATTCCGGTTGTTAATCATACTCGTATGTTTCTAAGATAACAGATTTTCATATTACTACGATCAAATCTTACTGTATCCTATAAAACGTGACACCCTTACTCCATCATTACGTATTCATACATGTTCGTCAATTTAGGTTACTTCCGGTCTGTCTTATATATTGAGTCGGACTTGATAAATAACTATATCGATATTATCCTACCTTTTTTGTAACGATAAGACCGAAAGTGGAAGGGCACTTCATCCGGAATCCTGAGTACAGTCTGAGGATCTGGCTATCTTACCTCTTAATGCCGGAACAAAACAATATCGAATTTTGTTTTGGCAACAGACTTTGACGTTCCTACCACTAACCAAACCAAGCACAATATTGTACTCCCCCGGATATCGAACCTAGGACCTCTGAATCTGACACCCTTTTCAAACCATCGACTCCACGGTGGCAGTGAAAGAATATGTGTCCCGTCTTATCCTCCCGTTGGTGTTGCAGTAGTGACGAAGGGTACCAATGATAGTCTTTTATTAAACTTTCGCGATAAGAACATATTATTTTAATTCGGAAACGGGTATTTATCGCATATTATATTTATTTATCTAGCCTGCACCAGCCTGGGACAACCCCGCCAAAACTTCGGAATAAATACAGGTAGAATACGCGATAAATATCCGTTTTCCGAATCTAAATAAAGGTACTAATGATTATCACTAATACTGCGCTTACGAACCCTCCTGCCTCCTGCCTGATGGTAAATTAAAGCACCCAATTTTTGTTTGACCACCAGCTTACATGTAAAACAAGTAAAGATGTGGCCTAAGATGGAGCACGCTTGCCTAAAAGGAACCTATTTACTCAGAAACACAGTTGTGGGTTCAATTTCCACCCAGGACCCAGGACAAACATTTTTGTGATGAATATTGATGTTTATTCTGTGTTTGGGTGTTGTATTGTATGTTATGTAAGTATTTAAAAAAAATAAAAAATTAAGTATACATATAAGTATTGTACCCGTAATCTTGTTCCCAAGTAACAAGCTTCGCTTAGTTTGGGACTTGATGGCGCTGTGTAAAATTAATGTCCAATAATATGAATGTCCTGTTAGAAATAAATACACCCAAACTGAATACTCGATTAAGCAATTTTGCCGAGCAGGCGATACTAATTACATTTGTATCAGGTAATATTACCTGTGCAGGTAAAATTGTCCTAGCCGTGCACCAATATAGGCCACACTGGTTTATGTAGCCATGGGCATATGCGGCATGATATTCTAACCCGGGCTAATGTGGTCTTGTGGGTTAAGGTGTTTGCAGATGTGTGTATATACATAGAACCAGGATACTTTAAGAACTTAAAATCAAAACTTGTCAAAGTCCCTTTGACTTTGACAAGTTTTGATTTTAGAAAATGTCTCTACACTTTTTATTATTAGATACAATTATTGTAATTATGTTTTCGCCTAGGCCCATTATTGTAATCAAACCTGTGTGTGAGAACAATGGTGACACGTGATCTTAAAACGTGACTTACGGGTGCAAGGATGTCAGCCACAGCATACATCTACGTTTTTTTCTATATTGGTTTTTATTTTTATTGTATGGCGGGGAGGTGCTTGACTTTAATCTCACCTGATTTTTCAAGTATGATACCGCCGAAGCTGGAAACGCCTCATCCGGAATCCTCAACAAACTGAGGACCTGGCTACCTTACCTATAAATGCCGTAACACAACAATTTTTAAGAATAGTTGTAATGGCGACAGACCTAGGTAAGATGGTGGTAGCTAGCCAGGCGGACTTAAGCAAAGTCCTACCACCAACCACACCAAGCACAATATAAGTACTCACCCTGGGGATCAACCCGGAACCATTGTATCTGAAACCGGAGGGCGAACCACTAGATCACAGAGGCGGTTAAATACACGACGGGGTAGCACTACGCCTTCATTTCATCTGGTGTCAAGTTAAGATAAAACCGATGAAGGAAGCGCACACGGAATCAAGTACAAGCAACCCTTAACCGTTCCAACTCGCGTGTTAAACGTAGAGGCAAACCCCTTCCTCAAAACTTAAAGGAGGATGACAACCTATACACTACACTGTAGCTCTGAAACATCAAGTGTAAAGGCACCATGAGCCAGTTGCGCTCTAATCTAATCGTGGAGCAATTAGTCGAACTGCCGATAATTCCGGCTTTAATATTAATGGCCACCAGTAGCAAGGATTTTAAAGATTCATATTATAAATGCACGAGCACAAATAATATAACCTATTTTTTATTCATGGTATATGATATCTGGTACCTATTTAAGAACAGCGCTGTGCTACCTTTGTTTTATGTATTACCTACTATATACGTTTGATTTAATTTGGTGAACTCCTTACCGCCTCGGTCTTGTGGAATTAAAATAATCTGATACCAGTGGTCCGGGTGTTTATCGCGTATTACCTATATTTATCCCGACTATATTATTTATTCTATATTTATTCAGAGGTCCAGGTTTTGATTCCCAGTGGGGTACAATGTTGTGCTTGGTTAGTGGTTGAACTTTATTTCATTCCTATCACCATCTTACCTAAGTCTGTCGCTATAACAACAATTCCTAATGTTTGTGTTCCGGCGATTAAAAGGTATAATAGCCTCAGCCTGTTGAAAATTTCGGGTGAAGTGCGCTTCCATTTTCAGCTTTATCATAACTTAAAACCAGGTGAGATGAAGGGTAAGCGCTTCCCCAGTGTATACAATAAAAAAATGTATTGGTTACAGTTTTTTTTTCTTTAATCCCTGTGAAAAAAAAGATCGTTTTGTAAATGTAGATTTTTTTCTCCCGATAACCTCAGGTCTAGAGTTGTTATGTTTTTCAAGAGTGCCTATTCTATGTTAGTAGGTGTCTGCAGCCTATATATGCAGGCTTGATGGAGATTTAAGTGTGATTTCGTTTGGTTGTTTTCAATTTGTGACATAGACCATGCTGTTTGAAAGGGGGAGGGAATGCTCATCATTAATTTGGTCGGATAGAGGTAAAATGATAAGAGAAAAAAGCCTGCCAAAATATGTTTACTAATTTAACAAGAACGACGAAACGAACGACGAAAATGAATTGACGAAATGAATGCAATCCATTACTAAACTTCATGGAAATCCTGTTTGGCTTTCAATGGAGACAAATATTGTTAGGTAACAACATCCTTTGACAGATAATTCTGAAGAAGACACCTTAGAAAGTAAGAGTGCGTGCGAAGACTTTCAAACATTTTTGCCATCACACAAAACTACAAAATGTTTCAACCAACGAAAACCTTAATAAAAGTTCGTTAAGGCTTAACAAAGTTACTCGAACTCGATACATTTTCACCTTGAGCTTACCATACCTGAGCGTCCAGTAGGCGAGACTAGCTATAAGGTGAGATGAGGTAGGTGTGATCTTCCTTCCTGTGGTCTACAACTATAACGGAACCGCTGGCTTTTACTAGTGGTTACGGTTAAATGATTTCAACGAGCAACTATATTCCTGCTGAAGTCTGATGCCAAAGTCTGAAGCTGTGTGTGGCTCTTGCCTAGATCTAGACAATCTCGGTTTCCCAATTTCTAATTCATACAAATATTTTAAATTCGAATGTATTCCTGATTTTAATTTGTTTTTTACATTTCCACAACTAAACGGCTAAACAAATCTAATGTATAATTTAAAAAACTACATTTAAAAATACCACTCGGGAGAAGCCACAGATAAAAGCTTGTTTTCATATTTGATACATGTAACAAGCAAGTGTGCTCTGTTTTAATTATGAAAAAAAATGCGTACCTACATGCGATCAGTGTGACTGAAGCATTATTGACAGTAACGCTACCTGAGAAGCTCTATAATGCATTAGTTTAAATATTACGTTTAGTAAAAGTTGTGCCACGTAAAAATGGATTTGCGATTGAGTATGTATTTTACAAAATATTTTATTTTTGTGGGCAAAGTATTGTATTACTTTAATTTTGCGTTTTGAGGACACACAAGTCACCAAGCGTGATGGTTTTTAGTTGTTTAGATATTAAAACTTTCACAATAAATCGAGATTCAAACAATAGTAGAGTTGAAGATTCCTCAGTTTGTTATCTCAACTTGTAACCAGGTGAGATGAAGACCAAGTGCTTAACCGTCGTATATAAAAAAAAAAAAGATCCAAAAAGATCCTAAAAAAATGCACATTCATTTCCTACTTTTATTTCGTAGATACCGTTGCGGGAATGGTCCTCCCAAACCACCACGTCCAGCGTCATGGTTCCGTAGTTACAGACATCGCTTGAAACGTTCCTTAGAATCCAATTCCGTTGAAAAAACTTGAAAGGAAATCCCAGAAAGTTCGTACTTATATGAAAGCTTTCAGTGTAAAATGAAATTTCTAGCACGTATAGACAGGTATATCATTTATCAGCATGAGTTTCGCAGGGTCTATATGTTCAATTAAAATTCGTTTTTGAATTTGAAAACCACCTACATTAGGCTCACCCCTGTATATCAGAAGGGAAGGCAGAGACAACGGATTTCACTAATTACGATCCTTGCATATCTTTTTGCTACAGTAATTCTCATTACGTTCTTCATATAAAGTTGCTTCTCAGCTACACGTTTTACAGTTTTTGGTAAATTATTGCTTCAATATACACCGTCCTGAAAATTAAAACTAGCTACTACCCGCAGGTGTAGCTTCTTACAAAAATAATAACAATACTTTTTATATTTAATGTTTAGATTGCTCCCGTAACTGAGCGAACTTTGCTCGAAAATCTCAAGATTAAATTACATAAATATTGTTGAACGCTACCTGCAGCCTTTATCACCGGTATAAAGTGTAATGTGTGTGTGTAGATATTTTTCTTTTATAACCTATGAAATAAAGCTTAAATTAAATTCACCAAAAACCATATTGCGCATACGTAACCCAAAGCAACCACCTTAAGCTCTTGGTTAAGGTACTTGTAACGTAGCCTTTCTCGAGAAAATCTCTTACAGACTTAGGCAGGGAACGTTCCACGAGGTTCTCCAAGCCTCTTACTTTCATTTATTTTATAATTGTTTAATATTAGGTTAAGCTAAGAATTTTGTTACAGAGGGCAAATATAATGATTTTGAAAAAATAGAACAGGAATATACCTCTATAAAACTTACAAAATCTAAACATGTGAAATATCATTTAACACTTAACCTAGCAAAAATAAAAACAGTCTCGTAAGTAACGTAGCCTGGGATAAATAATGACGAAAATTTTGAAAATGGAAATTACATATTTTTTTTGTACGACTGGTAAGTACTTGGCCTTCATCTCGGCCGACGGTGGAGGCGCACTTCACCCGGAATCCTCAACAAACTGAGGAACTGGCTATCTTACATCTGAATGCCGGAACACAACAATTTTTGAATTGTTATTACGGCGACAGAATTAGGTAAGATGGTGGTGGCTAGCCAGGCGGACTTAAACAAAGTCCTGCCACCAACCAAACCAGGCACAATATATTGTACTCCCCATGGGTATCGAACCCAGGACCTCTGGATCTGAAATTAGAGGCTTGAACCACTAGACCACAGAGGCGGTTAAAACATATAGATCTAGTACACAAAAATATTAATCAATTTGTATTTGCCTAAAGACAAATTATAAATGTCACAAATATAAAAACTGCAATAATGTGTATATTGAATCTGTTCTCCGTCGTGACCTCGATTTTTTTTGGGAATCACACTCACCGTACCTAAGTACACACGCGTACAAACATATAATTTATAAAGTTTGGCAAAGGCAAGCTTAATTCTAAAAAGCCTCTTTCAGCAAACCTAGTTAGTATAACTGGTAGTATAATGTACACTGTTAATATAATATAAATATACATATTTAAATAAATATACATAAAATACATTATCAAACATCCGTTTTTTATAATTGTTTTGTGGTTTATTTTATTTTATTAACTATACATATATTTTGGCAACCATATTATTGTACATAATTTATTTACCTTCATTCTCATATCATTCTTGATATATGTGTTTAACTTAATGTCACTAAACAAATATTAATTTATTAGTATACTAATACTAAGTTATAGATCTGGTAGAACAATGTGTGGCCTTATCGCATTCAGTGATAAGGCCCCACCCATTGTTCTACCAGTCACGTTTTCATTAAGTTACTTTAATCTATATTTTGTTATGAATTTTTAAACGCTGTATGTACTACATATCTAATAATACCTACCAGAGATTTGTTTGATGAAATATAGTGAAGCGTGCTACACGTCAAACAATATCTCTAGACGGTCATTATTTAACCAAAAGCACTCGTAGCTCATAAGTAATAAGACCAGAGCAAGACAAACTGTCCCAAAACTTTAAGAATATCAAATGAGCTGCTGGCGATCTAATGTTCAAGTCCAGTGTCTTTGTGGATAACTTCGCTCCTAATTCATCTTGAAGGAGTTTCTATGCTATAATAAGTATATACATTTTGTATTCAGTTTGCTTTGCTTGATATATATGTTCACATTCCTACCTATTTAACTATTATAATATTGAGATATATGAAAATAGGTATCATTAGTTAATGTTTAATTTATATAACAATTGATGGGATAAACTAAATAGTGAAAAGGGGCTTACTTAGGATCGATGGCTTAGCCTAACTACCAATTGTGTTACTTATTCTACCTTGTTATGATTAACCGATTAAGAGTCAACATCGCAAAAGCTTGTATTTCAACCGGAAATCAAACCTTGTAGAATAAATTAATAATAAGATAAACATATTTGCATATACTATAGATATATAGTTTACGAATTGCCATCTAAGCACCAAACTAAGCAACACTAGTAAAGTAGTAGTAGTGTAGTAAAGGAATTATATACATGTTTACATATTCATACATATATTTTGTATGAATATGTAAACATGATACAATGTTGCACCCACATAACAATGAATCTAAACTTTTTCATGTGTTCTGTGGTTGCACCCAAACACTCACGAAATTGTTTTTCCTGGGTTGAACCTGGAAAACAGTTAGGCCAGTTAAATGAGGGTTAACAGGTTTTTTTACATGCAAGCGACAGTGAACTAGTGATGATATAAAGTCTTGATTCAGTTAGCTCAGTTTAAAGCCTGTATAAGAATAATAAAACACATGAGTTACAAACTTTGAGACAAGTTTGGTCGTTCGAATAGTTGAGAATATTATATAAAGAAGTCTGGTATTCTGTCAAAGCAATTTGTCTTTTAAAAAGGGTTAGTTTGGTAACGCTTTATCATGTTTTATGTTAACGTAACGAATATATATTTGAAATACAACGTACTGACAGCAAAGCAAACACAACTTGTTATAAGTGTGTGTGTAAAATAGAGTATGAGGTGATATAGAGAGAGGTGATAAAAAATACATTATACATTTGAAAGACGAATCAACAAAATGTTCGATTGGAAAACAGATGGGTTGATAACATAATGAGATAATTTCGTTTCAAATCTGCAATAAATAACTAAAACTTTAATAGCTCCGCTACGGCAGACCATTAGTGAACCTTAGCTATGTCTTTGCTGGCACATGGCACAATAGAATTCTAAAATTCCTTCTTCAAAGTAAAAGCTCTATTTGTTCAAAAATATAACTCCTCAGAGGATTGGTTCTCTATAAACGTCGGAGATAAGGCGTATCTGTGAGCTTAGGGAGCTTCGGATTTATAAAGACAGGACTTACGGTTGATAAAATGAGCTCGTGGCCTGCAATGGTGTTGCGGTATGAGGGTCTTCATGAATTAAATTTACAATAACATATTTTTAGCATTATGAATTTAAACTTAAATTATCCATCCAAAGGTTGTCTGGAAGAAATCGCTTCTAAGCGATAAGACCGCCCATTGTACAAACTTTCCTTTTATAAGTAATCCAGTTTTATTTTTAAGGTGTGCAATAACGTATTCATCATATCATTATTTCATTAATCAAAGTCAACAATTTCTGTACCTTAACAAAATTATTATATCCTCAAGAAAATAAGGAATTTTATTCCAAACGTGATTTGTTGAGTTATCATAAACGACGTGTTGGGTGGGTTTATACATCAAAACTCTTTTTGAAAAAAAATGGAACCGACTTCACCACTAAAAACTTACAAATAACTCTTAGGGTAAGTTCATATAATTTGAAGTTGGTGCCGAATTGCCAAGCACAGCAACATTTTTTTTTGTATGGCACCGCCTTCAAATGATATGAACTTACCCTAAGAGTTATTTGTAAGTTTTTAGTGATGAAGTCGGTTCCATTTTTTTTCAAAAAGAGTTTATTTTTAGCTTTTTTTCGTTGCAAAACCTACAACACCACGACGTCTCCGACACACTATTTAAGAGTCGTGTGAGGGTGCAATAATACGTAATGTTTTGTATGAAAACATATTTTCCAAATCGGTTGAGTAATAACGGAGTTCTGAGGTAATGTAGTAGTAGTCGTTAAAGAGTCATCAATCACTACAACGCCTGCCAAGCGTGAGTATTATGGCAAAACCCTCCACTGCTTTCTTTAGCATTGGGGGAGGCCCATGTTACATGTACATAAACACCACAAGAAAGCAGAATACGCAATCTCGTTTACTTGGATGACATATGTTTTCCAGTTATTTTGGTATAAAAACCAAACTACTGAACCGATTTTGATAGAATTTTTATGGGACCATCTCGCGAGTATAGCCTACCAAACGTAACAAGAATCATCAAAATCTATTTTGAATTGGTGGAGAAATCAAGTAACAAACAAACAAACAAAAAAAAAAACATACACCCGAATTGCGAACCTCCTCCTTTTTTTGAAGTCGGTTAAAAATGACCAAGCATAATTTTCGATAAGGCTCTCAGTACTTCACGAATAGCCAATAAATTGATTACGACATCTGAAAGTCCCTTCTTAGCAAACCAACTTTTCTATAGACGTGGTTTGATAGACGTGCTGTTAGTTGTACTGTGTGGTTACAGTCCAAACAAAATCTAAAATGCAGAAGTTGGATATGTCTAGGAGTGCCTTTGGACAAATGAAACATATCAATGCGATCTTGATTAATTTGCTGCTGTAAAACAAATACAATTCATTCTAGATATTTTTACGATATTAAAGAAAGTTACAAGACGTGAAGGAACCTACGTAACAAGTGCTCCAGTGAATTGGCAATCTTCAACGCTATGTGGTCTGGCCACGGTCTGGCACATGATAACTAAGCAAAGGTGCCAAGAAATGTCAAAAGCAACACGTGTCGCGGGTGTCTTACTGTTTGTACAACACGCATTTTGTGGTTATCTTCCTGAGTACATGCATAGACCTTGCTATATTATGTTCTTCATGCTTCGGAGTGCCGTGACGACACATACATAACAACTCGCAAACGTCGTGAAATCGCTCTGCAACTGCTTCTATGGTCTAGTACCTAGTTCACCGACCGGTATTTGATGCAGAAATCACTGGTTCGATCTCGGGGTGTGCAAATTTGTTCTTGGTTTTGTTGGTGGCAGGACTTGTTTCTTGTCCTCCTGCTACAACCGTTTTACCTAATTCTGTCGACATAACAATAATTCTAAAATGGTTGTGTTGCAGAGGTAAGGTAGCCAGTTCCTCAGATTATTGAGGATTCCGGGTGAAGTGCGCTTCCACCTTCGGCCTTATCATAACTTGAAAAAATCTGATGAGATTAAGGCCAAATATTTTCCAGCAGTACAATAAAAATAATTTGAAATTACATATGTACTCTATGTAATATATCCCATCATATCAGAATATACCTACACAAAATTTATTCAAAGTTGTTGCAGTTTTAAAATTTATCAAACATTATGTACGAGAAAATGTTAAAATTTTAAAGTTATTAACTCACTAAACATCGTTGCGTTTCCACAGCATTTTAACAAGCTTACCTCAAATACGAGTAACTTTACCCATCTTACTCAAGTCGAGATTAATCTTGACCAAAATGAAAAATAAAAGCTGTAACAAGCTTCAGTCTTCTAGTGCGTTTATTTTGAAGAGCTTAGCCTATGATAACCACTAAAGTATAGCTACTTAGAAGATATTTAAATCAAAATCTTCTTTTAGTGACCTGTTTCAAGAATAAAAATTCAAGCTACCTACAGTCGTTCATAAAATTAATACGCAGCTCGATTGCACTAGCGTAGTATATTTATTTTGTTCATCTTATAATTAAGCTAATATTATCATGGAGAAAATAATAGTAGCAAAAAGAAGATTAAATGAGCTAAATTTTTAAAGAGTTGCAATAAAACCAAAGGAGTTGAAGTTAAAATCGTACGAAATAAAATATAAATAACTTTTAGCTATCTGCGAATATTTCTTATCACTTTTTCAACTATATTTTTTATACATACATTTAAAGAATTGGTGGACACCTTTTTTTATTTTTTTGTAAAGCGCTTGGCTTTCATCACACCTGGTAACAAGTTGAGATAAGACCGAAGGTGGAGGGGCACTTCACCTGGAAACCTCAAATATCTGAAGAACTAGCTATCTTACCTCTAAATGCCGGAATACAACATTTTTTTAAGAATTGTTATTATGGCGACAGAATTAAGTAAGATGGTGGTAGCTAGCCAGGCGGACTTAAAGACAGTCCAAGACCACCAACCAAACCAAGTACAATAATGCTCCCCTGGGGATCGAACCCGGGACCGCTAGATCTGAAATCAATCCTTTGCCCATTAGTGGGAGAATATTGATTAGAACGTTTTCTTTTTGTTTTTCTAGTTTGTTTTCGACATCCGCGACTGAAGATCCCTGAGACCCTTAATTAAAACATAAACGAGCTTCCAGCGGCCATGTTTTGTGACCGGCTGGAATTGAATGCGTGAGTTGCATATTTTTTGTTTTCGCTTTTATTAAGGAGAAATTACTGTTATCGTCATTGTTTATTAAACATTGCAAATGGCAAGGCTGGGCCGCAGCGTGAAATATTACATGGTCAACTCAAATTTTACTTCTGGCGTGGAAATTGAACCAGCTACTAATTGCCTTTTAAGTCACAGGCCTAAGAGACAGACAAGCTACGAAAAAAAAAACTGACTAGTCCAAAGCTTACTCTTTGTGTGCTGATCACCATTCTGAACCGGTGGCAGATTTGACTTTTGAAAATTATTACATGAAATCGTTTTGATAATATATGTTTTTTTTTATCCGTATCATGATTTTCTCGACACAATGTTACTCAAAGCCCAAGAGTCGGTACTACTGCGCTTAGGTACCTAGTTTTTAAATATAATTTATCCCCGTCTGAATGAGTTGCTGCAAATTTATTTCGTATATAAACTTTATTTTTTCTATACGCTGAAGTATTCCATTTTCCGTACGTGAGCACGAATCTTCATTTGTACGTGAACACACACACGCCTTTATGTTGTACGTTAGTGCTTGCAGTGTATTCGTGAGTCACGGAGCACTGGTAATTGGTAGTAAATATGATTGTCAATTTATGAGTCTTCTACATTGTACTGAAATGTTAGTCTAAATTCAGAAATTTTTCATTTTAATAATAATAAGTGAGATTGAGAGAGAATCATGTTGATAAATTTTCACCTTTTCACAGAAATACTATCTTCCAAATAGCTTGTCAAGTAGCAGACACAAGTACTTGATATTCTTCCTTGTCTCGATAGGGCGAAAAAACAGGAGCGACACGAAAAAATAAGAATATTGTTGTTATTTATTTTTGTGTTCAACTTTTCAGCGGAGGAGAATTCCACTTAAAATCCTGCTATCTACCTTCAGAACACGCAAACTAAAAAAAAAACGAAAACACATAAATATAAACGGTGCACGTAGTAGCACTCTACCGCGATAAAAGTGAATTATTCCCTCCAAAACCTCTTCGTCTCGTAGATAACATGTTTTCCCTCCAATTTGTTAAACGCACCTTTTTCTTAGCCCCTTAAGTACCGTATCCTTAGCATTATGTAACACCTACAAAAATAACAAATTTACTCGCACCGCAAGGGCGTGCAGGGACAATTGTAAAGCGTTTAGGGTGTGCCCTTACGTTTATATGAATAAATGATGTTAGATCTGGGGCTGTACCTATGAGTTATATACGTTTTTTTCGCGCCCGACTAACGTTCACACTGCTCTGTCACACTGGTGTTACGGTTAGGAAAAAAATTTACTAACCACCACACTAGTGTGAAGGATAAAAATACGATTTCCTCACCTTAACACTGTTTGGATTTGAATGTCTGACTAACGTTTATAACACTGATATGGACTAATCTTCACATTGCTTTAATTTTTTACCATAGACTACCAAGGTGGTAGTCTACCAACTCTACTTAAAAAAATAGGAATAAAATAATCAAAAAATAAAACGATTCCATATACCTTTCATTCAAACGGTCGATTATATCGGTACATACTATATTGTGTTGTTTATGGTAAATATAGTTTTGGAGCCTTATTGCTGTGAATTTTACTAGTTATTCACGACCAAAACAAAATTTAAGTTCGGTAATGGCGCAGACAATCGACCACCATAAAATGTTTAACAGAAATTGTGTAGACATAAGTTAGCTAATCTAATCACACATCAAGACTCTACTTTTTATGGATAATATATACAGCCGCAAGCGTTTTATAACACTTGAAAAACAGTAGAGATATGGACGGAGCACGCAACTTACTGTTACTGATATTTGAAGCTTAAATATTTAGTACATATAAATTAAATTAATAAATGATAAAGAACAATAATTTTACACAGCGTCATCTAGCCCCAAACTAAGCATATCTTGTAATATAGGTACTAGATTAAATGTATATACACGTATAAAAGCTTAGCTATATGATATGCTAGTGTATTTAGCACATCAATGACATGTGTATTGAAAAGGCTGCGGCTTCTTCCTTCACTAAAACTTTGACAAGCACAATTGCTATATCACTATCGTATACCTTGTCGCGTTCTTTGAAATAAGTGAATATCGTTCTATGTTTATTTCCAAATGTCGCATTCAACATTGTATTGTAAGTATTATTATGTATAGTAGCAAAGTAAGGCTTCTTATTGTATATAGGTATAACACTATACTAACACTGTGCTATGTGACACTATACTAACTAACACTGTGTAACACTATAATATACTCGTTTTAACAGTACGTTAAACACAAATACAATCAAACAATTTGGAACTTTGTATACAAACAAAACAAAAACAAATCGTAATTAAAACCGACATTCGTAACAACAATCATTTCAATTAAATTCTTTTGAATGAGTAGCAACTTTTTGTCGAAATTATAAACCCGTAAATTGGACAAAAAATACCATACTCGTTTCAGTAAAAACGTTTATTTTGCCTCATTTTCTACTGTATACTAAATATTAATCGTTGTATACATTCGATATTGTAGAAGTTACAGTGGACTTGTGCGCACACATGCTCACGGTACTTACTACGTAGAGGTATAGTGACTTCGATCATAAATTAAATCATGAAATACAGTCTAAAAGTCAGTTTTACTTAAAGCCGACTTGGTCTTATTGGAGTCAAACTAATCAAATCGGCTCTATCTTGTAGGTTACGCTCACCTTATCAAAATTCATTTTAATAAATTTAAAATGAATTAAGATGAAAAGATGAATTTGGATTTCCTACAGTGATTGCTTTTAAGTGGTCATTTAGGTCAACTTAACTTAGTATTCTGATAGCTGTGTCTAAACACGAGTAGCTACCACGCTAAGTACTCAATGTATACTGAGCTCCATACATTTTCACTCCATACATTTTCTGATTAAAAATGTCACATGAACTTGAATTCCTGGTACAACTTTATGATTTTTAGGTCTGCTGAACGTAACAGACTAAACACAAGGTCTTCATCATTCGCTTGCCTTATTCCACGCTAGATGGGGTCAGCACAATATGTGTTTCTCTTCCAGTCACTCTTGTCAGCCATTGATTCTGCATCCACGCCTTTCATATCCATGTTCTCGTTCACACAATCCACATAATTACAATTAACAAGCCTCATAGCTCGGTTGCTGGTAGCTCCGCCTTCTGAGCTGTAAGTTGTGGGTTTGATTTCCACCCAGGACAAACATTTGTATGATGTTTGTTCTATGTTTGGGTGTTGTACCATATAAAAAGTAATAAAAAAGTATGTAAGTATTATTTCCGTAATATAGTTCCCATATTACAAGCTATCCTTAAATTGGGGCTAGCTGGCGCTTTGTGAAATTCCTGGGATACAAAAATATATTTTATTTGAATAAAACATCTATTTTTCGACCTTACTATGCTCGCAGTTCAAACACTCTTATATAAATAAATAAATATTACAGGACATTAATTTTACACAGCGCCATTTAGCCCAAAACTAAGCATAGCTTGTAATAATGGGAACTAGATTACGGATAGAATACTTAAATACTTTTTGTATATGGTATAGCACCCAAACACAGAATAAACATCTATATTCATCACACAAATGTTTGTCCTGGGTGGGAATCGAACCCACAGCCTACATCGCAGGATATTCATAACTATTTTGGTTAAAGAGCTATCATCCCTCATTACATGCCTATACCATGCTAAGCTAGCACGCCTAGTGTTTTTTACAACTGGTGCCACTCTCACTCTCTGGTGGGAAGTTTGAAAGTGGCACCAGTTGTAGAAAAGTTGAGGAGTGCTAGGTTGGCATGGTATGGGCATGTAATGAGGAGGGATAATAGTCATTTGACCAAAAGGGTTATGAATTTGAGCGTGGATGGACATGTGAGCAAGGGAAGGCCGAAAAAGAGATGGATGGATTGTGTGAAAGAGGACATGGGTATGAAAGGTGTAGATGCAGAGTTGACGGTTGATAGAAGTGAGTGGAAGAAGAGAACATGTTGTGCCGACCCCACCTAGCGTGGGATAAGGGCAGGAGAATGATGGTGCCACTCTCAAACTTCGCCATAATATACTAATTTCCTATCTTATCTAACCTTGTCATCACAAAGACATTAGGTACCTACCTATACTATGGATATTAAGCGCTACTCATAATTAACATAATTATTCCTCACCAATAATATATTTTTACATTCAGATCTTATCTGAATCATAACTATTCAATGATAAGGCTTCGTTTACATTAAAAGCGATCCACAGTGACGCAGGTCTGCCAACTGCACGGAAACAAAGAAAGTTATTAATGTTTGCGCCCATTGTCTTCAATTCTGACACATTCCAGTATAACCAGAGCCTCGGGCTATAAGGGAATGGTACCGCGGAGTGATACCGCAGGGGTCTACCTGAGTGGATGGTGTTGTCTGCTAAAATATAACAGTTGTCTATTGTCCGCCTTGAGAGGAAAGATTCTTGGTACAGTTTATTTTGTTCAGTTTCAATTGCAACGCTTTGTCTGGTAAAGAGCGGTGATTGACGACGCTCGAGTGGGTGGAACTTGATTTTAGCTTTGATTAGAAATACATTGATTATTTAAATAAAGGTATTATAGGGTTGAATATTATAGGGGTAATTAGGATCATAATGTAACTTACATGAGACAGTAAATGTGTTGCTTATTGAAATGCTTAAAATATGTATTGTTGTATGTTATTTTTGTGTATCCTTTGTCGAAAGTATCCTCCCTCCACAATAGTTTTTTCATCAACATTTTTTTATTGTAAGTGAGTTTTTGATTTACGGCAAGGTTTTTAATTGTACGCTTCCTTATTACTTGACCTGTTCTGGTTAGAAAAATATCTTTATTGTACACCAAGAAAATAAAACAAAACATAAAATAGGTACAATGTGCATATCACTGAAAACGATCTCTTCTAGACCACCTTTAGGTAAATAAAGATAAAACCAGTAGCATGAAGCCCATCATTAAGTGTACGCGTTAATACATTAGCTGAAAAAAGGGCTGGAAACCATAAAGCTACAAAAAATCTATCTCATACAAAATCGTCTATAAAACAGCCTTAGCCCAAAAAAATATGTAAGCATTTCTTTTTATGTGCCCACAAATCTATTTTAAAATAAAAAACACATATTTGAAGGTCCAATGCATGACCCCACTAAAAACACCCTAAAGAATCGCCCTTAAAGTTAAAACAGCGGTAAAGGATAACGCACGATTTGCCGCAACGAGTTAACGTAAGCCGTAACATTTAGAGGGTAGGGTGACAATGATTACTGAGCCCTGGAATGATCGGATTCAAGTCATTCTTGGCTCTATTTTCACAATGTAGAGATAGACACTCATACATATACATAGTTGTAAATAAGCATAGTGAGCTACTGGTCAAACATAACATCATAAGGTCAAATAAACGCTATTACAGACTAAAAAAAACATAGGTATATCTTTAGAAACACAGCTATCTCTTTTAACTGCAAAAGGTGCGGGAGGGTTGTTTTTGTACCGTCAATTCGACCCCCCCCCCCAACCCCCCCAAACCGCTCAACTACTGCAAGAACCTACTCATTCAAACGCTACGACTGTAGTAAGAGTTCAAGCTTAAGCGCTTTAGGTTTACTTTTTACAGGTCTGGTTACCGTGGTCACAGCGCTGGATCTTTGGCCTATTATACGGGCATTTTACCGAAACGGCTCACATTTATGATGCACTAAAAGGTTTCCTCTGGCGCCCTCTTTAGTAAAATACTTTGTTTACTCCGTCTCAAAGAAAGTATAAATCTTGGCTGCATAAAGTTTTGCTGTAAAACCCGCAGTGATTTCAAAGGTTAACAAACAATTGGATACAGAAAGTATGTTATGATTTGTACTTGTTTATAATAAACAGATTTACGACTTTAGAACCATGCCACTGTGAGATTTTTACAAAACTTTCATTGAGCAGCCTGTATGTGGTAATAATAAAATATGAGAGCTGATAATGAACAATTTTCATGTGCTATTAGTATACGAGTGAGTTATGAATGTGCTACGACAGTGCTACGAGTGTGCTACGAAAGAGCTACAAACGTGCTGAGGCAGTCACAACGAAGCAAACAACGTTTTGTTAATACGATTTTAAGTCTTTAGTTCCAGTTTAGATTTTTTCAGAATCCCAACTTAATACTGCATCATTTACGTGTAGATTTTAGAGTTTTTAATTCCGTTTTCTTGTTCTGGGCTAAAAGCGTATGAGCATGTACCTATAACTAAATACACATACAAATAAATATACTACTGTTGAGGTGTCGATCCATGGATATCGTAAGTGGTAACTTAAACCTATACTGAGTGGTTAGCATTTGCTGCCACCTGAGTATTTATCACCAATTTAGCATGAACCAACCCACCTGCTAACTGAGGTGAATATAGCAAATCCCTCCATTAACATCTTAAAAATGCTTTCAGGGTGTCCCAAGGCCTGTAACGGTCTCATTGATTAACAAATATATATAGCTATCCAAGTTTCGATCTATATGAAGGTAAATTAAGCCCCAAACTCATTACGAAGCCACGTCCTCTAACCTCCGGCATTATTTACATAATATCGGATAATCCGGGCTCTGTTCGACCGGTAGCATGGCATGTAAATTCTCACACATATATAATATACGATTTATAAGCATCTAGTGGCAACTTATACATACTTCAACTGGGACTAGCCGTGGCGGACCTCACCAGCTCGACCCACGGTTGTCGTAAAGGTTTTAAAACGTTCAGTGCACAGCAGTATGCACAATGTCATGTATTGAATATTAGCAACTGTGGGCACGTGCTGAACGTAATATTCGAACGTGCCGTGCCTCTGACTACACTGTTACTGTTACTGTCCAATATAGTCCATCGGTAATGTTCAAAGGATTTACGATTTGAGTATTGCAACAGGATACTAAAAAAAATGCATAAAGAAAATATTTCTTTTATCCATTCACCTTCTAATAAAAATGTGTTTTTAGTGGCTATATTTGTATGCCCTATTCAATCTTCATGCAAAGTCTTCAGGAAAACACTGAGGTGAAGTAGGTGCTCTAAAGACGAATAAGTTTTTTTTAATAATATGGTACTGAACGAAATTCAAGTTCAATACAATACCATTGAATAATTGTTAAAATAAAAAATAAGCATGGGGTTAATTTGCGATTAGTTTATAGCCTCTATGAATGTTTATCAATTAATTATTGGCAATTATGATTATAATAATTGACATTAACAAGACATTTTGAAATATTTACACGCCTGTATAAATTTAGGAACATTCTAAGAACATTGCTAAGAATGCTAAGAACATTCACAATTATCTAAGTACGTCTACCGTAGGTGAATTAGATTACTGTTTACAAAAGTTGAATTCGAAGATTGTACTGGTGCGATAAAACAGACGAGAGCAACTAGGTACTAGGTACTTAAGTACAGTGTAGAGGATTCCGGGTGAAGTACCTTCGGCCTTATCATAGCTTGACACCAGGTGAGATAAAGGCCAAGCGCTTCCCCTTCCTATGAAAAAATCTAATGATAATGGAGTTACTGAAGCCGGTTTTAAAAATAAGATAGCAACAAACCACTTTAGAGTGTCGTTCAAGACGACTCAGTCTTAACAGGCATCAAGTCTCTAATCTCATGCAGCAGCATCCAGCCTGCCAAGCATCGAGCGTCAAAACGCTCCTAGCTCTTGTAAACATTCAAAATAACGCTACAGTAGACTATTAAAATGGTTAATGAAGTAACTCTCAATTCAGTAAGATTTAGGCTCTTGAATAGAGATCCTTTATAACATTAGTAATTATGACCATATGTTGGGACGTTATGTAATAATGCTAGATGAACTCGGATTGCTAATCTAGTTAGACCGCTCTGTTTAATCTGTGCCGTGTTTGGCATGATCTGGACTGTAATCATGTTGAGGTGCCGCGCGTCCTGGCCAATCAACATGCGGTTGCGGTGTTCAGTCACTGGTAGATCTCCTTACACCAGTGCTAGTGTGCTGTTTCTACACAACTGCTCAATTGAAATGAATTGTAAACTCACTATTTACAAGGGTATACATCTCTATGTTGCTTTGAGAAGTTCATAGTTTCATAGTGGCCCTTTATCAACTGTTAGTTATACGAAAGGCATACTACGCTATATCTAAGCTAGGGCAGGACCAATCGCAGTAGGTCTCGCCACTTAGCAACAAATACCCTTCAGCAAGTATACAAGGGCTGCCCTGAGCAATTAATTGTTTGAAAATGACTTTCTATCAACCGTGAGGTTATATAAATGGCACATGATATCTGACCGAGGTTAACCAACTTGCCAATGGCGGTAGTATACCTGCAGCAATTAAACAAAGGTAGCAGTCAAATTACCTGAGAACCATTACCAACGGTCTCTATCTAAGATGATCTGAGATGATAAACGACTACCTCAAAATTGTCATCATCTGAATATGAAATGCCAAAACCTACCATTACAAAGCTTGTACTAGCAAAACATGAATTACTTTTTTTATTCTACTACCGGGAAGCGCTTAGCTAATCATTAGCTAAGCTAGCTTAACATTTGTGTGATGAATATAGATGTTTGTTCTGTGTTTGGGTGTTGTATCATATAGTACGTATGTATTTAAAAAAGTATTTAAGTATTTTATCCGTAATCTAGTTCCCATATTACAAGCTATGCTTAGTTTGGGGCTAGATGGCGCTGTGTAAAATGAATGTCCTGTAATATTTATTTATTTATTTATTTTATTCTATCTCACCTGATGTCAAATTATGATATGGCCGAAGGTTGAAGTGCACTTCATTCGGAATCCTCAATAGACTGTGGAAACGGCTATTTTACTTCTAAGCAGACAGAATTGGCCTACTAACCAGGTGGACTTCAACAAAGTCCTACCACCAACCAAACCATTAAATAAATTGTACCACCCTGGGGATCAAACCCAGGGTATCTGATTCTGATACCGGTGGGTGAACCATTAGACCTCAGAGGCAGCTAAAATTTACGACGCAAGAAGCTTTCCACAAGTTACCCTATTAACTCTATTTGTTGTAAGTCAAATAAAATGAAACGTTGGCATCTGATCTCTAGTTTTTGCTGGTAAACAGGTCCTTGTATTTATTGTGGTTGTTTTTCCAAGGACCGTAGTAATAATGAAAACTGGTTTTATTCGGGCGTACCTTTTGATATTCCAGACAGTTTCGACCGTATTGTCTGGGATGTGGCGTGGAAATGAGAACGCTGACTTATTTGTTTCGAGAGAATAAATGACGGTAGAAATTACCCCACAAAGACCATAATAGCAGCGAGTACTTCAGTGTACACCGGCTGTGTTACAACCCGTGGTCCCGTGACCACGGCCGTTGTAACGCGGTCTAAACATCAAAAGGTACGCGCTAATAAGGACCTGGGACGCTACCGCCGACGGCGAAGCCGATCTCCATTGATGGCTTTAAATTAGCTCCATGAGAACTAGAAACGATTTTTACCGATTTATGTATGTATCATATCCGAAATGGCGTTTCCCATCTCAAAAGTGTACACATGTTATGAAACCTATCCGTTCAGTACATTTGACGGTAAAAATCGTTTCTAGTTCTCATGAAGCTAATTTAAAGCCATCAATGGAGATCGGCTTCGCCATCGGCGGTAGCGTCCCTGGCTGAAAACCAGCGCATCATCGTTGCATTATGCTCAATATTGCAATACAGAGTACCTTTCTACCCAAATTTAAATTTTGTTAGAAATTCATTGTGTTTGCCATAGAGCTTAGATTATGTTAGTATAAGCTATGTATAGTTTTATTCTTTTTTAATTGGGTAAATAAATCTATTTTCATTCTTTCTTTCTATAGTACATGATTTAAAATGCTGAATGAATAATGTTTGAACGTATCTTTGACAACTACCTTGTCAGCTACTTCTCAAATGATTGCAAATATCAGGTACTTGATCAGAGTACTCAAAGGGGGAAAATTTGTAACGTTATTTTTTACTTGATTTATTAGTGAAAAAACATGTCATGAGAGGATAATATTCTTCATTCATTCTCGAATGAAGAATATTATCCGTTGCAGTTCTGTTGACGCTAAGCAGGCAAACCGGCGTGACCGCACGAATCGCAGATTGCAAAGTTCCCGGGAAAACTCGGGAACGTAGTTAAAACTTTGACGAGCCATCCGCCGCTGCATCAGCTGATAACAATTGTCTTAGATTTATAAGTTTGCGATGCTAGAAGGCGGACAACGTTGTGGCTAGCACAGTATTAAGATCCATGTCAATTGTAGAATGTAATAGTTCATTACATTCTACACTAAGTATCGAATTTTGTAAGGAAAACCACAGTTAAATACACAATGATTACGAAATTCATTAGTTTTTAAGGAGGTTGTCGATCAGGACAATATTTTTATTCTTTTAAATTATAAGCTTATTTTTTCCACTAACGTACAACCCTAGCGTTCAAAAAGAAAGTTAATATGAATTTTCTGGGAGATCTTGCTCCATTGTATACCTTCTTATCTTCTTATCTCATATCTTCTTATCTTCTATCTTACCCAAGCAAGCCTCAAGGTCAAGAGTTGTCCGATCGTGAATTAAAAAAGACTAAATGTTGAATGAATTACAAAAATACTTAAATATGTAAAATATTGCGTACCGTTTCATACAACTTTGTCATTTAATAAGTAAAGCACTTCCGACGAACTGAAATCAATTTGACAGTCTCTCAGCGTGACGTAAATCCGTCGACTAGGATTTCAAATTAAATTTGATTGTCTTTGAAATATTCATATTCAAAGATTGCCAGCTACCAAAAATTTATTAGAAAAGTCTCCTAAGAGAATTATTCCGAATATTCCTTACAATTGTCCCGCGATTCGAAAAGATCCCAGATTATTGAGCGGTTTATTATATAAATGGCTTAGAAGTGTTTACCGTCTCTTAGTAATCAAACTTTCTAACTCAGATAGTACTTAAGTAAATAGGTGCCTAGTTGACCGTGGTCGTGCTGGGAAAGAATATGGGCCCCTTATTCACCCGTGTATGTTGTATGTGGCGACTAAAGGTTTTTCACCAGGAAATCAGTTGCATCTGATTCGAACCAAAACTGCGATCATCAACCATGTCAAGCGTGGTGATTACGGCAAATCTCTATTGCATTATCTTTATTTCGAATGCTTTAAGGATAGAACATGCAATAATTTATTGAGTGTCATGATCATGTAAATTGGTAGAATTGGCTGTCTATGTAAATAGTATTTAGTAGTCAGTGGCTATACTATGGTTATGGGGATGCCCCTTACTATAGTAAAGCTCAAAATCACTAATATTTTAATTATGTTAATCTTCAGCTTGACCAATCAGCAATTCCTACTGTAGAATAGTGAAACAGAATATAAGAGACAGTAACACCCCTATTTTAAAAAAAATCCTCATACTTCTTGATGAGTATTAATATAATCTCTGCATTATCAAAATTTTGAATTGATCGGATCAGTCATTCAAAAGATATGGGCGAAAATTGTATTTCATTTTACCCCAATATCTCAAAAACTATCCCACTTATCAAAAATCCCCCGCGACAATCAAATTCTATTTACGTTATCTTTTTACAGTTTAAATTTCATGAAAATTTCGGATAATCCGTTCGAGAGTTATGCCGACACAAACATTGCTACATACATACAGTGCCGGATTTCATAACTTAACTGAGAGATAAATGATAGATGAAACAAAAATGTAGCTGAAATTAATAATTGAAATTAAATAGAATTGTTATAATTATCGTTATTTATATTGTTTGTCAATAATGTACAGTATCTCCAGTATCTACGAGGCGGAATTTTCAATACATATCGCATGCTTTTGGCCAAACGTAGTTTCTCGGTATGTGTCTTCGCAAGATTTCAGAATAGTACAACAAAGGTACACAGATCTATTTCTTTTGCCATAGAGAGTGGTATTGTAATGGATGGTCTTATCTGTAATGATTGTTTTGTCTCTCTCTAGAGTCTTAAATAGTTTGTGGACCACAAATTGTGGTACATATTTATACTCATCGCAAGCTTCTTTTTCTTAAACAAGTTTTTACTTATATGCTAAGTATTGGTGTTTTACGGATACTACTTAATTAGTACCAGTAATGGGTTGACAATGCCGGCAGAGGTCAGATTCTAGATTCCTATCGCGGATATACTTCCTATAATTACGTGTATTGATAACCTGGTCTTGTATAACAAACATAAAACCTTCTGTCTTCTGTTATATGAATATATGATTGGTATAATTGCAGGGTCAACTGAACTTTGTAATGCTGCAGAACATACAGAGTTGACTGCTTTTCTGCAGTCAACATACATCGTAAATATGTTACGCTTCTATAATAGCTTACGCTTCAATAACCCCTGTTTTAACAATAGCCCTGGATGGGGCTAGTTGCTCCTTACAGCCTTGGATATGCCTATGACATGCTTTTTGTTGCTAGTCGGCGAGTAAACTGTTTATTTTAGAGTATTATTAATTTTTATTAAGAGTATTGGTAAATCGTTTAGGTTAAACAATAATAATGATTATCTAAACATTTTGCAAACAGGTGATGGGTCTAAATTAAGCTGGGTTTTTACGATATTGTTTTACCCTTGATTGTCCTTTGTAGGTAACATGTTTGGTTCCTAATCTACTAGTCAAGGAATAAAAGTTATTTCAATTTTATGTAGTTTTTTTCCGAAAAGGTCTTAAATACACAATTATATCAGAAAACAGCCTATAGACATGATTCATCACCTCCCTGCCCTTTATTCCATACTTGGTGCGGTCGGCACAACATGTCATTGTCTTCTTTAACATGTTGTTGGAGTTTTGGCTGAAATTTTAAGACCGGCCACCTGACGTCAACCCTCCTTGGGAATACTCGATTGTGTGGGATGAGTGGATAAGCTATAAGTATATTAAGTGGATAAGAAGGGATGAAAATATAAATATATTTATGTCACGGAAGAATGGTGAGTGTGACAGCAGCTAAAGCAGGTCCGGGTTTGCGTACCCGTAATGATCGAAAGTGTCCTAAATACACAAAGATATTAGAAAACAACCCATAGACATGAATTTGATAAAATTAATTCAAATCCTAATTAAAAGTAACAATAGGCTTAAACCAGCTTTATTTCATGAAATTTTCAAATTGGGACGAAACAAGAGTAGCGATTTAGAAAGTTAATTTTAAGTACTGTGTATTACATTCATTTCATTAAACATTCCTGTTAAAATCATATTTATGTGTAGGTACATTATATAGAATTACAAGAATTACATTCTATACACGTGCCTTTTGAGAGTCTTATGGAATTAGATACTCCATTAAATTATAACTCTTCTTTTGGCATATTATAAATTATTCAGGATTTTGGAATAAGAGATAATAAATTGTACATTTTAAAACACGTGTTATACTCGCGAATATGAAATCGATGAAAACACTAACATTGATGATGTTGCCCTAGGAGAACTGAAATAAAGCTGGTGCCTCCATCAAGTAACGTATACGTGAAAAACCGTTTAAAAACCAATTACCGACAGTAATCGAGGCTTTTACGCCTTGCGTCACCGAATTCGATGAATGCTCTTGAGATTTGTGCCATTCTTGCTGTGGTCTTGCACGGATCTTTTCCGCTCCGAGTCAAAAAGCACGGCCTGTGTATCTTTTTTTTTTTGTAAGAGTCCCGGAATACCTGTACAAATGTAGTTTACGTTCATTTTGAAATGTCATATTCGATTAAAATAAACAATTAAAACATAATGAAAATGAAAATATACGCAAAATTGTGTTTCTGTGGGAATATAATTTTGCCTTTTATTTCGATTTTATTTGCGGTTTTTAGAAAATGTGAAGCAATTAAAAAATCTATGTTTTCTATGTTGTTGATCTAAATATACTGCAAAATGTCAAATTAATGGTACCCAGCTATTTCGAAATGAACGGTAAAAAACTTTTGTATGGAAGAGCGATACTACTGGTCCTACTTCTGAATAAATAATGTCCACTGATGCGACACGGTGGTTCATAAAGAAAACTCTTTACGCCAAAACCGTTACCTATGTAATCCGGCGACGATGCATCTGGCGAACCAATCTCAAATTATCGTATCGACCGCCCGCTACGCTCCCATCCATTAATCAACTGATAGGATATAGCCAGCAATGTAGGTCGTCCATTACTTTATTGTCTGCCAGGTGCAATGCTCACGAGACGCGGGTTAAATGTACATTTATCAATGTTTTAACGTAATGGTATTGGGACATGTCGTAATTTGTTGTAACGTGGATAATAAAACATGACGTGAATAAGAATCACCTGTGACATGATCAGGAAAGTATTATGCCACAACTTATAAATCAAATCCACATAAATGGAAAGAGAAAACTTTATGTACCTAATCAGTAGCACCTTGTTCTATAAAATCAAGGTGCAAATTATTGCATGACGGATCATATACGCACAGGCAAAGCTTTGGAGACTGTAACTTAACTTGCCCGGGGCTTCCTACCAATTATTAAGATTTTTATATTTTTTATAAATCCTCTGTGTTCTAGTGGTTCGCCTACCGATATCAGATTCAGAGGTCCCGGGTTTGATCACCAGGGCATTTTTGTGCTTGGTTTGGTTGGTGATAGAACACAACGCCATCTATCCCCAAACTATGCAAAGTTTGTAATTATGGGAGCTAGATTACGCATAGAATTTTTACATAATTTATTTTGTAAGTGTGTTAAGTAAACCTATCTATATAAACTTATATATACAATACCTACAACACCCAAATACAGGACAAACACTACCTATATTCATCAGACGAATTCTTAGTACTGGATGGGAATTGAAACCTCAAACTACAGGTCTAAACGCAAAAATACCACCAATAGAGGTGTGGCTTGTTCGTTGTAAACTGATAGGTTTTGTCTCTGAATGATTTTTCAGTTATTCAAACAATTTGACGTCATAGACAAAGTGGCCACAGTGGATATTATTTCTTGGGGGCATACCAGTATCATCTATATTATTATATAATTTTTAATCGCAATAATATTCTCTTATAACACGAAATTTTACATATTTAAACACGAAATTTTATACATATTTATAGGTAGGAGGGTGAATTAAAAAAACACTTCAACGCATTTACATTTAAAGTAGGATTTTTGAGTTTTGTGGATTTTTTGAGCAGAGACCACCACCGCCGGAATGAAAACAGCATTAATTTAACTCACAGCTATACATTAAAAAGTTTTCACATAGTTTTTTTTTTATTTGAGCTATGCCTGGAATCCATTTTGGCATGGGAATGGACACTCTCGGCTGGCAAGGTTCCAGGCCGTCTTCGAGGTGTGCTGCCGTGGCGCAAGTAACACCCTCCAGGAGTTCTTCATTTTAATCATTTTCTTCACTTTGTTCGTTTTCTTTGTGTTATGACTCAAATGCCTTTAACAACTGAGGCACCCTTTGGATGGGGTCGCTCCGTTATAGACCTAATTATTTGCCTGTGCAAGATTTTTGACACACCAGATCATTGTTGACAATACAAGAATTTCTCTGTTTTTCCAGCTTCAGAAGGGTGTCCAGCAGGAAAACAGAAAGCAAGAAAAATACTTATATAGAGATAATCATCCTGCTTGTTCATCTCTTGATGCTTCGATCCTTGTAACCGAAAAGTTGGCAGGACCACGGGTGGTGGTTCGGAAGGAATAGATCATATGGTTTGAGCAAAGAGTGGGCTATAGTCAGTGATTAGCACCATTTAACCACAAGTCCAATAGTTCAAGCATAAGGTAGGCACTCATATTTTAACCCACTAAGTTCACTGATCGGTTTAATTATTTTAATAACACGTTGTCATTGCTTGATCTTACAACTTAACCCACAACTAAACCAGTAGCTTACAGCACATCTCGTAAAATGTTATCTATTTTGTATTACGTGCACAAAATGTTTACGCTTGTTTTTCCTCGTCTAGATCCGGAGTTTAAAAAAATACCAAATAAGCTTACTGCTACTTAGCTTTGAAAATATTTGGCCCAGTTCGTTTATCGGCTCAAAGTTGCGCCTAGTATTATTTTGTAAGTGAAAGCCAAGTTTTGACCAGCTCTCTTGAAAACCATATGAAGATGATGTAGCCTTAGATAGCGCACGCTTTTCTAATAGAAACTATTTCCATCTGGACCTCGTTAAATACTACAAGCAGTTTACTTTATGCATTGCACTACAACCAACATTCGACTGGTACTAATTGGCAATCCACCAGTCTCTATTCGAAAATCGAATTGTAAGTGATTTTTGTTTTGATATTTACCTACCCACTTTCACATAATCAATTCCAATAGATCTGTTCTATGTTAAATATATAGACTAGAACAAAATACTTTTTCTTGCTTAATTATTGTTTTTAATTTTGGCAATACTATGTAACGGAACATGAGGAATTTTCTAGGAAGGCTCGCTGTATCGTAGACCTCATCTTTGCTCAGCCGAGGCTCAAGTCAAGATCCATCTAGTCCATCGTAAATATAAAAAAAAATGATTTTACTGCTTATATTAAGAGTGCGTGCGGCACCCTTAATTCAATATGCAGAAACCCCGTAATTTTTCAAAGGGTTCAACTAAATTGGTACAGTACAACCAACCAATCCCGAACAATACCCTCATTCCGGCCTAAGACAACGGAGATAATAAAATAGGTCTTTGTCCAACGAGGGTCGAATCTTGCGAACTAATTTACATACTTTCTCCACTTGAAGTTTTTCATTATCTTTTAATTACACGGCTGAAACATCTTGAGAGAGTCTATTCAAAACCTCGAGGCGATTGGATAAAGACTCTGGTAACTGAGAAAGTTAGAGCTTTGCCCACTTGTTACATGTTCCGTAGGTACATTATTTGGTTTGCTTTTGGACTTTTTCATTTACAAAAAGCTTTTTGTTGCTGTGTTTTTTATCAATAGACTTTCTCTTTTACGAATTCGACGGTGGATTTTCTTAGCATTGATGTAAACTATTATAAACTCATGAAAAAGAACGACCTCAATTTGATTTTAATTTGAAGATTCATCTACTCTCTTTTTCATATATTTCGGAGTTTGGAAGACTCGATGGACCGACGACGTCGTGAGGTTAATGAGACCACATATATACAAAACCTGCATTTTTTGCAAACAAAACTGTTTATGACTACTGATAGTTAAGTAAGATAATGAGATTAGAAAAACAATACCTAATTAATTTCCTAGTCCAGTATATCTCTCCTAGCGCCTATTTTAAAATACCACTAGGCGGACGAAGTCACTTTTAAAAGCTAGTACCTATTGTTATAATAAATATGCGTTTTCAAAGAACCCAAAATTATTGGATGTCAAGTCTTTCTGACTCAATCTCAGGCTTAACTTTTAATAAGCTCAACTCTTAGCTAGTTTTTCAGTCTGTTGAGGATTCCACCTTTGGCCATAACTTATCTTAATGAAGGCCGCGCTTCCCCACCGTATATAGATGGTGCACGTAAAAAAAGTAACAGAAAACATCTTTTCTCTTATTAGCGTCCCATTTTCCTTTGCAGTTTTGCTTATTTGCAGTTCCCGAAAAATATCTAATGGGTACAATGTAAATATCAATTTACTATGTGGTAGCACGTTTCGGAAAATATAAAATACGGGCCAGGAGGGATTTATTAAGGTGAGGCGCAATTCTGACCCTTATTTATAGCGCGGCTACATTAGGCGCGACACGCGCTTTGATTTGTGATCGCAATATTTTTGGTGAATTTTTTTTTGGGTCAGATATTTGTTTATTTGACGAGAACCTTATTTTAGCGAGCTAATGATATTCATGTTTGTGGATACCGACTGCGTTTAATCGCAAGAAATTTGGTAGGTATAAAGCCATTTTATCATATGCGAGTGGCAATGGCGTCTGAGAATCCTCTGGGGATCAAACAGGGGGATCCTGGTGGGCCATTCGGTGTGAGAGACATACTAAGAGTATTTAACAAGCCCAAGCTAATTCTGGTACTATCATAAACTGTCAAAAACTTAACATTATTTTGTATGGAAAATTATTCCCGTAAATAGAAAGTTGAAAAATCCACTTCCTATTATGATATGCGTCTTTTTCAGAACACTGTCAGTGTTCTAAAAAAGTAGCTATCTTACCTCTAAATGCCCAAAATGTGTGCATAAAAAAGATAATTCGCAATCATTTTATGCGTAATAGAAGCCCCTTGTGAAAGGGCTCGTCCGGGGAAGTACCACAACCATACCTATTTCAGCTGCCAAGCAACATTGCTGTGTTCCGGTATAAAGGGAAAGGTTGCTGGTGAAATTACGGGCAAGCGACGCTTAGCACCTTTATTGCCTCAAGTTGACGGGCGCAATGCAGTGTTGTGTAGGCTATGATCTATGTTGATGTGAGCTACGCAGTAAGGCAAGAGATGTTATAGACAAGAGATGCACTTAACATCAGGTAGGCTACACGCTTGTTCCGTCTCCTAGTTGTATTAAAAAAATTGCTCATTATATTTTTGTTGCAGCGACCCTTAAAATATCAAAGTCAGGACCTCGGGTTTGCGCTGTGCGTTGATTCTAACGGAGCAGTCAGTCAGTCACACAATTTTTATATTTATATATTTTGATAAGCAAATCGGATCAGCAATAATTACTTAATCCGAGAATTACATCTGCTATGCCGATGTGATAACCTGATTAAAGTAACAGTCGAGTCATGTAGTAACATGATGCTTTAAATTTGCACAATTGATTGGAGAACCCTTCATGTTTAGGCACATTTTATGGGTTGATGATGAAAATAATGCTGGCGGATAAGATTATCTACTCGGTTTATATAGGTACTTATTTAGTTAAAACCTTTCAAAAAGTAAATTCAATTTATGTTTCGCAAAAATATATAGATCTTAAGTAAAAACAATTAGCTTACCATACGAAGCAATATATATGTATATGTATATTAAATATATGTATGATAGTAATATATATGGTCTAAATCCTTCTAATTTCTTTAAATCTTATCACAGTGTACCTATGTAATTTTCTACAGAAATTTCCAGAGAATAGAACATGAGTTTTCACTCGATGTGAATAAAAGCATCCTATACTTTGTTCACTGTAGAAAAATGTGTCTTATAACATCCCAAAAGGTAAACCAAACAGGATTTACTTTATTGCTTGTAGGCAGCATATGGGAGAACTCGCTCAATCGTTGACCTCCACACCAAGGTTATCCAAGGTCAACGATTAAGCCCAGGCAAGCCGATTTCACATACAAAAATTGCTGCTATATTCCTGAATAGAGCAATGCTGAGAGAGATGTGTGGCCAAATGGGTATGGACCCACCTTCAGATCCGGAGGTTGTGGGTTCGAATCCAGTAGTGGATCAATGGATTTTCAGTTTTTCCGAAATGTATATTGGCATTTGACACCTGCATATATGATAGTAAAGGCCAGAGTGTGGAAACCGGCATTTCCTTAGAGAAAAACAATCCATATGGCATATGTCACTGACTAGTATTCCACTATGCGGCGATGCCTTGCAACTTATCACGTATTGAATACTAACTCTTTTTAAAGTTCATTCCAGTCTACCCGTGACCACGGCCGTTGTAACACGGTCGAAATTATCGGGAATATAAAAAAGTACGCGATGTAGACCCGTTTTTGTTATTAAATATGAATACTAACTACTTGCAAAACGTAAGCATGTGCCAAACGTAAGTTTGAACGTGCCTCTTACTACCCCCTAGTAGGCGATTCTTATAAGATCAACGCTCTCAGTAGGGATCACTTCTGAGCTACGAGCTAACTTTTTAAAGCTATTTGAAATTCCTTTCTCATTCCTCTTCTCTCGAAATTCCACGTAAATTCGGCAGTTTGTTACTCCTTTCATGTAAAACCTTACTGGAAAATAGTGCACAAACATCTAGTGCGATCCGTCTCTCTAATCAAACGAATGTGCGGTAGGCTCGATTCTGCCACCTCTATAGAACAGGTTTTCAGCACATCTACCAACAAGCAAATTGTAACCCTAAGCCCGGAAGTCTGAAGTCTAAAATGAATTCAATGTAGTTGTATTCAGAGGAATGAATGGCGAAGCACAGATCATGGAACGATGCGGCCCCTTGATCCGGTTAGTTTCTAATCAAATTCAATATTGCTGATGACATCTAGATACCTGGGTACTCAATAATTGAAAAAAGGCTTCGAATCCCTTCTTGTATTTTTTCATGATAAATAAGATAAATACATAAATTACGAAAATACACATAAATTATACAGATACATAAATTATAAAAAAAAAAGTTTTAAATTACCGTTTAAGGTAGAGCAAAAATTAAATCCTCAATAATATCATACTAAGACCTCACTTATTTGCACTGTCTAAGTTTTCGCGATTGTTACACAATATAATAATATAGTAAACATGTCCAAAAAAGACCTATGTCTAGTAAATAGTTGTCAACACATTTTTTTTCTATTGTACGACGGGTAATCACTTAGCCTTCATCTCACCTGGTTACAAGTTGAGATAAGGCCGAAGGTGGAGGCGCACTTCACCCGGAATCCTCAACAAACTGATGAATTGGCTATCTTACCTCTAAATGCCGGAACATAACAATTTTTAGAATTGTTATTATGGCGACAGACTTAGGTTAGATGGTGGATTTTGATAATGTTATACTCACTCCATATATTTTTGTATCTCTAATTAAAGTAATTCACTACCTAATGAGGTCTGAAGATGATATCTGGCTACCAATATACTAAGGTTTAAAAATGCAACCTTATCTAGGTCAGATAGACGTATAAACGAATAACAAAATTTTAGAGTCAGGGCCCCGTTGGCATTCTGGGGTACTTCTTCTTCTCTTTCATGTCGATGGTTCGGGTTATATGGAGCCACACCAGAACTTGGCTGCGTCAGTGGCTACTTAGGTAGATATACCCAGGTTTTTCATAGTGCAGGAACTGAGACTCAACGAGCATTATAGCAGATGGATCTCTCTCACGGTCTGCGGGTTGGCTCCAAAAGAGCGTTGCGTGCTGTTGGAGTAACCTCATTTTCCTCGGCTATAACTACAGCGGCCTACTTGGTTTCAGAGGTGGTTTAGGGTCATCCAGATTCCTGGGGTACTGAACCCTTAAAAAATGTACACCTACTGAATCAGACAAAATCAGATGAGACCTATTTCTCCATTCCTACCAAGCTATCTGGTTGGATTAATTTCAAATTCTTTACTCAAGATTATATTGCTGGTCTGCACTTCTACAAAATGCAATCCGATTTTACTCCTAACACTTGCACTTAAAGCTCAAAATAGGAAGTGCATTTTAAACATGAAAAGTCGACATACTATCGACTCTGTGCCATTGTTTCAAGGTTCAGAATGGCGTGTGAAAGTGGTCAGGCCATGACAAATGGTCTGGACAGCACGGCACTGCCACGTTGTTGATTAGGATGACTTGTGAATGGATTGCTGTAGACAAGGGTTAGCTGATATATCTCCCAGTTCACGGAATGTGAGAATACCAAGAATAAAGAGAACTCCCGTATAAACAAAATGATATACTCTAACACTGGAGTTTAGACGCCTAAAGTTCTTTATCTCGCTGGGTACTGAGCGTCCCACTCTGTATGAAAAACAAAATTTAAAAATTTGCAACACCCATCCCGTTAAAATTAAAAGGCAGTAACTTTTGTAAGTAATACGTAGTTTTACAAATGTTTTGGAACTTTTACTAAACATCTGCGCACAAATACTACTAAAAAAACATGTGGTCACTCAGTGCACACACATAACTCACTTTAATATAATCAGTACAGTACCTAACTCTAATCGTACACTGTCAAGTCCACAGTAAAGTCAATGTCTAAATGTGTTTATTCGTAATATGTTTTTAGGATCATTTTGAAACGTGACCAAGCCATAGACTTAACCACCACCAAATGTATATAATTTTCTGTACGTATTACGTACTCTCAATGATTTTATTACATTAATTCCCTTATTAAAGAGTACTTTAAAGTGTTTCTAAATATCGGTAATAAACGATGGCTCTGAGGCCGTAAGCTTACGCAAGTTATGTTTTTGATAATATAACCAGAACATAAATTAGCCAGCGCGGGACTGTTATTAGTCTAGATTATAAAATAAAGATCAGCTCTTTAGCATTGCGCGCTGCAAGTTTCTTAGGAACTTTATGATATGAATATGATATGTTTTGAAATGTAAAGTTCGTAAGAATCAAGTAGTGCGCTAAGTACACAACAGGTAGTCGACTAGTTACCAACTCGTACCTTGTAAGGATTAAGTTATTCAAATAAAATTCACAGACTTTACTCATAACTTGAAAATAATTCAATGGGTAAGTTACATGTAAGTTCATATATTTTTGAAGTTGGTGCTAACTTGTCAAGCAATACGGGTCGGTGTCATAAGCCTTTTATATTGGTGTACCTAATGCGTTGAGGTCGCGTTATGACTGGTCATAGAGCAAAGTAGAAATTATAGTTACTTAGATCTATTGTTACGCAGATCTATGCGATATAGTAAGGAAGAGAGGAAGTCAAAGAGATTCATATACATACTGAATTGCAGTTCAACAGCTACCTACCTACTTACTTATTGCATTACTAGTTTTTGCTCAAGGCCGGCACCGTACATTCATGTAGGTGATATGAAAATCAAAACCATGAAATAAAAAAATCCGAATGATTAATGATGACGTTAGTCTAATTGACGGTTTTCTGTTGTCCGTCGTGAAGTTCAGTCTTCAGGTTAAGATCTTCATCAGATTTTCAGCACATAGAAATGGGACCACATTCAAATAATTATTCAATTCGGATAATAACTCGTAGACTGGGAACGAATAAAGTACTTACTCGACTTTTTGATTAAAGTCGAGTATGTAACCTCTTCCTTTTTGGAAATTTGGGTAAATAGCTAAAGATACTGACCTCCGGACGCGGCGAGCAGGCCGTGGTCGCGAAGCAGCGCCAGCAGCAGCAGCAGCGGCAGCAGCGGGCGGCGCCGCATGCCGCGCGACACCGCTGCGCCCGCGCCGCGTCGCCGCTCGCCCTCGCGGTCGCCCTCACCTGTACCAACAAAAAACACTATTACTATTATCAAGCGCTTTCGGAATTTGGATTTCCACCTGGCTAGCGACCAGACTCCTGATGAAATCTCGCGCCAAACGGTTTGCAGTGTTCTGTCGATGCGCGGGAGATCTAGTGCCTTCTGGAAAAGACCTCATTCTTGCTCTGTCTAGTCTAGAGGTCGAAAGCATTTATAAACAAAATACTTTTTAAGCAGTTCGCGTCACAGACCTATGAATTGGCAGAGCCTTTCTGGCTTGAGGAAAGAAGCGGGTCTGGTGTGAAATTAACAAACAAAAACGAAATTAGATACCATATGAACTGGAAAGATGTTCATCACAATTCTCCAATAAAGGAACCCGAGAGAGGTATTTGGTAAATTTAAGCTTCTTTGATAAACTTAAGCTCAACACACGAGTAAAATTCCACCCTTTAGGCTACATGTAAGAACTAACAACAACCAGCACAACCATTATACTCTTGGGTGAGTGAATCAGGTTCATAGAAACAAGCGTGCTCGATTAAAAGCCACTTGCTGGTTTTTTCAAGTAAACTAGAGGTCAAACCAGTAAAAAGAACAATGTTTTTTATAGGTTGCGTATTCATTGCTTAAGCTATAAATGACACAACAACACCCTAGGCGTGATTGAATAGAAAATGTATGGTGAAAAAGAAAGTTTTTAACTATATCTTGAATGCACATGATGGATTATAGGTTCGTGTGATGGATTATACAATCGCCAACCGCTTCCACAGTCAAAATGTGTACTAACAGTGGGAAGTGTCAAAATGTGTGTACTACCAAAACTCGGTGCGAGGGGCTTGAGTTGGGTCAAATGGATAAAAACTCATCAATCACCCATCGATATAAATTAATAATCATTCCTAGACATTTTACAACGCCATCTAGCCCCAAAAGCAGCTTGTAATTACAATTAGATTAAATCTTCTACTGTTTTCAACTCACAAACACCATTTTTTTATGTAGAAGTATGATTTACTTTTTTATGTCATCATTTAAGACTGATAAATTGTTTAATAACATTCTATAGCATGTATTTTTTTTGTAAATACGTACATATTATACAGTGTATTACCGAAATACGGAACATCTATATTCATCACACAATTTTTTTTTGCAAGGATAGTAAAAAATCAATGAAAAAACTAAAAATAAGACTTGAAAATACTTCTTGATTACATTTTATTTGACATTCCAATGAATTCGGTCCTTTTTGCATGCTTCTTAGTTTGTTCCAATAAAACCAATTACTGTTTTGCAAGTGATGAAAGGCATTTTCCCGAAAATCCTTCAGTATTGTACAATTCCGGGCATTTACACGTGAATCCCGTAAAACAAGTCCCCGAATCCCGCATTTATTAGCCTCGCAACAGACAGTGCAGGAATCAATCTGACAGCGTCCAATAACGTCCGTGCGATTCGTGCCTTGCCTTTGTAATTGAATTGTCGCTTTATAGGCCCCGGGTGTGCTACTGTCTTTACACAGATAGCGTATCATGCCACAGAAGGTCACAAGCATTGATATTACAAGCCGTTGCCTCCTGCTAAGCTTAAGTCAGAAAACGAACCCGCAGTAGTCTTGTCATATCATCATCATCATGAACCTATCGCAGTCCACCGCTGAACATACTACACGAACAACATGCCTACGACCTTCGCTTGCCAAGACTTGGTTTTCACTGAAGGACTCTTTGACCCCACTGGTTTTCGGTCCTTAGAGAAGACCGGACGAAGTGTCCCAAATGCTGTCCAGCCCAGCTGGATTCTGCGGTTAAACTATTTTTTAAGACACATCTTAAAAAAACAAGTCAAAACTCAAAGGAGTTTTGACTTGAATTTGGAAAGGAGGCTTGTGCATTAAGTACTCAGATCCAAAAATTCTAAGAAACCATAACACGGTGATTTTTTGTGAAATATTTAGTTTGTACATTAAGTAAGTGCCTAACAAATCCCAAAATTCGAAAAAATCTTAACATGGTGAATTTTTGAGAATTATATATCATTCGTTTCAGGCTTATCAAAATTATCAAGAAATGGAAGTGTAACATAATTTCATAGAATAATGAAGACTACGATGTTGATATCTCTTAGTGTCTTATGAATTTAACAGGACTTTTGTCAACTACAGTTTCTAGGAGGGACAATGAGATAAATAAATATTAACATTGCTTGTATCAGATAGAAATGAAGTACACGGTTGATAAAAGTATCGCAATGTCACTTAGTACGAGAAAGTACTCGAGTACTGCCGAACGAATGAATTAACTCAAGCGACATCCTCCGATGTAATGTTAACGTTTTTTTTCGAAAACTACTGTAGTCACGTCAGAGGATTTACTACAGTAGCCTGTGGTAGGGCCACAGATAATAAATGTTGTTTGGAAACGCCCTAACACTAACGTCAATCACACCCATGTCTTAAGGAAAGTTTAAAAGAAGAAATCTTTCAATCTCACAACAGCTTTCATCAGTTTCCCCAGATTAAACAATCTTTGAGAGATTAAATAATCGTAAAACCAAAATTATAAGACAGAAAATATGAAACGATTCTAATAATAGGTCAAGCTATAAGACAAGCTTGACCTATTATTAGTATCGTAGACGTGATTCCGTAGCAAAAGTCGCTACTGAACTAAATTATAGATAGACTTGTTTATATATAAAAGATATATAAACAAGTGAGCCTTTCAACCCCATGTCCGGGTGAGATGAAATTCACTGCTGCTGTTCACGTTTTCAGTAGACTCATTCATAAAAAAATCGTATGCGAACTCGGAATCACTTCGAAGCATAAGTAAACCTACATCACATTCAAATGGTGTTCTGTTTATGCTTCCGAGCAATCGGATGGAACTTAAACCTGCGTTATGACTAGTTGACAAATCTATGATTCTTCATTTGGGGCTTATAATACAATAAAGCGAATTATTTATTCCTTTTCTTTTTCAATGTTATGGTTCGCCATCTAAATTAATTTACAAGAATCAAACTATTTCGTCTGCAGTTGGCTGTCAGCAAGGTGACCCTCTAGGCCCGGCCATTTTTAGCCTTGCCATTCACCCAATTATTCAACGCCTGAAATCTAAATTGAATGTTTGGTATCTCGATGACGGAACCCTGGGTGGCGATGTGGACTCAGTATTTGGCGATCTAAAAATTATTATAGATGAATTTCGGCAGATTGGCTTAGAACTAAATTTTTCGAAATGTGAAATATACATTTCAGATACATGTTTGGATAGAAATTCAATTATTCAAAAGTTTGAGACTTTGGCTTCCAATATTACTGTTGTAGATAAGAGTTCACTCCACCTACTAGGTTCACCAATTCTTGATGAATCTTTTCCGGGTTTCGTCGACGACAAAATTCAAAATTTTATGAAGGTTTCGGACAGACTTTCAAAAATTAACTCACATATGGCTTTCACCATTATAAAATTTTGCCTTTTTGTCCCAAAATTTACTTATGCTTTACGATGTTGTCAACTGTGGAAACACAGTGAGCTGGTGGAAGGCTTAGACAACATAATAAAGAACACCCTTTCCACGGTTTTGAATATTGAGTTGGATGACAGAGCATGGTCGCAGGCCTCATTGCCTATTCGATTGGGCGGCTTAGGTATACGCAAAATTTCTAGTGTTGCTTTGCCAGCGTTCTTGTCTTCCGTCTATAGTACACATTCTTTGGTTGAGAAAATTCTAACACCATCAATTTCGGCTGTTCCAGGCAATATACTCCAAATTTCTTATCTTGACGAGGCTCGAAATGCTTGGCATAGTGCTTGCCCTAATACCGATCCCCCAAAACACCTTTCGGCACAAAGGCAGTGGGACGGGCCTCTGTGCGAGTTGACACGGAATTATCTATTACATACGTGCTCAACCTCCACAGATCGTGCTCGTCTCTTAGCTGTTTCAAAATGGGAATCAGGTCTTTGGCTGCAAGCACATCCATCCTACAATACCGGTACACTTATGGATCCTGTAACTTTCCGTATTGCCACTTGTCTTCGGTTGGGTGCAAGATGCTGCGCCTCTCACCAGTGCCGGTGCGGTGCGGCCGTAGATCAATTTGGTTTTCACGGACTTTCGTGCGCAAGGTCTGCCGGCAGGATTTCGCGCCACGCTAGTCTTAATGACATTATCCGTCGAGCGTTTACCAGTGTCAATGTGCCAGCCGTTCTTGAACCGAATGGTCTGTTACGTGATGATGGTAAGCGGCCCGACGGTATGACTCTTGTCCCTTGGGAAATGGGTAGGCCTTTGGTGTGGGACGCTACCTGCGTCGACACCCTAGCGCCATCTCATCTGCCTGGGACATCAGTTAGGGCTGGTGCGGCGGCTGATTCGGCCGAGGATCACAAAAGGCGCAAATATAGTGGTCTCGACAGAGCTTACCTATTTGAGCCTTTTGGGGTGGAGACCTTGGGTCCGTGGGGAGCCGGTGCCCTCCGGGTTTTCAAAAATATTGCGGGGCTTTTGATTGAGGCGACACGTGACCCAAGGGCTGGCTCTTATTTAGGCCAGCGAATTAGCATAGCTATTCAGCGTGGCAATGCAGCCAGTGTCTTGGGCACGCTTCCGTCTGGTACTGGTCTGGAACAGTTGAGTTACCTATAGGCCGTTTGTAACGGTCCTTAGGTAATCTGACTGATTCCTTTGTACTTAGTTAGTTTAATTTATTGAATAAATGTACTTTTTTAATGACCTTTATTTTACCATATGTACCAGTTGATGTGCAGAAATGAAAAAAAAATATATGTGAAATAATATGATGAACATTTGTTTGGTAAATAGCCAATGAATCTGCCCATTTTGTTGATGGTTAAAAAGTTTACTTGACATTGTCTTGTTTGTTTCCAAGTGCTTATAACACAATCTGTAAGTAAAATCGTCTTAGACTTTATCTGTACCTAAATTGAGTGAATGTGTACTTAATTAGAGAATATGATGTAAGTATAAGTATAAAGTTGTTTTATCTTACGATGGCGGGTTGTTCTTAACTGTGTGTGTAGATGCATGTGCAATTTGGTTATGTGTGTGTAAGCTCAGGAGCGCTCCATACATAATTTCATTTCATTTATTAAAAAAAAACATTTTGTGTGTGGAGTTACATACAAATACATTTAAAATATAGACATAAATTCAAGTACAATAGTTATTTAAAATAGGTGTCGTATTGGTATTATCAGGAATTTTGTACAATTATTATGTCACTAAAACTACCTGAACAAAAATAAAAAATAAAATTAATGTCAGAAACTGAAATGTCGCTAACTGCAGTTACGCACATAAGAGCGAGTGTCTTTACATATCACAACTACAAGTATAGCTAACCGCCTTCATGAGATATTACAAATATATCAACATATTGAAGTACTTTTGTCAATCTTGTTAGTACCTAGACTACCGCAGTTTTTACTTTAATATTAATTACAATTCCTACAAACGATCCTCTCACCCAAGCCAAGCAAAAATGAAAGCTCTACGACATTATTTGGAAGGAAATCCAAGCTTGGCGAAGGGTTTCTCAACAGGGTGATGCTGAATTTGTCTTATTTATATTGGGATCCCTACCCATACCCATAATAATACATATTTTTGTTTCACGACGATTTCGGTTGACGAGTACCTATATCCGACTGATTTTGTGAGAAACAAAAGAAGAATAGCCATTTCAGCTATATCGCCTGAGCGTCGTTATTTTGTGGGCTGTATGTTCAATTAATCAAAACCAATTTCAGTATTTATGCGAGACAAATAGCAATATAGCACAGGTGCTAAATTCAATCAGAGAGTGGTTTAAAAATGAAAGCGCAGAGGAGGAAACTCTAAAAAAAAGTTGGTATAAAAATACAAAACAGCTTTTTTAGTATAAATTGCGTTCCACATCCACACTTATTTTTGAGGTCTTCTCTACTTGACTGGCCAATTACAATTAAGCTTTGAGTGCCTGTTGTAAAGTTTCTTGTGAGCTCGTGCAGCGGCGCAGAAGCTTTGTCTCACTATCGACATCGTGGTGATCCAAGGCAGGCGCAGGCTGCGCTGTATTGCGTTGTTGCAGTTATCATGTAGGGCACAGCATGATAATACTACTTTAGTAATCCAAATAGAAGTTGTTGAAGGTGGTAAGGAAGTACACTGTGGGAGACATTATTTGACTCTTATTTTGAACCATTATTTGACCGAAAATACTACATTCTTAAACATTATTATTACAAAAAAGAACTTATGTATCAAATAAAAAGTAATGTTTTATTTTACTGATCTCTTAGAGAGGGTGATCTGCCCGACATCTGGCTGGAATCATTACGGGTACGCAACCCCGCACTATTCTAGTTGCTAGTATCACACTTACCTTTATCACTTACCAAAATGTGTTCCTAATTGATAATTTTGTATTTTGTATTGCATAATGGATAGGAAGACGTGTTCAGTTACTGATTTTTTTCACATTCTTCAATCACTTCACGCCGTCCCTTGTCTTCCTTCGAGTCGAGGCTTGCATGGGCCAATCAGGATGTAGTCGTCATCCTGACTGGCCCAGGCAAGCCTCGAATCTATAAAGCGAGCCCTCCTATTAAATGCTTATTAGCTACTTTGATGAACATGAAACTGGCAGCAGATTCCAAATGTTTGCAGTGTTCATTGTATAAAAAAATTAGAGCCAGATCTGGGTGATAATTAGCTTTGCTTTGATTGTTGTTTACAATTCTTATACATATCAGCTCTCTGAGCTCACTTATTGCTCTTGTATGTACCAGATGTGGTTTTAGTAGATAATTATTGATCATTATCATTTGAACCGTTATCACATAGGATTTTGTGAGCCATGCGGTTTTTAACATATGAACCCGGGCTATGAATGTGCACATTTTCTTACTGTCGTAGGTACGGAATTGTCGCTCAAGTTTTCAAATCACACGTTAAAGTGACGTATTAGAGCATAGCAGAAAAAGTGGCAGGTTTGTAAAGAGTACACTGGCAACGTTTACCTACATTGCGGGACGTTGAAATGCCTGAAATTCCATATCTTAAGCCTCGATAACTATATAGATTAAATAAATAAATTCAATATTACAGGACGTTAATTTAACACAGCGCCAAACTAAGCATAGCTTGTAATATGGGAACTTGATTACGAATAGAAAATTTATCAACATTTTTATTTTTTTTTGTAAATACATACGTAGTATATGACACAACACCCAAACATAGAACAAACATCTAAATTCATCACACAAATGTATATAAATAATAAAATGTAATAGATATCTTAAACTTATGTAAAAATATTTTTAACCGCCTCTGTGGTCTAGTGGTTCAACCCACCGATTTCAGATCCAGAGGTCCCGGGATCGATTCCCAGGGGGAGCAATATTGTGCTTGATTTGGTTGGTGTTAGGACTTTGTTTAAGTCCGCCTAAGCTACCACCATCTTACCTAATTATATCGTCATAACAACAATTCTAAATATTGTTGTGTTCCGGCATTAAGAGGTAAGATAGCCAGCTCCTCAGTTAGTTGAGGATTCCGGGTGATGTGCGCCTCCACCTTCGGCCTTATCTCAACTGTGAGATGAAGACCAAGCGTTTCCCCGCTGTATAATAAAAAAAAAATACGATGATGTGTTGCGGTGGGTGCTGCACTGACAATTATTTTTAAAAATGTCACCCTGGAAACGTATTATCTTTTTTCTTGTTTTAACATTAACCATTCAAAGGTTGTCTGGAAAATATCGCTCCCTAGTGAAGTAGTGGGTCATTGGAGTAACCGTTCATTTTTGTTAGCTTTTGTTTCGTTTTTTAAATGTAATATGAAACTTATCTCGGTATGAAAAAAATATATATTGAACCAACACCAACGTGCCTTGGGATTTGCAACTTTGTTGCATAGTGACGATTTATAACCCAATTCCAACAATTAGGATAACCCATAAAACAATAAAATTATGCTAAGCGTATAAGCCTAACATACAGGACGAAGTAAAAAGCGTCGCCATTACGAGAAACAAAGCGGTAAAGTTTGCTAATAACACTCCAATTCACCCCTTCCCTTTCTCCCTCTTTTCACCCCTTTGACTTTCGTAAGAAGATAATTACGTAAGGCTGTATGAATCTAGAAGCGATACAAATAGGAAATAGAAAGCACGTAACGTCTACGGCTAAAGAACTATGACATTATACGTCTCATATCATTTTTCAGCATAACAATCATTTTGTTACCTAAAGGCCTATCACGTATCTTGTAGTGCAACATACTTCTATCAATTTTGTAATGCAACATATAAAAATGGCGGATTTGCGATTATGTAACTGGCATCGATTTCAAACTAAGCTTGATTGAAACTACATCAACACTTGCGCTGTGAGTTTGATTCTCACCATGAAAAATATTTTGTGTAATTAATATTGATGTTTTATTCTACGTTCGGGTGTTACAATGTATAAAGATATTGTCATATTATTTTCTTTTGATTGATGATAGCCAAGCGTTTGACCACCGGCTTACTTGAAAATCAAGTAAAGATGTAACCTAAGGAGCACTCTTATCTGACAAGACTCCAAAATTGTACTAATACGGGAAAACAGACGAGAGCAAGGAGTTCCATTTCTTACCAATATTAATGATAATGGTCATATTCTCTGTAATCTAGTTCCCATATTCCAATATTTGCTTAGTTCGGGGCTAGACTGCGATGTGTAATCGGTCTACAATAGATGGAACTTTCCTTTTTCTTTTACTTACACTTTTCTTGGTGTCAGACTTTTACGACCCGCTGACATTGGAGGCCCTGACATGGCTTTTCTACATAGCATAATTTATTTTAAGTTCAACAGCGCAAAATGTACAAGGCGAACATAAAGTACAAGGCGCTTCGCTTTACGCCACTTGCGACTGTTCCGCAAACTTCGGATGTCGACCACTTGTCACTTGATCCGTTTTATCGCTCTGTTTCGGAGAGTTTTGTTGCAAATCGATGGTCGATTCGTCAGATTTGTCTTCCAAGTTGCGCTGCCTGAATACAGAGTAGCGGTATTATAGTTTGCGAACTTTTGGTAGCTAGTTTTTTTAAATAGAGAAGTTGATACATCCTTGCAGTCGATAGAGACAAAACCAGGTATGAAATTATTTTAATCAATTTTTTTTTCGTTTTTCGTCGTATATTTGTATCGTATTTCTTTTGCACAAAACTTTACCACGTTCGAGGCAGTTTCTTTCAATATATTTTACAGACAAAATCCAATGTAGTTAATTGAAAGAGCAGGTAGCTGCTCTTAATTAATGTGGTGAAAAGGCGAAGATAAACCCAAACTAAACCAATCGCATTACAAGTTGCAGCCAGTAGGAAGCACCTTATGTTTGCCGTCCGGCGCCGTAAGCTGAGCAAACTGTCGCCAAGTTTACTATCTACCGATTGTTTTTATTTGGAGAGTATCTTTGTGTTAGGGGGAAAAGAGACGTAGTCGCTCAATTAGTTTTGGATTAATATGTATCGAAGAGCATCAGAATAACACTAAAACATTTTTAACACAGTAGTTTTACGAAACTACGGTTTGAAGAGATTTTTCGATATACCATAAAGTGTCAAGCTGATCCTTTCTGATATGCTATAAAACGAGACTTGATTAAGCTGTCAGACGCTCTAGATATAGGTGGTCGGCACACGCGATAATAAGCATATTCCAAGCAGCTGGATGAGACTTAATTTTAAAATTATACATTATTTACACTTGCCGTGTGGACTATCTTGTTAGCTTCTGAGTTCATTTCACGGTGTCAACATGCACATAACACATGTCTGACACTGTTAAAAGTTGTCTCGGAACGTGTGCTCCAAACATAATTATGTTTTTGAGACGCAAACTTTGCCTGCGAATGTGATTTCGCTCAGACAGGTCGCATTTCTGTATTCTCTTTGAAAGTTCTACAGCAAGTTTGTTATAGAATAGTTACTTTATTTGGAATGTGACTTCTTTTTCTTTACTTAATAAAAACGAGAACGTTAAATTGACTGACTCAGAACACTTCAGCCAGTTACGTGGATTATCTGTTAGCTATTTATCTGACTAAGGATCGTCCTTTATCTTATGTGTACCTATTTGCTTTAAATAACCGAATCCAACTCAGCTTGCGGATGTCTTTAAGCTGTGTAGCTCACCAGAAGGGCAGCTTACTTCTTTGGTGAATAATCGAACACTTTTTTGGGTTCTCCAATTCACCTTCCAAGCGTGGTGATTAAGGCAAAACCCTACCATTTTGAACGAGGCTATGTCCAACACTGGACATTATGTGAAATGTAGAAGTAAATTTGGAAGCATATACTAAATGTTTGTGCTTTCGGTTCGTGGCTAGAAAAAGGTCTGCATGTACATTCATGCAAACAGTCAAATCCATGCAAATTCCCTAGAAACTTCTGTATAGAGTCTTTAAAAAAGGGGGTTTGAAGTGTCCATAGGCTGCATAGGTGGTAGGTGGATAGGTGGTAGCCGCTAACCGTCAGGCGCACCATTTGCTTGTTGTTTTATTCCAGCAATGTTGGCACATTGCTCGAATAAAACAAACTCACAGACTAGGTGGATTCATTTTGTAGCAGGTACCTAGATTTGTGTCTGTACAAAGTGCTCCCCATTAGCAAACAGAAGAACCAGTATACTCTGTGGCGGGTCATCAATACGCGTCTGGAGTATTAATTATGGAGCTCAGGTGTGGAGTGAACTTAATAAATAGGTGTTACTATCAATCTGGAGAAACTGGGAGTGCAAAGTTTGTACTTGTTTATACATTCTGTGGAACTTTCTTAATTTATCACGTGGATTTATTGATTGGTGATAACTTTTTTATTCTATTTAATTATATAACTGGTTTCACATATTTTTTCTGTCTTATGGGTTGTGGGTTCGATTCCCATCCGGGGCAAACATTTGTGTGATAAATAAAGATGTTTGTTCTGAGTTTGGGTGTTATTTTGTGGTATTTTTATGAAATTATTAAGTCTATATACTTACTTGATTATTTTAACATAATTATTCATAGTCTCCGTTATCTAAATCTCATAAAAGTTTTGTTTAGTTTGGGGCCAGGTGGCATTGTGTAAAGTGTTAATTTATAAAATGTTTAAATTTAAATTGATACAATAATGATAAAGAAGGCACGGAGCCCAAGCCAAAGTGTGGGGAGCGAATATTTTTTGATAAAATACATTTTGGAGCTGACCAAAACCGCTTTAATTAGCTGACCGTTTATTCAATTAGCCGACCGTTAAAACGATAGCCTTTTGTTTTTCAAGCGACAACTATACATTCGCCTCGTTAACAACTTAATTGGATACCGGCTGCAGTAAACAAATAAAGTATTTCCAAAAACAGTACAGAAACTAACGAAACAGCCTCAATTCAATTAAAACCTCCGTGTAGTGTTCCGGTAAAGAAAATGCTAAATTACATAGTGCAGTTTAAACAACGCCGGTAGTGCATTCTAATTACTCGAGAATTCCCCGCGCCTGCTCGCATGTAGTGTGTTGCGCTACTGTGTTGATTTACTCGGTGTAATTCGGTTGAGGGCAAAGTACTGGATTTTGCGTTACGCTTACCAACCTAACTCATACCATACCAACCACCATTTATGGGTGTTCGTGCTCCATCCTGGCGATGGAGCCTCATTATCACATTACATCAGGTCAGATTATTGTTAAACGATGGTATATCATAATAAAAATCTATGATTAATGTTTCATAAATACATGTTTCACGCTTTCCAAAAAAAACTTGAACTTTGATTGAAACAATTTCGTTCATTTACGGTGAACTCAGTCAGGTTGTGGAACTCACTACCCCACAGTATCCGCATTAGTCCCTCGCTAGCTATCTTCAAGAGCAGAGTCAAAAAACACTAAATCTTGATATAAATTTTGTGTATGTCTATTATATGTTTTTAGGTATTTGTATTAGATATTTATTATATTATATGCTATGTATAGTTAATTAGGCTTGAATGTACCTATATTATATTAACAGTATCTATATATTATTCCTACATTGGTAAGTTATTTATTAATTTTGTACACTTTTCCCATAATTTGACTTGATTCCCAGTCTCTTATTCATAATTACGTGGTATTTATGATTTTGTGGTGTTTTATGATGATTATCATGTACAATTGTCCTTAAATAATATAGTATACATAATCTATGAGATTATGTACTCAACTACTTGAATTTATTGTTTAAATTTTAAATTGATTTATATAAAAATATTGTTTATATACTTAAGTTTAAAATTGTGATTGAAATAAAATTATTATTATTATTATTATAATAACTATAATAATAATATTAAATTATTGTGACTTATAATTTGACAAACTATTAATTAAATGTATTATACCTGTTTATATCTACCTAGTTTTGCCTTTGCTATACTTTTTAATTTCAAGTTAACTTGCGTTATTTTTATGTCTGCTATAAAGCATAAACAAACCAACCAAGTTTAGGTGTGGTTTCCCGAATTGAGGACAGGCAATGAGTAGCATTAATGAGAATGAAGATGTATGCCAATTTCTCTACCGGCAAGCTATCGCGATTCTAGCTAAAATCAGTAGAATGATTGTCAAAACCTCATCCCTCTACCGCTTGAATGTTAATATGTACACTGTGCATTTAATTTAAATGTACGTGTGGATTTCAGGAGATCAGGCCGCACCATGCGCTACTTACAATCAATTTATTTTACCACCTTGCGAGCTATGGAGCCTCGCATCCTTGGCATTTAGTTTGTAGATCGCGCATTACTCGGACATACGTACAGAAATATAGAAAGCTACTGTTTCCCAGAAATCAAAGACGTGTGCCGTGTGTCAGATGAACTGTGGGTGATAATCACACCAGTATGGGTTACCCATCTGAACAAACAATGGCCACGTGGAAGACCCAGGCAGAGATGTAAAAAACTAGATAACAGCAGAGTTGGAAATGAGGAAAGGGGGCCCTTTCCTTTTTCTTCTCCAGCATCGGGATACCCCAGGCAATAAAAAGAATTGTAAATTTATAAATATGTAGATTGTATGTTTTGAAATAATTATGACATATTTTATTACATTTAAAAATAAAGGCTTGAATTGAATTTAATTAAATAATACAAATTTCAAAGCTGGTTTTTATTTACTATTTGATAATAAAAAAACAGAAAAGGATATATAGGTGCTAGACACCGCGCTTTCCAATTAACATCACATAAAAAACCAACCTTGTAACTCCAACAAGTAATTATGCCTAGCATTATCGAGTCTCATTTAGCGAAGCCTTTACGGGGAAGGAGACGTGCGGTAATAACTTTATATTGGTTTCAATGTATACCGACGAAACAATTTTGAACGTTAATAATTTCGTCGTAATAATCTTAAGAGCTAAAATCACGTCGCTTTTGATAAATTAACAATCAATTTTGGAAATGAAATCACATGTTAGTAGGATAATTGCGTAATTATGAAACTGTAATGTTGGAGAACAGCATAATTATGCTTTAGTAGATGTTACTACATATTTACAACTATATTTTTTTTGGGAACTAAAATGTAGCGAATATATTAAAACACAAATATGTAAGCATATGCTTTATTTTTTTTTTGATAAATAAATACTCGTCTATATAACCGCTTCTCTGGTCTAGTGGTTCAACCCACCGATTTCAGACCCAGAGAGGTTCGATCCCCAGGGGGGGTGCAAAATTGTGCTTGGTCTGGTTGTTTAAGTCCGCCTGACTAGCTACCTCCATCTTACCTAATTCTGTCGCCATAACAACAATTCCAAAATTGTTGTGTTCCAGCATTTAGAGGTAAGATAGCCAGTTCCTCAACTCAGATTCCGGGTGAAGTACGCCTACACCTTTAGCCTTATCTTAACTTGTTACCAGGTGAGATAAAGTAGCACTTCCCGACGTATAATAAAAATAAATATTTACATAGGTATCATAAGTCGGATACTACCTAAGGACCGTTACAAAGGGTTTGTACCTCAACTGGTTCTGGCGTTACTTTGCGGAGATCTATTTTTCAATATTAACCTAACATTAGAGGTTAGGTTATAATAACATAATATTAACACTTGCAGGTCAGTGCTCGGAGCGACAACACTTGCGATATACAAATATTACTAAACATTTTGCAACACCATCTAGCCCCAAACTAGGCAGCTTGTAAATGGGAGCTTGAATTAAATAGCAATGTCACCGAATTCCCAAAAATCGATACTATTACAAACGCAGACATACTTTGCAATTCCAGTTTTACGTCTGCAAGTTCTACGGTCATAAAGATTTCGATTGTGTAATACATTTGATTAAACCAAAACTATTCTACGAGTAGATTGAGAGTTCATCACGCGCCACGCACAAACTGCAAACTACGAACAATCTACGAATTTAATATTCTCAGAAGAGGTATGGTAATAGAGCTATACACAAAGCACAAAGTGCAAATACCGAATCTTGAACCTTGTATTCTTGAGTGTGCAGGGCAGCTACTTCACCCAACTAACATATTAAAAGCAGTTTATAAATATTAGTAAGCATATATGTAGACAATTAGCCATCCAGCTCCAAACTAAGTTTGTTAAGGAAACTAGAATTAAGAAAAAATGAATACCTACCTAATTTTACTTCTAATTTTATTAGATACATGATACATACATGGTACAATCACAACAAACACAAAAAAAAACATATTAATATCCTCGGTGGGAATCGAACCCCCAACCTACAGCGAAGAAAGAAGAGCTACTTCCAATTTTATCTAAGTATCAAAATACAGTCTTTCATTGCTTCAATTGTATAACAAAGTTATTGATTTGCATCAAGTTAGGTTTAACTACTAAATTTCCGAATCTGGTACATTAATATCTGCCTGCCAGCTCTAATGAGAAATCGTGAGTATCATTATTGTCATTTAAAGGTGTTTGCCACAAAACCACAACACATGACAGGATATAAGCCCACATTTTCCCCTTTAAGTACCGAAATAACTCTTAATTGAGCGTATAAAAGTCCTTGGCGTGACACAAGTTTTGTTGTCAGATTCACATCAGCTAAGCGCTGCTTCAGTGCCATTTTCCTATATTTTTGTGAATTAAAAAAAAGATTAACACAAACCAGCTGTTCAGCCGTGGCTGCTGAAAACATGGGATTCAATACACGAATTCCTGACGAGAACACAAAAGCAGGGGTTAATCCGACTGACTTCATTACCGAGACGATAGCGGAATTTCGCGTTCCTTCGCGAACTAGAGTAGGCCGAAGTTACGTAAACTTTGCAAATTGATAACTATATTATCATCAGTTCATATAGATGGTTGAGAGGTTTCTTTCTGTTATCATAAAAATTATCACCGTCTAACATAAAAAGAAAGGTATATAATTATGGTAATTTCATCGAAATGCTATACATTACCATAATTATATCAGCTTCCTCCTTGACAACTTCCTGTAGTGAACATAGACTACCCTAAACAACACCGCCTTCATCGATCGCCTTCCCGGGATTGGTCCATCGGGTAAAATGTAACTCCATGATCAAAACGTGGTAATCGTCTAAATATTAGTATTGTTCCATTTCCATGGCATACACTACGTTTTGCATCGAAGGTATGAAAAATGCGGTTCTGCCCTTGCCACTCAAATGTTTAAGAGTGTTAAATTTCCTTGTGAAAGGGATCACCCGGGAAAGTACTACCACCATACCTCTTTCGATAAGCAACATTGCTGTGTTTCTGTTTGAAAAGTATGGTTGCCGGTAAAATTACGGGAACACTGGGCTTAAAATCTTAGTGCATCTAGTTAATCGGCGTAATGCAGTGCAGTTTATGTCATGCTCTTTGCAGATATGACCTACGCAGCATGACTTTGTAATAGGCAAGAGTTGCACTCAGCATCAGGTAGGCTACTTGCTTGTTCTGTCACCATGTTGTATAAAAAAAACGTAATATGAGCTTGTTTCTATCTTCTGTTGCACTCTAATAGCGAACTGCAACTTTTACTTTTCACGAAAGCCTCATTTTTAAATATTTTGATGTTTGAGACCTTTTATATCAATAGAATATTGTGCCCCTCTCTATCTTAGTTTATTTATCGTTAACTGAACTTAAACACGTAAAGGTATTCCTACTAAAGGTTCGTTGCGGTGTGTAAATAACATTGGAGACGTATTTGATAATTGAGTAGGTATTACTAAATAATCTTGCGTCGAACATAATAATAAAACACAAATATCACAATCATAATATATAACATAATAATAATATATACACTTAAGTACTTGCCTTTTGTATCTGATTTTACAAAAAGTACCTTCCTTTACTTCTGTCATCATCATTTTATTCAAGAATTAAATCAAAATTATTAAGTATACTGTCTATGGTCAGTTAAACAATAATACATAAGTACCTACTAAAATCTTACAAACATTTGTATGCAAACACAATCACCCAAGCAAATCCCGATCTGATCGGAGGCCATGCATCAACTGGCAATAGGTATATTACCCGCGCCCCGCAAATTGAGTGAATGGTTATAGACAAAAATTCTAATTAAAACCCACAGCCGGCCCTAGATGAATACTGAGTGCAGGACTTTAGGTGATTGTTCAAGCTGCGACTTTGACATCCACCGTAAGACTACCAAACAATATTTTTCTGTTTTCCATAAAGCAAACGCCTATTAAATAAAAATTTTGTGAACACTTTTAAATGGAAGGCAACGTCAGACAGAGGAAACGAAAAAGAAAATCATAGAAATAGAAATTGATAAGGGAAATAATTAAAAGAGTCTATAGGCATTTTCTAGAAAGGTTCGCTCCAACGTAGACCGCATCCTTGCCCAGGCAAGCTTAAAAGTCAAGAGCTGACTAGGTGCATTATGTCGGCTATAGTGGACAAGATATGCTAAGAAAAAAATCTCTAAAAGCCCGGGTAGCTCAATCCGTATGATGATAGTTATTTCACAAATTAGATGTTATTAGTTTTGTTTCGGAGTGTGAGATGAGAGTGCTCTGAAGCGCTTTGATGTCAGTATTGAGGATAATATTATTTTGGGAAATAATTTCTTGATATAAATACTTAATGTGTTCGTCGACTTTTATATTATATAAGCTTTTGCCCGAGACTTCGTCCACGTTATAGTTTTTTTAAATAGGCGCTGAATAGACTGGGATTTAAATATCTAGACAAATGTAATCTTATACAGAGGCTGTGCCTGAATTGTCAGACCAGTCAAGTGCGGTTCAGTCACACACACCGGGGGTTACGACTTTGCGACCCACATTTGCAGGCAAAAAATGCAGGTTATTTTTGTCTTAGTGCGGGTCCGATTCACGCTTGGCCAGTTTTTATTATTTAGTTATTTATTTACCTCAAAGTATTCATTATATTCATACCAAGCTTACTATATTAAGCTTGGTGTGAATATAGTGCATACTATAGGTACATACTGTAGGAAATAACAATTTATAAAAACGTCCCCATTATCCCCGTTTTTTTCCGCCTGTTTAAAAGATGATGTTGATAATTCTAAAAAACCATAAGATATACACATTGGTTGTTTCTTATGGGCATTCTATATACGAATTTTCAAGCTTTTATCATGGTTTCAGAGTTGTACTTTATTTCACTCGGAGTGAAATATTGCACTTTTAACCCCATTTTGAGCTTGTTCCAATCTAGACTTAGAATATCTAAACACTAGCCGTGGAGCATACGGTGTTGCATGTTGCGCAGCACAGCTCAGGGTAAAACTGTGTGATACAACAAAATAACAGCACAGTTTTTTGTAAACAATGCATCATCATACAAGAGCATATACAGTGACACAGCGTATACAGCAGTATAATATATCTGTACGATATGTCAATACGATGATTTCATGCAAACATTGTAACGCGGGTGCGTTAATACACAATTGGTCATGCAGAATAAGGGCGCAGGTCTGCACAGGACTGAGTAGGCCTGCGTCGCGCGCTACTGTACTGTACTGCGTGGCATGCGCCGCCGTATACGCCTAGGCTTAGGGTCTTCGCACACGGCCGTCACGCGTCAGTCATACTACAAGCACGCTACAAGTAAATGCATGAAAGCATAGTAATAAATAAGTTCAACGCTGGCAGCTCTGAAGTGGGTGGCGCGACGTTTTGTTGAGGCGTGGTTTGTGTACGATGATTACTATGGGACTATAATGATAAGACGGACACCAGAATGTATATTGTATATTCTGGTGTCCGACTGTTACTGCAACCCTGTCTGGGTTGCAGTAACAGTCGGACAGAAAACGGTTTCTGCTAAACTATTCGTGCAAAACGTGCACTTGGTGAATCTATATTTTAATACGCGAAGAGAAAAGAGGTGTGTGTGTTTATTTATTTCTATTTTTAAACTACGGTCGAATTTTGACTTTGACTTCAAGTTAATTTTGTTTAAGTGATATGCGTCTACTTTGGTACGTTTATTGTAAGGAAATATTAAAGAGACTTATTGAATTTATCATGTATTATGGGCTGAAGTGCAGCTGAAAACCACTACATTTAATGGAATGAACTTATTAATCAATCAAGACAGGGACAATTGGATTAACGGAACATTAGTTCTCGAGTGTGTATACACAGTACAGAAACGAGCAGCACCACATCAACAGAGCTACCATAATCACCACACACGGCAGAAGTATTGGTGATCTCAGAAAAGGCACTACACAGTAGGAAGATGCCCTTCTTCTGTTGAGGTGCCTCAGTGGCTTTTATTTTATAACATTCAACCCTGCGAAGGAGAATTAACTAAGGAAGAAATACAGATAGTTTAAAATAGTTTAGCTTGCAGATCTCTTTGTACTTCATTCTCAATTGTCAGTAATGTAGAACGGGGAAGGGTACTGGGATGCTGACAGCATTGCTCTAGAGTAATTGATGTTGATGCCGCTTGTTCCTCAGCAGGTGGGTCAAATAGCTTTTGTAGACAAGATTTAAATCTGCCCTCCCTTGTGGTGGGGCAGTGAATAACCACGTGCTCCACCGCTTCTTCTTCTTGAAAACATCTGCGACATAAGCCACTGTCTGTGGCACCGGTCTTGACTAGATGATGGTTAAGTTCACAATGTCCTGTGACAATGCTGACCTTCGTGCGTAAATCTCCACGTCTCATTTTCAATATGGTAACAACACTCGATAGTGAGTGTACGCGTAATAAAATTGTATCGTACACAAAACAGTCCCAGAAATAGCTAGACAAAGCTTAAATGTAATATGTACAATTATTGAAAATGTGCGTTGTATGAAAATATAGTCTCTATCTGTTAGTTATTGTATATAGTATATGTTGAAAGAGCACAGAATTTTCGTTACGTTTTCAGAGACATATTATTTATCAGATTTTTTACGCAATTGAGATGTACCCATAATCAACAAGTCGCTTTTGACTGTCACGACGATAGCCATTAGTCATAACTGCCTTATCGGCCGAGGTCATGAAATCATAATTTCAAAAGAGAGTTAAAATTGATTTACTGCGCTCTGCACTGTGACCGTCCCGCTCTGACCGATTCAACCCTTAAATGACGAGGGTTCGTACTTGTCGAGGGATGAAGTAGGGATGAAATTGTCCCAATAGGTACTACCATTCCATGTCTTTGTGTCGGCTAACGTAATGATGATTAATATAATTTTTCAGGATTTGTGTTGAAGGTCCAATAATGAAAATTATGCCAAAAAAACGTAAATGAGACCACCTTGCCAATAAAACTTTTAAATTTGTTGTTTAGAAAAGTTGTCTGAATATTTTTAGAACATAAAAATGTTTGTTGGTTGGTACAATGACTTAAGTCTAAGTTGGTGGACATAATAACAATTCTAAATTGTGAAATCGTTGTTTACTGGCGTTCAGAGGTAAGACAGCCAATTCATCATACTGTTGAGGATTCGGGGTGAAGTGCAATGACGGCATACTCAGATGAGATGGTGGTAGCTAGCCAATATTCCACAAAGGCAGTTTTTATTTTCTCCAATGTAGTTGTTACTTACTGGTACAAGTACCAGATTCATAGATTTGCTAAGTATACATCTATGTCAGTTTTCACTCACTTCGGTCCAACCTCATTAGTAAGGAGTATTAATCGTATTCTCATAAACAGAAAACCAGTTTGCTTTACAGGATTGAAATAATATTTACAAGATCGGATAGAGAGATCGGAGAGGAGTCAACTCTCTATCTTTGTGTTAACCTGCTTGCTAAGCGTATTTACACCCAACTACGCCAGGTAAATTTTAATTTTAATTATAATTTTAACAGCCTCTGTGGTCTACTGGTTCAACTCACCGATTTAAGATCCAGAGGTCCCGGGTTCGATCCCCATGGGGAATACAATATATTGTGCTTGGTTTGGTTGGTGTTAGGACTTTGTTGAAGTCCGCCTGGCTAGCTACCACCATCTTACCTAATTCTGTCGCCATAATAAAAATTCTAAAAATTGTTGTGTTGCGGCATTCAGAGGTAAGATAGCCAGTTTCTCAATTTGTTGAGGATTCCGGGTGAAGTGCGCCTCCACCTTCGGCCTTATCTTAAATTGTTACCAGGTGAGATGAAGGCTAAGCGCTTCCCCATCGTACAATAAAAAAAGGTAATTTATTAAATATTTGCACTTTGATGATAAGTTGAAAAGTTGTGAATCAAGTGTATTTGTTGTGATAGATGTGTATATGTTAGATGTGTTATATACATCTTTCAATACAATCGCGAGCAAAAAAGATGAAAATACAATTTCTCCGCATAATTATTATGTAATGCAAAACTAAACGTTTGACCTGAAGACAGAGTGCCTAACATATTTAGTACCATTTATATCCACTAAAAGTGTTGTACCGGTTTTTATACTTGATGACTGATTTTAGACTGATCTTGCTAACGATTGTTCATTTATTTTTTGTAATTAGAACGACTTTTTGCCACTTAAGCTAATTACTAATTACAGTAGTTGGCATAAATGTGTGGCCAAACTAATACGAAAGTCAATCCGACATTTTCCCGGATGAATGGACTGTTAACCATTGTTACTTTTGTAAATAATAACAAAACCAAGAATACTCAAATAATTCGTCTCATTTGATATGGAATTGGAAAAAGTATAATCTTCCATAATACGTAAAAGTAATCTGGAGCAGTAGCCGCGCGTGCCGTGTCATAATCACGGGTCGAGAGCAGCCACGGGGGAAGAAGGAGGCCTCCGAATATAGTAGCTGAAGCTATAGAGTACCTACTTATATAACTCCCGAAAACCATGAAGTAGGACGTTCCATCCTATTTATTGAAAATTGTTAACATAAACTAGATGAAATCCAGGATTAATCGGATAGGCTTCAAGATATTCAATTCATAGTAGCTGGAGTACCTACCTACTTATATAACTCCAAAAAAAAATAAGTAGGACATTCAACCTTATCTACTGAATAATAAATAGTAAACATAAACAATATGAAATCCAGAATTAACAGGATAGGCTTCAGATATTCAACTCAAACATCTTTTTTTGTTCCAAACGCAGGAATACAATGATCGAAGGAGTTGATAACTTTCAACTCGATTTAATTTACAGACGAACCTCAAACAGGACAACCTCAGTCAGGAAGACCATCTAACATATATTATTTTATATAACTTAAACAGTATGAATAAACATAAGTTTAAAGTTGAAAAACTAAACCTTAAAAAGTATTACAATCTGTATAATATTTCGAATCTTAAAACCTTTCGCTGTTAAGTGAAATCTGTTCATTTGAGTATCTCTCTATTTGAGTCCTTGAAACTAATTTGATTTGACCCATTTTGCTACACTTTTTTTTCTATTTAAATGTTTTATGTATGGGAAACAATTGAACGATCCGAAAAATCAGAAAAAAAAAACAAAACTAAATAATGCACTAGAACACTCACAACAAATGAAATGGAAATGGGCTAGCCATGTAGCCAGAATGCAAAGTAACAAGTGGGCAAACAGAGTCACAATATGAAAAGTCCCCACAGGAACAAGGAGACCAGGCAGGTTAAAGGCTAGGTGGGCAGGTGACATACAGAGCACAACCAAAACAGAAAACTGAACCGAAACAGTAGCAGACCGTGACAAGTGGAAAAGAATGGAGGAGGCCTATACCCGAAAGGGGTCCTAAGCTAAATTTGACCAAAGAACGTTAATTAAACTTTCATAAGTGACATTTTGATAATTATACGCATTACCTATGACCTTTTAATGAGATAAATGTTTATAATAAATAATTGTGACCATGTTATTATTGTAGAAAAAATATTAATGATGTTATGTTTATTTATTATGTATAAATGACAAAAATGTTACAATTTGAAAATGGGTTATGGAATGAAAGGCTTTTTTATTTTTATTAAAGTATGGTGAGTGCGACCACTAGTATGATGATGATATGGCCTATGAGACTCACTTTTTAGAGGAACCAAACTACACCTCACATGTCAAAATGCATCAAGCAGTCTAGGCTCCAGAGCGTTACAATGAAATAGACATAAAAACATGTATTACAAGCTTTGCTTAGTAAGGGACTAGATGCCGCTGTGTAAATTTAATGTCCTGTAATTTTATTTATTTATTTGTATACCATCGAAAAGCATTACCTCCATCTGAGGCAGTCGGGTAAAAAATTACTTCCATTTTTTTCAGAAACTGGTAACTTCTATTCCGTTCTCGAAATATAGCTCAGTACTGATAAAGAATCGTGATTCCTTGCACCTTCTAATTAGGGAACTAAAAGAAGACTAGTTTTCCATTTTCACTCTTTGAATGTAACGAAAGACTAATTAAACAGTGCTGAATGAGAGTGTCATCTTTTGACTTAAAACACAGGCCTGCCTTGCTTGAGGCGTAAGGCCAGTCATCTTAATCTGTGTTTTCAGGGCGACGAAAAGCTATAGGGACTCCCCTATAGCTTTTTTCATCAATTCAGTAATCTAAAAGCATAAAATGGTACCAAAAATAAAATAAAATATATTATGAGAAGAAAGCCAGCAATATGGACTAGGTTGCTTCCATCTGTCTAATAGTTTTGGAATTACATTATGAAAATATTTATTCGCGTAAATTTAAGCAGTTTTGCGGTCTAAGTTGCGAATAATTATTTTAAAAATGAGATTATCATTAACTTGAACTTACATGCAAGGGTCAATCAGGGCATTTCAACCTGTGAATTAACGTAAAACAAGCTAATTTGTTATTTGCTTTGAACAGATTGTCACCGTGACACTTGAAAGCTTGTTCTGGGCACTACGCGATATAGCATTCCTAGTTCATATTATGAGGTTTGTTGCCTTGGTACAAGGTACTTTTGGGGCTGCACTCCTTATATGGTGTCACAGTAATAAATTCTGTTAACTATTTACAAATGATATACCGACATTAATATTCACAATCCACAATTGGACGCCCACATCTTTTCCTCAAAACGAAAATGCTCTAACCAAATAACCAACGAAGGATGCTCTTGACGCAGTTTCCGAATGTTGTATCATATTCAACTCAGCTTAACCGCTTATTATTCATAGTCTGTAAAGTATGTTGAAAATTTTAAAATTATATAAAAATACACCACAAAAGCAACAAAAGTAAGTGGTCCACAGATTTCATCCAGCCCGTAAGCAATGTAGGTACATTTAACCAGAACAACAATGCTCGACAGAAGTATGAATAAAACGGAGTGAAATCAGGACATCGGAGGAAGCCGGGACGTTCTTAAAATCCGGTACAAACGCAATCAACTGCCAACGGCAGGGCCCAAGCCACGGGCGACGCTACAGTTTAATTTAAATTGGAAATGGAGAAGTTAGATGAAAATACTGTGACAAAATTCTCAGCCACAATGCAGTACATTTAAGTTGAGACTGAAGGTCTTTTCAAGCATTAATAACCTTTTTTGGAACTGGATATGTCAGCCTTTTTCATGTATTATGGTTTGTTGGATACAAAAGTTCACTTTGTATCAGGGGTCTCTTGCTCGTAAGGCAAGCAATAAAATAATACGGATAATATGAATAATTGAGAGTCTCCTCATTTTTTGGGAGTTGGTGAAAACTACGAAAAGTTATATGATGTACCAATTTTGATAAATAATTCATTTAAAGTCATCAGCATTCTAGCCACGCTACTATCTGGTGATTATTTTAACCACATCTGTGGTCTAATCTCTCACTCAATCCGCTGTGCGATGAGTTTCATCTGATCGCTCCTTATTCTGTCTACAACCAGCCCCTGCCACCCCATCAGGCTTGATTGCGTCTGTCCGGGATCCATCAGATGCACTCCGTGTAATGTAAACAAGTTTCCACCATTGTGACAAAGGAATAAATTCTTTGTGTAGCAAATAATAGAGTCCCCATTCCGGTGCAGCAGTTTGCTTTTCATTTGGCTATCGCGACCTCCTGAATACATTTTTTTTTTTGTCAACTGTACGTCCGTTAAGATGTCTTAGTTTTATTATTACGTTTTATGAGTGGTACTATAAATATCTTTGTTGACTGTGAATATGTGGGTTTAGTGTTTTTATTTTATTCAATCAACAGCTTTTTCCCCAGTAGCGTCGAGAAATGTTTTGTAGTCTTTTAGAAAAAACTTTTAGAGAAGGGGTATAAAAGTGGTTCTTAACCTACTACTACTCTGCAAATTAACCAAAATAGACTGCTAAATTGGTGGTCTAACAATATATTTTGTATGTTAGTTAACCCAATCTCTTATTTGACAAAAATAAAGAGATCAAAAGAAGCACCATGAAATTGTTTTCACTAATATCATAGCTTTTTTAGCAACAGCTTTTTAGTCATCCCGTGAGCTATTCTTAATTTCCTTCGTACACTCTTTTTTAAACTTACTCAGCTCTAATGCAAGGCAGAGATCTCTCGTATATACTAGGTCCACTACAAAATAACAGGTTGGATTCGAAATATTTCTTGTGTTTAAAGTACAAAGTGCGTAAAGTAGTGATTGATAGACAATAAGTGAGTACTTATAGCATAAAATAAAAGTAATAATTAATTGAACGGAGACAAACCTACGCAGGTGCTAACAAAAGCTTAAGCAATCCTGATCCCACAGTTCTAAAGACAGTGGTAAATCACGAGGCGTGAGCAAAGAGTCGAGTTCTTGTTATCCTTGACGTGTGAATAGCTAAATGGCAATTTTAATGTAATTTTCACACGTTCGCAAACGAAGGCGCGAAGGTTCCTTCGCTCCAAAGATTCTGAATTAACGCGATTTGTGATGAACCCGCTTAAATACCTACGTGTTTTGAATTCAAATATTTAACGTGAATATTTCTTTGAATCTTGAAATGAGTCTCAAAGGGTTTCTTTCAGGCAACAGAATATTTCACAAAATGTGGGAAAATATGTTGCAATATTTTATCGCCTGCATTACAAATTTTACAAAAAATACTTCGTATTACGGTCATATTTTAGAAGCAGACTTATGAACGCCCGTAATATTTAACAAGCCTCACGGCTCAGTTGGTAGTAGTCGGCCTGCTGAGCTGTAGGTTGTGGGTTCTATTCCCACCCAGGACAAACATTTGTGTGATGAATATTGATGTTTGTTCGGTGCTTGGGTGTTGTACTTATAACTTAATCTAGTTCCCGTACAAGCTCATACAAGCTTTGCTTAGTTTGGGACTAAATGATGCTGTGTGAAATTAATGTCCTTTAATTATTTTTCTCACTATCTCTTAGTTTTTTTTCCGTAATAACATTAATTTCGTTGCTAGTCAAATGGCTCTACATTGTTTATCCTCTTTTGTAAATAAATTTCCGCAATTCTGTATAATTTAGGAAACAAAAATAATGTTTATTATTTTTTCAAAATTTAGGCAAGAGAAAATTCAGCAGCACCGGATAAACCAAAACAAAACCACGGGGAACATGGAACTTACATTATTATAAAACAGGTACACAAAAAAAAGAAAAGAAAAATAAGGATACACTCATTATTTAGGGGCAAACAGATTGCTTCCGGAATTGTAACGAACGCTTTAACTTGTATATTTACTGCGGAAACAGGCTTTATGTCATGTGTCCTACTTGCACTTGACATAGTCTGCAGAGCTCCAGAAACTGAGCCACGTGGAACAGTTTAGGGTTCGATTGATAGATCACACGCTAGACACTAGAGCAAGTGACGCATGCCTGTCGTGATTATCAGGTACCATTGTACATTGTATTGGAAGCGCAGTTAAACTAAATCTAGATACAACAGATTTAGTTTCACTGAGCTTCCAAAAATTTTGGTTTTTTATTTATTTTATTATTGTACGACGGTAAATCACTTGGTCTTCATCTCTGATTTGATTTATTTGGTATGAAACAATAATGTTATCAACAAAAAAAAAAACAATGTTAGCCATCCACATTTTTATCAATACACATCATATGTGCTCAGGCACCACTCAATAATATTTCAGTTGCTGTTGAGGCTATCAACACTGATTTAAGTCGCATTACTGAATGGAGTAGCTTTTATGGATTGATAATCAATCCTAACAAACCACAAACCATTTTAATTGGCAGCTCAAGAAGATTCTGCGTTTTTTTTTTTTTTTACTGTACGACGAGGAAGCGCTTGGCCTTCATCTCACCTGGTAACAAGTTGAGATAAGGCCGAAGATGGAGGCGCACTTAACCCTGAATCCTCAACAGAGTGAGGAACTGGCTATCTTACCTCTAAATGCCAGTACACAACATTTTTTAAGAATTGCTATTATGGCGACAGAATTAGGTAAGATGGTGGTAGCTACAAGCGGACTTAAACAAAATCCTACCACCAACCAAACCAAGCACAATATATTGTACTCCACATGGGGATCGAACCCGGGACCTCTGGATCTGAAATCGGTGGGTTGAACCACTAGACCACAGAGGCGGTTAAATTAATGATATTGATTGGCAAACACTGCCCCAGGTTGAGTTTGATGGTGTAGTGATCCCTTACTGTGCGACTGTGAAGAATCTGGGAGTCACGTTTGATCGCACCCTTTCTTGGGAGGCTCAGATGGAGGCTACCAGCCGTAAGATGTTTGCGTCTGCCGGCGCGTTAAGAAGACTCCGAAACTTTCTCCCTACTGCTACTAAGATCGCGCTTGCACAGTCTCTCTTGCACCCCGTGCTTGACTACGCCGATGCTTGTTATCTGGACCTCACTGCGGATCAGCTCAACAAGCTCGAGCATCTCCAAAAATGTTGTATTAGGTTATTTTTTTTTCAGCCTTCGTAAATATGATCATGTGTCGGCTTTCCGCGCCAGACTTAAATAGCTTCCTATTCGGCAGCGCCAGAATTAGCATACTCTTTCTCTTCTTTATTCAATACTTTGCAATCTCTTTTCACCTTCGTATCTTAAGGACAGATTTGAGTTTCTGTATTCTTCCCACAACCTTTCTCTTAGGTCATCAGACAACCTGTTGTTAAAAACCCCGACGCAAAGAACTTCTTTTTATAGTGGTTCGTTTACAGCTGAAGCTGTTAGGCTGTGCAACGCATTACCTGATAATATTAAAAAGCCGACATCGCAACACACTTTTAAATTTAAAGTTTATCAGTATTATCTATCAGTTGTTTCTTAAATTATCATTTTTATCCCTCATTATTATTATTATCATGATTATTATTGATGTAATTTTATGTATGTTTTTTTTGTTTTATATTTATTTTTATTCGTATAGTCCGCCATCCTTGAAAGCCGTTCTATCTATCTATCTATCATATTGATTCATTCTGTTTATCTGATAGTTTTCACGAGTAAAAGGCTAAAACGAGTCTTAAAGAAATTTGGAATGGTCATAGTGACTATGCAGACTAAATTTTATATGGGTAGTTACCGTGCAGGTAAGGCGATGGGTATTAACTTGTATTTGCTGTCGTATGAGGATCAGCCTGCAAAGATAATTGCATTTTTTGTAAAAAAATAAAAATGTGTTCACTCAAAACTTACAAGTTTGATAATCATTTAAAAAAATCACTTTAACTTCAAGTATTATAGGCACACTTGAAGCGATTTGGGTATTTTTAGCTGACTTAAAAAAAGGAGGAGGTTCTTAATTCGTCGGAAACTTTTTGTTCATAAGTTCATCTAGAGCTGGATTGTATGGCTTGTAAGCCCAATTTTGGTTGGGCTTGCGAAATATAAAGTGTGTGTAACGTTCCTGATCGCAGCTGAATGTAGGTGTATTTCTGGCAGTGAAATACAAAAGAGGGGTCCTGCTAAATTGGTCAGGAGGCATAACACTTGGATGGCATCCAAAGTGTCGAGAACGGCGCTACTTGCCGTGACATAACAGTTCGGGTAATGTACTATCGGTTAAGTTACACTGGATCGAATGGAATAACAAGTTGTGTAAGATTTGGATCACTGTGGTTTCAATGTAGTGTTTAAGAGTATGATACATAGATTGCTCTCAAATTTGCTAAAAGAAATAAAAAGTAACTGTACATTATATATGTACTATATATTAGTTACTATATACATTATTATATATGTATTATTATACATTATATATGTACATTATACATTATATAAAAGTAACTGTACATTATATATATATATATGTACAGTTTTAGGTACCATGATAAATAAATAAATAAACATTACAGGACATTAATAAAACAGCGCCATATAGCCCCAAATTAAGCATTGTTTGTATGGGAACTAGATTACGGATAGAATGCTTAAATACTTTTGTAAATACATACGTACTGTATGATACAACACCCAAACACAGAACAAACATCTACATTCATCACACACATGTTTGTTCTGGGTTGGAATCGAACCCACAACCTACAGCGCAGAAGGCAGAGTTTGATAATCATTATTAATCACACTACCAACTGATCTATGATGCTTGTTAAAAATTTTTAGTTGTTTTTTCATTTTTTGGGAAGGCTCGCTCCATTGTAGATCTATCCTTTTCCAGGCCTGCCTTGAAGTCAGCAACTGACTCATCCTGAGTATCGGTTGGATGGTTTTTAATAAGATGATTTTAACCACATACATATAAGTCTACAACTGACGCATCATGAGTATCGGTTGGATGGTTTATAATAAGATGTTTTTAACCACATAAATATAAGTCTACAACTGACGCATCATGAGTATCGGTTGGACGGTTTATAACAAGAGTCTACAACTGACTCATCCTGAGTCTCTGTTGGATGGTTTATAATTTGATGTTTTTATCCACATAATAATAAATAAATACTACAGGACATTGATTCCACACAGCGCCAGCTAGTCCCAAACTAAGCAAAGCTTGTGATAAGGGAACTAGATTTCCGACATAATAGAACAACGAACATAATACAAGTTATCTTTATGTTCAAAGGCTAAAATAATTTGGGTGAATTGTCGGTGTATCTTATGTATCGATTAAAACTATCATATTAACAATTGCAATGTACATTTTGCAAAAACTGAAAGCGACGACGTTTTCAGTCGTGAACAGACCCCATCCTCCCGTTTTCCTCGTGATCGTTTCAGAGGGAATATTAAAACCTCGCATGATAAATCAATTTCGTCGTCACACACGGTTTCTACCTCTCTGTTCGGATTTAATTATTGCGATCAAATTAAATACATCATGAAAGGCGCTACCTACCGAACGTACAAAACAGTTTTTAACCTACTTCCCTAACGGTAATTGAGTTGGGGATGAAATTTAAATGGCGTTTCGGACGATGTAATGAAATCGTGTTTTAAACCGTGCTTCCTGTGAAAGTTATCACCAACCTTAGTTATCACTGTCGTGGCCGGATTATTTTCTAAGAACTGAACTTATAGTCAGATCGTAACTTTAGCCTTTCTGAGATGTACTGAAAAGTAAATCATCGAATGGTTCCTAACCAAGTTTTGAAACGTCCTCGAAAATGGCCAGGTCCTTGAAGTGAAGAGCAAGTTAGAATGTTCTGAAATTGTATGAGGCCAAACAGGTGTGCAAGGTTTTTAGTCAGTCTGTCTATTTCTTGGAAAACAGGCTGTGTTTATGTGTTTGTTCTGCCGTCTAAGCTACATTTCCAAATTAGGAGTTGAAAAGGAAAGTGGAAGCGAATTTCACCTGGAATCCTCAACAATCTGAGGAACTGGCTATCTAACCTCTAGATGCCGGAACACAACAATTTTAGAATTGTTGTCATAGCGACAGTATTAGGTAAGATGGTTGTAACTAGTCAGGCGTACTGAAACAAAGTCCTACCACCAACCAAATCAATGTTTAATATTGTACTACCCTGGGGATTGAACCCGGGACCTCTGGATCTGGCAGCGGTGGGCGAACTAGTGGCACACACGGCGACGGTTTTAATTATTTTGTTCAAAAGTACCTCTAATTGCATGAAAGATCTTCCTGATTCCAATTCTATAGCTCCAATAAATGATTTTCGCAAGGTCGTATCCGCGCACGATAGAGGGCAGCACTGTAGTCAATTACCTGCGCCTTTGTGATTGCCTGCGGGGTACGGGGTACGGGGTGCGTATTGATACTGAGACTTGATATTTGTAATTGCGGTCACTGGGTATCTAGCAGCCGACGGAAAAATAGGCTTTAAGTACAAGTAGGCTATGCCTGAAACTTAGCTTGCGTGAAAAAAAACAACCATTCTCGTCTATGAAATAAACGTTTGTATTCATAAACGTGTAATTCATAAGTTGACCAACGATTTCGTATCGCAAGTGTTCGGATGCGCCGGACTGACTTAAAAACATGTTAAATAGGATTCTTTCGAGCAGTCGGTCATACTTTTTGGTTAAAATGTTTAAAGTGGTCTATCCGTACTTCGGCCCAGAATGGATACGACTACCAAAGGATAGTGAAAAGTGGAAATCTTTAGAGGAGGCCTTGGTCGAATTACAATCTGTTAATATTGAATTGTAACTGATTGCCGAAAACTACTATTGACCTAACAATATTTTAGATTAAGCACTAACATTAACATAGCGTAGCATTAAGGCTTCTTACTAACCAACTAATATTTGTAAAACAAACAGCAAATGAAGGCTTATTTTATTTATTTTATTGTCTGGACTTAACTTGGTGAATATGCAAGTAAAGCCACCAGCAGCAGCTAATGCAACGATAATGAGTGGAACTAGCTCGGAATGACAATGCCGTCGCGTGTGACACGGCATGCATCAGACAATCAATCTTTTCACGTAACTTCATGAAATATTAATTGTATTGGTGTCTATTTCCATACTCACGACCATACGGGACCAGCTAACCCGGTTATAGACGTCATTTGTCTGGTTATAGGCGAGTTAAACATCGTATTCGTAAACATTGTAATTCTCCTGTACTCTCTCTCCACGTACTATTTACGTGAGGAATCTGACCTATATTGTTTCATTAACTCTGATCTTTTTTAAGACAATTGTTAGCAGATGTCTCCTAGACCATCGTCTTATAACGTCGGCTACATCATCTTCACTTCAAATCAGATTCCCTCATTTTAACCGCATCTGCGTGCTGTGCAATCTGACACTGGTGGGCTAGTCAGATTCAGAGCTCCAGGGTTACGCGCCTCCACCTTTGGCCTTGTCATAACTTGAAACTAGGTACCACATTAAAGCCTACAAAAAAATTGACAAATTTAGGTTAGTCTTGCTCCACCATAGACTGCATTCTTGTCTATACAATTTTGAGTTCAAAAACTGTTCTATATCAAATTGCAACAAAAGTTTTATATTTTTATGAAAACATCAATTATTATAGAAATAGAAACATTGATTTGATAACGATAAGAAGCAAGATAAATACAAACGAGGAAGAATTAACAATGTAAGGCTAGGCAGCATAGTGTCAAATAAAAAAAATATTATTCTTGGTTTGCGGAATAGAAAAAAAGTACCGCTTGATTTAAAAGTCTTTGTTTGTTTTTGTTATTTATGAATTTGTATTTTGTATAATGTTAAAATGTTTGGGTAAGTTCATTCCGCTTAAATCCGGTTTCAGAAAAAAAAGATGATAGACAAAAACCATTTAAATAGTTAACGTTTTTATTTATTTTTAGTATCGTCAACGGTTTTGTTTATTAAAAAAATAATCTGGGGTCCATTTTAATACTTTTGTCACATTGCGCAGCTCTGTACATCTCAAAATTAATATGTCATGACGGATCGCAAGAAATAAATATATGACGTAATTTCCAAGAAAGCCTAAAAGCTGAACGCAGTATCTCAAACCCAGATCAAATATATCTGGAGATGTCGAGAAATCCGCCGTCAATGTCAGGGTAACCTAGACAATAAGATCTACTTTAACCCGATACAGCTGATATTCGATAAAAGAAGATTCGTAGTCTTTTGAAATATAAAATTTTTGATCATGATATTTTCCTCAAGCATATGTGATTATAAGGTACAGCAGAAAATACTAACAAAAACACGTTTTTTTTATAAATCAAGTCTAAATTTCAAATATGAGTCAACAATTTACAAAAAAAAACGTTGTGTTTAGAACAGGTAATAGAGAATGTAATTATTTATTTAATTAGAACTTCCATATTTAGATACCTCTTAAATTTATTGTTATCCAATTCCCAAAAACAAAACTAAAAACACGGGCAGAATTGAGAATATTCTCCTGTATGTGAAGTCCGTTAAAATTAACTAGTAGTTTGCCCGGAACTGAAATCACAAGATGTCTGGTTTGTGACGGAGATTATTTCTCAAATAGAACGTAATTAACAAACGATAAAAGTGTGCTTTCATGACACTTTACCTACCTTACTTAAGCACTCTTTTTCTGTATCTCTCTTTATTCACCTGAATATTCGAGGCTCTCTCTCGTTGTTAACATATTAAAATATGCTTACTAACATAAAACAAAGGTTGATGACGTTTTGAGAAGTGCTCTCAAAACCGTTGCTTTAATAGTCGTGGTTTTAAAATCTACTACTCTAGCCTACGGGTGTCGTAAAGTCAACCAAAAAGGCAGCAGCTTTAAAGACTTCAATCCTATATACCGCTTTTGCAACCCTTAAAAAATACAGGGGTGGTTTCAGCAAATCAAAAGAAACTTAATTGTGAGGTTAACCCCGTTTAACAGTCTATCCTACGAGACATACCAAGCGTTTTAACCCCTTAACGCGCCCCTTTGTTATGGAAACTACCCCTATTCAAAAGTAAAATATATATTTTATGAATGTTCAGCCGATATTCTATCAAATGACACCCCACAAGCCAAAATTCTTCAAGTCTCACTTGACAACCCTATTTCTCAAAAACAACCCTAGATTCAAAAATATCTTCATACGGATTGATGAGTATTTATATAATCTCTGTATGAATTCAGATTAGTTATTCAAAAGATATGGGCAAAATTCATATTTCTGTCCTCCTGGGGAGGATAGAAATCATCTTAAAAAAAAACCCCACTTATCGAAAATCCCCCGCGACAATCAACGTAATGTTATCTCATTACATTTTCAATTTCATTAAAATCGGATAAACCGTTCGACAGCTATGCCGTCACAAACATTGCCACATACATACATACATACATACATTCAAACATACATACAATGCCGGATTTTCTAATATATTAGAAAATCCGGCACTGGAGATCTCTTTGGCTTCGCTCACTCGATCAATAAGACAATACAAGTACTGATCAAATACTGAAATCGGTAATGTAACTAGAGTGATCTCAAGAAAAATAACGAATCATGCTTATTACTATCGAATACCAAAGTATTTTTTAAACTTATGCGATTGGAAAACATTTTTTAAATTCGAAAAATAGGTATTTATCGCGTATTTTACCTATATTTATCCTGATGTTTCGGCGGAGTTTCCCCAGCCGTGCATCAGCAAGAGTCTGCCCGCGACCACGGGTAGTATCCCTTCGAAACGTCAGGAATATAGGGAAAAATACGTGATAAATACCCGTTTATCGAATCAAAATAATGAATACCAAAGTCTCAGTCAAAATATAATCCAAACAATCTAACGATACGTATAAGTAATGTTATGATCAGGCCCCATAAAAACAAGACATAAATTTGAGCAGCGCAATTTATACATTCGAGTAAAGGTCTTTTGTACTCTGATCTCGACGTCTCGTCTTGGTCTCGGTAGTAAAATTTTAGTGAAAAAACAAGTTTTCACTACTTTGTTTAATACTTACCGTTTCTCATCTCTTAGTCTTGCTCATTTTTAATCATTAAGATAAAACAAAGCAAAAAAAAACCGTTAAATTACCCGACTTTGTATTAAAAAAAAGTGAGTGTGTATGAAAGTTAAATTTTAATTTTAATACATATTTATAAATATTACAAGCCCATAACTTCACACAGCGCCATCTAATAAACAAAGCTTGCAATATGGGAACTAGATTACGGATAAATTATATCCGTAATCTAGTTCTCATATTACAATACTTATACAAGTACTTATTACTTACTTTTTTTTTGTAAATAGCACACAGAACAAACATCAATATTCATCACACAAATATTTGTCCTGGGTGGGGATCAAACAGGCAAAGCTACTACCAACTGAGCTGTGAGGCTAGTTGAAAAAAAATCTGATTGAATATTAGATACGTATTTTATAAGTATTTTTTGATTTGCAAGCAAAAATGTGACTTACCCACGCCTGCACGAGTTATCTATGTCATACATACTTATATCAATGTGATCCATAGTAGTGTTCACTATTATTTATTCTACGGTAGTATTCAAGTGCACTCTGTGGAAATACTAATGAATACAACAATGGGCGGCACACTAATCTTCGTAGCGATTAGTGCTACGTGATGGTGCTACGGCGTAGACCCTCTACGCTAACCCTATAGTTACAGCGAGTACTAATAATGTTTTGAAATCAAAATGAGGAATAACTTTTTTTGTTTTATATACTAACACTGCACTATTATAAGCACTACAAAGCACTAATAATAAGCACTAAAAAGTCTCGTCTAAAAGATAATTCTAACAGACGCGAAAAAATGTTTATAGAGTATTAATTATCTTAATTCTAAACCCTAAACAACATTCTCCTTCCGTTGAATTCACCTATTTGATTTACACGTATTTTATGAAAAAGGAGTGATTTATACTAAAAGTTGGAACATTTGCGGCATCACTCCGCGCCTCTAAACGGCCATAATTACGTAACGTAGCGGCCGCCGCTCTAATTGCTACGCAGCGTACCACACGGCTCCAGAATACATTGAATTATCGCGAAATAGATATGGAACTCAAAACATAAAAAAACATATTCAGGGGTACTATGAAGTGGGTAAGGTTGCTAATAAAATTTCTGACTTTGTATATGGGTTACGGTTGAAAGATCCCATCACTGGTGGCAGAACACAAGCAAAAGACCGCCTGGCTCCAACAACCTACCAAAAACTGGCCAAACAGTTCGCCGTGTTCCGTTGGGAGCGTGTCTTCTGGGGAGACTCACTTCACCATAGACCTCATCCTAACTAAAATGCATAGTGATCAAAAGCCCTGAAGCTTTTTTGTGATAATCGACATAAATTGCATTATTGAATTTTCACATTTTGTCCAAAATGATGTTTGTTATAATGGTCATATCGTTGAAACATTATGAAATCTAAAGCTATATATACTCTAGCGTCATTATGTGTATTAAATACTAGCGCTACGCTATGAAAATCAGTGGCTCGCTCCGCATGACACCTCCCCCTTTTTTTTACTGGGTTGCGTAGCTTCATTCCTCGCTGGACCTCCTACGCGAGCTTTTGGCTCCGCAATTTTTATTTACACACCTCAATGTCACGCACAAGACAAGACTGAGTCGGGGCTGGCAGTGTCGGTTCTGTCATTTGTCCACTACGAAGGTAAGCGGTTCGCTCCGCTCGCTAAATTCCTCCCCTATAGCGAGCGAAGCGAACCGCTTACCTTTTGCTGCACTTACTTTTATAACAGCTTTCCCACACTTTTTATTTAGGACCAATAACTTTGTTATGGGTACTTATTGTATTTATTATTTTACTTCTCTACAAAAATGGTGCGTGTGTTACAAATAAATTATTTGTTTGTATGTCAAGAGATATTTTGTTTCTGCAAATTATTTGCATTCAAACTCGCGTGAGCCATGCCTTGAGTTTAAGATCTGTGCGTGTAGGATATTATTTAATGCGGAAATATCAGAGAGCGCAGTTAATTGCAATGTCGTATTTCTACGCCACGTAAAGCTGGCAACGATAATATTCAAGGACGGGAAAACTATATACCAGAACGAAAGTCAAGTTAAAATCGCGATTCAAGCGAGATTTTGGCAGTTCTTTAAATTTTGTAGAAAAATATTGGTTCTTCCTACATTTTTCTTCATTTTTCTTAAATCTATGTTCAATGCTTCGAGCTTCAATATCTAATCCCTTTTTCACCGTAGATAGCGTGAGAAGCGACTAAGGGTTCACCAGGATATAGTCATTAGCATCCACCTGAGCAATGAACACCAATACTGTGATCACCAACCCGGCTGCCAAGCGTAGTAGAGTGCCTTGGGTTCGAACAACCACCATACTTTTTTCTGTCGCCAAACAACTTTTCTGTGTTTTGGTTTGAAGAGTCCGTGAAATTATTGGCACAGTAAGTTATCTGTATACCGAAGTTACGGACGTAATGCAACTCCGCAAAAAAGGCAGCTTACTTGTTACGTCTCCATGTTGTACAAAAAACAATGCAGTGATTATGCTTGATTCCATTTATCACACAAATTTTAATGCTTAAAATGAGGCCTATTTTCTGCTGGACTTATTTGCGCCATAATATTGATGCCTGGTGGCTGATGTCTGGTTTCAAGTTACTTTAAAAACACAACAAGGTCTTTTTTCTATTAGAAATGGGTTAGCTCTTGATTTTAAACACGCGTAGGCAAGGATAAAGTCCACAGTGAAGCAAACTTACCCAGTAGATACATATTAACTCTTTTTTTGATGATGCCAATCGAAACTTTGCTGTGCTGATAATTAAAGATGCTTGAAAGCGCTAAAGTGCGTGATAAACAGAGGCAGATGATAGTGATGATAATATCATATCCCACAAATAAGCCGAGATCAAAATTTCTACACAGATAAACAATATCAGTTTAGTTTTGAGATGAAGGCTTTATGCGGAAGGGTTTAAGGCCAATATACTCCTCAGCGTCAAGTCATAGGAAAATATGTTTTGTGTATCAGTAGAAATTAAAATATTACTGTATCACCTCATTGGCCTGAGATTCAACCAAATGAAGATATTAGTTGCTAAATAAGCAACATTCTATTCATGTTTTTTTTGTGACATGCATTGATAAAACTATATTTGATTGCAAATAAAGAGGTACAAATATCCGAGGTATTATCCGTCAGGTAAAACATAAGTAGCTAGTTACTTTGATAGCTGAAGACATGGCGAGTCTGTTTTTGCATAGCTTAAAATAGAATAAATGTTCACCATCTTAAAACAAAAGGCTGAGCAACATTTTTTATCATGGGCGCTACCGCCGTTATGACAAAAGTTTCTTCAATCTACTAAATTATCTACTTTTATTTACTCCTATTAATTAGATTATTGCTTACTGTGCTATATACCCAACGCGTGAGGTTCTTTAAAAAATCTAGGTAGTAAGATCTACCTATTTATTACTACATGCCTTACCCACTCGTATCATGTAACTCATCAGTCAAATCAAGTTTTTACCTAGCTAATTTAATTATTGATCGAATACAAGTAAAGTAGCGAACAAAAGCTTTGCGTTTTTTTTTCATTTCCATTGCCTCATACTCCCCCGCCCTCTTGACGTTTATTTGACGAAGAAGTTGTTGCCTTAAACGAAATAGACAAAAAATATATGTTATTATCGAACCTCTCTCAAAATTTCACTAGAATCGGTTGAGAAATGCGACCTGGAGAGGAGAACAGCCGAAAATACGAAAGCATTTTTGCCCAAGCTGTAAAGGAAACGCTTTTCTCGCGTTTCGAGCTCGCTTGGTCAATTGATGCTTTTACAGGTCTCACAATACCTGCCCTGAGACAAGCCGAAGATAGAGAGGTGTAAAAGCAGCTTGTCAACGTCTCCGTCAGAGTTTTTTAAGAATAAAGTCAGTAATTAAAAATACGTCTAAGAAGGAGAAGAAATACTCCATAAAAAGCAGTTAAACTACTCCTTCTTTGTCGTATTTTAGCATAAGCTCACTTTTATATCTATCAAAATACCACTAAAATGTTCTGATATTTTGAGTGGTTATAACTCCTATGGCAACAGAACAGATAGAAGCAATATTGTGTTGGGTTTGGTTAGTGGTAGGATTTTGTTAAGTCCGCCTGGCTAGCTACCACCATCTTACCTAATTATGTCACCATAGTAACAATTCTAAAATTGTTGTGTTCGGGCATTTAGAGGTAAGATAGCCAGTTCCTCAGTTTGTTGAGGATTCTGGGTGAAGTGCGCCTCCACCTTCGGCCTTATCTCAACTTGTAACCAGGTGAAATGAAGGCAAATTGCTTACCCGTCATACATTGAAAAAAATCTTGTTAATATTTGGAGCATTTGACGTATGTGTGTATTCTTTTTTAAGCCCTCTGGAACAACGCGAGGGTGTGGGCTGTAATCCGACTCAGGGCCCGTTGCGGATCGCCGAGTGTCATACCGAGCTGCTTTGAGGAAAATCCACGAACATTCGCGAGGGAATAATAAATCATTAACAAAATCCTGATAAACATATCCTTGTGTCTAACATTAATAGGTAAGTACTGATAGATCGTTTTTTATGAAATGCGTTTAATTTTTTATTTTTTTTAGAATAAGCCCCCAATATTTAGAATAAGCCCCCAATAACATTCTAACATCCACATTTTTTGTGCAAGCAGGATTCGATTTATTTAAGGTTCATAATCTATAAATTTAATATACCTAGGTATAATATAATACCATAACATTAACCGTTTACTCGTATATATATAATTTGGCACATAGAGCTTTGGCGTGGTTGGTTGTGTAAATCTAAGATATACGTAAAATCTTTAAAACAAAACGCAAATTGCGATTGAACCAACGTGAACCAACCCTGAACTAATCTGTAAACAATATGACCAAAAAAATTGCCAACTCGCGCAGTTTTACAATATACTTCTCCGTTATATAACTTAAACATATTCAAATTAGCCAACAAATATCTCTTTGTCTTAATAATAATTATCACTCAGAATAATAATAAAATATGATCACACTTAAATTGATAATACCTTAAACTTGTATATTAGAAGCTACATATTTTTTAATAATTAGTTTTCCCAAGTATTCTGTATACTTAAAAACTGGTACAACTTACCGATGATCACTATAAAACCACACGCTCATTATAAAACATCATCATATAATCCACAGATATTGAAACTTTAAAAGTTTTTCACCCACTTTCACAGTCAGCTATCCATGAGTCGTTTAAAGAGCTCAGTCATCGCGAGGACGGTGCGCAACGCGTCCTTCTCGGCTGTAGATCTGCGGGCGACTGCCGCGGACTAGCTGTATTGCCATGCGCGATAAACTAGAAATCTACCAATGACCTGGACTACGAGGATTTTGGGAGAAATTGGCGCACTGGCAATGATATCGTCGCAACCAGGAAAAGTGCTTTATTTACAGAATCCGATATTTGTCACAGCCATCAAAGCTTTTACAGGATGTAATGAAATCATGTCATACGATTTTTGTTTTAATAGTTATTTAGTTGTTTGCAGTCAGCAAATGTTTTCCCACAATTTATAAAATAATTTTACACAGGCACAAAAGTGTAGGTAATATCCTGAATATTTTTAAACCTCATCTTACCGAATTTCATTTAGAAATTTCCGCAGTTAAAAATTATTTGAGCACAAGCATTAGAAATAACGACGAAAGGTAAACAGCACCCGCCCTACCGTTCCACCTGACAAACCACGCTATTCGCATCCCAAGCGTTGCCACTGAAACCTTATTCAATAAAATTAAGTAGCTTAGTCTCATATTGCAAAGAACATTTTTGAGTATATACAAATTAAATTCTCAACAAGTTAATTGTGCCCTGAATTGTGGGTAAATTGTGCCTTTCAAAAGGTATATATAGAGTTTTCACGCATGCGCTGTTTCGCCCCGCCCCGCCCGGGTAAAGCCTGGCATCGTCCCGGAGTTTTGCTGAGAAGCTGTTTATAAGCTCTAAATTCGTGTAGCAATAATGCTTTGTATGGCCTGAGCGTGGTGTGATAATCGTAGATAATGTTATGGGAATATAAGTGGTATGAACAAAGTTTGAGCGCTGAGTTAGGTACCTATTGATATTGCATGGGCACAAAAATGTTTAAAGTGCAGAGCTAAGCTATCAAGTAATTAAGATACTTTTTTGAAACTGTTATGCATAATTATACCATATTATTTAGGCTTACGAAGTAATTGTCAAAAACGTAATTCACACAATCTTTAAAACATCAACACTGTGTGTCAGGGAAAACGGCTTCTTCGTAATCAAAATAATTATAATACGGCCTAGCCCGGTAAAAATAACTTGATAATATTTACTTTTCACCCCAAAATTACCTTCAATCAAATTTATAAGACCCAACGACTACCGGAAAAAATAAACCATCAAAATACGTTTAAATTATGAAAAATGGTGTAAACAGCCGAACTTCATTGTTGTAATGCCACTTCAGCTCAGCCATTTTATTCTGGTTCGACAGTTAACCATGGACTAGGATCTCAATATCATTCTTATCTCCATAGCCGAGTAATACATACGATTACAAAGTTATTTCATACTCAAATAGGTAGGTATATGAAATATGTTTTACAATTGTATCGGCAATAAACGTCGTATGACTTGACTGTTTTGTTTATGTTTGTTGACCAACATAAATAAGTACTATCTGAACCCGCACAGTTACTCTTACACCAAGGTTCCATGTTCTATCTATATTTTTTTATTTATATTTTTAATACAAAAAAAAAGCAAGCAAGACTTTGCCTTACTGCGTCGGTCACATCCACAAAGTATAAAGCCTACACGGCACTGCATTGCGCCCGTCAACTTGAGGCATAAAGGTGTTAAGCCTCGCGTGCCTATAATTTCACCGGCTACAATACCCTTCAAAACGGAACACAGTAATGCTGCATGGCGACTGAAATATGACATTTCGGACTATACGAGTATAACCCCAGTGCTGAATGTAACATTTTCTCGAAAGGCTCACTCCATTGTAGACCTCATGTTTTCTCGGACAAGATTTTCAAAAACTGGATGATACCTAATATTTTTTTATTGCTTGACCTTCATCTCTCCTGATTTTCCAGTTATGATAAGAAGCGCATTTCACACAGAATCCCCAACAAACTGAGGAACTGACTATCTTACCTCTAAATGCCAGAAAATAACATTTTAATAATTGTGGTTATGGTGACAGAATCAGGTAAGACGGTGGTAGCTAACCAGGCGGACTTACAAAATCCTACCACTAACCAAACCCAACACAATATTGTACTCCCCCTAGGGATCAAACCCGTGACCTCTGGATCTGACACCGGTGGGCGAACTACTAGACTACAGAGGCGGATAATCGTTAATTATAAAGAATCTTTCAACCTCGACGTCTAAGGCAACGGTTTTGAGAGCACTTTTCACAAAAACATAAAAGGTTGATGTCTTTCATGTTCATATTAATATGTTATATACCTAAGACCATCACGAGATCTCAGTTCGGGGCGAACTACTAGTTATTTAGTACTTAAGATAAGAATGTCACTACTATTTGTGTATATAACTATCGGCTATTGTCTACCTTATTTTTGTCTTTGCAATGTTTGGAGGTTAGAATAGTAGCTAGTATTTGTATGGTACAATAGTAAATTTATTTAGACTTGATACGGCAGACTATTGACAATACAAATAATTGTAACAGTACCATCACTGGCCTTCACAGATAAGAGAATCGCCAATAAATAACCTCGCCTGTCCAAGCGTCCCTGTAAAACCAATTAAAAGTCCTGTAACAACTCTATCAGCGCGTAATAAAGGGTAGTAAGTTAATAAATGTGGAAAAAGCCACTTCGCTCGAGAGCTCGCTACGGACCGCTGCTTCATGTATTGATTGGAACAATTGTACTGGACACGGGTTTTTTTGGATCCGTTCTAGTTACTTCGTTGTCAGTCGATCTAGCTACTCGTCTAAAGAATATTTCTTATGCTATGAAAGCGGTATCTTAGTTGTCAATAATATTCACACTTTGTGGAAAGGGACGATGTCTCACGCTGGTCTATCGCTCCCTTTGATGAGGCCCATTTTTTTTCATATTAAGAACATGCAAAGATCAATAACCAATGCTTATGCTTAAAGACACGCGTAATTCGCATTACTACGTGATATTGAAGTCGATGCAATCTACCTACTAGTGCTATATTCCAGGCAACGGAATCGACCACTTGAAAGTTTGCCTCATCATAGATCAAATTTTAAAACAATATAATGATGTGTCTAAATATATTTTTTATTTTGAGTAAAGCTTCCATCTGTTCCATACTAGTACAACTGTTATGGAACAGTTGAGTTACATAATGACCGTTTGCAACAGTCCTTAAGCAACCCGACTGATTCTCTTGTACATACTGTTTTAATGTACATATTGTTTGAATAAATACATAATAAGCTTACTTCGCTGTATCCTGTTGAATTGATCTCTCAATGAGTCTCAGTCAGCTTGAACCTAACTTGTCCCAAACTTAATCCTGCCTAATTTTGCCGTTTGATGAAAGGGATAATCTAATTCCTGCTTCCTTGGACAGGGGGCGATTGGACTTCCGTTTCCGTTCAATACAACCTTCCAACTTGGGGAGCTTTAAATTGCCAATGATTTCCCAATTAGTTTTACAAGTACGTTCTGATCAGTAATTTTAGGGACGAAATGTATATTGGACAGTTTATTGGACTTTCAAACTGTAAGTATTTATTTTACACAAAAATTATCCTAGATGACATTTCTGGTGGAAGTGGGGGGAAGACGATGCCCTGCATTGAAATGGCTAAAATTGAAACAAGTACAACCCATCCCGTAAAATGAGTTGATAGATACTTTCAAGTTTTATACTAAAAGACCCTATATCTTGACGCTCATGTCAATATTTAGGGTAACAGATATTCAGTAAAGTTTTTGATCTTATCACAATACAAATTATCCTAAAGCTTAGGAATATGTGTAAACTACGTGTCCACATTTATAGAACGTTTAATTAGGTTTATTAGGTTCTTAACATTTAATTGAAGCTTAATATATGAAGAGTAGGTATGCTTGGTCTCACAATAGTTCTACAAAATAACGTCGGAATATTTCACAAGTAATAAAAACAAAAAAATTGCACACACAGAAAAAGCCATGATAAAGTAAAAACTAGGTCATGTTTTAATTAAATTCTCGGGTTTTTATGAAGATTCTCGTCCAAAAATAGTCAATAAAGTAAACGAGGGGCTATCAGCGCGTTTCCATACGAACGCTCACCCAATCACCCGCACATGGTCACTGCACCAACGTCATCGCTGACGGGGTTAATCACGGTGTAAGCTACGCTAGAAGATCATTGCACTTCGTTTAATACTGGTTAAACTCGGTGTTTCATTTGGTGGCTGTATTAATCACTCAACCTGTTACGGTTAAGCTGTCATAAGGTTACAGTTATCAGTAAACAGGGAAATTGGTGTTTTAGCAACTAAAACCAGACTCATAGCCATAATATGATATGATCAACATTTACCAAAAGTGAAGCACTCCATAAATTATACCCTGAATTCAAATTACCAGAATGCAAATTCATTATTACAACACACGAAATAAAGAAAAAACTAGTCAAGTAAAATCATATAAGCATGAACGATGCATAAAGTTAGCTATGTATAATAAATTGCCTCCTGATATAACGCAGCAACCTTTGAACCAATTTAAGCATAAATCAAAATAGTTTTTTCAGTGCAACCCTTTTTACAGCGTTAATTGATTCATGAGCTGTTCATTTGTTGTAACAGTAAAATTAAACATGTTAAATACCTATGTACTTTTAATATATATGTAATTTTTTTACTTATATATGTTATTCAAAGTAAAAAAAAAAGGCGAATTAATCACTATGAACTTTTGGTATATAATATTTTATTATTTATTTATTGATTTAATATTTACATACGGGACGCTTGCTTTCAACAATAACGGTACATTTTGATAATAATTTCTTTAATGTATGCCATGTGAGTTAATGAGGCCTACTTATAGTTCGAGATATATACATAGTAGAGGTATATATAGATATATTTGGACAGACATTTCAGCAAACTCTGCATGGTATAGGCGACGATAGGTCAGTCCGACGCGTCAACACCTATGCTGGTCTCGAGCGATTCTATTTCCGCTGGCCGGTGAGCTCTTTGTTGGTGCCCCTAGCTTGTGCCTTTACGTATAGAAGCGGTCACTGCCAGACAAGTCTATTAGAGGTATATAATAGAATAAACTCTTAAGCACTAAATAAATGCTTCAGGTTTTACCCGACTGTCTCAGGAATGTAATGTTTCTCAAAAGTATTTTTGTATATGTCTATTTTATTGTCACACTGTTTAGATGTTAGATAGGTAAATATCAATGTTTTAAGATAATATCAAGTCTATTTAGGTTTATGATGTAGGTAACACTTATATACTTTGGCAATAAACTTTGTATACCTATATGTTGAATGGATCATCAAAAAATTAAGCAGCCCGAGGTTCTTGCCTATCTTCTTGTGTGCAGGTCGCGATTCCGAACAGGCAGATTTGACATTTGATAATCCTAAAAATTTTAATGAATAAAAATATTTGACTTTGACTTTGACTTTGACTTTTTTTTTTTTTTTTTTTTTTTTCTTATTTATTTATTTATTTATTAATAATTCACAAAACAGTTTACAATCGAAATAGACTTACAATAATTACTTATGACATCTTGTTCGGATCTAGATTGTAGACAAATATGTGAATCCAAAACAACTTTGACTTTGACTTTGACTTTGACTTTGACTTTGACTTTGACTTTGACTTTGACTTTGACTTTGACTTTGACTTTGACTTTGACTTTGACTTTGACTTTGACTTTGACTTTGACTTTGACTAGTATGTACCAAAAAGGTTAAATGTCTCTGTTTTAGTGATATACACATAAAACTGTTTATTCTTCTAAAATGAATGAATATGAGACTGAATACTGCAAAACACACGTATCAGTGATTCTACATCTGTTATCAACATAGAACTCGTGTTAAATACAGGCAAGGTGCACGGTTCCTCCATTCACTGAGCACGTATGATAAAATACGTTTATTTGGTAGACGGCTCATTCGCACGCAGATTACCTACATTTTTAGCGATAAGCGGACAAAGGTGTGATCTTTTGGCCGATCATAGGGGTGGGAAGTTAATTATTTATTAACGTACAAAACACGTTACAACCACTTTATTTAATGAGGTGACATAATGGTAGCTTAAAACTTGATTGTAACATAAACATAATATGATACAAAACAGAAAATGGTTAAATAATTACGAAGTTATTCCGAGATACCTAGGTATCGGCATTCAAAAATATTACTGGATATTTTACAGAGCGGTATCTAGCCCCAAACTAAATTTTAGCTTGTAATATGGGTAAACGATACGGATAGAATGTTACATCTTTTTTAGTGAATACATACATATTATAGACGGATAGTCATTTTTTGACGTACACCTGTACAGGCAAGGATGAGATTATATCGATGCGATAAAGCGAGCTTACCCGGAGGCCACGGCTTTGCCACATACCAACGCAGACGAAAAGTTCAGAAGGCAAAGTGACTACCAACTGAACTTTGAGGTCAGTCAAGCTAATTCTAACTGTGTAAAAATCCATCTGACCCCCTTGGTAAGGATAGCCTGGGGAATAGATAGAATCAGCCGTAGCTTTTGCTTCCAACTAGAGGCGGAACGTAGTTCTTCGTTGAGATTGGATCTTTTGTATCTGGATCACCTTAGTGATCCGAATCAGTGAAACGTTTCTTTTGGCTCAATTGTCTTAGCATTTCTGATACTATTACAGAAGAAGCAGTGAAGCAAACCATTTGTATTTGTATTACCGGTTCTAACTCTGACACAGAGGGACCATTAGATTGCGTTATGATTATGATAGAAACATTGAATACTTACTCTAAAAATGCTTACTAAACTTCCTTCATACTTTTTCAAGTTTTACTCCTAGATTTAGTAGATTCGCATTAGGTCAAGGTTGACCCAATGCGAATCTACTGGCACAACCGACAATCACTCAGCTGGCTCGTCAAAACAAGTAGGAGTGTAAGGGAAGAAGAAGAAGAATAATATACGAAATAAAAAGAAGAAGAAAGAAGCTTCCACTGTCACTTTGAAAAAAAAATTTTTTTTTTCACCTTTCACAAAGTAGTTACAATGTTGACATAATTGAAATAATACAATGAGTTCAACGAGTTGAACTTTGAGTTAAACTTAGTGTAATTGGCGTTTCTTACGAGTCAGAATGAAGTGGTTCGATCCGATCTTGATCCGGACAAACCAAACTTTAGATTCGTTCACCAGATCTAGGTACAAAGAGTCAAAGAAACAATTGATTCAAATGAAACACTTTCTTGTAACTTAATAATTATCTAATAAATTGGCTCAGTAAGAAGAAATAACTCACTGAGTGGTTTATTATTTCACTATTATTATTTTACTCTGTAAATAGCTACACACCTCTACTACCAACCGCACAACAAAACTCGATGTACCAAGGGGACTTTCCCATGGTACATCGAGTTGGACATATCATCTATAGTCAAAAAACTTTATTTATTGATTTATTTTCATTAACGTGCCCCGTACCTTACTACGGAGTTCGATTTGGATTGAAATCGTATTTCGAGCATTTAAAATTTCTTAGGTATGATGATCATCATCACAAACATTCCATAATTATCTGCTATTAGACATAAGCCTCATCCAATGCAGTAAAAGTCTACAAAAACTTTCACATTGGAAGGGTTCGAGGCGATAAATAAAAAATGCAAAGCTTCTAATCTATCTATCAACGACGGATCTATATTTTATAGTTTTGGGAAAAATATCGATGAATTAGTTAATTCAACGCCATCTCTAGGGAGCAGTCTACCTACATTTAGAGTGTCGGGTACAACGCGTCACCATTGTTTCCGCCATCTGACCTGCACAAGTTATGTCGTGACCTCTACCCTCTATTGTGATTTTCAGGACAAATGTCAGGATTGATTAAACGAAATCAACGTATTAGGAATACTTTTGTGATATAAAATCTCGTAATAAGTATTTTTGTACATTAATTGACTGCGGCCGGAAAAACCGGTACACCTAGTATTGTATAGTCTAGACTAGATTGTGAGTTAAATAAATTTCATTGATAACTTTACTTTTACAAAAACATAATATTATAAAATTATATTTTTAAGAAATACAATATTTAGCTTAAATATTGTATTTAGCTTTTAGCCTTTAACTTCAACAGCCCATTAATAGCCATTGATGGACAAAACCTCGTCCTAATTAAAGGGTTTTACCATAATCACACTTGGTTGACAGATAAAATTTACAAAATAACATAACTATGGACTTATAAAAAACGTCTCCCGAGCCTTTCTGATAGAAGAATTATAAACGTAAAGAATTGCAGGTTGCTCTTCCACATTTGACCTTGTTAGGGTTAAATAAATAACACTTAAATAAATAAATCAAATCAGGAGATATGATTTTTAAACAGCCCCAAACTAAGCAGAACTTGTAATATTGGAACTTAATTACGGATAGAATACTTAAATACTTTGTGTAAATACATACGTACTATATTATACAACACCCAAACACGGAACAAACATCTATATTCATCACACAAATGTTTGCCCTAGGTGGGAAACGAACCCACAACCTACAGCGCAAAAGGCAGAACTACTACCAACTGAACTGTGAGGCCTGGTATAAAGAGGGTTATATTGCTCTAGCTATCTCCGCGTCCTGAACCCTGTTGCCAGGCAAGACCACCACAACTTTGACTTGCTGATTTGAAAACGATCTTTCATGGGTTCATTCCTGATTTACCACGTATATGTAGATTTTCGAAAAAGGGAGTGACACAGCGAATACCATAGCTCATTATGCCAGTGGAATTCATTACCCGAGCCCCAGAATAAGGAATAGTCCGTCTTAATCAATACAATCCGGGGAACTGGCGTATATTTTTAGCATTCCGCCCAGGGATGATCTGATAAGGACTTCCGAGAATCGCTTTCGATCAGATTGAGGTGCGCGCTCGATTATTCTAGGCTATTCTTACGGACAGTCCATTCGGTTGGAATTTTATTTCGGTGTTCGATTGTCTACTTACTATTAACAATAAGTGTACATGGTTTTTGTTACTGTGGCACTTTTAAAGGAAAAACAAAAGGAACAAATAAAAAAAAGACGCGACATGATGTTTGAAACTTGCATAGGCAAGGATACGTCTAAGTTAGTGGGACCATGAGGCCAATAGGTCAAAACTAGTGGGACCACGAGTCAATTATCGTATGCAATTGAGTGTCTACCACCTTTGTGGTAGTGCCGCATCCACCTGTATCCAACCTAGATGTCCCGGGTTTTAATCCTAAAGTGGGGTACAAATTTGTGGTTGGTTTGATTGATGGTAGTTGTAGTAGTATTCGCTGTCAGATCCATCTGGCTAACAAACATAATTGCCTAAAGAACGCGTTAAGCGATAATACCACCCAAACCAAGTTTAAATATCGTTCTTTGTTTGTTTGTATTCTTTGTTTGTGTATCTATCTTTCTATCATTAATGTACTGTACAAGTCAGGGAAATGAATTCGACGCAAATGTTAATAATTGAGACTAGAAACAGAACTTAATCAGCAACTACGCACTTTATCTTGTAATCTATCGGCGCACGCGAGCACCTCGTTAGACCCGCTCATTAACTTCTTTCTGCATTTATCTAAGTAAATTCAGGGGCTGCTGAAAATTAGGGGCTCTTTTATTAACGGCACTTATAAGGAATTGCACAGAAGTAGCTTTGTCAAGGTCTTGCATGAAATGTTTCAGGTACTTTTCTGATATGATAGAAACTTAGTAATTGTTGTCTTAGTAGCTGGTAACATAAGTTACTGAAAATAGATATCAGAATAATGAGTGGGTATTCACAAAAATAGGTAACTCAACTGTTACCTAGCCAGACCAGTACCAGACGAAAGGGTGCCCAAGACATTGGCTGCATTGCCACGCTGATTCGCTGACCTACATAAGAACCTGCCCATCAAGTAGCACGTGTCGCCTTAATTTGTAGAAAGTAATAAAAGGAGTAGGTATATTTGATTTTGTCATGTTAAGTTTGATATCTGACGAGTATAGTTTAGCAAGTTTTAGCTACTTCTGTTTTAGTCATTTTAGCTACTTCTGTTTTAGTCATGTTGTGGCCAAGTATAATCACTTGAAATACATTTTATAAAATGCAATTTGTAAGAAAAATACTAGTTCTTTAACTTCACTTCTATAGTCCATTAGTGTCTACTATTGGACAGAGCCTCCTCTAAAGCTGGGTTTTGCCATAAACACTACGCTTGGCAGGTGAGTTGGTGATCGCAGTAAAGGTGAATATAATACACAGAAGGAAGCTGCTGCCCTGTGTGAGATGTGAGATCCCCTAATCGACAAACTAAAAACTATAAAAATAAAACTACTAGTTCAGAAATCTTTAAATAAGTATATCTATTATGTTAAACTATTTTTGCAATTGGTATTCTAAAAAACTTGTAACATAACACTTACTTCATACCACACGCAGCTACCACCTTACACGGTTAGAACCTTATACGGTCAATAACGAAAAACTTCACAAGAGTAAGTAGATTTTTTTTATAAAAGCTTACGGTAGGTAACCTTGAATAGCAGTAAGCAAGATTTATTGAATATTATATTGATATTGTTTTTGAACCAATTTCCTAATTTAAAATTTATTACAGGACAAAATAACTTCTGAGTACAACTTGGCACCACCTGGCGATCAAACACTTCAAAACCCACTCTTCGTCAAAATCTGTTTCAGCTTTATTTAAAGACCTATAAAACTTTTATCACGCTATCAACTAAAACATGACTTTTTCGTAAACACTAGCTTTCAATAGAAATCTACTTTCCGATAGAGCAGCAATAAATTTAGGAGTTAAAATTTCAAATGAAAATAAAACGTTTATTTACTACAACGATCAATTCTTCGTAGAGCTATACTTGAGTGCACTTGGGCATGGCATGCGGAGGGATAGAAGTCACGTTGCAAAGAAAATGTTTAGGATGAATGTGGAAGGCTATAGGAGTAGAAGAAGGCCAAATAATAGTTGGATTGATTCCGTAAAAGAACATATGTGTGTGAAAGAAGTGAATGATAAGCTGACGGCTGAAGTGAAGAGAAGAACATATTATCCTGATCCTGCCTTTAGAAAACTTTACCGGAAATGTCTTTTAACAAAATGCTCTCTCAATTATCTTGAAATACACATTTTTTTTATTGTACGACGGGGAAGTTCTTGATCTTCATCTCACCTAATTTTCAAGTTATGATTAGGCCGAAGGTGGAAGCGCACTTCACCCTTATCCTTAACAAACTGAGGAACCTTAAATCTAAATGCCGGAACACAACAATTTAAGAGTTGTTGTTATGGCGACAAAATTCGCGACATAAACAGTCCTACCACCAACCAAACCAAGCACAATATTACACTCCACCTGGGATTGAACCCTGAACCTCTGGATCTGACACCAGTAGGCGAACCACTAGACCACAGAGGCAGATAAAAAGGCAGATTATTTTCTTCAAGCTTTTCCATTTTCTAATATAACGTATTCGATGTCTATTCTGTAATGTTGTAGAAATGGAAATCCATTGAATTTAACGAACAAATTCCCGGGCGTTTACTAGTTAAAAAAAGTAGCAGGAGTTCTTAGCGATTTACTTTCCGATATATCTCGTAAGTTCACACGCTAATAAATGACTTCGGAGCTAAAAATTTAAATTAAGCCCCATTTATAACAGCCATAAACCGCCCATAAAGTGGGGTTGAGAAGGGGTAGGAACCATCGGTTTCAGTCACATGTGCTGCAAACTTGCCGATCATTTGAATTGAATTTTATTTGAGTATGGGTTTATATGAAATTTGTCACCGTTTGGAACTAAAAGAGACCAATACTGTTATAAATTTGACTGTTGCCTACTGATTTTGTATGACTGAGGAAGCTCAGCTCATTATTATCACCAACATTTTCAGGACCCTGCCAACTTTGCCTTTTGATGTAGAAGGTGACTACGAGATAAAAACATAAGGTGGACAGAAATTACAACAGTCTGTGAAGGTATTAATTTATAATGAATACTATCACTGCGATATCCTACTTGCTAGTTGGGATATCTGTCCTTCATGCGTTTCTATTCTTTTATCTTGAGACATCGACCCACTTTTTTTATATTGTACGACGGGGAAGCGCTTGGCCTTCATCTCACCTGGTAACAAGTTGAGATAAGGCCGAAGGTGGAGACGCACTTCACCCTTAATCCTCAACAAACTAAGGAACTGGCTATCATACCTCTGAATGCCAGAACACAACAATTTTTTAAGAATTATTATTATGGCGACAGAATTAGGTAAGATTAGCTTTAGGATTAGATTATATAAGATATAGATTAGGAACTCTAAATCTGAAATCGGTGGGTTGAACCGCTAGACCACAGAGGCGATTAAAATTTATTTAAAATATTTCAGAAAAGAGTACTTTCTAACCTACGCAAGTTTCGAAGGTTTATTTGGAATAAAATAACAAAACTGGTCAACGGAACAATCAAACCGAAAAGTTATTTAACTTACAGCCTACAGAATTGAGAGTTATCGACAGTTAATTCAAAAGCAGTTACTGCAAAATAGGTAATCTGTACTGTAAATTATTTTCTGACATGCAATCATAATTGGAATTAATATACAATTGTATTTCGGTTTATTGGGCAGCAGTTTTCTCTTCTATGTTTTAAAAACACTGTGATCTACAACTTGCCTGCTAGATGAAGATAATAGTGAAATCCTTTTATTTGTTGGCGTTGTCAACGTTTCCAAAGAAAAATAAAACCTGCCAAGTTGGTTTTGAGTTTGCGCATCGAGAGGTAACATAAATTACGGATACTTTTCATTTTGATGAGTGCCGGTTCAAGTCACTTGACTCATTGATGATAAAGCAATAGTACCATTTTTTTATGAGTAACTTTATTAAATTGAACATAACAATAATAAATTATTATGACATGTCCGAATAATTAATATTTTATTTATTAAAATGACATTATGGATCAAATGATAAGCAACATAAATCGGACAGACGGAGAACGAAGTCAAAAGGTCCCGTCGATATCCTAGCGTACGGAATCCTAAAAATGACAATGTAGCACACGCCGCAAAACGTACGTTCATGACTCTATCTCCTACATGAAAAATGCAGAGTAAGCATTCAAAGAAATGGGAATACCATTGAAAAGTGACACACGCGCTATCTCCGAACCTGTACGTACGTAATATAAATTCCCGTGCCCTTTGTGCGTTCAATCGCAGGACGAGGGCCCTCTGTGATTGCCGCCCTACGGATCTGGACTGCTCTTTGACACGGAAATAGACGTCATGGCTGAAAAATGTTACGGGATAGGTCAACCCATTTTTTTCTTTCTAGTTCTATTTAGATTGTAACTGAGAAGTTTAACGAACAATGTTCATGCGTACGTGAAAGTTATTTTTTGAATTTATATTCATATTTTTTTGCAAAAATCTCACAAACATGGTAAAAAGTGAATATTACTCTCAGTAAACTACTGCTGGACACAAATGGTTCCTTAACCTGTATACCCTTTATAATAAACTAGTTTATGCTTGCAGCTTTGACCATGTGGTACCCATATAAAAGATAGCACATATGCTATTCCTGGTCCAAAATATTATCTGTGCATAGTTTTAGCTCAATTCGCTCTATAGTTTTTGCGTGAAGGCAAGATGGAACAAACATAAAAATAAACTCTTTATTCACTGTTATAATAATCCTGTAAATTTTACAAAAAATATAGGATTTATAAACAAAACTTTTGTACAAGTGTTTAGGACATAATGATGTAAAAATAACGAATTTGTACACTATATTAAATGTGCATGCGTTTAGGATGCAGCATCTCTTTATGATGTTTGGTCGCCATTTGGTTTGGACATAACAGGCTAGAATAAGATTGCTTTGGAGGGCTTTTGTTGGTTCCGAGCGTCTACTGCCACCTGGTGGTGGTCGCCAAAGAGCCATGACATACGCCTATGGCGGTGGCTAGTAGAATCTAACACCAGGGTTCCACAGCCCACACGAATAATAAAACGAAAAACTAAAACACGCTTAAAACGGATTGGTCATCGTATTATTGATGATAAATACTACTCAGATAGATGGCGTTTGTCAAACGGTTATAAGTACACTTACGCCAAGGTTCTAAGTTCATCACCATCATTGCGGGCCATATATGCCTACTGTTGGACATTTTCTCAGAAGGTTTGGTAAGTCCATTGTAGAGGAGGGCTGACCCAACGCATATAAACATGAGCCACCTTTATCCACGTTTAACCACCTTTATGCAAATCTACGTTACTACCAACTGAGCTATGAGGCTTGTTAAAATTAATACTAGCGGTTTGTATAAATTGGTTTCTTTTAAAGTCTTTAAAACGATGATTATCATAAACTAGCGAAATAAATGTATATCTATTAAAATTGTTTATAGCAACTTTCAAGACAATCCCAGCCAATGTATTAAAAAAACTCTCTTCTTTGACTAGGTTACTACTAAGTCTTTAACTTTTCATGAAATTCATGATGGGGTATATTATCGTTTACCAAAAAGAATATCTACACATGTGTCAAATCCTGCCCAGATAAAAGTTGCATACAAACGCCCTTTTTTCGCCCTTTCAGAGGCAATTTTTTTCAAAGGGGAAATATACGTGTTACATCCTAGCCAATGTTAGTAATAGTTTATTCTAATTCATCCAGTATCAGTAATAATTATGCAAAGTTTCATTCAAATCAATCAATGATATTTTTTATAATATCTATTTTAAAATTCATTAGATTTACAGAAGATTTTGAATTTATAAAGAAACTACGAGTCGTCTATGTGTAACGTATTATAAGCTCAGAAGTACGTGCTTGGATAAAACAAGTTTATGAAAAGCTCCCCTTTGCCACAGAACGAAAAGTGAAAAAACATGTGACTATAAAACCAAACTCCCTAGAAAGTGCAGTGCCGTTTTAATCTACGTTTTAATATTATTTCACAAACATCCCACAAAATAAAATTGCCAACGCGAAATACCGCAGAATGTTTGACAAAAAATATTTGTGTCAAAAATTTGTCGGGAATGATGCAATCAACTCGCGATTCCGAGTTTTCAAGAAACGCCCGGCACCGACTCGCTGAGCTGTGAAGTGCAAACATTTTCTCTCATTAGGTGTTTGCAGAGCCCATAAAAATCACCCTCCATACCTGTTTATAAGTACGTTTTGCAAATAGTTCTGGAAAAAGGTATTCTATGTCAAATCGTATCCACATGGACTTTAACGTATCAAAAGTAAAAAATTCTGAAGTCACTAAGATTTTTAGGATCAAGTCTAATCTATTAATCTGTTCGCGGAAGAAGATAAGGATACGAGCTGGCTATGTGTTTACGACAGGAAATGAGCAGTAGCATTCACTTGAGTGCTTAACACCATACTACAGTCACCAACCAGCCTGCCAATCGTTTCAAAGTTACTAGCGTGAGTGATATTGTAAATTTATAAACACTGGTATAACTCACGTATACAAAAGTTGATGAAGGCACCAGCTTTGTTTCGGTTCTTCCAGAAAATCATCATCAGGGTGAGTGTGATTGCCGGATGAGATCGTGGCGCGTACATTCTTCCCGTTACACGTCGCGTTTCACACAGAATTCATCAACTATTGAATACGTGAGAATAACTCGTAAATACTTTAAAAATGTATGATTTATGATCAGAAGAACGAATAACAAGCAGCAATTGTGTTGTCAGATCGAGTAAAAAAGCACCACTTACACTCACTGGGTACAGTATCAGGCAATTTTAATTTCGGCCGCTGTAAATTATTATATTCATTAAAATTTAGACATTTTTACGTAGAAGGATGCTCATATCTTATTAGTAATGGAAATTGATTGCGAAGCCAAAGCTTCGAATATCTGATTTAAAATAATTCTTAAAACTCGGGTCGAATCAAATCACTTTCAGTAACGAGTTTATTTCACAAATTCAACTCTTCGCGCCCGGTTTCGTTTGTGTTCCAATCTATCAAATCTAATTACCCTCGACACCTGTCCAGAAATTGGGTATTTTAGTAGGGCCCATTAAATATGCATCCCACGGGACTCCAAATAGATATTCCATTGAGCTCGTTACCTTCTAATTACTAATTTAAAATGGTTCGGGTTATGTGGAACTTTACATTAAAACTATCAAGCTTACATTCAAATTACATTTTTTTTTTTATTGAAAAAAAAAAATTGATTCAAATTACAGAATAAAAATAAACAAGCAACGAGCTTTCTGTTTGGGTAGTCTAGGTCTCTCTGTCTTGATATCGCAGTTTTTGTAATTTTGTGCTTTTCTATATAAAAAAATATCCACACGATTTAAGTAATTTGATTTTGCATTTTTTATAATTCAATAATCCAGCGAGATTGTGCGTTGTTGCTTTAGAGAATCAAGAAATATTATCTTTATGCTACAAAGACTTCTTTTAGAATTAGAATTCTAAAATCCTAAAACAAGGTCGATTTCGAACAAATTTTTCAAATTACCCAATCCGGGTGACAGATGAAAACCTCTTTTTTTCAGAATTTTCTCTTGAAAACGAATCAATGTCGCACAATCCTGCCTGTGTACTGCATGAAAGCGAAGCAAATCAACGACTAACAAGCATCGTCAAATAGTACTACGCGTGCCACACATCCCTAGTGACACACTGGTCAATTTACACTGTGGCTTCACTTGAAGTTGGACTAATCGCTTTCTGCAAGTACACACAGATCCAACCCGTGGGACAAATAACTGGGAATACAGATGATGGATATTGATGAATAAATTATTCGTTAGATGATTACGTCTGGTAACTTGCGGAATTACCGAGTGCTTGTGTTTCGACGCAGCATCGGCTTTAACATGTGTCTTAGTATTTAGGCTTTTCATCGAACCCAATGTTAAAGTTATAGGAACTCGTTTGTGCCTGTGTAGTCTACGCTTGTCCATAAAATTGTTATAACCCCGACTGCAGAAGCTCTTTTGGAGCAGCTCGTATTACAGAACAAGATATTAATTTCATAAGCTGTATCTAGCCCCAAACTAAGCAAAGTTTGTATTATGTGAAATAGGATAAGGATTTTTTTTACTGTTTTGTAAATCGAAACATATCATACAACACATCACGCATAAAAGGACAAACATCTATATTTATCACACACATGTTTGTCCTGGGTGTAAAATCGAACCCACAACATACAGCGCAAAAGCCGTATTTTCTACCAACATACCTTAGCATCAAAGGTTCCTGGTTCAGATACTAGAAAAAACTAAATTGACGGTCGAATTTCAACGGCAACGGCTTTTTAAAAATGTAGCTAATGGGTACGTAGTTAACACACATTTTTAATAAACAAAAAACAGCGTAATTGCTTCTAGTTTCTGTAGAAAATGTGGCGAAGACCAAAGGCACGTAGGATTTATACCAACGATTTCTTACATCTAGACCACTTACCTGTGACTGATAGCATAGCTTGTGAATTCAGCGCATGACATATATCTGGAACAAAGCAACGGGTGTTATTTTAAGAATAATAAAAAGGTTGGCAAAATATAGTCGCAAATGGATGTTTGAAAATGTGGTTGTTTATTAATAAGGTTGCTTTCTTGCAAACATTGAAGTAAAAAATAGCAATGTTAATTTAATTTTACACATGGTATAGTTGATTTACTGACTGACTGACAAAAAGGATATATTATTTGTTGGTAATTTTTAAAGAGTACCTTTTGATAGACTGTGGCAAAATATCATGAAATTCAAGTTATTTTTTTGAATTTTCTAATATTCACTAAATTCAAGCCTTTAGGAACAGAAAGTTAAATTCCTAAAATGTTGAGTTTGCAAAAAGTTGAATTCGCAACAGTCAAACATAATATTATTAACTTAATACGATATTATTTTGACTTTATTTTTTTAATTTATTTTTACGCTTTTTCGTTAATAAGGATAATGTATGTAATGTCTGATCCATTACTTATAAATCTGCTGGAAATCTTCAACCCACGGTTCCAAGATTGGGTCTCATACTAAAGTGCAAAGCTAAAATGGCTCTTCAGCTTGCAGCTGATAAAAAGGCCTCATAAAGCCACATCCAGCCACTACATATCGCGAAATCACGTCTAGAGAGAGAAAAACAATCCATCAGCTGGGCCCTCAAACAACACTCGAGACCGCACACATTCACCGTGGAGCTTCTGTGTCACAAATATTGCTTGTCAGTGCAAAATCTGCTTTATTGCAATTATCAAAGATTCGTTTTATATTTATTTCTTAGACATCCTATTTGCTGGGAATGGGAGTCTGGTAAAGAAGAAGATATGTTTTATGGGACATAACATAATTACATTAATGTTTTGTTTTCTAGCTCAATATCCCCCAGGGTATTGATCAGATGATCTGAGTTTTCTAGGGCAGAGCTCTCAAACATTTGTTATATTGAGTATCCTTGAGCCTTTCATTTTATGTCATATCCAAGAGTATTTTTTCCTTCTGATTTGCATTTAGATACACACCTACTATTTTTTACTATACATTATATAATATACTATGTATATACTTGCTGCGTTTCGTACGGAATCAGCACGCAAAATTAGTTCCATCCACTATCATTTATTTATTATTATTTCATAGACATATTCATTTACTTTACTTTACTTTAGACCACAGAGGTGGCAAAAAATTACACTTTTTTATGGCAATTCCAACAATTTTTTCGGTGATTTTTGGGTGAATACCTATTTTACTCTACTCACGGGGTTCATCTAATGCAAAGAAATAGTCATATCAAGTATTTTTACACGTTAAATCACATTTTAATCAAAGCATTTTTTGAAGCGGTTAAAACCTGGCTAGCTATCATCATCTTAAAAACCATATAAAAGGAAGGCCAAGCCTTTTATTTGGTTTGTAAGATGATGGTAGCTAGCCAGGTTTTAACCGCCTCTGTGGTCTAGTGGTTAAACCCACCGATTTCAGATCCAGAGGTCCAGAGGGGTAGTACAATATTTTGCTTGGTTTGGTTGGTGGTAGGACTTTGTTTGAGTCTGCCTGGCTAGCTACCACCTAATTCTGTCGCCATAGTAACAAGCCTCTGAATGCCGGAGAATGCTAGATGTTCCTCAGTTTGTTGAGGATTCTAGGTGAAGTGCGCCTCCCCCTTCGGCATTATCTTAACATGTTACCAGATGAGATGAAGGCCAAGCGCTTCCCCGTCGTACAGTTAAAATAAAAACAAAAAAATAACATAAGGTGGATTTACACAAAGTCCTACCTAACCAAACCAAGCACAATATTGTACCCCCTGGGGATAGAACCCGGGACCTCTGGATTTTATATCGGTGGGTAATCCACTAAACCACTGAGGCGGTTAAAAGTGATATATTTTCTCCACCAGATTACTCATATTCCTTACGTGGTACCGTGTAAGCAAGCGTACACAACAAGGGAGCAACACACGCAAATACACACACACAAAATTGGAGCGGAGTGACGGATGTGTGGGTGGGTGTAAAGGTGAATACACAATAGTTCCAATCCAATTAAAAGTTTTGTACTGTATTTGTTTCTGTACTAAATAATACTAACAGAACTCGCCCCAAACTAAGATCTCGTGACCAGGGTTGTGAAATGAAAATGACAAATGAAATACCTACATTTATTTAATTCACAGCACTGCAGTTATTTCAATAAAAAATCTACACTTTAGAACAACGGAAACAGTGTTATGTGATCAAATAAAAAATAAATACATAAAGTTTTTGAATAACATCGCATTACTCTTAGATCTTATCGATTTATTTTACAACCTTATCAGAAACAGACATGGATTTATTAAGTATATATGAACCATTCATAGATTATGGATCTTACGTGATATCTTACTAGACGTTGTGCTTTTTACTATATATAATTTTTTTTTTTTTTTATAACAAGTATACATTTATTCAATAAATTAAACTAACTAAGTACAAAGGAATCAGTCAGATTACCTAAGGACCGTTACAAACGGCCTATAGGTAACTCAACTGTTCCAGACCAGTACCAGACGGAAGCGTGCCCAAGACACTGGCTGCATTGCCACGCTGAATAGCTATGCTAATTCGCTGGCCTAAATAAGAGCCAGCCCTTGGGTCACGTGTCGCCTCAATCAAAAGCCCCGCAATATTTTTGAAAACCCGGAGGGCACCGGCTCCCCACGGACCCAAGGTCTCCACCCCAAAAGGCTCAAATAGGTAAGCTCTGTCGAGACCACTATATTTGCGCCTTTTGTGATCCTCGGCCGAATCAGCCGCCGCACCAGCCCTAACTGATGTCCCAGGCAGATGAGATGGCGCTAGGGTGTCGACGCAGGTAGCGTCCCACACCAAAGGCCTACCCATTTCCCAAGGGACAAGAGTCATACCGTCGGGCCGCTTACCATCATCACGTAACAGACCATTCGGTTCAAGAACGGCTGGCACATTGACACTGGTAAACGCTCGACGGATAATGTCATTAAGACTAGCGTGGCGCGAAATCCTTCCCGCAGACCTTGCGCACGAAAGTCCGTGAAAACCAAATTGATCTACTGAATATATAAAATAGGTTATCCACAGGTATATTAAAGATTAATTTGTAGTGTATGTTTAGATCAGTTTTTAAAGTCACATTCATTACAACATACATACATGTATACAGCGGCGGATCACCCAAAACTTGGGTCAGATATCAATTCGCGCTTACTTGATCACTTCAAATTAAACTATGAAAGATGTAACGTAACATCAATTACACAAAGGTTCAGGAAGAAACAGTAGACAGTTACAAGTTGCTGTTGACCTCACAGCTAAAACGAACAAGTAATTGAAATTCAAACAATATTGAGTACTTGTTTGTAATATTCGAATCATCAGGTAAACGACATGCTCAGTAACAACCGTGGTTCAATTTAGTATTTGTGTTATATGGCATTGCTTGTATGAGTGTTATTGTACACACTGATCGTTATGGCGGCTATACCAATGTGGTCGGCACAGCGGTGTTACAGCTTTTACGATTTAGCAACCAATATATCGGGCAAATGTTGTACAAAAACGTCTGGTTTCATTGGCATTTATTTACTTTAATAATTGGGCGATTACTGACTAAAAATACCTTTAATTTTTAGTCTTCATGTACATTAGTCTTAGTCTTAGGAAAAGCTAAGTAATTAGCTTGTTAAACACACAACGAGATTAATTGTAAATCTTTTTAGGAACCATTATTTTCTAATTCTGATCATGGAAAGACATAGAAAGATGGGGAGGACTACCGCTTAAATGCGAATACTTCATTAAAAACAATAAATACAAATAGTATGTCAATGTTATTTACCACAATAATTTCAACTAATTCTCACTAACCCACATGGATGATTGTTTATCCGAAATAAACCATTTTATATTAATTTCATAAGTCAAATAAAAATATATATTCTAAGAACTAGTAGTGAAAATATTAAAAATAATACTTAAAGGAAGTTCTTGTCCCCTACACTAGGACTAAAGCCTGTATTGTAGGGTCACAAGGGCTGCTATGTCCCATAGCAGCTTTTACATTTTATGTTATATTATGTGTCTAAACTAGTGATGGTGGCAGATTTGTACCCTACGTATTTCCGTTCCTCATACTAGGACAAAAAGCCTGTATTATGAGGTCACAGATATGATTTGTTGCTCTTGATTCTATTACTTATATCTAATGATCTAAAATTATATATATATTTCCTTAAACTACTCACACATAAAATAAATAAAATACAGAGAATATAGATTTTGCCGATGTAAGTGAGTATATAGTGTATTGTACAAAACACAAACGTTGGAGTGCAAAATGCGTGAGTTAGGGCATGAGTCTGAGAAAGTGTTGTAAATTGAATGAAAGTTGAATGTGTGAAAGTTGTGTGTGTGTTATTGAATAATTTGTAACAGGTTTTCAGTATCATTATAATTTAAGTTTAATAGATGAGTAGTAATCTTTTTTGAAGTTGAATATAATTGAGTGTCGCTTTCATCTTTGCTGATTCTATTTTATAACCATTGTGTCTTAGGACTGTCGTCCGAAATTTGTCTTTGTAGTCAGTTTTGACTGTCTTGTTCTGGCTGATAAATGATGATGATAATAAGCTTGGTCGTGTTTATAATGCTCGCAGTGTGCAAGCCCGCTAAATCCTGGGTTCTCTTGACCCACATCCCGCGGGAACATTCAGATTATCGAATGTGGGTGACTGTACCGCAATAACGCGGAATGCTGCAACCGTTTAAAGCTATATAAAGTCTGGCACTTTCAAGTCAATATTTTACTCATAATCCCAGAAGTTGATTTCAATTGTTTGGAACGTTATTCTCTCTTCGAAATCAACAGTTACAATATGGGATAACCAATCGTGGTTATCAGCATTCAGGTCAGTGTTTGGAAACCTAACAATATATTTACATATAAACGTATAAGGCTGACGTGGCGTAGTCGTAGCGTAGCAACATCAAGTTTACGCTGGAGGTAACGGTAAAGATCCATCTGGATAGCGACCAGCCTTCTGCCGAAGTTCGGTGCCAAACGGTTTGCAGTGTTCCGTCGGTGTGCGGGTAAGAAAGTGTTTTCTTGGAATGCTCGATACATCGTAGACCGCATCCTTAGTAACTCTGACCTATAGCTTTACAAGCTAGAGGTTGCTTACCGCCATAACAAAAGTTCTAAAAATTGTTGTGTTCCGGCATTTAAAGGTAAGATAGTTCCTCAGTTAGAGTTTGAGGATTCCGGGTGAAGTGCGCCACCACCTTCGGCCTTATCTCAACTTGTTACTAGGTGAGATGAAGGCCAAGTGCTTCCCGTCGTACAATATGAACAAAAAAAATAACCCCCCCCACCCCCCTTTTATAAAAATATATGTAATAAAACACCATTAAGACATTTATGTCTAATTATTAATTAATACATATGTGTAATAAAATGTGTCGCGCATCGTTTTAGAAAATGTGCTTACGAATTAGTTTACGCTGTTAATTTAAATTAAAACCATACTCAATGTAAAAAACCACCTAAAGACTAGGCTAAAAACTAAAAACAAAAATCATAAACGTCGCAGGACCCCAAAGGGCTGGCTCAATTCTCGTTCAGAGGATATCTTCGGCAATAAAACGCGGGGACGCGACCAGTGCTCTTGGCTTGATCCTATCAGTTTTTTTACTAATATAGGAAAATAATAGTTTAATCAAAATTTTTACACGAACTGAAAGACCCCGGATGAGGAAACCATCCGATATGAATCTCTGCGAAAAACTCAATACCGACGCGATCGCTAAGCGAGCCGTATCCGCAACGAAATAGCAGTACTACATAAGCAGGTGCCACCGCAGCATGCATTTAAATCGAATATTACAAGTAGATACCGTCGGTACTGGCTGGTAGCAAACTGAGCTGTATAACTGAGCCGTGATTATAGACCCCACAAATGTATCAAATCGAAGTTGGCTATTTTGTGGATCGATACGAGGTTTGCTATTTTTACCGAAAAAAGTATTTTGTCTAAATTCGTTGTCTCTGACTACCTCTCTGGAAGATTGGCAAGATATTTTAGGTACCTAAATGTGTGAGTATGTGATATTACAGGACATTAATTTTACACAGCGCCACCCAGCCCCAAACTGAGCATAGCTTGTAATATGGGAACTAGAAACGGATATAATATCTAAATACTTAGGAATACTTAAAATAATTTTATTTTTCTCGAATGTGAAAGTTATTTTACGTTTTTTTTAATTTTGATATCATTGTGGGTTTATTTAGTCTTTATTAAAATTCATCAAAACCCAAAAAACGTTACAATTCCTAACACTATTTACGTTGATTCCTCAGAACGCATTCTAACAGAAGTTAAAAAACGGTTAGTGATCTATTTCGCACGCCAAGCTATCGTCTATAAAGTCTAACCAATATTTATTTATTTTTTCATTAACACTCGGATCAAACATTTCCATCTTGAAAATAATCTGAGATTGGTTCGCTCCGTAATTTCAGATTATTCAGGGAAGCTTTCTTTTGTTTCATACAATTTCAGGTGGGCCTTCCGCCCTATCGTCCGACTACCGGACCGTCAGCAAAAAAAACTATGTCTACAGCTGATTGTATCATACTTTTGCTATCTTTGTAATGCTTAAAAATGCTTGAAATCTCAGCGATATCTGATCTATTCTAGGTACCATATGTTGTAGTTTTTTTTTTATAAATGATGATTTGCAGTTTATGTCTAGGCTTGTCTAGATCCCTAGATCTTCCCTAGACCCTTGCTTTGTCCTAACAAAGCAAGGATGAGGTCTAAGATGGAGCAAGCTTTCCCAGAAGACACTGTGTCTCTCGCACACCAACGGAACACGGTAATCAGGTCAAATCACGGGTTTTGCGCAAAACAGATTTCGGGAATAGGGTGGTTTCTAGCCAGTTGGATATTCATACAGTTCTTGCCACCAGTGTTGTAATCATTCCTTTTTCCATTCATTTTTTTTTACACATCTCAAACTCAATACATAAGGCTAGATAAAAAAACAAATAGATGGAGGGTTGGAAGGAATGGGATGTATCCGGCTCAGAAATAAAAATAAAATAAATAAATTCGCGGATCCCACAGCAAACTACCATTTGTTGCTGACATTACATTCCTTGAATAAAGCTCGCTTTACGAGTACTCCGGTGTTCGCCGCTTCAGCCGGAACCCTGCCCTTAACATTCTAAACCGTCCTTTATGAACTTTACATGTACTTATTAAAGTTATAAGTAACCTACTCCGGGCCGGATAAGTCTCTCGAGGATTTTCAACTTTAGAAATAAATATGGTCGCGGTGGAAGCGAGGATTATAGGGCTACAGTTCATAAACCTATGGAATCCCGGACTTCATAACGCATTTTCGTGTTAAAGTTCCGTTGCAATTTGCTGTTACGAAATCTTTACTGATATTGCCATGATAAAAAAAAAAACTTCAAACAGTTATAATTACGATGAGGATTACGATTAGCTTAATGTGACTTACTGGACAAAGGCATCCCCCTGTTTTCACTAATCTCTCTTTTCTACCGAAGCGTTGTCAAAAATGTCAAGTTCATCTTGCCATCTTTTATTGGGTGGTGATCTTGGCCTACAGTCATTACGTACATTAATTTTGTAATGTCCAATATGTTATATAATGCAATAGTCCAGTATTTTCATGAATTTCTCTGTTCTAGTCTTTTCCTCTCCTTTAATCAAATCCGGTATAAATATAAATAAAATGATTAATTATTTTTTTCGCTTGACTATGAAAATGTGTCTTTATGTTGTGTAGGGCATCAGATGGAAAGCTACCTGTTGTAAGAGATCTCAGCCACAGTTTGTAAAGCAACTTACAATGTCTCCCTAGGGCTCAGTCCTGTAAGTCTGTAGCCGGGATTAAATGAGATTCTATATTGGTATCTACTGCGGTTAGATTAGTCGACGAATTAAGATTTTGGGGTTGGTCTGACCATTCATTTTATCATTTTTCTTTAAATTTAAAACCTTTATTCGGAATTCGTTGGCCTTCTCTATCTTTTCTGCGCCATTATAGTATTGGAGATTAAGAAAAGCGTTTTTCATATCAGGCAACATCATTAATTACTGTAACTACCAATAAAAATAAATCTTAGGGAATTTTGGATCGGTGATCACCAATGAAATTTACTTAAGAAGGAAACTATTTTCTAAGATCATATATTTTCTTCAATCCTGTTTATTCATTGTTTATTTATATTATGTTTATGATTGGATCAGCAAACACAGTCAGACAACAGACTTACAATAAGTTGTGGTCTACGATAGAACAATCTTTCCCAGAAAGCGTATTACTCTTCTATTGGAAACATTATACTCAATGTCGGCTATGAAGGTTTAGCTTTGTCACAAGAAGTATTAATGCAATCACAAAATGTTATCGCGTTTCAATTAAGTATTCGAACTTCAACGGTTTCAAATCTAACCATATCAATACAAAGTTAAGCGTGCGTAGTAGTTGTAATTTAATATTTATAGTGAGTTAAAGTAAATTTACTAAAGTGGCATAGTTCTCTCCCTGGGGCCAAGGTTCACGACAGCATATTAATAGTTTAATTGCAGTTAAAACGGGTTCGATACAATCTCAGTGATGTTCAGACGTTATCGGTCACTTTAATTATAAGTTAAAAGGCTCTATGTAGTTCATCGAGTAGGGTTATGTTGTGATCGTAAATCTTTTAAAGCTGGCAATACAGCGCACAATGTTCAAGTGGCAATGCTCGTTTTACACAAGTTAAGGCTCGTGTCGTACACGTCAATTCTCATGTTGCACAAGTCAATGCTCTTGATGCATAAGTCAATTCTCATGTTGCACAAGTCAATGCTCGTGATGCACAAGTCAATGCTCGTGATGCACAAGTCAATTCTCATGTTGCACAAGTCAATACTCGTGATGCACAAGTCAATTTTTATGTTGCACAAGTTAATGCTCTTGATGCACAAGTCAATTCTTATGTTGCACAAGCCAATGCTCGTGATGCACAAGTCAATGCTCGTGTCGTACAAGTCAACTCTCATATTACACAAGTCAGTGCTGGTTTTGCGCAAGTCAATGCTCGTGGTACACAAGACAATGTTCGTGGTACACAAGTCAAAGTTCGTAATTTTTCTTTATTTTCTTAATTAAAACCTGCCCAGCCAGAGTTTAAAACAGATTGGTAAGCCACGTGACCAACGAGACGTCAGAATTATCACGACAACACGGACATAGTTAGAAGTGTAAATAATTTAACAATTTAGTGTAAGAAATTGAATTTGAAATTTGAATTGAAGTCGAAATTGAAACTATTTATTGAAGACATATAGTAGAGACATATTTAAAGCATTCGTTTACAAAGTGTGTGTGATCAGTTTCTCATCTAAGTCGTAACCTAACTTTTAAAATTGTATTAAAGTAGTATTTAGTCAATTAAATTTAATTAAGTAGGTAACTACTTTTCAACAATGAATATAGGTAACAACAAATCTATCTATATCATTAATTAGTTAATCGGTAGGTAATGAAGTGTTAATTTTAAAAACACATGAACAAAGTAAATAAACCTTAATTGATACAGTAAATGGACCCATTATTGTATATTATAACATAATAAATACTTAATAATTAAAATAATAAATAAATAAATAAGTCGTAACTTGATATTTTCTTGAATAGATCATAGTGTAATTAGTGTGTATTTTATTCCAAAAAGCAAAAAACAAAGTAAAAAATTGAATGTTCTTTATTGCAATAATCAACATTTAAAGTAATAGTAAGGGTTGGGGTCTCCATTTGAGTATAATTAATAAACGTATTAGAAGTTCCCGATCTTCCATATCTACAATATACATTGTTGGTTTTAGTGCTAAGAATAAAATAGGTAGGTAGTAAATTTCCAAGTAATTTAAAATAAATAAGGATGATTGACTATGACATTTGATTGTGTGAAGTGTGTGTAAGTGTAAGTGTAAGGATAAGGTATTATGTAATAAAAAAAGACATAGTGTGGTAAATCTCGATACATGTTTTTCATATAAATAAACTTTTGATTGAGGCACTTGCTTTTATTTAGGCGAGCGAATCAGTATTGTTTTTCATCGTGGCACCAGCTAAGTTAGTCACCTAGTGGTTCTCAGGATAACCTCTATATTATCTTTGCTTGGTCTTACCAACTCCCTCTAGACTTATCTAGAGGGAGCACCCTCCCTTTAACCGCCTCAGTGGTCTAGTGGTTCAACCCACGGATTTCAGATCCAGAGGTCCCGGGTTCGATCCCCATGGGGAGTACAATATATTGGGTTGTTTATATATTGTCTTGGTTTGGTTGGTGGTAGGACTTTATTTAAGTCCGCCTACTACGTGGTAGCTAACCACCATCTTACCTAAATCTGTCGCCATAATAACAATTCTAAAAATAGTTGTGTTCCGGCATTTACAGGTAAAATAGCCAGTTCCTCAGTTTGTTGAGGATTCCGGGTGAAGTGCGTCTCCACCTTCAGCCTTATCTCAACTTGTAACCAGGTGAGATGAAGGCCAAGTGCTTACCCGTCGTACAATAAAAAAAAACCCACCAATTATGTAATATATATATATATAAATATATATCTTCATAAGAAAAATCCACAAAATGCGGCCAAAAAGCGTCAAGTGATATTGCTCAAACTGACCGTGTGACTTTTGACTTTATATAAAGCTCAAGTTCGATCCTGTATGGGGTATTACAGCCATCTTTGGGATGGTTCAGCCAAATTTAACAAACCTCTCAGCTCATTTGTTAATAGTTGGCTCTGCGTTCTGCGCTGTAGGTTGTGGGTTCGATTCCTACCCACACAATTGTGGCAATAAAATGTTTTTCTTTCTTTCTCTCTAACCCAGGACAAACATTTGTGTGATGAATGTTGGTGTTTGTCCTGTGATTGGGTGTTGTATTGGTTGATAAGTATGTATATAGCAAAAAAAATATGTATTATATCCGTGATCTAGTTCCCATATTATAAGCTTTGTTTAGTTTGGGACTAGAGGGCGCTGTGTGAAATTAATGTTAAAAAAAATGGCCGCGTTTGACTCGGTGGAGCGCAGAGCCAAGAGGATCATAGGTGAATAGTACCTTGCCAAAGCAAGGCTATACAGCCAGAGCCACCGTCCCAAGGTTACGTGCATGTCGGTATTTTACAGATTTTACTACGGTGAGTGTGCTCAGGAGAACGCCGAAAGCGGTATATGGTCACCAAACCTTCGCCGTTCAAATAGAAATTTCAGACACATAGCCTATTATCATCCCCACCTGGTTGATTTCCCACATATAAGAACTAAGCGCTTTCTAGAATATTTTACTGTGCGCACTGCAAGAACTTGGAATAAGCTCCCAGCGTCTGTTTTTCCGTTGTATTACGACCCTCATGTTTTCAAGAAGAGAGTTAAAGGCACCTTCTAGCTAGGTTCGCTCGTAGTTTTCATAATTCTTGCCTGTGTACGTTTCGTGATAAACATCCGAACTATTTTAAATTATATTTTTATTATATTATATATATACAATTGACAAGTAGTTACTATTTGGTGCTATAGATTTTTTTTCCTTATATCGCTACAAGTTGCCAGCTAAGAACAGTTTTTCCACCCGAGTTTCGCAACTTAATACAACTCAGGCAAGTTTGTTCTCTGTACATAACCATCGATACTCAAAAACTCTTATTATATATGTAAACGCTGTAAAATATCATAGCTACTAGAGATATTATAGAGCCACTAGTCTAACAAATTCGTACAAGGACATTTTAGATATTCAAACTATTTGATGCATTCTTTTATGAGAGCGTCAAAGCTTGGCAGCCGGAATTCAGTAACGATCGTGAAAACACTCGCACTTGCTGAAAAGACGAAAATTATTTCAGTTTCACGTGTCGGCTCATTTAAATGACGTTCGGAATATCAGCTGAATATATTTTTGATGAGAGACATGGACGAAAGTAAATGTGACGAATGTATGAAAATCATGCACACGTGTTGTGCTACTTTCGTTACAATTAATCAGTGATCATTAATGTATACACGTGTTAGTTTGCATTGAGGTTGTTCCTCAGTATAAGGTACGCGAAATACAGTACTCAATGTGAAATAAATATATATTTTAATTCAACTATTCAGTAAATTGTAGCTGCAAAACACATGACACGTGGATTAAAAAATGACAAACTCGTCACAAAATGTAGACTATATGTAATTTTTATTTTTGGTAAAAAAAAAACTGAGCAAACTTTGCTCGTAAAGATTCAGTCAGATAGGAACCCAATATGAAAAATAACATTGAATTTCAAAAATATTGTCGTTATTTATTACATATAGCCGGTAAGTAGTAGCGAATTTCATGGAATCCACGATGTGTTTTGAACCTACAATTTCAAAAAACAACACGTTTCATGCTAACCTAACTAACAGAGGAAGGTATTTTTATTTTCAAAGGAGAACTACCGCGTAGCTCATACGACCCACGGGCGACATTACATTGCGCCTGTTAACCTTATGCAAATGATTACTTAATTTATATATTAAGTCAATGTATAAATTTTCTAATAATAAGTTAACAACTGGTTTATTTTCATATTCTTTGAAATCCAAAAATATTTGTGTACCGCAAGCTTTGTAGTAAAATATAATGAAGTGGAACTGATAAAGTAGATAATGATGAACTATAAAAAACACAGGCTAAATTGCACGTACGTGAATATTGATTTGCAGTATGTATACATCGAGAAAGTCATAAAAATATTGAATGTTGTTTTAACGTATTCCTACCTCCATGAGCACTCAATACGAATGTGACAAGCCAATCGCGAGGGGAGAGATATATTGAAAAGCTAAAAATGTAACGTGTCATCTAAATGTAAAAATTGATTTGGGTTCCGTACCCGCGTTAGGGTTGCGCACGGTCTCCCTCAACGTTTGATACCATTGCTTTGTTATATTGGAAGTTATGTTGACTTTATAAACAAGTGAACGTGCAAAGCTACCGTGACCTTTTGCCAAATGTCACAGTTTATATTTCGGTACAGATACAAAAATGTATGGGATGACATTTTGGAAATAGTTTTAGTATTAGCAACTGAACCCACACTGAGCACCAAAGCAACATGTGGTCTTAGTGGAATTGGGCTAGGTGCTATTAGATTGGTGATATTTATATTGGTGTTTTATTTTGGGAATACCTCGACAGTGTTTTCTTAAGTCAAACACAAACGCGACTTTTCTTGGGTCAAAATGACAATATTATCAGTTATAGAAAGGAAGTCGTTAATTTAAGTTTGGGACTAACAATGATTCAACAAACAAAATAACAACAAATACATAAAATATATACACAGATGACGAGAGCTGTGTGGTGTGCCCAAGTGGATATGGACCTTCCAATCCGGAGGTTGTGGGTTCAAATTCGTGCACTAATGGATTTTTCATTTTTTGGAAGCTTATGTGCGCAGTTTACACATGCACATGCTCGGACGGTGAAGGTCACATGTGACCTTTTGGTCCTAAGACCAACAGACTCAGTTATCACAAGTCGTCATAAGAAAGAAGTTAATTTATTATTTGGACTAATCATGTTTGATGTTTTTTATTACTAACCTCTTAATTTTAAATATAATACATTTACAATACAATTCTTCTTATTCAATTTATATTATATTAATAAATTGTTTTCACTGTGGGAATACCTACATAGGGTAAGTAGGATACCTGAGGCCTTTACCCATAAATAGGTTATCCTATCTTTGCCAGTTTTTGCGGTCTTGGGCAAATCGTGTTCATTATAAGCTCATGTTGGATATGTTTGTTTATTAAATGGTGTTTTACCTGCTATTACGAATCAAAATAATTTCAACAGTCGAACAAACAGCGTAGTATTATTAAACGGGTCTTGTCGGCACTCTTTGGATACGGAGCCTAATAAAAACTCCCAACATAATGTTTTTATTTAATAAAACAGGAAAAACACACTGGAAAAATCGATTAACCGTTTAATTTATATATTAATATTATTATATTAAGCCGTCAGTGTCCCACTGCTGGGCAATTATTAATATTATATATATTAATTTATATTACATATATAATATATTAATATTAGTTTAATTATTCGAATAATTCGATTATGGAGGTAATTATATATTTCGTGTGTAAAACATAATTACATAATACAGCCAACCGCTATGATACAATATACACCAATCAGCTCATGACGTCAAGGGTGTTAAATATCACTAGACATTTTACACAACGCCATCTAGGCCCAAAATGAGCAAAGCTCATATGAAACGTTTTCTCCATAGGTGTTTATTGAAAAGACCAAATGCCTAAATTCCTTTCATCTCGCTTGAGTCATTATTTCCACGCGGGTTGTCACACATTTTTAAACAAACACGAAGAAGCGCTTCAATGGCACGTATTTATTGATTTATGTAAATATGTAAATAGAGCTGTATTCGCGTAGGTACTATCAGCCCTGCGAGGGTTGTCGCTTATTAAGTGCTCACCCGAGGCACAATCGCATGTGTAATTATTTGCGACAACCCTATGAAATCAGTAGAAAATTTTTTTTCAAGAAAAAAAAATTATTTTAAATAGTATGCGCAATTACATTTACTGTTTGCAAGGGTTTGGTTGGACTTTGCTTAAGCCCGCCTGACTATCCATCATCTTACCTTACCTAGTTTTCGTTATAACAGCAATTCTAAAATGTTGTGTTCTGACATTTAGAGGTAAAATTGCCAGTTCCTCAGCTTTTTGAGGATTCCGGGTGAAGTACGCTTCCACCTTCGGCACATAACTAGAAAGGTGATAAAAGCTCAGTGCACCCACATCGTACAATAAAAAGAGTTACAAACGGTATTTAAGTCTAATTCAAATTGTATTGCCAAATACAGTAAAAAAATGCAGCCAGTGCTCTCCTAACCAAAATATAAGTTTTCGGATATCTGTACCGTAAGTATCTTATTTTTAACCGACTTCCCAAGAATGGAAGAGGTTCTCTATTTGGACGGTATGTTTTTGTATGTTGTTACGCGATTACTCCGTCAATAATGAATTGATTTTGATGATAATTATTTTGTTAAGTAGGTAATACTTTAGAGTTGGTCCTCAATTTTACCTCAATTTTATTAAAGTGCGTCTGAAATTTCTATTGAAGTCGTAATACCTTACTTTTGAGGTAATACACCCAAATGGCTTCAAGTGTGCCAATAATATTTGAAGAGTTCCCTCGATTTTTCCAGGACCCGATCATCAGATTCTGACCTGATGACGATTGGATCACCTGGAAAGTATAATGAACCTAAAAATACCCAAATCACTTAAAGTGTGCGTATAATATTTGAAGAGTTCCCTCGATTTCTCCAGGATCCCATCAACAAATCCTAACCTGTTGACAATACGACCACCTATGAAGTATACCCTTTTAAACAAAAAAAATGTTTCAAATCGGTCCGGGCATCTTCTAGTAATCGGGGAACATACATAAAAAAAAAACAATTTGAAAGTCGGTTAAAAATAAAGTATTGGATAAAATTACTGCAATGATTTGCTGTACATATTGTAGACAAGACCTTGTCATTCAAAGAAGCAGTTTAAACCGTTTTTTTTTTTAAAGGACAATACTTTGGCCTGGTTACTGGTGCTGGTGGACCTGGCTGGCGCTTAGAAAGCTTTAAAACCTATATAATCCGTTATGTACGTTTTCAGCTGTATCTTTGAATTAACGCGTCAGTGTTGCATGGTTTAGGGTAGCTTTTAGGGATCCATGTCCTAAAAGTAAATGGATGTTCCTTACCTTACATACAACAACAAATTCGAAAATTGGCCGAGCGTGAGTCGCATTTTTTTATGGAACATTCCAGAATGGAGTGTGTTCACGAATGCTCCAGAGCAAAATAAAAAAACAGCATGCTATGCCTTGAAATGTGGGTTGAAATCCCTGGTTCATTTAGCGATAATATAGGTCAATATCGATAATTGCGTGCTGAAGTCTCATTCAAAGCCAATACTCGAGTTGTGTGGTAACGTGACACAAATTGGCTGTTTGGTTTAAATGTGGGTTTGATAGAAGGTGGACATACAAGTTCGTCGCTTTTAATAGCTTTTCTTGTTAAAGTTTACATTCTAAGCTGGCGATGATGGTTTTATGAGCGTTGTTTTTAGCGAATGAGTGCGCTTTCAGGAATTTATGCGACAGTATTAAACAGCTCAAACGTGTTTTGTTCATAATCTAGACATTACAGAAAATACGTGTGAGGCCAAGAATAAAGGAACGCCTTCCGATCCGGAGGTTGTGGGTTTAAATCCAGTCGTGCTCCAATTGACTATTTTGGCTTTACGGAAGTTTATGTGCGCATTTGACACACACTGATGGTGAAGATCACATCGTAAGGAAACCGGCATCTCCCTATGACCAAAAATCCGAATGGCATGTGTCAATGGCTAGTACTCCACTAGCGGCGCTGGACTTGCAACCTGTCACTGTATGTAGTAGGTAATCCTCACAAGGTCTAACCACCGAGTAGTGAACGGAGGTGAATCCTTGAAGTGGAAAAACTGGTGAATCTGTTTCTTACTTTTACATTACTGAAAACTACAGGCGTGTGCTGTATCCACGAACTCAAATTACGCAAGACATGACGCAAATTTGGAGGGTTTTAGAATTTTGGAAATGTTCCGTGGGAATTATCTCTCAAGGAGTTTCTTCTCTGAAAGTCTCTAGGACCTTTGGTTTTTGCTACAGCTACACGATAATTTTATATAATTAGATAACGTTAAGATAATTTGACTAATAGCTAGTTTCTAACACGACATGTTAGAAAAAAAAACGAACTCTATGAACCAACCGCTGCAGGTTGAAGTTGACGAATGATTCTGAAAACACTTTCTTTCATAACATGGATCACAGATAACTTCCTTCTTCTTTGAATACGGTTAAGAAGAGCTATTCAAACACATTCTACATCTCATTACGCAATAAATAACAAATGAGTGGCAGTCCAAGTTAGCGGCGGTAATAAACAGCAGCGGTGTATTGATGCATTATTCATAAATATGGAAGTTTCTTGCAGAAACTTAAGGCAGTCTCATATGAGCTATGCACACGATACGAGGTATTTACTGTGTCAAGGTATTAAAATTAACACACATTTATTGAATGCATGAATTTCTGTCAAAATTTGAGAGAAAAAGAAAAGCCTGCGCTTTATATGGGGGGCAGTATACCTGGGTGCACTGAGTACAATATTTAGCAGACTTGATTCACCCAGTTCATTTCCGGGTGCATTAAGTACACTACGTAGTAAATTTTATTCACTCAGGAGATTTAGGTACACATTGGTGTATTGGGTGCACTACATGTTAGACTTAACTCACTCATGTGCTTTATGGTCATGTCATGAGCCCGAGGATGTTCACACAACTAAACGAGTGCTTTCAATAGAAGACTGGAAGTGAGGTCGTCGATGACTCCCGCTAACCTGGATGCAAACAATACAAACCTGAAAACCACAAACACAATGACGGAGACAACACACAGCCGCACTATGTAGCAGAGACATACTAGAAAGGCTAACCCCAATTAAACTGGTAATAAACTTTTTTATTTGCATTAATAAAAACATTTATTCAATAAACAGTACAATTAAACTAACTATGTACAAAGGAATCAGTCAGATTACCTAAGGACCGTTACAAACGGCCTATAGGTAACTCAACTGTTCCAGACCAGTACCAGGTAATAAACCGATTATACATTTATAATCTTATTTTAATATACGTCGGGTAGGGGTAGAGAAAAAAATCGTCTATTTTTATATGAAAACAAAAAATATCCAGTAACAAATCCAATATTTCCCTTAGAAAAAATCAAATCGACACGTGTTTTGTCTGTATAAGAGGCATCCTCAAGAAATATAGTCTTACTGCTAAGTTGAGGCTGCAATAACAAGTTTGATCACTTTTAACTACCACCATCTTACCTTCTCACTTCGTACTTTCTAACTCTGTCGCCATAACAGCAATTCTTAAATTGTTGTTTTCTGGCATTTAGAGGTAAGATAGCCAGTTTCTCAGTTTGTTGAGGATTCCATGTGAAGTGCGCTTCCACTTTCGGCCTTATTATATCTTGAAAAATTATGTGAAATGAAGGCGAAGCACCTCACCGTCCTACAAAATAAAAAGATATTATGCAGCGCAGCGCTTGGAGTAAAACTTAGCGGATTTGTTGCTCGATGTTTTTCTGATTCAAATTGAAATAGATCTCCGCAAAGTGACGCCTAAATCAATTAGCTATTCATGAAAACTGAAGAATTCATGAGGAATTTATAGCACATCAATCGAAGAACAGTCTGAAAATAGGTACCTACGCGTATACTTTGTTGAGTATGATCTCGTGGAAAATGACGTAAATTATTCCATTATTATGGAATAATTTATATTATTATATTTATATTACTTGACACGAGGCGTCTAAAATTATCTTCCTACGATATTTTATTCGATTATTCTTTATCAAAATAACAAAACAATCTGTATTTTGTGATAGCCGCGTGGAATCCAGTAGAGTACACTGCCACAAATCCTAGAGTAATGGTAGATCGTTTGTAATCTCCGTAGGACAGTAAATAGATAGCAACGTTATTTTTTGCTTTCAGCAAAGCACTCGGCCCAGCAACAATTGTAAAAATTAAACAAATGAAAGACCTGGGACTTCGTTTCCGCCATCCCAAGGGAATTTCTTAAAATTATTTTAGCATCCCTACACAACAAAAGGAAGCTACGTTCCAAATCGCGTTATTTAAATGTTTATCGTCAATCAGTCAATATGTCAGCTACACGACCGTTTCATAAATTAAGATAACGTTATATTTAACTACGGTACAATAATGATGTTTAATAAATACTTTATTCTATGGACACATCCAAATACATAATATTAGTAGGTACATAGTGTAAATATAACAGTGAACAGAGAATATTTATATTTATGTTCACTGTTCAATCTCAAATATGAGTTAAAAAAAGAGATGTCAATGTCAAAGTCAGGAGGTGTGACAATCAAATGAGGGTGCGTTCCGTCACTCGCCCACAAAGCCCACGACCGCGACGCCACGATTACCCGACCGTCGCAGTCGAAACCGCACATCAACTCCAAACGGAACGGTTCGTGGTCGTACTGAACCATGAAGGCCCGCCCCGACCAACCACCACCACGCACCACGGGCGTTGTTGGCTCGTCGCAGTCGATGTCGGTGACGTCACAATGATGTTTCTTGAACTCAACCGCGGCGATCGCGTCTACAAACGGAACGGCAAAATGGGCGACCGCGGCGAAAGTGGCTAGTAACGGAACGCAACCTAAGTATAGTCTTCTGATAAAATCAGCTGGAGTACACGCTAAATGCGTTATCTTCGAGACATGTATGTAAGCCGGGTAACAAGCTATTACCTTTTGGAGGGCCTGTGAAAGGACGTTTAAAGAATTTACGTTACCGAATAGTTTACGAGTACGCATCACCGGCTGACGTCTTCATAGAGACACGGGTTTACGACTAGTTTGTATGACGTAGTCAAAGATATGTTGTCATAATTATTTGATATCTTGCTGGTTTTTCATGGAATTATTGTTGATCTGAAATTAGTAAAGGTTTTAGTCATTCAAACGGATCTTATTTGCGCGATTATTGATATTCTCGACAGTTTCTGTGCGTTATAACAGCCGTGGTCACGGGCAGATAAGATAATGATTAGAATTCGTTTCTTACTAATTATGATGATTAAAGAAATAAGAGTTTTATGTCTATAATCTAAATCCTATGTATTTGAAGACCATGCTCGTGAAACGTAACCTAAACCTCGGAATTTTGAAACCACCTCTACAGTCATAGTGGTTCGTCCAGCGGTAATAGATCCAGAGGTCTCGAGTTCGATGCCCAGTGGGTACAAATTTGTGCTTGGTTTGGTGGTAGGACTTTGTTTAAGCTCACCCGGCTAGCTTCCATCATCATCTAAGTCATCTGTCATCTAAGTCGCTAAAAACACCATTCTAAATTATTGTTAATTTTGCTAATTTAGAGGGTATCTTCCCTCCAAATTCTATCACCAGATCCACAGTCTGTTGAAGATTCTGCATGAAGTGATCTTTCACTTTTGGCGCTATCATAGCTTACACTGGGTGAGATGCTTCCCCATCGTTCAATAAATTAAAGGATTGACATAAGTATATGCAAAAAATAGTCTCACATACAAAGGAGCTAAATCGTTATTTTCCAATGTAACTGCCCCTTGGTATAGTAATAGTAAATTACTGGAGACTAGAGAATCTTTATGATCCACTTTACTTTGTACAGTGCTAGATTTTAATCCCATAGTACCTACACATTCAAACCATGTATTACATAGATACCAACACATACGCTTGATAAGAAAATGTGCCAGCTTATCAAATCGCGCGTCACTACACATTCATTTATTAGGTATATGTCTGATTTTTACAATTCTGGTTTATCTTTTAGTGAAATGCCAGAGTTGTAGATTGACTATTTATAGTTCATTGTGTTAAATTAATCAGTAGGATTGAATCTAATGGAACTAATAAGAAATTAAGCTAAAAATATTTATGCAGTAAATAATAGGTACCTAGTATTTACTGCATACCTACTATAATATTTACTGCATAATTATAGGGCTCCTAAATCCGTTCAACACCTTAAAAAGTTCCATAAGAAGTACTCGTACCTACATTCAAAGTCACATCCAAACAGCATCATATGATCTCACTCGAACATAATGCCATAATCTGGTGCGAACATTTATCTCGATAGCGCCTTGATAACACTACGCATTGATGAGCTGATAACCGCGATAAGGCTTATTTAATATCAGTATTAAACTAGCCATGTACCAAGTAGCATTAGTTGTAGGCGCCGCGAGCAATCTCGGCTTCCAAGTCCTGAGAAGACTCGCGAAAACGTTCAAAGGAAAAATATACTTCACCAGCGAAGACGCAACCGATGGCCTCAAAATACTCAAGAGTTTACTTACTCAAAGAGACGGCTTGGATATCAACTGCTTGCAAATGGATATTACCTACACGAAAAGTATAATTAAACTGAGATACAGCATACAAGACTTGGATGAAAGGATAGATTTGATAATCAATCTCACAGACTACGTCGCTGAGAAGAATATATCACACTTTGAGAGAGTCAGAAGAACGCTTAGTGTGAATTTCTACGGGTACATAAACTTTGGAAAACTAATTTATCCGCTGCTAAGTGAAGGCGCTAGAGTTGTGAACGTATCGGGGCCGGCTGGGCTTCTAGCTACGATAGAAAACGTAGATATTAGAAGGAGAATAAGTGATAGTACGCTTACAGAAGATGAGCTAGTGGCTGTGCTGCAGGACTATGAGGAAGCGGCGCGGCAAGGGATAGAGAAAACAGAAGGTTGGGGAGTGAACGTGCAAGCGGTCAGCAAGGTAGCTTTAAACGCGGTCACGTTTCTTCAGCATCGGGAATGGAGTGACGCTGGTGTTGTCATAAATTGCGTGAATCCAGGAAACATATCTCAAAAAGAAGGCCGGAAGACAGCAAAGGGCTTCGAGGAAGGTGCTAAAGCTATTCTGTACCTTGCTCTTGAGGCACCGTTATCGGTTAAAGGCAACTTTGTTTGGAGCAACTACTCAGTTATAGAGTGGAATTCGGACCCGTATGTGGAAGTCACTACTGTGTAAACTGCTTTACTAACCCTGCAATATTTTGGTCGTCGTGAGCAGTGAACATATGTGAGACTTCATGATGTAAATAACAGTGAATATGTGTATCTAGTTAAATACTAGTCACTCAGTGAGGTTTTTATTTTAACCTTGAGGCTTGTGGATGGTACTGACGGTCTCAGAGGAAAGGTTATGCTTTTGATAGTATGTGTCAGTCTGCTCTATACTACAGTCCAAGCAGCTTGATGGATTTTCACATACTCCTCACATGTCAAAATCCATCAAGCTGATAATACCATTTCAACAAACCAAACAACTCTTCGTTTTCCTCACACCAAAATTTAAGAGAGGGAGGGGGAAAAATAAATTATTCATGACTACAATTATGAGTATCAAATAAAAGATTCTTAAAATATATCGATATTTTTAATTTTATGTTTCGTAAAACTATGGAGCTAATAATGTTGTAGTCAGGTTTTCTTTAATTCCACTTTCATCTAGTTTTTGCTACCATTTGTTACAAGTTCACAAACGTTTGCCAACCTGCAGTGGATGCGCGTGATGGTACATAGTGGAAAAGGTGCAGGAGACCGCGGGATCTGTAGACCTAATAGACATAATGACTGTAGCTTTATAAAGTCACAATAATTTACTTTATTAAGCGCCATCTAGCCCTAGTCTAGTTAACTAGTTAACCATGCATTGTTCACATATAGGAGGTTTATCAATCACCAACTCTTGCCACCTTCCGCATGCACTTCTATGAAAAGCTATTTTTAAAAGGCTTACGATACGAACACATCACACATTAGCAGCTCATTAATGTCATCTGTTAGACAGAGCTACCTTTAACCTCTAAAACTGGAGGGTTTTGCCATAATAACTACGCCTGGCAGGCATAAAAAGGTTTATGTAATAATGATTCTCCCCCTGATTCTCTGACAAACAAGAAATCTGTTCGTTCAAGGCACCACTTTCAGGCTCGATCATCGATTTTTCTAATTTGCAGATAACATTTATTATAGATAAGATATCCGCTGTCATAAGCAAAATTCTCCTCAGCGTTTTGTAATTTTTTCGATTAGTACCTGTATCTACTTTATAAATAATGCTGTCCTTATCCGTGTATATCCGGAAAAATTGTGAGATGAAACTAATTTGTTTATTATGCAAAAAAACCTTGACTTTCTAACATAACGGTCAAAAAGGTCACAAAGAGTTAAAACAATTTTGCCGTTACTGGCTTACCTTACTTATTTATCACTACGAGTACATTATAAACTTTGACTGTAAACCCGTAGTCTGTCCTAATTACTTGACTGAGAACTGCAGAGAGGGACAAATAAATAGCATACAAGTTCCTTCTCGTAAAGGGACGACATGCTCATAGTAGATGAGTGGTGTGAACGGTCAAGAACATGTCACTAATGAAACCAAAACATAAAAATAGTTTTTTTTCCAATCCCGGCGGAACATCGTTTCAAGACACGGTTCCGATACAAGTCTAATAATATTTTTTTTTGTTAAATTTGTCTCTATTTAAGTAACCAAGAACCCAATAGTTACAATACAATACAAACGATGCTTCTGTTATTTAATTTACAGATATAAAATTAAGTATGAACTTTTATTGGTAAATATTTTTTTTATATTGTTTTGATTATGACGGTGAAGTACCTAAGAGAGAAAAAAGGAAAAAAAGGATCTAGCTGCAAAACATGAGCCTCTTCCAGCAGGGACTAATACGAGTATAACAAAATAAGATCCTACTCATAGTCGTGTGATTAGCATAAAAAAATGAATATCACATTATTTGTTTATCAGATGTTTCATATCCTTTATATAGTAAAGGATATGAAACATTTCATTTATTTTTCAAAAAAGTCGCATACCAAATTATTTCACTCTAAATCCAAGCAAACTAGTTAAACCATCATAAGTCCCAGCATTACTCAGTTCTCGGGTATCTTACACATCGATCGGTCCCGTATCTCCAGTGAAGGCATTTATCTCGACGTAAACAGTTGACTCATTGCAATAATGGAATAGACTGGTTGTTTCGTATTTGAAGTTAATTAAAGGACTTCATTTGAGAAATTCAGAGGAAGAGTAACTTATGAACGATATACTACATGAATAACGCTTAGAGCGTAGAATAAAGAATTAACACAATTGAAAAATCAAATTGGAAAGCGCTGCATCTGTTCCTCCAGGTCAGGGCAATTCAAAAATTCAAAATTTTAGAATAGGTTTCTTTGAGCAAATGCACTCCATTCGAGCTACACGATTATTGGTTAGATGGAAGGACTTTTGAAGTTTTTATTAGAAAATGTTCTCACATAGAATAGTTTACACAATAACTTTTTAGAAATCGTTACTATAGTTGCTGATTTGTTATTGCTACAATTACTGTTATTATACAATAGTTTAGAGTACTGTCGCTTAACCGAATCGTTGACCTGTATTGTAAGCACAAGAAAATTATAAATGGCGATACATAAAATAATTAGATAAAAACATGTTTCCGTAACAAACGTAACCTTTGATAATGACTTTACTACACCGATCACTTACCAAGCCAGGTTTCTTTTGATCACCATAAATAATGACTATTTTTAATATACACCCCACTGAAAAGTATTTACAAAGCTTAGTCACTAACTACTGTATTATATGCCGCAACAAAAATGATAAAGAAGTTGTCCCTCAAAAAAAATTGAATTTGTATTATTGAAACTTATGCAAAACAAAAATCTAATGCAGACGAACGAGATTTAGAGAACCTATAGCTTGTAATATGTAAACTTTTTAACGGATGGAAATTTTTATCCACGTAATGTTTGTTTTTAATTGTGTAATGAATAAGGATACAATACAATGACACAAGACCCAAATACAGAACAAACATCTATGTTACTAACACAAACGTGTATCCCGGATGGCTATCGAACCCACAACCTATTTATCATTAGTGGATGGTGCTCCCGAGACTCAGTGAGAACTCGATGTAGCGTCAGTCATCTTCGCAGGTAAAACGGCTCTTTCCATTTGATATTCCATTTTCTGTCAATGAATAGCATCGACCTTCGTCACGCAAATACTGCTTTTGACACTTTGTAATATTCTCTTCTAACCTTAAATTAACAAACAGGGAAAAGGCCTAATCATAGACAGGTTATAGTTGAGCTTTAGAGAACCCATAACGACTATTGTTCCCAAATGAACTGAATGTAGTTTCAGATGGTCTGAAAATAGATAGCTTTTAGTGACAAGACCGCCCATTATACATAACTAACTAAGTGCACTTTGTATATATAAATCTTACAAACAATATCTGTTACCCAGCGTTAAATTACATTTTTCTTTTATGAATATATTTTTGTTGAACTTTCAATAAATGTACTTACTATCAAGTAGCATTAGCATTACACCTTTATAGATTTACTAACAGCTATGAAATACCTCTGTCCGCCACAACACAAGCTACCACAATGGCAATGCACGTTGCAACTCCTCAGAGAATAGTGGATTGGGCCATCAGATGAATACTTTATGAAGTGCTAGTGTTTTGGATAGCCAGAATTTTTCATCCCAGCGGCACTTTGTAGAGTGAACTTCGGTGTGGAGTGGTTAAACATTAATGCGTGTGCGCCGGGCGCTTTGCCAGCCGAGCAGTGTGACTGCTGCTATAAATCATGTAGCTTTTATTTTTGTGAATATTCATTTTAACGGACATCTGCAGTAGAGTTTATGTAGAGTACCTATTTATGCTTAGAGTATTGAGCGATTTTTTCAGCGACTAGCAGTGAAGTGAGAGGTCTACTTTAATTACACACTGAGTGGTATGGTTGCGGATGATGATAACAAAGATTTTGAAAAGGCGAAAGAAAACAATCGTAATATTCATTAACCAAGCTAAGTGCAAAATAGTGCATTGCGATACTAGGGTCGTCAGTAGTATAATTGTTGACAATTGTTTATTTATTATAATACAAATTAATTTATTTCTATAGTATAAAAATAAATGATATATCGAAATTGTAATTGAAAATGTTATAATCCTTTAAGATGGGGGGTACTTATCATAGCTATTACTTATCATAGTCTGTGGCTTAACTAGTTGAACAGAAGTGTATACGATTGCGTAGCGTCTAAATATAACCATTTTTTTGTAACACCGCTGATACACATAAAAACAAGTAAAGTTTCTAAGTTTACATTAAACAAATTAAGTGCGAGCAAGGTATGATGGCCAAAGACTTCACTGACTTTCAAACAACTCCTGTAATGAATTCATTAAACATCTAAGTTGCCCGAAAATTATTGTCCTTTCTTGTCGTTTATCATCGCAACTTCCTGTAACTTGCAGGCTTACAATCGGAGTTACTGTCAGTAATTAAAATTAAACTCTTTGCTAACAGGAACAGAGTTCTGTTTCTTTCGAAAGTTTTGTAAATGTAACATTATTGTGAATTAATATTTCGAAGTTCGCCGGAACAATATTTCATGGTTCGTTTTCACTTGAGAAAATATTTTAGGATGACTTATGTCTTGGCCGATAAACTTTTTTTACTGACTTTCCATGCGTTTGCTGATTAGAAAAACCTGTTAAAAATTGGTAACTCCTATATTTTACTGGTGTGGAAACGGACGAAGGAAAGTAGTTCTATTTCTTACAAATACGGCGTGTGAACATGATAAAGGCAGAGGTGAATCGATGTATTCGGCGCAATGGAACATCTACATGGTACGGGTTGTAACCTGCCGTACATCTGCTGCTGCTAGTCCGGTGGTGAAAAGGGGAGTAGGGTCAAAAAGATGACTTTACGAACGTCGCTAAAAGAGGCAAAGAAAATATTTATATCAATTTAAATATTTACATATACTTTGATTGCCCAAACGTCGAGAAACCACTTACGATAGCACGACGGTTATAGTTTGTGAGCTTTGTTTTGTAAAACTTCGCATTTCCAAGTTTGCATCTGATTGTTTAAATACGATGGTAAGTATAAAACTACCACGTTAATTAAACCGGGTCTCGACTGTCGATCAATTTAAAGTTAATAAGCACTACGCGAAATGAAATCCATTTATTAATACCCGAAAAGGTTTACGTGCTCACTCTCGCGGCTTTAAATTGAAAGCAATGAAGTGTCTCATTACATGTCGCTGTTGCTATGGAATCTGTTACCTACTAATCTTTTGCATATATATTTTTGTGTAAATGCGTTTTTTATGTCTATAATATGTGTTGACACCATCCTAGCGTGGGAATAGTGCCGGGCTCTGAAAATAAAGTGCCATCTAACCTATTTTAACTAGGTTTTTACTGTAGCTAGTTATCATTTTGAGATAAAGCCTCTCATTAATTGTCTTCGTGACTGAATGACTGACTGATTTGCAATACAATCAACGCGAAAGACAAACAAGAGTTTATAGAGAGACTTGCAATTTTAGGAGTAGCTGCTTTAATATAACATTCGTGCTAGATTTTGTGAAATTCCAAACAAAGATCCCCCTATTTGTTAATTAATTTAATCAAAATCATTTTAGTGTTTTTTTTAACCGCCTCTGTGGTCTAGTGGTTCAACCCACCGATTTCAGATCCAGAGGTCCCGGGTTCGATCCCCACAATGGGGAGTACAATATATTGTGCTTGGTTTGGTTGGTGGTAGGACTGAGATGAAGTCCGCCTGGCTAGCTACCACCATCTTACCTAATTCTGTCGCCATAATAACAATTCTAAAATTGTTGTGTTCCGACATTCACAGGTAAAATAGCCAGTTCCTCAGTTTGTTGAGGATTCCGGGTGAAGTGCGCCTCCACCTTCGGCCTTATCTTAACTTGTTACCAGGTGAGATGAGAGCCAAGCGCTTCAACGTCGTAAAAAAAAAAGAGTCCAAAAAAAAGGGTTTTAAGAATCGACCCCTCCAACTCAGTCCATGAAATAATTTAATACAATAAAAAAGATTGCACAAATATACTAGCATATAATGGGTCTATAATGCCGATGGCATTTTCAAACTGCTAACCAGACCAAGATTAAATCAAAAAGGTTGGCGTGCTAACATAATAATACTAAATAGTAAAACTGAGCAACACAACTAGTAAGCTAATTGCCTCTTTAGTTACCTCAAAGCAAAGTGTTTATAAGTTACTTTCTAATTTAAAAAGATGAGTAAATTTAGATTAAAACATAATTTTGATAAGAAAATTTTGTTAATGTTTGTTTTTTTTTACGGGTTGTGAAAATCGCCTACTTCAACCACACGTAATAGATCACCGGCATTATCTGTCGCAGCAACAACGCAACTTTGAAATAGAAAAACTTGCGTCGTTAGTGTAACCACGGCTTTATTTAGCTCGCTAGCGGAACACGCTTCATGAATTACATTTTATTATGTGTACAGCCCGCGTAGCTAGTCTAGTCTTGCATAAAAGGAACATTTTTAAGGCCACAAATCTTCTGGAAAAACACGAGTATTTTTACGAGCATACTTTTTCGATGAACATGTCACTTATTACTAAGCCTCTCGGAGACCAACCATCTGAGTTGGGTAAATTTAAATCAGCGCTGTGTTGGATATCATTTGCTGAACTTACCCTTTTTGCTTGTGAAAAATACTAAATATTTATAAAATTAATATCTTTTAATGTAATAATAGTAACTATGTTTTGTAAATCTTTTAATTTAGCAATAAATGATTTATTTATTTTAATTTCATTTTATTTTTGAGTCTGATGATATTCTCACCAACACAGAAAAAGACCGAGATTCATTCAAGTTACGTTCTAGAATTAACTGCAGCGTATTTCATATAGTATTGGAAGGTATTGGATTGCACTAGTCTGCAATAACGAAACAACAGTAAAATTCCTCTGAGTTAAGTACGCGCGAGACGATTTTCGGTATATTTTAGCTTCAAGACACATCGTGTAATAAAAAAAGTAAAAAAGCTATTCGTGTAATAATCTTTTTCTATTCTATTTAAAATAAAATGTTTAGAACTTCCATACCGATCCCATAACTGACTCTACGAGCAAAGTTCGCTCAGTAATTCCCAATATGGAAAATATAAACATAAAATTTGTGATATGTAAAATTATTTAAATTAGTAGTAGTAATAGCCAATATGTGTAAGTCATACTGGCGAATTTCATCGATAACTATATCGTGCTTACATAAGCCCTGAGTAAACATTTTATACACCATATAATGTACGTACTACACAAAAGATAAATGAAAGAAAATGCTAAGCCGCTGTAAGTCCGCTCATAGTTCTCTCATAATAGTTAATATAATAATACTCATAATAGTATCATAGTTCTCAATCTTCTTTATTTTCATGTGGAATGTTTAACGCTTCCGTCTTTTACTGGTCTGGAACAGTTGAGCTACCTATAGAACGTTTGTAACGGTCCTTAGTAATTCAATTGCTTCCTTTGTACATAGTTTGTTTAATTGTACATATTATTTTTAATTGTTTGTAAAAAAAATATTTATTTAACAATCCTGCATGTGCAATAAAGAATTACAAAGTCCAGGAAAGTACCGAAAAATATCTGCCTCCGAACGTCGGGCACCTATGAAGGCATACGGAAAGCCCGGAGGCTGTGCCGCGCTGTCATTTCACAGTGAACTGACGTAATCTCCCGTACACTCGCACGTCACTCAATCTCCATGCCTTCTTAGTTACACTGAATTGTAACAAGCCTCATGGCTCAGTTGGTAGTAACTCGGCTTTCTGCGCTGTAGGTAGTAGGTTCAATTCCCACCTAGGACAAACATTTGAGTGATGAATAAAGATTCTGTTTGTTCTGTTTGGGTGTTGTATTGTATGATAAGTATGTATTTACAAAGAAAAAAAAAGTATTTAAGTATTCTATCCGTAATATACCATTCCCATACGTATTTCCGTACGTTCCCATATTACAAGATATGCTTAGTTTGGGGCTAAATAGCGCTGTATGAAATTAATGTACTGTTTTATTTTGTTCAACTTTTATATACAAGGTAATATTACAACAAAGTAAAAAAATGTTAGTCGGACTCCCCTGATAAACAACTCTACAAATACCTTGGATTCTGTTCGTACAATGATACGTACAACGCACAGACAGACCGCCTCCGTGATCTAGTGGTTCGATCCCCAAGGGCAGTACAATATTGTGCTTGGTTTGGTTGATGGTAGGACTTACCATCTTACGAGTACCTAAGTTCGCTTTAACATCAATATTTAAAAATTGTTGTGTACCGGCATTTAGAGGTAAGATAGTGAGGATTCCGCGTGAAGTGCGCTTCCACCTTCGGCCTTGTCATAGCATGAAAAAATCAGGTGAAATAAAGGCACCTAGGCACCTCCCGTTCGTACTTTAAAAAAAAACCTACACCAATACTGCGATCACGTCTACTAAGAGTGATGATTTGGTAAATACAATTATTGTAGAGATAACATATTTTGTGATGATTATGATATAACATAAACAATACATAAGTCATTTTAAATTTTATCTCTTTAAACTGTCCTGTTATTCCTGTGTAGGTAGTTTGAATATGGAAAAGCATAAAAGAACATGAGGCAATTCATTATTTTCGACTAACCAAAAAAAAATACCACGAGATTCGCAAAATTTGTGGATGGAAACCATCAAATTTACAAAATTCTGTGACACGTTTAAAATAACAAGCCCACCTGGACCTCAATGCAGTAATGTACTAAAGTCATCCATTAAATAAGTCCACTTCCATTTACAAAATGTTCTGCGCATTCTAATATCACGTAGCTCTGGTGTAAATGCGGCTGACTAAATCGACCTCACCTTGAATAAAACAGTCAGTAGGTACAAGCGAGAGAAAATAAAATGGAATAAAGTTTACGACCTGTCACCTCACTGGCCAGTAAAATAAGCTACGAGGCTCGAGGGAAGCTGGTGGGCGTTAGTGCACCGCGAAAGTGTACCTGGATACCCCACATAGAGTTTTTAGTACTCGGTTTTAGTAATGGTGGGTTGGCTTGGATGATAACGTTTTTAGGGTCAGTAGTTACCCAAATGGTGTCCGGGACCCTATAACTAAGTCTCTGCCGTCCATCCGTCCGTCCGTACATCTGTCTGTCAGCAGGCTGTATCTCATTAACCGTTATTATCATTAACCTCTATGGTCTAGTTGTTTGTTTCATTGGTTTCTGTCTCAGAGGTTCCGGGTACAATTTGTGATGGGTTTGGTCGGTGGTAGAACTATGTTTAATTCCCCCTGGCTAGCTACCTCGAGAGTTCTTAAAAACCAAGAGATAGAAGATCTAGTATCCGAGCCAAATATCTTAGGAGAAAAAAAATCCGCAAGACTCCGATGGCTCGGTCACGTGGTCCGAATGGGTGAGGATCGTGCAGTCAGGCGAGCATACGAAGGTCGTCCTAGCGGCCGAAGGCCCGTAGGTCGTCCAAGGTATCGTTGGAGTGACGAGGTAGAGAAGGACCTGCGGGAACTACACGTTGCCGGCGACTGGACTGAAGCGGTCCTGGACCGTGAAACCTGGCGATCTCTGGTGTCGGAGGCCAAGATCCACTTTGGGTCGCTGCGCCAAAGCAGTAATTAAGTAGCTACCGCTATCATACCTTGGTCTGCCGCCATAACATCAATTCTAAATGGTTGTGTTCCGGCATTTAGAGGTAAGAGAGCCAGTTCCTCAAAAAGTTGAAATGATTCCGGGTGAAGTGCGCTTCATAACTTGAAACCAGATGACAGGTAGGCCAAGCGCTTCCCCGTAGTACTATAATAAAACAGTTGAAATTATCACATCCTTGTGTAACACTGTATTTTCATGATTTGGATTTATCCTGACTAGATTAAAAAGATAAGATGTAATAAAAAATCTAGTTAGTATAATTTAAAGCGTTGAGTTCTTTTCAACACACCGTGAGCGTAAGATGTATGAACCCGAGTCTCCATAGTACATAAATAAAGACAAGGTTCATAACTATTAATATGTAGCAATGAGGATAATTAGTTATGGATCTAAATATCCTTTCATCATAAACATGTCCAATTTCCCTAATCTTATAATTAGATACGATATCATTACATTATGATGATCTGCATAATATAACATATTAAGGATAATTTAGATCATAACAAACACAAAATGATTGGGCTTCTGGAATAATTGAATGTTGCAAGGAATGTCGAGCAGACCCAAATATTTTAGCGATGGATTATCCAAATGGTTTATCTACGAAGTATCCGGTTCTAACTTGTGGTTCCCGGATATATTAATTAAATACATATTTGACTGACTGGCAAGCTAGCCTAAATCAGATGACGGCCTGAAATATTAAGGTTACGTAGCATCATTAAATGGTTAAGGAATAAGATTTTTTCTTTCGGGAAATTCCCACGGGATGAGACAAAGAATTCTATGGCACTCACTCGTACAAACATACTTTATCTATGCGAAGCCTTGGACGATATTGGTTCGGCTATATTTAGACTATTGTTTTTATTATTGGAAATTTTAATTTTCATTCTCGAAATTTTCATTCATTATCTCTCGAAAAATGGGTTCCGCATAAATTTAGTGAAGCACACCAACAAACACGCGTCAAGTGCTGCGTTACATAACTCGACCGTCACAATAACGAGGGGACTTTGAATTGTATCGCAAATTGTGATGAAAAATGGATCCTGTACGATAATCGGAAACGCTTATCACGATGATTGAACCAAGGAGAACTAGCCAAATCCTGCCCTGAGCGAAAGTTGACTTCGAAAATGGCACCGGCATGTGTCTGGTGGACCAGTGCTGGTGTCATTCACTAAAACTTCCTAAGATTTAGCCAGACGATTATAGCAGATCTGTACAGTCAACAATTGCAAAACATGCTGGAAAAGCGAGCCGTTAAACAACCGAGACCGGTCAATTGCTCTAGCCCCTGCTGCTTCAGGACAATGTGGTCTAGCCACACACTACACAACAGACGGTCGCTGTATTAGAGAAGCTGTGATTGGAATGTCTCGGACACCCACCATACTCTCCGGACCTCAAAGTGGTTACCATTATTTTCGGAATTTAGACAATTTCTTGCAGGAAAGAACAGTCATTCCAATGAGGTAGACAAAACCATCTTCTACGATTGTGGGAGCTAGAAGCTCCCACAATTTTTAATCAAAGAACTACATAATATTTCATTACATTTGTTGTTTTTTTTTTGTTTTGCTTTTTCCATATAAAATGCCAATTTAAAATGTAAGGATCGAAGTAATATAAGATAAGGTATGGTCAAAATTACCTATTCAATTCTCAATTTTAGTATTTCACTAGCTAAATAATAAAACTTTTAATTGATAAAACCTTCAGCAGCATAGATATCATGCATAAAGTATGCATGATGATACATACACCTAATTTTATAAGCCTAGCTGTAAGTTTTCTTCAAAATTGTAAAATAAAATGGAATAAATAAAAAATAATTTGCTGAAATTAAGAATTGAATAAATTGAACTCGAAAACCACCAGCAAATCGAACGAAGATAATTAATTTGCCCATGGACCTTTTGATAAAGATCGCATACGCTTAACATGATGCCGTCTACTAATAGCCGATAGAAAAATCATAAGCAACACTACCAAATTCAGGAACTGTATCAGTCACCGCTAGATTCTAAAATTTGGAAACGCCATAGACATTCCTCCTGCACGCCAAATACCCGCCTATTCTGTGACTGCTACAGGCAGACCTTCAATAATGCAAAGCGGAATATTTATCCCGCACACAGTACATGTGTACTTGTGTACTTATGTGCCCGACTATGCAGTAGAAACGTGCCTTTGACGTGTCTCCGTGATGGTATTTTACGTCCGTTCGGAAATTCGCACGCCGCGGTGTGAATGGGCCCCGCTACGGCGCACGTGTTTTAGAATATGCAATTTGTTTGTAAATTTGAAGTTTAAAATGTAACGTGCAAAGGAAATGTTTCAAGCGTGTTTAACTCACAACAAATTGTTGAGGTGAAATATGGTATGAAACGTATTCAGACTAATAACTTGTCAGGCTTCGCGTATATGGTTCAAGGTGGTGTTCTTTCTCCTACCTTATTTTCTTTTTTTATTAATGCTATCACTCGATTTTTTTTCCACTATAGTATTATGCTGATCTTCAAATCTATAATCATTTTAAAGTCGATGAGATGTCTGTTGTAAATACATTCTGATCTAAAATGCATACAGTTGTGGCGAAGGCTTATTTCCTTTGTTCTTTGCCCCGCTAATTTATGCTATCTAATATTCTACTAAAGTTAAACTACTGTTCAAGTTAAATTACGGTTAAAGTCGAGCTGTAGATATGGTTAGATTAAAGTGAAACTCTAGGCTCTATCGATACCTTCAAATGAATTACATAACCACCTAACTTTAGTGAAAAGAATGTGGCTCTGTCCTACAAAACAAGATTACAATCTTTGCAAAAAGTTGTTTTGCCGGCACTAAACCTTGCTATAAATACTGGATGACGAACTAGCTCGGGACATTCTTGCACGAGCTATCGGACTGTAAAGACCTACAATACCAATGTTGAAACTCTGTCCGTTGCCTTTTACTGTTTTGCTGCCCGACCGAAGGATGTACTGGGAGTCTGCCTTTTGGTCTACCACCACAAGATTCTTCAAAGATAAAAACAATAAACGTAACGCCAGCGGCGAGGGCGTCGTACCAAATCACACTAAATCTCTTTAAACTCCGTCATATATATATATCTTATATATATGAAAGAACTAGTTTAGGGTTAAGGTTGCCTTTGTCATACTTTTTAATTCTATATTTATTTCGTGCTCATATAATTGTGTGCAACAAAGTAAAAAATGGTTGCAATTCACAGGCATATTGTATTTAGACTACATAATTCCAATGTCAATAAATTAAGTAGCTCACTGAGCAGTACTTTTGCATTAAAAATAAAAAGCAGCAAACGCAGTTTACCACAACCGTACTCATACAGAACTACTGGCCTAGTTACTGTAAAAACGCAAACAAAAACCAACCCACGAGTTTCCGCAGCTTAAACTTGTACTTGTTGGCGAATCTTCATATAGGGGGGTCCCCTCCACGGCCCACTGGAGCTAAATAAAGGCCTGAAGTTTTAATGGACGGTATATCTGAGGAAACTGAGAGTCATCTGATTGTTATTTTTATGGATTATATTTTGGTGTGATAGGGGTCGCGTTTTGGGAAACACTTCCTTGATACGGTGACGGGATATTTTTGTATATACAGCCCACTGACTGATATTTATCAAAGCACTGATTTGTAAGTGAAAGTAATGTTTATGGAAGAGTAGAACCTACTCCTATCAAACTGTGTAATGGTAATGGTTTGAGTACCGACCACTGTAGTTAAGCCTATGATTTTCTAAAAAGCCGACTAAGAGCTTTTTTCCACCACTTTTTCTGCGATTAACAACCCTCCTGCCAAGCGTGGTGGTTATATCAAAACCCTCCTATTTTAGGGGAGATATTTTTCTGCAGTGGGTATTAATGGGCTGTTTAAGATTAAAGTGCCCACTTACCTACGGTACCAAATTATATTAATATCACTTCTTTGAAGGAGTAAATGGTTGCGCGACACAGTTATTTATAAACTGTTGATCATGCTTGATTCGTTTTCTTTGAATTTAACAGTCTCAACTTGAGGCACGTGACTGTCAGATTAAAAAGAGGGCTACATTTAACAGTAAAAATCGAGCAAGATCTTTTGAAATTCCCAATTCTGCTTACGTCTCACATATTTAGGTGGTTTGGTGAGCAGCAAAAGAACTAAGGATACGGATAGTAGGTTAGAAAATCTGAATCTTCTGTTGCTACATAAACAAATGAAAAATTCAATCCACAAAGTGCGCACGAGTGACGTCTGGCAGTTGGCATAATAGACTCTAAAAGCCTGTACGTCTGCTGCCTCCCTGAGGATTGAACACTTACGTCTCTAGGGTAGCTGGTGTTACATCTCATATTATTATATCCGCCAACATGAATTTCGGGTGTATCATTTACTGCTACGTCTACAGAGACATCCTGTACACATTCATTCACCTGCACAGTACGTACTCAGTTATTATGCACTATGTGTCTCGTTTGCCTACGATTTGGGTACGAAATTAACTATGAATGAAGCGTTGAAAGCAGTTTAGGATAAAAAGGGCTTACTACTTATTGCTTTTTTATTCTAACGCGAAAATTTAATAAATAAATATTACGGTACAATAATTATACACAGCGCCATCTAGCCCCAAACAAACCCGCAGAGAAACGGACAATAAATTTAGAGGAGGATTATCTAGAAGCCTGTTAACTCTCTTTTTGAAGACATATGGGTTACGTAAATCGATAAAAAATATAAATAATAAAAAACACGATTTTCTTTATTACAAAAAAAAATCCTCAGGGAGAACAGCATATTTTTTTAGTACAAATGAAAAAAAAGATGTTGGATTAATAAATTAATAAAATCTTACATGATCTGAGTTCAAACCGATGTGGTTAGTGTCAAATTTTTTATTAACAAAATATTTTAGTACATGCCATGGCATGATCTTGTAATACAGGGCTTTTGTAAAATATGTATGTTATAATTAAAATTTTGAGAGAAAAGTACTAAAACTCCTTCCGATCTCCGCCCAAGTAGTATACAAAAAAAAACTTTGCGATATAGAAATCAATGAAGATATTTTAAACATTACAAGTCCATTTGCGAGTAGTGATCGTTTCCAAATTGACTGCACCCGGACCGATAACAAAACATGTTTACTGCGGACCACTGTGTAACTTTCCAGCGATCCGTGTTACAGTTGAGTGCATCTAAAACTTCCCTACTTTATACTCCTGTTTGGCAAAAGAGCATAGCTTCGGAAAGCTCGGTCACTCCGATGATGTATGGCACGGCAATACTGAGTTGATTACGTTTCATGTTGGATGTTACGAATCACGGAAGAGTATTGACAAATTCATTATGTTGATGATGAGAATGAAAATTATAACTTTTGACATTTGTCAAAAGCACAGTCACTATGTGAACAATTACAGAAGTGATCAAAAGCAGGACCAACCCTGGCCTGCCATGCTCGACGAGTATCACGATCTAGCTTTCCCAGAAGCTGCCTATAAAATGCACTGGTTATCCCGCACAGCAAACTGGTTGACGCCGCAAGCAAAGCGGATCTTTACAGGTGCTACAAACAAAAACATAAAAATAAATCTGAAAACAAAAGCTGTTGCGCTGCAAGTGACTTGCAGCTTGCAACTTGAGGCTTGCAGCGCAACGCTCCGAGCGGCAACACGTCCATAGCGGGCTCGTCAGTTTAGTTTTTATTTTTTCAAAAAAAAATAGCAGATTTGTTACTAAAATTTTTTTTATGTTTTCAAATTTATTTTGAAAAACATCAGACATCAGATAGGATCACCCCAGCGGCCCTTCTAGAAGCTGTAGCAGGTGTAAGTTTGGAGCAGTTTACAATCTAGATATTATTGTATGTAACGGCAGAGAAAACGTTTAGAGTTGCGCGCGCCGTACTTTGCTAGGTCACCGTTACGTCGCTTGAATCTACATTAAAATTATAAAGAGGTTATGTTTCTGAGTTTGTATGTAGGAGGTACTCTCCAAAACAACTCGTCCGATCATAAAAGAAATTCATTAATTTGTATTACGACATAGGTATAATATAAAAGGACTTTTCATGGCAACCAATTTGACATTTAAAGCGGACGAAAAATGTATGCGTTTTTACAAACGCTGCTCATTGATAAGAGCTATTTAATTGCTTTAATAGAAAAGTTATGGAATTCAAAAAGGGTAATTTTTTTTTACTTCAGATGGGTCAGCTCTTGACCTCTATTTTGTTACTAAATATCTTTCTGTTTTCAGATTATTTATTTTGAACTAACTAATGTTATTCATAACCTAACTTTATCATAAATGATAGTGAATACTTGTCAGGATTTTGGATATAATGCGTCCTTCCCATGTCAAGGCTGACAGCAGCCCAAGCTGACGGCACCTTAGTGCCCTAGGCTCGCTGCCCCAACGTAACTTAACTCGGCCATCGCCTTTGTCCGTCTGCGTCCGTCCACCAAAAGTAAGTAATTTGTTTTTTTTAATTCGAAATACAGACGCTATCATTTTTTTTTATATACTACTAGGAGACGGGACAAGCAAGTAGCGTACTTGGTGTAAAGTGTACTCTTGCCTATGACAAAGCCTTACTGCATAGGTCACATCCACAAAGAACATAGCCTACACGGCACTGCATTTCGCCCGTCAACTTGAGGCATAAAGGTCTTAAGCCTCACGTACCCTTAATTTCACCGGCAACCATACCCTTCAAACCGAAACACAGCAATGCTGCTTGGCGGCTGAAAAAAGTATGGTGGTAGTAATTCTGCGGATGAGCCCTTTCACTAGGGGCTTCTACTACTCTTAACTCCAATCCTAACTCTCTGCAAGGTAAATAAAGGACAGAACTTTTTTTTAAAGAAAAAAGACAAATGATTTTCGGACAAAAATGACAATGTATGGGCTTGCAGAATAGACCTGTGACCAAGCGAAATGTACATTATCCCTTATCGTTTAGAATTGTCACATTCCAGGGATTTACGGACAAAAGTCGTCAGTCAAAACTCTCATCACTCCCCGGAAGTAGGTCAAAACTGCACTATCTTGTCGTCCGTCAGTCCAATGTCCATCGTGCGCTAATCCGTGGCCATTGTCGGCGATATACTGCGTCCCACTTGTGGGATTAGCGCCCGTTGTCGTGTCCAATAGACGATTAATCACAAGACCACTGAATTACTCGGTTAATGTTAAGATAGATTTCGATAGAAACAGTATTTACTAAATACTGTACCCTTATGGTAGCATATTTTGCTTAGATTCTTAATAAGCGTAATGTTTTCATCATCACAACCTGAAAAAAAGCACTACAGGATATGTTCCCTCAAAACAAAGGGAGATTTGCCATAATAAACAGAACTTGTAGGCAGATTGATGATCACGACTATGTATTCCTGTTATTGTGGCTATGTTTTATAATTATTGATACTCAATAATAAATAAATAATAAATATTACTGGATATTAATTTTTAAACAGCGCAATCTAGCCCCAAACTAAGCATAGCTTGTAATACGTACTGTATGATACAACACCCAAACGCAGTACAAACATCTACATTCATCACACAAATATTTGTCCTGGGTGGGAATCGAACCCACAGCCTACAGCGCAGAAGGCAGAGTTACTACCAACTGAGCTATGAGGCTTATCAATCAGCAGTATTTAAGCATTGAACAAGTATTAACTGATGATCAGCGTATCTTTATTCATAAATGGAGCAACAAAGTCAATTAACTTATTGTGAAGGAATAATCACTGAAAAACTTAATGACTACATTTTATAATAGTTTAGTTGACTTATAACACGTAAACGTTAACTAAATTAATATAAGTAAGTGTTATATATAAGAAAAGGGGCCATGTCGTGATTACGTCACGCTGGCAAATCGACTGGCGCCGGTAAACAAGTGACGTCATGGGGCCTTTAAAGTCAGTGCGCGCTCTCGGCGCAGAGGATTATTGAGCCAGCCGTCGAATAGAGAACAACTCGCTATATCGTAACATTTGGTGATAATAAGACGTTACTATGCCCAAATCGGTATCGAGGCTGCTATTGTTCTAATAACCTTTAAAAACAAGTCGAGTAGTCATGTCTCTGATGACTAATTTCCAGAGTTATGTTAATATCAGAGCGTGGGATTTGACACTACGCGCTCAGTGTTTGTGTAAATTCGATTTTTGAAACCTTTTGTAAATATATCGCATAGCATCTTGAATCGATATTTTTGTGGTTGTGGAAAATAGTTTGCTAATGTTGTTTTTTGTGTTTTCTCGGAAATATCATCGGTAAGCGTGAGTGGCGTGTGCGGCGCGCCTACACCGAGGCGCTGGGCAAGGCCGCATGGTCACACGTGCTCGTTGCCGTTGCTGCGCGCTCTGCTGCTCGTCTGGGTAACGGGTATTCAATGTGGAAGGTACTGTAGTCGTTTTCTTACTTGAGTGTCCATTATATGGCAAGATGAGCTATCGACTTAGTAGTCACGGTCGTGGACGTAAGCGCAGTATCATGGAGCTGTGGTTTTGCCACAGACTTTGAAGACATTTACTCAGCTGATCGTTTTAACCGGTCAAATTTTGAATGTTGCAAGTTCAATTCCTGCAATATCTAAGTGAACGAAAAGTTATTTTTTTTTCTGTAACCGGCGGTACGTTCCCACGTACCGCCTATCTAAACGTATTTTTGTAAGCCTACCCACAGTACATAAATAAAATACAGGCATACAAGAGAGTCCTGTAATTGGGTTGTGGCTAGCCTACCTACCTATGCTTGTTTGATGCGTTTCGGGAGATTCTTGTGGCAGAAAGATTGTTTATCAAAACAATAAACAATAAGACACGTGACCCAAGGGCTGGCTCTTATTGAGGCCAGCGAATTAGCATAGCTATTCAGCGTGGCAAAGCAGCCAGTGTCTTGGGCACGCTACCGTCTGGTACTGGTCTGGAACAGTTGAGTTACCTATAGGCCGTTTGTAACGGTCCTTAGGTAATCTGACTGATTCCTTTGTATATAGTTAGTTTAATTGTACGTTTTATTGAATAAATGTATATAACAATAAGAAATGTTTTATTTTTTTACTTTTATCTTGTGATGCGCTGTGCGCGTGAGTTTATACATTCTGGTGAAACTTAGATCGTGCGGCACACCGTGTACGTCGCTGCTGTAATGAGTAGCGACATCTACTTATGTGTACTTGTAGACGACGTTTTGTGAATGAGACAACGAACTGTCAGCATTCTTTGCCACGATGGAAAACTGTTACTACCCGAATATGCCATGAGCATTCTATTGCGTGTTTTGATGACTGCAGTAGCGGAGGATGTGGTGGTGGCACAAGCAGGTGTCGACTGAGGTTGACTCTCCTGAACTTGGCTGCAATGGCAGGCGTCGACTCGAGGTTGACTCTCCGGGAGCTGCTGGCTGTAATGACAGGTGTCGACTGGGGACGACATGCCTGGTTCTGACATTGAGCCGGTGGAAGCCAGTTTGCTCATGTTTCATTTACTTTTCGGTTAGATTCGCTATTAGGAATCATTGGGGTTTTAGGTAGACTCTCTGTTAAGGTTTCGACGTAGTCAAGAGGTAGGATACCCACGTAGTTAGGATGGATGGCAATGAACAGCGTTATATACATGATGTGTCCTACTTCCTTATTCTTTGTATCCAAAGTCTAACGCTGCTTTCAGGCAGGCGCATCAGCGATGACTTGCGCCGCGACTTTGACTTTGACTTGACTTGCGGTATGTGGTCGTTTGATCACTTGTTATCGTGGCAAGCGAATGGGATGCTTCGTGCCATGGGGCATATTGATTGCATTTAGAGACCAAATGCGTTCATTATGTGAGTAGTGGCCATGTTACGCGAATGGGATGCCTATGTCATGGTCGGGGTAATTGTGACAAGCGAATGTGATGGCTCGTGTCACGGGGCACAGCAATTGCATTTTAATACCGGAGCTTGTCGTTCGTGAATTGATTTTATACCTTCTGCAGTTCTAGTTTCGATTGTGATATATTGCTATCTGGGTGAAAATAGTTTACTGACGATGGCTTGAGTGCACGCTTGCGATCGTTATGCGAATTATCGTAGCTCGAGAGTCACTCTTTGACTTTGTTAACGTAAAGTACTTTTACAGATAACGATCTGTCAGACGATGGCATGTGATGGCCTGGAGGCATCTTTCTGATGGTCAAGCGGTCGAGGTCGCCGCAAATTTGTCAGAAGAGGCCGTGTTAGAAATAATCAACGAAAAGGGGGCGGGGCTATGTCGTGATTACGTCACGCTGGCAAATCGACTGGCGCCGGTAAACAAGTGACGACACGGGGCCTTTAAAACCGGTGCGCGCTCTCGGCGCAGAGGATTATCGAGCCAGCCGTAGAATAGAGAACAACTCGCTATTTCGTAACATTTTGTGATAATAAGGCGTTCCATGCCCAAATCGGTATCGAGGTTGCTATTTTTCTAATAACCTTTACAATAAAATGAATGAAAAATTAAAATGAACGTCTATTTTTCCGCTGTGTTACGACCCTAATGTCTTCAAGAAGAGAGTTAATAGGCACTTTCTGGGCGAAACTTTAACAGAAAAACTCACCAGCCTTGAAATAGAACCAATTAAGCATCGCGTATCAGACGCCACATCTTAACTACAAGTCCCTGATATAGTATTAGCGCAGACAATCCGAGACACATAAGAGATGTGATGTGACGTCATCGGCTTAGCCTGAAACTTCTATTTTACTGATGAATCTGTAGCCAAGTGAGCAATTGCTGAAATGATTCGTTTCCTTTAGGAAATGAATCAATTTGGCGACAACTCACAGTTTAAGAATAGAAGAGCCCTGAAGGTACCACTTTAATAATCTATAGGTCAAGGGTCGTCAGAAAGTCTACTATCACCATATACCATAAGTATAATCGGCACAAAAAGCATTGATGTGTTACGATTTATAGGCATCCATTCTCCTATGAAAGACTATGGCTGTATATAATAATAAATTCCGTTCTAATTATGTATATATATAAATAATTAAATTAAGTAGAGCCTATTACTGTAGTAGCGCAATGCCAAGATCGGAAAGGATGTGTTAGATTTGGCTTACACTTCATCACTATCATGATTTCAGCCCGCATAGTCCACTGCTAAATTTAGGCCTCCCCCAATCAACGCCACAAATACCACAATGTCATCGGTCCATCGAGCGTTTAATCATGGTCGCCATGTGAGATTTTGATGTTGAACCTTTGATCCCCAATGGTTATCGGTTTTGCGAACTATGTGGCCTGCCCACTGCCACTTTAATTTGCTGGTTTTAAGAGCTATGTAAGTAATTTTGTTTATCATACTGAAAAATCTTATCATCTTACTGGAAATCCATATTCCGGATTTTATCATGAAGTGAAACTCCAAGTATAGCTTTCTCCATAGCTCGCTGTGCGACTTTAAACTTAATCACGAGGCCTATAGTCAGCGACCACATTTCGGACCGTAGGCATCATACACTGATTAAAGTATTTGGTCTTTAGGGACTGAGAGACGATCTTTGACGAGATATCTCGAAGCTTTTCAAACGCTGCCCAGCCGAGTTACAAAACCGCTTTGAACACCAAGGAAATGGCAAATACCTTTTTTTAGGGAAACTTGCAGAAACAAAGTTTTTTAAACGATCTTATTTCAACTACTGTTACCAGTAACTTGTCTTGTATTTTTAACAGGCAAGGAACACACACACAGGTCAGGTGATCTTCGAAAAGCAACGCAGTCTCAAAGAAGTCAGTCTTACGTAATCGAATTAATTTAATTACTGTTGCTGTGAAAAAAATTGCGATCAAACTGCAAATAGACTTTGTCGATGCAGGTAACAGTTTTGGTACCACAGGTGGGCTGAATAATCCCAATCCCTCATTATCCGCAGGAAGGATGGTGCACATTAATCACGAAACAAAGGGAGTACTCGTATTGTTACAGGACGTCGTCTCATCTCTAGGTACCTATATACCACCTGACCTTGGCTTCCAGTATAGTAAGCTCTGATAACATAAGGAGCACTTTTGTTAAATTAGAACATAAACGGATTATAAATCTTACCAATTTATTTATTGATTTTGTATTCAGAAAGGAACCAAAAAAAATATATAGAGATTCTTTTTCCATGATTTTACGTGGAAATTTATAGCGAACTATGGAGAGAGCTATGCGCACACGTAACAAATTATAGTAATTTTCTAGAATTCATCATGATTAAATATGGAATATGACTATAATCAGCTTAAGTGGAACTGCTATATAGTATACTACATGGCTCGCTGAACTGATAACCGCTGGGTTGTACAGAATGTGGACCACCATGCAACGGAGGTGGGAAGACCTCCCACTTTGACGACATTTTATTTTTTGAAATGTCGTGAAAGTCGTGTAACAAGAAGTGTGTTGAATATGAGTGTGAATATGCTTGAAGAGATAGATTGGTTGTGTGAGGGATGATTATGAGCATTTCTTATTTTTTTTCTGCCACGAATTCCGAAATTGTAAACTAAAAACATCAACAAATGCTCAGGTTTTTGGTAGAAATTGATGGATACATTCATATTTTTTTTGTGTTTTGAGGCTGAGGCTCTTATTAATCGAGGATCTCAATAAAAAAAAATCCATTTTTTATATAATGACGCCTGATAGAGGAGAGAGAAGGAAGGAGACCCACCTCATACTTTTCAGTAACGAGCTTATATACTGTTAAAGCTGTAGGTGTCTGTTGTATGGTGGGCAAATGTTTCCGATGAGACAATGTGAAAAATATCTTGAAGTAGTTACTAGTTCACCTACCGGTGTCAAATCCTGGGGTGCTGAGATCCACAGAAGAGTTCAATATTGTGCTTAGTTTGGTTGGTGGTAGGACTTTAATTAAGTCCGCCTGGCCTTCGTATCTGTCTGGCGCCATAATAACAATTCAAAATTGTTTTGTTTCGGCATTTTGAGGTAAGATAGCCAGTTCCTAGATATTAATGTGGTTTAGAGTACTCCACTGTTTTTATATATTTCATCCATTAAATATTTTAAGAGTCTTTCAAGCTCCTGAAATTATCACGCTAATGTATGATATTTATTATGAAGATGCTTTAACTCTAATATGTTTGTCTAAATTTAGTAAAATATCATACAATAACATATATATGCATATAACATATGCTATATTTTATACCAAACATCAGTTCCTGTGAAATGAGATTGAGCTGTCAAACACATACAAAACGGATTTGTCTTTTATTGATTCTAAATGCAAAAACTACTTAATAGATTATGCTGAAATTTTGTGTTCATATTGTTCTGGATCAGGAAACTCTACTTTTTATCCGGTTACTACACGAGCGAAGCCGTGAGCAGAAACTAGTTAATCATATGTTTGAATATTTTAAAGCGAAAGGATTAACGATTTCCTTAAAATGTCCATCATGTCATGCCTGCAACTTTTTGCGAACCTACGTAAATCCAAATAACTTAAATCCTTACAAAGCTGCATCCTTTAAACGTACCATCATTAGGCTACGTCCGAATTTGGGCAAAGGTGACGAAAGTTGCCATTTAAATTCCAACAAACAGACGCTAATCTGGGAAAATCAACCTTGTTTATATAGAGGTAAGCGTCAGTCACCGTAACTTGTTTTAACCGCCAGAATGAGGTGTTAAACACCGCCCGGGGCCGGTTAGCTCCGGATAAAACCAGATAATACCGGTATTGCCTACAGAGTATGTGAGACCAGCCGTTTGAGCTGGATCTGGTGACGCGGTAATAGGTATTGAACCTTTACATTTCTACATGAGAATATCTGTACTCACCCGTTACGGTGGGAGTCCCTATTGCTTTTGTATTGAAAAACTACTCAATAGCTTACGACAGTAAAATATATAGTAATGCACTGGACGTCACTTTACCTGAGAAAAGTCACGCGTTATTCTAAAATCTAAATGTCATACCAGACATGTTTTACTGCTGGAAACTATTTGGAAGCTTATATCGTTGTAATTGAGTCCTACTAAGAAAGCAAACATAACCAGAAGCTGTGTCTTTGATGAAATCTAATCGTTTTACACCTTCAGACACAACTCAACCTCAAAAATTACGACTCTTTGCCCAAATCCAAAATGACAGCATCATCTGAAACTTTAGCTATGAAATGTAAATTTCAGAGAAACACCAAACTTTTATAATTCCTTTGAGTTGTCAAAGGCGAGACAAGTAAGATAATACAGAACTAGTTGAGATGAGTTGACTAGTAGATGTTTTGAAGTCCTATTTAAGTAATAAATTAAGGACACAATACTGTGCCTCAGCTACTGGAACGCACTTCAACGGCCACTGATCGGCACGGTTAATTTATCAAAAATAATTTATTTTACTTGAGGTGCTCGCTCCATCGTAGACCTCATGCATATGATCATGCTAGTTTCGAGGTTTTGAGAGCATAACCATTCATATAAAAACACCATACAAATTAGAGTCGTAGGCACTCGGGTGGTTTCACGCACCGAGAAATATCTGTCCCGCGCGCGTTTCAGATGGCGCGACTTGAAATTCGAATTGCAAATCATGTGAGTGCATATGAATGCAGTGCGGGACAGCGGGAATAATTGAATGTATGGGCCGAAGAGTATCACTGGTAAATTTGTCTTTTGGATAAAGCATTTAAAAAAGTTACATACGCTTCAGCATACAGTTACGTCCAACTAATAACAATACCTTATAAGATTTTCAAAATGTACTTATAATGCTAAGAATGCTTGTCAACACTTAACCATGATGGAGCAAAAAATGTGTCTAAAAGTATTTATTTTGTGGTAACCAAGTGGTAATCGTACGTATATTTGGTCCACTAAAACACTACGCGTAGTATGGGATCAACACATATTATTAAACACAACACGAGTAAGTCACGTACAGGCTTTACGTGCCAATTAATTGCTATAGGTTGTATGTTAATATGATCGTTTTTTAAGGTATATTTTACTATGGGCCGTAGACTAAGTTAGAATAAGATCTATAATTTTTCAATATCTGTATTATTATTATTATTATACTTAGTACTTGTTACAACCCATTCTACATAAGCATTCTTATTTGCTACCTAGATAAATTCTGTATGCTATTTTTTTGTATTACCATGAAGTAACAAATACATTTTCGATTTCATTTCATTTTTTCCAGATGAAAAAACTTTGCTTGTTTAGTCAGTTAGGGAACCAACCAACATATTGAATCTCAACGTTTAATTTCGAAAAGATTGATATTAATCAGATGTACCTATACTACATAGGTACATCTGGCTACAATTCACCAAAAACTGTTCAACACGTACCAAAAGCTGAGGAACAAAAAACATTATTAAGTCTAAGGCAGAGATTCAGGTTTAGACTTACGCAAAAGAGCAAATCTCTAGCTGTGAAGACACCTAGTACACAACTGTATTACAGTTTCGTAAACTTAGATTACCATTATCCAATCCATCTAAACTATGATCAATCGAGGCGGTTTGAGACAGATCTGGTATAGCCTTAGGGTTGTCTCAAGCTATTTCAAAGCACGGATCTTTATTTGATCTTTCTTTAATTTTTATTAAGTATGTAATGAAGAAAGTAGACAAAAAAATTAAATTAAAATGAATTTATTTTTACCTTATCAGCAATAAGTCTTAGGAGTATAAATTGTTTCTATTGTATGCTTTAGGTATTTATAGTGTAAGTGTTACAACCAATTCCTAAACTAGAGTAACAAGACCCTGTGAGATAGGAGTCAGCGCCCACTCTTGACACTAACATAGAAATTTCTTAAAGATAATAAAGTTTACAAATCAGTTACACACAAAGTAAGAAAACCAGCAGCTAAACGAGATGGTTTAGCCTACGTCTACAAATTAGTACAGACTTAGGAAGCTAATCTGTACAATGCTTATTCCAAGTTCAGTTGGGTCGGGAAATCATGTTTCATTTCCCAAATCACAAACCATCCATCTTTTTAAATTTCGCAAGAGATTAAATAGAGAAAATACAACATTTACGTTATCACGTCAGTCCTGAACAATGCAACTTATCTCCATCTGTCAAAACGTCAATGTCAAATCTTAATCTGACAGCCCTGGGGAGGATGGAGGACTAGACAAGGCATAAAACTTGGAAAACGGCGGATGGCTCGGATCGGTGTTCTGTCAATAATTGATAATGGATGACGTCATTACGTCAGCGAGTGATTGATTGGCCGTTCAGGGTGCCCACCGGCGCCCGAGAAACTTGGAGTTTAAAATGTAGCCTTGGAGGGTTTTTCTCTAGTCCTCGAAACTTGCGTAGGCAAGGATGAAGACTAAGATGAAGCAAGCTTACGTATAAGCCTGTTAATCCTTCCCTTGACGACGTCATAAAAACACAACTGTAGGTCGCTGATTTTTCGTCTTTGATATACGCATTATAAAAGATGCTTGAAAGTGCTTAGTCAATATGAATAATAAATAATAACCCAGTCTATGGTTCATCAAATCAGCCCACATACTTCCACTGCTAAACAAAGGCCTCCCCCAATCGACGCCACAAAAAGTGATCCTGAGCCTCCTTCATCCATAGACTCGCTGCTTCCGCCACAATGTGGTCGGTCTATCGAGTGGCGGGTCTTCCCACACTCCGTTTCTCTATGTATATGTATGTATGTTTATGTAGTCTATGGTTAAATTAAATGAATTTAGTGAACAATAGGGATCACTCAACTTTATTTGAAGTTGCTGACTGTACGTAAACACTGAAGGAACCTATTATTGGTTCAAACACGAAATCCATTAGCATTGAGAGAAACACACAAACATATTACAGTTTCATTTACATTTTCATTGATGTTCGCTCTGTGACTCGAAATCAACAGAGTGCGTTACCTTAATCTTCCCTATACGATACGCGTAGAGATACTCGTAGGTACTTAACAGACGAGATGTGATGGTTGTCATACAGATAACTTTCAGGAGGTATCAGGTGGCCTATCACCTAACTCTGTTTCATTTTGGCTTCACTACTTTTAAACGTAACCGATTGAATGTTTAAAAGAATAGCCGCCATATTTATTGCTAGCAGAATGAAACACAAATAGGCCGGCAGGTGCTGGCAAGCTGGATTCTGCTACTGATTCTGTGCACCACTAACCACCTCTTTAGCCATAAAACCAGCTCAATCCAAAGGTTGTTTGTGCAAGAAAATTTTAGTTATCCAGCTTTATTTATAAGCTGCATTGCATATAAATAAATAATGCATAAAGTATTTTTCATTTCATTTAGTTTCAAGGTCAAATTCTAGTTTCGATATTGGTAATGCTGTAGAAAAATAGGACACAGGGATCATCAAAAACGAAACTGTTTTCCCGCCAAATCGACTATTCATAGATAGATAGATAGATAGATAACATTTATTCACTTAATATAGCACACTACACAACATCACAAAACGATAAAAACATAGTAGGTAAGTACAAACATAATTTTATGGTAAAAAACTAAGAAGAAAATTAAGAAGGTAGGTAGGTACTTAAAAAATAAATGAAACACATAACAGTAACAGGTGTGTGTGTGCTACAGTAGCAAAAAAGTCTCGGCTCAGCATTAATGCCCGCTTAACACAGAGGGCGCTGTTTTTCAGCCTGGACTCAAAACGGTCCTAAGACCCTGTGAGAACTTAAAATGTACTATGGAAATAAAATGAATATATTTGTAAAATTACATACATAAGCATACTACATAATTAAATGCTAAAGTTATTCATCCGATACCTCATCCCAATAAATGCGTATCCTAAAAGCATAAGTTACCGCCCCCCGACATTAGTATAAAAACATTCCAGCATGCAGCCCAGTGGGCATGAGGAATCTATCCATCACTGTCGGGGGCCTTTGTCCTGCTGGCTGATTTAGTGAGCCTACTGACGACTACATGACTTGATACTGCCTTAAAATATTCTTTGGCTCCAGCTCTGGTCGAGCTCTGGTTTAAGAAATGTATTCTCATAAGAATTTACAATTAACTTCAAATTAGAACTTTCAAATCTGGTACTGTCTTACTTACGATAATATACTGTTAAAATATTTTGATATATTACATCTCTTCACCCGGCGGTGGGCATTGGTACGCCACACAGGTTGTCCTATTTCGGGTACCAATGTCACCATCAAGGATTAATTTTATAACCAGGTACATCACTTCTTTGTATAATTTAAATGTGTTACTGTATTGTATGTACAAAGGAATCAGTCAGATTACCTAAGGACCGTTACAAACGGCCTATAGGTAACTCAACTGTTCCAGACCAGTACCAGACGGAAGCGTGCCCAAGACACTGGCTGCATTGCCACGCTGAATAGATATTCTAATTCGCTGGCCTAAATAAGAGCCAGCCCTAGCTTATAATATGGGAACTAGATTACGAATAGAATATTTATATATTTTTGTACATTTACTCGCAACTATCATGTAACACGACATTATTTGGGAAAGGACTTGGGCAAAGGAGGCTTGGGGAAAGAATAAAAAAATTGATATCCAATGTTTTTTTTAATAAATATTATAAATAAATAACACAGCGCCATATAGCCCCCAACTAAGCATAGCTTGTAATATAGAAACTAGATTACGGATAGCACACTTATTTTTATTTTTTAAATACATAAAAACAATATGATACTATACTGCTTGGAGACGGAATAGACAAGCAGACCACTTGATGCTATGTGCATCTGTTACCTATAACAAAGCCTCACTGCGTAGGTTACATCCACAAGGAAATTACCTACGCCTGCGCCTAGCGCCTATCAATTTGGGGCATAAAGGTGATAAGCCTCGCGTACCTGTTATTTTACCGGGAACCATACCCTTCAAACCGGATCACAGCAATCCGCCAATAAACACGGCAGAAATATGTATGATGGTAGTACTTCCCCGGTCAAGCCTTTTCACAAGAAGCTCTACTCTTAAAACTTACATTGGGAGCTAAGCTATCTGAACATACAATCGGTAAGCTTCTGAATATGAGGCTTGCCTGGGCAAGGATGAGGTCTACGGTGGAGCGAGCTTTCCCAGAAAATGCCTGATAACTCTCAATTTAAAGGGGTCGTGGTCGTACGGAAGTGGAAAAACGGAATCTGACATTTCCAATCATTTGCAGTGTACATTGTATATGTTTTTAATAGCGCTTAACTGTTTTTTGGTCCTAATAAATGGAACATCAACTAGATGTGGATAATAATTAGCAGTGCGTTTACTTTTAGTAGATTAATTCTTTGGTCACATTAACGAGCGAAATCATGGATTTCCTTCAACAAACAATATATAACCTCCAAAACATAAACATTTATTTATAATCTACCTATCGACGTACCGCGTTCATTTATGGTTAACTTTATTTATTTATTTTTTATTTGGTTTGGTTGTTTTGTTGTTACGCTTGTTACCAAGACAGGGTCTATGATAAAGTTATGTTGAATGTGGTTAAATTTTACTTACCGGCTCCAGTTGCGCCTAAGCTAGTCCGCCAAAGACTGCCGCATTCTTGTGAACGATCCTGAAACAAATATATTTCGTTTAAATTACTTCAATGTAAACACATTACATCAGATCAGGTAGTTTATTATTGACTAGAACTATTTGGCTTTCAAATTGTGTGGCCAATCCATAAACCTCTATCTCTAAATAAGTCGCGAGCCTACACATAGCTAAAAAAAATACTTACTTCTATTCATGTATTTTTTAGAGCAATAGAGTCACTGATCACGTTACAGTTCTTATTTGCGCCAAACGCCGAATACAATAGAGTGACAGATACGCAATAGTTAGACGGTGGATGACCCTGGCACAATCGATGAACGCATCACGATTCGTCTCACTATAAGGTTCCATAGATTCAGAAGCAGATCAGTATGATGTTACGATACAGCGAGTTAATTTTAAGTGGTTTAAGAGTACTTATAGAGTTTTGTGATTCAGAAGTGTATTCCTTATTTCACATTCACTTAAAAACTTAAACTTAAAGGCGAGCCTGACCGTAAAAAAGAGTTACAACAACTTACAACAAACCTGGGCAAAAAAAGAAACAAGATTAAATAGAAGCAACATTAATAATGATACCTTACATAGGAGTCAAACGAAAAACTACATTCAAAATATATATAAATATATAATTATATGTACATATATATTATTTATAATTGATTCTTCTTATCGAGTATAAGGTTAAATCTACACTTTCGTAGCCACGGTGCACGGCTAATCTTATTGCATCCGGTGAGGTAGAGTTGAGGTAATTTGTAATTTAATGTATATATATAATCAATACTTATAAACATTATACCATATCAATGCGGAGAAGTAGTGCACTTCGACTCTCTCTTGATATGCTTTTTAGCAAGTGAGAAACTAGCACGGAAATCGTGGGGTAGAGAGTTCCACAGCCTGAGTTCAGCCTGAATCCTATAAAACGCAACACCTAGAAAAGTGTTGACGAGTACTAAGAAGAGATTTAGCCGTTCTGCATGGCTTATCACGGAGAAAAAGATAATCAAACCGCTCACGGAGATAAGAAGGAGAAGGAGGATTGTTGAGAATATTTTTTTATATTATAGTGTGATTTATAGTCCATCAAATCTAAGAAATACACTTTGACAGCTGTCAGTTCAACTTGTCTAGGGATGTGAACCAAATAATCGCCATCGAAAATATCCGATATTAATGAGAAATTGAAATATCGGTATTGATACTTTATAGGTAGGAAATAATCGCTTACTTTTTTGATAAAACTATAAACTCGGATGCAAGGTAAATATATATGTATCGCTTAATTAATACCAAATATATATTTTTTTAATTATTTAATTAATTAATTATTTCTGCTTATATTTTTTTCAAGATAGCCAACTACATATAGACGACAGACTAAATTGGAGGTTATATTGTACACACTTATGCCTACGGAGTGAACTTCAACTTCAATTTCTTTATTTTGGCTTGCAACCGTTTCACCAATTCTGCCAGTGACAAGTGTCGTATTGTAAGTGTCAAGCTTATGAGACAAAAAAAATATCGAGAGAGATTCGTTAAAAGCGATTGATTTCAAAATACAAATGCCATGCCATGACAAAGATAATTGGGAAATCCGGCACTGTATGTATGTATGTGGCAATGTTTGTGACGGCATAGATCTCGAACAGATAATCCGAATTTCATGAAAGTTAAACTGAATAGAGTTAACGTAAACAGATTTTGATTGTGGCAGGGATTTTTGAATAGTGGGGTAGTTTTTGAGATATTAAATAAAAATAAATACAAATTTTCCCTTTTCGAAACGACATCAACCTTTGTTTTATGTTAGAAAGGATATTACACTACGTTATCAACAAGAGAACCTCGAACACTCAGGCGAATAAAGAGAGTTCAGAAAAAAGTGCTTGTAAAGTAAAGTGAGAAAGGTATATTTAAAGCACACTTTTATCGTTTGTTAATTACGTTCTATTTGAGAATGAATCTTCGTTACAAATCAGACATCACGAGATCTCAGTTCGGGGCGAACTACTAGAATATAATGCTATTTTTTATTTATTTAGGTACCTATATTTTTAATTCATGACAAGTAATTCGAAGAACTACTGAACTAAATTTTGGTCACTCGCGCACTACACAAAATCTCACAGAGTTTCCGCAAAAAGTCTGTTCGATTAATTAAATTATTTCAATATTTTTACCGATTATTTGGAAACTCAAGAATTTTAAACTGTCGCAGCACTACTGTAAACAACTTAATGACATAACATTGTGTTAACGTGAACCTCATTTACAATTTTACTGATTGTTTATGTTTTTAACTAGTTTTACGAGATTCAATTATAGATTAATGTCCAAGAATGTTTAATAAATAGGATTATAATTATTTATCTGAGTAAATAATTTTTCAACATTATAAGAATTACTGTTTGTAATATTTTGTATCTACGTTTGAACAAATAAATAAATAAATATTACAGGACATAAATTTAACACAGCGCCATCTAGCCCCAAACTAAGCATAGCTTGTAATATGGGAAGTAGATTACGGATATAATACTTAAATACTTTTTTGTAAATACATACGTACTATATGATACAACACCCAAACACAGAACAAACATCTATATTCATCACACAAATGTTTGTCCTGGGTGGGAATCGAACCCACAGCCTACAGCACAGAAGGCAGAGCTACTACCAACTGAGCTATGAGGCTGTCAAACAAAGTTATACGTAATAAGAAATGCGAAACGTCAAAATGTATTTCTGAGATTTGATGGACTGTAGTAGTGTTGGACTGTGTTTAAAAGTAATTAATGAAGCTTTTTATAAGCGTGTCTTCATTTGAGTAATGATCGGTTACCTTTAATTTTACCAAGCCCATAGCTCGTTACAATTTAATGAATTACTAATATTGTAGCTGAGTCTGTTTTTCCGCTGTGTTACGAACCTAATGTCTTCAAGAAAAGAGTTGTTAGGCAACTTCCGGGTAGGCTTGCTCCATTGAAGACCTATATCTACCATATCACCATCCTCGCACGAGCAAGTTTTTTGATCGGGACCTGACCCATTCTAAATAAAATATAGGTATGTAGAGCTGGAGCTAAGTATTCGTTTGGCGATTTCATGTTGATTTACTTTTAGTCAGCAACAAGATCCGGGAATATATTCCTCACAAAAAATTACCATTTCCCTGAAACATTGACACGGTTACCGCCTCAAGTCGCGAAGTGAAGGCTTCGTGAGAGCAACTCGTAAAACTAAATTTTTACGTCCCGTGAAACGGCAATGAAATGAATTTTTAGTGTCGTTAGGCACTAGTTTTATTAAGCACCTCATAAATGTCGGTGTTATTCTAGTGTAAGTATAGTTACTTACATGACCCTGTAAGGTTTAGCTAAATGGCGTATATCTCTTTGTCCTACTATTTGGTCCGAATAGTAGAAGAAACGGAGACCCACACTCTGGAGATCTCCACGCACCATATAAATTTCAAGGGGATTTTTTTTTAACGATGGCAAGAATGAGATCTTCGACGGTGCGAGCCTACCCAGAAAGTGCCCACACAGCTGAAAAATAGACGCTGGGAGCTTATTCAACAATTAAAGATTCTTGAAAGCGTTCAGTTGTAGTGTAGTGCTGGATATCAACCAGCCGGGGATGATAATAGGCTGTGCGTCTTTAAATTGTGGATTGTCGAGGTTTTCCTGTCGAGGTTTTCCATAATATACACAGTACAGAATGTTTTAAAAAGGGCGTTTTGAGGCTCGAAGGCTCGGCAACGCGCGAGTGATGCTTCCATAGGGGCAGGAAACCGCTTACCATCAAGTAGGAATGATGCCAGTTTGCCACCTTAGTTGTTTAAAAAACAGTTAAGAAAAGAAGAAAACACCCGGCGAACCCCAATTGTCATACTTTTCTAACCTACTTCGTTGGAGTAGATAGGTACAGAAAACAGACTCACGACTTTTTCCCTTCGAAGAATCACTTCTGATCACATTTCTACTTAAAAGTGGCATTTGTAATAGGTAGAGTTCAATCAATGTCTGATCTGCACAACTGGCTTCAGGAATATTCAACTTTATTATCTCCTACAAGTCATAAAAAAATTCATGTAAAATTCATGAGATTATATCATGTCGTCAGCAGCCATTACCTCCAAACTGATGTTATACATTTAAAGTGTGTTTAACTGTTTGTCAGCTCACGACCAAATAGCTGAACGGTTCTTAATTAAATTTGACATTAATACAGTCTACGCTACGCCGCTATGGAGAAGGACATACCCTGGTACCACTGGGTACTTACAATGTAGACAAAACCGCGGGCAAGATTTAATAAGTACCTTTTATCACAATGTTACATATTATTCAAATTCAAATTCAAAATTCAAAATTATTTATTTGGATTTAATACAATGTACAAAAACTGATGCAACGATAATGCTCGCAAGAGTTTTACAAAAACTGTGTCGCGAAACCATTAACGCCCTCCTCCGTAGAAACTGTATCCAAAAATGTACAAGTTGGTAGGTATAATAAAACAATATGCAAGTTAATAATTAAAGTTAAAATAAAAACCTAGTCTATGGAAGTGTGTAAAATGTTGAGAATTTAGTGTGGAGTATGTATGTGTGTGTAGAGTGTGTGCTGTAGTGGTGAGTCCGAGAACACCAGTTTCAAAAGAATCTGGGCAACGGAAGATTGTGTGTGATGATGTGTATGTGTATGTGTGTGTGTTATGACGAACTTATTGGCTTAGCTTCAATAAAGTAAGATTAGTAGGGAGTTAGAAAGCTTTCGGTTTCTTCATAAGACAAGGTAACGAGCCAGCTGAGACATTTTTCTTTACATTTATATCGGGTAAGAGGATATAAATTTAGTATTTTATTAGCCCTGTTGTATAGAAAGGGACTTAAAAAGTGAAAATGGCGACTAGCTAGCGCCGTGCGACGCATTTCGGTAGTGCAAACACGGTCAGATCTGCGCTTTTTGTCTTTTAAGGTTGGATCATAGTTAACTGCTAAGTGTTTCCGTGTAATTGTTTGAAGAATAAATATTTGTCGGACAGTGGGAACTTTGTAGAGTTTATAAATTTCGGATGTAGGAAATAAAATTGGTTTATTAGCTAAGACTTTTAGGACCGCTCTTTGAGCACGTTCCAGCCTAATCAGAACAGTTTTTACACAGCCGCCCCAAGATGGAATGCAGTATGTTAATATGGATTGACCTAGGGTGTAATAAAAAGTTTTTAAGAGATTAAAATTGAGTACTACGTCCCGTATTTTTTTAAATACAAATATAAGTTTGCGTATTCTTGAAGCGGTGGCGTCTATTTGTTGTTTCCATGAAAGTGTACTATCCAACATTACTCCGAGATACTTGAAACATGAACAACGTTCAAGCATCAAGCAGCTACAAGGGGCAGTAGAGGTATATTTACAAACATGGGCAGAGACATAAAATGTGGGGGGAGGTTGAGATAGTTTGTTTGCGGAAAATGCGATAAATTTGCTTTTAGAAATATTGAGTGTTAGAAGATTGGAAGATAGCCAATGCATTACATGACTGAGAGCGTCTTCAGCGTAGTTTCGGGCTTCAGGCCAAGTGCGACCGTGGACGAGAAGGGCAGTATCATCTGCATATGTTATAATCTTGCAATGAGGAAGAGAAAGGTTACACAGCTCATTTATGTAAATTAGAAATAGGGTAGGTCCGAGAACACTACCTTGAGGAACTCCAAAGCATAGTGATTCTTCACGACTCTGGAAGCCGTCTATCACCACATATTGCATACGATTAGAAAGATAGCTTCTAAACATATCTAGGGCAATGCCTCTGACGCCAACACGCTCCAATTTGCGAAGAAGAAAAGGGATTGAGACTGTGTCAAAGGCCTTGGAGAGATCAAGGAAAATACCAAGAACTTTGGTTTTCTTCTCGATGGACTTTATAATAGTGTCACTAAGTTCTAAGACAGCGTCCTCTGTAGATCTACCACTTCTAAATCCAAATTGGTTATTCGAAAGAACAGATTTTTCATTAAGGAAGCTAATTAGTCTGCTGTTAAGTATTTTTTCTAAAACTTTTGAAAATACCGTTAAGACAGAAATAGGCCTAAAATTTGAAACACAATCCTTATCCCCGCCCTTAAAAATTGGATGTACTATAGCTGTTTTGAACGCCCGAGGGAAAATACCAGATGAGATGCACAAATTAAATATGTGGTGTAGCACTGGAATTAATACGTGCTTAGCAGATTTAACCACTCTGGTTGATATGCCATCGCAGCCCACAGCACAATTATCTTTGAGATTAGCGATGATAATGCCAATTTCTGAGCAATCTATGCTGTGAAATGCCATAGAGCTGCATGCGGAGGGGACTGGAACTAGCGTTGGCAAGTAAGGAATGGAAAGGGAGTGTAAGGAAATGATATTTGGTTCAGATTGAATTTGTAACGCGAGAGTTTTACCAATATTTGCAAAGAAGGAGTTAACTTTGTCTACCGATGACGATGGGGAGTTGCACACTTTCAACAGATGAGATGAGCTCGAGTCTTTTCTGTTTAGATTGGCAATCTGCTTAATGAAATTCCACGTAGCTTTTGGGTTTTTCTTAACTTTCTCAAATTCATTTAGGTTATATTCATGTTTAAGTTTTTTAAGGAGTTTGGTACAGAATTTTCGATAGCGCAAATATATAATTCGCTGGCTTGTGTCTTCCGGATTTTTTTTGTGTTTACGATATAGTTTGTCTCTATTTCGGATGCACCTTAAAATACCTGGAGTAACCCAAGGTTTTAAAATGCGTTTGCGGCTCGGAACAGATGAATTTTGGGTGTGTTTCTTAACAATAGAGGAGACTAGGTTGATAAGTGTATCGGTACTTAGTTCAGGATCAGGGGATTCTAAAATGTTAGAGAAGTCAGCATTTTCTAGGTCTTGAACTATGCCAGGAAAGTTCAAACGGTGAGAAATACGTTTAGTAGTTGTGACGTTAACTTTCCTTTTAGTACTGAAAATAACGGGAAAGTGGTCTGTGAATTTGGAATCGAGAACAAGAGTAGTTGCAATGTATGGAGACCGAAGGATAACGTGATCCAAACATGTACTATTTCTCGTTGGTAACAAATGAGTGGGAAGCATGGCATGGGATGCAACTAAATTTAGGTATTCATCTGCTTCGGAGTCATTGTCGTCGTCACTTGGAATGATATTAATGTTAATGTCACCAATTATTATAACAGTCTTGAAAGATTTGTGGTGATTAAGAGTTAAGTCTAAGCAATTTAGAAAAGGTTCTAGTTTTGTATACGAAGGAGAGCGGTAGAAGGCTAGAATGGCTATGTCGTTATCAATTGTGATGTTTAAGCAGTTTGCTTCTTGAAAATGTGGAATATCAACTTTAAATTTCAAACCATTTCTGATGTATGCAATCACTCCTTCATTTTGGTTACTGAAATCTGATTTGAAATCGTCATAACCAGGTAAAGTAGGTATAAAAGGACATTTACTCAGCCAACATTCAGATAAAATTATGACGTCAATTTGGTATTTTATTCTCGACAATAAGAGACAGAGTTCGCCAAAGTTACAATTAACACTACGAATGTTTACATGAAAAATTTTGAGATCACTTTGCTCAATGTAATTGCCTACATTTTCTGGAGAACATACATAAGACTCTGATATGCTGATTTGCTCTAAATCTTTATTTACTTGATTTAAACTATCCATAATTTAGTAGTAAGTTCAACGTGGGACAACTGATTCTGGTGCAAGATGGGGAAATGCAAGGACTTTGTAATTGTGCTTTGCCAAGTGGTTTACTAAGTTCATCGTAGACGTAGAGAAAGTGTATGTGTACGTTAGTGAGAATTGGGTGTAGAGTATGCTTAGTGTGTACATGTTGAGAGTGAATAGTGTAGGTAGTGGTAAGATTAATAGCGTTGAAAACAAGTATAAAGAATAGAACTACTAATATAACTAGGGTTTGGCATTGAGTGAGAGATGAAGCTGGAGAGCCTAGTCAGACGGACTTTTTGAGTTGTTCCAGGTCGCTTTCGTGCATAATGCGCACGAGAGGGGCCTTTTCTCTGTGTCGTGCAAAAATCTTGCCGTGCGAGATCCAGCAAAACTGGAAATCACCGGCCTTCGCAGCTTCTCTAGCCAAGTAGAACAATCTCTTCATTTTAGGAGTGAGGTTTTCCGCAATATAAATTGGGACCGCTGGTCCTTTGATTCGAATGTGTTCTGTGGTCAATTTGGAGTCCTTGTTAAATTTGCGAAACATTGCCACCACTTTTTCTTTAGTCATGACGCTGGCAACATCAACAATAATTGCTTTCTTGGCCGAGTCCTTTGTTTTTATTCTAAAAATATCCTTGACTTGGTCATGTTGAATTGGGACTTTCAAAACTTTGGTGGTGTTAATAAAAGTTTCAAGGAGGGTAGATTTTGTCTCTGATGAGTTAAAGGGAATGTTTCTAATCTCTAGGCACGTAGATCTTGAGTTACGCTCAAGGGCGTCCAATTTCTGTTCTAACGATTTAATGTAGAGAGTATCATCTTTTCGGCCGACTTCTAATTGCTCAATTCTATTTTGAAGAGTTTCAAGGTTCTGAGCTAAGAAATCTACCGTGGCCCGCATATCCTCAACAGCAGACGCCAGTCTCTCGTCCCTTTTAACTTGTTCGCTCTTAAAGTTTGCAAACATTTGTCTCATCTCCTTCATAAATTCCGCAAGCTGATTATTACCACCATCAGTAGTCGTAGGCGTATTACGTTTCCGACGTTTTGATGCACTTTCTGTTAGATTAGGTTCTGAAGAACAACTAAACATGCGTTGTGCGGCCGAGATTTGTTTGTCAGCAGGCTCTGTTGGGGTCGTCGATCGCTCAAGCGTAGGTAACTCGGATATAGCAAGTGTGGTGTCAATAGGCGCAAGTGCTGGGGAGGCAGGTGGTGTCCTTTTTAGCGGCATAGCGGCTATATTTTACGGCTGTTTACTTAGTTTGTAGAAGCGCAAAATACAGGCAGAAGAAGTGTGCTAATGTAAATCAAGTACCAGGCGAGCAGCAAGCCCAAGGAGTAACTCGACCGGCCGACGTGACGTAAGCGGTAGCAGGCAGAGGCGGAGTCAAGCGACGTGTAGTAAAGTAACCGGTTGTAGTGGGTGAAAGGGGCGTGAGTGAGTGAATGAATGAAGCTCACCTTGTTGGTATCACGCGTGTTGCGGTTTCTGAGAGCTCCTTTAGATTTCTGCTGCCCTATTTTTGTGTGTGAATATTTTTTAAAATAATTAACTGAATTTATAAAATAAATTAACGTGGAGTAAAGACGTGTACTCTTAATCGAGGTCCGGAGGGAAGGGGATTATACATTATTGACATTATTGGCGAATTTAAGGCCTTCCGGTTGCGTTGGCTGGGACACGTAGAGAAAATGTGCGACGATCTATCAAGAAAGATTATCAGGGCAAACAATCGGGATGTAAAACAGTTGACCGCCTCAAGTGCCGCTGGATTGACGCTGGCGTGATCCTGTGAAAAATCAAGAAGATAAGAAAGAACAATCATGAAACGGAGGCAAATCTACTTCTGAACGCTAAGCCAGAGAAGTAGTAAGTATTTGGAATTATCAAATCTTACGACAACACGCACATAGCGAGAAGACTCAAGATGAAAGTTTTGTTAAACAAAAGCTATCCAGGAAAGCTTATTATAAAATTTCAGATGACCTAGAAGATAAGAAAGCCTGGAATTAAAAAAAAAGAATTTGCTGCAGTAAATAAATTGTAAATAGTATTATAGAATTTTAAGTTATTGTAATGGGTCATAAAAAAACCAGTGGCTTGATCACGAATATCTAACATTATCGTAATGTTACAGTAACGTTTTTACGGTCCTTTACATTACTTGGAAGCACGAAGCGCTATCGTATCACTCACGTAACAACGATAGGTAAACGTGAGTGACAAAAAGCAAATTTAGTTCTATTTACGTACTGTAGAGGCGCTGAGCGAAATCCTATACAAAATGCTAACGTGAACGATACGCTTACCGTGCGACAGCATATTCGTGATCGGGCCTCTGGTCGCGATTCCAAACAGGCGATAGATTTGATGTTTCAAAGTGATCCCAAAAAAACTTACTGAAAAAAAATATTTGACTTTGACTTAGACTGAGCTTTTGAGTTAGTGTAGTGTAAATACTTTAATAATCATATAGTGCTTGTGCTAGTGCTACTTAAAAAAACACATAAACAAAGTGAATAGACAGTAAGAAAAGTGCTACAAAATACTAACACATTCTTAGTTTTAACTCGATATTTACAGTTTTTAATTACTCATAAGCCTACCACTTGGCTAGATCGTAATGCAATTGGGAAATATTTTGTTACGCATTCTAATATATTAAAAAAAAAATTGCGACTTTTTGGAATCGTGACCGGCATAGAAGAAGAAACGGAAGAACCTCGGGCCAGTTAGTCTTTTGATAACCGACCTTCATGAAAAACCTTTTAATGATAATACAATTCAGAATGAATGTTGATGGCGGTTTTCGATCAAAATCAATGATTATTTATTCAGTTACTAGCTTCTGCTCACAGCTTCGCTCGCGTGGTACCCGCGGATAAAAGTAGTGTATATGTTTTCCTGCTCCAGAACAATACACTTATTTACAAAACTTCGGTTCAATCTGTGTTGTATTTTTTGCGTGAAGGAGCTACAAAGGACAAATTCGTTTTGCTATATTTGACATCTCATTCCCATCAAAGGAACTGATTTTTGATTATTGTATATTATTTGCCGAATTTCATCCATTTTCTCAAAGCAGTTTGAGCGTAATTGAGTATGGGAACACTACACTTTTCCATCCCATTTCTATCCCTGGGAAACAAATTCATGGAATGAAAATAACCTATGTGCCAATCTAGGTTCTTGCCTTTCTCCTTGAGTGCTGGTCATGATTCCGAACATGCGGCAGATTCCTAAAAATCTTAATAAATAAACAATATTTTGACTTTGACTTCGAAGCTCTACTGGTACTAAATCATATCCAGATCCATTATGCCGTTTGAGCGTAATTGAGTGACAAACATGTTTTAAGTATTCAGTTATCCCACAAGAACACAGCACTTTTCCGGGATAATAACTTCCGGTACAAAGAAGACTATGTGCTAATCCAGGGTGTAAACTACTCGCAAAATTTCCGCAAAATCATTTCAGCTGATAAGGCGTGAAGGAGTAACAAACATTCATACACACAAACATTTGCTTTTTAACATTATTTATATAATATAATAAATGAGGTAAGTAGTGTAAAAGAGTGTGAAAAAATTGCAACCATTAAGGCCTTAGTATAAATGCCGCTTGAGATCCTGTTTCCACAATTTCGTAGTACCCTGACCACACAACTCACATATTCAAGAGTTGAAAATTGTGTTCGGAATACGTTGAACCGATAACACGAGTGTATAAATACGTTTCGCTGACACGTCACGTGCTCCGATGCAAGAAAATTGCATCTATGACGTTTCATCTGTTTGTTTTATGAGGTCAGGAGTGTTCGGAATTGCAAAGAAAATAGTCTTTACGTAACGAATTATGTGTTTCATAAAGTTAAATAATCTTGGATTGTAGGGTGTAAAACACCGAAATTGAGCACTAAATCATTTCAAGAGTAGTAAAGCCCCTTGTGAAAAGGCTCGACCGGGGAAGTACTACCACCATACCTTTTGCAGCCGCCAAGCAGCATTCCTAACCTTATTGCCTTCGTTTAAATCAAAATGAGTACATGTACTTATGAGTCAATGTAGAACAATATCAACGTATAATTAAGTTTCGCTAAGAGCAGTTGAGCGTGTGTGCGTGTGTATGTGTGTGTTTGTGTGAGAGGTGTAGTGTATCAGCAAGGAACAATGTTCAATCTAAGACTCGGTATATTGTTTTCAGCTGTGACTAGCTGCGGCTGATTGATCGTGTCTGCGCCGGGATACGATTACTGTTCGACTATTTGAAATTGTAGCCTCATAATATGAGATTATTGTAGTTTGCCGTAGCGGTTCAGTAATCGACCCTTCGGCTAAGTGAGTGTCAGACTCACGCGCTGAGGGTTCCGTACAAACCTGTAGGTGTATAAGTAAAAGCTATGTATGATTATTACTAAATGAAATCCATAACATTATTTGTGGAAAGCTGGAGGAGCATAAATTTAAGAAAAAGGTCTCATTATGTGAAAATTGTGTTCGGAAATTATTAAAAAAAAACATTATTCTTTAGGTTTTTTTAGGTTTCATTTGATTCCCTTGCGTAGTTGAGACTTTCAAAATATGTGGCTTAAATTGCTTTCTTTTGTTTGCGTTGACATAGAAGTTTGATTTTGTTATAATTAAAGGTATTATAGACTACAGTCCGTCAAATCTAAGAAATACATTGGACGTTTCGCATTTCTTATAACGCTATAACTTTGTTCAAACGTAGGCACACAATATTACAAACAGTCATTCTTATAATGTCGAAGAATTATTTACTCAGATAAATAATTATATTTATTAAACATTCCTGTACAATAATCCATATTTGAAACTCGTAAAACTAGTTTATAACATAAACAATCATTAAAATTGTAATTGAGGTTCACGTTTATTTCATGTTATAGTACAGTATACAGTAGTGCTGCAACAGTTTAAAATTCTTGTGTTTCCAAATAATCATTCTTCTATCTAAATACATATAACTCAAAGGTGACTGACTGACTGACATGATGATCTATCAACGCACAGCCCAAACCACTGGACGGATCGGGCTGAAATTTGGCATGTAGTTAGATGTTATGACGTAGGCATCCGCTGAGAAAGGATTTTGATTAATTCTACCCCCAAGGGGATAAAATAGGGGATGAAAGTTTGTATGAAACTTTGTCAATTTTAAACCGATCGGGCTGAGACTTTGCATGCATAAAGCTACTATGACGTAGGCATTCCCTAAGAAAGAATTTCGAGATTTTGCATTTGTTTTGTTTCCGTTTAGTAGTTTTGGTTATAGACTCTGCTTTGTATTTGGCATTTGTTTTGTTTTCGTTTGGTTTAAGTATGGGTTTTGTCGGTTAGACTTTTTTTAAATGGCTAAAAATCTGAACGTTAATGGAGAAGTTGAAGAATGTACTGTCGTTTTTAAGTTTTGTAGGCCCTCATTTTTTACACACGCTAAACAAAAGTATGTATTGTGTCATTAATATATATAGGTACCTAAATAAATAAAAAATATCCTCTCTTTATTCACCTGAGTGTTCGAGGCTCTCTCGTTGCTAATGTAATGTAATATCCTTTCTAACATAAAAAAAAGGTTGATGTCCAATATCTCAAAAACTAACCCATATTTCAAAAATACCCCGCGATTAAATTTTATTTACGTTATCTCTATTCATTTTAAATTTCATGAAAATTGGATAATCTGTTCGAGAGCTATGCCGTCACAAACATTGCCACATACATACATACAGTGCCGGATTTCCCAATTATCTTTGTCATGGTATGGCATTTATCTTTAGAAATCAATCACTTTTACCGAATCTCCCTCGAAATGTCTCATAAGCTTGACACTTTCAATACGTCACTTGTCACTGGCAGAATCGGTGAAACGGTTGCAAGCCAAAATAAATAAATTGAAGTTGAAGTTCACTCCGTAGGTAGGTCCACAAGTAGGTACAATACAAACTCCAATTTAGTCTGTCGTCTGTCTGTGGGTGGCCATCTTGAAAAAAAATATACTGAAGCTAAAATAATTTATTTGGTATTTATTAAGCTCTACATATTTACAAAACCTTAAATGCCCTAAAATGACATAATTATGAATAACAAAATTGGAAGTGGCATAATTATGAATTTCAAAACTGTATACGGCATATTTATGAATGAAAATGACATAATTATGAATGCTAAAATTGGAAACGGCATAATTATTGGGGTCACTATATTCTGTAGTGGATAAATAAATTTAAGATTCTACTTATTCGATATGTTTAGGTTTAAATTCTACGGTATTTCGTATATTATGCGAACTTGCTGTCATAGCAATATAAAGAGAAATGGCGGCACAGGGAGCCAGTTTGAGGTTAACTGTCATTTCGCGGTATTGTTACCCTGGAACAATGAATAAAGCATTACAGTAGGCGAGACTGGAACAAAACACGCCAGTATTAAGTATGTAAAAGACAAAAAGTAAATTTATTATCTTTGCTTAAGAACTTGAGAAGTTGGAATAAAAAGTGTGGACGCAAAAGAAATTTATGCTAAGTTTTATTCATGTAAGCAACGCTGAAAATTATTTATGTGGCGGCAGCGGCGATTTCGGAGCACCCTGTAATTTGGTGACGAATTCAAAACGACAGGTCAACCAGGTGTTGGCACTTAATTTCAAATAGATCTTAGGTTTCTGTTGCAGATTTCAGGATAGCAGCTTCCATTTAAAGAAAATGACCACGGAATGACGTAAACTAGATCTATTACTCGTACATAGGTTTTACGTTCCGGATCTTTTAAGTGTTTAACTGTATTTAAAACTAACACGTTTCATCATCATTTTTAACCGCCTCTGTAGTCTAGTGGTTCAACCCACCCATTCCAGATCCAGAGGTCCCGGGCTCGATCCCCAGGGCGAGCAATATTGTGCTTGGCTTGGATGGTGGTAGTTTTTTTTTTAAGTCCGCCTGGCAAGCTACCACCATCTTACCTAATTCTGCCGCCATAATAACAATTCAAAAAATTGTTGTGTTCCGGCATTTCGAGGTAAGATAGCGAGTTCCTCAGTTAGTTGGGGATTTCGGTTGAAGTGTACTTCCACCTTCAGCCTTAACATAGCTTGAAAATCAGGTGAGATCAAGGCCAAGCACGTCCCCGTTGTATAATACAAATAATAAAATAAAAACAAAACTTTAATATAGAATAAAAGCTTCTACCCGTGGCTTCACCCGCGTGGCACTCGGATAACGTAGCATAAATATATGTTTATCAGAACAATACAATAATCTACGGTCTGCGTAGAGTATTTCTACTTTTCAAAATATTAATTATTGTACCATTATTGGGTTTTGTTCATGACCATTGCTCGCATGTTCTATTGTTTAATCTGCGCTGAGCGACAATTCTGTAAGTAGTCTGCGGGTCTGAGGTTTCTAGCTGATCCTTTGAGCTTATTTACAATTTTTGGAACATGTCAAATCGCCTACGGGATTGCAATAGTTGTGATACGGGCATGCAGATTTTTGCGCGAACAAATACACCATAAACCGCCAATGAGGTCTAGTGGTTCGACCACGGGTGTCAGATTCAGAGATCCTATGTTCGATCCCCAGGGGAGTATCTAGTCCTAGGTTTGGTTCGTGGTAAGACTTTGTTTAAGTCTGCCTAGCTACCTTAGTCTGTCAGCATATAACAACAATTCTAAATTGTTGTGATCCGGTATTTAGAGGCAAGATAGCCAGTTCCTGAGACTGTTGAAGATTTCGGGTGAAGTGCACTTCCACCTTCGGCCTTATCATAACTTTAAACCAGGTGAGATGAAGGCCAAGAGCTTCCTCGTCATACAATAAAAAAATAAGAAGTGACAGACATACAGAAAGATGGATAATAAATTTAGTGAATTTCACATTAAAAATGACGCTGATTACGCGGCACACCGTTTCAAAAATAAGGCTCAGATTTTCAATAAAAATAACGAGAGAATATGAAGTAGGACTAAAAAACTTATTGAATCGAACCAGACACAAATTACTCGTTTAACAGTCTTGCTGATAAATATATTACTTAACAGTATCACATCAGCATTTTTTTTTTATTGTTCGACGGTTAAGCTTGGCCTTCATCTCATATGGTATCAAATTGATATAAGTCCGAAGGTGGAGACGCACTTCACCCGAAATCCTCAACAAACTGAGGAACTGGCTTTTTGTTTGTTTTTATTGTTTGTATTTATTTTCTTATACAGTGCATAAAAAATCTGAATGTGAGGAGTTGAGGAGTGAAAATTCTGTGTGTAAGGAGTGCTTTGGTAGGTTCGTATTTTTATAATAAATACGATAAAAACAATACAGTGGTTCTTCATTGGTGTAAACATCCAATATATTCTACTGGCATCGGAAGGCGAGTATCACACTAGACTATAGAACTAGTTTTAATAAGACGCCGGATAAAGCTGGTTTCAGACGTGCGGCAAATAGCAGCGATCAATCGCGCAACGCCACCGTCGATAGAGATCTGTATGGGGTTAAACTGCTCCTGTTTGGTAGATACATCAGTGCACTACAATCTGGGATACTATTGGTAAAGGAGGAAATCTTTTGTACAAAAGCAATTTGCGTATTTCAGAGAATTCGTTCACTGCCTCGGTAGTTATTACTTCGGAGTGTTGACTGTGACTGTGAAGCGATGTTTTTTTTTCCTTTCATGTTTGACTTTAAATTTCTTCTATGTGCTTGTATGAAATCCCTCCGTATGGACCAATACTATTTTGTCAGTCTACAATTATATTCTTCGTTTAATGCTGCCTATAAAAGTACGAAGATATAAAGCAGTGAAGTTAGCACTACAATAACTTGGCAGTTATGCTATTAAACACAATGTCAGAGATGTGTCGCTCTGTGGTATCGCAATGTTAACCGATGTTCCATTAGCAAGATCTACAATGTAACTAAAAAAATTTGGAGATTCTAATATAGACAAAGAAATACAAAACACGATGACAATTCATGATACAAATCAGGACGAAACGTTAAATACGATATATGAATAGAACAACACAAGTTTCCTGATACAAAACAGCAACCCATAAATCCTGTTATCTACAACACCCGAAAAAAGTTCAAGCGTTTTCATCTCGGTTAAACATCAACGCTGATTTTGCGAGTTTCTCAAAAATGTATGATATGAATAAGTATGACAAATGTACCTTCAAATTCACTAGCTTACTGACTTTCAGTTGATTGTAGAGGATTGACAATATATTTAATGTAAACAAAAGGTTGTAGGATTTTTGCGGGTCTGTTGGTAAATTAATATATTTTATAATAGGCATGGCATTGGAATCAAATTTATTATATAATAAATTTGATTCCAATGCCACTTTTCTAGACTGGTTAACAAGCTTAATCAAATAGGTTGAAAAAACCGTTATACTTATGTAAGATACTTTTTATTAAATATAACAAACTGTAGCTTAAAAACACAGACTTATTTTTCAAGTTTTCATTGCACCTCCTAACGTATTTCAAAATATGACGCCATTTACTCTAGAGGTTAACAATCCAGTCGTTTTGTTCATCTTATATTCCCCTGCACGACTATTGTAATGAGAGCTCTATGTACTTATGATAAAGCTGATATTAGATCAGGAGGTGTAAACGTGTCGTGAATTTCACTTGACTGTTATCGTTAAAAGAGAAGTGCTGTTGTAAAAGACATTCGTTGTTCAGATTTGCGACGTCTAGCGGCACGAATTGGTGATCATAATCTTATTTTGCTTTGTTATAAATAAGCACACAATGCTTCAGCATTTTGTGATGCTTCTCACGCTGCATTTAGATACTTTCTACTTGTGCTAGGTACTTTTTTACTTTAAACTTTTTTATTACCTACTCCTAATCTTTGTCATATCGTTATCGATTTATTTACGAGTCTATACTATTGACTACCAATTCAAAACATGAATCTATAGTTGGTAAAATTTTAATCTTGACTACAATTCAGACTAGCCAAACAACACCGCACATGTTAAAATCTATCAAGCCGTTTTGGCTACAGATTGTGCTAATGAAATAGATACAAACATATAAATATTCACGAAAAACATAGACAATGGAGGGTTAATAGACACTTTTCCACGCAGGCTACACCTGCCGATAAATGCAAAGCTATTTTTTTAATAAGAATACGAAGTAGACGAAGCATCAAGTAAGTGTCTAAGTACAAATACATTCCAAATCATAAAAGATTTTTTTTTATTCGCGCATCAACTTAAAAAAACTGATTTATTATGAAAAAACTAAAAACTAACCTGAATTTTATCGCCTGCATAAACTTGAAGACGCAGAAAAAAACTTTGAGAATTTCAAACGAGCTTTGCGGAATATCACGGCGCTGACTAAGCACTAACTTGCATTAATGCGTTCCGGCTGGTAGAGCAGGAAATCGACCACATTTTTCAACAGTTTCTACTAACCTGCTACAGCCTGTCGTTTTTAGACTAGCTTCTCTTCGTTTTGCAGTGCAAAGCAGCTAAAACTATGATTATATGTGAGAAGTAATCATGAACGTAGGTAAGTGGTGACGGTATATGGTGGAAATTGCAGGCATATGAGACTTTCCATCTCGGGGTGACGAACACAATATTGTCAGGCGTATATTATACCCAACACTTCAGAAGGTGTGTTGGGCTATATAATGTGTTTATGGGATAAAATCATTAACAAACATATTTTCCCAACCACTAACGCATATTATTAATCTAGCGCTCGCGACTAGAATGTATCCAAGTAGATGCAAAATGTTTATATATTTTTACGTGTATTTAATATTGTAGATAAGTCTTAAGTTGAAAACTATCTCAAAATTATGTTTGAAAATCCAGCACTGTATGTATGTATGTATGTTTGAGACGGCATACATCTCTAACGCTTTGATTTTAATGCAATTGAAACTGTAAACAGCTGCATAATGCCTTGGGGGACGTTTGATAAGTAAATAAGTGTTGGGTCGTTTTTGAGATGTGTAACGGGTTATTTAGCCGTTTTCAGTAAAGCTGCGGGTAAAGGCTTAGGTCCAAAGCCGTAGTGCCGTAGATAATATATTTAAATAATAGCATAACTAATATTTCTATCTGTAGTTTATCCTACACAATAAATGCATAGTTAATTCTCCACCTAAGAACTGTTTTCTTTATCTAGCGTACCATAGGTCCGTCCTTATCAACATTAAATTTAGCCATAGGCCTCCGTCCTTCGGACCCTATAAATAAATAAATAGATAAATAAATCTTACACGACATTAATTTCACAAAGCGCCATTTAGCCCCAAACTAAGCATAGCTTGTAAAATGGGAACTAGATTACGAATAGTATACTTTTTTTTGTAAATACATACTTAACATTTGATACAACATACAAACACAGAACATACATCTATATTCATAACATAAAGTTTGTCCTGTGTGGGAATCGAAACCACAACCTACGTAGTAGTAGAGCCCCTTTTGAAAGGGCTCGTTCGGGTAAATACTACCACCATACCTATTTCAACCGCTATGCATTGCTGTTTTCCGGTTTGAAGGGTATGGTTGCTGGTGAAATTACGGACACGCTAGGCTTAACACCTTTATACCTCAAGTTGACGGGCGCAATGCAGTACCGTGTAGGCTACGTGTATTCTTTGTGGATTTGAGACATAGTACGGCATTGTTATAGGCAAGAGTGCACTTAACATCAAGTGGGCTACTTGTTTGTTCCGTCTCCTATTTGTTTTAAAAAAAAAATGTTGAAGGGGCGGATTTCACAATTAACTTTCTTTTACTTGCTGTAACCACCCCTGTATTGATAACAAAGGTCGAATTAAAATTGGTAAATAAGATTAAAGTCTTGTGGAATATCATTATGACATAGTTAAGACAGCACATTTAAAAATAAGTTTATTTTTGCCCTTAATAATTTGTTTTTCAAGATCAAGGTTCGCGAAGGATCATCAGGTCTATATATAATATTAGGTCCTTACATATGAAATTGGCGTTTTGTCGTACTGGCCACTTTGATCTTAAATATCTCCTCTTTGGTTAGGAATTCCAAATTCAAATTTAAACAGCTATTTACTCATGCATTTGTGTTTCGAAAACCGTAATTCATTTGTTTTTTTCTCTTTTGCTTTTTTTTTCTGCGTCACTCATTTCACAAAATGGAAAACTTAAAATATCGCATTATTTACGAGTACGAGTTCCACCGTGGCACCAGTGCTGCAGAAACGGCTCGAAGGATTAATGATGTGTATGGTGGTGGTGTCGCAAAAGAAAACACGGTGCGTTTTTGGTTTCAACGCTTTCGTTCTGGAAATTTCGACCTGCAGAACAATATGATGATAATGATGAATTGAAGGCTATTGTGGAAGCAGATCCATCGCAAACCACATCACAGTTAGCTGCAGGCTGCGGTGTTAGTGACAAAACCGTTTTAATCCACTTGAAGCAAATTGGGAAGGTGAAAAAGCTTGAAAGGTGGGTACCTCATGAATTGAGTGAAGCAAACCGACAAACGCACGTCGACTGCTGCGTTACATTACTCAACCGGCACAATAATGAAGGAATTTTAAATCGGATCATTACATGTGATGAAAAGTGGATCCTGTACGATAATCGTAAACGCTCATCGCAATGGCTGAACCCTGGTGAACCAGCAAAATCTTGCCCCAAGCGAAAATTGACTCAAAAAAAGTTACTTGTAAGCGTTTGGTGGACTAGTGCCGGTGTCGTACACTATAGCTTTCTTAAATCTGGTCAGACGATTACGGCTGATGTCTATTGTCAGCAACTGCAAACCATGATGGAAAAGCTCGCTGTTAAACAACCGAGACTTTTCAATCGCTCTACGCCACTGCTGCTTCAAGACAACGCTAGACCACACACGGCCCAACAGACGACTACCAAATTAGAGGAGCTTCAATTGGAATGTCTAAGACATCCACCGTACTCTCCGGACCTTGCTCCAACAGATTACCATTTTTTTCGAAATTTGGATAACTTCTTGCAAGGAAAAAATTCAATTCCGATGAGGCAGTCCAAACCGCTTTCAAAGATTTCATTGATTCCCGTCCGAATGGTTTTTTTAGTAAAGGGATCAATGAACTACCTATAAGATGGCAAAAGTGTATAGATAGCAATGGTACATACTTTGATTAATAAAATATATTTTAATATGAAAAAATTGCCTTTATGTTCCTCCCATACAAAACGCCAATTTCATATGTAAGGACCTAATATTTTATGTTTTTATTAAATTGGATTGCCAAATCAAAAGTGTCCATAAAATTTAAGATCTATTTTTGGGATGCCATGCAAGGAGTTTAGACTCAAAGCAATTCTGCGTCCTTTTAAAAAAAATCTAGAGTATTCTTCACTCACGAATCTACAAACAGTAATATGCCTACCCCCAGTAATTGGCTACCTAAGAGCGATGATGATGATATATTATACAGTTTAGTGTAAGCGTACCTCTTGGGTATTTATGGATTCAGCAGAGATTATGCAATGTTTGGCGTGGTCATTAAATTGGCATAAGTTCAGCCCGACTACTTAGCAGTGTCAACTCAAGATAGTTCCGAGAGCCTGGTAAGGCTTGATTCATAATAACGCAGTTGAATTGGGATATTTTAGTAAACTAAGTAAGTATTATGTACGTGCAAAGGTTTTATGTAGCTTTGATATATACATACCTCTATAACTTGCAATATTTATCGGAAGATTTACATTTTTATTTATTTTGATATTCCATATTACTATGTTTTGATGTTTTTTAAGTGAACGAAATGTTCAATCCATTCATAGCATGATGGTATATAATGCTTTAAACATCTGTATTATAACACTATTAAACGCCATAGCTGTTTATGTGCTACACATTGCAACATTATGAACACAACCTTAGCGGTTGGGGTCTATCACTTGCAGCCTTCGATCTATTATCTCAGTACGTTACAACTTTGAGACCTTCGAAGAGCGTCTTATCAGCCTACTTGGCCAGAATCAATCGCCCTCCCCCGACCCCCGAAACTCAAACATACTCCATCATCGAACCGGCATTTTTCACAGCTCAGGATACACTGGACGGTGCGACTTGTCGATTAGACAATGTGGATCTTCCTCGCTCGGAATGCTCTGAGAATCGTGGCGAGGGAAAGGACAGCGCCTGGCTGCGCAGAGGTCAGACAAAATTGGTTCGATAACGAGTTTTTTACATTTAAAATCATATTTTGACTTTGGAGCAACGATGTAGTGAAGCAAAGCAGGTAGTTCTATAAAGTTTGCTCTTAAAATCATAATATCTCTGCAGGTTGTTGGTTTGTAATTTGGTTATAATTATAAATTCGTGTTTATGATTGTATTGTATTCAGAATAAACAATAGCAACAGCATAAAAAATATTTTGTTTGTGGTCTGTTTTCAAGTTTGTAGAGAAAATAAGATTTGCTTCGTATATTTATTTACAAATGTTACTATTTAATTAACTTGAAATACAAAAAAATATGTATTGATATAAAAAAGGATCATTTTCATTAATGTTCAGTTTCAGTAATGTAAGCAACCGAGTAGTGTGTACCTATGCGAAGAAAAATATAACTCTAATAGGTATAAAACCACTATACAATTTGTATAAACCAAAGAGATGGAACTCAAGTAGAGTTATATTTCTTCAACAACCGTTGTGTACCTATGCGAAGAAAAATATAACTCTAATAGGTATAAAACCACTATAAATTTTGAATAAACCAAAGAGATGGAACTCAAGTAGCGTTATATTTCTTCAACAACGCTTTTCAAAGTGTGAAAGCTTATTAATTTGTGAACGGAATCGAAAGCGGACAAATGTTAAAATCTAGACCCTTTTCAGCCCTAAAAAGTGATTTGACCCTTATTGTCAGGAACAAAAAGTTTAAAACTATTCAGTGTTATCGAGACCTATTTCAAATCGATTTATTACTGACTGATTGACTGACGTTGCGTTCTGGTCGTGAACCCAAACAGGCGTTTGGATTTCGGTTGAGTTGACGATTCAAAATAAAAATCAAGCTAATTTTGGATTTGATTTGATGTAAAGCAAATCAACAGCATTCGAAATTGTATGTTATCTATCTGTCATAAAAAATTTGCTCTTTATCTTCTAAGTATAGGTACCATGAACATAATTATGCTAAATCACTTCATCTTCAGAATCAACAGCCCATTTATGTCTACTGGTGGACAGGGTCTCCTTCAATGTTGTTGTTGTTGGGGTTGATGTTTGGCAATACAAAAAAGCATGTTGCTGTCTGTTTTTGGTAGATTTTGTTCTCATCTGCCAGTCTTAATTTTGATTTTACTTTGTTTTTATTTCTTTATAACTAGTAGTTCGCCCCGAACTGAGATCTCGTGATGTCTGGTTTGTGACGGAGATTATTTTTCAAATAGAACTTAATTATCAAACGATGTAAGTGTGCTTTCATTACACCTCTCTCACCTTCTTAAGCACTTTTTTCTAAAACTTTCTTTATTCACCTGAGTGTTCGAGGCTCTCTCTTGTTGCAAACGTAATGTATCCTTACTAACATGAAATACAGGTTAATGTCGTTTTAAAAAGTGCTCTCAAAACTGCTGCTTTAGTAGTTGTGGTTTATAAATCTACCCCTCCAGCCCACGGATGTCGTAAAGTCAACCAAAAAGGCAGCAGCTTTTTTCTTTGTGTAAACAAAACTTAAACTGTTTGCACCAATCTGTCTGCTTAGCGTGGCGATAATGGCTGTACCGTACCGAATTGAGTGAATAACAATAGATAAAATAGAGCAGTTTTAATGAAACTTCGAATACCCTCTCTTATCTTACAAGACCTGATGATCATCCTTTGCCCTTTTCATCTTAAAAACTACCCTTAATAAGGGCAAAATAAACTTATTTTGAAATCAGTCTCGATTCCTATTTTATATGATATTTCATGTTTTAAAACATTTTCAAGTCTTCAATCATATTTACCCCTTTTGCAACCCTTAATGTTAATACAGGGGTGGTTTCAGCAAATCAAAAGAAAGTCAATTGTGAAGTCAACCCCCTTTAACAGTCTATCCTACAAGACAATACGAGCATTTTAACCCATTAACGCGCCTGTTTGTTACGAAAACCACCCCTAATAAAAAAATTGATATTATATGAATGTTCAGTCGATACTCTTTCAAATGACACCCCACAAGAAAAAAAAATTGTCTCACTTAACTCTTTTTACCCCAATATCTCAAAAACTACCCCACTTATCAAAAATCCCAACAATCAAATTTTGTTTACGTTATCTCTATGCAGTTTAAATTTCATGAAAATCGGAATATCCCGTTCGAGAGTTATGCCTTAACAAACATTGCCACATACATACATGCATACATACATATATACAGTGCCGGATTTCCCAACTTAACTCAGAGATCACGTTTGCATCGCTCACTCGATCAATAATTTACATACTGTCACACATCAGTGTTTGATCTCTTTCTACGGTATGAATAAAGAGTATGAGTATGATTCTATCTAAAGATCCCTTAGTCGCCTTTAACGACATCTGCGGGCTAATTTAGGCGTTGATTCCTAAACCACGACCGCCGCGTTAAATTTAACTTCAAGATCAAATAGTCGCAAATGTTTTTATATCAATACGTTCCACGTAAATGCCTCCATTCAACACACCTCCAGGCGAGTGAAAAGGGGTTAACAGTGGTTTTATCCACCACTGAGGACCACTGGGGGTACTTCGAAAGCGACATATTACGACATAGCCAGTTTCCACAATGTTGGAAAGCCGTCAGAATGGTACACGCGGGTTCTACGTGATTGGGACTTTTATGGCACATTTTTGGAACGTTCCGTTTAAGAGAACGGTTATGGATGATTTTATTATTTGATTTAAATAACATACGCCATCACGACTCTACGTAGTTGAAACCAGCTACACTTTTTCACGATATGTTTTGCCTTAACTCGTATTTTTGGGTAAACACTCCGTTTTTATTGTAAAAAAATAGCAACACAACGCATGGTACTTAGTTTGATTTGTTAGCTGACGGTTCAATAAGCAGTACGTCCATCTCGCATTTAGCCGTTTGTCTAAATTGTCAGTTCATCCATAATTGGGTTTGTTCAATTATGTTCGTCATAACGCAGTCTTTCCATTGCGAGATTCGTCATTACGCAGTTCGTCTATTTGGTACAACAACTGACAATCCAATATTATCTGTATTGCTAAAATGTTACAATGCCGCAGACTATAGATACAACCAAGGAGTATAAGGCCCTAGGGGGGGAGAAAAACGTTATTTTTTTGCACTTTTTCAGTTATAGCGTCATAAATACCGACCGATGTACTAGTTAAAATATGACATAGAAATGTGTCATTTCAGAATACAGTCCCTTCTGTTTCTAATAAAAGAAAAGAGAGTTCCACTTGTAATACAAGTTACAGGCTTTTATAAAACGCCATCCTGAAAGACTATGATAAAATTTGTTCGGTTCATCCCTACAGTTTGTGCAGTTGAACAAAATATTAGTTGGGCGAAATGCTTGTTGGACGAAGTGCGTGTTGGACCAAACATGTGCTGGACGGAATGCAAATTAAAATTACAATAGGACTAACTGCTTATTGGACCGACAGCTAACAAATCCTTAGTTTTGTTATGGGTTTTGTGGTATTTTGCGCCATTCTAAGCATAATATAGCTAAGCGTTTGACAACCAGCTTACTTTATAACAAGTACAAATGTATCCTATGATGGACCACGCTAATCTAAAAGGAACCTATTCACTCTGGTCACAGGCAAGAGCACCGATTTTCATTACTTACAAGTACCAATTGTAAAGGTAGTGTTAACAAGCCTCACAGCTCAGTTGGTAGTAGCTCTGCCTTCTGTGTTTGGGTGTTGTATTGTATGAAAAGCATGTATATACAAAAAAAAAGTATACTAGTATTATATCCGCAATCTAGTTCCCATATTACAGGCTTCGTTGAGTTTGGCGCTGTATGAAATTAATGTCCTATAATATTTCTTAATATTTATTTAGTGTATCAAGGCGGCGATGCGAAGAGTTCGGCAGAATGGAATCTACAAGATACGGGTTGTGACCTGCCGCAAGTCACGTAGAAAAGACATGAGGCGAAGACAAGGTAAAACCCCACTTAGCTATTGCAATACGTCTCTTCTGTGTGTGAAATCTTCTTAATGACAAACTTCAAAGCTAATTACGCTTTAATTATACAGGGTAACGCTTTAATTAGCTTTGAAAAATTGACATTAACAAAATTGAAAATATTTCGTTAAAAAGGCAAAACGCTTCTAGTAGTCTTTATCTCGTTACCTGTGTAAAGTGCTTGCCCTAATTAATATAAGAATTTAACAATTTAAGCTGCAATACGCTGCAATGAACAACCTCGAAACACTTTCATTTATATTAGTATGCTTGATAAGATCCCGGCGTTTACGAAATAATAGTCTCATTAATGCGAAGTAACACTTAGCATACGAATGAAGTGGCATAATAACTTAACATTGTGACCATGATTAACAATACACTGCGCGCTGTAAATTGCCAAAAATTGGTTCATTTTTATTTTTTTTGTACGGTGGGAAATTGGCCTTCAACTCAATTCGTTTCAAGTTATGAAAAGACCGAAGGTGGAAGCGCATTTCACCCGGAATCCTTAACAGACTGAGGAACTGGCTCTCTCACTTCTAAATGCTGCAACACAACAATTATGAATCGTTATAATGACGACAGATTTAGGTAAGATGGTGGTAGCTAGCCTGGTGGACGAGCAAAGTCCTACCACCAACCAAACCAAGTACAATATTCGCCATAATAACAATTCTAAAAAAATGTTGTGTTCATTTAGAGGATAGCCTGTTCCTCAGTTTCTTGAGGATTCCGAGTGAAGTGCGCCTCCACCTTCGGCCTTATCTCAACTTGTAACCAGGTGAGATGAAGGCCAAGCGCTTCCCCTCGGATCGCCCCTGAGCCCTCACTGAGTCGGACACCGGTGGGCGAACCACTAGACCACAGAAGCGGTGACAAATGGCTTTTATTAGCGGTTACGGATGAATAGTAATAAAATTGGTGGTAGGACCAGTAAAGGTTCAGTTACCTAGCGATCACCCACCTGCCAGAATACAGCATAGCAGCAAACAGTTTGTCAGTGTGTTCCATCAGTGCATGGGAGTGCCTGTGCTTTCTGGAAAGCTTGTCCCATAGTATACCTCATGCTTACTCTGACCTAGAGCTGGACAAGCCTGGAGGTTAAAAGACATTTTTTTTTAACTGATGGGTTACATCATATAATAAAAAAATGGCTGACTTTCGCGTCTCGTTGTCACTGAGTAGCAAATTCAATTCAATTCAAAGTCATTTATTCCTTTTTGATACAATCATGTACACTGGGAAAAGTCAAAAATATAAATATAAATGGTTCACAAATACTTAAAAATAATAAAAAATATTAAAAAAAATATAGATCTTAGAATAAATAGTCCAGTGTAAAATACAATACAAATAAGTCTCCGTACAAATAGTACTCCAGTCATCAGCAATAGCCTCGTCCATTTTATAATACATATAAATTCATTCATTTCTAGATTACGTATGTCAAAAGGCAATTTATAACATAACTTAACATTAGTACACAAAAAACTTTTACCAACCTTAGTAAGCCTAAGAACTGGTATAACGATATCATTTATATTCCGCGTATTATAACTATTTACATCACTCTGTAGCCTTACTCTATGAAAAGTAGTTTTTGCATAAATTACATTTTGGAACACAAATTCACCCGCTACCGTCATGATATTGAGTTCTTTGAACCTACAAGATTCCATTTTTGAGATTTGTAGTATAAATCTTATAGCTCGCTTTTGCAACAGAAACACTCTTTCTTTTTGACAATACCATAAGTCATATTAGAGTGAAAGTAAGCATGGTAGACTGCCTTTGCAGAATGTATGTCACTCGATTGTCTCATGGTTTTTATTGCATAAGCGGCAATTTTAAGTTTGTTTACTAGATACTCAATGTGCTTATCCCAAACGAGTTTACTGACAATGACCTACTCCAAAAAATTTAACATTGTTGATAGCATTAATGGAGTGTCACATAATATGTAGTATTTGTGACCACCTCCGTCTCTATAGTATTTCCCAAAAAGAATCGGACTATGTTCGTTTTTTCAACATTTAATAGGAGGTTGTTTGCTTTGAACCATTCATCCAAACTTAATAATATTTTTTCTAATCTTAAGCTTATATCTACTTTGTTCTTATCACTCAAAATTACTGTGGTGTCATCGGCAAATAATACTGCAACATACTACATAAATTTTTCTAAACACTGGTAGAATATAAATCTTTTTTATACAATGGTACAACTTTGGCTATCTTGAGTAGGTCAGCTTCCACTATGGATGCAATTATTGATCAAATGAACTCTGACAAATTAATCAGGACCGAAACATAGTTTACTGTAGCCGGTGAAGTAAAAGATGTGTGACTTTTATTTATGCCTGAAGATGTAAAAAACTGCAGCGTGCACTATGTTTTCTATATATCATCTTTTATATATCATCTGCATTATATTCATTATTTTCTGTATTCATATGTTTGTGTCAAATAAAGAACTTTTGAAAATGAAAATAGTCATTCTTTGCTATTGCGCAATAGAATGTATAAAGGTATTGAAACCTTCGTTCGTAGAAATTTCTACAAATAATTTCTAAATGTGCCCCTTCACTATATAAAGAAGCAATCTGGAATATTTCAAGTTGTAGAACCGCTGGTTTAGGCTGTGCGTAGATTGTCAGTTAGTCAGTCAATGAGCTGCACGATTTTATATATTTAGATAAAATCCGGTTGACTACTTCAGGTGACAGTAATCAAATAAAAAAAAAACGATTTTTACCTCTAGCAAATATTTAGCAATCATCTCTTAAATATTGCGCTTAAGCTTTTGCTCATTTGTAGCGGGTCTACGAAGGGCTACGCCGTGTTAAAAAGTGCTACGAAACTTGCTTCGAGCACCCTCCATATAAATGCACCTTCCTATTCCTAAGGAATTAAGTTGTATAAGGAACACTACCAACTAGTTTTATTATAATGAGTAGTGCATTACAATATGAAAGCCGGTTTATTTGTTTTTACCCTACCAGCGAAGAACAAGGGTTATGTTTTGATAGAGTATGTGTGTATGTTTGTTTATATATTTAACTGGCACGCTCTACATCCTAAACGGCTTGATGGATTTTGAAGTGTGAGATGTCATTTTTCTCGTAGTAACATTGGCTTTATTTTTTTGTTACGGGGATGTGAAACATAAATTAAGGGGATATAAAGATGCTTTTACTATCGCAATATGGGTATTAAATGAAAGGTCATCAGAAACATCAGATAAAATTTCTTACTTCTTCATCTTACCTCTAAAATGCCGGAAAACAACAATTTTATCATTTTTGTTATAACGACAGACTTAGGTAAGATGGTGGTAGCTAGCCAGGTAGATCCACAAAGTCCTACCAACCAAACCAAGTACAATATTTTAATCCCCTTGGGGGTCGAACCTGGGATCTCTGGATCTGACATCATTGGGCGAATTACTAGACCACAAAGGTGGTTACAAAAAATACGATAAAGCGAGACAGAAAGCCGGCCCAGTAAGAAGCTCATGGCAAACTGTTCAGCCCACAGAAACCTTTCCCTCGTAATGACTCTCGCTAGAATATACAATATTGTTATTGTTCCCATCAAGAGTTTTATCTGACCGCCAGTATTTTCCTCAGAGGGGTAATGCGCGTAATGTATTAGCTACTAACGAGGGACCATCTAGCGAGTGCTAAGAGCATGTAAGTTTTCTTTGCAGAAACTGCAGAAACTGCAGAAACGGTAGTTAGGTAAGCATAGAAACGATTGGAACAGATTTTGTATTATAGTATTGCAGAGTGCTTGGTAGATGAAAATAGCAACAACCTTCTAATAATGGGTAAAGTACGAGATGGCTAACATTTTGAAGGAAAATATGACAAACAATAATAAGGGATGGCTGTTTAAATTACTGTGCTATATCCTTGATTTTTACAGTGTCATTGCACCATTGAAACGCCGAAAATATAGAACCTACATCTGTATTTCCGTTACCCATCGACCGTAATATCTTGTGTCTTATGAAGGATTATAGCTTTTCTAAAACTTAAGATTCATTTTAGTAAAAATAGCTCTCTTGCAATAAGGTAATAGACCACGGCTACGTCACAGCCTCGTTACTTCTAACACCGAGTCCTACGTGAAGGGCAAAAGCAAAGTGATGCGAAACAACAAAATCTCGCAACGGCTGCGAAATTTTGTTAATTTTGCCAAATACTTCTTTATTTTTATGTTTTTTTTTCAATATGATCTTGCAAACGATTTTTTAACTAGCTTATCATCAAGCTTAAAACGTCATAACTAGTAGTTTGCTCTAAGCTAAAATCTCTCGATGTCTGGTTAAACCACGGAGATTATTCCTCAAAAATAACGTTTCTTAAGTTAATAACTCTTCGATAAAAGCGTTATTTCATTACACCTTACTCTAAACATTAATATCTTTTAATTTACCCAAGTGTGGGTAAATTAAAAGATAAGATAAGGTAAGGCTCATTCTCGTTACTACCACTCATTCTATGCAAGGCCAGATTGAGAGCAAAGCACCAAAGCACCGAGCGTACGTCAGAGCAGGTGGGCAGAATACAAAAGTGAATAAATCTCCCGTTACTAATACCACGAAAAGGTTATTTTTAAGACATATGTTATTTTAAAGTGCTCTCAGAACCGTATGTTGTTGTTGTTTTGCGGCATTTAGAAGTAGATGGCCATTTCCTCAGACAAATGAAATTCCTGGTAAAGTGCGCTTCCACCTTGGCCTTACCATAACTTGAAACCAGAAGAAAGATTAAGACCAAGCAATATCCTTGCCTAAGCATGTGTCTACAAAGTTTGAAATAAATTACGGAGAATACCTACTACTGACATACTTTTTTTACAACTTATGATACAATTGAGGTAAAAGCACCCAAACACAGGGGAAACATCCATATTCATCACATAAATATTTGTCCCAGGTAGGAATCCAACCCACAACCTAAAGCGCACTAATTGAGCTGTAAGCCCAGTTAGTCATAATGCTTACTTTTTTTTCTAATGAACGACGGGGCACCGCTTGGCCTTCATCTCACCTGGTTTCAAGGTATGACAAGCCCGAAGATGGAAGCGCACTTTACCCGGAATCATCAACAGACTGAGGAACTGGCTATCTTACCTCTAAATGCCGGAACACAACAATTAAGAATTGTTGTTTTGGCGACAGAGTTAGGTAAGATGGTCGTAGCAAGTCAGTCGGACTTAACGGCCTATACTACCTCAAATTAGCAACTCACCGAAACTTTACTCTAGCTTCGAACTAAGATATAGTTATAATAAAGGTGTCATTGCTGTGCGCTTATGACCACCAGATGACAGAGCTACGCGCGACCAGTACCAGACGGAAGCGTGCCCAAGACACTGGCTGCATTGCCACGCTGAATAGCTATGCTAATTCGCTGGCCTAAATAGGAGCCAGCTCATGGGTCACGTGTCGCCTCAATCAAAAATATTAAAAAACCAATATTAATTTTTAAAATCTGAAACACGGAGCGTCTGCTGTATAGGTATTGTGTTTATTTACTGTACAAAGTATCAAGGCCAATAGGCAATAAATACGCCCAACTAGGGCTAACATTTTCGGTATAAATTTAAGTCAACTTTGTTTTTTTTTCTACAAAGAAAATGTTATGTAATCGCGTTCTAGCATCAATCCTGAACTATAAAATATATTCATTTCAAAATATGCTACTGTATTGTGAAAGATATGATCGCTGAAGCTAAGCTATTTCAGGTATCATAGACTCTTAAACGAAGTCCTTCCACCAACAAACCAAGCATAAATCTGTACGCCCTGGGGATTGAACCCGGGCCCTCTGAGACTAATAACGGTGGACAAACCGCTAGACCACAGAGGAGGTTAAAACACTCTTTTAAGAATCTCTTATGAGGTAACTGTAAATAAAAAAACAAGTTGATCTCAACTGATTCCATTTTTTTTATTTTGTCAATCTATCTGCTACATCCAGGCAAGTATATGGCGTTGGATCTGCTCAAGTAGGACGGTGCATACCTTAGAATTCTCAGACAAGTGGGATCACGCCCCCGGCTATACACTAATAATTACCATCGTTTGCTTAAGTAGCTAGGCGCTTGTTAGTTCAGCGGTTTGGGTGTACACTTACTGCTATGTTATGAATGGTTTACTGTTATGTTAGATACGTTTACTATAGAAACTCGCATGGCGTTATATTGATTACCATGGATATAATGCGTAGTCTATTCGAATGATTACGTGCGTACAAAGGCACAAACCCATTATTTTGTATTTGTGGGATTATACACAATATACAGAAAAATCTTGTGTTCGTGCATTTACAGGGCCAGTTCCTCAGTCTGTCCAACAAAAATAACCACACCACCAATAGTAGGGTTGGGATTTGAAAAATGTATAAGCAATATAGGTTCATAAATTATTCATAAAACAAAGAAATATATCGATAGGGAAATTAGAAAATTCGTGGGTGAACGATCGAAAAAAACTTTTTTTTTATTGTTTGACGGGGATGCACTTGGCCTTCATCTCTGGTTACAGTTGAAAGTTATAAAGTTATCACCCGGAATCCTCAACAAACTGAGGAACTGGCCTCTAAATGCCGGAACACAACAATTTTAAAATTGTTGTTATGGTGACAGAATTAGATAAGATAATGGTAATGGATGGTAGCTAGCCAGGCGGTTTTAAACAAGTCCTTCCATCAACCTAAAACCAACTAACTCAGAATTGTCAGCTATTCAACTGGCAATGACAAGACTCTGTCTAATTATACATCACAAATGTAGGTAAGCCTCCTACCGCATCCAAACAAACCTTCAACTGCATCAACCATCGTCAGACGCATTAAAAAAATAAAAAAGCAGCTTGCTTGCGTCACGGGGGTGTGCGCTGTGACGTCACGGCGGAAATAGAACGAAGGGAGGCAAGGCCCGAGCACGCCCGTTCTATTTTAGACCTAGTTGTGTACTAGCAGGGTCCAGTGTTGCACGTATGCAGGCTTTTCGTGTTTTGTGCGGGCGTGTACGTCACGGGTCAGATTGGATGCTGATTCGATAACCGTTATTTTTGTACGCTTTTTACGCGTTTTTATTTTGTAATAATTGCATAGACATGAAATTAGGGGGTACAAATTCCGGTTTTTAATGTATCTAGTAAAATATATTTTTGTAAGTACCTGATACATTGTTATAGCATTGTGTATTGTAATTAAATATTAGGCCAGCGGGTGATCCTGTGAAGTTTGGTAGTCATCGAATCAACAGATTTATTTATTATTGCGCGAGTGTTACTGTATATAATTGATAAAAAATGTTGAATTTTGTAATTTTTTAATGTTTATCCTTCCACGTTCGTTGAATATACCAACTTCGTGTGTAATGCGAATGGTTTTTATTCCTTTGTGTAACGACCTACTATTTAGCATATTTGACCGAATATTTAAAGAAATACCATTTATTTACTAGATCTTTAAGAATATCATTGCAATTCGCAAACATAGTTAAATGTTATGTACTCGTATCATTTATTCTTCCTGAATGTGTTTTACATACACAAAAACCCTATAAATGTGTTGGAGGTAGTATCTACCTGCTTATCTGTGATAAGCTTCGCAAGCGGGATCGAGACTGCATTTGAAAGTACACACTGCTACCCATTATCTGTAGTTGGTATAGAGGGTTCAATGGTCTGTCTTCAAGACATCACACACCTTTTACGACTCCTGTGTATTCTATTTTGCTCTTGTCCTAACAGCAATATCATAAATATAAAATCATCATCATTAATTCATCAATCATCACCAAAAAAGCTAAATCTACTGCAGGACATGGGCCATCCAGGGCATTTTAAAAATTCCAGTGGGATCTGCCATAATCACCGCCGACATTGGCCGGCAGGTTGGTGATAACAGTAGTTGTCTTAAGAACTCGGGTAAAAGATGCTGCCCACCCCTTGGAAAACCTGAACATTTTATGATAAAATATCCGCATACCTACATGCTTTTACTGTAAGCATTTACATTTACAGCATAATGTTCATCTAATGTTTTGAAAACTGTAATTTATGTTGGTGTTGGACCCACAAGTTCCAATGTCGGCTAACTACTTGGGAAGTTACGCCTTAGTAAACATAAATATGCATCGTCTGGTAAGCCTTCCCTGCGGGTTATGATTATTCTCTCTATGTACACGATGCCCTTTCAAATTCACACAGATCAATAACTATGTATTCTACATCATCATAATCACAGAAAACTCAAATTGACACAATTTTATTTAAAATATCACTGACCAGCAATTATTCAAAAGTCGATATCGTTAAAAAAAAGTAATATTATCTGTTATCTTGTTCCCATATTACAAGATTTGCTTAGTGTGGGGCTAGATGGCGCTGTGTAAAATGTCCGGTAATACCTAATCATGAAAAAAGTATAAGCTTAAAATTTCGAACACACAATTTTCAATGTGACTATAATTTCTTGTTGGTTATACTTTCGTGGTAAAATAAGTAAACAAGCTCGCAAGGTAACAGAGACAATCAATAATCATTTTGAAAAAATATATAATATATCTTAATATACTTTTATTTTTTATCTACAGCTTACAACGCAGAAGCAGATCTTCTACCATCAGCAATGAATAACACTGCAGAATGAAAAGAGCTTCATTCTGCAGTTTGAAATGAATAGAATCATTTCAAACAAAAAGCATGAAATAAATCTAAATCTCCTTAAAATATTATCCCTCTATTTTAGGGCGTCAAGTGTAAGTTATACCACAGAATATATAATAAGTACTACACCTACTTACACTTGAAGTCCACTGACCGTTGAATTTATATTTAGATGTATTTATGACGCCAACGCAAACAGCTATGACCCCGTTCCTTTCCTGGTAGCCTGGTAGTCACGGCCGCACTATAAATAACCGAGGTCTGAAGCTCATTCCCGACCTATAAATACACCGAGGTTGGAGAAAGTGGATTTACCGCCATCTAGTGTCGGTCACAGGTGTGCTAATTATTTCTAGATGTGGTTGTGTTGTTTTCACTTTCGTTGTGTTTTATTTTAGAACATTATGCTCTCATTTAATAGTTCCGTCTTATCTGGAACACAGGCACAGTATCGACGATATTTATTTGAATTGAATAAAATAATATAAAATAATTACGAGACTTTTAATTTAAAACCGTCATCTGTCTAAACCCTAATAAGCCTAGCTTGTAAACTAGGTACCATATTACAGAATACTTGTAGTACTTCATACTTTTAAGACATACTGACACATTCATAAGTTTGCTAATGAGGACTAAATCACGCAAAAGCGTGACCGATCGAAGCTCAGGATCTCGTAAGCCCTACGCGATTAGCTCCTTCGTAACGACCGTGCTAAGCCCGGCCTCCAGGCGGTGCAATAAACAAATTAACCAAAGGTTTGTCTGAGGATTCATAATCTTTATTAAGAGATATAAATTAGAGCTTATGGCCAGGTGTTCGTTGTTTGTGAAGCATCTGTATAAGAGTAAAAATGTGATCTAAGATGAAGCACGCTTGTCTTAAAGGACTGAGTGAGAGAGACTGGTGGAGAAATACTCACGACGGCAATAAATTAAATTCCTAACCAGTATTCTCCAGGCACAGATCAAGCTAAAGCATCGAAAATGATAATTCAAAAGTATTAAAGCACAAGCTGTATTAATAATACATTTAACTGGACATTTACCACCCATCAAGCCCCAAACTAAGCATAATTAGTATATATGAGAACTAAATTACGAAACACATTCGAGAGTGAGACAATCACTAGATAGAGCTTACGATTTGACCTAGCAGATTTTTGCGCAATAGATAACATACAGACAGAAAGGTGGGCGGCAGTAAAGACTTAGTAATAACACGATACATGTGTTACCTACATTATTTTACACGAATACAAAATTTTGAGAATTCACAACTTAAATACAAAATTTCAAATTAATTTTATTTTTGAATTTTTGGAAAACTTAGGGCTAATTATAAGTTTCCACAAATAGGGCATCCCCCTTTTCATCCCTTTGTGGGACGAAATTCCAACAACACCGATATACATTGCGCTAATTTCCAGCCATAAGCCTAAATAATACATTTAGTGATTTTCACACTGAAAATGAAGGACTTTCCATACACAACTTCAATCCCCCTTTTCACACCTTCGAGGGAAGAATTATCAACATGCCTAAACACAAAATTGTAAGTTTGTATTGTAAGGGTTTGAAACAGACGGACATTCGTACAAACTTTCATCTCCGTTGAGTTTCAATCAGTCGTCTGCTACGCTATTTGATATACAATACAAGTTATGTTTTTATTTATTTTATATGTGAAAACCAACAGAATCCTATTACAACATTGGTAAATGGCTTACGCCTAGTAACTTAAGTAAATTTATAGTTTATAGAAAACGTATATACTTACCTACTATACTATACTATACTTACAAGTTAAGTAGTTAACCTACTAACAATCGTTTCCTTAAATTATCATTTGTATAATAAGAATTGTATGTATTGTAATATATTTTACAGTTACAGTAGATATATGTTTATCAGTCTGTTTTATTGAGGAGCTAAAGGGATTTTTATGATCTTGATTTCAAGTCTTGAGTAGCATTTATTGATTGTTTGACAGCATGCGCATTTGGTCAAGATAGCTAGTCAAGATGCTGACGATATGTGGCCACAAGTAAGTTTAGGTATAATACTCTGCAGGCGTCCGTTAGTCTATTCAGCAGCTTGGATTGTTAGAGAAATTGTTTTCACGTTTACTCAGCTGCAATTTACACAAGTCTAGAGCGACTCAGCATTCGCTCGAGGCGAGATTTAGAGTCTGTAAAAATCAGCACAATTCATTTTTAGGGTTCCGTAACCAAAGAGAATTAAATTTAGTTATTAAGCCTCCGTTTTCCGTCTGTCCATCTATCTAGGTTTAAAGAAATTTATTCTAAAAAAAGACTTCTCCGTCACTTACATGAGAATAGTTGTTTGTCTTAGAGTAGATTATTACATAAGTTGTTGATCGTTCGATTGTGTTGGGTTTGATTGTTTTGATAAGTAGGTACAAATTTCGATGTGTGCATGTCCGCACTCGGCTGATTTACAGAAAATAATTGTGTCGATGTCGAATTACACAAACCGGCATTTTTGACAATTCACGGAATCATCAACATTAAAATTATCCAGAAGCAAATTACGGTAGCCACGGGCAAGTCAAATGTTTGCAAGGAGAAATAACTTTCCCCATCGTGAGCAAAAATAAGATTAAAATCTATTTGAACGCTTTCAAAACTTTCTGATTTAAATAAACAGTAATACATAAAAATATCAATTACTCGGATATCAGAGGAGTATATAAAAATCTGTGTGACGATTTGATGACAACGGAGCAACCTAGCTTTTTGCAACATAAAAATAAAGATTTATTTTTATACCACGAACGGGGGTCGAAATAGGTATGGTGGTAGTACCTACGCTAGGAATTCCTAGTATAGGTACCTACATTTCAACAGAGGTTCTTGCTTTATCCCTCGTGTGCTGGTCACGATTCTTAGAATGATCTTAAAAAACCTTACTGAATAAAACGATTTGTTATTTATTTGCTCAGATCTAATCTGCTTTGTTTACACACACCCAGTTAGTAAACTTATATCCCAATGTGTTTTTGATTTGTCTGTCTTAGTTTTTCTTAGTTTTCCTCACCGAATGACTTCATAACTATGTAGGTTAGAAATATGTACATACTTTTTATTTCAAAATGAAAGAGTAATTAGCAAGTGCATACGTGCCTGCATATAATATGAAGGCGCTTATGTACTTGCTAATTACTGATAGTAAGTTTTAATTCAATACAGACTATGTATTGCCATTAAACTAACTATGTACAAAGGAATCAGTCAGATTACCTAAGGACCGTTACAAACGGCCTATAGGTAACTCAACTGTTCCAGACCAGTACCAGACGTAAGCGTGCCCAAGACACTGGCTGCATTGCCACGCTGAATAGCTATGCTAATTCGCTGGCCTAAATAAGAGCCAGCCCTTGGGTCACGTGTCGCCTCAATCAAAAGCCCCGCAATATTTTTGAAAACCCGGAGGGCACCGGCCCCCCACGGACCCAAGGTCTCCACCCCAAAAGGCTCAAATAGGTAAGCTCTGTCGAGACCACTATATTTGCGCCTTTTGTGATCCTCGGCCGAATCAGCCGCCGCACCAGCCCTAACTGATGTCCCAGGCAGATGAGATGGCGCTAGGGTGTCGACGCAGGTAGATAGTAAGTTAATTTTCTGTGACCAAATTGTTTTACTCTTCCCAAAAAAACGAGGCAGCTTTTTGTGACTTATTAGTCTTCGGCAGTCGATGTGGACTTATGAAATTTATCTATCTATCTCGTTACCGGTGTACGTAGCGAGGATCGAGTATTGGGTGGTGAGTTCGGTCAACAATAATATTACGGTAATAAGATAGCCATCCCCGAGGGAATGCTTTAGACTCGGAAGGTAATTGAAATCGTCCCCATTTTATATTTTATGATAGAATAATCTAAAACAATCAAAACAGCTTTGTAAAAACTCACAAAAACATGAGTTTTAAGAGGGCCCCGGAGTACCGCTGATTTTCGCTCTCCAGTGCAAACGTAGTTCCATTTTCATTTCGATGTGGTAATTACGATTCACATGAAAATTTGCAGGTATAATCGGAAAGAGATAATCTGTGTTGGTGAAAATGGAACTACGTTTGTATGTGAAAGTGAGACTATGGGACGTCTTAAGGCTCCACCAAGGACCACCTCTGGAAGGTTACAAAACCTGTACTAGAGGAGTACTTTTACGATGGTCTCAAACTAGGTCAGTATTTAGCAGACCTTCTGTTTCTTCGTAGGTAAAGGAATTCAGTAAGTTACGTTTCTATTATCCAAAAATGTATACGTTGAGAGAAAGCTTCGAAACCCTTTTCATAATGCATAATTTTGCATAATGTGCGCACGGAGATGTGTGAGATTTGGCTTAGTTTAAGTTGAAGTTTATTGGAAGAGTGTAGACAGGCAATTCCCTTTTTTACTGACTTCCAAAAGGAAGAGGTTCTCAAATTACGCGGCAATTCCGCCAGTTTGAAATTGATTTTGATGATTGTTATTGTGTTAGGTAGGCCATACTACTTTCGAGGTGGTCCTATAGAAATTTCATCAAAATCAGTACAGTAGTTTGAGTTTGAGTTGTTTTGTCCCACTGAACTGCCTGCCTTCCGGTATCATCGTCATCTGATGATGAAGCCAAAGGGTAGATAGTTCACCGAAACTCTATAAAAAAACAATTTACCCTAGCATTGCTTTGGCTTATTGGAGTTGTCTTAAGATCCATTCTGGCTTAAAGCGCCGCCGTATATTTGTATCATCATCATCATCATTACAGCCCGCATAAAAGATCACTGCAGGACATGGGCCTCTCCCAATGCTAAAGAACGCAATACAGGGTTTTACCATCATCACCACGCTTGCCAAGCGTGTTAGTGTGTTAGCAGTAATCTTACTTATATATTTTTTTGTATGACATGGCTCATTAACGATACATTAGCATCTAACTTATCGGGTAATCAGGTGATTCGAAGCCTGCAATGTCCTAACCAAACTGGCAACACACATCACAAAGATGTGCCCACATGGAATCGTACCCACAACCTTTAACTGAATATACATCAAAACCAATGTTTAAAGAAAACAATTGAGATGTTGGAAAAATTACGCAACCGTGTCATTTATGTTCAAGCTTTCCCGAAGTCGACTTAAAAGCTTAAATCCCGAAAAAAATTAAAATAGTAAACGTAGCTCATAGTATGTTTGTTGATAATTCCTTCAAGTCCTTGAAGGCCCTTCATATCCTTGAAGTTGGTTTTCTTTTTAGTTTTTAAAATGCATTATTTAATAAATATTACAGAATGATAAATCAATATTACAGGACGTTAATTTCACACGGCGCCATCTAGTCCCAAACTGAGCATAGCTTGTAATAATAATGTGGAAACGAGATTACGGATAGAATAATTATATAGGTATTTTTTTGTTTAAATACATACGTACTATATGATACAACACCTAAACACAGAATAAACATATATATCCATCACACAAATGTTTGTCCTGGGTGGGAATCGAACCCACAATCTACAGCACAGAGAGTTACTACCAACTGAGCTATGAGGCTTGTAATGGTCAAGTGCATTCTCGCTCGACTAGGATGGAGTAACAATAATAGTATGGAATCACCAGATTATCTAATCACAGAATTACTTAAACTCAAAAATTGGATTTTTATAAGAAACATTTCACTGAGTGTGCCACGTAATTGCACAATCTAATTCCGCCATCCCAATTATGATATCGGACAACCAGACGCTGCACGGTCTGCTATCTCTTTGTGGTAGACTATATTTGCACTCGGCTTCAGCCGCGTGATACATGGATAAAAGGAAGGCTTATTTTGTGACATACACTATAAGTGAAAAAAAAACACAAAAATCCATTCAGCTGTTTAGTCGTAAAGATGCAACACAAAAAATAATTAACGTCTGACATTTTATTAACATCTCCCGGGAACTGATTTAAAGAATAAAAAGTATCTTATATCCTATTCCTGCTCTAAAATAAAGTCTCAGTTCAATGGGCTCAATAAAAATTGGCGTGAAGGAACAAGAGAAGAGTAGTAGAGCCCCTCGTGAAAGAGCTCGTCCGGGGAAGTACTACCACCATATCTATTTCAGCCGCCAAGCAGCATTACTGTGTTCTGGTTTGAAGGGTATGGTTGCTGATGAAATTACGGGCCGGGGAAAAACATCCAAACCGAACTATGTATGCTTTTAGAATTTTGGTGAGATTGTTCTGTGGTTGGTTGTTATATTGTATCACCTGCCCGCGACTTTGTCCGCGTTGACTTTAGAATTTGGTGCAAAGTGACATATGCGTGTAACAAAAAATAAATAATGTCATCCGTCAAGATTATTTTTAACCGATTTAAAAAAAAAGGAGAAGGTTCTCAATTCATCGGAATCTTTTTTTTTATAAATAATAATAAATAAATAAATATTACAGGACATTATTTTTTACACAGCGCAATCTAGCCCCAAACTAAGCATAGCTTGTAATATGGGAACTAGATTACGGATACACTACTTTAATACTTTTTTTTGTAAATACATACTTATATACAATAGAACACCCAAACACAGAACAAACATCTATATTCATCACACAAATGTTTGTACTGGGTGGGAATTGAACCCACAGCCTACAGCGTAGAAGGCAGAGTTACTACCAACTGAGCTATGAGGTTTGTTAATTGAGTTAATTGAGGCTTGTTTATGTATGGTATGATTGCTCAAAAACGCCTGGACCGATTTGGAAAAAAAATATTTTGTTTGAAAGGGTTCACAGGTGGTCCCATCGACATCAGATCAGGATCTGATGATGGGATCTTGAAAAAATTGAGGGTACTCTTCAAATATTATAGGCACACTGAAGCGATTCGGGTGTATTACCTCAAAAGTAAGGAAAAATCGGACCTCATATAGGATCACGCGTCTGTCTGTCTGTCTGCTCGTTCATCTGTCATCAAAATAATTGGTAAAAATACGTCATCCAAGTAAACGAAATTGTATCATATTCTTCATTGAAGTTTTTAAAACGTAATTATAAGTTATGCATTTGGCGAATGGAGACAGTTACGTCAAAAGACTGATGAATGCAGGAGGGAAAAGGTAGCTACCCGCTCGATCGGGGTGTGTAATCAGGGGACTTGATATAATATAGCGTAACTAAATATCAATGCAACCAAATTAAAACTCTAGACTAAATAAGTATTTACACAAAAAAAAACATATTTAACACAAGTATTCAAAAGTTTTACGAGATGTTCAAATATGGAACAATACTATGCTATGGTTAATTAAACTAATATGCTTTTAACTTGTGTGGGGTTGACATCAGGCAGGCAGCAGGATTAAAAAAATCAGCCAAAAACTAACAACATGTCAGAAGTCACGTTTTGCTAACCCCACCATTTTTTCACCACTACTAGCACCCATACAAAGACAAATTTCGGACGACAGTCTTTAGATACAATAGGACCATGGTTATATAATAGAATCAGCAAAGATGAAACATTAGCGACACTTAATTATAATCAACTAAAAAAAAATATTACTGCTTATCTGTTAAACTTAAATTATAATGACACTGAAAACCTATTACAAATTATTGAATAATACACACATACACACAGATACACGCACTCAAATTACACACATTCAACTTTCATTCAATATACAACACATGCTCACACTCATGCCCAAACTCACGCATTTAGCACTCCAACACTACTCACCGCAAAATACAAAACACACAAACAATCACTTTACATCGGCAAAATCTACATTCTCATATTTTATTTATTTTATATGTACAGTAGTTTAAGAAAATATGTATAATTTTAGATTATTAGATATAGGTAATAGAAGCAAGAGCAACAAACATATCTGTGACCTCATAATACAGGCTTTGTCCTAGTATGAGGAACAGAAATACCTAGGGTACAACTCTGCCACTATCACTGGTTTATATACATAATATAAGTTAAAATGTAGAAGGATCCACGGCAGTCCTTGTAACTCTACAATACAGGCTTTAGTCCTTGTGTAGGGGACAAGAACTTTCTTACAATTTTACAATAGAATATATAAAACATGTACCAGCTGTATCTTTCTATGAATAAATAAATTTTTATCTCTTTTATCTTATCTTTACCTAGTGTGGAATGACAGGCAGGAAGATGATGATAGTTAATTATCTAGATTGAGTTAAATCGTAATATGTTAATCCCGTAATAATGTTCCTTGGATATAACGTCTAGACAAAATTTTTGGTGGATACGTTCTGTTGTTCATTTTTTGATAATCCACAGGTTCACCTAATATATTTTCTCGGATAAAAATTATTCTATTGTTAATCCAGGTAAATAACTATCGTTATACCTAATCCAAATCCGTTCAGCCGTTTTTGCGTGATTGAGTTATAAACATCTTAACATTCAAACAAACAAACTTTCAAATTTATAATTTTATTTAAGTATTATAATATTAGAGAGGGATCCTCACTATTTTCTATTATAATAGTAGCCTAAGTTACTCCCTATATCATCAGCTATCTGCCATTGAAAGACTTGTCAAAATCGGTGAAGCCGTTTCGGAGATAAGCCGGAACCGGAACAGACATACAGTCAAATATAAATTATTTTCTGTTATTAGTTTATACTGTTTCCGTAAACTAGTTCCCATATTTAAGCTTAGCTTAGTCTAGGGATTAGTAAAATTTAAAAAATAGTAAATTCCTGCAATATTTGGATTTTTTAGCTTTTCCAATTCTACGTCGACGAATTGCAGCCCCGGTTTTCAGATAAGCCTCACATTCGTCCCCAGCCCACGTCTTGAACTGCAGAGGTACCAGAGTTTACCGGCATTTTTATCGAGCGCTATTCCACTGAGGTACTGAGAAATTCTGACTACGAATAAACCACATGAGCTCGAATTCATAAAAGCAGAACATATCTTGCTCAACGTAGCTTTTATTTTACTGCTTCATTACGGATCAAGTTAAAGGCAGAACCAGGTGACAAGACATTATTGATTATGAATCGAATATGCTATGGTCACAGCCAAGAACTACCCCTACAACTCAACGACCTTTATATCAGCGATCACCAACCCACATGCCGAGCGTGGTGATTAATCCAAATCCAGTTTTAGACGAGAGTCCAACTGTGGACGTTGGTAGTTGATGATGATTAATAAAATTTCAGAACAAAATGTATTTCAACTTACGAAACAGTTTAACGGCAAGCCAAATAAAAACGGTGAACCGTCCAAAACGGTTTTCGAGGTTTTTAGTGAAAAGGCCACGTTTTACCGTGTGGAGGGCAGATGCTGGCTAAGGGATATTTTACGGAGATGTCGGTTCTCGCCAGATTTGCATTTGTTGTTTTATGTGCCTTGCGGTGTTCGTGCTTGTCACGTCATTGCCAACTTTACTGCCCGTGGATCAACTTCTGTTTACTGTTATTACAACACCTTCAGCCGTAGTACACGCGAATCTTTTACTGTCAGCGATCAGCATTTCGGCGACGAGTGAATCGCGTTTGATTGCTGTATCGAATTCGCCAGCGTCAAAAACTTTTCAATCTATAAAAATTCAGAAATACAATAGCCCCTGGAGTACCGTTGATTTTCGCTCTTCAGTACAAACGTAGTTTGTCGATCATTTCGTTAAGATATGTTAGGTTAAAATAAATCTTGCCGGTATAATCGGATTGAGATAATCTAGGTTTGTACTGAGTAACTTTTTCGTACAGCCAGCCGTTACTGGGATAGACCACACCTACCCCGGAGTGTATTTATAATTTATCGCACACACAATATTTAAATAAACAAACATAGAATTCAAAAGTATGGCAAAGGCGAGCTTAACCCTCAAAAGAGTTATCTTCAGCAAACCTAGGCAGAGAGAGAAATAAGATTAAATAGAAGGGACAAGTGAACAATATTCATAATTAACATACTTACCTAACATTGGAATAATACGATAAACTACATTACCTATATGGTACACATATTACACTGTAAATGTTATAAATACATATCTTATGAAATATATATAATAATATGTAATATAGAGGTTATGTTATAAATGTGTACCGACCGGGAAGAAGGGAAGCTCTTTCAACAATTTGTTATTTGATCGGGAATTCACGTGGACCTAAAAGCACGTGTAAAACTTGAGATGAATAAACGCGGATGTTAGTGGTGACATCTGTGGACGTTTTCCGAAACTATTTTATGAAGACATATATCATGAAAAAGTGACGGGAACTCACGAATGAAACGAGCCACGTTGTAGGTACTTTAGACCGTTGAAACTTATGCGAGTGGCATATATAGGTACATTTGCCTCTCGCTACAATTTCAAGATTGAGAATTTCAAGATTGCAAGCAATTTCGTAGCACCCTCGTAGACTTTCGTAGCAATCGAATCGTAGCGGTTGTAGCACTGCTACGACTTTATGTTTACCGAAGCTTTTACTCAAGCTACAAAATTGTCTCGTATCTCCAAAAAGTTTATAGATATCTCCCATAAACCCTAATTTATGAGACCAAACATACTCACGACTACCAATAGGTACCATTAATACCTACGTATTTTATTGCATTTTGTAGGCTTATCCTTAGAAATATTAGTAGGTAGGTAAACTCGTTATCAGCCTAGCCATACCTATAATAATCTAAATGATATTTTTGAAACTTTAAGTAAGTTAGTCCTCAGATTGTAACTAAATTATCTGAGATAATTTTCCATACTTTGAAAGCCCGAGAATTCGTTTATTTTATTATAGATACAGTGTGAAGTTTAGATTAGTTAGCCTCTCGATTATCTTAACTATGATTTATCTAATCTGTTCCCTATAGACTTTTGTACGTAGCTAATATATGTTAGGTAGGTAACATCTCAGCAGCATGACTTGTGTATGAGCTCCGAGGCGGTGCTTAGGAATCCATCAATATCTCGTGCCAAGTGTGTGCCAACGAATCGAGGATTTGCGTTATTTCAGCTGCCCGAAATTGATGTTTGCTCAACGAATCCATCATTACCAGTACATTTCTGCGGTCTTGCCGTAAATGTGTCTCAAATTGAAATAAACTGAAGATCTTTTAAACTCTTACACGCTCAAATCTGCTGAAACGGTTACAGATATCAAAAACATCGACGGGAACATCAAAATCATGTTCAGGTCACGACGGTCGGTGTTATCATATCAGCCGGCGCTCCTGAAAAGTTGTGACCTGGACATCCACGTCAGGGTAACGCTCACCCGCTCAGAGGTCCGGCTTGTCCGGTGGCGTCACTAGCACATGTCACCGAGGGTACGAGCGTCACTCCGCGAGGACATCAGCATGGTGGCAGAGCGCGAGGCTATCGACCGGCCGGCCGCGCGCCGCCCAGCGACTGGCGGTCTTGCGCGCGCACCCGGCCGCGTCGCCGGCCGCACCCCCGCCACCTGAACACGCGGCGAGGCACGCAGCACCCGCTCCGAAACCTACCCCATACCCGGACCTACAGCTGACAACCTCTCTTGCTGTTTACCCAAACACTAGCTCTGCTTCTCCAAACACATAAAGTCCTATAATGTACGAACTGCAAAAAAGGACGGAATCAACAGCCTGCGTCTGTTTCCCTAACACCGTCAGACCGTCAAAAAAGTTGATATGCATTTTTTAGGAAAGCAAAATATAAAAAAATATATAGATCCTGTAGTAACTTGCAAAGAAAGCTGGTTTCGAATTGTTAATGTTGTTAGCACTTAGGTACCTACTCATAGGATCTGTTAAGGACCTGGCTCACGATTGCGACCACCCGCCGAAGTCCGGCACCAAGCAGTTCGCTGTATTCCGTCGGTGCGCGGGAGTGCAGGCGCCTTTAATAGGCAGTCAGGCAAGCCCCGAGGCCAAGAACTTACCCATTTAGAAAAAATAACGTCATCAAAGATCACAGTTATAAAAATGTCATGCTACATCAATCGTCATTATTAATTATAGTTACTTACACCACCTCGTCTTTATGCTTACACTTTTCCTACGCAGGCTTCTAGGCATAATTTCACAATACACTTGTTTTTGCGAGACCAAGAGTTTTTTATACTGTATATATAGCACGCCATTTCGGTCATACATAGATATATAAGGTGTCGTTGAGTTAAGCCTAGACAATAATTTTAAAATGTTCGTAAAATATATGAGGTGCCTTATATATTTTTAATATATAAGACAACTATGAAATCTCTAACCAGATAACGGTAGCAGCTTTAAGTACCTATATATTATCTATAACTATACTACCTACTTATATAAGTACCTTTACTGCGATCTTACATTCACCTATCAAGCGTGGAGAACACCACTTTAAGAGGGAGGTCATGTCTAGGACATCAACAGTGCCGGGCTACTACACACATTATGATGATGATTCCGGTTTTTATATATGGTGGAAGATGTACTTAGGTAGATAGCCATACCTACCTAAGTACATCTTCCACCATAGAAACACAAGGAACCCTTTTGAGCAGTCGGGTTCAAAGCCAAAGCTTCATGATTCAGCATAAGTATAATAATATCCAAAATTCAGGTGAAATGTGTCACGAGGAAAGTTGGAGGAAAGCACTTGAATTTCCTCCCTGTACGTTACTGCGAGCATATTCGTTCGTGTTTATTTTCGGCTGCCTCCGCCGCCCGCCACCGAATTAATAAGGCGCTTTGACACCAGTTGCCACGGCAACGCGCCCGAGACGCCACCGAACCGCCGCGCCGTCGCTGCGCCGCCGGGAGCGGCGGAAACGCCCGGAATGGATGGTTCTTTCTGGAAACCAAGGAGATTATTAAGCTATAAAGTCAAAAAAATATATAAAATTGCAAATTTTAAGTTATAAATTATTATTAAGGCTTAGAGATAATATTTCTTTATTAATAACTTTGAAGGCTAGGTGCGTAGGTACTAATTAAAGATAGCTCGGTTGAGAATTCTTGCGTTTCTTAGATTATCGGTTATTATAAAACAAGGTATGTTTACTCTTAGTAACCTACCTTCATCTCATATCAAAAAAAGATACCTATAAATATAAAAAAATCTATCTGAGACCTACATTTAAATTTGAGGTACGAAATACAGTTATAAATTGATTTAGGTGAGTTGGTATTGGTACTTACCTTATGTAGGAAGTAATGGATTAAATTCACTCAGTTCTAGTTTAAAAAACTGTGTTTTTTTTTAATGAAGAAATTGGAGAGGTCAACATGGACAAATTCATTATTGTCACCTACCTACTTGATGCACTCTCGAAAATGACGTCACTCACGTGCAGTTGATGGACTTGCAGATTGCAGCCGCGGTTTGCCGCGTTTAAACCGAGGTTGGCTTGGGTCAAGCAAAAAAAAACGCTACGGGTCAAACTATGCAATAGGTAACGGAACCTATGGTTTTTCCTAAACACAACTAAGTAGGTAATATACCGTATAAATCATGAAAAAAGGTCAAACATATCAGTCTGATATTTTTACTTAGATTTAATAGATACCTAGAAACCTAGCTAGATAATGTTTTTTAAATTATCGCGATTATTATACATAACTAATAACTGTCGGGAATATAAAAAGGTACGCGATGAAGACCCGTTTTTGTTATAAGCTAGCTAGATAATACCCGAAGCAGAAATAGAACCGTGATGCAGTGTACAGTACGTGCGGTGCGATCTATTATAGGGGTACTTATTCTTATTCTTATTCTGAGTGGGGGTGACCAAAGCCTGCACTGACGTCCCGCTGTGGGGTGTATTGTGCATTGTCCCCCGTGGTTTTAACTAACCCTACCCAGCTCCTTCAAATACCGGAGCAGGACTTTGGGTAGTTGGTGACACTGGTTGAGCGCCTGAGTTCGCGACAGTGACATTGAAAGTGACTCTGATGTTGTGGGCGATGATGATGCTTGCTCCAAGCCAGGGCCAAGCATTGCATGCTCTAGCGTTTCCTCTTCCTGTAAGCAGCCCCGGCACAGCGCGCTGTCCGTGACTCCGGTTTTGAACAGGTGATAATTCAGGTCGCAGTGTCCTGTGATGATGCCTACCATTAGTCGTAGATCACTGCGTTTCATTTTGATCAGAATGTTCGATATTTTCCTATTTGGACCTGGGAACATCATCTTTGATATCCTGCAGTCCTTCCTTTGGGCCCAAATCTTTTTGTGCTCCATGTCAGAGTATTGTTTCAGTCTTTTCTTTATTTCCATCGTTGATGGTCTTGTTAGGCTGAGGTCACGGTCACTTGGTGTAAGATTTGCTCCCGCTCTGGCTAACTTGTCTGCTTTATTGTTTCCTAGGCAAGTGCCGTAGCTTTTAGTCCATTGGTGACCTTATGCTCTGCAGCGAGTTTCTGTAGCGCTAAGTGACACTCTACAACCGTAGCCGACCTTGTGTCCGGTCCGCTAAGTGCGTTCATGACTATCATATTATCGGTTGTGAAAGTGAATTATTTTCTCATGTTTGATTTTGAAGCAGTCGGTGCAGACTGAATTAATTCCTGCATGTATTTTGCTGCTAATGCAAGCCTTATGGTCTGTGCTTGAAGAGCCGTAGTCGTGTCGTTGAGAGGCTGGGACTGTGAGAGCCCTGCTTCAGGGCAGTGGTACCCGCAGCCTGCTCCATTTGAGTTTCTCGCCCCGTCTGTGTAAATGTTATAGGCTATCCCAAATACCGGGCTTGGGAGTTTCCGTTCTTGTGTTGCGACTGTGTAGTTTTTATTTGTTAGATAAGTTGTGGCCACCCTGTCCGTGCCATACTTGGCTTCCGGAATAATATTGGTGACCCTGTTTAGTATTGTGCAATGATTCGTTGTTCTGTTGTGACCTTTCCACTGATTTGTGGATCTGATTCTTAGGGCTGCCGCCATAGCTGCTTGCTGTATATGCACATGAAGCGGAATCAGTCCTAGAATGGTGTCCAATGCTGCTGATGGGGTACTCTTGAGCACCCGCTGATAAGTGAGCAGACTAGTATTTGTACTTGTCGGTCGATGGTCGTTACTAGGCCACCAGACTACTGCACCATAATGGCCAGATCGTACGCGTATCCTACTGTATGGACTCCGTCTTTGTTCAGTAGATCCAGGAGTTCGTTAGCAACTAGCACCCATAGTAGAGGTGATAGAACCCCACCTTGTGGGCATCCTTTTGTTACCACACACCTGGCCTTCACCGAACCTTCTATGATGGCTGCCCTGTTCGACAGCATTTGTTGTATCCATTCATCTAGTGATTTGTTGACGCCTATGTTTCTTAGACCTTTTTTAATGCTCGGGAAGGTAGTTTTTTCAAATGCACCCTCAATATCTATGAATGTGACGAGGCATGACTGTTTGTCTGCAAGAGTCCCTTCAATATTGTGTACAACGTGATGTAAGGCGGTATCTGTTGATTTCCCTGATTGATAGGCTGGTTGCTGTTGACCATGGTTGCTGGTTGCGGTTGGCAGACAATGGCCCGCTGCGTATGTGTCGGTCGCATAGGCTTTCTAAGGTTTTGAGCAGAAATGTGCTTAGACTTCTCGGCCTAAATGATTTTGGCTGGGAATAATCCATTTCGCCAGATTTAGGAAGGAATATTACTTTAACTTCTCTCCACGAGTGTGGAATGTATTTCCAGGCTATACAGCCTCTGTAGATGGCAGTCAGCGTATCTTCTAGGTATCCCATTGCAGTACCGCAGGGAATATTCCGTCGGTACCTGTAGCTTTGTACGGGTCGAAAGTTCTAATAGCTCCTGCGAGTGTATCACGAGAGACTATTTATTCTGCTAGCTCCCAGTCTGCTTCAACTGGCATTTGACCATGGTCCGTCGGCCAGTTTTTTTCTTTCCCTATTGAGCAATCCGGAAAGTGCGTTTTCAGCAGCAGTTCGAATTGTTCTTCTTCTATGTTGGTATACGAGCCATCCGCCTTCTTAAGAGTACCTAGATTGTTCTTGGTATCTTTGGAAAGTATTTTGCTCAACCGCGCAGTTTCACTCTGCGATGCTATCGAGCTGCTGTGTTTGCGCCACGATTTCTCGCGACTGTGTTTGATCTCCTTTTCGAAGTTGTGTCTCGCTACCTTGTAGTTTGACCAACCTTCAGCAAGATTTGTGTTCATCGCACGGTTGAAGTGATGTCGTCTTTTTTAGAATTTTGTCTAATGTTTTGTTCCACCATCTGTCTTTGCGGTGGGCGATCCTTGTCGCTTGCATTCCTGAGTGGACACGATGTTTCGTAACTAATTTTAATGCAGTTAGTCAGTGAAGTCAGTGTCTTTTCAATCTCAGATGGTGTTAATTCCCTGGTTGGTTTTACCTCCGGGAGCTCGCTTAATTTTGCTGTGAGTGTTTCACCAAACAGTTCCCTGTTGGTTTTCTTTGGGTTCGTTGGGATGGTTAATTTCACCTGATTTTAGGTTGAAGCGTATCCGTCTGTGATCTGCATTTGACACCTAGTTGGTCGCCACATGCCAGTTGTCTATGTACTCGGCGATTTCGTCGGTGGCTATGATAATATCAACAATAATCTGGGCCCAGGATGTTACAAACGTGGGCTCTGACCCTTTGTTGATGATGTTCAAATTGTGTCTGAGAATGAAGTCTAATAAGTCCTTACCTCTGTCGTTTGTTTTTGGGCTGCCCCAGACAGTGCTGTGGGCATTCGCATCGAAGCCTACAATGCATTCTGTGTTGGGGTGCTCGCAGTAGGAGAACAGCTCTTCGAGCGACTGAGTGGAGTCAATTTCGTCTCCATCCATGTAAGCTGAAGCTATGAATATGGTGTTTAGCCTACCCTCAAGAACAGTTTCAAGTTTTACCACCGTAAGGTCGTCCGTACATAAGTATTACCAGTGATGCTTTGAAGTTTTGTGGCACGCACACTTATCTAAAGTGTGCGTATTTTGTTTAGTACACGTGGAGTGAAAACATCGCCTCTGAGGGCAGTAAAACCTACCCTTCCTCGACTGACGTATGGCTCCTGGACCAGTGCTATGGTATTATAGGGGTTGGCTCCTGAACTTATTTTTGTTAAAATGGCTATGCTCGTGAAAACAAAAATTGGCAATGCTGTCACTGTCAGTCATAGCAATGACACCCACTTGTTACCAACTTCATTCGTTCAATTTTGATACTAAATTTGATTTGAGGTTATGAGAATGAAGTGTAATAATCATTATATTTCATCATTTTTTACATACGTATAGTAATGTATTCTTTAACGGAGTGATTGTGTAAAGCTACGCTAGAGATAGAGACGTCTTGAATCATTTCCTTTGTATGCTCAGTGGAATCATCTTGAATATGTTTAATTAGAATCATTGTTTGCTTACTGTGAAGAAAATACATAATCAATACAAGGTTCTGAAATTCATATCGCAATATGGCTATGATTAGAGCCGGCTTGCAAAAGCTAGCTAATGCACTTGGCAGCAGTCAAGGTAAAAGCCAGATTTCGTTTGTTTATTAAATGCATTAGTGCATGCTATATTCAATTTCATTATTTCAGGTGGAATCCTTTCAAGATTTATGACAAACTTAGCACCTGTGGAATACAAATCAGTGCCTGAAACCACAAGGGATGTAATAGCAATATGCAATAAATTGGTAGAACAACAAGCCTCTCGTAACTTCGCCGTTGTTCATTTGCTGGGCAAACAGTGGCGTGTGACGGACGGAGATCTACTCGTAGTAGAAGGATATTGGCCACCAAACATTGGAGACAAGATAAGATTGGATAAAGTTCTAATTGCAGGCAGTAAAGACTTTTCTCTTATCGGTAGACCATTGGTTCAACCAGGTTTAGTAGATGTAACTGCTACCATCATCTCCAAAGGTCTCTCACACACAAGAACACATTTCAAAAAGAAGAGAAGGAAGCAGTTTATGAGAGTCAACTTCCAAAGAGCTCAGCAGACTATCTTAAGAATAAACTCAGTTGAAATAGACAGTAAGATAAATGAAGCTCCCAAAAATGTTTTTTAAAATGTTTCATTTGATAATATATTAATATTAGATTAAATTTGGTTTTTCATTTTCGTGATAAATGTTACATATTAAAATATTACAGGACATTATTCATGTTTTGTAATAAGGATACTGGAGTATCTAGCACTGATATTTGCTTTCAAGTAAAAAAAAATATAGGTACATAATCTACAAAAAACTAAATAAATAGAAAAGCATTTGTATAGGAAAACACTTCCATATATTTTGATTTGTATATATATTTTTTTAAAGTTATGCATCATTGACTTATTATACCTGCATAATTTTATTTTATGAGAGAGTGGTACTACTGGACTTTAATTGGTGTAATTGGATAAAATACCATACTCATAAAACAAATAAATAAACTAAACTAATAATTTAAACTAACAGTATCACAGTATTCCTGGAACACAATTTTGTGCTCTTCTTTCATGAACCTTTTCATACCTTTTAATAAATAAAATGTCTTTCCATTTTCCAATAAACTTGATAAAATATTTCTAAAAGCAAGGTAATCCCCATTCACCCTGTAACTAGATATTGAAATTTGAAAATGTTTATATTGTTCTGGTTTTAGTAAAACTTTAATTTCTTTGACAAAGTCTATCAGTGATGCTGGGGCTTCTTTGGCTTCCACATGGATGCTGGACTTAGGTTCTGAATTCAAGTTCTCTTCAAAACCAAATGGTTTTATTTTAAGCTTTTTTTTCTTGGCAATGGAAGTGATCCCAGTATCTTCAGCATTTCTTTTGTTAATTGTAACTAATGGTTGAGATGTATTTTTTACTTCTTGACTACTGCTATCTAATGCACTAAAAAGATCCTTTGCTTGATTTGGTTTGAATTCATTTACATATGCTGATTTTTTTGAGTTCTTATAAAAATCCATTGAAAAGTCAGCATAGACTTCGTTTGAGTTAGGGTACTGACTAACAGACTTCTTGTTAGACTTAATCACTCTTGAGTTAGTGATTGGGAATGCTACTCCACTTATGCTGGCAGATTCATTGTCTACTCTTGACATGTTTGGTTCATGGTGTAAAAGAGGTTTTAATTTCGGTGAAGGCAATGTTGTTTCTGCTGTCTTGAAAAATCTACAAATCTCACTCACAGTTTCACCAAACTTGTTTGAAACTTTTATGTGATCTCTAAGCCAAGCTGATAGTTGAGTTTTCAGTTTAGGGTTATTAAATCTTGTGTCACAGAGAAGGATAGCTCCATAGTCATTCTTGTGCCTTATCACCCTACCTATGGCTTGGTTGACTGCTCTTGTTGCTTCTAAAGAATACCATTCATCTCCAGACAGGTAATCTTTATCTTTTGCTCTCAATTCTTCCAAGTATTTCTTCTTGAGTATGATTCTAGGATCTTTCAAAGGTGGGAATGGTAGCCCAGTGATGATAACAGCTCTGCCATTCATATCAGCAAAATCTAAACCTTCAGACACCTTACCTCTGCACACAGCCATGAAACAGGCTCCTTTCGTGGTGGGATCACTAATCTTGCTGTAGTAATCAGTTATTATTGCATTGAAAGTGTCTTTTCTCTGAGGTTCTACGAAAATTGGTTTGATGCTGTTAATGCTGGACCAGATGCCTTCAGCCTGCCACATTTCTTGACACTTTGACATGATTGGGTATGATGGGAAGAAGACCAGAAGGCCATCTGGGACAACTCTGCTGAAGCTCAATATTGTTCTTCCCAGAGAACAAATGTATTTAGGATTATCTCTGTTCTGGTAGTTTGAGTTGAGAAGAGTAGAATCAGGACCTTGACTGACGATTTTCACACATATTTGATTGGATTTTACTATATGTGGATTTTCTAATTGAACTCCTATAGGAATTCCTAACTCAGCTTTCAAGGGTTTCAAAGGAGCAAGAGTACCACTGGTTAGTATGATGCTCCTTACATTCTGATCAAGTAGTTGCTTCATGCCAAAGCCAGGGCTAAAGCACCAGTAGCTTATAACCCTTTCAGCCGTCTTTGAAGTAGGAGTTTTCAATGCTCCCCAGCCATCTGTCTTCTTAGTGTTATTTTTTTTATCTTCAATATATACATGAACCTTATAACACATTTTGACTCTTTCTTTGTATGCATGTGTTGTTCCGCTGAACACAACATTGAGAAGATCCACAATTTTTTGTAGGCCTACCCCTTTCCGGGAGAAAGGTGATGCACTTGCAGTTGATAGGTATTGGATAAGGTTATCAATCAATCCTATCACAGACATTTGATTATGGTCTTTTATTTCTGCTTTACCTAGAAGCTCAAATATGTAGCCACCAGGGTGTGTTGTGCCTTCAGACCCAACTTGAATTTCGTCAATGGCCTTTTCTAAAGTGAGCATCATTTCTTTCAAGATACACAGATCATCACAGGTGAAATCTTTTGGCTGACCACTATCCACAGTCATATCCAAATCTTCAGAAGAGGTTTCTCCAAAAGACCTCATAACATGAGTGATTTCATCAATACACAAAGCCACATCAGTAGTTCTTATTTGCAAAGACGCAGACTCTTCACACATTTTCTCAACATTGTGAGCTTCATCTAAAATAATAATATTATTCATCAAATCTACTCCATTAGCTTTTCTCGATTTTGGGTCTAAAATATAATTGTATGGCATAAAAATTATATCCGCATCTTGTTTCAGTTCCTTAGAAATGTAGTAAGGGCAGCATTTCAGCTTCTTTCCGACACTAACCAGGTCTTCAATATCCAGTATTTCATCACCTTTTATTGCCCGATCATCTTTCTTTGACTCAAGATTGTTGTAGAAGTGGCATGTTCTTGTTTTAACCTTTAGCTGGCACATGTGTACCTTGTTCATATTATTTGTTTCTTTGGAGACTTCAGGATGGATACACATTTGATCTCTTGATCCAAGAATAGTGGCTTTCACATGCCTGTAACTGGACCTTTTGAGCTCTTGCATGGCTTGTGTTAGCTGAGAATGTGTTCTTGATGAGTAGATGATTTTCGGCATCCCCCATCCTGTGTTCTCCTTGCCTTTACTCGATCCTGCGCCAGATTTCAGATTGTCTTTTAGTGCAATAACATTTGCACTGTGTTCAGAAAAGTTACCAACCTGCGCGTTCATTTGTAACTGGGCTTTCTTTACAAGTAGCCATGCTAACGAGGAGCACAGCAAGCTGAGAGTTTTTCCAGTTCCAGTTGGCGATTCTAGCACAGCGTTCGTGTTATTCTGAAGACTTTGAATTACTCCTTTCATGTACTCTTTCTGAACGTCATATGGCTCAAACGGAAAACTGACCGGTATTCCCAATATTATGACTTCAGGCATTTTGATCTAAGTCTTATATTTACTGCTCTTTTCTCACATACACCATCATCATCACAATCACAAACAAATTATAAAGAGATGCTAAACTAAAAATAAAAACTAAATGATGATATTATCCAAAAATCATCTACTTACGTAGGTCATATGGTCATAAGTTATGACATTTCATTTTCCCGCCAACCAAATGAATGAATTCGGATTCAGAAACGAATGTTTCCATTTTGGTTTTTGATATATAGCATGAATATTCGTGTCAATCAAAACCACGGAACAAAAAACACAATTGGTTAACCAAGGTTCTACAGTGTGTAGGTACTCTGACATGGCGTCCCCGGGTTACTGGTAGCTCCAGATAGGAGTTATCAGTACACTGGTGCCTGACGTGGAACAAACGCTGGGGAGGGCCTCTCCAGTCTCCACGTGTCTTTCTGAACCTGAAAAGAGGGCACAACATGATGAGGCAGGGTGGACCCAGCTATGGGTTCGTCTAGGGATGGGGTCTGGGGTGCCTGGACGATGAGGTGAATATTTCGCCTCGCAGAGGACAGGGTCCTTCGAGACCTGGGGGGACGGCGGCAGTGTTACTCTCTCTCTCTCTCTCTCTCTCGCCGGCCGCGAGACCGGTGGAAATATTAACTATCATATGGCGGGTGCGAGACAGTTTCCACCAGTAGAGAGGAAGGAACGGATCAGGGTTCATCGTTTGAGTGGTGGATACTGGTCAATTTGCTTAGACATGACATAGCCCCAAGGCCAGCGGTGCACGTTGGACAAGTGGCGCATGGCTGTTAGCGGTATGAAAACGGCTGCACTATTATTTACCCGTAAACTTAACCATCTCCGTAGTCTAGCGGTTCGCCCACCGGTGTCAGATCCAGAGATCCCGGGTTTGATCTCCAGGGGGAGTACAGTATTGTGCTTAGTTTGGTTGGTGGTAGGATTTTGTTAAAGCCCGCCCGGACCATAACAACTATTCTTAAATTGTTGTATTCCGGCATTTACGGCATTTACATTTTTTCTCAGTTTGTTAAGGATTCCGGGTGAAGTACGCTTCCACCTTCGGCCTAATCGTAACTTGAAAATTAATTTACGATAAGGTCGAAACCTAACGTGAACTACCACCGCTCAAACTTCAAACTACAATTTTCACCAGGAAGTAAAGTGGGAAACCTCCATCCTCTATCTTGTAGTCCGGTCGTTTAGCATGACTTCTCAGATGGAGCACGTGATTTCACAGCGGACCACTCGTGCAAAGTCAAGCACAGCAAAACATCTCCAAACGACAGTGCGTAGGTGCGGGGTGTTTTGTCAGAAACGATGTCATCGTCCGCGATGTGCATCCTAAGCATTGTTCCCAATGCTTGGGATATGTGGTACCTATAGGTACCAATAGTTGGCGCATCGAATATATGACTGCGCCGACAACTGCCGCCGCCACACCCAACTCGATTATCTTGCTCCACTGCATGCTCAACCACCGGACTATCAGAGACCCTGCTACCCCTACTCCGTGAAATACTGGGCACACCTGACTGTCCATAGAATGGGATGCAATCAGAAAGGTGCCACGCCACCTCAAATGAAGCCTCCAAAATACTACGGATCATAGATTTAAAATCTATGCTAAGGATGGACCATGAACACACGAAGGTAATAAAGTATAAAGTATGCCAGGCGACTTCGTTGTTGTAGTCAAAAGAGTTGATGTAAATAGAGCTAGCTAGAAACCCTTACTAGCAGCTAGATAAAAAATAGCTGCAGACGACTTTTATTTTTTAAAGGTCAATACGCTGGCCTTGTTCTACGCCGGAAGGGCGACAACAGCTTTGCGCGAACCTGGAACTGCAACTGTGGAACTGCAGATGACCCGATTGGTGACTAATCATATCAGGTAAAATATTGTCTGCTAGAAATCCAAGCCGTCGGATCATCAATTGGATCGTCACGTCTGCAGCATTTCTTTATCTAGCTGGTGCTATAATACCCTAGTATCAACTATTGGCTACAACCACGAGGTCGCGGGGCACTGCTTTGATGCCTTCCTATGGAGGTGGTCCATCCGTAGCATTTAGCAGGCTTCATTGAGGGAAGATCCTTTCTGATTGTATCCAATCCTATAGTATAGAAAGTCAGATGTGCCCAGTATTTCACGAGGCAGGGGTCCCCTATAGTCCGGTGGTCGAGTGTGCAGTGAAGCGAGAGAATTGAGGTGGGAGAGGCAGCAGTTGTTCCCGCGGTCATACATTCGACGCACCAATAGAACCACAAAGTCCTCTATGCTCGGAATTTGTACACCGCGGGCGGTGACATCGTTCCTGACATACCCCCGCACCTGTGCACTGATATGTTGTGCTGTGCTTGAAGCTTCTTCCGGTTCGTGTACAAACATAGCGCTTAACAGGAAGGTGCTGCCGCTGCGTATGTGAGTCGCATCACTGTACGCGTCGGAGCATCACTGACGTCACTGAACATAACTGACATTGATTATTTCGAATGGTGTCGTAAGAAATGTATGAAACAATAATAATTTTCAGGTCACGGTACGGTACGAAATTGTCGGTCACGTGCCAATCCCCTTGCCTGAGTATCGACTTTAAAAGTCGATTTGTAAAGGTTCGGCATCTGTGTATATGGGTGTCATTTGATGTCCTCTAGTAAAAAAAAAAACGATATCTGTACTGTTCTAACTTGCACAAAGTGTGAAGGACACAATAATGATGGCATACAACTTGCTTTGTCTCTAAACCATTCCATCTGTGTATTGTTACTAATCATTCGATTTAATAATTACCACGTCGAATTTGCGTAATATAGTAATAAAAAATACGAAACCCAATCAGACTTAATAAGTCGATACACAGAAAGGGGTCGCTTAGTGCTCCATTTTTTTGTATGGTATATATTTTGTTATTCATGTATGGAGAGGCGTTTATTTTTTTTATTATAACAACCTTTGTACATTAAACTTTACAATAAACTGTGCAAAAATGGCTAGATGCGTTTACTTTTTAAATAAGACAACCGTTGAACAACAACCTGTGAAAAAAATGGCTAAACTTGGATTTTACGATTTTTTTACTAGTACATTGTAATATTCAACAGGACTTAACCCATTTTTATGTGGTCGTTTAGTACATAAACATTCTAACAATATAAGTTACACACAGCTCTCTTGCACAACTTAGGAGATATCGTCATTTTCGTCTCACGCGCCGCAATGACGTGTAACATCCCGCGAGTGACGTCACGGTTGTGACACAGAAACGACGTCACACGAAAAATGCCCGACACAATTGAAGGGTCACGTTGCCTGCCAGTGGCGACCCGTCCCACTGTCGCAGCCAATGTGTTATATCAATAACATTTTATTATATCGTTATTTATTTGACGATACACTCTGCGACGATATATAAATATATATATATATCAATCATGTTATGACATGGACACTGGCAGAAAAGTACCTCTATCTCTAATTATTTTGTGATAGTGGTCACTTTTCTTTCAACTTCAACTTCTTTAACAAAGAAGTTGAAGGGAGGGGAAGGTTACCTATTCATTCATCAAATCATAACATAACCTCATGAAATTAATTGAATTGAAACTGAAACATTTGCTCAATGCATATTGTTTGTTTTGAACTTAACAGGTTCTTTCTATTTTCAAGGTAGATAATGGAAGTTTCTGTGAATCAAATCTACACATCTATAGCGTGTAACCGCACCCCAGAAATAGTAGACTGGAACAGTGATGGGCTGGTATGCTATGGTGGATCAAATGCTGTTATTATTTACGATACGGTAAGAATCCATACACTAACTATTCGTAGTATAAAATCAACCTCAACGTCACTTTTATAAATTATGTTTGCAGAAAGAGAAGGACAAAGATCCCATAACTGTTCTCTGCCACCACAAAGCTCGAGTAAACTCAGTCAAATGGCTCCGCAAACCGGACGGCACCAGCACGGAGCTACTCTCGTGCTCTGCTGACAAGACCGCTGCTGTTTGGACGTTAAGAGATGGATCATGGTCGGTTACCTCTACACTGCAAGGACACAAGGATGGTGTTATGTGCATACATGGCTCATATTATGGGGACAAATTGCTTATGTTCACAGGATCCATAGATTCTACTGTGAAAGTGTGGGAAAGAATCAATGGTAACTAAATTTTATAATTTTTAAGTGCTTCCCACCTTCTTGACTTCAGCAACGCTTTTAACTGTGTTGATCATTCCATCCTCCTTGCTGCCCTGCATTCCCTTAATATCTCCATGTCTGCCTGTGAAAGGTTTCATTCATACCTCTGCGGGGTGTGCACAGCGCATCCAAATCAATCACTCTGACTGGTTTGATGTCAAATAGGTGTCCCACAGCCTGGGTCTTTTTTCCACTTCTTTTTTCCATTTTATTAACATCCTTGTTTCTAGACTTCTTTTTTCCTCATTTCACCTCAAAGCTGACAATGTGCAACTTTCCCTCTCCTTAAAAGAAAGAAAAGAAGAAAGACCACTAAACCCAAGTGATGATCAGCTTTACTATTGAGACTTGATAAGAACTCCCTGCCAGCTTTCAAATATGATGACATCCCCCTGGTATACTGCTCGGAAGTGAATAGCTTGGGCCTCATCATCTCAGAAAGCCTTTCCTGGGAAAAACATATCACTGAGTTTAGCAGGAAAATCTTTGGTTTGATGCATGCTCTTAAATGCATGAAAAATATTCTTCACTCATCCGCTAAATGAATGGATTCCTTTTCTTACCCGCACAAAGCAACCATCTCACTCTTCTCAACATCTTCTACACTGTTAGTGCCATCCGCCCTCAGGAACTCACTGTCTGTGGATATTCGTACTGCTCCTTCTTTAGGCATCTTCAAATCTAGTTAATCAAATAAAGTATTCAATATTTTTTAGAAAAACGAATTTTCAAAATTGAGCTAATTATCTGGCTACTTTGAAACAACGTAGGCAATGCGGTGATCTAATTGAAAACTACAAGATTCTAAAAAAAAAATCATATACTGTACCAGAATTACCGGATATATACAGTTTATTATATATACAGTTTAAGCTTGGATAGCACACTGAGAGGCCATTCCCTAAAGCTAATCAGTTAGCCAGGAACCAGTAACCCATGTAAACACATTTTGCCAAACTGTGTTGTTAAAACCTGGAATAGTCTACCAGAGATAGTGATTAGTTAACTCATTAAAAAATTGACTTGATAAACATTTAAAGTGCACTGACTAAACTTAAATGATATGCATGCATCAGCTGAAGCTGCCTGTGCATAAATAACAATATTAAATATGATTATTTATGACACATATTATGTATAGTAAGTATGCCTGTTAATTATTCTAAGTATTATAAGCAGTTTTTTTTCCCTCGCTTGAGTTACCTCTGTAATAACTCTGAGATACCCTCAAGGAAAAGGTACCTCAGTCAGACTCATTCTACATCCTTAGGGCTATTAAGCCTAAATTATGTGGTTTAAACTCGAGTCGCAAGTTGTGTACTTTTATTACATTTACAAACGGTTAATGGTAAAGTTGCCTACCTATTCAACTAATAAAAGAATAAAATAAAAAACTCCTTATAGGTACTGTATTTTCTCTTTGGAATGGTACTTTTTGCAAGCTACAATAAATGGCCAATCTGATGAAAAAATACTGTACTTTAGACAACCACACTGTGTTTGTGGACATTAATTTGTATTGAATTTATTTATTGGCATTACTTTAGTCACTGAAAGAAGTATATAATTTACGTAATTGTTATTCCAGTGAAGACATTAGGAATATTCTGCGCTTCTGGTCGGAGTTAGGCTGGCTATATTAACCGGACATTCCTCACGCGTAATGGACCACTTAGGAGTCTCAAGTGCGGAAATGGGAGTCTTTTTTGATTTTTACATTCCAGTGAAGACAATTGGTTGCACGTCCACAGTTTGCTAGCATTCAATTATTTTTTTTGCAGAAATAACATCACTGAAGCTGACCATTCCCCTGCAGTCTGGGCTATGCCTTACTCTCCATAGCCACAGTCTACCCGGCACCAACCAGCCTGTACTCCTCTGTGCACTGGATGACCACAAAATCCACATGTTCTCAGGAAAAAATTTCCATAGGGTGCATCAACTTGTTGGACATGAGGACTGGGTGAGGGGACTTGATGTTTTGGATGTTGGTAAGTTTTATATCACATCTTTTGCCCATGGCTTCACCCGTGTGGTACTTGGATAGTAGTAGTTCACCCCAAACTGTGATCTCACAATGCCTGGTTTGTGTTAGGTAATTTAGACCCACAAAGATTATTTTAAAAAATAAAGTTATTATCACTGTGGTAGAAATGTGCTTTCATTACCTACAAAGGAGTGATTATATAATCTTTGCAATACACCTTACTCTGAGCACACTTTTCTCAATCTTTCTTTATTCACCCTACATGTACAGGAATAATTTTCCAAACCACTGGCTAGCTACTACCATCTTACCTAATTCTGTCACCATAATAACAATTTAAAAAAAAAAATTGTGTTCCGGCATTTAGAAGTAAGATAGCCGTTCTAGGTATTTTCAAACATTCGGAAAGCCTTATCGGATCGAATTCGGAAGCTTCCCATGGAGATTCCGAGAACGCTATTCTTAACTCCGATATCCAAAAAAAATTACATTCTAATGTCAAAATTCTGATGTTGCTTCCCACAGAAGTAAGTCACAGTCAGTAAATCAGTAACACAGTCTTGTTTTATCTACCACGCTTTTATCCGCCTCTGTGGTTTAGTGGATCGCCCACCGGTGTCAGATCCAGAGGTCACGGGTTTGATCCCCAGGGGAGTACAATATTGTGCTTGGTTTGGTGGTTGTTGGTGGTAGTACTTTGATAAAGTATGCCTGGCCATCATCTTCAAATTCAAATTCATTTATTGCCAATAAGCTTAAATCAATTATAAAATTACCAGAGGACCCCACACTAGGGCTAGCCTGTGCCGCTGGAGTCTATTTAAAGAATTACCAAAAGACTTGTGCTACTAACAGGGCAAAACCAAATTAAATTAAAAAACAAAAAACAAAATTACTGAGTATGACAGTGAAAAGGGGTGTGTGTGTGTATGTGTGTGTATATTAGAGTGTGCATGCGTTTTTTAGATAAGTAGGAGTAAGGAACACGGATGGGAAACAAAGAGCAAAGTTATTGGGATTCACGTCAGGATTGCTAAAAGTTTATCTGTATCATCATAATCAAGGGTGAGGAGCCACTTTCTCACTTTCTCTTTAACGCCGTAAAGTGAGCAAGATAATTCACAATGTTTGCTAGTAATGCGATATATAAATGGAAAGGAAAAGAATTTAAACCGTCTTGCGAAAGAGGTCTTAATAGCAGGAACATTTATTCTAATGCGACGCTTCACAGACGGGGGAGTAGCCTTCTGCTCAGTCAGAAAAGTCTTATGGTAGGGGATTATCACTTGCTGGAGGTAGAGCTGGCGAACACTCAGTGTTTGAGTTTCAGTGTGTAGTGATATAGTAGGGTATCTAAACGGCTTGCGGAACATGACTTTGAGCACCGATCTGTGAGCTCTTTCAAGGGTAATTAAGTGAGTCTTGCATGCACCACCCCAAACCGTAATGCAATAACACAAGATAGACCGGCAAAGAGATGTATACACCAACATCAGAGTATCTACATCTGAACTATCACGGAGAAGCTTTATTATGTGAATGAGTCTTACCTTAGTCTGTCGCCATAACAACTATCTTAAATTATTGTGTTCCGGCATTTAGAGGTAAGATAGCCAGTTCCTCAGTCTGTTGAGGATTCCGGGTCCTAGCTCGCGGGGAAAAGCTAGTTTAATATTAATGATAATCAGAATACAAAGAGAAACACCTTAAGGCGGTATAAAAGACCTACACATTTAAATACTTTAAATAAATAATTTTGTCTCGCAACTCACCTAGGTTTTGTTACATTCTCATTTCAGATGAGTCCACAATTCTCATAGCATCCTGTTCCCAAGATACATACATCCGTCTATGGCGAGTACAAGTAAACAGCGGCAATGAGACGGCTCACATATCCGTTGAGAAGAAGGTGTTCCAGGCCTACGGAGTGGAGTTTGAGGTCAAGTTGGAGGCGGTGCTAGGCGGTCACGAGGGCTGGGTCTATGGGGTTCAGTGGCATCCCCCGAAAATAGAGAATGGTATGTTTATTTGTTTTTAGGGTAACCATTCCATCTCAGAAGTTTCAGGGTCATTGAGATCTCGAAAATACTAGGAAAATAGCAAGAACCTTGGACTAGTTAGTTCTTTTGTTGTCCATTCACTGTTTTGAAATGGTTTCCAGTCCCCAAGGGACTATTCAATGGGATCTGCTTAGGCCAAAAGCCACAATCTTAAAAACGATTATTTTATCTCTGATCATTCCTTCCGAATTCAAAAGAGGTTCCGCTATTTTCTCGTAACACTGAAAAAAGATCGAGGCAACAAGCCCTCTTTATCTCCCTTCATTCGGTTCTAGGTAAAAGAGAAGTGATATACAAACTGCTATCATCATCGCTGGACAAAACGCTCGTAGTGTGGTCACCGGATCGAAGCGGGGCGGGTGCGTGGAGCGAGTGCGTCCGTCTCGGCGAGGTGGGGGGCAGCGGGCTCGGGTTCTACGGGAGCAGGTTCGGGCCTGGCGGGGCAGTGCTGGCCCATGGGTACAATGGCAGCTTGCATGTGTGGACCTGCTGTCAGGTGGGTGTCGTGGAGAAGAAATTTGTAGAGACGATAATTGTGATATGTTAAAGTAACAGACGATTTTTTTACTTTCGATGGCTTACTTCTTATCACTAGCCAAAGTGTGGATCTCATGAGGATCACCTAGGCACTATAGGGGGTAGTCAGAAAGGTCCAAACTTACTGTTACGCCCAAGTTTGCATGTAGCTAGTATTCAATACGTGCCAGGTTGCAAACCCATCGAAATTAGCGGAATACTAGCCAAAGACAAGTGCTATTCGGATTTATGGCCCTAGGAAAATGGTGGTTCCTTCTCGATATGACCTTCACCGTCAGAGCATATACATGTGTCAATGCGCACATAAACTTCCGAACAAAAACATGACCGGATTTGAACACAAAACCTTCGGATCGGAAGACGGATCCATATTAACTTAAGAAGACTAAAATTGATATAATGGTGTAATGGGAAACCCGAGGTATACGAAGTTTTTTCTCAACGATGGGTTTTTATTTTATTGTGCGACGAGGAAGCGCTTCGCCTTCATCTCACCTGGTAGCAAGTTCAGATAAGGCCGAAGGTGGAGGCGCGCTTCACCCGGAATCCTCAATAAACTGAGGAACTGGCTATCTTACCTCTCAATGCCGGAACACAACAATTTCAGAATTGTTATTATGGCGACAGAATTATGTAAGATAATAATGTAATATTTAAGATAGTTCATAAAATTGTCTGCAATTGATCCATCATTTTTTTATTGTGTTTATTTTATAAAATAAATATTAGGAAACCAATCAATGGCAGCCAGCGGTGGTGTGCGGAGGTCATTTCAACTCGGTAGAAGACGTGAGATGGGAGCCGGTACACGGCCGCTACCTCATGAGTCTGTCTGCAGACCAGACCACCAGAGTACATGCCCCTTGGAACAAACCTGACGGTACGTTATTGCTGCACTACTACTCCTACCCCTGGTGGAAGGCGGCTGGTGACCAGTTCGCCGTGTCCCGTTGGTGTTTGGGAGAGTCGGTGCTAAGTGGGAATAACTGGCTTTTTTTATTGTACGACGGATTTGGTAAGATACTGGCTACCACCATGTTACCTAATTCTGTTGCCATAATAACAATTCTTTAAAAGATGTTGAGTTCCGGGATTTAGAGATAAGATAGTTCCTCAGTTTGTTGAGGATTCCGGGTGAAGTGTGCCTCCACCTTCGGCCTTATCTCAATTTGTTACCAGGTGAGATGAAGGCCAATCACTTCCCCGTCGTATGATAGAAAATATATATATGGTGGTAGCTAGCCAGGCGGATTGAAATAAATTCATACCACCAACCAAACCAAGCACAATATTGTACTCCCCCAGAGGATCGAACCCGGGATTTCTGGATCTGAAATCGATTTGTTGAACCACTAGACCACAAAGGCGGTTAGTAAGCTGCATAGACCTTAACCTTACCCAACAAGCGTAGAGGTAACTAAAGCTAAGCCCAAAAAACATTCCTGGGATTCACGGAGAATTATCATCAAGTTGTTGATTATTTTAAAATTTTCTATTATTGAACTTTAAATGAAGCTATATTTCATTGTGACAACCAGTTTGAGAGCGATACTAAATCCCATAGTCACTTGGGCAATCTCATTTGTATCATCGGGGCATTAGTTTTTTACAGGACATTAATTCTACGCATCGCCATCTAGCCCCAAACTAAGCATAGATTGTAATACGGGAACTAGATTACAGATACAATTCTTATAGATTTTTTTAAACACATACTTATCATAAAACACCCAAACACATTACAAACATTAATCATACAAAAGTTTCAAACCCACAACCTACAGCGCAGAAGGCAGAGCAACCAACTGAGCTGTGACCTGCCATCGTCGCATGCGCGTTGCCGCTCTGCTCTACCTAGGGAATTAGAGCAGAGCGGCAACGCGCATTTTTAACGAAATTATTTAACGGTTTAATATGAGAATTACCTGTGTTATAACATTTTAATATTTTTCGTTAACAAGGTAACAATACTATCTTAATACCGTTAAATAGGTATCAGTATGAAAGAATCATTATTCACCGTTATTTTTAATGGGTAGTGGTAACGTTATAAACGCTTCCGTCTGGTACTGGTCTGGAACAGTTGCGTTACCTATAGGCCGTTTGTAACGGTCCTTAGAAAATCAAAAATCTGACTGATTCCTGAGTACATAGTTAGTTTAATTGTACTTTTTATTGAATAAATCCCTGATATTATGTACCAATATTTGTGGAAAATTAAATTGGAAGTGTAAATCCGTAGATTCTGCCTACCCCTCTGAGACAGGCGTGTATGTATACAGATGCATCATCTGTAAACCCCTCTGAGACAGGCGTGTATGTATGCAGATGCATCATCTGTAAACCCCTCTGAGACAGGCGTGTATGTATGCAGATGGATCATCTGTAAACCCCTCTGAGACAGGCGTGTATGTATACAGATGGATCATCTGTAATCGGATTTAACAGGTACGTCGGAGTGGCACGAGCTGGCCCGCCCGCAGGTCCACGGGTACGATATGCAGTCGCTGGCGCTCGTCTCCAGCGCGACCTTCGCCTCGGCCGCCGAGGAGAAAGTCGTCAGGGTGTTTACCGCCACCGCCAACTTTATACACAACTTCAAAAATATTACCGGGGAAGCTATTGATGGGAGTGATAAGGGTAAGTTTTTTTTTTATTGTGCGACGGTGAAGATCTTGGCCTTCATCTAACCTGGTTACAATACAAGTTGAGATGTTTTCGACATCTTATAGATAAATATTATATAAGATACTAACACGTTAACACACTTTGGTACAGTACACACATACACAGAACATAACATCTGTGGCTTGATTACGAATGTCTAACGTTATCATAATGTTAAGGTAACGTTTTTACGGACCTTTACATTACTTGGAAGCACGAAGCACTATCGTATCACTCACGTAACAACGATAGGTAAACGTGAGTGACGTCGAGTGACGATACGTTACCTTTACATTACGATAAATGTGTCAAAAAGTTCGTGATCGCAAATTTAGTTCTATTTACGTACTGTAGAGGCGCTGTGCGAAATCCTATACAAAATGCTATCGTGAACGATACGCTTACGATAGCATATTCGTGATCGGGCCTCAGCTCTCTCCTTACCTAGAAATGTGTTACAGATGTCGCGGAAGGAGCATCGGTGCCGTCCCTAGGACTCTCTAACAAGGCTGTGTTTATCGGAGACGAGGGGACCAAACACTCTGATGATGATGACGGATATTTCGTGCCCATGAATTTGACAGGTGAGTCCTATTAAGGAGTCTGAATAGCTGCGTAGGAAGGATCGTACTGCCCTCCCATACAATTACGTAATTTTTTATCTTTTGTATGCAGCTACTCATGTTGGTATTGAGTATATATTTTTATCATATTTATTTATGCTTATTAAATAGGTATGTATTCTATTTTATATGTTATCTATGTATGTTTATGCATATTGTATTGGAATTTGTATTATTATTATCTGCGGATGCTAGTTTTTAGTACCTATACTTATTTTATTGTGCGCCTATATGTCCATATTTACATCCTCCTGGTTCTGTCCATGCAAAGGTTGTCTGGAAGAGATCGCTTATAGCGATAAGACCGCCCATTGTGCATATTTTTTTTTTTAGATGAATTAGTTCATAATTTTACTTACATTTGGTGTTCAATAAAGAATATTGCATTGTATGATGTACCTTGAAGGTCAAACATCCAACTACTGTTGTACTACAACTACTAATACAACTACAGTTCAAACGTAATATATAAATACATACATATCAACTTATCATTGAATTTAAATAATTTAGTTGTTTTTTTTTGTACTACCGTGAAGCGCTTGGCCTTCATCTCACCTGATGTCAAAGTATTGTATTGAGTATTAAGGCCGCATGTAGGGCATTTTAACCGGAATCTTCAACATACTGAGGAACTGGCTATCTTATCTTATGCCGGAAAACAACAATTCAGAATTGTTATGGGGACATCATTAGGTAAGATAGTGGATGCTGGCCAGACTTTTTTTTTATACAACTAGGAGACGGAACAAGCATGTAGCCCACCTGATGTTAAGTGCACTCTTGCCCTACTACCTCTTTTGCATGGCGGTTTAATTTCCATTCCATTTATATATCGCATTGCTAGCAAAAACTGTGATTTATCTTGCTCACTTTACGTGGCTTCTCACCCTTGATAATGATCTTTGCTCTTTTTAATAAGACATATCTATATCTTATTGGACATCACATAATTTTAGTTTTTAAGGCTTATATTGCATGCTTTTGTGCTCAATATGGAGGACTATGTAATATATTAAGTTCAATGTGAACCCATTTTTGCAATAAATATTACCTGAATCTGGAAAATATTTGTTTCCCATCTATGTTCCTTAATCCTACTTATCCAAATAACGAATGCACACTCACATAACACACACACCCTTACACTGTCGCACTCGGTCATTCTGCATTTTAATTTAGTTTTGCCCTGTAAGTAGTGCAGGTCTTTTGGTAATTCTTTAAAGACTCCCGCGGCACAGAGTAGCCCTAGTGCGGGGTCCTCTAGTAATAGTATTACTAGTTAAAACTTATTGGCAATAAATGAGTTTGAATATCCCACAGAACCGCCCACAGAGGAGACACTAATGCAGAACACGCTCTGGCCGGAGCAGCAGAAGCTCTACGGTCACGGGTACGAAGTGTTCGCGCTCGCGGCGAGCGCCGACGGCTCGCTGCTCGCCTCCGCCTGCAAGGCCACTACCGTAGAGCACGCGGCTTTGATACTCTGGTAAATTACAATAAGACATACATTTATAATAACCCGTCAGTATCCCACGGCTGGCGCTTCAACCGCCTCCGTGGTCTAGTGGTACAACCCACCGATTTCAGATCCACAGGCCCATCAATCCAGAGGATGAGGTCAGTCAGATATATCGGTACATAAAAAGCGTTTTAAGGAATTAATTTCCAGCAAGCTGCAAATCGTTTTAATACCTTCATTTGGTCCTAAATTAGTGTAATTGGAGTGTTCACAATCCCAGGAGGTGTGCATAGCTTTTGGGAGCCAAAAAACCGGGATTTTTTTGGCTTGGCTGGTAAAACCAACCAGCATATTCATCATCATAATTCATCAAATAGAAACAATATAAGAACACATAAGGACAATAAAGTTAAAGGTTTACGCGATTTAATAAACATTAGTATAAAAATATGAAAGTACTTAACTCTGTTTGTTTTTTACCTTATCACGACTAAGCGGATCTAAATTAAATTTTGGCTGGCTATTTTAATGAATATCTATTTCCACAGGGACACAAAAACCTGGAACCAGATCCAGTCCCTCCCCTCCCACTCCCTGACAGTAACTCAAATAGAATTCTCACCTGACAGTCAACACATCCTATCAGTATCGCGCGACCGAAGATGGACCTTATTCAAGAGAGAACAAGGGACAAATTCCTTCGAACTAGCTGCCTGTACTGATAAGACTAATGGCGTACATTCGAGGATAGTGTGGTGCTGCGGCTGGTCACATGACGGAGAGATGTTCAGTACAGGCTCGAGAGATGGCAAGGTAAAGAAGGAACCTTATTCTTATTGCTATAAGACACAAAATAGGAAAATAGAAATAAGTACGAGCAAAAGGAGATGGTTGTACTTTTGAAGGAATCCTTCAAGGAGAGTCTTTTCTATAAATGTCTTCCCAATCCATATGTCTCCTTCTCGCAAGCCACATATGATATATTGCCGTTTCGCTCTTAAACATTTGTTTGTGCATTATTTTGCGCTTACGAAGCTCTTTTACTCTGCCGCCGCGTCCACCAGCCCGCACCCGCAGAGTGATAAGTGAACAGCCATAGCAGAAGCAGAGCCCACGCGTGGGCATACAAACGGCAGAGCAGTTAGTGGCTTGCGTACTACCTACCTACCATTCCCTTTAACCTACCCAGACATTTAAAAGAATCCCCATTGGTTATCCAGGTCTAGGCATCCGAACCCGTACCCTTATGGTGTAGGGTATATATACATATAGTAGTTTTAATAAGATCAAATGTGGCCTTCGTTTTGGCGATGATGTTTTATGACAGAAAGAATCAACCGACCTCATCACATTACGCAGACCAAAACGCTGATGGCGGGACGAGCTAGACCAGAATTACAGCTTAGGATAGGACGGTCGGGAAGGATTGGGGAGAGGCCTTTGCCAGCGGTGGGTCATTTATGGCTAATAATAATATAATATAAATATGACACTAAAGTTTCCTCACAGCTCAGTTGGTAGCAACTTTTAGATTCAAGATTCAAATGTTTATTATATATACAGTTGGGTTACCCATAGGCCGTTTGTAACGGTCCTTAGGTAATAAGACTCATTCCTTTGTACATAGTTAGTTTTTAATTACATTTATTGTTTATTTGCAAGAATACATATTATTTTATAATAAAGGTATTAAATCTGAAGGCGTGCAAATCTTAGAAATATATTAATTTATTGACTACTATTTATGTTACTATAATTCAATTATTCATCTAGACAAAAACATTTACACATTAACCAATTATAAGGTTTTTTTCCTTCCAAAACTTTATTCAGGTAAATAGGGGTTGATAAATTATGTTAATGAACCTGGCTCGTTTTTGGCTAGCAATAACATCTATTCGTTCTGGACAGCTCAGCCTCCTGCGCTGTAGGTTGTGAGTTGACTTTTTAAAATCTCTCTTTCCGAAAAAAGGGGTCCGAAGTACTCTTCTCGTATATAGCATTTTATATGTGTGCATAACTTTTGGGAGCCAAAAAACCGGGATTTTTTTGGCTTGGCTGGTAAAACCAACCAGCATATTCATCATCATAATTCATCAAATAGAAACAATATAAGAACACATAAGGACAATAAAGTTAAAGGTTTACGCGATTTAATAAACATTAGTATAAAAATATGAAAGTACTTAACTCTGTTTGTTTTTTACCTTATCACGACTAATCGGATCTAAATTAAATTTTGGCTGGCTATTTTAATGAATATCTATTTCCACAGGGACACAAAAACCTGGAACCAGATCCAGTCCCTCCCCTCCCACTCCCTGACAGTAACTCAAATAGAATTCTCACCTGACAGTCAACACATCCTATCAGTATCGCTTCAGTATCAGTATCCTTAAATGTTTTTAAGAATATCATAAAATTCTAGATTTTTAAAATTATATCTTTATAGGTTTGCGTGTGGTCTAAATCCGAGCCAAGTAACAACTCGCTACGAGAATACGGATTGTACGGGAAGACTTTGGAACTGAAGGACTCAATTACGGCAGTGACGTTTGCGCCGCGCCGCCAGGGGGCAGCCAGCGTGCTCGCCGTGGGGGCAGACAGCGGGGTACTCCGGGTGTACGCGTTTGATGGACTGTGGACCATGCTCATCGAATTAGGACATAGGTAACTAGCTTAACTCGTTCACTGCTATTATTCCGAGTACAGTAAGATTTTAAGGATCATCTTGAAACTTCAAATCTACCGCCAGCTCGGAATTGCGACCAGCACAAGGAGAAGTCAAAAAACTTGGGCTAGTTATTTTGTTGATGATCCATTCAATAGTAACAGAGTTTAAAGTAATGTAAGTAATATACATTCCTTAATACTATGAGAAAGAACTTGTTCAGTTCCATCAAGTATTTCACAATAAAATATTGTTTTTCAAAGACAATATTCATGAATTTCGAGAATCGAGTACGTAGTTTCGTGTTTTTAGAATTCCGTACCCAGAACGACATGATAATGATATATTTAAAAATTTACTCAGCATGAGTAGGACCCGCACTGAGGCACCAAAATAAAATCAATAAATCTTATTTGATTGAATTTCGTTTAAAATGTGTGTTTTTAACTCCAAATCGCACTTAGTCGAAATCGTCTTTAGTATTTCATTATCTATGGTGGAGTTTACTTACTATTTTTAACCAACCCGAATTAAAAGTAGCATGTGTTGTTCTCCATGGCATACACTATATCCATGCCAAATTGTATGATCCATCGATATGTTTATCAGTTTAAAGCAGCTCTGGCGAATTCACCGCAAGAACCCAGCACTGTATAGTTAAATTTCTATATGTGAAAACCTGGTGCTTTGTGTGTGTTGTTTTATTAGCCTAAATACAGAAATAGCAACATATTTCTGTTCGTCTGATTTGTTCAACATTTTGCTGAGGTAGCGCACACAATATAGAGTGCTATTTGGCTGTGATGTTCTGTAAGACGCATCTGTACATCCCCAGACGGAATGCTCAGATAATGAGTAGTAAATCCTACTATGACCTACCTCTCTTAATGTTTAATCTTAGGTTATAAACAAACAGAGCCATTTTCGAATTTATCATAAAAGTATTTGTTTGTTTTCTCAGTGCGGCGCATCACCTCACTGTGCGACGACTTACGTTCAAACCGCACTGCGAAGAAGACGGCGCGGTTTTACTGGCGAGCTGCGGGAGCGACCATCTGGTGAGGGTGCATCGGATAGCGTTCGCGTAGCGTCACGTTGCAATATATTATATCTCACGTTACGATGAGTTTCATTTCTTGTTAGTAGGACACGCATTCTTCTAGCCCCAATAAAAACAATGACTTGTTTTTTTCCACATTTTAGAGTATATATTATATTATATGGGCCATATTTGCCCAGGCGGCGTCTACTCTCGTGGCGTCCAGACTACCACGTGGTCGCGGGAAGCATCATCTTAAGGCTTCCTTTGCTTCAGTTTGTCTCTCAGACTATTACGATCTCGCGGAGTCGAGTGTGCCCAGGATATCGCGCGCCAGCCGCAATGGATATGATATTTTCATATAAACCACTGAAATTTTGAAAATGATATACGTATGGTATACTGACACAAAAATTCACAACCCGCGACGGGACTCGAACCCACGCCTATTCCTCAACCCGGAAACGCACTTAACCAATTGAGCAACGAGGTTTGAAACGAAGATTTTGTAAATGTTGTGAACAACTTGACTTCACTTGAAATACTAAAATAATATAAAAATTAAATACCTACAATCTAACAACCACCACAGTGCGAACACACAGCGCGGTCCGAACCACATTTCAAAAAAATACGTTTCTTGTTTGAAGGCCCCTTTTAATTGTATTTTTGGTTATGATACAGACCGCTCACAGACAATACGGACCGACGACAGTAAGGCTTAGAAACAGGGTACCGTTGGCACCTTACAAATTATTTGCATCTCTGTATAGAAAAAAATAAATACTATGTATGTAGGTATATAAATACGAGTAGAATAATAGTTTGATGACAAGAGCAACAAATCACCAATGAGTGATTTTAGTTACTTGTTTGCTTTGCGATCAAGTAACAAAGCATTTATTTCTAAGATCAAGGTTAGGGCTCATTTAAAAAGCGAAACAACACAGGATTCAGTTTTATTACTTTAATAAAATGTCATAAAAATAAACAATTTACAAAATTAATGTAACCAGCTAGGCTGTTGTTTACGCGATATATTACTATCTATCTATCTATAAGTACCTATATAAATATAAAAGAGCACTTTTTGTTCTCTGAATTAAATGAAGCTTCATTTTCATTTAGTTCAGACTGTTTGTAAACTTTGTATGATTTTATCCATCTTAATTAATTAAAAATCTCGTTATTCTTAAGTTTTGTTAAACATCAATAGCAAAATATAATTCCTTATCATTTTATAGTTAAACATCTTAGTTATAAATATATTTTTATTATAACTTTGACAACATTCAAACATATGATTAAATATTTCAATAAAAGTATACATTTAAGACACTAACAACATTTATACATATTGAAAAAAATAAGTAGGTATGTAGGTATAATTCTATACTATGTTGGATAGTAATGTAGCTCGGAACACAGCTAAAACATTAGCTAAAGTAGGTACTTTATTTGTACATTTTTTTTATCGCACTACGGGCATGTGCTTCGCTTTCATCTCACCTGATTTTTCATGTTATGATAAGCCCGAAGGTGGAAGCGCACTTCACCCGGAATCCTCAAGAAACTGAGGAACTGGCATCTTAACCATCTTAACCTCTAAATGCCGTAACACAACAATTTAAGAATTGTTGTTATGGCGACATAATTAGATAATTTAGTTCAATTGTGTCAATTTGGTATGGTAAATAACAAAATATTAACCTAACTAACACTAACTTAGTTTGGGGCTAGTGGCGCTGTGTAAAAAGACTTTTCGGAGTTTTCGGACTTAGGTTAAGTGCCGTGGGCATCACTTTACGTACTTTGATGCCACAGCAATAAGATAAGATAAAACTAAAAACTAGATTTCTCGACTATTATTTTTTTGTACTTTGATGCCACAGCAATAAGATAAGATAAAACTAAAAACTAGATTTCTCGACTATTATTTTTTTGTTCGAAGTTCGTGTGAAATTGTCTCCATGCCGATCTCAGATCAGCGTGCGGTACGGTTTGACTATCTTAGTAGGGCTGACTATCTTAGCAGTACACTGGTTCACATTTTCGTAGTGATCTCCATTGCGGACATTTTGACATGGGCATAGGCACGGTTAGACGCATGAATCTATTATGAACATATAGTGACTAGACGTGATGTCTACTCTTCTTTAACGTAACGGAAGTCAAATCAAGTACATTTTACGACCTCATAAATTGGGTACATTTCATGATTGTTCGTAGGAATATCTAACAATAATTAGCCCTTATTACATATTATTTTTAATTGTTTGTGAATAAATATATTCTAGCCTAAAAATTGCATAAATAATGCAATTTGTTTTTATGAACTGCGATCCTAGAGACTAAATATTCTGGGTAACCTAGCTTCTTTTTGTAGAGTAGAGTGCGCCCTGCTACTATACTGAGAATGATTTTATGAAATACCCATGGAATGGCGGAGTGGAGTTCCCAGCCGTTTCACTAGTAAACCATGTTCAGAATTGGCGCAGTCAGTGAGAGCGACATTTCTAATTTATTATTATTTGGAAGATGAGGGGTCTAGATTACATAAAATACTTCAACCTCTTATTATAGGGATAGGTATTTACATGTGTGTATCTACAAATATGGTGTGTATAGCGTAATCATTTCGAAACCGTAAATAAATGCAAACTTTACAAAGTACAAGCGTAAATATCGATTAAATATTTTATATACACTCAAATCGAAAAATTCGAATTACGAATTCAAAGACGGTTCTATACAGACGCACTTTATGAAGGCAAATACATAAAATTAAGAATAAAACTCATTATAGTACCGCCAACTGTATCATAAAACTCATTATAGTACCGCTATCTTTTTTTTTATTATATCATTAATATAGTCTATGGTTTTAGGCTGAATATGAAAAAAAAAAAAGCGCACGCATGCGCAGTTCGAAATGTGAAAAAAATGGCGCACGCATGCGTAGTTTGAACTTAATTTCCCGCGCTTCGCATAATTTTTTTTACCGATCGTGTTTTTCGGGATTCCAAAAAAGTTTACTAAAATCCTGTAAGTGATTAAAATATGATTGGAGAAGAGAGTAGTGACGTCGAGATTTTCACTCCGCCTAGACGCGGCATTGGCGTTAACTGAAAGTCTCCTGCCAGAAAAATAAAAAAAATTGTACGACAAAATGTACCAAGAATTTATAGATTGGAAATTACTTCCTTGTAACCTACCTACTTTGTTTAATTTCATTTTTTCCTATGAGTGAAGATAAAGTAGTGTATGAAACTGCATATAACTTAGGTATTAAAACACTCGAGTCAACCTATTATCGATAAACAGACTCTCGTGTTTTAATACCCCGTATTATATTACAGTTGCATAAACTACTATTACAGTCAGGGTCCAAGCCCCTCACTGTCTATCAAGAACACCTTGTGTGTGTTTTACAGCACCCAACACAACAGCGAACTTGCCGCGCTGTTTGGTACTTATCACTATGTGATTATGCAATTTTATGTACATAAATAGCGTGCTTATCTGATTAATCTCTCTCTCTAGAAGCTATTCAATTGAACTCCATAAACAATAACAGTAAAATATCCGTGTTTAAGCTCATTTAAATTAGCTCGCTGTCACCTAATAAACGCTTATTTAGAAACCAGGTAAAACAAAACTGTTTTTAGTTCGGTTTTCATCAGCTTTTCTGCTTCGGCTTTCTATTTGCGACTGTTTTTCTTTTTACTTAGTTTATTTTTTAATTTGTCTAACAATTTCTTCTTTGGTTTCTGATTTTCGACTGAGTTTAGAGAGTTATCGGTGATGGCGGGCTCTGTGAGGTCTTCTTGACTTGCGACGAGAGGGACATTGCTGTGTGCTTGTGATGCTTGGTATAGATCGCCGTGGCTATGCGCCTGAGATACTAGTTTGGGTGCCAGCAAACCTTGCCTGTTGTCCAAGGTATCTAGGTTGTTTTGGCTCCTAGCTACATTTCTGTTTTGGTTATGAGAAATTTCGCTGAGCGGCGCCATTCCAGAGTACCGGTCGGAGTCGGTGGCAGTCACTATATTGAGGTCGGACAGCATGGTGCTCTGAAACGCTATTTGCATTTGCGGTGGCTGAGGCAGTGGCAATACTGGAGGCGGGAATTGACTCCTGTAATCAAACAAAAACACAATTACAATTTACAGCTGCAAAGAAATCTTGTCAGCACCAACCTTGCACTTCACACTATTATTGTTTTAGTATTATCACAGATAATAAAATACTAAGGTACAGATACCTCATCCCATACAACGAAACACGATCGTCCTAACTCGGGCTATTCTTCGGTCTATTTTGTTTAGACTATTAAATGCTAGATGGCGCTCGTCATGTACAAACCCGCTTAAGTCGGGATATGCTAGTTTGTCTACCTCACGCGCTAGATGGCAGCGTTCGCTTAAGCGGGGGCCGCGGTGGGGGCGGGCGGGTATCATTATCTTCATGATAAAATCAAGTGTTCTTCAAGTGTGTCGGTAGTTGAACGCCTGAATAACATCAGATAACTGAATTTTTATTAACCCAACCGCTTGCAAGCGAGCGGCGCCAGTATGGCCGTCCGACAAAATAGGGGATAAAAAATGGTTTCCTCACATGAGTGGAACCTTATCAGCGTCTATCCTTTCTACCAGCCGCCGCCAGAAGTACGGGCTATTGAAGCGTAGGCTGACGGTAGCGGCCAAGTGCGGCGGCCGCTCGCACTCGCGGTATATCAGCGGCAACATCTTGGTCTGACGGTTCTCTGTAAACAAACATAACTTAAGAACTAGCAGACGTTCGGCAGGACCCATACCTTCTAGATGTTCCATTATGCCGAACGCATTGATTTACCTCTACCATCTTACCTAATTCTGTCGTCATAACAACAATTATAAAAATTGTTGTGATTCCGGTTGGTTGAATTCCGGTATTTAGAGGTAATGAGTTCCTCAGTTAGTTGATGAAGGCAAAGCGCTTCCCTGTCATACAACAAAATAAAAAAAAACCTTTATCATTCATACTGGTATGGAATGGAGCTCCTTGCCCTCGTCTGTTTTTCCGCACCAACATAATCTTGGAGTCTTTAAGTTTAGAGTGAACAGTTTCCTTTTAGACATGTGTGCTCCATATTTACTTGATTTCAAGTGAATTGGTGGTCAAACACTTTGCTATCATCACTTTTTTTTTTTAAAACATTATTCATGGTTGCGTATACAGTACGCGTGATAATGGTGCTTTCTAAATTATTGCTATAGGGTATATTGTCAAGGGCTTTGTTAACTTTATTATACAAGGGGTTGCTTAGATAGTAAAAGTGTATGCGTGCAACAGCTGTTCGTCATACAATATCAGATCCACATTTTTTCTGGGCAAGGCTGGGATCAAAATTATGAATTGTGATTGTGAATGACTGCACAGAGAATAAATAATTGACACATAGAGGGGACAGAGGATTGAACTATTCTATCTTTAATCTAGTCCCCACAATTAAAAGCTATGCTTAGTTTTGGCGTTGTGCACTTGGATGAACAAGGTGGTTCGTGCAATCCAAGCCTCAAAGGGTCACCCGGGCTGCATGGTTGTTCCCCGGGTTGTTCACCATTGTATGGTGCATCTCGTCCTTGGCATATCGGAGTCAACACCATGGATTGAATGAAATTAATTTAACTGAGGCCAGGGAGAACTGGTTGAAACCGGTAGCTGATAACATACGCGGTTAGAGGTCAAACCCAGACGCCGACGCAATTTGACCTACAAAGTTGATGATAATTTATGGTTTGGATTAACACTAAACTATCACCAAATGTAGTGGTAGCAGGGGTGGAAGGTGACTGTACTCACTAACGTTGTCTGCCTGTGTGAGGTCCGCATAGTATGAATTTTCATTGCTCTTCACTAAATCTGGTGAGAATACAATGATAACTTGATTGCAGCGATTCGTGATCAAAGTGGCGACCGCCGCGACCTCGGTAAGGAGACCAGGCAGCAGGTCATCTGTGGTGCATATCTGAAAACACAAATCATCCTACAATCCTACAAATGTTAAGAAAAACTACACTGAGTGTGATAACACTTGTTTTCTGCAATATTGTTAACCTGACTAGGTCAAAGATAAACCTTAATAAAAAAATATATATATTCTGTAGAACAGGCTAATAGATTGGAGTTATAGAATTGAGTTTCAGCATACCTGCATAATAATTTGTATGTTAAGTACATGTCTTACCTGGAATCTAAGGTCATTTTCCAAGTATTCTTTAATGGGTTTTACAAAATGCCAATCCTGTTCCGCATAAATGATAAATGCATCGAATTGTGGGTAGTTGTCTGGGCGGTCATAGTATGTTAGTGATCTTCTGTCAACCTCCTGTCTATTGACACTCGGCGGGTTGTTCTGAACTACAATTTGATTTCCTGCAACTGCAACTGAAGAAAGTCTGTTCAGTGACTAGTATCTAAACAAATATAAACCAACATCTGCTCACTGCTTCGCCTTGTTGGTAGATTGGTAAAAAGTAGTGAATATGTTTTCCTGGTCCAGAACAATATCTATACTTACAAAATTAAGGCTCAATCTGTTCTGTAGTTTTTGCACAACTGAGCAACAGAGGACAAATCCGATTTATTTTGTGATGTATGACTTTTCATTGCTATCTCACAGGAACAGATTTTTTGGATTTTAACCTATTTTTACCAAAATTAATCCAAATTTTGCAGTTTGAGAATTAATGAGTGACACACATACTCAAATTTTTGTCCATCCCTTATGAACCTATTCATGTAAGTGTTTTAATCCAGAGTATAAACTATCTTTGTACCAAATTTCATCCATAAATGTTAACCTGTTTCAGAATGTAGGAGTGCCAAACTTACACAAATACAAACACACTTGAACTTTCACCTAGGTACTTATATAATATTAGTGTGATACACAAAGAGGAGAAATTAACATTCAGCAGTGCTGGGGAATGTTGAGGTATTGATACATATAGTTGTTTACATGTACTTACCTTGATTGGTTGGCAAATTCTGTCTAACAAACTCAACAATATCATCATAAGCATCATATCTGTCTAATGTTTCCAAGTGGTCCAAAAGGTTCCCAAGGGTGACCCCAGGAGTCTTCCTCCATATCTCCCAGACCTGTTTAGTTTGGTCTTGGCGGTTTGAGGCAATCTCAGCCTCTACCTCTGAAGATATATTGATTAACGACGCCAGGCCGCGCCAGTCCCTGCAAAGTAGCCACCATATTACATGTCTGCAGTTTGTTAGTACACAGATACAGGTAGGAATTAAATAAAGTATGCAGTAAGTACATACTAACCTGTGCAATTTTCGATGTCCATCCGTAAGCAAAACTTTTGTAGAATTCAATAGAGTAGATAATTGTTGCATCAATGGACCGATGTTAGAGTATGACGACATAACAATGTAGCGAATATCTTCCATTTCAACAATAATTTACATTCCTGTAATCCCGATTTAATCTTTGCTCACAATCACATCACAACCCTGTTCATATATGAGGACCTAGTCGGGACTGTCGCAGTCTGTGGTGAAAGACGCCTACAGACAGATAAACATGAATGTGTCCAAATTTTACAGAACAGCTTTCTTCATCTAAATTTATTGTGTATTTGCTTCACACACATAATACCCGTTTTGTTTTAATGCAAAACTGTCTTAATTTTATGACGTTACGTATTAAGTCGTAAAAATTGCACATAGGTACATGAAGTATTTTTCCCTGTTTTTTTTATCTGTGCACTTTCCACGGAGCATTACTTTCATACCAGTCGCGTCGTTAGAGGTGAAACTGTACAACATTGAGCATATACCTGTTCAAGTTATACACAATGGAACGATAAGGGAACGCATGACCGTAAAATAGAACGCAAAATGTTACAAAAGGAATGATCTGGCAACGCTGGTACCTATCGGTAGAAAATACAAAGAAAAGAACCCAACCCGTAGAATACTCACAAGATAGAACCACAGAATACTAATATACCTGTAGAATCATTCAATCACCATCACGCACCCACCCATGCACCCCAACCAATTCAAACCCAACCCAACAATCATTTTTCTTCATGGGGAGGAAATCTGTTCGCAGACACCCTAACGCACTGAGGGATGCGACAGGGTAGTGTGAGGATGACGGACTCGTCGACTCACTAAAACTCCGGGCTCCGACAATTTCTAAATAGAACATTGCGGTGACCCTCTCGCATATCGCCTTAAAAGCACGTCGCGGGAACGACACCCACAGTCGCCCCCAGCACAAGTGGTGCTCCGGCTGAACTTGCCACAATGTGCCAGCCGCCCTCTCGGGGTCCGCTACTGACCAGCCGGAGCCCTCGCTCCAACCGCCCACGCAGTCCCAAAAGGCCCCCTGTTAGATAGATAGATAACTCTTTATTGTTCACCATTTACACATAACATAACAAAACACAGATATTGGAAACTTAATCTAGTCACTGGTAAAACAATGGACGGCCTTATCGCTGAAAGCGATCTCTTCCAGGCAACCGCTTGATGGACAGATAAGATAACGACTTTCAAGGATGGCGGACTATACGAATAACCAATATAAAATAAAATATACATACATAAAATTACATCAATAATAATCATGATAATAATAATAATAATGAAGGATAAAAATGATAATTTAAGAATAAACTGATAGATAATACTGATAAACTTTCAATTTAAAAGTGTGTTGCGATGTCGTCTTTTTAATATTATCAGGTAATGCGTTCCACAGCCTAACAGCTTTAGCTGTAAACGAACCACTATAAAAAGAAGTTCTTTGCGTCGGGGTTTTTAACAACAGGGTGTCTGATGACCTAAGAGAAAAGTTGTGGGAAGAATACAGAAACTCGAATCTGTCCTTAAGATAGGAAGGTGAAAAGGGATTGAAAAGTATTGAATAAAGCAGAGAATGAATATGCAAATTCCGGCGCTGCCGAATAGGAAGCCATTTAAGTCTGGCACGGAAAGGTGATACATGATCATATTTACGAAGGCCTGTTCAGCAGGGGCTACCGCCCAAGCCCCTCGTGGGGCAGGCAGTGTGGGGCAGCCGTTGCCAGCGCCCCGCCACCGCCTCCTCCGAGCGGGATCGTCGCATCTCGCTCGGCGGCCTCTTTCCGAACCAATACGGTCTCACAGAAAGAGGCCACAGCCTCCCGATCCGTCCCATCTGCCAGCATAGCTTCCACTTCGCTTGGCAGTTTAAGGTTCTGTCTGATCCTGTTGACCAGAATTCCGCGCTCCACGCTCCACGCTGAGAACTGCTCAAGCGTGTGCTGCGCGGAGTCCCGGTCACACCTACAATGATGACAATGAGGTGTCGGTTCGCGTCTAATCCTACTCAGGTACTCCCCGAAGCAGCCATTCAACGTTATCATTTCATTCACTAATTTGTTAATTTATTCATTTTTTCGGGTTAATTTATTCTACACAAGATGTTGTGAAAAAAAAGCGGAGTGGAGGGGAAAAAGGGGAGAAGTTTGTTGAAGTTTTTTTTTTTCGAATAATATATACCTACGTTTACTAATCAGACTCAGACTACGCAGTCCTCTCCGCCTTTGCAAGATAAACCGTAGACACCAGGTTCGATAAACTCAAACCAAGGGAATGCGAGTAATTTTATACTCTTAATCCACATAGTTGTATATTAAATCATTTTAATTCGAGAAACGGGTATTTATCGCGTATTTTTGGCAGTCTGTCCGCGAGCACGGCTGGTACAAAACAAAATAGTTTGTTTAAACCAGTACAATATCCCAAGAACAGAGGCAAAGCCTAGAAGCGCTAATAATGAAACAGACTGAAAGAATAGAACAACTCATAACTCAGCTAGGAACAATGATGAATATCATCATGACACTCATAAGTCGAATGCCATAATGTTCTCACTACTGATTGCCACCTGGAACATGATAGAAACATTGCTAAAAACCAATAAAGTGGACATAGCCTTCATATCAGAGACCCATCTAAATGATAGCAAAAAGATCACTATAGACAACTACTCAGTATATGATACAAATCATCCTGACAGTACTTCGCGCGGAGGATCTGCAGTTATTATAAAGAACAATATTAAACACGACCTCCATAGCGAGTATCAAACAGACTGGATGCAGGCCACTACCATTACCATTTATGAAAAATTAGGCCACATCAATGTTAGCGCTATCTACTGCCCACCTAAACATAATCCAAAACAAGACAATTTCAATGATTACTTCCAAACTCATCTAGATTTATTAGTGGCGGGGACTGGATTTGCAAACACACTCAGTGGGGATCTCGACTTACAACCACAAAAGGCCGTGAACTAAAGAAAAGCGTCGACCATAACCAACTGACAACCCTGGCAACAGGAGAACCAACCTACTGGCCAATCGATATTAACAAAGTTTCTGACCTTGTTGACTTTTTCGTCGTAAAAGGGCTGTCTAATGTATACTCTGATGTCAGGTCATCACTGGACTCTGTATCGGATCACACTCCTGTTATAGCCACATTCAGTGTTTCTCCAACACAAAGAAAGCAAAAACAAACGCTGTACAACTACAAAACGGACTGGATGGCATTTGCTGAGTACCTGGAAGAGGAAGTTAAATTAAAAGTTAAACTTAAAACAAATGAAGACATAGATGAAGCAACATTCTACATAACCAACCTCATACAAGTGGCCGCGTGGCGTTCTACTCCTACGCTAAACTACCACCTGACAAAAGCAATGTACCAATGGAAATACGTGTTACAAGAAAAGCGAAAACAAAGAAGGCTACTCCACTCAACAAGATCAAGCGAAGACAGAACAGAATATAATAGAATATCTAAAGAATTAAAAGAACTAATAAGTGAAACTGAAAACTCTGCATTTCAAGATAAAATATCTAGCCTCTCAATTCACAAAAAAGACAACTACTTACTCACTTCGGAATATCACAAAAAGCTTTAAAAGACCTCAAAATCATGTTCCACCACTAAGAAAGTTCCTGACAGACCCGTGGGCCAGAAGTGGAGTCGAAAAGGCTGAGCTATTTGCGACACATCTTAGCGAAGTATTTACACCAAATTAATCAACTGTAGAGAACTTTGAAAACGAAATAGACGTTATGGTCAACAGCGACCAGCAGCTATCACCACCACTTGCTCTGGTCACTCCCAGAGAACTTAAACGTACCATTCGATTCTAGGAAAATAAAAAAGCACTGGATTTCGACTTAATTACAGGAGAAGTACTCAAACAGCTACCTAGAAAAATAGTAGTCTTCATCACAATGCTGTTTAATGCAATTCTAAGAATACACTACTACCCAAAAATGTGGAAAATCTCAGAAATATGTATGATAGCAAAACCAGGAAAGCCACTGACAGATCTCAGTCTCCTACCTGTACTATCTTAAGTTTTTGAAAATATCCTAATAAAAAGGCTTAAGCCTGTACTTGATGAGAACAATATCATTCCTGACCATCGGTTTGGATTTCGGGAAAGTCACGCAACAGTAGAACAAGTTCATCGAATTGTCCATAAAATCAGACAGTCCTGAGAGAAAAAAGAATACTGCTCAGCTGTAGCTGCGCAGCTTCTTAGACATTCAACAAGCATTTGATAGAGTCTGGCACAAAGGACTTCTCTATAAACTAAAGACCCTCTTACCAAATTCATTTTACATGGTCCTAAAGTCATACTTGGATCAAAGACAATTTCAACTGAAGTATGAAGAAGAGACTACTCAATGCTCTATAACATGAAAACCTCAGTACCCAGGGATCGGTACTTGGACTAGTGTTGTACTCCACATACACGGCAGACCTGCCAGAAACAAAAAAATGTCGTTACAGCAACTTATGCAGTTGAAACTGCCTGCCTAGCGAGTGACAAAGACCCAAACATAGCTTCACTGAAACTCCAAGAACAACTACATAAAATAGACACCTGGCTACAGGAGTGGCGAATCAAACCTAGCGTAGCCAAATCGGTACATGTCATATTTGGACTTCGAAAAGGCGATTGTCCAAGCTTTTGTATGGAAGACAAGGTTCTACCAACCAGTAATAGCGTAAAGTACCTTGGTCTGCACCTTGATAGAAGACTGACCGATCTGGACTTATGGAATAGAACTCTGGGAGCAGAGTCCCAGAGTTCTATTCCATAAGTCCAGATCGGTCTCGGTCAGAGTAGTAACCTCAACATTGAGATTCTGCAGAGATTCCAAAACCTGTCTCTGCGAACAGTTTCAAGCGCACACTGGTTTGTGAGAAACTTTGAAATTCATGAACACCTGGAGATCTGATCAGTAAAGCAGGAAATCAGCAACAGTGGCTCCAAATATAAAGATCGACTGAACAGGCACACAAATGAACTCGCCAAAGACCTAGACGATAAAGAAAACGTAAAACGCCTAAAACAATGGCACATACTAAACTTGGACACGCGAGATTAATCTCACGTGTCCAAGTTTAAGTTTATAGCCATTCTACGGTGCCATTTGATGGAATTGCACCAACATAATTCCTCCTGGAACGTACCTGATTACGGCTAAAGCCGATAGTAGAATGTCTAACAAAAAAAAACAGTACAATATACCTAGTACATTATACATAGTAGTCTGTGCGTATTACTATTATTGTATACTCTTTGGTTGATACTTGGCCAATGGTATTCTGTTCTGTTCTCATGTCATGTTCTGTTCTGTCTGTGGCCGACCAGACCAGACCACCTTTCCTGCTATCTGCATTCAACAAAATATGAAATTAATGTTTGTGTAAGAAAATGATACTACTGGTGTGTTCAACAATAGGTACTGGACCTGGAAGGTCTGTGTGTGCCTGGCTTGCTGGACCCTTAGTTACTACCACCTACCACTTAGTAGGTACTATAACACGTAAGTCCTACTCCTACAAGTAATTTTTCACATACACTGGAATAAAATAAGTGGGCACCTGTTTTGAATATTCTAGGTTTATCTCTAGAATTCTTCTATTATCTGGGTTAAGCTGTCCAGGTCCAGGTACTACCTACAGGTCACACTGCAAAAGGCTAAGTCACAACATAAAATTATATTATGATCTATTAATTAAAAAGGCAGCTTATTTACTTCAGCCTGCTTAATCAACACCTCATTGCAAAATCACATTAAACTACCTGAACTTTCTGTGTGCCTGCCGGAATCAGTAATCACACCAGTAATATAAATGAGAATATTTGTTTGAATACTGGACATTTTTGTATGGATACTTTGTATTAAATGTACAAATGATATAATGACATTAAAAAATTATACCAATGCAACTCTAACCTACTTTTTTTCCTGAAGCTGGAAAAGGAAAAATCACTATGGAGAATTACTGTTTTTTATTGACTACAAGCAGTCAATACAACCAGTCAATTATTTCTCATTCATGAAAACAATGTATCCTACAAAAGAAAATGGAAAGTGGATACTTTCCATTGCTTTTGTATGCTCACAACACTTAATTAATTAATTAAATAACTTAATCTTAATTATTATGAATGTTTAAAAAAATTATTTCATTTGATTTGCGAAAAGCGTCATCAATAGTTGCTTGCCCACACGGTCAAAACTGTTTCCACTAGAAAAATGATCATCAAGCGACACTTATTTTCTAAATAGTGCAGACTAGCAAAAATAAACCAGTTAGTGTGTAACAAAATTCTTATATCATAGCTTCAGAGATATTGATGTTTATTTTTTTTTGTTTTTATTTTTTGACAGGGAAGCGCTTGACCTTCATCTCACCTGGTAACAAGTTAAGATAAGGGTGGAGGTTCACTTCACCTGGAATCCTCAACAAACTGAGGAACTGGCTATCTTACCTCTAAATGCCGGTACTTATATCATAGCTTCAGAGATATTGATGTTTATTTTTATTTATTTATATTTATTGTTGTAAACTATAACATAATAGCCGAAGACACTTTCTCTGTATTCGTTCAATATTGTGACTATGAACTTTATAGTTAGGAGTCCATACTGGTCTACCGTATTCAAGCACACTTCTTACAAGAGTATTGAAGAGATACAATAAAGTAAGGTTTAAAGGTTTAAGGTTTTAAAGAAAGGTTTCAAAAAGCCACGCTTTTTGAAACCTTTAGTAGTTCGTAAAACAAAACCCAGTAGTTGGTTGGCTTTAGAAACAATGTGCTGGTAGTGTGCACGAAAGCCAGGCAGACTTGAACAAAGTTCCACCAACCAAACCGAGCACATTATTGTACTCCCTCTGGGGATCAATCCCGGGACCTCTAGGTCTGAAATCGATAGATTGATCCACTAGACCACAGAGGCGGTTGATCTGCTGTGAGAATGTTAGGCTGTTCGCTGGGCGTTGGACGTTGATTTTTTTCTTGAATATAGTGTATGCACATGTACTAAAGTTTTCTGTGGCGATCGCGCAAGAATAGACCCCTCCAACTCAGCCCATGGATGTCGTAAAAGCAGACTATCAGTATTATCAAATTTATTCGATCACCAATCCGTCAGCCAAGCGTGGTGATTATGGAGAACCCTCCAGCTTAGAAGTAGTGTCTGTCCAGCAGTGAACACTAAAGGGAGAGTTATATATTAAACTACATAGCTGAAAGTACCCGTGCTTCGCTACGGTGAAATAAGAAAATAGGAATGGCTGTAGATACCTGGTATACCTACAGCTTGTTCTGAACGACATGGTTCCTAGTTTCTACACGGCCCGTCCTGGTAATTCTAAAATGTATTATACTATTCCATATAAAATATAGAAGAAAGAGAACCTGGTGCTTATTTGGTTGTTAGTAGGCATAAGTATCATTGAATTTCAAAAACACAGTAGAAAATAATCTTCAGAAATCTCAGCGCTTTAGAGTCCTAGGTCCGATTCACGGGTGCGGCATTCCTTTATGAGGTTTGGTCGCCGGGCCGTTATGTACGGACATTGCAGACTAGAATTACCAGATTGCTTTAGAGGGCCGTTGTCGGTCCCGAGAACCTACTGCCACTAGTAATGGTCTTCAAAAAGCCATGTGGCGGCTCGTATAGTTTTTTGGATAACCAGGGCTGTTTTAACCACCGGTGTCAGATACAGAGGTCCCGGGTCCGATCCCTTTTTTTTCATAATTAGCATTTGAAAGTTATTTGAAATACACATACAAATTGTCAACTCAATCGGATCATAAATATATATTTTGTATACATACTGTCTTGCCCCATTTTACCCTTTAATAGTAAGATTTTTACGTATTTTTTTTCTAATACGCATTTTTAAGCTATAATCGACATATTTACAACAATTCAACTCGATCGGATCAAATATAAGTAGGTACACCTCCATACAAAAAGATTTTCCCCGTTTCACCCTTTTATAGGAAGAATCTCTCAAGTTTTTATTAATAATTAGTATTTAGAAATACACGTACAAATTTTCAACTCAATAGGATTACAAATACAGATTTTGCATATAAAATGTTTTGCCCCCTTCTACTCTTTTAGATTTTCAGATATTTTGTTCTAAATACCCATTTGTAAGCAATAATCAACACACGTACAAAATTTCAACTCGATTCGATCAAATATAAAGATATCTGTATACAAAAAGTTTTGCCCCTCTTCACCCTTTTAGAGGAAGGATCTCCAAGTTTTTTTTAATAATTAGCATCTCTAAGTAATACCAAATACACGTACTAAATTTCAACTCAATCCGATCATAAATATAGATTTTGCATACAAACTATTTCACCCAATTTCACCCCCTTAGGGGAGGAATTACCTAAAATCCGTTCTTAGTCAGCACCTACATGCCACAATTAACACCCTGGCAAAATTTCAAGTCTTACAGTTTCGGCGGTAGCGTGATTATACCTACCTTCCTGACCACCTACCTACCTACTTATCACGTCAGTGGTAAATCGATTTTATATAATAGAAGATAATAGCATGCACTGTGTGTACATGTACCTACTAAAGTAACTGTGCTTGCTTGGCTAATCCATTACTCTGCCCTTTTTTGGTATTCCTATTGTTTCGGTAATACATTGGTAACATTGTGCTAAAATTTTACTTTTAGGTGGTAACTTGAATAAATAAATTCATCGCTTTAATACCAAACCTTAAACCACTAGTCCAATCTAAAAGCGAAAGTCGTCGTGGCTTTTTTTTAATTTTCTATTTACTATATTAACAGTCCTTAGTCTAAAATAAACTTAACATACATGTTTTTCTTAAGACCAATAATAGATTTACATTATATAAATTTGTCAAAATATTTAAAAATTAAGCTTTAGCATTTCTTACATAATTTTCATACTAACTCTTACGCACACAATATAATAACGGAAAATTTGAATCGAACAAACCATTTCGAATTCAAAATGTTTTTAATCAAAAGCTGACTGACAGACGTATTTTGTACAAACTTCAAAAATACCAAATTTCTTAGAAAGAGCATATAATGTTAGTTTTCCAGATTTTCCTAATTTTCAAAAATGTTTTCAATGCATAATACCCTTGCAAAATGAGAATTACTAGTAACATAGTTGCTTAGTATGCTTAAAAGGGTCTGAAGTTATGTTTTTACATGATAATGTATACCTATATTGACTTGTTCCAGGCAGGTAGGTACCTACTCAAGATGATGCGACTGAACCTGCGTGCGGCATTGGGCGCGCTCTGCGTGGGCGCATTTTTGCTCATGCTTTACTGGGGACACTGTACCGATCTTCTCACTCATAGACCAAGTATGATTCCTTATCTGGAGACTTACATATTGACCGTCTTAAGAAAACCCATTTCCCCGCTCTCGCATACAGATGTTGTTATCGTTCATTTAGAAATCAGCTTGCCCTATTCAAACGTAGTTTTGCACGTTTAATAAAATAAGCGTACCTAATCTAGGTTTGTATCGCTTTACCTTTACTCATCAAAATCGAAATCAAGGCAAAATTATTTTCCCATACAAACACTCCTTTGCATATAGGTATTTAGATTTTCATTACCTATGTTTTTTAGAAAAATTAAAGCGATTCAAACCAATCTAGGCTTATACCTATCCAATTAAACCGGCAAAATGTCTATTGCATCGGTCACGCCATCTTGAAATAAACGACAAACTAGTAGTTGAATCTAGGATTTTACTGAAGACCGAAAATCAGCGGTAGGTACTACATCATCATTAACTGCTTCAAGGACGAGGGTATCCCAAATAAATGCAATGGGGGAAAGATTCAAGATCTTCGGCATTGACGGAAATTGCCATATTCATCGTGCTTCGCTGGCAGGTGATCGTAATATTGGTGTTTACCAAAGTGTATGCTGCCCATCTCCTGGTGTAAATGTAATCCCTGAGTCGCCTTTGACGATCTCTATAAGAGGCTACTATCATCCGAAAGAAAGCATATGAGCCCCTCCATTTGCTGGGGCCGCCATATATTTCCTAGTTATGTAACAAAAATACTTCTGTAAATGGTTCCGTTTGTTCCCAGTCGGATCACCACTCTCGGGGCGAAGTAGTGCATTAGACGACATCGAGTGTGAGATCAACGGAGAGTACTCGGTAGGGTGTCGCCGCGACGCAGAGCGGGACGAGGTGTTTGTTCCCTTTTCGCTGATACACAAGTACTTTGAGGTATGTTTGTTGGGTCACCGCTCTCGGAGCGAAGTACAATAAAAAAAAAGTATGTAAATTTAAGTATAAATGCCCATAAACAGCTGTCTGTAGGTGTATATTCATATTATTTAATGCAATAAATGACATGAATATGAATCCACTTTGGGAAAGCTGTTACATATAATTTTAAGGTCTACTTTGTAAAATTAAATAGATATTTGCCTGTACTGTAATTATATATGAATTGATTTAATCTATAAAACAAAAGGATGTTGTTTTCATGAATTGAAAAGAAGTGCGCTTCCAACTTCGGCCTTATCATAACATAAAAAGTAGATGAGATGAAGGCCTCTAACCTTGAACCGCCTCTGTGGTCTAGTGGTTCATGCCTCCGATTTCAGATCCAGAGGTCCCGGGTTCTATCCCCATGGGGAGTACAATATATTCTGCTTTGTTTGGTTGGTGGTAGGACTTTGTTTAAGTCCGCCATCCACCATCTTACCTAATTTAGTCGCCATTATAACAATTCTAAAATTGTTGTGTTCCGGCATTCAGAGGTAAGATAGCAAGTTCCTCAGTTTGTTGAGGATTCCGGGTGAAGTGCGCCTCATCTTCGGCCTTATCTCAACTTTTTACCAGGTGAGATGAAGGCCAAGTGCTTACCCGTCGTACAATAAAAAATTAAAAAAAAGGCCAAGCACTACCCCGTCGTACAATAAAAAACAAAGAAGCAAAAGAGTGGATCTCCGTTGTCTCTCCCTCCCCCTCTGAGAAACAGTTGTGAGTCTATGTATGTATGTATGTTGTGTTTTGAAGCTACCGTTTATCAAAAACCGTCTCATGCGTGCTAAGCTAACCCCTGAGGATCCGCCTTAAATTGATTAGAGCTGTAAAACAACAACGATGTGTATTCCATAAAGAGCGGGAGGCTCAGCACCCTACGAGTTAACTGCTGTTCTAGATCTACGGCAAGGTCGCGACGACAGACGGTGTGGAGAAGTTCGAGTGGTCTCACAGCTACGGCAAGATCTACCATCCGAAGAAGCGATACGACCCTCACGGCACCTTCGTCACTTTCGAGAACTACAATGTGGAAGGTAGGCCTTTTTAACACCATATCAAATTAATTGGGTTTGGTACTGATGGAAATCAAGTAATCGTTTTGAATGAATCGCTAGAATTGAAATGATGTCTCTTTTTTTTATAACAGAGAAGCGCTTGGCCATCATCAGCTCACTTGTTTTCAAGATGAAGCGCACTTCACATGGAATCTTCAACCGTCTGAGGAGCTGGTTATCTCACTAAAATGCTGGGACACAACAATTAAGACTTGTTGTTATGGCGACAGACTTAGTTAAGATGGTGGTAGCTAGCCAGTCGGACTTAAACATAGGCATACCAATGGTATGGCTATGAAAAAAAAGGGTGGGGGGTAGGGGGGGGTAAAAAAGTCTAAAAGGGGAGTACACGTTTGTGCTTGGTGCGGTTGGCCGCATCAAGCTCAAATGTAGTATACCCAGTATACCCCCTGGGGATCGAAACCGGGACCTCTAGGCGAAACTGGTGTGCGAACCTCTAGACCGCAGAAACGGTTACACGATAAATATTTAAATTTGTATACATATGAATTATAAGGGCTCGTCCAGGGACGTACTACCACCATACCTATTTCAGCCGCCAAGCACCATTGCTGTGTTCAGGTTTAAAGGGTATGGTTGCCGGTGGAATTACGGGCACGCGAGGCTTACCACCTTAATGCCTCAAGTTGATGGGCGCAATGCAGCGCCGTATAGGCTATGTTCTTTGTGGATGCGACCTTCGCAGTAAAGCATTGTTATAGGCAAGAGATGCACTTAATATCAGGTGGGCTACTTGCTTGTTCCGTCTTCTAGTTGTAGAAAAAAAAACACGATTTAGTTCTTATCCATCCGCTAGAGGCGCTGTCAAATCAAGTACTCTGGAGCAATGCTGTCAGCATCCCAGAACCCTTCTCTGTTACTTCAAGGAGTTGGGCTGGCTGGGTTCAGGATAGCAGGGGAGCAATGCACAATACATGCCCCGCACACACCCCTGTGCGGGACGTCAGTGCAGAACATTGTTTTCCCCCCAATTAGAATTAGAATTAGATGCGCTGTAAAAGTTTTCAGCTAGGACAGTGTGCACTGAGTAATGGTAAAACATCGGGATTCTCGCTTGTTGGTTCGTAGTGCGAGACCGAGTGAAGTGCATTAGCGGCGTGGAAGGCGTGCCGGTGTCGACGCAGTGGGAGCCTCACGGGTACTTCTACCCGACGCAAGTCGCGCAGTTCGGGCTCGCGCACTACAGCAAACATCTCACGGAACCAGACCCAAGGAGGAAGGTAAAATAAAGAAAAAACCATGATGTATAAAATAAATATAAACTTAGCCAAAACTCGAACTCCGCCGTGTATATAGGAGAGTGTTGGGTGCTTTCTTGGGATCTTTATCTAAAAAGCCGTTGAAGTGCGAGTTGGACTCGCGCACCGAGGGTTCCGTACAAACTTGTTGATAGTACTATTTATATTTAAGTTCGTTAGTTCGCCCATCGAAGACTTTTTCAACAAAGGACAAACTTCACTTTGCCGTTCGATCCCTAGACACGGTTATTGCACCAAATGCTAATTATACAAAAACTGATAATTACTATTAAAAACAAATAGTAAATTTTTTTGTATCCTTTCCAATCCCTTTTTTTGTTATTAAACATTTTGACTTTTAGTTTATTTTTTTTTTGTTTACATGGCCTGTTCCATATATATCCTTATTAGACTATCCCCGCTAGTGGGGGAGATGTTTCTTGCCAAATTTTGTATTTCGCCCGAGTATTTGATATATAATTCAACTTGATACTCTACGTGTTCCTTGGGAAAAGGGTCTTGACAGACAAACAGACAACAAAGTGAGAAGTCCTGTACGAGTTCCTTTTTACTTTTGAGGTACGGAACCCTAAAAAAGAAAATAAATCAATGTATTTGGATAAAAAAATTCCTTAATACAACCACTCTTTTCAAGATATTTGATTTTCATTGTGTTTAAAAAAAATGAAGCCCCACAAAAACAGTCTGCCACGTCCGATTGAAATGAAATCAAAATTTAATTTATATTAGACGTGGTATAACGAATTGAACGCCACTACGTTTGTTCTAGAGATAGATGATCAGCGGTACTCCGGGGCATTCTTAAATCAAATGGGTCCTGCAAAATACTCTCGGTGTGTTTTTCTTAGAGAACAAAAGCACAGCTTGCTCAGCACCCAACGATTTACAATTTTAAACAAAGTTTTCAAAGATTGTTTACTTAATATTTTATCGATGCTACTAGCTACTTAAACCTACTACCAGTGGTCTAGTGGCAGGGCGTTTGGTTCTTGATCCGAATGTCCTGGGCTCAAATCCTGTGGTGGGTGACATCTTTATGATGTTTGTTCCCAGTTAGAACATTGCATTGAATCACTTAATTTTCTGATAAGTAAGACGATTCCAAGCCTCGGAGGGCACCCTTTATTGTCTGTCCCGGTAGGTATATAGTAGTGATCTTGAAAGAGCCATGTCAGGCGTCCATACCGGCAGTTTAATGTTTAGGCACTTACTTACAGTAGGTAATAAATGTGATTGCTCCTAGGTTATTATTTTTGCATGTGTAAAAAAAAACCGTTACATTCCGAAAAATACTTTGTCGCGTTTTTCTTACTAAACTTGATAAACGAGAAATATACAACTTTTGAGCCAAACCATTTCGAATTCATCCGGAGTTAAGAACCTACTCTTACGCAAAAGAAGAAGACAGCATTACGCCGTGAAATGAATTGCCTGAACTTGGATGGTTTATTGAAAGTTTTTAGTAGGTATCCAAGGCACAGTCCACACGCAGAAAGAAATCTAACTGAGTAAATGTAAAAATACTCCCGTTTCCGCACTTAGACTCCCAAGTGATCCATTGTGCGTGAGGAATGTCCGGCTAGTATAGCTAGCCTAACTCCGACCAGAAGCGCAGAATATTCCTAGGGTCTTCACAGGCTACACGGAGTGACCTCGGGTTGTTGATAATAGGTTTTAATTGTCATAGGGGGCTGTCCGTTGCTCCAATAGTGAACTAGTGTTTATTTAGTGGGCAGAGGCCTGTTAGTGCAACGATATGTGTGTTTGAAGGTTATCGACGATGGCGAGAAATACTCTGAGAACTGGATAATGAGTAAGGAGGCGTTCATGGCGCGCGAGTGGGACAGTGAGGTGCGATCTCACGTGGTGCGGTACGCGACGGCGGGGGACGCCGCCAGCCAGGTGTGGCTCCAGCTAAACGTCTCTCAGGTAACGTATCTACCATCGTTATATAACCTTTGTTGACCGCCTCTGTGGTCCACTGGTTTAACCCAGTTCAGATTCCAGAAGTTCCGGGTTCGATAACCAGGGGGAGTACAGTATTGTGCTTGGTTTGGTTGGTGGTAGGACTTTTGCGTGGCTACCACCATCTTACCTAATTCTGACGCCATAATAACAATTCTAAAATTGTTGTTTTGGCATTTAGAGGTAAGGTAGCTAGTTCCTCAGTTTTTTGAGGATTCCGTGTGAAGTGCGCTACCACCTTCGGCCTTAACTTGTAACCAGGTGAGATTAAGCAGCGCTGCTATCTTACGAAGAATTTTTAAAGAATTAAAAAAAGTGTTTTCAATAGGCACCATCCTGCTTCCTGAGTCCCAATTTCTGGCGCCTAGAATCACTAAACATAGTTAAGTCTGTTCATTGCTCGTGAAGCTTTGACTATTTCCTAGCGTATTACTTTAACTCGAATCAGAAATATATAGAATGACATGACATATGTACACATTCTCGATTATAACCAGGTGATGTATTGCAGGATTTCGTCCTGAGCATTGATCTGAAGTTGAAGCCCAACTCATCGCTGACGGTGGTGCTTCAGAACAAAGACAAGAAGAGGGAAACCATGTACCTACATTATGTGACGAACACCCAGCTCATATACGCTATGGTAAGATATCATGTTTTTTCTGCAGGATTTTTCAATGATCCATGATAATTTGTGAAAGATTTTGTTTGATAACTAGGTGTCGCGACAGGAAAAATAAAACGTGCCATAGATGTATTTTGGTTATTTGTTAATCAGAGACAAGAGAGAGTTCAGTGATTAGATATTGCTTTGTTTTGCCTTAAAATGTGGTGGATAGTAATGAACCCGCGTTTTGCGTCTCCTACTCGCACTTGGCCGGTTTATTCCTCTTTGTTATTGCTCGGACAAGCTGTATGTAATGCTGATCTAGGATCGCGTTTTCCTTTGTACTTCATTTTGTATAGAATTATTTCGTAGTACTCATTATATTCGTTTTGTCCAGGATGACCACATATACCATGGAATCGGAACTGACCAAGAATGGCGCCATCTTATCAGAGACCTCGTCATCGACATGCAGAAGGGCTGGGCGCTGCAGGACCGGCCCAAACAACGCTCGCCTCGGAACAAGTATATAGTACGTATATATTTTTATTTTTTTTATTGTACGCCGGGTAAGCACTTGGCCTTCATCTCACGTGGTTACAAGTTGAGATAAGGCCGAAGGAACTGGCTATCTCACCTCTAAATGCCGGAACACAACAGCGGCTCCTGAAGCGACAACACGTTTGCCAGGACTTTTCAGCTTAGCAGCAAGACTACAGTTATTAACCTCTGTGGTGTAGTGGTTCGCATACCGGTGTCAGATCCACAGGTTCGATCTCAGGTGGGTACAATATTGTGCTTGGTTTGGTTGGGGTAGGACTTTGGTTAAGTCCTTAAGCCTAGCCACTATAATCTAAGTCTGAGTAACCACTCAGACTATTGTGGGTTCCGGGTGTAGTGCGCTTCCACCATCGACCTTCCCCGTCGTACAATAAAACAAACCAAGGATCCCGATCTCGTAATGAATGGAGCTCAGTGTTTATATTAATATTTTCAGATCCGTAGTCTAATTCTAAGTGGCACCGGGTCACTGGACAACCTGACCATCAGCAGCAGTGAGCACATGGGGCAGTTCTACTCGGCGGCGCGGTGGTTGGTGCGGAACCAGCGGGGGGCTCGGGGGGGCTGGCCCGTGCCCGTGCGGCGCCGGGTGGCCGCGCCCCTCCCGTCGCTGCAGCCGCCGTGGTACGTAACCGATTTCAGATCCAGAGGTCCCGGGATCGATCCCCATGGGGAGTACAATAGTGGTAGGTCTTTGTTCCACCATCTTGCCTAATTCTGTCGCCATAGAAACAATTCTAAAATTGTTGTGTTACGGCATTTAGAGGTAAGATAGCCAGTTCCTCAGTTTGAGGATTCCGGGTGAAGTGCGCTACCACCTTCGGTGTTATCTCAACTTGTAACCAGGTGAGACGAAGGCCGAGCGCTTCCCATACCTTAAACTTCTTCCTACAATAAAAAAAAGGGCCTGTTGGCCCCCAGGGTAGGAGGGGGGAGGGGGGGGGCGTGGTGGCTAGCAGATCTAAAAGTTTCAGATACATTCAACGAGCATTAGCAGTAGTCATCATTCTCTTCGTTACCATTGATAAGGCTTCCCGAATTAAGAAATTGAAAGGTGATTATGACAAAACCCTGCTTCTGACGAGGCTATGTCCAGCTGTGGACACTAACGGGCTGTTGATGATGAATTTTAGAATGTATCAGTTTTTTGTTACAAATCAATAAACATGTTTTAGGGAGACGCAACTAAGGTTTGACTTCCACTGATATGGCGAATATCGGTGGTGAATTCGCTGATAGAAATGAGTGGTCTGGTTCTTCGCGGTGTTATAAATGAATAAATATTACAAGACATACATTTCACACAGCGCCATCTAGCCTCAAACTAAGCTTAAACTAGCTTGTAATATGGGAACTAGATTACGGATATAATACTTAAATACGTTTTTTTCGTAAATACATACTTACTATAATATTTTACTATAACACAACATCCAAACACGGAACAAATATCTATATTCATCACACAAATGTTTGGCCTGTGTGGGTAACGAACCACCTCTCAACTTCTGTTCTCTTGCTCTGCCTTCTGCGCTGTACTTTCAGCGCAGAAGGCAGAGCTACTACCAACTAAGATGAGAGTGGTTTATGTTCGGCGAAGTCACGTGACGTTCTTTTCGATATTTTTTAAAAAAGTTTGAAGTTTTTATTGAAGAAGTTCGAAGTTAGACGTGGTAGGTAGTTACGAGAGGCAGTTACAAGGCTGTCTCTGTGCAGGTACTCGGCGATGTCCCAGGGTCATGCGATCTCGGTGCTTTCCCGCGCGTACTACCAGAGCGGCGACGTGACCTACCTGGCGGCCGCCAAGCGCGCGTTGTTCCTACTGGACGTGCCGAGCGACACTGGCGGCGTCAAGGCCATGTGGATGGACAGATATGTGTGGTAATTATTAGCTTACCCTTACTTGAGATAAAGGCCAAGCAGACAAGGCAAGTTCCCCGTCGTATGATAAAAAAAAAACGAACGTACAGATACCTCATCTCGTTCAACGTCCTAGCTCGGGAAATGATGCGGGCTAATTTGTTTTGTGTACATGGTAGATGGCGCTCGTTATGTAAGACCACTACCGCAGGCTATTTTATATAAACGCGCTAGATGGTAGCAGCTGCTCATGGGAAAAAACTTTTTTCATCCCACCATCTCAGAAAGAGTATTTTTACTATTCGATATCTGAGTGCAAAAGCCGTTTTTATCCGCTAGAGGTTAAAGTAAAATTGAATTTAGAACATCGTGTGCACTAAGTTTGTGAATTCAAAACATCAATAAACCTATTTACTTATACCTCCATGGTGCCGAATTCATCATACAACCTTTTCTAATTTGTTAAAAACTCGAAATCGGAACCTTCTTGGTGTATTACTTGTAAAGGCATCGTAAGAGCCATTACACTGAAAGAGCCTCAGTCAAATCCTTGGACTGGCCCTTCTACATCAAAAATGAGCCATTACTAAACACCTAACCATCCTAACCAAGGGAATCCGATGAATCGGTACAACTATTAAGTATGACAGATAGTTTACCGAAAAACAGTACACAAGTGACTAACACCAATATTACAGTACCAAACAAAAATATTACACTCAATTTAAATAACTGTAGCAACGTTACTTTCAAATTTTCTTAATTATACCTTAGTATTATTTTGTTATAATTTAAAGATTATTCTGTAATACTTACCTGTCATAATGTAGTAGTTAATACCTAAACTGAAATAAAAGTACCTATCTTGTGATTGTAAACGTTTTTTTTTGCATTTAGTCATTTCCTCGCTGAGGTGGAATGAAAAGTTACGTGTTGCACTCGAGTGCAAAGATTTTTCACCTCGTGCTCTTTTGATTCCCTCGCTAACGCTCAGGATTCAAATTTTGAATCACTCGCTGCGCTCGTGATTCAATTTTAAAATCCTTCGCTTGCTCGGTCATCAAAATTGAACACGCGGTTAAAAAGCAACTTTGCACTCTTGTATAACAAATAACTATTGTCTTGTGTGTAATTTGCGATTTATTATTTGTAAACTATATATGAGATCAAGCATTTTAGGTCGTATTTGTACTTGATTCTGTTTTTCTCACAATTATCCTTTTTGATTTGTCACACATGGCGTCGTCACTTATTATTACTATATTTCAGAACCAGCTTCTGCTAATTTCTGGAAATAGAACGATGCAGTTTCGTATGCGGATGTTTGATATCCCATTCCTGTTCTTCGGAAATTAATTTATGCAATAAAAGTAGCCTATTCCCGGTCTAGCACAACATATGTGCTAAGTTTCAGCTTAGCACATATATACCTTAGTAGTTTTCGCGAAGGAGCAAAGTAGGATGAATCAGATTTGTATGGCGATGTTTGTCAACTCATTCCATTTGCTCAGGAATCTGAAGTACCTACTTGTTCGGGATCTGATTTGATTTATGGAATAAAATTAGCCTTTGTCCTATTCGCAGTCAAGCCAAATAGATTTGCAAAGTTTCAGCTCAATCTATTCAGTATTTTTGGCGTGGAGGAGGAACAACCATCCATCGAAACAAAAATAAAAACTTGACCAGAATGTGAACTTATTTTTAAACTGTGCCTCTACAGATTTACCCGCTCCAGTTTTTTGATCGGATATATTTTTTTTATTTCCAGGTACGAGGAGTACCCAACCAATCCCCCGCTGTTCGTGCTAAACGGCTTCATATACACCCTGCTCGGGCTGTACGATCTACACGTCATCGAAGGTGAGAACTCCATATCTCTCGCCAAGAAAATGTTCGACGACGGGATGACGTCACTGAAGAATCTCCTGCCCCTCTTCGACACGGGCAGCGGCAGCTTCTACGACCTAAGGCACTTCACGCTCGGGGTGAGTCCCAACATCGCGAGGTGGGACTACCACGCGACGCACGTCAACCAGCTGTACATCCTGGCGGGGTTGGACGACGACCCGATCCTGATGAACACGGCGAAGCGGTGGGAAGGGTACATGACCGGGAAGCGCGCGGCGCACAATTGAAGTGCTCGCCGAACCGTTGCGGTATTCGAATCTGTCAAACTGACATTGACAGCGCTCCAGACTATTGTTGTCTCCCTTTGAAAAAGGAAATTTGTATCTTTCAAACTGACAGTTGACAGTTCTCCAAACTATTGTCGTCGCCCTTTGTAAAAGGAAATTCAAACCATCGATCTGACAGATATCAGCTGTCTCCCTTTGAAAAAGGAAATTCGTATCTATCAAACTGACAGTTGACAGTTCTCCAGACTATTTCTGTCTCCCTTTGAAAAGGAAAGATAGAGTAAGCTTGGCCTACTTACACTGACTCCTAAGTGGCTGAGAAAAGGTCTCTACGTGTAGATAGAAGAAATAGGTGAGAATGTGTGAATCCTAATAGAAATCTTCTTAGAATTTGAAACCCAATAAAAGACGTATAGGTCCCAATTATTGTAAGATTTTCGTACTATATTAAGTAAGCCAATATTTTTAATGAGGCATGCTTTCTAAAATGACTGACATAAATTATCTACTATGTAACAAATATGACGACTAACTATTTAAAAATAGTTAAAACTAATGTAAAAGCCCCTATTCAGCAATAAATTACACTCGCTAAGAAACTGAGCATCGTGTGAGATTGTGATCAAACAGTGATCCTAACAATCATAAAAAAATCTTATCACCGCCTACTTATGACAAATCTTATTTTCATACTATAATGCAAGAGAGTGTGTAAGTTTGTCTGAAAGAATGGACAAAAACAAATCTGAATATTAATCAAGAACTTGTAGAAGACTGATTGGAAAATTAATAAGTAGATGTGTTGCAAGTTAACAAACCTGAGCTTAGAGGTTTTTGGCACTAAAATGCAGTTATAGAGTTTTTTTGTGTCAACTTCATGTAGCTAACTGACTGACTGACAACGTTGGTAGTAAATAATCCACGCCATTCTTAATATAATCTAGGAAGAATACTCCAAATAATCAGTGACATTTCACATTCACGCTGAGGGCACACATTTCTGTTACCTGCATTATGTTTATTTCTTCTTTATTATTGTTTTTTTTTATCATTTTATTGCATTGGTTATTCAATTATCATCTGTGTTTATTTAAAATGTTTTTTTTTTATATTGTGTGCCCTTAGAGTATATAACAAATTCTGATTTTGATCCTGAAATAGCGTCGGAGCTTTTTTATTGGCACGTGTTAAAATGTGCCAGTTCTATTAGTATATTCTGACATATCGTTGTAAATATTAAGATGTATTTAGTGCATTTTTTAACTTACCTATAGAGTTCCTCCTACTAACTATTATTGTTGTGTCGGAAGTTACGTTGTGTATAGTTTTTGTAACATAGTAATTTAATAGGGTTGTGTTGAATTTGAGTACGATATTAAAGCTGTATTTACGCACTGTCCGTGCCTAGATATCATGCTATCGTGTAGCGAATAAATTAACGACAAATGACTGAACACAAATTTGTACATAGCATAAATGAATTGATGTATATTAAAATGCAGACAGACTTACTAACCGCCTCTGTGGTCTAGTGGTTCGCCTACCGGTTTCGGATCTAGAGGTCCCGGGTTCGATCCCCAGGGAGAGTAAAATATTGTGCATGGTTTGGTTGGTGGTAGGACTTTGTTTAAACCCGTCTGGCTAGCTACCACCATCTTACTAATTCTGTCGCCACAACAAAAAATCTTAAATTGTTGCGATCCGGCATTTAGAGGTCAGATAGCCAGTTCATCAGTTTGTTCAGGATCCCGGGTGAAGTGCGCTTCCACCTTCGGCCAAGCGCTTCCCTGACGTAAAAAAAAACTAGTATATCTGTATTTTTATAGCGAAATACGAACTGGTAATTCAGATGTTTCAGTTTTCACAAACTATCCAACGACACATAAATGAGCGCGTTCATTCGTAATAAGTCAAGATATTAATTATGGTAAAGAAGTCTCGGGCGTTTCACTTGTTATTAGAGAAAAAAAACTAGTGCAAACATTCCATGTATTAAAAGAGCTTACCTATACTTAGTCGTAGATGTAGACACCATTCTGTAAATATTGTTACCTGTGTAGCGATTCTCAGACACTCGGAGAGTTTTCGGCACGGAACATCACTTTTTGTCGGATTCGACTTGGAATCTGATAGATTTCAATACTATTCTTAAACAATTTCAGATTTTTTTCCGTGAACGTTTCGAATGCGAATAACATTTATAGATTTTACAATTTCAGACTAGCGTTCCCGGAATCTCCATCGAAAGTTTCCGAATTTGAGCCGATAAGGTTTTCCGAATGTTTGGTATTCTCAAACATTCGGAAAGCCTAATACTGATTTATTCGTTGTAACTTTTTCGTTTTATATAAATTTGGTGGGTGGAATGTCATATTACCAGTTTTAATAAACTCTTAACTGGCTGGATACGACCCTAATGCATTTAAGAAAAGAGTTGAGGCACCTTCGAATTTCGAACTTCTATTCCATCGTAGACCTCATCCTTGACTGTTTGTTTCGAGGTCAAGAGATGATACATTATAAAAATAAAAAACTATCCGCCGAAAGTCGATGGCGATGGAAACATTTTAATATGTTATGCAGATTTAATGTACAGTTGCCTGCACTTAAATGTATATACACTTCTTAATTTTCAAAATCGTTTTTCATCCGTATCTGGTAAATATGTTATTAATTTGGTATTCAAATATGATATGTCTATCAGGCTTGAAGACAAAAATAATGACAGCGTTTAGCAGACGCTAATATTAAAGTAATGGTTCATTTTGTAATGTATGAAGTGTAATACTGTTGCATGCGACTGTACCCATGCCTTGCCACGTGAGGATTTTAGATTTTTTTTTAAGTTTGTAGGGTGTTACCACAAGTTGCTCGAACATATCTTTGAATTGATTGGAAATTTTGGTCGGTACTTAGAATACCTATATAGTTACTTATTAAGGGACTTACGTATACATTTTAAAATTCGAAGTTAAGGCTATCCCATTTTTCTGCATGTTTTGTTGATTAACCCGTGTGAGGGTGGGTAAGAACTTAGAGGATTTGTTACTTTATATATATCTGTTTTCATATTGAAATGGACACAAAGAGAAGACCTGAATCTAATAGCTAATGTGAGATATGCCATGTTCACTCTTTCAACTGCAAAAAGCTTTCTGGCTGAATTGAAAACGAAAACCGTTTTTTTATGTCACGATTAAAGTTGCGTCCAGATTATGAAACAGTGATTTATCTCAAGCAATTATATATGGCATACCTACGGTATAATATCATCGACATTAAATGAATGAATGAATTAAATTACTATGTAATGTAAGACAGTGTGTATTACCGCTGCCTTGCGATCCTAATGTCTTCAAAAAGAGGCAGGCATCTTCTGGGTAGGCTTGCTCTATCGTAGATCAACTTTAGTAGTTAGTATACTTGCCTGTGCAAGTTAAGAAGTCTTGACCTGACCAATTTTTAATTAAAAATACTGATATTACAATAATAAATATAAAGATTTAGAACATTCAGTCAGATAATACTCGGAATCATTGAATTATGAAACCTTGTTGTTCCAAAGCAGGTAGGTAAATATATATCATCTTTACTCAAAAAACCTACTAGCTCACTTTAATCTTAAGCCGTTTTTATACTGTATTTTTAGCTGTTGGGTTTCCATTACATTAATAAATGTAGATATCTAAACACATACATGAAAGGGCTATCGCTAAATGAGATTTCCATATACAATTTATGTGTATGTTTACTTTGTATATCCACTTTTATGTTCTGTGCTATAACATTACACTGTCTGGATGTATCTTTGCGCATTACTCGACTGTAGGTACTCACAAATGTGTTGCTGAGCTGTGAAATAGTGCATACACTTGTGAATGACAATAAAAATGTCCCAAAATTATCTCGTGTTTTATTACCAAACAAAACAAAGGTTATACCTAGGCAGGTTCCTACTTATTACACCCAAGTATTTTTTAATCATAAATCCTACTAAAATTAATAAAATTAATTATAGCGCGGCTTCGCCCTTGGTAATGGCGTAGACATTCTAGTCCATGTAAAATATCGCCATGGTCCGTTTAGCCGTGACAGGTAACAAAAAAAGAGTTAATTTCTTGCATGGAGATATGGATGGATGCGAAAGTTTCTTTGGATGTTTGGTCTGTGGGCCTATGATGAACCGCACCGTGGCAACTGTAGGTAATGTCGTCCGCATATATGAAGGTACGCCACAACACGCGAGCGAGTCCGTTTCCTCGTAGCCTAACCGTTGTCAAAGTTTAGTTATCATCCGCCCAACTACAACAAATAACTACTGTATACATTATCAATAATTGTATCTGTAGTTATGTTTGTACTTTACTCCAGGACAGGTCTAATCAGGAATGGAATATTGTTTTAATTTGTGGGTGGCTCGGCTAAATATCAGCTCGCCGCCTTGGATTCAGTTGAACGCAGAGCAATCAAGCTTTGTTGGAGAGGACTTATTGCAAAGACAAAGATGCAGTCTTAAGAGTACCATCGAAAGGCTAGTTTCGGAGTGCGCACAGGAGCTTTATGATCTGATCCCGCCATCTTTGTTCCACTACAGGTCAATCTTATTAAAAAAAAAATTGCATTCCGGGAGTGCCGCCAGAATTGTAAACTTCAAAGATCGACGAACTTCAAGTTTGTCGATCTTTGCTGAAGAGAACAGCTGCAACTGTTGGTAAGTAGGTACTTGAGTCTCAATATTGTCGCGTTGGTCCACCGTTGGCGTTGGTCCGATTAAATATTGAGGGTTATTTTTGCAAACAACTTCCAATGAGTTCTTTTATCTGATGTTTATAGATATAACTGTCACGGCTGTCAACCGTCTGTCTACAGGTAGATGCATTCTTCGAACGGTCCTTACCCGTACTTCTTAGGATCGTCAAGATAACGTGAAAATTTGTTTAAAGTCAAAAGTGGTATTGGTAAGTCGTCCCTATAATATCAATCGTTCAATCGTTTTTGTCCCATCTCAAAAAATACCAAACGCGATTATAGAAACCAAACTAAGCATAGCTTGTAATATGGGTACTAGATTACGGATAGAATACTTAAATACTTTTTGTAAATACATACGTACTACATGATACTACACATGAGTTCATGGTCTGTTATCAATATACTAGTGATTACTATATAGCATATTGATAATAATAATAATATTATAATATTGATATACCCGTGTTACTTCAGATTTGTAGTAACATGGGTAACTACGCTATCCTGTGTCATTCGTATTTTATCATAGGTTATTTCAAAAGTCCGACAGACTGTCCCCTTTTGGAAGGCATAGGTATATCTTATTTAGGTATTATGGTCAGACTTTTCTGATGCAGGTACCGTCTTGTATCTAAGTTCCTACCTACCTACCTATTTAGAATCAACATAGCATTTATAAAAAAAAACATCTAAGTAGGTACCTTACCTATTAATTATAATTTGCAAATTCAAATTACAATAGATAATAAATTCGATTTAGAAAAAAGGTACAGGCCTTACAAAAATACAAAACAAAACCTTGAATTACCTACCTATTTAGCGTAACGAATTCAGTTGCAGGACAAGAACAACACATGCATTTTGATCCAAATGCAAGGTCCTAGGTAATACCTACACTACATGTGAAGTGTAATAATACGTTACAGGACAGGACCTTCATTTCACACAGCGCCATCTAGTCCCAAACTAGGCAAAGCTTAGAGAACTAGATTACGGAAATAATATCGACTCATAGGCATAGGTATCCACGTTCTTTTTTCACCATACAATACAACACCCAAACACAGAACAAACATGAATATAGATCACATAAATGTTTGTCTATTCACATGGGTGGGAATCGAACCCACAACCTAGCTAGGAAGACAGAGCTACTACCAACTGAACTGTGAGGCTTGTAAATTTAATACATTGTGCTACATATACTACCTACTCTATAATTGGTCTTGACATAGTCGTAGGTCTCTCCTGACAAATCATAGCATAGTATGTAGGTACTTTATAGGTTAACCTACTTGTGTTCCTGACGCTAGGTACCTATACACTTCACCTGGCCACCACTGTTATATGTACCGTTATTGGTAGATACTGTGTCCCTGACAGTTCAGCCTAAGTTCAAAACTGAGGCTTCAGCGAATAGGTTTAATATCGCAATTGGATCTGGCTGACGCGACGGTAAATTGGATTACCTTAGCTGTTGCTGGAGTAGGCATTTTCTTGATTGTGCTGTTTTAGATTTAAATTTGTTGTTTATTGGGTCGATTAACTACGTGCACGTATTATTAAAATCAGCTGTTTGTTGATTTGTAGGTATAGGTAGATACATGTTTCTCTTGGCGGTCTAAAAGTTTTTTGAGACGACATTTAGAACGCCATAAGTAAGTTGGTATACCTACGAGTTTCCAGCTTATTATCTTTCATTCTGAGGTGAAACCATTTAGATTTAGACGTTGAATCTAGATTAGACTATGAATCTAGTCACTGGCCTCGCAGCTCAGTTGGAAGAAGGGCTTGTAACTATTTGAAAATTAAAAAAATCGAATATCAATACACATTCAATACACGATCGAATATTTTTATACGTACCCTAAATATATTGGAATAATGTATCGATATTCGATTCGATTATTCGGATACAAGATAACAAACAATATTGTAAGAACAATCTTCTTTTATCTTTTAAGGTAGGTTTTTATACCTAAAGGTAACCTTTATGATGGTATAAGTCTTTTAGGAACAAAGAATAAGTACGTGTTATTTTGACGGAAAATTGATACATACAAAATAAATAATATACATCAAAAATGCAGTTCCTCATACAAAACACGTTTTTTTTAATATTATTTATTGAGCCTATTGTTAAATCATTAAAACCTACTGTTCAAGATATTTGAGCACGCAGCAAATCGCATGCTTAAAACACAAAACACAAAGTTACAATCTTTGTAGGTGAAAAGTATTATAGCTTCTCGATACTATGTCACCGATACCCCTACAATTCCTCTTGAGTTTGTTTGTTTTGTGTTTGAGTTGCGAGTTTATAATAGCCTGGCTAATCTTAATATTTATATTATCATTTAGTTCACTAAGCAAATGGATGAGATGAGTCGCTACGTGGTTGATGGTTGAACGCGAACTGACAAGAATAATGTGATGCAGTAAAACTGCCTAAGCTCACTTCGGCTAAAAAATAGGTACCTACTACCCAAGCCTGATATCTTAGACTTGCGCTTAGGCTTCCAAGCGAATAAATGTTCCGTGTTGGGATGTTACGATGGGTCAGCTCATGATTTTGAAGCTTACCTACATAGGAAGAAATAAAATACGCTATCGAGTTTTGGGAGTTAAGACGTAAGCTGGTGTGCAAATTTTAAAGTGTAATTTTGTGGGTTCGATTCCCATCAGGGACAAAGATCAGTGTTATGAAAATAGATGTTTGTAGGTACTTACCTACCTAATTTTAGTTTTATTAGTACCTATTATAAGTAGGTATAAATAAATAAATAAATAAATATTACAGGACATTAATTTCACACAGCGCCATCTAGCCCCAAACTAAGCATAGCTTGTAATATGGGAACTAGATTACGGATATAATACTTAAATACATATATTTTTTTAATTTGTAAATACATACTTATCATACAATACACACCCAAACACAGAACAAACATCTATATTCATCACACAAATGTTTGTCCTGGGTGGGAATCGAACCCACAACCTACAGCGCAGAAGGCCAACTGAGCTATGAGGCTTGTTATAACGTATGTAGTTACAAAACAAAGAACCTACCTAATGTAAGTCATGTTAAATGTCTAATATTGATTAACATTTTTTTTTCCGATATCCTGATTTGATGGATTAAAAAGCTTCACTTCCTTACCTGAGTTTTCTTTTTAAACAGGGCGGTGTTAGTGTGCATATAGAAATAAATATCATATCAACATGCAATTGCAGTATCCCACTCAGAAGATTGACCGAGATAAATCTAAGAATAAGTAATGAGCCCATTTCGATGCTACACCCGACGTTCAGCATAAAACAAACATACTTAAAGAGGACATCCGAAGACAAATTCCAATTTCATTCGAGTTTGCCTTCATCTTTCAGCTCGTTATTCACAATGTACCTACTAGATACTAGGTATATAGTGTTTAGCAATAGGTACCTCTGCGGATCCTATCTAAATGTGCAATCTGTGCATGTATAGGTAGGTGCGCATGTGTGCGCGCTAAGGAGGTCAGTGTGCGCACCAAGTAGGTCAGGGCGGATGCACTGGTGGGTTGCCACTGGGAAACTTATTGCCTTCTGATTGGTAGAAGATTCAGCCATAATTTGTCTTGTAAAAACTCAATTACAACAATTTCGAAACTTATCAACCGTAGAGTGATATTAGAAGCGAAGACCGAATGTGAAGAGTAGCCCATTACCTACCTTGCCAAGCTTAGGGATATTTGATTGTTTGATAAAGTTAACAATGAAGTAGATAATGGATTGTTTAAGTTTAGGCTGTAGTTGTATATTTCACAAAATTTTGCAACAAAGTTAATTTTAATAGATACTGGTTACACTGAACTAGCTTTAATTATTTTGCTTACACACCATAAACGCGTGGGGAATGTTAAGTGTAAAATAGCAACCCCGATTCGCGCAGGTCTTGTACTCAGTTAGAGTGCGCAAGTGGTGTGTTGTGGCGCATGCGCGTCACAGGGCGGCATCGATCGCCGCGTGGGCGGCGCAGCGCCGCTGAGTATCGCGCGAGGCTCCCGGGCTCTGCCCCTGACGATGGCGGCGTGAGAGCGCGCCGCGGGCCCCCTCCGGCGAGAATGCCGCGATGGCCAGAGAGGTGACCGCCACCGGCCGTTAACGTAACCCACCGACACGCCCTGCGCCCTGGGCCCACCCGAGCCCGCAGCCCCCAGCTCCTGGGCTCCCCGCGACCAGGGTCCTCGCGCGCGCTACCCCCGTGCCCACATGCATTCTGCACGACTGACACGATACCCGATTATACCTCGCGGGTCAACAGTTCCGTATCGACCGTGTATACCGTATAGAATACCTAATTTAAGAACAGTGCAGACTCCAAGTTACCTCTGGTGTCGTCCACAGCGGCCCGTAGGCCGGCCGCGGCCGTAGCGCACAGCGTCGCACGCCCGTGCCCTAGTTCTGCGAGCTACTAAATGTAGTTTTCGGTCGATAGTGGTCAATGATGCAAATGACACGTTCCTCCCTACTCGCATCCGGGACGTTACCCAGGACAATAACAATCACGTGATTCTGAGACTTTGATGATGCAACTTTCGATAAAAGTATAGACTCAAAGATGGTTAAATTACAGGACGAGGTATGTGGAATTTTGTAAATAGTTGTAGAATCGCATCGTTTTCAATCAGATCCATTCTATCATTACATATTTTGAATGTATAGGTACACACTTAAACTAAAAATGACAAAACTTAAAACTAAAGTTCCACTAACCCCAACGGTAGGGTGAGTAGGTTATCTATTATCGAATCGTAAGGCGAGAGTACGAATCGCGATCTTGATGCCAAGTTCCTCGGCGATAATATCCTTTCAGTTCCACTGATTACTTAAACACAGGATATTATGTATCCTCTATATTATGTACAATTTGTATTCTTAATGTATTTAACTGTTGTTTTTTCCTACATAAATACTAGCTTTTCGTTTGTTGGTTTTCAGCTACCACCCAGAGAACTGTCCTAACCTTATGAAATCAATTACTTAATAATTTAGCAGTTTTTTCTAGAAGAGGCAATAATTTAATTTCTGTTTTCGATTTCTCGAGCTACGAGTTCTGGGTGACCAAAGTCATCCGGAAACCCCAAATCACTCGGTAATTAATAAGTTACCTACTCTAAATTATTTTCACCGTCTGTTTATATTTATCTAAAGAACATCTTGCCTGAGACATGACATCGAGACCACCTGAGATTCGTAGCATAAACACAATCTAAGCGTATAAGGTATACCTAACGAATTATTTGCATACGAAACGTGGATAGCAGCTATCCACGTTTCGTATGCGAATAATTCGCCTCATTATAATAAATATTGCTAGATATTTTTACACAACGCCATCTATCCCCAAACTAAGCAAAGCTTATATGGGAACTAGATTGCGGAGAATCTGAATACTACTTTAATACATTTTTTGTACCTGATAAAATTTTACAATATAGATATAAATATAACATATTATATTTTAACATATTTATATTACTCCCAAACAATACAAACATCTGTGTTCAATGCACATTTTTTAGTGGAATCGAACCCACAACCTACATCGCGAACTGAGGTACCTACTACCAATAAGGCCAGCAAAAATGTAATGCGAGCTCGCTCGCAGTGCTGCCAGAAGTTCTTAGCATAAACACTATATTGCGTTCTATCACGACACACGACGACGTGATCCCTCGATAGCGAATGGTTTATGCGAGCTCAAGTGCAGAGAGAATGGGACGCACGATGCCGGCTCGCCTTCGGTGGTATCACAGCCAGCTTAGTTTACGTTTCCACACGACAAGCCATAGCTTTTAACCACAAGATCACAAGTAGTAGAATTGATACGTACGTAGTAGGAAACTTACAGACATAAAGTACATAAGTACTAAGACTATGACTGTAAGTTTGGTTGCTTATGTTTTTTATTTTGATAGTACATAAAATACATATCAAACCTTCAGGTCGTTAATCCACTGACTGGCCGATAATAGCGCTGGGTAAACTCAGCCTACTCACATGTGCTACCGATTCAAAATAATTTAATTTTAGATATGTCAAGTACAAGATAATATTTGAAACATAGGTACTGTATGATTAAATTCCATCGGTGTGGTGAGTACTTTCACGCTCTAGCTTTTTTTTCTTTACAAGTACCTAGTTAATATTATTCAATACGATACGATAGGTTCAAGCCCATCGGATCCGCGTAAAGCGTCGAAGAGTGTTTGCATCTTCGGAGCATCTAGCTAGACTGGTTTACAAAATAAGCAGGTAGGTATAGGGTACCAATGTTCCAATAGCTTGTATAGGTAAGGTACTTCAAATACCAAATATCAACTCTATTCCCTACATATTTAACCTTCTGAACTAAGCACCATGAAAGTAATTAGGATCTGATACAGCCTCCAACCAAGCATAGATAAAGTGGAGCGTCTTGCACTAGACCGCGGAGCTAACTAACCTTAACTAACCGACAGCTGAACACGACAGGTGATTGCTCTCTGGCATAGACGCACAAATTGGATCATGAAGTAGTGGTAAGTTAACTTCCAGATCACCAGCCGTAGGCGTTTAGAGAAAATGTTGACTTTCGGGCGCTCAGAACGACATACAAGCTGGTGGCTTATTTTGTATCGTTATATTGTTAAGCTCATTATTTTTTTACTTATCAAATTTTCTGCTTATATATAAAATGAAAAAGACATGAAGCACAAAAGTTATAATAAATTACCTGAACAGATAAGAACAAAATAATACCACCTTCGAAAATAAATTGAAATAGGTATCTACTGGCTGAAAAGCAATGCCATTATACTTTAAGTTTTTTTTTGTGATGAATAATGCTTTCTGAATGAAATACATTTTTTTACTATCATTTTAACTGCCTCTGTGCAGTCTAGTGGCCCACCAATGTCAGATCCATAGACCCTGGGTTCAATCCCCGGGGGGTTACAATAAAAATTAAACAAATAAAAGAATTAATGAAGGTCAATCACTTCGCCGTCGTACAATGAAGAATCAAAATAAGTGGTAGGTACACATATTTAAAAACAATGGATCGTGATCTTGCCTTCCTGCTTACGCTATCACGTTAACAATTTTTTGCCCTTACTCACTCGTCGCTCCATCATAATTTAATTAAAAGCCGTGAGCTAAACAAAAGCTTTTGTAGTCTTTCAAGCGAATACGACTGAGATTTTGTGATAGTAATGTCTGCATAGAACTGTTTTGTTGAAAGACGTTGATAAAACCTAGCTTCCTGAGTACAAAAGACCACTAAAATAACGACAGAACCTGGCCTATGTTAATTAATCAACCCTAACATGGAAAGACTTTGAAAGAATTTAAAGATGGTTCATATTTAACTCACATATTGGCATAACGTACATTTTTTTGAACGTATGCAATTTATGACGCTACCGACCCGTGGTCCAATCGCTATGTCCAACTGTTTGTACCACGTCAGTTAGCGCTTGACCTCTTTAGGCTTGTCTATCTCCAGGCCAGAGGGAACAAGCTATCACTGAAAGTACTGGCTCGTCCGTGTCCTGATAGAACACAGCAGACCGTCTAGAGGACTGCGGCAGGAGGGACTTTAATAGGTCCTACCTCTTACCTTGGTGTTGTAATAAATTAGCCGAAATCACCAGGAAAAACCAGCGAATCTGTTACCCCGGGTAAACCACTAGGAGATGGTTCACATCTATCCCATTTAGTGCCAAATACCAGACAAACGAGTAGGTACAGTCTGTCGCCATATTTTTTTTTTATTGTACGCCGGGGAAGCGCTTGGCCTTAATCCCACCTGGTTACAAGTTAAGACAATGCCAAAGGTGGAGGCGCACTTCACCCGAATTCCTCAACAAACTGAGGAACTGGCTTATACCTCTAAATGCCGGAACACAATATATATATATATATTTTAGAATTGTTGTTATGGTGACAGAATTAAGTAAGATGGGGGTAACTAGCCAGACGGACTTGAATAGAGTTACCACCGACCAAACCAAGCACAATATTTGTACTCACCATGGGGATCGAGCCCGGGACCTCTGGATCTGACGTCACTGGGCGAACCACGGAGGTGGTTAAAAAGAATAAAAAAAAAACTCAGTTATTCTCGCCATCTAATTCTTTCATTGACTTTATGCTGGTGTCAAATTATGATAAAGTAGAAGTTGCATTTAAAAAAAAACATCTGTATAAATCTATATTTTATTTCATTCTCTCGCAGACTTAGGACTTATAGGATTTATAGATGTGTGTTTGTCAGTATTTAGGGTCGCTTTTTCGTTTTATATCAAAAATAGCAGGTCCTCTTTCTAAATTATCCTAAAATCCATTTTGATATTCCCCAGAATGGCCAAAGATCCTTTAATTCCTTCGTTTAAGCATTAATCTTCTCATTAAGAGGCTCATAAAGTCGCCTCCCTTAGGAGTAGGATGACCCCCTCTTTCGAATCACAGTTATGGAAAACCGATAATTATAATGTTAATCTTGTCGGCCCGATTTGTGATGCTCCTCAGAGATACGCCGTAATGAAAGTTTTAACAAAATAATTGTTTTCGTAATTAAATAAGATAAGATTTGAGTCACATTTGATTGTTCATTATAAACTTAAACTAGGTAGGTACCTACCATTATCGGTGACGAACCGTCCACCCACGACTTTCCTACTGGTGGGTGGACGGGTAATTCATGATTACCCATTCATAAATATAAATTTAACAGGACATTAATTTTACAGTGCACTCTCTCTTTCTAGCCCCAAACTAAGCATAGCTTGTAATATGGGAGCTAGATTACGGATAGAATACTTTAATACTTTTTGTAAATACATACGTACTATTATGATACACCACCCAAATATATATAAACATCTATTTTCATCACACAAATGTTTGTCCTGGGTGGGAATCGAACCCACAGGCTACAGGGCAGAAGGCAGAGTTTTTATTTTTATAAACCACCAACTGAGCTATGAGGCTTGTTATTATGTGTCATAAGCGATGTTAAAACTAGTTTTTTTGTTGGAACGCGCTTGGCCTTCATCTCACCTGGTTTACGAGTTATGATAAGACCGAAGGTGGAAGCGATATTATTACTAGACATTCGTTTCTCACAGTGCCATCTAGCCCAAAACAAAGCAAACTAAGCATAAGTTGTGTGTCGTGTGTAGGTGAATGAATTAGTCAGTTATGTGTGTTTTTAGTGTATATGATGTGTGTTTTTTTTACGTTTGTGTCTTCAGACTGATGAGAATACCGGCCGAAGTGCGGCCTAATCATAGTAATGATCTCTACGTATCTGCTAACGCGGCTATATAATTTTAGCCCAAGAACATTTACAGATTTTACTCCGAGCTGAGAGCGATCACCGACCACCGTGCCAAGCGTGGTGATAACGAAAATCACCCATTGCATTCTTTGAATGAGGCCTTTGACGTGCAGTGGAGTGATTTGTGCTATAACGATAAAAATCATTTGGATTCCCGATTTCACAAATTCTAATACAAAAAATATCCATACCATAATAAAAAAGTTTTTTCCCCTCAATCCTTTCCTGAATCCTCAACACTATGAGGAACTGGCTATCTTCTAAATGGCTACCATAACTAATATTAATGGTATATTTACCATGTCTGTTGTATTATGAGTTATCCGATACTTCGCCGCAGTGGCATGCGACCTGAACTGAATGTAAAAGTCAAATAATGGATAACTCATAAAACAACAAATCATGGTAAATATCCCGTGAATATTAGTTATATTGTTCATAAACATGATAGTTTCAAAAATTCTAAATGGCTTTGCCGGAATACAACAATATAGAATTGTTTTAATTTGTACATGTGCGATTTGCTTAAAAAGAATACACGCCACTATCTTACATCCTGCGCGTGTGTGATTCCTCCAGACGAGGCCGCATACCTCCGAGCCATTCCGGCGTCGGCATGTCCAATAAGCGCTGCGCTGTTCTTGTAAAAACAAACGTTTCACACTCCACTTTTATGTTCTCACCTCCGGCGTTCATTTGCCTGGCACCTCCTTAAAGAAGGTGAAGTTAAAGGGGTGCTAGTAACTCGCATACTCGTCTAGGATAATAAGTTGCCTTCTTGAATGTATGCGTTACATGTTATACCAGTTTTTTTTTTACTTTTTACATGTAACTACTCAATACTAAACACTAAAATACTAAAAACTAACTGGGTGTCCCTTCGGCCTTATCATAACTTTTATATCGATATCAAATTTGGTGAGAAGAAGGCGAAGCACATCCCCGTCACACATTTATTTTATATAAATAAAAAAAATCTTAATTATTAATTACTTTAATTATGGTAATATTCCATGACTACATCATTATGGGACAAGTACTGTGACTAAAGGGGAATATTATATTTTTATACCACTAATGATTTGGCGATCCTCTATCATTTATTATAACAAAGAATGCATACATTGATACCTTTACTTTTCTATGGTGGTCCAATATGCACGAACCTAAGCGTTCGTCAGTTCGTTTGAATAAACAATCTCAATCTCAATGCCTTGTTATCGTATCAATACCGGACGTTGATATCAAAGAAATAACTCTTTCACTAATGTTTTGTTTCTCTAGATAATCGTATCAATACAAAAATTTTAAAATTAAAATCTTTCTCTAATGTGTTGTTACTCAAGCAAATCATATCATAACCGGACGTTGGTATCAAAGATTTAACTCTTTCACTAATGTTTTGTTACACAAGCTAATCGTATCAATTCCAGACGTTGATAACAAAAATTTTACGATATTTTATTCGATAGTATTTTCATAAAAAAGATAAGACGGAGGGACAATTTAGGGTTCTTACTCGAGAAGGCTTGCTAGTGCACTCTGGTCTGATTTTATTCTAAATTGATTTCAAAGAACAAGTAAATTGAATTCTGATCGAATCCTTTTGACTTTGTCCTCACTCCACTTCGGAAATACACAAAGTAGCTACTTGTTTTTGCTGTAACTGAAACAAACGGAAACAAATTGAAACCCGTGAACTAGGTATAGTTTTACGTCATAGGTTTGATTCTGAACTACGCGTCTTCTTTTTTCTCATGTCTCCAGAAGTATTTTATATATTTTTCAAACTTAGATACTTAAATTTTTTTGTTGGTTCATACAGAAAGGAAAGTAATAATTTTTAATAATATATTGATTAATGTATAGTAAGTGAGTATATACATACAAATAAAAATATATATGAATTCCATCCGTAATACGTATATTTTTCCTCGGTGACAAATTGTATCGCCACCGCTTTGGCGTCTCATAAGGAGCTCTATCAAAGACTACACAAGATGCAGTAGGTACTCGGTTCTTAGTACCGGTAATAGGTTTAATACATTATTTTTGTATATGGTATGATACAAGTAAAAGCCACTCTATGAGAACTATGATTTATTGTTTAATCTAATATTCACATTCTAATTATAAAGTAGGTAAATACCTAATATTTCCGTGGCGGTCGCGGCATAAGAATCACTCCCTCCAACTCAGCCCGTGTGTGTCGTAAAAACCGACTACGGGATCTCACCAGAAGACGGGCAGCAGCTTCCTTCTGTATATGATGTAAACCTTTTCTGCGATCACCAATCGGCCTGCCAAACCTGGTTTTTATGGCAAAACCCTCCAGAGAGAGGTTTTATCTAGCAGTGGACACTAATGGGCTGTTGATGAAATACCTAATAAGTAACATAAGTGATGAAAAGTGTGCGCTGATTCCAAGTTCTTGCAGTGTGCATAATAAAAGATTTTTGAAAGCGCTTAGTTTTTATGTGGGATATCAATCAGGTAGGGATTAAAGAAGCTATGCAGTTGAAATTCTCACCGAAGGTGATTATCATTATCTTAAAAATACTGACAAATACGCAACCTTGCGATGATGGCTCAGCCTTTCGAGTCTTGCTTTGGTATGAAACTCTTTACCTGTGAGCCTCTTGGCTCCGCGCTCCACCAAGTCACGCGTGTATGCAAGTTTATTTTAAAAATGTTCTAAAAGGTTTTTTATACGAAAGCCATCCTTTACTTTACGTGCGAGAATTGACGAAGACGTTGTGTAGGTTTTTCCACAACTTAGCACGTTTTACTTAACAATGGCATTCACAATGAATTTGAAGGTCTTTTTTGACAGAACTTATTGTAAAGTTAAGCCTTCGTGTGTGATTGTTTTCTAACCGTAGCAAATGAAAATGAAAAGCTTTTTAACTTACCACAAAACCAATCTCCTATTAAATCTTTAATTTCATTTGGCAACCTGTTAAAAAGCAACTGACACGATAGACTTTTATCGTCATCCATTCCGATATTATACGCATCGTACCGCGGTTATATTTGACTAATATGAGCCATTTAATACGTGATGTCAAGTCTCCCAAGCGACAGCGATGGAGGCAATAGAATCGAGTTTTAATTCGTTTTTATAAGGTTACATTATATTGATGTTTCAAAATATAGCTGACGTTACAAACGGACCCCGCACTTGGGCTGGCCCGTGCAGCGGGCATTCGAAGGAGACAAGGTTACCAACAAGTTAACAATCTACTTCTCTTTACTGTTTTTTAAAGAAAAAAAAAATCCATAAAATACTTTTACTTGAATTTTTATTCTGTAAAATTTTAAACCAGCTTCCAATGTCTCTTTTTTCGCAGTGTTACCTATTTGCTTTCAAGAATAGAGTTAATGGGCACTTTCTGAGTACGCTTGTTTCATCGTCCACTATGCAGGGCTCGATGTGAACCCTGCAAAATGCAGTGTTAAACAAGAAACAACAAAATTAATACCAACATTTCTCTAATTCCTTGTTGTAAAACGTACTGACGCATACATCCAACGATTGCCAAAAAGCGCTAGTGTAGCAGAGTAGGTCGCTTTCATTTAAAAAACATTAAAATAAAATAAAATGTTCGTTAATCGTTATAAAAATGAGTTTAGCATGAGAAGTGATAAACACATTACTACATAATTATCATCATTACCATCATAGGCACATAACAATCTATTAATTTTTAATAATTATGTGAATTAATCTCTCCTTAAGACAAACCGTTTTCCTACGCCTGGTCTTTTACAAAACATCATGGAATATTTCACTTAAGTGTTTTTAAGTGTTTTTAGTTTAATCTGCTTTTGGGTTATTGGTCAGTTTGCTACTGGCTGATAAGATATTCTTTAAATATGGAACAAAATCCCGGGTGATTCACTAGTCTACCACATTTTTAAGGCATATCCTGGACCATAAAACAGTACTTTGATAAAACGGAACAGAAGGTGTTGAATAAATCTCATTTTCGAGTTCGAGGGGCAAGTATTACCCGACTGCGAAGCTTTGGACCAGAGACCTATCAACACATGAACAAAAATTTAAACTAACTATGATTTGTAAGGCAACAGAACAAAAGCTTATCAGATTTCTGTGACAATGTTTGGCAGAAAAAAATATATCTGTTTCATATTTTCTGATACGGAAACTTGAACTTGAACTTCAAGGTAATGTAAGAGTATTAATAAACAAAACTACTAAAATGTTTCAGGAACAGTCAAGAAATGATAATAAAAATATTTGTTCAGTTAAAAGATAAGTACAAACTTACAAAACAAGTAACTAAGTACAGTCAATGCTATTCAAACCGAAAACAATCGGTAAGTAGTTTTTTGAATCAAAAATATGTGTTCTAATCGCGAGGTTTAAGAAAAAAATCAATAAGTACCAAATTCACATGTTGAAATACAAACCCGTTTAAAAACAAATACTGATCCACCGATAGAGACGAATGTATATAATTTACTATGACAAAGCATTATGGTAGAAGTTCACTATGTCGTAGAAAACACTACAAAAGCTTGCTACGCCGTAGGGCTACTCTTCCTTACGCTTGTAATATTCCCTTTCTACTCCGTAGAACTTACTACAATATTTGCTACGCCGTAGCTCTACAACAAAATGTTGCATTGCTACACGGCCATAGCATGTTACTCAACAAAATACAGTTTTCAATGGAATACGGTCCAGAATTTATATGGCTCTACGTTCTCAACTGCTACGCCGTAGCACATGCTACGAAACTTTGCTACGTGCGCGAATACGTGCTCTCAGATGCTTCCTATTGCACATCGATATTTTATCGTATGATTTACGAGTGAGTTCCCAAATGTGTGCTAAGAAATACTAGCTGATAGATGACGATTTCCGTAATTATGTCTTCTTGCAATTCAAACATTTGATTGAACACCTACAAAATTGTTTTCTTAAGGCGCATATTTATTCGCGATATATCTACGGCACTTCACGGAACAGTTTATCACAGACACATGAATCATTTAATCCTGATCTAACTCACAGGCTCAGTGGTTGGTTCTAAGTCAGAAGCAAAGCCTCAATTTAGTTACCAGGAACATTAGTTAGCGAAAGAACGATCGTATGACGTGTCACCTATACGCACCGGCACCCGCAAGCTTCAGTGCATCGTCAGCATCGCTAATTCGAACATCTTACGGCATCAAGAGATTACAGGCTCGCGCTGCAGTGCGGGGGCCGCGGGGTGGGGGCGGGGGTGGTAGGGAGGTTAGGGGGTGGCGGGGGGTGAGGTGACCCGGTCACGAGCGCGGAGCGGCGCGCGCCCAGTGCGGCCGCGGCGCTCCGCCGGGGAGCACCGCCGCCCGCCACATCTACTACACGATTACTATACGAATACACCAATTCCACTTGCAATATGATCGTCGAGATCCAGCCGGAGGTACGTTACCGCGCGTCCTTCAGGACGCGGTCTTCGAACTCCGAAGGTCCTAGTCTAGATAGATCGTACAGGGCGCTCGTGTCAGTGGGTCAACGCACGTGCGTGAGGTCGCGGGGCGTGTCGGGGTGGGGGGATCACGGGTTGGGGGGGGGCTGCACCGCTGCGCTACGGGCAGCCGCGGAGCACTACCGTTTCAACCACGTTCTCTTGTAGTGGATGAGGAGAGCTACGATGGTTTACCTGTTACATAAACGGTTCGCGAGATGCCTACGGACGAGTAGTCATGGGACCTCGTAAAAGTGGTGTATTTACAAAAAACCAATGGTAAACAACGTTTTGCTTCAATAACGATGAAAACTATTATCAGTGATATTTAAGCGAACCAGTTTTTCTCGCGAATGTGTCGAAAGTGCTGAAGATTTTATACGATCATTCGCTATATGTATGGAAAGTGTAAAGGTGCTATGCTAACATAGAATGTGGTGTTTTACAGGAGGTTAGAGGAAAGAGGCCTTTCAAAATATGGGACTGTTCTCGGAACGTGAGGAAGGGACTGGTGGTCACTAGTTTCGACGAACTAATACATAGAGGTAAGCGCATCCACATTCATTTCTTTCACTCTTTCTACATCAAAAAAGAGCCAGAGAAAAATATACTCAAGAACCAGTTTGAAGTTTCAGTCAAGACTCAAGCTACATTGATAAAATTTAAGAATGTTTTTATTTCCAGAATGAAGTCGTTTCAAACCGCCACTGAGACATATAATTAGCAACATACTCAGTTTAATTTCACCTAACGTTGGTTTTGTATTTTATACGTTTTCAAAGACTTTTTTTGGGTATTGCACTTTAAAAGTTTTCGTGATTAGAATATGCTATATAGGAGAGGAGAGATGGATTGTGTGATAGATGTTTAGTGCGTGAAAGAGTCAGAGCCCTCTGGTTAAGCTCGTAGATACCTAGGTCCTCATCCTTGTCTTTAGCAAAATAGCAAGTTTTGATAAATTATAGTTATAATAATGGAACAATTAAAAGATATGAACGATTAAACCCGTGTGTAGTATCATCAAAAATCAAATTCGTACCCATGGACCAAAATATACTAGCCTATAGTAAGTTTATGCTAATTTATTTTAGTTAATCATGTTTTGTGTACTTTGCTGTTAGTTTCCTGTAATTTTCTTATCAAGTTGTGTACAATAAATAATTAATTTGTTTAAAAAAAGTAATGAATCGCTGAAAGCGCCTTCCAGTTTGGTTGATATATTCAGTCATTATTATCATCAATTAGTTCATATTAAATTGATATATACTCTAATACTAAAACTATATTACAATCTAGCCTATGTAGGCTAATGAGTAATTGTATTATATGCTAACTTAGTTTTATAAAAGAAATCTCTTAAGAATGTGTCCAATATCACGTTTCTTACAGTTTCTGACACGACTTTATCGGTTCTTTGAAACATCAACATATGAATATAAACTTTTATTTTATAAGCCTCTTTTGGGATTGGAGATTAGCACACTACGGCCTCACTTGTAGATAATATCTAGAGATCTGTTTCTTTGTACTTCCGTGTGTAAGGGGTTGTACTCTGCCGGACATCAAATGATATGTACGTATCCCAAAAATAAGACTTCATTCCCTATCCACCAATGGATTAGCAGACGTACGGCAGGTTGCAACCCGTACCTTGTGCGATTCATTGTTCCAATGTGCCGAACTAAATGAATATGAAAATAATACGAACACATCGATTTCATATGATTTTATAATAGAGGCACTATTTTTCACCGACTTCAAAAAAAGGAGGAGGTTCTCAACTGTATGTTTTTTTTTGTTACTAGATTTCTCCGTCATTTCAAAATAGATTTTGATGATTCTTGTTATTTTTGGTAGGTCATGCTTTCGACGTGGCCCCATATATTGATAAAATTTATCAAAATCGGTACAGTATCAAAATAACTGGAAAAAATATGTCATCCAAGTAAACGAAATTGCGTATTCTGCTTTCCTGTGCTGTTTACGGTCACTTCGGTAGACCTATTGAACTGCTTACCTTCCAGAATCATCATCATCATTATCAGGGTTGTGGCATAATCACCACGCTTGGCAGGCGTGTTGTTGATCGCAGTAATGATGATACGTAGTAGTCCCACTGAACTGCCTGCCTTCCGGTCTTGGGTAGGCCTTTGGCTTCATCATCAGATGATGATGATGACCACCGAAACTCCGTAAAAAAACAATTGAACCTAGCATTGTTTGGGCTTAGTGGAATTGTGATGCATTCTGGCTATAAATGCTGTATTCTTGTATCATCATCATTATAGCCCATAAAAGTCCACGGCTTTTAAATCAAATACAGGAAAGCAGAATAATGGGAATGATCGTTCCCATTATCCTGACATAGTGTACCCCTACACTGCACTATAGTCGGAACCGATTTTTAACATTTGTTTAGGTAATCTGTATTTATCTTCGTTCCCATCATTGCGAAGATATTTACCATCCCGTATTATTGCACCATCACGCGACTTTTAAATAGAGTGTCGGAGACGTCGTGGTGTCGTAGGTTTTACAACGGAAAAAAGCTTAAAATAAACTTTTTTTGAAAAAAATGGAACCGACTTCACCACTAAAAATTTAAAAATAATAATAAGGGTAAGTTTATATAATTTGAAGGCGGTGCCATACAATAAACATGTTTTTGTGCTTGGCAATTCGACACCAACTTCAATTTATATGAACTAACGCTTAGAGTTATTTTTAAATTTTTAGTGGTGAAGTCGGTTCCATTTTTTTCAAAAAAAGTTTATTATCACTAGGAATGGAAATAGTTTCCTTCGGTTGGTTTTCCACACCACAGTATCTTGGAGCTTTAAAGTCCATAGTGAATAGGTTCCTTTTGGACAAGCGTGCTCCACATTTTCACTTGTTTTTCAATTAAGCTAGTCACTGTGGTCAAACGCAAATACTACAATACACTGACATGCGCCTTCTTCAATGAGTGCATTTGCCATAATCATTACACTTGGCAGCCAATATTCATTGCCGTGGCCGCTACAGACAGCTATTAAAATTTTATTATATTAGATTTGTTTCATGATTATCTTGAATTTTTTAGCATTCATTTAACATTATTTACCATGTATTGAATATATTTATTCACAAACAAAAAATAATGCTATGCCAATTCACTGGCCTAAATAAGAGCCAGTCCTTGGGTTACGAGGTGCCTCAATTAAAAGCCCCGCAAGATTTTTGAAAACCTGGAGGGCACTGGCTCCCAACGAACCCAACGTCTCGACCCCAAAAGGTTCATATAAGTAAGCTCTGTCGATCTTTACTTGCGTCGCTTGTGATCCTCGGTCGAATCACACAACTCAATATAAAAAACTGAGAAAAGATTATTCTTTATCATTTTGTCTTTGCCTTTCATCATTTTGGGACAAAAAACAAAATGGTATTATAGTGAAAGCATATGATATAGGTATATGAGAGTTAATTAAAAATAAATAAGTTGTGGAAAGTTTATTAGAGAATTTTATCGTCGACAAAGACCAGAAAAGATTCATCAAGAATTGGTGAACTTAGAGGCTTAACTTTTATCTACAACGGTAATACTAGAAGAAGAGTTTCAAACTTTTGAATACTTAATTGAATTTCTCAAACATGTGCCTGAAATGTACTGTTCACATTACGATTTTTTTTTATTATACGTACAGTAGTTATTTATAGATATAGTAGGGGTAGGTCTGACCGTTTCACCTCGACCGAAGGCGCGTTGACTTCGTGAGGACGTTCATTGGGTTTAAGGACAAATTCGAATAAGTATTATGAAGGTTTAATGTAAAAGTTCAATACGGGACAAGAGGTCAATTACTCGTAAAGATATTTCAATTGTTCTTGTTAACAAATAAAAGTCTGCACTAACCCCACTATCGTCTGCGGATGTCGTAAATGTCAACTATGAGACTCTTCAGAAGTCTAATCAAATCATTTAGTGACTTGAAAATTATCAAAACGCAAAATAAAATAAAAAAAAGAAATGGCTGGTAATCCCAAAAAGGTCCCAACTCAGCCAGAATAGCAGACAGTATTTTTATTCTATGTTCCTATTATATGTTACTGCGATAATCCTGGGCCACAGAGTCACTTTTTGTACAGCCTTAGCTATTGACGTGGATCTTCAATTCATTTTGTTTTATTTTTTAATGTCGATTGCTTTGAGTGTTTCGCCGCACATCGATCTCTGCTATGTACCAATTACTTTTCGTTTTTGGATGTTTTTTGATGATTTGTACACAACGAAAAAATAATCTATCTATCTTTACTTGTAATAAAATAAGAAAGAAAATTAGAAAAGCTTTGGCTGTTTTAAATTTAATATTTAAAAAAAATATGCTACCTACTTAAAACAAGCAGCTGAGCATAAAAAAACAGTTTATAGAATTTTTGTCTGTTTGTTTGTGCACGCGTATTTCCGGAACGGCTTATCCGATTTTGATGTGGTTTTCGATAATGTATTCTGTATAGTTCAGGGCAGGATCTGACGATCGATTTTTTCGAAAAAATATATAGATAAAAAGTTGTGTTGACTTTTAACCATTTTGATTTAATGCATGCATATCTTATTTATTCATGATTGGATTTTGATAAATTACACACCCAAATATTACAAAATCTACCATTGAAAACATCATTTAAATCAGTTCAGTACTTTCGGAGACTCGAGTGGTCAAACAGACGTTTTCGGCGTGACGCGTGTAATGTAAACACACTTTATCTTCTTCTGTGCTTACTCTAAGAAGTACTACGAGTGATGAGTTAAATACTCCTTGGAGATTTAAATTTTAACTAAGAATGTATTATTTGTAGTTGTTAAAGGTATGCAGAATCGTAAAAGGTATGTAGTATCGAACATGAAAAATTCAGAGTTGCTGTGTACTGTTGTACGTTTGGCAACGGAATATCACGGTACATTTTTCTGAAGTTAGGGTTTACCTTGGCAGTCCATCATTATCAGTTCATCATCATCAACTGTTATTCTCCTGCCCGTATCCCTCATCATATAAGTGGGGTGAGTACCATCATCATCATCATCATCATAATTGTAGCCTAAAACAGTTTATCGCTATCAACATGCTGGGCAGGCGGGTGGTTAGTCGTGCTGATATCGTTAAGTTCCTAGATATATACTACTCCTCATCTCCTGGTTGCCGTTTACGACCCTTAAGATGGCGTATCACATACCATTATCTCATCTCATTTCATTACTTCTGCAATGCGTTTGCCTTAAAGGTGGTGATACTGATTCTGTAAGCAAAGGCATGTAAAACTGACATATGTTATGTGCAAGTGAAACGGCACTGGTACAGCTAGTAATTAATGAATTGTTTAAATGTAAAATTAAACTAACTAACAGAGAAAAGTTATCTAAAGACCAAGACCGATACAAGCGGTCTATAGATAACAACAGATTTTTTTGGTTTTAGTTGAGGATGACAGAAACTTTTATTTTTGTCATTCAAGCAAAAGTAAAATTTATTTAACACTTGAATGACAAAAAATTAAAGGTATAAACACAGCTTCATATATTATTATAGCCAGATATAATCGTTTCATCGCTTCCAAATCATTAACATTTTTTTTATGATGGGTTGTATGTATTTCCGGGAATGTACTGGCTCTTCCGCGCACCGGCATAGCAATCCATTTGGCATCGGACTTTGTCATTAAGCGGTCGCTAGCTAGGTGGACCCTTGCAGGTCCTACCACTAGAGTTGTGAGCATTCAGCCAAGAACATTGTATTAATGTAATTCATTCAGTATTGACTTGGTACCCACATCTGTTAGTTTGGCTGCTACTCAAATTACCGAGGAGCTAAATTAGAACATCCAATCTAGTTTGTAGAATCGAGTGCGCGTCAAACTTTATAAAGTAACTGTTTGAAAATTAACATCGCAAGTACGTTTTAGTGAAGTTAGTAACACTCGATCAAATCGTTAATTGAGTAATGCAGCCATGGAGTGTTGTATTTATTGTATGATGAGTATTTTTTTATACAACTAGGAGACGGGATATGCAAGTAGCCCACCTGATGTTAGGTACATCTCTTATCGATAACAATTTTGCCTACTGCTATTTTATTTTTAGGGTTCCGTCCCTCCGATGATAAAAGTGAGTGATCATATATCCTTATTCCTTATAAGAATACTCGCGTGTCTGTCAGTCAGTCACACCATATTTTCTACGAAACTAACTAAAATTAAAACATGTGTCCCAAGGGTTGGCTCTTATTTAGGCCAGCGAATCAGCATAGCTATTCAGCGTGGCAATGCAACCAGTGTCTTGGGCACGCTTCCGTCTGATACTGGCCTGGAACAGTTGAGTTACCTAAAGGCCGTTTGTAACGGTCCTTAGTTAATCTGACTGATTCCTTTGTACATTGAATAAAGATGTTTATACTTGAAAAATTGGTTCATATACAGAATTTGGTGACGTTATCGAGCACGATTAGCGATTTTAGGGGGAAAAGTGAAAATAACAAAATATTTGTCCAATAGCAATAGCAGTCTTATGAAGATCAAATCTAGGCTCTCTCTCTACAAATCTATTTTTAAATATCAGCATGTTGTTGTTTGAAAGTGATAAACGATATAAACCCAATACCCCTACTTTATCTCCAAAATGATGGAGCCTAAAATAAAAAAAAACATTGGAATACTGACCTTTTCTTATATTTAGCAGGAACACCTAAGATTGTAGGTCTTAAAATTCTGCGGAAAACGATAAATACTATAATATACATTACATACATATGTAATGTTGTCTACTTTCGAACTATTTCTGTGAGAACGCTTGGCCTATAGAGCCGGACTGATAGTGATATTCAAGGGAGGCTAGTTTATCCCACAGGAGGCCATCCACATTTTGATTTCCGTTTTCTATTATCTGTTTAATGTAGCCTAGCCAAGGCTCCTCCAGTGTACAGGATACATACCTATTACATAGAAAGGATCCCTTCCAAGCGAGTCCGACTCGCACTTGACCGGTTTATTTATTTTAGGTTTTAGTAATAATTTGACGTGTTCATAATATTAATTTTATCGCCATCTACTCCCAAACTAAGCAAAGCTAGTAATATGGGAACTAGATTAACCAGCCCGAGGTTTTTGCCTTTCTCCTTGTGTGCTGGTCGCGATTCCGAACAGGCGGTAGATTTGACGTTTCAATATGATCCTAAAAATCTTAATGAATAAAAATATTTGACTTTGAAAACTTTGACTTTGATTACGGATACATTATACCTACTTAGATACTTATTTTTTTGTATATACATACTTATCATAGAATACAACACCCAAATTACATATCTGACGATGATTAGTCATTGTAACCATGGCGTTTATTTTTTGTTCAATGCAGTGCAACCCTTACTTTGATAATAAACATTTTAATTTCATTTCATTTCATTTGAAACACAGAACAAACCTATTTTCATCTCACAAATGTTTGACCTGGGACGCTACCGCCGACGGCGAAGCCGATCTCAGTTGATGGCTTTAAATTAGCTTCATGAGAACTAGAAACGATTTTTACCGTCAAATGTACTGAACGGATAGGTTTCATAACATGTGTACACTTTTGAGATGGGAAACGCCATTTCGGATATGACACATACCTAAATCGGTAAAAATCGTTTCTAGTTCTCATGGAGCTAATTTAAAGCCATCAATGGAGATCGGCTTCGCCGTCGGCGGTAGCGTCCCTGGGTGGAAATCGAACTCAGGACCTACAGCGCAGAAGGTAGAGCTGTGAGGCTTGTTAAATGGTTTTTTATTGAATTCAATGGGTAGATTATATTATATGGATGAATTTTTAGCCTGTGATTAATATTTTATATTCAGAGGGTTTTTGAGCTGTGCTGATTATTCATATCAACTAAGCACTAAATTACATACTGTTGGTTCTTGACTATACCTATAACATGGCTAGGCTGAGAGGCTCATACCTCAGTAGTAATTAGTCGTGAGAGATCCTAGATGTAATTTGGTTTGATGTATAGTATTACAGGATCATGTTCATGTGGCTGGCCATTGTCAGACATGGTTGAATGTAGAGGTCGCTTGACTACTGATCTCCGTAAGAGAACTTGCTTACGACCTAACCAGGTTACGAACCCTAAACCCCTTTAAGAGTCTATGATACGTGAAATGGCTTAGCTTCAGCGATCATATCTTTCACAATACTGTAGCATTTACTATGAAATTAATATATTTTATAGTTCAGGATTGATGCTAAAACGCTTGTGTTTCGAAAACACGATTACATAAAATTTTCTCCATAGAAAAAATAATCCAAAGTTGACTCTAATTTGTACCAAAAATGTTCGCCATTCAATAAATACGCCCATTTAGACCGTGACACTTTGTACAGTAAATAAACACAGTATGCAGCAGACAATTCATATTAGTTTTACCGTAAAAAAATAAAACGTATAATATAAAAAAATAAAATAAGCGCCGTGGTTGAGCGCACAGCAATGTCACCTTTATTATTACTATATCTTATTAAACTAGACTAAAGTTGCGTTGAGTTGCTAATCTGAGGTACTATTGGCCGTTAAGGGGAAAAAGTCGTGAGTACTATAACTGTGTATATAATTCAGTCTGTAATTCTTACAATTGGTGCTATTTATCACCTGGCATAATTTATTGTGAAAATAAATTTGACTATTTTGAACTGTCTGAGTACGAATTTAGATTCACTCGGTAAGTTAGCTAATAGTTAGTCGACCTGCCTCTGTCTGGTTTATTTCTGCCTAATAGCCTCACCTGCCGAATTAGCTGACACCGATACCTATGTTCAGTGCCTTCCATTTCAGATAACAGTTGCAAACATTTTGTAAGCTATTTTAGAACACTACAACCGATATTATAGAATAGAGGCAAGATAGTTTTTTTTTAATTTTACAAACCATCTCTCTTGGCTTGCTCAATGTAATGCATTACATTGTTTTTCTTGTAGGCCCCAAGACATAGCCGTCACACGCCTAGTTTGGGTCTCAACGGCCGTCATATTAGACTCTATGTAAATACTTTAAGGATAACTGTATAACGAGTAATTCCTCTTGAAAATAAATATTATTTATTATCTTTTATAAATGAAAGTCCACTGCTTTCATTTGCATGAAATTATTTACAAAATTATATTATAACGTTTAGTTGCGCCACCATATAAACCTAAGAATTACTGTCACATTCACAAAGTCAAAGTCATAATTTCTTTATTCATTAAGATTTCTTTGGATCACTTTGAAACGGTAAATCTACCACCATTTCGGAATCACACTGTTAACATAATTTGTGGTTTAGGAACGTGTTTTGGTTGAACCGTTTTATTTTAGTTATAATATATATTAATGAAAGGTTCAGTTAGATCAATAAGACTCACAGTTCAGTTGGTTTATCTCTGCCTTATGCGCTGTAGATTTCGGGTTCGATTCCCACCCGGGACATGGTTTTGTATTGTATTAAAAGTATGTATTTACAAAAAGGTTTGTAATTATTGTAAAATGTAAACGTAACCTAGGACTCACGTTACAAGCTATGTTTAATTTGGAGTTAGATGGTGCTGCATGAAATGCCCTGTGTTGCATATTTTATTTTAGTAGGTTCTACTGAATAGTTAATAAATTCAAACTTGACTGGTAGACACATCTGACTTGATATAGACGATGATATATATGATAGGTAAATAGGTTTTTTTTTATGGCGGCCCTTTAATTCTGAGTAGTTAAATAAGTTAGCTGTGACAGGCCAAGCAGAAATTAGGACTGGTGGATATCACAAACAGCGATCGTTTGACTTATGAATTCCCAGCTCTCCGATATAAACATAGTTCGTTTATTTTTCAGTAAAATTGTATAGGAGTTATCTAGGTAGCGCTTTACATATTATGGTACCGTACCGAAATAGTGCCAATAGGACCCTATCACTAAGCCTGGCCAGCAGGCTGTATCTCATGAGCCATAAGAACCATAACCGTAGGTGAAATATTCAAAAGCAAAATAATAAAATGAAAACAAAATGCATATATTACTTTATTTAAATACCATACAAGTAAAGTGTTTTTCCCTTGAAATGTAGATCAGACTCTCAGTGTGCTTGTCTGCACTTGGCCGGTTTTTTTTAAACATAATATAAGTCAAAATAAATGCCAATACAAAAATATATGGGAATAATCTTTTGTATTTATATGAGCATAAATAAATGTGTCAGGGTAGTAGAAATCTCCCTAGAAACTTGACTGCAGCCGTTCACAGTCCGGTGAGCGTGGGAGCTCTGGCCAAGTGGCCAATGAACTCGGTTGACCTGCCTCCCGCCAACCTATCGCTTCGTCCCTAGATAGCCTAGAGTACTGCTGCAAACGTAACGAATCTTAAAATATACTCTCACTCAGCAGCTGAAGTGAATTTCCTTTTTTCGAAATCCTTTCTTAGTGCACTTCTGCCCGCCGTTCGGACCCCTATATAATTAAGCCGTGTATATTAGTTGAGTAAAAGAGATCTTACCTAATGATTACCGTATTATTTAATACCTTTGATGCGTACACTAAGCCCTCTAGCGTAGTTATTATGGTAAAACACAAACATTTTTAAGGAAACTCTATCTATCCAACAGTAAATAAAATAAGAATAAGAATAGTTTATTCGACACAGTAAAATAGTTACATACATATTATACTTATTTATGACATAGTTATTATTGATATAAATAAATGAATAACAGGGTTTTATCATAGATCATGATCATAGAACAACAACCATATGTTATACTAGCTCCGCCCCGCGGTGTTACCCGCGGTTAATACGTTAACATGCCACGATGGGAAAAAACTAAATATATGTTTTTTGTGAGTCACTAAAAATTGGTATTGAAAAAAGAGAAAAATGACAGAACAGGGTACCCCCTGTTCTGTAATTTTTCTCTTTTTCGAGCTCTTATAGCATTCTTCTTTTGACATTACTTTACTTTTGTTACAATATGTCAAGTGTATAAACAACGAGACAAAAATAACGTAAGATCGTAAGACGTTGTGGTTAGGCCCCTGTTGTTGTTCAGAACCATGGTTCGAAAATAAAAGAAGAAAGCAAGCCCCTAAGAACGAACTGGTGAAAAAGCTTACCTCTTCTTTTTGTGATAGAGATAATTAATTTTTTTGTTTGAGAGAGTACATTCTATTCCGAAAAAGTGAAGTATCTAAAGTACTACTGAAGTATCTAGACTTAAGGAAAGAATACATATTTTTTTTTTCAATACTTACGTGCTATATGATATAATACCCAAACATAGAACATACATCTATATTCATCACACAAATGTTTGTCCTGGACGGGAATTGAACCTAATATATTAGTGTGATGGTTTTGTATTAAACATATACATCCAGCTGTTGTTGAAAAATGACACAAAAGATGAAGGATCCAAATTATTAACGGTTTTTGTCGATTTCTGCCGTTGGCGCCGCATGCCCCTTTAATGCAATTTCTAAATGGACCATCTCTAGATTCTGTAGACATCGAATGCGGAGACCCACTAACCTATTTCGAATGCATTACATAATAATTACGTAGGAGAGCCAATGATAGCGCGGTTTCGATTTGTTGAAACTTAATTGGATTTAAATCTCTCGATTGGTTTAATACTATATTATAATAAAACAAAGAAGGGACTACAATGTAAATAAACTCTGTACGAGTGAAAATAATAAGAACTAGTTGAGCCCCTCAATGAGTTTCTTCATCCTTAAAAGTCATCGTATCTCAACTTGTAACCAGGTGAGATGAATGCCAAGCGCTTGCTCGTAGTGCAATAAAAAAAATTTACAAAATGTTTAATTTTTACCGCCTCCGTGGTCTAGTGGTACACCTACTAGTGTCAGATTCAGAGGTCCTGGGTTTGATCTCCAGCGGGCGTACAATATTGTGCTTGGTTTGGCTGGTGGTAGGATTTTGCTGAAGTCCGCCTGGCAGCGAGCCAACATCCACCAAAAAAACACATTTCTATGAATCTAAGAGGAAGTACTTATAACTGTAGATATAAAGTAACAACGCGTGACTTACTAGTACGGTTAAAAAGATAATAGGCCTTGAAAGATTGGACAGGCAGACAGAACTGAGTAATAAAATACCTTAAACCCTATAACATAACTCGTGTCTTGTCACGATTTGTCGTGTTACAATAGATAAGACCTTCGAAATTCACTTACATTAAGATTTGTGATTATATTTATTGGCTACATTATAATAAAATTAATATACAAGGCACATCACCATTTTTACATAGACACACGGGCTGGCTCTTAGGCCATTTAGGCCAGCGAATTTGTATATTCAGCTATTGAGCGTTGCAATGGAGTCAGTGTCTTGGGCACGCTCCCGTCTGGTACTGGTCTGGAACAGTTGAGTTACCTATAGGCCGTTTGAAACGGTCCTTAGGTAATCCCACTGCTTCCTTTGTACATTGTTAGTCTAATTGTACATATAATGAGTAAAGTTTGTAAATTATATTCCTTTTATTAAAATTTTACATTAAATAAACAAATTAATGAATAAATATTTTTTAAGGACATTAATCTCACACAGCTCCATCAACCCCAAACTAAGCATAAAAAAGAAAATGCTAAGCAGGTCATAAATGAGTAGTACATAAGCATATGTGAAAATAAAGCCAGTCAGATAAATTATGATTCTACTAACGGCATGTCAATCCTTAATCCAAACCTTTAAGATTTATAAATAGCTAGTTTTTCGAAAGCTAAGTTGCTTTTCGATTGTGCTTTTCACTTCGTTCGGAAACACATGTCTTTTTTTTTAATTCGGATTTAATAATACAAAAAATTGTTTTCACACGACATGAGGATTAATAAAATTGGCACACATGTTCCTTGATTTATGAATATTTTTAAGTCGATTATGATTTTTGATCGGGGGAAAAGGGTGGAAGTTTGCTGGACGTTATTTATCAACGGATTTGAATTAAATTTAAAAGACACATTAAGGATTTAATTATACACAAGATGCTGTGAAAAAAAATAGGGGGTAGAGGAGGGAGAAAGGGGGAGAAGTTTACTGTAGGATATTTTTTTTTTTCTTCAGAAAATTTATACCAATCAGATTACGCAATCCTCTCCGCCTTTGCAAGACAAACTCGTGGACATCAGATTTGATCTCCTAGGATCAGCGGAACACGAGACCTCACTAAAGTTTATTGCAAAGTCTAAAAGGAAAAGTGAAAGAGGAAGGCATTGGTTATTGCATGGTTATAAGGGCTCGCGAGGTCTACTGTTCTGACAGAACCACTAGTTTACAATGCAATTCACTTATAATTACACAATTATTGTGTAATTAAAAGTGTTATGTTAAGGAAATTGGTTTCCTTTAGTTAACACTTATGTGAAGATTAGGAAACCGTTTTCTTGTCTGTCTCACTGGTTTTCTTACAAAGTGGTGGTTAGATTTTTTTTTATTGAACGATGGGTAATCACTTGGCCTTCATCTCACCTGGTTTAAATAAGGCCGAAGGTGGAAGCGCACTTCACCCGGAATTCTCAACAAATTGAGGAACTGGCTATCTTACCTCTAAATGCCGGAACACAATAATTTTTAGAATTGTTATTATGGCGACAGACTCAGGTAAGATAGTGGTAGGCCAGGCCAGATGGTGCCAGGTAGACTTAAGTAAAGTCCTACCACCAACCAAAAGTATTTCCTAACCGTAACACCAGTGTGAAAAGAGCAGTGTGAAGTCGTCGGGCGCGGGATTAACATGTTTATTTCCAAGATGTGTCAGACGCAATACAGTAACGCACAAGCCTGTTCCGTTATTGTGTAAGTCAACTAATAATCAACATCGACTTCATATTTACATTTTAAACCAAGTCTAGGCTTCAACTGTCACTTTTGTCTTTATTTTTAACATTATACTCTATAATAGGGTGTCTGGCCGTGACACAGTTTAATAGCAGGTTAAAGTGATAATATGAACAACGGCACGTATTATTCTCATAAGAAGTGCAAGTTTGTGATGAGATGGGCGTCCAAATCAATGATGTACACTCTGACTGGTGTGATGTCACAGTAGGTGTCCCACAGGGTTCCTGAAGAAGTGGAGCTTCTTTTTTCCATTTTTATTAACACTTGTTTCTGGACTTCGTTTTTCCACATTTCACCTCTATGCTGACGATATACAACTTTACCTCTCCTTGGATCCCTGTGATATCCATAATGCCATAAATCTTCTGACGTAGGACTTGCGAGCTGTTTTATCTTGGTCTCAAAAGTTTGGTCTTCAAGTAAACACTACTAAAACCCAAGTGATGATCACAGAATCATATGATAAGGAATCAAGGACATTGGTTGCCTTCTTTTACTTGCCAAACATATTCTCTGTCAAAATAAGCCAGCTTTCTTGTCTTCAGCGACGTTTATAAGTAAGGGGCAGTTACAAAAATGCTTGAACTTGATTTCTATATTTTTAATAAAACTGTAACGGGTCAAAATCTGAAAATTAAATATAGTTTGAAAATTTCATTTGAAGTAAAATCTATTAATACAGAAACCAAAGCCATGGTTTTTCCACTTTTGTCTGACTGAACGCCCATAAAGATGAATTACAATTAAACTGCCTAATTATTACTGATATCATTAGGAAGGATCATGTCATCATAAATTTCTAAAAAATCTAATTTTACCGGGGGCTGTGTTGTGACTGGCGGTCGAGTGGAGTTAATGGATAGAGGCGGCTCATGATGAGGCCTGTTTTGTAAAAACGTTGGGTCAGCTCTAGATCTTGAGGCTCGCCTGGGCAAGAAAGAGGTCTACAATGGAGTGAGCTCCCCAAGAAAATGCTTTGTTCAGTAGTGGGTTATATATGACCTGAAATGATAGTAATAAACTTAGAACCTTGGCGTAAGTGTAGCTGCGTGGGGTCAGCTAGTGGTTAATATGTGCGGTATGCGCAGGTAAAGAGAAGCTATCGGTGGGCGCGAGCGAGCCGGTGCGGCTGGTGCTGGAGAGTGACGGCACGCAAGTGGAAGACGGCGAGTACTGGCGCACGTTGCCGCCGAACACCGTGCTGCTGCTGCTTCGGGCAGGAGAGCGGTGGTACCCCACCGGCGTCGACGTCATCAAGGCCGGTCAGTAACTTTTTAATGATGCCAAATATTTTTTAAAAGTGCGGTGTGATTATCCAACTAGTTGTAACGCAAAAAATTAAGCTACGATCGTAACCTCCTCGTTTCATTACAGCGATCTCGGCGATACCGAAGATAGTATGCGAGACTATCCACGCTCTCGAGTTGCACGATGAGACGCCCTCATGGAAGATCATGGACAACAAGGGGCGCGTCACGGTCGTGCTGCACTGGGACCAGCGACCCAACGCGGGCGCGTCGCCGGGCGCGCGCTCCCCCTCGCGCCAGGCCAGGCCCGACCGGCGGCCGAGCCTCGTCATCCAGACCAGCGTGGAGCGTCCGCCGCCGCCGCCGCCGCACATCACCGTCGTAAACCACGATGAGCCGCCGCGCTCCCGTCTCTCGCGCGCGCCCTCCTCGCTCGACCACGTGCACACGGCTGAGTGCCGCGCCGAGCCCGCGCCCGCGCACGCGCACCGCCATCCGCAGCCCGACGAGTGCGACTTCCACTGCTGCGCGCTGCACGAGGAGGGCCGCCGCATCGCCGTGCACAAAAGCGTAGCCACATCGCCCATCCAGGACACGCAGCCTCGCGCCTCGCCCTCCGGCCGGCCCAAAGGCCACGTGAGGTTCCTCGACGCGGAGAGCGCCCGCCGCGCGCCCGGCGACCGCGACTCCTCCGAGAGCGAGACCGAGAACACGCTCGTCGAGGACGAGGCGGTCACCTCCGACAAGTTCCTACTGTTGATCGACCAGCTCAGCGTCGACCAAAAGCGGCACCTCACCATCAAGGACATAGGCATCATACTCGAGCGGCTCAGTTCCAAGATCCTGGACGTGGAGCGGCTCGACCGCGAGTCCGAGTCGGACGACTGCTACAACTGGACGATCAAGGCGACCATCCGCGGCGACGCGATGCGCGAGCTCGGCGTCATCTACAACGGGAACTACTACGCGATCAGCGAGCACCCCGGCTACCGGGAGGAGAACGAGGAGGCGGGTGACGAGGCCGAGGAGGAGGAAGACGAGGACCGGCTCTGATCCGCGGCGTGCGGCGCCGCGCCGCTCTGCGCCGCGCTGTGCCGCGTGCGTGCCACGCCTGCGCCCGTCGCCTCGGTAGCGCCGCGGCGCCGCCGCCGACCGCTCGTCGCCGCCGATAACTAGAGACTTATTATGAAATTGAAAACGGGTGCGCCGATATGGGCCACCTGCGCTAGTATAATGTACTCTAATATAGCGGAAGTAATATAAGTGAAACTGACTTCCTGTCGATTTCTAAGATAATGTTAAGTGTCCGCGTGGCTCGCCGCTTGCGGGCTCTGCGGTGAGCTGCCGGTAAATATGTATCGATTTGTCGTCAATGTTCTTAGATATGATAAACATCTCTCATCCACGCCGCGTCGCTCGTCCGCATTCGTGTTGGCCTAAAATACTAATAATACTGAATAATGGGTAGTAAAATAATAGACGTGACTCCGCCCTCAACCATAATAATAACACCAGTGAAATGCGATTGTGGCTCAATAAAACAATCAATAACTTTTTTGATAGATAATTTGTTTTCTATGATTAATCACGTGAACAGTGTCATTATTAGGTACCCCACAGTAGGGTTTTAACACGTACATTCAAAAGAAGTTCTTAGGGTGATGAGTTGAAATAAAATAGGAATACCTTCGTAGTCTAACTAATAAATTGTGTTGTGGTATTCGCGGGAGATACGTCTTCACTAGACGCAATAAGCTGCTCGACATGAGATACTAGGTAAGCGATATGTGTGTATTTGGAAGCCAATTTAGTCTACTGCCAGAGTCGAAGTACCTTTGTGTATTGTTTACTACGTCAGTTAAAATATTTTATTATATTTAGACTAGTATGACGACTCGGTTTACTGCAAGGAGAGTCAGCTTTCGAAGAGTAACTAAATGGTGAGTATGTTCAGAGAGATAATCGATATAATAGTTAAAATAATTAATATATATTGAATTCAACGTTTATAAAGAGGTTGTAACTAAAGCACACTGCACGTGCTATGTGGGTACCTTTGGTAGTCGTAAGTTGATCCTTGTATTTATTAGGTCTATGGTACGTACGTAGTATTATTGTATAATGTTTTTAATTTTTGTATAGTACCGTGAACCACTCACCAATGTATAATATAAAGTTCAATAAGTTTTACAAGCCCTCGGGTGTCATATTGTATAGTTATGTAAGGTATAATATGAACAAGGATACTTATTATAATTATGAGGTGAAGTCAGAGAGGTTTGCAATACTTTAGTTGGAATGGGAACGCGTTGTTTTTGTTTGGCGTTCGCTGGCGAATGATTGTAGTTTCGTGTTTCAGAGTTTCTAATATATTTGTTACATATAATACAGTCTGCAAGTCGGGCGCCCTTTTCTATTGACGCACTATTCATTTTATGGAATTATATATAGTCCCTACCTACTGTAACTACGTTTAATGCGGTTAGTTTACATCTTCAGATTTGTATTAAATATGATTTAGAATTTTTATATCGTGATTTGTCCACAATTTTTTAATTTTTAACTTAATTCTCGATGTAGGATTTAGAATTTTCTGTAACTATGTTTAATACCGTTTTGTTAGTTTAGTTGTATGTATTGAAGGACACAAAATTGCTCATTAACATTTATCAAATCTATCAAATCTTCTATCAAATGAGCGCGAAAACTCTGGTCAAGGATCTGGGAAGGATCTGCTTCGCGTGAGTAACCTGTACACTGCGTTTAGTGATTGAGGTAGGTATACAGGTACTCGTAGCTGGAGTATAGCTTTTTTCATAAGCTACGCGTTTTAATGTTATTAAAGTTTTTGTACAGATCTTGAGAAACAGTGTCAATGCGCTTTCGAATACGTATGTATTTTACGTACAAATACGTCAAGCGATTTCGTTATTAGTAGAAATCGCGAACGAACAAGAGTATTTACGTAAGATTTGTATCGAATAGTTAATTTAACCTTGTAAGTTTCTCGTTGGTTTGTACAGCTGATGAGGATTCCATCGAGTCCGTTACGCACACTAATATTATCTAGTTAATATTCCGTTTTAATATTTTTACGTGTAGGAGTATTGGAATTAATTGTAAAAAATGGTTTGTGTCGGTCGGATACGGGAGAAATTGGGTTGCACGGTTGTGCAATTTTGACTCGAATGAAGAAAAGATAAGGTCGTAACCATAATTATTTAGTTTAGGTTTTGAAGAACAATAATGAGACTATCCAGATTGCGAAGCTCATTTGACTGTTTATAGAAACTTTGATACACCAATAAAACAACAGAGCTTAGCAGTATCTATAAAATCTGCACGGGGTTCTCTCGAATCGTGTAGGGTTGTATACCTACTACATTAGAAGCGCTAGCGAAATACTATTTATTTATTACTTTCTTTGTCTGTTAGTTATTTTTGATGAGACAGATAGACCAGCCCTGCCATAAACCAGCCGAAATTATTCAATGTGACAAGAGGACTATTTAGTGTGCCTAATGATTACTCACGATAACGAAAAACCAACTGCCATTCAAAATCAGATGTATCATTTTGTTTTTAAAACTTTTTTATCCCTTTCTGCAGCTTTATCTAAGTTAACAGCAACCGTTGCCGAGAGTTAAAGTCAAATTACAAAGAAATAGAATCGCGTTCATACCGCCCAGTTGATGTACTTAACACAGATTAAGCAATAAATAAAGACAAATATGAATATGAAGTTATAATTAAAGTTCGTAGTCGTAGATAGTCTTGTACAGCCAACAGCACTTGTTGCCAAGAGTCGCACACTCCAACTGCCACTGCCAAACACAAGGGTTTGGCCCAGTCGATTCTCTTGCAATTCGAAGAGTAACATCCTGAGAATATGTAAGGGCGTCACGAAAGTCAGAAGGCTGCATTCTAGCGCTGCGAAGACTGGCAAACATTCTTAACTATTCCAATTCCACAAACTTATGACACTTCGCAGGAAGTTTGTGGAACTTTCAATCGGGTAAAGAATTTAAATCGGCTGCCACTTCGCTAGCCCGTTATATACTCGTACTTACATGTAATTCAAATATACATAACACTAGATGATACGTAAGCGATAAAATTTTTGAAAATTTCATTTTTATAGGTGGATCCATTAGGTGCGGTCACTTTTTTAAATAATCGTAAACATAGCCATTCCTCCGCCAAGAGGTTAATGCGAGAATATTGGATGTTAGATAATCATAAACAGTACAGTGTTTAGGTGATAGGGCGAAGACTCCTTTCGTGTGCCAAACCTATTTATTTAAAGTAGTTGCTCATGGCTACGTTTCTGATGGTAGTTTAGGTACGTTTTGAGCGTTTAAATGAATGTTGCTCTAAAAACCATTGCGTGGTTATAAATAATGTATGTCGCGAAAAAATCTGACTGCTGTTTCTAAATATGGTTCCTATATTTGCATGTTTTTTTGGCGGTTTCACATAATTGTGAAATTTACCTTTTGCATTTTCAAGTCAGCCAATTTGGTTTAATTCAATTTGACATTCATCAAACCTGATAACTGTCGCGAGTAACACTAATATAAATACACAACGTGTTTTACAGCATACATTTATAAAAAATGATAATTTACTCAAAATCGTAGCTAACCGCACTCCGTGCGATTTGTTTGTGTCCTACGAGCGTGGTGATGTAGCGATCGTTGGATACAAGCTGAATTGATCTTCCAAGTGCCAATTTAAGCCAATCCTCTATATATCTGGCGCTGATATTATTCAGTGCAACTGTAATATTTTGCTTTGGTTTCTATGGCATTTGTTTGCGTTGTCTCAACTTCGTGCCAGAGAGATCGACGCAGACTTTGACCTATTAAGGTTGTCCCTCTGATTTAAGTACACGTTATGTGGTTTTTGGCATTTTTAGCTACAAAACACACTATAGATTTAAAAACGTATAGTTGTCCACAACATATACCTCATGTACCTAATAGCAACAGTATTTTAGATATTCAATGTTAAGATATTCTGTAATATATGATATTCTGTATTATATGATATTCTGTATTATATGATATTCTGTATGGGCTCTGTAACTGAACAAACTTTGCTCGTATAGATTTAGTTAGTTGAGGAACCAATATGGAAAATCTAAACGTTGGATTTCAAAAATATTGTTGTTATTAGTTATATGTAGTCTGCATGTAGTGGCATATAACATATTTTAATAAATCCACGATGTGTTTTTAAGCTAAAATTTATCAAAAATTGTTGCATGCGTACCCTCTGAGGTTCCACCTTAAATTTGAATTCTTACCTTCTCACTCAACACGTGTTAATCCGAGACTTATATTTGTATTCGAACCTTCTGAACGACTGAGGCAGTACCGGTTTTTGTTTAGTTAAACTAACGTACCCGACTAACTTCACTGCCACTAATTTAAAAATAAAATATTGGAAATGATTTCTAGTGCGTTTTATTGTACTTTCAATTTATTTACATCCACGAATCATCTAGAAATAGTAATAACAACGTTGAGAGATAACTGAAAATTAATAAAAAAATCCCCATTGCCCTTTTTGGCCAATGCCCTGCAGTTTCAGGCTAATGAGACTGGAAACAAGCTACGCAGATCGATGTACAAAAGATCGGAGAGAGGGGAAGCCTAGTACGACAAATATACTTGATTTTTTATTACAATTAGGTACCCTGGTTAGATCATTAATGAATATTTAGATGATCAATTAATTACGGCAATTTTACGATAAGGTAAGCGGTGCCGTAGTGGTAGCTAATCAACCCTTCCTTCTTAGACCAAGTATGTCGTAAATGGTGACTAAGAGATCTCACCAGAAGAAGGGTATTAGCTTACTACTGTGTACCGAATACCTTACGCCATACGCCTGCAAAGCGTGACAGAGCCAGAGGTCCCGGGTTCGATCCCCAGGGGAGTACAATATTGTGCTTGGTTTGGTTGGTGGTAGGACTCTGTTTAATTCAGACACCGGTGGGCGAACCACCAGTCCACAGAGGCGGTTATCTCGCAAAAAGAAAGCTATTAACACTACGGTAAAAGTGTGCTTTCATTACACCTTACTCTAAGCACACTTTTTCTCAATCACTTTTTAATTAGGTACTTCAGCGTTCGAGGCTCTCTCTCGTTGCTAACTCTCATTCTGTACAAAGCCAGAATGAGAGCAAAGCACCAAAACACCTACTGTACGTCCTAATACCAAAACAATATTATTTTGAAATCTGCTGATTAAACCATGTCACATGATATTTCACAAGACTTTTAATATTATTTACCCACTTTGCAAATGCCAATATAGGGGTGGTTTCAGTAAAAAATAAACAAACAAGATGGTACTTAGTGAATTGTGAAATCAACCCCCTTTAACATTATAGTGGTACTTGTGGGAACAAGAGGTTGAGGTAAGAGGCATTTCAATGTTCAATTCTGTATAACTGAAGCTGATATCATAAAATTAGAGTATCTAACTCTAAAATTATGTTTAGAGCCAATAGTAGGTAGGCTACTATTGTGTATGGACCTAGCATACGTCTGTAGATGTCAATATGATTTTCCGACGTGCTGTGAATCTACAAATTAGTCGGATGTTACCAGATAATTAGATCAGGTAATCAGGTGCTTATTTGTTCCGTCCCCTTGATGTATAAATAAAAAAACCTTGTGCGTGGTGCATTAGAACTAGTACCTACGACTGTGTGTGTTACCATTTGTAAGTAGGTATTTGTAATTATTTATAGGTACCTACGTATAAAACAAACTGTAAAATTGACACAAAAACCCAAATTAAAAGAGGATAAGGCTCTTAAAAGCTATGGAAATATCTAGGCACCTTTAGCGGAGTAAAAACTAGTATCAAAAGAAAACCTCTAAAAACTCATTTCAGAGGCAATCTCGGGCGATTGGCAGATCCAATCGACTGCAGAGGGGGGTGCACAAACACCCCACTAGGGATATTCATAATGTTTGGTGGAACCTCTATTTCGACACCTATTTCAAGTGAGAGCTTGCACTCTTTAGATTTTCTTTGCGGACTGCAATATCGGGGGTGTGTTCATGGTGGCATTTAAGTAAACTTGAAATGAAATTATATGAAAAAACTTTATTGTAGGTTGCTTTATCAATAAAACTGTTTAACTTAAACATATTATAGGTGGAGATGATGGAGAGGATATTATGGCTAAAGAGATGTTGCACGAATGACCGTCAAAATTACAATTATTATTTTACTGTTTTTTGTTTCTCGACTAATTCAATTTGACGGTCAAACTAATGAAAAAAAGAAGTCACTAAAGTCTGATTTTTATTCAAACATCAAAATTGAAAACAGGTCATAACTATGCCATAATCTTATCTTATTTATGATTTTAATGACTATGTAATTATGAAAAAATAAATACTTCACATTGCTTCTTATTTTATTTTCTTCACTTTATTATATTAAAATTAAATTTAAATATTAATCGAAAATGCGGCGAAATTTTTTGGACCATTTAGAAAAACTACCATTGATTCTACCTACTTTATTTACCAACAACAAAATTAGGATATTTAGAGTTCGATTCATTAATTCGATCGTTTTTTCTCTCATTAGTATAGAACAAACGTAATTTTCTTTCCTAGTTTTTTGCTTTTATTAATCTAGCCTTGCATTTCCCAATAATGTTATCTAAAGCGCAACAGTGTTCCGAGAATTTTATTATTTTTCCAAAATCTATACATAATAATTGGGGTCAATTGTACGACACTCACTGGGATCAGTTGAAACGATACAAAAAAATAAATTTAATTCCGATAAGTAATAAAAAAATAAAAAGGTTAGTAAGAAAATAAACTAAAAACGAATTTGTTACTAGATAAAAAGACAAAGGTACAGGGACCTAATACGTGATGACCCTAATACCTGATACGGTACCTAAAATTTTTATCACCAAAGTGGTTACGAATATCCTATGATCACTTTCCGCACGAGACCTTTCCACAACGGCGAAGTGTACCGGTAGGCTAAAATGTCTATGATGGTGTTTTGACTACTCCTCAGTCTGCGGATCCGGGGTACACTTTTTTGCGGATTACAGCATTAAAGCAGTCCGTATTATACTTCGCAAATCCCTGATACGCTACAGAAGCTAGGCGACATCCCAACATCAACTATTAACCCCGTGATACAAAATGATGCCATACAATTTATTTAGGTAGGTATACTATTTCGTTAATTTTAAGTACCAATTAGTTCGGTGTGAACTGAGTGGTGACAATTATTTCGGCCTTCATCTCAACAAATTTTACAACATACGATAAGGCCGAAGGTGGAAGCGCACTTCATCCGGAATCCTCAATAAACTAAGGAGCTGGCTATCTTACCTCTAAATGTCGGAACATAACAATTTAAGAATTATTGTTATGGCGACAGAATCAGGTAAAAAGGTCCAGGCGGACTTAAACAAAGTCCTACCACTAACCAAATCAAGCACAATATTGTACTCCCCTGGGCATCGAACCCGGGACCTCTGACACCGGTAGGCGAACCAATAGACCACAGAGGCGGTTAAAATATATTCCTCAGTGCCAGCACTGGACGGCAATCAGGTAAAATATTCCTCATTGCCACCAGTCGTGGCGATCGAGGTGGTGGCTACTAGGAATAGACGCAATTGACCTTCTCTGGGTCAATTGTACAAACACTTCAAGAGGAGAGGAGTAGCACTCGACCTATCCTCATTCTTACCAAATTTTCGTTTACTCCCACCTGTTCTGTTGAGTAGTTCTGTTGACAGAACTATTGGGTTTTTTTCTGATTAGTTCTGTCCACAAAACAAATGGGAATACAATTCTCACTTGTTCTGTTGTGATTTAAACTATTGCAATCTTTTGTCAAGTACTGGCACTTGAGGTAATAATTTTTTCAGTTATGATTCCTGATGACAACGCCACGATTATAAATTTTTATTTCAAGCTTTTCAAGAGTGCCTTGAAGAGGGAAATAGTATATTGAAGACGGTTGTTGTTATTTCAATGATTCATATTTAACCTAATAAGACGTGGTCGCGGTCGCGTGTTACTCGAAAATGGATTCGAATATTACCAACTCTCTAAATATAACAATTTTCAAACGTTATGGAGATGTGCCATGTACAAGAAAACCAAATGCAGTGGAACTGTTACCACTTCCGAGGTACCTAATTACTTTGCTTAACAAGTCATGATATGAACACAACGTTTTTTTATTATTACTATATTTTTATTTTATATTTTAGGATGAAAAGGAAATCATTAAACATGTCGACCATGACTCTACCTGCATTCCTGATACAAATAAAAAAGTGATGTCCGTTATAATCCACAATAGTGTTAGTGAAATGATGCTAAGTAATGAAACCGTACAGGCAGTGTATAAGAAAACAGTGACTGCTTTAAAAGACACGGGTATAGATCTCATCAAAGAGTTACCTAGCTTCAATCAAATTAAGTCGTCGATTTACAGGAGGAGAAATAAATTAAATAAAGTTAAGAACATGAGTTACCTGAATAATACTGTAAATGCAGTAGCCTGCACCATTTACAAAATTCATGTTGGCAGATTACAACGACGAGTCCGAGGGCGTCTGTATTTTGATTTTCGCGTAAAAAAGCAAGAGCTCTTTTACACGAAAAGAAAATCTTCTTTTCAGACGGCACTTTCAAAATTTGCCCAGTACCATTCAGAGGTTTACACCATTCATGTAGATCTCGGTAGCTCTGAAGATACTAACAATGTGATCCCCTAATATATGCACTTCTTAGTCATAAAAGAAAAACAACAGATTTCTGATTGGAATGCTTCCATTTTCATTACCGAGGAAGCCGCCATTCGAGCCATTGCAGATGTTTTCCCTGATGAAGAAGAAGAAGAAAAGAAGAAAATAAGCAAGAAATTAATCGTAAGTTTGTGCAGCGTTCTTCCACTATTGCCCGAAGATTGTATTACTGAAGGATGGCAGTATGTAAAATCCCAAGTGCTGGATTTAAGTGAAAGGTGCGACTTGGATAAATTTATAAAGTATATGAGATTCTGGATGAACCCCAAGCGCATCAAGTCATGGACTGCCTTTGGTCGGCGCCATCAAACAACTAATGTTGTTGAAAGCTGGTATCGCGCCATTAACGGCACATTAAAAACCAGGCCAGCAACTATTTTCCAGTTCCTGAAAAACATAGAGCCTTTTCTTCTGTTAAAGCCTGCCAATTGAAATCAGTTAAACGAAGGGCAAATAAACAGATTGAAAACGATGCTATGATCAGAGTGTACCAAATGCAATTGATTAACGGTAACATAGACATACCTTTGTTTTTAGAGAAACTAAGGTAAAGCGCTCCTATTGCGAGTTACCGAATGTACATTGGGTTTTGTCAGTTACAGATGTGTTTTGTTGTTGAATGTTGGTAAAATATATTTCTCTTTTTGTTTCATTTAATTATATTTATTGGCAATATGTACATAGGTTGGTAAGAGAAATTACCAGTAGTTCTGTCATCAGAATTATTCAACAAAACAGGTGGGAATAGTAGAGATAAAAGTCAGGTGTAAAGCATAGTCTTTTAAGTCACAGAACTAATGGGGGAATACTTGCATGGTGGTCATGGGAAAGAAAAATCTCCCACGGCACTTCTAGTAGTGCCGTGTAGTAGTGTCAAGGGAAACAAGCGATGTAGCGTAGTAGCACCACATTTCAGATGACAAATTGAAAAAGCAAGTTTTGATTCATCTGCATCAAAAGCCAATAGCAAGGCACTGCGTTCAATAACCTTCCTGCCAAGCGTCCAATCATCGCGTGAGCGTTATTTTTTTTTGGGCTATAAAGATAACGATGCCTCGCAGAGTGCACGCTTAAAATGCGCATCGGTGTGCGGAACTCGACCTTTGTTTCCGTGGTGGATGTACTATCCCTGGCATAAGATAAAAGACTTGGAAATTAGATGATACCCGCGGAAACCAAGGAAAGACTTCAACGCGCACGCCGCGCTACGCAATTACCGTTTCTTACCCACCTGCTGAGAGCACCTGGGTAAACCGTGGAAAGTGTTTTTTGCAACGGCTCACCTCTCTGATTAGTTTGATAAGTATGTTCTAACAAATAACAATTTGAAGTGACATTTTTATTTTTATTTGTAATTAATTGCGGGACTTTACCGTGACATTATTTTATTACTGTGTGCTATATTCTATTTTGTGCCTATGTTTGATCCTGTGTAGATTGTATAAATAAATGAATTAAATAAATAAATATTACAGGATATTAATTTTACACAGCGTCATCTAGCCTCAAACTAAGCATATTTAGCTTGTAATATGGAAACTAAATTACGGATAGAAGACTTAAATACTTTTGTAAATACATACCTACATATGTATATAGATACAACACCCAAACACAGAACAAACATCTATATCCATCACACAAATCTTTGTCCTGGGTGGGATTCGAAGCCACAGCCTACAGCGTAGAAGGCAGAGTTACTACCAACTGAGCTATGACGCTTGTTATTAATTGAAACATTGAACTCCCCTTACTTTCAACGGTTCACCTAGGTGGTCTCGGCAGATGGACGGTGGGTAAGAACTGGAAATTGTTACAAAATATTATTTATTAGTAGAACCTACATACACGCTGCACGCCTACACGCGGCGTTTATTAGAGGTGTACTTATGTCCTACTATTGGGACAAAAGTAAGCTTTTAAACTTGTACTTCTATTTAAAAAAAAAACTACTGACGGAAACGTCTATCACACTCCCCGTGATAACCATCACCGTTTGATATGTTGCCCTGTAGGTTTCAGGCTATTGTAGTAATTCATTGAATATCAACAAACAACAAAAAATATACTTGCACCATCTGGCTGCAAAGTCCTCATTTCCTATATGAATCTGATAAAAAATAAACATATATGTACCTAATCAAGCAGATTAAAGTTTATTGTCTCCAAAAAAATCACGACACTAACTATACATTCAACTTCACCAGAATAAAACAAGCTTTGTCAGATAGATGAACATTAAAACTAATAAATTAATATTAGTGAAATACAGCAGGGTGCACGATTCAATTCTATGCGCCGCAGGATTCCACACGCGAGATCAGGCGCTTCTCAGCGCCTGCCATCTTGTCTAGAACTTCCGCCATTTCCGGCCACGGTTCGTACTTTTGGTTTATGATGCGCACTTTGTGTATCGTGGGGTGACGCAAGTCCATCGTACGGGACAAGTTGTTGCGGCTATATGCCGAGAATACTAAGTCCATCTGTGAAACAACAGGAGGTTATGCAGTTTGAAGTGTCTACCACTTTTGTTTTAGTGGTATTTCTCGTGATCTTATCTACTATTTTCACATAGCTACTATAGTAGGTCTACGAGAAAGAACGATGTCCGTGCCCGTAGTGTATTCCAATATGGGGTGGTTTCCTAGTCACACCTCATCGAGTCACACTGATACTGGTAGCAATTCTTTTTGCTAGAAAAAATCCTAACTAGTCGCACTCAGTGTAGGGTACCAGTGCGACTCGTTGGGAAGAAAATAAAAATATTTGTTCAATACAAACAAATGATATAAACATAATAATGTAATACAAATATAATATCATACACATAATATAATTACAATTACTTTTATGGTATTGGGTTCATGCGTAGTGTTTGCACCAGCTGGCCTAAGACGATCAACGAAATATGTCTCTCGCACTTGTAATGGCGGCCTGTCGTGGTTATTATAGTAATTTTAATAAATAAGTAATTTATAGTACCACTTGCTATTCAACACTAATTCACCACTTGATATTCTTTAGAATGGGACATGGGCTGCCACATGTCCGGCAATAGACTTTCTGGAAATCACATGATAACTATATCGCTATTATATTATACCTACTGTTTTGGTGTATATTTTTTCCGACAACAATAATAAATAATACAGCATTATATCGAAATGGTCTTTTTCAGAACAGTCATGATTTATGTGTATCAGGTATAATTTACGTTTCTTGTAGTACCTATGCGTCGATGAGGCTTGTTATGCCTTTCCTATTCCTATGAAATTTAAAGTTCATGTTTGTCGACACATTTTGATATATTGACACGTAGGTAAATGGCTTGTGTGGTTATATTGAAATACTTATAACACGAAAAGGTATCTACCTACTTACATAGGTACTTGTATCTAAGAATCCTTACCCTAGGACCAGCTTACAATAAAATGAAGGGAAATACCGTACAATTATACATAACTTTAATGATTGATAAAACTTTGTGATCCCAAAAAAGTTCAACATTATGGGAATCCAGCTTTAAAAGAATTCAACATTTTGCGAACATTCTGGGAAATTATACTATTAATTCGTCTTACTGTTCCTGAAGCAATTTTGATTTATAATTTTATTTATTTTAACACAATATAACGATTCAATATTAGAATAAGGCAAGTCAGGGAATAAATAGGAACTCAGATAAAAGTTTCGCAGCTCAGTTAGTAGTAGCTCAGCCATCTGCCCTGTAGGTTTTGTGGGTTCGAATCCCATTCAAACCAAAAATATGTACCTTAATATCCCTTATCTAGTTCCCATATCACAAGATTTGCTTCGTTTGGGGGCTTACGCTGTGTTAAATTAATGTTTTGTATTAGTTATAGAATACACACCTGATTCTGGGACTTCCAATAAAATATTGCGAACACAAGACTGAAGCTAATAAAAACGACAGCAAATACCGGAATCAGCTCCCAGTGTACCCTGCACGCGTACCCTGGCTTGAATTTGTTGGGGTAGGCCATATCGTACTGTGATTTCGGGAGGAACCCGGATGAGCGCACCGCCACCTTCTGAGCAGGCTTAGCGACCAGCAGACATCGCTTCAAGCCGCCCATGCCAAATGGCTGCAGGAATTTGGAAAGCATCGCGGAGTTTAGGTGGTTCCGCGATGCTTAGGTAGGCACTATCTTTCTATTTATCATTGATCAGATCAATGATTTTTATTATTTTTTTAGAATTTTATATAACATTGCATGCTGTGAACTAAGGAATACGTTCGAAGTCAGAGTGTCATGTGTGTTTTTATAAAATCTTCTAGGGATGCTGAGAAAAGTTTGTATTTAGAACTGTACAATAGAGCTGGCCACAGATCAATAACTAGAGCTGGCACTTAACACTGATCATATGAAAAATGTGTCCACTCTTGCGTGTAGCCACAAATAAGTACCTATTTACTTCTTTAATTTCATAGACATATACGCGTGAAACAGTCTCTATTCATTTATTGGTACAATATAGCTTAAAATAAATCATGGGTCATGAGACGAGCGTGTCGGTTCGAATACATTGCGGTAAGGGTTCCGAGAAGTCACGACTTTTTTAAAGATATGTCTTCTCTTGATCATCTTGTCTGGGCAAGAATATGGTGTACGATGAAGCAAGCTTTCGAAAAAAAAACACCTTTAAATTCTCATTCATGGGGCATTCGCTGGATGCTGGTTTATGCGGATCGCTGATCACTCGTGACTTTGACACTTGTCAGCATGTATCTACAATCACAACTAGGTTCTCAACGGAACACTTGGGAATATTCCGTTACAGTATGCAGTTTCATTTAACTCCGAGCTGTCCAGCAGCACGGACCACGCTTCTGTAGCACTCGACGAGTTAAAAAGTAGGTACCTATACCGAACACAAAATGCTAGAGTTCAGTAAGCAGTGCTGTTTACTTTAAACAGGACTGTTACCTCCTAATTTTATGAATAAAACACGTTAGTCACTTACATATAAACATTTACTAGCGCTCCAAAATTTACATTCACAATCATTGCTTGGTGTAAACTAATTTCAAGAACCCTAAACCTTTTATGTATTCAAGATTGTCTAGACTAGAAGCAGTAGGTAATCAGTCTGCTACGGCTAAGGGTGAGAGCAGGCCTGTAGACGGACCGCCGAGCGCTTCTCTGCTGCGACCATCTTGTCGAGTACGTCCGCCATTTCGGGCCACGGCTCATACCGCTGGTTGATGATAATGAACTTGTGGACAGTTGGGTACCGCAGGTCCATCGTGCGGGATATGTTCAGCCGGTTGTTTGTTGTGAACATCACGTCTACCTGTAAACCAGCGCTACGGTTACCACGGATTTTTTCCTGAAGATGACGCTTATTACCAGTATTAATGATAAAGGTAGAGGTGAAACGATGTGTTCGGCACAATGGAACATTTACAAGGTACGGGTTGTAGCCTGCCGTACGACTGCTATTCCAGTTTCTTTGAAACTGAACTTCTTCGCCGCAACACAACGTGTCATGATAAGAGTCTATGATATGTGAAATGGCTTAGCTTCAGCGATCATATCTTCCACAATACTGTAGCATTTACTTTGGAATTAATATATGTTATAGTTCAGGATTAATGCTAGAACGCTTGTGTTTCGAAAACACGATTACGTAAAAAAATCTCAATTGAAAAAACATCCAAAGTTGACTCTAATTTGTACCAAAAATGTTCGCCATTCAATAAATACGCCCAATTAGGCCTAGACACCTTGTACAGTAAATAAACACAGTATACAGCAGACGGTCTGTGTTTCATATTTTCAAAATTAATGTTTGTTTTACCGTAAAAAATTACAACGTTGAAATTCGCGCAAATTTCTGTCATCTGGTGGTCATAAGCGCCGTGGTTGATCGCACAGCAATGTCACCTTTATTATAACTATATCTTAGTTCGAAACTAGAGTGAAGTTGCGTTGTGTTGCTAATCTAAGGTACTATAGCCCCTTAACGAGATTCGAGCCGACGTGTTCCGATTTCCACTCAGTCGCTGAACTTCAAGTGAAGCAGGTAGGTACTCATAAAATGACAAGCGGATTTGTAATATTTTTCTGCTTTCAGGTTAATATTAAAATGGATCCCCGGAAAGTAGCGCCTGATTGATCTGTTGTTATTAACAGTATTCTATCTAGACCTTAAATGATTACCTTTAGACGCAGTATTAGTAATACCTTAAATACAATGGATACAAATATAAGCACATCACCCGGAATCCTCAACAGACTGAGGAGTTGGCTATCTTTAGAGGTAAGATTGAAGATTTTAGAGGGTAAAGCCGCCATAAATTGTAGCTTTTAGATGCAACAATTTAGAATTGTTGTTATGACGACAGACTCAGGTTAAATTGTGGTTACTTACCCAGGCGAGGCTAACTTCAACAAAATCCTACCCACAAACCTACCAATGACATATTTGTACGCCCCTGGGAATCGAAACCAAGACGGTTCCGGGGGTCTGATGGGCGAACCACTAGACCACAGAGGCGGGTAAAACTAAGCAGAATAGGTGTGCAATACGAACCTTGTTTCTGCAGGCCCAAATAATAGCTCCGAACATGATGCTGAACGCGAACAGAGTGACGCCGACGACTGGGATGAGCTCCCAGTACTTGGAGAGGGCGTACCCGAGCCTCAGCCGGTTCGGGACCGCCATGTCGTACTGCGAAGGGGGAAGGAAGCTCGAACCGCGCGCAGACGGCAGCTGAGCAGACCTCAGCGCGAGCAACCTCGGCACTTGCGACCGACATGGCTGTAACAGTTTAGATAACATCCCGGGATTGTAAAATTATTTCAAACAAGATTTATAGATTGTTGATTTATACATTCAATATCAAAACACCGAAACCTTCAAAATTGGGTAATAAATGACATATAGGTTCCTCATGTCATGTCGACATTGCAAAAAGTTTTGCTGGGCTGCGACTGTGGCGTGTGAAACTGGCAACCAGTTGTCAATTTGCTTTTCAAAAAGAAACGCAGTAATGTCGGAAGAAATCAAGAAGAAATTAATAAGTCAATAAGTAGTATTTTTATTTACATAACATAAAATTAACAATAAGCGTAATTGATTCTATTTGGACATTTTAGCAATATTTGCGTTTAAATATTTTAAACATGGAGATTTATCATAATGGTAAACACCACACAGTATTTTAAGTAAACGCACGAGCAACAGGCAAGTTGGTACGATAAAAACTTGATTTAACATTAAATTTCCACTCTAGACCTAATTATATACTCCTCCCGCATCTTAAGAAGTAGGTACGTAGGTATCTATTTTACCTGCATAGGCACTATGCACATTTTTTTTAGAACGATCAAACCTAAAATTATCTAGGTTGATATTAACATTATATAAATATATATATATATATACCTACCCTTTCAATCACAGGATAGTGAGAGCGCACCACTAGCGTAAGTAGTGAACATATTCCTTTAGCAGTAAATAGTAACGTGGCTTTGGGAATATGGTAAGGGAGGTCATCATTATCATCATCACCTCCATAAGCATCATGAGGACCAAAGTGTAGGAATATTTTGAACAAATTTTGATACAAATATTAACATTTTTTTTATTTCTGGTTATAGACATCGCCAGGTGAAGGCTGGGGATGACCCTAAGGACACCGCGTCGCCGCGTCTCGCCACGGACCAGAAAACGATATCGGGCTATCAAAGACTTTTTCAAACGAGCTATAGGCAAGTCCAAATGTGAATCTGTTGAGGGAATTATCAATCAATCAAATATATTTATACCAGTCAATAAGTGCGTAGGTAGCTATTTACCATAGAACTCATATAAAAACTGATAAACTAATATATGGATCATCATTACAATATTACCTACCTATAAACCTATACATTAGGTAAATGAAAATGCACTAATAGTATGCACCTACCTACAACAATATACTGATACCAACCATACTTTTCGTTTTTTCAGGCAGCACATCACAACCAGATATTGAAATAAATTCTAACATAGCAGTCAATGTCACAGATCTCAAACACAAAATAGTAGGCTTAGAGCAGCAGCTGAGTGAAGTCAGCAGGACTTGCCGCGAATACATTTACCTTAACGGTTCGACTGTAGGTTCACAAATCAGCGTTTCCGATTCTCTCAGTCAACATTCTTCCAAACGAATAGAATCTGGAAGGGAGCTACGACAAAGAGAAACCACAATTTTATACCAAAATTCAGAGAGTCACTGTGGTAAATCTGATGGAAGTGATGACATGCCAAAACACAACAAAAAGAACAACAATACTATCAAAAGCAATACACTAATTAATGTAGCTGGTTATGATATAAACGATAATAAAACCAAAATTAAAAACAGTAAATTAGACATTAGAGTCAAAGATCTCGACATGAAACAGAATTTTAGTAAGCCTCACATTCATTCTGCCCACAAAGAGATCAGGCCAGTTTATTCGATAGCCAATATTGGCTCCCACGCAGAATTTAGAGAAATTCACCACTGCAACCCAGGCTATTCCGGAGATCAAGCTGAAAGCAGAGCACATAAAAGAGAACAAAATGATCATACTCATCGAAGTCATATAACTCATAATGAACAACTACTTCAAAGAGACAATGAATATAGATCAGATAAACATTCTAATTATAGAAAACACCAACACAGAACGAATGAACTTGATAAAGATTTTATAGCTGATATAATTCAAAGACAATATAAACCAATGAAAATGTTTGGTAGAAGAGCATCTGACTTGAGCCAGTTCTCTGAACCACTGTGCCGCGACAGAGAGCGTACAATAGAAGATGACATTCATGAAGATACTAAACTATGTTCTTGCTGTTATGGAAGACAAAACTGTCCAAAAATAGTCCATAGACGACACGCCGATAGCGACACTAGAAGTGTTTGTGACACTCGACTGTATAGCTCCAAAATGATTCCACGGCACAAGCATCGGAGACCACATACAGATGCTTACAACTCTGAACTCTACGACTTGGTGCCCGTTAAAGAGAAATCTAGTCCAAAAAGTAGAAAAAAAATTGCTTATGAAAATTTTGCGAACTGTCACTCTTATAGAGAAGTACCTCCTTCTCCCAGGACGCATAGACCACGGCTTAATTTAAAAGCACAACATTATACTGAGGAAGATCATTTTACAAACACAGCACCGGCACGTTCAAGAAGAGTTTCCCCCAAAAGGCAACCAAAATACCAAAAGCCCAGAGAAACCTTTGACAGTGATACATCTATGCCAATACCGCAGGCAAGTAAAAATAAGCAACAAAAGATAGTAAGTAGGCAGCATCAAGGTACAATGAGTAGCTTACATCACGTTGACACTGAAGTTACAGATACTGTATTTAATCGTACACAAGAAGCTGTATCCTCTGCAGATAAGACTGACCAAGCGCTCTGTGAGATCAAAGACATTCTACAAACATTTTTGGAAGAGATAAAGAAGGAAGCATCAACGAGTGGTAAATCCGATGTTAGTACCAAAACAGCAGACGCAAAGTTAGCAGGAGGTCAGGATCCTTCAGCTAATATCGGTGTGAACAGCACCAGTTTTAACAACTACAGCGCGCCACAGTGCAACATACCTTCCACACCTTTCATGCCACCATATATGAACCCTTGTTGCTACCCAGTGATGCCGATGTACCCCGTGAGCCCTATAAGCTGCATGCAGAACGGCTACACAGTTCCCAGCCAAAGTTTCACTTGCGGCTGTCCAAACAAACCTGACGAGCCTGCTGAGATAAGTAAAACAAATACAGGCAATGAAACATTAGCCACCGAAACTGATGAACTAATAAAAGAAATCTACAAATACGTTGCTCACAGTCCAACATTTTCCAGAAAACAAGAAGTAAGCTACGAAACAAAAGATTGTTCAGATAAAAAATGTTTGACTTCACGAAGCGCAGGTGGAAGCGGCCCGGTATGCCAGCACAATGCCAAGGTCGGAACTATGGCGACTAAATGTTATTCGAAGAGCTGTGAAGCGATGGGATCGAGGATACTAGCCGATGCGTACGATCATTATAACGAAACGACTCCTAGTTACTCTGATACAATCTTAGAGAGCCTGGAAACAACAGCTATCTCTTCATCAAAGACTGAACTAAGCACTGAACGATCTGATGAGGTATGTATGAAAATTCTGTATTTTGGCTGATTGATGTGTTTTATTGCTGATTAATGATCTCTGTTTTCCAGGCAAAGAAGACAAAACTCAGTAAGGTTCTTAAATCTTTCGGGCTTTTTAAGAAAAAGCAAGAAGAAAAAGAATTTGAAAGCGAATCCACCATTGAAGTCGACATTAAGAAAAAAGCTCCCTATCGGCAGGAGGTCACCAACTACGCGGTACACAGCCAAGAGTATTATAGGCCTCCCCCAGTTAGTCGAGATCATCGTTATTTTCACCAAGAATCATTGCCGTCTGCCACTGCAAGGGATCAACGTTCTTGTCGCCATCAGGACTACCATTCACATGAGCCCCGAGAATATCACCCACCTTATAGTCCTATTCATTACCCCCCGCATGGAGATACTTACCACGAATCTAGAATACAGCAAACTCGTTCACCACAATATCATCCTAGTCACCCTATTCCTCCACCTTGTGCCTATGAACATTACAACCAAATGCAGCCACAAATTCCATTATGTCTGAAAGAAATAGAAGTAAAGACCATGGGAACGCAGAGTGAAAGAAAGATCTCGTTCTTTAACAAGATGAAAAAGAAAATACAGACACCAATGGAGCAAGCTAGGATCGATAGCGGGAGGAACTTTTCATCGCAGACTGCGAAGCCAGCCGAGGCACCCGCGGCCAAACCAGGCTTTTGGAAGTCGTGGCAGGCCAAAGCAATGGAGGGAAAACAGGAACCAATGGCGCATTCTTACAATGAGCAGAAGAAGCTTGCAGAAGGCGATACGAAGATGCGTAACGCAATGCTCAAAAAAATGTTCTACAAGCGAAATCCTCTTTCTCCGCGGAACCTTATCATTAAGACTTTGTTAGGAAAAGACAAGTCCAGCTTTGGGGCTCCCCCGACGAGCTACAGACCCCGTATGTTCTTTTAGATGCCTGTCATGTGTTTTATGAAATGTTAAATTGTCGTTTTGTTTGTGATTGTGAATATAAATAAGATTGGTTGAAAATGCCTTGTTGGTTTTCTTATAAGCTATTATTCCGGCCGCCAAGCAGCAATGCTGTGTTTCGGTGTAAAGGGTGTTGCCGGTGAAATTACGGGCATGTGAGGCTAATGCACCTATATGCCTCAAGTGGACGGGCGCAATGCAGTGCCGGTAGGTATGTCATGTGACATTCTTTATGGATGTGACCTACGCAGTAGACGTACGAAACGTATTAGTATATATTAATATAAATATATATTATTTAGTAACAAATCCGCTAAACCGCTTTTCCGTGTAAACTGACTTGCAGCGCAGCGAGCGATCTGCAAGTCGGCTTAGCAGCAAGACTATATTTCCTGAGGATGCCTGGTGCAGAGACGAAACGCGTGTCGATTTGAATTCTTTCAAACGAATTTAGCGGGTTTTCAAAAATATTGCGGGGCTTTTGATTGAGGCGACACGTGACCCAAGGGCTGGCTCTTATTTAGGCCAGCGAATTAGCATAGCTATTCAGCGTGGCAATGCAGCCAGTGTCTTGGGCACGCTTCCGTCTGGTACTGGTCTGGAACAGTTGAGTTACCTATAGGTCGTTTGTAACGGTCCTTAGGTAATCTGACTGATTCCTTTGTACATAGTTAGTTTAATTGTACTTTTTATTGAATAAATGCATTTAGCGGTATTGTTAAGTACTAAATATCTTTCTGTTTTCACACTCGTAACTTTTCTCGAGCGTGCCAAAAGAACTTCAAAAAGTAACGGTTTATGGTCTAAATTCCCTCCTACCACAAAGGCTCCAGTATTTTTTTTTTTTTATGGCAATTGGGTTTACCAATTGCCATACCCAATATTATATTTGACAATGGTTTAGGCGCTCGCACCCATCATCGTCCACCTAAATTATATCGAATCGAAACCAAATAGTATGGGTTTATTTTAAGTATTTTATTTTTGAAGAGTTTAGATAATATACGGGTTACAACTTCACGTTAACTTAATCTATGGTTTAACGACATCAATCAAAGTTTGACACATGTCTGACATCAATTATCAACTGTCAAGCTGACCTGCAGTCAGCCATGAATCCGAACGCTGCTGCTTCGAAAATAATAGTTCTAATTCTGGAATATTTCAATTTTTAGGATTCTTCAACCGCATTCGGTCACAAAACATGAAATTACTTATTTGTTATCAATAGAGAAAAGCCTAGGATCGAATGGTTAGAAAGTTACATTGTTACCATCCCAAGCTAACAAGCACTCACCTTTTCTACTCACAATAAAGTAATGTCTATTGGATATGAAAGTAGGTAGGTACGTGATGAGAGTCAATTAAGCAAGTGGCGTGCAAGGGACGTATAAAGTGGAAATCAACTGTCTCCACCTACCCGTCTGGGAAACAGGCGTGAGTCTATACCTATGTGCAATACGTATTTAACTACTAGGTACCATATTTAATTATCTTAACTAAATAAGCTTCTTCATGAGGTTGCGGGTTCGATTCCCGCATCCTGTCGTCTTTTTTTTTATTGATGATAGCCAAGCGTTTCACCTCTAACTCACTTGAAAAACAAGTAGGAAAAGATGGGGCCTAAGATGGAGCACACTTCTTTAATTAATGTATTTTAATTCACGTCGGAATAAATGATTGAAGGTACTAACCTATACTTACGTTCCTAGCGAGTTCGGTAGCAGGGCAGATATTTGTAGCTTCACATACGTAGGTAGGTACTACAAGGGATCCTAGTGCCTGCTCCGGACTGTGAGTAATTGGTAGGTATATAATCAGTTGAGATGTTATTATTACTGCTTACATTTATGTGCATTAACATCTTTTTAATAGAATGCTGGCGCTTATTGAAATTCGTAGGTACCTACTTATCTGAACCACAACATCCAATTTTGAGAAAATTCCAACCAATTCTATGATCAAATAGAGATTAGGAGCTGTTCGTTGAAATGAGTGAAGACATCTGCGGTCAACGGTTCAAGGGAGTGGAGAACTTTTTGCGAAGAATAGCTTTCAATCTGGGTATGTAACGTAGCCAAGGTGTTTTCTCTCTTTTTGCTTCGCCAAAGTCGGGTCATAATCAAGCGTTGCATTTTGATAAATATTAAGATGAAAGGGGTTAGTAAGAATTTGATATCTGCTATTTTTCAGGTAATACACCCTCACAGACTGAAGTTAAGGTCATATCGTGCATACCAATCGATGTAACAGATTTGCAACATAAGATCACGTTACTAGAACAACAGCTAGAAGCGGCCAACAGCCAACCAAAACCATCACAACCGAGGGCCATAGGGGAGGATAAAAGAGAAGAGAGAAGAGAATCCACTGTACACCCAGCCATCTGCAGTAAAACATACCTTTCAAAAACTCCATCTTATAAAAATATCGGTTGTTATTGCTGCCCGTCTTCCATCTTGCCTTCTGAGCCAACTTGCATTCTGAATCCTAGCCCTACAGCAGCCGACTTGCCACAAAACTGCCAGGAAAACAGTTCGACAGACAAATCCGATATGAATACCAAAGACAAATATAAACCCGACGCATGCCGACGGAACATTTTTACCAGAAAAAAAAAGATTTTCAGGAAAAAGAAAGTAAATACCCAAATGGTTTACTACGCGCAGACTGAAAGCTTGAATCCGTTCTGCAATAATTTAGGTGATGAAGGAACTTCTAAAGATGAAAGGAGAAGAGAGAGTAATATCTTTAACAGACATTTTATGACGAACGTAGTACACAAGCAATATGCGCCTAGCCCGATCAACGAAGGGACCGATGTCAGCGAATACTCAACACCAGTTTGCAGAGATATACCCTCTACAGTTGAAGAGACCCTCCAACGGCCCCAGCGCCCTTGCGATCCCGATATATGCTCTTGCTGTTGCGGCCAGTTTAAGAATCTAGATAACAAGATAAACGAGCACATCCGCTGTGATTTATCCTCTTTACTAACAGATAGTAGGAGCGCATATTACGACTCTAACTTCTACGATGTAGTTCCGGTTAAAGACAACACAACAAAAACAAAAAGAGGTTATCCTAAAAGAAAGGAGTTCAGAAATAAATTAGACGTTTTATACTGGCCCGAAAAAATACGACCGAGCTACAAAACTCCTCAGATAATTTATCAGAGCATAGCACCTCCGCGTATAAGAAAGGTTTTTATGAAACCCCAAAACAGAAAGGATACATTACTGAACAAAAGAGCTAAAATCAACCCTGCACTGTATAAAATAAATCCAAGAGCAAAAACACAAGTAAAAGCATGGACTGACAGTTTCGAATTTAGTAGCATTTATGCAAAACAATCAAATAATGCCAAACATACAATTTTTAAACATCAAATAGCAACAACCGATGCCGCTTGCCTAACAATACCGATCACCAACACTGAATGCCAAATAACATCAGATACCAATAGAGATGAAATAAAAAAAGACATAACTACAACACCAAGTTCTCCTGAATGTAAAACACAAGCCACTCTTAACCAAATTAAGAACATACTACAAACAGTTCTACATGAAGTTAAAACTAATTCAAACAAAAGCCAAATACCTATACGGATGAAAAAGGATGCAATTGTCCAGAACGGACCCTCTCAGAGTTATATTAATGAAGGATCATCGTTGATTAAGAGTTTTACGTACAGCCCCTACAATATGAACCCTTACGGCGGCGGCGCTTCGTGCTCGAAACAAATGCCAAATAATAGCTTTTGGGACGCAAACATTCCGCAAGTGCCAGTTAAATGCTTACACTACCCTCTGTTTATACCGCCGGAAAAGAACATGTGCACCAGCTGTTACAGAAATCATCCTCAAGTAAAAGTGCCACACATGAAATACGCGACCAGTACTGCCACTAACACGGAAGTTCGCACGCGATCTAAAGAGACTGAAAGCCTGATAAAGGAGATTTACAAATCTTTAGCATTACATGTAAACATGCCAACAAAAGATACAGTTGTAAGCCGCAATGACATAAAAGAGTCCATACGTAATTTCAACACAAAAGTAGAAAAAAGAGAAGCTAAACACGTTGCCCAAGCAATTTCGGAAATATTTAAAAACCAAAAACCTTTAGACAATTCATCCATTACTCAGACGCTGACACCGCTTGACAGTAAACCGGTATCAAATAAATGCAGCTCTAAATCTCAACCTATCAAAAATTATAAATTTTCATCTAAAAAGGAAAGTGTCGATTACTATACCAACGATGTAGTTTCTGAAAGTGTTGATAAGACAGAAACGGAAAAGATGTCTCAACAACTTGAATCAGAAGACAACTACGATGACGACGACGAAGATGAAGATGTCACTCATCAGCAAAATGATGAAAGTGAATCATCTGTTATCAGCGAAACTGAGAGTGACGTTGTAGAAGTGAAATTTCAAGACCCAGAAGCCCAAGTAAGAACTAATAAAAATATTTTTTACGGGTCAAAATAGGATTTATTCTCAAGGAAATCGCGAACTAACGAATGGTATATTTAATTACCTTTTCATTTTCAGAAAAAGAAGACTGGTTTCTTTAGCAAAATGCTCAAAGTATTTCAACCAAGGAGTCGCAATCGAAGAAAGGTTAAAGAGGAGAAAGAAATTCCACCTACAGATACCGACTCAGATGACTACCTAACAGTTTACAGCCGGGGAACGTCTCCTTCTAGACACACGACAAAACCAAGTCAATGCAAAGCACAATCAAAAGTAATTTACTACTCGAAATTGCCGAGGAAACTAAAAGAGAAAAGCCCAAAATCTCGAAACTCGCCATACATGGAGCAAGAGTACAGAAAGTACTTTAATGAGAAGCTCACGTTTCATGATAAACCCAAACGGAAATCGACTAAAAGCACAGCTTCACAGAAAATATCTCCGTACTACCAAAGAGTGGAAGCGAGGAACGCTTTCGTAGGCAATAGCGGCTCGATTTATGGAACTACGCAAAATCAAACAAGAATGAACCAAACAAGTCGTCATGAAGAAACAGGTCTTCATTTCCATGTGCCTGTTAGAGAACCTAAGGTAACACCGAACGCTTTATCCTGGATGAAGAAACACAAGCCAGGTCTTAAGTGTGCTCCTGCGTGGAAGAAGTTGATACTAGAAGGTTAGGTTTGTGACGGGATGTTGTGATTGTGATGTGTCCGTGCTTTTTTGTGAGTCAATCGTGTGCTTGTTAGAAAATGTGAATAAAAATTGTTGTCGTCATTAGTTCATTTTATTACAGGTACTTGCTATTGGAATTTAAAATTTATATTGGACTAGAATAGGTTTCATTAGATCAAACATCTTCCACATGATTGAATTCTTAAACCTTTAACATAATTTACGATTATAAATCCGAGGATTTTTCAAAGTTATCGAAACAAACCACGCGATGCTTATAATCACATTCAGTGCAGTATAAACGCAATTTGGCCAGGTTGCTCCGCTCACATTTCAAATCAGCTTGTCGTACTGTCCGGCCTGTAGGTATCGCAGATCGTCGATTACAAATCTGAAACAAAAACATTATGGCCCGATATGAATAATGTATAATTTTGGTCGTATATCATTGGCTTGTTTTTTTTTTGGTACGAAAACACTCACAGTCATCATCGAGGACGTTCATGTTCAACGGTGAAAGGCTTGCGTTGACTAGTTATCTGAGGCTGTTATTCGAACGAGATCTCCAAGATAAGTTGGGAAATCCGGCATTGTATGTATGTATATTTATGTATGAATGTGTGTGGCATAACCGTCGAATGGTTTATCCGATTTTGAAGAAATTGAAAATGTAAAGAATAAATAGAACTTGATTGTGGCGTGAATTTTTTGATAAGTGAGGGTAGTTATTGAGATATTGGAGTGAAAAGAAATACAATTTTAGCCCATATCTTTTGAATCGTTAATCCGATCGATTCAAAATTTTGAATTTGCAGAGAATACATCAATACGTATCAATTGGGATACGGATTTTTTGACACTAGGGTAGTTTTTGAGAAATAGGGGTGTTAAGTGTGACAATAATCCGTGCGTATCTAGCCGTTCGATTCGGGGCTCGAGTGGCGAGACCGGTCAGTGTGTCCCTGACTCTCGTACCGGGAATCTGTGTCGCTCGTCGTCTCTAATATTTTCAGTGGAGTATACCTACCTAGATAGTAGAGGGACTAATTGCGAAAGGACGCTCTGATATTATTGTTATTTTGCGAAAAGACGCTTTTTTATGAAGGTACTTCTATTGAGTTGTGAGAGGACACCATTATTCTTATTTGTTTAGTATTATTGAGTAAATATGTATGTGTACCTATGGTGACTAGGTATTTTGCGAAAAGTCGCTTTTTTACCTACTTCTATTGTGAGAGGACATAATTTTTAGAAGATATAAGAATATAAGAAGTGTGTACGCCAGACTTCTCAATGCTCAGAGAATGCATAACTATAATGTTAGTATACCTACCTAATTATTATTGTAGTTATATCTAACATGTACCTGCGTACCTATTTATTCATCTTGTTATTACCGACATAGTTATCAACCTTGTATCCTACCCTAACTGGATGTCTAGGTACCTTACGTACCTAATAGAGAAAAACCTAAGTGCCCATTAGATGATTATTATACAGCGTCAGGAGGCAACTTACACTACACAGGTGTTTAGTACCTAGGACGATTTTTGATGGAGTAGACTTGCCAAGCTCAGCACCTAATTATAAAACCTACCATCTCCTCAGCTTAGTCCGCCGCTTCCGGTCCATAAGAACTTAATCCCAAAATGTCTAGCTAATCAATAGGACTGAATCTCATAATGCCGGAAATTGAATACGCATGCATCTTGTAACAACTGAAGGTCATTATGTATTTTTCTCAAAACGTTCTAGTTCTAAAATAGCTGAATCCCGTAATGTCTGAATGACATCTATCAAACAAAATCAAGTGGTCAATCAACCTACCTACATTGTGCATTGTGGCGGATCCTGGAGGAAGCGTAGGTATGCAACAGGCTGATAGGTAGGAAAGAAGAGGGAGGCCCCATATGTGGTAAAGTTAAGTAAAATAACCAAAAGTAAAAGAATAACAATTTACTTAACTCAAAATATGAATTTACATTCAATAACAAAAAAATATTAGCTTAGCGATAGAATAACGTATGTCGTTTTTTCCTTATCAGCCTTGAAATAAAATTAAAAAAAATAACTAAGTCGTTTTTTTATCAACATTATTTTCATCAAAAAATCAAGAGTTGTGTCTCCGTTATTAAGCTGGGTCAGTTGCTCGGAGTACTGGTGATCAAAAATATATCCGGTCTTCTTCTGGGAGCACCACTAAACAATTAATTGTTTATACGGGTTGTTTGATACATTGCTTCTTTTCTCAATATCTATATGAATCTCATCAAAGTTGGCTTATGCGGCATGCGGACGTTAAGCCGCCTGTGCCAGCCTTCCACAGTATTGGTGGTGCGATGTCTATCACGTGTAGTACTTATCATCGATGGACCCATTTTTAACCACTGTTTCTCCATATAACAGATGAACTTCGTCATTACGTTCGTCTCTGGGGCTATTTCTTTTATAGATTGCCAGGCTTCATCTATTTTGGTTACAGGCAATAATGGTAAATTTGCACACATTCGAACTACTTTGCGGCCTTCTGTCGTTGCGTTTACTGACTGATCTCTGGCTTTCTTCCACACGGCTCTGTTATAATGTAAGTAACAGCCAGATATATTACAATCAGGGTAAATTAATTTACATGCATTAATTTGAGCAGTATCAAAATCTGACTTATACTTACTAATTTGAATATACATTTGGTCTCTTAAAAATGTGAATAGTCTTGTATAAGTATATTCCGTCTTGTTAGGCAGAAGTACAAAAATCACGGGCACAACATTGGTGGATTTGGTACACGTGCCAATATCGACGTGTAGAGTGAAAAGTTGAAAAATCGGTTTAGGCACCCTTTTAAAGGTTCCATCTCCAAAGTACACTAATTTATTAGAACTTAGAAACCGTCTTGCAGATAAGGTCGCAAATACTACTATCCTCTCATCTTCTCCGTCCTCCATTACGAGAAAATCTTTGGCCAATATTGATGGTATCTTAACATGTTTTAAGTATTCGAATTCTGTGTTGGTCTGCTGTAAATATTTATGTCTTTCACGGTATAATGAATTTTTCTTCTCTTCGTAAGAACACATCATAACACCCGGATTATTCTCCACAGCTTTTGTTAAATTTTTCTCGAATATATTTTTTATAGGAGTCATGTTTTTACATGCGTCTTTTTTGCAATTGTAAATAACAAGGTCTTGAACATTCTGATCATAATGGCACCTGCATATATGATCACTTTTTCTTATTATCACATCCTTTGTAGAACTCAATGTCACCGATGCTTGCATTCTTTCTTATTTACACAACGCCACATAGATGTACCACTTATATTTTTATTTCCTAGAGAATATTTGTGTCCGTCGTATAATAAACACGGGTATCCTTTTTGGTTTTGGATAAAAATTAATTCGCTATGCTTTAATTCCATTATAAATGAATTGTATTTTCATTTACAAAAAATATTGTTTGATATAAATTAATATTAAGTGACAATACTTGACAAACAACGCTATTGTTTTTATCTATCATAATTGAGTTGCATTGTCTCAAGTGCAAGGAGAATACTTACGTAGAATATGTATATGGATACACTCAAAAGAGGTAAGATACCTAACATTTAAAATTTCAGGCATTACGGGACAAATTCGTTTTGAAATATAGACATTTAAAATTTCAGGCGATTCGGGACAAATTCGTTTTGAAATATAGGCTTGTTGGTATCAGTCATTGTGAGATTAAGTCGTACCGATATCAGACATTTTGGGATTAAGTTCTTATGGACCGGAAGCAGTCCGCGCCGTATCGTTTCTAAACCACAGGAAAAGTCAATCGAATGGATAGGTATCGACCTACGAATCAATGCCGACTAAGTCGCAGGTTTCCTCAAGATGTTTTCTTTCACTGTTTCGTGTGGTCGTGGTGGTAGACAGAATAGCTGTGGGTTCGATTCCCGCGGCGGAAGAAATGTTCTGCATATATTTCTTCCTGGTCAGGATGTTATTGTACCTACCATGGTAGGTAAGTATGTACAGATGCCCCCTCCACATAACGTGCTTATTTCAATGTATGAAATACCTACTTTTTGCAACACCTTTACTTGTGTGCGCCACCAATTACCTACTTTTTTTATTGTAGCTGTACCTACCTTATTTGTACTAATTTACTACCCACTTATTAGTATTACTAATCTACATTACATTTTATTTTAGGAGGGCACGAAAAGGATCAGAATGTGCAAAGTTTGAATCGGGAGAATATTCATCAGTCTCTGAACAAAATTTTGAAGATAGTACGAGGTAAGTTAGAACCTACTTAGGTAACCTACATCATTATACTTACATCATCTTGAACTTGGGCCAAAATAATATAATTATCGTTCTCATTATTATCTCAATATCGGCGCGGTAAACAAACGCGGTCAAGTGAGTGTAGGTAGAGCTATGAATCGGCAGAACCATCGCGTCTGTCTTGTCGTAAGTCACCACGTTTCGCTGCATAGAAAAATATTTGTGTGATGAAATAAGTTCCGTGTTTGGGTGTAGTTTAGTATTATAAATCTAGTAGGCACTTTCTTTCTTTCGTGTAGGCTGTGTAATAGGCCTGTATCAATGACTATCTAGAAGGCACTTTCTTTCGTGTGGGCTGTGTTATAGGCCTGTATCAATGACTATCTAGTAGGCACTTTCTTTCGTGTGGGCTGTGTAATAGGCCTGTATCAATGACTATCTAGAAGGCACTTTCTTTCGTGTGGGCTGTCTTATAGGCCTGGTGTCAGACTACGAGCCCCCGCGCCTAAAAAGTGGCACCGATCTTTCGCTAACAGTGACTATGACTAACGCTAACAGTAATATAAACAGTAGTTCGCCCCAAACTAAGATCTCGTGATGTTTTGTTTGTATTAGGTATTTAATCACGGAATTCTTTCTCAACAAGAACGTAATTAACGAACGATAAAAGTGTGCTTTCAACTTTACTTACCTCAATTAAGCACTCTTTTTCTCAATCTCTCTTTATTCAGTGTTCAAGGCTCTTTCTTGTTGTTTACTCTCATTATATGCAAAGTCCGAAGCAAATCACCATCTAGTCAAATCACATTGCCAATCTAACGTCCTCTATCTCTATCGATATAAATATATGATACCTACTAACTTAATCTATGCGCTTACTTGTAAAAGAGCAGCGGTAGCGGCGCAGTGGCGAGATGCCACAGCGCGTGCGCGTCCCAGCCCCACGTCGGCGGGAAGTCCAGCAGCTCCAGGGAGAGCGCGGCCGCCGAAGCCAGAGTGAAGCCAGCCATAGAGGCGGCGTAGCGGCGGCCAGCCCGCCACTGCACGCACGACCAGCCCAGCCAGAGGACGGAGCCCCACGCACCTATTGAAAACACACTCGTTTTATATGCGGACCACTTTATACAAGATAGTTGGTGAGGCCAGCCATGGAGCCTGGCGGTGGCCTGCACTCAAAAATATCCGATACCTACAAACAGACAACAGAAGTAGGCACTGTATGAAACCGTTGTGTAGCGACTTCCGTATGGCTTTCTGTTTAGTGTTTGCTCCTTCAGTTTTCTAATAAATTCTTAATGTAAACATTGAATGATTTTAAGAGACAAATTGAGGAAAAGTCATTTGTTTGTGTCCTAACTCAAATAGAGGAAGAATTCTAGCTCTTCTATTCTTTTTAATTCTTGACTCCTTTATATACTTCCTTTTGTAGGAAGAAAATAAGAGCCCATCTCTTACATTTTCACTTAACTATCGCTCGCCGTCCTACTATTCAAAAGAAAAAGTACCTAGGTTAAAAAATACTAATAGGACTTATATTTCTATTATTATTAATAGGGATACCCCCTTTTTATCCAAAATACCGATAGTTCAAAATTATTTGTATAGTTACCTACATGTAGTACGGAAAGAACATAGAGGAGTAAAAAGAGAACTCATACAAGCTAGTTCATCTTATCAGCCAATAAATAATATTTATCTATCCCCCAGTTACCTTTAGATACAAATTTATGGTAATCACGTCACATCCCAAGAATCTTAGCCATCATAGGCGCCAATAAGTCTGATCAGTCAATAAATAATATTAAACTATCCCCCAATTATCTTTAAATACAAATTTATGGGTATCACAAGACATCCCAAGAAACTTACCCATCATAACATTGACCAGCATGTTGTAGTCATAGTCAATCCTCCCGGTGTATAAGTACTGAACATGCAATATGTAGTACATCAGAGGCATGAGGATTAACAATCCTGTCACTTTCCTCTTTCTGTTGAATATTCTGCAACAAATGTTTCATCATTAATTAGTGTGGAGTCAAGTAGTCTTCAACTAGAGTTGTTGATCACCAATCAGCACAAAATACTTCGGTCACATAAATATTATTTTGTCTTGTCCATAATTTTTGTGTAACTAAAACTGATTTCTTTAGTATTGCCTTTTAACTAACACTAGTATATGGAACTCGGTATATATCTATATATTTATTATATTAATTTGTCTATTAAAGGCTTCCTGCTAAATACCTATATGAAACAATAAAGTACACTTTTGTTGGTGGTTGAAAATGCCTACTTGGGTTGAGAATGGAGTTCATGAATGAATTACAGGTTTTTTTTTTCATTGGTTTAGTTCAAATTTCCAACATTGGCTATGGTTTGGATAACGAGTCTGGAGAATGTGATGTGAGGGGTGAACAGAAACCGTAGCTGCTGATGGAGTCCAAGACATAATAATATAGCCCTTGGAATTGATGTCTGGATAATTCATATTTCATAACAATGCACCCCACCTACTCAATCACAAATGATTCTTAAAGTAGTTTGTCTATTTCAGATTTTATCACATAAGTGTGAAACTATCTCCATAGCAAGTGGTACATTTTGTTTACCTGATTACAGCTGTCATAAAGAGCCCCATAACCATGGATAGTGCACTGGCATAGTCCATAAACTCCGTGAATGGATTGTCCCGCGAGTGGAATATTGTGGACCACACCCACGCATTCATGCAAACCTGAAAACATAACAATATGACATTCACTAACAATATATAATAATAGTTTAATAATATGTAGCTTAATTGCTTTACTCATAAAACATTATCTGATGTTTTGTCTACCTAGCAAGTCTGCACTCCGAAAGTCCGATATTGTGTGTCTATGATACATGGTTTGTTGTTTGCTTTACTTACAAAAGCAAAGATATGCCATAGGATTACAAGAGGCATTGTCCTCATAGGGAACTCCCGGCATATCTTCAGGTACATGTGTGCATTGGCAGCTAGGTTCAGGAGGGAGGCAAATGCTGCTGCAGGCTCTTGGACACCAAGGAAGCGTTTGAATGGCCACTGAAATATTATAAGTTGAATAAATATAGATTCATAGGCAAAGCTGAAGTTTAAATTTTTTATTATTATATCCTTGATCAGTAAAAAGTAAAGTGTTTTTTTTTTCAATTCTTTCAAAGTTTGTATCCTACTGCTGAGCAAAGTCTTCCCTCCACTACTATTGCCAAATAATAATGTCTTGCAATCTATAGTCTAACAAATAGCATATGGATGTGGTTTACTACAATAGGAAAGGAATAATAAACTTAATCATTGGCAACTAAAATCTGATCAATCAGAATTTTCCTAAAGCCTAACTCTCCAGTACAACATTGCTGTTCATTTAGGTTCAGACAGTCACCTTATTTTCAAAATGTAGCCATTACTTTTACATTATTGTCTGGTAGATTCTTCACTACTTTGGTACTTTTGTATTCAAGCCTGACAAATAAATCACACTTGAATACCATAATGAGGAACAATTTGTGAAGTGTACCAATAGGTACATAATGACACCTGAATTATGTACCAATTCACACTTCATAATCACTACCAACTTATTGCATTCTAGTTCTTACCTTGCCATAGAACTTGGGCATGCTACCTGTTACAGCACGTCGCTGCACAGTCTGCCACATGCAGTGGTATCTGCACTCATCGCGGCAATTCCACTGCAGGGCTCGGCACCAGATATCTTGCTTCAGAACTGCTGTAGCTTTGAATGCGCCTTCTACAATTTGTACTTGGTTTACGACAGAAACAAGCTTACGAGTTCGTGATTATGTTATTGGAGGTCGAGATCTCAGATCAGTGTAAGAGGGTCGAGATAATAAAAATAACTTATTTTCTACCTTCATGGCAATTATCCTGGACACAGGAATAGAGACACTTTTGGTATACATTGGATCGGTCACCGTTACTTCCCGAGATGAGAACTACATTTAGACATAAAGCTACGGTGGTGACAAAAAGCCACATCGCTACATTATCTTTTCATTGCATTCTACGAATTAATTCACCGAAATGTATTTACTAGAAACCAACAAAGCCACGAAGAATTAAGTTAGGAATTACGATACGACGGCAAAGAGTAATCCAGCCAGAGTAAACATAACATAACATAACTTATTCACATTCAAACACAACACATCACAGCTGTTTTTTTTTTCTGGCTTCACGCGACTTGCGCATTGCCATATACAAGTTTTTAAAATTAGGGAAACAGGATTATAATATTGCACCCGGGAGATAACGAGGATGGATAAGGATCAGTAGGGTTGAAATATATACAAAATTACACAATATAACTTTATAATATTCAATATAAAAATATATTGATATCTATTTTGAATATAAAAAATAGTAAGCAAGTAAGTATAACTATAATACTAGCTAAATATTAACATCATTATTATCAATAAATGAAGATAAACATTGATATATACAGGGATCGGATGAGGAAAGAAAGACTTTAATTGAAATAGGAAACGGAACCTTTATTGAAATGAGGCTATTGTACAGCGAAATATTATTATAATTAAGACAATAAAAGAAAATATGGTCCACATCTCCATATTCCGCTCCGCAGTCACAAGCGGGGCTATTTATGATTTTTTAACATGGCCAGATGAGCTGGTTAACATGTATGTCCCAAATTATTACGGTAGTGGCTCGTTTATACCGAGTGGTCATATTACCTTTTGTAATAGTAATAGATCTGTGACCACAGAGTACTTTTATATACGTGACTTTGACCAAGTTCATAAAAACCCAGAGTATAGTAGAAAAATAACCTAGAAATTATACGAAATGTTGTTGAATGACAAAATTGTTTTCTTATTATATAAATTGTTGTTCTGAACGTAATTGGAAATGGTGTTTCTTCTAAGAACTTTATTTACCGCGAAGGAGTTTAAGAAACCGCGCAACTATCTCCGTTCAAAGTTTATAGATACAGTGAGGATCCATGTCAAAGGTGGCACTGGAGGGACAGGCCTCCCAAAGTTCGGAGGTATGGGTGGTCAAGGAGGCTGCGTCTACTGTGTAGGAAATGAAAAAGCGAATCTACGAGACATTATGACCAAGTACCGAGGAAAGACTATTACAGCCTCGCACGGCGAAGATAGTCGTAAAACTAAAATAGTTGGTAACCCAGGGGGTGACGTGAAGCTCGAGGTTCCACTCGGCGTCACCATATACTCTGAACAGGGAAACAATCTAGGCTCTATTGACAAAGATGAGGAATCCGTTATATTGGCCAGAGGTGGACCAGGTGGAACTCCTCGAAACCAGTATCTAGGGCACTATGGTCAAGTGCAACACATCAGATTAGACCTAAAACTTATCGCTGACATTGGCCTAGTCGGGTTTCCCAATGCAGGCAAGAGTTCTTTGTTAAAAGCAATATCCAGAGCAAAGCCAAAAATTGCAAACTACCCTTTTACTACCATAAAACCTAACAAGGGCATTATCTTGTACAAAGATAGACGACAGATATCTATTGCAGATCTGCCAGGACTCATAGAAGGTGCACACATAAATGTTGGACTTGGTCACCAGTTCCTAAGACATGTTGAAAGGACTAAACTGTTATTATTCATTGCTGATGTCCAAGGTTTCCAATTAAGTCCAAAACACCAGATCAGATCATGTTTGGAGACTGTTTTATTGCTTAATAAAGAGTTGGAGCTTTATGATCCTGAACTGCTGCAAAAGCCAGCTATTTTGGCTGTCAATAAAATGGATACTGATGGTGCTGAAATTATCCTCAACCAAGTACAAGAATCTTTCCAAAATATTGATAGAGTTCTGAAAACTGTACCAGAAGAAATGAGACCAGTAAATGTGGTATCATTTGAGAACATCATAGGAATATCTGCATTGAAAGCTGGGGAGAGTATAGAAGAGCTAAAGACTTTGCTTAGGAAGAGACTGGATGAATTTGCTGATGAGAATGATCCAGATATTCTGCAAGCAGAGAAGATGCTGAAAAGGACCAAGGCAGCTGTCAGAGAAAGAGGTCCCAGAGTTACATGAACTATGAGTTACATACTCATATTATATAAAAGTGTCAGCAAACTTTCTCTGTGATGTTAGATAAAAAAAGAAAGGATTCTTCACCATCCGCCCGTATGTGCTAACTAAAACACCAAAATGCACTGGAGCAGCAGTTTTCATTCAGTTACTTGTTGTCAGTCAAAGTTTTAATGAACAGCTTACTTTAAATTCTAAGCCATCATTTCCTAAGTTATTTGCTATTTGATTGAAAAGCAGTAATATATATTGTATATGTTGCTAGCTAATTGATTCAGGTGTTACTTTGCGGAGATCCATTTTTCAATGCTCAATGTCAACCTGAAAACAGAAAAATATTAAGTAACAAATCTGCAAATTTCTTGGAAAATAAAAATTCAACACATGTTCAGCTGACAATTCCTCTGTCGACATGTTGCTGGTCCAAGCGCAGTGCTTGTTACTAAATATTTTTCTGTTTTCAGGTTAATATTGAGACACTTTTTACCAGCATTGCATGACATAATATAATATCTTTTGTTTTTTTTCTATGTCTGTGATATTAATTATGTAAATACAATCCTAGTGTTCTTTAGTAAGTAAAAATAAAACAATTTGAAATTATGATGTTTACATTTAATTAGAATGTTAAAGCTCAATGCTTGCTGCTTTACCATACATCTTATGATACTATTACTCTTATCTACACTAGAACGAAACAAGTTTTAAAAGACGATTCAAACTTTTATCACAGTATCGAAGAGCTAACTTGTATTAGCTAAGCTTGGGTCAAACAGAACGCGTAACTAACGCGAGTCTATCATATTTGGAGATCTGCAGGTGACAGTTGGTGGTGTTGAAATCACTTTGATGTTGCATTCTGTTTGACTGTAGCTTCCATTAACCCCATAACGCCATCATGTACTACTTTCACAAGGCTCATAAGATTTCAAAGAGTTTGATATGCATACATGCTATATATACCTGCTACACATATTCATATGTTAAACACTGTGAATAAAAAACGTTTGAAGTTTGCTCAACACCTATTCTAAGATTTTATTTCACATCAATCAAGTAATTAAACAAGATCTCAATCCAATCTTTTTGTATATTACCTACTGCATAAATGTGTTTTTTTTATTGTACGACAAGGAAGCGCTTGGCTTTCATCTTACCTGGTTACAAGTTGAGATAAGGCAGAAGGTGGAGGTGCACTTCTCCCGGAATCCTCAACAAACTGAGGAATGCATAAATGTACATATGTATAGCAATTAGTAATTTTCTTATTTACCACATTCCTTGGTGGATATTCCCAATTATTTTATTTCATTCTGTGGTCCAAGTGTTTGAAAGCACTACATTATTAAGAAAGTAGTGTACAAACTTAACAATATAAGTTTATTAGTTCTTTCACACAATATCAATATGCTTAAGTAGGTACCAGAATATTCAAAACATGCTTATTTACTTTCATAACTAAATATAGAGCTTATGTATATGTCGTTGTTCTTTGACTTTTTTGAGATAATAATTATGTGCAAACTCATCACCATAAAAGTAAAGCTACATAAACACTCCAATGCATGATTATATTGAGTAGGTATCTAGGATCAAGAACCTGAAAGGCACATTAATGAAAGATGCCTTGTTATATACATTTACCTCCTTGCCTTAAATAAAGTGAATCAAATATTGTTTTATAATTACATTACTGTATGTTCCCAAGAGAAAGACTAGAAAACAAAAACCTTAACTATATTAGAACTAAATAACTTTTTATATTTTTCACAAACGTTATCATGATATTTTTTTATCAATAATAACATTTGTGAAATTACCTACACATCGCAATACATGTAGAAAGACGCTTCGCGTTGCTATGTGGTTATTATACTTACTTGACTATATATATTGCAAACAAAAAGATTCGCAGGTCTATGTGATCCTTTACCATCCATTTTTATAGTATCATAATCATCATATCATGTTAAGGTTAGTTTCCGACCAGATTGATGGCATCCTATCATAATTAATTTACAGAAACTGTATATAAATGGTTTACACCAGGAGAATGGTTTGCATCAAACTATCATCAACCCAACTGCTAGGTGATTATGGGTAAGCCTCCCATCGTATTCTAGGAAACGCTTTAGCGGAGGTCCATGTCCTGTCTATAATAGTGTAGTGGACTATATCTAGAGTCAGGACGTAATGATATAACATTGTATAATGACATAGCTAAGGTTTGATCACGGCCATAATAAACGCGGGTGAGGACGTCTGTGTCTACGTCATACTGCCAAAGTAAACGTTCTTTGTCTCGGTTACTGTTAGTTTCTTTTCTACACTCATGACCGTGGTCAGACCAACTACAATATATAGAATTCCTTGTGTGCTGCAATGGTCACTCTTCATACCTCTCGGCGGCCTCAGTGGCGGTCTCAGCGGGGGGCAGCGATGGGCGTGGCTCCTCGTCGGGCGGGGAGGGGGAGGGGGCGGCGATCGGGAGAGCCGGGGCGGCAGGGGAAGGGGAAGGCGGTGGCTCTAACTCTGCGGTGGCTGCACCTGCGGGTGGAGGCGATGTCAGTAACTGGTACGTTGACAACTTCTATATTTTTCAGTTTGATTTTACGTTTCCCTCCTGAACTGAGAAGCTCATATTATAATATGAAAAATATAGACATCCATATCCATATAGGGTAGGTTTCTTTTTCTTATACAACTAGAAGACGCAACAAGCAAGTAGCCCACATGATGTTAAGTGCATCTCTTGCCTATAACAATGCCTTACTGCGTAGGTCACATCCACAAAGAACATAGCCTGTATTTGAGCAGTAACCATACTTCAAACCGGAACACAGCAATGCTGCTTGGCGACTGAAATAGGTATGATAGTAGTACTTCCCCGTACGAGCCTTTTTACTAGGAGATCTACTATTAAATTATTCTGGGCCTGCACTGTCCCGCTGTCCCCATAGCGGTAATGTATTGTGTATGTCCCGTCCCCCATGGTATTTATTACCGAACCCTATCCCTTGAAATACCAGAGCAGGGGTAGTTTATAATGATGGACTCACCACTGCTCGGATTGAGTCGGTTCTCGACGGAAGGCCTCTGCTTCTTCGTGACCGGATCGTCCTTGGCCTCGTCGACCTGCGCGGGGCACTCCAGGTGCACCAGGTGGAATACCTGAACAAATGCGTTATGCTTATTAGACTATTGGTCGTCCAGTAACTAGTATGACATAATTTTCTAGACCGATTTCATTTCTAGTTTTAGGATTTCAATGAACAAGCCTCATAGCTCAGTTGGAAGTAGATCTTCCTTCTGCGCTGTAGGTTGTGGGTTCGATTCCCATCCAGGACAAATAATTGTGTGATGAATATAGATGTTGGTTCTGTCTTTGTGTGTTGTATTGTATCAAATAGTTTAAAGTATATAAGTACTATATCTGTAATCTAGTTTCCATATTACGTTTGGGGCTAGATGGCGGCTGTGTGAAAATAATGTCCCGTAATATTTATTTTGTTTATTATTTTTCGTATTGAAAATTACGGTCCAATTAATACGCGGTTTATTTACTGGATTTTATTTCTTACAAAGGGACCGTCTCGTAAAGGGTTGGCTAGTTACCTCGTTCACGGAGTTGTTAGTGCCGATGATACGAATGATCGAGATGGGGCGCAGAGGGAAGTAAATCACTTGCCACGATCTGAAACGATAATATCTAGATTAGTAAAATCTTAATACACACGATCGAAAATGGACACATCGTAAATAAGATATTTGTGGAAATCATCATAAAATATAAAACTTGTGAGCGATAACACAAACAAGGCACAGGGCACAATATCTCGGTACCATTTCCTCATTGGATTACTTATTGGTACCGAGAGATCCTTGTGTCTTGTTTGTGTTCTCACGCAACATCAATCTGTAAAGTTATTTAACTCGCTTCCTACTGAAGTGAAGACCATTGCAAGCTCATTTAACTCATAGATTCCTACTTTTTCTCTCTTATAAGTTTTCCTAAGGACTGCCCAAGATAGACACAATGCGAGTCCAGGTTAAAACCAAACTCACGCAGCTGTAGTTGCAAGGTTGCTTCTACACTGTTGACGATTTTATTACTAGTAGACATAAAATAAAATAATCAAATCAATGTTATGATTTTGTTGGCTACTTGTAATGTTTGATTTTCAATAGAGGAGTATGCTATTTTCAAATACGATTCAGCAACTGTTGATGATATAATGAAATGAAATAATGTATGGCTGCGCCAGTTAATATCACCTGCAGGCGTCTCTAGTCCTATCGCAGACAGTCTCCCACTCCCAGTAGTTGAGAGAAACCTCAACGTAGTAGCTGTAGTGCCTGTAGTCGCAGTCCCACAGCAGGAGCCTGATGGAGGAGAGCATGTAGGGCTGCGCGAGCTGCACCACGATGGAGCCCGAGCCGAGCTGGTGGCACGTGTAGCCCTGGTCCCAGTCGTAGTGCTCCGTATCTCCGTTCAGAAGCGCGTTGCGGGAACGGCTGCAACAACCACTCACAATTTACACCAACATCATCATCATGAGACATCGTAACATACCTTGACGTGGGACGTCATTTTATCATTTCCCATACGAATTAGAATCGCGTCATAGATATTCCGATTTTGTTAATAGTTGTTCTATTCGGGGCGGAGACAAAACCAGGAAATCGAAGATCATAACAATCGGTCCATCCGTTCTTAAATGTAGAAACTGGGTTCTAGATACGAAGTTTAGGTCAGTGTGTTCCTAGTATGTTGTTATTCTCATTTATGTCGTCGGTGAAAAGCTAATAGTACTTACCTAACCTGTAAATATTCATTTGATTTAGGCACTCGTATTTTGTATGAAAAAACCAGTAGGTTTTGCGAACATGGCCATACCTTATCCCCTCGATGACGACGGCTGAAAGTTCGACAGTGGCGACGTTGTGTATCGGTTTGACGAACCCGCGATACAGCGGCGGGACTTTGGCCGTGTGCATCGCTTCTAGGGCCACCGCGTGGAACACCTGCAACAAACATAGAAGATACAAAGGAGTCTCGTTATACACGCTAAATGCGCAATCTCAGAAATCTGATCGAAAAGAGCAACATTACAACGAGTTTTTGTGAACTATACGTCGTCTACGGCAAAAATATGTATGAATATTTGTACAGCGCCTCTAGCGGATGTTTAGGAACTGATATACACATCTGTATCAGTATCAGACGAATCGCGTCCCGAAGTACGAGTACCGCCTAACGGATACGGAATACACTCGAACCATCATATTTTTTGGTTTCTTCGGAGTAGTGGCTATCGGGAATCAAATAGAAATAGAAAAAACTTTATCTGTAGCATCTATAAATAATAATATTAATAAGTGAATTTAGTTAATTTTAACAACATAAAACAATCAAGTCAATAAAAAACAAAAAACAACTTTACTAAATAGTAGACCTAGTAACAAATTGGTAGGTATATTTTATTACCTTTCGCAAGTTAGATGCCACAAATTGGCGTTCGACTCAGCATTTGTTGCATAAATAAATAGTCATTATACAACGCTGATCTTCCGTCGTAACCAGTGTTATAATAATAATACATAATAATAAGGACGAGACCAGAACAAAGTGATTATAAATAAATATAAGGGAGCATTTACAAATATAACAATTATGACCCACGACCAAGACCCGAGAGTCTCCAACTCAGTCCGCGGATGTCGTAATAGGCGACTAAGGGATCTCACTAGACTAGCAGATGGACAGCAACATTCCACCTGCAAAGCATGGTGATTATGGTGTGGGCAAAAATGGGCTGTTTAATGAGAAAACAATGTAAGTTGAGCTGTAACTGCTGTAACAGTCACTACCCACATTAATAATATCAACTAATGAAAGTCACATACAGACTTTACGTGCCAATAAATAGTTACAGTATAGTTAATTATGTATGTTAGTTTTCTGAGGTACATATAACTATGAGCTGAGTTCGATCTGTAACTTTTCTATTGTTACCTGAAATATATTTTATTTTTATTGCACGACGGGTAAAGCGCTTAACCTTCATCTCACCCGCTGAAAATAGTATACGAGGGGCTTGACCTTCACCTGACCTGATTTTTCAAGTTATGATAAGACCGAACGTGGAAGCGCACTTCACCCGGAATCCTCAACATACTGAGAAACTGACTATCTTACCCCTCAATGCCGGAACACAAACATGCCTATCTTAACTTGTAACCAGATGAGATGAAGGCCAAGCGCTTTCCCGTCGTACACTAAAAAAAACGGACACCCGTGGGCGAACCAATAGACCACAGAGGCGGTTAAAATAATATAAAAAATTAATACCTAATATTTTATTATAATTATAAATAATGTAGACTGACCTTGTTGACAGTGTTGCTGGTACCCACGATCTTGATGTACTTGACCACTCGCGGCTCGAAGTAGAGGTTCTGCCAGGAGCGGCAGAAATACTCGCTGTGGTCTACCACTCGCACCCAGTCCTTCTGGTCTACCGATACCTCTATGAAGTACATGTATGATCTGAAAATACATTAACAAATCATATTTATTGTTATAGATGTGAAAGTGTATTTGTAGGTTGGTGTGGCGATATGTCCTCTTTCACACAGCAACAACGTAAATTTTCACCCCAACTTACTCTCCCATCCTCCCATACTGAGCGACCAGCTCCGTAACCGCCTCTGTGGCTAGTGGTTCAACCCACCGATTTCAGATCCAGAGGTTCGATTCCCAGGGCCTAATTGTTCATGGTTTTGTTGGTGGTATGATTTTGTATAAGTCTACCCGGCTAGCTACCACCATCTTACTTAAAGCTCTCGCCATAACAACAATTCTTAAAAATTGTTGTGTCCGGAACACATTTAACATTTAGAGGTAAGATAGCCAGTTCCTCAGTTGGTTGAGGATTCCGGGTGAAGTGCGATTCCACCTTCGGCCTTATCATAACTTGAAAATCAGGTGAGGTGAAGGTCTAGCACCTCCCCGTCATACTATAAAAATACATATATACAAGGTGAAACAGAATATGTGTACTAAGCAGTGGGGGGGCTTTTCGGACCAGGAAAAGTATTTTTTGTGGTGGGGAGATAATAGTGAATTCCCATTTTCAGTTTCCCATACAAATCTTTTCATTTTCTCAATGACAATAAATAGTGACGACCCTATTCCTTTACCGCACTATGCATGTAGGTAGGTAGGTAGGTAGGTATCAGTTGGTGCAATTGTCTGTGTCAAAGAGTATTAAGGACAGATGACTACTACTACTATTTCACTACACACTGAAACTCAAACACTGAGTGTTCGCCAGCTCTACCTCCAGCAAGTGATAATCACCTACCATAAGACTTTTCTGACTGAGCAGAAGGCTGCTCCCCCGTCTGTGAAGCGTCGCATTAGAATAAATGTTCCTGCTATTAAGACCTCTTTCGCAAGACGGTTTAAGTTCTTTTCCTTTCCATTTATATATCGCATTGCTAGCAAACATTGTGAATTATCTTGCTCACTTTACGGCGTTAAGGAGAAAGTGAGAAAGTGGCTCCTCACCCTTGATTATGATGATACAGAGAGACTTTTAGCAATCCTGACGTGAATCCCAATAACTTTGCTCTTTGTTTCCCATCCGTGTTCCTTACTCCTACTTATCCAAATAACGCATGCACACTCTAATATACACACACATACACACACACACACACACACACACCCCCCCCTTTTCACTGTCATACTCAGTAATTTTGTTTTTTGTTTTTAATTTAATTTGGTTTTGCCCTGTTAGTAGCACAAGTCTTTTGGTAATTCTTTAAATAGACTCCCGCGGCACAGGCTAGCCCTAGTGTGGGGTCCTCTGGTAATTTTGTAATTGATTTAAACTTATTGGCAATAAATGAATTTGAATTTTGAATTTTGAATTTTGATGAACCAATTTTAGTGAGAACTTGGAGTCATCTCGTGAAAGTAGGTTATTAGATAGAACATACACATTGATAAATTACATAGGCACCTACAGTTACAAAAAGACGATAAATGCGATATTGGACGAACAAAAGTACATTATAGGAACGATTATTTTGTATTTTAGCTAACAGATTTGACAAATTAAACCTTCTAGTAATGGATTGTCTCATTAGCAGCCCAGGCTTTTCGACGATTTTCCTCTGTTAGTGAAAGCGCTTTTCGTTCTTTGTGATTGTGACCTTCTGCTATGTTGCCTCATCTGTCTAGAGCTGAGGTCATTGACGCGAGTTAAGAAACAGCTGATTTTAGAGTAGTCTCAACTCAAAAAACCAGCTGTTGGTGTCAGAACTTTGATCTTGTTTTACCAAAAACTTTGAAACAAAATTCAAAAAGTCGTAAAACAAACGTTGTTCCACGAGTCAGGTCGGATAACCCCGTTTCGGTTTTCGTACACATATTCTGTTACAGGTTGTACTGTATTTATTTGTATAGATTGACCAAATGTATCATCTAGTACTCGTACTGACCGGTTGTCGCGGTCCCACAATAACAGTCGCAGATGGTTGATGATCGTGGTGGTGCCCAGCCGGACCAGGATCCCGGGGTTGTCGGGCGCCTCGTTGATGGTGTGTCGCGTGTACCCGCGCTCCATGTCGTACGTGTCGGTGTCTCCGTCTAATAGCGCGGTTCGCATGTCCCCTGAAAGGACGCGCGCGCCACGCTTTGCCGTCGCTACGTTTTCTTCTGGCACTGTACAGATAATAAGGAATATTCATAACACGAGCGAGTATAATTGTCACGTGATCTTAACGATCCTACGAAGTACGGGTAAGCAACGTTCGAAGACGGCTCTATACTCTTCCTATAACCTGACAGCTAACAGCCGTGACTAGTATCTATGAACGTCAGTTGATGTCATTGTCAATAACTGGTTTCCAAAAGGTGATGCTCCTCGCTAAGATTCTCGTGCGCATTTGGCAAATGTTTGCTCATTATATTCATTATGAGTCATGAAGTCGCGTAAATAAAAAAAAAAACAATATTGTAATGGAGGAGATCTGTTAGGAGATATTGAAGTGCAATAATTGTAGAGGAGTGTATTTTCAAAATATTACGTTAATTTTACTCTTGTTCCTCTGAGCCAAATCTCACTTATACGTGCGCACAATATGCATAGAGAAAGGTCCGAAGGTTTATATTAGCGTATATGTATGTAGATATAGATACGTACACAGCACCCCCCGATGGCTGAGCGCGGAGCTCTTGGTCTGCGTCTTGTCTTGTATTGCGTCCAACAACATGTCGGGCGACACCAGCGCGAAGGGACGCACCACCGTCAACAACTCCTCCAGGCTCATCAGCGTCAGGCGCACACATTTCAAGATTTTTTCCTAAAAAAAACATACATAAGTGAAGTTTTTAGTTTACCTGTGTATCGCAATCGCAATAAACGATTTCTGATGTTCTTAAAATAATGATACAAGTCCACTGTGTTCTACACATTCCGGGCGTACAATAATAATAATATAGGATAATTTAAATGAAGAAAATGTCAATATATTCTGATTTAATATATTAAAAATAAATTAAATAACAAACAATTTACATATAACGTAATCTAGTTCCCATATTACAAGCTATGCTTAGTTTGGGGCTAGATGGCGCTGAGTGAAATTAATTTCACTCAGCGCCATCCTGTTTTTTTTTATTATGTTTTAGTCAGGGATCAGTTGGGCAAAGAGATCAAGGTATAGTAGTTAGCCCAATGAAGACTTTCCAACAAAGGACAACCGCAAATAATAAGTTTATAACAGTGAATTCGTTTTTTTATTAAACTACATATTAACGGTTTTTTTTTCCTTTACATAGTGCTGGCAGTACATTGTTTCTTGCCAAATTTCATTATTTTAGGTCAACGGGAAGAACCTATAGGTTTTGATTCCCTTAAGAAATAGCAAAATATGCGCGACATAAAAGGCCATATCTTTTGATCTCATTCGACTTCCAAGTTTGATTTTTTTTTTAAAGAAAGAGAATCTCTGAAAGAGACCGTAGGCGCGATTTTTTTATATCAATTTCAACCTTTTAGCACTAAGCATTCCTGAGAAAAAGGGTATCATGACAACAAAGTGAACCTATAAGAATTCCTTTTTCCTATTGAGGTACACACCACATCTTTTCTTGTAAGGCACGCTTGTCTTTAAAATGCTGCCGAACAGTCTCACAAGGTTTGAGATTGAACTTTACCATATACGGCAATCTGCTGCAGACACAGACGATTTTACTAGTACAATCTTGGAGACTTCAAGTCCAGAGTGAACATATTCCTTTTAGATAAGCGTGCTCCATTTTTAAGCCACATCTATAGCCAACCGTTTAAGAATCCAATTTACGTATAGTTTACTCACCACCTGCGCCTGGCCAGCGTCGGACTTGACCCAGAGTTGGTTAGCGTTGAACCAGCTGCAGACCGCCTTGAAGATGTCTACCTCGGGTGCGAAGAACGAGTCGCGGTCCAGTAGACCTTGCAAGGCTTCCTGATAACATATATTATGATTTGTAATCTGTTCAGATATAGAGAAGAAATATATTCTGCGCTATTTTCATACATGCATCCTAGAATACTACGGCAATTTTTGTGACTAAGGCCGGCACTGACGTTCCGCTGTAAGGTGTATTGTGCATTGTCCCCATGGTTTTAACTATCCCTACCCCAGTCAGCTCAGCTCCTTAAAATACCGGAGCAGTATTTTGGGTTGTTGGTGACACTTATTTAGCGCCTGAGTGAATACTACGGCAATAATTGCAGTGCGTTTTTGAACAGAACAAACTTTTTTTTTTCTACCTTTCTTTTGTAATGTTTTTGTAGCACCACTACCCCTCTTTACCTCATTTTCAAACAACTATCTCATTTAAATATGTATTTACAAATGTTGCCATTTCATTTTCATTTTTTATTTTACGTTGGGGAAGCGCTTTGTCTTCATTTCACTTGGTTTAATGTTATGATAAGGCCGAAGGTGGAAGCGCACTTCACCCGGAATCCTCAACAGTCTGAGAAACTGGCTATCCTACCTCTAAATGCCGGAACAAAACAATAATAAATTGTAGAGGAATCGAACCCGGGACTGGATCTGGCACCGGTGGGCGAAGCACTAGACCACATGCGGTCATTTATATTTATTAGGCATAGTTATGCATGGTTCGCCAGAGTACAATATTCAGTTCAGTTTAGTCCTTTTAGTTTCAGTTTAGTACCTTATCACCCCAGTTACAATTATTTGTGTATATTGGGGAGATAAGATTTTTATGTAATATTAGATACTCACAACAGAAAGTTGCAGAAACGAATCGTGCTGTAGTACCTCAGCTGCATTCTTGTCAAGGAAGTTGTAGCAGTAGTCCATCAATGCATCCAATCCATACAGCCTGTGAAATAATAATAATAATTTATTTATTGTCTCTCACACAAACAGGTCCTTAATAGTAATAACAACAATTATATAAAATAGGCTCAGGTGACATTGAACCTGTTTAGTGAGGGACTGGTGCCTGAGATAGGTTTTCGTAAAAAACCTGTATTACAGGTCACCAGGTCTGCTCACACAATGGACTCAAAGAAGACCGTAACCAAAAACCTATAAGCCAAATAATTGATTATAAGATGGCAGGTTAGTATAATTGTAGGCAAGTATGAGTATGTATTGGGCAGAAGATTGAGGACGAAATAAAGAAATAAATGAGATAAAATATAAGTACTGTTTAAATACAATAGCGAAAAAACTTTTTTTTTTTTTTAAGTTAAGTACATTCAGACTTGTGTAGGTGAGGAGGTGTGTGTGAGGTAATGGGGTATGGTGTGGGTGAGAGGGTGTAATGGTGTATGTGTGTGTGTGTGTAAGTGGGATAGTGTGTGGTTGTGTGTATTTTTGAGTCGTATAACAAACACCTAAACTTCTTAGTAAACACAAGTTATGGGTACTATACATAGAATGGGAGCCATAAGATCCGCAGTCTCCTAGTAGGTAAATAAGTACCATCAAGACATTTCAGAGATTCTGTTACTGCATGGGTACATTCGGAAAGCTTTATCGGATTGAATTCGGTAGCTTCCTATGGCGATTCCAAGAACGCTATTCTTAACTCCGAAATCGATATATACCTGGCGGCATCGAGCACAGCGCAGACGTTTCTGAGCGCCAGCACCTGTCGAAGGTAGTCGGAAATGGCCGTCTCTAACTCCTGGAAGTTGAACTGGTGCGCCAGCCCCAGCATGTCTAGCACCGTGTCCTCTCGGAGCATGGACAAACCCATGTGCCCTGCGAAATAAGGTCTCTAATGTCCATTACAAATGGTTTTTGTTTTGCGTTAGCTTGCAAACTTGGACTAGGTACCAGAACAATTTCGCGAGGACCAATACATCTTTATAGTATAAGATGGGTTAGTCTACAACTTTATACTTTATTGCACACACATAGATATAATGATACAAGTTAACTTAAGCTGAAAAAGTATGGCAAAGGCGAGCTTAACTCTAAGAGTTTTCTTTCAGCAAACCTAGGAGAAGACATGCCTGTAGGACATGAATGAGGTCTACGGTAGAGTAAGCTATCCCAGAAAGTACTAGCAACAAAAGGACCACATGCGATAGCTAATTTATGCATCAGGTTGCACAGAAAAATATAACGCCTATAAAATGACAACACATACCTACATTACACATTATTAACAAATTCCACTTATGTGAATTTTGGAATAAACAGGCTTTTTTTATTTTTATTTATTCATTTACACGCTGACGCTGATACAAGCATTTTTTGTAACTCATAATTTAAGAAGCGGCTAAAATACCATGCAGTAGCAGCAAATTTGTCCTGTTATTCCTTTGCCCTTAGGGAGAAGGCATGTGTGATTTTTTTATAAAGGTACATGTTTTGATAATTCTTGAGTAAGAGAGTTTGGTCATAGTAGCAAACTTACCGGAATAGACATAGCGGAGCAATGCCTTGAAGGCTTGCAGAGGGGCTTGTAACTCCACTTCAGCCTATAAAGAAAAACAGTTTTTATTTACAGTTATGCTTTTAAAATTGACTGAGAAACCCGCCATATGCAATATTCATGGACAAAATGTTTGTATGATGAATATAGATGTTTATTATTATTTTGATTGTTAAAGGCAGCTTCTAGCTAAAGTGCTTATCACACCTTCATAAATTAAGGATGCTAGGTCATTTAGCCACTTTGATTCATGCAAGTCTTAGCATTTAGAGGCTTAGCATCCTAGCTAGCAAGCAAGTAAGGTGGCTGGCTACCATCCTATAGCTCCTAGATAGCATCCAACATTAAGGACAGTGTAATAACAAACTGCTGCAGGCAGTCGCCTCGTGCGAGACGTGTCGCGCGCGATTAATGTAGGGTACGAACGCGAAATATGCAAAAAGAAGATAATACGAACATTTATAACCTTACAAAGATACAGCCATATATTATTTTTTCATCTTTCATACTTTTTAGGGTTTTTACCAGCCTATTTGTAATGAATAAACTGATGGGGCACTAATCACTGGCTCTAGCAGCTTATTCCAGATTTTGACCTGATGGATCTATTTTCATCACATACTAGTCAAGGTCAGGTAGGAAGGAAGGAACTAACTCAAGGAAGAAAGAATAGAAACCTGGTGCACCAACCACGGCCTGTCTGTAAACCCTACAAAAACGGAACTGATAATGTTCACAAACAAAAGAAACTTAGGACATATCAGACTACCGAGTTTATTCGAAACCGAAATTAAACTCACCAACGAAGTCAAATATCTAGGGGTCATACTCGATAGTAAACTGTTATGGAACAGGCACATTGACTACAAACTACAGCGAGCTTGCGCTACCTTCTTCCAATGCTCGGTAAAACCTGGGGCATCTCACCAAAAATAACCATGTGGCTTTATACTGCCGTCATAAGGCCAACTCTAGCATACGGAGCAATCGTATGGTGGCCGAGAACTGAACTAAGCACTGCCACAATCAAACTACAGCGCTTCCAAAGACTAGCATGCTCCGCCATAACAGGCTGCATGAGGTCAACACCCAGTGCCGCTCTTGAAGTCATACTGGGCCTAGCGCCACTCGACCTATATATACAACAAGAAGCGACAATGTCCGCCATCAGGCTAAAACACCAGGGACTCTGGGGAAACACTAGTAGCCCGCACGCTCGGATCCTGGACCAAGCGACAGCTTACCAGCCGCTTATATCTGCGCCATGGGACAGGATCTCTACCATACAGATAACAAAGAAACACTACCAAATACAACTATGGGAGGACCAGAAAGATGAATCGGGAATTCACGAAGTCCGTGTCTACACGGATGGTTCCAAGACCAACCAAGGCACAGGCGCTGGAATCCACTCCCTAGACCTCAACATCAGCATAACCATGTCACTAGACATACACAGTTCCATTTTTAAATGCGAATGTGCAGCCATCACCGAGGCTGCAAGAGCAATATGCAGACAATCAATGACTACAGAATACAAATCCTCTCTGACAGCACGGCCACACTCAGAGCCTTGGAAAGCAAAAACTGTAACTCAAAGCTCATTCACGAATGCCATCTAGCATTGGAAAGGGTCGCCACCAAGAACATGGTGACCCTACAATGGATAAGGGACACAGCGGATCTCTAGGAAACGACGCCGCCGATGAACTGGCTAGGAAAGGGTCGGAATCCACCGCAGAAGGCCCGTCCCCGTGCCTCCCACTGCCGTTCTCGCAGATCCGCATGTGGGGACTGGGGACCACACCCGGAACCTACAAACCGAACGCTGGACCAACTCCACCGAATGTCGACAGGCCAGAGCAGCGCTACCGACTTATTCACCAAGATTAACACGACGACTTTTAAACCTTAGGAGACAGGATCTCCGAACCGTAGTGGGGACACTAACAGGCCACAGCCCACTAAACAAACACTTGTTCACCATTGGAGCAACGGACAGCCCCCTACGCAGAGGGTGTCTAACCGAAGAGGAATCAGCTGCCCACATAGTCCTGGAATGTGTGGGAGTCACAGCACAACACAAGGAAATTCTCCACAACCTGAGGTCACTCCTTGAAGCCTGTGAAGACCCCAGGAATATTCTGCGCTTCTATATATACTCTATATATAGCACTTAGGAGTCTAAGTGTGGAAACGGGAGTCTTTTTTACATTTACATCACATTACAGTACTCAAGGTAATCTCACTTGATTGGCCTCCCGCATGCCCCCATAGAGCAGAGCCCTGAAATAGTCACTGCTAGCTGCCAGGATCACTTTATGGGCCGGTATCCTCTGCCCTTCCACTATGAGGGTCACATCCGAGTACTCTGATGAGAGGCACAGGGAACCAATGTGCTCCGATAGGTGACCTGCAAAATGTTATATCGGCATAATTATTTCAAACAGTTCATAGCAAGTATGTTCTTCGAGGTTGAAACCACCAATATCATGACTTAGAAGTCTATGCTGTCTACAATATGTGCAACAAAGTGTTAATCATAAAAAATAACAGTGGAGACCCTAAAGAGGCCTACACTCCTTTACGGCCATTATGTTATATTTTATTGTAATGCAGCCTGTGGATTTATAAATCACTCCTGCCAAGTGTGATGATTATGCAACAGTTAATATTTACATGTATTTGATTATTTTTAAGGACTTGATCAGCTGTGATAATAGGAACTATATATTGCAGGTGAGCATTATGTTATTAGGTACTAACTTTTGCTTGCAGCTTTACACTGTATGGTACCAGTGTAAAAAGTATATCCTTTATCTAACTGTTAGTCTATATGTCCAAAGTTTCAACTCAATTGAAAGAAGTTTTAGAATGTGAAAAGGATGAACATCCATGCAATCTTTTGCTTTTGTAATATTAATGTGATACTCACTGATATGCTCAATGTCACCCACACGAGCGTTAGCTGACATATACTGATGCTGACTACTCATCTTCCTGCATTACGCTTCGCAAACTCTGTAAAGAAATCTTATTTTTGTATTTATTTATTTACAAATACAGGTAATTGCCAGATGAATACCTACAAATTGGAAGCAACTTTATTCGTGTGCATGAAATAGGATAGGAAAATTAAACATGATTGTTATTATTAGGTACCTACTATGGGTACCTATATTATGCATATGAGGTACTTTGGACTCGTTTTTGGTTTAGAACAAAAATTTTACTGACGTAGGTATGTATGATGTGTGATGAATATAGGTGGTTAAATCATTAAATCATAAATGGTCTTTATATTTTTATCATTGAAATCACTAGACTTGCGACATGTTGCGATCTACGTACGCAATTTGTAGTCGGATTGACTTTACTTCAATCAGAACAGTAGCGACACTTCCTAGAGAAATCACTGTGTTTTCTTCAATCCACGCAATTATTGAGATATTCGTTAGCAACCTTTCAGCTTAATTTATAAAGGAAACTTTTTCGTTCGAATCGAATTCGAATCAAAATTGCATTTTGTAATTTGTAAACACCACACAAAACACATTTTTTTTTACCCACTATGTACCTACATTCTATTTGGTATTATATCAGTCTGTGCCAATGTCTATGGGAAGGCTAATGTTGTACAATCATACCGCCTTGTCTCACGTTGTATATTTTCATACGTTGGGCGATGTGGTTGCTTAGTGACAAAGCCTAACATAAAAAAAACATCCGTATACGATAAGTATTTATGTCTTCCATTTTATCTATATATTTATTTTTAGTCTCTAGCAGAGTATTTTGTCGTAAGTCCATTATAGTCCCAATATAACATAAAATATAATTAATTTAATTCATTTTCATTCAATTAGGTTTTAAAAACTAGTAAGAAATCCGACTTCAATGAATATTAGGATACAATTTCGTTTAAATTTAGTTTAATTGGATGACGTATTTTTTCAAATTATTTTGATGACAGATGGACGGACAGACAGACACGTGATCCTATATGGGTTCGTTTTTACCTTACTTTTGAGTTTATACACCCAAACCACTTGAAGTGTGCCTATAATGTCTATCTGTCTGTCTGTCCGTCCAACTGTCATCAAAATAATTGGAAAAAATACATCATCCAGGTAAACGAAAATGTATCATATTCTTCATTGAAATCGGTTTCCATTTAAGTTTTTAAAACGTAATTTATGTAATATTTTTTTCAATTTAAATACTGTATCTAGACAGACTGACCTATCGAACTATCAAAACATCACATAAATATGCCAAGGAGTACAGAAGAATCATTTCCTAATTTCTTATCTAGACGAGGCTCAAAATACTTGGCATAGTGCATGTCCTAATACCGATCCCTAAAACACCTTTCGGCACAACGGCAGTGGGACGGGCCTCTGTGCGAGTTGACACGGAATTGTCTATTACATACGTGCTCAACTTACATAGATTGTGCTCGTCTGAGCACGTTCGAGATCGAGCTGTTTCAAAATGGGAATCAGTCTTTGGCTGCAAGCACATCCATCTTACAATTCCGGTACACTTATGGATCCTGCAACTTTCCGTATTGCCACTTGTCTTCGGTTGGGTGCAAGATGCTGCGCCTCTCACCAGTGCCGGAGCGGTGCGGCTGTAGATCAACTTGGTTTTCACTGACCTTCGTGAACAAGGTCTGCTGGCAGGATTTCGCACCACGCAAGCCTTAATGACATTATCCGTCAAGCTTTTACCAGTGTCAATGTTCCAGCCGTTCTTGAACCGAATGGTCTGTTACGTGATGATGGTAAGCGGCCCAACGGTATGACTCTTGTCCCTTGGGAAATGGGTAGGCCTTTGGTGTAGGACGCTACCTGCGTCGACACCCTAGCGCCATCTCATCTGCCTGGGACATCAGTTAGGGCTGGTGCGGCAGCCGATTCAGCCGAGGATCACAAAAGGCGCAAATATAGTGGTCTCGACAGAGCTTACCTATTTGAGCCTTTTGGGGTGGAGACCTTGGGTCCGTGGGGAGACAGTGACCTCCGGGTTTTCAAAAATATTGCGGGGCTCTTGATTGAGGCGACACGTGAGCCCAAGGGCTGGCTCTTATAGCCAGCGAATTAGCATAGCTATTCAGCGTGGCAATGCAGCCAGTGTCTTAGGCACGCTTCCGTCTGGTACTGGTCTGGAACAGTTGAGTTACCTGTAGGCCGTTTGTAACGGTCCTTAGGTAATCTGACTGATTCCTTAGTACATAGTTAGTTTAATTGTACTTTTTATTGAATAAAGTTGTCAAATTAGAAGAATACTATGATATAACGGACGATGTTTACAATCTGACGGTGGCAGAGGCATATTACAAACGGACGGTTATTACAATCTCACGGTAACATATATACCATAATATACCCTATATAACACAGGTCACAGACCGACCGACCGACGACGAGGCTGACGAACATCAAACCAAAGCATAGAACCAATGCCACAAATTGATTGATTTGAAGGCGTTGTTCAGACAAAAGTTTTGTAATAATAAGTTATTTACTAATAAAAATATTAATACATAACTTATAAACTTACCATATAATTTTAATAAGTTATGTTTATGGGTTCTGTCACAGAACCCCGATCGACCTTCAATTTAGCACCCAAAATCAAAACAATTTCAATCGATACACATGTTTGTCTCGGGTTGAAATAAATTATATGCTCAGTGAATCCTACAAGTTTTTTTTCTGTTCCGCTGTTTACAGTCTAGTTTTAGCTGCGCTCTTGACACTCTGGGCTCTCGTAGAGCGCACTAAACTTTCTTGAAATAAAAGTTACCGTTTCCTGTTAATGCTCCGGAAATTAAACAACATGCTATTTTTTGCCATTGCGCATTGGTTATAAACCATGAATCGAATAATTATTCCATGATTTGAACTGTTCAATAAATCGATTGTAATTTTATATCTATATTTACAATGTATTTGTTAGGTATTTTCGAAATAAAAACTCAATTGAACCTGCTGACTCTATCTCACATTTACTAGTAGTTCGCCCCGAACTGAGATCTCGTGATGTCTGGTTTGTATTAGGTAAGTAGGTAATAACGTCAAGGTGCGTCAAAGTGGGTGGGCAGAATACAACAAGTTAGTTACCCCTTTCTACCATAAAAAGATTCATGTATATTTGAAAGTGCTCTCAAAACCGTTGTCTTAGTAAGTAGTAGTGTTTTCAAAATCTACCCCTCCAACTCACAGATGTCGTAAAGTATTTATTTATTTTATTTATTTATTTTTATTCGGGAAACATACAGATACAACATATAAAAAGGTAATACATTAAAAATAATACAGAATCCAACAAAGTTTCCACTTTTAAGTAATACAAAAGAAAGAAAGTGGACCAAATGCAAAATAACAAACCTAAAACAAAATATGAAGCCAGAAATACAAAATGTTAAACAACCTACAAGTTAAATTTAATTTAAATTCACAACAGAATTCAGGAGGGCGCTTTTGAAACTGTTAAGTGATAGAAAAAACAAGTCAATATCGGAGAACTTCTTATTATAGTTATTGCATGACCTACGAATAAATACATTTGAACCGTAGTTAGTTCGCGCTGCGCGTGGCTGAAATACGTGTCTTTTCCTGGAACTAAGCCTAGGACATGTAATTAAAAGTTCATTTAATAAATAAGGGGAGTCAATATAGTTATTCATAATTTTAAATAGAAACATTTGATCTCTAATTTCTCTGCGATCTTTCAACTTTAATAATTCAATTGGTTTGTTATAGTTAGTGTAGTTGGATCTATATATGAGGTGCTTCAAAAATTTTTTTTGAATCCTTTCAAGTTGACTAATATAAATATTATACTGGGGATTCCACACAACCGAAGCATATTCCAATGTTGAGCGGACGTAAGTGTTGTAAAGAAGCTGCAAGGTAGAAACACATTTAAAATCTCGACTGACTCTCAGAATGAATCCTAGCATACGATATGCTTTATCAGCAATCTCCTTAATATGTACATCAAACATTAACCTTGAATCTATGTTAACACCAAGGTCACGGATTACGGATACTCGCTGTAAAACCTGAGAATTGATGGTATAATTAAAAACAATTTTACTTTTTTTACGGGTATATGTGACAATATTACACTTTTTTGTATTAAGATGAAGCAAGTTATTCTTACAGTATAACGATAATTTAGTTAAGTCATCTTGAAGATGAGAACAGTCAATTGTAGAATTAATAGTTTTGTAAATTTTATTATCGTCAGCATAAAGTAAAAAGGATGAATGAGCAAACACAGAGAAAATGTCATTAATAAAAATATTGAAAAGCATGGGCCCCAAATGCGATCCTTGTGGGACCCCAGAAGGAACAGGAACAAATGTGGAACAAAAACCTTTGACCGTTACAGCCTGCGAGCGGTCTCTAAGGTATGACTCTAACCACCTTAACAAATCACCGTGAAAACCAAAATATTTTAGTTTAATGAGCAAAATGTTGTGATTAATTTTGTCAAACGCTTTTGTGTAATCAGTATATACAACATCTACTTGCAAATTCTTTTCCATAGCTTTGTTAAGGAAATCCACGAATTCAGAAAGATTAGTCTCGGTTGATTTTTTGTTAAGAAAACCATGTTGTTGGTCAATAATATGGGGTCTAACAGCAGGAAAAATCATGTCATAAACAATACGTTCGAACATTTTAGGAATGACGCTTATCTTAGAAATAGGTCTATAATTAGAAATATTGTGTTTGTCGCCACTCTTAAAAATTGGGACCACATAAGATTGTTTCCATACCTGAGGCATAGTCGCTGAAGACAATGACTGACAAAAAAGTAGATAAAGGGGATAATGTAACTGTTTACAAAAATTACGCAAGAATAAAGGAGGAATGCCATCAGGACCAGCACCCTTTGAGATATCAAGATTTTTTAGATATTTCTGCACAGTACCTGGCGTAATTGTGATCGATGAAATATCAGCACAACTTTGAAAATTATTATCTAAGGTACTTAATGAATTTTTGGAGTGAGTTTGTGAGTTAAAGGCAGAGTTAAAATAGTCATTGAACATATTACATATTATATTTCCATCTGATGAAGTACTGTTATTTAGATAAAGCTTATCAGGTAAATCTCCAGATTTTCTTTTAGATTTAATAAAAGACCAGAACTGCTTGCTACATCTACGAATGTTAAGTTCAGCTCTCATAATGAATGAGTCATAGTTGGCTACTTCAAGAGCTTTTTGTCTTTCACGTAATTTTGAAAAAGTAGAATAATCCTGATGTCTCTTATAACATTTCCATTTTCGGTGGTATTTTAATTTTTCCTTTACAACCTTGATTAAAGCTGGAGAGTACCATATGGGGTAGTTACAATCAGCACGTACGAATCTAGTAGGAACATGTCTTGATATCATACCGTCTAATATACTATAAAATTTTGTAACTGATGCATTAATGTCTAGATCATAAAATTGTTCATTCCAATTAATTTTCGATAATTCATTATCAATAGCGGAATAATCACAATTACGAAATAAACGAATCAAACGAGGAGGAGCACGAAGTGCGCTAGGACAGATGTCCGCGATATCTACGAGAAGAGACGGATGGTGCGGGTCCTCTTTAACCAATGGTGATGTTGAGCGAGTTACATTACAACTACAGCTGCTTATAACTAGGTCTAAATATCGTTTTTTTTCATTCGCAATAAAGTTGAATTGATTAAAAGAGTTAAATGAAAGAAAATTTGATAACGCAGATATTACGGAATCGTTTCCATTATCTGAAAGAGTGGCTACATTCAAGGCATAATCAAAGCGCCATGAGGCATCAGTTATATTGAAATCACCAACTATGATGAAATCATCATCGGGATTGCGAATAACACAATCCGATACACTATCAAAGAAGGATATTTCTTCTGACTCCAACTTCTTACAATGAGGGAAATAGCAACAATATATATGACACTGTCTAGTAGAATTATTATTTTTTAAAAGAATGTTTATGTTAATGATATCTGATGAGCGCTCGAAGTTAGAGTGACTAGTAGAGATTTCGGTGACAATAATTCCTTTACGTACCGCGATCAATGCACCGCCCCCCCTCTCGTCAGATCTTGAAACATAATCCCGGTCACATCTATAGACGACATAGCGATCATTAAATAGTTCTGAGTTATAAATAGCAGGAAGCAACCAAGTTTCGGTTATGGCTACAATATCAAAGTCTTTTGAAAGCATATTCCTAAAAAACCTATTCGTTTTAGTGCGTAAACCACGTACGTTTTGGTAATATATGGCAAGTTTTACCATCATAAAAATAAATTGAGGCTATATATCTTAGATAGACATAACATAAATATTAAAACATAGTTACATTTACGAATTATTAAATTAAGTAAATAGATAGTTTTAATTTTGGTACCCTTCAAAGAGCCATTCGCAGCATCAATCGACAAATTATATGTCATAATCGAGATGTAGGATAAATATTGATTTAGAAGATGTAAGCGTTCTCCGAAATTGAATTCAAAAATAACATAGGTTATTATAATATAAAAACTAAAACTAAAAAGCTCCCCTGAATTGAAATAAAAAGAAAGCAAACAATAGAAGATTACAGCCAGAAAGTCATGGAGGCAGATAACCACCATATTTCCTAAATTATGTTTTTTAAATCGCTCTGGCGACCTATAACCACTATTGGGCTGGAATCAGACTTGCGCACTCTTATGCTACAGTTACGCACCCACACATATTTATAGAGCCTTTCCTTAGCAAGTTTTTTAACATTGAGTAATAGAACTTTATTTGACTTCGTGAGGTGATCGTTGAAATAAAGCCTTGTCAGATCTTGGGAAAAGCCTATGTTCGAAGCCCTAAACTCCTTGATGTTTCGTACTCTCGCCAAAAAATCGTCTTTTTTGTATCTACATAGAAAGCGAACGATGATGGGTTTTGACTTTTTCATGTTTTTGTCCGACGGCGCAACTCTAGTCACAAAATCTATGTCGACCTGTGGGTTCACTCGAAAATCAGCAAAATTCGCCACTCTCGAGATGATTTCCAACAGGTTTTCGCCTTTCTTTTCAGGAATACCCATAATCTCGACGTTTGATCTCCTAGCCCATTGATCTCTCGCGTCAAGTTCTTGCTGAAGCTGGTGAAGTTTAGAGTCCAGGTTGGATATCCCATTGGAGTATCTTGCAAGTCCTGATGATCATCCTCTTAAACCCTATATCTTGAAAACCACATTAGGAATAAAAGTAAACCAATTTGAAATCTACTGTCTAAACCCTGTCGTTATGACAAAAACTCCCCCTTTAAAAATTAAGCTAGCTGTAGAAAAATCCTTTATTAAAATATAAAAAAATCTGAAGACCTTTGGGGGATTTCCGTTAAGATTTTAAGTACGATAGTAATTGATATTGCACCATGTCTGGCTTAGATATTCAATAGAAGCATCGACGAAAGATTCTTTCCAGGTCTGATGAAACATAGCAAACTGATCCCTTTATTCAATCTGGAAACGAAAAGGATCCAGTAAACTATCGACCAATATTAATTCTACCGGCATGTGTTTAAAGATTTGAAAAACTGATTCTTAATCAGTTACAGTCCCATTTTAACTGCAACTGGCTACTGCATGAAAAACAATTTGGGTTTACTAAAGGCCATGCAACGACCGACGTTGGTGCTATGCTGTTGAAGTACGTCTTTGAAGCCTGAAAGGGAAAACAGGATGCCATTGGAGTATTCTGTGATATATCTAGATAGATATCTAGGATATCTACGGTATCCAGAATCAGGCAATAAACCACATCAAACGCATAGTTACCTATCGAATCGCATTCAAAAAGTGGATATTAGTGGTAGCAGATCTTCGGGAATATCCACTAACATAGGTTTACCACAAGGATCGATCTTAGGGCCTTTTCTTTTTGTAGTCTATGTCAATGATTCATCCTGTGTAGGGGACCTATGTGACGTTGTATTGTTTGCTGACGATACTTCATTCATATTTAGAGTTGATAGGGCTAAAGACAACTATGATTGTGTAAATGCTTCTCTAGCTAAAGTTATTGATTGGTTTACAGTAAATAACTTATTAAATAAAAAAAAATGCATCCGATTCACCTTGCCTAGTGTTCAAGTCAGCAATGCTAACATTATCTTAAATGGGGAAATACTTTTATGGGGATTTGATTTGATTTGAGTTACTTTCATAGTATTATGTCTTATGGGGATATTTTAATGGGGAAGTGCAGCTGACATTGAAAGCAACTTTATTCTACAGAAGAGAGCTGTACGGGCCATCTAGGTATCGCTTAGGAAAAGTAAATAATTAATTCTTATGAAACTGTGTGAGATTCTATAATAAGCTTCCTCAAAGCGCCACGAAACTCTCTTCTCATAAATTCAAATTGTATATAAAGAATAATTTAATTAAAAGTGCCTTCTACACAATTAGTGATTATACTACTAATGTAAAAATTTCGGCTGATTATGAAATCTGAAATCGCCAATGTGAACGGACTTGGCTTGCTTGAGTCAAGTAGTTACATTCTCTTTGGCCAGGGCACTGCCGCGCGCCGCCGCGCCGCCGCCACCGCGCCGCTGGCGCCGTCGCCGACCGCACTCCGAACGACCCCAACCAAATCATAAAATTTTACCATACACCTAACTACAGAGAAGAGAGAGAGAGATAGCAGCACACTGAACTGACAGAGATTAAATAGTAGTTTATTTCAGTTTCGTTTCGTACTCGCAAGTAAATATAGTGATCGTCATTCGCATTGAAACTTATTTTAATTTTATCATGTGGTTCTCAATACCTTGTAATGTTGTAAATAATCTGGAATAGGCGCGCTAATTTATTTATCACTACACTGGTAAAAATGTAAGTAATGCACTTTCTCAAGTATGTTTCATGAACTTTTTGAACAAGGTTGTATGATTCTGTAAAAATGATACGACTGCGAAATTCTATCCCAAAAAACATTCTGTGAAAATATTAATCCATAAATACAACACACAATACGAACTATACATAGATTATTTACTTGGAAATATTTATTAATTATATTCGGATTTGATTGCAAATTTGCGAAGCGTTATTGCGCTAAAATGTTTTTCACACCGCTTATTTTATTTTTAAATGCATTGCAGGACATCAATATTGTGTTGTAAAAGATAATCTAGAGAATGTAATGTACTCGCCACCGATCTAGTCATCGAGAAATGGAGAAACAGCATTGCAATCCACTTCAAAACTTTGATGGAACAAAATCGGAAATATTGAAAAAAAGATTACTCAAGTCCGTGAATACTTCCACGGCTAGCGGTTCGCAGCAAAGCAGCCCACAGAATAATGCGCTACTGAATCCGTTGCGCGTGAGTTATAAATATACATTTGTGGTTCCTTAAATATTTAATTCAATAACATGCAAGACCACTGAGATTGTTTTTCTCATTTCAGGCGCCAATCTCGAACAGCATGCTCGTGTCCTCCTTGCAAGCGCCTCAGAGCCCTATGACCATCACCCACAACTTCTCCCAGTCGCTAACCCCTCTGAAAATACATCCAAATAATCACCCTTACCCTCTCCACCTGTCGACTGTGCATGTGCCGGTGCAGATCCCAGGCTCCACATCTAACATCAATGTTCCCGTGCAGCTGTCGGGAGCCTCCAGTACTGTCCCCTTGCAACTGACCCCTGTGAGTCTTCCCCTGCAATCGACCACCACCAGTGTCCCACTCCAGCTTTCTGCCGGTGATACTATTAATGTCCCAATGCAAATATCTAACAGCCAAAATATTCAACTGACAGGTCAAGCATTGCCTTCCATGCCAATTTTGCACAGTACTAACCAATCATTGCACAGTTCAATAATACATCTCCACATGGGATCTAATACAAGGGCTACTAACATAGACAGTTTGTCCGAGTTGAGTTTGTCCAATTCTTCACAGCTTCACATGATGGATTCATCTGGTGTTCAAATAAAGATGAGTAGTTCTACACCTGTTTCTCAAGTTCAAGTTGGAAATAGCCAGACAGTTGTTCAAATCCCAAGCTCTACCAACAATTCAATTCAAATGCGCGGCCAAAGCCGGCCCGTGCCCCATGCCCATGTGGTTTACATCCAAACTCCCGCCGGTCTGAAGCCTGTCACTAGCACGGAGGTCATCAGCCAGGCCAGTACCAGTGGAAACCCTCCACAAATAATAGTAAGGAGACCAGTAAGTGAATTAAAATTACAATAAACCAATTGGGACTTTGTCTTATGAACATATAAAAGATTTTAATATGTAATTTGTATATTTTTATTATATTGTATTAAAATTAAAATCATTTTAAAGATGCTTTTCAAAATTGTTTTTGTAATTTTGATCAACTTGAATTATTTTGTGTGCTTGTAGTAATAAATTGGCAGCTATTTATATTGTTCCTATGTTTTGTAACCAGTTTATCATATGTAGGTAATCATCTTATAAATTTGCAGCTGTACTAGAGTTCAATTGAAAAATATACATATTTATAATTTATTTATGTAACCTAGTGAAACTTATTATTTTTATTGTATATAATGTCCATGTTGTCCACTGCATAATAAAGATCTCCGATACTCTATCCCTCTTCTGTCTCTGTATTTTTCTATTACAAATTGTAAGTTATAAGTAATATCAGCTGGATTATCAGTCACTGTCACACACAACTGAAATTGCTAAGCATCACCCCTATGTAGCAGCAGCTTTTTTGTACAACCTCATAAGCCTACACAATTTTACACTCCTTATGTTGTTGAAGAAAGTGACCCAAAAATATTGAAAGATTAATGCTATAACAATACACTATGCCTTTTATACACATATATCTAATAAGTGGTTTATTCAATTAATTTTTCCATTGCCTTATCCCAGCTGGATACCTGTGCCATCACTCATACTTACACTCCACACTCCTTACTAAATTAATGTATTGAAACATAATGTTACTAATTAGTAGTTTAGTAAATAATTATTCATTTGTTGTTAATGTTTCTTGTCCATATACAATTTTTTATGTAAATATTTTTTGAGATTATAATACAAAATATGCAATAACATGTTGAGGCAGACCTAGAAAACAGTGGCATGACCACCTAACTGTGTTTAATCTGGACTGGTGGAAAAAAGCAAATGACCAAAAAGTATGGAACAATATGAGGGAGACCTTTGCCCTGCAGTGGGACAATATTGTTTAAAATAAATATATTTCTAATAAATATAACTTTATTTTTAATAAATAGGTAATAAATATATTTCATGAAATTTAAAATAAGTACCTAGTAAAGATTGATATGTATTGCATGTCCAGTAAAAATTCTGTAAATTGACAAGCTTCAAGTTGACACTTATTTAGAACATAGGATTTCGATTTTTGTTTAGGTGAGGGTGAAAATAAATTTGTAATTTTTGTGTATAGATAAATCTCTTATGTTATCCATAGTACCTAATGTAATAAGCATTCTTAAAATCTAAACATATTTTCATTTCAGGTATCAAGTACAGCAAACTTACAGCTTTTATCAAATGTTGTCACCAGTAGACCTAATATCGCCCCCAAAATGGCAGCTCAAAACAAGTCTTCTATACTAGCCCCAGTCAACACTAGCCAGCCCATCGTCATTCAAAAACCCAAAGACAAAGTCATGGTCCCTGTCAGCATAGCTCCCGGAGGTCCCGCAAAGCAAGCAATTGCATACCTGGGCCAAATGAAGAAACCCAACTCCAAAAACTTAGCAGAGAATCAGTCCATTCTGATAACCAATAACCAGCCAAACAATCCAAACAACAAACTTTTTCTGACTCCTATGAACATGCCTTTGATGCAAAAACAGCAAAACACTAAGTTCATTCTCCCAGTGACATTGCCACCCACCATGGCGTCAAAAGGACCGATCATTAATTTGCAAATAGCCAATGGCCAGATACAGAACGACCCCCAGGGAAATATAACCGTGATGCGCGATACTGGCATTGACCCGATGGATATGCCGCCGCTACATCCATTGGGGAAAATTATGAGTCTCAACGGGAAGGATAACTACCAAAATAAAATGGATTCATTCACAAGTATAGCTATTCCCGGCTCGCGGGCCGAGCCGACCGGAGAGCAAGGAGAGTACACGTTGTCCATACCGGAGACCAACTCGGCTATGAACGACGATATTTACACGGTTTCTATTGAGGATGATCAAGGTCAAACTCGGGAAGAATCCTTTACGTTGGCTATTCCGGAAAAGAGCAATAGCTTGTTAAACAAGAACGTAATAGACAGAAACGATGCGCCCGTTGTATCAGCCGCTGGCGCCGTCCTGCGCCGATCCAACTCCGACAGCACATCAAACGAACGGAAATCAGCCAACGCTAATGCGAAAAGGCGCATCTCTCTCTGCGCAGAAAACCTCTCCAAAAACAAACCGAGCCCACTCAGTCGAGCCATGGACTTTGAACACATCATTGATACCAACGACGACCACCGCGTGCCTTCTCTGTTCTGCAACGAGGAGCTGGACAAAGATCTCGAGACGAAAACTGTCGGGGACTCCGACGCAGACGAATACAAGGACAAAATGAAAGAAACTGACAAACAAAGTGAGGCGTACTACTCCAAAGCTGCCAGCAACGACCGCCCGAGTGTCAAACCTGAAAGCGATACGTCGGAAGAAGACCCACCGGGGCTTATATGGAACAACGGCGTCGCAGTGTTACAAGGAAGTGGCCTGCAGTTCCAAACTAATGAATTCGGTCTCATAGACCTCATCGACAGCACCGCTCACGATCTCATCAACATAAACTCGAAATATTTGACGCCTTTGAAACAAAGAATCGACAGGAAAAACAAGAAAGTCACCTCGCCCGAAGATCTTTACCGCTGCGAAGGTTGTGGATGCCACGGAATGGCAGCAGAATTTATCACGCCTAATTTCTGCAGCTCCACGTGCCAGCTCGAGGTTGAAAAAGCGCTGATTAAGAGGCGCGAACGGGAAAAAGCCGACTTGCTGAAGAAGCGCAACAAAGTGAAGAAGCTTCTAATAAGGAAGCAGCAATCAGAATCGGAAATAACATCCGAAAACAAGGAACTAGAAATCGTGCCGTTGAAGCACTACGATACAGCCCCGGTTGAAGTAACACCAGACCCAAAGCCTGACGACTTGGACGTCAACGGAAAATACCCGTGGATGTTCGGGAAAAACGGATTTTCCTGGATGAAGTACCTTGACATTTGCAAATCGAAAGCCGCGCCGGTAAAGCTATTCAAAAATCCGTTTCCTTTCGGTAGGAACGGGTTCCGCGTGGGGATGCGCATGGAGGCTATCGATCCGCAGCACCCGGCGTTGTTTTGCGTGGTCACGGTTGCGGAGGTGCAAGGGTACCGGATGCGACTGCATTTCGACGAATACCCAGACATGTACGACTACTGGGTGAACGCGGATTGCGTGGATATCTTCCCTCCGGGGTGGTGCGAGAGGAACAACCGAACCTTGCAGCCGCCCGCCTCTTACACCACGAGCAACTTCTCCTGGCCGAGTTACTTGAAGCTGGTGCGGGCGGTGGCGGCCCCGAGGGTACTGTTCTCGCATGTTACTACAACGGTAAGTTGTAGCTCTGCCATATAATGTTCTACCATTCATTTTTTTTTATTGTACGACGGGGACCTGACCTTCAGCTCACCTGTTTACCAGTTAAGATAAGGCCGAAGGTACGCACTTCAACCGGAATCCGCAACAAACTGAGGAACTGGCTATCTTACCTCTAAATGCCGGAAAACAACATTTTTTTTTAGAATTGTTGTTATGGCGACAGAATTAGGTAAGATGGTGGTAGCTAGCCAAATACCATATACCACCATTAAATTACTGTTGCGCATGGCCATTAATGACTTAAGGTAGACCGTGTATGACCTACCTATGCTCGTAATCCAATATGTTGAAAATAAATGGTCGGCTTTCTATTGTGTATATTTAACTATACAATATTAATCTACCTACTAAGTGTAATAATAATGGCGATTACGTTTGATAAATCAAACTGTTCATCATCTTATACATATTATGGGGATATTTGATAATAATTAATATTTCATAAGAAAATACACATAATTGTTCATAATTTTTTTTTCAGGTTCTAAGACCAAACTGCTTCCGAATCGGAATGAAGCTAGAAGCGGAAGACCGCAAGAACGACATGATCTGCGCCGCCACCATCGCTGATATGCTGGACAACAGACTGAGGATAAACTTCGACAGCTGGGATGAGATGTACGACTACTGGGTGGAGCCGAGCTCGCCTTACATACATCCCGTGGGATGGGCGGAGGAGAATAACCTGCCTCTGAATCCTCCGAACTGTGAGTATTCGAAATATGTTTAATGTTACATTTTATAGATGTGCTGGACTGCGACTGAGGCCGAGATTTACGGTAACTAGGTGGAGCAACGCTAGGTAGACTCCGCGTTTTAGGTATGGGGCTACAGGTACCCGACGAGCTCGACTTGTTGAGCCAATTCAGTGGGCTGCCGGGTCGCAAGTTAGTTCGATACTGGCTAATGCACCGCGTCGCTTTGATTTTTGATATAAGCTAGTTTGATTATGTTTATGTTTACACTCTCATACTTACCTACACTTACATTAACTTGCCATCTTATAATCAAATTATTTAGCTTATCGGTACTTGGTTACGGTCTTCTTTGGGTCCGTTGTGTGAGCAGACCTGCTGACCTGTAATACAGGTCTTTTTTTTTTCGGAAACCTGTCTCAGTCACCAGTCCCTCACTAAACAGGTTCAATGTCACCTGAGCCAATTTTATATAAATTGATGTTTTTACCTACCTCCATTAAGGACCTGTTCGTGCGAGACACAATAAATAATAATAATTATTATTATTATGTAGACAACAGGGTACTTTTACATGCTTTTTTATTTGTCCATTTACACATAATGAGAGACTAATCAAATCAGTGTATTAAAAATATAATAAGCCAAGAGCTGAGACAGTACTATGGACTTGGTCGCAGCCACTCATTTCAGTGACCAGGTTTAAAAGTATATAGTAAGGTAACGAGAGAGGAAAATATTATATTATAGGCTTTCCCTAAAATCTGGGATCTACATCATGGGGATTACATCCAGCATACGTATTTCAGCAATGGCAGAAATCAAAACGATTGCTTTTATCCGCTTTTTTATGAATATGTATCGGACCAGTGCGAAAGCGCCCTGAAGACTTCGCCTCTTCAAATTTATCTTTTACGCCTCTCCCACTGACATTTTAGACTTTTTACATAATAATGTATTTCCAAGTATAACAGCTAATTCCTTATAATTTGTAAACTTTCGTTGCACGCAAATCGAACCGTTTATGCTGGTGGCATTATTTATAGCTGACACTCGGATCAAAGAAAAAACCTTTTTTCTTGATCTAAGCGCTGACCCGTCAAACATAAGCAATAACAATAACAAGGGCCACATTGATCTATATTTAATGCACAATATATTTAAGGTTCATAATTATATAAGGATTAATGCTATTTTGCTTACAATCGCTTCTATTTACGAAGCGATTTTACAATGTAAGCGCAAAAAATATGTTTATATACGACATCACATTAGAAACCTCAAAAAATATCAGTGTTTCTCTAATATATTATTCATGTATTATACATATAAACCTTTCTCTGGAATCTCTTAAACCTATCTATTAAAAAAAAACGGCATCTAAATCCGTTGCGTAGTTTTAAAGATCTAAGCAGACAGACAGCGGGAAGTGACTTTGTTTTATAATATGTAATGAAGCATTTTACTTCAACTACTTTATTTAATACAAAATATAATAAATTTAACAGGACATGAATTGCACACAGTGCCATTTAGCCCCAAACTAAGCCAAGTTTGAAATAGGTTACGGTTACAAATACGAACATGATATACCTACGATGAATTCATCGTACCTATATCATTTAATAAATATTAAGGTGGTATACGACCTAATTCATATTGAAACGCCAGTTAGTCTATTGCCTAAGTTAAACCGCTAAAAATAATAATGTGTGACACTTGCGCAAATAGGAAATACATTTATGTAAAAGGGTTACGGGAGTTTTCAAACAAAAAAACAGCTAGTTCCTTCAAAAACATTTTCGTCAAACACTATTATGAATGCGTAGGTAGATGTTATGCTAATGAGGACAACCGACAGACTGACGATGACGTATTTTATCTATATTGAACACAATTAGTCACGCCCATTCGCGGCAGATATCATTCAACGCTGGTTGAGTCGACACGACATGTCTACAGGTAAAATAAGACTGCATTACATTTTGTAATAATAACTTGAGTAGTTTGTCCCACATTCGCTTATTATTCTTACAAAAAAATGTTCAAAACGGCTTTGCTACGTAATTATGGTAATAAAACTAGTTTCCTATATTATGTTCTAGTTCAACTAGTTTTATTATACGTGGAGCTTCATACAGTGCTTATTTAGTGGCGAATCGCATTGAACTCGGTATTAGTTAGTTACTGACTGCTTCGTTTGTAATTAGATGGTCTGTGTGAAATTAATATCAAGTAAATTATATATTATTACTAGTGAAACAACCGGAACTGATACCCCTTCACCCCAAGGGGGGTTTACAAAAATATTTTCTTGGTGCATCCCTATACTACATAAGGAAGTTACCTTGAGAATTTCAAGCTTCAAGGACTGTTGGGCTGTGCGGTGATTGCCAGCTTCACGACGACTTTATTGATCGAGTGAGCGAAGCGATCGAGATCTCTGAGTTAAGTTGAGAAATCCGGAACTGTATATTACGGGTTATCCGATTTAAATTAAATTTAAACCTTGAAGAGATACTTCTTCATAAAATGATACATCTGGAAGAAAAATAATATTATTCGGTGAATGAATTTCTAAATGACAATTTAATTTAGTTTTGACATTTTTAATATGAAATCATTGACCTAAATACTTTACAAACTTTGTTAATTGTAACTTAGTTTTGTGTGTTTTGGACTGATATGTCGGTTGAGTTTTGGTTGTTTGGTATTAAATGCAATTTGTGTTAATATATAACTAAGTACTCTTTATGTAAATTTGGACCATTTGATGAATATTAATAGTGCCTGCTATCCTAATGTTTGTATACCAACATCTGGTGGAATCATGTGAGACCTAAACAAATAGAAATTGATTGTCGCGGGGGATATTTGATAGTTGTGGTCGTTTTTGGGATATTGGCGTGAAAAGAACTACAATACCTATTTCGCGCATTTTTTATATTAAACAAGGGTAGTTAAATTAGTATTAATTAGTAAGTGAGTCAAGTTCTTTTTTTGGGGTGTTATTTGTAAGAGTATAGACTAAATGTATAAAAAAAGTTTTACGATTTATTATTAGGTATGATTTTTGTATATTTACGCCTATAATAATATATAATTATGTATATAATATGGCGGCGCGGTTAAATTGTAAAACGCTTTGTTCAACTATATATTTTTTTATAGTTTAGTTCTGTAAAACATTCACACTCACATAGACAATAATTTTGAAACGTTAAATAAGATAAGACATTATACAGATCTTCCTCTGTAGTATTTACTAAGTTTCCTCTTTGTGGGTCTCTATAGCTGAAGATCGTGATCACCTGAATCTCGTTTTACAGGCACAGGCTGGAGACGACATGTCACCAGCGACTCAGATTCGTTGCTATCTGCACCACGTAGTAAAATTTCGTTGTATCCGAATATGGCGTACAAACAAACATGGAAATTCCAATAGGGAAAATGGGCATCTAATTTAAGATTTCCAGTTTCGACGCTATCAGAAAAATACACCAGAATCATTGTTTGCGCTGTGTGAAATCTCCCGTAGTACCAAATATGACTTTTCGTCGTATATTGTAATACTAATTTATTAGCTTACTTACTTCCCAAATAGGGGGTTCTCAATCATGGCAGCTAAATGTAACATAATGAATGGATAAAACTAACTAACCCGAGGTTCTTGTAGTTATATATATGTGCTGGTCGCAATTCAGAACAGGCGGTAGATTTGATGTTACAAAATTGTTAAATCTTACTGAATAAACGGTTATTGATCCATTGATGTTATGTACATCATGCCAAGCCATTATATTTAACCGATATTCTAAAAAAGGAGGCGGTTTGTGATATTATTTTTCTGGTTGATAAAGGCAAGTCTGAAATTGATCCCATTTTAATTTGATGCAAATCCTACGAAGATCTTTTGATCTAAGGACCAAAACGAATTATTATTGTTTTGCATTACTCTTTTTTATTTGATTAGCTAACCATTACCCACAGGTGAATGGTGGTTTCAAATAAATTTGGTGGTCGTGGGTTCGATGTCAGGTCAGCACTTTGTCATGGTAAATCATGACTAGTTCAAGTGATAACATCGCGTTTCGATTAAATCACTTGTCAGTAAAATAAGTTATTAAAAAAAGGAACCGACTTCACTATGTTCTTTAATATATTTGTATGGTTATGTTCATATTATTTTGAAAGGCGGTGCTTATCCTAATGTAATGTGATTTTTTTACGACAACGATCCTTTTGTTTGTCGCAGCTTGTTGGTGCAAATCGGCACCAACTTCAACAATATAAAAAAAAGTATTAAATCAGAATTTTAAATAGTTAAAACATGTTTAATTGAATAATTAAACAGGTTTGCGAATATATTTCCTCTGTAAAGATAAACCCACAAACAAAAATAAACAGTTAGGTGTAATTGAATGGTTAAACAGGTTCGAGAATACATTTCCTCAGTAGGTACATATACCTCATATGTTTTGCAAACCGGTTTGATTATTCAATCACACCTGTCTATTTTTGTAAAAATTCTGAGTAAATCATAGCAAGCAAGCAAGTAAGTTGGTTTATATTTCGCAGTCTACAAAGACCCCGACGCGTTCACATGGGATAACTACCTCTCCGAAAGTAACGCGACCGCCGCGCCCCCGCGCTCCTTCAAAACGCGCCTGCCTCAAGGTTACAAGCCGGGGATGAAGCTAGAAGTCGTCGATCGACGGGTGAGTTCCACTCTCATTCGTTCATACAGTTGCCTTACTTATATATGTAATGTACCTACTGCAGTCAAATCCAAATCTGTATTACTGCGGCCGCGTATTCTGCTGAGAAGGGATTATACCTTTTTGCGCCAGAGGATATCAAAAGAGTTTATGTACGCTGCGGCGAGCAAACCCATAACCCCTTAACCGCCTCTGTGGTCTAGTGGTTCAACTCACCGATTTCAGATCCAGAGGTCCCGGGTTCGATCCCCATGGAGAGTACAATATATTGTGCTTGGTTTGGTTGGTGATAGGACCTTGTTGGGTCCGCCTGGCTAGCTACCAGCCATCTTACCTAATTCTGTCGCCATAACAACAATTCTAAAAATGTTGTGTTCTTTAGAGGTAAGATAGCCAGTTCTTCGGTTTGTTCAGGATTCCGGGTGAGGTGCGCCTCCACCTTCAGCCTTATCTCAACTTGTTACCAGGTGAGATGAAGGCCAAGCGCTTCCCCGTCGTACAATAAAAAGAAAAAAACCCCGACTCACTACAGAATGTCGGCAGTCGTAATATCTTTGTTCTGGACCCGCAACGCGTTGTAAGTAAGGTAGGGTATGATCGACCTTCAGACTCACAATGTACAGAGATGTACCGGTATGCTTTGAATAGGGTGTAATCTTCACTGCATCCGTACATCTTGGAATTCGGCGGGCCAAACCGGACTGACAATGCAGTAAATCATTTTTTACTGGCCAAGCGGTTGACTTGAAAAATACGTAAAGATGTAGCCTAAGATGGTGTACACTTGTCTAAATGGAACCTATTCACTTTGGATTTGAATACTGCAAGATGCAATAGTGCGTTAAAAGAGACCAGGGCAGCGAGTTCCATTCCTTACCATTATTAATGATATAGATGCCAATCTTTATGATCGGCATAGTGGAATCTCTACGAGGTACGGGTTGTAACCTGCCTTATCACCAGAAGAGTCTACAGTAGTAGTAGTTGGCTGGAAGTCACACTGTCTGGTTTCACTCTCAAGTCAATTCTGTAACCGTTCAGTGGCACTCGAGTATGTTCGTTCGCGGTGAACCATTCGTTCTATCCGTTTAAGTTCCTTAGCAAATTCACATTTTTACCGTAACTGCTAACGAATACAGTGAGGAGAACGAATGTAAATAAATGTACTGTCTCACTTCTTTGAACATTATCTAACCACATCACACACATATCAACAGCCCATTAGTGTCCACTGCCAGCTGCTCTAAATGCTGGAGGGTTTTGCCATTATCACCACGCTCGGCAGGTAGATTAGTGATCGCAGTAAAGTTGTAGATATTACGCAGAAGGAAGCTGCTGCCCTTCTTCTGGTGAGATCCCTCAGTGTTAGTTCTCTTATCAACGGTAAAATAACCCCAACGACGAGGTATGAACGAAACACACGGTGTGTAACAACAAAATCCAACAAATTTAGATATCTGTATAAACAGAAGCGTTTGGCAATTCCAACCGTCCATGTTTACAAATCGAAATGTTGATGCAATCGTGTTTGTGGAACGGTGTGTGTCGGTAGTAGCGTCGCTTCTTCGAGAAACGTTTTTTAAGTTCGTGAGTTGGACAATCGGAGACGCGAGTTTATTTATTGTTGGTGTAGGCTTGTGAAGTTCTTCCATACATGTCATTATTTTCGTAATGGCACGTCAGATTCAAATGATATTTCATTTGAATCTGATTCAACCGCCTCTGTGGTCTAGTGGTTCGAGCCACCGATTTTAGATCCAGAGGTCCCGGGTTCGATCCCCATGGGGAGTACAATATCTTGTGCTTGTTTTGGTTGGTGGTAGGACTTTGTTTAAGTCCGCCTGGCTATCTACCACCATAATAACTAATTCTGTCGCCATAATAACAATTCTAAAATTGTTGAGTTTCGGCATTCAGAGGTAAGATAGCCAGTTCCTCAGTTTGTTGAGGATTCCGGGTGAAGTGCGCCTCCACCTTCGGCCTTATCTCAACTTGTTACCAGGTGAGATGAAGGCCAAGTGCTTACCCGTCGTACAATAAAAAAAAATGAAGTTTTATGTTCTGTGTCTGTGGTGCGTTCCTTTCTCTATATGTTCAATCAGAAAACCATGAGATCGTTGTTTGAATAGAAGATAAAGAGTTGCATAGTGGTTAGGGAATTCGCCACTAAAGTAAAGAAGTAACTTAGCATATGGTGACGGTATCCAGGTGGACTACCTGCATTAAAATAATGTTAATGATTATTTAAGGTGCCGTTCCTAATACGCGTAGCAACTATCAGCGCGGTTAAGAGCCATCAAGTGCGTGTTTCGTTTGACGGCTGGGGTGACGACTTGTCCTACTGGCTGGACGACGACTCTCCGGACCTCCATCCTGTGGGGTGGTGTTTGAAGACTGGACATCCGCTGGAGCCTCCTCTGAGTAAGTCTCACAATTACCTACACATTCTTGGCTTGCAACTGTACTGCTTATTTGTTTTAAACGGCTGTGTGGTGGTAATTGAAATATTTATTTGTTTTTCTAGACAAATAAACAATTTAAGTGTCTGTTCGCAATGCCTTTTTACTAAATGCATACACAGTCTTCTTGTTTTTTTTTTTACTTTGCCTTCTGTATTGTTGTTCCGGCTTATCTCCGAAACGGCTGGAGCTATTTTGATGGAAGTCACTGGCAGCTGATGTTATAGAGTAACTTTTATTCAGGAAAAGAGTAAATTTTCCAGAGGAGCTTCATTATAATATGGAACCCTAATCCTCCACGCTAAAAAAATAAATCCCTGAAATCTAATGAATATTATGTAGGTACATAATATACTAGATTTTTTAGAAGCTCTTAAAAATCTAGTACATAGGTATATTGGATTTCATGGATCGTTTCGTGGAAAGGAGGGAGCAAAAAAAAAAAGAGTTTTGGGATACTCCCACGCGATAACAGGAACGAATTCCCGGGCGTTTGCTAGTTAGTGTTGCTGTTATAAGGGCAGTGACAACAGTGTACGATCGGTTCGTAGCGGCGGAGGAGCTGCGCATCGAAGGCACGTGCGGAGTGGGCGGGTGCCGCGGGCTGGGCTCGGCGCACGGCGGCGCGGTGAAGACGCACTCCGCCGCGTCCGCGTGTCCGTACCGAGCGCGCGCACCAAGCCTGCCCGAGAGAGTCACCACCCCGCGCCCGCCCGACACTCAGCCGCGACCGGCGCCCACACAACGCAGGTAACGGCCACCGAGGGGCTTTTAGTCGTTGGAGTCCCGGTAGCGTCATAGCATCCTCAAGGGGTATCTTGTTAAAGATTTAAGGAAAAAAGTTACATTCATTTAAAATAGTATCAACTGCACATTACAAATAAAAATAATTTTATTTAGGCAAGCGAATTAGCATAGCTATTCAGCGTGGCAATGCAGCCAGTGTCTTGGGAACGCTTCCGTCTGGTACTGGTCTGGAACAGTTGAGTTACCTGTAGGCAGTTTGTAACGGTCCTTAGGTAATCTGAGTGATTGCTTTGTACATTTTATTGAATATAAATTTAAAATATAGTTTTTTACTTTGAAATAGGACTGTTATTTGTTAAATGGTGGTGTTAAGAGGGTAAAACGTTTGGACTTGCCAAGCGTTTTACCCTCTTAGCACAACTCCTTGTAGGATATAACGGTCATGGGGGATTACAATTCACTATTTTATTTACTGTAACCACCTTGACAATAAGTGTTGCAAACCCCTTTGCAACACTTAATGTCAAGTCTTCAATGTTATTTATCCCCATAAATAACATTGAAGACTTGTGAAACCCTGTCATATGATGAGGTTTAGACAGCAGATTTCAAAGTTAGTTTATTTTTGTCCATAATGTGTTGATATACATCCACATGTATAACAACAACTGTACGTCGTCGGTGGGTGGGCAGAATATATTAAGTGAAAATTTCACCCCTTACGAAAAGGTTGATATTTTTTAAGTGCTATCAAAACTGTTGCCTTATGTCGTGATTCAAAAATCTATCCGCTAATATAATGCATTGCTGTCACTCTCGCTATGCATACAATGAGAGTTAGCATCGAGAGAGAGCTTCGAAAACTCAGATGAATAAAGAGAGATTGATAAAATATGTGCTCAGAGCATGGTGTAATCAAAGGACACTTTTATCGTATTGTTGATAACTTACTTTTTGAGAAATTATCCCCGTGCTTAAATACTTATCGTGGTTATATACAAATCAGACTCAGACATAACGAGATCCCAGTAATATTTGTTTAGGGATATCAAATAAGTAACGATACAATTTTTAAACATTACAGATCTCGAGGTCGTCCGCCTAAGCACAAGAGGATAGAAGAAGTTACCAAGAATGATGTAAGTTAAGGTTCTTAATTAATTTTACCGACTAAACTCTTAGTATACTTTCTCATTAATTATTTGATGTGTTATAATGCAGTCATTAAAGTAATTATCGTCAAAATAATCAATAATTTATCGATGTCATTGATGATACAGAAAAAAAAGCGCTCCCAGGAAACACCCCTGAGGTGATCCTCCCGATTCACGGAACCGCTCAGGTTGACTATGGTAGCCACTTATTATGACAGTAAAGAGTTATGTATGCAACATATATATAATAATTGTGTATATAATTCCTTGTTGGTCGAATTAAATGAATTAATAATATAAGAGCCACCTACATGCTGCATATCTGTTAGAAATCATGGTCTACTATATCGAATGCATTGCTTAAGTCCGTGTATACACAATGATTGAGATTTTCTCTTGTAGACTATGTTATGTTAATAAAATAAATAAATCTATGTTTCCCATTCACATCACAAATCACAATTCATGGAAGTTGTAAGAGACATGAGACAATGCAGACAACATAGAAACTGGTATTGTTTAAGGAATAATGTACTCGTTTTCCCATTTTGTTCATTGACAAGAAGTTTCGCTTGTCTTAAGTCTTAAATATTGTCGGTAGGCTTCTGACGAGGACTCTGTATCGAGTAGCGGCGGCAAGCGATGGCGCGGTAGTGAGACCTACTCGAGCTCCGCCGTCCCGTTCTCGGGCCCCGCCGTGCAGTTCTCGGGCTCCGCGCCGCCGCCGAGCCACCCGCCGCTGCCCCCGTTGCGAGCTAACGTGGTCCAGCACATCGCGGACCTAGGGCTGCCTGGCGATCCTACACTTTGGTCACAGGTATGTTTACGTATATATTACATTAGTGTTTTTACATCTGGAACCAACTACACCAACATTCCAAGATTTCGATCTCTATCAAATTTCCTATCATAATCTGTTATAACTTTATCCATGATTATCATATCGGTCAGCCCTAACGTATGGTCTTATCTTGAGTCAAGAGGTTAAGCCGCAACCGCCACGGCACGGCCACCACAGCTGCCTCTGTGGTTATGATTAACGTGTGATTAACCGCCTCTGTGGTCTAGTGGTTCAACCCACCGATTTCAGATCCAGAGTTCCCGGGTTCGATCCCCATGGGGAGTACAATATATTGTGCTTGGTTTGGTTGGTGGTAGGACTTTGTTTGACTCCGCCTGGCTAGCTACCACCATCTTACCTAATTCTGTCGCCATAATAACAATTCTAAAATTGTTGTGTTTCGGCATTCAGAGGTAAGATAGCCAGTTCCTCAGTTCGTTGAGGATTCCGGGTGAAGTGCGCCTCCACCTTCGGCCTTATTCTTACCAGGTGAGATGAAGGCCAAGCGCTTCCCCGTCGTACAATAAAAAAAAAAGCGGTCCGGCCTTTATTTACGTATTGTTTGAATTGAGTGTGGTAAAACATTATTTTTGCAGGAGGATGTGTGCGCGCTAGTGACGGCGGTGGCTGGAGTCGGCGCGGGCGCGGCGGCGCGGGCGGCGCGGCTCGGCGGCGCGGAGCTCGTCATGTGCTCGCGGGAGGAGCTCGTGTGCGTCGCGCGCATGCGGCTCGGCCCCGCCGTCAAACTGTACAGCTGCGTGCGCCAGTTGCGGCAGCTGCCCTCGTGACGCGCCAAACACACACGTAGTGAGGGCGCCTGTCTCTTCATCAACTGATAAAGTGACGTTCTCAAAACGGGGTCGCCTGCTTTTCATTAATCCGCGAGATACTACTCCGGCATTACTACGGTGCCTTAGTGGCTCCTTTCTGCCACGTTCGTGGTGATCAGACTGGGAGCTGTACATGAACACTAAAATGGCTTCACAGTATGAAGTGAAAGGAGAGCCCGAGATTTGCGAGACGCGCCTCAGGGCAACATAATTATGATTTGGGTATTACGCGACGATTGGACTGATTTTACAACTAGATAAACATTGTAAGCCTTGGGATTGGAAGTTCGTTTTCAAATAGTGGCGTAACTTGCAGTCAACGGTTCAAAAATGTCTGAGTCCTCGAATCCTTAGCACGAAGAGTTTTTGATGAATTATTGAATCAGGACAGTGGGGAAAAATGGTTAAAATATCCATGTAATTTCCGTTCATAATGTGTCGGGAATCTCAAAGTGGGCTTATGTTTATTTAAGTAGCTTACAAACAAAGCAAATCCTCAGGCTTGGTGACTAAAATGTGTAAAGTCTGTAATTATATTATGTATAAGTATTTAAGTTGTGAAAAAGAAGAAGTTTTGTTTTTACCAGACCAGAATTAATTTCCATGGAATCAACAAGCTTATTTATATATTATACACATAAATCATATCAGCATCTTGACAAGACTTCATATATTTTTGTAAGAAAACATTTAGTATGTATGAGTGTATCAATTTAGTGTAAATGTATGTTGCGTCAAAACATAGGCTGTTGTCAGCTCGGTTTCGAAGTTACCAACCTGCCAGTAACTATTTGCGAGTTGAACTTGGTTAGTGATATTTGGACGTCAGTTTTAAGTTTTAAGCATAGTCACTAGATCTTTTTTTCTCTTGCGCTGTATATTTGTACTATTTTAATAGTTTGCCAAAAATATATTTATTACTATAATAACTGACAAAACTATGATATTTCAGTTTATAAGATTAGGTAAGTACGGATAGCCAATATACATTATGTAAATAATATGTTGTACGTTTGACAATATTGTTAGAGTTATCATGTAGGTACGTATATTTTTTATCTGGAAATCAAAATTAGCACAAAATGGATAAACAATGATCATGCTTTAAATGAAGGGTTGTGATTGTAGGAAATCTATTTTGTGTAATGTAAATATATAGGACTAGGACATTTCGAAATTAGCCATAAGTGCAAAATTTGTATTGTTACATTATTTTTAATATGTATATGTAGGTACCTACCTAGGTATATGCTCTAAGCTTTTATAATAATAGACTAGGTATATCTTATGTTCACTTTTATACATTCAAGTCCTAAAATACATTTAAGTTGTTATTGTCGGTAAATATAGTGGGCATAGATTTCATCAAGCCACTGTAAAGAATTTGTAGTGTGTTTCAAATGCTTTCGGTCAGAGCTACTATGAATTATTTAATTAAAATGAAGAAAATATTATTTAAATATGGCATAGATACTTTTTTTACGAGTGTGTCCTATTTTGTTAGCATAATTTGATAAATACAATAATTCAAAGGTCACAGAGACATGAGCTAGGTGTATTGTAGTATTTGGTAAGGACACTGAATTACACAGATTACATTTATTATATCTGTAAGCAATCAGGCCACTAATGTACTGTGGAGTGGTTGTGAATCTATTACACATATTGGTACTGATACTAAGTTTCTATGTGGCTATTATGTAGCTGGAACGTGCCATTTTCGGCACCTAAGTATATAGGTAGACTCGAAAGTTGTTCTTTGTAATTAAATCTGGCAAAAAAAAATTGTGTTTCATTTTTTTTAACCTTTTTCATAAGATAGGTATTTTCCGAGCGCCTTCCGATTCGGAGATTGTTCAAATCCAGTCGTGCACCAATGGATATTTAGATTTTTCGAAAAATCTGTAAAATCACGAATTTAATGAGTTTGCTTTTGCTAAATAATTTGTTAGTGACGCCGTGTAAATGTGTGTTACTTTTAAATTTGTGCATTCAACCGTTTTTGAGGTATTTGAAAAAAACTGTTTAATTGGCATCTTTTTTCAAAATAGACTTTCAAGATAAAAAAATGATCAGTAAGAGCACGATGCGAAGTAAATGTGTACGTTTAAATAAAATTTGTGCAGACTATGGTTGCGGAGATATTCAAGTTTTCCCTGAGAGATTGTTTGGCCCGTCGCTGGTCAGTTGGTCTCTGCCTTCTGCTCTGTAGGCTGTGGGTTCGATTCCAACCCAGGACAAACATTTGTGTGATGAAAATAGATGTTTATTCTGGGTTTGGGTGTTGTATCAGATAGTGATAGTATGTATGTATTTACAAAAGTTTTCTATCCATAATCTAGTTCCCATATAACATGCTATGCTTAGTTTGGGGCTAAATGGCGCTGTGTAAAATGTTCTGTCATAATAAAAATTGAAACGTGAAGAAAATTTAGCAAATGTACCAAGTACTTCGAAAGTGTAAAGATTAAATTTATAAAAAAAAAACTCAAAATCTAACACGGTTTATTTACTATCTCCTATTGTTTTTACTACCAGACTTCGACGTCATCTATTTCATCCATCCTATCTCAGCTGACATTACCAGTACAAATGTGCAGCAACTTCTGACCACCCGAGTTACTACTGCTTCTAGATCATAAGCTCAGTCTAAAATTGCTGAACCCCTCGCAACGTGAGTTGTTGACCTGGAGGAATGTTTCTGGTATTATCCTCCAGGTGTTAACCTTTTTTGGATTAAAATAGAACCGACTTCACCACTAAAAACTTAAAAATAGCTCTGAGGGTAAGTTCATACAATTTGAAGTTGGTGCCGAATTTCCAAAACAACAACATATTTGTTTCATGTTCCATTTTTATCCAAAAAAAGTTAATTTTTAGCTTTTTTTTCGTTGTAAAACCTACGACACCATGAATTCTCCGACACCCTATTCTGGGAAATATCTTCACAATTATGGGAACAGATGACCTAAACAAATGTTAAAAATCGGTTCCTACTTTAGTATTGTATAGGGGTGCACTATGTCAGGATAATGGGAACAAACTTTCGTTCCCATTATCCTATTTTCCTGGATTTCGATTTAAAGCCAAACTACTGGACTGATTTTGATAAAATTTATATGGGATTGGTCCTCAACTTGAATCAACCGGTATAAAAAAATATTTTTTTATTTGGGTTGAGAACCTAATAACAGAGTTCTGAGGTAATGCAGTTGTACTCGTTAAGCATTATAGATGTATATGAGTCATCTAAAAGCATAGGCAGCAATATCCATTTCTAATGAAAAGGCAGTACACGTTTTTTTTTGCTTACGACGCCTGTAGCCATTTTCAGATATAATAATATAAAAGCCTATACATACAACCAATGATACTAGCATTATTTTAAGAACAACAGATTTTATAATTACATTTCAAATGTTCCAAAAATAGGTAAACCATTTTGGATGTTGCTGTTTTTGCATCCAACGTGTGGATGTTGCTGCTTTTGCATCAGCTATTGGTGGATATTGCTGCATTTGCAGTGGCAGCTTATTACAATGTAAAGAGTTATAATCTTGATACTTATGTACCCACACCTAATATTTTTTTTTAATGAAATTTGTAACTAAGCAAATACCTAATAAGAAACAAAAGGAAAGCATGCACCTAATGAATTTGAACTTTAGTTTTTACCTACAAGTAAAAAAAACTTGATTTAATTTATCATAATATTTATTTCCACAATCATACGACTTATTATACATACACTATTGGGCAAGCATGTAGGAATGTCCGACGACTGGGAAAACTAATTCAATGCGTTTGATATTTTCTGGCGCTTGTGTCATCCATTTTGAAAGCATTGCCAGCATAATCTTATTTTTGTTCTGGCCGGCACAGCCGTCGGCAATCAGTCGTATTGTTTGACAAGAAGATAAGTCACTTTCTTTCAGTCGCTGGTACACAGCTGAAGCTATCTCAGAAATGTTTTGGGGTTATTTTTAGGGGCAATAATCCAAAGTAAAGTACCCTGTGCACAATAAAATGGAAAGCACGATACGACTACGATAAACATATAAGTACGAACTACCTTAAATGCTGTCAGTGGTACGAACGAAATGAACTTCTCTCGCTCATCTGTGTGAGTGAACTAACCTGACATCTTATTCATTCGATTCATTATTTTTTATCTAATATATAATTCGTTCATTGACTGTTGACGTTGCTTGGTTGGGTTAGTTTGTTCGTTCTCGTTCTATTGTGTATTGATATAGTAATTACCTATACAAAAAATAATTGTACCATATATTCTCTTACTCTGAACTCTTTGATTTGGTTGGTCGGTCGAACAATGCCGAAAGATAAATCCGAAACAAAAAAATATGTATAAAAGTATAGCAAATCTTATTATCGCCTGTCTGAACCGGGACGGGAATCAAATCCGCTACATGTAAAAAAAACCTGTAATTTTACTGTGTCAATCAGAATGCTCATCAGATTCATCATAAGCGTGGGGTTACGCACAACTTTGGCATAAAATAGCCAATACTCGGGGGTATTTAGGGGCATTTAAAAAAAATCTTAGGGTCATATTTTGGTAAGGGTTGGCAGCACTGAACATTTTCTGTCCAACAGTAGGCAAACGCGTTTCCAGGTGTTAACTTGCTCTTAGAAGAGCCCTCGACTATTGTAAAGTTATACAAATAAACATGTCTCAGGTAGTATGCGACTTGGACAGGGACTTTAAGCAAGTTTAAGTTTTTTTCACAATCAAAAGAAAACGTCTTAAGTTGTGGGTTTTCTTCTCTGACTTGCTCGAAAAATGCTTTCGCTCTTAATCTGTGTAATCTTTGAGCTATCATGAGATCATTCCTTGCTTCAGTATTCTTTTGGCGAGTGATTTGAGTTGAAAACCGTAAACATGTTGCACAGACGGTCCTGGGTGTCCCAAACCCAAGATTGTAATTTGTATTGAAAATGTGTCGAAAGTAGGATTTTTTCACTTTTAGTTCATGGCTAGCTTGTATATTGTATTGTTTCCATAATTTGTTAATGGACAATTCAGATGATAAATAGTATCTTTTAGTATTTCCTCGGCAGTGGTGAGGTTCTTGGCATGGAAATTTGTTGACCAAGTTTTTTATAACTTCACGTTTGTGCATAAACTTTATGGACACTCTGTCATCCACCTCTTTTTTCTGTGACCAGTTTTCCGTTTTCGAAATATTCTTTCATACTGACGAATCAGCGATTTTCAGGAAATTGACGAATTGCAAAAGTGACCAGTTGACGACAGAGACCAATTTTAGAAACTGTCGAGTAGTGATCTAATTCAACACTTTGCACCCTATATTTTGTTATCTGCAATACAGTCAAAAAGTATTTTTGCCATACTTGTACTTTTTTTTTTGCAGACTTACAAAATATGTAAAACTTTGTCTGAAAATTTTGGGCTGCATATTTTTTCTTGTTATTACGGCGACGCTTTACCGCCACGGGTTTGCAATGCTTCAATATAAAAGCATCTTGCTTTAATTTATTCGGCTCCGCATAAAAATTATCAAAAAAAAGTTTCAGGTCATTCATTGTTACAGACATGCAATTAAATGTTTTTTTATGATGGCAGAGCGTCCTTTTCGGTAGAGTTGTAGCAGAGTACCTACAACAAACAAAAATATTAGTAATTATCGATAGCTATGGTAGGTACTTCAGGCACAAAATAAGCTAGTAGTTTTGTGTGAATAGTAGACCTCGCGTCGCGAGTCCTTATACTTTAACTTATACGATAACCATTACGTTCCCCTTTCCCCTGGCTTGGGGTTGATTACTTGCGTTACTTTAAACTGATGTCTACGGGTTCGTCTCGTGGATGCAAAATAAAATATTGCAAAACACGGCATAATATTTCATTATCTTCATCTGATGATGAAGCCAAAGACAACGTACCCTAGACCTACCGGAAGGCAGACAGTTCAGTGGGATTACCATGTATCATCATTACTGCATGGTACTAGAAGGTAAGTAGTTCAATAAGTATACTCTAGTGACCGTTAACACTACAGGAAAGCAGAATATACAATTTCGTTAACTTGGATGACATATTTTTTCCAGTTATTTATTTATAAAAACCAAACTACTTCACCGATTTTGATGAAATTTCAATGTGACTAAGAACTTTGGAAGCATGGCTACCAAACATTACAATAATCATCATAATCAATTGCAAATTGGCGGAGAAACGAGTAACAAACAAAAAAAAACATAGCCATTTTTTGAAGTCGGTTAAAAATGAAAGACGGACATACTACCTACATTGTATGAAATATATGTGTTAGTTTGCTATATGTACTAAACAAGTCATCATTATTATGTCGGTAGGTAGAAAACTTATATAACAAATATTTGATGTACAATCATAATCAAACAGATCTTTGTAATTAAGCACCCATCCTACCTTTAAATCTAAACGCATTCATGTTTTAATGCGCAGAAAAAACGAGACAGAAGTAAACACTGTTGGGATAAGTAGGCAGGTACTTTCATGTCTTGGTGCCTACTTCATGTATGTAGGTAACCAATTCTATCTACCTGATAGAATACAATAAAACCTGATATATTAATTGTAAGTGAAACAATTTTAAATGAATATCGCCTTACATGGATACACCCATGCAAATAACTTTATTAGGCGAAAAAATATCCGCGGTGGAGTTTCTATTTTTGTAAATAATTTACATAAATATACAATATGTAAGTTTATAGACAGTTTATTGATTGAGTATTATTGTGAATTGACATCTGTGCAAATATCTGCAAGTATATCTAAAATAATAATATGAATAATTGGCATTTATCTTACTGGAAAAGGAGTTTTTAACAACATGAAGCAAACTTTAACTAAATAGTTTGATTATTTGTGCGGCGTTCCATATAGCAAAGTGGTTTTTATTGGGGTCTGGAATATAGATTTTATGACATCATCATCGCTCAAAAACAACCTGAATGACATTATGAAACCAAATGGGTATCGAAACATTGTTGACTTTTTCACTAGAATTGATGTAGAGCAAGACACCAGTCTTCTATTGACTGTGTAGTGACCAATATTGAAAACTGTGATATAAATGTGGAACCTTTAGCTCTTGGTTTTTCAAATCATGATACCCAGAGTGTAAATGTTTGGTTGCAAATGCCACTTATACCTAATCGTGTTTTAGTGGAAAGTCGGTGGTCCAGCCATGAGAAAATGTACATACAATATGAATCTATTTCTGCCGATAAGATCTATTACCAAGAAAAGTCAGCGGAAATATCCCTGGATACGTGACATTATAATTAAGATACAAATACGTGACATTAATGATTTATTTATGATGAAAAGCCAATACCCTGACCTAATCACGTACTGTGATTTACTTGATAAAAAGATTATATATCGTGATGATTTTATTCAACAGTAGAAACTGAACTTTGTAGAAAATAGAATAAGTGAATCGCGGAACCCGAAAAAAGAAGTGTGGGACATTATAAAATAAGATACTAATAAAACATATTACAGAGAATTTAAATGGGATCTCGTTGACAGTGAGACGAAGTTCACAATTGAAAACAATAATATACCAAACTATGTACATAAATAACTTCTGGATAGAGATAGGCGTAAATTCTAAAAACACGTCTCAGATATGCAAAGCTGAGACTTGAAAAGCTTCAGCTCATATTGTCAACATGCCAATCGGATAATATCGGATATAGACCGGGAAGTTCGACAATATCAGCCACACTAAAGATATGATTATCGACCACCTAAAAAACAAAAAAAAGGTAGCAGCATTTTTTCTAGACAGCATTTTGTCTTAAGCTTTTGTCTCCGTTAACCATAATCTCCTATTAAAGTGATTTATCTTGATGTTTACGGAATTACAGGTCAAGGCCTAGAAAGAATTAAATCGTTCTTGCATAAAAGGCAACAAATTGTCGAAATAAGAGTAAATGGTAAACGAATAAGGTCAGAGTCTCGTACATCAAAAATCGGAGTGCGACAAGGATCTTCACCGGATCTTCAGGCCGAGAAATGTTACACAATTAACTTGCATTCCTCATAGATTAAGCATGTCTGAGAAGAAACCCAAAATAATGGGTCAAAAACTATATAACAATCTCCCTAGGAAGATAAAATAAATAAAAAATTATGATAGTTTCTTCACCCACGTAAAATAACTGCTATTGGATAAAACGCTTTACAATATCAAGGATTTTTTGGAAAATGATTACTGACATTTTAACAAAGATTATTAAAAATATAATTTTAATTTTTACCTATGACAAAGCCCCTATACAGCTGAATTATGTTTAATAACTTAATGAATCTTTTATAATAACATATATTGTAAAGTATACCTACTTTACTGTAATATTGTGTGTAATTGATTACCTGAATATTTTAACCCATTTATGTGCGTTTAATATAAGATTAGTTTGATGAAATATCTAATTGTGTAATGAAATCATATTGTAATTTTTGACGAATCATATTATGTATACGCACATAATTTATTTTTTTCTATGACGTATGTATGTGTGTTCCAATATGACAATAAACAATATTCCTTTGTACTTAGTTAGTTTAATTTATTGAATAAATGTATAAAAAAAAATAAAAAAATATTCTATTCTATTCTATTCTATCCGAATGTTCTTTTAAGTGAAAATATTGCATTGAATGCAGTTTCTTACATCATTCAAAAATAAAAATAGCAATTTAGTTATGTACCATGTAGGACTATAATGTGGATGGCGATGAATATATATGGAATATATTTTAGCGCTGTCTATCGTTGACCCAAGCAGGCTCATAGCCGTTTGCTTTCTTTGGCTATAAGACAGTAAAAATTTTCTATGGTCTATCTATTCCTATTCTCTTTGGAGGAACTTCTCGTATCGTATCGTTGTATTTTGTGTTTTCTGAAATATTTTTATAAGATATTGTTTTGCAACTTTGTTGGCTGATTTTATGTAGTTTTTGATAAAATCCTTCAAAAGAACTGATATATAATGTCTCTTTACTGCGCAAGTATGTATTTAATTGTTATTGTGATACAAAATGTTTGTTTTGGGACGCGCTAAACTGCCGCCGCCGGGGCTATCGTTTGATTAGTGATTTGCAACGCTATTTGTGTAAATAAGATCTCTAGCCCTCGTAATACGGTTAATTGGTTTTTATGCTTGGGTGCTATTGATTTAGATACTTATATTTTGTTTGCCAACTTACACTGAAACATAACCTCACTTTCTTGTTTTAGTATCTAACGAAGTGCCAGAAGCTCCCGTGGTGTCCCCGATCTCAGGGGCAGTGTTTGAGAAGCGAGTTATTGAAAAATACATAATAGAAAATGGTGTGGACCCAATCAGCGGGAAGGAATTGCACATTGAGGATCTCATTGAAATTAAAAGTACAGCACATAAATACTATTCTGCATCTCAAGACTCAAATCTTTAAATGAATCAGTTAGTTGATTGTAATATATATATTTTTCTATATTAGCTCCACCAATAGTGAAGCCGAAGCCTCCAAGTGCCACATCTATACCCGCAACACTGAAGAGTATGCAGGATGAGTGGGATGCCCTGATGCTTCATGCTTTCACACAGCGGCAGCAACTGCAGACTGCTAGACAGGCAAGTCTACTTTGGGCTTATAAGATTATCTCTTTTGTGTGGTTCATCCTGGGTGCAATCTCCATAGTGGTTCATATTTGTGACTGGTTTGGGTGGTGGTAGAGCTGGTTATAAGTCTGTTTGGCTACATGCATGAAGGTATAATGCAGGCTGAGACCTAAAGCTGGTGTATAGGTAGGTAGCTGTAATTCAATAAGACTATGTATCTCTTTGCTTTCCTCTCTTATCTATATTGGAGTAGATCCATAATGTCTACTTTGCATTATAACTAATCATAACACATCTTAGTCTCTCTGCACATTAGGTCCACATGTTTTGAAAGGCTTTTTTTCAACTAAATCATGATGCTAGATGCACCATCATGTGTGAATTGCTGTCCAGTAAATCTGATTTTACCTGCTAAAAATAGTTCTTAATTGACATGCTTGTATTTTGGAATTAAGAACAATGACAACCATGTTTGTATGGGATGCTAGTACTTTAGGTTTCCTTAACCTTTGGCTGACAACCTGGCCTAAAGGTAGCAATAACACTGAGGTAACGTCTCACAGATGTCAAATATTTAAATGATTATAAAAAATATGTATAAAGCTTGACAGTTTTTAAAATATTTTATTTTTTATAGATATTATTCTTAGGTAATTAAATAAAAAATAATAAAATAAATAACACTTCAATTTTAAGAATAATCAACCTTTATTCATAGTACCATAATAATTGCATACCTAATTTTAGGATATACTTCAGTCTCCATTTTTTCTAAACTAACATAAAAATTAACAAATGAACTTAAAAAATCTTCTCTTGGTAATATAAGTATGAAATTAAAACCTAACTATTAACTCTTACTTCTAAATAAAAAAAATTGACAACACATATATTTGTTACAGTTTTTGGTATTTACTGGCTTATTTTGCAGTCACTGCATACTTGATCGCAGCAAGTAAGGCACATATTGTTTTTTTGCAGTGATAGCAAAAGTAGTTTTTTACGTCCTTCTCTAGGCCTGGTAATTTTCAACATCTTCTTCATCACACTGTCCCAGTCATACTTCTTCATTTACAGCCTATTCTCCGTTTTGCCTCCTACAGCCTTCATTGCTATCAAGCTTCAATTTTACTTCTACCCTCTTTATTTTCGTGATATGACCAGATCTTGTAGATTATCTTCTATTTGAGGACTCGCAGATTGATCTACATCGTTTTTGGAGTGAATTGTGATCCGGTATTGTGAGTACACTCTAAATAAAAATCAGGATCCTCCACGTCGTCACCGAAAACACCGCAGTCGTCATCACTTTCAGTCACTTTCATTCAAACATCTTCGAGGTGTTCTCCGTTTTTGAGACGACGATATTGTGTCCCAAGGCATGCTGTAAAATTAATAATGAATTCTATGAAGCCGATGTCACGTCAATGAGACACTATAAGCCTACTAACGCAAACAACGAGGTGACGACTAAGATACGTAAAAAGTTTAGTACATAAACACCGTACTTACGTCTGTGAGACGTCGAAGGCTCCTGTACAGGCTTGGTACTTGGTACTTGGTGCGCGGACTATTTTTCCGCAACTGGGCCTCCTATGGGCCCTTTTTGCGTGACGGGTGGGCTTTTGCTACTCCAACCACCCGATGTCCTCCAAGAAGGCCAGCAGCTCGCTGATGCTGGTGCAGGCTTCCTTGGGTGTCCTCGGTGTCCCAAGGTGTTGCTGGCGCTGAGACTCTACGCTACTGCACTCCAGGAGTACGTGTGCGGCCGTCTCCTCTGCTGCCATGCACCCTCTGCATAGAGGGCTGTCTGTGATACCCATAGTGTAAAAATGCTTATTTAGTGAGCAGTGTCCTGTGACAATACCGATGATACGTCGGAGTTTGTCACGTTTCAGGCTGAGTAGCTTTCGGGAGTATCTCGGGTTTAATACCGGGAAGGCCTCCTTCGACTGCCTATAGTCCTGCATACTTGCCCAGTAGTTTTGGTGCAGTTTTGTAGTATGGTCGTGGATCCAGGAGCGAGCTTGGCTGAAGGGTAGAGGGATGATTGGCTCAGGGCCTGCTGGTTGCATTTCAGAGCCCCTCCTTGCCAGTACGTCGGCCTCGTCATAACCTCTGGATCCACTATGTCCTTTAATCCATTGGAGAGTGAGCCTGTTGTTTTTACTTACCTCTTCCAATAGATAGTGACATTGTATTGTTAGTCCGGAGTTGTACTCACTTTTGTTCAGAGCCTGTAGAACTGCAGCACTGTCTGAGAGGATTCTGATGTTGTGGTCAGTTACCTTTCTCCTTAGTATTGCGTCTGCTGCCTGTATGATGCCGACACATTCCGCTTGGAAGATCGAATTGTGTTTACCCAGTGCTGTCGAATTGTGAATGTTAAGGTCGTCTGAGAAAGTCCCAGCTCCCGTTCCTGTTTTCATTTTGGAGCCGTCTGTGTATATTCGCACTTCATGTATGTTTGAGTAGTCACTAGGCTCCTCGTGTAGTTGTATGGTGAAACTTTTTGTGTGCAAGTGTTTCTTGGGTACCCTATCATAGATGGACTGGAGTATAGGGTTTCCCTTGGCATACTCCCCTATGATAGTTGTATGATGTGCTTGTGTGTTGTGCTCCCATAGTTTGAGAGTCCAGAGCCTGAAGGCAGCCGCCGCTGCCTCTTGTTGCACGAACAGGTGTAGGGGCAACAAGCCGATCAGGGCTTCGAGTGCTGCCGTGGGGGCAGTCCTCATGCATCCTGTTGTGGCAACGCACGCCAGTCTCTGGAATTTTGTGAGCTTATTTTTTGTGGTAAGCTGTTTCGTTCTAGGCCACCACACCAGGGCACCATATGCTAGAGAAGGCCTTATTACGGTGTTGTAAAGCCACAGGGTGATTTTTGGGCTGAGACCCCATGTTTTACCTATCATTTTCCGACATTGCCAGAAGGAGATCGTTGCCTTCCTCACTTTGTTTTCTAGGTGTTTCGCCCAGTTTAGCTTGTTGTCCAGCGTTATGCCTAGGTATTTTACTTCCTCGGACAGTTTTAGCTGTTTGCCGAAAAGGAAAGGAAGTTGGTATGTTCCTAAATTTCGCTTGTTTGTGAACATGACTAATACTGTTTTAGTTGGATTCACGGTTAGTCCGTTTGCTGTGCACCACTCTTCAACGATTATAAGGGCATTGTTCATGATATTACAAGCCACACTCGCGAAGTGGCCCGATATTAAAATTGCAAGATCATCAGCGTAGCCAACCGTGTAGAAGCGTTGGGCATTTAACTTGGTGATTAGATCATTTGCAACAAGGTTCCATAAGAGTGGTGACAAAACACCGCCCTGCGGGCATCCTCTTGCCACCACTCCCCTGGTCTCCCCGTTCACGTCAATACGTACTGCTCTATATTGAAGCATATTAATGATCCAATCAGCCAGCGTTGTATCAACGCCATGCCTCTTTAGGACTTCGTTGATACTGTTAAAGTTTGTCTTTGTCAAAAGCCCCCTCGATGTCTAGGAAGGCGGCAAGACAGAGTGTTTTGTTATTTATGTCTTGTTCTGTCCTACTTACCACTGCATGTAGCGCCGATTCAGTGGATTTCCCCGCGCTGTAAGCATGCTGTTGTGGATGTAAAGGTGATGTTTTTAGTAAGTTATCTCTAATGTGCCGATCGCATAGTCTCTCTAAAGTTTTGAGGATGAAAGATGTTAGACTGATCGGCCTATAGGATTTTGCTTCAGTGTAGTCGGTTTTACCTGGTTTAGGTATAAATAGCACTCTGACCTCTCTCCATATTAAGGGTACATAGCGGAAAGCTAGGCAGGCTCTGAAGATCTCTGTCAGCTGACCGTTAAGGTGGGGTTCCCCCCATCGTAACAGGCCAGGGAATATACCATCCATGCCCGGCGACTTGTACGGTTTTCCTAATTCTGTTTACTTTATCGTTAGTTTCTATTTTTGTGCAAAAGTTTTTCCACCTATGACGACTCCTGCTACGAATACCTTTCTTGTACTCGGATTTCGCCTTTTTGTATTCGTCCCAGTCATTGTCGTCGTAGGTGTTCATTGCTCTGTTGAAAAGTCTACGTACCTTACGTTTGAGCTTGTCGAGTTGCTTGGACTATCCCTGTTTGTCTGCATCCCCCTCTCCAGCCATGGTGAGAGGGCATGCATCTTCAAAGCTTTTAGTCAGACTTACTGTAATGTGTTCGACTGCCTTTTCTATATCTGCTGTATTTGTTAAGTTCGATCCCACTGTACCTGTTCCAAGGTGCTGCTTCAGGGAGTTTGCAAACATCACCTTATCAGTTCTACGGGGGTTGCGACTCGGTGCTGGAGTTGTTGTGTGCAGTGTCAGTTCGTATCTGATCCACCTATGATCGGAGCAGGAGGATTCATTTGACACCCTCCAGTTCCGCACAGAGTTAACGCAGTTACCTGACATCATCGTTAGATCTATTATGGTGCGGCATCTTTTTGTCACGAAAGTTGGTTCCGCCCCAAAATTTGCTATGGATAGATTAGTGGTGAAAAGAAAATTTACCAGGTCATCTCCTCTGCTGTTGGATGTTGGCATCCCCCATATGGGGTGGTGCGCGTTTGTATCTGCTGAGATTATGAGTATAAGGTTGTTGAGTTCACATTTTCTTACCAGATCCATGATGCTCCTCGATGGGATGTCCTCATCAGAGGGCATGTATGCTGATGCGAGCATCATGTCTTCTGGCTCACTCCCACTAGGGTCCTGTATTCTGACGGTCGTCAGATCTCTGAAACAGAACTCTGTGAGGGGCGATGTTGCTAGGTTGTTTGGTATGTATATGCACGTACGCGGATTTGCGCAAGTTCTGTCATATAGTAACTTACCGTTCATGTTGTTTAGAACACACACGCGTCCTGCCCTGATCCACGGCTCCTGGATCAAGGCTATGGTCTGGTTTTTGCTTGCCTCCAGCTATCTGCGCAGGTTAGCCGTTGCAGTGAGACTGCGCTGGAGGTTTGCCTGGACGATGTTATAAGAGGAGAGGGTTTGGGTCACCACCATGTTGGTTTCCCTTCTCCTCATCCTCCTCCGACATCTGGTCCAGATCCAGCTCCTTCTCCAGCTCCGCACACATCTCGTCCACCGTCGTAGAGCACGACGGTTTCGGTGACGAATGCGGTATGGCTGTCGTTGGGCTGGCCGGACCGTTGCCGGGGGCGCCTTGCACTGTGGGACTGGGACCAGGTTGAGGATTTGGCCTCAGTTGTGTGCCTGTTGTGTGGGGCTCGTCCTGCAAGGTTCCTTCCTCACCGTAGAACCTTACATAAACGCTCCCCAGATTGTAGGCTAGTCGGCGACCTCTCTCCATCAGCTCGGGGATCAGGTTTTCCGGGATCCCCACGCTTACGAAGAGGATGTCGTCCTTCTGCTGGTTGTGGGAGTGTACCGTCCACTCGCTCACTCGAGCCCACTTGTTCTGCACAGCCAGGACAAGACTTGTGTCCTCGAGTGAGTTGTTATTGTCAGGGATAAATATGGCGGCGCGGATTTTTTTTGTGAGCTCGCCTTGCTTTATCACTCTGAGTCGTGGGCATGTTGTCTACGGTAGTTGGGTCGTAGTCTCGTTAAGCCACCGAAGGGACGCATCATCCTCGCACCACAGCTTCAAGGCGCCATCGGAGACCGTCGGCTTGCCCATGAAGCTGGGGGAGAAGGTGTCACCACTCTTGATACCTTCCAGGTACTTTTTTAACAGAGTTATCTTTTTTAACAGTTCATCTGTTAGTTGGTGGTTGTCGCTTCTCACTACCGCCACGCAGAGGTTATTCTGCGCGATTTCAGCATAGCTGACGGCAGGATTGCGACGAGTGCTCTCAAATCTAGGTTTTTTGTGCTGACCTCTTGGGGACACAGTGTCATCCATTCGAGCTCTTTTTGTAGGCTCGTTTCTAGCAGGGGCCTGGGCTGATCTTGCGATCGCCATGGCCGCACGCTTCTGGCGATTGTGTCTGTTTTTGTGCGAGGTCCTTTCGCCTGTACCTCTGCTACCAACGGGCCCAGTAGTCTCTTCGGGCAAGCCCTTAGATCCCACCGGCGGGGCATGCGGTTCAGGGCTGGACATCTCTGCACGTTTGTCACTTTGCCTTCTCCTGTAATAAGCGCTAGGGCCAGGGGCTTTCGTAACTGGTGTGCCATGTCCTGGAGTCACCAGTTGCTCTCCTGTGAGCCTTAGCTTCTTTTTTTGTTTTTTATTTAGCTTTTTAACATTCTTACCCTCCGGGACGTTAGCCACCTCAAGGGGTCGAACGTTGGTACTCGAGGGTCCGGCCTTTGGCTCTGGACCCCTTTTCCCAGCTCTGTTGCTATTTTTACCCTTTGGTTCAACTACCTTCCAGGCAGCAGTATTAGACAGGGGGACCGCGAAGGCCGCCTCCAAGTCCTTTACCGCCTCCCCTGAAGAGGGGGTTTTAAAGTGGTCAAATTTTTTAGTTGAGGACATGCTTTTTTTGTTTTTTGTGTTCATCTTCCCGGCTCCCCACCCACCATGGAGTCCGCACCTTGGGGATGTATTTCATACACCAGGGCTACCGTTCCGATATAGAAAGGGTGATCGCGTTGCCTACGAGCCTAAACGGTGCCACCGAACCTGATGTCGACCACCTTCATCAAGCGTTAGGCGTGCTCCGCCGACTGCAGACCCCATCGACCCCCCCCCCCTCTCGCCACGGGAGCTGAAGGCCCACCGTTGTGCTGGTTTGCCATGGTTGGCTAGACCATGGGCCTCCCGTTTTGGGTGAAATTCACGCCGAAGTGGAGTGTTGCGGAAGAAACGTCTGTCCGCTCAGCCACCAGGTCAGTTGCATCCTCCCTACGCACAGCATTAGACGTAGGTGGTTCCTCCCCCCACCTGTTTAAAACAGGCCCACGAAACGGGACCACCTGGCTTCGTGGCGGATTTGGTTAGGGGACTGGGTAGGATAGGATTATGTGATGGGATTGGGTATGGGGCAGGATGGAGAAGGGGGTGGGGAGGGAAACAGGGGAAAGGAAAAACGCCATCTCTGCTACATCTCTGCAGCAGGTCTGGCGTTTTATTTAGGATGGGGTGGGGTGGGGAAGGGACACCCTCCCTCTTTATCCAGGCTTGGGACTGGCTCGGTAGGCAGCTGTTCCAGAGCCATCGCTTCTACCAAGGCGAGGTTGCTCCTGTACAGGCACCTGTGCACTCTTCACGCTCGCAGAGTCGATTAGCGGCTAGAAGATGGTGGAAGGAGGTAGAGGGAAAGGCGACTCCGCGCGTCGCGTATTTTTTCAAATATTTTATAAACAAAATTTGTGACGTCTGTGAGACGTACGTCGGCAGTTAAAGGTTAAGTAGGTAGTTGGAGTTTTTGATCATTTATAAAGTAAGCTAATCATTATAGACATATCAGAATTTGATTTATGAGACCCTAAAAAAATTGTTACAATGGCCATATGGGCTAAACAAACCCTGGCACAACGAAATTTTTCATATTATACAACCGAATTTCACTTACTTAGCTCTTTGCACTCTTCTTTCACCTCATTACTTTCAGCTGGGAAAAGTTCAGGTGACACCCTGGTGTACCCCCCTTTCTATTTTTATTGCTTTTCCTTCTTTCTCTAGTTTGACTTTGGCTGTGTGTTATGTTGTGTGATGTTTTTCAGTATTCTGATGTATTTATTTCCGATACCCTGGTTCTCAACTGCTTGCCAGATCTCATGCCCCAGTGAACAAAAGCTTTATTGTTGTCTCTTTACTGTAGTCTACAAAACAGCAATAGAACTGCAATGTTAATTACAAGCTAAGCTATGTTTTAGTTAAATTTCACTTCTTGAATTTGTGAAAAATAAGGTTTTTTTATATGGTACATATAAATAAAAAAATAAAATAAATATTACAGGACATTCATTTTACACAGCGCCATCTAGCCCCAAACTAAGCATAGCTTGTAATATGGGAACTAGATTACTGATAAAATACTTAAATACTTTTTGTAAATACATACGTACTATATGATACAACACCCAAACACAGAACAAACATCTATATTCATCACACAAATGTTTGTCCTGGGTGGGAATCGAACCCACAGCCTACAGCGCCGAAGGCAGAGTTACTACCAACTGAGCTATGAGGCTTGTCATGTAATAGTAACTATCATTTTATGTACAGGAGCTAAGTCACGCGCTGTATCAGCACGACGCGGCGTGTCGTGTGATTGCGCGCCTCACTAAGGAGGTGACGGCGGCGCGCGAGGCCCTTGCTACGCTCAAACCGCAAGCCGGCATCGTGGCGCCACAGCCCACGCACCAGGTAATTTGAACTACTTTAACAGTACGACGCGGGGTTGGCGTGTCAAGTCATGTGATCACGCACCTCACCAATGAGCACACTATGCATTGCGGTATGGTTATCCACAAAGTATACAGGAGACTATACTGCATATAGTAGTGTGTCTGACATGTTCAGCACCGTTACACAGACTCATATCAAATCATGGTATATATTTCAAGATTGAATCATTAATTTATGAACCGAGTTTATGATTTGAGTTTCTGCCCTTAGGCTTTATAGCTGTCTGGAGCTTGTTTAATGTCTTAATATATTTATTTACTGATGCATCCAATAACCAAAAATATAAATATTTGGAATTAGCTGCCAGCATCCGTGTTTCCATTAACATGTGACCTGACTGAAGCATGAACATGAAAGAGAGTTAATAAGGGTTTTCTGGGAAGGCTTGCTCCATGGTAGACCTTATCCGTAACTTGGCAAGCCTTGAAGTCAGCTCTTGACCCAATTGACACTTCTCAACCCTTTTGGTGAAATTACTATCATCACTCAGCATTACACGATAATGTTGAGTATAAATTTGGATAGCTATAGGAGTAAAGGAACACGAAAAAGAGATGGATGAAAAGAGGACATGCATGTGAAAACAATTGATGAGAAGCTAACAGCATCAGCTGTTCTTGATAGAAGCGAATGGAAGAGAAGAACATGTGCCAACCTTGTCTAGAGCGCTATAAGGACAGGACAATGATGAGGAATTAAAATGGGACTATGAATATAACTAAGTAATGTTTAGTTGGAGGCGGGTGCGGGCAGCGGCGCGGCGGCGGTGGGCATGTCGGGCGCGGTTGTGGCGCGGCTACAGGAGCGCGCCACCGCCCTCACGCAGGAACGCAAGCGACGCGGCCGAACCGTGCCGGATGGACTGCTGGCGCACGACCAGCTGCGCGCCTACGTCACGCTCGCTTCACATCCCGTAAGCTACTACATGTTCATTAAACCTATTCGAAAAACGTCAATTTGCTTTAGAGGATAGCGGGATCCAAATTCAAATTGGTTCCCATGGGCGTTTGAAATATTTTGTTCTCAGGCGGCGTATATTGAATTCCTGGCTACGCTCAGGATTCTACTTAAGAATCCTTCGCTACACCGCCATGAATTAAATATAACGCCTTTTAAGAACAAAATACTATTTTGTACCCTTGTAACACAAATAACTATTCCATGTTACTTTGCCTCACATAATACAAGCAACTGATCACAGATAAGAAATATGCACCGCCTAATTGCGAGTCGAGCACACACTGTTGGTTTGACCCATAATGTATGGCATAAATGTGTATTTGCATATAACTCATAAGTCCCTTTCTAGCCAAAGCAAATCAATTGTTTTATTTTTTGAGCGAATATTAAGAAAGTCCAGTAGTACTACTTTCCCATTTCCATTTCCCAAACATAGTGAGTCTTTCATTTTGAAATAGCACATACAATTCCAAAATATGAAAAAAAAAATTGCTAATGTGCAGCGTGAATAGGTGTCTTTGTGATGAGCATGCTCTATCTTAAGACAAATCTTTATTGTTTTTTATACACTTTGCTATCACTAATAATAAAAAATTTAATTTGTGTGCTCAACTAAAAAAAAAACAGATACAAAACCATAAAAGTTTTGATACCATTGTAACTCCTTTTTCCAGGGTCTTCACTCGGCCAGCGTGCCCGGCATCCTCTCCCTGGACATCAATCCGTCGGACCACAGCAAGCTGCTGACCGGAGGCAACGACCGGAACGCCACTGTCTTCAACAAGGACACGGAGCAGGTAGTGGCCATCCTCAAAGGCCACACCAAGAAGGTCACCCGGGTTATCTACCATCCGGACGAGGATACGGTTATCACTGCTTCTCCCGATCACACTATTCGTGTGTGGAATGTGCCAACGTAAGTGTTATCAGATCAGTCAGAATTTCGATGGGGCTCTTGTGGTGGGTTCTCCAGCGGTGTATATAACCATATGTGTTATATACACGCACGATATGAATTCTGCTGTATTGTTATTTTTATTTTTTGTTGTATTCACAATGAGTTTTGAAGATAAAATTAAGGTGAACTGAATCCCAAAAACCATGTTTTGACTGTACGGAAAGTCAATTTTTATATTTTTAGGCAAAAATAATTGAATTTTAAATATTTTTTTGATAACAACCATAAGTTTAGGATTCTAGTTAATAAGTTATGGGAGTCGAAACACGATTGCCTAAACTTGACTTGATACAATAAACTGGCAGTTTCCTCTAAATCTTAATTTTTAGAGAGATACTTCCTTCTACGGGAAAAGCAGTTACATTTACTAGTTATATAACATTTTTCAATTATATTTCTTCTTTAATTTATACTTTAGACGATTGTGATTTTATTATTACAAAAGAGTAATATTTTGTACCAAAAATACAATACAAATAACATCATGAAGTTGCACGCGGGCCGGCCATTACGCCGCTCTCGCCTTCCATCACCTACGCAATCACGACCCCACTTCGCCTTAACCAAAAACTGTACAATGTGTACCTACGCCGTAGGAACAACCTTAAATTGGAATCTTAGGGGATGCGTGAGACGTTTTCTTAGTACATTGTAGCTTCAGAACATATTGTGGGTTCTAAAACGATAAATTCGCTACTACCTACAGACATGTTAACCAAGCCTCATAGCTCAGTTGGTGGTAACTCTGCCTTCTGCGCTGTAGGCTGTTGGTGGGAATAGCCCACCCAATATAAATGTTTGTTCTGTGTTTGGGTGTTGTATCATATAGTACGTATGTATTTACAAAAGTATTTAAGTATTCTTTTTTTAAGTATTAAGTATTCAATTTTTAAGGGTGGAGATAGAGGCCGTGTTACAAACTACCGTCCCATTTCAATATTAACATCTCTTTCCAAAATTTTCGAAAAAAATATTAATACTAGACTAACAAACTATTTAGAAAAAAACAATCTCCTTTCAAATGCCCAATTTGGTTTTCGCTCTGGAAAATGTACTGAAGATGCTCTCAATGAATTTACAGAATTTATTGCTAGAAAAAAATTTCTAGATCTTGCAAAAGCTTTTGACACGGTTTCTATCCCAACCCTCATAACAAAATTAGAAAGCCTCGGCATTCGTGGAACACAACTTAAACTTCTTACTGATTATTTGAATGACAGAACCCAACGAGTCAAAATTGATGATGTCATCAGTGATTACCTACCTACTACACACGGTGTACCCCAAGGTAGTATTTTAGGCCCAACGTTGTTCTTAGTGTACATAAATGACCTAACTCTTTTAAAAATTACCAGCTGTAAAATTATCTCATATGCAGATGATACAACACTAACATTTTATGGAAAGACCTGGACGGAGGTATATAACAATGCCCAACAGGGCTTTAATACTGTTGTTAAGTGGCTCAACTTTAACTTTCTCTCTCTTAACACAGAAAAAACCAAATACATCCCCTTTTCTATCTATAATCCCCCCTATCCATCATCCCATACATATTCCATCACTGCACATACTTGTAACCCCATAGCCTCTCAAAACTGTAATTGTTCCTCCCTATCTCCTGTTACATCAATTAAATATTTAGGCATAATAATAGATAACAACCTTAATTTCGAAAGTCATATTGAATATATCTCAAACAGGGTCAGAAAACTCATGTACATTTTTAGACAACTGCGTTTCTCTGCGGACTCTCATATTATGAAAATGATATATTTATCTTTGTGTCAGTCAGTTCTTTCCTACTGCCTCACCTGTTGGGGTGGAGCTGCGAAATCAAAACTCATACAAGTTGAAAGAGCCCAAAGAACACTCCTAAAAATTAGCTATTTCAAACCCAAAATGTATCCCACAGGCAAATTATACAGTGAATGTGGTGTTTTAACAGTGCGCCAGCTCTTTGTTTTAAATGTCATTCTCACACAACATTCGACTATAAACTTCGATGCCGATACCACTCGTCTTAATTCAAGGCGTGATTACCAACTCTTAAAACGTCCACATTGCCGCACTAGATTTGCACAGAGATTTATTTCATTTCTTGGACCATGGCTGTACAACAAAGTAAACAAACAGTTTCGAATTTATGAAACAGACAAACGAACATGTAAAAGTACAATTGTAACCTGGCTTGTATCCCTAAATTATGAGGAAACTGAAGATATTTTCACTATTTTATCTTAAATGTGATTTAGGTACAAAAATTAATGAAACCTTCTTATTAAATTAGTACACCGACTTATTAAATTAGAACTTTTCTGTTACACACACACACACACACACACACACACACACACACACACACACTGTTACTACTGACTCTTAGACTAAGTTATAATAACAATAGATTTATTTTTCAGTTATACAACCAACTTTTTATATAATTTTTTATATTTCTCACTTTATTTAGTTTACCATGTTTTCACAAAAATTACATAGATACTTGCTGACTTTATCTTAATAAATAGGAGCAACTGATTTGTAAACTTTATTAGCTTTAAGATTTCTTTATGTTAATGTCGAGGGTGGGCGCTGACTCCTATCACACAGGGTACTTGTTACCCTAGTTTATGAATTAGTTGTACACTTACATTTACCTTATACATACCTTAAGCATACTATAGAAACAATATATACTCCTAAGACTTATTGTTAACAAGGTGCAAATAAATTCATTTTCATTTTCATTCTAACCATAATCTAGTTCCCATATTACAAGCTATACTTAGTTTGGGGCTAGACTAATTTACAAATGCAATTCCTTAATTGAAACTTTACTTTGATGTTTTGTAGTTAACCTTTCTTTGGTTTTATATTCGACTATGACATTGCAGATCGCAGACGACATGCATCCTGCGCTCTCACGAGGGTCCAGTAACTGGGCTGTCTCTCCATCCCACTGGAGACTATGTGCTGTCTACTTCTACTGACCAGCACTGGGCTTTCTCAGATATACGTACTGGCACTCTACTGACAAAGGTACTGCTATTTTCACCATCTAATCTAGGAATATATTGTGCAAAACAAAAACGAAACAGTTTTACGCTGTTTTATTCCAAAAAGAGACAAAAATAATTTGTTTATACAGGTATTTGCGGTAGCATTAAAAGAAAAAAATCATAAATATATGTTTAAAAAATAATAATACGAATTTGATATTACGTGTGTTTGCATTCGGATCCCACTGCTGCCACCACATAATAAATACAAAATGGCTGACAATGCATACATTTTCTCAAGCAAATGTCAGCTACATTATTACATTACAGGATCTTATTGATGTCCGAACTGCAAAACTGATGTGGTGTATGTTAGTTACTAATTGGGCCACGGCCAATTTATCGTTTACCTTGCCTGTGCTGTTAATGTGAACCGAGCTCTTCGCAGTAATAGGCATAGACTGGTCACTCCGCCGCACAAACTTACTAAGTCAGAAAAATCTGTTTACATAATGGGCCCGCAGGTGTATAATAAGTTACCAGAGGGGATAAGAAATGCAGTTGCATAATTAAGAATGTGGCTGCTCTTCTACAGTATAGGAGAATACCTGGAATTGCCCGAACTATGAGTGTTTTGTTTTATAATTATGAATTGTCATAAATAATCAATCTGCAAAAATTTTATAATATAACTATTTTAATAAAACACTGGCATGTAATCAATTAATTTATGAATAAATATCTTGTATCTTTGTAACGAGGTGATGTGACGTCACAGGTGAGCGACTTCTCCGGCGTGTCGCTGACCACGGCGCAGTTCCATCCCGACGGACTGATCTTCGGCACGGGCACTGAGAACTCTCTCGTCAAGATCTGGGACCTCAAGGAGCAGAGCAACGTTGCCAACTTCCCGGGACACGTCGGCCCAGTCACCTCCATCTCATTCTCTGAGAACGGGTACTGAATTTAAGTAAACTTTACTGTTTAAGACACTTGCTGTGTTGTAGAAAAAAAACAAATGGATTTGCCTTTAATTACAAGATGGCGTCTGACACCAGTGCAGGCTGTCAAAAGTTCTCACAAGATGCGAGATTGGATTTTTTTTATACAACTAGGAGATGGAACAAGCAAGTAGCCCACCTGATGTTAAGTGCACTCTCGCCTATAACAATGCCTTACTGCGTAGGTCAAATCCACAAATAATATAGCCTACAAGGCACTGCATTGTGCCCGTCAACTTGAGGCATAAAGGTGTTTAGCCTCGCGTGCCCGTAATTTCACCGGTAACCATACCCTTCAAACCGAAACAGCAATGCTGCTTGGCGGCTGAAATAGGTAAGGTGGTATTCTGATGCATTATTATCCTATATATGCTTGTAGCACCAAAGCATGACTCGCGCTCGCGCATTGTCGACCGATTTGACTGCAATATGCGATTTCAGTATAGCGGATGTATCCCCATATTGACAATTCTTGACATAACAAATATTATCTACAGAAGATACATCTAAAAGTAACTATACATGACAAAAACACCCCAAATATAGAAATCTATAAATAAACACTGTTTCTTGGTTAGGTACTACCTGGCCACGGCCGCGGAAGACGCGTGCGTGAAGCTATGGGATCTGCGTAAGCTGAAGAACTTCAAGAGCATCCAACTCGAGGAGGGGTACGTCATCAAGGAGCTGTGCTTCGACCAGAGCGGGACTTACCTCGCGGTCGCCGGGACCGATGTGCGCGTCTATCTGTGCAGGCAGTGGCAGGAACTCAAGGTGACGGAACATTGCCCTGTATTACTATAACTTTTATGAAAATATCAGTAGCACAGCTAATTATCGTCTCCACCTTTCAACGATTTGCAATCAGCTTCTAGCGAGCCTCATAGCTCAGTTGGTAGTAACTCTGCCTTCTGCGCTGTAGGCTGTGGGTTCGATTCCCACCCAGGACAAACATTTGTGTGATGAATATAGATATTTGTTCTGTGTTTGGGTGTTGTATTGCATGATAAGTATGTATTTACAAAAAATATATTTAAGTATTCTATCCGTAATATAGTTCCCATATTACAAGCTATGCTTAGTTCGGGGCTAGATGGCGCTGTGTGAAATTAATGTAATTTATTATTATTATTATAATGAGAGGGTTAATATGTACCTTTTGGATAGGCTCGCTTCATCGTAGATCTCATGCTTGCCTGTGCAAGTTTAGAAGTCAAGAGCCGACCTTTTTTCGAAATAAAAAATAAAAATTAAGCATTGGAATTGTGTGTGTGGGATATATTAATATACCCACACACACCACCCCCATACTCACACATACACCCGTGCATAAGTCCTGTGTTTTTATCGTTACTTTGAATCATCAAAATCTGGATATCTCTATGAAATTAATTTATTGATTTTATTGGTAGGTGTTCAACGACCACACTGCGTCCGCGACGGGCGTTCGCTTCGGCAAGAACGCGCAGTACATTGCCTCCACCAGCATGGACCGCACACTCAAGCTGTACGGCATTGAGTAACAGACCGGCTAGCGACCAGGTACCTAGGACTGCGGCCACGGGTGTCCCAGAGAGATCGACTAGGACCGAGGCCTGCACTGACGAACCAGAGGGGGCATATATTGGGGCGTACAAACTTTACCACCACTGATGACCCAGTGGGGCGTACAAACTTTGCGGCGCACCTCTGTAAATCTGAGGTTTATGTTATTTTTGATTTTGTGACAGTTGTTGATCATTGATTTTGCGGAAGCTTATATATGGATATACAATATAAATGTTGCTGTTTAGTTAAATGGTTACATTTTTGCATTTGTTTATTGATAATCCGCAACAACGGCCATGAAATATTATGTTATTTAAAGAGTTTATAGACATTATTTGGTAAGGCTCTATCGTAGGCCTCATCTTGCCCAGGCAAGATGAGGCCATCACCCCATTACATGTTCACTGATTATTGGTTTCTTTGATTCCTTTGCGGAACACCCATATTAATAATGTTTATTTCAATTCCATTTCTTTATTTGCAATAGGTAACTACCAACTACTGTAGAGTTTCCATCAATTATATTATAGCATTCGCTTAGCTGTATTTAAAAATGGTATGGTATAGTACTAAAACTAAACTAAAATACATCAGCCAGTCAATTGGACGGCTTGGCCCATATCAAATAGCGGTATGACTGATGGACGGTTGGACGCTAATCCAACTTGATTATCTTTAATTAGAGATCTAACCTATTGATAACGATCTACCTATTACCAACTGGGTGCTGAGCTAACACACTGAATTAATAAAATCCAATAGTTTTGTCTTTATTTATGATGGAATTAGTGTGTGTGTGTGTTTGACATTTGAGACAAACTAAATTACGCGTATTGTTACCCAAATGCCACAGAAGAATGTCTATTTCATTGGCATTATCAAATAATAAATTGGCATGCTCTGCAGCCTTCATGTATTTTGACATGTGATATGTTATTTGATTTTATTTTATTGGCAATACAATTTTAATATGGGAATCATCAATTTAGGGTGGGTTAAACAAAAAGGAACGACATGCCGATACCAAAAATATATCAATTACAATACAAGCCGTATTTTCATAATACCAGTCAAACGTAGTCTGGATCAACAGGCATGTTAAAGGTAGTTAATGAAGAGATCGACTCTTTTACCTACCCCTCAAACAGACAAATAAGTAGGTATTCAAATATTTAATAGTCGGGTTTTAGGTTTAAATCAGTTTGTTGGTTTGCTGAGCATAGACTGTCAGTCGGTCAGTTATCAAACTACACGATAAAATAACGGATGCACAGAATTGACACAATTACATCTGATGATTTTGATAAGGGTAAATGTAACTATGAATTGGGTTTTTGATGTTGTTATAAGGTCTACTTTTAACAAAATAGTAAATATTGGCCTTATGGTTCGTAATTATAAGTACAGTTTAATTTTTAGGTTGCATGAAAACGGTACTGCTGTTCTGAGAAGTTGTTACTGAAACATCTTACTGTAGCTTATTGTTTTTTATTTGATTTGCGACTAAATATAAGCATATTTGAGTTGTTGTTTACAGCCACTTGCACCAAGATTCTGACTTAAGGTTCGACTAATAGGAAAATTTACGACAGGTATTTTTATGACTTCTTCACGACATTTTTTTTTTATTGTACGATGGTGATTCGCTAGGCCTTCATGTCACCTGGTTTTATGTTATAATAAGGCCGAAGGTGGAAGCGCACTTCACAGGAATCCTCAACAGTCCGAGTTACTATCTTACCTCGGAAATGTCGGATCACTACAGTTTAGAAATACTTTTTTGTGTTTCTCGTGTGTGTATTCACATGGTGTGTGTATCAATTGGTCATTGCATTTACGAATATTTCAATTTTTATAATATTATTTCATATACTAGGGCAGGTTCACATAGTTTAAGTATATGACTACTAGGTTGCGTTAATTAGCGCTTAGCGGAATCGAATATGGCACAAAATTTTTAAAATCGCGTCAAGATCCTTGTTGCTCAATTGCTGATGAGCGTTTCCGGCTTGAGGAAAAGATGCTGGTTCGAGTGGTTGTGAATTTTATTTATAATTGCCAATTTCATTTAAGTGTCAAGTTCGTTTAGAATTGTTGTTTTGAAGAATCAGGTAAGATGGTGGTAGCTAGCAAGGCGGACTCAACAAAGTCCTACCACCAAACAAACCAAGCACAATATTGTACTCAACTGGGGATCGAACCCACTGGATCTGACACCGATGGTCGAACCAGAGGCGGTTACATTTTTTTATTTGCGTACAAATCTTAATTTATGATTTTGGTGCAAGTGTTTGTCCCAGTGTAGATTGAGGGCTAAATAGCATTTTGTAAGTTCCCTTTTCGCGTTAGTTTAAGCATGTTGCTATAGATAGTGTGTGAAAACAAACAGTCCTCAACCTGATCAGGCGTTTATTCTCACTAGTTTGATTAATTAGTCCGATCGTCGAACTAGTGAGAATTTTGTTCTCATTAGTTCGACCGTCGAATTTATTTTAATCAAGAAACAAAAAACAATAAAATAAATTAAAAAAACGCTGTTTTTGTCAAAAAAATTGCATACTTAATATGTTTAATCAGATACATAATTGTTTTTTTTTTATTTTGCGTCTTTCTAATCTAAAAATGCCATATAAGTGTAATAAATGATAATTAGTCAAAGATCAAATTGAAAACGTCAAAATTACAATTAACATAATTCTAATTTATTACAAATAATGGCATTTTCAGATTAGAAAGAGAGTCTAAAACAAAAAATGTGTAAAAAATGATCATTAAATTAGAAAAGTCAATATTAAAATTTAATTCTTATACAAGCGTTTTTTTAACTCTTTTTGTTTCTCGATTAAAATAAATTCGACGGCCGAACTAATGAGAAAAAAAATAGCACTAGTGTGAACAAACAACGTTGAGCACGTTTGTTCACACTAGAGCGATTTTTTTTGACACAATATAAGAAATAATTATTGATGAAAATGATATTTTGTGTGAATGTCAGTGTTACTGTAAACTTAATTATTATTTCATTTCTTTATAATTAAAGCTAATGAAAATAAATGTTGTTTGATTTCAAAATCTTATCCTCGATCCAAAATATCTAATGATGTCTATGAAAACGCTTCTTAACCAATGGTACGTCTGCGTAATCCGGACAACCGGTCTATGGAAAAATTGTTTTTTCGACTGTTCGGTGACGATACTGTTTGGACGATTGTACATCTGTACACTGTACCTTGGTCCGGTCGTAATTCAATGACTAACAGTTTATTATGAATTAGTACGTGCTCTGTCATTTAGTAGAATTCGAGTGCAAATTTACTATTATTTATATTCTAACCAACCAACAGAAAAAAAATATAGGTCGCACGCGACCCATACAGTAAAGGTTCTTAATTTGTCGAATGCATAACCATATAGAATTAATAGTAGACAATGTACAGTTAAAATACTGTATCATTAAATATATATTTTCTCTACCTATTATTAATGTCAACGTCGCGAGTATTATGCATAAGAAAAATAAACTAGAAGTATTTAATAACGTTTATAAATCGTTTTATATAATATTAGCCAGTTTTTCAATGGCGTGACAATACACAATTTCAATCATAACGATTTCATTGTTATGGAATTGCAGTTGTATATGGCGGTGTGTAAAATTAATGTCCTGTAATATTTATTTATTTATATTGCGTATCGCATCATACTTTTTGATGTAATTGTCATTTTCTCTGCACTATAAAGAAGTCTTAATACGTTAAAGGTGTTTTTATTTAATGGCCGGAATGCATAGATTATACTGCATTTATTACGATGAGATTACTATTTCGATTATATTCCATGGTTCGGTTCGGTTGACCAGACAGCTGAAAATATTTTTTTTCCATGGAGCGGAACTGTACCACGGAAAAAACAAATTTTCCATAGTCCGGCTGTCCATAGGGCTGTCTATGGGCTGTCCGGACTACACAACCGTACCACGGTTAAGAAGCGTAAGCAAACACCGCAATTTGTTTGACTTCCCTGTTTTTCTACTAAGGAGGATTAACTAGTAAAGATGTAGTGAGTACCCACATCAATAAAACAACAATGCAGCACAATAATATTTATTTTTTAAATTTACAATAATATAACAAACCCTCCCATACAATATTGTTAAATCTGAATTTACATCATTATTTATTTGTTTAATTATAGTAATTAATGTTTAAATAAACTAAATGCATTACAAATGTTACAACTAACATAATTAAACCTAGACCCGTATTCCGAAACTACATCACAAGTTCTTACTTCACGTTTGAGTATAGTTCTGAATTTCGGGACTAAGTTTTAAACAGAAATTTACCTCTGTATTTATCATAGTGGCTTTTTTTTTCGAATTACAATATAGGTCCATCCGACTAAAAGTGCCATTTCTTATTAGGCCGTAACTTCGTAAATTGTGTGTTCTACATTTGACATTTATTTAATTATTTTTTGAATCATTGATTGAAATGAAAAGTGAGAAGCAAGAAAGGTCTTTCGTATCGCAGAAAGTCAAAACTTTCTACCTACCCCTTTGTGATACAGACGTGACTGACTTTAAATATTTTTCGGTCGTGTTTTAGTTTTATCGGCTTTCCACTAATAATTACAATGGGGGAAGGGAGATAAATAAAAAATATATTTCAACATAGGACCATCAGACTAAAGGTATGTATTAGGTATACTTTAAATGCCAATTCTATTATAGTCCGTAACTTCTTAGTTCAAGCTACATGTATGAAAGAGAGTGAAGCAAGAAAGGTCTTTCGGATCGTAGAAAATGTAGACTACCAACCTACCCCTTTGGAATACAGGCGTGACTGTCTTTCAACTAGTTATTATAACCTGTAGGCAAACCCACTATACCATAGATACCGAACTGAGATGTATTGACGTTATACCTCAATTTAAAACAGGTATTGAGAGGGCTTACACTACATAGTTTATAATATTTATATAAATCCTAAAAGTGGAAATGACTATAATATTTTAAGTAGTGATGTATCTTACCTAACTTATTTACAATAATATTGATTACAAGAAGCAATTTCAAATCGCTATATCAATTAAATATATAATAATTTTTATATACCACAACAAACTAACATCTACACACAATACACATTAACCTAGTAGACTGCAAATATACTAAGTTACTATTCCGATTCTACCAAAGAACTTTTCGATTATATCTACTTTTATGCAGGTATACAGGCTGAGTTTTTAAAGAGGGTCGAAATAAATTCAACAAACCTTATATTGGTTGAGTCACCGTTCAGAAATTGTATTTGAATAACTAAAGCTGAATATATTGAGGCTATTAAAATATCACCCTGTATACCTAGGCTAATTTATATTAAGGGAATGGTTACAAATTAGTGCCCAGTAAAAAAACTAAGACCCACAGAATACTTAAAGTCAAACCTCAAGGCATCAAACCTTAGCAGCGCACTTGTTGCAAAAAATGAGACGCGTTATCTTTCTACCAATCTAATTAGAAAAGGACTAACGATAATAATAAAGCAATATTCATTCAGAATACCTATCTGATTTAAGTAAATATCCTAGCATAACTCCGATTACCCAACTGACCAACACACAGCCTAAACCAAAACACCTAGAAACGTAACGTTTCCGGAACAGCTTCCTCTTATGACGTAGGGTTGTACTAAAACGGATTTCGGTGACTCCCACGGGAACGTAGCCCCGGTATAGCTTATCAATTAAAGCTGAGTTCATGAAAGCTACCATACACCGATTCATTCTTAGTATAACATCACTATACTAATTAAATAAATACCTTATCAATAAAAATATAAACAATAAAGATTTTGATTTCTTTTTGATACATTATTGTATGAAAATATAAGTTGGATAAGCATCAATCAAAATAATTATTGTAAATGTGTTACAATCAGGTTACAAAAGCTGGAAACCTTTCAAAATTTTATTTTTTAAATTCAAAACATTTGTCGAATAATTTACGTAGATACAAAGCTGACAAATGCGTTTGCGCTTCTGATGCTTTATCTGTCAAGAAAACTATACCTACAGTCAATAAATTATGATACATTGAAGTTTAACAGTTGGGTCGTCTTACTCTTATTATACCACTTCAATATACCTAGATTTGAAAATAATTGAATTATCAGCGTGATTTGCGTTCAGGGACGCAAGCAGTGTATAGACCGAGCTAACAAGGATTTTAAGATATATCTGCATGAATGGAGCCGGTCGCAGTCATCTATTTAAAAGATTGAGGTTGCAATGGGCCTGATTGCTATCCAACATTACAAGTTTTTGCATAAGATTTTGCAACCTAAAAGATAAGCTTCGAAGATGATCGCTAGTGCAATATCTGAACTAGCCAGAAGGTATAGATTAAGGGCACGTATTTTAGTAGCCAATCAGTATGTTCCTGTATATCCGAAAATATATTATCCAGTAGCACATTCAATATCATATACGGATTTAGTACTACATATTAGGGCTTGCAATCATATATTTAAATAGTTCACAAAATAACATTTGAATATTCGATTTATTAACACGAAGCTTAGAACTCTGATGTGCATTAAATGACACTTTTAGTTTGAGCGCGATATCTATACAAGTTTAGGTCGTTTTTTTTTTCAGTAAGATTTTTAGGATCATTTTGAAACTTCAAATCTACCGCCTGTTCAAGCTCATAAGGAGAAAGGCAAGAAACTCGGGCAAGAACATAATGCATTTATAGGATTTGACAACATTTGGGAGAGCACCGCGCGCGTCTCTGCAAGCGTGACGGTAGCGTTTATGTGGGCTGTTTGCCACCAGTGGTACATAAAAAAGTACGAGTTCGACTCAGGGTGGTTTGGTTTTTTATATTTGTTGTTATAAATCGAAATATGGGCTATAATCAAGTTTAAACTTGGTAGGTATTACTGTTTTAAAGATGGTGCTCATAGAGAAAAGTTTAAAAACAAGTCCTCAGATAAGGAACGTGAAAAAATAAGATGGAATTGCGGATCCAACTTTTTTTATTTTTTTTATTAACTCGCCGCAATAACACGTATTCTCTCTGAGTACTAAACCGTGAAAAGATGTTTATAATAACTTTGTGGTTTTCTATAATTCGAATAGTGCCTTAAAAATCGAATATTCGAACACTTATGCTTTTATTTTTGAAAGTTTTTAGCATCACTTGTTACAGGATCATACTGAAACATGTGGTATTCAAAGTCTGTAGAGTTATAGTACATCAGGAAGTCGTAAGTAATTTTGTCGATCGAGAGTAAGGCGCGAGCCGGCGGCGGCGTCGCGGCCCAGGGTCACGCGAACACCAGCCACAACACGAACAAGATGGCGACCCACAGGAATATCTTGGACAGGAACTGCTCCTCTTCGAACTGCGCTGTGCCGCGCGGCGCTGAGGGTAGAACACATTAAAAGAACAAGATTAATACGGTCATCAAATATATATTGGATAGAATTGGGGAGGTATAAATTACGTTGAATAGAGAGCGCGGCGGCGGCTCTTAGTCAAAGACTAGTGCTAAAGCCCGCAAAATTCAATTTAGAAAATGTGGGAACTTACCCGAGTTGGGTCTGGGATCTCCGAAGTTGAAGGTGGATGTGAGGAAGCCGAAGGGGAAGGCCCCGATCCCGAAGGACATCTGGAAGCCATCGCCGAACCCAAACCCGGGGAACCCGCTGTTGTTCTCGGGCTCCGTGCGCTGCCCAGCCGGGCGGGGAGGCACCTGCATATCAACTAAATTCAGTAAAAATATTTGGTAAAGTACGTTACCAAATGCTCACGGCTTAATCTCCCTGGTACATCTTATAATGGGATAGGTAAGATTTAAAGAAAAGGATGACATACCACTAATATTTTAAAAATATTATAATATTACAGGACGTTAATTTCACACAGCGCCATCTAGCCCCATGTGACTGTCTCACGACACATGAGACTGGACACACTGTGTCCAGTTGATGAAACTCAAAATGAGTATCACTTATTATTTTGTCTTCTCATACATAGCTTTTTACGCGTGTCCACATGTGTAGTGAAACTATAATTAAATCACTTTTATGTTTTCTCCAACTAGACACACTCAGGTTTTTTGCAAAAAGGGGTCAGTTTAATAATAATAATCAAACAAATAAAAAACGAGGCGATATCATGAAAAAGCTGAATCATCAAATAATGACATACATAATATAGCCAACTTTTCAACAACTGGACACATGTGAATCCAATGAATAACCCATAAAAATTTGATTAGTAATATTTTGTTTGTTTATCACATACCAAGGTACCTACATAATTAGTTTTACATATTTACATCACAATTTTATTCAGTTCTTTTTTTTTTCATTCCCCTGCGGCTTTGGCATGGACTGGAGAGTCAATTCACCACAGGGAGATGACAAAAATTTTGTCTACTCCCCGAGCATGGGCTAGTGTGTGGATATCTTATCCACGGTGGAGGACCCCTTCTCTCACGTCATTATTGCTATACAAAGAAAATAAAATATAAATTGCATACCATTCACTCAGTTTTGAACAATCATTATTTGCTTTTTCAGCTACGGTTCCAAATGAATGTTGTTACACATATTATTTTAAATTAAGTTATTGACATCAGTTTCATTAAATGAAATCGTAATTTTATTTTCATAGTGCTGGAAGGTCTGTGACTTGTGAGTGCATTGATTTCAACTTCTTTGTTTTGGTGTGTATGATTGCATTGTTTGTTTACCTTGACAAGTTTATAAAAATATTCATATAAAATCCAAATGTAACAATACAAATGTTAAAATGAGTTGAAAGAAATACCTATGTACATTCCTAATAATGGTAAATTGTATTCTTATAAGGTAGGTATCTCAATAATGCTATCTACTTTTACATATCAAAACAAAGATTTACGCAGTAGTTAGGTACCTTATATCCGTGTTAATGTTTCAAAGCATGGTTGAGTAAAAGATAACACTCCTCACTAAATAATGTTAGCACATAAGTGAACCTTAATCATTTTTTTTGATCACATATCACATATTTTTTTGTCTTTTGAATTTGGATAACGACATACATTTTTTTTATCCCCGCTCATGCTGAGGGTGCAGGATACATACTGTATCCTTACCGAATTTAATTTGATCCAATTGTTTGAGTCCAGAAGTTGACAAAATATAACAGGTAAAGGCACTTTCAAAATTATAATATCGTTTGGAATAACCAGTAACTTGTTGGGTGCTGAGCTTTCGAACTTAAACATTAAACACACTATTGTGTTTCTCACCCACCCAACCATCACCCAATGGGGATATTTTTTTAATCAACATTTTATATCAATAATATTAAAGACATTATTTCACATAAATTTCACACAGCACAAGCACACAGTTACGGGTTCCACCTGTAACTGGATAGAACATACAGTTTACATATATTTTTATATTTTGGTTTTATACTCTTTTTCACTACATTGGCTAAGGTCTATAACACAAAGGTAGATAACACTTGATTATAAAGAGGTAAATGTGACTTGTACCATACAATTATCAACTTTAAACATATGTTGGATACAAATCTACTGGCAGATCACAGAAAGGATGGAATAATATGAGCAAATTAATTACAAAGATGAAGTCTGATAGACATGCTTAACATAAATAGTTATCAAATCTGCCTGCCAAGATTAATTATAATTTCATTGAATGCACTAATTGGAGGATGCCCATATTCTAAACCTTGATCTTTGCAAAGGAACCACCAACCTTATTTCTCGGGTCTTCTTGCTTGGTGTTCCCCCGGCCATACAGGGGGATCACTTTGTCCCGACTGATGGCAGCCTTGCACACCGGGCAGACCTGGCGACTAGGCCGAGTCTCCAGCCACTGGTGCAGGCATGGCCAGCTGCAACAAGCATGGTTAGTCATTCCATTGATAAAATCTAAATCAGACTCACAACTTCCTGGGCAAGGGTGAGGTCTACCATTATGTATTGTCAATTATATTTTTTTTTACTTCAATCAAAAATAGTGATTTAGAAAAAATACAGCATTTTGATTACATTTTTATAAAATGCTGGAGATTATTATTATTATTATTAACTATACAATGTTGTTATATATTACTGTGCATAATTATGTATACATAATATTATAAGTGGATGCTCTAAAGCAGGTTTTTCAGCGCTTAGATATATATTTATTATATATATATCCAAATATATATTTTAGTTAGGCATACAATTTACATAAATGAATTTGTAATCAATTGAATGAGGTGTTTTGATGATTCTAAGATAATTGGAATTGACCTTCTTGCTTTAAGTTAGCTATAGATTATTGATGTATCCTGAATACCAATTACAAAAATCGTACCAGAAGAGATGCCCGCACATACTGACGACAGCGTCCCGTGCTGTGTCAAGGCAGATATTGCATTCCAACATCCTTTCATCCGTTTTGTCGTCCTCACCACCTGCATCGCCAGGGGCAGGCGATGAGGTACTCGCGTGCGCCTCGGTTTCCACCATACTGGTGTTCACACTCCTCACTCAATACTTTTCACTTCAGAAATAATACAGCAAAATATCTTATCGCAATCACAAGTGACGTCCCGATTATGATTTGTGACACGACAAAAACTACAGCTGAACCGTCCGTTGTGTAACCAACCAATCAATCAATCAAAATATGGATCTTTACCAACTAGGAAAATTTGAGAGTTTCAAAGATTTTATATTTGTAATCCGATTCAAATTTATTTTACTGAGAAAATGCAATCCGAAAACACAACATTTTTCAAACCCGTTTTATCAGCACAGATCCTGATTTATATGTATCTGCTCCATTATAGGTTCATAATCTGCTCAGTCAGTGTCAGTGGCACAGATTATGAACTAATGTATTGTATCTAATTAACAGAGTGCTCTTTGTACACAGAGTGTTCTTTGATATAGGTACTCTTCCCCCTGTATTGTACTTGTCCTGTACCTGTTGTGTTAAGAATACATAGGACATGGTATCGCACTATACCATACACTATAGTAGTCTGTGCACTATACAACCCACGATCACCCACGATATCGCCCTTCCCGTGGATAGAAGAAAGTATATATACAAAAGAAACGTGTTAATTACTGCTCTCAGGTTACGTTCCGGGCACATTCCGTCTAACATGTTTGCATTTTTAATGAAAAAAAGTAAAATCACCAAACTGTAATTTATGGCAAAATTGATAATGTCCAACATAAATTAATGATGGAGTGTATACATAAATAATAAATTTGAAGTTGGTATATATAAAAGTATTTTGTCGGATCCTATGTGTGAAGAAGCTCAACTGTTTTTTTAATTTTAGCCACTCGACCGTGTAGAGTTACTAAAGATCCCACCTAAAATTTGCCGTCGTACGCGACTGGTAACTACACACTGGTACACTCAGATTTCTTATTAGATTTATGCTATTTTCGACATTACTCTTAATAGGAATATGGTCGAGTCTTATTTGACAAGAACCTTGATCACATACGCACTTTTTGATATAAAACACAGCCCATTGAATTTTGTAGTGTAACGTCACTCAACCAATCTTGCAAACCGACCGACACGGAACGGTTCAGAACAATAGGTTCTTTGTTTACATTGTTTATTTCCCTTTTTCCTCTTTTTATGAATAAATAGACTAAGTATACCAATAGAAAGCCAGAAATGTCTTCTTTAATTATAATAAAGGTTTCTAGTGAGTAGAGTGCGTAAAATTTAAACTATAAGATAACTAAAGTAAAAAGAGTCCTAAAAAGTAAAATGGAAAAAGTTGTCGTTTTGGGATGCCCTGGCATGAATTGTAATGTAATACCATGAATATCTAAGTGATGCGAGCGCTTGGGGGGGCCCGTGCCGCCATTTTGGTTCGCGTATGTTGTTTAAGTCACAATCAAAACGTCACACGGTGGTTAAGATTGTTTAGAAGTTAAGTTTTTTTTTTCTTTTTACTCTTTTATTTATGTATCTAGTGTTGTACGATTTGTTGTGTATGCATGATTGGGCGATGTGGTCGCATAGCGATAAAGACCTACCTTTTGTTTTAAATAAATCATAATTAAAAAAAAAAGGTCCCTACCCAACGTATTTGATAGTTATTTTATTTAGTGTGTGTTCAGGCCCGGTCAAGTCTGAACTAACTTATCCCTTACGCGTTTTTAACGGGGCATAAAACGCAGACAACTTTCAAATTGCATAAAAACTATTTGGTATAAAACATTTTAAAAACTATTTATGATAGTAACCTGTTTTCATGCAACTTCATTGTTTGTCATTGTGCCATACGTCAAAATGATTGACAAGAAGTCAATCAAATAAAAAATATTTATCGCATTAATTTTAATTTAATTACAAGTAAAAAGTGAAACCAGAAAAAAACATTTGCAAATGTGGCCGTTTACCAAGTACTTCGACTGACATTACCAGTAGGTACAACTGTGCACCAACTTTTGACCACCTGAATTGCTAATGCTTCTAGATCATAAGCTCTCTCTAAAATTGCTGAACCTCTCGCAACGGCAACGGGAGTTGTTGACCTAGAGGAACGTTGATAACACTACAGATTTTTAACCAGTATGACACTACCTACCTACATTTTTTGAAATTTGTGTTACTTTGCTATTTATTCTACTTAGGTAATAACATGTCGGTAAGTACAAAAAGTTGTATAAATACCCACGTTAAGTAATAAATATTTGATGTACAATCATACAGATCTTTGTAATTGAGCACCTAACCTACCTTTCAATCTAAATGCATTCATGTTTGTATGCGTAGAAAAAACGAGACAAAAGTAAACTCTGGCGTAGACAGTCTTTCAGGTCTAGAAGCCTACTTTATGTATGTAGGTAACCAATTATAACCAAATGTTATTTTAAGGATCTGAAATGTTTACTTATAATAGTTTCCAATAGTAGAAGAATAGTTTCAATGAAGTGTTATTCAAAAATAATAATAGCTATGCATGCTAGCTAGCATGATGTTGATGATGATGATGATAATTATATTTTTTTTAGTGCTGTCTATCATTGACCCAAGCGGGCTCATAGCCGTTAGGTTTCTTTATTCCGAGTTTCCATTCTTTGGCTTTAGACCGTGCTTAGACCACAGACTAATAGGAAGTTTAGATTAGACAGTAAAATTTTTCTATGCTTCACATTCACTCACTTCACAGCTTGTGAGTAATAGTATTCTATGCTTAAAGTGCTTTTGCTGTGCTTTATTCAATCAACGTATAGTCGAGTTGAGTGGTCATTTTCGATTGTAAAAGTACAATAGATATTAATGTAGAGTGGATGACTACATTTAGGCTTTGATCGAATAGGTGACATCGATTGCGCTGTAACAATAATGTTGAAAAACAACTGTGACGTCACATTGACAATCAGCTGAGTAGTGAGGGAAACCAGAGCTTGTGATTACACCAGTAGTAGAAACAAACAAGATGGGGGGCGCAGTAAGCTCAGGGCGTGATAACAATGAACTGGTAGACAATTTGATGGGCGGGGGCTACATCCGGACCAGGGCCGTGGAGCGCGTGTTCCGAGTTTTGAATCGTGCGGACTACATGACGCCTTTGGATCGCAGTCAAGCTTACAAAGACCTGGCTTGGCGCAGTGGCGCCTTGCACCTTTCGGCTCCATGTATTTATAGGTGAGCTCTAGAAATGTCTTTTCAGAATTGTCACTTCGTTTTCGTTGATAGCTAAATCAACAATCCCCACACCTTAGTTGGTAGTAGCTCTGCCTCCTGCGCTTTAGGTTGTGGGATCGATCCCACCCAGGCAAAACATTTGTAAAAGTAATAGTCACACAACATTTTCCCCTTTAGTATTAGCCTCTGATCATTACTCAGAGTGTGGATCTTATGAGGATCCCCTACGAGGTGTTAATCAGAGGCACATCCAAACTTATGTTTTATGCCCACAGTTTGCTAGTAGGCTAGTATTCAATAAGGGTTGCAAGCTTCAACCATCACTGCTTGGTGGAATAGGTACTAGCCTGATTCACATGCTTTCTATTTCATTTTTTTTTTCTTATTGTTATCTCATTAATTATTCTGGAATGTTGTGAATATGTTTTTGCAGCTTGGTAATGTAAATACAAAATGTATTGTAGCTTATCAACATTTATAATGGAATGATAATTAATCACTATCAATCAATGTATGATTCCAATGGACCATCGCAATCAATAAAGTAGTGCATCTTTTCCCCAGTGAAGTGATGGAGGCACTGGAACTGAAACCAGGCCAGACTTTCCTAAATCTTGGCTCTGGCACTGGATACCTCAGTACACTTGCTGGGCTCATCCTGGGTACCAGCGGCATCAGCCATGGCATAGAGGTACATCCTGGAGTAGTGGAATATTCCACAAAGAAGCTTGGTCAGTTCCAGGAGAACTCTGTCACATTGGATGAGTTTGACTTCTGCATACCCAAATATTTCTGTGGTAAGTTATCAAAATACCTGATCTAACCTGTACATCATGCCCTGACCTAACTCATAAATTCCTAGCATACATCCTGGTATCTTAGTATGTACATTTACCAAAATAAAAAAAAAACAAGGAATGCATGTCTTACTATGCATGGACTGTGAAAATAGTGGCATATTTTGACATGCAATGCTACCTTAAGTAATGAGGACTTATAATGTAAAGTAAGCTACTGTTTGTTATAATCTTAACTGAAAACAAGTAACCAAATGTAAACTACTGCTCTGGCGCATTTTGGTGAAGTTTTAAGTTTAGATGCATTCGGGTGGATGGTGCTAAATCCTTTGTTGTGAGATGTTCGTTCCTTCAAGTGGGTGGTCTTCACACACTCTGTTTCGCCTTTAATCGCGGTCTCCATGCAAGAACCTTTATTCCCCAGCAGTTATCGGTTCTGTGAGCTATGTGGCCTGCCCACTGCCACTTCAGCTTGCTAATTTTGGGAGCTTGGCCTGGATACAAGCTAAGATATGAATATATATTTCTATATATAGGCTATCTTACCTCTGAATGCCAGAACAGAACAATTTTACCTTCACGGTCAGTGTATCTACATGTGTCAAATGCACATAAACTTAAAAAACCGAATTAGTCCACAACTGGATTTGAACACACAACCTCCAGATCGAAAGGCTGGCCATGACGCATCATAAAATTTTATTGATCATTCATCATACAAATGCATTGGAATTGAATGGTTTGTAAAAGAATTTGATAATAGTATATTATTTGAAGCATAAGCCGTCAGGTGTCCACTGCTGGGCACAGGCCACATCATCATCTTCCTGCCTTCCATTCTTCAAACAATAGGTGGGATCGGCATAACATGTCTGATCTTCCACTTTCCTCTATTGGACATCATCTCATCACTTAATCCTTTCTTTTCCATATCATTTACCTTTTTTTTTATTGTACTATGAGTAGGTGCTTGGCCTTCATCAGCACAATATTTGTACTCCCCCTGGGGCTCGTACCCGGGACCTCTGGATCTGACACCGGTGGGCGACCCACTAGACCACAGTGGGCGGCAAAAACGTATAAATCTATGCAATGTAACACAAATAATTAGAAATGGTCAGTGTTGCACAATATGATTTCAACATTAGTCCAGTCAATCATATTAATATCTTACAAATGTATTTGATTAGCTGATTAAAGTGAAGATAATGTTAGCCAAGTAGGTAGTGTATTATATATGCACGTTATATATAATAGGTATAGTTACATAGTCTAGCTCCTGCCCGCGACTTCATCCGCATTGACTTTAGTAGTTGGTCCAGACACATGATAACAAAAAAAGGTGATAGTTTCATCCATCTTGACACTTGAGCTATTTAAAGAAAGTGAGTGATTATGATGGGTATTTAAACAGTATAAAATGTAGATATACAAAGTTAAAAAATATGAAAGGTATATTTAGATTAAATAGTTTGTTGTGAACATCGAGATCTCATTGGCTTTGTATCGGCATAATAATATCTGCTGGTACAACAAATCAAAAAAACGTATTAGTTTGACCATTGTAAATTTGAATGCTTAATTTGTTTGTGAAAAAAAAAATAGCTTTTTTTTTATTGTACAACGGGTAAGCACTTGGCCTTCATCTCACCTGGTTACAAGTTGAGATAAGGCCGAAGGTGGAGGCGCACTTCACCCGGAATCCTTAACAAGGTGAGGAGCTGGCTATCTTATTGCTAAACGCCGGAACACAGCAATTTTAGAATTGTTATTATGTCAACAGAATTAGGTAAGATGATGATAGCTAGCCAGGCGGATTTAAACAAAATCCTACCACCAACCAAACCAAGCATACCATATTGTACTCTATGGGGATCGAACCCGGGACCTCTGGATCTGAAATCGGTGGGTTGAACCACTAGACCACAGAGGCGGTTTAAAAAGCTCTAAGCTCCAAAACACGCTAATATTTCAGTGCGGTTTTTCTAGCTGGTTTTTAGTACCTATTTCTAAATTGATGGCATTCAGTTAAGGATTTCGAACCTGGGTAAAAGCAGGTTGAAACAATTCTTACTTAGTCATATTTGACATCCTCAGGGTCTGATGATCAGCATAGGATGAACAAGGTATCATGTAGATTAAGTGTAGTTTGAGTCTAAATAATTGTGGAAATAATAATCGAGTTTAAGTTTTTTTTTCTAATTACTTGATTTACACATTAGTATGTACTTTTACCAAAATAAAAAAATAAAAACAACAAATGCATGTCTTATTATGTACTGCGAAAGTAGTGGCATATTTTGACACGCAATGCTACCTTAAGAAATAAGGACTTATAATGTAAAGTAAGCTACAGTTTCGGTTTTTGATGTATATTGCCAATGATTAGTCCCATTTCCACAGGTAATGCTTTGTCCCTGGCGCCATTGCAGACGCCGTATGACCGTGTATACGTCGGCGCTGGAGTCGTACACGAATACGACACCTACTTCAAGCACATGATAAAGGTATACTGCTGTTTGTGTAGTATTGTGTGGGAACTTACCTTTCATCCCTTCATGAATAAGCTTCTTTAATGTTCTCTCATTTCTAAATTCTTTACTTATTACCTGCTCTATGTGCTTCGCATGTGCATAAATGAAACTAGTGTGGCCATCAACTATGTCCACCGTTGACAGGGTCTCTTCCAAAAACTGGAGGGTTTTACCATAAAACCGGCCCACAGATGGATTGGTGATCGCAGTACAGGTGTTACGTTATACGTTTTCTTCAAGTCCCTGAATCTCTTTGACACTTTACATGTTCCTTATCATACACATCGCTTTCATACAGATTTAAATACACACTTTGTTTATTAGTTTCGTAATGCCATGTCGGCGATAAGAATTGTTTACGGCAAGCTTTTCAATCGGACGCCCCCAGCTCAGGCTAGCCTTAGTGCGGGGTCCAATTTAAGTAGTACCTTCTACGGTGTGTTAACATTTGGTAAATATATTTGCATATTTGTATTTTATTTGTTATACACAGTAACAAGCAAGACTACTATTAATTACTAAATGTTATTATAATATAAACGATGATTGAAATGATAAATTTTAATATTTTAATATCACAGTCGTCCTCTATTACAAATTGTTGTGCCCGACAGGGTCCACAAGTTTACCAGTAACTTTTTGAACATCTTGTGTACTTATGGAATGTAATAAATGAATATTGAATATGAAGTCCAGCGTCTGTAAAACATTTAATTGGCTATTACATATTAAGTCAAATAAGTGTATCCTAGGGGGTGTTATCTAATGTATAAAAGGAAAAGTCCTGAGTAACGCACAGCCTAAACCGTTAGTTATACTGACTAGAATTTTGGGAAGGTTTGGCTTTGTCCGGCGTCCGCTAAGAAAGGAATTTTCAAAATTCGGCCCCCAAGGCGTTCAAAGATCGGAGTGAAATGTTGCATATCTCCGTAACTGTACATCATAGACGTTTGAAAATTCGAATGTAGATAGCCCATATGAAATAAGCAATGGCATATTTTAGGGTTTTTTAGGATTTCCAAAAGTAAAGGTTCGTTAGTGGGTCCAATATCTAACGAAAATCTCTCTAAAAAGCTATACCTTTTGAACTGCAACATGTAGCAGATCGAAATTTATTTTCAGACCTCATAAATAATAAATTAAAAAAAATAGAGGGGGGTTCCCATACAAAAAACGTTTATATAAATTGTCATTTCCTGCCTATAATAAACTTGGTGTGAATATTGTGCTCAATAAGATGTAAATAAATATGTAAAATTTTCCAAGCCACCGAAAGCGGTCACCGCAACGAGGATAGTTTTGGATAGCCAGCGGTGCCCTGAGATACCTTGGGGGGCAGAATGACATCAGCAAAACAATGGCAATACTTCACTCTCGTAATTGCAGTAAAACCTCTTCCGATGACTTTTCTACGTATCTACAAAGACGTTGACCTTTATTAGAATCATCAAGTGGTCCATATATATTTATCCTTTGTCTATATTTGTTTTCTTTTTTGTTGGTCGTCATCTCTTTATTGGTCTTTATTCATTATTTCACCAGCATCTATGACATCTTCATTTTGAATAATATCTTGGTGTTCTCGACCCAACAAGTTTTCAAATGGTCAATTCTAGTTTGTTTCGAGAGGCAATATTTTGAAATTGCTCCTCCACAATTATTTCACTTCAATATCTCCTCGCAATCAAAAACCAAAAATATCGTAATGGAGACTCCATTACAATATTGTTGGTTTTTCTATTTCATTTTACAAAAATACCTTTTTATTCTCATTTTACGAGTCTCCGTTCGCGCCAAACCGGAAACCCTATAACCCGATAAGTCACAAATCAACTCGAATGCCTGCTTCACTATCAATCCTTGCCCTCAAAGCTCTGCCTTTAAAGCCGTAGTGGCAACATTGTACAATTGTTAATTTAATAAATCCGTCCACCACACAAAGCGCGATAGTTTCGCGCATAGTCACAGTGTGGTGTTTGTCATCACAGGTCGGCGGCATCCTCGTGATGCCGCTGGGAGACTCGCTGGTGCAGATCAAACGCCTCTCCGAGACCATGTGGAGTTCGCGGCAACTCCTCAACGTGTCTTTCGCACTGCTGCGGGCCCCCACCATGGAGGAGACTGATGAGCCAATGCGACTGGGTATGTTTTAAAACGATTAGATCTATCTATTGTGATTGCAATACACTCTTACTGAATACCACTTCTTATGCTGTGTCTATTTGATAACAAGTTTGGAATTTAGTATTGTAGTTGACAAAAAGTAGACTGCTATTGCTTATCTTGCAACTGTGAATCTTCTCAGCTTCTGCATTCACAAAATCTTGAATACTAGGCTTTAAGTCAACCCATTTTCCAAGGTCACCAAACCTCTAGGGCAAACAGGTGAAAATACTTAAACGCAGTCAAAACTACCAGAGCACCAAACAAAATTTGTTTAGTTAATGGTTAATGCTCTCAAAGAACGAAGCGATAACAAACACCTTGGTAAAAATGAGACGAGTAGATGTATGCACGCTACAATCTAACGACAAAGTTAAGACCCAGGGACCCTGCATTTGGAGCTAGGATTAGAAAGTGTGACAAACTTGGTTGTCGGTGTTGGCAGATGATCTGACCCCGGTATCGCTGGCGCTGCTGAGCCGCGCGGCCATCCGGCGCGCCATGCTGGCCGGCGTGTGCCGCCGCCACCCCGAGCTGAAGGAGCCGCCCCCGCGCCGCCCCCTCTCCGCCCGCTCCCGGAGCTCCCGCACCCGTCGCATCTGCATACCGCTCGACAATGACTCTGACGGTCAGTGGACGCTTACTTACTACGAGTATGACAGCCAATGGTTCTCCTTATGGCTATAATCATTGTCGTAATCAGTCAGAAGTGTAACTTTTTATGGGAGTGTTTTATAATGGGCACTGTGTCAGGTGGAGTGGGAGATAATTGAAATGTTTTTCTGTAATACAAGAGTTTCACTTCTATCGTGTCTTTACGACACTCCCTGTATTTTTATTGTATGACGGAGGAGCGCTTGGCCTTCAACTCACCTGTCATCAAGATTTAATAAGGCTGAAGGTACGCACTTCACCCGGAATTCTCTGACTGACTGAGGAACTGGCTATCTTATATTCCGGCATTGAGCGGACCACAGCATTTTAGGATTGTTTTATGGTGACAGACTTTGGTCATACCGTCCGGTAAGGCGGACTTGAAAAAAAAACAATATCGAGCTTTTCTCTTATCTCGATTGAATAATTGAATATCGAATAGACTAGATGATGCTACAACCCTTTTTTTGCAAGATACTCAATAAACTTAATGTTTTAGAGACCAACTTGAACGCGCTCCACTATCTGACCGAGCAGGAGGGTGCGAGGGAGATGAACGCACTGCTCTCGCTCGTACTCAGCATGGGGACAAACCGCGTGGCCGGCTCTCTGAACCTCGGGGAGGAGCAGGAACGGGATCTCGGCAACGGACCAAATGAAGAGCTCGAGGTATCAATACATACATACACCAATACACTCAACAATGGCATAATAAATAACAGTTTGCTTATATTTTGTTAGAGTGTTCGCTGACAATCTGAAGCTCCTGGGTTCCATTTGTCACTGATAGTATTGTGACAAAAGTACCATCTTAACTTTTTTTGTGAGCGAACATAAATATTAAATGTTATTAACATATTGACAACTCAGTTTGCTCTGCCTCCTGAGCTGTAGGTTGTGGGTTCGATTCCCGCCCGGTACAAATATTTGTGTGATGAATATAAATGTTTGTTCTGTGTTTGGGTGACATGTTGTGTTGTGCGTATAGATTAAAAAAAAAATTACAGGGTCACTTAACGCAATAGTGTACCTCATTAATATATATTATCATAAAAAATTACTTACACTTAACATGTCAATTCATTATTAAAAAACATAACATAATAATGTACATAAATATAAACTATCTATATACGGCTAATAAACTTTAACAATTCGTCAATCAAAATGTGTATATGTGTTCTATCTATAACCAAGTTCTCATATTGCAGGCTCTGCTTAGGTTTCGGGCTAGATGGCGCTGTGTAGAGATCATATAAATTATATATTCACAAGATAAATATTATTATCGGAGCAGACCTCTGCCGTCTCTAGTGCACTCTACAAGTTGGCATTCATCGTACTCAAGGGTGAATGAGTGATTGTATGTGAGAGCTATGGGACTGACATAGTCGATATCGATTTAAAATAAGAAAAAAAAAGTTTGTGTAGTAATGTGTGATGTTTATATTTATTTATTTATTTATACTTTATTGCACACATAAACATAATAACAAAGAAAAACTTAAAAATTAAAATACATGGCAAAGCTTAGAGCTTAACCCTAAAAAGAGTTTTCTTCCAGCAAACCAGTGATGTGGGGAGAGAAAAGATAGATAAAAATTGGGAAATAGTGTACATAACAATTTAATAAAGTTTGATAAGTAGCATATAACTAAGACACATAAATTATATAAAATTTATCAATAATACATAATTTACTTACTAAGAATATAGTTTTAAATATAATATATATACAAATATAATCATATACATAACATAATATGTTATGTATATGATTATGTATATATGTTATGTATATGACGATATCTATGTTATGTATATCTATATATTATATAGATATACATAACATAGAATACATATTAATATATTATGAATCTATAATAATCTATATATTGGCAGGTGATGATAGAAGCGCCGATAACGGAGTCTTCGTTATCCTCCTCGTCATCCTCCGAGGATGAATCTTATCCCCCGAGTCACCGCGCCGCCTTCCGGCCCAGTGTCGCCGGCGCAGCCAACGTGTCTTGCATGTACGAGCGAGTGGACAGGTACGTTATTTAGCCGGGGAGTCAATGAGTCCTTCATTGAGACCACATACAACAGAGACTGAGGAGCGAGTGGACAGGTACGTTACTTAGCCGGGGAGTCAATGAGTCCTTCAGTGAGACCACATACAACAGAGACTGAGGAGCGAGTGGACAGGTACGTAACTTAGCCGGGGAGTCAATGAGTCCTTCAGTGAGACCACATACAACAGAGACTGAGAAGCGAGTGGACAGGTAAGTTACTTAGCCGGGGAGTCAATGAGTCCTTCAGTGAGACCACATACAACAGAGACTGAGAAGCGAGTGGACAGGTAAGTTACTTAGCTGGGGAGTCAATGAGTCCTTCAGTGAGACCACATACAACAGAGACTGAGGAGCGAGTGGACAGGTACGTAACTTAGCCGGGGAGTCAATGAGTCCTTCAGTGAGACCACATACAACAGAGACTGAGAAGCGAGTGGACAGGTAAGTTACTTAGCCGGGGAGTCAATGAGTCCTTCAGTGAGACCACATACAACAGAGACTGAGGAGCGAGTGGACAGGTACATAACTTAACCGGGGGGGGTCACCGAGTCCTTCAGGGAGACCACATACAACAGAGACTGAGGAGCGAGTGGACAGGTACATTACTTAACCGGGGGGTCACCGAGTCCTTCAGAGAGACCACATACAACAGAGACTGAGGAGCGATTGGACAGGTACATAACTTAACCGGGGGGGTAAACAGTCCTTCAGGGAGACCACATACAAAAGAGACTGAGGAGCGAGTGGACAGGTACATTACTTAACCGGGGGGTCACCGAGTCCTTCAGAGAGACCACATACAACAGAGACTGAGGAGCGATTGGACAGGTACATAACTTAACCGGGGGGGTCACCGAGTCCTTCAGTGGAGACCACATGCAACAGAGACTGGTGGAGGAGGTAGATGATCGGGCTCAGCGGCGCACCGTTAGAGACCTACGTCCAGCTGTGGACTGCGATAGGTTGACGACGATGGTGACATTACTAGCTCCTGTGATAGATTCACCGGTGATGGAGTTTTTTTTTATTGTACGACGGGGACGCGCTTGGCCTTCATGTCACCTGGTTACAAGTTAAGATAAGGCCGAAGGTGGAGGCGTACTTCACCCGGAATTCTGAACAAACTGAGGAACTGGCTATCTTACTTCTAAATGCCAGAACATAACAATTTTAGAATTGTTATTACGGCGACAGAATAAGGTAAGATGGTGGTAGCTAGCAAGGCGGACTGAAACAAAGTCCTACCACCAACCAAACCAAGCACAATATTGTACTCCCCCTGGGAATCGAACACCAGACCTCTGGATCTGAAATTGGTGGGTTGAACCACTAGACCACAGAGGCGGTTAAAACAAGGAGACGGAACAAGCAAATAGCCCACCTGCAGGCCTATTACCTAACTCTGTTTCGTTTGGGTTTCAATGGGTTTCAATTAAAATGCCTGCATTTCTGATTGAAACCGATTGAAACCCAAATGAAACAGAGTTAGGTAATAGGCTTGCTGATGTTAGGTGCATCTCTTGCCAATAACAATGTCTTCTTCCTCCTCAAAGAAGGGGTTACTTTTCGTTATAAGAACCGTAACAGTGAGAGCTAAGCACACAAGACAGTAATAGCATCACAAATATTTTCGAAGGTATACATCTTTTGGCGCGTTTGGGAAAAATATGTTTTATATTACGATGCGCGCGCACGCCGACACCTAAAAGCGACACCATGTATTCTTTTTATTTGAATACATTATAAATTATTATTATGTTATTTTTGTTTTTTACGCTAAAGAAGTAGATATAACTTCTTACGTGCGTACATACCTTTAATGTTTGCCTTGCTCATGTGTGTACACACATTATTTTTTGTTTCTGCTTCACCTTTCCCCTGTTATGAAGCTGGTAAACAAACGTAAAAACGGGCGCCTCGTAGCAGGCTGTGGTAAAACTACGTTCCTTATCCATCTTACCCTATAGATACCTAGTACCTACGTCGCTGTGTTAGTTAAAAGCATGGTTCAGAGTCGCGTTATACTTAGATAGGGCGGGTGTGAGTAAGAGTAAAACCAGGGCCCTTTTTCACTATGACCATTCGTGTCTTAAGAGTCTATGATACGTGAAATGGCTTGGCTTCAGCGATCATATCTTCCACAATACTGTAGGATTTACTTTGAAATTAATATATGTTATAGTTCAGGATTCATGCTAGAACGCTTGTGTTTCGAAAACACAATTACATACACTCTTTATAGAAAAAAAATCCAAAGTGGACTCTAATTTTTACCAAATAGTAAATAGACACAGTATACAGCAGACGATCTGTGTTTTAGATATTCAAAATTAATGTTTGTTTTACCGTAAAAAAATAAAACGTTGAAATTCGCGCGTATTTCTGTCATCTGGTGGTCATAAGCGCCGTGTTTGAGTGCACAGCAATGTCACCTTTATTCGTTTTGCTAATCTGAGGTACTATAGGCCGTTAACGTGCCCGCGTTACGATATCTGCTACGATGATTCCACGCAGATATCGTAATGTCGCGATATGACACGACTAGTCATAGTGAATAAGGGCCCAGTACATTGGAAACACATGAATACCTTGTGTTGATCGGCTTTTTTATATATTGGATTAGACCATTTATTAGCAGCAAAAAATATGTGCGACCTTGATGCTATCAAGCGTTACCTTCCAGATAACCGTTAGGTATGTTTCCAGGAGACCGCGCGCCTCGGTGTGGACGCCTCTGGTGCGTGAGCCGGGCGACTCGGATCTTGACGCCCTCACTCCGGCTGGCAGAGTTGAGGTAATCTATCTGTTCAAAAATTAGTAGAAAGGTAAACATGCCGATTCTTTTTAACCGATTTCAAAAAAAGGAGGAGGTTCTCAATTCGGGGGTAATTTTTTTTGTTTGTTTGTTACTAGATTTCTCCGCCAATTCGAAATAGATTTTGATGATTTCTGTTACGTTTGGAAGGCTATACTCGCGAGGTGGTCCCATAGACATTTTATCAAAATCGGTTCAGTAGTTTGGTTTTTATATCAAAATAATTAGAAAATATATGTCATCCAAGTAAACGATATTGCGTATTCTGCTTTCCTGTGGTGTTTACGGTCACTAGAGTAGACCTTTTGAACCGCTTACCTTCCAGTATCATCATCATCATCAGGATTTTGCCATAATCACCACGCTTGGCATGTTGTTGATCGCAGTAATGATGATACTTAGTAGTAAGTGGAATTGAATTTGACGCATTCTGGCTATAAATGCTGTATACTCGTACATGTATCATCATAAAAATAAAATAAAAATAAAAAATAAATATTACATGACATTTATTTTACACAGCGCCATCTAGCCCCAAACTAAGCATAGCTTGTAATATGGGAACTAGATTACGGATAAAATACTTAAATACTTTTTGTAAACACATACGTACTATATGATACAACACCCAAACACAGAACAAACATCTATATTAATCACACAAATGTTTGTCCTGGGTGGGAATCGAACGCACAACCTACAGCGCAGAAGGCAGAGCTACTACCAAGTGAGCTATGAGGCTTGTTAATGACTGTTCGCATGTTTGTAACTGTACCTTTGCGTGTGTGCGTGCAGGTGGACCGCAGGGAGCGGTTCGCGAAGCCCTCGCTGACGCCCGACCGCGGCGACGACACCGGCTCCACGTCGAGTGACAGCGACAGCTCCAAGCCGGCCACCAGCGGGGAGAACCTCGGCGCGGGCCGCTCCGTGGCGTCGCTGGAACACCCCACGGGCAAGGGGCCCAGCGCTGGCAGCGGCGACACCTCGGGTATGGCTCTATCTACGACAGAGACGCCCCCAAGCCGCAAAGAAGCCAAACGAGGCTCAAAAACAGGCTCTTTATACCAGCAACCATTATTACAACTACTACTGGGACCGACCCCCAGTACAAGTCTTGTTTCGACCTTTCATAGGAACCCGATATCTAGGCGACAATATAACGGTTGTCAGTGAGTCGACGAATCGATAGCGTCGGTCCGCTTTTGCTCTATTGCTATATATTGTTATCCTAACGGGGTATTTGTTTGTAAGTTCATCAAACAAACTTTTTAACCGCCTCTGTGGTCTAGTGGTTCAACCCACCGATTTCAGATCCAGAGGTCCCGGGTTCGATCCCCAGGGGGAGCAATGTTGTGCTTGGTTTGGTTGGTGGTAGGATTTTGTTTAAGCCTGCCTCTGGCTAGCTACCATCATCTTACCTAATTCTGTCGCCAAAATATCAATTATAAAAAAAAAAAAAAAATTTTTGACTATATACTGGATATAGTCAGTTCCTCAGTTTCTTGAGGATTCCGGGTGAAGTCCGCCTCCACCTTCGGCCTTATCTCAACTTGTAACCAGTAAGGCCAAGTGCTTCCCCGTCGCACAATAAAAAAGAAAACATAACATGACAAAACGTGACAAATGTACCTAACATTGATTGATATTCCCAGGTGGCAGTGCGCCCAGCACCGGCACAAAGCGCAGCGGCACAAAGCGCAGCGGCGGTGCGAGTGGCGGGGGCGGCGGTGGCGGGGGCGGTGGGGGCGGGGTCAGCCGCGGTCGCGTGCGGCGGCGGTACCGCGCGGCCCCCGGCTCGCGGCTGCGACGCGCGCGCGCCAACATCGGACGCAACAAGCGTTACCCGCCGGAGGTACGTATCTTGTTTGTCTTATGTTACTATATGTACAACTTATACAACTGTACGAAATAAATTTCTGAAAATAAACATTCATATTTTCTTGGGGCATACATTTACAACAAACTCAATTTCCTACTAACCATCTACCCAATGACCAGTACTAAATGTAAATTCACTCTTAAAACCTGGCTATTAGAACTTAATTATGAGGATACTGAAAAATTACTCATCGTATTGTCGTGATTACAAGAATTAGCACCATAAATAGTAATCAATTTAGTTTTTCTCTCTTTTTTTTCTACACGTACACTTCATGGTCCACTTACATACTTGATAGATAAATTCTGATGATTTGTCATATTTTTAAATAAAATAACAGGTAATATTTATACTTAAATAGTATTAATTAGATAAGAATTACTTAACTACCAACAGATAAATAACGTAATATTTATTTGCATGTTACATTACATTTGTTAAATCACGCTTAGTTCGGCGGAAGGTATAGGTATACCATGGCACAGGTTTATCCTAGTTTGGGTACCTATGTTTTCTCTGTTAAATGTGTACTTAGTCATAAGCCTATGAGAATTTTTTGTTTGTTCTAAGACGTTTGTAAATACGAAATAAATTATCTTATCTTAAAAATTATCTCATCTTAAATACAACAAGCCTCACAGCTCAGTTGGTAGTGACTCTGCCTTCTGCGCTGTAGGTTGTGGGTTCGATTCCCAACCAGGACAAACATTTGTGTGATAGATGTTGTTCTGTGCTTGGGTATAGTACGTATGTGTTTACAGAAGTATTCTATCCGTAATCTAGTTCCCATATTACAAGCTATGCTTCGTTTGGGGCTAGATGGCGCTGTGTGAAATTAACGTCCTGTAATATTTATTTATTTATTATTATTATTATTATGTACTGGGCTTGACGCTTTAGTGTTTGGTGGCAGCGGAGGGATCGGTGTTATCGGCAGCGTAGGTTTGGTGTTGTATTGCGACTAATCGCAGTGTAATTTCTGCTAGTGTGGCACTTTTATTAATGTTGCTAGAGGTATATATGGCGCAGCAAGTGATACCCTCCCGAGGTATGCATCTTTAATGCCTTATGCGGCGTACAATAGGCTATAGTGTTATATAGGCAGCGGAAGGATTGGTTTTGTTGGCTTGGGGTAAATGACTAATTGCAGTGTCCTAGCTAGGCACTTTTTATTAATGTCGCTAGTGGTACATGCAGTACATGGGGCGGAGCAGTACATAAATAAATATCACAGGACACTAATTTCACACAGCGCCATCTAGTCCCAAACTAAGCATAGCTTGTAATATGGGAACTAGATTACGGATAGAATACATAGATACTTTTTTTTTTTGTAAATATATACTTATCATACAATATAACACCCAAACACAGAACAAACATCTATGTTCATCACATAAATATTTGTCCTGGGTGGGAATCGAACCCACAACCTACAGCGCAGAAGGCAGAACTACTACCAACTGAGCTGTGAGGCTTGTTAAAACATAGGGCAGAGCAGTACATAGGGCGGAGCAGTACATAGGGCGGAGCAAGCGTTACCCGCCCGAGGAATGTATCTTTTTATGCGGTTACTAGGCTATAGTGTTTGGTGGCAGCGGAGGGATTGGTGTTAGTGGCAGCGCAGGTTTAAAGTAAATTTTTATTTTCTAGCTAGGCACTTTTGATTAAATATGTTATTGGTATTGATTGACCCCGCTTGCTCAAAAAAGTTTATTTTTGTAACGAAAAGGTTTTAATGTGTGCAAAGTCAAAGTCAAATATTTTTATTCATTAAGATTTTTAGGATCACTTTGAAACGTCAAATCTACTGCCTGTTCGGAATCGCGACCAGCACACAAAGAGAAAGGCAAGAACCTCGCGCTGGTTAATTTTTTGATGATCCATTCAACATTTAGGTATACAGAGTTTATAATAATTTAATAACATTACAAGTGTTATCATCATAAACCTAAATACTTATTAATATTAACTTAAAACATTGATTATCACGTATCTACGTAATGGCCAGTTTGTTAACATTGAGAAATCACCATTCGCGATGAAGTATTTTCATCAATGAATTCATCGTTGAATTTTGAAAGCGTGTAGTCTTAATACGTGTAATATCAGTTGCAGCTGTACTTCGGAAACGCGGGGGTGTACTCCCAGTCGGACGTGGTGCACTCCTCGCCAGAGGGCGCCACGGCCTCCGTGTCGGACGCGCACACGCGGGACCCCCCCTCCAGCGAAGACGAGCCTCTCAGCACCACGCAGGTATCACGTCAACAGCCTGAACTGTCCGCAGGACAGAGCCTCCTCCAAAGCTAGAGGGATTTTTTTTATCGCACTACAGTATACCGCTTAGCTTTCATCTCACCGGTATCACGTCAACAGCCTCAACTGTCCGCTGGACAGAGCCTCCTCTAAAGCTGGAGGGACTTTTTTTATTGCACTACAGTGTACTGTTTAGCTTTCATCTCAACCGGTTTTGGACAGAACATCCTCCAAAGCTTTTTTTAATTGCACGACGGTATAGCGCTTGGGCTTTATCTCACCTGGTTTCTATGATAAGAAGGTGGAAGCGCACTTCACTTGGAATCCTCAACAGTCTGAGGAACTGGCTTGGTTGGCTGGAATTGTTGTGGCTTATTTAGTTGGTATGGTTTATTTGGGTAACATCAAACAGCCACAATATAAATGTTAAAATATAACACTACACATAAAGTTGGTGAAACTGTGGCCCGCAGCGATGACTATTTATATATGTGATCACCACGCTTAGTACACAGGTATCCCATCCTCGTCGCCAGATGGTATGTCGGTAGATAAATGATACAACCGTCTCACTCGGTAGCTGGTTTATTCCTGGTACTCAACTAGACAATGCGATAGCTTATGTAATAGTACATACAGTACAATATTACATATAATTTTTATACTACGAGCAAGAAAGCAGTCCACCTGAAGTTAAGTGCCTTACTGCATATGTTACTGCATATCCCATAGAATATTACCTACGCTGAACTATATTGTGCCCATCAATTTGAGGCATGAAGACGTTAGCCCCGTGTGCCCCTAATTTCACCGAAAGCACAAATACAAATACAAATATTTTTATTCGCAAAAAAGTGTTTTCAGTATGATCAATATAATTGACCCCGCATTAGGACTCGCCTGTTTCGCGGGATTCAGATACAATATTGTTTACAAGTCATAGGTACACTATACAGGGCATAGCATTTGATATACAAATAATTAAATGAATTACTTTAACATTTTAAATGAACAAGTGAAACGAAAAATTAATTTAAATAGGTAAATTGTGTGTGTGTGTGTGATGGTGTGTGTGTGAGTGTGTGTGTGATGGTGTGTGTGATGGTGTGTGTGTGAGAAAGTGTGTTGTAAAGTAACGGATAGGTATAGGTAGGATGCGAGAAAGAAGTAGAATGTTGAAACGTAGGCAAACTAGGAGATTATAGCTATAGATATTAGGCTTGAAGAAATTATTTTCAAAAGGTTTTCCGTTCTATGATAGTTCAGTGTAACAAGCCACTTTCTAATTTTAGTCTTAACTCCGTAAAGTGAGCAGGTAAGGATATCACAGTGTTTGCACAACAATGTAACTTTGCGTACGTATAGCTATGCTGGTAGTTTACACCGGACGAGTCCTTGCACAAGTAACTACGAATGTTTCAGGAGAAGAAGCGCCAGAAGCTGGACAGCGGCATTGGCGAGGGCACCGCCACCGCCACCGCGTCCGCCTCCGCTTGCGCGTCCGCTTCCACTTCCACTTCCGCCTCTGCTGGCTCCACATCGCACACCACGCCCGAAGAGTCGAGCTACACCGACGCTTCCACCACTGACAACCAAAACCGTGAGATGTTTTTTATTATTTAATAATCATAGGCCTCCCTTGGCCTTGCAGTGGGACACTGACGGCTTAATATGCTAGCCTCATAGCTCAGTTGGTAGTAACTCCTTGCACTGTAGGCTGTGGGTTCGATTCCTACCCCGTCTGTTTGGGTGTTGTGTCATAGAGTACGTATGTATTTACAAAAAGTATTTAAGTGTTCTATCCGTAATCTAGTTCCCATATTACAAGCTATGCTTAGTTTGGGGCTAGTAAATAGTAAAATTAATGTTCTGCAATATTTATTTTAAAAAAATATATAATAATCATTATGATCGTTGGTCATCGGTCCGCTCTTTACTTCGAAACGGGGAGATAGGCTAAATTTTATCCGGGTCACACGTCTAGTTTTAATCATATTTTATTGTAAATGTAGGTACATATTAAGCGAAATAAAATTATTATTATTGTTATTATTATTACGTCGACGTAGCCGTGAGTAACATCTTGAAGCTAGAAGTACCATATACATCGTCATTGTCACCATCATTGGCGGGTGCATCTACGAAGGATGATATACGCAGTGTTGGTTTGGCGGCACTTGCGTTCGCACTGTAAGGTGGTATGTCTTGCGGGAGTGACTGGCTCGGTCGACCACGCATGCGAAGTAGATACTCTGACTACTCTGACCTCCTCCATCCATCGACTCCCCGCGACCACCTTGATGTCGACGGTCCGAGTGGGGATCTTCCCACACCGTTACCATTTATTACCGAGTGGTTATAGGTTCTACAGCTTATATTGCGTGCCGACTGCCACTGCAACATAGCTCTGAAAACCAGCGCTTGCTGGTTCTCAGAGCTATGTTAGTAAATTGGGAATTCTACATTTCGTAAGCTCCATAACTCACTGTGCGACTTTGAAATACTTTGCGAGGCCTACTAGAATAATAGTTTTTTTTACTACCTACGACTAATGTGGCAAACGGTCCACCTGATCGTAGGCGGTTCCCGTTGCCTAAAGGCACCAGAAGCATCACTCGCACGTTGTCGACACTTTATAGGAGCTCTGGCGATCTTACTCGCACAGGAACACAGCTAAAGATAGTGTTATTTGGCTGCGAGATACCGCGACTTTGACATACTTTAAAACTATAATTTATTTATTTTTTATTTATTTATTTTAAAACAATTATAACACCATAACAGATAAAAAACCCAAACCGGTGCCATAAGTAAAACAATAAAAATACACTTTAGGTAGGTAAACATTCTAGTTACAAAAAATAAATTTATGTAGTTGTTTCTAAGAGAATCTGTGCCATAAATAGGACTTTCGGCAGGCTATTATCTAAAATATCAATATTATTATTCGAAACTATGTTAATTAGTCTAATTGCGCAAGACATCGGTTTTATTACAACTACTAAAACAGTTGTAAAGTTGTAAAGTTGCAAACAGGCGTACAGTCCAACCTGATTGTAAGCGGTTACAGTCGCATAAGTACGCTTGCAACACCAGAAGCATCACTCGCGTTGTCGACCCTTTTGAATAAGCTCTGCCGACTACTCACCGCAGGAACCCAGCTGTCATTTTCATTTCATTTATTCATTACAAAAATTACAATAAATCGTATCTGAATTTTCTAAAACTAAACATGTCTGCATATAATTATTAAATTCTCTACTGCGATTTAAGTAGTCCTCAACTGAGTAAAAACATTCCCCCAGCAAGAGCTGCTTCAAGTCTGAAGTAAACTTGCTGACACTCCATACAGCTTTCATTTTTGTTGGCAGACATTTAAATAGTTTTGCCGTCTGGTATCTGCTGCAGTGTCTAGCAATATTTAGCCCATGTAGCCTCCTGTAGTTGCTGTTGTCATATTGTTTACGGTTGGGTTTGTTGCAGACGCGCCGCCGAGCCGCCGCCGCGCGTCTCGCCGCGGGTACGACAGCGGCGCGGAGGGCTCGAAGCCCACGGCCGCCACCCGCCGCGCGCGACGGAACGCGCGCGACGCACGCCGCGTGCGACTCTCCATCGTCATGAAGCGAGCCATCAAAGAGCTGCCTCTGCCGCGCCCGCTCAAGAAGTTCGTCAACCTGTATCGCTGCTACGAGTTCTGAGCACGGCCGAGCACCGATCATGTCCATGGAGGTAACCAAATAACCACATATATATTAACAACTTCAACAAACAATGCGTGGTGGTTACGACAAAATCATCCTGTTTTGGATAAGCGGCTGTACTTGTGTTGAGATTCCTTAGTCGACTTTTACTTCATCCGTGGGCAGCGTGGGGTAGTAAGACATGAGCGTCACAAAAAAAAAGTGACTCATTAGTTATATTCTCTGTGGATCCCGGCATCACATCGTTGAAATTCTAATGATTTTCTTGAGCTGGCAACTAATTTAAAGTCATAGTGCAGCCAACTTTAAAAACACACAATTTGAAGTGTAAGTCTGGTCATTGTACAGTTTGAAACATATATAGTAAACAATTGAGCACTGGAATAATATTAACAGGTACTGCCAATATTATGTATTTAAAACTTGAAAGTAAGTTTGTATGTAAGTCATGTAATCTCTATCGATAAAATCTACTAGTTTTATAAGCAGTTTACGTTAGAGCGCTCTTCACAGACCGTCTGAGAGTGTTGCTTCTTTACGGAGGTTAATAATGTCTTCTTTGTGTTAAATGTAATCAATCAATTCATCTAATTAAGCTAAAAGAATTCAATTTGTTTCGGTCCTCCGCTTCAATTAAAGCAATCATAATAATTTCATTATTATAATACACACATGATCAATTGAGTTTTGCCTTAGTTTATATTTAAATGTTGTTTTTATGACTGTTGGATAAGGTTAATTTTATTGTTAAGCTATTGAACGCACTGAATTTCTCGGAAATGTAACGAACTAAATTTTAAGCAAACCTCTATACTAAATGTACTTACCCTAAACTGGTATATCGTCTATAAGCCACTTTATTTTTATTTAATTTTATTTTAGGAATTTTCAGAGAACTTACAGCTAGGCACATACTAAGATCTTTACGTAACAATAAATGCAAGCAAATATTGACAATGAATTCCAATTACAACTTTCCTCATATAAATATTAAAGTAAAAAGGTAAGAGTAGTAAAACAGTAAAGTAGACGATGATATTGAAAGAAGTACCAACATTGAAAATAGGTGATTACCAAACAGAATAAAAAAAAAAGAAAAATATGGAAATGAAGAACAATTGCTGTCCAAAAAAATTTTTTTTTCAGTAAGTTACAGAGGCCTTAGCATGAGTTTTTGACAGCTAACAGAAACTATTTTCGTTTTCGTTTTCGTATAGGGCGTTTATTTCCATACATTTGTTTAGCGGAATAGTAAAGCAACTGTAGTTCCTTTCAATGTCCGCTAACCAAATATATGGAAATAAGTGCCCTATACGAAAACGAAAATAGTCTCTGCGGTGTTGAACGTCTGTCATGAACATCAGAATCTACTCTAACCAAAGATTTGAATGAGGTGCATACTCTAATGATAAGAGTGCTGCCGATAATGTGTTTTACCTACCGGTACGAAAGTATAGGATTTCTTAGTGTCCTGTCGGCATGGTGCAATTATGAATGCACTATGGCATATAGATATAGATATACCAATTTAGGGTGTCAGCGAAAGCCTGTTTCAGCACAGCATAGTTTGATATTTTAGGTTTCAGACTAAAATGCATGTCTATGTATAATTTGGTCATAACACTTATCTTTAATTATTAATGAAATTTATTTAATATTAAATGTGTGTTTGTGTCATTCTAACATGCTTATTTGCAAGTTTAGGTAATAGTTTGCTAGTATATATATTGTTTTATTTCAATGTTTTGCCATCTTGTCAATGTTGTCTTACTGTTAAGGGATGGGAATGGTTAAATATCGCTCTTAGTGTAAGGTCTCATAATAAGATTTAATACAGTTAAGTGGAAGTATGAAACAAAGGCACCTCTGGGTCCCAATTCTACCAAAGTAATCGTTTCACTATGACAATGGTATCACCGCAGAATCTCCACTAGAGAACCAAAAGGCACCTACAGTGGAAATTCTGCGACAATACCATTGTAAAGCGTTGGCTTAGTAGAGTTGGAGCCGTGGGAGTATGTAATGCCCTTCCTCCTTCCTTCCTTTCCTCCTAACCCGCAGTTATATTTCTTTCTATGAATAAGTATTTAAAAATATGGGCGTAGTTTATCACTAAGTGTGATTCCCCCCTCCCAAAGTACTATTCTTCTTTTTTTTCTATCCAAATCTAAAATATCTATATAAATATCTATGCGTTAACTGTAATTTTGAGATGAATAAGTTTCTTTATTAATAATATAAAAAATATTAGCAGTGCAATTAAATAAGGCTGCATGACTGCTTCGTTATTTTAGAATGTAAGTAAGGTCAAACAGATAGACGTAGCGTTTACTTGTCAAACCGTCAAACCGCAGCGTTTACTTGTCAAACCGTCTTACCGCAGCGTTCACTTGTCAAATCTTATTACCGCAGTGTTTACTTGTCAAACCGTCATACCGCAGCGTTTACTAGTCAAACCGTCTTACCGCAGCGTTCACTTGTCAAATCTTATTACCGCAGCATTTACTTGTCAAACCGTCTTACCGCAGCGTTTACTTGTCCAACCGCCGCTGTGCATGTGGAGCGCTCTGCCTAACCTAAGACCGTAGGTTGGTGAATCTCGTAGGTTCCAAACGTGACTTGTATTTGCTGTGTTTAGTTCAGAATATTCGTTTAGTTGATTCAGATATGGTCTTGCTCGGTGGTTTTAATGTAAAATGGTAGTAGGTGGTAATACGTAGTACGTTTCGTAGTCGGCCGCAGACTGCGGACCGCAATTGCGAACTATGATTTGAATATTATTCTACGGACTGCAGGTTTGAGTGGTGATTACATGCGGTTTGCCGACTGAATATGCGGTCTGCAGTTTGCAGCCGCCGTGTACCGAATAGTGTGTCACATCACCGCTTAAACCTTTAGTTGTAATCTATGGCGATTCGATCAACTTTAGCCATAATTGCATATAGTTTTCTTTATATTCTTTGTGCACCTGGGTGAACTAATTTAGGTAAAAGGAATATTTGGCTCAAATGACGATTCTTTACTAGGCCAAAGTTGAGAGTTGGTTAAGGCCACATTCACACTGAACCGAGATAAATCAGCCTCTTATAATCTTAGTCGTTATTTGCTCTTAGATTAGTCTTAGGTAAGGATATAACCATTGTAGGATTTGTCATTTTTATTATGTAAAAATTGGTGATTGCTCTGCCCGGTTCAGTGTGTATGCGGCTTTATAGTTACGATGATTAGTTTATATATTTGGTTGATCTTTATTATGATGTAAATAGTGCTGTCATATTGTTTTATTTTTGTTGCAAGTAATAAATATATCTGATGATTTTTATTAAGAATTATTTGTTCAAATCAATACCTATCTACTTTTATTAAAAAAAAGACCATTTGTTTAATACTGTAACAGTTTAGTTACACACTCAACTGTTAGTTTGTAAATTAATGGATTTTCACTTTAATACATTTGTATCCCGGTTTTTACAAGTCCCATAGCTCATTTGGTAGTAACTCTGCCCTCTGCGCTGTAGGCTGTAAGTTCGACTCCCTAAATATTAGCAGTGCAATTAAATAAGGCTGCATGACTGCTTCGTTATTTTAGAATGTAAGTAAGGTCAAACAGATAGACGTAGCGTTTACTTGTCAAACCGTCAAACCGCAGCGTTTACTTGTCAAACCGTCTTACCGCAGCGTTCACTTGTCAAATCTTATTACCGCAGTGTTTACTTGTCAAACCGTCATACCGCAGCGTTTACTAGTCAAACCGTCTTACCGCAGCGTTCACTTGTCAAATCTTATTACCGCAGCATTTACTTGTCAAACCGTCTTACCGCAGCGTTTACTTGTCCAACCGCCGCTGTGCATGTGGAGCGCTCTGCCTAACCTAAGACCGTAGGTTGGTGAATCTCGTAGGTTCCAAACGTGACTTGTATTTGCTGTGTTTAGTTCAGAATATTCGTTTAGTTGATTCAGATATGGTCTTGCTCGGTGGTTTTAATGTAAAATGGTAGTAGGTGGTAATACGTAGTACGTTTCGTAGTCGGCCGCAGACTGCGGACCGCAATTGCGAACTATGATTTGAATATTATTCTACGGACTGCAGGTTTGAGTGGTGATTACATGCGGTTTGCCGACTGAATATGCGGTCTGCAGTTTGCAGCCGCCGTGTACCGAATAGTGTGTCACATCACCGCTTAAACCTTTAGTTGTAATCTATGGCGATTCGATCAACTTTAGCCATAATTGCATATAGTTTTCTTTATATTCTTTGTGCACCTGGGTGAACTAATTTAGGTAAAAGGAATATTTGGCTCAAATGACGATTCTTTACTAGGCCAAAGTTGAGAGTTGGTTAAGGCCACATTCACACTGAACCGAGATAAATCAGCCTCTTATAATCTTAGTCGTTATTTGCTCTTAGATTAGTCTTAGGTAAGGATATAACCATTGTAGGATTTGTCATTTTTATTATGTAAAAATTGGTGATTGCTCTGCCCGGTTCAGTGTGTATGCGGCTTTATAGTTACGATGATTAGTTTATATATTTGGTTGATCTTTATTATGATGTAAATAGTGCTGTCATATTGTTTTATTTTTGTTGCAAGTAATAAATATATCTGATGATTTTTATTAAGAATTATTTGTTCAAATCAATACCTATCTACTTTTATTAAAAAAAAGACCATTTGTTTAATACTGTAACAGTTTAGTTACACACTCAACTGTTAGTTTGTAAATTAATGGATTTTCACTTTAATACATTTGTATCCCGGTTTTTACAAGTCCCATAGCTCATTTGGTAGTAACTCTGCCCTCTGCGCTGTAGGCTGTAAGTTCGACTCCCACCCAGGACATACATTTGTGTGATGAATATAGATGTTTGTTCTGTGTTTGGGTGTGTATACGTACGTATTAACAAAACAATGTAGGGCTAGATGGCGCTGTATGAAATTAAACAGGACTTTAATTTCACCCGGATTAATTTATAGTCCTTAACTAAGCAGGAGCTTGTAATATGGGAACTAGATTATGGATAGAATACTTTTTGTCAATACGTGTTACTATAAAAAAAAGATGTAAAGTCGCTGCGAACTGTTTGTGCTTCATTTCATGCTCTAGTCCTATCTCACTAGAGCGAGAGCATATTTGTTGCCTTCACGCCAAAACTGCTGATCGGATGAACTTAAATCTTGCACAGGTATTGTTCAGGGCCAGGATCACGGGTATCATGCAGATGAAGCCGCGAGTAGAAAGTAGTTTTTAATATATGAAGCCCTCAACACCGGTGTCAGCTCCGGAGGTCCCGGGTTCGATCCCCAGAGGAAGTACAATATTGTACTCGGTTTAGTTGGTGGTGCGACTTTAAGTCCGCCTGGCTAGCTACCATGTAACCTAAGTCTGTCGCCATAGCAACAGTTCCAAAATTCCAAATTGTTTCGACATTTAGAGTATAGCCATGAGTTCCTCAAACAGTTGAGGATTCCGGGTGAAGTGCGCTTTATCGTCGACGTCATTACTTGAAGCCAGGTGAGATGAAGGACGCTTCCTCGTCGAACGATAAAAAAAAAAGCTTTTGAGACTGAAAAACTAGCGAAATATTGTAAAGTGTATAATATAACATAGGTGAGCATTACACGGTGGGTGCTTATACATCTGTATTTACAATTACTATATAGCTAACTTACAACAAGTATTACATACAAATAGTAAAGAGCATCGTCACTGGATAGTCAATCGCGGTGAAACTACGAACCTCGACTTTAATACTCAAGTCAAGTCTCAAACAAAGGGACATGCTTAATGGGATTATTAGAAAAAAAAACAATGTCTAATTCCCCATTGTAAGCTCAATTCTGGATACTTAATTGCTTTTCTAATTTCTAGTAATCCCCATCGTTTATGACGGGTTAATGGGGATTTCGGTCTCATGATAATCGTCCAAAAAATCGCGGTCAGTGCTGGCGACCGGCTTTCAAAGATCGGTTGTTAACTTTCCCAGAGTCCTGTAAAACGTTGTGGTCTCAGCACCATTTGGTCCCGGTCTTCACCGCCCCGTTGCGCTGCGGCATGCTGTTCTCCGGATACAGGTCGTCTGCAGCCGGCGCGTCGCACGCACTCAGGCCGTTCAACAGCTTCCTCTGAGGGCGGGGAGTGGCGCGACCCGCGTCTCGTATCCTCTCCCGCACCCACTTATCAGCGGCATGCGTCCGCTTCACAGGCCTTTTGTTACCCGTATCGTTGTAACTGTGGTTGAGGTGACTCAAGTCTCCGTTTCGGAGCTCTGAAACCGGTCGGCTGGGCGTTTCGGACTCGCTGCCGTTGACCAAGGAATGCGCGCTGCGAGCTTTGTGCAACGACAGCCGCATCGGCTTCCGCGGAGGCGTGGGACGGGTTTTGTCTTCGCGCTTCTCCTCTTTCTTCTTGTAGTGGCTGAGCCGCGTGGAACAGGTCTCCGAGCCGTAGTCTATCCGCGGCGAGCTGCTGTACATGTCACCGTTGGGAAAGTCGCATTCCGATTCCAGCTCTGATGATTTTGCGCTCCTGGAGTGTAGCTTTGACGATCGTCTGCTGGATTTGTGCGCGTTTTCTAAAACTTTTCCGTCTATCCGATTGTAAAGGTACACCTTTTCCGTTTCGACTTGAATATCCTCGACGCTCTCGTTCTTTTTCATCTTCCTGAGACGCTGTGACCGTTTTAGTTGTTCTATTATAGAGAGGGTTTTCCTCTCGGCCCAATTGGTTTTCTTTATGCTCTCCTCTATTCTATCGGCGGCTTTCTTTATCTCCTTGTGTTTGGTATCTCGTCCGCTGACATTGGCGATGTTTTCTTTCGCGTCCAAATCGCTGTCGGATCTGAAGTAGTCTTCCCTCGACCGGCTGAGTCTCTCCGTCTTCAGGCGTTGCTTCTCCATGTGTCTTTGGTTTCGCTCGATCATGCGGATGGCTGCGTCCGTTTCGGTGGTGTAGTCGCCGCCGCCGTGGACGCAGTGGTGGGAGAGGGAGTGGCGCATGCGTCCCGCGCGGGGCTCGAGGCTGTGCGAGCTGTGGGACCTGTGGTTGGGGGGAGGGGACGCGCGGGGGGACACCGCGGTCCTCGAGGACGCCCCGCTGGCGTTGGACCTCGGCCTCATCAGTGGCAGGTTCCCTTCGGAGCTGTCCAGCCCGGGCAGCTTGGCGACTATGGCGGTGATGTCGGGTCCCTTCTGGAAGACCTGCACCTCCGACCGGGAGCTCGGCCGCCGCGACGCGGGCTCCGTGCTGATGTTGATGTTCGTGACGTTCTTTTTGCTCTTGTTGACTGTGATGCAACTGTCGCTACTGCTGACTGGTTGAAGCTGGAATATTAATGGAGACAACGATAAGGCACCTGCATAGGTAAGGAAGAGCTTAGGTTTAAAGACCCTGGTGGTAGTACCTGTGTGTGCCTCGCGAGGAGCTCGGCGACCTGTTCCTCGAGGTAGGAGATGCGATGCGTGAGCCGCGTGTTGTCGCAGCGGAGCCCCTCCTTGGCGCGCTCCGCGTCTTCTGCCGCCGAGCGCAGCGCGCCCAGCTCCACGCGGAGGGACGACGCCTCGTTCTGGGGACAGGGATACGTTCATATATTTTATGTCTCATGTTAATGTGTAAGACGCTCGCAAAATCGATTACCGCTGGTGAGTGAATGTTCTTCAGACTTTCATTGACCACATTTTACTTTAGCCACCTTTGTGGTCTAGTGGCTTGCCCACCAGTGTCAGATCCAGAGGTACCCAGGGGAGTGGTTTGGTTGGTGGTAGGACTTTGTTAAAGTCCGCCTGGCACCATACTATCTTACTAAAAAGTCTCTAAAGTCTGTTAGGCTTATATTCAGCGGGGCAAAAAACGAATGTAGATAGGTTCTGAAATTCAGCTAATGATTTATTTGAAGAGTTATTTCTAATCGGGTACATTCTGATAAAGTAAGTTTTACCTGTGTGAAGGTAGAGGCGGGCCCGGGCGAGGGTTGCTGCCCCCGCAGTGCCACTATTCGAGCTGATGATGAGCTGGCGTCGCCGCTCGCTCGCTGTAGCTCCTCCTTACTCCGGCATGATACCACCAACGTGCCGTTTACTTCCACTAATCTACAATATAAACGAAAATATTGTACTTGCTCTTTCTATTAGTCTTAGTCTTGGGCACGCTTCCGTCTGGTACTGGTCTGGAACAGTTGAGTTACCTATAGGCCAATTTTAACGGTCCTTAGGTAATCCAAGTGATTCCTTTGTACATAGTTTAATTATACATTTTATTTTTTTCTGCTAAAAAATATGAGGTAGGTAGTGTAATTTCGTTATAACTTTATTTGATTTCGACTATCCGCATTGAAAATTGTTGAAGGAACTTATTACAGTGGTGCCACAACTGTCGGCTTTGGTACTCCTTCGACAATGCTATTTTATATATAGCGCGAGGAAACTTGAGAAGACGAACAAAAAAATAAAAAAGCCGATCCAAACAAAATATATGAGAAAATGAATTTTCTTCGAAAGTTTTTTTTTGTAAAATTTTTCGTAAAATTTTCCGATGTTTTTAAAGTGATTCTGCTGCCATATTCTTTGCGAAGACAAATCCAACAAGTCACCAGAGATATAAATGGTGTAACCCGTCTTTGTTTTATATATGTATTGATAAATATGTATTGTTAATTTATTTTATTGAACAATCCTCACCGCTCAGTTTGTAGTAAGTAATTCTGCCATCTGCTCTGACCTAAGTGAGCTTGATCCCACCCAGGACAAACATTTGTGTGATGTATAGATGGTTGTTTCAATTGAAAAGAAAAAAATGTCCTGTGTTTGGGTGTTGTATAGTAAGTATGATAAGATAAATAAGTTTTTGCTACAAAAAAAAAACAAATAGGTTTTCTATCCCTAATCCGTATTACAGGCTTTGCTTATGGGGTTTGTTTTTAGTTTTAGATGGCTCTATGTGAAATTGATGATTTAATAATAATTATGTCACCACACGCTAAAAATACTAAGAAATTGCATGACTTCAGCATGTTGTGACTCTTACTTGGAAAATATTAACCTAACATATTAGAACCTGGTCCGTTTAGACATTTAACCATTGCAATTATTCATGCAAAGCTTCGGAATGTTAACAATCATCAATCATGCGCGTATTGCAGGTCAATCCACGATAAGGAATCCTGCAAAAAAATCAAATCGCTCTATCGGTAGAGTTTCAGCCGAACTCATGAATACGACGGGCTGTTTGGGCACGCACCGCTATATTCTGTGAAATACTTTCACGCGCTCGTCTAACAATGCTGGATGTTGCATTTTTGTTCGATCGTTTATTGTATATATCTCACCTAACTATTCTTTTTGAAAATTTTCAGCAGACAGATAAGCAGATCGGGATGATCAAATTCGAAATTGGGAGTGTATTGTGCATTGTCCCCTGCTATCCTAGTTTCAGCCAGCCCGACTCCTTGAACCAACGGATAAGGACCGAGGGATGCTGACGACATTGCTACAATTTTTTTTTAAAATTATGAATGGGTATTCTATTGATCTCGAAACTTGCGTGAGCTAGGATGAGGTTTACGAAGCTAACCCAGAGTTTGCCTGTTTCTTTGAAGACTTTAGGGCATAAGACAACGGAAAGACACACACGCAAGGCGCCGATTCCAAGTCTTTATTGAAGCCTACCTGCGCTGGGGCACAAACGACATCAACTTCTTGGAAACCTATCCGCTATCGCAGCTTACACATGGTGGATTTTTCTGTCTGGATTGCCGAATCGAAACCAGGTAGACACGCAAAAACTAATAAAAAACACATTGGAGTCCCCGGGACCAATTTTGATACAAACGAAAAACAGCATCATTTGAAATTAGAAAAATTATTTTTCTTGCCGGATACTAAGAGCTCCATTCAGAATTTCGTAAAGTTTCGGAAGTACGTAGGTAAATACATTACCGGTAAGTAACTATTTATTAACTGCAACGATTAAAATATACATACAGCTCGATGCTCTTCAGGCTTTTTATACTTATTAAACACTTACCCAGAACTGTTAAATGGCATTAGATATATTCGAACAATTTCCTGTGCAGCATCAAAGGGCTATAAAATGATATAATAGTGGGGATCGGGCGGGATCTACGCGAATTGAAAGGTCTGCGGTGGATTAATGGCCAGTAATGTCTTTGAGCTAATGAGGAGGTAGCAGTGGTTGCATTGCAATGGTTACGTAACAATATTAAAATTAAAAATACATACAGTTTGGATTTGTGTTATGTTGAAGTTAAAATGGAATGTCATATTAATTGTTGGCTACAAATAAATGCAAGTATGTTTATTATCATTATTTGTGAGACGGGACAGTAACGGCAGGCAATGTTAACTGCTAAAGTTACAAGAAAACATTCACAGAGATTGGAAAAAAATTACAAAAATTACTTTTTTTGATGACAATCGCTGCTATTAATATATGATAAGAATCAAAAGTATCTATGAGTAGGTACTAGGTTGGCCTCCTAGGAACGTTTTCCTGTAAGTATAACGTTAAGTTATCTGCCCTTACTGTCCCGTCTCATAAATCCATCCTGTATATAACGACTACCTACCTACCACATCTTTATGCAAGATGTCATCTGTATGTTTATACCTTTGTCAAATAAAATTTAGATACACAGCCGTGAAATCGCGTTGCCCTTTAAACGTATTAAAACGGCCTTTTTAAAAAACTCCATAGGTACTGTAATTGGTAAATTGTCTCCTCGAATAGCTGAATCAATAGACGAAGGATTGCCTCACCGTGGCTGTGGATGACCTCCGCGATAGCCCACTTAGGTTGGTTAGCTCAGTTAATTGATCTGATTATCTGGCTACTGTTGATCTCTTATTAGTGATAGGTATTGCTTTGCGCAGTTATGAAATCTTATTGCCCGTTATGATGAATATCTGACTATTGATGACGACCTGACTACAATTCCTAAAAAATATTAAGCTGCTTCAAAACATGCGCGAGTGGTAGGTACTATATATTTTAGAATTTTAGAACACGGATTTTACTCTCGTATACCTTCCTCGTAATCCTACCTTCACCTATGTTGATGTAGGTACCAACGGTATTCATTTAATAGGTGAATGAATCATCAGGGTGAGTTTGACTAGCCGGGGTCAGTGTGAGACGCGAAACCGAACGAGAGGACTGCGGGTGCCGCGATCGCAACCTGCCTTTATCGTGTTCCTAATTATTTTTCCAACTTGTAGACCACGCAATGATGGTGGATAATAGCTAGAGGGCAGAGTTTCTGGTTCCAGGACGACGCAATGTGTGGGGGGTCTAACCTCCTAGTGGTCTACCCCGGGCAACGGAATATACCTTTAGTCAATGGTTACAGCTGAGTGATCATATCCATGGTCGTAAGATCTGTAAAGGTCCGCCTGGCTTGCGACCATCCTCTTGCCGAAGTCTGGCCGGTCGTTTCTAGCAATTATCGCAGAAACCCCGTTGAAGGTTCTGCTGGCCTATTACTCTGTTTAATTTTGGTGTCAATAGAAATGGCGGTTTTTCTTTATAACCAATTCTCAGATTCATTAGGAAGTCAAAGAAAATAATAAAATGGAAAAGCCGCCATTTTTATGGAAACCGAATGAAACCCAAATGAAACAGTTAGGTAATAGGCTAGCTGATTACTTGATTTGATTGAAATTTTACCTATCTAGGTACTAAGTAATTCATAAGTTAGATGTTGGGATTTCGATATACCTAGGAATTTTGCTGCTAACAGCTACCTACCATGTAAATTATGTAATTTTCATTGTTATTTTATACGGACCCAATAAGAAGGCCCTAGTACTATGATGTCTGTTTATACCTCTCCCACAGAAACGTAGTTTGTCATTTTCCACACCAGTTCTTTTTAGGTGGGATGGAGCAGTCAATGTCAAGTCAAGATGGAGCAACAAAGCAGTCAAACGCAGGCTGCGTTTGACTGCTTTGTTGCCTGATGTTTAGCAATGATGCAGTCTACAAACTACGCTTGCCTAGAAGGAACCTATTCACTTTTGATTTGAAGACAAAACATTAATCAAAATATAAACGAAGGTTTGTTAGAGAGATGACACGAGGCCTTCTTAAAACCTTTATCTGTAACCTCCTTGCTCACCTGTCCCCGACCCTGAGAGCCGGCTCGTTGGACCAATCGACAGCCATGCAGCCGGCGCGGGGCGCTGCGCCCCAAGTGCCCTCGCGCGCCTCGGTACACAGTAGGACTCCGCTGCCGCCACATTCCCGAACCATACTGCCAAAAAATAATCATAGTTAAGGATACTCACAAAAACATATTATTTGTTCCCGTAATCCCGTGGAAATTTCCTCAAATCCTTCCCTCCTTTTACCTCTAAGCACCCCCACGCTGTAAAAGGCTACCCTAGCCCGAGTGTCTTGCCTTTCTCCTTGTGTGCTAGTCGCGATGTTCGGAACAAGCGGTAGATTAGACTATACAAAATGATCCTAAAACGTCTTACTGAAAAAAATAAATTTGATTTTGATTTTTAATCAGCCAGGTTATAAATATTTGGATAACTTTTGGAGTCAGATGTATGGACTTCGATGGAGTCACTACGCCCGTTATTGGATTGTCATACCTGTGCTTCCTTCCCTAGGCTTAGTACCTACATACCTACATCTATAATAAATAAATACTACAGGACATTAATTTTACGAAGTACCATCTAGCCCCAAAATAAGCATATCTCATATAAATAAGCAAAATAGCTTGTAATATGGGAACTTGATTACGGATAGAATACTTAAATACTTACTATATGATACAACACTCAAACACAGAACAAGCAAGCATCTATATTCATCACACTAACGTTTGTCATGGGTGGGAATCGAACCCACAACCTACAGCGCAGAAGGCAGAGTTACTACCAACTGAGCTATGAGGCTAGTTATCTATACATATAGTTTAGAGTTTACTGTTATGTTAAGCGGGAATACGTCGTAAAGTAAAAAACCCTGTCATGCGCTGGTCAATTTATGAGACAGGTAGGTAAGTATAAGTGCCAACAAAATTAAATGCCCCATACATTTATACGCTTGCTCGTAGACTTGCTTAAGGTAATAGTTTGTCTTCTTTGACCTATGTCCGATCTTATTTCAGCCAGCGAATAAGCTATTTAGCGTGGCAGTGCAGCCAGTGTCTGGGACACGCTTTCCTCTGGTAATGGTCTGAATCAGTTGAGCAGTCCTAGATACTGTTTGTAACGGTCCTTAGCCGCTCTCTTCTAAATAGTAAGTTTAATTGTACATATTGTTTGATTATAGAAAGATGCTGTTATAATATACATACTCGTATGTTCCTACACTATCTTACTCGTTGGGTGCTGAAAGCTAGCTGATGAAGAACACACCGTTGGTGTTTTGCAACACCCAACGAGATCAATAATGATCTACAATACGAATGAGTAGATATTTATAACAAATCCACAGTTAGTATTTAAAAACATTTTTTTATTGTACCTTCTACGGGGATGTGCTTGGCTTTCATCTCACCTGATTTACAAGTTATAATAAGGCCGAAGGTGGAAGCGCATTTCACCCGGAATTCTCAACTGTTTGAGGAATTGGCTATCTTACCTCTAAATGCCGGAACACAACAATTTAAGAATTGTTGTTATGGCGACCAATTAGGTAGCTAGCCAGGCGGATATAAACAAATTCCTACCACCAACCAAACCAAGCATTATATTATACTCCCACTGGGGATAGAACCTCTGGATCGGACACTGGTGGGCGAATCAATAGACCACGGAGGGGGTAAAAACTCTAAACTCTCAAGTTGAGTCTACAATAATCTTTGTTAGGTATATAATCTGTAAACTCAATAAAAAGCGATAGTATATATGTACCTATATAGTTATTATAACTAAAGAGACCATTTGTCAAGAAAAAACAGCGTAGTATTGCATTTTTTTGTGTGCGGTCGCTTGCGGTTGCTGTTACAATAATTGTGGACCTTCATATGCGTGCGTATGTAAAAAGTAAAGGTTATAGCGACAAAATCTTTTTTCGCTGTGAATATACGGTAGATAGGTAGGTATTGAATACCAAAGTCATTACTTCTACATAGGCATTACGAAGGATGTAGAGGGGTCATGGTCGAGGTCACTCACGGGTGAGGATCGCAAGGCACTGGACCCATCGAATGCACCGTGCTGAGCATTTTGTAAGGTGACTGCGATTCACAGTGAATTGAGATATTCTCACGCTTTACATATCTATGACATAATATATTTTTTGAACTTAAGAAAATAGAAGCATTTTAAGAACGAATTAAATTTGTAACTCTTTAAGTATCACTCTCTCTCAAAAACAGCAAAAACCTAAACGCGAGCTTAACCCTGTGAAGTTTTCTTCAAGCAAACCTTTGAGTATATGAGAAATGCGATTCACGTAACAGGTGAATAAAGTGTATTAAAGAATATATACATTAATATCAAATACAAACAGTAAAATATACTTACATAAACCTACATAGCTACAACATTTGCCTAAGTTCACATTACTGCAAAAATCACCTGTTTAGAAACCTTGATTTAATAGCAACCGGATTACTTATCTCATGTTACTTATGTAGGAGGCACGTATCTCAAGTACCTACCTAGGTATATCTTATTCAATTCGTAGGTAAGAATAAGAACCTAGCTTAAGAAAAAGAAATAATCTGACCTAATTGAATAGTCGTAGCATAAGTAGCGCGTTGACGTCTTTTGTATGGAAATCTGATTACCCAGTTATGTGCGAAGAATATTTTTTCTTCGTACATTGCTGGTAATGTAGTAAAAGGGGAAAATGTAAAGACGCCAATTATTGATTTTATTCACAATTAATTCATTTTGTTTATTTTACTTGACAGCCTCAGAAGAGTATTTATGCTTTTTGTGAGAACCGACGACGCGTTTTGCAGTGGCGGCAGCTTGACGGAGTTTGACGTGCGAGGAGTGGTTTGTATGAATTGCGAGAGTGACATATACAAACAAAATTATTCTAACATGGGAAGTGCGAATTAGAAATAAATATATATACCTAGATTATTTTCCAAGGCCATGTTTTGATTATAACATTACATTTTTTGATAGTTTTTTTTTTAGGTTTCTTTGTAAGATGACTTAAAGTTTATTTGTTGAATTTGCCGGTAATTTGTGGAGAGCATAGCGACTATAGCTAGATTATTCACTCCTGACGCCTACGCGCCGCGGCCGCCGTGGCCTTTGTTCGAAACATTGGCACCTAGCGAAGACTTGCTTAGCCAGATTCCGCTGCGTTTACGAAGAAAACATAAAAATATCAAAATTTTCAATCCTAACAAACCCACGAAGTACCTACTTTCTTTACGGAAACTTTTTGTTTGTATATTAGTAAAAAAGTTAATAGTAAATGAGTATACCTACAATATCATTATTCCGTTGTCATAGCCTCACATTAGTAGAAACTCGAGGCTTTGCTGGGCAAGGCTGAGGCTTACGATGAAGCGAGCCGCCTCTGTGGTCTAGTGGTTCAACCCACCGATTTCAGATCCAGAGGTCCCGAGATCGATACCCATGGGGAGTACAATATATTGTGCTTGGTTTGGTTGGTGGTTGGATTTTGTTGAAGTCCGCCTGGCTTACTACCACCATCTTACCTAATTCTGTCGCCATAATAACAATTCTAATATTGTTGTGTTCCGGCATTTAGAGGTCAGATAGCCAGTTCCTCAGTTTGTTGAGGATTCCAGGTGAAGTGTGCCTCTACCTTCGGCCTTATCTAAACTTGTGTAACCATGTGAGATTGTGCCACGTGGCCTTCACGTGCTTAATAAAAAAAAAGAGCCACATGTGGCATTTGATCCCACATTTTCCTATATAAGTACTCTTAAATATCGCGCCATTTCAGTCATACATTTGGAATTAAACGAGTAGGTACCCGTTTAATTCCAAATGTATTTATGCATTTATGCATTTATGGGTAGGTACCCACAGTAGGTAACACAGTTTCTTCAAAGTTATTTTCTACCGAAAAAAACATCACCAATCTTGTTTCTAAACCTCCAAATTGAAGACAAAATTCCAAAGCTTCATGTTGCTGAATTGTAGTTATTACAGATTCTGTTTTTAAAGCCTATTTTACATAGTACAACCGCTACCACTATGCGACTAAGGACAATATTCATAAAATAACTACCCTTTATCGGTATCAAGGGCATGTACTTAATTGTTAATACTGTTAAATGCTTTCAGTGTAAATACGGTCTGTATACCTTTCTACAGAAAGCTAAGTTTATCCCGACCAAGATTTACTCGATATTCAGAAGCAAGCACCTTGTAAGTACCTACAGGACGCTATTTGTACAGTGATAATCGGTGGTTACGGCATACAAAGTAAAGAGTGTAGTCATATAACAGTATCTAAACAACTATAACCTATTAGATTATAAACTAATCTGACTAGATATTTTACACAATGCCCCAAACTAAGCAAAGCTATATAGGAATTAGATTACAGAGAATATGAAACCTACCTGTACTTTTTTTAAAATATAAATAAATATATTTTATTCAGGGTGGAAATCCAAACCACAACTTTTCCGAGTTGGGGTCTCCCAAGGGAGTTTTTCCGATAAAAATAACCTAGGATTTCTGATTTGCGCTGAATCAGTCAGCCAATAAATCACCTAAACTATGACTTTATTTATTAAAAAAAACATCTTTAGTCATCAACTCTTGAAATAGACCATACCTAATGCTACCTACATCTCGTCTAACGACCATTACGGTACCGTTATACAACGCAAATTATCTTATAAAAGCAAACAACATAATACATTACCTACACTACCCGACAAACGATGTAAAAAAAGTCAAAACATTATTGATAGACATAGACATAAAAGAGAATTTCCCACGATTTGAACGCGGGAGCAGCGAACCGCTAAGCCAAGGGAAAATTGTAGTTGTTATGGGTAAAACTACACGTGAGTAAAAACACTGCCTGGGTTCCCGACTGGAATGTTACTGGCTGAGTTTTTTAAACAATTGACCGACTATATCTTAGCTTCAAACAAATTTGAGACTAAAAAAGCTATGATGATGAGAGAGATATAAAGTACTATATACCTACAAGAACCTGCAATATTTGATAGCTAACAAGAAACAAAAAGAAATGCACCACATAATTTATACTCGTAACAAATAAAATATATCTCCTTCATGAGATCCTTCATTTTATTTTATTGTAATACGGGTGAGCGCTTGACCTTCATTTCACCTGGTTACAAGTTGAGATAAAGCCGAAGGTGGAAGTGCACTTCATCCGGAATCCTCAACAGACCGTTTACTTATGTATTTTTTTATTTTATTATATTATGTAAGTACGGTTTTAGCTGGCTCGACTGCTACCCATACAAATAGTTAGTCTAATTGTAGGTACATAATGTAGTGTATATTATACAAATAATAAATCACAAGCAGGTGATAAAAAAGAATATATAGCAAAGAAATGATAAGTAATGAGAGGACGACCGAGTGACGAGGCGATGACAGACCACGCGACGCTAACGCGGTAATGAGGCTCCGGAGGCGTTGGGCGGCGGTGACACCGGCATTATACCACGTTTACATACTACCATTATAATGTAATCTGACTCTATCTTAGATGTTTTGATATTTTTCATAGCAAGTACCTCTGTAGTCAGTCACCTTTACTAGCGGGTAAGGATTTGTTTTATAGTTTTTATTAATTTGCAATATACGATGTCCTGTTACATTTATCGCTAACCTTGGTAGCTTCTCTGCCACGTCAGTGGTATACAATGGTGGAGCTTGTGTTGAATTGGGATTTTTTGCTTTCAATTGAAATTATATATTATGTTTTAAAGGTTTGTTCCAGAAGATCAGGAGGACCTGAAATAAAACTCTAAAAAACTCTCCTGAAACTAAACTGTTCTATTTTAACTGAAGGCTACATTTATATCTGGTATGAACTAGCCTAGGTATATGATTGCATTGCTATGTCCGAAGCGTCTGCGCAGCTCCAAATATAGACAGCGCGCAATCAAACGCACCGGATTATGTAAGCTTTTGATTGGATGGGAGAAAAACTATCCACACTTTTTGCGATAATTTGTCTTGTTGGATTTAATAGCGCAGAAAAGGCTTGAGCTGTTTTTTTTACTTTACTTCTGCTTTAATAAGCTAAGGAATCGTCATAGTGTTTCACTTAGGTACTTAGTTTTAGTTGGCGCGCGACAGTCGTGAAAGCTCCGCTGCAGCCTGATGATGTGACTAGTCATATTAGGTAGGTACTGTAATGACGCGTCGACACCTCACTATTACCTCACTTTCACTATAATTCTTCTCTTACTGTTACATCAATCACCGTGAAAGAGGTACAGTCAAAGTATACTCGTTGCAAACAACTCCGATACAAAACTTTTTTTATTTTCAAAACATAAATATTGTTTTGTGAATTTGTATTTGCATAATTTTTGAGGCAGACTGTACAGCTTCCCACCTATTGTGCAATGAAAAGTTTAACTAGCCGCGTAAATGTGTACATCTTATGTTAATGAGCCATTTAATTACTCAATCCCAGAAAACAAGATCTCATTATGAGATTAAGTTTTATTTTCGCATGCATGTGCTGTTTTTGAAAGTGAAATCTACCTTATCCACACAAAAGATGTTGGGTACTCTCAACATACCTACTGATGTTTATCTAATTAATCTGGATGCATGTGAATTTAAAATTGTATTATTTTCCTCGTATTATATTAATTTTGAGTTTCTCAAATTTGGTGGTTTACTCACGTGGCGCGGTCGGTAGAGATGAACGTTTTTTCGAATGTTTAGTTTTTAACAATATTTGAGAATAAACTAGCGCCCTCTATCCAAGTCTTAATTATGTGATGAATTTGTATTAATTTGTCTATTTCTTTATTATATTGAATTAGGAAAGCATGTAACATTGTTTATTTGCCAGTTATTATAATATTTTATGTGGGTTTACTTACTACTCTGATAAAGTAGGCAACTCATTCGTATGTATCTTTAGATCTTTAATGTGTCCGCGACTCAGCAGCTGCTTACTGTTCCGAGTTATCTGATCTCGACAAATTGAGATGATTTTGCTTTAAACAAGATTGTACAGTTAAATGAAAACAAAAGTACTTATTCCTTAACAAGTAATAAAAAAAATCTAGGTACATACCTAAGCCACTACTTATTTTTTTCCCAAAAAGCGATTGCTCGTTCAATTGTCCGCCGTGAAAGAACTAGCAAAGTTGTGTAGAAAAAACACACCTATGAACCAATCATTGCATTTTTTGTCCCACAGTATTTACGCGTATTTATGTTAAAGGAAGTAATTTTTCACCTGTCAGGCAGAACGTGAGATGCGCTGCAGGCTTGTAGGCACCTGAATAAAAGAGGGGGAACTACAGGTAGGGTCTGTAGATGTTTAAAAGGCTTGAGACTGGGTATGGTGACTTGTTATATTTTTGCCATCCAAGCATAACACAGCAGAGCAGGGTAAGGTACACGTTTAACCTTAATACAATAACATATATGTGTGAAGGTTACAGCTTTAACTATTTTAGCGAGTTTCTTGGTATGAAAGTACATGCTGCTAGAGCTAGGAAGGGCAAGGAACCAGTAGCTTAAGCTAGTGTGGCCATAAACAAACCCCCTGTAAGGCAAGAGGCAGCTACGCGTGGAATACTAACACGAGATATGATCTCAACCGCAAACGTGTTGTCCCTATCTCTGCTGAAAAACCCTACTCAATTATGCAACCGATTCCTAACGGATTCCACCTTCGAAGTTTTATCGTCAGAGATTCGCAAAGTTTTTGCTTGATATGTCTATTGCTGAATTTAAAAACTTTTCAAGCAAATGTTTAGAGTTTCATTTTTATGATCGTTGGGTGTCCAATGTACCTAGAATGACATAGCGATGTAGGTCAGGATCAGCCACAAACCGCAGATCTTACAATATCACCCTCACCGCAGCTGTGACCGTGAGAACCCATATCGAATCATGTTTTACGATGGTAAACAAATGATTCTATTGTCTCTCTCGAAAGATCATAACTCTGGAACATCTTGATAAAATATAAACAATGGATGCTATTATAGATAGACTGATTAACGTGGATTTTGTCAGATTAGATGAGTTAGAGCAATAGCTGGCTGATTTTCCGTCGCAAGTAGGTACCTGTATATATGGCATAGAAGGCTTTGGTATTTAAATAAATCATGAAATATAAACTTATTGGGGTTATACCGGCAAGTGACCGCCATTACCCTAAAGTAATGTACTATTATTATGTCAACAGATAAGCCTAGAAAGCGATATATTTCAATGAACAAGGACCAACTCCGGTTGCATTTGCTGATAGAGCCCCACACAAACTTTGCAACAGTCTTCAAAGTTAGTCCAAAGGAGGAAAAGATTACACGCTACCATATTAACGGATACTCCTATAAAGCGATATTTGAGATAGAACCAAAGAAACTAGCAAAAACAAAAGAAGCTGAGAAAATTTATAAAACTTAGGCTCAAAAGAAGGAGTGAGAAAGTTCACCAGAAGGTGAAAAAAATCATCCTAAGCTTTGCAATGATGTCAGTACCTAATAATGATATGGATGTAGATATTGTCTACGAAAGTAACAATTAATGCAAACAATTTGGACAAAACAATGAGATGTGGTATCGATGCACTACGTGCGGCCAATGGTCTCATGCAATATGTTCAGAATGAGATTCTGCAACAAGATAACTTAAGATACTCAGATTGGTAATTTTTGATCAAATATCGTTGTATACACATTTATGTATACGCTACATAAGCAAAAGTAAAGTTTATCTTATAGAGATATATTTATTTTGAACTATAGGTTCATAATGCATCAAAATAGATCTCGATTGTTATACTTAAGCAAATATTTTTTGGTCGGCATTACCCCTTTGCATGACCGGCATTACCCATGCTCAGGGGTAATGACGGTCAAACCCATTTTTTTGTACTTGTTCCTACCAATTTTATAAAGAGTTAGATAAGTAGTTTGAATACACGTTGATAACTGGATTGTTTAAAATACGTTGCTTACATTTATTTTCTAAAAATAAAACGGGTTTATAAAAAGTAATGGCAATTTATCCTTAAGTGACCGGCATTCCCCCTGGATATCTAACCTCTTAATGCCGAAAACACAACAATTTCTAATTTCTAATTGTTGTTATGGCAAAAAAGACTGACAAGACTGAAAGACTGGTAAAATGGTAGTAGCAAGCCAGGCGGAATTAAAATAGTCCTACCACCAACCAAACTAGGATAGTTTTTGAGAAATAAGGGAGAGTTAAGTAAGTTCAGAAGGTTTATGGCTTGCGGGGTGTCATTTGAAAGAGTATCGGCTGCAAATTCATAAAATATATATATTTAACTTCAAAATAGGGGTGGTTTTTGTAACAAAGGGGTGTATTAAGGGGGTTATTAGGAGCTTGTAGGATAGACTGTTAAAGGGGGTTGACTTAACAATAAACTTTTTTTTTATTTGCTGAAACTACCCCTGTATTTTAATTAAGGGTTGGAAAAGGGGTAGATAAGATTGAAGTCTTGAAAATGTGTGAAAACACAGTTTATTTTAAGATGAAGGGGGCAAAGGATGATCATCAGGTCTTCTTAAATAAGAAAGAGTATTCGGAATCTTAGTAAAACAGGACTATTTGTTTTTTGTTATTCACTCAATAGAGAAAGGTGTCGATGAAATCCAGGGATTACTTTTGGGGTGTCATGCAACTGTTTTGACTGTGCATATTCCATTTCAAAAGTAAATTATTGTCCACCACAATGTTAAAAAAACTTCCTCTATAACTGTAAGGTTTCGCCATAATCATCACGCTTGGCAGACATATTGGTGCTCAGAATTAAAGTTTTGTTAACACAGAGAAAGTAGCCTTTTGGTTGACATTACGACATTCGTAGGCTGAAGTGGTAGATTTTTAAACCACGACTACTAAGGCAACGGTTTTGTTACACAAGTGAACACCTTCAAAACATCATCAACCTTTGTATGTTAGTAAGGATTTTATAATAAGTTAACTATAATAGAGAGCCTCGAACACTTATGGTAAGTAAGGTGTGTATTTACGTTTGTTAATTACGTTCTATTTGATAAATAATCCACGTCACAAACCAGACATCACGAGATCTCAGTTTGGGGCGAACTACTAGTACAAAATAAACAAATATTACTAGACACACAACGCCAGCTAGCCCCAAACTAAACAAAGCTATATGTAAACTATACGCAGAATATGAATACACATATATATACTTTTCTTATAATTCATTTTTAAACATTTCCTATATGAGAATTCCTCTTCTAAAAACTCGTGGAAGCTATTTTCACCATGCTACTTCGTCTATGGGCCAACCCTAACATCAGGTAGGATACCAACGCGTGGTAAAGGATGAAAAGGTAATTAGGAAGATAAAATCTCATGAAAACTATTAGACACATTCCATTGAAAGTAACTACGCGTGGGATAGAACTATATTACAGAAGGGTTATTGAAAGGAGCCGATCGATCTTAAATAAAATGATATCTCTACGATAACGATTAACTCCCGGTTAAATTAATCGAAGTTAATTGTGCGCATTCACGCATTTACACAACTCTCAGGCAATGCTATCCGCTCGTCAGCTGCACTATTATGTCAAGTGCTCTCTGCAGCATTGATGAATCGATGCGCGCAGCAAGCAGCAAGTCTTAATACCTCGTTGTAGCCGTAGAAGCGCTACTCACCCAAATAACTGAACCTACTCGTAACTAAGCTACATTCAAACATCACTTATTCACGAAAGCTATTTTTAAACATGGACATTAAGTTTGTAAAAACCTAAGGTTTTATTTTTTACACAGAGGTTTTTTTTTCAGGCTTTAGCTTCAGGTGCAACAGTACTTTGTACATGTGTGAGTGTGTGGATGGAGTGACGAGACTGGAATTTTAGAAGACAATGGTTAAGGCATTTAGTAAAAGTCGAAAAAAATATTGTAAAAGCAAACCTTGGTTTTTTTTAAATATGTATAATAGTTTTATACCTAAAGGTCACTCAGTTCACACATGCATTGCACAGATCTCAAAAAGTATCCTAATTCAAATTAGTGGCGTTTTTTTTAACCTACTAAGTCTTAACACGACGGTCGGGAGTTTCACTTCTAAGTTAGGCATTGGTTTATCTCGCGTGATCGTGCAATTTCTATCAGCTCTCGATGGCTCTATGGTGCGACTTTCGGAAACCATGATTTACTTGTAATTGCATGCAAATTGTCAGGTACCGGACTCTCTCCTTTGATTTAGTTAACCCGGACTTGACGTGGCGAGATTTTTCCCAATGATATTAGCTTTCTGTAGAAAGTATACGTAGGTAGGCCGGGCACTCCGCCCCCAGAACAATAGCGTGCCGTAATAATGGTAACAATTAACGCCTATTTGTGAAGTCCTATCTCTCATCTTCATAGTTTACTGTGCGTTTTTATTTGTTAGGTACCGAGGGCCAACTTCTGTCAACCCTTATAAGTATATCCTTAGCGTACTCCATCAAATGATATTAGTGTGGAGTATGCATACTACAGTTGCTAGCAATGATATACAACCTCTATATGACTCTATAGTTCTTTTTAATTAAATGTGTAGTCGAGACAAGCAAGCAGCTCACTTGAAGTGAAGTAAATCTCTTGCCTATAACAAAGCTTACAGCGTAGGCTAAATCCACATAGAACATGGCCTAAGACAGCACTGCATTGCTCCCGTTAACTTGAGGCATAAAGGTGTTTAGCCTCGCTTGCCTTTAATTTAACCGGTAACCCATACTCTTAAAACCGAATCCTATTTTATTATCTGTGCCGAAACACAGCAATGCTGCTTGGCGGCCGAAATCATTATGGTATATATACTTCTTCGGACGAGCCTTTTCACAAGGAGCTCTACTTCTCTTAAGAATGTTATCTATATAACATCTTATATACAATAGAAGGTACTAATTCAGGAATTAATTCTGTCAGTATAGGGTCAGGTCTACGCCATGTACCTATAGAAAACTAATGTGATCCTCTCGTGTGTGTGCTTTGCTGTGTAGCAAGGGTATGTCTTTGTTTTCTAATTCAGCCATAAACGAAAGAATTCGTCAATGCTGCTCTGCCAATGTTGCTCTATGACTGAATTGTATATTTTCTAGATCATTTAAAACATCTAAAGACCTGACCGAATGAGAGAGTTTCACTGACACGATTTAGAAGAACCCGGTTGGCGCAAATGAGCGAAGCTAACATCCTCATCTGGTTGAATATAAGCCGTAAATATTTGCGTAATCGCAACATTAAACTATTCTCAAGGAAACGCGTGAAGTGCTAACTGAATAATTACGTTGAAATGCTGAATACCTGATTAGATTCAGATTACATACGCTTACACGGGCGCCTGGGAAAAATATACTTGAGAAATTAAAATAGACTTTCGTCTAGTATAATTTGGTTGCACCATTCAATGATAATTTAAAATTGTAAGCTTTGAACGTACGTACTTAGATAATTATGTCAAAATATTAAATTCGTCATTCATAATAATTTACCCTTGATTCTTCCAAGATCCGAGATAAATAAATAAAAAAAAAAAACATCCGAGCATAACCTAAGTACAGTACATTATCAACGGCATATTTACTAACACAATTTGAAGGTTTTCCTACAACGCATATGTCAGCCATGCCAGTAATAAAAGCCTTGCTGAGTAAACTTTTGTTTTCGTTTTCGTTCGTGAAACAGCGCAGCATTTTAACATTGGGTGCTGTAATACACACCCGTGGTGTTCTTCATAGACAGCTAAGAGCTCAGCACCCAACGAGTTAAGTACTGTCTGGTCTCTAAAGTTTATCCTTAATTATTTGACTAGGGCACTCTCTTAATCATTCGATACTTCTGTACTTATACTTGTCTCATTAGGTTCATCTTCAGGTCATCAGGATTTATATATCGGGCAAGATAGCCAGTTCCTCAGTTTAATGTGGATTCCGGGTGAAGTGCGCCTCCACCTTCGGCCTTATCTCAACTTGTTACCAGGTGAGATGAAGGCCAAGCGCTTCCCCGTCGTACAATAAAAAAAATCGGGTGCAGATATATAAGTTCACGTTACCAGTAGAGAGAGGGTAGTTGTGTGGCGGCCCGTGCGCGCGCGTCGGCCTGTTCGATGAGCTGCGCCAGCGCACGCGCCTGTTCGCCCAGCGTCAGCAACTCCAACTCCTCGCGACCCAGCTTGTACTGCAGCTCTGCTTGTTGTATTCGCGTGTCTATATTACTGAGGAAAATTATAAATTACTTTTATGTTATTGGTTATTATTGTGTTTTTTTCCTGATATAATATGGCCAAGTAAGGACTTCGTGAAGAGATGTGTGGCTGATGACGGTAGAGGATAATGAAAGGGAAAATAGATGTTGTCCGCACCCAAGTTTTAAGGACAAAAGATGCTGATGAGTCTGCCCAGATCTGATATAAATAATATCTAGTTAGTTGTACTGCAATTCAGTACTTACTCAGTGACATGCGTCTTCTCCAGCCTCTTCCTCAGCTCCTGTATGTTGTTCTTACGGAGGTCGAGGTCGGCTTTCACTGCGAGAGCCCTGTCTTCCAGAGCACTCCTTTCGTCAGCGGACAGTGCGGCGCCTTCCGAACGAGACTCTGACCGCGAGTGGGGCGGGGTAGCCTGCACCAGGCGTGCTGCGCTTAGGGACGCGCTCAGCTGCTTTTTGAGGCTAAAATGATTGAGAGAAAATACGGTGGGTTAGCCATTGATTTCGAGTCTTGCCTGGGCAAAGGTGAGGCTTACGACGAAGGAGCAAGAAGGAGAAGGAGCATTCCTTATCAAACATTGACCATCTAATAGGTTATTGGAGTTAAAGGGCGGGTTGTGTTACCTCTGTATTAAGGAGTCCTTATCCGAGAGTGCAATCCGCAATGCATCCAGTTCTCTGGTCGCGTCCCGCGCCCCGGCGCTGCGCCGTCTGGATCCCGCCAACGACACCTCGATACTCGCCATCTATGCGACAAACAAACTTCTCAGGAATTTTAGCTACATCATATTCGGCAACGACTTCAAGATAAAAGACGTTCGGAGGTTCGTATGTATAGGTTGGTTATCCAAATTTAGAAATCGCACAATGCTCACACCAATGCATATGTATTATACAGTATCTTGAAAATACAAAAATACAATTTGTTGTCACCTATTAACCAATAAACAAATATGCCAATAACGCGCGAATGTGTAGTACTCGTAGGTACGAGCCAGCCTCCGTAATGTTCCTTTACATAGTTAGACACTTTGCAATATTTTCAGAATAATCTTTAAATCTTTTATTTCGTTACTATTGCACTTTTGAGTACCTACATTCAAAAGCGAAACAGCTAGGGCGATGCTTTATTCAATATTTCGCTTATGCCAATTCCGCTCAGATAAGTCCGCAATCCGCATATGGTAACTACACGAGAATTCATATGCTCAGAATCTCTCATTGAAATAAATCGATCGCTCGATCTAAATATGGAGAAAAATACTCGCACAAAATGCCCTTCTCAATGGCAGGTAAATAGTGGCCTTATTATAAAAATACCAGACGATCAATTAGATGCCGGGTCGTGGAAATAAATTATGTTTTAATCTACGATCTTATCTGCGTATACGCAAGTAAAAGCTGTCGCTCGCTAATGGCAAGTGTCGCTGATCAGCTTAGATTAACCTTCACGACACTCCCATAAAAGTACAAATATAGAACCTACTTATTCAAAATCTGCACAATCGTAATTCAATTCATTAGATACTTTTCGTATTTCAATAGAACTAACAACCCACTCCCACGTTAATGCTAGTTCGTTTTTAAGAGTACCTAGTTGAGCTCTGTGGGTGAGCTTATCTGGGGAAATACCACGATATACCTTTTTCAGCCGCCTAGCCACATTGCAGTGTTCTGATTTGAAGGGTATGGTTGTTGGTGAAATTACAGGCACGCGAGGCTAACACATTTATACCTCTGGTTGAAAAGCTTTGTCGCAAAGGCCATGTTTTTTGTGGGCGTGACCTTCGCTTGTGAAAAAAAGCCTTTTTTTCATTTTTCTTATCAACCGAGCGAGCAAAGCGTCTCAGTTTCGACATTGGCCAAAAATGCTTTTGTCTGTCGGCTGCCGGTTTGTTCTCGCCTACAGGACAGGTCGCAGAACCACTAGTTTATTATGGAGTCAGCTGTTGACCTCTAAACTTGCTCATACAAGGATGTGGGCAATGATAGAGCCAGCCCAGAAGGTGCTTATTAACTCTCTTGAAGACACTATAACAAAAATTAACGGGATATCTACCATGATTTGTTGTTTTTTTTAAAATATCGGATAACTCAAAAACCAACAAATCATGGTAAATATCCCGATAATTTTAGTTAAAGTGTTCATATCCATGATAGTTTCAAAAGTTATATCTCTTGAAGACATTAGGGTCTCACACAAAACGGGAACACAAACTCTGGGAAATGATTCCATGTTTTTACGGTGCGCATTTTTTGAAAGTGCTTAGTCCTTATAAATGGAAAATCCACCAGATTAATGATTCCTATATATTTTAACTTAGATCCAGTTTAAATTTACAATGAGTAAAGATATTTTTATTACATAAGTAAGGTACATTTTGCCTCAAACAGTTGTTTAACCAGTACTTGACAGGTTGATGAGTGATCATTGGCTGATTTATAACTTCACTCACGTCACCACGTCGTGTCGTCAGTAGCATCCAGTTTGTAAGTGGCGTGTACGCACTTGTAAATAATAGGTGTTATCCCAACGCTGCCATTACTCGTCTGTCTCGGATTACGGAGACTTGTGATTGCACCGAGCGCCCTTTACGGTGGTTACGAGATTAAATACTATGTATTACACGTTTCTTTGATCAGAGCCTTATCATTAAGTGATTTGAGTTCTTAGATGGCTTTGTATACATTATAAGACTTCTTTTCAGCATAGGTATGACTCTAACGTGGTATTGTGTGACACTTTGGATATGACATCCATCTACGATTTTTATCTGAATGCTATATAGTGCATTTGTCTATTGCATATTCATAAATTTGGATAGATTCTTTGCAAAAAAAAGTTATAAACAGCAAACAGAAAAGTATTTTATTTTTTCAGAATTTATTTCTAAAAAGTTAAAGCTATCAAATGAACTACGATAGAATGAGATAAAAAAATACTCAAATATCCAAATTAATCAGATAGGGTTGTAAGCATGAAATCTTGCAAGTGAGTTGCGTACACGAAGGTATTGTATAGGCTAGATCTAACGGCTTCATTGGAAAGCATCGTATTAAGATGTGCGGATAGTGCGTGGGAAAAGGGCGGGAAACAATTACGGTGAATCAGAGCACAATGGCCAGAATGGTTGGGAACGAGGAGAATGCGAGGTTCCTACTCATAGGTGATACCCGACAATTGCATCACTGCTAACAGGTAATGATCTTGGAGAGTTATGACTTGACTTGATTGTGTGACGAGCCACCGAGTACATATACTAATATCTTTATTTTTCTAAAACACACTTCCGTGTATTATCTGTGTGTATTATCTGTGACCGCAAGTGACTGCGATGAAACCCCCCAATTTTTTTATTTTTTTTTTCAAAATCAACCAATCAATTACTTATTTTCATCACAATAATGTACGCTTACAACATTTATTAGATTATAAAATATCTGAATTATTTTTGAATAACATCTTATAGTGGATATGACGTTAAAGTAAGCAGTTTTTGCTGTCATCGTTGCACTACGTATGCAACAGAAAGAAGAAAAAAAAATACAACTTCCCGCATGTGAACTGTAGACCGGGCAATAGAAACTATTTGTTGATCATTTTCTGGGGCAGTGATGCCTTATCCGTTTAATTGGACTCCGCGGCAAATCTATGCTGCCACCTCCCGAGGGATTACAAAGTCCAACTAAAACGTCATCTCAGTTGAAAAAACTATAATCCGACTCCCCTCAATTTTTGATTCCCACACTATTACTAAAACATTCTAAATGTTTGTCTTTTTAATTGTATGACGGAAAGCGGTTTGGCTTCATCTCACCTGGTTACAAGTTAAAATAAGGCCGAAGGTGGAGGCGCACTTCGCCCGTAATCCTCAACAAACTGAGGAACTGGCTATCTTACCTCTAATTACCGGAACACAACATTTTTTAAAGAAATTGTTATTATGGCGGCAGAATTAGGTAAGATGGTGGTAGCTAGCCGGCTTATGATATCACTACCACAATTTAGACAAACCAAACGACACATTTTTTAAATAAGATTGTAATGAATCCACGGCCAAGGGTTAGCACAGCAGTTTAAATTTATTGTTCAAGACTATCAAGGGAACAGCCAGGGGTATACAGGAAAACAGGGACCTCACCCGTCAAAATATACAAAGTCTGAAAAACGTGCCAATGAAATAGACATAAATACATACTCTAGAAAAACATAACCCGCTTTCTGAGGCAGTTATGTAAAGAACATCCAAACCATCATGGAATATATCACTAGTTCGTTTGTAGACACAAACTACCTTTGCTCTACCTATTAAGATGAATAGGTAGAGCACAATATAATATTTTCGCCAAGCGAGCCTTCACGACAAGCCGTGTGGAACGAAGCGTGCGCAGGAAGACACCACCCACTGGGTACTCTGCCAAGGACCATGACGCTTCCTGATGCCGCGCCAGTGGACAGCTCAACGAATACCTCGGCTCATCTAAATGTATAAATCACCGTGTAGGTAGCTCACTGACTGACTGAATACCAACGAACGTACAGCCCAAACCAGAGAACCTAGAGACTTGACATTTTCTATGATAGGATTTGAAGAAATTCCCACGGTATGACGGGAACGAAGTACGGGGCAGTTCACTAGTAATGAGATATAAGTGGCCTAATAACTAAATTCTGCGCTGTAGGTTGCGGGTTCGATTCCCACTCGGGGCAAACATGTGTGTGATGAAAATGATTTATGGATCTTAAACTAGTACCTTAAACTAAGCTTTGCTTAGTTTGGGACTTGATGGTGTTGAGTAAAATATACAGAATTTTCGTAAATTTTATATTATTTAAATACATAAGCTAGTAAGTACTCAGTCTACATTCTACATTGATATGTGCTAGAGGACAATACATAATTACCTATTTTTTTTTTTTTTTAATAGAGGTTTTAATGCAGGCCTTGGTTCATGGGACGTCTCAATCTACTACTTAGGCCAGCGAATTAACATAGCTATTCAGCGTAGCAATGCTGGCTGCACTGTCTTGGGTACGCTTCCGTCTGATATTGATTTGGAACAGTTGAGTAACCTATAGACCGTTTACGACGGTCCTTAGGTAGCCCGACATTACCGACCGTAATAACCTGACACGTAACGAGATCACCAACCCGCTTGCAAGCTTCGTAAGCTTGGTAATCACCATAAACGCTGCTTTGTAGTAGGTTCATGCCGTTTAATAGATCTTTTCTGGATCAATGATGAGTAAAAGACTAAAGACACGATCATGTACTTATTTTTCTCTAAAAAGTAGAAAGAAGCTTCGTATCTAGTATATAGATTATAGAGCCCCTTGTGAAAGGGCTCGTCCGGGGTAGTACTACCACCATACCTACTTCAGGCGCCAAGCAGCATTGCTGTATTCCGGTTTGAAGGGTGCCGGTAAAATTACGGCCACGCGGCTTAACACCGTTATGCATCTAGTTGATGGGCACAATGCAGTGCCATGTAGGCTATTTTCTGTGTGGATGTAACCTACGCATCTACCTTAACATCAGGTGGGCTACTTGCATGGTACGTCTCCTGGTTGTATAAAAAAAATATTGATCGTAAATGAGAATGGCGTGCTCAGTTTTACGAGCGGTCGCATGAGCTGGTGCGAGGCTTTATCGCGGGAAGGTGATGAGATCAACCCGCTTGATCCTATATCCTATTCGTTTCTTTATAAAGTCTTAACTTTTCCTAAGTAGGTGACTTCTTCAACAGCCCATTGCTATTCACCACATTTTGTGGATGATTTTGCCATAATCACCACGATTAGCAGGTGGATCGGAAATTGCAATAGGTAAACATACCAACTCATACCTGTTTTCCAGATGAGTAGGCAGAGACAACCTTCACCTACCTTAGCTTTCGATAACGTCTCTGACTTGGTCAAAGAACATTTGCCGAGGTTTTCCCCTCCCAACTATCCCATGATCGCAAGTAATAAGTAAAGCTCCCAATATAAGTTATACACAAAAGTTGGCTGTTACCATTCTGGTGATTTCCCTTGGTTTTTTTTCATTGTACGACAGTACATCTCACCTGGTTTCAGTTAATAAAATAATAAATAAATATTACAGGACATAATTTTACACAGCGTCATCGAGTCTATATAAGGCCGAAGGTGGAGGCGCACTTCATACGGAATCCTCAACAATATACTTTACCACCAAATGCTATATAATCAGGTTGATTCTTAAGCCGCGACCATCACTGCAAGTAGTTAAGTTTTAGACTGTAATTACACCGGCTAGGAGACAAAAAGAGTAGAAGAGCATTTTGGGCTCTTCGGGGGTAAATAGGTATGACTCGTGCCATACCTATTTCGGCCACCAAATAATTTGTTATTCAACCTAAATGTTATTTTCACGGCAAATAGAAACAGTACACGTATTCCACTCTTAGCCGTTCATAAAGAAACTCTATCGTGGCATATATGTGATTATTATGTTACCGGAAACCAAGCCTATAGAACCTCCTACATCGTATACTTCGCATCTAATTTCCTGTATCGAAATCAACATACTTTCTCCGCTTCTTCATTCATCAAAACCCCAATTTAAAGTAATCTCTAAGTTTTTCTTATTGTTTTAATCACTTTAATTGACCTGAGTGTATAATTGGGGGTCATTGAAATACGAGAGTGAGTTTCTTATACGAGAGAGAAAGAACATAACATTAGGGTCGGCAACGCGTGAGTGATACTTCTGATGTTGTGAGCGTCTATAGGCAACGTTAACCTTTCTATCAAGTGGGCCGTATGCCTGTTTGCCACCTTATTGGTATAAAAAACAATGAACATAAAATACTTGCAGTGTAGTAAAATCGCAATAGCGGACAAGCACGAGGAGCGCGTTTATGTCTAATATATAGAGTAGACTGAGAAAACGTGAATGCCAATTTTGATCAGTTACCAGTGATCAGTTTGGTTGGTGGTAGGACTTTGTTTAAGTCCGCCTAGCTAGCTGCCACCGTCTTACCTCGCGTCTTTAACACCGCTTCCACCATCATTCCATCGGCCTTATCCTAAACTTTAACCAGGTGAGATGAAAGCCAAGCGTTTTCCCGTCGAACGAAAAAAAACCTTTGTCATTTGTAGACAGTAAAGCCATAAAAAAGCCGTTCAATGAAGATCCTAAATATATTTAGCGGACTAAGATACACCCAGGTGGACAAGGTGAGCAGTTGTAAAAAAAGCTTTCAACGGTCCACGCAGGTGGTCTCAGGAGGTGGACGACGGGAAATAACCGCTACTGTAAAGTATTTACTTAAACTATGTTAAGAAGATACTAAACATAATACGTGTTTGTGCAAGCCTCCTCATTCACCACTGCGACACTATTCCTTAAAAATTTAAAATTTAATTACAATATATATTCTATTTCAATTTCAATTTATTTAATTCAGATAACGTATAGATCCATTAATAATAAAAAGTCACAAATAATATAAATGATACACATACAATGAAAACAGCCTTAAAAATTAACACGCAAAACACTAGCATAGATTTAATTTATGTAGAAGATGTGCTTAACAATTTTTTTTTTTTTCGCAATATACACAACATTTATTCAATAAAAAGTACAATTAAACTAACTATGTACAAAGGAATCAGTCAGATTACCTAAGGACCGTTACAAACGGCCTATAGGTAACTCAACTGTTCCAGACCAGTACCAGACGGAAGCGTGCCCAAGACACTGGCTGCATTGCCACGCTGAATAGCTATGCTAATTCGCTGGCCTAAATAAGAGCCAGCCCTTGGGTCACGTGTCGCCTCAATCAAAAGCCCCGCAGCTTAACAAATGAGTTCATAAGGGCTGTGACACCTAACTTACTCTTTTTTATTATTGGCCAAGTGTTTGACGATCGAAAATTTGACCCTACGAAAGACCTCTCCGAGAACGGTTTCCGTGATACATATGTTACAAAAAAAATATATGAATAAATAAATATCATAAAAAAAATATGTAAAAAATATATAAAAAAAAATGTTGGTCCAAAAATATTTTTCGCTCCCCTATACCGATATAGAAGTGGCATTGACATTCCTTTGAAAATCTCCATACATTTCCCTTAAAATTGCCACATCTGGTACGCTATAGATCTATGCAATTCTCGAGCATCGATCGTCATTTTTTTCGAAAACGTTTCGATTAAACGTAACTAAAATAGTAGAGTACAATGACGTTTACACTCGCACATTTTACGTTGACGATGCGTTTGGCGTATCTCGATATACCTGATCGTCACGTTAACGCGATTTTACAAAACGGTTCGCACTCAGCTTACAGGTCACTTTAAAAATAGAACAAGCAAAGACGTGGCCTAAAATGCAGCACGCTTGTCTAAAAGGAACAAATTCAATCTGGACTTGAAGGCTCCATGATTGTACCAGTGCGGAAAAAGAGACGAGGGCAAGTAGTTCCATTCCTTACTATTAATGAAGAGCTTGGCACAATGGAACATTTACACGCTTTAGGTTGATGGGTTTTGACAGGTGTGGTGCCGTTTGTCCAAATTGTGGGAGTGACGCAGACTACATTATTTTAAAATGGGGACGCAAATCAAAAACGAATAGGGGAAGTTACAGAATATTGTTTTACACTTATAGAAACCAGCTCAATACAGCCATGTTAAACATACCAGAACCATGCAATATGCACTTCCGTTTACTGCAAAGATGTAGGTACCTTACTCATCACGTGGTATTAATGAGAGTGGGAATTGGTAAGGCATACCTACTGGTGGGTCACTGACCTTGGCCTCCAGAGAGTCGAGGTTGACGACCCCGCCCGCCTCCAGCGTTTGCTGCAACAAACAAACAATTTGACCTTTATATGTGGCTATACGTTATATGGAGCAGGCGATGCGCTCGGCTGCATCTTCTTAGAAACCATAATCCGTCTCTCAGTGTGATCATACGCTAGGACTAGGAGGGACTGGTGAATCATAGAAAACGAGAGACGCCTATAGCATCCTGAATGCTGTACAGGTTTATTTTTTATATTTGCTTCAGTATATAATTCCAAATTAATGGCCGAGTACGTCAGCTCAGAAGGTTATGTTTTTTTTCGCACTCGGGAACATATTGCTTTTTAATTCTCTTTTTTTCTGACGACAAAATATATTTTGGAGCTCACCAAAACTTTATAGTTAGCTGATTGTTTAGGTAATTAGCTGGCCGTTTAAATGATACCCCATAAACACACTTGCTAATAAATTTAACAACTATTTCATAGATATAGTATCTAATAATAATGCTTACAATTTGACTATTAATACTGACATACATTTATCTAAGACCCATGACAATATCAATTCAATATTCCTACTACCAACAACTCCCTTTGACATCCTCAAAACAATAATGTCTCTTAAAAACACTAACAGCGTAGGATACGACGGAATAGCAACGCACATTGTCAAAGAAGTTGCAATGATAATAGCACCAATATTAAATCATGTTGTTAACTTGAGTATGGAATGTGGAATATATCCAGACAGTCTCAAACTATCAGTAGTCAAACCTTTACATAAAAAAGGTAGCAGAGATGACATAAATAATTACCGTCCCATAGCACTGATACCAGTATTCTCGAAGATCCTTGAAAACATCATATACAATAGACTTAATAACTTTTTAGAATCCAACCATATTTTATCGGAACACCAATACGGTTTTAGAAAAAGTAAAAGCATAAATATGGCAGTTTATGAGTTCCTTCATAAGGTAACTATCAATGTAGATAAAAGAAAAAGCGCTATAGCCATATTCATGGACATGTCTAAAGCATTCGACCATGTAAACCATAATTTGTTACTCCATAAACTTCAAAAATATGGTATCAGAGGTAACGCGATCAGTTTGATAAAGTCATACCTGACTAACAGAAAACAGATAGCACACATTACCAAGGTATGTCCTAAATCACTTACCGAGGAGGTATATGCATCAGACGCTAGAACAATTAGTTATGGTGTACCTCAGGGTAGTGTATTAGGGCCACTTCTATTTATTATATATATTAATGACCTACCAAATATTACAAATCACCCTATGACTTTGTTTGCGGATGACAGTACTGTACTTTTCGACAACTGTCCTACTAACACAGAAACTGACATAAATAACACCTTGACTTTAATAATTAACTGGATGACGTATAATAATTTGAAAATAAATTTAAATAAGACATATTTAATGAATTTTAAACAGCGAAATAATTACCCAATAAATTTAGACATCCATTATATTAACACGAGAATTAATTAAATCTGCTCCACCAGATTTTTAGGTTTAGAAATTGACAGCAGACTGAATTGGAAAAACCATATAGACAATATATCCAAAAGGCTCAATCAATTCTCATATGCTCTATATAAACTACATAAAATAGTCAGTACTCCCACATTACTAACAGCGTACTACGGTCATGTGGTATCAATATTAAGATACGGGCTTATTTTTTGGGGCAACTCAACAAACAAAATGCAAGTGTTCATAGCCCAAAAACGCTGCATCCGATCTATGTTTGGTTTGCAACAAACGGACACCTGTAAAGATGTTTTCAAGCAATGGGGGTTACTTACTCTGCCAGGTCTTTATATACTCGAAATTGCAATATTTGTTAAAAAGAATCACGATATTTTTACATTCTACCCCAACGGCAGCCGTCGAGAAGGTACTCTGCACCACCATAAATCAAATACGGCACTTTTGCGTAAGAGTGTATTCTGTATGACGCCAATTATCTTCAACAAAATACCGTCGTCCATACGGGCTATCACAAATTTAAATATTTTCAAAAATTCACTGACAAAACTTCTAGTCGAAAAAGCATATTATTCAGTGAATGAATTTCTAAATGACAATTTAATTTAGTTTTAAATTAAAAATGTCACATTTTTAATTTAAAAATCATTGACATAAATACTCATTAAACATTGTTAATTGTAACTTATGTAGTTTTGTGTGTTTTGGACTGTTCTGTTGGTTGACTTTTGGTCGCTAGGTATAAATGAAATTTGTGTTTAAATATAGATAACTAAGTACTCTTTCTGTATACCAATTAATAAATATTATTAGTGCATGCTATCCTAATGTTTGTACACCAATATCTGGTGGAATCATGTGAGACCTAAACTATCTGTAAGAACTTTTTATGTACCATGATTGAACAAACCAATAAATCATTTATCATTTATCATTTAAAGGTATATATTATGCCCCATATATACAATTATACTGTGCTCAAACAGTTTTGTGCTAAGATTGCATTTGATGAACTTTGGTTCTTTAACTCATTTTTTTCACATTTTTTACAAGTTGTTGCGATGTTTTAAATGTCGTTTCAATCATTCCTGCCTTATTATATCCATTATATCTAAATATTGACTTATTGATGACAACATAAGTTAGCTTTTATCCGCGAGAAGTCGTGGCCAAAAACTTATGTTCAATAAAATCATTTAGGTATATATATATATATATCATTTTAAATGGCAAAAACGATGTAAACTACCGTAACTGTAAACATATAATCACAAATCACAGACGAAAAACGGCTTTCTTTGTGACAAACGGGAAACTCTTGCGCAATCGCAGATTACACCCGCAACTATGTTAACTTTCTATGACTATAAATTGACCAGCGGTAGATAGTTATCATGATGAGTGGCAGCTTATTCAATTGACCCCACCGCTAAACATGTCCTCGGCTTCGGTAACACAGCCGGTCCTTACCGTAGTCCAACTTATTAGTTCACCTGGGTGAACCAAGCGCTACTAGTTTTTTTCAAATTTAATCAAATAAATGCTCCAAAATATGTTATGTGCAAAAAACGAAAATTTGCCGAGGCGGTCGCGGCTTAAGATTCGACCCCTGCAGCTCAGCCCATGGATGTCGTAAAAGTCGACTACGGGTTCTCACGCAAAGCTAGCTTTCTTTAGCTCGAGTAGCTTTCTTCTGCGTATTATCTATAAATTTACTGCCGCCTGCTAAGCGTGGTGATTATGGCAAAACCGTCAAGCTGTGGAGGAGGGTCTATCTAGCAGTGGATATTATGGGCTGTTTCATGTTCATGTGAAATGCTTCAAAGTGCTTGATTTCATTGTAGGTATCAGGTAGTTCAATTATAGCAGTAATAGTCTCCGAAAACGTTTTCGCGCCATAAGAATAGCGTTGAACAAATTATACGGTTTTATGTACTTTTAACGCGATTTTTCCTGAAGAAAATCAATTCGGCATTAATATATACCGTTTGCACTTAATTTGCAGATGTTAAATGTATATCTTCGTTGCAGCTGGACTCGCTCATATTTTATGATTTCTTAAGATTTTTATCAAAAAACAAATCAAAGTCAAAGAGTATGGCGAATAGCAAAATGATGGAAATAGAATACATAGTTATTGACCTGTGGATGGAAAGTGAATTGATGAAAGAGAAGAAACTGTGTATTTTTTAAAATATTTTTTAATGCAGTCGTCGTGCTGGCCAGTGCGATTTTTCTTAAAATAAGGTTGGCGCACTGACATAAAATAAGTATTAATGTATTTTAAATACATTATGATATTCAAAGTTTCGAATATACAAAAAAAAGCTTTCCACGTACCGGATAAAATGCCCTTTTTGCACTCAGATTTGGAATGATAGACAGAATTATTGCGAGGTTGTGATGTGAAAAATAAATATAAGATTCTTCCACAATCATCTAGCTTGGCAGGTGATGGGGATCACTACTATTTTGGACTTCGTATTAATCTACCTGGATAGGGCTATTCCTCTATCTGGCTATTCCGGGAGAAGTGCGCCTCATCATGACTTGAAATCAGGTGAAATGAAGGCCAAGCGCATCCCCGTCGTTCAAAAAATATACCAAAAAATGATTTACTCCCAAAAAGGTCATTCTGTAAGCTTGAGCAAGATATAGAAAAACGGAAAGCAATGGATATATAAATGGTAGAATTCTACGAAAACTACAAAAATAGGAAGTTATTTCTTCCTGATGGTGAAGAATGCTGAACAAGGAATTCTCCAGCGGCCCAATGCGCCACTCTAACGCGTTTCAGAGCGAGACACCACAGTAGGCTTACCATGAGTTACTGTAGTGAAACCTGACGTGATTACAGTAGTTTGACGAAGACTACGGTGAAATTACATCGGTCGGTCTTACTTTCGATTCAATGCCGTGTCCGTCTGAGTGTGTACTGTTAGATAATATTTTAGATTAAAAAAAAACGAACAAATAGTTCCTAACAATCCGCTATAGGCGCTTTCCGAAATTCTTTCAATTACGTGAGCCTTATGCCTGTTTGCCACCATAAGTATGATATATTTTTTTTTGTTAAACTCAAGCGTAGATACATATATTTTTAACCGTAGCCGCAAGCACATTATATCAAGCCTCACAGCTCAGTTGGTAGTAGCTCTGCCTCTGCGCTGTAGATTGTGAGTTCGATTCCCACCCAGGACAAACATTTTTGTGATGAGTGTTGATGTTTGTACTGTTTTGAGGTGTTGTATTGTATGTATAAGTAATCTAGTTCCCATATTACAAGCTTTGCTTAGTTTGGCAGTAGAAAGCGCTGCGTGAAATTAATGTCCTGTAAAATTGATTATTATTTATTAAGTACAATTTGCAATTACTTATGGTAAGGCCACAGAACACGGTCGTGGCCATAATTTCACGGTATGATTATTGCAATTAGCACATTTGCGATAATTGACGAGCTAGCGGGACCACTTCGTTCGGCAAAAACCCATCTAAACTTTCTTCGCGTGCTTTCCAAATACGGCGCGGAAGTCAATCTTTTTCTGAGCGGACGAATTGATTCTGACTTGTTGAAGTTCATAGTCGAGGCTTTGCCAAGTTCATCTACACATGAAGAAGAAAAGTTAAATTATGGTCGTTGAGCGCGTTTGTCAAGGAACTTGGCCTAGGTTAGGCTTTCAGCAGAGAAAGGAGCTTTCCATCCTAAAAGCTGAATGTAACCTAAATATATTAAAAAAGTATGTAAATATTATTTCCGTAATCTAGGTCCCATATATAACAAGTTTGACTTAGTTTGGGACTTGATGTGCCCTTTTCACACAGATACGCTGTGAAATTGTGAAATTAATGTACTGCAATATTAACTTGTATTATTTTTATATATATTCAGCGTGGCAATGCAGCCACGGAAGCGTGCCCAAGACACTAGGCCTTGGGCACGCTTCCGTCTGTAACTGGTCTGGAACAGTTGAGTTACCTATAGGTCGTTTGTAACGGTCCTTAGGTAATCTGACTGATTCCTTTGTACATAGTTCGTTTAACTGTACATTTTATTGAGTAAACATTTCATTATTATTTGTACTACTAATTTAATGAATCTTTGTATTTTCACTATTGAAAGCTACTCGCAAAAGGTGGGCATGTGCCAAATGTAAGTTTGAACGTGCCTTTGACTACCCCGAATAGGTGATCCTCATAAGATCCACGCTCTAAGTAATGATCATAGGTGAAGGTGAAACCTCGAATGGGAAAAAGTCGTGAGTCTGTTACTTGATTCTTTAGGTCCAGTGTAAGAAAATATGAATTGCCTACTGTAACTATGTATGTATACCAAATTTTGCGGTACGCAACCTTAATCACTCTCAATAAGATAATATATTTTTGACGTAGACAAAGTTAAAAGTATTTTTTGCCCATTTTGCTAATTTTTGTATCTATGTGTTTCTTGACTCATGAGCATTTAAAATTAAAAAAAAAAAAATTAAAGAAAATTTCATTCTGTAAGTCTTACGTTTGCGTTTGATTTCTTTTTTTACTTGAAATACAAAAAAATATACAAAAGTTATAGTTATATTAAACCTTTGTGGTTTTTTAGTTTCTGCGTTATTTTTTGTTATGTTATGTGTGTATATGGTATATATACCTATATGAAAAATTGGTACATATCTATAAAGAAATTTATGAATTGTATTTAGTATTAGCATATTTCGAAAGCATTTTTTTGTTATTGTACGACGGGGAAGCGCTTGGCCTTCATCTCACCTGGTAATAAGTTAAGATAAGCATTTACTTTCCCATGACTCTATAAATACCTAGTTATTGATGCAGATAATAGCTAACGAAGCCATAAAGCCATATAGAGCTGACTAAACCATTTTTGAAGTCACATGACCTATGCCATCGATAAATCGAAATCATAAATTACCGTGATGAAAAGATCATCAACATCAAAATTCAACATGCGTGGTTTTAACCGCCTCTGTGGTAAAGTAGCTCGCCCACTGGTGTTAGATCACTGGTTCGATCCCCATGTTAGTACAATATCGTTGTTTAAGTCCGCCTGGCCAGCTACCACCATCTTACCTTATTCTGTCGCCATAGCAACAATCCTAAAATAAAATAAAATAAATTGTTGTGTTCCGGCATTTAAAGTTAAGGTGGCCACTTCCTCACTGTTGACTGTTGAGGATTCCGGGTGAAGTGCGCTTCCACCTTCGGCTTTATAACAACACAAAAACCAGATGAGATGAAGGTCAAGCACTTCCACGCAGTAAAATAAAAAAAAATGCGTGGAGCACACAGAAGCGCTACTGTGGAAGTCATCATTCAAAGAGATGAGTTGCACAATGACTACGGCGCCGCCGGCGCGCTGTCGGTAAAATAGCCCTAATGGATACTGTTTTCAATGGGTGGTCTCGATAGTGAAATGATTTTATGGAAATGTGGAATCTGCAATGTAAATTGAGTTCACGGGATAATGAAACCGTTGAGGGACGGTTATGCCAACGCAACGGTATTTGTAGTATCGCCGTGAGTTCTTGACAGCACTACTAAGCTCTAAAGAGCATTTCCATGCTTTGCTGTGAGTTGATCGTTGAGGGTTGCTAAAATCTCTCGAATTTAAGGAGGTCTAGTTTCCCATGTGGAGTTTGATCCTTATCGTAAAATAGATCACCATACATTCAAGTCGCGTACATCGTTTACGTCTCGCGTAGTGGAAACTTTAGCAGTTCTGTATTTTAGCGTAGGATGGTGAAACATGCATTTGCACTTTGTACCTACTGGACACCTTATAGGAAACTCTGGTAAGTCAAAACATTGGGATGATATTGAGTAGGTACGTTAGTAATATATCGGTAAGTATATGGATGGTACAGGCCGGATGGATAGCCCTGAACCTGAAATATTTCAGCAAAAATGGCTGGTTTGGGTTGGTTGTTTATATTTATATTTTCACACACACACACACACACACACCCACACATATTTTGTTTTAAGCTTTGGATATGCTATATATATGTATTTTTTGTTGATTAAGTTTTCTTTTGTTATTTATTTTAACTTAATTTAAAAAAATACGGAAGAGCGGGACTCTCTAACACAGGTATTTTCATACTTAAAAGAGGGTCTCAAACCATGAAACATGTATGTATGTTAGATTAAGTGTAATAAATTATTTGTATTTGTATTTTTATTTGTATTTGTATATTTTACGACAGGGAAGCACTCGGTCTTCATCTCATCTGGTTTCAAGTTCTGATAACGCCGAAGCTGGTAGGGCACTTTACACGGAAGCCTCAAAGATTGAGGAACTGGGGCTATCTTACCATTAAATGGTAATTGAGAATTGTTATTATTATTATTAATACAGGATATTAATTTCACACAGTGCCATCATACTAAGCAAAGCTTGTAATATGGGAACTAGATTACGGATGAAATACTTTTTTTGTTGTGTAAATACATAGTTATCATACAATACAACACCCAAACACAGAACAAACATCAATATTATAATTATGTGGTTAAACAAATGTTTGTCCTGGGTGGGAATCGAACCCATAGCCTACATCGCAGAAGGCAGCGCTACTACCAACTGAGCTGTGAGGCTTGTTATTATGGCGATAGACTTTGGTGAGATGGCTACAGTTCAGTTGGTAGTAGCTCTGTCTTATGCGCTGTAAGTTGTTGGTTTGATTCCCTCCAGGACTAATGTTTGTGTGATGAAAATAAATGTTTGTTGTGTATGGGTGTTTTATGTTGGTTGTTGTATCAAAAGTATGTAAGTATGTAGGTTTTAAAAAAAAATGTGTATCATAGAAATTCCTCGTAAGTCTACTTCTAATAATGAATGAATGAAAATACTTTATTTTAGGTACAACTTAAAAATAAAAATAAATTACTCTAAAAAAAAAGTGTATATACAATGGGCGGTCTTATCGCTTAGAAGCGATTTCTTCTAGACAACATTTGGCTGGAGAGGATTATATGGCTTAAGAGGTAGTTGGTGCACCAACCACCTCTCATAAAAACACATTATATCACCTCTTATAATTATAGGCACCATGGTTTAATAGTCTAGCTAAATTTACTATGTATACTACATTTTCTTAAGCTATCCTAGAAATATACACCAACATTACATACTATACAATACACAAATAAAATATTTATATGTAAATTTAATAAACTTTGTTTAGTTTTTTTATAATGTATAGTAATATTTATTGATTTACTATGCAAGGTAGACTGTGTGGGTACGTGGGTGGACTGTGATATTACGACCTTTAGTGTAGGGGTGTTTACAGTTAGTTTACAATTACAGTAGGTGAGTACATACCGAGTTGATTGTTACCTAGCGTTGGTATAATTGCAATGATAATGATGCGTAAGGCCAGTCACGGATGCAGTCCACGATAATTACCAAACCGCCTTGGGAGTTCCAGTTATGTGATCGGTGACACTATTTCATAAATCATACTAGCTGGGGCAATTGTAATTATTGCATTTGGTTTACTATGCACATTAGCAACACATTGCGCTTATGTAGTGTCTGTGAATGAGCGCGCGTCATATGATTGACAAAAGTCTTGCCAGTCGCATTGGTACACGTAGTATTCAATGATCAAAATTTAGTTTTTCAAGTTATTGCACTTGGCTACAACAATTACAAATGTTATAATGACGCAAAAATTCACAACCCGCGACGGGAATCGAACCCGCTACAGCCGGAAACGCAACAACGGAAGCCACAAGGGTACTGACGCAGAATACGAATTTTTGTATCATATTGATACTCAGCTTGAGCGCTGATCACGCCATCTAACAGAAATTCACTGAACTGTGATTCAGTGTCATTATATCATTTATTAAATGATGAAACTGCATTGGTGTGAGTACTGCGAACTGTTACAACCCTAGTATTTGCTGACCTTGCGCTGAGCATGCAATCAGCCTCACTCACACTACTAATTTTATATAAATGTGTTTTAGCAAGCCAGCAGTATTTTTACTTTATAAACCCACAATTTTGGGTAATCGGCTCAGTCAGTTCTTAGAAGGTTACTCTGCCTCTCCCCAGCTACGGACCTGGTTTATACCCGCCGGCTGCATCAGAGCTCCAGAGTATTCCAAATAAGAAGTCCCGCGCGCGATATTTAAAACCCGTTGATCCAACAAAGATCAAAGTGAAAAGTGTAATAACTATGCTTTTACACTAAGAAGCCGACCAGTATTTTTAAGCCATGATGCTTGAAACAAGTGAACGAAGCTTCCTTGCTAGCCCCCATGCTATTGCTAGTGAGTGCGCCACGGGGATTACCATAATCACCACGCCTTGACTAGCAAATTGGTGATCTCATTGTTGATGTTATGTGGTCAGGACCCTGTTTATTTCTTATATTAATTAAGTTATTTTTTTCTAATAAGGGCATTTTACACATCGCCACCCACCACAAACTAAACAAATAATCTTTCGTTCCTTACCCCGCGTTATACTCTTACATGACAACAGTTTGGCGTGTTGTTTTACGACCGGCCGCCCGCCTTGGGAATACTAGTTTTTGTGGAATGAGCATCATATGGATAATGAGAGAATGGTGAATGTGACAGCAGCAAGAACACAGATTCCAGACTGATAGCGGACAGATATCTGGTAGATCACCCTCTACCCCAAACTAAGCAACATTTAGTATTTTTAACCGACTTCAAAAAAAGGAGGGGTTCTCAATTCGGGTGTATGTTTTTTCTTGTTTGTTTGTTACTTGATTTCTCCGCCAATTCCAAATAGATTTTGATGATTCTTGTTACGTTTGGTAGGCCATACTCGCGAGGTGGTCCCATAGAAATTTTATCAAAATCGATTCAGTAGTTTGGTTTTTGTATCAAAATAACTGGAAAATATATGTCATCCAAGTAAACGATATTGCGTATTCTGCTTTCCTGTGGTGTTTACGGTCATGAGAGTAGACCTCATGAACCGCTTACCTTCTAGTATTATCATCATCATCATCAGGGTTTTGCCATAATCACCACGCTTGGCATGTTGTTGATCGCAGTAATGATGATACGTAGTAGTAAGTGGGATTGACTTTGACGCATTCTGGCTATAAATGCTGTATACATGTATCATCATCATCATTACAGCCCATAAAAGTCAACTTAATAAGACATTGGCCTCCCCCAATGCTAAAGAAAGCAATGGAGGGTTTTGCCATAATACTCACGCTTGGTAGGCGTGTTGGTGATCGATGACTCTTTAACGACTACTACTGCATTACCTCAGAACTCCGTTATTACTCAACCGATTTGGAAAATATATTTTCATCCAAAAAATAACGTATTATTGCACCCTCACACGACTCTTAAATAGTGTGTCGGAGACGTCGTGGTGTCGTAGGTTTTACAACGAAAAAAAGTTAAAAATAAACTCTTTTTGGAAAAAAATGGAACCGACTTCACCACTAAAAACTTACAAATAACTCTTAGGGTAAGTTCATATAATTTGAATTTGGTGCCGAATTGCCAATTCAATTCAATTGTTTTCACCATTCACGGTAAGCAAACGCGAATCGATTGCAACTCGAACTCAGAGCGTGAATCTTACGATATCCACAGAACTATAGAGCTCTATAACTACATTAGGAAAATATAAAAAATATGGATGCATGTAAGTAAAACCTAAAAAAACAGCTTTACCCGTTTTTTTCCATAGTCAGTCAGTCAATCAGGTAGGTACTGAATGATTTTATAAACAAACTTAAAAACTCAACGTGTACCTACGGAGTAACATAGATGTTCAGTTTACTCTAACCCTCAATGAAGTGTTCAATGTCGCCGATAGTATCGGGTGCCATATTGTGTGGAGCACGGCTTGGAGCCAGTGGGAGGCACTTGCGCCCACGCAGCCGTAGAACAATAGTCTGGTACACATTTACATTTACATCTTCTGTACCTTGATACCATATCTATGACATATTGATCTCACTAGAAGGAAGGCATGTGTTTGCTTTTGCGACCACCAACCAAACCCAGCACAATACCTTTATCCCCTGGGGATCGTGATAGGGACCTCTGGATCTGACACCGGTAGGTAAATAACACAAGACCACATAGACGAAATAAGGGCTAAAAGGTATACAGAGACATCTCCAAATTTACTTTCGACACATACCCTGCTACTTGCAAACCGTGGGGTTTGCAAATAGCTAGTAGGTATATCTTGTATCTATTAATACGTGACTAGTAGCAAGCCCAACGCCGCTTAGCGGACTACTAGCCAGTGACACATGCTATTCGGATTTTTGGTCCTAGAGACATGCCGGTTTCTTTACGATGTGACATTTACCATCGGAGCATGAGAATGTGTCAAGTTGAAATAGGATAGGTTTGTGGGTGTCGTTCTAGGGACGTGCTTTTTAAGGCGATATGCGAGGGGGCACCGAAATGTTCTATCAAGAGTTGTCGGAGCTCTTCGACATGTATCGAGTCCGGCCACCGGGGTGGTTTTAGTGAGTCGACGAGTCCGTCATCCTCACACTACCCTTTCGCATCCCTCGTTGCGTTAGGGTGTCTGTGTACAGATTTCCCCCGGTAAAAAAAAGGATACCAGGTTAGGTTATACAATATGATATTGTGTGATAACTCACCAGGGAGGCAGATCGCTGCTGCTTGCTCAGGTCATGCTGGCTGCGACTGCGGTCTTCGCCAGCGTCCGAGAACTGCCCTGATTTACGACTGAAACCAAACATATATTTCAGAATGACACACAGGATCACATTAATTTACTATATACGTGACATATGAGTTTACTTTACTGTCTATATATTAAAATCTTGCCCAATATAGTACATATTCTATACGCTACAGGTGCTGTATAAGTTTTCATACATTTACCTCTCGCTAGCGACTGTAGTTTGCATAAAACTGGCTGCCACAGCCAAATCACTATGAAGATAATTCCATAATTGGTTAGTGAAATTGCTTCCTGCTTCTAAAGTACCTTAATGAAACTGTTATATTTGTTTAGATCATAATCTACGCAGGTACGTCTTGGCCCAGTGTGTCAATTCATAATTACTTATTTTAATCAAACAATGCAGCCTCGAGACGGAAATCAAGTTGCTAAAGTGAACAAAGAATAAAGAAAACAAAGAACGATAAGCCTTTGGTATCCAATTTCATTGTGTGCCTATTTATCATGATATTTAAAACCTTTTTCAATTCGTGGTGCCGAGGTATTCCCTAGAAGCTAGAATCGAGTTTTTTTTAAAGATAGTCTACAACACGCGTGTAATGCTTCTGGCGTCGCGAGCTTCCATAGCCCGCTTAGTAACCATTATGGAGGCTGTATGACTGTTTGCCACCTTAGTGGTATGATAAAAAATACACATTGTAGTAAAGTCTACCAATAGAAAACGTTTATCTTAAAGAAAAACAACACCAGTACCAATGCCAGTACAGCCTAAATCAATATTACGATTACTACCTACAACTAGAATGATTGATTAATACCTACATTACAAAGACCATAGCCCTTAATGAGCTGAAATCGATGCTATTTTCAAAAGGGTTCTGCACAATTCACAATCAATTGTAGCAAGTCCGTTATGATCAACCGCATAAGGAAATAAGCGACTGACGCCTACGTAAAGTTCAATAAACAACCTTATCCATTACAGTAAAGTACCTGCATGAAATGTAAAATTCTTTCGGTTTGATTCACCAGTGATATCGATGTTTTTTTATAAATCGTATTTATGGAAAATTACGTGATTGTGAGTTTAATCATTTATTAGAGAGATACCCTACTAGTCTTCTACTACTACCTACTAGAAAATATTGTTTTATTTATTACATTGAATTTAATAAGTACCTATAGGCTATACGCGGCTAAAACACCATTTCAATAGGTTTTAGTCCCTTATAGTTAAACACTATACTCTTCATTCCTATTGTGATAAAATCAAATCAATATATATAGGGTGCAGTAACAATTCTAGAGTTTAGCGGTGATACCAACTTTTTTTTAATTCCCTGTTGTTAACAAACGAACTGTCGCATACATCCAACAAAATGATATTTAGATTGTTATTATTTTTTTATGAAACATTTCGAAGCACATTGATAGGCCGAGTATTTTTAGAAAATTAAGCTAAGAACGATTATCATTCTGAAGAAAAAAAAAATCCTAGCTATGGACGAAATGTAAGAAATCTTTTTTTTTTCGTTCATGCTAATACACTTCGTCACCCTTTTAGAAGTGAGAGAAAAAAAAATCCAGTATAGTATAGTACCTTCCAAGTTTCCGATGCGCCCGCCTGCCGCCACTGATCATGGACAGCGTGCTCATCACCGCCGACATGATTCCTCGATGATGACCTCATGAGACCTGATGACAATTGGAAACATTCTGAATATTAGAACCCTTGTATAGGATTACAATTATTGATAGCTTTGACCATTTCGTCTTGGCATGGATGATGTCTACAATGGACTACAACTTGCCCAGAAATCAGTCGTTAGATGAGCTACGACCTCTGAATTTGCTGATCACTTTGACTACATATAATCAAAGGTTAAATATAGTATTAGTTTGAAGTTTAGAATATATTAGAATATATATACCTAATCTGATAAAGACGCAAAATATCAGTGCAATATATACAAACAGCTCATTAAAACTTCGCACTCTTCAACCACACAATAGTATTACAATAACTCGCCGCCACACTGTAAATAGACAAGAGCGAGAATCACAATTCAAACCCACTTTATAAGCAATCCTAGGAAACTAGAATCGTAATGAAATACACAGCGATGTAAATAAGGCGGTAAGCTGGGAGTGAGCGGCGCGGGTGGTGAGCTCAACCTGTCCTCACAATCATGGAGACAAATAGCTGAGAGCCCGTCGCCCGCGCCGGCGCCGCCTTGACTAACGAGCCTGAACCACCACAAAAACAATAAGCCTAGGGCTTGACTGCTACCAGAACTGTGGAACAGCTAAGAAAATAGAGGCCTATAATAGAGCAGGCTAGTTAATGTCTCGCGAACAATGGGTGCCTGAAGAACCGGCAACCCGTTTAATACCTTGACTACCGAAGTCTTTATATTATAACCTTCGTCGTTAAATCTAGCCGTTCGCCCATCGGTGTCAGATCCCCAGGGAGTACAATATTGTGCTTGGTTTGTTTGGTGGTAGGACTTTGTTTAAGTCCGCCTGGCTAGCTACCACCATCTTACCTAATTCTGTCGCCATAATAACAATTCTTAAATTGATGTGTTCCGGCATCTATAGGTAAGAAAGCCAGTTTTCCTCAGTTTGTTGAGGATTCCGGGTGAAGTGCGTTTTACCTTCGGCCTTATCTTAACCAAAGATGATAAAATTCTATTCATCATAACATAAAAATCAGATGATATGAAGGCAAGCAACACGTCAAAAAAACATCAGGATTTAGATAACTACGAGTAGATTTTGGATCTTCATCCCAACCCGTGAACACATCACTGCCAAACGCACAGGTCGTGGCCGAAACGTAATCTCACCTTACCATGGCATACTGCGTAATTCAAAATGATTACCTACGTAAATGGCAAGGTTCGAAACGACTGCATATATCGGACACGTTCAATGTTATGAGCACCTCAGCATTCCTCCGTAATCCTTGCATTCGATCCACACGCGAGCTCGGCTGCACGAGCCCGGCGGTCATTAGAGGGTCGGCGGCGGTCAGCACAGTCCAGGCCAATATACCGACGTACCTACGTACTACCTCGTTGTTACTTAACGGCCTATGCTGCCTCAGATTACCAACTCATCGCAACTTTACTCTAGTTTCGAACTAAGATAAAGTTATAATAAGGGTGACATTGCTCTCAACCACGGCGCTTATGACCACCAGATGACAGAACTACGCGCGAAATTCTACGTTTTAATTTTTTACGATAAAACAAATATTAATTTTGTAAATTTAAAACACAGAGCGTCTGCTGTATACTGTGTTTATTTACTGTACAAAGTGTAAATGCCTAATTGGGCTTATTTATTTTAAAATTTGAAAAAAATAGAGTCAACTTTGGATTCTTTTTCTATCGAGAAATTTTTATGTAATCGTGTTTTCGCAACACAAGAGTTCTAGCATCAATCCTGAACTATTCTTTTATGAAATATTAATTTAAAAGTAAATGCTACAGTATTGTGGAAGATATGATCGCTGAAGCCAAGTCATTTCAGGTATCATAGACTCTGAAAGCTTAAATGTATTTAAGCAGGACATTATGCAATAAATTAGTTATTATTATTATTATTATATATATTATATTAGGGTATCCTGCTTAAAATATAAGAAAGAATAATACAGTATTCTTTCTTATATTTTTTTCCCAACTGTCCGGGGGACAGGAACGGGAGCCGATGGGAATGAGGTAATACCTAATCTGTAGGTAACATTAGATATACTGTACGATAGGCATCTATCATCATAAAGGTAATTAAAAATAACTTGCAACACCAAATCACCAGACGTCGATTAACATTTGTTTTTCATAACGTTCTTATTGTTCGTTGCCTTTGCGACGTTTTGTAAGATTTTTATTCAAGGTTTTTATTGAATAGGTACCCACTACGTTTTCAAATTTATAGTGAAGCTGGCATCAAAACACAGGCAATAGGTGTGATAGGAACTCAAGTGTTTACTGAACAATATGTTATTAAGACTGCCTGAATTATAAGAACTAGAAGCCGAAATGTAACCGTAAAAACATATTTAAACAAAAACGAATAGCTTCCTAAACTTAACCTCGTATATGTACATTTTTTTTTTATATTTATTCACACACATTAAAAACATTATGTACTTTTACTTAGTTTAATTATTTACGTTTCACACCAAGGGCCTACCTATTTCTTAAGGGATATATACTTACAAATATATATCTATATTTAATACGAAACTTTATCTATGCCAAATCTTCCCTTCTTCGTGTGCGCAATATTTTAAAAATGGGTTTTACGTTTTTTCTTCGCTTATAAACATTTCGCGTATAGTCGTAGCCTAATGCCTAAAATTACAGACCATCAGCTAAGCTCTCTCGTTCTGAAGCAATAAATACTCGTATACGCACAAACGTACATCTAAATGATATAGCCTGACTTTCAAATTTAGCTGTTGTGAGGAAGAATCGAGATAACGGGTTCGAATCCCTGCAATTATGGATGCAACAATCGCCATGGCAACATTGAATGGCAATTCAAAATGTAAGGAAATGTCGGTTGTAATCTTTGTTTAAATGAACATTTCTTCACTTCCACACGTATGTGTGACTCAGATTTGGAGCTTCTTATAAAAAAAAAATACGATTCATATCCAAAACCTTGCGTAACAGCCTAAATGTGAGCAAACAATATCTACAAAAAGATATTCCGGAACTAACACGATTACTCCATTTCCGAAAAACATGTCAACGGCGTAAGATGGGGGAGACTATGATAAAAACGCAAGTCAGGCGTCACGTGGACAGGACAGCCGTAAGATTGATGTCTGTGGCCCCAATGATGCTATGCTCTGCTGACATTCACTATCTTATATAGGCTAGTGACTGCGCAGGGCTTCATACCCGTCACGCATTGAAATCTTCGGAAATGCTTTCCACACTTATTTAAATATGAAGATCCTTTGTAAATGTTACGCCATTTGAGCCGTGTATTGATTTTACGACGCTATTTTAAACAATACTTTTATTTGCTACAATAATTCTGCAAAACAGTTTATACTGAACTTTTGCAGATTCATCTTTCCAATTTTGTTTTATGTACCTACCCTACAATTATAGTTTCACTCTTTGCCCTAAAGCTTATGCTCGGATACTACTGTTAAAATGTATCGATTTGTTAGAAGGTACGACCACGGCTATACTCTAAATATTACTATTATACGCATGAGACACATTAAAATATATGAGGTGTAAGTTGTTTATTTAATAGACGTTAAATATTGAATAATTTGTGCATAATAATTTCAGATGTAAATATTTTCTTGTTTCATAATTCTCAGAGCGTGATTTTTCATTAGTCGGGTTAGTTTTTGAACTTGCATTTTATTATTTAAAGGTATGGCTTTGTCCATTAACCGAAGTTTTTTTCACCATACCTTGTAACAATCTCTATCAACCTACTGTTACTTATAGATCTGTGCCTTGACGCAGATGGTATAATTACCCCCTGCCACCCGCCATCGCCAGCTGACGGTGGAGGTGCTGTCTTCATGTGAATAGCCGTTTGAGATAACGTGTTGTGGGTATCATGCTGACGAGGCACTATGATACATTTTAATTATAATGTACCCATAGCAAGGAATATCCTGTAATTCATCGTTCAGCAGTCACGAAAGACTATACGAGAGAATAATAAAATCTTATGTAACGAATGTTCCTTCTGTTATGAATTAAGGCTTTCTCTAGGGTTTAAATGGATTTTATAATTGTTAGCGATTGGTAACCCCCATTTTATGGTAGTTTTGTGTAGCTGCCATAGGTTTACCAACTAAAGTCGCTAATGAGGACAGAAGAGAACATGTGTAAAAAACATATACGTACAACGCCTCTTTTGTAAACTCGTAGAATACGTAGTGTCATTAATATAATATAACCACCTCTATGAGTTTTAGGGGTTCGTCAAATCCAGAGGTCCCGCCGGGTTTGATCCTCAAGGGGCTTTGTTTAAGTCGTCCTTTCCTACCCATCAACTTCTTTTTGTTATGGTGACAGACTAAGGTCACCTTAACAAAAATTCTAGACTGTTGTGTTCCGGCATTTTAGAAATACGTAAGATAACCAGTTCCTCAGACTGTTGAGGATTCCGGGTGAAGCGCGCTTCCACCTTCGTCCCTAACATGACTTAAAATCAAGTGAGATGAAGGCTAAGTGCTTCCCCGTCGTATAATATATATAATTAATACAATAACTTGGCTGTACCAAGGCAGCGAAGTAAACTATCACGTAAGTAAACAACTATGTGATCCTATGTTTAGCACATGTGGTTATAAACAGTCTGGTTTTTTTATTAGTACGTTAAATTTCTTAGAGTGGTGTGCGGTCAGAAAGTATTAGAACATTCCTGACTTTGCCAGCGTAGGTTTTTAAAATATCTTTGATGGTTGACTCTCTGTGACTGCAAACTTAATGTCTTTTCTATAGTAGGTACCTACTGAATGCCCTCCATCTTCGATGCCGGAGTAAAGACACGGTATGTTACCTATGCTTCTGTGTTGCGTCATATCACAACTTACCATAAAACACAGATGACGGTTTATACAAGTTTATAAAGTAGATACTTACCTACCTTATTTGAATAAAATATCAATTTGTTTTATGTAACTTTAAATGGTGGGAATATTCTAATTCTGATGCATCTTCATTTGAATAACGTATGTTACCTCAGACTTTCTCTATTGTTGTATTACGGTTTATTTATTTTACTAAGTTATTGTAATATTACCTACCTATTATTATACAACCTTATCAAGATACTACTATTTGCTTTTTAGGGTTTCGTACCCAAACGGGACCCTATTACTAAGCCTCATCTGTTCACCCGTTTGTATGTCAATCTGTGGGGTTTATTCCCGAATTTCCAAATTCGGTTATTTCCGAAATTATAGAATTTTTTAGAAAATATTGATTTTTTTCGCCCGATTCGGTCGAATCGCTGAAATCTTTTATTTTTTTGTTTTTTTTAGTATTATTTTAGTTTGGGATTCGACCGAATTCCTCTCACAGTATAAAATGATTAGTTAAGTACAGTCAGATACAGTAAAGTCTCTACTTATAATATAACTCAGTAGAGATTGTATGTGCCTATTATATTTTGTACTTACCTACATGTTCAATGTTCTTACATAATTAGGTACCTAAAGTAAAATACCTCGTACACACACAGTCAATGTTATTTTATTTTAAATAGATGATTAAATAATTCAAAGGAGTGTTTTTTCGTGCCGCGAGCTGGGTGTCTCGTTGTATCATTTTTATTTAATAAAATAAGTATAAAAAAACATATTAGTCCAAAAATATTTTTAAGTTTCACCTAAACATTTTCATCAAGTGACTTGAAAGCGCTACCCGCGACCGTACTATAAAGACAAAAAAAGATTACCTTTACGTAGTTTAAGTTTTGACAGTATATGTAAAGTTTCACGGTATAGTTAGAAGATACAGCTGTTTAAAGTTATCAAACCATTTACCCTGGCCACGTTTGGGTTAATCTCGCCCCCTAACATTGTAGTGCTCCTTGTACATTGATTATCCTCGCTGCGCTAGAGCCAATCTAGCCGCTAAGATCGTGGTGCACTCTATACCTCGATCGTCCCTCGCTTCGCTTGGTTCAATCTAGTGCCTCTGAGCGAAAAAACCTTATTCTTTCCACGTAAAAAAAATCAATGTGGACTTTTGCCACTAATGCATTACAATATAATCCGTAGTCTATGGAGTCTACGGATGCATTTTATTTGCATGGGCAAATTAAAAAAAATCTACCCGGTACCAAAGATTTCATAATAATTATTTTTTTCTAAATAATTCCACAATGGTGTAATACAAATATTAACATTACGATAGCCTTCCGACATTTAAAAAAAACGACCCAAAACTACGTCACGAAGACAGAATGCTAAAATCTCCGTTGCCTGTTATTTTTGTATAATATATGTTATTGTATAAATAAAAAATCATAATTCAAACAAACCATATATCAGCTATACAAAAAAATACCATGTCTCCCTACAAGTTAACACTTTGGTTCGAAGTTTGGACAAAAACTTTAAAATACAAATTTTAAATATAAAATATAAAATTTAAAAATATGTCCTTGAGAATAAAGGAGTCCGTAAACCAGTTTATGAAGTGACTGTACAAAAATCAAGTATTTAAGTAAGCCAATAAGATTTGGTCGAATCCCGTAACCCATCAGTGGGCTACATCTAATGAACTGCTCTAGGAATACAGTTGTCATTTATTTAGTGTGTATCTTTATTTCCGCTGTAACAAATAACCATAAAAATAACGTAACACACCAATTACTGAAGTGATCTTGCTCACACACAAGAAACGTGATTTTTTGCCTTCCCGGTTTTTTGTTCCTATAATATTGGCGGAGAGAAAATGTAAGGCCTGTTGCGATCTATGCGCGCACAAAGAAAATAATGCCAGTAAAGGTTTTGTTAATCACAATATACAAATATTCTGGCAAACTAGATTTAGGTAGTGCACAATCTAACCGCACTTTCCGTAAACACAATACGCCTGGGATGAAGCCTTGTTGCGTTACCGCAGTGCATGGCACGTTATCGAGAGTAAAACAGGTTAATTCATAAAATATCGTTCTAGTAACGGAAATTAATTAGTCGAGTACGTTTTTATAAATTCCGAGGAACTTCGATATCTTGAACACCTAGAAATATTATCAATCCAAAGGATGTTACGAAGAAATAGCTCCTGAGTGATAAGACCGCCGAAGTGATATTTTTTTTAGCTTTGTTTTATTTATAAATATATATTATAATTTTAATTATAATATATATTTATTATTCATTAAGTTTTTTCATCCTTATTTTGAAAGTTTGAGTGGAGTACCTATGGCTGTTATTCAATCACACCAAGGTATAGATAGGTTACGACTGCTCTAATTTTTGCATGCATATATAGCAGCCATTGCCATGTGTAATCATTGCTACTTTGCTAGTAAGATCAGATAGCTAAATTATTAGCAAGCCCGGTGGGAACTATTGAGTCATAAAAGCAAATGTGCCTATTACAAACCTTTATCATTAGATTCGGACGCAGTGGGAAGTTTTACAAATTGATGTAGATTCGCACCATTATTGGCGCTGCGCAATCACTAAATGAATGCAACACTATCTGGGCCTATGGCGCGAGGTGTTGAAAGCGCACCCACCACGCAAGCGCTTAGCATAACATAAACTTGCTGACTATGGGTCCTAGTAATTGGGTTCTCTGAAGTACCTACCTAACATAACATGCATAAAGAAACAACTTCTAACCTTCAAAATCTTGCAGAGCTTTTTTATTGAACGATGGGGAAGCGCTTGGCTTGCATTTCACTTGGTGGCAAATTATGATAGGGCCGAAGGTGGAACCTAAATGCCGGAACACAACACCTTAGAATTGTTTATATGACGACTTATTAACGCAAGATGGCGGTCGCTAGGCAGGCAGCCTTGAGACAAGTCCTACCACCAACCTAAGCAAGCTCAAATTTGTACTCCTCTGGGGATCGAACTAGCTACCTCTGAGTCTGATACCGGTGGCAAACCACTAGACGACATAGAGCTTTGATATACACGCGACGTTTATTTATATATCTCAGATTACAAGCACCGTCCGTTTGTAATATGCCTCGGCATATTGTACACGTGTCAGCATAAGATTATAAGCACCGTCCGTTTGTAATATGCCTCGGCATATTGTAAACGGTCGGCAAAAATGGTGATCGATGATGAACCCGTCGGGACATGACCTCTCCATCCCGACAGAAGTCGTCCTGTGGTTTCAGTTAAATCTATTTCTGATGGAACTAGATCGAGAACGGGGGGCACCGCGTGAAGGATAACCACTAGGCTAGCGTTACAGGGTTCGATTGTACATTCCTGTAAGGCCATTTGCTCACCTCACCCTCTTGAGGAGAGAGTGAGGCAGGTCTGTGTCTATGCTAAAGCAAGCGGCAGACCTAGAGAATTTAGAAATAATGCGTAAAGTTTAGTTGTTGCTGTTGACAATTTGCCGACCGTTTGCAATATGACGAGGCATATTACAAACGGACGGTGTTTACAATCTGCAGTGACATATATATAGTTTATTCTACGGAAATAATTTAATAGGTCTTATTATGTTCGCTAGAATAATAAAAACAAAGGATTTCGCATGTCATATGCACTGCAATAATTGTGTATTAAAGATTGCAGTGATATGAATACCACTTTTTTACAAAAAGCGAGAAATTGAGGCTTTAAGCCTCAATTTCTCAAAATACAAATTAAGCTACTGTTCGTTACTACCTTGTCAGACAAAGAGTAAGTGAACTAAAACTGCTTTCGGTGCGTTTTGGTGGAGTTTTAGATAAGACATTCGGGCTGATGGCGCGATGTCCATTGTTTTTTTTATCTATGCTAGAGCTGTATGAGTTTTCTTGTTTTGATGAGTTTTTATTATTGTGTACTGTCCTTGCTATTGTATTATAGTTGCCCTAAACTAGTCCACTCAGAATCCGTGATTGTTGACTTTGACTACGAATTTACCTATGGGTATAAATAATAATAATATATGTAATAACGTATAGAAAGTTATGTTTAAGAGTTTTCCCAACATTAAACAATGAATCGCTTATTTATTAGATCCGAAATGTAAATAAGACAAAACTAACGGAAAAGTTGGGCTATGCAAACTAAAATTCCATAGAATGCCTTCCACTCAGAAATAGCCTTAAGTCATCTCCAAATGTGCTGATCATTATCAACATCTCCAATCTACAAAGTGTGTCGAAAGTCTCCTACATGCGCACGCGCTTGCTACACGATAATAAATCAAACATAGCTCTAACCCATTATTAGTACGCAAACAATCCTATAATGATAAATTAGTTCATATTGCTGGTGGTGGTGGGATTTTGCAAACGCCCGGGAGTTTGTTTCCATCATTCTGTGGGAATTACTCAAAAGCCTTTTTTATGCAATAAGAAAGTCCTCTATTCTACAAAAGGAAGCTTACTAAGAAATTACTATGCCAGTAAATTGAAAATTGATAGAAACCAATATTTCATCACAAATTCTATTTCTCATTTAGATGTCTTGTTCACATGTTCTGTGTGATTCCGTAGCGAGATGTTTACTGTTGTATTGAACACTATAATATATATCAGATTCACAGTAAAAGTTTATTAAAATGTACAATATATCTGACTATAAAGTGCAACTAGTGTCTCGGGCACGCTTCGATCTGGTACTGGTCTGGAACAGTTGAGTTATCTATAGGCCGTTTGTTAGGTTCTTACTTCGGTTCTTAGGTAATCTGACTGATTTCTTTGTACACTAAAAGTATGTGAGTATTCTATCTGTAATCTAGTTTCCATACATCAAGCTTTGCATATTTTGGGGTTAGATGTCAAATGTTTAGTGAAATTTATTTTATAATCTGATGTTTGATTTCAATATTTACGCAATTTATAATGAAAAAAATCTATTTAGAAAGGTTTTGTGGTTTTCCATTGCAAAACACATGGTAAAGGCACCTTCAGGCTGTTCCAACTCCGATAGCACGCTATCGCGCGAGACGTACCTACCTACCGAAGAAATTATTCAAAAGAGTCTAAACCGGTTCCACTCCACCGAGTGGATTTCGCTTTATTTCTACCTTTTTCTCGTTTTGACCAACAATTCGAAATGAGGTATGTTGTCCACCTTAGGCGTTGTTTTATTAGCCTCTGAATAAGAAAGATAACTTTTTTGATAGTCCGGCGGCTTAGCTTGTATGAGAGGATTTACCAAATAGATTACCAGAAAATAGCAGTGGAAATAGAAACATGTTTGCCGCTGTATCTTATTTTATTAACCGACTTAAAAAAAGGAGGAGGTTCTCAATTCAGCTGTATGTTTCGTTTGTTTGTTTGTTACTCGATTACTCCGCCAACTCGGAATAGAAAGTGATGATTTTTTTTTTATGTTTGGTAGGCCATACTTTGGAGGTAGTCCCATAGAAATTTCATCAAAATCGGTACAGTAGTTAGGTTTTTATATCAAAATAACTGGAAAAAATATGTCATCCAAGTAAACGAAAACTTTCCTGTAGTGTTTGCGGCCACTAGAGTAGACCTATTGAACTGCTTACCTTCCAGTATCATCACCATCATTATCTGGGTTTGCCATAATCACCACGCTTGGCAGGCGTATCGCAGTAATTATAATACGTAGTAGTCCCACTGAACTGCCTGCCTTCCGGTATCATCGTCATCTGATGATGAAGCCAAAGGGTAGGCAGTTCACCAAAACTCCATTAAAAACAATTTAACCTAGCATTGTTTGCGCTTAGTGGTATTGTCATAGGATGAATTCTGGCTGTAAATGCTGTATACTTGTATCATCATCATTGCAGCCCATAAAAGTCCACTGCATAGGATATGTGCCTCCCCCAATGCTAAAGAAAGCAATTGAGGGTTTTGCCATAATACCCACGCTTGGCAGGCGTGTTATTGATCGCAGTAATGATACTTATATACTTATTTTTGGGAAATGAAACAAACTTACACGTGACCCAAGGGCTGGCTCTTATTTAGGCCAGAGAATTAGCATAGCTATTCAGCGTGGCAATGCAGCCAGTGTCTTGGGCACGCTTACGTCTGGTACTGGTCTGGAACAGTTGAGTTACCTATAGGCCGTTTGTAACGGTCCTTAGGTAATCTGACTTGATTCCTTCGAACATATTTAGTTTAATTGTACTTTTTATTGATATTTTTTTTTTTGGAAATACATGTTTTCATTCTTTCTTTCTTCGTGTGAACTGTGTAACAGTTTTGGTATCAGACTTTACGAGCCGCCACTTTAACCCATTAACGACTAAGTACTAGCATTACCTCAGAGCTCCGTTATTACTTAACCAATTTCAGAAATATTTTTTTGTATGAAAATATATGATTCCAGACCTATCAACCGATTTGAAAAAATATTTATTTGTTTGAAAAGATATGATTCCAAACCATTCTGGAATCATATCGTGTGTCATGTCGAGGTGTCGTAGGTTTCACAACGAAAAAAAATCTACGATTCGCTTTGCTTTAGTGGACAACGGGTTTAATATATCCGCGGGCGTAGTCGAATAATCTCCAGTTGGATTTAATTACACGATTGTTATCAGTATCAATAACTCAAGTGGAGCGGCTGGTGATACCGAAGGGCTATTATGGTGATGAAGTTTTTGTATCAGTTGGATGAAGTTGTGACGGAGTGGAAGAAAATATTCGTTTTTTTAAAAGCTGTTTAAAAAAAAAACACACTCTTTATAATAATCCTTATTATTATAAAGAGTGTGTTTTTATTTTTTATTTTTAGGCTTGCGTTTGACTGCTGTTTCGCCTGATGTTAAGAAATGATGCAGCCTATGATAGCGCACGCTTGCCTAGAAGGTTTGTTGTGTTTAAAGTGTAAAAGAGACACTAGCTTAATATTTGAAAAATTTAAAAATGAAACAGTTTTATTCCTTTCTACAAATTCTTCTCAGTGCCTCATAAAATAAATATTTCCGGACATGTCGTCAGTTTTGCTTTGCCACGTTGTCACATAAAGAATTCAGGTCATCGTTTTCCCGGCCAGGGTGTACAGCCCGCACTTTTTTCGATGATGGTTTTACACCTGCGATGGATCATATTTCTAGACTTATAGAACGTTCTGCGGGACACAGAAGTGGCAGTACTTTGTAAGTATTGTCATAAACCAAAGAACTGTGAGTGTGAAACGGCGACGTATCAAGGTGAACGTTGAATATTGCTGAATCGAGGCCTCTATTGCTGTTGTGGCATACGATTCTATTACCTACTAATTTAATTATCTATATATTTATATATTTTTGTGTTTCCTTCTTATGTTTTTGTACTATGATTTAATATTTTATCCATCTTGTTTGTTTTGGTCTATCGCTTTGTTTCACTTAAGCCAGCTTTTTGTGTGTGTGGATGTATGGATTTATATAGTGTGTAATAATAGGAAATGGTTTTAATTATTTTTGTTGAGTTTTTTGAATAGGAAGGATTTTTATAATATAAATATTACAAGATATTACACACAGCGCCAACTAGTCCCAAACTAAGCAAAGCTTGTTATATGGGAATTAAGTTACGAATATAATACTGAAATACTTTTTTCGTTGCAAAACATACTTATCATACAAAACATCATATTGTATGATAAATATAGTCATAACCATGAAACAGCGAGCCTAGGTATCTTACAGGCGGTAAACTTGATGGATCCAGAAGGCTATAGATTTCATGACACTAAACTAGCGGAACACCAAGTGAGCAGTGTACCGCAACGATGTGCTATCACCAGGCATCTACTTGGGCATTGGAAGTGTCGCCTCAGTGGTCATGACCAACATTTATGCATAATACGAGGAACTTCCTTTATTTGTTTGAAACACGCTTGTTTGTGGGGTTAAACAGCACGAACAAGTAGTAAAGCCTCATAGCTCAGTTAGTAGTAACTCTGCCTTCTGCGCTGTAGGTTGTGGGTTCGATTCCCACCCAGGGCAAACATTTGTGTCTGTGTTTGGGTTGTATTGTAAAATATAAAGTCCTTAATAAGTATTCCATCCGTAATCTTGTTCCCATATTACAAGCTGTGCTTAGTTTGGGGGCTAGATGGCGCAGTGTGAAATGAATGTCTTGTAATATTTGTCATTATTATTTAAAGAATGGAACTTGTTGCAATCGTTTGCTTATCCAGTGCAATATTGGGGTCTTCAAATACAAAAAAGGCTAATAATCTTCTAGATTAGAAACACCAGCACAGTATCGCAGCTTATGTCTAAGGTCTTAGGTAGATATATTACCCCGCTTCTAAATCCCACGCCAGTAATAGTATAATTGTTTCGTAAACGCTTGTGGGCAAGTACCAATAAAGTTTTATTGTTTGTAAATGCATGTTGAAATGTCTTTCGTTTTATTTCTTTGGATTTCAATTAAATCGAATGGGTTGTGCTCCGGCAAAATGACGGTCAGCCATTAACTTGTCTCTCTAGAGGCTCGTTGTTTTTTTATCAAAACAGTCATCATGGTATCATCAGGTAAAGCGATTTCTTCCACAGACTACGTACATTTGTGCTTTATAATACTAATTGAGAACTTCCTCCTTTTTTTTTTAAATCGGTCAAAAACGCCCGTGTAACACCATGAAACAACACATTTGCAGTTATTAAAAAGTAAGTATTAGAATCGACTCAAACTATTTATTTTTAATCGGCATGATGCCTTTCATTTGATATCCATATAAAGTGATATCATTTTTTTATTCTCCCCTCTTAATTATTGATTTGCACCTCCCATATTATAGTACATTATGGTACTAGTGTGTAACATTGGTGATTACCGCCGAGGCGCCATTGTGACACGAGCCGTAGGCGAGGGTCTTAAAAGAGCCGATGACGGTAATACGTGTATCATAAGACGTTTTTCAACACACTTGTGAATAAAATAACAATAAAAACTATAATTTCAACAGTGAAAACGAGTTGTGAAAAATGTTTCGCTATAGCGGGAAAAATTAATCAGTTTTCCTATGCGCATTGCGATCGGCCACAGACTAAAGGGATCAGGTTTTTTTTTATTTTCCGCGCATAGGGTTTGCGCCTATTCTGCCACGTACAAAATAGGAAATTTAACGTTTTCTTTTATCATAGAGAAAACAAAAGTTATATTTGAGTGAAAGTTTTATTTATTAAACACTATCTATTTAAATAAGAAGTTGCTTGAAATGAGCAAGCAATAGGAACATTTATTTATTGGTTTATTAAACACGATCTATTTTTTTGATAATATTTTTTTTAAGAACAGAAAATCAACCAATTATAATTAAAAAAAATCTATAACTCACTAGTGAGTTATAGCAATGACTGACCTTTTCAGTTTGATTATGGGTGTCATTCTGTGCCTAATTGCGGTGATCATAGAGCCACTTTATGAGCAAGTGTGTTGAAAAAATAATTATAGCCTGTATCGCTCCTATAACTATGACAGCCTAAACGACACCGCGCCTGTCAAAATGTATCAATCTCATCGTGTCTCACACATCAATATCTCACCAGACATTGTGGTATAAGCAGTGGATTTTTCGAATGTAATCATCGTCAAATTCTGTCAACATGTTCATTAATCTACTACATAACATGCTAAGCTAAGTTTGGGATTAGATGACGCTGTAGAAAATATCCAGTATACATAATATTTGTTAATTTATTTAATACTACGAAAAACGATTTTTAACCGCCTCTGTGGTCTAGTGGTTCAACCCACCGATTTCAGATCCATAGGTCCCGAGTTCGATCCCATGAGGAGTACAATATATTGTGCTTGGTTTGGTTGGTGGTAGGACTTTTTTTAAGTCCGCCTGGCTAGCTACCACCATCTTACCTAATTCTGTCGCCATAACAACAATTCTAAAATTGTTGTGTTCCGGCATTCAGCGGTAAGATAGCCAGTTCCTCAGTTTGTTGAGGATTCCGGGTGAAGTGCGTCTCCAACTTTGGCTTTATCTCAATTTGTTACCAGGTGAGATGAAGGCCAAGCGCTTCCCCGTCGTACAATAAAAAAAAAAAAAACGAATCATGACGGATCCATTGACGAATTGCACGTTTTTCAATACAAAAATGATAGAAGTTCTTTTGGGTCCGACGCCGTTTGATTTTTATAGTAGAGCTGATAAAAATAACGTGGACAGTTATTTTTATTCAATCTTCAGAATTTTTACGCACGTAAAGACGCAATTTTACGACAACCAATGAAGCGCACATTGAAAAAATTATGAATCGCTTCGGTGAAGCGAATGTTCGTTCGATTCGAGATATTGAAATCTAATAGCACATATTTGGAACCGTTACAATACGATTAGATCAGTTGGGTTTTTGAGTGTCGTCTTAAAGTAGTCGGCCGATCGTAGATATTAGCCAGATCATGAAATTCCTCGGCATATGGTATGCCGCAGTTCAGTGAACTGAACTGCGTTCCAAAACGAAAATCTTGTATGTAGCGCTAAAAGCTGCCATGCTTAAATGGAATGGAAATGATCATGTCTGTCGCATGTCAACTCTACGATGGGCGAGGGTGGCCACTGACTGGCACCCAAACCCGACCAGAAGGCGTTGCGGCAGACCTAAGCGCAGATGGCGTGATGAGCTAGATGTATTTCTTGAAGACTGGAGGAATGATGCCCAAGATCGGGAAGTCTGGAGGGAGTGGGGGAAGGCCTTTGCCCAGCAGTGGGACACTGACGGCTTAATATAAATATGGTATGCCATGTCATTCAACACTCTTCGTTTGACAATGTGGTATATTCGGGATAACGTTGGTTACAGCAACGGGTAAAGCGGAAACGGGTGAGTAACATGTTCATGGCTTAAGGGATGACCCAAGAGGCACCCCCGCTGCACCTTAACTTACTGTTATAACAAACATTGGTCCTTCATTTTTGTTTTGATTTTACGATGGGCCTAGTGCTTGGGAATTTTATGATCTGGCCAATTATATGATCTAGCTTTAACATACATACATAACATGGGTATATTGTGAATTTACTTTTTCGTGGGGAGACGGTGCCCGCCTGGTTTTCAAAAATTTGGCTTGGGCTTACGTATGAGGCGACGCCTGACCCACAGACTGACTCTTATGTAGGCCAAACCGTTTGTAACGGTCTTTAGGTAACCCAACTGCTTCCCTTGTAAATTGTTATTTTGCATATAATATGCAAAATTAAATAAATGCTATGGATGTTATTACTATCAAAAATATTTACCTAGTCGTTATACAGGTTTTACTCTATCACACTCGCACATCAAGCATAAGAATAACGTGGAGCAGGCGCATCACATGTCTGCTGCGTAAGTTAATGAGGCAAAGGTATAAGCATCATCAAACAATTCCTTTGTAAAAGTTTACTTCTATCGTCATGATCACATAAAATGCACCAGGAAAAGACAGAAGTATCTACCTGAGTCAGACAACACTAACACTACGATCACTAATTCGCTTGCTAGATCTGCAGTCAAATTCCCCCATGACAAATCGATATAAATCATGCCTCTACTTTGCTCTACAATTTCACGCATTGAAGTTGTACCAACCTCTTTATGAATGACCCCTTAGCGGTCTGTTACAGCACGTGAAAGAAATTGAGGGCAATCGAACATCTATTGATCTGCGATTGCGAGACGTTGCACAACGCACAATGAGGCAGGATCGAGACAGGGATACAATACAATGGAGACACTTGCAGACTTTCCTCGTAATAACGAGCGAGGGAGGCGTGACGGACAGGTGTGTGCATCGGCGCATGCACCGCAGGGCTCCGGGCATTGTGAAACAGGGGATTGTGAGAACAGTGCGTAAACAGAGTAAAATTAAGGCTATTTTATGCCACGGATATTTGAGTGCCGAACGCAAACTGGATAAATGAGTGAATATAATTTATTATATCAAATTATAAATAAATATGTTCTATAAGAAATTATTTTCAAACAGCGCCATCTAGCCCCAAACTAAGCGTAGCTTGTAATATATTGCGGTTAGAATACTTGTAATTACCTAAAATTTTTATTCAAACAATCTTTGTTCATGACACATATTTTTTTTCAGGGTGGAAATCGAACCCACAACCTACGGCTCAGACGTGAGGCTTGTCAAAATTCAGGCCCTATGATTCTAGATTGGCACTTACTTGTTTGTGTGATGATTTCTATAAAAAGATTGCGTTTATTTTACGATATCGATCTCCAACTCAAATCGACAGGTTTAGTAATACATATTCGTTTCGTTAACAAGACTCATAGCTCAGTTAGTAGTAGTTCTGCCTTCTGCGCTGTAGGTTGTGGGCTCTTTTTCACTCAGGCCAAATATTTGTGTGATGACTATAGGTAAGAATTCGTTCTGTTTTAGGGTGTTTCATAGGTAAGTATTTATTTACAAAAAAAAAGTCGAAGTATTTTATCCGTAATGTAGTTCCCATATTACAAACTATGCTTAGTTTAAGGTTAGATGGCGCTGTGTGAAATTCTTATATAATACCTTCCCTTGTTACTGCCTAAATAGGAAGTTGCGCCACCGATTCTTCACGGCTGCATTGTGAGGAGGTGGAAGGGCGAAGGGCCGACCCGCAGGTCGCGGCCGCTCGACCGTGAAACCGCCTATAGGTACCAATCTATCTATACACTTGTTGTAGCTACACTTTCACGCAGTACATTATCTACACTACACATGACCTAACCTTCCTTACCTACACACGATGAACGTAAAAAAACTTCAAGTGTTTCACCCACCGGTGTTAGATCCAGAATGCCCGGAATATTATGCTTGGTTTGGTTGGTGGTAGGACTTTGTTTGAGTGCGCCTGGCTAACTACCGCCAACTTACCTAAATATGTCTCTATACCTATATACATTTAGAGGTAAGATAACTATTTTCTCAGTCTGTTAGGGACTCCAAGTAAAAAGTTTTTTTAATAGTACCTACGACGATGAAGCACTAGTCTTACATCTTACCTGGTTTCATATTATGATAAGGGCGATAGCTAATTTGATATAAGTAGTAAACTGACTCAGTTCATTTTTCATCCAAATCTCGAAATATTATACTGAGGCACAGATATAAGAATACAACTGAAGATATTTTGTGTTATGATAATGATACCAATATAACGACCCAGATTTTTCAGATTATTAGGTTTTTTGTCATGCAATATTGTACAAACCGAAATTGTTATGAGTATTTTTCAGTCTAGTACGACTTGAGTTTATCAAAGTAGTTACTTTCTTTTAATATATGCGCATACGCAATACGCAGCTGAAACGATAAGACGACATTATCATACTAAATTTCCAATGGATTGTTTGCTTCATTCACAGACCGCACCACACAATCCACCATCATCGATTCCACTGGCATGGTGGATAATTTCTCCGCTGATAGGTATTTACAGTAGGCATTGCCGTGCTTTGCAACTTTATTAGTAAGTAGTTCAGTAGGTAGGCCTTCCTTCTTAACGAGCGGTGTTCTCACAAGTAATACAAGTAGAGAAGTAGTAAGAGTAGTAGTGCCCCTCGTGAAAGAAGTAATACCATACCTATTACAGCCGCCAAGCAGCATTACCGTGTTCCGTTTTGTTTTACGCCCTCAAGGCTTTACACATTTATGCCTCAAGTAGACGGGCGCAATGCAGTATCGAGTAGACCATGTTCTCTGTGGATTTGACCTACGCAGGCTTAGTTATAGACAAGATATGCCCTTAATATCAGATGGACTGCTTGTTTGTTCCATCTTCAAGTTATATCAAAAAAGCTGTGTTACGAATTTCTTCAGGTCATTTTGAATCATAATTCTGTGTTTGCAATTTGTTTTTCATGATCCCTACTCCCTACGCACTGAAATAAATATATTTGGTAACGCTTGAGAAGAATCAGAAAATAATCCATCAATTCATTCATACATATGTGAAAGTATAACTTTTTTTGTTTCTCTTCGCGGCTAAGCTGTTGAACGAATCGTAATGAAATTTGACACGGATATAGTGTATGCCGGAGAAGGTAGACTACTTTTTATTTTTTCCACTAGGAAAAAGCTAGTAATCATAAAACAAACAGTATTCCCATTACGTTTCAGCATGACTCGACATTTCTAAAGCGACACTAAACAATTCAATAACTGACGGTCCGCAGGCATTGGCACGAACCCGTAGGAAATGATCGCTAACGAATCGATTTCTAACGCAATTAAAGTGAAATGTTTCGATAATTAGCTTCCAGAGCTACACCGTATAGATTAGCGGCGGAACCACAAAAAGGTAATGTAGGTAATGAATGCGAGCGCGTCGTGTGATGGACGTGACGCATCGCTAATGAAATGGGGTCCGATTCCACTAAACCAGCTTCTTCACTATGATACTGGAATCTTCGCAAAATGGCCACTAGAATACCAAAAGGCATCCATAGTGACAAATCTGGGCTTAGTAGAATCGAAGCCCAGGCACATAGCTGGTATTCGTACAACAAGAAATGAAACGCGATACTTGGCTCATAACCACGAGAAAAGTAAAGAGTAAATACGATAGAGCAAAGCCGAAAGATATCGACATTCAGTATCTCAGAGCTTTGCGATTGCAAGAAATCTTGTTGGAATGAGAAGGGGACACATAAATAGATTAACAATCAAATGTTTTTATTTGCCATCAATAGTACAGATAGCATCAAAAATCATGCGGAGTTATTGATTGAGGCAACGACGCATGACCCCAAGGGCTGGCTCTTATTTAGGCCAGTGAATTAAAATAGCTTTTCAGCATAGCAATACAGGCAGTGTCTTGGGTACGCATCAAGGCATCAAGCCTGGATCAGTTGAGTGACCTACAGACTGTAACGGTCCTTATAGGTAACCCGACTGCATCCTCGTAAAATGTAATTGTACATATTGTTTGAATAAATGTTATATTCATTTAATACAAAAAAATATATTAAGTATATACGGTACACAAAAGTAGTTTTTTACCTACCTACAAAAAGAGGAGGTACAACACACTTAATACATGTAAGTTTTAATACACAAACATGCAATACGAAATGATTTGGTTAAACTATCAGGAACACATGAGGTTTTAAAGAGGGAAGCAGTAAGCTTTGCAGTTTATAATGATTCCAGTTTATTTTAATGATCTCGTGAGTTGCCACTTTAGCGTACCGTAACTTAAATGATGTCTGATTTATGGCAAGTTCAAGTCGGTTCATTTGTTCATCGCGACCGCCGCCGCCGACACCGCTTCCGTTGGTAAAAGCTACGTTTGATGCTTTGAAGCTCGTTAGAGTGCTCAAAGGCGATTAAATAGGTATCTAAAGAGTTCCTAACGAGCGGATGAAAAGAACACATTTCGCATTCACTCAGTATGCGAGCTGTATGTTTATGACAGGCACAGCCCTGTTGATAGTAGCTTTCTGCGTTGTAGGTTGTGGGTTCGATTCCGAACCGTGATAAAAAATTGTACGATGAATATAGATCCTGTGTTTCGGTATTATATTGTATCATAAATATTATATGTAATAACTTCTACTTATAATAATGTAATCTGTATATACGAAATTATTTCCAAAAAAAGGATATTAGAATTCTACTCGAGATCTATTTCACATTTACAAGCTATGTATTAATATATATATATATATATATATCAGATAACCTTTATTGATAAGGGGTAACAGTAATTTAAAATACTGATTTTTATATAATTTCATGGTGTTGGTAATAAATCGTCTTCATTTTACAATTTGATTAATTTGAATTACAATTTACCTAGCGATTGTGATCACCAGATACAGGTAGTCTCCTGTAAGACAATCAAGGGTTAAAGTGACATAAACTGTAAAAACTTGACAATTATGGAGACATATTTACATGAAAATCTGTCATTTTTATCAACTAACCTGTAAGTTGCTCAGCAAGTTACTACCAAATCAGCTTTGACAACAAGCCCTTACATTCATTCATAAAATATACAGTACTTGTTACACATTCGCTCTACATAGGAATAGCTGACTTGCATACCTAACTAGAGCGGCTCATGGAAACGACCCAGCACGAGTTGCAGCCTCAGCACACGTGTCGCCCCGTGCCCCGCGCCCCTGTGCCCCGCAAGCATCGGTCACCGGACGCCTCACGATGGCTTCGGCCACAATTCTATTCTGGACTCTAGCATCGACCAGACTTAGATAATTTTAATTGTAATTTAAATGTAATTTTTCCTTTATTAAATTTAGTCTTAAAATAAAGCATTTTTTTAAAAGCACCCTTCGGGTTCACTCTTCATAATTGGCGCAGCCGGTAGGATACTCTATATATACCGCAATCGCGACGTGTCAGGATTCGGGATAACCGGGAACAAAGAACCTACGAGGAGAGCAGCCTGAAGGAGATCAAGAAATCGATCTAGCTGATACCAAAATGCTTATGTGAGTACTTTAGTTTCTATCTAGAGTTGCTTCCCTATTGTTTCCTTTAATTATCCAAAATTTTCCATCCAAGGCAAATTCGGGACCCTAGATTTAAGAGCAATAGTAGTAGAGTATTAATGCAAGACGAAAGTAGAAATATAGATATAGATTCAGATTTAGATTCGAGTAGTGAATTAGGATCACCGCCAGTAATAAAAATGTCAGACGGCTTAGACCAAATTTATAAGGCACTCCGCCTATTGCCCGAATTTGACGGTAACGTGAACGTACTCACGAGATTTATAAAACTATGCGATCAAATGGTACAACAGTACGTAAAACAAGATCCTTTGTATGAATTGACGAATCTAGCCTTATTAAACGGTATTTTAAATAAGGTGACCGGCCCAGCCGCCCGCCTTATAAATTCCAATGGAATCCCCGAAAACTGGGTTGGCATTAGAAACGCATTGATAAATACTTTCGCTGATCAACGAGATGAAACATCACTCTACAATGATCTTGCATTACTGAGCCAAGGCTCATCAAGCCCTCAGGAGTTTTACGAAAAGTGTCAGAATATTTTCAGCACTATAATGACCTACGTCAGTTTGCATGAAACGGTCTCGAGTACCATCGAGTCCAAACGGTCACTATATAAAAAGTTGACCCTTCAATCTTATCTGCGCGGTCTCCGCGACCCACTGGGATCTCGTATCCGGTGCATGCGACCTGACACCATTGAACAAGCTTTAGAGTTTGTGCACGAGGAGGTTAACACCTTGTACCTTCAGCAACGCAACGATCATCTTCCCGAAAGAAAGCAGATGCAGCCCCAGGTTAGTCAACCTAAATATAATTTTGGGTCTATGCCATCCCCCATCTCTATGATGCCCCCTCGACCACTAGCTATGCAGGTCATGCAGACTCCGCGTCCATTTAACATGCCTGGACCTTCTCAATCTCAAAGGCCAGTACCAATATTTAGGACACAGTCAGCTGGACCAACGAGGACGCAACAGATGTTTGGTGCACCCCCACCGAACTACAGACCTCAAAGTAATGTCTTTAAGTTAGGCCCACGAAACGCTTCCACTGGCCCGCAGCCCATGAGTGGAGTTAGCCACTATGTGACTAGACCAGGCCCCGCTCCACGTCAAGTTCACGATTGGAATAAGTTCGGGAATCCACCACCCTCTAATTATTTTAAGACAAGGGAAACTAACTTCAACGAATTTTACGATCAGCCATCATATGATGACCCCCAGAATGAGTGCTATGACTATTATTACACAAACTATGACTATCCCGACTTCACCTATGACAACTCATATGTAGTACCACAACCAACGGAGAGCTATTGCGTAGAGGAAGTTCAGGAAGCTGTACCAATGACTGAAAATGAGGATTTTCAGAAACCTTCCAAGTTAGACAAGTTAAAATAGAACTTAACCTACAGACACAACGACAGTTACCGTATATAGAAATATCAAATCCCCCACTTAAATTGCTTATTGATACTGGTGCCAACCAATCTTTCCTTAGTCCTGAATGTGTAACATACTACTTATATACCTATTGTAAATAAACAAACCTAGCTAGGTAAAAAAACGAAATCTCGACTGCAAAATTTTCAACTGAAGGCTTTACGTAAGCACGGCCGATTGATTTATATTTAGAATTGATATTGCCTTTCATTGAATATGAAGTACATTATATTGTACTTCGTACTTATCCTCATTGTAGTAATGAAACATTTCTAGTAGGTAAAAAAATAGCAGAGGGTGGACCTCCTCTTAATTTTTGATTCGCACCCCCATATATAAATAATTTAGTCTATGTCACTCCCACAATTCAGACAAACCAAACAAAACGTGCCAATGAAATAGACACACATACATAGGTACATACTCTCTAAAAACATTACCGTCCTGAAGAAGTGAGATAAAAATGTACCTAACAGGTTCTAGTACTTACGTATTTAGAAACGGTGCCTTAAAGGTTTTTTCTTCTTAGTTGCAATAATAACGTTCAGAAGCGAAGTTGACATGATCTTATGTTACTGTTTATTTTGCTTTATAAAATGTCGAGTATTCTCCCAACTAACCCTAAAACCTCAATGATTTGTTGCTAATAAATGACCAACATTACAATATCGTGTTACTTCAAACCCCCCATTCCGATTACCGAATAAATTAAAATAAATAAAGAATTATAAAGAGTTGCGTAACTAGCTCCCTCGAAAGTTCAGTACCCCGGCATTGTTGGTGTGAGTTGGATAAATGAGGCCTTTACTCATTGTCGAGGGAGCCCCAATCCCGGCCATTGTCAGAACTGGTTTTATTAAAATCGGGAATATTCTGATCAACGGATTTGAACAACGATAGAATAGTCACTGAGTGATTATTGTGTTTATTTTGTTGGCGTAACGCTGCGAATTGATGTCATTGACATTAACAGCACCTGTGTTTGAGTGTTAGGTTGAACTCTAATACTTTTTTTGATATCTCACACAGCGCCATCTAGCCCTAAACTAATCATAGAATTATGGGAACAATATTAATTAGTAATATTTTATCGATGATATTACGTATACTCAGGAAGTTTTTGTTATTGTATTTACATTTATTTTAATTTACTTATAACATCATGATCTAGATATTTCTGGTGCAGTCAACAGCAATAAAAAAAACTTGTATCCTAGATTTATATATTTTTTTTGTCCATAAGTTACTTTAATTATATACTTAATAATCAGCTCAGACAGTGTGCATGCTCTGTTCACATCTAGAAAGCCGTTTACGTTGTAAGGTTGGTAATAACCAATTTTCACAAATTTGTATTAACAGTGGTATCTATATAATAAAAAATGTCAACACCCAAAAACAAAACAACACTAACAACACTTAATCACACAAATTTTTGACTCGGGGTTCTGTTTGTTAAATTACAGTGGTCGATTGGTACTTTTAACGCCTCGGCAGCTACTTTACTACATATCAAAATTATTATAGGTTCAGTTCTCGGTGGACTGACTGCTGGAAGTCGGTGGATGGAGGCCATTTTAAGGGTGGATTGGTGGAGTGGTCTTTGTGCATCAGCGGAGGTATGTGGACAAGATGATGATGTATGTTCAGTAAAAAAGGTTAAAATAACGGTTTAACATTATTGAAAAAAGAGGATATCTTAAGGTAATTTGCAATAATGTTAAAGTAGATAGACAATAAACATGTAGTGGCTGACGGACACACAGTCGTAAAGATCCCGGGGGATTTATGGTCTTGTAGAGTGAGATGGAGACGAAAGGAATGTATAAATGCAAAAGCTTGGCTCCGTAAAATTCAAGGAATAATTCTTAAACAAAGAAACTCGGATTTGAAAATTATTAACAACATGTCAATTCTCTAAGAGAAAAAAGTAGTGCTTCTGTTTGTGTACTTTTATAAACTTTGATATTGAAAATAAATGAAATAAAAAAAAATGTGTATGCCAGTACACAAAATATAGAAATCACCATATTTTATTAGAAGGCACACGTATAATTAAATAACTAATAATATAACTAAAAGGAGACTGGTCAAGAACCTTTAGGATCAGAAAGTTGCATTCCTAAAATGTTGAATTTGCAAAAGTGGAATTCGCAGCATGAAAACACAACAAAAAAACATTTATTTTTCAATCACTAATTATTCGAAAAGCTAGAAGCGCACAGCGCGCCGTGCCTACGTGTGTGTAAAGCTCCCAAGCTAAGCGAACCTTACTTATAAAAATTCAGTCACTTAGGCAACCAATGTGGAAAAACTAAGTATGAATTTCAAAAGCATTGCTGTTATTGGATATGAAGCTTGCTAAAATGGCTAATTTCACGTGCTTATAAGTACAATGTGTACAATACTACAACTTGCCAAAAACCATATAACGCATACCGAAAGATGAGGAACAAACTTAAGTGCCGAAACTACCTCAGATTAGCAACTCGACGCAACTTTACTCTAGTGTCGAACTAACATATAGTTATAAAGGTGACATTACTGTGCGCTTAGCCACGTCGCTTATGACCACCAGATGACAAAAGAACAGGCGAATTTCTACATTTTATTTATTTACGGCAAAACAAATATTCATTTTGATAATCTAAAACACAGAAAATCCGTTTCTATCGCGTTTATTTACTGTACAAAGTTTCAAGGCCAAATTAGGATAAATATTAAGGGGCGATCATTTTTGGTACAAATTAGAGTCAACATTGGATTATTATTTTTTTGAGAAAATTTTATGTCATCTTATTTTCGCCATACTAACGTTCTAGAATCAAACCTTAACAATAACATATAATAATCTCATAGTAAATGCTTAATTGTGGAAGATATGATCGTTAAAGCTAAGCCATTTCAGGTAGCATCGACTCTTACATACATAATCCCACACTTGAATGGCAAGAACATGATTAGATGCGCTGTCGGTGAAAACCGTTAAGTCATGAATGGACATAGACATCATACATCTATTGTTACGTCACTTCTAGCCCTGCACCCCTGCGCAAGAACACCCTTGCACTCAACAATACCACCCCGAGTCAATGCGCGCAAATATAAACAATACAAGCAAATAATACAAGTGGTAGCTCCATAGCTCCATCAATATTATTGAACATCAAATGTATGGTATAAGTCACACACTTCAATTAAAAAATAACGCTACTTTTAACACGCTTTTATTACCGTCACTTGTTACTAACAACAAACAATGTACCTACATAATAGAAATCAATTTAAACTACTTATTTTCGTATAGAAATATAACTATGAAACAAACTATAATGTGGTATCATGGAGCTGACCTGATTCCTACATAATCTTTTTTCTACTTAGAGAATTATCTTGATAAATTTGTGAATATTTATTAGGAAAGAAAAAGGAAAATGAACATACCCTAAAGTGTCGTTAGTTCTAAAGCTGAAAATCGATGAGGCGATCAAAGGTCTCAGTACAATGATATATGAGAGCGAAGCTCCGAAATCGACCTTGGATCAGATCACCAACTCTCGATCGCAAAGCTAAGCTCAAACTAACAGCTGATAGAACTCATGAATAAAACAAAAAAACGTCCAGTCAGCCGTAATAATATAGCGACAAAATCATAACAAGCAGGAGTTTTTCCAGACCACTCGCTATTTGTTTTCCCTGGCACCACACGCCAGCTCTACAACAAATGTTGCGTGACAATACAATTGCTACAGTTTATTCGGTCAGGTTTTAAACGTCAATTTGATACGATTGTCTGAGAGGCGTCGCTGATTCCGCTTCTACCCATTGTGCCGGCACTTTTGTCTAGCGTACATAAACTTTTACGATTATAGCGTTGATCATAACTATTTTAATTCCTTTTGTGATCAATGCGCAATTTTGGACTGGGTTCTACGAGTGGCCACTTATTCAATAGATTTTTTTCAAGTTGGCTCCAAAACATGTGTGTGGGGACAGCACTCTAGTTTAGTGAATGTAAAATGCAGAATTATAGATTCTTTTAGAAATCAAAATTCTATTCAAAGACATACAATTTTGTTGATAATATTTTCACGGTCTGTCTATATCTATATTCATGACACTAATATTTGTGCTGGGTCGAATTCACTACCTACAGAGCAGAAGGCATAGCTACTATAAACTGAACTGTCATGTTTTCAAGAAGTTTTTTTTTTTGCTAGTTGAAAATATCTCGACATTTGTTAATAATAAACTCCAAACAAAGCGCATAACATCAAAGTGGTTGTTTCCTATTGTACCGGTGACATTATTATTGCTCGAGCTGACATTATTGTCGCGGCGCTCCAAACAAACAGCTCTCATTGAATTGTAATCGGATATCGGTTTACAAACTAAGCGCTGCTTTGTTTGCGGTGGTTTTACAATAATATAGTATACCTACCTACATACTTAATTTTCTGGTTCGTCAGAATCATTATTGCGTAGAATGTAGATATTACAATGTATAATTGTGCCGACAATATAACTAAATAAATCTTTACCCAAGTCTATCGCCATAACTACTATTCGAAATTGTTATGAACCGGCATTTAAAGGTAAGATAGCCTCAGTATGTTGTGGATTCCGGGTGAAGTGGCCTTCCACCTTCGGCCATCACCAAGCGAGACGAAGGCCAGCGCTTTCTCGTTTGACTACAAAAAAAAGTGGACAATGCCTCCTTTCAAAATAATTTCCAGAGTTTGACAATTGTCAGTGAAATGTGAAAACCTATCGAGCGTTGTTCATGCGCTTGACAGCAAGAGCCGAAATCGTTTTTTTTTATTTCCGGTGAAATTATATAAGGTGTTTTTTATATAAGGTGAAAGAACATGTTTCTATACAAAAATAACTGTGTCGTGTCGCAACTAAATAATTCGGGTATTATGAAAATCCGTGGACAAGGTAACGAAACCAAAGAGTCATTCTTTATACGGATTAGCCGGTACGGGGCGCTTTCCGGCGGCGGCGTCTGTGCATCGGCCGTGTCACCTCCGTGGAAGGCCAGCTATTGTTCAGGTGTTGACACAAAGAGGTTGATTTGTTCAACTGTAAGCTATTTACTTACGAAATACAAGATGAAACCATTGTAGAAACAGTAGAGTAACAAGTAGAGAGGAAATAAAATAGTGACAACTTACCAAAATATCTGTTTAAAAATAGGCCAATGAAAAAACTTATGTCCTCGCGCTGTTGTGATACTGTCAAGTTTATACATTTTTGAATCCTCAGTGCACATAACGGTGACAAAGTTTGTAATGTACTTTCAAACATCACGCACAATGTCTTTGACCTAATCCCTCTATCCTCTTTCCACCACCGGACTAACAGACGTACGGTGGGCTACAACCCGTACCTTGTAAATGTTCCATTGTGCCGAACACATCGTTTCGCCTCTACCTTTATCATTAATTCTGGTAAGGAATTCCTTGACTTTGTCTATTTTTCCAAACGAGTACAGTCTTGGAGTCTTCAAGTCCAGAATAAATAGGTTCTTTTTAGGCAAGTGTGCTCCATCTCAGGCCACATCTTTACTTGTTTTACATGTAAGCTGGTGGTCAAACGCTTGACTATCGCCAATAAAAAAAAACGAATGCGCAACTGTGTGCATAAAAAGTGAAGTATAATAAAATAGGCTGTGTTCCCACTGTCAAACATCACTCTAATGCACAACTGTGTGCATAAAAGTGAAGTAAAATAAAACTGGCAGTGTACCTACTGTCAAATATTACTCTAATGCACAACTGTGTGCATAAAAAGTGAAGTATTATAAATTATAAACATAGAAAGGTATTATTGTAGTAATATGGCGTTTCTGAATGACGATTGAAGAAATATAATTAGGATTTAATAATTGTTATTGTACGTTATCGAGTTGACATTAAATAACAATTATTAATCAATTAAGTACTTTGAATTCATTTAATTCTATGTTTACATTAGCAAACCTACGATCGTTCTGGGCCTTGTATTATTACCTTAATCTTTTTTACTATTAAATAGTGGGACATTATATCGCTAACAGTGATCTCTACTAGAAAAAATTTACACACAGTGAAAGTACATTAGTAGTTTATTTAAAAAAATAAGTCAAACGATAAAAATAACTCGTAGCAGTACATTATAATAACGTTAGTGTCAATTATAGATCAATTACTTTTACCGTGGCATCTTAATTGCTTCTTTGCTTGAACCCTAGGTCATCTATCTTAGCAAAGGCGCACCTACAGATTTAATTATGTAACCCTACAGGTAAAGCCCAACCGTCAGTCATTAGTGCGTCCCACCGGAAGAACTGCTTTCATCGCCAGCTTTCTCACTCTTCCAGCTATTCAAGTCCCGCGGAGTGACAGGGACGGAAGACATTGAAACATTCCGTTAATATGAGGGATAGACTTAATTAGAGAAAGGCAAAGGGCGAAACGGAATGCAGTTTTTATGAAAGGGGCAGCTTTTTGTGTTAGAATTTGATATCGGATTGAAGGGATGCTCGATATTTGGATGCCAACTTCTGTTTGTAATAAATGAAAGAATTAAACTAGAATAACAAAACATCGAACCATTTTCTGAGCAAGATTATCAGACAAGAATTGTAAAACAGAATCTAAGCATAACATAACATACCTACGCCGCCGCCGCCGCCGGGCTAGACGCGTCACTTTATGAGACTGTGGATGCATTTACACTGTTTTTATCAATAATAACCTACCTACCTATCTAGTTATTTATTTCTGTACCTTCTATTTTATATATAGACAAGCTGACACCACACAGTTGAGCCAAGGCTCTTAATTCATCACTACCATTTTGGGCCAAATAAACTGTTGAACAAAAAATTTTCTCGGATGGCTCGCTCCAACAGGCCTCATAGCTCAGTTGGTAGTTGCTCTGCCTTTTGCGCTGTAGGTTGTCTGTTCGATTCCCACCCAGGACAAACATTTGTGTGATGAATGTAAATGTTTATTCTGTGTTTGGCTGTGGTATCATATAGTACGTATGTATTTACAAAAGTATTCAAGTATTCTATCCGTAACCTGGTTCCCACATTACAAGCTATGCTTAGTTTGGGGCTAGATGGCGCTGTGTGAAATTAACGTCCTGTTATATTTATTTATTGTAGAAATCATTTTTTCCAAGGAAAGCCTCGACATCCAGGGCTGACCCTACGCATACATAATCATGAGTCGCCTCTTAAATCAACTCCACGTGACCCCGCCGGTCACTACACAGCGCCCGATGAGTTCGTGGCCAATTCGTCTGCTTAGTGTGGTGTTTATGGCGAATGTTATACCCAATTCAGGAGCTCACCAATTTCAACCGCCACCGCATTTTAACCGCCTCTGTGGTGTAGTGGTGCAACCCACCGATTTCAGGTCCAGAGGTCCCAGGTTCGATTCCCATGGGGAGTACAATATATTGTGCTTGGTTTGGTTGGTGGTAGGACTTTATTTAAGTCCGCCTGGCTAGCTACCACCATCTTACCTAAGCCTGTCGCCAGAATAACAATTCTAAAAATTGTTGTGTTCCGGCATTTAGAGGTAAGATAGCCAGTTCCTCAGTTTGTTGAGGATTCCGGGTGAAGTGCGTTTCCACCTTCGGCCTTATCTCAACTTGTAACCAGAGATGAAGGCCAAGTGCTTACCCGTCGTGCAATAAAAAAATAAACTCGTGATATATTACTTTTTGTTAGTATAATGTTTCATAATTGACTGTGCTTAGTATTTTTTATACAAACTACCAGATCGGTAAATGCCTATTGCTATTCTAGAACAAAAGATTTCAACGCGCTATCTCCGTCTGTTGTTTTTCTGTCTATATATTCTCCAAAGTAAGAACATGCTTAATGATACTAATGAATAACCATAATTTATTTATTTATGAAGAATTAGTACTGTTTTAATTAATTCATAAAATATTATTACATAAGATAATCCACTTGTTTTTTTTATGTAAGTACTTGTAAATTCGTATATGTAGTTAGTTAATGTTAATTTATTTGAATATTTTTTATGTATACTTACCGATATTACTTTATATTTCAATTTAATTATACTTACGTACTAACATTACGCCTAAGTTTTACGTATTAGTCTTTACAAACAAAGTGAGTATCTAATTAATTATAATATATTTATTCAACATAAAATCAAAAATTCACTATCGTACAATCAAAAATAAAAACAACGAAAATAACCAATGAGAAACAATAAACCAACACAACGAACGTCAAAGATGTCTTTGGAAAAACTTTGCTACCTATCTTCCCACGTATAATATTGTACATTATAAACATCATAATGTGTATATTTGTAGCATAGCTTTCGCATATTATGTGTTATAACTTCTACAGTAATTTAAGCCCCCTATTTATTTGTGCATCACCAACCACCTACTTATCCATCAAATCCACTCCATCCAAAGGTTGCCTCGATGAAATCGCTTCTAAGTGACAAGTCTGCCCGTTATATTAACAAAAAAATAAGTTATCCAATTTATATGTAAAGTGTACCCTAAAGTAGATATTTTCATCGAATCTACATAACAACTATGATAAAAGGAATATTACCTATAAATTTTAAAGTTTCTTTGTGTTTTTTTTTTGTATGACGGGGGAGTGCTTGGCCTTCATCTCACCTGTTTACAAGTTGAGATAAGGCCGAAGATGGAGGCGCACTTCACCCGGGATCCTCAACAAACTGAGGAACTGGCTATCTTACCTCCCATTGCCGGAACACAACAATTTTTAAAATTGTTGTGATATTTGTTACCTTTTGAAGACTTAACTAAATTTTTACACATTTATAGTGTATGTCATGCCATAGAAATGGAGATAAGACTATTTTTAACCGGATAGAACAGTTATGTAATTTAATAACAGCAATAAATTAAAGACTCCTATTTCTATTTCGTGCAACGAATGGTGTAAAAAAGTTGATTCATTTCGATTTCAATGGAATCAGAAGATAATTAGTGTTTAGAAATAACGAAGGAAAACAGATGAGCTGCGAACAATGACGATGAACTCCCAAACATTCTCACACAAAAACATGGTGAAGAATGTTACTGCTAAGGCCGGGACTACATGACACGAACATCGGTAGGTTCATTGGGGCTGTCACGACATGACACCAGTATAGTTATTCACAAACATTCGGAAAGCCTTATCGGATCGAATTCGAAAGCTTACAATAGAGATTTCGGGAATGCTATACATTAAGCCAAAATCTCAAAATGTTGTTATTAGTATCAGAAAATTCTCACAGCAGATTTTTGGGTTTGTTGGAGAATAGTGCTGAAATCTATCGGATTCTGAGTCGAATCCGACAAAAAGGGATGTTTGTGGTCCGAAAACTTTCCGCGTGTTAGGGTTAATAACGGGTATGGAAAGCTAGTGAGTGGGTTCAAATTACAAAATTAAACGATTGATCTATATATATATATATATATACATATATAAGATATTGATAATGCAACATTATTTTGTGAGAAACCACGAAGTAAATAAATATTACTAGATATTTTACATAAAGCCATCAAGCCTTAGCAAGCTAAATAGCTGACAGTAAGAACTACTTATGTTCATTATTTTTGTAAAAAAAATCTTCTCATGATACAATATTGAAAGTAGTACTAGTAAGAAGTAATACCCAAACATAGCAAGACCTTAACCATAAATATGTAATTTATCACACAAATGTTTGTCCCTTGAGGAATTCTGTTTACGTGGCTGATATAAAAAAACTTCATGAAAGTAAAGTAATGTTTTTATTCCTAGTTTCAAGTACCTATTATGGACGTGATCAGCATTTTCTACAGTTCAATATGTGGTCTCAATGTGGATTAGTGGATGACTCATCGTAACCCTATCTGCCACTTGAATATATGTATATGCCAAAAGAACATGTAGGATAGGAGATAATAGTTATGAAAGTGGTATGAGACTGCGCCTATCTGTGCCTGAAGCACAAAAAATAAAATTAACGTGCTCATCGCGACTTAAATAACGAATGTGCTATTAATTATCGGGTTTACAACGATAACTGTGATTTCAACATTAAAGCTATACAGCTGGAGTCCTATTTACAATTACACTAAAAATCTATGATAACACTACCTATATACGAAGAGATTTTAACCGCCTCTGTGGACTAGTGGGACTCAACTGAGACAGAAAAAACGGAAAAAAAACTATTCAAACTTCAAATTGAAACCACAAAACACTGATAGGTTGGTATTTTACAAGGTAAATTCAAAATACATGTATTGGTGGTTCTATAGTACCTACCTAAGTGGATATAAAGTACTTATTTAAATGAGAAGTAACAAGGTCTAGGGCTACCTTGTTACTTCTCATTTAAATAAGTACTTGCGAATACAAAATCACTGAAGGCAATTTTATTTACATATACACGAGTAAGAGCTCTAATAACAGTAAAAACAAACAAGTTGATTGGAGGAGACGAGATCCGCGTGCCACGGTGGCGTGCGCCCGCGCATCGCTTTGGCTTTCACATCATTTTTATACTCGGAGCGTGGACCGCGCAGCCAGGGCGTGGGCGAAGGCAACAGGAATGTACATACGTACGTGACCGTAGAACCAGCCAAAAATGGATCAAGATACAATGACACAAAAAGGTTTTTTAACTTCCGAACTTTAAAATAACTAAGTATATGTGAGGAAACAATTCTGAAACTTTCTCCTGGACTTTTATTTAGGGCTAGGTGTCGACTGTTTGCAAGAAACAATATAGCCTACATACTTAGTAGGAATGACAAAGTCAATATAATTATATGATTCTATATTAATCATACAACACCACATAATCGCTTCCCTTCAGGCAAAATTGTGATTCAACGTAGGAAAATCTCAATAAAAATAATTGGTTCATGGTTTATAAACATAATACAATATTTCAACATTATACAAACGAATTACGAGTAACTCTTTTGTAATAATACATAATCTCAATCTCTATAAGTCCATTAAAGATACATAAAAAAAACATTAAAGATAATAAAAAAAAACATACTTGAGTAGATTATTGAACTCTAGAATTAACGTCGCCGCTACCGTCGTCGTTACCATCGAGATAGTGTCGCTAATTAAAGTCTAGTGAGCAGCCAATAACCGTCTATTGCTGATTATAAATGGATCGTTTGTTTTCGTTTCCCATTTCCCATAAACTAGAAACTATATAACGCTATCAACATGTCTAACCTGTCTAACTAAAAAGAAATGAAAAAAACGTTGATCATTTTGAGAAACTAAGGAGTAAAACGGAGAAATGAATGATTTTAATATATCTCGGTAACTAGAGAGAGTTATGAATTTGACATATAAGTTCCTACCTAGATAAAAGTAAGCAGGTTAATATAAGTAAGCTATGTATAACCGATAAAATTATTTAAACATCGATTGGTTTTTTTCATAATTATTGAATATAAATTTAATATCACTTTCAAAATTTGCGTGAGTTGTACTATACATTTTAAAACACTGGTTTTACTCACGTTTATGAGTCGTCCTATACATTTTAAAACACGGGTTTTACTCACGTTTACATTTATGTCGAAGTAGACACCAACGGCTTTAATTCAACAGGTGAATCATCATCAGGGTGAGTGTGACTCGCCATCAGTTAAGATGAGATCAACATAAATGTAGACGTGAGTAAAACCAGTGTTTTAAAATGTATAATAGCTAAATAGCTTGATCGAGTATATTATTTGATGAGACGACGACATTATAGCAGTGGCTGGAGGCAGCAACCTGAGTTGCGATTAGTGGCGTCGGTTGAGGAAGCATTGGATGTATATGTGGACTGGAATGATGTGTCTTTAAATAAATGGAGCTTTGTGATAACTTTTACCGCCTCTGTGGTCTAGTGGTTCAACCCACCGATTTCAGATCCAGAGGTCCCGGGTTCGATTCCCATGGGGAGTACAATATATTGTGCTTGGTTTGGTTGGTGGTAGGACTTTGTTTAAGTCCGCCTGGCTAGCTACCACCATCTTACCTAATTTTGTCGCCATAACAACAATCCTAAAATTGTTGTGTTCCGGCATTCAGAGGTAAGATAGCCAGTTCCTCAGTTTGTTGAGGATTCCAGGTGAAGTGCGCCTTCACCTTCGGCCTTATCTCAACTTGTTACCAGGTAAGATGAAGGCCAAGCGCTTCCCCGTCGTACAATAAAAAAAAAAAAAACTTAATAATAACAAAAATCTTACCTATTACTTGGTTCGAGATTACCTCTTGGGAAGATTATAACCATAGAAGTGTTTACATAACATCATGAGTACCTACCACTCAAGATTCCAAGAGGTCAAAATAACAAGGCACTTACGAGCGTGCGGCGCCCTCAGATCAGCCTCCAATCTCAAGTGCAAACAGTCAAACAAGCTCGGAGCTAGCTGTATGTTCTACGTTTGACAACTTCACACCTCGACCAACAGATAAACTGTTCAACCTTTTATTTGCAGACTTTGTCAAGATTTACGAAAGGTGTAAAGTTTAGCGAGTTAGTGCCTTTTTCCAATTACACAAGGTCTTATCCCTCTACCTGCCACGGGAAACCACTCCGGAACTCGCCCCAGATAGGTTTACGAAGGCATGTCTGTTCGGTACAAAACTGACCCCCAGCAAAAAGGTTAGATGCCTCGGTAAAGTGGTAGGACAACTAACTACCTACTCTGGAAGCAGTTAGAATAGATAGGCCATGACATGACGAAAGCAACTAATGTGCTGTGTGAAACATCCAATTAGATTAGGTTTATGAAGATTTCTAGAGTTAGAATCTATATCGTGATATTTTAAATAATATCTGTAAAACTGACTTCATGTGATGTTATCATCATTATAATCATTATAAGGCCTATCTTTTATCAACATCTATATACTCTAATAAAACTATAACGGGTCAAAATCTGTAGGTACATGGAATATATAGGTAGGTATTGAGAATTTAAATTAGAGGAAACACTATTATCGATACTGAAGCCAAAACAATCGTATTTTTCCATCTTTGTCTGCCTGTTTCTTGAACGCACATTACGCTGAAACTATTGGATGGATTCGCTGTACCTATAGCTAATCTACGATTTAGTGGCCGAGGTATAAAAACATTTTTTAAAACATTGGCCATAAATACCATATTTAGCAGCGAATTTCCCGCGAGTCTGGGGTCTGTTTTGTGACCTTGTGGCCGGCGGCGGCGGTCGCGTGGCGTTGATGGATAGAGGGGGCTCATGATTAGTGGCGAGGCCTGTACTTTTAATATACAACCCTGGATTTCGAGTCTTGCCTGGGCAAAGAATAAGGTCTATTTCAGTAGAGCGAGCCATACCAGAGAAAACAACTGCACATCACATGATAGTGATGAACCTAGAGCCTTGGCGCAGTGTAACTGCGCGGGTGTCGTCTAGTTTATTAATAAATATAATATTTATATGTACCTTATGGTACTCTAAATACAAGATACGGCTGCAAATTGTAAAGCACATAAAAGTTCACAGGATCTACAACACAAGCCTTTTGAAGTTTATTGCATATCTCGGCAAAATATGCAATGCCATTCATTGTAAATTATTTTGATACCGTAATATAGTAACGCATATTTACAATTTCATTTCAATTTAATTACACTTTAAATGATTTAAATCATTGAATGATGTTCCATGAAAGTTGCAGAGGAAATCTCGTTACTATTTAAACGTATTGTTTGATAAGATATTAATATGTTATTTTTGGCGTATTTATGTAAATCGGGGCATGAAACATGATTTACTACCTTACATGTATTTATTGCCGGCAATCTTTATTTTCTCTGCGTTGCATTGCATGGTGTGTGAGCAGGGTAATGGTGGCCGCGGATAGCCGCACTTTCCCTCGCATTACCATACATCTGCCTATCAGCCTTACCATCTTTCAATTACGACAGCCACTTGGCCGGGACATTTTAGTCGCATGTCTTGAGAGATGCGAAAGGCTCAGTGTCTAAACGCATGTATGTACTTCTGAATCTGCCTACCTACCTTGGTAAAAAATATATGAATAAGTTTTATTACAATAAACCTCCCATATTCAGTACATCTAAGACAATACGGATCTAGAATATGCTACCAGCAAGAGCTCACTTGAAGTCCGCATAATATTATTATTTCTGATCTATGAGTGGGCTATAAGACAAAATAGGGCCTATAAACACCTATAACTCTCGTTACTTGTGAAAGCTACAGATCGAGTTTTTAGGATTAGTACTTATTACTCATGAGACTTTGGTGATTTGTCTTAAATTTGGGTTTTCAGAAACACTTTTAGTAAATTTATAGATGGGAAAAAAAATGTGTAAATATGTGTTTCGCACCCATCCATGCTTAAATTTATCTCAACAATGGCGCGATTCTTTTGACTAGTTTCTAGTTTAATAGCCATAGTCATAGTAACTGTAACCCTTACATCTTGTTAAACAGCCATTTAATATACTTAATAGGTATCAAGTTAAACTTCTGAAAATATTATGCGTAAGAAATTTAATGTAATGTGTGCTTGGAATTTTATTTGATTTGTAATGTGTGATGTGCTTAAAATGCCAGTAAATCAATTTATTATTGATTTATTTATTAAAAGTCAACATGTTTCGTTAACGTTGAGTTCTGTGATTTAGGCTCTGTTGTGGCGTTGTTCCATTTTACCGTTTCGAGGAATTGCGAGTCAGCGGAACGTAAAATGGCTGACAGAGATTTTGATCCTCGCTTTACTTGACATAGCAGATTGATATAGTTAATTTTCGTGCCTGTTCCCGGCGGGCTTTTTCTCAACTTCATTTTAGTGCACTGATGTCTACGAAAATGTTAAAATGAGCATGAGTATAATTTTATTTTCTGTGGGTTTTGGACTTCTTGTTTTGGGTTTGTGCTGAATGATAGTCATCAGCTGCAGATTTTTAAACATAGGAAGGTACTATATTTACCTACGGGTTCTCTGAACTGAGACAGCCTTTCAAATGGCTACTCATACCTAGGTAGGTATGAGTAAAGCTAATAGCCTGGACCAGAGCCGCTCAGCTCAATGCTTGCCAATTCACATAATATATATTCCTCAGAACTAGAAATTCATATCCGTTTACTTAAACGCAGAAGTGGATCCATAATTTTATTTGAAAATAATCTCCGACTGGTCCGAGAAATGGCAAATTACCTCGCAATCTGAAAAACAAGTTAGAGATAGGATAGGCCGAAGATATTTCAATTAGGTCGGTTATCGCACTCTTCCATCCACCGCCATTAATATCGTGGACAGGTAATTTTATAAACAGTTAATGTTCTCAATTTATTTTATCTACTATATGCTGGTCCTATAATGGGCATGAGATTAAGGCAATATGGGTACGAGCGAGCGAGCGTAGCGAGTAGTGGGTAATCACTTTTGAACATCTCTAACTTTTACAAACCTTGAGCCATTATATATTTTTCACTGTCGGTTTAGTTCGAAGTAACCTACATGTAAGTACCTATTTATTAAATAATTTAAAACGGGAGGTACCGACCTAAAAATAGTCACGCATTTATTTTACCAAGCCTCAAGAAAAATAAGCTCTACATGTTTTTTGCCGACATATTGAAACTGTTTTACAGGACAATGTTTGAATTTAAATAAAATGTATCTTCGTGATAGCAATATTTATTAACATAGGTATTTTACCATAGGTATATAGATCGACTTCCGTTTCATCAATGCAAGTGGAGTGCGACTCATTAAAAAATATATGGAACATCTTACCTAACCTACCTAGTTAATGAAACATAAACAAACATGTTTTTTGAGATCTAGCTAAAAAAAATTTTCCTAAAAGAGCTGTAGACAAAATATTGATCGTGTTACAGCATCAGTAACAATAATTAGAACTTACCAAAAACAAACTGAATAAAATCCTCTCCCGTCCGACTATCACACACTATCACTTAACATACACAAATAATCCAAATAAAAGTCACCAAAAATCTAAGCGAAAAGTTTATCGTAAATAGAGTGGAGACAACGCGTGCGTGGAAACGCGCCAACGGACATGGGCAGACTGCACGAGCGGAGCGGAGTTGAGTTGATTCGATACTCTTTGGCACGAGCAACAAGGCAAGCTCACTCAACTTAAGGCACTAACAACCCGTGGGGACGCTGCGCTGAGCAGACACGACGACTGGGTATCGTCGTAGTCTCCGATAGTCAACGCTACAGGCTCACGCTACCTACGGCTTTGGAACGACTGGATGTCGAAATTTCGTAGAGGCAGTCAACAAAAACCGCTACAGTCTCGAACTACGGCTTTGGATCGACTGGCTGTCGTAGTATCTAAACATTCAGCGATACGGGCTCATTCTACGGCTTTGGAACGACTGGATGTTGAAGTCTCATATAGACAATGATACAGGCTCACGCTACGGCTTTGCCGGTTCCGAGCGCCCCTGAGGCGATCACCGCCACCGATTCTCCAAAACACGACCCCCGCATGTAATTAGTCGTGGTGATGGTGTGGGGATTTATTAGCGTATTATGTTCGAAAATAATGATGGAGGATTCACACAAATTATTGTAATCGTTGGAACTTTATGAGACGAAACTAGATTAGTTTGTATGTATACATAGGTAGTTAGGTATAAAATTGGCGATGCTCATGCCTAAATTGTAACTAGGTACTTAGTTAATTTGTTACTGGAGTAAACCTATTTAACAATTAAGATATGTATAGGATTGATTTTGTTTCGATTCGATTTAAACAACTCATGTAGAAATCGGTGTTATTTTGACGGTCTAATATAAATTGATACTATAATGACATTGGTCGCGAACAACATTGATAAAAACAACAAATTGGTGCGCACAAACCGTGAAATTTGTTTGACGAAACGCGAACTGAGACGGATGGGTTCATCAATCATCAATGTAGGTAGGTAACCTATCTATTATATATAACTCTATTTCTGTTCCATGTACAATGTACCTAAGTAAACCAATGGAATTTAGGGTTAGTATGTCTACCCAATATTCCGTCATGCACGTGATAAGTAGCTGATAATGGGAAAAAACTTTACTTTGTTGTTTCTTTACATTAAATGGCAAGAGCTTAACCATTTCCTGTAAACCTCAAAACTTTACAGGCAAGGATCAACTCATTCCTCGTCATCAACGTTTGTCAACACGTAGGTACCTACAAGCGAAATTATGAAGTCTCTAGAATGTTTATACAAAACAAAGCTACTTTAAACGGTATTTTTAAGCTACAGCTGAGCACCAATTTTTACTTGAAATTAAATGCACTCTTAATGCTTTCTACGATTTAATAATAAGTATAGATTATTAGGACAACCAACAGCTTAACCTAATTACATTATACGTATGTAATACATCAGTTTAGAAGTAGAATGCCAATTATAAGTGAAAAAAATAACTGATTCAGTGAAAGTGTTTGTAACTTACAAAACAAACACAATGAGCGTATTAATGGTTTAAGTTTTTTTTTTTATACTACTATGAGACGGGACAAGCAAGTAGCGCACCTGGTGTTAAGTACACTTAACACCAGGTACAGAGTACACTCTTGCCTATGACAAAGCCTTACTGCATAGGAAACATCCACAAAGAACATAGCCTACACGGCACTGCATTGTGCCCGTCAACTTGAGGCATAAAGGTGTTAAGCCTCACGTACCCGTAATTTCACCGGCAGCCATACCCTTCAAACCGAAACACAGCAATGCTGCTTCGCGGAAAATAAGGTACATAAATGATCCAAATGATGGTCGAGTCTATCAGCTAAGAATTCTCTGCTCAAACAATGCTTGTGCAGGACAGGTCCGAATCATGATGCTAAGCTTGTAGAAGTAATCACGTGCTCCCCAAAATCGACAAAAATCAATAATAGGCTCTACAAGGAACTGAATCGTCACGCTATCTGAAGACTGTAATAAACTTGTGTGTAACATCATTAGTAGTAATAGTTATTAACTCTAAAAGTGCGTGTCGGTTGTCTGTCTGTCTGATGAATTGACATACGATTTCCAAATTCCGGATTACGTTACTAACATAGCTATTATCTTTGTATTCCGTTGCATAATACACTTAGTATAAGTGCTTATCGATAATCGTTGTAACAAGAAATTTGCATGTGTACTCGTATATATTTGAGACTACGTATGGTACCAACCTAGATGACGATGTAAAATAAAAATAACAAGTACTTACCTAGTTATAACTAAGTTAAATAGAACAACTATAAATATGTACCCAGGTACCAAACATTAGGTCCAGAGGTTACTAATGAACGTTTAAACTTTGTAAGTATGTAATTTTATTTATATCTCATTGTAAATGAACAACTTAGTTTGTATGAGAAATAAATGTCTTTAAACCTTAATACTCCTTTGAGATTCGAATACAAACTTTGTAGTATCTGTAGTTGTAAAACGAAAAAGCGTAAAAGGTATAATGTATTGAAGTGAATTGTTGTAGGTATAGGACTACCTAGTAAGAATAGGCAGCATAGTGACAAATTAAATAAATAAATAAGTAGGTACCTATACGTCTTCAAGAAGTATACGATAAATTATATAGTAGTATAAAATAAAATAAATAAATAAATAATAAATATTACAGGACATTAATTTTACACAGCGCCATCTAGTAGGGGAGAGTTCGGTATTACCGCGCGGTTGATAATTCCGTGCCCCTTCATATCCCGCCAACTACGCATAGCAACTGCTTGGCGTGCTAACAATATTGTAGCGCAAGACGCACCAACCCCCCCGCGTGCCACACAGTGGTGACAACTTAGGGGTTTTACCCCTAAATTTAGGGGGTAAAAGTGTTCGAAGGGAGATCTTTAGGGGCAGAAATGATTTGGGGTTATTTTTAGGGGCAATAATCCAAAGTAAAAAGTACCCTGTGCACAATAAAACGGAAAGCACGATACGACCACGATAAACATAAACAAGTACGAACTACCTTAAATGCTGTCAGTGGTACGAACGAAATGAACTTCTCTCGCTCATCTGTGTGTGAGTGAACTAACCTGACATCTTATTCATTCGATTCATTATTTTTTATCTAATATATAATTCGTTCATTGACCGTTGACGTTGCTTGGTTGGGTTAGTTTGTTCGTTCTCGTTCTATTGTGTATTGATATAGTAATTACCTATACAAAAAATAATTGTACAATATACTCTCTTACTCTGAACTCTTTGATTTGGTTGGTCGGTCGAACAATGCCGAAAGATAAATCCGAAACAAAAAATATATATAAAAGTATAGCAAATCTTATTATCGCCTGTCTGAACCGGGACGGGAATCGAACCCGCTACATGTAAAAAAAACCTGTAATTTTACTGTGCCAATCAGAATGCTCATTCATCATAAGCGTTCAAAATAGCCAATACTCGGGGGTATTTAGGGGCATTAAAAAAAAATCTTGGGGTCATATTTTGGTAAGGGTTGGCAACACTGGTGCCACAGTAGTCCTCTCCGAACGCTCAGAGAAGGAACACGTGCGTTCTAAGATTTTCGTGTTACTCGCTATATCTTTTCGACTGATTTTGATAAGAGGTGAGTTCATTACTTTTACATATTTTGTTATTATTGATATGCACTTCTATGTTGAAAATATAGTAAATTTGGTGTGTGCTATAGCATTTTCCATTGTTTTAACTTTTGTATGATTTTTTGGGGTTATAAAACAAAATGAACATGTTCGATAATTCCGCGCTCAGGGCGCGGTATTATCCAACCCGCGCGGAATTGGCATGTATGAACATGTAAGGGTACAGAATTTTTCATCGGGTTGCAAAAAAACTAACACTCACATCATCTAATTTTAGTTGGTATATAATTTTCATTCGATCAAATCAAAAAACACAGAGTATAAAACTAAGTACGTTCATTTACAATAATTTAGCAAAGATAATATTAAACCCCTACTGTCTTATAATAGAAATATTACTCATAGGATGGAAGATCAAGTAAAGAAAAGAGGTCGTGGGATCCGCATGATATGAAGACTGCTCTGAAAGCAATGGCAGCAAAATTAAAGCAGCCGCCAGGAATTTCAACGTCCCGGAGAGCACTTTAAGAGACCGAATGAGATTGGGAGCAGACTACAATCCTCCGCTGGGCCGAAGAACTACTTTTACGCCAGACGAAGAAAAAGAGATCTGCGAGTTTATAGCCATAATGGCAAAAAAATATACTTTGAACGTAAAGATTATTTTAACATAAATATTTTATACATACTGTTATAATAGTTATTAATTTTCAAGTATTTATACTGAGACTGGTTAACATTTTGGTAGATTTTTTTATAATATGACATTTTAAGATGAAAACACAGCTTTTCACACGTATTTTTTTCGAATAAGACTGTTTTATAAGTAATATGATTATAAAGTTTAATATAATATTAAAATATAGTATAAATATATTAATAATAACGAGATATTTGTTTACGCATGGTATTATCGAACTAGCGCGAAATTACCATACTCGAGCACGGTATTAACGAACCAGTTCGATAATACCGCGTTTTCCCATTTTGTGGTTTATTGATAATATATTTTCTCTGTATTTGATTTTGTTTGTTTTGCGACGCTATACACATAGCTTGATAAATTTCTTTTCATTATCTAAAAACTATTTTATTTCAACCCTATCCTAAGCTAAGTTGTAGTCATTCTCGCTTAGGGGCTATTCAAGTCCTATTGTCCTATAGGTATAATTTGCTGGATAGATGAGATTGACAATAGATCTATCCTCGCCAAAATTTTTCAAATGTCGAGGATTGTTAGACTTTATTGTTTGATTGGAATTCCGTAAGGATTGCGGAATAAGTAAGTTTTACATCAAGAAACCTAGACGTATTTCTACCAAGGAGCAAAGTACCGATCTACAACCAAACGTATTTTTAATTTTTTACGTAGGTAAACACGAGGGCAGCAACGTAAAGTCTTGTATTCAACGTCACACTCCCATTCCCTCTAGCATAGCGCTCTCCAGTATCAGCTTACCTAGACACGGTCTAGATTTTTTGCAGTAAACTGAATCACTGCAGATCATTAAGACGCATAATCAACTTTTGATGAATGCGTGTTTTAGCAGCGGAGAAACGCTCGCGTGAGCCATTACCTCTATCTTTGGATTGCCGCTTTTTATGGGAACATTTTAAGTGCGGAATTCGCGACATTTCATTTGAAAAACTGCTGCGTACCTACCTATTCGGATTAATATTTATCAATAGGTGCAGGCTGGAAATAGGTTTTTATTTAAGAAACTTCCTACTTGAACTGAAATCTCTGCTCCAAAACACTATGCTAACACACCACGACTCAAATTAACTGTAGATTAGGTGAAGGAGATACATTTCACACCTACTTGTTAAAGTACAAGTAGGTAGGTGTGAAAGGAATTGATATATACCTGTATATTTTTTTATTAAGTAGCTAGAAATTATTTCTCTTATACTAATATAAAATGCTAACTGACTCACTGATAACAACGCACAGCCTAAACGGCTAATCGTAGAGACATGAAATTTGGATGGTATGTTTGTCTTGATGCGAAAATGAGCGCTAAGAAGGGTATTTTGAAAATTCAAAAAGGGGTTGAAGTTTTCAGAAAAAGTATGCACTAACTCTGAAACCGTACATGATAAAAGGTCAAAAATATTATTATAGATTCCTCATATGAAATAGATAAGAACGTGATTCATGGTTATTTTAATAATTGAAGGGCAGGGGGTCCTTTTATTAGAAAAAAAAAATCAAAAAAGCATTGTTATTGTTAACAGAAAAAACGCGATGTACACATGGTTTCTATAATAAACTGGTGTATTTCGAGTGCTCTTTATGCACCAATTAAACACACCAAGGTCTGATGATGGAGTCGAATCAATATAAAGGGTTTTTTAAGTAAATAACAGTAATACATTTTTAGAGAGTTGTGCATTTAAAATGATTGTATGTGTGATACTCTTCTACGAACCATGTAAACCAGGGTCTTACGACGATGACAGTGGAACTCCTGAATAACATGGTATAATAGTCGTGCTTATACTTTTTGAAATCGGTATAACGAGGCATTCAACGACAATTTTATTTTTTAATTTATTCGGCTGTAGCAGTCGCGGCTTAAGAATCGACCCCTCCAACTCAGCCCGCGGATGTCGTAAAAGCCAATTTAGGGGATCTCACCAGAGGAAGCGACAGCTTCCTGCTGTATGTTACATAACACCTTTACTGTGATCACCAACCCACCTGCCAAGTCTTATGTGATTATGGCAAAAACCTCCCGTTTTTGTAGGAGGCTCTGTCCAATATCCAATTAACCACTACATAAATGGGCTGTTGACGTGACTGTATTTACGACCCTTGACTAATGTAACTTGACTACTTGATACACAGTAATCTCCTAATGCATAAAAGGACAATTTCTGAGTGACTGACTGACTGATTCAACTAGATACAACGCACAGCCTAAGCCGCTGGGCGTACAGACTTGAAATTTCAAGGGCATGTTTGTCTTGGTGTGTAAACGCCTGCTAAGAAAGGAATTTTGAAAATTCGCACCCCTAAGGGTACTCTAAGGTTCAAAATGGGGTTCAAAGTTTGGAGTAAAATGTTGCATATCCTTGAAACCACAAATGATAGGCACTTGAAAATTAGTATGTTGATTGCCCATAAGGAATAAGTTATGGCACATTTTCGGTTTTTAATCATTTTCAGAAATAAAGGGTTGGGCTATATTCAGACCTGACATGAAACGTTTTTATAAATTGTTATTTTCGACCTGTATAGGTAATAACAAAGTTGGTGTGAGTATAAACGGAATTGATCCAATTACCTGAGTACTCTGATTAATAAACATTAAAGAAAAAATACATTATATTAAAAATACATAGTACCTTTAGGTTCCTACTGTAAGTACCTACATACAATAGCATAATGTCAATAGTAGGTAGGTACCTAATACATGTCTATTATGATTATGATGGACTCATTTTGCTGATCGAATTGAATCGATATTGAGTCACTTTCACTCTTGATCATTGAACCACCATCGCTTTACAAACTTTTTGTGGTGTAGTTTCATTAACAAAAGGTATTTGATACTGTTGAGAATGTGGCTTTGATCCTATTTAGAAAACTTGTTGGAGTCACAGTTGGCAGTCTTCTTAGATTCCTTTCTAATTAAGCGGTACCTGCCTATCAAGTACTTAATAGCTATACTAGTACCTGCCAAGTATACTTACCTACTAGACATCGCATATGTGTTAGGCATGGAGCCGCAATGACCATTTTAGGGGAAATCATTCCAAATAATCTACTACCTACCTTACCATTTAAATAAAAATAATTCAGCTAATAGAGACTAGGCCCAACAGGCAAGCATAAATGTAGGTACCTATCTACAACTACTTATTATTTAATGTTAATTTCATTGTCACTCTCACTTGACACAATATTTTATATTTTATTTTATTTTTTTGGGACAAAAAAACAGTCATACATTGTGTATTGTAAACTAGTATAGAACTAAGTAGGTAAATAAATATATGACCCACAACTTTATCCACGGGTTGACAAAAACAATGTTAAGCGATTTCTTTTCGACATACCCAGTTATATAAAGACAATAATTTTAGATTAGGTACAAATATCATAGGAGCATTGTCACAGTGAGACAGGCGATGGTGTCAATCAACGGTGACGGTGACGGCGGCAGCGGCGGCGGCGGCACTCGACTTACAATAACAATATATAAGTAGGTACTACCAATTAAACTTACTTGTAATTAAGTTGTGTGTAGGTATACTTTCGATTCTATTTTCTTTGCTTGCTTCTAATAACCAACTCTAGGTTGTTGGTGGGTAGGCTCCTAGGTCCTAGCCTAATGCGTCGTGCAAGCTGAGAGGCGGGCAGTCATGAACTAGTAAAGCCATCCACAATATAATTTCCATTATAATATGTAGTTACTAAAAAGACTTCAATGAAGGATATGAAATAATTTAGTTTACCTGGATGACGTATTTTATTCAATTATTTTGATGATAGATGGACGGACAGACAGACAGACAGACGCGTGATCCAATATGGGGTCCGTTTTTTCCTTAATTTTGAAGTAATAGGTTAAACCCAAATCGCTTCAATTGTGTCTATAATATTGGAAGAGCTCCTTGAATTTTCCAGGATCCCATCCTGAACTGATGACGATGGGATCACCTGGGAAGTATACCGACCCTAAAAATACCCAAATCATATATGCATATAATATTTGAAGAGTTCCCTCGATTTCTCCAGGATCCCATCACCAGATCCTGACCTGATGACAATGGGTCCAACTGTGAAGTAGGTATACCCTTTCAAACAAAAAAATATTTTTTCGGTCGGTCATCGGTCTAGGTCTAATAGGCGTCTTTGAGTAAGCGGGGAACATACATACAAAAATTAAAAAAAAAGATTCCGACGAAATTGTTGTTATTTTTTAATTGTTGATAACCTGGCGGTTGACGCCAGCTCGCTTGAATAATAAAGATGTGGCATAAGATGGAACCTGCTTGTCTAAAAGGAACATATTCCCTTACGTAGGTTTAAAGTGGTGGCTTCGCATTTGCATTTTCCTACGGTAAATAATAATGTCCATGAACAGCGAAATGCGAGATTTATGATGGGTGAAATAACTAATGTGGTGGGCGATGATCTTAACGCATGCGCGCGCGTCACAGCAGGCGATTCCAAATATCATAGTCTAGCTGGTTTTTAACACACGGTCAAGGACTATATGATTCATACCGCACTGGCAAAACTTCGGCCATTCTTTATAAGTAATAAATTTCACCTGTTCAGCAGAGAACAACCCAGAACTAAGTTGGTACCTACAAAACTTATACTATCCCGTGAAACTTAGTTTTTTTAGAAAATACTTACTTTATTGTAGGTAGTACCTACCAATAGGTAGACCTACATCTACGCTGCTGCATCTAAACACAAATACCTGCAGGGTAAGGAATGGTCTTGAATACGAACCTCGAAGGCTCGATCGAGTAGGTGAGGCACAACGTACGTCCACGCCACTACAGTCGTACAGAATGTATCCAACGATAACAATAAGCGATCTCCAACATTCAACCTTTGTGTCAAATAGAATGAGATTTTAGTTATTTCCTTGAGCAGTTTTCAAGCAATATACGAAGGATATCTATTTTGAAGGTGATCCTTGACTGTGATTTTTAGCCGGTCAGGTTACGCAGCGATTGGATAAACATTGCGAAACAGACATTTTGCAGGCGAAATAAGTTGGTATGACAGAAGCTAAAAGTTTATAGAGCGTCGAGTTTCTTGCAGCAGAATGCTTGAACTGCGAATATCCAGTTACGTAGCGGAACTAAGCTGCAAGGTATTTGAATTAATTTGGACTGTTTTTATGTCAGAGTTATTTGGATTAAACAATTTTTTGTCTAGTTTGATTAGGTAGGATTAGGTATTAGGTTTTTCTCTACTTATAAGTTGACGAAATAAAACGAAAAGGTACTCTAATAAAATTGCGAGGTTTAATCACTTACAACTACGTAAGGTGACCTATAACTCCAAATTCTGAACAGGTGAGTTAGGGCGATGTTTTTTCTTGTTTAATAGCGACATCAGGCGAATATTCTCGTTTGCGTTTCTTGTGTTTATATTTTCTACTAGGTGATGTCGATATATTCTCTTGTTTGATAGCTACTTCAGGTGAATCTTGTTTCCGTTTACTGTGTTTCTGTTTTCTACTTGGTGATGTATCTCGTTGATGTTTTTTTTTATGTTTATGCCTTTTCTCTTTGCTTCTACTTCGATCTCTATTGCATTTGATGTAACCTTCACCATTATTATCATCATTATCACCATCTAGAGCAATTTCCTGTTTAACGATAACGTTAGGATAATATCTTTCGTGATTTCTTTGACGTTTACCGTGTTCTTCATATTGTTCCTTATTGTGTTTGTCTTTATAAAAGTTCTTATGATCACGTCTCTCTTCTTTGCTTCTGCTTCTGTCACGATGGCGATCTCTAAAATTGTCGACGTCTCTTTTATAACTTGAATATGAATCCGGTTCTTGTGATTCTCTTTCCTGTTTGATAACTACTTCATGCTTATTTCTGTTGTACGCTTCATAATGTTGCCTCCTATCTTTGTTACAGCTATCGTCGATATGTCTTCTACGACTTCTATCCGTTTCGTTATAAGTTTTGTATCTTTCGCTAGTCTCATGTTTATCTCTAGTATAATGTCTTCTATTACTATAATCATATCTTTCTTCGCTTTGATGGCTACTATGACGGTTAACATATCTCTCATTAGATGACTGATCTGTGTTTTGATGTCTTCTATTATAGTCCTTTTTTCTAGTGCCAGTTATAGATCTTTCTCTAGAGTGGCTTTTGCTTTGTCTGACTGTTGGTTCTGGTGATTTTCCATCAAATTTTACAGATATACTGTGGGGCGAGTTTTTAGATTGCTTGTTTGTAACTTTTTGTGATACGTAAACATTCGGTCCATATTCGGTGTTGATGATTGTATTCATAGCTTCTCCATAGGATTCCATCTAAAAATGAAAATAAATAATCAAGAATATATCCTTACATATTGAATGGCACCCAACATGGGGCACAAGTAAATGGCTCGGACAGGTAAATATCTACCCCATCAATAGGCCGAAATCCTACCCGGTATTCCCTTCGTTTGCACAAAACAGTCTGATAATTATCTACCTCTCTCTTATGCATTTCTTTTTATAAGACACTTCTGCTCGTTTTTCTTATTTTGTCTTGAAATAGAATCGATATAAATGATGTTACTCTATCATCACAATCTACAAACTATAGAAACATTGTACACTGAGCTAGTAGGTATACTTAGTAGTTCCCAACTCGTTGTCACGTCATGAAAATCCACGTATTACATTGTTACCTGTGTTTTGATAACATCTCTCAAGACACCGGAGTAGTTGCGAGTTGTGGGCGCGACGCGGTACTTAGTGCGGCGCCGCTTCATGTTACGAAGCTCGCTCAGGATCTCCAGGCGTGACTTCTCACGGCCGCTGGTGACGCCATGACTCGGACTAAAACAAGACATCATTATTATACACTACCTTCTAGTTACGATTTTGATGATCTTCAGTGGGCCCCGGAGTACGTACCGGTGATTTTCACTCTCCAGTACAAACGTAGATTGTTATTCATTACGAAATGGCCTAAATACATTTCGAAAAGTCACATTCAAATGAAATTGTGGTGGTATAATCGTATAACAAAAATCGGGCACGACATTTAGAAATAAACAACAAGTTACGAACAAGCGTACTTTTATACAAATAAAAGTTCGTTGGCATAATTATGCAAAGCATGTCGTGGTGGCCGCGGCTTAAGAATCGACCCCTCCGAGTCAGCCCACTTGCATGGGCTTACCTTGCTTGGTACGCGTTAAAAAAGTAGAATCCAACACCTGCGTTCACCAATCGCCAAAACATAAAAATATTATCAAAAAAATAAATGCCTTAAGTGACTCGAACGCAGCGCCCAGTGGGCATAGTTAAATATATTTTGAAAATTTCAATTGGGGGAAATACTAATATCAATACCGAAGACAAAATAATAGCATTTTCCATTTTAGTGTGTCTGTCTGTGTATTGAATGCACATCATGCTGAAACTACTAGGTGGATTTTAATGAAACTTTTCATTATAATTGATGGTGTCCTGGTGGTTAAGATAGTGGTAGCTAGTCTTATCAAAGTCCTACCACCCAACCTGAGCACAATATTGTACTCTCCTAAGGATTGAACCACAATAAGACCTTACCCAAGCAAGTCTAGCTCAGTCAAGTCATGAACAAGAGGGGCTGTGCTGACCACAGCATCATGTATAGCTCGCCGTTCGTCTGCCGAGTAATCCCTCTGGAGGCGCTCTACGGTGAGGGGCTCCGGGCCACGGCATTCTGCATCTTGAGTCAAGGAAACTTTTACACAAAGTATCAATGCAAAAAATAAGTACAAGTCTATATGAGTAACTTAAATAGGCTTACATAATAACACTACTGATCAATGTTTCTCAATATTTTAAGTGATTAAAATCTATATAGCAAAAAAATTGATTTTGAATATTCTTTTGAACTGCATGCAGGTTACTTTGAGCAGACAGCAGTACTGCCTTTAGTTTAGTGCTCAATCTACAATGTAATTTTCAAATATTTATTATGTGCCATACTATGAAATCAATTACAGATACATTAGCACATTCTAAATCTTTTGTACACACTTTCACTGAAAAATATAGCACTGTGAAAACTTTGAAACTATTTTTTTGTCTTGCGACACTAATAAATCTTCAAGAGTAAATAAGAACCTTTAGAGTAGGCATGCTCCATTCCATTGTAGACCTAGTAGACTATGCCTGTGCAAGTTTCTAACAGCTGACCCATTCTTAATATAAAATTAATAGAATAATATTCAAACATTCTGAATATAAATGAATAAATTATTTAACATTTTACACAGTGCAATCTAGCGCGAAACTAAGCAAAGCTTGTAATACAGGAATTAGATACGTTTTTTCGTAAAAACATACTCATTATGTAATATAACACCCATACACAGAACAAACATCAGAATATAGATATTCTGAGTGGGTCAAACCCACACCCTACTGCACTGAGGGCAGAGGTACTACCAACTGAGCTGTGAGGCCAGTTATTAATGTAAAGGATACAATAACATTGTCCTTTAATAGCATGTTTGGCCACAACGTCCATAGATGTAATGCCGAAGAACACAAGCATTATTTCTTTGAAAAAATTTGGATCTTTTGTGAAAATTTTACCTCTTTGAAATAATGGGTTCTTGATTCCTGCATTCTTAATGATATTGGTAATATCTTGCTTAGCTGTAACAAAACAGGTATCTTAATACATTTCAGATTTTACTCATAATTGAATCAATAAAATTGTTTGCAATAGATAAAACATGGCTGGATTTGCCAGCGTAAATATTACATACTCAGTTGTGCTTACGAAAACGAGATATTAAAGATCACATACTGAATTTGACTAAGGTTTTTGCATCAGGGTCGACAGGATCTGGCAGGAAAGTGTCCTCCTTGTGATAGCCAAGCAGCTTCAGGTAACATTGTTTTTCATGGGTATCTCTGTCCTTGAGAGGTATCCTATGATTTGAATTGTGTTTGCATACCACCAGTGCACTTTTCTAGAACATAAGCGTTAGATAGACCACACAAACCTAAGAAAAAATAATAATACCTTGAAATCTTAATTTTGCTAACCTCTGTGGTATGTTTTGTGTCCCACTGAAAATTTTGTAACAATAGAGTTACTTCTTTTTCTATATTATTCGTAAATAATTTTAATTCTTGTAGCTCCTGCTGCCTTTTATCCATAGTCTTTTATGAAAAACTTACATTCAGTTCAGCCAGACAGTGGGAAAAAAAAAACTAATTTTTACAAGACTTCACAGACTAATAGGATAGGAAGCTAACCTAACTGAGACTAGACTTGATACTTGATCGATTCGATCGAGATCGAGAATGAGAAGAGAAGCGATAATTGAGAAATCGAGATTGAATTGCTTGACATTGACATTAATTGTCTTTTGAATTGACTTGACATTTGACATTAAAAAATGAACGAATTTGAACTGAGGTAGGTTGTGATGGAATATGTACGATTATTTCTTTTACTAAGTTCTTTTACAATAGTATGCGAAGCAATTCTTAAAAATTGTTGTGTTCCGGCATTTAGAGGTAAGTTAGCCAGTTCCTCAGTTTGTTGAGGACTCCGGGTGAAGTGCGCCTCTACCTTCGGCTTTATCTCAAGGCCAAGAGCTTCCCCGTCGTACAATAAAAAATAAAAGAAGCTAAGGTTTCGCATTATAAGAATTATGTAATGCTAAGATTTTTTTTTATTCTTCTTGGGGACGGAACAAGCAAGCAGCCGACCTGATGCTAAATGCATCTCATGCCTATAACAAAGCCTTTCTGCGTACATCATATCCACAGAGAACATGATCTACGCAGCACTGCATTGCGAACATCAACTAGAAGCTTAAAGGAGGGACTCCTTAAGTTGTGTCCGTAATTTCACCGGCAACCATACCCTTCAAACCAAAACACAGCAATGCTGCTTGGCTGCCAAAATAGGTATGGTGGTAGTACTTACCTGGACGAGCCTTTTGTCAAGGAGCTCTACTACTTTTTAAATGATTAAAAAACCGACTTCAATAAAAGAATATGATACAATTTTGGATGACGTATTTTTTAAACCAAACTACTACGATTAACTAAACCTAAACCGATTTTGATGAAATTTCTATGGGACCAATTTAAAAGTAGGTACCTACATTATTACATTCTTTCAAATATTTTTCTTTTACAATCGGTTGACAAACAGGCCCATGAAAATATCGCACTGCGTGTGTGAGTGGGACGGTATGTCCACAAAAACGATATCTTCACCGGCGAGCGTTTGACTGCGCTGAAAACTGCAGCCATACCCATCTAAATGCATTTACCTTACTTCACTCGCGGCTAACAGACGATTAAAGACCTTGGCGGCGGCGGCGGCGGCGGCGGCCACTGCCCCGCAAAATCCTGGGCAAACCCTTCTCCAAAGTAGTGCAGTTAGAGTGGTGCAAACTGAAGAAAAACCTTCGAATTTCGAAACGCAATGGAAAAAGTTCGGGAACATGTATTCTATCTACGACACGACCTCGAAGTACTCACACGGTGACACCATGCGCTAGCGCAAATAGCGCCAGCTTGAGGCCCTCGCCAGCAACTAAATTGTTGACGAAGCTATTTGGTGACATGACATTGACAGCTTCTTTTGCAATCTGTTCTGTTCGTTCTGTGGTTTGTGAAAACAGCAGTACCGAGACGTGTGGTGGTGTGATTTTTTGCCAAATTACCTGAATGTTTGTGAAAAATGGCAGATTCCGAGGTAATTAGCACAGTACTTTACCAATAGATAAAAAGCCCATGTTTCAAACCTTATCACATGTCTCACTTTGCCGACAGGTACTAAAGAAACTCAGGGATGTACCCTACAAAATCCAGACTACCAATTTGAAGCAAAGACGTGAGGTTTTGAATGAAATTCGTGATGTTTTGTCAACTCCAGGTAATTATAAAGCCAAAATCTCCTAAACATGATATCCTGGATGTCGCTAAATGTCGGGTCAAGTTTTGAAACATGCTACAGGTTGGCATAGGTTGTATTAGGTCTAGCTGTATTGATCCGCCGGGATATGGCCGGGTGGGTGCCGTCTCACCCCACTGCACTTCAGATGCACCAATACGGAGCTTGCAGCCTCGATCTATGGGATGGGAGATGGGGGTGGGTGTTAGTTGGGAGGAAGGTTCCATCTTACAAAGCTGCTGCTATTTTATAAGACCAATATTGGTTTTCTGAGAACCTGAAAGCATTTAAGAATAGTTTATACCATGAAAAGGTCTTGCCTAGAACCTTTCTGATACCTATTGAATTTCCAATAACTGTAAAATTTCTTGTAGCATTGCTTTTTTAACCTAACCTAAATACTATACAATCCAAAAAACATTAAGCCGAATATTACCAATTACAGGTATAACAGAGCCAGCAGTTCGGTTCATATGCCGTGCTCTGACCATCACGCTAGATAGATATCGGGACACAACCTCTCAGTCATATGTAAAAGATCTCTTAGTGCATCTCACCGCAACTCATCGAGAATGGAGTCTGAAGACACTGCTGCCCATATTGCTGGAAATATCTGAACAGCTTAGACATCTTGCTACATCGTAAGTTGTTTAAACTTGTAAAGTTTGACTGTTTTAAAGTGTGAAAGCAAAATATTCATTGAAAATAAAAAAACAAAGAAAAGGGAGGAATAAGATAAGAAAGCCCATTAGTACCACTCTCCCATACAAATAAAGTATTAGTAGAAACTTGCATTTTTTGCAGGGACACTAAGGTAGAGATTACCTAGGTTTGCAGTACTTTACTTTTCTAAATCAAAAATTTTTCAATAAGGTATACCCTATTCAAGATATTTGAGCCTATCAAATCACAAAGATGACTAGTCTTGTACTGTGTTCTGTGTGTGTTTCCAACAATCCAACAATGGTCAATTCAAAATAAAATGTATTATTTGTGTGCTTATCTGTCTTTTTAAATCAAACTAAAGTAACTACTAAATTGGAGGGATTTGGGTAAGGCCTTTGTCCAGCTGTGGAATGAAATAGGCTAAAAAAACTTAACTATAAAGTAACACAAACATTAACTAAATTACCCAAATAAAAAATAGGTTATAGATAACATGGCCAAGACATTAATTTTATAAAACTAAGCTAATCTGAGCAAAGCTTATAATATGGGAAATAATACTTAAAAGCTTTTTTTTTGTAAATACCACACATTTTTTACAATTATTATACAATACAACATCCAAACACAGAACTAACATCTATATTCATCACACAAATGTCTCTTCGTAGTGGGAATGGAACCCACAACCTACAGCGCAGAAGGTAGAGCTAATACCAACTGAGCAGTGAGGCCTGCAATCTTTACATTTTAAATATATTATAAATTGTATTATTCAATATTTTATATTGAAATAATTTCAATTAAAGTTTTGATGTACATTCAAGGGTAACTAATTTTTTTTTTAGTAAGAGCACCTGTAGGAATGGGATCTATGCAATCCGCTGGTCGACAGTGCTTGTGGAGAGCACCCTCAAAGCATCTGATACAGAGGAAGTGGATTACAAGTCTCTTGTGCTGTCACAGGCCAACCTGCTGGCAGCTGTCACTGCTTATGGTGACAAGAGGAAGAATGATAAAGCTTATTCCATGGTAATTATTAAATTCTCTTGATCTTTAATAAATGTTGACATGAAATGATGACACAAAAAATCAGCGCAACATGCGATGGGACTTGAACCTGCATCTTTCCGGAAACACTCTTACCAAATGAGCCATGAGGGTCTTTTTGTAATTTTTGTTTCATATTCAAACTCAACTTGAGCGCTGATCATGTCATCTAGCAGAGATTCACTATATGTGTATGTGCGGATAACAGAATATAATAAATTTGACTGAAGCTTTTTTGGGTTAAAACAAAAAATACCAAAAGAGCTATTTACACCACACACATCATTATCCCTTTACAGTTACATACATCATGGAGCATTATCGGCAAGCAGAAACTTTCCAAATGGTTTGATATCCTGCTGTCCCAGTCAGCTGATTCAGGCCCACAGATCAGTGTGACCTTCTCCGCTCTCTGTAGGCACTTGAAGCAAGTAGAAGATGTGGATACTGTCACACCTCACAAGGTTAGATAAAAAGCTTTTGTAAACAGAATGTGCAATGTATAAGTATGTTTGTTTAGGTCAAATCTTGCAAGCTGAATTCCACTCTGGAAATCGGATTGAGAATTTTTAAGCATGCACCTTTAGTTTAACACATACAATTCTCAACATTGTACCTTATACTTTTAAAATAGCAGTTGCCACCGGATGGTGGATGATGGCAAACCCATTAATATGGGTACATTGGTATTCTTGATATCTGTGATATGGGTATCAAATGAAAGGTAGCTTGAAAAGTAGAAAACGATAAAGTTACATCACACTAAATTCAACATGGCCGTCGCAAGAAGATGGCAAATTACGTTCTCTTTTCAGCTCCCTTAATATGAGTATCAAATGGTAGAGGTTGATGAGAAGAACACAATAAAGTTAGTGACATCACACTAAATTCAATATGGCCACAGCTCCAGGCTGAATATTTTTCTAACTTTCTGATAGCTGCTGTACTCAGAGTTGGCTTCCAGCGAGGGAACTCCTCAATGGTGAGCAGCATAGACATGAAATTGTGTATATGCATTTAACAATGAGAAGGGTACAGTAGCACCTTGGCTGACCATGTCTAGTGTCATTGAAATGAATATACTTAGAAACTTGTCCAGCAAACACTAAAGAAATAATTAATTAATTAACAGTCAAAAACATATGTTTAAAAACAAACTTTCATACATTCAATACTATGAAAAGATGAAAATTAATGTTGTAATACATCAAACAAATTTTTTCAATATACATAATGTGTATGCACACTCATATAAGATATAAAAGCTTTTAGTTTAATAGTAATCTAGCCATAATCTAGTTCCATGTTTTTCAGCTTTGCTTAGTTTGAAACTAGATTACACTGTGTGAAATTAATGTCCTGAATTTTTTTTTATTAACTGCCAGGCAAAAATGCTGGAGAGCTTTATCAAAAGTTTGATCAGCGTAAAGAGCCGACCGAACGCCAATTACATCAAAGGCTGCTCGTCCCTCCTTGAACTGTACTCAAAGAGTGAGGTCCAGGAGACCTTGCTGCCAGCATTACACAAGTCCATGCTGCGAAGTCCTGAGACCATCATACAGGCAGTTGGGGAGGTGGTCGGCAACTTGGAGATACATCTTGATGGTATTGCTGTTGATATCGGGAAGAGTTTGATTGGTAAGCATTTTGTACTAAAATAGTTGTAGAAGTAGTATGATTGATGAACAGAATCAATTAAAAAAGTAACCGAATACTAAAATCAAATAATAATACTAGGTTATTTTCTGTTTGTTTTTACATCTTATCAAGGCATGGAGTACCGCCGATTTTTGTTCTCCTATACAATCTATGTTCAGATCAAAATGGCATGTCCAATTGAAAATAATTTTTACAGGTTTAATTGTATAATCTAAGTGTGCTTGTCTTTCTAAAAAATCTACTTTTGTTTGGCAAGTGATACTTCTGGGCTTATTCCCAATGATATCAATGATTGGCTCTGGACGATTCATATAACACATAAAATTGCATGGATACTGCGTTAGTAGTAGGTACCTAAATAAAGTATTATTGCAGGCAACCTCCACTCCAAAGACGAATGGGTGAGAGTGGAGGCTCAAGCTGCGCTGCGTCGGCTCGCGACCCGATGTTCCGAACTGACCTCGGCCAAGGCCCTGCTCACCCACACCTTTGGGGTCTACAATGGCTCAGGAGGCAAGCTCACTTCTAGCGAAGACAAGATAGCTGTACTCAATGTAAGGAACCTAGCGCTAACTCTAGCTATACACAGTTTAACTAAACCTAGGCTTCCATAGATTATTGTCTCACAGTAACCATACTGCTGGTACTAATACCGGAAAAATACATTTCTGGCGAGCAAGTTTAGAACAATCTTTACAAGCGTCAGTTCAGCAAGGCAGCGGCCGAATGGAGAATTCTTCGGCGATAAAGCGAGCAATGAGTAATAAGTTGATTGCAATGTAATGTTACAACACTAAAATATTATTGTTAACTGGATAGATTTAAATATTACACTGTTTTTTCTATGTATTTACTCATGGAAACCTATTATTAGCTCTTTGTAATTAGTTTTTATACTGTAAATTTAGCTGTTGGTGTTCCAATAAATAAATAAATTAATTAATTAATCCATATTGTGTTATGTGTGCGAAGTAAAAATTCAAACAGTACTCACATGATAATCAAAAGGCAAGAGTTCATTTGCAGAGCAATCACCAATGTTTTATACAGGTTATTGCTGTGCAATATAACTGTGTACACTACTGTAGGATATGTTTCTATTTTTTGTTGATTGTAAGCACATCCCAGCTCTCTATCGGGAAAATGACTCTAGAACCCCTATGTCCATGTTCTCTCGCCGGTACATTCAGGGATTCGCATGCCTTTAATTGTAATACTCTTTTCCAGGGAATCGGCACTCTAAGCGCTCTAGCGGTGTCGGCCGGTGACAGCCAGGCGCTGTTCACGGAACTTACGACACAAATGTCACGAGTGCTGGAAAGTGAGTCTCACGAGCGCACTCTGTGCGTCGCTCTCGACAACTTGCAGCGGTGGCTAGTCCACCTGAAAGCTCCGCTGCCGGACAAGATACTTGATATATTTAAGGTACTAACTACTATTATATACTTATTTCTTCACGTTCTAAGCCCATGCTACCAAGGGTGTGTGAAACTTTTATTAATATTTATCCAAATCCGAACCCAACTAGCCAGTGGCAACCGTGAAAGGCATGTAACTTGTAATCAGCGTCACCTATTTGTATTCAAGAATACAAGATGTTTTTTATAACTTATAATCAATGAAGTACATAATATTACATTTGAATATATTTTTACCCAATTTTTAACATAAATTCGTTGAGAACGCAGTCCACTTGTCCATTGTTAGTTAAAAGCCATAGTAACTACACAAACTCCCAATAATTTTTTCCCTTTGATTTTTTGCTATAGACAGACACTCTCTGTTCTTACAGTTTCTATGGATTTTGACCTCCCAAAATGTGAACGCTCAGTCAGTGTGTCCGATACAGACTGGCGGCTTCGATCGCGCATTTTGCCCCGAGAGTCATAAAACAAGTTCTAAGCCTGAGCAAAAATAAACAAATAGATAGGTACAGAATCGGATTGGTGGGAAGCCGACACAAATAGGCCATGTACACGAATGTGTTTCTATACGCTTTTTTAGACTTCCCGAACATCTTAGGCCACAATTGTTTACCAAGTGAGCAGGTATCCAAAAACTTTGCCACATCACCAGTAAAAAAATGGGAGGTAAGAGTTTTTGTTTGTTTGTTGCAGAAGAACCTATCAGCCAAGAGTACAAGCCAGGCTGTTCGAATCGCGTACACGAGTCTGATAGCGGGCGCGAGTCGAGGCTGCCCGGCGAGCGCGGCGCAGGCGGCGGTGCTTCGCCCCCTGCTCTCCAAGGCGGTGGAGAAGGCCCAGCAGCAGCCCCTGCAGGTATTTCTATCCTACTGACTATATTCTGACAAGATACCTGTGGACAAAAGCCGCCGTCATGGAAGGATTTTATACCTTTAAGTTCTCATAACAGCCTATAAATGTCCACTAAGGCCTCCTTCTGGTGAACCCTTACTAGACTTGTACGACGTCTGCGATCCGTGCTTGAGGGGTCGATTCTTAGGCCGTCCCTTTTTCTGCTTAGAATATACTTCATACATAATTTGATATTGTTTGAGTGTGAATGTGGGCTAAGGGCGCGAATAATTAGAAGAAAAAATATCTAGTGTGTAAGTGTTTCATCAGTAATGTAGTTTAGCTTTGCTTAGTTTCCAAACCGAGCACAATATCGCACTCCCCCTGGGGATCGAACCCGGGACCTTTGGATCTGAAATCGGTAGGTTGAACCACGAGACCACAGAGGTGGTTATGTAATGTAATGTTGGGTGACGTGACAGCCGCTGGTGGTGAGCGAGGGTATCTCCGCGGCGCTGGCGCTGGCGCTGCTGGACTCGTCGCAGTCGCTGCCGGCGGCGGGCGTCGCGTGGACCGCGCTCACGCACCCCGACAAGCACGCGCTGCTGCACGACCGGACCCTCGCGGCCCTCACCGACGATGGTAACTATAGCTCACGGCGCTTTGGGACCGCACACAAAGTCAAAATTTCTTTATTCATTAAGATTTTTTAGGATCATTTTGAAACGTCAAATTTAACGCCTGTGCGGAATCGCGACCAGCACACAAAGAGAAAGGCAAGAGCCTCGGGCCGGTTAATTTTTTTGATGATCCGTTCAACATTTAGATACACAATTTCTTATTATATTCTAAGTAGATACAACAAAAACCTAAATACTTAATCTTAAAACATTTGTTATTACCTATCTACCTAATGGGCAATTTGTTAACATTGAGAAATCACCATTTTGCTGTCAACTGGTATAGCAACATCGGGCCACACTGATGTCCTTCTCTTGTCTTTTTTTAATGTATGACGGGAAGCTTTGCATTTATCTCACCGGTTAAAAATTATGACTAGGCCGAAGGTGGAAGCGCACTTCACCCGGAATCCTTTACAGGCTGTGGAACTGGCTATTGTTATATTGTTGTTATTGCGATGGACTTAGGTAAGATGGTGGTAGCTTGACAGGCAGACTTGAAACAAGTACTATCACCAACTAAACACACAAATTTGTACTGCCCCTGGGGTTGAACCCGGTACCTTTGGGTGAACCCCTAGATTGTGCTTGGTTCTAAGTCATCCATGCATATGCTCTTGACATGCCTTCAAGTGAAAAGTGAAAAAATAAAACTTGTGTTTGAATTTTTTTTTTTCTAAATCTGCTTTTCCTCGTATAGTTGTTTTATCTCATGAAGGCGAGGACACTAGTAAGACCAATTAAATAAGTTTGGTTTAATTTTAACTATTTTCATTTACCTATTTTATTTATATTAAACTGTTTGTTTTCCAACAAAATAAAAATGTTTCGTCAAGTACCGACAGCATGGAAAGTAAAAATAGAAAACTTTTTTTACTATACGTGATTATTTTAGGAAAATTTAATTAGCGAAACCAGACGTAATACATATTAGTGAAATGAAAGAGTGAAAAATGAAGTTGAAATAGGAAATACTTGCCGAATTTGAAGACGAGTCTTGTTATATATGTATATATGTTTATTGATACGAACACTACTAATTCAATTTGTAAATATTGTTGGTACCCACGAAAAATAGTTTTATTTCATCGCATAATTAACTACGTACCTGTATTTGGTAGGTAGTTTATTATTTTGTTCATTATCGAAGAACTTTTTATCGCTACCTGCAATTATGCGTAACAAGAGTGAGAGTGAGTGTCTATACACATCACGACTACAAGTATAGCTCACGCGCCTTCGTGAGAACAACTATAATAATCTATGTCTTGCTTATTCTTTTTTTTTAAATGAAATAGCTATAACATTTACCCCTTTATAGTCCTAATACAGGTGGCGCTACTATGCAGAACTGTTTTGGAAAAGTACCCTTCTGTGTCCAACGAGTCCAACTCCCCTTTATACAGAGCATTTATCCTCACACTACTCTCTACAACGAAGAATGTACGCGCAGTAGCCTTGGAGGAAGCCAAGTCCCTCCTTGCCAAGGAAAACAGAGCTTTAATAGCCAGGAATTTAGTGCTCAAGTTGAATGAAGTGCTGGAGGAGGGCAAGATCTTTACGTACAAAGAAAAGACGCCTCCGGAGGAAAATGTGCCTACCGTCACTGGGAAAATGATTTTGGACTGTGTGCAAGCATTGTGCTCATATAGAGGTGAGTTCCAAAAAAAAAACAATAAAATTTTCTAAATGTATGAAGTCAGTGTTTATCCAGTTCAAAAGTTGAACTTGGTTTCGTTTACCCAGAGTACCCAAAAGAAGACGCCCAGCTCCTCGCCCTAGATTGTCTTAAGTGTTGCCACCACCCACTGACGATAGAAGCCAACAGAAACTACTGGACTCGTCTGGTGATAGCCTTACAGCTGGAGCCGAAGAAACTCGTCGGCCAGTACTCTGGCATGCTGAAGAATCAGTACATACTGGGATATATCCCGAATGAGGTGAGTATTTTTTATGCCGAACGCCTCTTTACTTTTTTGATCACATCTTTTCCTCGACAAGCCAATGGGGGCCTGCCTATGTGTTTTCAAACCACTAAACGGTCTTTATAGTTTTTTTTTATTATTGAAGTGTCAAATATGTTTCTCGTGCCGCGGCTACACGTGGTAGCGCAGCTAGACGTCCCTATTTTTAAACAACTTCAAAAAGAGGAGGAACCTTCGTTCGGTTGTATATTTTTTTTTATGTGTGTTACCAACTTCACCACTAAAAACTTAAAAATAACCCTAAGGGTAAGTTCATATAATTTTCAGGCGGTGCTATACAATAAACATGTTGTTGTTCTTGGCAATTAGTCGCCAACTACAAATTATATGAACTTACCCTAAGAGTTATTAGTGGTGAAGTCGGTTCCATTTTTTTTTTTCAAAAATATCATATTTAATATCTATTGCACTCTGTCGCCATCAAAGTGTACGGTAATTGTAATAGAAACCCCTATATTCCAGACAATATCCAACATAGTATCGACACTGGTAGCCACGAACCCCGACGCGATAGCCGGCAGCGCCATTCAAAGCGTGTTAGACGCGCTCAGAGACTCGGATCTACTGGCTGTGACTAGGGACGAATACTTCACATACCTCACGCCAGAGGGAGAGCTGTACGACAAGAGTTCCGTGCCTGGGTGAGTCATTATGAACCTTAGTACTACTAGTGTAGAGCTCAAATCAGATCTTCCTGTTTTCACCAGTTGTGAGACCTTCATATCTCAAGCCAAAGTGTGAGCTTCATGACAAGAGTTCTCAGCATGTGTGATAATGAACTTTAGCCGTATGGACTTATAGCTCAAACTCATACACTCACATGTAATTTAATTAGTGCACAATCGTCTGATTAGTATTAAAGAAAAGCTTTATTTCACAGAAACGACGACAACAAAGAGATGAACATGAAACGTGAGAGTAAGGCGTACAGCTACAAAGAGCAACAGGAGGAGCTAGTACTTCGCAGAGAGCTCGAGGACAAGAGACGCAGGGAGGGGAAATTCGTTGAGGTTACTTCACAATAACTATTTCTAGCTTTTGTAGTGTTTTTTGACATTGTAGTGTTAGATTACACAGATTCGTGATCGTAAATGTGTTTTCAGGTTCCACTGACAGCTAAACAGAAGGAGGCAATCAAAGCTCAGCTGGCCAAAGAAGAGGAGATCAGAAAGAGATTGAGTTTGGTGAGTAATTTTCACGAGCCGTCAGAGAAGAGATCGATCCATGCACCATGCCTATTTCAGCCGCTGAGCATTGCTGTGTTCCGGTTTGAAGGGTATGGTTGCCGGTGAAATGACTGGGACGCGAGGCTTAACACCTTTATGCCACAAGTTGACGGGCGAGTAGTGACGCGTAGATGGTTTATGGATGTGACCTACGCAGTAAGGCTTTGTTGTACGTAAGAGTTGCACTTAACATCAGGTGGACTGCTTATTTGTTCGTAAAAAAAACTGCTAGGTTACTTACATACCTAAGATAGCTAATTAATTCAGGCGTTATTTTGCGGAAATCCATATTTCAAAATAAAATCTGAAAACAGAAAAAATATTTAGTAATAAATCCGCTAAATCTCTCTGAAAAAATCAAATCGACACGTGTTTCGCCTCTACACGAGGCATCCTCAGGAAATATAGTCTTGCTGCTCACTGACTAGTCCTCTGTGGACGTGTTGTCGCTCCGAGCTCTGCGCTGCAAGATTGCAGGATTTATTACAAAATATTTTTTCTGTTTTCCGATTTTATTTTGACTTACACACCTGTAGACGTAGATAGATGCGGTTGGTTCCAGATAAATGATCGAGTGGAAGTAGCGGTAGGGCTGGTGTCGAGCGTGCGCCGCGGCAGTCCGAACGCGGTGCGGGTCAGCGCGCGGCGCATGGTGCCCGCGCTGCTCGGCGCGCTGCGCTCCCCCATGGCGGCGCCGAGGCTGGCGCCCGCCCATCTCGACAACGCGCGCTGTCTGCTGCCCGCGCATCCGGTGCTGGCCGAAACCGTGGGGCGTGTCTCCGTCAGGTTCGTTTCTTTTTCCATATCTTGTGACGGGGTTGCGCTTCGCCTTTATCACACCTGTAGCCTAATTGCGTAACTTGAAATCCATTACCACTGGTCAAACCCAGCCAGAATTGTCAAAAATAAAGATGAAAGTAACAGTTGAAGTCTAGGCTACGTTTCAAATGTCGTAAATGAAGTCGATGTTGATTACCAGTTGACTTTTTTTTAAGTGAAAACTTCTTTAGACGACACCTTACCTTACCGACACCACTTTTGACACATTTGACTTTAATCACCTTGTCACGTTATCCATGCAGCATTCTCAAGTCCAAATATAAAACCGTATTGTTCTGACCGCAGACTACAAGAGCCGCAGTGCGACCTAGACCCGTTTTGGGAGGAGGAGCCGATCGAGTGCGCCACAGCCCGTGCCATCAACCTGGTGCATAGCGCCACGGCCGGCGCCAATTCCGCGCCCGGATGGACCGCAAAGAACTACTTCACCGCGCCCGGACTCTGCTACGTCTTCCCCTTACTTAAGAAAGGTACGCTTTTACTCAATGCAGGCTGTTCTACGTATTACCCGAACCCAAGGCAAGTGCGACCTAGACCCGTGCGGAGAACAGAAGCGAAGCTGTAAAGTACGCTTTTACTTAATTTATATTTTTCAACTTTTTTTTTAAGAATACCCAGTTGTACCGCTCTCCGATACAAATCGTAGTTTATCGTTATTATGAAATGGTAGATCCGAATCAAATTAAATTTTGCAGGTATACTCTGATAGGGATAATCTGTGACTTTTTCAAATAAAATAATACAAACCTTGGTACATGGTCTTTCAGGTGAGTAGATTAGAAAAACAGATTTTAGTGATGATTAGACTTAATCATCTTGGAACGATGTATTCTTGCACCATACCTTGCAACACAAGATTTAAGAAAAAACCTACCTGAGTAAATATTTCTTTAAAAAAAAAACCTTTTTCATGTGCTTCAGTCAACTATTTATATCAAAATCTTTATCGAAAACAATGTATTTTTTTACTCTGTGCTGTACTGGTGTCAGTATTTGTACGTTTCTTATAATATTTGTATTAGTATATATTTATATTAGTAGTTGTTTTGTATATATATATAAAGGTATTTATTATTTTTGTTAGATAGACTTTAAATTCTTTCTTATTTAATGAAGTTAGTACGCCATCGTTTTTGTAATGTTTTCTGCCAATTTGGTTAGCAGTTAGAAAATGCCTTGGCATTATGCTCACCATTTGTGCAATATTTATCTATAAGTTTTGTACAATAAAGTGTTAAATAAATAAATAAATACTGGTATACACAGTCATAGGCGTTATCTAACGCCAACTACCAGAGGCATGCCCAGAACTCCGCGTGATCTCCGAAGACGAAGAAGATATAGCCTATTCCGTTCGCTTCCAGGTCTCTCCCCAGGACTGATCGACGAGGCGACGATGGTGAACGGCCTCGCCGTGATCGGGTACCACGCGCGGCTCCAGCTCCAGGACGCAGAGGAACCGGCGCTGATGAGGCCCGAGCTGTGCCCGCTAGAAGACATCTTCAGGCTGCTTATCGATCTCATCAGTGAGTTTGCTACAAACTGGAGTTTGGAGCTTTAATTTGTTCACTTCTGAATTGAAAAAACTTCTGCTCGAAGGGTGTTTTTACTCTATTGATGGTTATCGTTATGATGACGCATGAATAATATTAATTAATTTAATTGTATATTTGTATGTTTAATTTATATTTGTGTACATTTTTGTTTTTAGTTTTAGAATTTTCAGACACGATTGTATAATTGTTTATGAATAAATAAAATATGAAATATGTCATTTGCGTAAACGGCAGAAATTACATAAAAAAAATTGCACTGAGTCTGACCGAAGCCCTGATATAGACCCCTAGAGGGTTGATATTTGAAAACCCCTGATTTGAAATTCGCCATCTCCGATATGACATAATGAGCATTGTGCCTAGGTGCGTACTCGTTTTTTCTATTCGTAAGTCGGAAAAGCGCTTGGCTTTCATCGCACCTAGCCCCTTATTGTGTAAGTCAATTGGTAATCATTATTGGCATTTGAAATATGGCCGAAGGTGAACAGACAAAGAAACTTTTTTTTTTTATTGTTCGACGGGGAAAGCGCTTGACCTTCATCTCACCTGGCTACAAGATGAGATAACGCCGAAGGTGGAGGCGCACTTCACCCGGAATCCTCAACAAACTGAAGAACTGACTATCTTACCTCTAAATGCCAGAACACAATTTTTTTTTTAAGAATTGTTATTATGACGACATACTTAGGTAAGATTGTGGTAGCTAGCCAGGCGGACTGAAACAAAATCCTACCACCAACCAAACCAAGCACAATATTGCTCCCCCTGGGGATCGAAGCCGGGACCTCTGGATCTGAAATCGGGGTTGAACCACCAGACCACAGGCACAAAACTGGATATCTAACATCTAAATGGAACACAACGATTTAGAATGGTTGTTATGGCGACATTTAAGATGCTGGTAGGTATATTATGATGTGTTGTAGGTAGCACCCGAGGTCGCACTCAGACGGCGTGCACGGCCGCACTGCTAGACACGGCGGAGATGGCGGCGCGGGGACGCGTCACGCAGGACGACGTGTGCTGTCTGCTGCAGGGTCTGCACAACTCTGAGGAGGTATAATCATTGTTTTATTCAACAAGCTGGGCCATGTGACGTCCCAACTCCTTAGCTTAGCGAATCCACCATGTGCGATCCTATAGCAATAGCAAACACATATGAGGGTGTTGTATTGTATGATAAGTATGTATTTATAAACAAAAAAGTATTCAAGTATTCTATCCGTAATCTAGTTTCCATATTGCAAGCTATGCTTAGTTTGGGACTAGACGGCGCTGTGTGAAATTAATGTCCTGTAATATTTATTTATTATATGTTCTTAAGCTACGCCGATATTTAGGAGTACCTTTACAGGACAGTACATTAATTGTACACGGCGCCATCTAGCCCCAAACTAAGCATAGCTTGATACTGACTAGATTAGATTACGGATAGAACACTTAAATACTTTTTACAAACACATACGTACTATATGATACAACACCCAAGCACAGAACAAACATCAATGTTTGTCCTGGGTGGGAAAAGAACCCACAGCCTAAAGCGCAGAATGCAAAGTTACTACCAACTGAGCTATGAGGCTTGTTAAATTGACTTTACTGATGTCGTTAGCTTATACAGGTTTTCAAGAACCTACTTCAGGCACCAGTCTCACAATGTAATTGTGGCCTCTGACTGTAAATGTTTAAAATTATCCCTTAGTAGATTCCTACTAATTTTGTGAGAGAAAATAAACAGTTACAGATTTTAAGAAAGCCTTGTTCTTATATTGTTCGTGTATTAATCTGATTGTTCGTTTAATGTTTTTTTTTTACTCGTATCGAGTGTTGGATATATTGGTGACAAAAATGCCGCCATATAACTCAATATAATGGTAATGCCGATATTATCCTTACTTAAGCTTGCTTCATGATTTTTTTTCTTTTAAATTGGGTCAGCTTTTGACCTCGAAAATTCCATAAGGTTGAGGTCTAGGTGTGCGTTTACAGAGTAGAATGATTTGTGCAGGTGGTCCGCGACGCAGCTTTGCGCGCTCTGCAGTGCGTGTGCGCTCAGCTGCCGCCGCTGTTCGAGGACCCGGAGTACGCGCTCATGATCACCAAGCGGCTGCTCATCGCCACCTTCGACATCTCAGAGGACAACAAGTACGTTTCACTGCTTTTCGCTCACTGGTGCCTATGACTTTGTGCCTAGATTGTGTGGTGAAGTGAATCAAACCGAGTTTCTTGCTTTTCTTCACTCACCGGGATCTCACGAGAATAAGGGCAGCAGCTTCCTTCTGTGTATTTTATTTATTTATTTATTTATTTACCACATCAATACATCTATCCTTACAGGCTAATAACCTAATACAATAGAGTAGTCATCAAATTAGTAATCCACATGTCAAAAATAATAATAATAATTGTTCACAATACAAAACAAACAAAAACAAAGTTAGTCAATAATAAATCATAGTCAAAATCACATATCTAATAATAACAAATTCATAATCAAAATCAAATACAGTATCACAGTAATTATTTATCGTAACATAAATTATACGTTGTAGCCCCTACGAACTCGCTCTGGGAACAGTGGAATACGTCGATAATCTCGATAATGTCGGTAAGATATATAAACCTTTGCTGCGATCACCAACCCACCTGGTTATAATGGCAACATCCTCCAGCTTTTGCAGGAGGTTCTGTCCAGCAGTGATACTAATGGGCTGTTGACGTGTGATGCTATTTTAAAAGAATCCAGGAATCCAGGTCATTAGATTTTTGTATCGAAAAACGAGCATTTATCGACGGAAAGATTGAAACGATTTTTTTATATCGGTGGGTAATTATAATACCAAATACGTCTACTACTGAGAATAAGACTCTCCCAATCGACGCCACAAATAGCGATCTGAGCTGCTACAATCTCGTCAGTCCATCGAGTGGATCTTCCCACACTCGGTTTCGCGTTTATCGTGGTAGCCATGCAATAAGCCATACATTTACCCTCAGCAATTATATGTTTGGATATGGCCAAACCTATAACTGCTGCCCTGCCCACTGCCACTTCAGCTTGCTCATCTAAAAGCTCTGACGGTATCTTTCCACCAAAACCAATGCTATCGTGTAACCAGAACTAATTCTGAACAACATCACCATCTTTTTTTTTTTATTGTACGACGAAGAAGCGCTTGCCTTCATCTCACCTGGTAACAAGTTGAGATAAGGCCGAAGATGGAAGTGCACTTCACCCGGAATCCTCAACAAACTGAGGAGCTGGCTATCTTACCTCTGAATGCCGGAACACAACATTTTTTTTAAGAATTGTTATTATGGCGACAGATTTAGGTAAGATGGTGGTAGCTAGCCAGGCAGACCCAAACAAGATCCTACCACCAACCAAACCAAGCACAATATTGCACTCCCCATGGGGATCGAACCCGGGACCTCTGGATCTGAAATCGGTGGGTTGAACCACTAGACCACAGAGGCGGTTTAATCATCAGTCTCGTTTGGCAACAGGAAACTAGCCCAGCATCTATGGGACGCCCTGCCCTTGGCACAGCAAACCAGCCACTCGGCGGCGCTGATAGACGCCCTGCTCCAAGAGATCCAGCATCCGTCCGAACAGATCCAGCAGGCGGCGGCGCTGGCGCTGGCTCACATCGTCGAGAGGAACGGGCCCGATGCCGCGGAGATAGTGCTGCAACATCTGCAGGATATCTACGAGGAGAGGTTACCGGTCAGTGTATTTCTTTGAATGAATGAATGAAAAATACTTTATTGCACACCTTAAAAATAAAAACTGGATAACTTAAAAATAAATTTACAATGGGCGGTCTTATCGCTAAGAAGCGATTTCTTCCAGACAACCTTTGGATGGAGCGGATTTCATGGCTAAAGAGGTGGTTGGTGGTGCACATATTAATTAGAGTCTAGCTAAATTAACTATACGTAAATCATACATTATAAGTAAAGCTATGCTACAAATATACACACTACTTATATAATATAAATACCTACATACTATACAATGCTATACATACAATGCTATACAAATATAATACACAAATATAAATATATATTTACATGTATAAATATATTTACTTAGATGGATGATAATTATAATAAATGTTCTAGGAGTACCATGATAAAAACATTATTTCTTCATTTCTAGCAAATTTCTCAGCTATCCTCGTCTTCCTGCCTTCATTGGTGGGGTCGCCACAATGCTGTCTCTCTTTCACTCACTTTGATCACCTATAACTGTTCACTCAGCATATACGCGCCTCAGAACGGCTTGTTTACTGACCGGTCAGCGGAATTCATGTTATGCTGTTTCCATGGTCTTTGGAAAATACTTTTGTCGGATTCAACTTAGAACCCGATAAATTTCAACGCTATTCTCAAATAATTTCTGGAAATCTTCTGTGAAAGTCTCGAATACTAATGTCAAAAGTTTTTGAGTTTCTGGAATCTCCAAGGGGAGTACAATAGTGTGCTTGGTTTGTTTGGTGGTAGGATTTTGTTGTCAGTCCGCCTGACTAGCTACCACCATCTTACCTAATTCTGTCGCCATAGCAACAATTCTAAAAAATGTTGTGTTCCGGCATTTATAGGTAACATAGCCAGTTCCTCAGATAGTTGAGGTTTCCGAGTGAAGTGCGCTTCCACCTTCGGCCTTATCATTAACCTACCACCAACCAAATCAAACACAATTTTGTACTCCACTAAACCAATAAATAAATAAATAAATAAATAAATAAATAAATATTACAGGACATTCATTTAACATAGCGCCATCTAGCCCCAAACTAAGCATAGCTTGTAATATGGGAACTAGATTACGGATAGAATACTTAAATACTTTTTTTTTTTTAATACATACTATATGATACAACACCCAAACACAGAACAAACATCTATATTCATCACACAAATGTTCGTCCTGGGTGGGAATCGAACCCACAACCTGCAGCGCAGAAGGCAGAGTTACTACTGAGCTATGAGGCTTGTTGAACCAATGGATAGAGGCGGCTAAAAATGTACTATGGTAATGATATAGTATGTTGTGTTGTAGTTGATCCCAGCGCGCGTGGACACGCTGGGGCACACGCTGGCGGCGGAGATGGACCTGTGGGACGGGCGGCGCGGCGCGGCGCTGGCTCTGCGCGCACTGGCCCCGCTGCTCGCGGCGCGCGCGGTGCCCACCGCCGTCGCCTTCTTCGTGACGCACGGCTTGCAGGACCGCGCCGAGCCCGTGCGCGAGCAGATGCTCAACGCGGCCATGGCCATCGTTGAAATACACGGCAAGGTTAATACCATCTATCAGTACTACTGTTCGCCCACTGCTCGAAGTTAGACCGCAAGAAAATATAATAATAATAATAATATTATAGGACATTATTTTTTACACAGCGCCATCTAGCCCCAAACTAAGCATAGCTTGTAATATGGGAACTTGATTACGGATAGAATACTTAAATACTTTTTTTTTTTATTACATACTTACTATATGATACAACATCCAAACACAGAACAAACATCTATATTCATCACACAAATGTTTGTCCTGGGTGCGAATCGATCCCACAGCGTACAGCGCAGAAGGCAGAGTTACTACCAACTGAGCTATGAGGCTTGTTATAATAAATAATAAATACATAAATAATCCTCTTTCTGCGTCAACCTGCAAGTGCATAAGCGAAAACTGTATGGCATAATTGTAACTAATTGAACTAAGCTATTCAATTTATATTTAAGCTTGTGTTTGTTTTCCAAATAAATGAGATAAAAATAAGCGCCCTACGCTGCACTTGTCTCAGCTGAAGAACGCATTCACCCCAACAGTTGTCTTATAGTTCTTCCGCAAACTTGACAAAATAATTTGTATTTTGCTGTATAGGAGACCATCGGCAGCCAGCTACCATTATTCGAAGATTTCCTGGACAAGGCGCCGAAGACCAGGAACTACGACTCAGTGCGACAAAGTGTGGTGCTACTGATCGGAGGACTGGCGCGGCACTTGCAGCCGCAAGACGCGAGAATCAAACCTATCACCCTCAGGCTTGTGGCGGCGCTGGCCACTCCTAGCCAGCAAGTGAGTCTTGTACATTATTTTAAAATAACATCACACAGCTCTTATATATATAAACAATACATTAGACTAATATAACCTACAGCCAATAATGGATTTACATTTTATGGGTAGAAATAACAGTACACAGTCACTAAGTATTAAGCGTATGTGTGTGTGTGATGGTGTATGTATGTATGTGTTTGTGTGTGTGTGAATGTGGTCTCCTGAGAACACCAGTATCTTAAGATTCTATATACCTTTATACAAAAAATACAAAATTGATTTATTACGTAACAAGAAACATGGTTATCAAAACAAACTAACATACGAAGTAATCATTACAAATTTGCTTACATAATATAATTAATATTATATTATGTTGTGGTACACTAGCCCCCACACTAGGATTCCCTGTGTCGCGGTCGGCTAGGTACTTCCGTAAGTGTTGAAAAACATAAAATAGGATTATAAATAAGTATCAGTTTTGTTTAAAATACGTAGTAACGAAGGTAACAAACAAAAATAATAAAACAACCTTCCACCCATCCCAGTTAGGTAGTTTTTTTAACGTTTAACGAACTAGTCTTGATGGCAATTCCACCTATAAGTTTTCTTTTATAATTAGTGCATGCAAAGAGTGGAACCATTTACCTGTTTCTGATTTTTCAGAGCAATATAATCTTGGAGTTTTCATGTCCAGATCACATTTTCACTTCTTGAATGGACACAATAACCTATGAAAATTATTGTATAGGAAAACTTCCCATACCCAAAATATCCGCTAAAAATGTCTATCAAGTCCTCGAATGTTACGTGTGTAATGGCTACGACAGGTACAAGAAGCAGTCAGCAACTGCCTCCCTCACCTGGTGACGTCACCGGCCCTCGAGGGCGAAATACCCAACATCGTCAACAAGCTCATGAAGCAACTGCTCACCGCTGAGAAATACGGAGAACGGAAGGTAACACGCGGAAAAGTACCTTGAGCAACTGTGATACAGCTCATTTTACTATGCCCCTTATGATTGAATGACTAAACTATTTGCCTCTCTATCCCTATTGAGATTGTTTAGATGTATAAAATTGATGTAAAAACTTATATAGCTATCGGATAATTTACCGAATGCTGTTGAAGATAGAGTTGATTATTCCAGGGTGCAGCATACGGTATCGCTGGTATAATCAAAGGACTGGGAATATTGTCGTTGAAACAGCTTGATGTGATGGGAAAGCTCACAGAAGCTGTGCAAGAGAAGAAGAACTACAAATATCGTGAAGGTAAGAATCAGAAGTAGGTACAGTTGAAAGGTACATTTTTTTTTTAATGGCGATTACCCCTTGTATAAAAACATGTTGGCTATATATACATAATAATCTGTTCAAATCAAATCAAAATTCTTTTATTGTGGATTATGTATGAGATTTCGAAGGAGGTTTTAAAAACACATAATTCTGCAGACAAAAAATGTTTTTTAAACCTTTAAAGTCTCAGAGCATGCAATAGTTAACATGGCGACTTCATTATAGTTAAAATTAGTAAAATCGTTGTGTAGCCTACTAACAATCTATGCACAGCTCAAGCCAGAGGTCCTAGAGACTCGAAATTTTGAAGATTCCTTGAATTATTTTCATTAAATTATCATAATTTTTAATAGTAAAAGGTGTACTCGCTTGATATGGATTAGAAAAAATCCTACAATATAATTGGAAAAAAGTCCCAGGTACTCATTAGCATCATATAAACAAGCCTCACAGCTCAGTTGGTAGTAGCTCTGCCTTCTGCGCTGTAGGTTGTGGGTTCGATTCCCACCCAGGACAAACATTTATGTGATGAATATAGAGGTTTGTTCTGTGATTGGGTGTTGTATTGTATGATAAGTATGTATTTACAAAACAAAAAAGTATTTATGTATTCTATCCGTAATCTAGTTCCCATATTACAAGTTATGCTTAGTTTGGGATTAGATGGCGCTGTGTGAAATTAGTGTCCTGTCCTGTAATATTTTATATCCAGTATAATTATGAAAATGACCCACAAACATTTTGATTTGCAGGTGCTCTTTTCGGTTTTGAGATGCTTTGCCACAAGTTAGGCCGTCTCTTCGAACCCTACATTGTCCACGTGTTACCTCACTTACTACTCTGCTTCGGAGACTCGTCGCAGTACGTCAGGACAGCCGCCGATGACACCGCTAAACTTATCATGAGCAAACTCAGCGCGCATGGAGTTAAACTGGTGTTGCCTGCTCTGCTCAATGCGCTGTGCGACGATAACTGGCGTACTAAGGCAGGTTAGTAGCTCCCCAGAACGTCTTACCGTAGCTCGTAAGACATTTTACATAAGCATATAATACTTTTTAAGTAAGTATCTTCCCAGGACAGAGGATTTTGTGAACATGAACATGAAATGTAATGAAATGATCTACTGCTATTTCGTTTAAGATTTTGTTTTGCCTGCTCATGACTTTATATATTATTATCATCAGTCCGAGTTTTATATCTACAAGCTAGTTCACCATTCCAGGTTCGATCGAGCTGCTAGGATCTATGGCGTTCTGTGCGCCGAAGCAGCTGTCTTCATGTCTCCCGTCTATCGTACCCCGACTCATTGACACCCTGAGTGACTCTCATCTCAAGGTCCAGGAGGCGGGGGCGGAGGCCTTGAGCGTTATTGGATCCGTTATCAGAAACCCTGAGATTCAAGGTAAAGAAATTTAAAGAAGCAGAATACAAAAACTCGCAAACCTTTGATCACACTGGCATAAGATCATACAATGTCAAAGTATATATGTAAAGTATTATATCAATAATCTTGTTCCCATTTTATTTGTATTATTGTTCGACGGGTAAGCACTTGGCCTTCATCTCACCTGGTTACAAGTTGAGATAAGGCCGAAGGTGGAGGCGCACTTCACCCGGAATCCTGAACAAACTCAGGATATACAAAGCTTGGCTTAGTTTGGGGACAGATGGTGCTATGAGAAATCAAAGTACTATAATAAATTTTTTTTATACGAGAGGTATAATCTGTCGGTGTATTTTGGCTGTGATGGCCAATTGGCATGACGCCCGCCTTGCGAACGCTCTTGCACCAAATATTATTTTTGTTTCGGAAAGTTATGTGAGCATTTGACACATTCTCTCAAGGTCAACTTGGAGGAACCGACATGTTTTATAATAATAATATAATAATAAACATTTATTGCTCAAAAAACTTACATCAAAATTCATAGTATATACTTAAAACTAAAAATAGAATAGGTATCACTTTTAGAATTTTCAGTGCTTTGAGCAAAAGGGGTAAATTCAGCAAATGCTGCATGCACAAAAGTGCAGTACAACGCTGGTTTTACAGTTACCCCGCTCGGATAGTTGGTCACCGAGGGGTTTACAGTGATAAGCGGGTAGTTAGTATTAGAAATTAAATAAAAATGAAGCTATACAACAAAAAAAAGATTTAAACTTGAAAAGGAAAAAAAAAACATAAATAAGCGAAAAAAATAATAATAATGAGTGCGCCTTACTTAACTACTATGAGCTGGACTACCACTAACAGTATCATTTGTGTGCTATGTATATGTGTGTGATGTGAGGGTGTGTGCGTGTGTGTGATAAGTGTGTGTGAGTTTCCCGAGAACACCAATCTCTTAGGAGTTTGGGCAACGGGAGACCCAGTGTGAATGTGAGGAAGTGTTGGTAATGTGAACGTGTGTAATGGATGGAGTGTGTGTGTGTTTGTGTGTGTGTGTGTGGGTGTTTTAGAACCACAAGGTTATGACCATCATGATGTCCATGACCACATGACGTTTCGACTAGCAGTCGAAAGTAGGCTGATGTCCCAGCAGTGGTAACAAAACCAGCGTAACTCCAAAGGCTACGGCCGCTTACGATTAGGTGGGGCATATGCTTGTTTGCCAACTGTATTGTATGAAACAGTAGTTACCTGAGGTACCTCTGTTTCTCTTCTACCGCGCTCGGCCGAATGAATAAATGAATGAACACTTTATTGTACACAGAAGTAAATACAGATAACAAACATTTAATAACAATAGCGTCTGAGTACAATGGGCGGCCTTATCGCTGAAAGCGATTTCTTCCAGGCAACCTTGTAAGGAGAAATGTAAACAGTAAAAAAAAAACAATAAATCCGATTCATTCTGAGAAGACCGTATGTGAACGCTGATGTGTTTCCCTTGCAGCTATCGTACCAGTACTCCTAGAAGCGCTCCAAGACCCATCAAACAAGACCTCGGTCTGCCTTCAAACACTGCTCGACACAAAATTCGTGCACTTCATCGACGCGCCATCGCTGGCCTTGATAATGCCGGTGGTGCAGCGCGCGTTCCTCGACCGTAGCACGGAGACCAGGAAGATGGCGGCGCAGATCATCGGGAACATGTACTCGCTGACGGACCAGAAGGACCTGACGCCCTATCTGCCCAACATCATGCCGGGGCTGAAGAGCTCGCTGCTGGATCCGGTGCCGGATGTAAGTCATGCGTTTATTTTGCAGCTGCTTTAGTCGTAGATAATGTTGAACATGAACCTACTCCAATAGGATTTCGCCACAATCTTCGCGTGGAAGATGAGTTGAAGGTTGGTAAAGTATGCGTTGTCAAAAAATTTATGCTGCTGCTCATGTTCTGGTGAGATTGGTTGGTCTCTGGTCCTTTTGAGTTGGGTTTTATTCTAAAGCCGATATCGCTACAATTAGGAAGTGAGTGAGTCAAGAGGAAGTGAGTGAAGTTCGTCATATAGATAGAGTGATATATTTGACCTAATCCCTCCATCCCCTTTCCACCACTGGACTAGCAGACGTACGGCTGGCTACAACCCGTACCTTGTAAATATTCCATTGTGCCGAACACATCGTTTCGCCTCTACCTTTATCATCAATACTGGTAAAGAATAGAATTCCTTGCCTTCGTCTGTTTTTCCGCACGAGTACAATCTTGGAGTCTTCAAGTCCAGAGTAAATAGGTTCCTTTTAGGCAAGCGTGCTCCATCTTAGGCCACATCTTTACTTGTTTTACATGTAAGCTGGTGGTCAAACGCTTGACTATCACCAATATAAAAAAAAAGTCAGGGTGAAGTCAGTTACTTGTAAATTCTTCAGGTTACTCGAGAGTAACATCCAGTTTCCTAAATAGGCTTCGGAGAACCGCTGATTTTCGTCCTATAGTTGAATCGTAGTTTCGTTTCGTTCAACGCACCACTGACACAGATTATCCCTATCCGATCATACCTGCGAAAAAAACATTTTCTACTATAGTAAGTATATGTATCCAAGTAAAGATAGTTTATCATAATTTGTATTTCATGTGATTGTAATTGGTCACATACACTTACATTATTGTGTTGTTACACAACAAAGATATTATGTTGTTCACCCCAAAATTGGGCCTTATTTATTTATTTTTTTAGTCGTATGTTATACAGCCAATAACAAAATATCCCAAATATGATCCTCATATTTGCAGGAACATCATACGACTGTCTTTGTATTCCCCAGGTGAGATCAGTGAGCGCCCGTGCGCTGGGCGCCATGGTGAAGGGTCTGGGAGAGAGCTCGTTCGAGGAGCTGCTGCCCTGGCTGATGACGCAGCTGACTTCCGAGAGCAGCAGCGTGGACCGATCCGGCGCGGCGCAAGGCCTGTCCGAAGTGGTCGCCGGCCTGGGCGTCACCAAGCTGCACAAGATCATGCCAGGTATCGTTCACTCACTCATTGTTCATTCACTCCTGCCATGGCTTATGCGTTGGAGCCATGAAGTCACACCAGTCGGTTTCACACTGGTGGCAATTTCGTACGGGATCGACACTTGAGTACTTTCGCTCCTGTAACAAGTCATCTGCATGCATTAATTTTTATTCCATTTTTTTAGTTCTTTACCATCCGCTAGAGGCGCTGTAATTTTTGTACCATAGAACCCTGTGAGTATAGTTAGTCAAAACATATTACTCTTGGTTAATGTGTTTAATAAGTTTTAACTGTCTACAGGTACCGCCCTCTGAAATAGAAATATAGAAAACATTTTTTTTCGATTAATATAAGCTCTTTTTTTCTGTCCCAGATATAATATCAACCGCAGACCGCTCAGACATAGCGCCGCACGTGAAAGACGGCTACATAATGATGTTCATCTACATGCCGGGCTGCTTCCCCGAGGAGTTCCGCGACTACATCGGACAGATCATCAACCCCATCCTCAAAGCGCTGGCGGACGAGAACGAGTATGTGAGGGAGACGGCGCTCAGAGCGGGACAGAGGATGGTCAATTTGTATGCTGACTCCTCCATCGCTCTACTTCTGCCTGAGCTGGAGAAGGGCCTGTTTGATGATAACTGGCGGATCAGGTAAATAATCAGAACAAGCATCACATCAACAAATCGGAACCTCTCTATTCCACTTAGTTAAACTCGGAATACAACGAGTCGAACTAATTGAACTTTTTTTTTTTCAATTATTTCAACATTGCAACTATTTACGCTAGTAATATTACGCTTAAATATTACGTTTGTAACCTGAGTGAGTGCAATATTACACGTTTTTTTGTATGTACACCATAATTAATAAGCTGTAATTTTAACATAACTGAACACATTTCGAGACACATTAGTAGTGCGGTTAAGGTAAAGTCTATGTAAGGAGCAATTTAAGAAATCTTATCAACCAACATAACCATTCTGATTTTAGATTCAGTTCCGTACAACTGCTAGGAGACCTACTTTACCGTATATCCGGAGTGTCCGGAAAAATGAGTACGGAAACAGCCTCGGAAGACGATAACTTCGGCACGGAACAGTCGCACAAGGCGATCCTCAGCGGGCTGGGCGAAGAGAGGAGGAACAGAGTGTTGGCTGGACTGTATATGGGAAGGAGCGATGTTGCGCTAATGGTGCGACAGGCGGCGCTGCATGTCTGGAAGGTTTGTAACAGCAACGACCCTTGTGTAATACATTTTATATACACTCAAATCGAAAAATTCGAATTACGAATTCAAAGCACTTTCGCATATACATAAAATTAAGAATAAATCTCATTATAGTACCGCCAACTGTATCATAAAACTCATTATAGTACCGCTATCTTTTTTTTTATTATTTCATTAAAGTAGTCTATGGTTTTAAGCTGAATATGAAAAAGAAAGTGCACGCATGCGCAGTTCGAACTGTGAAAAAAATGGCGCACGCATGCGTAGTTTGAACTTAATTTCCCGCGCTTCCCATACATTTTTTTGCCGATCGTGTTTTTGTATTCGGGATTCCAAAAAAGTTTAATAAAATCCTGTAAGTGATTAAAATATGATTGGAGAAGAGAGTAGTGACGGCGAGATTTTCACTCCGCCAGATATTCTAGACGCGGCATTGGCGTTAACTGAAAGTCACCTGCCAGAAAAATCCAAAAAATTGTACGACAAAATGTATCAAGAATTTATAGATCGAAAATTACTTCCTTGTAACCTACCTACTTAGTTTAATTAAATTTTTTCCTATGAGTGAAGATAAAGTAGTGTATGAAACTGCATATAACTTAGGTATCAAAACACTCGAAACAGACTCTTGTTTTAATACCCCTTCTTATATGACAGTTGCATAAACTACTATTAAACACGGTTTTACACACTTATACATTTATGTTTATGTAGGATGTAGGTAGACACAAACAGTTTGAATTCAACAGGTCCATAAATAACTTTAGAACTGGATGAAAACATAATGAATTATAAATTGAGATATCAATGTTACATTCAAGTTTTGTGTTTAAAGGCTGTCAAACAAACAAGTCTGCTTTTTAGAATAAGGGTTGTTTTAGGAAATCCAATAAATAGTTACATGACATTAAACACAGCGCCATCTGGCCTTAAACAAAGCAAAGCTTGCAGTGACAAGTAAATTCATTTGAAATAGTTTACTCTTTATGTATTATTTTTTTTAGAATAGGCTTTTGTTTCTAAGTAATAAGTCGTCCTCATAATATAACCTAGGTAAATGAGGTTAATGGTTGCCTATTCAGAGAACCTTTTCAGTATAGCTAGTCCAATACCAACAAGGTAAGTAAGACTGATGTTTCCAGGTGGTGGTGACCAACACCCCGAAGACCCTGCGCGAGATCCTGCCCACCCTGTTCGGGCTGCTATTGGGATGTCTGGCGTCTACCAGTTACGACAAGCGACAAGTCGCCGCGCGCACTTTGGGAGACCTCGTCAGAAAGGTAACTGTAATGCGTTTTGCTTTGTAACTTGATGGTTTATTTAATTTAATTAGAAATAAGGTCTACAGAACATGTCTCACTCATTAACAGTTTTTCTTCGCATTTCAACACGTGTTTTTTGTATGTCTGTAACTATAAGCAAACACCAGTGTTAGCCTACATAAATCAAGTTATGGGTTCACCAACGAATTGAGATTATGCACGGCTCATAAATCTATGTCGTATCATATTTTTTTGATTAAACGGTAACGCTTATACTGACATTTGTCTACAATGCTTTATGTTATGTACTGTCTAAGTCTCGCCACCACCCGTTCAGCAGATCTCGAGGGAGAAAAGGCTTGGCTAAAATCAAGAAATACAAGGTTTCACCCGCGACGTAATATCTGGTTTATCGGGAACTTGGTGTTATTATATATATAATAAGGCTGATGTGAGATTTGTAAAGGTTTAATAGTCTATACGCTAAAAACACTTCAACAATTATTTCATTATATAATGATGACGCCAAAAGTGATGTAATTTCAGTTGGGTGAGCGGGTCCTCCCAGAGATAGTCCCTATCCTGGAGCGAGGGCTGATGTCCGAGCGCGCCGACCAGCGCCAAGGAGTCTGCATCGGCCTGGGAGAGATCCTCGCTTCCACATCCAGGGAAGCTGTCCTTAGCTTCGCCGATGGACTGGTAAGAGCTTTAAGCTAGCTTGTGTAAACATGATACACTCGAGTGCTGTTGTTTTTAGTAGACTCGTAATTTGACATGGTTGTAGCATGTAGTAGCTACCAAAGGGCTTGTTTGCTATTTGGATGTTTAATTGTACTGCTGTCGACTTAGATTATCATCACAAGTTTTGGGGAAGTCTGGATAGTGGAAATAATATCGTGTGGACATCTACTAGTTAGATTGTTGGATAGCGAATAGAAGGATCATGACAACCAAGTGACCAAACGCAATCACTTGAAATACAAGAATTTGATTAGAAGGATTATGATTAAATCGCCGTTGATAATTCATCAACAGCGTGTGTGGTGAACTGGCACTAGTGCGCGATTTTGAATGTATCAGTTGAACATACACCCTTATTAAAAGAACATTGAAAATGAAAAATACCGGATAATTTAAAAATTCGGGAAGAACCAGTTTTTTTTGTGTGACATTTTTGTATGAATTCGAGACATGACGGCGTCCGTCGGGTTTGGGTCAGCTAGCATTTATAGAATAATATATATAAATTCATTTATTTCAGACAACTTAGTCCATAGTTCGATTAGATTTACACGTAGATATAAAATAAAAATAAGAAAATAATAAAAACACACATTATATAAAACTAGCTTTTGTCCGTAGTTTCGTCGGCGTGGTGTGTGCCGTAAAACGTAGCCTATGTTGTCCCCTATGACGCGGCGTACATTATATCCACGCTGATATGTTCAGCCAGATAGCTAGTTCTTGAGACTGTTGAGGCTACCAGGTGATGTGCGCTTCCACCTTCGGCCTTATCATAACTTGTAACCAGATAAGGGCCAAGGTCTTCTATTACCGATATTTTTCTTTCTCCTACCTACTTTGTTTATAATGTTACTTGTCCTTCAATTCAATCCGTTTGTTTTGTAAATTTTAGTTAATTCTAAGTTTGTCGTGTGTTATGATTATTATTATTTAATTCTCTTCAATGTAGTACCTACTGCTATAAAGTGACGTGCCTAGTAATAACGAACATAGTTTTAATAAGGACAAATAAAATAAATCAGAATTGGATAACTGAAATCTTCGCCGTCAAAACATGATCTTTTGAACTAATAACTAATAAACTTAATCTAGGTTACACGTGTAGTCGCCGACGTGTTGCGGTGCGGGGGGTCGTGTGGCAGACGGCCTCTGAACCGCCGGAATTTCACCCCTTTCGGCCAGAAGTCAGGGCTCAGGAAGGTCGAGATGCGTGCAGTAGGAACCCTCACCATAAATGAACTGAAGCTCACATTATGACGAGAGTCCAGTTTCTCTACTCTCGAACCCACTCCAGCTTTCTTCTTGACGTATTCCACCACCTCTACGGTGTTCTCGTCGTAGTGGACTCGGGACACGTAGATCTGCGTGCACGATAATGAGTGTATATTGTGGTGCAGGTGCCCACCGTCCGCACGGCGCTGTGCGACTCGCTGCCCGAGGTGCGCATGGCGGCGGCGCGGACTTTCGACTCGCTGCACGCCACCATCGGGAACAAGGCGCTCGACGACATCCTGCCGCCCATGCTGGAGATGCTCAGCGACGCCGACACCGACGTCGCGGAGGCGGCCCTCGACGGACTCAAACAGGTGACCCTCTTTACATGGCTGTCACAAACACCTGCAAGAATTACAATTAACGAACTGGAAATTTTAGATCATATCACACCTATTCGGAAAATGAAAGTAGCATTTAGAGGACAGCGGGAACCAAATTCAAATTTGTTTCCATGCTTTCTCTATTCTGATTGGTCCGCGTTCCTGCTTCTGATTGAGTAGTTAGTTTGACTTTTTAATAATTATTTGTTTTATTTACACATTCTATACATATCGGTTTCGTGTATGTAGGTACTCGTAGCTTTATCTTTTTCTCATGGGTAGTGATGAAAAATATCACTCGGGGAGGCTAAAAATTTTTTTATTTTTTTTATTTCACAATCACAACATTTACAAATGTTTTAATGGCACAAAAAATCACAACCAAAAATTTTGTTCTCAGATGTCGTATATAGTCAGAATAACATCCACGAGGAACAAAATATAACTTTGTCCCCTTGTAACATGAGTAACTATTGTACAATTGTCAGATAATGGCGATCAAGTCCCGCGCCGTGCTGCCGTACCTGATCCCGGTGCTGACGGGCGGCGGCGGCAGCGGCGTCGACACGCGGGCGCTGTCGGCGCTGGCGGCGGCGGCGGGCGCCGCGCTGGGCCGCCATCTGGCGCGCGTGCTGCCCGCGCTGCTGGCCGCGCTGGCCGCCGCCCGGAACACGCCGCAGCACGCCAAGGAGCTGGAGCATTGTCGCGACGCGCTGCTGCCCACAGTGGACCCTCCTGGAGTACGATGGTACAATCTGATGATCTTTAACTTTACATGTGCTATGACACTACGGTATGCACGTAAGCGAGTGCAGTAGGATCAGTTTGTGGTTACCCAACATCCCGCTGTAGTGATTGGAGCATACACTTACGTGTATAAGTGTACACTAAGTGTATACTTACACGTAGAAGTATACACTTGTACAGGTTTCAATACAAAAGTAATTACCGAATTTAAAAGAAGCTAATTAATATAAATGTAATGACTCTTGATGAATGAAAATTATGTGTATTGCGGGTGACTGAACATGCCATCCGAGTATTTTTAATTTATTTATTCCTGTCTTATTCAGTTATATTTTAATGGAGGGTGGCGTATATAGCTGTATTTGTAATTCAAATGATGTGTCTCCACAGCATAATAGATTTCCTGCTGGACTCTATCCGCACCGGCACGGATCCGAACAAGCACGCGGCCGCCGCGCTGCTCTGTGCGTACGTGTCCCACACGCGGGCCGATCTGTCGCCGCACGTACCACAACTGATACGGGGGCTGCTACTGCTGCTGGCCAGTACCGAGAGAGACGTGCTGATGATGTCCTGGGAAGCATTACAGGTACTTGACTCCAGACAGTTTTTTTTTCTCAAATTCCACTTTTAGATTCAGAAACGTAATAACGTGAAGCGCTTTCAAAATTAGATTTAGAACTACTTGCAGCTGAACTGCCCCTCTTCTCTTGTTTTTAAACGTTCTTCTCTTCTCTTCATCTCTCTTTAAGTACTTACATTGTTCATGAAACTTATAATTTTACTAACTTATCTTAACAAAAACATGTAATCATTTAATTTATTTGTTAGTTTAATAAGTAGGTAAGTTTCTCTCTAGCTGTCAATTTAATATATGCACATAATTAACCTGAGAAAAACCTTATGGGTTATGCTTATAATAAGTCTATGATAACCCTAGTTATAAACTAATATGTTGTACTTATTTAATATGTTATACTTTATTTAATATGTTACACCGCATACTTTTGGCTACACCAAAAGTATGCGGTGGGGTTTTCATTCTGTCGTTCTATTTCTTAACTAAAAGCATAATACCTTAGATTTGAGAGTGACCTATACAGCTGGTTGCATATTATCTGTAGGTTCATGTAACCGATCGTTTCTCGTATAACGTTATAACATCACAATGTTTGTTGCAGGTGTTCACCAAGGCGCTGGAGCCCGAGCAGCTGATCACTCACGTGTCGGACGTGCGCGGCGCGCTGCGGCATCTGTCTGCGGACCTCAAGGGCGAGCTGTTGCCAGGGTTCTGTCTGCCTAAGGTAAGGGGATAAACACCGTTCAACTGTTTTGACTACTTTTTCCCCTTTGCGGATTTGATCTGAAGGCTCACAACGGTAGTCAGAAGCAAGTCCCGTGTTCGGCACATGCCTACGGCCTGCAAGTAGCATTTAAAACGTGACAGGTAGAAATGTGTGCGTGCACATAGTATTTTGCGAACGAGGCGTTATAATAAATTAATGTAGATCATTATCACCTTACCAGTTCACCTTACTAGTCGTCAAAAATATATATTAAATTACTTGAACAGATAGAATAACTACCTTCGAAAATAAATTTCAATACCTACTTATTAAAAATACAATTATAATCTGAACGTCTTATATAGTGATAAAAAACACATGCTGAATTTAATAAACTTTTTTTTCACATTAATAAAGCTTGTTCAAAGCGTCGTCAGTTCACTTTCACTTTATTGTTATGCGCTAATGGGGTCATTATGTATAACTTTATCAATCATAAGACCTTTGTTGGTCGTTGACCTCTACTTAACTATGAACCACCAAACAAGCTCGCGAGTGTATTATAGTCAGCCTGCTATATTCGTCTTTATCACCCCGGAACTTCGACGAGAGAAATCTTGAACTTGGTGTGTGTGCTAAATAATAATAGACCATTGTGCTTCAACAATAGTAGTTTATGCAACTGTCATATAAGAAGGGGTATTAAAACACGAGAGTCTGTTTATCGCATGAGGTTACAAGGAAGTCATTTTCAATCTATAAATTCTTGGTACATTTTGTCGTAAAATTTTTTTGATTTGTCTAGCAGGAGACTTGCAGTTAACGCCAATGTCGCGTCTAGAATATCTGGCGCAGTGAAAATCTCGCCGTCACTACTCTCTTCTCCAATGATATTTTAATCACTTACAGGATTTTAGTAAACTTTTTGGAATCCCGAATACAAAAACACGATCGGCAAAAAAAATGTATGGGAAGCGCGAGAAATTAAGTTCAAACTACGCATGCGTGCGCCATTTTTTTCACAGTTCAAACTGCGCATGCGTGCGCTTTTTTTTTCATATTCAGCCTAAAACCATATACTACTTTAATGAAATAATAAAAAAAAAGATAGCGGTACTATAATGAGTTTTATGATACAGTTGGCGGTACTATAATGAGTTTTATTCTTAATTTTATGTATATGCGTTTATAAAGTACGTCTGTATAGAACCGTCTTTGAATTCGTAATTCGAATTTGTCGATTTGAGTGTATATAAAGTGTTTTTATTTACCTATTCGCCACACCACCACACCACTAATCGTTGTCGTTGACATCAGGGCATAGCACCGATCCTGCCGCTGTTCCGCGAGTCCATCCTCAACGGTCTCCCCGAAGACAAGGAGAACGCGGCGCTCATGCTGGGCGAGGTGATCAAGCTGACGTCGGCCACCGCGCTGCAGCCCTCCGTGGTGCACGTGACCGGTCCGCTCATCCGCATCCTCGGAGACAGGTTCAACGCCAGCGTCAAGGCGGCCGTGCTCGACACGCTCGCCTCTCTACTCGCCAAGGTGATCACACAACGACCTCGGAGCATCGTAGCTACTGGCTAGATAGCCATCTATTGTTAAACTCCGCGAGTCCCTTGAGAGCCCCGCGTTACGTTATGGCGGGCCCAAGGTACCGCTGTCCCGAACAAATGTTGCTTTAAAAATTCTACACATATAGCGTTTGTATGGGAAAATTATTTTGCATATATTTTAATTAATTGTGTTAGGAAAAGGAAACGCTACATGTTGTAACGAAGTTAGGAGTGACCTATGTCCAGCTGCGAACTGCTATAGGTTGATGATGATAGATAGATAGATAAACTCTTTATTGTACACCAAAAAACAAAAATAAACAGACAAACAAGAAATACACTTAAACTAGGTACAATGGGCGGCCTTATCGCTAAAAGCGATCTCTTCCAGGAAACCTTTGGATGATGATGAATTGCACTTGCAAAGTTTCATTTGAATTGAACGTGCCATTTCTAAATGAATGACAATATATGTTTGGACTCGGGCGAAAATAAGCGGTACTCCGAAAACACTTTGATGGCTGCGGAATGTGAAGGATAAAACGGAACGTAAATCGTGTTGGTCCGTTGTAGGTGGGCGTGATGCTGAAGCAGTTCCTGCCGCAGCTGCAGACGACGTTCCTGAAGGCGTTGCTGGACGCGAACCGCGCCGTGCGACTGCGCGCCGGCACCGCGCTGGCGCAGCTCGTGCTCATACACACGCGGCCCGACCCGCTCTTCCAAGACGTACACAATGGTACTGCTACATTATTTTTTATGCAACTTGGACACGGAACGTGCATCTCTTGCGTATAACAAAGCGCCTACTGCGGAGGTCACATCCACACAGAATGACCTACGTGCATTGCGCTCCTCAACTTAAGGCATAAAGGTGTTAAACCTCGCGTGCCCGTAATTTCACTGGCATCAATACCCTTCGAAACGGAATCCACAGCAATGCTGCTTGGAATATGTATGTGGTGGTATGGTGGTAGTACTTCCCCGGACGAGCCCTATCACAAGGAGCTCTACTACTCTTCTACTACATACACATGTACCGTTTTTACTACCAATATTATTTTCTCCAGTAGGGTTTTTGAGTTTTTTTAGTTCTGTATGGAACTCTTAGGTAAATTATGACAGTGGACAAAAGTCGCAGCCGTGATCGCGACGCTAGGCGTACTTCAAGGCTCTTATTAGGGTGCTCAGCTGTTCGCGATATGTATTCACATTGCCCCATTTATGTGCAGGAATCAAAACAGCAGACGAGCAAGCTATCCGCGAGACGTGCGTGCAGGCGCTCCGTCACGTGATCTCCGCGGGAGGAGACAAGATGTCGGGCCCGCTCGCTCTCTCCATCCTGGCGACGCTCTCGGGGCCTGCGCTGCTGGCGCACAGCGACGAGGGCCTACGGGGGGCGGTGGGGGGCTGTCTGGGGGCCTTGCTGCACTGCCTACCGGCTCCGCACCAGGTTACATATTCATACTGTACTTTATCTACTCTAGACTAGGGTGATACTTCATTCAGTTTAAGAGGTAAAGGACTTTGTTTAAGTCCGCCTGACTAGCTACCACCATCTTATCAAATTCTGTCGCCATAATAACAATTCTTAAAAAACATAATGTTCCGCATTTAGAGGTAAGATACCCAGCTCCTCAGTTAGTTGAAGATTCCGGGTGAAGTGCGCTTCCACCTTCGGCCTCATCTCAACTTGTAACCAGGTGAGATGAAGGCCAAGCGCTTTCCCTTCGTACAGATATAAATCGATTCCTTTTTGTACAAAACGATCACGTGATGTTTTTTTGAGTAGGACGCAGCGATCCAACACCACGTGCTAGGCGCGGTGCCGACGGACGACTGGCTGCTCCAGCACGGCCGTTCGTGTGCGCTCTTCGTGGCGCTCAAGGAGACCCCGGACTGCGTGTATAAGGACGCCTTCGAGGATAAGGTACTCGCACTTAGTATAGGTCTCTCTTTCTCTCTCTCTCTCTCCCTGTCGGCCCTCGATAAACTTTTGTTATAAAATGATTTATTGCTAGCTCTATAGAAAAAGGTCATAAAGGGTTACCCGTAACCGTTGACCTTAGTCAGTTTTGGAATATTTTTCTTCACTTTAGTGGAAATTGGACCTAGTTATGCAGAAAGCAGCCATATGCCACTTTTTCCAAAAATGAGTTATGAATACAGCCATATTAATTTCGGCATTGTGGATTTTTTGCAAAGACAGCCATATCGATATCTCTATTAGATACGGAGATATAAGCTGTCCAATGCAGCCATCTCAACAATATTTTTTTGTATAAAACAGTCATCATGGTGCTGAATAAAGCCAATTTCGACATTAACTAAAATACCTTTATTGCAGAAGTCAGTCTACCTTTATGGCTGATTTTTACAAATTTGAAAATGTTAGGCGGTATCTATTTTCAAGTTACGTAAAAGGCAGCCAATCCATGATGGCTGATTTTTGCAAACTATTTATTTGTCAGTAGTGGTAGTTGGCGGTTTTTAACACTAAATTGTCTCTTTTTGCCAATTTAATTACAAGAAATAGGTACAAAATTACGACTACTTTTATTACTACGTTCTCTATCCAGTATCGAAAACGGGCACAGAACAGTAATAAAGATTACTTTGACTATAGATAAAGACTTAAACCACCAAGGAATTTTATAGGTTTCACCTGCAAATACAAAAAACAGTGCAAAACAGCTGTTCCCTTGCAATCACACTGATATTTTTTCTAAAAGTTAATTTATTTCACAGACAACATTTTTAAGGGTTTTAGTTGAGGTGAGAAGCGAAAAACCACAAAAAATAAAACAATATAGACCGAAAATTGTTTTTTCAAACAATTGTTTTACACCACCTTTAAAGTTAAAAGTTTTTAAACATTAAAGTTAAAATATTAAGTAAAGACACGTGCAATACCTGCGATAAATTCCGCATCGAACTAATAAATGCAGGAAGAAGCGGTGGTGATATCAACGCCATAAAAGAAACAAACACTAATATTTACCAGGCGGAATGAACAAGATCTGAATATAAATTTGATAGACATTGAATGTCTTACGTTTTCTAAGCAAAAAACACTACCATTAGGTACTCCGAATTCAGACGGCTTTACAATTTGGGTGAGCACAGTGCAAAAAACAATCAAAGCTACTGTTATACATGGTTCGAGGGTCAGGCTAGACGTGAGGCACAGGAAGTGGAGTCCTATCTTCTAAAATATACCTAGATAAAATTGCCTCTCTGTCTCTGACAATATAACCCTTACTTTTTTTGTCAGATGCGTATCAGGGCATAGGGGGTCAAAATTGCAATATTAATTATGACGAAAGCGGTGCTCAAAATGAAGCCGTACCTAGAATCTATTACTTAGAATGTTAAAATCCAATGACTATTACAATACGATATTGAAAGAGCTTTGAAATACAAAGGATTTATACGCCTGATAATTAGATTCGAATTAAGGCAATATGTAAAAAGAAAAATTCTCTAATAACTTAACTTTAACTTGCCAGATGTAAATTGATAATAAGTACTCGACCAAGACTCTAAAAAAGTGAAAAGGGAATCGGAAGATAACGACAAGAAATGATAAAGTTAACAGAACAAAAACAAGTGAATTAAAATAACAAAGGATGACCCATATCATATTTATATGAAGGTTGATTAAGCTTTCAATTGTTGATATTTTTCTTGTAAAGTGTGAGGTGAAGACGACGTTTATGATTTCAGCACTGAGTTAGATTTTAAATAGAAAGATGTGGAATACGAGCGAACATTTTTATAATAAACATTTGTTATGCAATTACAGAGTTTTCATTAAAATCTCTATTAATTATATTTTTTAAAACACCCAAAAATGATAGTTTTAGAAAACAACAGAATGAAAACATTGTATGTATAACATAAAATCATTTTGGCATGTTTATAATTGCCAGTAATACATATTATTTGGCTGACTTTTACATGGTCTGTCCGTTTTAAAAAAAAACAAAACACAGCCAACTTACGTGGCTGGTTTATGATTTATTGATGTTTCTTTGAAATATGCTATTAAGTAAAAAACAGCCACGGCTAAAAACTCAATAACTAATATTAATAGCAACGGTTCGAATTACTGCATAGAATAAAAAAATAATAGATTTTAGTACCTACATTTCTCATTTATTAAATAATCAGGAAGTCAATAAATAACCGAAGTGTAACCATCGACAGAAAAACGCTTATATCTCTGTTTGTTCTTTTCCCCACATGGCCGCTTTCTGCATAACATGATCCAATTGCCAGTAATACATATTATTTGGCTGACTTTTACATGGTCTGTCCGTTTTAAAAAAAAACAAAACACAGCCAACTTACGTGGCTGGTTTATGATTTATTGATGTTTCTTTGAAATATGCTATTAAGTAAAAAACAGCCACGGCTAAAAACTCAATAACTAATATTAATAGCAACGGTTCGAATTACTGCATAGAATAAAAAAATAATAGATTTTAGTACCTACATTTCTCATTTATTAAATAATCAGGAAGTCAATAAATAACCGAAGTGTAACCATCGACAGAAAAACGCTTATATCTCTGTTTGTTCTTTTCCCCACATGGCCGCTTTCTGCATAACATGATCCAATTAATGGGTTGTTGATGTGGGATGTGCGCAGTCAAACCCACGACATTCCAAAAGTGTGTCATGGCTTGCCAATCCTATCAAGTAAAAACAATAAATATATAGTTTGAATTTATATACAAAAAACAAATATCTACAATTACGACTATTCATTTATATTTATGTTGTCTCTATTCGAGAGTAATGCCGTCACAAACATTGCCACATACATACATACAAAGCCGATTTCCCAACTTATATAGCACATCTCGTTCGCTTCGCTCACTCGATCATCAAGTTTGTGGCTCTGTTTGAAATCACCCGACTTTTTAATGTACGTTGCAACAGATTTTCTTCACATGATTCCTCAAACACGATTTTTTTTCTGTCTGTAACTAATGTTTGTAATGTTTGTAGATAGAGAAGGCCCTGCAAGGCTACTTAGCCAGCGACAAGATCCTCATAGTGTGCAATGGAGTACGCGGCATGGGCTACCTCATCAGGTATTTGGTGCAGAGCGACCGCGCCGTGCCTCCCACTGTACTGTCGCAATACGTCAGAGTGAGTCAACCATCCTCTAATCTAACCTCTCTGCTCTGGAAAAAAAAAAACATTGCTTAAGTTGTCAAATTTCACATCTAACTAGGCACCATTGCTAATTTTCTTTAGCTAGTCTCCTTCTCGCTCTAGGACTTCCTGTGTTCTGTTATTTATTAAAAATCCTTTTAGTTAGATGTATGTCTGCCTGCTTTCACATATACGTATGAAATATATACAGATTTTCTTACTGAGCTGGCCGATGAATCGGCTGATCAGTCATTTTCGAAATGAAGGCTTGTATATCAAAATGATAGTCGATGTAGGCGTGTCTGGAGACTACAGAAACCGATCCTTTTTAGCTAGACGTTTTAGTGTTGCCATATATCAAACTCGGAGCCGATAAACGGGAAAATAATCGTTTGTCATAAGTTTAGCACACAGTCTGCGTACATAATGAATTTTTCAAACATCAGTCATAATTTTAGAACGTTAGGCTTACGAGATTAAAGAATCATGTCATAGTGCGTCCCTTTAGAGAGACAGAGTAGTGTGTGAGAGAAACTGGTAACGTGTACCGTGTGTTGGCACAGAGCATGAACCACAGCAGCAACGAGGTGAAGCAGCTGATGGCGCGCGCGTCGTGCGTGGTAGGGCGCGATGCGCAGGCGCGGGGCCCGGCCGCCGACGTGCTGCGCGCCCTGTTGCCGGCGCTCGTCAACGGGACCAAGGAGAAGAACACCTACGTGCGAGCCAACTCCGAGCTCGCGCTGCGGGCGGTGCTGAGGCTGGCCAGCGACGACTTGCACGCGCAGGTATTACTCGCATGTTTTTATATATATATCTGTATAAGGCTAGCTGACCCCGCTCAGTTACACTTGCGCCAAAGTTTTATGTTTATAAGGTCAAAATGGAATGTAGCCGAGCTATACAAACATTTGTTTGTATAGCTCGGCCACTGAACATTATGCTATAACACTGCAAATATTTTGAGGAAAAGTCCGGAGGTTTTCCATATTCACCAATTTCGTCCAATGTTAAATATTCAAAGCAAGAAAACAAAATAGATCTAATTTCATATTATTATCAATCAATAAAATAAAATAAAAAACAGGATGTGTCGTAAAGACACACGATAGAAGTGATACTTTTGTATTACAGGATACTATACTCTACCGGACACAGTGCCCACCATTTTTCGTGGCACAAAAAGGAAATCAGAATTTCAGAAACCTTTGATCAAAATTGTCACTTAATTAATTCATTTAAATATTTCATTATGAATCATACTCTACTCTAACGATTTATGTAATGTGAGTCAAATCTACTTGACAACGTCTTTTCTCCAAACACAAATCTAGTCTCTGTGGTGTAATAGTTAACCGACCGATGTCAGATCCAGAGGTACCGGGTTTGATCCCCAGGGGAGTACAATGATGTGTTTGGCTTGGTAGGTAGTGTGACTTTGAGTCCGTCTGTCGCCATAACAACAACTCTAAATTGTTGTGTTCCGGCATTTAGAAGTAATAGCCAGTTCCTCAGACTGTTAAGGATTCGGGGTGAAGTGTGCTTCTACTTTCGGCATTATCATAATTTGAAACTAGATAAGAAACGGCAAACGCTTCCCCGACGTACAAAAAAAATAGGAATCCTAATTATATGAAATGTTATCAACTAGCGCGATCCATGCAGACACTAGTGACCTTTGTAAATATCTCAGACAATTTGCAGAGTCATCAAAGTGTGATAACATCCTTCAAGTGCTATAATGCTGGGTTATTATTGTCGGCGGAAGCAGGCATGACGAAGATGATGTATCGTTTTCTGCTCAGTTAGATAACATTTAATCTTATCTAAGCAGTCTTTTTCACTGTGTATACACATGCAACTATGAATGTTTTACTTTATAAATTATAAAACACTGCGTCCACTATTCGATTGGGTCGCGTCAATTTTTTTTTTTTATTATTATTTAATTGAGGGACTTTGTATCGAGATCGACTATGTCTGTCCCATAGGTCTCACCATACTATACCATAGGTTACAATCATCTTTGAGCACCATGAATGCAGACTTGTAGAGTGCAAAAGCGGCGGCGGAGGTCCGCTCCGCTAATAAACTTAAACATACAAGTTATTAATCTCATCAGTGAGGACAGGGACGCTACCGCCGACGGCGAAGCCGATCTCCATTGGCTTAAAATTAGCTTCATAAGAACTAGAAACGATTTTTACTACCGGGTATGTGCCATATCCAAAATGGCGTTTCCCATCTCAAAAGTGTACACATGTTATGAAACCTATCCGTTCAGTACATTTGACGGTAAAAATCGTTTCTAGTTCTCATGAAGCTAATTTTAAGCCAATGGAGATAGGCTTCGCCGTCGGCGGTAGCGTCCCAGTTCCACTCTTACCGGTGCAATCCGGGAATACAAAGAATACGAAGAAATTATAGGTGTCTTCAGGAGTACCATATTGTCATATTAACCTTTTAGGTTAATTAAATTTACTATTTAAAATTTTCATAAGGTATTAAATTTATTTTGTGGAATGTGCCTGGAGCGCAACCTGTGGGCCACAAACAATTTGATGGATTTTGATGTTGTCGTCGGTTGGCTAAGTTATTGGAGTGAGGATATTATAATTTGAAAACAAGCCATATTTATTTACAACCATTAAGGTCCCAATAGCTCTGATAACAGAATTGAAATTTCCAGTTACACCTGCCGGTAAATAGTTTAAATTTTTTTTTGTTGTACAGCAATGTGGAGCCCTATTGGAGGAGGGCGCCCGAGAGTCCCTGAACGACGTGGTGGCGCGGGTGCTGCGCCGCGCGCATGAGCCCACGCGGGACGAAGATCTCGACTGCACACTCCTAACGTGATGATACCACCCCCACATTATACGATAGATATTAAAGCAGAATGTGTTTTGTTTACATGCTCTCTCCGGTCACACACAACTGTTCTGTTGGACTACTGCAACTTTTTACTGGCACTAGTTCCTTTGAAAGGGCTGGAGGCCCGGAGGAACTATAACTACTTTTTTAATCACTATTTCTTTTAACATTGTATCATAATCATCATTTGATGGTGGTCCCTTTCTTTAACACTACCTTAACTGCTGCGGTCATAGTGGTATTAGCCATATAGCTCTGCACCTGGAAACTGATTGCACTATAATCTCTCCACATAGACACTTGAGTAAAAAAGTTTGTCACCTATGGATCAAGGCAGATGTAAAATTTGGCTGTGTGTGCAGGATTCTTAACTTTTATTGATTAAAAGTATAACAGCTTTTTTTAGATCTTGGTCATACTTATGGCTGAGTAAGGTTGACAGGAGATGGGTACTATGTAATCAAAAAAAGGTCTATTCGTGCTAGGCATAGGTAAGTATATTACTATTGTTGTAGGGCTTTATAAATGCCAAATCCTGACTTCTAAATTAAATATTAATTATCCTATTATGTTTTATTTTCCTATTTATATGTATAGTCGACTTTGTTGTAATATTGATAGCCTGGACATTGATAGTACTTATGCTAGATGCAGAATCAGTAAAAATGTATTTTATATTTGAATTATTTGTGTCTAAATCAAATTGTTATAATAGAATGAACGAAAATTACATTTGTTTATTTCACTATTACTGTATTTGATGTTAAAAAGTATATATTACTGTAAAACTTAATAAATAAATCTTTCACATACCATCTATGAATTGTGGGTAGCACAAATAACCAACTATACATTATGGAAAGTTCAAGGCATGTTTTATTTACAAATGCATTTCATTATGAATAACACACAGGCCAAGCTGGTTTACATTAATGAGGTGGTACCTACTTAATCAGAAAGATACACTTTAATTTTTGACAAACAAGTGGATTGCATGGTCAGTCATATCCAAAAAGTCTATCATCACGGGATTCCCACAGGGCAATTAACAGAATTAACATTTTATATTTATATTATTAGTACTATTACTACCTACACCTTCTAAGAAACAAACCCTCCAAATTGAAAGTTGATTGTGTATTTATACATTATCAACTATGAACAGAGTTTCTTAATGTATTTACGTACATTCATGGTTAAATTTGGTGATTCCTGTAGGTATGTCAAGTTCAATAAATATCTAAAGATTAGGTACTAGTTTAACTCTAATTTGTGCTTATTCACAATTTGTAGTCTTATTCAAATAACTACTTCTACAACCTTACAATGAGACCCATCAACTGACTACAAATCAACCTTGGCAGCTTTCTTGTTAAACCCTTTGGTCTGGATTAGTTCGTTGCACTGGTTCCGGTCGAGGTGAGAGAGAGCCAGACGCTCGAGCTCATGGTCGTCCTTGCCCAGTAGTATCAGCTCCGGTGCCGCCCCCGAGATAAAGTTCACATCCACTCGCTCGTAGTTCGGCGCGTCTTGCATCACGAACTGCTTCACCTGCGGTAGTCGGTTCAACGAGCATCCTCTGCACGTCTACAAATAAAAGAAATAAGGAGAGATGTTTTATATGGGGGCGTTATCCTTCGAGATGAGAAGAGAAATACCTACCTCGATTCGAGCAGAAACGATGTCGTTGATGTCATATGCTGATACAGCTAAAATAACGGACATTAAAATTATTGCTCTCATCATGTTTTATTCTAGCTGGACTGGACTGATATTTTATATTAATTTGATTGAATGATCAAAATAAGCTTTATTTATTTTGTGAGCCGAGCCGAATGAAACACGAAAGCAAAGAGAATACATGCAATACAATACTACCTACATTACCTACGCGTACGTAAGTAAGAAGAGCTAGGGGCAGGACTCTTTAGTCAAAACACTTATGTTAACCAAACGTCAAAACTTGGCATACAAGTTTATCCAACTTGACATGATGGAACTGACGACAGTCAATTCTGCTCGTCGACTCTACAGACCGATTGCGATATAATCAAAACCATACGATAGTCTTCCGAACAATCGGAAACAACCGTACTCTGCAAAGCATCGAAAATACCATCGTCTGTCGAAAGACGCATCGAATAATTAACAAGCCTCATAGCTCAGTTGGCGGTCAACTCTGCCTTCTGCGCAGAGTTACTACTGTGGGTTCGTTTCCCACCCAGGACAAAAAATTGTGTGATGAATATTGATGTTTGTTCTGTGTTTGGGTGTTGTATCATTTAGTACGTGTCGCGGCAACCGCGAAGTTTCAGGTGTGTCCATAGACAAAGGTCTTGTTTTATCCTATATTCTGTATGCATAGGAACGTCGAGTTGTCTATGGAGAAACTGACAGATGACAGACAGCTCACACAAGGCTCTTGCCGCGCAATGTGAAGCGGAACATTATGTTGTTTTAAGAATTGTTATTATGGCGACAGAATTTGATAAGATGGTGGTAGCTAGTCAGGCAGACTTAACTTGTTGAGTGCTGTAAAAATAATTACGGTGTGTTCTTCATGGAACAGCTAGCTCTCAGCACCCAAGGATTTAGCTCGTTGAGTGCTGTAAAACACTCACGGTATAATTATTCATAAAACAGATGGCTCTCAGCACCCAAGGTGTTAATCTTTAGAGTTTGTGACTTGTGATTGTGACTTTTTAAAGTAAACTATGCCTGAGTATCTTAATTAATATTTAATCTCCTTTTCTAATAATGGGTCTTCTTTTTTAATTATGGCTTTTAAATTACAAACGGCCTGGTGATAGTAATCTTATGGCGTAGTACGTCAGTAGGTGGTTAGGTTTATTTTTAATTTCTGCACATATTTTATGCTTATTATAGCGGCCACCGCGACCGACAAGGGGACAGAAGATAATAGTAGTGTAACCACATCATTTTGACCCTCAAATACTTTGCTACCACTTCATTAATTATATTGATCAATCATTATTATAGATGACCGTATAAATTTTCTTGTTTGCTGTACAAAAAATTGCAAAATTATAACGATCATTTAAATACATGCCATAAATAAAGTGGTGATAAAAAAAACGCCTATTACTAACTGATAAACTCTTTTCTATAGTTACTCCTCCAGCGAGCGAGACGAACACATTTTTTTTATTACCTCTTTAGATGATAAGATAACCCTCACGGTTTGAGACTTTCCTAGAGTGGCCCTGAAAAAAAACTCATGAAAGTATACGAATCGTTTTGAAAACATATAATGTATAGGTCCATGCATAGAATAGATAGGTTGCTTATCAAAATGTATTGGCATAGAGTAGCGAGAGAGGAATTGAGGGTTCTCAACTCTTATTACTTTTGCCCTACTAGCCGACTACTCTGACCGCTTCGCTCGCATTATGAAGAATTAGTCATTATTATGAAGTATTATAAGTTACTGAACAAAAAGTAAAAATTCGAAACTCTTCGATTCATATGCTCATCTGAGCATTGCTTCGATCTCAGACCAAGGAAAACCTTTTTTCCTAGTAGAAATGTGATTATTCTATGAAATGTGGCAAGGAGTGCTAAAATAAGTTATTGAGGCTATAAACCATTCCTCAGATAGAACTAGAACAATAACTATTGGTCAGTCTCAATGTGAATGTGATCATGTAAAAAAATTAACCGCTCGTTCATCAGTATAAGGACGGCCGGCGGCGGCGTGATGAAATTGGTTTTACAAATTTTTATTTTTCTGCAAAATCTAACAGAACTGGAACTTACGGTGTGATTTAATAAGGAATTCAATGTAACAACCCGTATGGGTTTGTTTGTTTTCATTACTCAAAACGTACATTACACATAACGTGCTTTATTGAGAAAGATTACAATACATAATGTTTCTTTGCCATTTAATTTTAAAATAACTCCTTAAGTTGAAGTAGTGAGTTTTTTAAGTTTACCATTATTAGAATAAGAATGTAACAGATTCCAGCTAGAATAATGTATAAGTACGTAATACGATTCTAACAGGAAATTTTATCAAGATTATGCTGCAGTGCTTATATTGTTGATAGACGGAGTATTCGGCTATCACAATTATTCTTTCACCATCATCACATTCTTCTTTGGTGGCCATTTTTTCACATGTGCATAAGTTATTCATAGGTACATACGATTACGTCATTTTGCCAAGCTTAGACTTACTAGCAAAGAGTTATTCAGTGTACTCACTCAATTACAGCTACAATTATAGTTTTAAAAATAATGGTGCTCTACTCGCGAACGTTTAAAAAAGACTTGCATGCAATATGGTCAAAGTCAAAGTCAAATATATTTATTCAGTAAGATTTTTTAGGATCACTTTGAAACGACAAATCTACCGCCTGTTCGGAATCGCGACCAGCACACAAGGAGAAAGGCAAGAACCTCGGGCTAGTTTTTTTTTCATGATCCATTACAATAGCTTAAAATTATCTAATACTAATTACAATTTATTCACTGGAGCAAATTCATTTTTTTTAATGCCAGGCTTTCTTATCTTCTAGGTAATCTGAAATTTTATAATAAGCTTTCCTGGATAGCTTTTGTTTTACAAAATTTTTGAATTTGTTATTTGACAAACTTAGCACATCAATTGGCAATGTATTATAAAAGCGTACAGTTTGCCCTTTGAACGATTTATTAACCTTATGGAGCCTTGTTGTGGGAACAGCGAGTTTATTCTTATTTCTAGTATTATAATTATGTTTATCACAGTTTTTGTCAAATAAGCTTCTGTTTTACGCGCGTACATAATATTTTCACAAATATATTGGCAGGGCATAGTCAATATATTTATTTCCTTAAACTTGTCTCTTAATGAATCTCTGGGACCCATTTTGTAAACAGCGCGAACAGCCCTCTTCTGCAAAACGAATATGGTGTCCTATATCTGCAGCACTTCCCCACAGTATTATGCCATATGGCATAATACTGTGAAAGTAACTGAAGTAAACTAGTCTTGCTGTACCAACGTCTGTGAGAAGACGTATCTTCTTTACAGCATATGCTGTAGAACTAAGTTTCTTCGCCAGTTTATCTATGTGTGGGCCCCATTGAAGTTTATTATCTAAGGTTAATCCCAAAAATACAGAGGTTTTGACTAATTCTATGTTTTCCTCTTTAACTTTTACATTAGCTTCAACTTCAGTTACATTTGGTAAAATAAATCGAATACGTTTGGTCTTTTTCTGATTGAGTACTAAGTTATTTACATTAAACCAGTTAATAATTTTTGAGATTGCATTGTTTACGTTGTCAAGGTTAGTCATTTCTCGCTTCAATCTAAATAGAAGTGACGTATCATTTGCAAACAGTACAATCTCATGGTCATCTTTAATTATTTGCGGCAGATCATTAATATATACTAAAAACAAGAAAGGCCCAATATTGAACCCTGCGGCACACCCGCTGGCCGTTCTCGTCACTGTATGCGATCACTTAGGTGAGACGTGAGTAAGTCTAGCGCAACACCCTTGATACCAAAGTGGTCTAATTTCATAATCAGTGTTTCATGGTGCACGCAGTCAAAAGCCTTAGACAAATCACAAAATGGTCATTTGCCTCATGGTTTATTTGTCTATGACCCTATTTACCGGCCGAGGCAGCAAATTTTGTGGAAGTGACTTTGCTGATAGTTGATATTTTGCAACGATGAAATTCCAACGATGTGTTCCATACTTACTGCAAAGTTCGATTGTACTTTATTATACGTTATGGCACCTACTGTATGTCTTCAGAATAACACTTACAAATTAAGACAGCTGTTCTTTTTTTTTATATATATAATGTGTCGCATAAGTCTTCAAAACAGTCTCAAGTGGTGGGTATGTAAAATAGCTACCACCAACCAAATTGTTTAATGCTGTGCTGTGGACATCTCGTGAGTAATAGTATTCTATGATGTATAATGGTCACAGATCGTAATGGTAAATAATTAATAATAGGTACTTTTATCTATTATTCATCATAATTATTATTGACTTGTGTTGTGATAGTGAGTTGAGTTGAGTATAAATACTATAAGCTCAGTGAGTTGAGTAATAGTATGCTGTGTATGTGTACTCGCTCGTTCCTGCCAAGAGTGCCAAGTCTTTGAGGTGTACCTATACAATTTTTATTATGTTTTGTAGAGTTAGTACCTAGGTATATTTAGTTGTTGTCGTTTACGTATATTATATGTAGGTAACTATGGATTTGGTGGACAGAAGGGCTATCCAGAGAAACTTTATCTCTTTGGTGGAGACAACAGACCTCGATGCAATGGTTAATGCTCTTTACGAGAAAGGAGTTTTCTCTGAACAAATGATCGAGCCCTACAGAGTGAGTACAATTTTAAGTCATGTGATTAAAAGTGTATGTACAGATGTAGTTCCAAGTTCTGACTGATCTATGTTGCTAAATTATAAGAAACCTGCTGGTACTGCTTATTTCGTAGTTCTAAAACTATTTCCCCAAAAACTCAATAATTTAAGTACCACATACTTACAATTATTGATGACTCATAGGTTGCCAACTATTAAAGTGCCTGTATCTTCTGTAGGGATGCCAGATGGGTCGGTTGAAAAAAACCAGACATTTTCATAAAAAGTTTCCCTTTAATATAAAAATTTCAGAAAAATAATGTAAACCTTAGTATATTATATTATCTATTGATAATACCTAGCACAAATGTCACAGAAATCTTAAAGTTATAGCCAATCTCCTGTTTTACATATTTATCATTTAATTACACTGCTTTTATTAATGGTTTTATTGCCTGAGATGGCATCTTTGAATTCAGGGCAAATAACATTTATATGAAAGAAAACACACAGTTCATATTTCACTGTGTTTACAACGAGACAATTTCTTCTGTCTGTCCATAATTTTTTTATTACACTGAAGATTCTTTCCGCAAAACCAATAGATACAGGCATACTACACACATACTGCACAATTTTCAACAAATTTGGTGCTGCTTCATTTGTAAAAATGTATACCACATATTAAGGGAATTGCCAAATGACAGGAACACAAGTGCAGTCAGTTCTTCATAAATATTTAAATTTTGCTTCTTCCTCGGAGTTAATAAGCATAAATCAATCAATTGATCCAGCGTAGGCAATCTTCCGTGTTCAATATCCAAATAACTAAAAGTATTTTAACTGTTGTTTTCAAAGGGATACCACTTCTCTATAAAAACCAATGCTTTTTGATACACATTTAGAGCATTTTAGTAAATTCTTGTATTTGGTAATATGAAAGATAGCCTTTTCTTATTGCCATCTACACATCAGGCGGGTCACCCAAGCACTAGATATTACACAAAACTGGACTTTCTTTGTTGACCGGACAGACCTGCAGAAACGGGCAACCTTCGGGGTAATCTTCTGTTAGAATGATAGTGAAAATAAGCACTATTTGAGAGGATGTATGAAAAAAATTACAGTTAAAGATAAATTTATTTACTTAAGAACTTAAACTAGGTACAATTAATTCTTAAGCTATTATATATATAAATTTATATAATTTTGCTGCGCAAAGCCATCAATTTATCTCCTCATTTAAAAGAGTGTGTGTGACGTGTGTGTGTGATGTGTGCCATGAAATGTGAGTGATTACCTACTGTGTATGTGTGTTGTGTGGCTGTGCGTGTGAAGGTTAGTGAATTTGTTAGTTAAGTGTCTTTTAGTGTGGTATGTGTTGCGTGTGATGTTGGTGTATTTGTGCGTGTGCTGTTGTGGTTTATATGATATTTAACATTTTAGCTTTGGTGTCGTTATAGTTTAGTTTTCTCAGATAGTCCTCAGTTTCTGAATTTAATTGACTGTAGTTCATTGTTATGATCTCTATGTTTTTGCTAATGCATTTATATAGTTTTGGCCCCAGAACTTTTAAAGATTGAGTTTTGTTCTTGAGCCTGGTACTTGAAAGATCAGGTCTTTTCTGCATTTGGAGCTGCGTGTTGTCTTAATATCTGGGGTGATCAGCGAGTGTTACTTGGCTATTATGGTTTTGATATAGAGTTTTCTAATAGATAAAAGGATGATTATGATAACACACATTATCAGCCTCTTTAGTAAGCAGCAAACTATTTAAATCTTCTAAAAAAGGCCAATGTACTGCTTTTTTCACTCTACAGAACAACTGCTTAGCCTATATTTAAAACTGTCTCAAAGTGCACCTAACAAATATCTAAGGAATGCATTCCAATCTCGAGCAAGTCCACCACTATCTTGAGACTTCACGGTCAGTAAATAAGTATAGTAAGTATTGATCTTGTATGCTCCACTCACCAAGTGCAGCCGTGGCAAATTCTTCAGGTAGATGGTTCCAATTTCGTACTGCATTATTGCACATCAGCCCCAGTGCTGCTCACCTATCACAAAAATAATCATGATACCACTTCCTAATCATATAGTTTAGTTTTAAGCTTAAATTTGCAGCAAATTTATTTATTTTTGTGGCAAAGAAATTTGCAGCAAATTTATTTTTGTGGCAAATTATGTTGAGCCATGTCCACCCCTTGTAACGTTGTGACCACCTCAGCACTTTACTAGATTGACGAGTAGCTACTAAGTTGAGAACTGATAAACCCAGTTTTCATCTCAAAAGGTTTGCTGAGATTTGAAGAGAGATGACGATTATGGTACTAAACAAGATTACAATATAAATCGAGAGAACCTTGAAAGTGTGTATGGAAAATAGGGGTATATAATTGTTTATAAAATCTTTAGGACAGCACAGTCCCTCAAAGGGAAAGGAAGCGTAACCTCTACTTGGACATAAAACGGCGAGGCCCGCAGGCCTTTGGGCACCTGCTGGATGTGCTGAAGGAGCTCGGCTACTGGGACCTGGTGCGGGACCTCGACCCTAACAGCCCCTTGCACCTCCGCACCCCGCCTAGCAGCCTCACAGCAAGCAAGTAGACATGACATGCACATTGACACACTTAACTTATAAATTTTTATATAACATCATCACAACCCGATAATTTATTCCACCACAGAAAATGAGCCACCCCAAGGAAGTGTAATGGGGGGAAATTGCCTTAAACCGCTTGGCGGGCGGGTTGGTGATTGTACTTGGATGGATGCCCATTTAGTGTAAGTAATCCCTGGCCTTCTTTAGTTTCACTAGTGGGTGGCCAGAATACAGAATATATATCAGTAAGGCGATCAATCAACGTAACAAAGCCTGTCTTGGCACACCGCTGAATGGACGGCATGTTGTGAACTGTCCGCCACACCCGAATCGCAAATTCTCAGCATCCGCAACCACGGCGGTGGCGTAGCGCCGTCTTCAATTACCGACCGACCTTGTGTTGCGACCGATATTTTGATAATTAAAATTGAATACTATAATAATGTTAATAGAGTCAACTTTTTTTAAGAATGGGTCACTACCCTCGATACTTACACAGGCAAGAATGTGATCTACGATGGAGCGAGCCTATCCAGGTGGTGCCTATTAACTATCTTCTTCAAGACATAGTGGTCAATTAATTTTAATTCGAGAAACGGGTATTTATCGCGTATTTTACCTATATTTATCCCGACGTTTCGGCAGGGTTGCACCAGCCGTGGTCGCGGGCAGACGGTAAAATACGCGATAAATACCCGTTTCTCGAATTAAAATTAAGTGTTCTAATCGCGAAAGTTTAAAAAAGACTATAATGGTCAATTATTTTTATAGTTACAAATAAAACGCATATTTACGGTAGAAGTTTGTGGCTACAGAAACATTAGGTAAAAAAACTTAAATGGTACCTCATTTCAGTTTTTGGATCCATTCTTTTCTGGATTCGCGTAGTTCTCTCAGAACCTTCTTCACTCTTTATTCGTCCTTTGTATGTGGCTTTTTAATGCTGTTATGATATTTGTGTTTTATTTCTTTGTTGGCTGGTCATTCATCATTTTTTTCTTTCGATTATGAGATTCATGGTTCTTTGATATCCTCAAGGGCTTTTTTAGCATTTTGTCGGTTGCTCAAATCTTCGAAAAATATACCGAGTTTTTACAGGTCCACTGTAAAAACTGGGCATATTTTTCGAAGGCATGTTGATACAACTTTAGTGTTTGTGATGGTTTTAGGGTAAGTAGTTGCTTATTATTACTCTATCTCGTTTTTGTATGGACCATCCCATTTGTTCTTGTGGTTATTCTTAATAGTGAGTTGCGAAAGGTGAAAAATAAGTTTTGTCCTATTAAGAATGCCATCAGTTTCTCTACATTGTGGTTTCTCTTTCCGTGTCCAATCATTCCAAGTAATTTTCTTCGTTGTTTTGTCGGGCCCCAAACTAATATATATGTTCATATATATGGGCGTTAAAATCTCCCATTTGGATTATGTGTTTGTCTAAATTGGCTGTTTACAGCATATAATCAGAATGTTCTTCGATTGTCTCAGTCTTCGCGTCTCACTTATTTCTAGCACTTCAAATTTTATTTATTCCTAAGCTTTTTCAAGCTTTCGTGGGTTCTAAGGGTTCTTGTATTTATTTTTCTTTGATGGTTGATTGTTATGTTGTTGTAATGGAGTTTGTGGTGCGTACTTGCTGATGCGTCGCTGTCTGATTTGAACATTGAATTTGATCGTGGTGCTCGTAAGGTCTTCTTTTTCTTATGTTCGTTGGTTTGTTGGTGTTGGTGGTAGGGCTATAGTGGTATTACCCGTTTTTTTTTTGTCGTACTTACATTTGATTTCTTGTCTTTATTTTTGCGCTGAGCTTCCTTAGATAAGTAATGTAAGTGTTGGGTTTTATCTTCTTATTCTTTAAGGATTATGGTTTCCAGCTAAATTTAGCGTGTCTTGTCCTTTGTTGACCTTTTTACCCTATCTTGGGGCTCTGTCGATTTCTTCTTCTTTCAGCATAATCGTAATATAGTTCCAACAAGCGTTGCTTAGTTTGGGGCTAGACGGCGGCGTTGTGTAAAGGTATCTAGTAATATTTATTTATTTATTTTCTTTTGTCTAGAAGCTACTCCTCAGCCTCAGAACAGCTTCATCAGCATCAGCAACGAGAAAGTCCGAGACAAGGAAAAAAAGAAAACGTCAGAATCGGAGGCCCCTAAAAGTATGTGCTGTCGTAGAATATAGTAGAATAGATTGTTTTATGCACAGCCTTTTGGCAACAATTGGGGTTATGGTACAGAATCACTTATTGAAACCATCCAGTGGTAGGTATGCAAATAATTATTTTTTTTGGTGTTGGATTGTGTTTATACTTCATGTATTTAGATAAATTACTTTTAGTAATGCATGCGGTGGAAGTGTTAATGTGTGAAATATGTGTGACAATGAATGTGACCTTTTCAAAACATTGGTCTGTTTTAATAAATTTATGATTGTTTGTCAATACAGCTATGTGCATAGTGTACTAAGCATACCTGCTGCGAGCTCAGCTATGCCTGTTTTCATTTTCAAATATTAGATATCTTAGCATGTAGCTTCGAATATTAAATGTATGATAATATAGCGGTTTGGCCTGCGCTTTAGAGCCATAGCCACCCGGCGTGACCATTACTTTAAAAATGGGGTTGGGTACTCCAACAACACTACGATGTGAAACCAAGCTGCAGAGTATGCTAACCTGTCTGTGCTTAATGTTGACCTGTCGACACGACGCGACGACCTGATGAAGCGGCCATTGACGTCGCCAAGTTCTGGTGCGGCTCTATCTAACTACGGACCAGCAAACAGAATTGTTTTTCATAGTATGTTATGTATCCAGCAGCAAGACTGATTTGCGTCCTTGTCTCCAGCCGCCGCCCCTGCCTCCCCCGCCCCCGCCCCAGCCCCAGCCCCCGCCGCGAACGCGGACGTAGTGAACGGCCCCGCCTCACCATCAAACAACAACGAAGAAATCATCCCAAATTTTAAAGTGATCAAGTCCACACGATTCATTGAAGACAATGAAAGCAAAGGTAACTAGATAATATCTTAAACAAAAAAAAAACACCGGTTTTAAAAAAAACCGGTGGTACAGGTAACCAGTTCACACACAGAGCTGGTAATAACTAAGTATACCTACGTCTTTTGCATGGCATAGGACTTTTAAAAAGAAGATTGTTAAAATAAGAACTTAGTTGTTCAACCTGTTAGAGATAAAGAAAAAAGAAAAATACTAATGCAAAAAAATATATGTAACAGACATTGCAAGGTGCAACTAGGAAGTCAGAATCAGAAGGAGGGTATGGGTGTGTGATTTTTGGGGTGAAAAGTAGCTTATGTGCTATTCCCGGTCGAGCAACATATAGCTCAATTCGTTCAGGAGTTTAAATTTCGTGTAACCATTGTGGTTAATTAACCTTGTAATAAATACAAGGTTAATTAACCACAATGGTATAATTTGTAACGGGATGTGGTCAGCAGATAAGGGATACCCGCACTAAATTTAGCATGGGAGGGGTGACACGTAGGTACTGAGATGTCTGTAGGTAGGTACCTACAAACCTGTCATCACTCCGCCTGGCCACGTGACCTGCCTAACTCCACCTAAGCCCCGATGTTCGATTCAAAAGATACATAGACAATTATATTGTATACACTGAACTCAGAGCTGATATTGATGTTGAACTCAGGTAAGGGGTAGTTGAAGTGACAACACTAAATTTTTGTAGCTCTCTATTTATTTGTAAAATTATATTAATTTATCATTCAAAGTCTATGAAAACTTACGGGATTTGCTAGTATACTGTCCCTCCCACACTAGTCAATAACATAATCTCCTCTCCCCTCACCGGATACACTGCCAGGACTGCAACTATGGACCTCTATTCAAAACTGTCTACCAACTTGGAGGAGTTATCAAGGTCATTGGATTCCAGGATGCATGAATATGAGAGTAATCTCAAAAACCTAGCTAACTTAGACGCTGGAGAGGTCCCACACAAAGACGTTGCTGGATTATCTCGGGAGTTCACTGAATTCAAATCTCTTGTGTGGAAAGCACTCGGGTCCATGAAACTGCAGTTGGAGCTTCTAGTCCAGGGTTTGGACCGCCATGAGACAGCTTCACGCAGAAAGGTACTTTTGTTTCATGGGGTGGCTGAGTCCAAAGACTCCAACGCTGTGGACTCCATTGTGGGCATATTACACAATCAGTTAAAGTTGGCCAGCATTTCCTCGGGACATTTGACCTCTTGCCATCGTCTGGGAACTGATACGGGTAGGCCGAGGCCTCTGATGGTGCGGTTTGAAAGCTATCGGGTTCGAAGCGAAGTTTGGAATTCCAAGACAGCACTCAAAAATTCAGGAATCACAGTCTCTGAGTTTCTAACTAAGTCAAGGCATGAAGTCTTCACCGCTGCACGCAAACACTTTGGCTTAAGGAAGTGCTGGACATCTGAGGGCAAGATCGTCATCCTTCTCCCTGACCTCAAACGCCATAGAATAGAAACCATGAGGGAGTTGAGTTCGCTTATCCTGAAGCCTACGGCGGCAGCTGCCGTTCAGTCTGGCATGGATAAGTTGACTCCTGGTACTTCGCAGGCTAAAGAAAAGACTTCTACGCTTCCTGTAGTGAAGGTCGTTAAAGAATCTAGGACCAAGCGCAAATGAAATGAAGTTAAGCTCCAAACGGGCTTCTTATTTCCTTCGACGACGGCCCCTGTAACTTGTCACGGTAACCATCTCAATTTTGTAGGATTACAATGCAATGCAAGTAACATAATCTTATTGTGTATATTTGTAGGTAGATTTTGTTTTCATCATTTTTATTTCGAAACTGGTAAAGTAAAATAATTATTTCGATGTTGTGTAAACAAAACAAACAAATTCTGATCGTAAGTCACCTTGCTTTGTCTATTGTCAATTCTATTAATTGTAAACGTCAATGTCATACTTTGTCTTCTTCTTTTTTTTTTTTTTGGTATCCCTAGTTTCTTACCCGTAATTGCAACCAAGGGTGGCGTAGTTAATTGCTAACGTAATTATGTACTCCTAATTTTCTATGTTTTTGCTGGCAGTATTTCTCTTCTAGTAAACCGACTGCTGTGTGTGAGATTAATAAATACGTATTTAGTTGTTAGTTTTCATAGATTTTTGTAGATAACTATAAGTAGGTGTAGGTGATCTGTTTATATTTATATTTTTAAAATAAGTATTTATTTATTTTTTATGATGTCGTATGTATTTAATAATAGTTTTTTCTCTTGTTCATCTAATTGCTCTTCTGATGGGGAGTATGCTAGTGCTCTTAGTGATGACTCTCTCCAACTTCATGATCTTCTTGTGAAATCCTTTTCTGGCTTTTCTAAAAATCTTAATATTATACATATTAACGCTCAAAGCATCCCCTCTCATTATGATGACATTCTTACCGCTTTTGATTCTCAGCTAATTGATGCAGTACTTATTTCTGAATCCTTTCTAAAACCCTCACTGCCATCATGTCACTACCCACTCCCTGGCTTCAGACTCATCAGGAATGATAGAGTTGGTAAGGGTTGTGGAGGTGTAGCAATCTACTTACGCGCTGACATCCCCGCTAATATCGTTGATCACTCACCGATGGACTATTGTAACTTTGCTGAACACCTTTTCATTGAGATCACAGTAAATCATTCTAAAATTCTCCTAGGCGTTTATTATCCTCCGTCTTGTGACATTAACTATTTTTCTTCTTTTGAATCAAAACTTGAATCACTCACCCCTCTTTATGATCATACACTCATTCTTGGGGACTTTAATACATGTCTGCTTAAGGGTGACTCTCGGGCTAGGAACCTTACTTCTATAATTTCCTCAGTAAACATGCATATCCTTCCGCTATCTGCTACTCACCATGCTCCCCACTGTACCCCTAGCCTTCTCGATTTGATAATCGTTTCAGAGCTTGACCGTGTGGCGACACATGGTCAATTGACAGCACCCTTTTCTTATCATGATCTTTTGTTTCTTTCGTATAAAATCCGTTGCCCCAGACCTAAGCCCAAATTTCGTCTTCTTCGCAGTTTTAAAGACATTGACATGGCTCGTATCAAGAGTGACGCAAATAACATAGATTGGTCTCCTGTTATTGTGGCCGACAATGTCGATGATAAGGTTTCTGCCTTTAATAATATTATCACTAACCTATACGATATACATGCCCCGCTTAAACGTGTCAAAATTAAGCACCCCCCAGCTCCCTGGTTGACACAACCTATAAAAAGAGCTATGTGCAAGCGGGATAAAGCAAAAAGGCGCTATAAGAAGTATCCCTCAGAGGGTAACCTCACCACGTATAGGAGTCTTCGCAACCGATGTACCAAGTTATGTCGGAATGCAAAGAGACACTACATTCATAATGCAATTCATAACTCTGACCCCCCTAATGTGTGGAAATTTCTAAACTCATTAGGAATTGGAAAAAATTCTAACGACACGCCTATCTCTTTTAATCTTAACTCTATCAACGCTCACTTTTCCTCTTCTCCCGTGCAGCTGGACGAAAGTATTAAGCGTACTACTATTGACCATTTAACTCGTTCCGATAAACCTAATTGCCCCAGTTTCGACTTTAAAGAGGTTACAGAGGAAGACATTTTGAAGTTCATTAAATCCATCTCCACAAAAGCTGTTGGTGTGGATGGCATTAGTGTCAACATGCTACAGATTCTCTCCTTTGAGCTTGTTTCGGCTATCACTCACATAATAAATTTCTCTTTAGAAACAAGCTCGTTCCCTGTCATCTGGAAAAAAGCCTTTGTCATTCCTCTTCCTAAAACCTCCAGTCCCTCTACCGTTTCCCAATTTAGACCCATTTCCATTCTACCCATCTTATCCAAAATCCTTGAGCAGGTTGTGCATAAGCAATTGTCTCTCTTCCTTTCTCAAAACAGCCTCTTGAACCCCTTCCAATCTGGTTTTCGACCTGGCCATAGTACCGTCAGTGCCTTGATTAAAGTAACGGATGACATTCGGAGGGCCATTGACAATCGACTTCTCACTATCCTTGTGCTACTTGACTTTAGTAGTGCTTTCAATTCAGTTGACTATGATATACTTCTTTCCATCCTTTCCTCTCTCAATATTTCTCCCGCTGTAATCTCTTGGTTCCATTCTTATCTTTCAGGCCGTTCACAGTGTGTTCGCTCGGAAGAGTCTTACTCTGATTGGTGTAGCATTACTGTGGGGGTGCCGCAAGGTGGTGTCCTTTCTCCTCTTCTATTTTCAGTGTTTATAAACGCCATCACTCAAGTCATTTCTTCTCATTTTCATCTGTATGCTGATGATCTTCAAATTTATAATCATATCAATGTTGATGAGATGTCTGTTGGTATAGCTCAGATAAATTCTGACCTTAAAAGTATCCAGTTGTGGGCGGAGGCTTTTGGCTTGCTAGTTAATCCTGCTAAATCTCAGGCACTTATCTGCGGCAGCCCGTATATGCTTAATAAGGCACAACAAAACTCACTGCCTCCACTACTCTATGCAGGTGCCCCCATTTGTTATACTACTGTCGCGAAAAATCTGGGTGTTATTTTTGATCCCAAATTATCTTGGATGAACCATGTCAATGGAATTAGTAAGCGCATTTACTTCTCTTTTCATTCCCTTAAGCGACTCCAGAAGTTTCTACCTTTTGAGACAAAGGTCTCTCTAGCTCAAACTCTCCTCTTACCTCTTCTGGATTATGCAGACTCCTGTTTTCTTGATGCCACGGAGGAAATTTGCAATAAATTGGAACGTCTTCAAAACTTGTGCATTCGTTTTATATATGGATTGCGTAAGTTTGATCATGTTTCCTTTTACAGAGCCCAGTTAAAATGGCTTCCTATTCGTCAACGCCGTGATTCACATGTGCTTTCTCTTCTCTATAATATTCTCAACAATCCTCTCTCTCCACCTTATCTCCGTGAGCGGTTTCAATTTATGGTTCCCCGTGGTAAGCCTTGCAGAACAGCTAAATCTCTACTTCTTGCTACTCCCCAACACTCCTCTAGCTGTTATGGTGGCTCGTTTACTGTGAAGTCAGTTAGGCTGTGGAACTCACTTCCCCATGACATTCGCGCTAGCCCCTCACTTGTAATCTTCAAGCGTAAAGTCAAAGAGCACTACCTCTCCTTATAGATTCATAATATATTAATATGTATATATGTATATGTATATATGTATAATATGTATATGTTATGTATATCTATATATGTTATGTATATCTATATACCTATGCTATGTATATGATTATATTTGCATATATATTATATTTAACTCTTATTCTTAGTAAGTAAATTAAGTATTATCGATAAATTTAGTATAATTTATGTGTCTTAGTTATATGTTACTTATTAAACTTTATCAAATTGTTATGTACACTATTTCCCAATTTTTAACTATCTTTTCTCTCTCCACATCACTGGTTTGCTGGAAGAAAACTCTTTTTAGGGTTAAGCTCGCCTTTGCCATGTATTTTAATTTTTAAGTTTTTCTTTGTTATTATGTTTATGTGTGCAATAAAGTATAAAGTAAGGTAACAGTCGGTACACTTGCAGACATTAAGCCGTACCGCATACGCGGCAAGAAGCGAGTGATGGTGATCTTCAGCTACATATCTTTCGTGAACAACATCGAGCTAATTAGGAAAGGCGTCGATGTGGACATCAATAACCTCAAGTACCTGTTCCATGAGCTCGGGTTTAAGGTCTTCTGTTACACCGATCTCGGAAAAGAGGTAAGTTTAGACCTTGTAGACTCAATTCACTGTGAGAAATGTCTTCAAATAGTAATATACGTAGGATTTCCCTCGATAGTGTCCTCCAGATTGCAATGTATGTGAAGCAAAATTTGCAGCATTCCCAACATACACATGCATATGCGCTGGCAAGCTTAGTTTGTAAATGCTTCTCAAACAGGAAGAACATATTCACATACCATGTATACGGGTGTGATATGCTGAACTATATTAACTACATTTATTTTAATTAATTAATTGTCCATCTCAACTAATACGTAGAATGGGGTCAGTAGGGACAATCTAGAACTTTGAAACAGTGTTAATATGTTTCTTCTTGCTAGGATTGGTTTACAATTTAATAGGCGTTGTTCCGGTATCTTATATTTTAATTTTTAGGTCCTTTATGTTGATACCGATTAATTCCTAATTGACAACCCTATAGTAACCCGAATCACCCTTCTAACGTCCCTAGAAACCTCATTCACGACCCAACTCTCCCATACCACGTCCCAACTCACCTCATTCACGACCCAACTCTCCCATACCACGTCCCAACTCTCCTCATTCCTATCCCGACTCCACCCTCTTGACAGCCCTTCTCACCTTAAAAGTACAATTATTTCAGTTGATATTTTTAAAACCGTTGTAAATGAGATAAAATAACTTACTTTACTTTGTTTTTATAAAGCCTCAACGGTACGGCAACAGTTATCGATTATTTATACTCAAAATGTTACAGTACTTTCGCTAAAATATTAAAGTTTAAACTTGTGACAAACCGGTGTTTTTTCGCGCTTGACTTTGTCTGTTTTTTTTTCTTAATTTTGTGGCTTGGATGCATGGTGTTTTTTTTTGTCAACAAACTGAGGAACTGGCTATCTTACCTCTAAATGCCGGAACACAACAATTTTAGAATTGTTATTATGGCGATAGAATTAGGTAAGATGGTGGTAGCTAGCCAGGCGGACTTAAACCAAAGACCAAAAAGTCCTACCACCAACCGAAACGAGCACAAAGGGACCTCTGGATCTGAAATCGGTGGGTTGAACCACTAGACCACAGAGGCGGTTACGAGAGCAGTTCACTGAGTTCTCGAACCGATATTGCAATAGTGAGTGTATCGGTGCAGGAGACGTTGGACACGCTGGCTATGCTGAAAGAGGTGCTGAAGGACTGCGAGAGCGTGTTCGTCGTGATGTCGTCCCACGGGTACGAGCGCAAAGGCACCTACGACAACGACCTGCGCTGCAGCGACGGGCAGCTGCTGTCGCTCATGAAGGTCGTCTCCTACTTCAGCAACCGGAGCCTGCCGCACCTGGCGCACGTGCCCAAGGTCTTCGTCTTCCAGATGTGCAGGTCGGTTTTATGACACTTCAGCGGTCCTTTGCTGCTGTTACCCACTGCAAATAAATATCGATCTTCGACACCTATCGCCATAATAACAATTCTAAAATTGTTGTGTTCCGGCATTCAGAGGTAAGATAGCCATTCCTCAGTTTGTTGAGGATTCCGGGTGATGTGCGCCTCCACCTTCGACCTTATCTTAGCTTGTTACCAGGTGAGATGAAGGCCAAGCGCTTCCCCGTCGTACAATAAAAAAAAAAATCTCAACCAACAAAGGGAGGTGTGGGTAAGAAACGAGCATAAGCTCTTATTTCTGGCTTCAACTTAAGCGGCGACAACTGTTGAGTCATGTGGTTAAGAGTTAGCCTTTCGGTGGCTTTGAATGCAGATTTCGTTGTCGCGAGGAAGGTTGCACGTCGCTATGCTGGTTGGGTAATAGTAGTACTTTTTTTTTACAAGTTATCATGTCTTCTCTAATCTTAAAACTAAACACATTATGAGGGATTCATAGAATAGGCTCTATTTACAGATTGTGTAAGTATTTACTTCACCACACAAATAAACATCGGTCTTACAATCTCATCCGTGGCAGAATATGACACTGATAAACCGTTTGTTAATGTTGGTGTATACACCAATTCCGAATTGCTATGTTGACACTATCACATCTTTTAATGATAAATGAATTTATTGTCTGTAGAACTAGGTAAATAAATGATCTTAAAATTAAGCATCTCAAGCCCAACCCATTACGGCTTACAAACAACACTTAATTACTAGAAATAGAAATATAAAAAAATATATATACTATTATTATATAATATAATTATTATTACTTTATAATTTGAATTTTACATACAAACCAGCAGTATTGAATTAGAATTTATTTGTAACAAAAATGGAAGTTTTTAACAAGTTTACCGAAATAATAAAATCGACAACAAGTCCGCCTGGCTAGTTACCCCTATCACCATCTTACCTAAGTCTGTCGCCATAATAACAATAATAAATTGTTGTTTTTTTTATTGTATTAGTGTGAGCTTTTTGTCACTTGTTTCCAGAGGATCATCTACCGACCGCATCAGAGATCAGGAAATCCAGCGACCTGAACACCTTCGTATGCCGGAGACGGACGGCACACTCACTGAGCAGGACAGCGCGGGGGGTGGTGAGGGGGGGGCGCACAATGGGGGGCTTAAGCCGTTGGGGATGTACTCCAACATACTCATCGCGCAGTCCACTCTGCCAGGTATTACCACTGAGGGGAGGGGGCTCAAGCTGATCTGAATTTACTCCGACGTTAGGCCGCGTCACGTAAGAACTCTGCGTAGTAGGCGATGAATGGGTCTATTTGGTAGTTTGAGGTGAGGCGTGTCGGAGGAGGCCTAAGTTTGCCGCGCTATTGGTTGGACCGAATGATAACTGACGAATCGTCATTCTATTTTCGCTATCGCTCTGTGTCGGCGTTCACTTCGCTTCCACGCAGTCGCACAAAAAACAAGTTTATTATAAAAAAAAAACTATGTACCCTCTGATTGCCCCGGTAACATCGCATTCTCATCTGGCTTACATAATGACCCACGATGGTTTAATAAAAGGTGTAAGCCTTACTTCCAAGTCTATTAAAAAAAAATACTACATATCAAATGATTTATTTAATTCCAGTATATTCTAAAGGTGGTACGCTACACATATAGTAGTTTTATCGTAAAATAAACATTACCCGCAAATACTTTAGTGCGCAAGCTCATCCATTAGGAAGACAATAATGCACCACCAATAATTGATGACCATATTAAGAAGTGGACGCGTTGACGCGACCAGCTGGTCTATTACCCAACTCTTGTTTCATTTGTGTTTCAATCAAAATGGCGGCTTTTTTTTATCGGTTTCATCGAGAAGCCTAAGAAATGCCGCGATTTTTATTGCAACCTAAATGAAATGAAACCAAATGAAATAGAGTTAGGTAATAGGCCTCATGTTTTCCTTTCACTCGTCGCAGTCGTTTAACAAAGATAGTCATGCGAAGTGTACGTTGCAGGTTTCGTATCGTACCGCGACCCTGAGAAAGGCTCGCTGTACATCAAGGCGCTGTGCTCAGTGTTCGCGGCGCGCGCGCACGACACGCATGTGGACGAACTGTTCACTATGGTGGACAGCCAGCTCGAGCAGAGTTCTTCGCAGACCTCCTCCGTGGACCGCTGGCGGTTCAACCATCGACTCTACCTGCACCCGGGGCTGCACGAGTGACCTGCTTACCTACCCGTACGGTACTAATCTATAACCATTATTAATTAATTCAATCTTAGATCTTGTAAGCCGTGTCTGCCGAGAAATGGGCAAACGCTGCTACTCTATGGACACTTCAGGATGGGAGGCGATCGTCAAAAAACGAAGCGATGGATGAATATAGGGTAGATAGAAAAAAACTTTAATAAAATTAACAAAGTTGCTGTACATCTGCTTGTATTGAGGGATGCTAGTGAATGATAGCAACATATTCCTTATTTCCAACCTATATGAAAGCTATTCAAACAAATAGCAACTCTAACTTAAAATATTAGGGCTGTATAAGTGAGCTACTGTTAGTTACAACCTTAACAATATTGTTGATATTTTAACAGACGCTTTTTGGCGTTTTAGGTAAGATGCATTTGGGAGGATGGTGTGAAATGCTGTTTTCTTGATCTAATAATTAAATCCGATATACTGTCATAAGGGAAAAAAACATAACTAAAAGGATGTTGGGTATGAATGTAGATGGCCGTAGAAGTAGGGGTAGAAACAGAGTAAGAGTTTTGAAGGTAGCGAGTGACAATGCATGTGAGGGGAGTGGATACTGAGTAGGCGAGTGACAGGGAGAGTGGTAGCGGTGAATGTGCTGTGCCAAACCTGAGTGTGGGATAAGGACAGGAACATAATGTAAATTATGTCCCTTACAATGTTATCTCATCTGCATTTAACTTGCATGGGCAAGTGGCATGGATTTAATTAAGTAAATTTTTTTGGTTGTATAGTTTTATGTAAATGTTTTTATAGCACTGCCTTGACGTAAATATCTCAATTGTGTATTAGTTACTTTAATGTCTTCCGAGTGGAGGTAATGAGATTATATAATAATAATTGGTGCTACGGGACTGAATCAATTATGATGGATCTCTGTGCTCAAGGAATCATAATGCACCATCAAATGATTTTATTTTTTTATGTGCCACTATTATAATGTGGGTATTGTTTATATTATTCCTGCAAACCGTTTTACCATCAATAAAAGAAGCCATAGTTTTTTTAAGTCTATGTATTTTACAAAAAACCGCGGTCTGATCAGCGTTTGCCGACTATTTAGGGTTTTCTACATAGTTTTCCTGACTTCCAGATTCAGATTCGTACTTTCAAATTCCAGTATTTGTAGGTCTGTTAAATGCGAAGTAACAATGTACCTACCTAAAAAATCAAGTCTGCAAAACTATGATTAAAAGTAGAAAAATCTAAATAGTCGGCAAACGTCAACCAGACCAAAAATGCAATGGTCAGTAAAAATTGATCACAGAATTTTGTGTATTTGTGTTGTAATAAAAATTCTGTGATATTATTTGTAAGTAGCTAGCTTTCCCATTCCCAAAAAAAGTATATAAACAAAGGTAGTGATGGGACACAACCTTTGTTTATATACTTTTTTTTACCAATTGCTTAGGTACTTGTTGCTGGAAACACTAATATAGTTATTTTTAGTTATACTTGCGACTTGTTTATCATGACGTAGTAGATATCCAGCCCCTATTTTGATTCTAGTAAAAGTATTTTTCGTAGTCACGCTAGCAAACTGACCAGTTTTTAGATTTAAAGATTAATATTGTATAAGAAATACTATTTTTACATACTTATTTATACTAAGATTTAAATAAATAAAAAAATAACCCAATGCAGAAATATTTAATTCCTATATCCTATACAAAAATACAGACTTTTAGATAGTAAGTACAACATACTGCAAAATAGACTTATATAAGTTTATCTTCTAGCTTAGCATGAATATTTTTCAATACAACAAAAACTGAGACCAACTACTTGAGCAAGTTATAAATTAGCTATTGCTCAGCATTTTGTTCAGAAATAAATTGCTTAATCCATGTTACACAGGAACCAAATTAAATAAGAAATAAATGCTTGGGAGATTTGCATTCATTTACATGTGGAGTCACCGGTCCGAGACTGTCACAAGCAGCGCGCTTAGTTTGCTGAGGTCTAACCACTGACGGACGCAGTGCGGGGATCTTATCCCCAGGGGGGCGCCCTGGAGGTGGGCCACGTTGATATCGGTATTATCGTACCGTGTTGCGGACAAGTGGAGGCTCTTTGTAGCGAGCTCGGCGTACTCCGCCACTCGCTCCAACCACCGCTGCACCGGGTTCAGGAGAGTACTCCAGTACATCTCGGGCCAGGGTTCCTCGCGGTCTTCTCGCACTCGCACGCGGCTTCGGTTTCGGTTGCGAGGCGGCCGCGTCGGCATCAGCCGGGTCCACTCCGCGCAGCACTTGAGGCGCGAAGTATCGAGGTGGTCGGCAAGCGCGTCGATGGTGAAATCCATCGTTGCGTTGTTCAGGAATGTGTGCGTGTACGTCGGTGCAGGTGCAGTCACAGTACGGTGCAGGGTCACGTCCGTGGCTTTGGCGATGAGATGCAAGGCCGGGAGCACCACGAGTGCGGAGGTGAGCAGGGCCGCCAGTCCGCCGGTGATGGCGAGGCAGGCGGCGGCGAGCGCGCGGAGCACCTCCCGCCTGACGCCGGCGTCGCACGCGGCGCGCAGGTCCGAGTACGTGAAGAAGCCCCGCGCCCTCGCCTGCCGCAGCGCCACGGCGCGCTCGAGACGCGACAACCCATTCTCGAATGATTCCTCGCTCACATATATATTCCAGTCCTGAGAAACAAATTGTTGTTATTACAGCCCGTCAAAGAAATCACGTTATCAGTTCGTAACTGTCCACTGTCGTTCATGAGCAGAATTCAAACTAGCATCTTATTATTGCATGTAGAGTACATGCAATATTGGAGGATACTGCGGTTCATACGCAGGTAAAATCCCTTATATGAAGGGACCCGATTTTATTTTATTTTAATATAAATAATGTAAAACAAAATAATAAACAGTTGAAACAGAATCATGGATAAGTAAAGGTAGATAACGTACTATAGCATCAAGAAATTCTAGCTCTAGTTTGTGCAGTTGCTTCACGTCGATGAGCCCCGAGGCAGCCCACTCTGCGCTGATCACCTCGTCATCTTCGCCATCGTCTTGCAGAAACTTATTGCCAATCATCTGGAACAAATACCACAGCATTATGTTACATGTGGAAGCCAACATAATATATATTTATCCTTATTATGGCACACTTGTACGATAATGTAAGACGCATATCGCCACATTGACAGTCCCCAAGTATACCTATTTTTCGTATAAGGTGTAGTTGTAATAAGTAGATCTGTAAAGTTATTTTCAAACATTCGGAAAGCCTTATCGTATCGAATTCGGAAGCTTCCGATGGATTCCGAGAACGGTATTCCTAACCTTATTTTTACATTAGAATTCGATGCTTCCCACAGAAGATTTTCATAAATGGTTTGAGAATAGCATTGAAATCTATCGGATTCTAAGTCTGATCCAACAAAAAGTGATTTTTCCGATGCGAAAACTCTCCGCGAAAAATTGCTATACTAATAAATAAATATTATAGGACATTAGTTTCACACAGCGCCATCTATTCCCAAACTAAGAATAGCTTGTAATATGGGAAGTAGATTACGGAAATAATACTTAAATACTCTTTTTTTGTAAATACATAATATGTACTAATGATACAACACCCAAACACAGAACAAATGTTTATCCCGTGTGGGAATCGAACCCACAGCCTACAGTGCAGAAGGTAGAGTTACTACCAACAGAGCTATGAGGCCTTTCAATAATGGAGTCCTTTTGGGTTAGATTCCAAGGCTCAGTGAGGATCCCAGGTTTTCGTGAATGAGCCATGTTTGACGCCAATGGCGGCGACACGCAGGCACCATATTGTGACACTCACCAGCGATATGAGGAAGAGGTCATGGGGCGCAGCGCGCTGTACGTACTGCGGCCGAGAGCCCTGCAACCGCTCAAGATAGAGCAGCGCCAGCACGAGCGCGCAGGGCGACACACACGCACCGCGGGCGACGCGCGCCGCCGCGTCAGCGTGCAGTCGCCGCAGGGAGCGCCCACGCTGCGTCTCCGACCACACAGAGCACGACATTTCTGGGTAAACATTTTTACTAGATATCTTCCTGTTTTCAGATTATTTATTTTGAACAATGGATTTCCGCCTGAATCAATTAGCTATCTTTTAACATTTGTTGTAAGCACTGTATCAGATTTGCCTGTTTCATAATAAAAAGTCTGAAGCTGCCTGTGAATTTACAAATAATAATAGTAATAAAAAAACGGCTGGACCGATTTTGATGGGGCTTTCACTGAGTGAATATGGAGAAGACTCTGTCCAACAGTGGACAGTATTTTTTAATTTGAATTAAAGTTTAGAATAATTAAAATATGCTGAAAAAGGTCTTATTGTTGAGAAAAATTTACAAAAACAATCAAAAGACTACAAAGATATATCAATAACTTACCGGTGACTGGAAGGCTGAGGCATGGTAGTGTTGGCAGGTGGCCATAGTACAGGGTCTTAGTAATGCGTTTAAGAAACTCTTTGTGATCTCCCATAGTCTGAAATCATTTAGGCCTTTACTAACCGTAACCAACTCATGTAAAAGGTGTTAGTACCTAACTATATGATCAAAACAACAAAAACCCAAACAGTGGGAAGGAAATAGATCAATGCTAAAAACAAACATACCAAATAATAACACAAAGGAAAGGAATAGTCTATATCACTACATTGTTCAATGGAACCATGAGGGTTAGTTACTACCCTAGTGTGGAAAGTCTCACTGATAACCATGGTCTACAAAGAGGGAAACTGCTTATGAAGTCGGCCCATATAGCCCATTAGCTTGTTGCCAGTTATCTCAAAACTCTTTGAAAAGATTATGCTAGTATGAATGCTCAATGCCCTGACTGAAGGATCCATAATTCCAGACCATCAGTTTCGATTCAGACAAGAGAATGGAATAGTTGAACAAGCGCACAGAGGCATGGACTGATGACACCACTGATGACTATTAGTTATCCAAAGAGGCTGAAAAGACAACACATCATAGAACTGGATGGAGATGATATATAACAAAGGGGAAGTGCTCACTGGAACACCTCTCCTAAATGCCCAACTTCCTGTAGAAAATCTGCTCACAGTCAGCAGACTGATTGCAGATCAAACAACAAAAAAAAAAGGAAAACCTATAAGATTGATTAGGTAAACTTTGTGTCACTGTGAACCCGTATACAACTAGATAAAAGGTTAAAACAATAATAGTTTGCAATATGCATTTGTAAACAATAAGGATAAGTTTATTCAATAAAAAGTATGATTAAACTAACTATGTATAAAGGAATCAGTCAGATTACCTAAGGACTGTTACAAACGGCCTATAGGTAACCCAACTGTTCCAGACCAGTACCAGACAGAAGTGTGCCCAAGACACTCGTTGCATTGCCACATTGAATAGCTATGCTAATTCGCTGACCTAAATAAGAGCCAGCCCTCGGGTCACGTGTTGCCTCAATCAAAAGCCCCGCAAGATTTATGAAAACCCGGAGGGCTGGTGCCCTCCGGGTTTTCACTTGGGCTCCCCACGGACCCAAGGTCTCCACCCCAAAAGGCTCAAATAGGTAAGCTCTGTCGAGACCACTATATTTGCGCCTTTTGTGATCCTCGGCCGAATCAGCCGCCGCACCACCGCTTTCGTCGTCGGTGCCACGATTATGACCTCATTGTCTTTATTACCTTGATCTTGGTCCGGGAGCCTTCCCTTCTTCTCTTGGAAACGTTCGACATCTGACTGATTCAAGCCTCAAACTAGGTAGAGTAGAGATAAGGTTACTACGGAAGTTATGTAGGTATCACTTTTTACTTCAATCACAACTTCACTTCACAACAACGCAACATATAATAAAGTACTCTGTGAACGCAACACAAAATACACGCGCTGCCTGCAGTGACACCACAGGACCACCCAACCAAACCAACCAACCCACACCACACCACACACACAGAACAAGAACAAGCGTTAGCTTCCTATTTGTCTGTGCACAGAACAGACAGAACACTGACCGACCACAGAATCCTCACATCACAATTGACACTGACTGACTGACTAAAAGGAAATGATACTGACCGACAATTGAAAGGAAAACCTGCTAAGACGATTGCCAACGAGCCATTTTTGCAAAGGTGACCCTGTCAAACATGCCGTGTAACACAGTTGGTTGCTGGCCGATTTGACTTTCAATGACCTCTGTCGACGGACGTGTATTGCCAATCGCCGTCGGCGAGCCGCGCCTCCAACTGTGTAGCCGCTTGTTTCCATTTCCAACAAACGCAAAGACACAGACAGTTGTGCTGCGGCAGCTGGCGGGTGCGCACGTGCCAAGATGATGAGTGAAACAGAGAGCGCAACGTGAACTAATATCTATTAGGCTTATAACAAGCCTCATAGCTCAGTTATAGTAATTCTGCCTTCTGCTCTGTAGGTTGTGGGTTCGATTCCCAACCAGGACAAACATTTGTGTAACCAATATAGATGTTTGTTCTTTGCTGTATTAAATTTGCAAAAAAAAAAACATGTACATAAGTAGGTATTCTATCCGTAATCTAGTTCCCATATGCTATAGCTATGCTTCATTTGTGGCTGAATAGCGCTGTGTGAAATTAATGTCCTGTTATTACTATTATGTCTATGGGATTTATCCTCAAAGGATTATAAGAACTCGTCCCAAAAAAACTTACTCAGTATGTATTAAGTTCATAAATATATTTGATTGCCAATTTACAAGTATGTAGTGACAGACCTATCTACTTATAAATTAGCCATTCAAATGATGATACCTGAGGTATTATCACGTGTCGCCTCAATCAAAAGCCCCGCAATATTTTTGAAAACCCGGAGGGCACCAGCTCCCCACGGACCCAAGGTCTCCACCCCAAAAGGCTCAAATAGGTAAGCTCTGTCGAGACCACTATATTTGCGCCTTTTGTGATCCTCGGCCGAATCAGCCGCCGCACCAGCCCTAACTGATGTCCCAGGCAGATGAGATGGCGCTAGGGTGTCGACGCAGGTAACGTCCCACACCAAAGGCCTACCCATTTCCTAAGGGACAAGAGTTTGATTGAGGCGACACGTGACCCAAGGGCTGGCTCTTATTTTGGCCAGCGAATTAGCATAGCTATTCAGCGTGGCAATGCAGCCAGTGTCTTGGGCACGCTTCCGTCTGGTACTAGTCTGGAACAGTTGAGTTACCTATAGGCCGTTTGTAACGGTCCTTAGGTAATCTGACTGATTCCTTTGTACATAGTTAGTTTAATTGTACTTTTTATTGAATAAAGGTATTATCATAGCAATTATTTATACCGAACTAGGTAGGTACTCTACGTAACTACTTTTTTTTAATAGTACGACGGGAAAGCACTTGGCCTTCATCTTTAATTTAGGCCTTTTTTTATTTTTAATTTAAATTATAAAGGCCTAAATTAAAAACAAAAACATTAGAATTTTTAAAAGATTAGATAAGACCGAAGGTGGAAGCACACTTCACTCGGAATTCTCAACAAACTGAGGAACTGGCTATCCTACTTCTAAATGACGGAACACAACAATTTTAGAATTGTTACGGCGACAGAATTAGGGAAGATGGTGGTAGCTAGCCAGTCGGACTTACACAAAGTACCACCAACCAAACCATGCACAATATTTGTAGACTGGGACCTCTGGATATGACGTCGGTGGGCAAAACACTAGACCACAGAGGCGGTTACCTAACATAAGCTTTCTATTTACGTAAAAAATCAAATGACAACAAGCCTCATAGCTCAGTTGGTAGTTACTTTGCCTTCTGCGCTGTAGGCTGTGGGTTCGATTCCCACTCAGGACAAACATTTTTGTGATGAATATAAATGTTTGTTCTGTGTTTGGGTGTTGTTTCGTTAGGGTACGTATGTGTTTACAAAAAAAGGTGATAATGAATATAAGTATTATATTCGTAATCTAGTTGCCATCTGCTCAGTTTGCTAGATGGCGCTGAAATTTATTTCCTGTAATGAATTTAGGTGTGTGTTTGAGACGAAAAAAAAAAGAGAAAAACTTTCTTTTTTCGACTAAAGCACCCAAAAGTGTTAAAGAAACGCAGACTTTAGAAATTTTGAAAGTGTCGGAGCCATTCACTGAGCATGAGCCATTGTGTTGTGTCTGTCCGCACGCATCTGGCGAGAGCTCAAATCACACTGAAGTTGGGAGCTTGTTGCCAATCGAGACGCAGACAAGGTCAACTCTGTAGAAACGCTTGTTGGGAACCGTCTGTCACACGTTTAAAGTTAAAATTCTTTGACTTTATACAGTAAAAATTCTCAGACGGAAACTCGGGACAATGAAACCTGACGGCTATGAGCCTGCTTGGGTCAACGATAGACGGCACTAAAATATATTCCATCATCATTATCATAATTGCCATTATCATCATCATCATCATCGCCATCCTCATCATGATCAGCATTGACCTATAAGGTACCATAACTAAATTGCTATTTTTATATTTGAGTTATGTAGGAAACTGTATTCTATGCAAACATTTTCAGAGAACCTTAATAGAACATTCGGTTATAATTGGTTACCTACATACATGAAGTAGGCACCAAGACCTGAAAGTACCTGCCTACTTATGCAGATAGTATTTAATTTTGTCTCGTTTTTTCTACGCATATAAACATGAATGCACTCAGATTTAAAGGTAGGTTAGGTGCTCAATTACAAAGATCTGTATGATTGTACACCAAATATGTATTACTTAACGAAGGTATATAACTTTTTATCCCTACCGCCATATTATTACTTTTATAATAAAAAAATGCATATATTAACACATATATTTCATACAATGTAGGTATAGGTAAACATTCCTCCGGACCAACAACTTACGTGGTGAAGGGTTCAGCAATTTTAGAGAGCATAATGATCCAGAAGCGGCAGCAACTCGGGGAGTAATTATATTATTTTTGTAAATACACACATACATACACAACACCCAAACACAGAACAAACATCTATATTCAACACACAAATGATTGATATAGAACCATTTAAGGTAGTAAATCTTCTTTATCAATTGAGTGACAATGATAAAGAAGTATTTTTGTATTTCAAGTGATTGCACTTGGTCACAACATTTACAAATATTATAATGACACAAAATTCACAACCTGCGACGGGATTTGAACCCGCATCTTTTCCTCAAGCCGGAAACTCTCTTACCAATTGAACAACGAGGGTCCTGACGCAGATTCCGAATTTTTGTGTTATATGCAAACTCAGCTTGAGCGTTGATCAACGCCATCTAGCAGAGATTCACTAAGCTATATGATCTGCCCTAGTACCTAAAATTGCGTTCAAAATCACAAGCGATAAAGTGATTTTCACTTGGTCAAAACATTGACAAATGATACAATGACACCAAAAATCACAACCCACGACGGGGCTCGAACCCGCATCTTTTTTTACTTTTGTATTTTAAGTGATAGTTGCAACATAACTTGTTGCAGCAGCTAAAATATAAGCCCAAAGACTCTGAGACCATCCCCGTAGTTTTCTCGGAGTGGTTGAAGACGAACGCTGACGCTGAAGTTGTATCTGATGAATTAACTGTTCAAGAGCAGCACAACAATATAAATGCAGGACAACCCGCAAGAATCAGTCTGATTTCAAGCCAAGCTGCTTCCGCCTGATACTGGTCTGGAACAGAAGTTACATATAGACTGTTTGTAACGGTCTTTACGAAATTCGAATAATACCGGTATTGGACATCAAAACCGATTTTGAACATCTTCCGGTGTAACACGCCTATCATGCACGCCTACTACGAACTTACAACGATAGGACTGTTATACTCTTTGATGAAAGTGACTGATTCTATCTTTACTCTTTGGTTATCTAGTTTTCTTCCTTTCAGTTTTTTCGTGAATTTTCATGTGTGTGGTAGACTTTGTGCTGTGGCTACGCGTTAATTATTTTTTCTCTAAATTTCGTACGGAATAGTGTGACAACAATTTTCAAGCTCCTTTTGTAGCTATTAAGCGCAGGTAGACGCAACGTTGCGTTGATGATTATAGAAATTGTCGTCCACTTGAAATCGTGTTGTGGCTTGTCTCATTGTGATATTGATTTCTTTTAGTTCCGAAAAGAAATCAGTGGATCATGCTAAGATAATAATAACTGTTCCTACTTCAAATTGACCTGGTGATATATTAGTTGATAGAAGGGCTTCAGTGATAATGTGGCTGGCATTATGAAAACTAAAAATTTCCTTCTATTTTCGACGTCCGTGTTTCTGATCAGCTTATTTCTGATAGTGTTCCACTCGCAGCCACCGGAATCATTACAGAACATAGTTACACAAACTCATCAGCACATCAAAGACTTTCAGGTATGTAATAGCAAATGTACATAGTACCTGTAAAATGACCAGTAATTTAATTTATACCAAAATTATTATACAAGTTTCATTTGATGTGAATTAAACTGTCTTCTTCAAACCAACTTAATTTCTGTGCCTGCAACTAAGTTTTTTTTTGTTTTTGTTTCACCAGAAATGCATGTAGAAAGGAGTCATCACTCCCCCGCAACCCTTTTCTATGGGAGATGCCTCTCCTATTACTTAAGTGCTCTCTCGCTGCACTTGGCCTTGCGGCTGAGGAAGTGACCTCTTTGAGCTTCTGGCTCCCGAACTAATTATAACAATTTTGTAGCTTATTAATTTAGGCATTACACAGAAATAATAGTAGGTACCTACATGATAACTTTAAATTAAAAAGTATGGTAAAGGCAAGCTTAACACTAATAAGAGTTTTTTTCTATCAAACCCAGTGTCTCCATATGAAAATTGAGAATTACCATGTTGCTACAGTAAAAATACAGTGTTTTTACAGTAAATTACGGTGTATCTGAAAAAAATACTGTGTAAATTACCGTGTAATGTGTACAAAGTATTTAGCTCAAAAAGAATGTTGGGAACCTGTCTGCACCACTTAATTTTGAACTTTTGCTTGTAATGTCTCCTTTGTTTGTTCTCCAAAGATTTAGTTTGAATATTGTCTCAAAACAAAAATCACAGTCTAATCCAATTTTCCAACAAAACAAATGAATTTCCTATCATAGGTTGTACCATTTACTCACATCACACAGATACCATACTAGTGTAGTAGCGATTCTCAATCACACGGAATGTTTTTGGATTGGAAACATAAATTTTTTGTTCACTTAGAATTCAAAAGATTTCTAAAGTTTCATTTCAGAAAATCTTCTGTGGAAGTTTCGAATACTAATGTCAAAATTTAAAAAGTGTTCATTTGGTTATTCCAATTAGGCACATAATGTTAACGTAACCAAAATGATCCCTTAAACAAATGCCGTTTGCCTTTTGATAAATTTGTTTTGTAATGCTGTTTCGTAACAGTAATTTGTAAAACCAAAAGTGCTACACAATAATAATGCACGGTAATTGTTATGACACGGTAATGCTTCTTTACCGTAGACGTTAGATTACACATGTAATCATGTGTAATCTAACGTCTACGGTGCATCTACGGTAATTACCGTGTATATGGAGACATTGATCAAACCTAAGTAGAGAGAGAGAGCAATTTAGTAAAAAATCTGTTAAATTCCTTTGAAAAAAAAAAACAATTTCTTCACATGATTTGTCTCTACATGAAACATCATCAGGAAATATAGTCTTACTGCTAAGCTGACAAGAGCTGTGCTGCAAGTCATGTGTCTATTAGTTTTCTGTTTATGTGTTTATATTGCTATAACTATTTGGAGACAGAATTTCATAGAATTTTCCTCATTAAAAAAATATGTGAAGAGCACTGAAAGATAAGATGGCCAGTTCCTCCTGTTGTTTTGTCCCTGTGTATCTATTAGATAGGTACATTGGATTAGTATATGGATAGATATAATTTATCAATGCATCTTTACCTTGTTTGAGCCAACATTGCACCCTGAGGGCTTAGTAGTATTGTCAAATTATCCTATTCCATCCACCTAGCTGCTAAGCCTCTATAGCCATTCATTTATCAGGTATCCTCTGGAAAAACTTCTATCAAACACCTAAGCCATGTCATGCAAGCCATGATCATGGGATCGTGAATGCTAGCAGAGTCAAAAGTAATAATATAAAAACACAAAAGATTTATTACTTTTTTTTTGTAATTGTAACATATATTATGATGTGTCAGGTATCTGTGTCGGTTCAGGAGAGCCTGCGCGAGGCGGCGGAAAGCGCGCAGGCGGCCGAGGCGCGATACTCTGCGCTGCTGGGACTGGAGGACCCGCCCCCTCGCTGGCACAACACCACCACGCCGGCCATCGTGACGTACGCCCGCGGAGACGATCACGCGCAGGCTGTCGGCTTCGTGCGCGATGCCGCCCGGCTGCCCTACACCGTGCTGCTTTATGACCTCGGCCTCAAGCCCGCCTCCTTGCAGATTGTGAGTGACAGCCCTATCGACCTGATAACTAGCCTGGGAAGTGACTTGGCTAAGATAAATCATTATTAGTGTAAACTGTGCTGATCTATTAGATAACAGTCAACAGTCAGTAGTAAGCTGTTAATTCTAAAATTGTTGTGTTCCGGCATTTAGAGGTTAGCCAGTTCCTTCTGTTTGAGGAATTCTTGAGGATTCCGGGTAAAGTGCGCCTCCACCTTCGGCTTTATCTCAACTTGTAACCAGGCGTACAAAAAAAAAAAAGTTAAAGTAGGCCGAATAGTAATTTTATGCACTAACTAATGACAAGATAAATACGTAAACAGCATATTAAGTCAATAAGCATGAGATATGCAAGCAAAACTTGTTTTCAATGTGACTGAGTTTCAAGTTCCAGATGTAAGTTTTTTTATATTTTATAACGGGTTGGAATTAGACCGACCTAGTTTTTTCTGTTATTGACTGCTAATAATAGTGATCTGATCTGTCCTAGGATTCATTTCTGGTCAAATAAATGCCAAGAATTTGCGTAGGATTGCTAGATTATTTAAAAACGTCGCCGCGACCGCTCGTCGTTCAAGGAAGTCTATTAACGTAGTTGTGGATTTACCAATCCGGTTTTAAATAAAGCACAATAAATCAACTTTAGATTACTTGCCTGTACCCGCTACTTCTCTCACAATGTTATTTGGATAAAAAGTAGCCTACATGATGTAGCTACTAGGTACATGCAAAATTCGTTAAATTCGTTTTGCGGGTCAGGCAGCGAGAACAAAGACAAAGAAGACAAAACCGACAAAGAGATAGAACTACATTACATCTGAGAATAATTAAACTTGAGTCTCTTTTGAAGAAGCTCTTAAGACGGTACTCTTAAACTTAAGAAAACGAAGAGAAGAAAAGGAAGGAGATGGAAGAAGAGACGTCCATTATGTGTAGGACTGGGCCGTCTTATGGAGAGCCATTGTTTCCCGACATAATTGAAACGTTGTTTCAGATATCGAACTTCTGCAACTCGTCTAAATGCACCATCGTCGAGTTCGACCTGGCCGTGTTCCCGTCGCATGTCAGTGACGAGACCATCCGCGCCTTCCGACCGCTCATCATACAGGTAGGACCCAGTACCTTCAACAGCCCATTGATCTCCATTGCTGGCCTTCTCTACTGAAATTGGAAGTACTAATATAATCACCACCGGGCGGTGACCACCCTTGGCAAGCTATGCTAAGCACCCTTGTCTTACTCATTCATCATATTCACTCATCAAACTTACCTCATAGTTAAATTTAAATCATATTTTTAAGCACAAGTGTGAATTCAAGTTTAGCTATAAGTTTTTAAAAAGCGAAATGGCATATTTTCTAGCATTTTATTTTTATTTTTTATTAATTGTACGACGAGGAAACGCTTGGCCTTCATCTCACCTGGTTACTGGTTAAGATCCGAGGAGTTAAGGCCGAAGGTTGAGGCGCACTTCACCCGGTATCCTCAACAAACTAAGGAAATTTACCTCATAGTTAAATTTAAATAATATTTCGAAGCACTAGTGCGAATACAAGTTTAGCTATAGGTTTTTTAAAAGTGAAACGGTTTTATAAACTTGTCACTCCCAGGATTGTTACGTTCGAGGATTTAATTTACACTGGATCTGTATCACCGCTACTGTTTCTGTTGAATGAAGAACTTTGGAAATTGTATTGACACTTGGCAAGGGGATCGGTAATCACAGTAAGTGTTAGATACAGAAGTAAGTTGATGCCCTTTTCCTGTTGAGATCCCTCATTGGAAATGTGACAGATATCAAGGATCTCACAGATTTTTCCTTAAATAGCAAAGCCAAACAAAATCACTCATTGCCATAAAACGAAGAATGTGAAGTTGAAATGCTTTTGTTCAAAGTTAAGATAAACTATTTTATATGCCTTCCATGGATCAATAATAAATATTACAGGGCATTAATTTCACACAGATATACAATACAACACCCAAATACCAAACAAACATCAATATTTATCACAGATGTTTGTCCTGGGTGGGAATCGAACCCACAACCTACAGCGCAGAAGGAACAGCTGCTACCAACTGAGCTGTGAGATAAAAAAGGTTCATGTACCTACTTAGTTAAGCAGGAGATCGTAAAATAAAAACATACTATTGTACAAACTAAGTAGGTACCTATATCTACACGCGCCGAAATACCGTGACTTTTGAGTTTAAGACTTCCTGTGGCCTTTTTTGCTTTGAATGTCGAGGTCGACGCTTATCTGTGAATGAACCATTATAATCTCTCGTCACTTGTGGTCGTTGGGGTGGAGTACATTTCGATTTCGGAATACATTTTGTAGTTTTTTGTTTATTGTATGCAATACCAACATACGTAAGTGTGTTACGTATGTTGATATGTTGGTATATGCCTACATCAGAGTGATATTGTTGGACCGAATTTCATGGCATGGCAGTTGCATGGGATGTGTGAATATTCTATAAAAGCTCTGTAATCGGGCCGAATAAAGCCAGAGACAGGTTTTCGAGATGCAAGTTAAAGGTTTAGGCATTCAAACCCAACCCAACATGTGATGCTACGGTTTTTATAAAATGATTGTACTTTGTTTTATTTATAACCACTCAGACAGACGGTAATATTATATTCCGTATTTATTTGCGTCTGGTCTGGACGTATAAGGAAAACCTATAGGTACCTGTACAATATGACACGGTATTTTTGGCTGCGATTTCATACAACATGTATGGAAAATGTTGTTTTTAATCTTCTTAAAAACTGACGCGATTTGATTTGGGTAGGCCCTCTTAGAAAAAGTATTCAATAGAGTAGATTGAGACCAACTGTTATTGTATAATATAAGTATTATAATTCTGAAAACGAAATAAATTTTTTTTATTTGAGCCTTTTGGGGTGGAGACCTTGGATCAGTAGGGAGCCGGTGCCCTCCGGGTTTTCAAAAATCTTGCGGGGCTTGATTGAGCCGACACGTGACCCAAGGGCTGGCTCTTATTTAGGCCAGCGAATTAGCATAGCTATTCAGCGTGGCAATGCAGTGTCTTGGGCACGCTCCCGTCTGGTACTGGTCTGAAACAGTTGAGTTGCCTATAGGGCGTTTGTAACGGTCCACAGGTAATCTGACTGACTTCCTTTATGCATAGTTAGTTCAATTTTACATTTTATTGAATTAAGATTCATAAATTTTAAAATAAATATAACAACAACTTCCAAAGAATAAAACGTTCTAACCCCAATAGAAAAGGTCCAACGCCCTGAAGGGAACAAACATTTGCCCCAACCTGTATTCACAGGCACATAACGTGACTACTACTGCCGCCTACCATCATACAGACATTTACTAATATAGCGTACGTCATTGTCCGACCTGAACGAGCTATTGTAACAAAGCTATTGTCAATCAATAACAGTGATAACAGCCGATTGGGAACCATAACTATGCTGTAACTGTTAACGAATGACTCAATGCACAGACCAGAAGCAGGGTCAATGGGGCTGGTAAGTTACCTCGCCACCTTTTTATTGGGACAAGCATGCCATCAAGGATCTACATACATTATAATGATTTCATTCATTACGACGGGTTAATTGTAACATAAGGTTAAATGGGGCGTTAATGTGGGTCGTTAGGCCAATTTTAATTATAATACGCATGGATAAGTGTACACTGAAGACTGTGGGAAGTATAGTTTAGCTTAAAAAAAGTTCTATTTTTGGGACGGAATAGTGGCTTGACTACATACAAACACACATTAGGTGTAAGTAGATAGGGTACTGTAATACACAAACACTACATATTACATAGCTAATTTAGGGCGTTATTTTGTGGAAATCCATTGTTCAAAATAAGTAATCTGAAAACAGAAAGATTTATAATAACAAATCCACTAAATGAGTTTGAAAAAATTCAAATCGACTCGTGTTTCGCCTCTACACGAGGCATCCGCAGGAAATATAGTGATTAAACCGGCATGTCTCCAGGATCACAAATCCGAATGGCATGTAGTGCACTATAAGATCCACGCTCTGAAAAGTGATGAGAGAGTGAATGCTCGAAGGGAAAAACTCGTGAATTACTTAACGGCCTATAATACCTCAGATTAGCAACACATTGCAACTTCACTCTAGTTTCGAACTAAGATTAAGTTATAATAAAGGTAACATTGCTGTGCGCTCAAGCACGGCGCTTATGACCACCAGATGACAGAAATACGCGCGAATTTTAACGTTTTATTTTTTTACGGTAAAACAAACATTAATATAGAATATCTAAAACACAGATCGTCTGCTGTATACTGTGTTTATTTACTATACAAAGTGTCAGAGCCTAGTTGGGCGTATTTATTGAATGGCGAACATTTTTGGTACAAATTAGAGTCCACTTTGGATTTTTTTTCTATAAAGAGTGTATGTAATCGTGTTTTCGAAACACAAGCGTTCTAGCATGAATCCTGAACTATAACACGTATTAATTTCAAGGTAAATGCTACTGTATTGTGGAAGATATAAAAACCTATAACAATATTCGAATATTTTATCGCTGATTGCCTTACCTTTTATTTATTATGTGTAGAAAAAGTTAAGACCCAATAGAATTTGTAGGTAGATACATTAAAATACTTTTATATTTTGCATTAATTGTGGCAAATTCTAGCTAGTTGATGTCAGTTTTACTAATAGATAGTGTTCAACTGGCCGATCTGTTTCGTATAAATCGCGCTGCGGCCTAACATTTTCTTCGTGTTATTTCGGATGCTTTCTGCAAATCAATTTCTTGGTAGAATTTGCATATTTAAGCGCTTTGTTGTTTGACACTTCAGACTTAGTAGCTGTTAGCTGTTGAGTCATGCGGCAGTACCGATATCTCGGATTTGATTTTACGTGATAAGTACCTACGTAATAGGCTTATTATAATCGCAATCGACATCGAGAGTTACAGCGGTGTTTGCAAATCATCGTATCATATTATCGTTGATATCGCTTATCAAATCACGTCCAATACATGTATCAGAATCAATGAGTGCCGCGCTTGGTACTTATGGTAATAGCTTTTTAGGGTTTCGTACCTAACCCTAAGGCGGCACCCTATTGCTAAACCTCTGCTGGCCAGCGTGTCGGTTAGTCTATCAGCGGGCTTGTCTTACAGTAGATTCACTGACACCATAAAGGTCGCGTCATTTAAAAAGAACGCTGGCGGTAAATATGTTTTTCTCTAATATATTATTCAATGTACCTACCAATAACCATTATACGAAGCCGCTAGCGAAAGGCTTGGTTCAATAATAAAACAAAAGGCGTACCGTACGTAGGTACCCATATGGTGTACCTATGCGCAAACACACCCCCTCCACTTTCTTCCAGCGTTTCCGTTTTTATGACGCGTACTTTAGTAGACTACTATGTCTACCTATACACTAAATACCTAGAACACTAGATTGAACTCTTGAAATAAGCTTAAAACTACCTTAAATGTTGAAGGTTGTGTGTGCGGTGTCAGTGATAAGATAACCTTCTTCATGGTGATTCTTATAGTACAATACCTAAACTTACCTACTTATTGACATTATAAATATTTTTTAACATTAATTTTGCTATAAAATGATGATTGCATATTATTTTCTTTTGCGTAAACATTATCCATTCGTATGACTTAGGTACGTATCTGTGGTAATTTGCTGTACCTATAAAACAAATTAAATTATAGTTTGATATATATTTCTGGTAAAATCCATGTCATATTATCCTTCTGTTGCGAGAGCTGTGTGGTCAAGTGGGTATGGGCCCGAATTCCGATCGATCGGTTGTGAGTTCAAATCCAGACGTGCACCAATTAAGTTTTCGGTTTTTCGGAAGTTTATGTACGAATTTGACACATGCACGTGTCCTGACGGTGAAGGTCACATTGTGGAGAAACCGGCATGTCCCTAGGTTAAAAAATCCGAATGGCATGTAAGTTTGGACGTACCTCTGACTAGTTGGTCATTCTCATAAGATCCACGCTCTGGGTATTGAGGTGAATCCTCGAAGAGGAAGTCGTGAATCCTTTATTTGCTATCCGCCTGTGTGATGCCTTCATAACTTTCTGGCTATCATCGTGTGACTACGAATGATAGGTATTACGAATAAGTAGGCTTAGGTATTATATTACTAGGTTCGGTTTGGCGTTATGGTTTTGAAGCGGCGCGGCGTCACCACGCCCATATTCCATCGAGAATGAAATGTCGGGCGGTGAGCTAATGGATACTCGGGGCTTGTTACCGTATATCGAAGGTCACGCCATCCTTAGCCACCTGAGTTACGAGTCTGTTTTGCCGTAGATTCGTGGTAAAAACGCAATCCATTTTTTGTATGACGACGCTCACAACAGTGCGTGTTTTATTCTGTAGGTTCAGGCTGCCCGGTACAATTATCTCACAAGGCACTATACGTGAGAAAAAAACTTGAGTTCTTACGCGACTCGCGGTAATTTCGCTTATCAGTCGCGTAATCAGCACCAAATTGTGTCCTTACCACGGAACCTCGAGAAATTATCGAGATTAACTCATATTATGGGCCCAACTGTGAACAATAAGCTGCCAGAGTCCATTAAAGATGCGCCAAACTGAGCTATCTTTAAAAACAGACTGAATCGCTGGCTTTTCGACAAGACTTTTTATAAATATGATGATTTCATAAGTCATATTACCCAATAGACCTATTGAGCAATGAACCTATATGCTGTACCATTGCATTGCTGTATACTTAATACTTAAACATTGTTGTAGTTTTATGTGCTATTATTTTTGACGTATAATGATAATTAATGAATAAATGACTATAATTGGCTGATGTGATGGCAGAGGAGTAGTAACACAAGTAGGTATGGTATAGGTAGGTACTAATATGAAGTAGAAATGAAGGTGTAAGATACCAAGTAGGTATCTTTGTGTTATAAAAACCTAGTTCTCGTTTCTAGGGCACGACAGCTTCCTCGTATGTTATGTCACGTCACGCAGGCGGAAAGCTAATCAAGAGCGAGACTTGTTCGATCGGTATGTATAGTAAAGCTTTTAGAGGCCGAGTGTGCCAGACGCTCTCGTTATAAACAAGAACATCGAGTGTATGCTGTACAGGGTGGATAACGGATAATGGGTCACACAAAGGTAGACGATGCGCGACGATGACGGTCATCGTGTCGTTGACGAGGAGTGGAATGTATGTGAATTTGTGAGAAATATCACAAAGAAGCAAGATTTATTATACGTTTTATTATTCATTATTATCAACATCATATTTAAAAAATACAATGCTCTATCGTGTTATATTCTTAACTAGTTTCATATCTAATTGCAAAGATGTTTCCTACAAACAAAATTGTTTTCTTTTATAATTGTGCGTACCGAGAGGTACCCAGCCCTACCGATCCGACAATCCCTATCCACCCTGTTCGTGCCGAATATCGGACAATCGCCAGACACAACCTCATCTGGAGCTAACGTCATTAAATAAACTAAAGCACTTATTTAAAATGATGTGAAGATAATTTGTGTAAATTATAGCAGATCGACCTTGGGACCACTCCGTCACGTCCCGTCCATAGTAACACACATGTTGGGTGGATGGTTGTACCAATGCACACTTGTTATCGTGCCCACTTGAAGTTGTTTATTTGTTTAATTTAGGTGCTTGCGTACGGCTAGAACTGGTTTTGCACCGACGGAAGTGCATGCGCTAACTATAAGCAGACTATACTAAACATGGATTTACATCTGAAAAAGGCGTACCTATACATTTTGAGCTCTTGGCATGTAGGTTTCGTAGCTCTGAGATTGTCACTCCGAAAACTGATAATCTGTGAAGGTTCTTAGCCATCCCAGATCAATGAAATTGGTGGAAATCAGTGGAGCCGCTTCTATGTTCAGTTTAAGTTTTAAATATTGCTGATTGAAATATTATACCAAATAATAGTTCATACCTAAAATAATGTAAGTAGTCAAACTGGAGTTTCTAGGGTCTCTTATGGACTTTAGGGTCTCATGATAGCTGTACCCTGTTATTGATATTAGGGATTATATATTTTTATTAGATTTGATATATGTACCTGGGGGAACCACACACAAAAAAGATTGTAAATTAATTTATTTAGTTCATACATAGTTTACCAGATTTGTTTTCACTATAAGTGCATGGACAATATTCTGATAGCTTTGTCTGCTTGACTCTGTTAACTCTGATTCTATTTGTAGACCTTTAAATGTTTTGTTTTTTATATTAAGTGCCAACACAGCTATTATTTTCCAATGGCCTTACTTGAAAAAACTTGTCAACTTCAGGGTATAATGACGAGCAGAAGATTAAAAGGATCATCCAATACACTTGTTAGAAGGTTTCTATCGGAAGTAAAATAAGTGTTTCCGTTACAATTGCAGCACGCACTGAGCCGCGTGGGTGGTGTGATATTCAGCGAGGCGTCGCAGCGCTGGGCGGGGTCGGTGGGCTCGCTAGAGGGAGTGTGGGAGAGCGCGGGCGCGGGCGGGGTGGTGGCGTGGCGGCGGCGCGAGGCCGTCACCTCGCTGACACATCCGCGCATGTTCCGGCACCTGCACGCCGCGCCCGACGACTTCCTCTTCGTGCCGATGGTGGACGCGGCGCGCGTGGTGCTCCGAGCGCCGCGCGCCCTGGCCCTCGTGCGCGCCTGGACGCGCTGCGCGCTCACGCTCGACTGCATCATGCCGCTAGGTGCTTACCATACTGCTGTGACTTCTTCACACTCACTGAACCGCCTGTGGTCCAGTGGTTCGATTGGTTTGGTTGGTGGTAGGATCTGACTAGCTACCACAATCATATCTAATTCTGTCGCCATACCAACAATTCTAAATTATTGTGTTCCGGCATTTAGAGGTAAGATAGCCAGTTCCTCAGTTCGTTGAGGATTCAGTGAAGTGCGCTTCCATCTTCGTTCGGCCTTATCATAACTTGAAAATTAGGTGAGATGAAGGCTTAATAGATGTCCACTCTTTTTGTTGCCGAACACTACTACCTCCGTCTTGGAGCGTGATACAGGTCAGGTCATAACACTAACAAAATATGATAACAATCCACATTTTTAAACTTTTGAGATTACACATTATTTAAAAAAAAAACGGATAATTATGCGTTCAATACGTTTGAAAATAATCAACATTTGGTAGATGCAGCGCCTTGTGTATGCTACTCATTAATTACCGGTCCGCTATCAGGCGCGAAACTCAAAGCCGAGTGTATCCGTTCCAGGCGCGCAGGCCGGCGGCTGCAAGTTTGACAAGAAGCCGCAGTACCGGTACTCGGGCTGCCACGAGCGAGACGCGTCCGCCCTCAGCATCCTGCTGGGGCTGCGCGGGGGCGGCGCGCCGGAGGAGGCCCAGTACGCGCCGCGCGCCGCGCTGTGGCGCTCCGTGGGCGAGGAGGCGGCGCGCACGGAGCTCGACGCCCTCTTGAAGAACGCCACGGAGCACGAGACGCCGCCGCCGCCGCCATCCACCGCGGTCATCCCGCGCGCCACCGACCCCGCGCGCTGAGCGAACCCTCTATGCTCTGTATGATGCTCCAGAGTCGTGCACAGAGTTAATGAAAGGTAGCTGATTACGTAACCTTCTTTTGATACGAGATAACGGGTATATATCGCGTATTTGATCTATATTAAATGCTAGCTACTTGCAACTTGTCTATACCCCTAGTAGGTGAATCCTTGGAAGGAAAAAAAGTCGGCAGTCTGTTACTGTTTTTAACTGCAATTCTCCTGACGACGTTTTGGAGTTGCACCAGCCGTGGTCGCCGGCAGACTGGAAATTGAAAGCTACCGTCGCGTGGTGTTTTTAACAACTACCCTCAGCTTGGTCTTTATTATTGGATAAGTTCATATTCACACTAAGACGGCACACAACACTGACAGTATCAACACGATACTGTGTTGTATAGTCTTAGGATCACACCAAGTGCACCCGGCTACCACTGGGTTCCAAGAGGCAGATAATCTGAAGCCGTCTTCACGAATAAACTGAGGATGCGTTAAACCCGTTTTCTCGTATCAAATAATGTGTTAAAATAGCGAAATTTTATAAAAGACTACATTTTGTAATCTCTTTCTTTCTATATTCAATGAAAACGGGTATTATTCGCGCGTACCTTTTGATGTTCCCAATACCTGTCGATATTCGAGATAATAAGTGAGGGTATTAGAAACTACCTCACAAAGACTATGATAGCAGCGAGTACTTCAGTCTAGTCTACCCGTGACCACGTTGTAACACGTTCGAAACTGTTTAAAACATCAAAAGCTACACGTAAATAAAACCCCTTTCCATTATTACTACGCATAATAATCGCTACGATTAATAAAAAAATGCTCTTTCTTTCTTCTCTGTATCATTACAATATAAAAATGTTGTAGTCAAAACCTTAATGTTATTATTTGGCAGTTCAAGTGAAATAATAAGACAAATATTACAAGTCATACGACAATACTTGAGCTGCAGAAATGATAATGTTATACGGAAACCCATTAAGTGTTTCCGCTCCAATAATTCCCCTCGAATATTTTTATCGTATGTCTTTTGACATGTGCTAGGTACAAATAACTTTCATTTATTGAACATAGGTAAGTTAGTAGAGCATGTTTGTGGAGAATGGTTTGGAGAGTCTGAAGTGTAGTTAGTGAATAGCGAGCGTTGTCGATCGATGATCGCTTTTCTATTGGGAGTTCGTTATGATACTTGCCGTATCATTGAATTCAGATGTGTAGTTAATCAGCGTCCAGTACACGAGTGCAAACTGGGAACCAATATAGATAATGTATAATTTTTATTACAAGATTTTACCATTTTATGCTAAAGTTTCGCATTGCCTCTATTCTACGAAATTACAATACTATACAATTGATTTTTGATATTTTGTACTTTGTAATAGTACCTACCGCTAAGCTCGCTTGGAGCCAGCGCGCAACGATAAGTCTCTAATTCACAACGTCCCAAGTAAAGTCTCGATCACTAGCCGTCAAAAAGAACCAATCAAAGATAAATCTCTGGAATATTCGTATTATAATGGCAGCTAAAACTTTACACTCTGTTTGTGGGTTGCTGCCAAGTGTCAAGGTTATATGCCCGCCTTTGGATCTGTAGTTTTTAGTTTCAAATCCAGTCGTTTGTCCCTGGGATGCAAAATTTCTTGGATTAAAAATCCGAATGACACGTGTCACTGGCTAATATTCCGCTAAGCGGCTATGGGCTTGCGACTTGTCACGTATTGAATACTAGATACTTGCAAACCGTGGGCATGTGTCGAACGTAAGTTTGGACGTGCCTCTGACTACCCCGTTGTAAAGTCGTGTCTGCTTTTTCTTTTAATATTTTTATAATTGCGATTATAATCAATCATAATCGCCTAAATTTACAATGTATGGAATATCCGCCCTCATTGACACCTAAATATGAATCACGAACAAGAAAGTTGCTAATCGTACTTTACTTGGGACATCGTGAAATAACCCTATTAACTGCGTATTTGAATATGTCACAAAGTTTGAACGCAGTCCCGGTGTCTACGAGATACCATCACCTATAGCATATATATATATATATATATCATCACGTATTTGAATTTGAATGCACGTAAGACACATTCAACAGCACATCCTTTGTTTGGATCCACGAAATTGTTTATATTTGTTGTTGAATTGTTTTAGAACCAAATTGAAACGTTTCAGTATTTATTCTGAAGCGGAGCTGTGTTAGCGAATGTTTTGTAAATATGACTCTTGATTTATTTAGTGAATACGAGAGGTGTGACCCGTTCACTCGCAATACTCATTAGTTGTAAGGTCCACTACACAAAGTAAGGTGCGAGTAAACTAACGTACCTTTACCTTTATTACTATTATATAAACACGTTATTTTATACCTAAGGACATGGTTGTTTCAGTCCATTCAATTGTATGCAGGTTTATAAACGAGAGCTTTCTCGAAAGATTGCTTCGTTGCCAAGTTGGGCACATTTTTATTGCATAACCAATGTATATCTGTGTGCTACTGTCCTTATGATATATTGTATCGTATCACAGACGAGCAAACATTGTATTGTAGTAACGTTTAGTTTAGACACGACTGCAGGTTGTGATTCGATATCATTTCGAGGCGAGTTTAGTACAATTACCTACTTAATTTTAAAGTACAATGTGATATACTTAATGTGCGGAACGGATGCGCGACTGAGGTGAATGCATCGATAGCTGCCCGCTTAGTTTTATAATAACCTGCCGACTCTTCATATGTCCTTAGCACAAAACAAACCCTGTCGCGGGAAAGTAAGTAAAGGTTTGCTGGTAGAAAACTCTTTAAGGGTTAAGCTCGCCTCTGTACATGTTTTCCTATGACATGTTTAAATCATATTTATGTGTACAGTAAGGAATTTAAAAATTCTTGTATTATTGTGTAAACTTTACACAATAATACAAGTACTTTTACTACATTTTACACTGTAAAGCATCAAGAAATGTAGACATTTGAAGAGTCGGCATATGGACTACTTGCGCAAAAATGCTTATCATTGATCCTTGTATACCTTTACACATTTGTATTGTATCATTGTGTTATCTACATAACTGCTATATTCTAGTACAACGTTATCAGTTGACGAGCAAATTTGGTCGCGCAGTTTGGGATCTCAGTTTTACGTTTAAGATTAGCGTGTAATTACTGAATTGTATTATCGCTTGCATTTTATATCGATACGAGTGCGTCGGTATCGGGATTTCATTACAGCGTAGGTGCCAGTTGAAACATTTCATTACCGCTTAGGTTTAGATGCTGATGTTTGTGTTTTAGCAGTGAACAAGGCAACATTTCTGTTTAATGTGAATGAAATCTAGTCGATATTTTAGTTTTTTGTAGTGACTTATAAGTGCGAGGCGAAGCATTATCATGTTACTGTTCCGTTTTGTATCCATTATACTAAGTATATCGTTGGTTCAACGACTGGGAACTACAGAATGGTGTATTCGTCTCTTGTAGTCGTACAAATTGAATTATCGAAAGTAGGTGTGTCTACTTAATTTCTACTTTTAGCGCGAGTAACCGCATTACATTGATTTTTATAGCTGCCATCATTCATAAATAAATAATGCTGCTAATAATGTTACCGAGTATGTGTGAATCCAGTGAAATCTACTTTCTATGGTACTCTGTCTAGTACGATAGGTACCTACTTATTAAACGAGAAAATAATCACTCAATGCATAATTACCTTCACTTGTTATAGCCTGGAAAACATATTTGAGTATTATCTTTAAGTTATAAATAATCTGTATTTATTATTCTCCATTGGGAGTTACACAACTGTATCGTGATATTTTTTTAATGATGACTACCTACCTACTTTCTTCTATTTTATACTTAGTTATAAATTGTAATTATGTAAAATTTTGAGAAACAATTTTGGTCCAAAATCTTGCAAACAATTTTGATTTGAATCTCTTGACTTGACCTTATTTGAATTTCGCAGCTTATATCGCGGCATTGTAATTACACGTATGTTTATCGAAAAGTGAGAATTATTTATTAAACGATTACTATTTCGAAATAATTGCCTGGTTTTTTTTTACAATACTTTCATTAAATTTGTGCACTGAGTATGGTGGCTAACGTACTTAAGACTATTACAAGTAACTTGTTTTAGTCTGACCACAAAACGCTACAAAATAAAATTGTTATACAGTTTATAAATTGCTTTATTCAAATTATCAGACATAAAATAAATATTAAACATTTTCATCAGTCATAATATACCAAGTATTACTAAAGTCTATTAGCGGAGGAACATTTTCGCAAAAACATATTCGTTGAAATGCGTAACATTGGCACCTGTATAATACTGTGTTACATTGTTGGTTGCGTTTAACTATTTGAACATTATATATATTTCAAACATAATAAATAACAATATAAAAAGCTTTACCATTTTTTTATTTGGATATCATTTTTACAGAAGATTGATAGATTGAACGAAGACTAGGTGCTACAATATTAGAATCTGTGCTTGCTATAATCGAACGCTACCCTCAACATCTGCCAAGTTAGATTGACCAAGGTTTTCTCTAACAAAACGGCTCTCTGCTAAAAGCAGATGTCAAAGAGACTAGTGTCAATAAAAAAAGTCACAGTAGTCCCTTCAAAGGAAGTTTCGAGTACGTCATCAAATGGGTCACCCCACTCAAGGGGTTGCCGTAATAATAATCATCTACAGTTAAGCTGTCAAGGAAACGATACAAATCGTAAAATCACATAATATTGCACACGTTTTAGGAACTTGAGTTGAATGACAATTTATAGAAATAAGTCTCAAATCCAGTGTTCTGAGTAAATAGTCTCTGTGATGCAGAGTGCCTCGTATAGAGTGAGGATAAGGAGTGATGATAAAGTTCGCAATATAATATCTACTAAAATACGTTATCGTTACAATATAGTAAGTAAACAAAAGATTTTTAAAGTAGGAAGGGCAGGTACCTGAACCACTCGCTACGAAAAACGTTCAAAAGGAGTTCACTTTCGAATTGGCTATTTTTAATTGATGTACAGACAGCATGAAAATGCGTGATTTATACTAAAAATATATTTTTCTGTTTCAATTTTACGATGGCACCATAAAATAAGAACCTAAAAATTACTTTTGATTGGGATACAAAATGCATGGGATAAGTTTTGCGAGTTTGACTTTTCTAGTACACAACGCTCAGTTGTGTCTGAAAGACATGAACCCTTAATCAAATCGATTGGCATCAAAAGGGTTTAATACATACAGTGTAGCTGCAAGAGTTGATCAACGTTGATACATACACCAATAACTATCGATTTAACCCCCATGTATATTCCGCGATATACAGTCGTTTAAAAGTTATTTGGATATTTAATACATTTCAGTTGAAATCAGATTTTAAGCTGGTGGCTCAAGTGTGGCGTACTATCAGGTCTACGATTGTGTTTTTTTTTTCAATAGTACATCACAATTTTTTATCTTTATGGCAAAATGTCTTAAAAAGTCCTTCTACAATTGTTAAATAAATAAGCCAACCTTTATTATACACACCTATCTGTCAAATATTCTTGTATGGTATAATTAGTAGTCCTTTCGTCCAACATTATCGGTTTGATTCGTTATTTGATGAAATTTCAAATAATCGAACAATTTTCAAACGTTCAACTAACGTATCTAGATACTTTTTAAGCATCTAAAATGTTTTTTGTCCAACCTACCTTAAAAACTACTCCCGTTCATGGAGAAGTAATCTTGTAAATTTAATTTGTCTAGTGCCGTGCCAGCCTGGTTCTAGTTATACACCGTGTGTATCACCCATTTTCATGCCGACTATCTAAATCTTATGCAGATTAATATACTATGTTTTTTGTACGTATTTTTTCATCTTTAGCTTATCTTAAAACTGTGAATGCATGTTTACAGCAGTTCAGGTACCCTTGCCCTGGCTGCCCCTTTTACAAAATCCAACCTGTATAATGTGCATTGACTAGATATAACTTCTGAATCAGAACTAACTAGGTGCAAAAGTTTGTGAGTTTATTTGAGGTAAGTATTTTACATTTAAAATAAGAGAGCTGCCTCTGGCAAGTTACGTTACTGAATAGCTGATAGCTTTGGTGTCAACTACTCCACCGCAAGCAACAATTCAATATTTTTTCTGTATTTCATGTGATCGCACTTAGTCACATTTACAAATGTTATGGCAAAAAATCACAACCCGACGGGACTCGGAACTCGCATCTTTTCCTGAAGCCGGAAACGCTGTTTACGCAATGAGCCGCGTTTTAAAATTTTTTGTGCCATATTCAATTCAGCTAAGCACTGGTTGGCGCCATCTATCAGTGATTTACTAGTTGCCCTAGTATCTGAAAATACGTTCATCACTAGCGAGATGGCGTTTTTACTTATTTATATTTTAAGTTATTGTACAGAGAGTTATAACATTTGTAAAGAATTCTAAATTGTTGTGTTCAGTCATTTAGTGTTAAGATAGCTTCCACCTAATCATAACTTGACACTCGGTGAGATGAAGGCGAAGTGCTTTCGGATTTCTCGGACGATATAATTTTGATCCAGAATAGTATTCACTGAGTTTCCATTTTTTATCACTCTAAAATAAAATAATTACCACATAATATTAGACTTACTGAATTTTCCTGTCGCGTGTGTTTTTTAGGCAACTTTTTCGCCATTTTCGTGTATAAATTCTCATGCGAAGTAGAGTGTGGTTAGGTAATCAGCATTATGTTGAAATCAAGGATGTGGTTACCTATAACGTGACGATTCGCATCGTAGAGACCTACCTATACAGGTGCAGTAGCAGTTTTTATACATACCTACAACATGCGAGAAAGTTCAAGCACGCAGCCCAGACATTAAGTGTAGTTCTTGTCTATTAAAGCCTTACTACGTAGTATTATATCCACTAAGGACATGACCTACCCTGCACTGCATTGTGGCCATCAACTTAAGGCATAAAGGTGTTAAGTATACATGCAAATTGAACTTATAAGGTAAAATTATGTACACTTGTACCACCAAAATCGATTGCACTTATTTAATTTAACTACATTTCACTAATTTAATTGATCTAATTGGTGTCTATTACGTGGTTTTATCTACCTACTTATTTTCTTGAGTCTATGTTGTGCCTTAGTATCAAGTATTGCCCTAAGTATCTACCATCAGGTAACAATTCTATCAATTATACAAATAGTGCCATAGAATTTGCATATTACACTCCTATAAATTAAACTAAGTACCACAGATTATATTAAAATGCCTAACTACACAATTACATGTCACAATAACATTACAAGGGATTAATTACCCAGATACAGAAGACGTGACAGATAGGCGGTAGCAGACAAGATAGTTGGTAGATTTGTTTAACATCGTTATCTAATAATAGCGATAGATAAATCACCAAACTTGTACTATCCTCTCCATCAAAGGATTGTCTCTTATCACACTTAAGCGATATTACCGCTCACTGTGTCGTTAACTTTAGTTTTTTCAATTGTCCTATATTATTTTTGAGTACCATAAGGACAATAATCTTGTCATTTCATCACCAAAAATGTTATGACTTTCAACTGGTAAATTATTAAAGAACACAACTCACACACTTTTGTCTTAAGAATATTGCAACATTATTTTGGCAGTATAAATTTGAGATATGTAGGTATATCTAACCTAGTAAACTATATGGTAACCCATACAACTTGTGAAATTTTGGTTTAGTCTCAGATAAGTAATGATTCGTTTTTCGATATTTTTTTAGAGTTATTTACTATTATTAAGTATAAAATAATTATTTTAACCTAGTTGCTCTTATGCCTAAAATAAACAGTATACATTCAAGGCATATAAAATAGATCAAGATAAATTGATAAAATTTTAAATGATAAAAACAACAACAAAATCCTATATGTGCCTCTATTACAGTGCAGAAGGTAACACATTCTATGTGATACTATCGTATTCAAGGTAAAGCTACCGAAACCCACTAAATATCACTAGTTCCATAAATTTCCGATTCCTTAATGACCCCATACATTCTAGAAATCCATCTTATTTTTTAATTTTAATTATTTAATTTATTATTAAAATTAAAACCCAACTGCATTATAAGCTTCATTGTTTTAGGAAAACACGGCCGTGAAAAGTAGGCATAACAATCGATATAATTATCAATTCGGCATGTTTAGGTTTTTCATTACCATTAGTTTGATACCCATATTATTGTAGGTAATAAACATATTGTTTATTTTTTTTACCCTGCATATTAAAATAATAAAAAGCCAATGAAATAAACATAGATACATATATACATACATATTATTACACATAATCCTGCATCTAACGCAGTTGGGTCACCAACGGGTGCTTCAGTTTGAGTAAATGTATAAGTACATATTAGGAGTAATGTTTTGTTTGGGTTTGGTAAGCTAGTGGATATTTGAGTGGGTGTGTGTTATTCACGGTTTGGGTCCGGAAGCTGGGGTCGTGGCAGCGGGTGTGGTGGGGGCGGGGGGGTCTGGCTTCTTCTCGTCGTCCCTGAACAGCAGCGGCGTCATGCCGAGGAAGCAGCCCAGGGTGATGCCCAGAACTCGACCCTAGAACACAAACATTTGGTTTTGTTGTTCCAATCCACATGCTAGGCACGTGTTTTTAAGTGGTTCTTATGGGTTTCTTTACAACTTTTTTTAATCGCCTCTGGTGGTCTAGTGGTTTGCCCACCGATATGGCCGGGTTCAAATTAGTGCTTGGTTTGGTTGTTGGTAGGACTTTGTTCAAATCCGCCTGGCTACCATCTTAACTAAGTCTGTCGCCATAACAACAATTATATTGGTGTGTTGCCAGCTAAAAGTCCGCCGGAATTCGAGGTAAGATAGCCACTTCCTCAGTCTGTTGAGGATTCCAGGTGAAGTGAGCTTCCACTTTCGGTCTTATCATAACTTGACACCAGGTGAGATGAAGGAAAACAATGTTTTCCTTGATACATACTACAGTCCTTTGAAGACTTTTTTTGACCTTTGGAGACAATAATAACCAGTTATTATTGTCTCCAAAGGTCACCAGTCAATCCAAAGTCTTGCACCAGTGCAAGATTTAGGATTCTCCTGATCACAAGCCGACGTTGAGTCCTTTTGGTAAAATGTATACAACTCATTTATTTGACCAAAAATACTACAGCTTGTAAGTACTCACGACGTTAGCGAACCGCCGGCTGACGGGCATGTCGAGCTGCACCGGCGAGAGCGCGGGGGCGCCCAGTCCCACCATCATGGCCGCTCTCTCCACGTAGTAGGACGACCCTATGCCAATGACGTCACTGATGGTGTTCCCGAGCGCGGCTGCGCCCATCGTTGATAAAGTTATATAGGCGCTCATACCGCTTTCAATGCGGTCACCCTGAAGACATTTTTTTTAAATTACGATTGGAATTTGTAGGTATAGACTTTATATTTCTATTAGGTTTTTTAGATTTCGATTTCAATATTGACTATTGTTGCCTGAAGGTTTTTGGCACCCTTAGTAAAAATTGAGGTGTACATTGTGTCATAGCTTTAAGCATGTATCCTGTTATTTGAATATATTTTAAATTAATAATCATCTTAATAACAGAGGTAGATACATAAATAAATAAAGAGCTAAATAAAAATTGCTTGTAAAAATACAAGGAAATAAACCGAATAAATGATACAGAAAATAAACAAAGTTTTAAATTCACTATGAAGGGTAGCCTAGCTTATATACTAGATGTTTTATGTTTAGATACTCTAAAAATAATGCCCCTCCACACTAGTGACATTCGCATGCAAAGGTGTATAGAAGCAATACCCATAATTATGCTTTGTGATTGGTTGTTTGGTTATTACTAACTAAACAGCTGGAAGGCCTTTATCATTGGTTTTAGTCACTGTTGGTGACCAAAAACAATAAAAAGATATTTTTAGAGTAGTTGAATTATACTGACGTATGTAAAGACTACACAATACTAACTATCGCATCATCACCACTTGATAGATTGTAACTTCATCTTCAGATAAACATGAGCTTGCTTGAAATTCTGAAGAAAGCTTCAGAAAAATGATCTAGAAGCATAAAACTAAAATAGAAGTGAATGGTGGTTGTTTAGTTTTGAACAATATGTTAAATTAATTAATAAATATTTATTGTATTACTTACAGCTAATAACATTATGAAGTTATCCAAGAATCCAAAACCAATAAAAGGTATTGAGTTTGCTAAGGACACTGAAAGAAATAAATACAAAACAAATAAATATACTAAAAATATTTTCTTTTCCAATTTATGAGTATCATCTTCAGCAACCCATTTATGACCACAGCTGGACAGAGCCTCCTCCAAAATTGGATTGTATTGCCATAATGACTAAACTTTGGCAAGTAGATCTTGGATGATGATCACAGTAAAGGTGTTAGATTAAACACAGAAGTAAGATGTTACCCATCATCTGTTAAATCCATTAGTCGGCTTTTACAACATAACTGGGCTGAGATGGAGGGGTTGAATCTTAATAAGTAACACAGCAAAAAGAAACTAGATATGTTTTCAGCCATTTTAACCCATAATTACAGAAACTATAGAGTATATTGCAGTACTTATTGCGCAAGGGCACTTACGGTGAAATAGTTCTTTTGTGGATGGCTTTGGTACTGTTTCCGCTGGAAAAGAATTTTTTTTGTTTTTGTTATTAGGTTCTTTACATTTATCTATTGCATTTATATATTGTTTCTGGTTACTAAAAACCTACTTTAAATTTTGCTAATAATTGATGAATCACTAGTGAGACAAGTCTGTGCTGTAAAATATGTAAATACAACTCACAATATTAAGTCATGCCTAATTTAAAAAACAGATAATGCAGTAACTATGACTAAAGTCAATGACATCATCTTGTAAACACTGCTACTAACTAGTTTCTGTATATGTGAAAATGAGACTTACCATACTTTTTTTTGAGCCAGTCTTCTGGAACTGGGCAGTAGGACCCTGTGGGATCTACGTCCCCTAATGTCGGGACCTTACTAGGTCTTCCAAATTTACTCCTCCAACGCTGCCCTGCCAGTTTATCTGTAAAATATGATATAGTTAATGTATCTATTCATCAATCTATACTTTTGATGTTGTTTAATAATGGGTTTGCATGTTTTACCTTCAAATTCTTCTTTTATTCTGTTAGATTTATATTCTTCTAGTGCACTATGTAGCATTTTCCTCTCATCATCAGTAAGGTGGAGGATCAGCTCTGTGGCGTGTACCTTTGTCATCGGTGCGGTAATTTGTGTTGATTCTTCAAAGTCCTTACTTGTTGGTCCAAGACCTAAATTACGAATTTGAAATAATGCAGACTGTGCTCTTATTTTAAACTTCGAACCACCTACAGTGGCACTGTGTCGCACTTGTAACTTTGTAGAGATTGTATGGCAACAAATGCTAAATTTTGTTGTTGATAAACCACATACTCGTTTTGAAAAACGCGCTGCTCTCATTTTATAATAATTGATAATTTTATCTAAAATTCAAATAAAATCAAGATCTATTTAATTTATGATTTCGACTAATTCTGTCTGACTGATTTGAGTTTTTAACGTTCCGTTTTCCGTTCCGTCCGGGTACTTCTCTTCATAGAATTACAAGTACTCCACAGATTAAAGAGATTCCAATAGCTCTTTTACGAGTAGGTTACAAAATAGCATTGAATGTGTATGTAATGAACTAAGTGGAAATCAATCAGTATCAGTGTAAAAACATACATTTCGTGGATGTTTTACTGTATCGTCGTTGCTGGTGTGATTAATTTTAATTAAGATTAAAGGTGAAACCGCACTAGAGCGGCGCAGCGGCGGAGAGGCGCGTCGCGGCGGCGGAGCGGCGCGGCCAGAAAAATATTATTTCCACGGTTTCCTAAGAAATAAGACGCACTGCAGCGGAGCGGCGCGGCGCGGCGCGGCGTAGTTGCCTCCTGGAGAATATTTTGCCGCATCGCACCGCGCCGCGCCGCTCCGCTGCAGTGTCGCTATAGTGCGGTCTTAACTTAAATAATAATAATTATAATGGTGGATGTAGACACTCGCCGAGACCGCGACGTATCGCCGCGCTGAGTCTCGGCTAAGACGCTCTCGTTTTGTAATTTGTACTGAAGATTCCCACAGCGTTGGACGTGGAAATTGATGCTGCTGTTTGTCTTTGTGCTGTGAGCTATAATATTTTTTACACATTAACCACAAAAAGAAAATTCTTCACCCATGGCGAAGAAGAAAGTGGTGGATCGTTACCATACCATGCACCGCCTCAGATCAAGGAAAAAATCCTTGATCTGCACTCAGATTTTGCGGCGTACCTATTTCTATTGCGGTGATTGCCACCGCAATAGAAATAGGTACTACTAAACAAGCCTCTTAGCTCAGTTGGTAGTAACTCTGCCTTCTGCGCTGTAGGATGTGGGTTCGATTCCCACCCAGGGCAAACATTTGTGTGCTGAATATAGATGTTTGTTCTGTGTTTGGGTGCTGTATCATATAATACGTATGGTTTAACAGAAAGTATTTAAGTATTCTATCCGTAATCTAGTTCCCATAATTACAAGCTATGCTTAGTTTGGGGCAAGATGTCACTGTGTAAAATTAATGTACTGTAAAAAAAAACAATAGGCACTTAACCTAAACTAACACAGTCAGCGGGCAACTAAGTGAACGAGTGTGTACACGCTCGCTCTCGTTTCCCTCGCGAAACCCAACGAGATCTTTTGACTCGTGCGCAAAAATCCGACAAGCGACCAAGACCGACGTTTGCCTCGGCCTCGGCCACGTGTCGGTTTTTTGCTGCCGAGTCAAAGGGTCTCGTCCGCTCTCGCGAGGTAAACGAGACCAAGCATGTACACACTCGTTCATTTAGTTGTCCACTTACTATATTTGTGTAAAGACGGGTTCGCTATCGGTTAAAAATGTGGTCCAACGATCGTGAAATAGAATTATTAGAACGCTATCTTATGAATGAACTTTGGTTGGTATTGCGTCTCTTTTAGGTGTATCCTTCTTCGATATTAACGGAGAAACTTTTTGAAACAAATATTCAAAGTCTGTTACGGACATTCTTGTAAAATTGTGAAATTGACCAGAAGGTTCCACTACAAGTTCCACCAATTGATTTTTCATCGTGGTTCTGAAAATAAAGAAATAATTATTTATTGTAAACATGATTCGCAGCAGTAACTAAAAAAACCTTGATATGTGAATACTTACTGGGTTCTTTTGCGATGCATAGTAATCATCCTCCATCTTCGTTTTCGCCATGGTTTAGTATTTTTTTTTTATGACATATGTGTAAGTAATTATAATTACTAACAGCACAAAGGCAAACAGCAGTTTCTAGGTCCATCGTGGCCGGTATCCGCTGTTCAAATGACGCAACGAGTGTGTACATGGTGTGCTTTTGTCGAGAGCTTCTCGCCCAAGACTCTCGGCGAGAGGCGAGAGGCGAGTGTGTACAGCCGGCATTATAGTGGGCCTCGGCCTGTCTCGGGGTGTCTCGGCGAGTGTGTACTGTACAGCGTACAGACAGCCGCGATTATAATTGGCCGGGATTGGCTTGAAATTTACGCAAAATGTTCTGTCACTGACATCTTAACTGCCAATGCCAATCAATCAATCCATATCGAATGTCAACGTCAAGCCAATCAGCTGGAAGGAAGGAACTGGTTTCAATATTTACGTAAATACCATAGTAAATACGGACTCTCCTCTCTTTGCTTTCTATTGTATTGTAGCAAAATTCATTCAATCTTTCCTATCTTGGTTTTATGTAAATAATCGAGAATTTGTTAAGTGTAAGTAATTTTGCAGGTAATTACTTACTCGCACATTAGAATTCACTGAAACGCATTTGTTAATCATTCGCCTGTTACTGTGGATGAACATGCTATGTTATATCGATGATCTAATGAGTTGTGTTTGTTTTAGACCAAAGTGTCGTGCCGGAAAAAATAAGTTAGTTGAACCAGTGCTTTGAGCACAATGCACGATGTTGGAAGGCCTAGTAGCTTGGGTTTTGAACAATTATCTGGGGAAGTATGTGGAGAATTTGAACACGGATCAGCTCAGTGTTGCTCTCTTGTCAGGTAAAAAGATATCTTTCCCCTTGCTAAAAAATACGTTATTTTTTACTTTTGGCATGTACTGATGTATGGTAGTTTTTAGGCAAGGTAGAGTTAGAGAATCTGCCACTAAAGAAGGATGCCCTGCGACACCTGGGGCTGCCGGTGGAGATCAAGGCTGGGTTCATTGGGAAAGTGCAGTTGCAAGTGCCAGTGCGGCAGATCCGCTCTGCACCATGGCTTATAGCTATAGAAAAACTTTACCTAGTTGCTGCCCCGGTAAATTTGGATGAGGTATGTATTTTTATTACAACTGTAACCACAGTAACTCTTTTTATCATTAAAAACTTTATATCTGTAAAACAAAGTCTTTCTATGTTACTTTAAGGAGTATGGCGGTGTTATGCCAAAGTCCACATCCCAAATCCACAAGTTCCCCTGCAGCTGAGTGGTTTGATGTACACTAGGGGTTGTCAAATATAGAACATATAAAGCAAGAACAAGCTTCATGCTTTGTTTGAAAGGGATTTAGAGGTGGACAATACTGTAGGCATAATCACATCAATGAACATATTGACATCTAAATTATTTTATGAATAGTTAACTGGGTAATCTTTGCTTATCTGTATAAATCATGAAGCTAAATATTATCTCATTCTATTCTATCTCCAAATCCAATGATGGATGGAACCTTGAACTTGGTGTATGTGTTTTGAACATTACTGATAAGATTATTTTATAACACATAAATATTGAGTGCTAGATGTTTTATTTCAGTAGGTATATATTAAAAAACAAACACAGTCAACAACTTAGACTAGTTTGCTACTCACATTACTAATTTTATTGACTCTTATACTACAAAATACAGACACAATAAAAAGTAATATGTATATTATTATGTGTGGTCATATAATATGCCACTTTTTCCTAAAGCTTATGATAGCTCAATACTGTTAGAATGCATTGATGATTTAATGTTTGTTGTTTTGTAAAGGTAGGTGGCATACAATTATGGCTATAATTTGAACATTATTATGAATATGTAAGATATATTATGTGTTGGTTGTTTATTTAATTGACTATAAATATTACTTCGTTTGAACATAACAATTTCAGTTGAGAATATTTTCTGATTTTCCAGTAGTCAGATTTTAGTTATTGATCTTCCTTGTTTAAAACTATTAAGGGGTTATATAGTTATATATTATGTTTGTATGTATTTTGGGTAGCTTTGGAGCAACAATATGTTTGGCTTATATCTGAGGCATGATCTTTGAAATTATTCCCAATGTTTGGGTTCATGCAAGCAAAGCCATGGGCAACAGCTTACAACATATATATTTATATATATATTTGAAATGTTCTAATTAAGCTCTAATTAAAACCACACCATAGTCGGGTAAAAAGTGATACTGTTTTATAGCTGAATAAATCTTTATCAAATTTGGTTTGGATATTGTGTATGGAGAAGAACACGGGCAAAAACTTTTCATAATATGATAACTATTTTTGTTTTGAAACCCCTTTATCATCTCCTACAATATCCATACCACGGCAGGATAAGGATAAGGCCTTTACTATTTACCAGGGATCTGTTATATTCGTTTTGTCAGTGGGATCCAACGGTAGAAGCTCACTATGCCCACGAGAGGAAAGTGGCTCTGCTGGACGCGCTGGAGGCGCAGTGGCGCGCCGAGACGGAGGCGCTCTCCGACGCCGGCTACTACGCCGCCTCCTATTCATCGTGGCTCAGCTATGGCACTGGACTGCTCGCTAATATCGTGGAGAACTTGCAGGTAAACGACATTTAGGCCTTCACCTAAAAAGTCTCGTCAGGTCTGTGACATAAAAAAATATACAGACATCTTACGCGTTAGGTACTTAGATGAGTTTAGATAGTAAAGCCTTTTTTTATATTAACGATGGGTTAGCTCTTGACCTCTAGGCTTGTCTAGCCAGAGCAAGAAAGAGGTCTACAATGCTCTCCTGCACACCAACGGAACACACCAACCGTTTGGCGCCGGACTTGAGCAGGTGGATGGCCGTTAGCCGTAACCGCTAGCAAAAGCCAGCAATTACGTTTTTACCGAAATCACATATATCAGAATACCAACATACCTCTTCGCCACGCCCTGGTGAGTAATACCTCTCTATGCCCCATGCCTCAACGCTTCATATAAAGACTAAAGTTGCAACAAATTTAAGTTAACGTCATCATGAAATTCTAATTCTAGTGCTAGTTCATTCTAGTGAATATCGTTATTTAGATTGGAATAGGTAGGTATCTGTCTTTACCTTAAATACTTAAACATTTTGTATGAATTTTTTGACGATTCAATTGAAACGATACCTAGAAGTGACCATGTCCTTTACAGTTGAAAGTGAACGATGTCCACATCCGTTACGAGGACGCGTCTACGTGCGGTAGCGCGTTCGCGTGCGGCCTAACCGTCGCGTCTCTGGCGGCCGAGTCGTGCGACTGCGACTGGCGGCGCGGATTCACGCTGCTGGCGCCCGATGGCTGCTCCTTCAAACTGCTGGAGCTGCAGGCGCTGGCCATCTACTGGGACCCCATGCCCGTGCCGTCGGGCATGTTCGCCAGCTGCAACATAGCGGAACTCACGGTGAACTAGGCTCCATAATAAATCATTCTTAGGGCAAACTGTTCGCTTATAATAGCTTAATACGTGATGTGTTAAACTTGTCAAATAATAAAAACAAAAATCTAGAATAATAGTCTGAGTAAGCTTATCATACAATATCAGATTATGCAGAAGATAGAAAGCCTGGCACCAGCGAATAAGTTGTAATTTGTATTGTAGCTTTTGTTATGGATTATCAAAAATTTTACAAGCCCGCTTGCCTTTCTCCTTGGCGGTAGATTTGACGTTTCAAAGTGATCCTTAAAAAACTTACTGAATAAAATAAAATCTAATTGAGCTTTGAAACAGCTTTTACGGAAAAGGATAATGAGGGCTCAATTATTGATGGACCGGTACAAGTCCCGGTTATAATCATAAGAATAATTTAACAGTTTATTTAAAAAACAAAGCTCCATGAAAATAATAATAATAATGTTAGTAATGGATTATTTATGTGTAATTTATGTCGATAGCGCTTTTAAATATTTTCTCGACTTGATTACTGTGAGAGTTCCTTGGAAGTAGCACAGATATCGCCACCGGAACATTAACAATCTCTTCCTCTACCACCTACTTGTGTTGATGTGTATATCGGTGTATGTACAGGAACGCATGTCTCCTGGCGGCGTGTCATCCCACCGCTACATAGTGTCCCCGGCCAGCGCGCGCGCCCGACTGCGACGCGAGCGCACAGAGCTGCCGCTGCGCAGCCGGACACGCCCGCGACTGGCCGCTTATCTCACCTTGGATACTGTGCTGCTGGATCTGACCTCGGTAACGTGAAGCTCGTACACTATCGCATAACCATAATGGATACCAAGAGGCGCAAATGTAGTGGTCTCAACAGAGCTTACATATTTGATCCTTTTGGGGTGGGGACCTTAAGTCCATGGGTCTTCTACTTCGGTCTTTGAGACAACGCGAAAGCCTTATAATTTTTTTTTCATGTAAAATAAAAATGAAACCAAATAAAATGATTATTTTGTGTTCCAGCGTCAGTACAACGAGGCGGTGTGTTGTTGGATGGGGTTGGAGCGCATATCGCGTCTGCGCGAGTTCCGCGCGCGGCGACCCGCGGCGCCCGTTCGGGGACATGCCCGGGAGTGGTGGCTCTACGCCCTGGCCTGCCACTTCCACCTGCATCCTTGTAAGTATACCGTCTGTCGGCACAAGACACCGCATTGATCCTCCCAATAATATCTCACGCACATGCTTAAGATTCAAAGAAACGGCGGAAACGGGAGTCTTTTACATTTACATTTTAAACTATTATTAAAAAAAAATACCATACTTATCAAACATCCCGACGTCATCGCGACGATCAAATTGTGTATATGTGTATGTAGAAAATATATTTTATAAATAAATATGTATAAAACATTGTATTTGTAAATAATAATCTTGCCATATATTTAGATATTTAGTAGGTATTAAACATATACTTTTCATGTATGGATGTATATTTCATTTGTCTATTAAAATTTTATTTTCATTCAAATTCACTTTTCTACCCCTCTCTCTCGCTCTCTCTCTCTCTCTCTCTCTCTCTCAAAGGTTTGCTGGTAGACAACTCATTAAGGGTTAAGCTCGCCTCGGTACATGTGTTTTCCTATGACATGTTCAAATCATATTTATGTGTACAATAAAGAATTACCAAGGAGATCTTCCTCAGAAGGGCTTCTATAATAGTGAGTATGAAACCCTACTGTATCAGGTTGGATAAGACTTTTTTTTATCCTACTCACCTACTTCTTCTTCTTCTTGAATAAGTATTCAGTTGAGTAATAACAGTCGTTCGCACGTTTTTAGGGACAGAACCCAAGCCGAGCTGGGAGTCGTGCCTAGAAGCGGCCCGACGCAGTAAACAATACGTGGGCATCTGCCTGTCTACACTATGCAACCCAGCAGCCACCCTCCCGCCCGAGACCAAGGCCATCAAAGACGAGTTCGAGTGGCGTACTCCTCTACACGTGCTGAAGCCGCTGAGAGAGGTCGGTGGTTACTTACAAAATGTTTCTGCTCAAGATTTTTCTTGTATGATTGTTTGACAAGACATCACTTGATTATATTCTATTATAGGTTCATATTTTCTTTACTAATATTTACATACTTCAATAATGTATACACATTTATCTTTCCCTTTTAATACGGATAAGTCTTAAAGTTGGAGAGGTATAATTAGTTTATTCCTGTGTTATTTGTTCAGTATAATTTACTTATTCTCTTTTTCGCAACATGTCAACTGAAAGTCGAAAAAGTTACTAATGAATAGAGTCCGAAAATTGGAATAGCCTATATCTCTAGCTCGATATCTCTATTCGTCCAGCTAAGTGACAAGTAAACTGGCAAGTTGCAATTGAAGTATTATAACCCTCAAGAATGTTATTCTTGATTTGATTAATTTCTTGACTGAATTTCACGCGAACACCATAATTTACCACAGGTCGCAATGCGTCAAGTCCCCAAATCCACTCCCGTTTCCACCCCCGACAAACCCTCGGGACGCAGCATGCTGGTCCAATGGTTCCCCCAGTGGTGGGGATGGTATGGCACCGGGGAAACCCCTACTCCTGCCCCGACCCTCGCCCCTACCCCGACACCTGCTCCCTCTGCGACCCCTGGGGACTTGGAGGAGGAGATCTTGGATGTGATCGCTGACTCGTTGGATAACAATACACTGTTGAAGAGAGATACCGTCTTTGGGAAGTTCGAGTTCGTGCTGAACAAGGGCTCGCTGATTCTGAGCATGGAGAATGAAGAAGAAACGTAAGTGTAGTTGTTGTTCATGACATTGTTTCGACTTTTTTCTTATTGAGGTCATTTAGCAAAATGCTCTCACACTCTCTCTCAATATAAATAAATACATGTTTGACATTCAAATACGATTTTAGATAAAATGAATTCAATAAATCTCAAAAATAAGTTAAAAACATTTTTAAATGGGCGCGCTTTTGATTTTAAAGCTTGTATTAAAATTAATTGGGAAAATAAAAACTCTACGATTGAGCGGAGCTTTCCCAGAAGATAGCACTGGCTGCTTGGCGATTGACTTCGCTACTTATTATTCCTTTTTGTAAGGTAAATGGTTGTTCCAGTGATACCAACAGTACTACCAACGCCGGCGGCAAGGTGGAGCTACACTTCAGCGCACTGCTGGCGTGCGTGGAGTCGCGGCCGCGTGGCGGGTCGCACGCCTTGCAGGTCTCGCTCGGCGCCGTCTCATTGCGGGACCGGGTCACCAAACACACACTGTTCCCCATAGTGTGTGCCCCGCAGGTACTTGTTCAAACTGTGTAACAATCATACCATGCAATCCTCGAGTGTTATCTCTAATTTGTATTATTAGGGCGTGATCCGAGAGGGCCTGAGCACGGCGGCCGGAGCGGGAGCGGCATGGCGCGGCGCAACCTCCCCCCATGCCACGCCCTCCGATGAACCTCTCTTCCAACTCACCTACGAGAAGAAACCTTTCGGACTCAACTGTGATTACAAGTACGTCTATCGCTCAGCAATCTTAGAATACAACTTTGGAATATGTACTTACAAAATAAAGATTTACAACTCGATTTCCTTTTTCTTCATTTTTGCCATCCAGTGTAAGCGTAATGTTCTTTGTGTATGTTTGCGCAGGTTATGGGTGAAGTCGGGCGCTATCGAGGTGGTGTACTGCGCGCTGCTGGCACGCTGGGCGCGGCAGTTTCTGTGCGCGCCGTGGGGCGCTAGTGGTGCGTGGCGCGCGTTGCACGCCTACCACAGCGTGCGGGACTCCACCAAGGCGCGACTCATTACTCACTGGGAGGACATGATGCGAGCCACGCCGGTACCTTTCAAATACTGGTCTATCGACTTAGCTTGATCAATTTCTTTATTTACTGCTTATTACAGCGAATCATGCTGTGTCTATACTGGGATGCATCACAAAATACATTATTACAAACTGATAGTAGCTTGCTCACAGTAAGAGCATGATGCAACTAAAGCTACTTGTAGAAATTTTTACATAACTCTTTGTCGGTAGGGCGACCGACGATCTTGGCAAGTGGAGCTCGACATATCCGCGCCACAGATCTTATTTGCTGAAGATATGTCGTCGCGCGAGGGCGGGGTTGTGCTAATAGACTTCGGTCGGCTGCGATTGGCCAACACGCCGCGCGCGGCCCCGCCCCCCTCTCCGCCGGCCAATGAGGAAGATGAGACGTTCATGACGCCGTGCTCCACACCACCCGGCAGCCTGCTGTCGCCCGCGTCTCCGCCCGAGCCACCGCAACCCAGCGCTGAACATAGGCCGCTCGATGCCGCCGATTTGCACGACCGACTCTATGACAGGTGACTCAACTCGTTGTATTGATAGAACGCCTATTAGTTTTCCACGGGATGGTCAGAATATAACCGTAAAGTTTTTGATACGAGTATATAACAGTTTCTAACATGTTATTTCAACTAGTTTTTTGTGTATCTTGTCTGGAATTAAAGCTTTCATTCATCTAATAATACGAGGTGTGCTCTTATTACAAACATTACGTTGCCGAAATTTCCTTTGATGGTGTTTATATACAAACTCTGCATAATAGTACTAGGAAGACATGCTCAAAACTTCCCACTCCCCAGATACAACATCGAGCTGAGCGATCTGCAGATCCTGGTGGGCCGCGCGCGCGACAACTGGCAGTACGCACACACCAAGTCCACCTCCTCGCTGCATCTGCTGGACCGGTTCAGCATCTCCTTGCAGGTATGTGACAATACGAACCATCTGTTTGACAGCTATATTTTTCAAATATAAAGACTTTGATTGCCTGTTTCATTGTTCGATTTTGAATGACATATTTTTCTGTTTTTGCAGTTTGTCTTGTATTTTTAACCCTTAGGGGTTCTAGGCAAGTAAGTTTTTTTGATTTATAGCTCCAGTCAGTTCAGTCACCAGTCTTATCATCATCTGTGTTTGTGTAGGGGGCGCCACTGGGTGGCAATGGTAACCGTTGCTCATTGCTTCGTTGGCATGCGACTGACGCGGCAGACCATGTCTTGTATCTCTTTCACAATATCGATGTTGACCGGAGTTTGTTATACTAGTAATGGTTGTTTGTTCAGGCGGAGCGTCGCGTGGTCCACACGGTAGACCCCCAGTACCCGTGCGCCACGGTCCGCGGCTCTCTGCCCGCGTTGGTGGTACACCTCAGCGAACACAAGCTGAGGACTGTTCGCGTGGTTATAGATACTGCTAATGTATTCACCACGTGAGTTTTTAATCAAAAAGTCAAAAAATATCTTGATGCTATGTTGAGATCTGCTGAAAAACCAAATCTAAACTCTTTGTCCAGAGCCCGTGAGCCTTCGGGCCAGGACGCGGTGGATGCGGCCGATGACGAGGTCAGCTCTAGCTCTGAGACCGAGCGCTCCGAGATGTCTGCTCACCAGAACGCGACGTTGCTCATGATACAATTCGCCATCGACCAACTCTCGCTGGAGGTTTGTACTGAGTGGACAATCAATTTAGATAAATCATTTTTTTTTTATTTTATCAATGATACTAACTGTTCAAATGTTTGTCAATGGATGTAGCGATGAGAACACAACGACGCGATTTGCGCGCGATCCTATAAATTGAAAGAAAACAAACGAATCGTGCAATGATACAAGTTTCCTTGCCATTCTTCTTCTGTGCTGATCTTGATTCCGAACAGGTGGTAGATTTGAAGTTTCGATATAATGAAAACGTTGCCTCGTTTCGGTCTAGAGAGGCGATGTTGCCGAAGTCAGGCGAAGTATCAGTAGTAGGCAGTGTATATGTTTATATTTATATAAGTAGTGTGCATATTTGTCGCATAGCTTTATTTATAATGTATGATATGCTTATAGTTAATTTAGCTAGACCCCTAATAACCTCTAAAGCCATGAAATCCACTCCATCCAAAGGTTGTCTGGAACAAATCGCTTCTTAGCGATAAGACCGCCCATTGTACATACATTTATTTTTAAGTTATCCAGTTCTTATTTTTAAGGTGTGCAATAAAGTATTTTTCATTCATTCATTCATTCATTCATTCATCCATCCATTCATTCATTCATTTGTCCCGGATTGACGTGTAGTGTATGGACATGGGGTTGGGCGATATTAGTTTGAAAAAAAAAACATTCTTTGACATGCCTATTGTTCGGTTGGAAGTGAAGTGAGTGTTGTCACAGGTTCAGTCCCGCGGGCGCAGCATCGCAGAGGTGCAGGTAATGGGCGTGCGGTGCGCGCTGTGCTGTCGGCCGCACGATCTGTCGCTGGCGCTGTCCGTACACTCGCTGCTGCTGGTGGACGCGCTGCAGACCTACGGGCCCGACTTCGAGCTGCTGGTCGCCAGCCACAAGCACGTGGGGTAAGTGCACGGAGCCACCCAGCTCTCATACTAACAATTTATTTTTAAATCCTTGTCAGGGAAGCGCTTGTCCTTCATCTCATCTGGTTTCAAGGCCGTGGTGTCTGGCTGGATATCTTACCTCTAAATACCGGTACACAACAAGTTTCTGAATAGTTATTATGGACAGACGTAGGTAAGATGGTGGTAGCTAGTCAGTCGGGCTAAAAGCCATGCCGCCAACCAAACCAAGCACATTACTGTGCTGGAGATCGATCCCGGGACTTTTGGATCTGACACTGGTAGGCGAACTGAGATGTTCTAAGGAAACACAGACGTATGCTCAGTACAAACGTTTATTCTGCACTGGCGGCCGGCCGCCGCCCGCGCCGTACAGTGGCGGCCGCTACTCACACATACATACAAGTACACTACACGAACCATTAGACCACAGAGGCGGTTCATCCTCCTCTCCTCTCACCTCTTCAACGTTGTACTTTTTGTAGGTGGGTAAAAGATCTCTTCAGGGGATGGGTAGCAGCATCGTCCGAATCAAACCAAAATATATCCCCGCAGTCGTTCAATTCGCCTGCGAGTGTGGGTTGACTACGCCTCGTTCTTACCCTAGCATCGCAGTCACGCCATTGTTCGACTTACAATGTTTCGTTTTCAGCATGGACTTGTCGTCGGGCAGTATCCTCGACTCGGAGCCCACGTCCCCGCAGTCTCCCACGTCGCCCACGGGTGTGGGCGGACTGGGCGCGGCGCACCCACAGGCGCTTTCTCAAGCGCTTTTTTCACTGCATCGGTCCAATAGTGAGTTATTCTTAAAAGAATTTGGCTAACCCTTTTGCCGGAAATGACATAAGTCTGAACAGAAGGAAAGATTCTATCTTTCCTTTGGTATAGAATTGCAATTCAAACAATGAACACCCCATGGCAGCTGTTAATCTTGACCTTCCTACCTTCCTACCATTTACCCGAATCGTATTATAAAGTGCAATAGGGAGAGATTTGAAATAATGCCTACGCTGAAAACAGTTTAGTGATAGCGGTACATTCTGGGATTCTAGTTGTAAGCAAAAACTTGCATCACTAACATGCCACCAACTACTTAATCTTATCAGGTGCTGTAGAAGCCGACCGGGCCACTAGCCCCATCCCCTCCTGGATCACAGGAACACCCAATAACAACCCTGCGGGAGGCAACACCACCTGGGGTAATATCACCGGGGGCAACGCCAGCTGGAGCAACCCTTACTGGGGAAACGCTGCCGCAGGCAACACCAGTTGGAGCAATGCCAACTTTGCGGGCAACGTGCCCACATGGGGTGCAGCCGGCTTGGTTGACTCCGAGGCACTCATCGCCGTCGAACTGAGTATTGTCAAGGGGGAAGGGGACTCCGAGGATCTGAGAATCGCGAATATACTGTTCAATAATCTGGATATTATTGGTGAGTCATCGTCTCTTTGCCCTTTATGACTAGATGGAGTGGGCATAACATGTTTTATTATACCACGCCTTTCATGTTGTTTTCTAGAAGTCATTTCTCTTTTCTTGGTGAAGCTCTATATATAAGTAAAATATCTCCCAAAATGTTCACAATATCACTGAAATTGTGTTTTTGTTGCAGCAAATCAAGAGACTATAGTAGAACTCATAGGATTCACTCAAAGAGTGTTCGGTCCGAGAGCGAATAAGCCAACAGAAGTGCCAAAGCCCAAGCCCAAAAACGAAGAAATGCCGGCACCCGTCGATGATGAAGTACAGGTATACTTCATGAACAATTTCAGATAAAAATATGATAACAAACTATTTAGCGACCACGATAAAACTAGCAGTTGGAAAAAGAATGAGATAATTTTTCTGATTATTTTAGTACCATGAATTGATTGCACCTTGTTGTTTCAACCCAAATAGCATTTTATAATGATACATAGAATTAAGTTTGATTACAAAGTACCGGAGCAGCAGAAACCATTAGGATGTTTTACAGAAGGAAGTGCGTACCGAGATCACGTTCGACTTCCACCGCCTCGGAGTGTTGTTGCTGCGAGCCGCCGTCGAGGACGGGAACGTGGTGGCGAGGAAGATAGCCACCGCCACGCTGAGCGAGGCCAAGATACAGGCCACTGTTGGTATGTGTTATTTTTTTTCATTACGAGCTCTTATATGATGTTCTTATGCGATGATGTTGTCTTGTCCTAACCGATTTTGACCACGTGACTGGGCTGGACAGGCGTATTTAAATCTCGCAGATACATCACGCTACTCCACGCAAACGGATTGCAGTTTATCTGCGTTGTAGCCTAGTTTGCCGAATACTAACTTTTCCAACTTTACCTCGACCGTTTTGTCCAATGTTCCAAAATGAATGGAATTGTGAGTTTTCTATAATGGCGGGTTTCACACATTAAAATTGTATGTTGAGCATGTGACTGGACTTCGAACCCCAGTATCGAGTCGTTGCACATGGTGCGATCAAAAATATATAGTCCAATCTCGCTGAACCGGGCCGTATCGCCAATTATAAAACTGCTTTAGGCCGTTGTTATGTTGACGTGTTGGTTGATAGACGGGTCTCAGATATCAGCGGGCGGGTCGCTGGGTGGCGTGCAAGTGGTGTCGCTGAGCGAAGGCGGAGGAGGCCACGCGCGCGTGCTTTCGGCAGGGCGGGCGGCGCCCAGCGACCCGCCGCCCGCCCTGGCGCACCATGAAGGGGACGATGAGAAGGCGCTGCATTTCACCATACAGCGTAACGTCGTCACCAACGGGGATGGAGACACTCCAGGTATATCGCTACAAAGTATGATAATGTCATTGTTATTTGATATCGTCTGGTTATTATAGAATTTTCTACTGGTTCTCTCTTTTCACAGGATGTCAATCATAGAGAGACATTTTACCAAATGGCACGTGAACATTATATGTTTCAGATCTAACGCTTGGAACTGTGCATTGATCATTGTCAGTTATAGTCTCTCTAAAAGAAAATTATACTATTGTACCATGAAAAGATTTTAACTAAGCTATTTTCATGAAGTCATTGCATCGTAAAGTTTTGTAAAGATTTTCGCTTATATTTATGATTGTAAAGTAAATACAATCACACCGAGTAGCCATCGTTTAAGTGGCAAGACTTAATTTTGATCTCCATGTTATTTCCGTCCATTACATGATCTCCTAGGCTTATTGGTGCACTCGTGCTTGTCACTCGGATGTTTTAATAAGTCATGTGGCGCAGGCTCGGTGTGCGTGGAGTGCGCTGTGAGCGTCCGCGTGGCGCGCGTGTGGTACACGCATCAGCCCGCACTGGTACTGGAGCTGCGCTCGTGCCTGGCCGAGTTCAAGCAGTACCTGGCCAACCTGGCGCGCTCGCTGCGAGCCGCCGCCGCAGCCGCTGCTGACATGGCGCTCGGCCTCGCTCACACCAGGTAACACTCACATACTCTTGTCTCTCTCGTAGATGCTCTATGGGATTCGTTTCGAGAATTACTGCTTAACATTTGTCAGGGAGTCGCTGTACATGAACCCGCGACTGTCGCAGTCGATGGAAGGCGTGTCTCCGCGCCGCCGCACCATCAGCGTCGGCGCTTCGATCGACGATCCCTCGGACAGACACGCAGACAATATTGTACTCAGGTGGGTCTTTTTATTACAAGATTTTTTAAACTTTTCGTGTTTGGTAAATGTGTAAAAGGTTACAAAAAACAAAATTTTGAACCGTCAATGTTATTGCAATTTTTTGGTGACAGCGAACTGATTTGATGTAGCGATCAGAAGCTATTCAACTGTTCAGAAGCTTTTCAGCATATAGATTGATGGAGTTGACTACCTCACAAGCTCCACAATGATGACTAGTGACTGATGAGTAAAGAGCAATTCAATGGAACTTCTTAGTGAATAGTAAAATATCCGCCTAAAAATATATGTATCTACACTATACCGTAAAACTAAATTAAAACTAGCGTCAAGTTTAATTTAGTTGTCGTGTCGCGTGGCTCTTGATACGGAGGTCCTCGATTAATTTTCCGGGTAGGCAGATCTTTGTGAAGTTTTTTGCCAGTTTGACTAGGACAATTTATGATTTTTATCACCTGATTGACCGATAAGTAAGATGACACCGTTTTTTTGAGGGCATATTCATAAAATGTTCACTCGTAACGTCTAACACCAAGTCAGTTTTTGTTACAAAGCCCATGAGAGGAAAGAAGAAGTAAGTAAAGTAAACGTTTCCAGCGTGAGCATCGAGCTGGAGTCCCCGGTGGTGGTGGTACCTCGCGGCGCGCGCAGCATGCAGGTGCTGGTGGCGCACCTCGGCCGCATGAGTCTGGCCAACCGGCCCGGCCCGCCGCTCCACACCCAGTACAAAGTGCGCGTCAGAGACATCTCGCTGTCTTCGGTCAGTATCATTGTTAACCGGACTTCTTGGAAACCTGCCATCAGAAGATTGCGTGTTCAAATTTTATTGTATTTATTTGCATCCTTTGACAAGTTTCATATTCTTGGACAAGTCATAATTATAGTTATTACATTCTTATATACTATAAATATGATTACATAGAGACAATAACATAATTTAAATAAAAGTATCTGCAAATCAGGTCACTGCAAACTGACATTATCAGGTTTTGGGGTAACACAAATGGTAAACACCGTGTTTTATTTCAGTCGCTGGTGCAATGACTGGCGACTACTCATAGCATAGCCTAACTACATAACCTATTGGAATTTGTATTTATAAATAACTCATGTAAAACTACAACAAACTGTCCTAGATATTTAAGTATGGTTAGATCGTAATTACTTAATTGTACCTACTTGTAGTTTTGCTGAAATAAATCATTTTTTTTTAAATCTGTCATAGACAAAACTGCCGCTATAAACATTTATACTTACATGTCCCTACAAACCTCACGATAGCAGCTCTAGAAGTCTGAACATCGTTCGTCAATCAAAGATGGAGACAAAAAAAAAAACAAAAATCACAAGCTTTTCCAACTCCTGCCCGCGTATTTGTTAGTGTTATCTGAAGCGTTTTATATAAAAGCTAGTACCTTACGTTTGTTTTAGTTGGACGTCGCAGACAAGCTCGAGAAACACCGGCTGACCGCGGAAAGCATGCGTCAGATATACGACGTGTCGTGCGGCAAGCCTGTGCTGCACAACACGGCGCTACAGTTCAACATCGACTTGTCAGATGACGAGTCCTGTCAGGTACACGTCTCTGACTGTTAAACATAGACATCCTCTCAAACGATATATAGAGATAGTATAGCCGTAGCATGCCGTCCCTATTAAGTCCCAAAAGATAATTTTGGCATTCAAGTTGTCCACGGCTTGAAGCTCTGCAGTATAGAGAAGCTATGAGCTCTGGCAGTTTGAGCGTTCTTTCATTGATAAATAATGATGTTTGCATTTTATTGTGAAATGAAATGCGGGCCTAAGTAGTATTGTGTGATTTTGAGCGTTATTCCATTGGTATTAAGTACTATTTCCGTTGCAGTGCGAAGTGAGTGGTGCAGTGGTGGGCGGGCTGCAAGTGTGCGCGCGCAGGGAGCAGTATGAGCAGCTGCTGGACACGCTCAAGTGGATCTCCGCCGGGGCCAGTCCCGCCCCTCCCTCCCCGCATCCGCAGGCTACGCCCAATGCACAGGTTATTAACATTCCACTGACACACAACTGAATTATCCTGTTTATTTTCTAGTGTAAATTGTTGATACATATTATATTATTATGATATTCACTTGTGAATTTCTGGGTGGGTTGAGTTTCGTCACTTACCAGCTTATGATCAGCCAGCGGATATTGACATATCACGTGATGCGCTCTCCACACGCTTTTAACATGTTTTGTACTCAAATTATTGTATTTCAAATAATTGCACTTGTTCACAACATTTACAAATGGTATACTAGGTTTGGCACACAACAATTCACAACCCACGCCGGGACTCGAACCCGCATCTTTTCTTAAAGCCGAAAACGCTCTAACCAACTGAGCTACGGGGGTACCGACGCAGATTCCGATTTTTTGTGTATCTCTTAGCTAAAGCGCTGATTACGACATCTAGCAGAGATTCACTGAACTGTGATCTGCCCTAGTGTTTGAAATTACACTCAAAATCACTAGCGAGAAATGGCGTTTTGTATGACACAAACATTCGGAATCCCGTCGTGGGGTTATGAATGTTTGTGGCATAATACCATTTGTAAATATTTTGTATTGTTCGAAATTTGTCTCTAATTAGAAACACTTCTTATTTTTTAGGTTATAGTTACATTTAGATTATTTGATCACAACATTAAATGTTAAAATGACACAAAAAAAAGACAACCCACGACAGGACTTGAACCCGCATCTTTTCGTCAAGCCGGAAACTCTAACCAATTGAGCAACTAGGGACACAGTTTCTGAATTTTTGTGTCATTATAACATTTGTGAATAGAGTTACATTGTTCGCAGAGCGGAACACTTCCCCGGGAGGTGTGTGAGCCCGCAGTGGCCACCCTCCGCCTGGACCCGGCGGTGCGCGCCGCCGTGCTGGCCGTGCCGCCGCCAGCGCCGCTCCACGTCGTCACTCCCAGCATGCCCTTACTTATCGGTAACTACTGAACACTCCTTGGGTATGTGACCTAGCAGTGGCCACCCACCGCCTGAACCCGTTTTTTTATTTTATTGTACGACGGGGAAGCGCTTGGCCTTCATCTCACCTGGTTACAAGTTGAGATAAGGTCGAAGGTGGAGGCGCACTTCACCCGGAATCCTCAACAAACTGAGGAACTGGCTATCTTACCTCTAAATGCCGGAACACATCAGTTTTAGAATTGTTGTTATGCGACAGAATTCGAGTAGCTAGCCAGGTGGAGCCAAAGTCCTACCACCAACCAAACCAAGCACAATAAATTGTACTCCCCATTCCCATTACGCGTAGGTAGGTAATTCATTTTTTGGTATGTAGGTACATTTACGTTTATTTCTTTTTTCGTTCATTTATTTGTTGGTGTGTTTTTTGTTTATTTCATTAATTAAGTAGGTATCTACTTGGTCTGTACCTACGTTACCTTATTGTTTCTACTTATACCTATCTTTGTATAATCTAGTTTATATGGGATTAATAAATGTGTCTTTCTTTCTTTCTTTTTTTCTTCCATGGGGATCGATCCCGGGACCTCGATCTGAATCGGTGGGTTGAACCACTAGACCACAGAGGCGGATAAAACATTTACATACCGATTACACATCACCAGATATAACACAATATCCGGTCCTAGTCGATTTCCATGCCTAGCTGTGAACGGCTGCGGGTATGATACATTCTTATTTCAGTTGTGTTTGCAGTGAACTTCGACCTGCCAATATTCAGCGTGGAGCTAAGAGCTGACTTGGGAGAGGGGGAGCGAAGTCTGGTGGAGCTGTCCTTCAGAGAGTTCTCGCTCAACTACAAGAAGACCAACGAATATGAAACTACCCTACAGGTAGCTAATTCAACCTAAACACAGAAAAAAAATAGAAACAAATCCACTATCCTTAAGAAAACAAATCGACACGTGTTTCGCCTCGTAGTGTTATCTCCCAGCGCTGGGCTTGCAGCACATTTTTTCAAAGGAACTTATCAGATTTGTTATTAAATATGTTTCTATTTTCAGGTTACCCTGCAGGTATCGTAGTTCATATACTAACAGAAAGAAGAGAGAGTTAACATATATGTTGTTTGATATTTTGAAGGTTATATATATATATAAAAAATATATATATATATACAAATAAATATTACAGGACATTAATTTTACACAGCGCCATCTAGCCAAACTAAGCATAGCTTGTAATATGGGAACTAGATTACGGATAAAATACTTAAATACTTTTTGTAAATACATACTTACTATATGATACAACACAACAACATATTTGTAACTTTAATTGTGTGGCAGACAGAGATCATGAATCCTCGGGCACTGATTTGCACAGATCTTCTCCTGTCTTATGATAAGGCTTTAAGTTCATACCACCGTTCATCATATCAATTCGTCTTTAGTATGATAGCCTTATTTAAATTACTTAATCTTTAAGCTATTTCTAATGCAAGTATGATCAGGTTTTCCCTATCTAGAGAATATTCATCCGAGCCGCGTTCTAAGGCGGGCACTTTCATGAATCCATGATCCGAAAACAATCTAACGTGTCCAAACTAGCAGATTTCCCATAAAGTGTACGATTCCTCCAGGTGTCGCTGCACTCCATCACGATGGAGGACCTGACGAAGGAGCCTGAGTCGAAGCACCGGCTGCTGATGGTGTCCCACACGCCGCAGATGCCGCCCAAGGCAGTGTATGTCTCCAAGTCGTGTCCCGACCTGCAGGCGCCGGGGGAGCCGCTCGCCTCCATCAGCGACCTGCACTACGCCAAGAACAACTGCTCGCTGCCGGGGGAGCTGCATGTTATTGTAAAGGTACGTGACCGCGATCTCGATCACGTGATTACTCTATCGACTGTTGGAAGTCCTCCCACTACACTCGATAGACCGGCGAAATTATAGCGGTTGCGTTGTGTAAAGTTTTCTATCCGATCCGGAGGTTGTGGGTTCAAATCCAGTCGTATACTATGGACTTTTCGGTTGTTTAGATGTTTATGTGCGCATCTGACATCTGACACATGCCCATGCTCTGGGGGTGAAGGTTTATCGTGAGGAAATCTGGCTGGTATTTTGGTAAGCGGCGCTAGGCTTGCAACCTCACGTATTGAAATCTACGTGAGGTTGCAAACTGTGGGCATGTGCCGAATTTAAGATCAGATCCACGTAGGATAAGAGGCGAATTCTCAAAAGGGGATAAGGTCGTGAGTCTACTATAGCATTCATTGTTTTCAGAACAAAGAGCGTCAAAACAAACGCACAGACAGCAAGTGTGGGCCGACTCCGCCATGTTCACCGGAGTGTGATGTCTCGCCGCACGGACAGGAGGAGGCTCAGAGCGAAGGGGAGGGGGAAGGGGATGGGGAGGGGGAGATCGGAGCTGATGATAATCTCGTGTGGGTGTGGGTGCACACCCGGGACCCTCGCCATCCGCGGTTCCATGACACCTTTGATAAGGTTCGTTGTTAGCAGAACAGGGTCATTATTTATCTGGGAACTTTTTAGCTTTTATTGATTTATCCCATTTTCAGTCTTGTTTTTCATGATTTATCTTTGTGCTTACACTGTGTAATGACAAAGTTGTTGATGGAAACAGATTATGACTATATTATATTCACAGTTTGTATCTGCTGCTAGAAATTGTGTCGCAATATTCGGTAGCTGGCAGAGAGTGGATGAAAACGATCGGGATTAGTGACAGTGGTCTTTTAGGCGTCCGTTGACCATTTTTTTAAATGGCTTCTTCTATATATTACGAATTCTGGATTCGTAAATTTTTTGTTATAGTCTAAATTATGAAAAAGATGACCATTTATGGATTTGACCACTTCTACTATTAATAGGTTGATGGTGATTGACTTACCTACGGATGGCCCTAGGTACGCGTGTCACAATATGTTTTCCATGATATTTTTTCTCTTTCCCATCATCTTTTCTACCACTTACAAAAGCCATTATAAACGTTTTAGGTATCGAAATTGACGAAGGTGGAGTTCAATAGCCTTAACCTGGTGGTAAACATCGATAGTTGGGTGGCCGTGCTCGACTTCTTCGGGATAGCTGGGGATGACCTGCCTGAATCCGGGCCCCCGGGGGATCTTCTCACTGCAGGTACTTATCTCAATGCGGTTCCGGGCGACGCAGAGCATACATTCATTGATAATAGAGAAAATAGAATTTTCTTAAGAATTTTTATTCATTTTTAATTTAAATTGCAACGTCTATATTTCTATTGTGTTTCGATCCTAATGTCTTCCTGAATAGAGTTTAAGACAACTTCTGGGTAGGCTCGCTCCATCGCAGCCCGTTCGCACGTGTTAACATCGCACCAGGAATAGTATTTGAAAGTGCATTTCTACGATACGTATTTTATCTCCTTTCAACAAAATTTCAAAATTTGCAATCAAGCTAACTCCAAATTTAAATCACATTTCCATAATTATTTCTTCAGCGTCAGCAACTGGCTCTACCAGCTAGTAATTTGATAAAAAAAAATGTGTGTTGCACCAGAGAGCGCGGGCGATGGGTCCACCCTGGAGGAGGACAGCGGCGTGACCGTAACGGAGATGTGCATCCGGTCGCTGAGCGCCGTGGTGGTGTCGGCGCGGGGCGAGTGGTGCGGCGCGCGGGTGGCGCGCGTGCGCGTGGCGGGGAGACGAGACGCTCGCGCGCGCACCGCCGCCGTCAGCGCGCGGCTCGGTGCGCTCGCGCTGAGGGACCTCACGCCGCACGCGCCGCTCTGGCGGGACACACTGCGGTCACACTCGCACCACGCGCTCACCGTCCACTATAACAGGTTTGGATTGCTCGGCTAAATACATCACTAGTGGAACAACCGGGACTTCGTTCCCGACATTCTAAAGAATGTCGGGAACGAACATAAAAAACACATGGTATCTAAAGATACCATGTGTTTTTTATGGGCAGAACCCTAATTCGCTAATTTTTAAATGAAAGTAGCCTAAGTTACTCCTTGTAACATCAGTTATCTGCCAGTGAAAACCCCGTCAAAATCGGATCAGCCGTTTCGGAGTCCATAGTGCACATATTTTACATTCCAAATTCCAGCCCTTTCCTTCTGAACGAAGCCTCAAACGATGCCACAAAAAAAAGTAAAGTTGTGGCTTCCGGAAGTCAATAAATGGAGTTGCGATTCATCGACACCGCAACAACAATGTCATCGGTTTGGTTAAATCGTAAGATGGCTCTCCCCACCCTCCCTTTTCTACGTTTACATGTATGATAACTATTGATGTTATCAGGTTGAGTGCGAGCGAGGCAGTGACGGCGGGTCACGAGACGAGCCTGAGCATCGAGATGGGTCCCGTGAGCTACGTGCACACCAAGCGGTTCGTGCACGAGCTGCAGGCCTTCACGAGAGACTTCGCGCTGCTGCGCCGGGTCATCATGCAGGCGAGACTCAAGGTCAGTCTGATCTCCTGATCCTGAAGGTGTTGCACCCGATACCCGTATGCTGGGAATGATCTCAGTAATAGGCTCAAAGCCTGAACGGTCGATATCGTTTACAGGTGTCGGTGGGTGGCGGCAGCGACGCGGCCCGTCCCCCGCGCATGCGCCTGTCGGTGTCGTGCGAGGGGCCCGTCATCATCGTGCCGGTGTCGGGCCGCAGTCGAGGGGCGCTGGCTGTGCAGGCCTCCAGCCTCACGCTCACCAACCGCTTCCAGGAGGCGGGCAGCCGCGGCTCCGTCAGCACCATGACCAACCCAGACGCTGGTAAAAAAACAATTTTATCTCTCCTTTTTAGAAGTGACAAAAGTATATCAAAAACATTATTTTGTGCCATGTTTTTAGAATTCCGCGAGTTATTAGACGTCCGCACCGTCCAGCTGGAGTCCCTGACGCTAGCGGGGGCGCGGGGTGGAGGGGGCGGCGCGCGGGGGCTGCGGCTCGGTCCGCCGCTGCTCACTGCGCCCGCCCACCTCACTCTGCACATCGAACACAACACCAGCGCCACTCACAACGGTAAGTGGCGTAAACTGTTACAGACACTATTTATTTAATCTTGTAAAATAATCTTGTTCTCATATTACAATCTCTGTTTATATTGGAACTAGATGGCAATGTTATATAGTATTTATTTTCATAAATCGTGGGGCTTATTTGAAGACCAGTTGCAAGTTCCAAAAAGAACAAGCAATAACTTGTCCTGGCTTCACAATGATCGTTGCCTTAACAGTATTAGTACTGGTAACAACCACGCGAAAGGTGTCAAATAAACATGGCATAGATAATGCATAAGTAAGAACAATTTTGGAATTTAATATTCACTTGATGTAATTTACTAATCCTTTGCATACAAAACTACTAGAGGAAGGGTTTTAAGTTTGTGTTAGATATATTTTAAAACACGGGTTTTACTCACGTATACGATTATGTTGATGTTAAACCAACGGTTTGTTAGATACTTTATGTTCAATAAATTGAATGTTCATGCCATGTTCGTGTTATTTCTATTTTAGGCTAAGATTATTGTGAACCTGGTTGCATTGCTATGGTACCCTCAGTTGAGTGTCATTCCAGTCCCAGACATGACGATCCAAGGCACCCTGACGACCCTGGAGTGTACCCTGGACCCGGCGCAGTACCGCCTGGTGCGGGGAGTGCTGGCCCACAACCTGGGGGAGGCGTTGGACTCCCCGCCTCCGCAGCGAACGGCCAGCCAGCGAGAGGTCAGTCTGTGAGGATATAGAGTCAACATCTATTGGTTCTGCCTCGATGTTGACTAGCGTCTACCGTAAAACATATGTATGTAATTTTGTACAGCGCCTCTGATGGGAGTGTTAGGAATTATCATGCATATAACAGAAAATAGTAGTTACAGCGCGAGCACAAGTACTCGGTGTCCCCGGACAGCATTCTCATCGGTCATCAGCCTGACTTCATCTATACTCTCTCCTTAGAAATAATACTCAAAGTAAAAATCGATGGTTATTTGTCACTAACCGTTTTAGGGTCATTTTGAATCGTCAAATATACCGCCTCTGTTTTGCGAACAACACACAAAAAACAAAAATATAATTTTCATAGACCTATGAAACCATGTCTCTCATAATCCTCTCGTAACTCAACATTTTAGGTCGATACAAATGAGTCATTCGTGAGTAAACTGGATATAGTATCCAGATTGAAGTTCAAGTTCAAGTTACTTTATTAATAACATCAGTTACACGTCAAAAAATCAGTCGAATAAAATTAACAAACATAAGAAATAATAACAAACAATGATAAATTAATACAATTATGCAGTAAAATTACAGACTATTTATTACATATACTTACTATATGAGTAACGTTGTCGGAATTGGTGCATTTACAATAAAAATGTATACCTACCAATAACTATAATCATAATTAGAAATAAATAATAGATGAAGCTGTCCGTATATATAGTTGCAGGTGTGGACCACGAGCTCCATCAAGCTGGACCTGCAGGACGTGACGGTGCACCTGGAGCCGGTCCGCGGGGAGGCCTCCCTCGCCTGCATCAACTTCATCAAGTCGCGGCTAGTGCTCGACACGTACTCCGACATGGGACAGGACATCGACTTGGTCTCGCAGGTCAGTGTCAGTGCAATATTGCGTGTAAAACATTTGATGTTTCAAACTCTAGTGCGGTGGATCTTTTCCACGACAAACAAAATATATTTAAAAGAAAGTCAAACGATTTTTTTACGACCTAAACTGAGTAACGTAACACATCAGGCTGTTACCTTTATATACGAGTGTGTACTATGTTTGTTTGATGTGGCTTGTTCTTGTTAGTTATTTATATGATTAGTGTTATAATCTTTTACTTTTTCTATTTATTCCGTTTCTCATCTCGTTTCACTAAGTATTATGTTACCTACCACTCTATTTTATCATGTAATTAATGTTGCATACATTTTTTTTTCTCTGTATAGTTTAGTTCTATGTGTGAAGGCTACTTAAGGCTCTTTTGATTCTAATTTTGATTCCTATTATTGGTGCACAAAGCTGTTAGTCTTCCTAAGATAAACAAATAAATAAATAAATTTGCTACTGTTGTTAAACCACCTATGTCCGCATTCCATATTTTAGCCAGTTGTAAGATTTAGATTTATTTTACGTGTTAATATTTTATAAGACTGACTATTCTTTGTACAAAGCTGTTAGTCTTCCAAAGATAAATGAATAAATATATATAATAATTATTTATTAATATTGTAATATTTATTTAATATTTATTAATTTATTTATTTAATATGACTCCGAGCGTCTCTAGTTGACGTTCACGTACGTTCTAGTTACGGTTTATTTATTCGGGTCTGAGATGATAGTGTTGTGCAGGAGATCCTAGTGAGCGACACGCGGTTCGCCAACGAACCGGCCAACCGGCGCGGCAACGTGTTCAGCCACATCATACAGCCCATGGCGGAGCAGCGGCACAGCGTGCAGGCTGAAGTACATGCCAGGTATGTCAGTCGGGACAAGTGTTCTAACCGGCTCTATGGTCTAGTGGTTCATCCCACGGTCCCGGGTTCTATCCCCATGGGGAGTACATATATTGTGCTTGGTTTGGTAAGTGGTAGGACATTGTTTGGGTCCGCCTGGCTAGCTACCACCATCTTACCTAAGTCTGTCGCCATAACAACAATTCGAAAATTGTTGTGTTCCGGCATTTAGAGGTAAGATAGCCAATTGCTCAGTTTGTTGAGGATTCCGGGTGAAGAGCGCCTCCACCTTCGGTTTATCTCAACTTGTTACCAGGTGAGATGAAGGCCAAGGGTTGTATTAAAACTGTTTCAATATCCTCCACAAAGCCTCTTCTTCATTTTCAGCTTTTATCGAAACTTCATGAACATTCTCTTCTAAATGATGCCACAAAGGGCTATCTTGTGCCCCCTATATCTATTTGTCCTTCTTTTTTTTCTAGTTCTTTCACAGCGCTTCAGTGTTCAACGAAAAAATATGATGAATATGTCTTTAGTTTTGAAATCACGTTGTTATTTGTCAGGAAACGTCACGACACTTGCGCGTACACAATCCTCATCAACAACATGCGTTTAATGGCGATACTAGAGTGGTGGGAGCGCGCGCACCACTTCCTGACGCAGCCGCCGCTGCCCCCCTCCGACCACAGCACCCCTGCTCCCCCCACCAGGTATATACAACAACTAACTAAGCCCGAGGCTCTTGCTCTTGTGTGCTGGTTGCTTTGGAGCCCCAGATATATTCAACAAAAACATTGATATTTCGCTGAAAGCTGATGAGTCGTGAAATGTATTATCGCTTCCAGCCCTCAAGAGTGTTCAGGGCTGAACCAGCAGCGGTACTCGGAGCCGCCCCAGCAGATAGAGCTGAAACTGAACGTTACTGACTCACAACTCGTGCTGGTGGAGGACCCTTCAGTTTGGGACACCAATGCTGTTATTCTCAGGGTAAGTATTCTTTTATCATATGGACGAGGACCAGTAGTTGTGTTAGTGTATCTTAATTTGGTTTTTAATGGAATCTTGTTTAAACTGTGCTAGCTGTAGACTAAACGTGGGCTAATGGGTGATAAAAGGCTTTTCATGATTGAATAGAAAATTTATATTAATTGACAGTGTTCTGTTGTTGTCTATCGTAAATATGTTAAAAAAAAATCGGGCAGTTCAGTTTCATTTCACAATAATATAGTGACTGATTTCTCCTTTTAAGCTAATTTAATTGCCTGTGCACATACTTTATTTGCTTATTTATATATACTAACTAGTGATAATAAAACTACAAAGTTAAATATGTCCTACTATGGTTCTCAGAATTTTCGACGCAACATTTTAATTACATGCTAGAAGCTCAAGTGTACAAGAACATTCGTTCTAGAGCACTACGGTGGTGACATACCGTCCAGCGGACTCCGAGAAGCCGGTGTCGTGCTCTCTCAACGAGCTGGAAGTGTTCTCGTGTGTGCTGGGACTGGAGGAGGAAACTGCTCTCTCTATAGTGGAACCGGCAGCCTTGCACGTGACCATTGATGCTGCTAGAATGTTACATGTGAGAATGTATTGGAATTTTAGTACAACTAGCATTTGCCTGCGGAAAAAGTCCGCGTGGTACACGGATCTTTATGAGAATTCAACATTCTGTTCATGAAGGGGATATCAGTAGCATAGGTTCTTCCTCATGGCGTACACCATATCCAAGTCAATTTTCATAAACAAACAGAGACTCTATCGTATTTTGAATATTAGTATGTAAGTCTAGATAACGATTGTACATATTATAGCTGTGACCCCCATCTGACCGCTATTTAAGAGCGGGAGAGTAAAAGAGAAAAAAATATTTCATGCCAGTTCTTGTCAGGTGTAAGATTTTTTGGCTCCTAGTCTATACTCGTTTTGTTTTTGAAAGGTGGTGATGAGAACTTTGGACCTGCGCCTGTCGTACCACGACATGCGCATGTTCGCGTCCATGCTGCAGTCGTTGCCGGTGCAGGCCCGAGCGGCGCTCTCCGGTGAGTCTTAATGACATATTAATAAAACATCTACGTCGTGTCTTCTTTAAACTACTCATTTGTCTCCTTGGTATAGAATGCGTTTGAAGACACCGCGAAAACATTGATACAGTTCATCCTGTGTATGACGAATGACGAATGAAAAAGGTGGTCAAAATCCAATAATTGTTCAGCGACATCAAACCTTGTCAAAGCTACTTTAGAAACGACAGATTCACAGAACCTTGGTCTAACGGCGGATATATTCTGACTCCTGTTTTTCGGTTTCTACAGACAGGTACGCGCTAGTAATCAGGCTGGCAAAATATCTTACCAAATTAAAGTTTTTTTTATTAAAGCTGGAGATTCATTTTGAATTTGATACAGGTCAGCCTTTATTTCCGTTCAGGTAAAACGTTGAGTGACGTAGAAGAGGATGCCCCTGCAAACATAGTAGCGATGCGAGCCCACTCGAGACCCGGGTCAGGACGAGGCGGGCCCCGCGCTGCGCCGTGGGCGGGTGCCCCGCGCTGGGTGCCCCCTGCGCCAACCACGCCGTCCCCTCGCCCGCCACCCCCGCCTTCTACTGTTTTCCCACTAAAGGCTGTTCAGGTAACTGATGTACCAACATTGGATAACTATGCCTAAAGAAATGACGGGCAATTCATCAGCATCACAAAATAGAGACCTTGATTGTAAGCTAAGTAAGCATTTACTATAGAAAGTAGTAGTCTTGCAGAAAAAAGAATTAAATCTGATGAATTCACACATTCCTTATTTGTGATTCGATTATATAATTCGATAGAATCGTAAAAAATATATATATACTACTTTTTACGTTTCGAGAATTCCCTGATCAGAGCGAGGATCTTAAAAGCTTCGAGATGCAGAAATGTAGTTTGAATATTGAAAAAAAATGATAAAGATGATGAAGAGATGAAAATTTTCAGGTAAACGCAGAGTGTATTACCCTGTGTGTGATCGATGACTGCCTGGATTCCGATGTTCCCTTGCTGGAGGTGTCTCTGAGCGAACTACAAGTTGAGCAGGTAGCTAGTACGCGACATTCGTTACATACATTTGAACTATTTACAAGTTTTTGTATTTTATTTCGTGGGTCATATTTTTTTGCAGTCAATGTTTGCCTTTATATCTATCACATTATGGTCTAGGACCTGCGTAAAGTGGAGGAGGCGTTCGAAGACCCGATGCTGGTGTCGACGCCGGCCGGACCGCCGGGGGGAGCGCGAGTGGTGCGGGGGGCGGCCGGTGCGGGCGGGGGCAGGCTCAGCGGACTGCTTAGTATTGACTACTACAACCGGACCTTGTCCGGCTGGGAGCCGGTCGTGGAGCCCTGGAGGTAACTAGTCGGGGGCAAAACGGACAATTGGAAGTGATGTTGATAGTAGAACTTAATTGAATTTTGAAACTATTTCTTTAAGATATTGAGATCATTAATTTAGAAAGCGTTGCGTTCAGTTGTATCGTTTGCATTTCAAGATGGCGGTTGCCACTGTTAAATGACGAGATTTGTATGTTAAATGCTGATGTCTAGTGCCTGCCAATAAAACATCGGAGCCTTTGTCTCGAGCTGTTATAAGGCACTAAGTTGTGCCTCTTGTTGTTAGATTCGAGACATCGTGGGAGTACACGCTATCGAGCGAGCTGTCGTTGGCGCGCGTGCAGGTGTGCGTGTGTTCGCACGAGGTGCTCAACACCAACGTGACGTCATCGCTAATCGAGCTTTGGCAGCTGGTGCGCGCCAACTGGGCTGCGGACTACTACGCGCCGCAGGTAACGTAAAAAAAATTTATAATATTACTAGTACATGCTACTTTGGGTAAAATTTTAACATAGTCTTTAGCGAATCAACGCAATATTTTTTTTTAGCTGATCTCAAGTTATTTTGAACATTTTACCGTAACTTTCTAAACGGTAATTGGCATTCACGACATCTTACCTTGAGTTACTGGTTTATATGTAGGGAGGAGGTGCCGAGCAGTCTCCTAAAGGCAGCCCGGCGGGTCACCGGCGGCGCTCACCCTTCGTGCCCTACGCGCTACGGAACCACACGGGACACCGTCTGTGGTTTACTACTCTTATAACTACATCTGACGTGTGAGTAGATAACACTCTTTAAACATTGACATTGACGAAACACCGTCTGCTTTCGTTTAATTTTTATTCCCGCTTCCAATGACAGACATGAAAAAAGAGTATTTTATTAATTTGTTAAAAAACTATCAACAGTGCTCTTTAAATATTCCATCTTAATATGAAAGGATATATATAATGAGCACTGTTGATGGTTTTATTTCAATATTGGTTGGTTGTAAGACTTAGTTTAAGTTCGCCTACCACCATCTTACAAAAGTATGTCGCCAAAACAACATTACCTCTGTTAGCCAGTTCCTCAGTCTCTTGAGGATTCCGTGTGTAGAGCGCTTCCACCTTCTTCCTTATCATATCTTGACAGCTAGTGAGATGAAGACCAAGGCCGCTTCCCCGTCGTACAACTCGATTTTGATGATGAAATAATGTGTGTTGCTCAGCCTACGAGAAGATAGCAACAGTTGGTCTGGTCCGGACGACTCGTGGGTGTGCGTGCGCGCGGGGGACACAGAGCCCTTTTCGTTCGGTGCGAGGCGGGGGCGCGGGCGCGGGCGGGGGAGACGCGCACCCCACCACACGCTGCACCAGCTGGCGCTGCGGCTGGAGCCCTGGGCGCCGCCAGATCCCGTCTGCGTAGATCGCGTCGGCGTCTTCTTTAGACATCTCACTCACTCGGTAAATACCACATCATACAGATCTGTAGGACTGCCTTGTTGTACCCCGTTTCTAAAATATGTTCACTGCCAGAGCTTTCACTAATGTTGACTGCAACCTTCACAGACTCTACTTAAAGTCAATAGTTTTAACTTATATTTCTTGAGCAAAAAATCGAACTTAGTTCGAAACCATCGAATATATTATATTTGATTTTTTTTTACTAATAAAATGGAATGGATGTCCAGAAAACCGGCGCCCAAGCGTGGCTAGTGTTCGAGGTGTCTCTTGAAGGCTCTGCGCGAAAACTGGTGACGGTCCGCTCAGCGCTGCAGCTCGTGAACCAGCTTCCGCATCCTGTTGAGGTGCGGGTGGACCACGCGCCTTCTGCCGGTAAGACCGCCTACCATGTTTGTGTTGTACCGCATTTGATAAACCATTAGTCCTTTACGTTTTAGTGATTGATCGGCACAGTACAATATTTTCAGGATGGGTACATATGGACGGCTATTTACCAAACTATACCATACTATTACATACGAGTGCATAACAAGCCTTTTTTGAAATTTGGACGCGGGCGCGAATTGACGGTTGTCGTATATAAACTGCGCGTTAAAATGTACCATTTTCTTGCAATACTCTAGAACTATAAACGACCTACTCCAACTACAATCTATACGGTTCTATACTGAGTCATGTATGTGTCACATGATCGGGTTACTTTGAAAAGTGACGGTTCAGTCGTTAATGGCGATTGTTGTGCTAAATAACAGAGAAGAGCGTGTGGAGCGCGTGCACCGCGCGTCAGACGCGCGCTGCGTGCGCGGTGCTACAGCGGGCGCGGGCCGTGCGCGCCGCGTGCTCACTACCGCCCGCGCGCACCAATCAGCTGCATCCTATGTTTGTCAACTGCGGTACTACACATACATCTGCCATAGTTAGTTGTGTAGATATAGGACTATAACTGATGATACACTAATGTTCCCTACTTATAGTAGACGATTGTTCCTAAATCGAAACGACAGCCCCACTTAGACAAAATCCAAATTTCTTTGGAGATAACTTAGATAGCCTTAAGAAATTCAGATCGAGTGCAATAGTCGCGTGACTAGTTAGTGCTAATAAAATTATATTCTTGAGTTAGTAACTTTGAGTGTATTTTGATTTAGGTATCTCATACGTAGATCGTTTAGCAAAAGTATTTAAAGTAAAAGTAAGATGCAGTCAGTTCTTAATTTATTTGGGCCTGACCTAACAAAATTATCTTTGCATTTGGTTCTGTAGTTTAGTTTAAAATATATTCTGAAGTCTCAACTGGCTGTGGTGCTACTTGCGAGAAAAGACAGACAGTCTGGCATTCAGCTGTTGTTCTTCTGTAACAGTAAGTGCTATTGGTCTTTGATTTAAATAGACCCCGAGGCATATGGTCCACCTGAAGTGTTTACCGTCGGCTATGATGCTTGGCTACACCAGAAGCATCACTCGCGCGTTGCCGACCCCTTTAAAGAAGCTGTGGCGACCTTACCACAGGAACACAGCACTTTAGTGATAAAGTGCTATTTGGCTGCCATATGCTGTAAGGCGGATGAACTTTCCCAGAAATCCTACCATGCCCAACCTCTCGAAAATCGTGCCACTGTCACCTTCTTGTTTTGTCAGACGACTCATATGATCGCAGAGGTGTTGTTCCTCAGCTCAGTGGACGGGTAGCGGCGTGCGTTGCGTGAGCGTGGCGGCGGGCGGACGCTGGGCGGCCCCGCTGGCGGCGCACCCGGGCGCGCTGTGGACGCGGCCGCTAGCGGGCAGCGCGCCGCCGCCCGCGCCCGCAGCTATCGACTGGCGCGCATCCTCCACGCTCGTGCACTACGAGTGTCGCGCCTCGCCCGATCACATCTACAGGTACAGCTCAATTCTACATTGTTTCCCATGAATTTGTAAGTGATATTCACGTAGTATACTAAAGAAGAGTTTACTGTTTATAGGTTCTGTTGCGTGATAATCCGCGAGCGGTTCCCCCCGGATAAAGGCACTCCGATCGCGGGGCACACACTGACACTGGTGCCGGCGCTGCAGCTTGAAAACCTGCTGCCGTTGGAGCTGCAGTACCGCGCCGCCGCTGGGACCCGCGCCTCCTCCGGTGCCGCGCCCCCCGGGGACACCACACCCTTTCACCAGGTTGCTTACCACACGGATATCTTTACGTACTCCATCTATCGCTACCAGATAATCTCTACAGTAACATCTTTATCGCTTACGTGTAATAACTTCTCACACTTCGTACGTCTACAATACGAGAACCCTAAGCTAATATTTGTGCAATTTTAAAAATCGTTACTTATACCTCAGGCTTTTGAACGTCGTTATGAAATGTAACTTTGTTAGATTATTGGATAAGCCCATAATTCAAGTTTTGGCTACCGTGGCAAGCACTTACTCGACACTTGGTTCATGCAATTTTATGTGGCAATGCTAGTTAAAATCAAATTTACCGTTTAAATTTTCATACCTTTTCCTATCTGTACTATTCTCTCTGAAATGTGCAGGTAAACGTAGAAGAAGGAGTAGAACTGAGCGTGAAACTCGAAGGATTCAGCTGGTCCACTCCGCTAATGATAGGTGGCGCTACGGGGTCTGGGGGACAGGGGGGCTCGTTCAGCGCCCGGCTGAAATTAAGAGACTCGCTCGGGAGGAGGCTTTATCTGAACGCAAGAGTCACCATGAAAAAGACTGATGGAGTTAAGGTTTGTTGTAGACAAAATATCACCTTTGAGTTGGCCACAATCTGCTGTATTGTGATGATTGTTGTATGTTTATTGTCAGGTATGCGTGAGCGCGGCGTACTGGCTGGTGAACCGAACGGGACTGCCGTTGGTGTTCCGTCCGGAGGGCGCGGCGTACGAGGCGGCGGGGCAGTTCGCGGAGCACGAGCTGGCGCGGATGGTGGCGCCACTGCTGTTCGCCTTCGCGGACACCGACGCCTCGTGCACGCTGCAGGCTCGTCTGGGCAGAGTTCTACCCGCCCTACCCGAGGTACTGGCATGTAGACGCGCCACCTGTTCGCCGTCGCGCGCTCTGCCGCGTGTGCATAATAAACTAACCTAAGATGATTTTTGCATAACTAACTTATACTTGATAAATCTTTATCACTTGCGTCATTCGCCTATCGTCTTCCCTAGTGGTGTTCCCCGTTCGGTCTGGGCCCCGGCGTGGGAGTTAAGAAGCTGGAGGTCCGCGGCGAGCCGGCGGGCGAGGAGCGCGTGTACGCGGTGGGCGTGTCGGTGCGCGCGGGGCGGGGCCGCTACCGACACACCAACATCGTCACCTTCACCCCGCGCTACCAGCTACACAACAACACGAGACATCATCTGCAATTTGCACAGAAGTGCACGGCCACTACACTGGTGAGTGCGGCGAGTTACTGCTATCGAATAAATGGTTTCGTCTATACTCTGCTGTTGCTTGAAATCTAGTTGCAACGAGTTATTGAAGTATGGCGTGTTTGTCAGAACGACCCCGGCGCAAGTGCGACGCACGTGTCGGCGGTGGCTGGGTGCTACCTACCGTGGCACTGGGCACGCTGGGAACGGGAGCACCTGCTGTGTGTGAGGGTGCTACGGGGGGTGGGGGGCGAGGGGAAGGCTGGGACGCCGCGCACGGCTTGGTCCGGAGGGTTCCGGGTCGACTCGGCGCGGACGCTCACCATAGCGTGCAGGTCAGTAGTCTGTATGTAATGACATTTGGTGTACCGCAAGACACGTTCCTCGTAGCCATTTCGTTCCTTCAATGTATTTAGTACTGTGTCTATTGCATGTGCCATTACGTTGTAAAAATGTTGTTTCGGGCAGGGAGTCCGGCGGTGCGTACCAGTTCGTGCGTGTGGAGGTGGCGGCTCAGGGTGCCACTCTGTTCGTGGTCCTCACCGACGCAGAGAGCGCTCCGCCCCCGCTAGCTTTGCACAACTACTCGCCCGTGTCTATTATGTACCACCAGGTAACGTTCAAGGCGCCACCGCATTCTGTTTTTTATTGTAGACAATTTTAGGTGTACGATGATACTATTGAAGTGATGATGTTTCCTGGTGTAGGTGGGGTGTGCCGAGGAGTGCGTGGTGGGCGCCCACGCCGTGTCGCGCTGGGCGCTGCCGGAGCCCGAGGGTGCGGGGGCGCTGGCGATGCGGGCGCCGGGGGGACCGCGCACTACACTCACGCTCACGGCACTGGGGGACAACCACCAGCTGCTCTACCAGAACTTCATCTATGTGGCCTTCACACACTCTAGGCTGAGGTGACTGCCACAACACTAAAGCTGCGTTATAGCACCTGATCGACGGTACGCGCTGACCTACGGTTGAGCGCTAAAAGGCAACCCTGCTTCCACACCACTGTAAATAAATAAAACAGAATAACATTTTAGCACTTAATCCACAATCTGCGAGTACTACGGTACATAAAACACCTAACATGATATCCTAACTCAATTTCTGTATAATTTGCATTCACTTGTTTATTAAATTAAAAATGTATCATACTTTACTGTTATCAAGCTCATTATCATAGCACACATACACTTATACTCATATACAAATACATACTCCATACTTAATACGCAACATTTACACACTTCCACCCATATACTTTTTTATTGTGAGTACTTACAAACATAATATTATACCTACTTGTAATTTTGGATACAGTTTCTGCACAGAGGACGTTGATGATTTCGCGACACAGTTTTTAAAAAACTCTTACAAACTTGTTTTTGTACATATTTTAAACCCAACATATTTTTTTTTATTGGCACATGTATTCAGTGTTAAATATTTTTTAGCTCCAGAGACAACTCTGTATCAACAAGTGGTGGCATGCAAAGTGGTCCGGGTGGCGATGATACCATCCTCGTATTAGAAGTGCCTCTCGGCTCAACGAGGGTCGTGCTCGCTAACAAGAGATACGGAGATCGGTAAATACAATATACATATACGTTAGAAACGAGGTGTGATCGGGGTCTATGCCTTCATATAGCCCCGATGTCATCTGAATGACGTAACAAAAAAAAATGACATTAACAGGTCACAGCTATGGCGTCGAGGACCGACCGGTCAGCTGATCCACGAAGGCAGCTCAGTACCTCAGCCTACTGATGTGCTATTATCTGATGATGCACCATTGTCGCCTCATTCGATGGTAAGTGATGTTGGCTTAAAACTTTTTTAAAGTTTGGTTGTAATTTGGATTTGAACGTGCTCTGATGACATGTGTTTATATTGTGCATATATTGGTGCTACTGGCTGTAATGATCGATCGATTCATACATCTAAGAGTGTCCTTCTAGTAAACTTATTGTGTAACGAAATTCAACAAACAGGCGGTCCACCTGATCGTAAGAGGATACCTTCGCATCGGGACGCTTAAAATACCAGAAGAATCACTTCTAGCGTTGCCGATCTTTTTATAGTAGCTCTGGTGACCTTACTCACCGCAGGAACACAGCACTATACACATAGCATATATAGTGCTATTTGACCAGACAGGCTACTCAAATACTGAGTAGGAAATCCTACTATGCCCTTCCTCTCAAAAATTTGTGCAGTGTTGAAAATCCTACAATGTTCTTCCTCTCGAAAATGTGTGAAGTGTTGAAAGATGAAGTGGTTTCCTCAGGTGCTGGACATAGAGGATGCAGCGCCGCGGCCTGGGCGCGCATCGGCCCTGGTGCTGCGGCGCGCGGACCCACGACGCGCCTCGACGCAGGCGTGGCGGCTGCACGCGGGCCGCATGGCGTGCGCGCACCGCAACCTGTGCGTGCAGCCTGACGGCGCCACGCTCATGGCGCTGGCCGCCGGCGCCCGTGTCGTACTCGCTATGGCGGCGCGTCACCACACACCGCCTCCCGAACAGGTCAATTTTGGCTTTTATAGAATTTATATGGTCTCTATTACACCTATACGCCAAGGAAATTAAAAAAACAATCGTAAGATTATGTCAAAATCCTCCAATCTTTGCTAAGTAACATTCACATTTAATATTAGCTCCCCAATGTTGTGTAAGGAGAATATATAAGAATACTTTGATACGGGTAGGTAACTAATTATCAGACAAAAGTTTTAACAAAAAATATGTGATTTTTACGAAGGCTGTAGCTTGGCATTCGCTCCGTCCCGGTTCCGGTCGGCTGAGCGTATCGCTGACGGCGGACGGTCCCACCCGACTGATCACAATCCGGGATCAGGCGTCGCCGCAGGCTGGTTGGTTAGAGGGCGGCCCTGAAGATGATGAAGACAATGTAAGCATTTTACTGTTCTGCGTAGGAACTGGCGATTTCAGTTCGTTACAAACAATCACTTTCATTTTGACTTTTTGAATGTAAACTTAGCCTAGGCTTACTAGTGGATACATGTGGACACGTCTTTCACGAATGGGTTTGTGTAGATGGAGCTGGAGTCGCGCCGCGAGTGGGGGCTCCGCGTTTCGTTGGCGGGGCTGTCGGTGTCGCTGGTGGCGCGCGCGGAGCTGGTGCACGCGCACAGCGCCGGCGTATGCCTCGAGCTGAGCCAGGCCCCGCGCTACCGGGCCGCGACCCTCACCGTCGCCGACATGCAGTGGGACAATCAGGTACTGCTCCGCTTACATCGAATATGAATGGTATCAATATTGATTTCGCATTTTGTTTTTATCTGAAACATTATTGTGGCTCCCAGAGTTTAGCCCCGTACCGTATAACTGAACGAGTGTGTGCACATTTCGTGAACGCTGTCTACAATTTTCTGCAATTGACTGTTTAAAATGTTCGTGTGTTTAATTGTATTCATGGTTGTAATTGCGTGTTTGGTAGTTGCTGGGCACGCCCAGCCCCGTGCTGTTGTACTGCCTGCCGGGCGCGGCGCCGGCGCTGCACGCGGCCGTGGAGCTGCAGCGCGCGCCTTCGCGGCGGTACAACGCGTACTTCTTCAAACATCTGGTCGTCGCGCTCCGTCCGCTGGCGGTTCGCCTCGAAGAGAGGTGAGTACCATTCCTTACACACTCACCTTATCACCATGTTTTTTAAAGTTCAATGATTGAGTTCTCGTGTCCAGATTGATACTTCAGCTATGGGCGTTCGCGGGCGCGGAGAGCGGCTCGGCGCGGGAGCAGCCCGACGAGGCGGAGTGGGAGACGCGCCGCATGCTGGATGAGCTGTGCGCTCTGCACGCGGCGCGGTATTACTTCGCTAGGATCGAGCTCATCCCGAGCCAGGTGAGGAAGCGTTCGGGGTCAGGTGGTGGATGGGAGACGCGCTGCATGCTGAGCTAAACTGTAGGCCCTGAGGATTTGTAACTATTTTAATGAAACGACTTAAAATTGTCTTAGACGAGATTTTTATACATTAGTTAGTGCCTCAAAGGGTTTATCATATGAGCAAGAATCTAGGATAGGGACAGCCGGCGACGAGGTGACCTTTTTTGTTCTTGACCTAGTGCTAGAACTGAATTTACTATGAATATCCATGACTTAAAGTGACAGTCCTTATTACTAAGTTTTACTCAAGTTTGTAGTGTTTTTTTGTGTGCTGGTCGTGATATCAATCAGGCGGTACATTTGACGTATTAGAATGATACTATAATATATAACTGAATTCCTAGTGCCTATTCAGGTGAGGGTAGGGGCCCATGAAATTAATCACACACTCTAAACAATGCTCACGGTGATAAACGCACGAAACCTGCTGGTTCTAAAAAGCTAGAACTGTCCGGGGCAATTTCAGTTTCCATAATTAGTCAGAGTATTTGATGTTGCATCAAATACTCTGACTATTTATTGTTGTTCAGAATAAATTTACTAATTTTGACTTACTTTTTACTTCAACGGCTTAAACAAGGCGAAACACAAGCAGGTTATATATTTGGACTACCCTGATGTTTGTTGCTAGTATTTCGTCCATCTTTCCTCTCTGCATCTTGGAGTTCATTGTGTTTTATATTTATGTGTTATTGTAAATGTCCGATGTGCTTATAATCTACGGATTGACCGGTTGCCTCGCAGTTTTATTTTTCTTGATATGGGTAAGCTCTTGACCTCAAAACTTGGACACAGGCAAAGATGAGGACGTCGATAAATCAGTCACATCGGATTTTTACAGTTACATATGCTTGAATGTGTGTTCTTGCTACCAAAAGTGTATTTGGTGCGTAGACAGAACCGTAATAATATGAATTCGAAAAAAACAACCTAAAACTATTCGTGTTTTTATAGCCCAAGTTATAACCATAAATATATCCCATACAATAGTACATTGTGAATGTGGGTTCTTGCTACCAAAGTTGTCACGAAATCTGTGTATAGCAATTTTTCTATATTTGGTGCGTAAACAGAACCGTAAAAATATAGATTCGAAAAACACAAGCTAAAAGATTGAGTTTTTATAGCCCAAGTTATATCCCTAAATATATCCCATATAATAGTACATTGTGAATGTGTGTTCTTGCTACCAAAATTGTCACGAAATCTGTGTATAACAATTTATCTATATTTGGTGCGTAAACAGAACCGTAAAAATATGAATTCGAAAAGTACAAGCTAAAAAGATTCGTGTTTTTTATAGCCCAAGTTATATCTAAATATATCGTATACAATAGTACATTGTTCACCGAGGGGATAAAGTGACTGATTACCAACGAGAGTGTAGTTTGAGCCTTAATACACACGAGTTGGGAATAGCACATTATGCCAGGTGATACAGCGCGAGCCGACGAGCGACTGTTCACCCTTATGTGGCTTAGTATGTTTGAGCGAAGTGTTGGGATACAGATTTGACAGCATGCAAATGTCCCTAGATCCGGCTATCGATGTGCACGGCCAACAAACTAGAGGGCTCCCTGAGCGCACTGAAGCGCCGCCTCGGACTGACGCTCATCAAGTTCGAGGACGCGGCCGTGGAGCTGGAGCCCTACGTTCGGGCCCACGTGTTCGACACCGCCGCCTTCCTCGCCAGGCAGGTGTTGGCACACTTCAAGGATGTGAGTATTTACCCAACCAGGTCATGGCTCTTCCGAACTCGTAGATCATTCACTGATATGAAAACTAGTTTTGCTTACTTTTTTGGCTAAAGGTTAAAATTTTAAACAGATCTATAAAGACCAGGAATACAGGTATTTTTTTTATTTGGGTGCCATATAAGTACCAACTGTACCCCTAGATTTAAAGAGGAAACGAGGAAGGCCATTGAAATGGTGGAAAGCTTTGGCCACGATGAGCAATTTTATGTGGGAATAAAGCTTTTTATATTATCACGCAGGGGAAGTAGAATTATTTTCAGGGTTAAGCTCACCTTTGCCATGGTCATGTTTTTTTTAAAGAATGTTACTAATATAAGCTGTATTTTTTGTGTGCTATAAATAATAAAGAATAAATAGAATAAAGAAGTTGCCAGCAGTTTTGCACATAATTAATAAAAAAAAAATCTTTATTTATTGAATTTATTTTGGCTTAAAATAGATTTGCAATAGGTCAGCTCTTGATCTCAAAACTTGCACGGACTATAAGGAGCCTATGAACTCTCTTCTTGAAGACATTACGGTCGTAAAACAGCGGAAATACAGACTTGCAGCCATTACCACCATTCTCTCGGACAACTTCGTTTTTGTTCCATTTTGGCTTACGCGTATGTCTTGTCTGTAGGAGTTGAAATGGCAAGCGGCAAAGATTCTCGGCTCGGTGGACTTCCTGGGCAACCCGCTGGGCTTCGTCGCGGACGTGTCGGAGGGCGTGTCGGGACTGCTGCTGGAGGGCAATGTCGCGGCGCTGCTGCAGAACGTCACCCACGGGATCTCTAATTCCGCGGCCAAAGTCACGGGTACGTGTATGCCACAGCTAACGGACATTTCGAAAGTCTAAAGCAAAATATTTTTTATTGTTTCAGATGTTTTTAGTATCATTTTGAAACATTTTGAAACGTTTGAATCTACCGATGTTCGGAATCGTGAGCAAGCATACAAGGAGAAAGGCAATAATCTTGCCTCGACTGAAATGAGCCAGCGTTGTTCGATTTAAGATTTCGCTCTGGTTTTTAATCGGGTTACTGAATAGCTAAGCTTATTGGGTTGGGAAGTGAGATTTTCATGTTTACTGATGATTGATATAAATCAAACTGTAACAGTTTTACTGATCTACAATGCCTGGAAACCGGTCCTCTTTTTAGGCATACTGCGCGAGTACAGTGTAGAAATAAATTTTTACGGCCCCCGTAATCTATTCGACAGCTACTAAATCTATATGATAATTATAAATGGTTGGACAGAATCGTTGGGAGATGGGTTGGAGCGCGTGGTGGGTGACGAGTCCCACGAGGAGACACGTCGCCGGATCCGCAGCGAGGGCTCCGGGGGGCACCTCACCGCGGGGCTGCGCGGGCTCGGCCTCGGCATCTTGGGTGAGTGAGAAGGATCTATCAATCTTTTCTTCTAACATTTTTGGCTAGATTTAAATTGCATTCGTGGCTTATATATTTGTTATTATAATTATTGTTTTTTGATGACTGTAATTTAATCACGTCAAAACTACTTTTTATTTAGGTACACCACGCGGGCAAAACTAGCGACCTATTTTAAAATGTCCGTTAATCTACTCTACAGAAACCATCCTGTTCATTTGTTTATACATGTATCACGGCACATCGTTCCTTCTAGGCGGCATGACGTCACTGGTGAAGCACAGCTATGAGGGGGCGACGCAGGAGGGCCTGGGGGGGTTCCTGACGGGCGTGGGCAAGGGGCTGGTGGGGACCGTCACCAAGCCGGTCATCGGGGTGTTGGACCTGGCCGCGGAGACCGCTACCGCGCTCCGGGAAAGCAGCCGCCGCGCGGGCCGGGGGGTACCGGCGCGAGCGAGGGGGCCCAGGTAATTTGGGGGGATTTTAAAACTGACGTCTTATGGCATACGTTCGATCCCCGGTGGGAGTACAATATTATGCTATGCTGGGTTTGGTTGGTGGTAGGACATTGTTTAAGTCCGCCTGGCTAGCTACCACCATCTTACCTAATTCTGTCGCCTTGACAACAGTTGAAAAATTGTTGTGTTACGGTATTTAGAGGTTGGATAGCTAGTTCCTCGGTATGTTGAGGATTCCGGGTGAAGTGCGATTCCAACTTCGGCCTCATCATTACTTGAAAATCAAGTGAGAAGGCCAAGCGCCTCCCCGTCGTACGATAAAAAAAACGCACAGTTTTTTATTTTTATATGTGTGTCGTAGAGCGGTGTGGGGCGCGGGCGGGTTGTTGCCGCGGTACTGCGAGGCGCACGCGGGCGGCGCCGCACTGCTGCATCGGCTCAACAACAACAACTACGGCGAGCGGTTCGTGGCGTACCGCTGCGTGCGCGACTCGCCGCACGACATCCGCGCGCTGCTCTCCGACACCTACCTGCGGATATTCACCTGCAAGCACACCGCGCCGCACGTCGTCATGGAGACACATCTCAGGTACTCATACTCCTAAGGTTAATCGGCACTTCATGTCTTCTTCCTCGATTTTCCTCTATCAGATGTCATCTCAACACTCGGCCAACCTTACCCTTACATCCATCCACGCTCATATTTTCAACACTTTTCTTGTTATATGGCTTTCATCCCTCCTCTATAACAATGATTATCCCTTATTTTTATTTATTTGTGCACGTGTCAAATGCGCACATAAACTACCCCAAAACCGAAAAGTTCGTTTGTGCACAACGGGATTTGAACCCATAAACTTCGGATGGAAAGGCCCATGCTCACATGGCACACAGCTCACATGTTCTGTCGGTGAAGGTCACATCTTGAGGAAATGTCCCTAGGACCAAAAATGCGAATGGCATGTATGTCTGGTGAGTATTCCTAAGCGGCGATGGGCTTGCAACCTGTCTCGTATTGAATGCCAGCTACTTGCAAACCGTGCCGATCGTAGGTTTGGATGTGCCTCTGACTACCCCCTAGTAGGTGATCCTCATTAATATCCACTCTCTGAGTAGTGATCAAAGGTGAATTCTCGAAGGAGAAAATGTCGTGAGTCTGTTTTGTTTTGTTTTATTTATCTTTACTTCTAATGTGGCTAACAGGCATACGGTCCATCTGATTATAAGTCCATTGGTGTCAGTAGCCGCCCTACCAGTCTACTTCTGATCGTACCTACTTCATTAATTAATTAATTAACCTTCGTCATTGACTTTTCCTTGCACTACTGCCACCTAATAACGTGAGAATTGACTGTTTGTCAGTAACCTGGTATCGTGCACGGTGGTGTGTACCAACGGCGCTTACTTCGTGGAGCTGGGCGTGAGGGGCGGGGCGGAGGGTGGGGGGCGTGGCTCGGAGGGCGGCGTGCGTCGCCCCCGCGTGCAATGCGACACGGGGGAGCTGGCCGCGTGGGTCGCGCGGCATGCGGCCTACGCTCGCCAGTTGTACCACGAGGGCGTGCACACTCTACATCCCCACACCGACTTATAGCACGTTTTCCAGTATATCATGTTCAGAGAAGTACCAAATCCTAGAAAGCCTAAAGACTTCTACGTTGATAGCCGTAATCAAGAAAACGAACATAATTGTAGGAAAGTATAAAGATTGTATTTGCTTTGGTGATTGTTTACCAGAGCCTGTTAATGAACCTAGCCAGTATGTGTAGTGGGAGAAAGCGAGACGTGACGACCGTGCCGGTGTATTGTCTCGCTCTCTCAAACTGGGTATTATTATGGCGCATTATCATCGATCGTTCTCTGGCATCTGTATGGTATATTGTGCATAAATATAGTGTACTATTTATTTGAATTAAATACTGAAGAAGCTATGTAAGCATAGCACAGAAACATTACCAATACACTTATAGCGATATTAAAATAAAAGACATTTCTTGGACTTATTATCACTAAAAAAACCTCGAAGTACCTAAGGCTATGCTTCGAGTTATATAATTATGGCCTATGACTTGATTTAAATTGATTTATTCCCATGTAAAGAACTGAAAATTATTAAGTAGGTAGGTATAAGGAATGATGGCAGTTATGGGGCTTATAAGTGAAATATGCAGTTTTCTCCGAAACACAGTATTATAAGCTCGGTTGCAGAAAATTCAATCGACTTTAATCCTAAACATGACAATTGCATCGTGTTATACTTATACTTACTAAAAATATTCATATAATCGTATGGTATTAGAATTGTTATTTCACATATCAAGCTATACAATTGAATTATGTTATTGATTTCGATTTAATATTCTGCAATTGTCGTAGGTATTATAAAAAACGTACCAGTGTCAATATCACAGCTAAGTTAGTGCACATATGTTACTCTAAGTTAAAAATATACGTAACCACATTTATATAAGTAACATTTACATACTTTTTTTAAATACTTTTCTGTACCTAACAGTATCATTAACATCCATCAAGTCTCTAAAATTTTTACATTTATACTTCACCACATTTTTCTTCACGTTACACTTAGGGTTGTAGGTAGTTCCAATAACTAAGCCTCATCGTTGTGATAACTGTACCTAACTAGTTATGTAGTTCATAAATAGTGTATTGTAACACATTTGTGCATTGTGTTGGTATCTGTTTGCTTGAAAATTTAAAGCTAACATTTCTTTTGTTAAATCCTGCCGTGTCTTATGTATATTTTAATATTCACTAATTCCGTTAAAAAAAGTATATTAAGTGTGGAAAACTTGAAACCTAAAATATGAATCTACCTGTCCACTAAGTGCAATGCAATAAATAAGCAAAAGGCAAAATTAAACTCGCCCTTGGCAAAAATTTTATTCCAAAAAGTAGAAACTTTTTGGCATTAAATACGAGAGTGTTTCCAACACAAACAACAAAATCTGGTAAGGGATCGATGATATTCTTAGGTATGTAATAAAAATTACAATCAAGCAACATTGTTAGAATTATAAATAACACACGTGAGTTATTATATACCTACAAAAAAATACAAATAAAATATCCCAATTAAAAACAAACCAAATATAATTTCAATGTCAGCAAAAACGAGATAAAGATATATTTTTACGCTATATGTATTTTATAACTATTGTATGTATACAATATCGTTCTTATGTAAATTATATCATGTAATAGATGTCCCGGTATTCGTATTGGTTACTACCAAACAAAAAGTGTAATCAGAAAGTGTTTTTCCCACAATCTGCGACTTCGTAATTTAATATTTTTCAGAAGCGATCCTTCAGAACAAAGAATTTTAACTAAAATTTTCTAAATACGAATGAATTCGTTGAAATATTATTCTGTGAACATTAATTTATTCGTTTGTCGGATAACCCTCTTACAGATTACACGAATTCCGGGAATGTTATAAGTGTATGTATGATGGCGTGAACCAAGTTAATTGAAACCTTAGAGGCTGTGATAAACAAGCGGAGCCCCGAGGGCTGCTAGGGCTAGTGTGTACTACTTGTGTCATGATCGATGTTGAGTAGACACCTATAGATTATTTTCATATTGTGAAGCGAATGGTAAAGTTTCTTATGAATAGGCAGTAACTTTTAGGTCGTAATAGAAACACCAAATGAAACGACCTTTATGTTTCGAGTGACCGAATCTAAGTCGATACAGACTGGTTCGGAGTCGTGTTTATTTATATCACTTGTATACCAAAATCTTATTTATTTCAAAGTCTTACGGTGTGAACGCAGTTATTCGTAATTGCCAAAGTGCTAACGTTTTATTTTATTGTGTAAGCGTATGTTTATGTTATAATTTATCACTTAAGTTATGTTTTATTGTTGTCTCGACTACAATGAGACGGCAAGTGCAATGACTGAAGCAATAAACGTGAATGTTTTTTACACTGTGTTTCATTCATTCATAGAACGCGACACTTTCTAATTATTGCAACAAATTTATAACACAGTATTCTACAAAAAAACTGTTTTAGAATCAGTATCTTACGTGAGAGTAATGTTAGGTAGCTCTCGAGTCTGGGATGATTAAACCGTGGTTGCCGATTGAGTGGCTCTGTACTACACACATAGCTTGCAATCAGCATCCAACTTTTTACCACCATCTAAATTTGTTTCAAAGTTGTCTGCTTCACAAAAAGTTTTTCAAGAGATAAAACTCGACACGGTAACCTACAACAAAACAAAACAGATACGCGCCGAGAGTGCCGGGCGAGAGGTTAAGTAATTATCCACTTATCGGGTGCGACTCTGACGCTATTAGTTATGTACCTAACCTGTGAACGTTCCTACAAGGTCCCAACATTATATGATTAAAAACTCGTAGTCTTTTCCCAAAACAAGGTTTCGACGTACGTATACAATGTTTCGACGTACGTATACAATATTTCGACTTTGTGTAGTGTTTTTGAGTGCGATTGTAGCGGTGAACGCGACGACCTTGGCGGCGCTGGTGCTCGGTGAGTAAAAGTGTTTGTTTTGCCATTCATTAACCGGCTCGGCAGAGGCAGAGTGTAATTCGTGGGAGGTTGACGTGTCTCATTGAGTGGTGTGAAAAGCGTCGCTGTTTATAGGCAAGTAGTTATTTGTATGAGTAAAGTAATGTTTAATTTCCTCAAATTGATAAATAAACTGCTTAATTTATCAAATTGTTAGTTTGCGTTCAACAATCAAAGGACTGAAAAGTTAAAAAAAATAAATGCTATGCGCAAAAGATAACAGGTAAGTCGAAGTACATATAAAATATTAGCTCAAAACTTTAATCATCAACCTACTATAGATATTATTATGTAAGTAGTTGCGAACTTTTATGCGAATGTAAAATTGTATTAAATAAATTCTATATTAAGTTAAAATATCGTGGTGTTATTTCAGCATGGCGTCGGTAGATTACTCACAAGTGCCCATCAAGGAGAAGACGCTATTTGTCCCGCCACTGGAAGAGGTGAAAGATGGTGAGTACCTTCCTTCTTACTTATTTACTCAGTGCCTTAACAAGCAGAGTTATCGAGTGTGTTTGTTTATTTTCCTTGTCTCTAGGCGACAGAGATATCATGGTTAGGTAACCATACATTTAGGTAAATGTAATAATAAAAGCCGAGCACCAGTTCGCACGTGGAGATCAGGTGGAGTTCGAAACGAATCACCCTGGGTCCTACTCTTAAAAAAATCTTAATCTCCCTTCACGAGAGGTGTGTATTGAAGTTTTTGCCGGGTATGAATGGAAATGGATTTACTTAAAATAATATGATAGTATTTAAGATTTTCGATATTATCTACTTATTTAAGAGAAAAAGTGTCAGATTCTACCTACCTACTACCTACCTAGTTATACCTACATAGAAGTATAGAAAGCTGTTTTTTGTTTATTTAGAATTCCATTAATGAATGGCCTTTATTTCTTTATAAATACATTTACTTATAATATAATTTATAACACCCACACACAAAGTTTTTGTCGGGTATGAATGGAACCCACAACCTACAGCTCAAACAGCAGAGCTAGCTACAAGCTACAACTGATATTTTTACAGCACATGTTTTTCAATACCTATGTATTTGTCCTGCTTCTATCCAGTGCTGGCCCGCGGCTTGCCGGCCACGTTCGAGTCGGTGAGTGTGTCGGTGGAAGACGCTCCCCCAGACCTCACGCTGGAGCCTTTCAACCTCACGTCTCCAGGTAACATTACATGTCCTCCGATAGTCTAACGTTTACAAATTTACTTTAACTCATAAAAAAAATTTTTCATAAAAAAACTCATAAAAAAAAACCAGAGCTACTTTTGAATTGAATCAATTGTAGTACCTCATGGTATGGAGGTATTAATGTCAACTGTTGGAAAGAGCCTCCTCCAAAGCAGGATGGTTTTGTCATCATCACACTTGACAGGCAGTTTGGTGACCGCAGTAGCGTTGCTAGATAATAAATAGAAGAAAGCTTCTCCGCGGGTTGAGTTGGAGGCGGGCAATAAAATCAGTAGCGAGCATAGTTCTTACAGCAATAAAATGAATGTTTTCGTCTGTTATCTATTCAAACATTGTCGAGTACCTACATGGTGTCGCCGATGTTATCTGTTTGCTCTTGAACTCGAAATCAAATCAACACTCAAATAAATAATTTGATACCATCTTCACTCTAGAGAATCTATCACTCGAAAAATCTGTCAGCCTATGTGCATTACGCAGTGTACGAGCAAAATTTTGTGATAAGTCCATCTAGTTCGACTTGAAATTGTAAAAAAAAACATACCAGCAAAGGTATGGGTGTGTATAGCCGCAATACATATAATTATGCATGCTTTGTGCTTCGGATGCTTTGGATTTTCAGTCACTGGCCGAGCAGCCGGATGGTCTTTGTCATTGGTTGTTAGTCACCATTCGTGACTGAACATCCAATGGCATAACGCGTCTATACACCTTATTTGCATGTGATCGTAGCCCTACGGAGGGGCGTCCATTTTTAGGTTGGTACCATACCTGCCTTGCCTATTGATTTGGGCTTTAGATTCGCTTATTACATTCCTTTAGCAAGTTTCCTCGTTCCAGGTCTATCGGGCGACCCGAAGCTGGTGGAGTTAGGTGGACCTCCGTACCTGGTGCCGCTGGTGCAGAGAGATAAGATCTACGATCTGAACCGCCTGCTGCAGCACCTGGGCCGCGACCCCGCCTTCCTGGCGGGCGCGGGCGCGGGGCCCTGGCCCTACATCGGGGTCAACTGTGAGGTACATACTCGATCTATAAACTATGGCGCCATACGTCACTATTTGAGCAGGCAGTCTCAATTAAGAAAGCGGCCAGAGCTAGGCAGAGCTGAGCCCTCGCATCTGCATACACGTCTATACGTAGTTAGAGCGAGGAACTCCATGTAATGTACGCCTTGGAGTGCTTGTAGACGTCCGTTTTTTTCACCGGATAACGGACCGTCAATAAACGGCTATCCTTGTATACATATATTTTTTTTACCGGATGAATGTTACCTTGGACTGCCGTCTATATGCGTTAGTTTTGAACTGGTAGTCAGAGATTACACACGTGTGAAATGTCGAATAATAAGAAAAAAAAACTCATATTGGCCTACTATTTGTACAAGAAGAAACAAAAAGAAATAGAAAAACGTAAAAGGACATCGTGGGTGCATCCTATATTATTGGATTTTGAAATTTCCCTCCAAGCGGCAAAACTCGACTGTCTATTTTTATAGCACTCTTGGGTTTTGTCCCACAGTACAGGCCTATTTTCAACCAAACTTATTAACAATTCCATGTCAATATCACCCATTTTTAAAAGAACGCAGGTAGACGGCACACAATTTACAGAAAACAGGCAATACGTCCATCAGCGTCAACACGCACTAATACACTGGCGTGGATGACCGCTCTTTCTTACACCGGACCGGTGTCCGTCACGCCGCCGAGGGGAAGCGGTGGTGCATCCGGCGTAAATTGTTCGCCGGACTGATGTCCAGTGCATGTACACATACTCATTATAAATCATACGCCACCGCGTATCCGGCAAAAAACACGGTCCGTTGTCCGGTGAAAAAAACGGACGTCTACAAGCGCTCTTATGGTCTTACTTGGACGTGCATTTAGGTTTAATCTGCTACTGGTGTGCAACCCTTATCCACCACCTATGTTCATTCCTTATTTCATTCAGAAGTAAGATTTAGATTTATTTTGCGTGTAAATTAACATTATATAAATATTGTATAAGACTGAAGTAAACTATTATATTATATTCTAATCTCTCGTTTAAACACTGTTTCATCAACTCTTCGGGCTCTCTCAACTATGATCAATCTTACACTAACTGTTTTGTTCCGGCATCGAAGAGTATGATAGCAAGTTCGTCAGTCTGTTGAGATGGCGTGTGAAGTGCGCGTCCACCTTCGGCCTTAACACAACTGGGTGCAAAAACAATTCGGATTATTCTGTCCAAGCAACTCTTTAGTCGATTTTTCTTGCTGACCAAGGTACAGTTTACAAATGTACGATCGAACTAACAGAAAAATCAAATTTTCCATAGTCCGTCTGGCCGGACTACAACCGTACCACGGTTAAGAAGCGGATCGAATATATTTTAGGTTGCTTTGGATTACACTGCAAGCAAACAAGGCTTGGGCACCAGACTTATTTTATTTGGGAAAACAAACAGTACCTATTACAAACACATATTCATAAATTCCATCCCCAGCGGAAAAAGAATGCTCAGTACCTAACCAGTAAAGTTTCCTCTGTAATATTATACATACCTTCTTACAGTGAAAAACGTAGACAAGCTAGAAACAAATATGATAATTAATAAGTAATAATAATTAATAAAGACTTGAGACAGGACAATCATTGAGTGACAACGCTGGCAAAACACTTTATACGGAAATCTTGTGTCGATGAGTGAAAAATGGGAAACATGTCATTCGGAGATAATTTACATCCAGCTCTCTGATTTACGGATTTACGAAGCCGCTCTGTCATAATTGCCAGGGTATAATAAACCTGAGCGTCCACAACGGGTCGGTGGAGCAAGGTACCCACATCGTGTCGGTGACGCCGGTGGGCGCGGCGCGCGGCCACTCCGGGTTCTTGCAGCAGCGGCTGCCGGCTCACGAGACGCGTACCGCACTGCTCGGGAACTATCTGCTCAGCGACGGGAGGCCTGGCAAGGTACTTGCCTACTGCTATTTTACCTGCAACTTATTCAGAAGAGAACAATGTGTTAGCTTGCAGGGAATAGAGCTAATTTTTTTAAGTGTTTGGCGAGAACTTTATACAACCATAATAAAAGCAATTGAGTAGCGGTCACGGCTTAAGAATTGATCCCTCCAACTCAGCCCATGGATGTCGTTAGAGCCGAGTAAGATTTGGTGAGATATCTAAGTTGGGTTTAAGAAGTAAGCTTGCGATCACCAATCCGCAACCGCTTTGGAGGAGGCTTTGTCCAGCAGTGGACACTAATGGGCTGTTGATATGATGTGAAGGTTTGATGTAAAGATGTGAAATTGTGAACGGTATCATCTGTGACACAATTGAATACATAACTTACGAAAGCCCCGAATCTTTGTACAAATAGTAGACATAAACCGCTTCCATCCACCTACTCCAACGATTTCAATTACCTCTATAACGTTTATATCGATTTGTCCTTATCGATTCATTAAGTGTTCTCCACTTCAATCCATCTCTCCAACAACAGATTTTCATGGAGGGTATCATTTTGCAGGTGATCAAAGTGGTAGCCAAGAAGAGAATAGGTCAATCAAACTTCATCACGGCTATTAGAGAAACGCTGAAGAATCATTACGGAGAAAAAGTTGTTGGTACGTACCATGCTTGCAAGATTGTTTCGTAGATGTCCTTTTAAACTGAGGTATTTCAGTGGAGAGGAAGTCTAGGCAAACGGAATGTAGCCAGGCGGACATATGGAGCGGAAACGTAAGTAGGTACATGCTCAGTGGTGTACCTTGGAAGAGACTTACGTCCTACGTCGAATGACCTATCTGTGAATTTCCAAATATTCACAACATTATGATAGGTTGATGATGGTTCCTTCTCTCATTTTCATTACATCAGTGAAACAGTCGTTTTCATTTCGTTGTTTTTTCGTTTTGTATGCCTACAATTTCATGTTTTGTATTATCTTGTTGCTATTAACGGCTTTTCACGGCTTAACGGATTTTGATGGAATTTTACAGAGTAAGTTTATATCTTGGGAAAGGCTTCAATATAGTTATGCTTTCACGCCAAAACTACCGTACGGATTGAGCTGAATGTTTTTCATCCCATAAATCAGTAACATTTCCCCAGAAATGGGACATCACCAAACAAAACTGACTAGTTATTTATTGCTCCATCATACAAAAACAACAGAACGGATTGAGTTAAAATTTTACACAGATTTTAGGCTAGCAAAACATATTTTTTTATCCGGGTAACACGCGGGAGAAGCAAAAGAGAACCCAGTATTTTATTTAATGCCTTTTTTAAATGGAACTGTCATGTTTATTCGCAGCGGGTGCTGTTTCCACTACACTACACTATAGTTAGTTAAGTTTAGTTGGTTTATCATTCGCATTTTGTTACTGTAGTATTTTTTACAAATAAAAGTTTTTTTTATTATCTTTTATTACATGACGATAGGTAGCGGTTGGACTTCATCTCACCTGGTTTCAAGTTATGATAAGATGGAAGCGCACTTCACCCGCAATCCTCAACAAACTGAGGAACTAGCTATCTCACCTATAAATGTCGGAACACAACAATTTAGAATAGTAATGGCAACAGACTTAGGTAAGATGGTGGTAGATCCACCAATCAAACAAACACAAATTTGTACAGGGGATCGATCCCGGGACCTCTGGTACAAACACCGGTGGCCGAACCACTAGACCACAGCGGTTAATAGTATCTAAAATTTGAATCCACCAACCAAACCAAGCACAAATTTGACACACGTCAGAGCGGGGAGAGGTACAACGACCACTTAAAGCATCCTTGTTTTGATATTATTTTACTTCTGTCACTATCCATCCAGTGTATAAAAAACCAGACAAAAGTAATGTAAGATCAAAACGAGTATGCTATTAGAAGTTGTGGTCCCAGGTCCAATTTTCGGTGAGCGAAACTCTAGACCGGTGAAAAGTAAATAAATGTAAAGTATTTAAATGAACTTTTTCTTTATTGTACGACGAGGAAGCGCTTTGCCTTCATCTCACCTGGTTGCTTACATATCCCAGGTCTGGGCGGCACATTCGTGCTGCGCGCCGGCAAGGTGAAGTTCCACGTGATGCCCGACTTCTCTCCCACCGCGCTGTGCTCCGACGAGGACGTGGACTCCTGGCTGCACTACTTCGAGATGAACGCGCCCATCACACACGTCGGCACGATGGTCACCGGGGACATGGTCAGTATTCAGTCCACGCGTCACTACTTACATATGAGCTTTAAATCAAGTCGATTCGTTTCTCACTTTGCATAGCAAAAGTTACAGCCCATATCAGTTATTAAAAATTTCAAACAACAGATATGGTAAGGCATTAAGTTCACGACTTCCAAGCTTGTCTAACTCTAGGCCAGAAGAAGGATGAGGTCTACGATGGAGCAAATGTTCCCAGAAGAATTTACCATAATTATCGTAATTGTTTTAGTTTTCCGTACTGAAAAACCTTTTGCTGTTTGTGCAAAAAAAGGGCTAATTTACTATTATTACAAACTCATTTTTTTGCGGTTGGTGCTATAGCCATTCTAGGGATCGAAAGGCACAGTTAAATTTGTCCTTTGTTAAAAGTCTTAGATGGGCGTACTATTAAACTTATATAGGTACCTTGCCTATAAGTTAACACGGAACCCTCAGTGCTCGAGTCCAACTTGCACTTGGCCGAATGTATTCACTTACTATTCTTACGTGGTCTCGTATTTCACGGTCTAATAGGTACAGAGCATTCGTTTCAAACAGCGCCATCTAGCCCCGAAACGAAAGCTAAACTATATGGAAACTAGGTTTCGGATGGAATTTTAATATAATATTTCTAAATTCATATCTACCATTCTATACAACACCCGAACACAGACCAAACATCTAGTATGAATCATCACACAAATGTTAGTCCTGGATGAGAATCGAATCCGTTTCAAGGTCTATAGCCGACCCATTCTAAAAAAAGCTAATACAAACTGAGCTGCGGCTTGTAATATAGACGCGTGCGTTCATGAATGTTGAGATAGAAAGTTCAAACGAAACATCCGGTGCCCCAGGGTCTGGATCTCCGCGTGCAGCACTTCCACGGGTTCAGTTCGCACGGGTCGGGGGGACACTACCACTACGACACGACGCCGTTGGAGGCGCATTACGAGGGGTACTTCTCCCTCGCCTCCACCGTCATACGGATCGACGCGCCCCTCGAGACGCACACCATGGCCCGAGACTAGCCCCGCTACTTACACTTCCGACAGAGTCTACGCAATCGTCAAGTTACTCGCAGGACAGCGGAACCCGAAGCCTTATTGCATAACTTTAAATCTATTACCAGAACATCGAAGTCAAAGTGGTCAAACCAGTTTATTTACACAATAAGGGACCAGGGATAATTTCTCAATTGTTTCTTACAGAAAAAAATATGATACTTTGTCTTTATTTCAACCACGTGACATTTCTTAAGTATAAAAAAGACATCCATTTGTTTGATCCATTACTGTTGTAAGTCTCCTTACATTTAGCTATTCGTTAAGAATCATACTGAACATAGCCAAAAACGGAATCGAACAAACGCTACTTCAGCGGCGAACACACTGGCGCCCTCTATCACGTCCTGTATGATTTCAGTCGGACATGCGCAACAAAACGGCTAGCTTCGCTTTTCGTTGACCGTATTATAAGATCGGTACTTATACTTTTTCTCATATTGTTTTTACTTTTACAGTGAAAACGCAGTTACATATTATGATGAGTATGTTACTTGTTCAGGTTAGACCTTTCAATGTGTGTTTGTAAACAGAAGATGGAACTCAAATACACGTCAACAGAACGTAGCAATATTCTGTTTAACTTTAGATATTTAAGCTGTATTTTTGTATTTGTGATTACACTTAGATATACCATTTACAAATGTTATAATGATATAAAAATTCACAACCCGCAAATGTGTAATCAGCGTTTAGATAAATTGGCAATTTGTGACGTACGTGACGTGACATCAGCTTCCGACGCGGTTTGAGATTCACAATAATTTATAGAAATGATCATAATTTTTTGATTTTTTTTTATTGTTCGACGAGGAAGCGCTTGGCGTTCATCTCACCTTCTCACGGTTACAAGTTGAGATAAGGCCGAAGGTGCCCTTCACCCGCAATCCTCAACAAACTGAGGAACTGGCTATCTTACCTCTAAATTTATACTTAGTTTGTTTTATTGTAACGATGGCGACATAATTAGGTAAGATGGTGGTAGCTAGCCAGGCGAACTTAAATCAAATCCTACCACCAAACAAACCAAGCACAATATTGCTCCCCTGGGGATCGAACCCGGGACCTCTGGATCTGAAATCGGTGGGTTGAACCACTAGACCACAGAGGCGGTTAGATAGTTCTTATAAGAATTTAAGATGTTATCAAAGTGTATGCAAGTCAGTTACTTAAGGCTAACAAGTCTTTTACCTGTTTTACTTTTATTACCTATGTTGGTCTTTTATGCAACTAACCGTTATTGTTATAGTTATTAAAAAACAAAAGTACAATATTGCTGTTTTTATTTCAAGATAATGATTCAAATATAATTAAAATGAACATAAATTTAGTACAGAAGCTGGTTTACTAATTGAACCTCGTTAGTTAAACAGCGTTTTGTATAATATTTCAACTGATGATAATATCGATTTAGATGGTTTTACAAACGCCAAAATAGTATATTCATCGAGATCAGATAACTGACAATATCTAAATTACAAACAAAACCGAGACCGAATGAAGAGTTTTTCCTAAATATACATTACATACACATGTTTTTATTCTTGTTTTCTTCCAACTACCGTCCCATAGCCGCGGTTGGTATGCCAGTCCTTTTGCTGACTACAAATTTCATTCAATATCTTGTGTTCAGACGCTGATCAAGCGTATTTGCATACATGCTGGCAAGTATGGCCTACATCTCAAAATGCCGAAAACTGTGCTGCTTTGAATAAAATGTATACATAGATGTTTTATGTTTTATTGTTCGACAAGCTAGTCTGAACTCAAAGCTATATAATATAACGATTAAAATCAATCTGCCAATAAAGATTTTATAAAAAATGATTGTTTTTTTTAACCCTACAGATAAAACGGACATAAATAAATAGTGCAAGTAAAGATATTTAACATTGAGCCAAATATAAACGAAGATTTTACATTGAACATGTAAAATTACAGCACATTGATTTATATTGATACACTGTTTCAATCATAACTGGAAGCCTAAAACCCAAGTCTATTTCATTATGGTTTTAATAAAAACGGCGGCTTTTATTCAGATTTTTTTTTCGGTTTAATTGAGGAAGTCAAAAAATGTCGCCATTTTTATTTAAACTATTGGAACCCAAATAAAACAGAGTTAGGTCATCTGAACTAAACTAAGGGAGTCTCTGACCCCGTAATAATCGACCTTTACAATACACGCAACTATAAAACTATGTACATTTAAATTTCTCACTTTTGGCTATGATTAGTATTTTCTAGTTGCAGGCAGCTATCATATCACTACTATATTTTGGCTAAAAATAGCACAATGTATTAACTAAACTCACTTTTAAAGATCATTATGAGCTATTTTAGAATCGATTGTAAATCATAAGATTATTCAAAGCGGGAACAGACATCTGTGGAATTTCATGTCAGTCATTTTCAGTACTAATAGCGATTATCACGGCGATCAACAACTTATAAAAACTATTTACATCTATCATACTCAGTCCCGACAACTAATATTATACTAGAAGGATTGCGCACTCAATCCATGCTTCCAATAAACATTTACAGGGAGACCTATTGCTACAAAACAATTTGACAATCATCAGCCAGAGAATCAAGACACCAACCGCACCTGACCTTAGCTCACTCTGCAGCGGGAACAGAGGTTCCTTCGCATGGAAATGTACATTAAATGAACCTATATCTGCGCAAGGAGTGTGTTCACTCGATAAAAAACCCACACTAGACGCCTTTTAGTGAGGCAGCAAACACCATCCTATCCTACTGTGGTTGAGCCAGCAATACAGAGGAGTTCACGAAAGATTGGTCAAAGATTGGTTGGTGGAAGTTGAGGATTGATGAGGTCATGAATGAGGTCTAATGGAACAACTTTCCCAGAAAATGTCTATTAACGCTTTTTTTAAAGGTAAAGTTCACAGGTCAACGGAGCGATCGCTGGCAGCCGATTGCAAGATGAATTACAAACGCATCGCACCTGGCAGCACTGATAATAATAAATACCTTAGCACGGTATTTCGTCACACGCGTTGCGACCACATAAACAAAACCCGCACATTGAACTGCACTTCACACTGCACTTCCTCTCCGGGGATCCTCTCAGAGGATATGGTTGACACTTGATAGCCAGCTGTATCAGTGGGTTCCAGCGTCTCCGTCGGGTCCTATGAGCGGAAGAACCGCACGGCTCTGACGACGTACTGCCGGCAGATGGGGCACTCGGCCAGCTGCTTGGAGCAGGCGGTGCAGGCCGCGATGTGCCCGCACTCCAGCAGCACGCACTCCAGCGGCGCCGCCATGCAGATCTTACAGCACTCCTCGATCGGCAGGTTGTCAACCTCTGGAAAGGAACAGCTCTTTATAAATAAACCACTCTAAAAATGAACGCCCCTCCACAGCGGTTACGCTCATATGCAAAGGAGGTGTAGAGACGCTATACAAATATGATATGCTTCGTCATTGGCCTCCACCTTCGGCCTTATCTCAACTTATAACCAGGTGAGGTAACCAGGTTATAACCATATTAGGGCCAAGAGCTTACCCGTCGAACAATTAAAAAAAAATGGCCAAAAATAGTTATTAGCTAAATCTATAAGACCGTTGTGAACCCTGTCGTAATATATATATATTTGAGTGCTTAGCTACGAAGGTGACTGATGAAAGAGAATTCGACGCGGTAGAGATGGATGTTTTGTGGAGTAACAAGAACGGATAAGATAAATAATGTCCTGTAAAAAAAATAAAAAAATTGTATAGACATGTAATGGGGAGGGATATAAGGCATTTATTTATTTATTTAATAAATTAACACCTAAATAACGCATTAACGCTGAGTTGAGAACTTTTTGCAATTCTATGCGAGTTAACTATTTAATTCACATTTTTATTTTTTGTCTCTATTTATTATTATTTTTATGTTGATTTTTGTGTAAGGGTTGCAAATAAATGTCTTTTTGATTTTGATTTGAATTATTAATGATGACAATATCTTTGTAATTTGGGTTTGTTAATAATTTGTAATTTGATTTAATAATTAATTTAAGTACTTACCTATCTATTATTGTATTTTGTGTTCATTCAATGTTGTGTTATACATGTGATTTAATTAGTTAATTAATTAGTGTAAGTGGCGAAAGCCGTACTATCATACGTACCATCTTACCTAATTCTGTCGCCGTAACATCAATTCTAAAATATAGTGTACATTTATTCAATAAAAAGTACAATTAAACTAGCTATGTACAAACGAATCAGTCAGATTACCTAAGGACCGTTACAAACGGCCTATAGGTAACTCAATTCATTCTAAAATTGTGTTCCGACATTTAGAGGTAAGATCTATCCTCAGTTAGTTGAGGTTTCCGGGTGAAGTGCGCCTCCTTCGGCCTTATCTCAACTTTTAACCAGGTGAGGTGAAGGCCAAGTGCTTCCCCGTCGTACAATAAAAAAAAAAACGAATTAAATAAAATTAATGTTTACCGTGTTTGTACTGCGCGTGCGATTGGTACAACATCTTAGCCCTCGCTAGCAGGTCGTCCCGCTCGATGGCCCCGCGGTACTCCACGCGGTTCCGAAGCAACAGTTCCTTCAGTTGCCGCACGCTGAGCAGCTCCAACTGCCCCTCGGACTGTAGCGTGTCCAGCGTCACGTTTATTGGTATACCTGGAGTATAAATAAATAAACAAATATTACAGGACATTATTTTTTACACAGCGCAATCTAGCCCCAAACTAAGCATAGCTTGTAATATGGGAACTAGATTACGGATACACAACTTAAATACGTTTTTTTTTTGTAAATTCATAGTTATACACAATACAACACCCAAACACAGAAAAAACATCTATATTCATCACACAAATGTTTGCCCTGGGTGGGAATCGAACCCACAGCCTACAGCGCAGAAGGCAGAGTTACTACCAACTGAGCTATGAGTTTTGTGATAAGGACTGAGCTTCGCAGTGTCACTTTTATTTGTATACAGTATCACACTGTATAGGTACAATCGATCTTTCTGCCCGTTATCCCACACTAGGAGTATCAGCACAAGACTGTCTTCTTCTCCACACTCCTCTATATACGTCATCTCATCACTCACTTCTATCTTATCCATATCATCTCTCACACAATCCATCCATCACTTCTTCAACCTACCCCTATAAATAAATAATAATCCTATGGTTCCCTAAAAACGTAAGCGCGAAAGCTTACGTCTTCGGGTAAACTGCAAAAGTGGCATTTCTTTACTTGGATTTACCCATATTTGGTAATTTTTGTAAGGTTATATATTTTTTTATATTATAGGACATTCATTTTACACAGCGCCATCTAGCCCCAAACTAAGCTTAGCTTTTAATATGGGAACTAGATTACGGATAGAGTACTTAAATACTTTTTGTAAATATATACGTACTATATGATGCAACAACCAAACACAGAAAAACATCTATATTCATCACACAAATGTTTGTCCTGGGTGGGAATCGAACCCACAGCCTACAGCGCAGAAGGCAGAGCTACTACCAACTGAGCTATGAGGCTTGTTAAATGTTATAAATGCTTATATTGGTTATAAATGTTATCATCAAATCATCTACGGAACCCTTGACTTTGATTTGAATGGGCTATATATAGCCTGACCAGAACGAGAGCCGTCGTGGTCAAAGAGGGAACTAACACGATCCCCATTTAATTGTAGGGTGCGTGTATGACAAGAGCACGGGACACCCGACATCCACTACGGTTTTCTTTTCCTTTCTGAACTGACGAACTTCTGGCAAGCTGTTTTATCATCACCATTCTAGCCCATACGTATACAATGCGCACCGCCAAGGAATTTAAAGATTTGCCAGAGTCTGTGTACCTTCTATGCAAGCGTGCTCCATCGTAGCTTAACATCAAGCAAGATAATAGTCAAACGCAAGCCTATCACATGAAAAAAAAACGTAAATGATTAAGCTTAATGCGTTTAAGAATCGTTATGCAAGCCGCCCTGAGTGTACTGACTATCTTGTGTGTACGCCAGGTCGCTTATCTCGTCCTTGAGGCTGGCGGTGTCTGCGTTGGCGCTATCCACCGACGTGGAGCTGCGCAGCTCTAGCTCTGAGGCCGCGCGCTGGCTCAGCCCGGGGCTCAGACCTGACAGGGGACGATGTTTAAAACAACCTTTACAAAAATACTTATAAAGTAATCCAGATATGTATCAGATGGAAGAGTGCCCAAGACACTTCTTTTTTGACGGGCTAACCAGCAATTCGGGGTCTCAAATGACATCTTCGAGACCCAAGCCAACCTTACCTTAAGTGGTATCACTGGCACAAGGCTCTGGCGCAACAACAACAACACTAATTTTACCAGGGGATGTCCTCCTGAGTACTATTTAACACCTTTTCTGCGTTTACCAATCCGCCTACCAAGTTCGGTGATTATGAAACACACCCAAGCATCGATTGGCGGAGGCCTATATTCAGTAGTGGAAGTATGAGAGCTGAAAAGATGATGTTGAATTGTTGATTAAATAAATGAAATGATGATGATGATGATAATGAACTAGCAATTACTAATTGGCCTGGTCGATTGGTTCATCAAACATTCAATATTTGATGTCATATAACATTACCTCTCGTGCATGGCTTAAAGTTGACATTCAAGTTTAGAAATCAAGTAAATAAAGACATTATGTATAGTGAGTGGGCTGTGTTAATCCGATGGTGGAAATGAATGGTAGTAGTGCTTTGCCAGTAATAGACAGTTATTGGTAATGATGTCCAGTCAGCTACTGTCCTTACCTGGGTCAATGTGTTCCCGCACGAGCTGAGATCGGGGGCGGGGCGCGGCGGGCGGGGGGGCGCCCTCCGTCATCGCCAACAGCACATCAGAATCTGCACAATTACATTGAGGATTCAACAACTTTACTTACCAATACCATTTTACCCAACATTGCAATCAATATTGTTTGTTACTACACAGCATGAAGTAAAGTACTCTTTGTTTATACAAATACTGACCAATTCGAAGGACAAAATTCGTTTTTTGTTTTGTGACTACTTACGGTATAATATAAGGTGAAGCCTGCCTGGCCTCTTTGTAACTGTATGTAGTCAAAGTTAAAGTCCATCTATGTATGTACCTATACTAACAATTTGTGGGGTAACATTTGATTTTGTTATTACATATCATAAAGTAAAGTAGTCTCCTGCTGCGTCTTTTTGTATTTATCGATGTTAACCAATTCGATGGATAACATTCGATTATTTGTTACTACGTAGTATAAAGTAAAGCGGTCTCCTGCTGCGCTTCTTTGTATGTACCTATACTTACAATTTGTGGGATAACATTTGATTTTGTTACTACATAGTATAAAGTAAAGCAGTCTCCTGCTGGGCCGCTTTGTATGTATCGATAGTGACCATTTCGAGGATAACATTTGATTTTTTTGCCACTAAATATTATAGGGTAAGTCAGTCTCATACCATTTCACCCAAACTTTTTACGGCCGTCTAAGAAGATACCATAAAAGCTTTGGATTGGGAACACCGTGGCATTAACATCAATGGATCTTACTTGTCACACTTAAGGTTTGCAGATGATCTCGTACTATTTTCTGAGAACTTCGAAGATCTCCAACTCATGTTGCAAGACCTGTTTGATGCCTCCTTACAAGTTGGCCTAAAGATGAATATGTCCAAGACAAAGGTTATAGGAAACATTTCCAATGTCTCGAATCCCAATGTGAAAATTGGGAATGGGAGATTGGAGGTGGTAGATGGGTACGTTTATCTTGGACAAATTCTATCTTTTGGCAAAGAGCATCAGAAAAAAGAGATCGCACGAAGAATTCAGCTAGGTTGGGCGCTGCGTTTGGTAAATTGGATGACATTCTCAAGTCACCTGATATTCCACAATGCCTCAAATTCCGACTTTTCGAACAGGTCTTACCCACTATGACTTACGGTGCCGAAACATGGACGCTCACCAAGGAGGCTGTGTATAGGATGAGAGTGGCACAGGGAGCCATGGAGCGCGCCATGCTCGGCATCAAACTTATAGACCGTATTCCCAACGTCGAGATCCGAAGACGAACGAAGGTTAAAGACATTGGGAACCGTATAACGGAGCTAAAGTGGAGCTGGGCGGGACACCTGGCGGGAAGGACGGACGATAGATGGAGCAAAGCGATGACGGAATGGCTCCCAAGAACCGGATATCGGAATGTCGGTCGTCCAGCAGCAAGGTGGGCCGACGATATTAACAGCATCGCAAACCTCACCTGGATGAGACTGGCACAAGACCGTTGGGCGTGGCATATGCATAGGGATTTTGTTACTACACAGCATAAAATAAATCAATCCCCTGCTGCGCCTCTTTGTATGTACCTATACTACCAATTTGTGGGGTAACATTTGATTTTGTTACTACATAGTATAAAGTAAAGCTGTCTCCTACTGGGCCGCATTGTATGTACCGATACTGACTTTGTTTTCAATATGACCAATAAATATAAATAAATATTACAGGACATTAATTTCACACACCAATGGGACCTAAGACTTGTTAGTATATTAAAACTAATTGTTTGTTTGTTCATAATTATCTTTTTTTGTTGACATCCTAAAACTGTGTCTAGGTATAAATTTATTGGCATTAAATTGATTTTACTGAATTTATTTACTTTTTGAAGGTATTGGATTAAAAGACTATTGAATGAGAGTGGTCGTACCGTTGGGCAAGGGGTCTGCGGGTCGCGTGACGAACTCCCAGCCGGCATCGTCGACGTCTTCGATCTCGAAGCAGTCGGCGGACTCGACGCGCGCGCTGTCCCGCGAGGCGGAGCGCGACACGCCCCCCGGTCCCGCCCCACCGCCCCTCGCGTCCATCTCACCCGCACCCGACTCGCGCACATCACGCTCACCGCCTTTACACACAATGACAATTTGATGGAGATTGGGAACCGAGCATGAGTGTACAAATAGGAAGCACTTCCCTGGACGAGTACAATATGATTTGAAATTTGATTGGAAAATAAATCGAAAAAATATAGTACTAATACCATAATAAACCCAAGTAAAAGGTCCATTGGGCAGAATTTCAATACCAGGATGATGTGGCGTCATGTGCTTGGATAAGTAAGTATCGTAAAACGGTGAAGCACTTGGCTTTCATAGCACCTGGTCAAGTTAAGGCCGAATGTAAAAGCGCACTTCAACTGACGACTTAGATGACTAAAACTAAAACACAACAATAATCTATGTTATTATTGTTTGCCTAAATGGCCACTTTACTAATAATCTATGACGGATGGCCTTACCCGGTGTGACAGAGAATCGTTCATGTCGAATGTCGGCGTGTGACCGAGGCTGGCTGTTAGGGATGGGTATGTGGACGTGCGTAGAGTTGAAGCATCCGGTGCCTGAAACAGCCGTCCATTTCTTTTGGGGAGCAGCAACAGCCGCTTTTGAATTTTCATACTTTTTGTTTTGAGAAAAAATGTTGTGATTCGTAATTTTTCAAATTCAAAGATAAGTTGGTCTCTTTAAATACGATAACTCTATGTAGATCATAATTTACAATAGATATTAAAAAAAAACAGATAAAAGAAACATAATCTGAGCGACACTGGTAAATGCCTTATCCTTATCTCTTGGCTTTCGATTGATGGACAGAGACGATAAAGGCTTTCAATGATGGCCGTCTACACTATAACATACATTATTCTGAGTGGGGGTGACCAAGGCCTGCACTGTGTATTGTGCATTGCATACATATGTAGATGTAATTGATTGGCATCAAACAAAGTTTTTGTATAACTAACTAATGTTTTTGTATTCGCAGACTACGCAGACTGTACATTTATCAATTACTTATCTGTAGCTTAATTGCTCTTTTAATTATTTAAATTATTGTTTAAACTTAAAAAAAAAATGGATATGTAAAAGGGGCAGTAAGTTAGTACCCTTACAGTCGCCTTTTGCAAAACCATTTTTATTCTCAGACCTTTAAAACCTTTCAAGAACCATTGCATATAAGTCACATTAAAAGTGTATTTTTAAGGAATGTCCTTATATGATTCCTGTTTGATTAAAACAATAGATGTAATTCATAGAATAGGCGGCGTTAGTTCTCTAGGACTTTTTTTTTATTCCCAGTAAATCTCGTAGATTGCAGAAACATGCAGGTGATTGATGGAAAGAACTGCTCATCATGTCATTGAATGAAAAAAAAATCAATATGCAGATATTAGGTAGGTCTACTTAATTGTGAACAAATTAATTTTCCTGTTGCTCTATCCAATATATAGAATCAACTCTACCTAGTTGATGTAATTTGTAATATTTCAAACAGTTCAGCAAATAATGATTTAAGGAAATCCTTGAAAAATTTACTTATACCTATTTCTAGTACAATATCCACTATGTATCAAATACATTGAAACAAGGTTCTTTTAACTTGTTGGGCACTGAGCTCTTGGTATGCAAATACAATATGTGTTTCTCAGCATCCAACAAGTGAAACAACATCTTATTTCTTCATCACATAGGTCCATAGCATGCCTTATTTGATATATCTTAACAAGCCTAAAAGCTTGTATAGAAAAGTAGTAACTCTGCCTTCTGCGCTGTAGGTTGTGGGTTCGATTCCCACCCAGGACAAACATTTGTTTGATGAATATAGATGTTTTTTAGGTGTATTTGATGGAAAGTGTTATTCTCAGAAAGTGTACTAACATTTACTGCAGACAATGCACCAACAAAATCTTGCTTTACGGCAAGTAGATATGATCTTCCTTATGAACACTCTGTACTATTTATGCAAAGCAATATCAGTTCCTATTTAACCTTGTAGTCAGAATTAGGTAGAAAACAGAAAGTCAGTGTTACTTTAACTTTGCTTAAAGTAATGTGGTGTGAATGGATTTGGAAAAGTCCTCAAGATGGGTCAGAGCTTGACCTTTCTTTGCCTTGCCCTGAATATCCATCAATCTACTATGGAGCGAGCTGAAATATTTTTAAGGATAATTTTATCATCATTACATTACCAACTGTTCAGAATCACAACCAGCACACAAGGAAAAATGGAAGAAACTCAAGATATATATTTTTATGTAAATTTTTTGATAAGCTATGCATTATCTTTAATTTTGTATTTAGGTATAGGTACCTAAGGTAATTGAGGAATCAGACAGTAAAGACGAAGAAGATAATGTGTAGATGTACCTACCATCCTCAAAACATGTGAGTTAGTGGTTACACCACTGTGAAGGGTAGGTATATAATGAACATATCTTCAATATATTAAAATATACCTAGCTAACTACCTAAGGAGCTGTTCCTTTGCATTGTAAAATCCCCATTTAGCTACTAACTGGTTAGCAACATCGAGCCATGCAATCTTATTGCTGATAGCTCTCCCTAGGTTATAGGTTAGGTGATAGGTTGCTTCATTTTTAAGGTATTAGGGTCGCAAATTGGAAACACTTCATATAGTTTGATTATTCTTACGTGGCTGTGGTTGTGGCGGAGGACGTGCGGGCTGCGCGCCGGGCCCAGGCTGCGGGCGCAGGTCGAAGGCCGAGTTGATAAACTCGTTGATATTGTTGGTAAAACCCTTTAGAGTGAACGCACCGCCGCTACCGCCGCCGCCACCACCCCGGGACCCGCGCCGCCGATACGCTGGACTGTTCACGTGAGATACGCATAGGTTTTGAAGCTCGTCCTTTTCTGAAATCAAGGATCTAGATGTTAGGAGCTGGTTAGGATTATAAGCCACTTATCATCATTTCAGCCCACATAAATAAGCCTCCAGTATACACCCTGATAGCAATAATCTATATACCACGGACAACCTCAGAGTTTCATACAAACCATAATCTAATATGTATGAAGATAGCTTTCTTGGATACAAACTATTTGCTATTATGTTTATGCTGTGGGTTCGATTCCCACCCAGGACAAACATTTGTGTGATGAACATAGATGTTTGTTCTGTGTTTGGGTGTTGTATCATATAGTAAGTATGTATTTAAAAAAGTATTTAAGTATTCTATCCGTAATCTAGGTTCCATATTACAAGCCATGCTTAGTTTGGGCCTAGATGGCGCTGTGTAAAAAAAAATAATGTCCTATAATATTTATATTTATATTTATTTATATTTATATATTTATATTAACGCAACGCTGTCCATTGCGTTCCACGGCAAATCCGCTACACCATATACAATTCTCTAGTCAAACCGCATTTACTTTACCTGATAGAAATCTGGGGCAGCGCCGTTAAAACTAAATTATCTGATCTTCAAATTTTACAAAATAAAATCATTAAATTACTTTTCAAATACCCATACTTAACATCAACTTCTAAAATATATAAAGAGACTAAACTAATGAACTTAAAACAGTTGTACAAATACAATACATGCATCTTAGTCAGAAAAATATTAAACAAAACTATTCATACTAACATATCATTCGTAAAAAAATCCGAAATAACAAAGCGAAGTATGCGACGAGCCAGCTATCTTGTTTTACCTAGACCTCGGACGAACTATGGCAAACAAATTATTACCTTTGAAGGCGCAAAGCTTTACAACAATCTACCCTCTGAAATAAAAAATGTACACGCATTTAACGCATTTAAATCTAAACTCTCTACACATATTATGCAAGACCACTCTTTGCTTATGAAATAATTGCGTTAGATACGTTTAGTCGACGACATACCTACCCACTGTATATTGTTACCTAAGATCATACTGTTCATAAGTAAGTGACATTTGTCTTTTTATGAATAAATGTATTAAACCTATATTATATAATTTCTAATTCTAACTCTAATTCTAATGTACCTACTGAGTAAGCTTCACTATTGCAAAACAATTACCTTCATACATATTCATTTTTGTTACTTTATTGTAATTTCATTGTCACAGCCCAGGTAGGTACCTCAGAACATGCAATGTTTATTCAAATAGTCAACGAAAAATTTTTGCTTATGAGTTGCTCTTTTCAGATTACAAATACTCATTATCATGCAGGGGCACTTTCATCAGTGATATTTACCAGACCCGATGAGGTGCTTCAGTCTAAACATAACAAACTGATAACAGCTAAGTCATTTCATTACATTATAGTTTCAAGTTGATGACACATAAGTATACTTAGGTATAATTATGTTTTAAAAAATTTAAAGGAACACCGACTTCAATGAAGAATATGATACTTTCATTTACCAGGGTGACATATTTTTTCCAATAATTTTGATTGCTGATGGACGGTTAGATAGACAGAAAGACAGACACGTGATTCTATATGGAGGAGGTCCGTTTATTCCTTAATTTTGAGGTAATACACCCAAAACGCTTTAAGTGGGCCTATATTATTTGAAGAGTTCTCCAGGATCCCATCATCAGATCCTAACCTGATGTCAATGGGACCAACTGTGAAGTATACCCTTTCAAACAAAAAAAACCGACATATTGTTTTTTTTTCTTTTATGACGGGGAAGCACTTGGCCTTCATCTCACCTGGTTATAACTTGAGATAAGGCCTTAGGTGGAGGCGCACTTCACCCGGAAACCTCAACAAATTGAGGAACTGGCTATCTTACCTCTAAATGCATATGGAACATAACAATTTTATAATTGTTGTTATGGCAATAGAATTAGGGAAGATGGTGGTAGCTAGCCAGGTGGAAAACAAAGTCCTACCACCAACCAAACCAAGCACAATATATTGTAATCCCTATGGGGATTGAACCCAGGACCTCTGGATCTGAAATCGGTGGGTGTAACCACAAGAGAACAGAGGCGGTTTAAAATTGAGAATCTCCTCCTTTTTTTGAAAGTTGGTTTTTTAAAATTAATAGGTGCCTAGTGAAAAAGAGGAAATACCACTTAAAAGCTTACAAAGCTAGATTGATAAATACACCAATCAACAATGTTTTCATAATCATATATATTGCCTACATAGGCTATTAAAACAAGCTTGCGTCACCTCCATTTACTGACTACTTATCTCACATTAGACTTAGTGCACCAAGAATAAGTTTATCCAAAATTACCAAATCTTCTATAGCAATTTCACCTTTAACTATACCCATTAAAAAAAAAACAATAGAAGGTGGTGGTAGCCTTCTGTAAAGTAGTCCTATTGAAGCTAGCTTAAAGAGTTAATTTAACAAATTTTATCAAAATCTATACATTTGGTGCTTTACTTTTGATAAATTTGTGTGATTGAGTAAATTTTTGGAATATTTTGTGTATAGGTTGTAGGTGTGTTGTGTTACCTATCTGTAGCAGGTAATGTGACCAAATGAAAGATTTTTTGATATTTGAGTTGTAGCAGTATTAAAAGCTATTAAACTACGAGACCATTTCAGAAGCTTAAAAACAGATCTAATACTAACTAATAGTCACTGAAAAATAGCCGCAAAACTAAAATGGAAGTGGGCTGGTCACATCGCTAGAACCAATGACAACAGATGGAGCGAGAGAGTCTTAAGCTGGTGGCCAAGAGATGGGAAGATAGAGTGTGGTAGACTCATATGCCAGTGGACAGATGATATTGTCGCTGTTGCAGGTAATCACTGGACAAAAATTGCACAAGATGGATTATGGAATATATTCACTTATAAATAATAATATATCAGATACAAATAAAACATTGTAACAGAATTATATAGTTCCTCAGACTGTTGACTGACAACTCTGGATGAAACCACCTTATTACTGTATCAGTGTCCAGGTGAAAAAGTCAACTTTAGCAGGCTGTGTGGATAGCTCTTATTCTTATGTCAAGATACCTACTAATATTATGAATGAGTAGAAATAAACTAACAGACTCCTTCTACAAGATGCAATTGGATATTTCCAACATGCACCTCACTGACATCTCTTCCTTATCCACACTCAATGAGACATCAGAAAATGTCTAAATGTATCTAAAGAGGGAAAGAATAAAAATACACTTCATGTTACTCATATGAAGAAGTCAGTATATAAACTTGCAGAATCTACTTATTTGTGACTCTCATCTCAGTTAAAGTGGCGACAGATCACTGTTTCCTATATACTACAGGCTCAACCACGTCTCTCTTGGGTGCGGGTACTGACCAACACATCCTCTAGTAGATACGTTCTGTCGCTGCAGAAAGCACTGCAGGTCGCGGACCTTGAGGTGGGCGATATTGGCCCTCGCCAGCGGACGTGTGGACAGCACGCGGCAGGGCGCGCACATAGCGCCACCGCCACGCCGCAGGCAGCCGCTGCAGTAGTACCGCTCACACTCACAGCACACTCTTTTCCTCTTAAAGACACTGAACTGCACGGCACAACTCTCGCACGGCATCTTGCCTCTTTTGCAAACTCCCGATCCTATCATCTATCGCGTATCATACTCAACCCCCCGGTTCTGTCAGTCTTATCAGAATTACATTACGCTGTTGCAAGATAACAGCAGGGCTAATTTAAGTTTGTAATTGCGAAGCATTTGATATTTTTTTATTTTTATGACGTATTTTTGTAAAACAAAACATATGATTTTGACATATCAGCCATTTTGAAGTCTGATTTTGAGATATTTTTTTTAATGTCCAACCCACGTTTCGTTGTACGTATTTTTTTGAGTTATATTTTACCGGGTCTTAATACTTACCTATTGGCTAATAAATAATGCGTTTAAAATGTTCTATCACATACTATTTATATTAAATTAATTTTAAGTAATCCATTTTACTGGCATTTATAGTTTCCGAAATTCGGTTTTTTAGATGACCCGCAACAGATAGGTACCTACAAATTATTTTGAAATGGCTAGTGATATATGTAACAAGGTACCTACTTACTCGGGCACAGAATAAGTATAAGTAACGAGCATACTTCTACCCTAACAAACAACCCTAGTAAGACCTCGTATACAACGCGAAGACCGGCGGTGGCGCGGCTGGATGCAAAGACTCCTAAAGTCCTACCTATCCTACCTAGCCTAGGTCATTACTATTACTCACAAGCTCCTAGCGTCGTCCTCGCTCGCCAGATGTCGTAGTAGCCACATAACACTTATATCCTGTAGTAAATGATCTGCGGTCGTGGAACCCGCGGATATAAAACATATCTACGTAAAACAAGTGAGGGTGGTTGGATTAAGGTGCTATTCGAACCTCGGCAGACCAGTAGTCTCGTGAGTAATAGTACTCTCCTCGGAATCACTCCCAGCTACGGATGCAGGCAGGGGCTGCGTGCCATGCGCAGCCTGCAGCCGAGGTTCGAATGGCATTATCTCCTAACGACGACAACAGTCTATTACCGCGTACCTACCCACTTCAGTCTACTATTTTACGGGTTACTAGACTGAAGTGTAGTAATAACAGCCGTTGACACGTTCGGGTATGTATACTATGTATAGACTATACCCGTACCCGTACGTGTCAAAGGCTGTTATTCTTTATGAACTCTTTGACCACGGCCACAGAACACTAATATTTAAAACCAGGGCTGCAGTAACCATAGATGAGTAACTATGTATTCTAGCAGTAACACAATCGATACCACATCTCAGATCAAGGAAAAAAGGCTCAGATCAAGAAAAAAACCTTTTTTCCTTGATCTGAGGACTGAGGATAGGATCGAAACTATTTGGATACCTGCCAAACATTTTCGATTATGTTTGTTACTGCAGCCCTGGTTTTGGTTTGGATAGGCTACCTAATTCAAAAGTAGGTAGGTAGTTATAGGTATCTGCGCGAAAAAGACTCGACAATTATTATGAGTTGGTTCCAAATGTTGAGGGTTCTTTCTCCTTAGACACTAGCCTCACTCAGTGAAGTCCACCACCTTCATATTTATTCCTCGTCAGGCGCTTGTCGCCAATATCTTTCATTAAGCTGATTCCAGAGGTTGGGATGCGAAATACATAAGTAATTGCATCATAGGTTACATATATACAACATACTGGGTCAAATCCTGTAATCAAATCAAAGGAAAGGCCTCAAACAAGCATCAGCGTTTGTGAAAAACTTTTTACGAGTCAACAAATGCATTTCAAGTCAAGAGCAGCACTACTGCCTACCATAAAAACCGGCTAAGTGTGATTCAGACAAATACACAGAGGTTCAGTCAGACCCACATTTCAAGTCATAAAATGCTGAAGCCCTATGCACTGTCAACACTCACAAGCCACTTATGTACAGTCAGCGTCAAATTGATATGAGCGTCTAGGGTACCTAGTCAAAATGATCTGAATAACATAAAATCAATTTGATATATAGTAGACCGAGGCGAATCGGATCATTTTGACTTTAAGGTTAAAAAAAAGCAACTTCTGTTTAAATTTAGTTACATTTATTCATTAGACAACAATCAGTATTTATTGTAGATACCTACACGTAATAATCTTGTATAAAAAAACTTAAATCTTTCCTTTCACATGCAAAAAATAAAAACTTGAGAAATATCCGATTCGCCCCAAATTCGGGGGCTAATCGGATCAAACAGATATGTACCATAAAATCAAATAAAAACGAAAACAATTACAAAATAACGTACATAAAAACAATGTGTATCTTAATTCTGAGATCAGTAATAATTATTGGCACATAAATCACAAGTGTATGGTCCTTTGGCACCTCCTCTATCAGCACAGTTCTCATGCCACCATTCTTCACATGCACTGCACTGAATCCAGTCTTCTGTTGGCGGGTGTACAATTTTTTCTGAGCAAAAAATGCTCTTTACTTTCAGTCCAGGTGTACCTTTACATTCTTCTTCCTAACTGTCGTATTCTCTTTGCCTTTTGCTTTTCCTTCTACTTTAGATTTCTTCTTTTCTGTTTCAGTTTTTTTCTTGGAGTCTTTTAGACGAAGAATGTCCATGCTTTGTGGTGAAGTTAAATGTAAAATGGTTTGGTTTAGTAACCTGGCGTGTTTTTTTTGGTTACTACAGGGCTCTTCAGTGGAGAAGGAATTATTTCTTTCATGGAATTCTCGATCTGGTTTTGTTGTTGTTCTGCCTCTTGTGGAATGGTAGCTTATTGAGTACTCGTGGAACGAGCTGGTTGTGCACTCGTGGAAGGAACTAGGCTATTAGCTTCAACTGAGTCAAGGTTGTCCACAGTACTACTGACCTTGGTCAGTTTTTCTAACACAGGTTCGGACCATCTAAAACAGTAAAAAAAATGAATTTTAAGCAAATAGGTACTGATCCGAATCGCCCCGAAAGACATGATCCGATTCGCCCCATATCACTAGCCGTTAAAAATTACGTTTTGTCAAAATATCTGTTACATAATCATTAAAAATCAATTGAATTTAGATTATTACATTCATACTTAATATAATAAAACAAAAACCAAAACAATTCAACGAAAGCTTGAAATAAAATTACAAGGAAACATAATTACGTACCTTAGATTTTGGCGCCAAACCGATATCGCCTCACGTCCACTTTCCTGGCGAGCGTCGCCAGCGCTAAACTACTAATGAGAATGAAATATTTCCGATAGCAATAGATGCGGGGAGGAAGGAGGAAGAGATGTGCAGCTATGGTTGCGTTCGGCAACGCGCGTAATTTGAAATATTTTCAAATTCCTTATTTTGATCCGATTCGCCCTGTGATCCGAATCGCCTCGGTCTACCCTACGCAGTTCGAATCATCATAATTGTTCTAAGCACCCAAGTTGTTCAAAATATCCTGCTACTCATTGTTTCATATTTATATGAGCAGTCAGGGTGTTCAAATTATCTTAGAAAACAAATCTCGTCAAAATCATCATAAGCGGGAACAGACTGTACCAAATAAATGTTTTTGAAAGTAGGTACCGTATAATACATAATTGTGCATTTATGTAGTAAAAAGCTTAATTATTTGGACATTATAATACAATCACACACTTCAATTATGTTGATTTGTATCAATATAGAATAGATGCAAATAGATGATAGTTGCATATATAGAATAGATGATGGTACGGCGTCATATATACGCCGTAGGTACCTTCGTAAACCTTATTAGGTAATTGTCCAGTCCAGCGTAACAACCATGCTGTGGCCACTCTAATAGAGATAGAGATACAAACGGTTTCTGGCCATACCATCCTGCTCGGTTTATTATTCGGTTACCTACGAGTAGATTCGCAGTTCTGTTTATAATATGGGTTGGGTACGGATAGACAGACACACATAGACAGAGAGACGCGACGGACAGACAACGATGTCTTAGTGATAGGGCAGAAAATGAGCACGCACGTTGGGGTACAGAACCCTAAAATGTAGATGTCCCTGCTCTGTACGTCGCCTACGGAATGCTTCAACTTTCAGCCCTTATTGCGACCCGGATTTCGCGCCATTTGCAAAATGATACTTCTCTTCCGAGTTCTAGCTAGTGGTTTTGACTTTACTCTCGGCACTCTCTCGGCTTTTGACCTCCTAAAAGCCGGGTAAAATTCTCTACGATCAAGCAAGACGGCAGCGTGGCATAAGCCATATAAGAATGGGGGGATTTCGGTCATATTTATTTATTTTACTTATAATAATATTTATTTAGTGATTTTGACTTTACTCTCGGCACTCTCTCGGCTTTTGACCTCCTAAAAGCCGGGAAAAATACACACCGAGTAAGATTATTTTCTGCAGTCAAGCAAGACGGCAGCGTGGCCAAAGCCATATAAGAATGGAGGGTTTTCGGTCATGTTTATTTATTTTACTTATAATAATAATTCTTATAATAATACTTATAATAACTATTTTCTTCTTGGCTTGCCAAGCGAGGAGATTAGAAGCTACTACCATGGGAGATGGCAGTCGTGTTGACAGTAGTTACACGCGTTGCTGCACGTTTACTAGTAGTATTTTATAAAGATAACTTTATTACTTTGAACAAACTTGGATTGAAGGTAAAATCGCGCTCATTAAGCGTTAGCTTCATATTCGTATGTGCGCTCATTTATCATCAAACAATGCTATTTGAGTGTTACATATTATTAGTTTTATAATTTCGCAGAAAGTATCATCAGCTGAGGTGTCCGAGTGGTTAAGGAGTTGGACTTGAAATCCAATGGGTTCTACCCGCGCAGGTTCGAATCCTGTCCTCAGCGAAGTTGTTTTGTTTTTTATATATTTTTTTAACATGGCTATATATTTGGTGGAAGCAAAAGTAAAGAAACACAAAATATTAGCCAAAGAAAAATTCCCTTAATGGCTCTTGACTTGAGCCCTTTGCACGTGTCAACAACCCGAGAGATAGGAAGACATTTATCATATACCGCTGAAGTAATTTTTACCTAGGTAGTAGGTAAGTATTCAAAATGTTTTGAAAGTCTTTGTTGTATTTTTTTCTCTTTCCTAACCACAGCTACAAATCTGTGAAAGTGAGTAAAAGATAAAAATTGAGATAATAACAACCCCCTTGGTTTACCATTAGAGCAACGGACAGCCCAATATGCAGAGGGTGTCTAACCGAAGAGGAATCAGCTGCGTAGTCCTGGAATGTGTGGGAGTAACAGCACAACGCAAGGAAATCTCGAACAACCCGAGGTCACTCCGTGAAACCTGTGAAGACCCCAGGAATATACTGCGCTTCTGGTCAGGTTAGGCTGGCTCCTAGCCGGACATTCCTCACGCACAATGGACCACTTATAGGAGTCGGAAACGGGAGTCCTTTTACATTTACATTTATAAACCCCTTGGTTTATTGAACTGGATTTATTGTAATGGAATGTAACGAATTTCAATAAACAACGCACCTCTGCGGGCTGTGATTCTCATGACTCAAAGAGTCATCATCATTACTCATTTAACCTTCGACACTAACCAACATCGCGTTGCTGATGTTGCTATATCATCCCATTAGGCGTTTATTTTTTTATCGTGCCTTCGTTTGCTATACTACTCTTTTAATTCATATATAACATAATAATATGTTTATATTTACAACAAAAAAAGTATTCTATTTGGAATCTAGTTCCCATATTACAAGCTATGCTTAGTTTGGGGCTAGATAGCGCTGTGTGAAATTAATGTCCTTTAATACTTATTTAATGTCCTGTAGGTAATATTTTAATTCAGTAAATAAATAATTAAATAAATAATTATTTAACGTGGAAACAAAATTATGCAAAATGTAACGTTTGTAGGTAACTATGGTACCTAAAAATTGCATCAATACAATCACTACAGGAAATTAATTTCACACAGCGCTATCGATATAGCCCTAAACATTGTAAATGGAAACTACTTATATTACGGACTATCTGTTACAGTTTAGAATCACTTGATAATGTTATAAAAATCCAAAATCGACTTCAGAAAAATTGTTTTCATGTGTTTTCACCAACACACTTTGATCATATTTATATACGCAGTGGCCATGGCCATGTCCTACATGTTTAAATACAAATACAATGAAAAGTATTAGACTCTTAAAAAAGTAACCTAACTAATGTCCAAGAAAAAAGCTATACCTACCTACCCGTGCAGTATTAATTTCAAATAAAATAAGACGCCAAGAAATAGACTTTATCACTCTTGCCTTACCCTCAGAAAGACGTATCAAGAATGATTTTTACCTGTGACATCATACATAATTATCGTAAAATACTCTGCATTATCTGCCATCATTATTAATTATGTCAGTTTCTTTATATTTATTTAGTTTCTATTTTTACGCATCCGCCTGGTACTGGTCTGAAACAGTTGAGTTACCTATAGAACGTTTGTAACGGACCTTAGGTAATTCGACTGCTTTCTTTGTACATAGATAAGTTAATTCTTAATATTATTTTAATGTTTCTAAGTAGTTTTAGTTTATGGCGGTGGCAGTGGACCGGCAAAGAGTATGGGTCCCTCAAAGCCAAAGTCAAAGTCAAATATTTTTATTATTAATATTTTTAGGATCATTTTTAAACGTCAAATCTACCGCCTGTTCGGAATCGCAACCAGCACACAAGGAGAAAGGCAAGAACCTCGGGGTTAATTTTTTGATGATCCATTCAACATTTAGGTATACAGAGTTTATAATAATTTAATAACATTAATGATACCTACATCATAAACCTAAATACTTAATATTATCTTAAAACATTGATTATTACATAACTACCTAATGGGCAGTTTGTTAAAATTGAGAAATCACTATTTAACTGTCAACTGGTATAGCAACATCGGGCCACGCGTTCTTATCGTCGATATAGTCACTTATTTTGTAGTAGGCACTTTTAATTAAATTATTCTTTCTATACAATTTGAATTTAGTAAGAGCAGAGAGTTTGGTGGCGCTTTGAGGAAGCTTATTATAGAATCGTACACAGTTTCCTAAGAATGAATGCGATACCTAGGTATGTCAAGATTATTTTGATTTCTAGTATTAAAACTGTGTACATCACTTCTTTTACTAAACTCATCAGTGTTCCTGTGAGCGCGCATACTATCTTCATAAATATATTGGGAACTGACTGTAAGATTATCAATCTCTTTAAAACGTTCCCTGAGAGAGTCACGAGTTTTCAATTTATAAATGCCCGTACAGCTCTCTTTTGCAGGCTAAAAATGCCTTCGATATCTGCCGCATTTCCCCATAAACATATGCCATAGGACATAACGGTGTGGAAGTAACTAAAATAAGCTAACTTCGCCGTGTTTAGCCTGCTAGCTAATGTATCAATATGAATACCCCATTGCAACTTTGCATCGATATTTAAACCCAAGAAAGTAGTTGCTTCCATAAAGTAAAGTATTTCCCCATTTAAGATAATGTTAGCATTGCTGACTTGAACATTAGGCAAGGTGAATCTAATGCATTTGGTTTTTTTATCATTTAATAAGGTTATTTACCGTAAACCAATCAAAAACTCTAGCTAGAGAAGCATTTACACAATCATAATTATCTTTAGCCCTATCAACTCTAAATATTAATGAAGTATCGTCTACAATCAAAACAATATCACATAAATCCCCTACACAGGAAGGCAGATCATTGACATAGACTAGAAACAAAAAAGGCCCCAAGATTGACCCTTGTGGCACACCGATGTTAGTAAATGTTCCCGAAGATTTACTACCGTTAATGTCCACTTTTTGAATGCGATACGATAGGTAGCTCGTGAGGCTTATTGCCTGATTCTGAATGCTATGTTTAAGCTTTGAGATTAAGGTGTCATGATCTACGCAGCCGAAATCCTTAGATAAATCACAGACCCTCAACCCATAGACCCTCTGCTGACCACCCGTGGAGGTCATTAGATTCGACTAAGGGATTTCACAAGGAAATTGGCAGCAGCTTCTATACACTTTAGTATATACCTACTTAGCACGGATACTGTGATCACCTGTCAAGCGTAGTGGCTATGGCAAATTCTCCCATTACTCTTGTTGGGTATCTGGTTGAGCAGCAACATTAACTTAAGTACGAAATACCAACGATACCAGCGATCACTTGATCACTCAAATTGCTTGCCAAGTGTGTTCCATGTCCTGCAGCATTCGCATCATGATGATATGATAATTTTATTGACCGACACCAGAATACCCATCTAGATACCGATATCACTACGACCAACCACCCGCCTGCCCGGCATATTGTTTATGGCAATTATTTTCGGACTGCGATAATAATGATGATGATGCCCATATCCCTCGAATCACTTAAATGTTGGTCAGACGGGCAGGAGAAAAAAGTGCTAATGACGATGATGATGATGATGATGAACAAACATAAGGAACGCAAACTTAAAAACTTCCCCTCAGAAGGATGTACCGTGATGTTCCGTAGCCAAGTCTTATAAACAAAATACGCAGCACTCTGCAAATTTGATTTTTATTATTGTAGGTACGACGGGGAAGCACTTCATCTCACTTGGTTTCTAGTTATGATAATATGAATGTTTCTGGTGTGAGTACATTACGCGTCACGCCGAAAACGTCTCTTTGACCACGCTTAATCTCAGAAAGTACTGAACCGATTTTCAATGGTATGAGTTGTGTAATATTTGGGCTACCATCTTGTTTTTATTTTATCAAAATCTAATCAGAAATAATAAAAAAACATGCATGCATCAAATCAAAATGTATATACTTAATGCATTTTTATTCGAAAACCTAGATTTTAAAAACCTGCCTTGAACTATACACGATACTTCAACGAAAACCACAACCCAATCGGTTCATCCGTTTCGGAAATACGCGTGCACAAACAAACGGACAAGCAGACAAAACATTTTAAAACTGTATAATGTATTCAGCATGTCTTTAGCGGTTTGTATTGAAGGTTTAACAAATTACAAACTAAATAATTTAATCTGAAGCAACTCGTAAAAAAAACACTCTTCATGGTAGTGGAAATCATCAAAATAGTAAGTACTTTATATAGGGCGGGCGGCGGCGTCGGCGGGTGTGGGCGATGGGCGGGAATCGATAGCGGGTAATACCGCGAAGCTGCGGCCTCCCTGGGGCGATGTCAGACGTGGCCGCTCCACCACCGAAAGAATGGGAGCAGGCTCACTATACGTACCTATACCTTTTTCCTTGAACCAAGGTTTTTTTTAAATGTACGACGGGGAAGCGTTCAGCCTTAATCTCACCTGGTTTTCAAGCTATGATAATGCCGAAGGTGGAAGTGCACGTTACCTGGAATCCTCAACAGTTTGAGGAACTGGCTATCTTACCTCTAAACGCCGGAACACAACAATTTTGGAATTGTTGTTATTGCGACAGAATTAGGTAAGATGGTGATAACCAGCCAGGCGGACTTAAACAAAGTCCTACCACCAACGAAACGAAGAACAATATTGTAGTCGCCCTGGGGACCGAACCCGGGACCGGGAAAATTATCAAAAAGTTTGTAGCAATAGCTATCTACATAACCACCCTGAGAACAAAAGCCCTCCATATAGAAGAGGAGTTGTGAGATGCTACTGTTTTCATGATGCTGTAGGACCTTCATTATTATTCTACGTATCAGGGATACACATTGATCAGTATAGCGATTTTCAAACACACTGAAAGTTGTCGGATCGGAAACATCACTTTCTGTCGGATTCAACATAGAATCCGATAGATTTCAACGCTATTCTCACACCATTTCTGAAAACCTTCTGGGGAAGCATCGAGCTCTAATGTCAAAATATTTAGGAGAAGCGATCTCGAAATCTCCATCGGAATTTTCCGAATTCGATCCGATAAGGCTTTCCGAATGTTTGAAAATAGCTATGCAGGTACATTTTTGCGGATGATGTTTCTATTTATATTCCGCAAAGTTCCCTGACACGCTGCTGAAACTAGGCTATGTCCGTCATTAGTCATTCTACAGTGTCCGAAGTGCTTAAAATCTACGGGAGGTACCACGGCCAACACGTCATTACACGTAAAAATACCTTTAAACAGCTATTGTGAGCTATCTGAACACTTTTACCTCTCTACACATCTCGAGATGCAATTTCAACATCTCATCGGCGACAATCGAATATTCCGCATTCTCCAGTGTTGCACTCCCCACAGAAGTGGCTCTACTCGAGATAGGTACGTACTAGCTACGTTGCCCACAGCGCAGGCAACCTACTAAGGTGGTTTTAACAAATTTTAGGGTAGAGTAGATGCATAAGGATTGTATGTACAGCTCATTCATGGAACTTCAGAACTCAATTATTTTTCTTGTTTAGACCCAATTTATTGACGCAAGTGGCACGAGATTGCCGTGATTTGTATCATTATAGTTACTTTTAATGTAAGGCGATGTTTGAAAGAGCGATTTTGAAGCCCGCGCTATTTTACGCTTTACTGAGCTAAACTTTTATTAATGGGTACGAGATTAAGAAAGAAAATTAATTATATAAGGACTCACTTTTTGTTTGTTTATACTTCTTCTCATATACAAATAAAACAATCAAAAACAACACCATTTATTCGTTACACAAATGTTTGCTCCGGCAGGGAATTGAACCCACAACCTACGGCGCAGAAGGCAAACAAATAAGCTGTGAGGTAGGTTCGTGTTCATAATCGCGACCCCGTCGTACAATAAAAAAATAATATTCTTGGTCACCGAGCATTGTACTATTGGGAAGAGCTTGGCCTTTATCTCACCCTCGCCTGATAACAAGTTATGATAAGGCCGATGGTGAAGTGTACTTCACCTGGAATCCACAACAGACTAAGAAACTGGGTTTCATGCCGGAAGACAACAATTTAGAACTGTTGTTATGGCGACCGGATACAAAACCTAACGACCAAAAAGCTAAACAACCGAACCCGGGGCTTCAGGGTTTGATACCGATGGGTGAACCACTAAACCACAGAGGCGGTTAAAAACGAGCAAGGCTTGCACAAAACCTGCCAAAAGTGCCTTCAGCAGAGCCGGTTCCATAGCCCGGAAGGATCGCTCACAATGGAATGTATTAACATCTGGAAACCTTGTTACGGGGGCACTAAGCATCCGACCTTTGTTAGTGACATGTAGCCTAGTCAAACTACTGTAATAGAGAAGGTAATAACGTAAATAAATACGCGATAAATTATATCTGTATTTCATATATAAACTATAAAGTAGCTGTGGTAGCTATAGCTACATAACTAGGCGCATGTCATTGGTCTATCACTGGGTAGGCATGTTAATAAAGTTAGAATTGGCAAAGGCATTATAATTAGTGTCTCATGTTGTTGTGTAGTTATTTTAGCCTGCATTTTTTTTATGATGGGTAGACTATAATTAGACCACCGATTATAATTTTTTCACCGTTTCTGGGGTCGTTAATTGCACACACATCAGTTCCAAGTAAGCTAAAATTATATAAGATACATCTATATTTATACATATAACTATTTTGTAAACAATTAAACATATTTTGTACAATTAAACTATATGTACAAAGAAAGCTAATGGTTAGTAAAATATAAGATATACCTAGAAACACAATTGTAAAGATTCTTGTGAATTGCCATAGGTAGGTACTTTCTTAAAAAATCAAGTCTAAATATTAAAAGCACTTCGGTATCAAAAGATGCAAAGCGCCAATCTGTATTAAAACTAATGATGGCGCCACACCCAATTACAACTCCGGAATATAATCAGTCTGATCTGTAAATTCCGACTTTCCGACATAACTGTACCTTGCCCTCATCATTTGACGATGGAATGTGGTAATTAGTCCGTTATCTGTGCCAGGACTTCAGGAGCCGAAGCTAAAAATAAACCAAAACGAAATTTGAGGTTTATTACTGCTTACGGGATTATTACGGTGCGACAAGTTAGGGCTGTGTCCAAGTAGGTACTTGGTACTTATATCTAAATGTAAAAAAGTAAAGTACCAGGTGTGATGAAACGCTTCTCCGTCGTTCTAGAAAAAAAAAATTGAATATAATCGGATAGCTGACTGATGGACTGACTGACAATCAAAAACAAACCTCAAAAGGAAAAGACGGAACCCTTAAAGGATCCCTTTGTTTTCTGTCAGTCTATCTGCAAGACCCTTTTTCTCAGGAACGCGTGGAGGTACCAAACTGAAATTCATATCAAATACTCTATAGTCTAATGTCTCTTGAAAAAAACAAACTTCTAAGCCAACGCAATCAAAAGATACAGCCGCTTATGTCGCAAATTTTCGATTTTCGCAAGGGAATCAAAACCTACAGAGTACTTATCGTGAACTCAGAATCATGAAATATGGTACGAAGCAACGTCATAAAGCACTGATAAAGGAAAAATTGCGTAGAGTAGGTATACATATTTAGTTACATCATATAATAAAAATATTTTAAATATTTTTATACTTACTACCCTTTTTCTCATGAACGCGTTGTGGTACTATGTTGAAATTCATATCAAATACTCAAGCCTTATTATAGGCTTGAGTATTTGATATGACCTTTTGTTACCTAAGTTTGATTTTGTTACCTTTAAGCTGTAACAAAATCAAACTTCTATGTCAACGCAATCAAAAGAAACAGACCTTTCACATTGAAATGTTGGATTTAATTTGGTAATAAAAATACCATAACTTTTACTTATATACCTACAGGTTTGTACGGAAACCTCGGTACGCGAGTCCGACTAGCACTTGGCCGGTTTTTTTTAGGGTAGCTTCGTTTTATAGTGTAGGGGCGCATTAAGAAAACGATGTCCCAGGCCTATCATTATAGTAAGTTATCAGATCTGATGATCCTAGATGTACCAAATGTGGCTATATGACTGACTGATATTGACCTCAGCAATATCCACCTCCAAGCCTGAAAAGAAAAGTGTTCGTTCTAGCGTAGACACATCCTATCCGTCCAAAAGTTGTCTGGAAGAGATCGCTCTCTAGCTTTCGGGTGCTGAAAAACACTCGCATGTTTTTCTAATGAGGTAGCTAATTAAGAACTAAACTTTATGGTAGGCCATAAAGTATTTTGATAGTGTGGTGTTGCGCCAGATTTTTTTTTTTACTTTTGCTGATAAGTTAAGGCCCTGTCAGTAGACGTTTCCTCTTTTTGAAATGGAAAATTATAGTACTTCTGAACAAGTCATGAGTCTTTTATCTACGAGAGATTATATCTACATTAAAGGTAAGCTGAAAACATAATAGCAAAAAAAATCTCGATAAAAATATTTGTTGAAAATGGTACGTTTCAGAATTTACAAGCAAAATATTTTACGCCACCTACAGTTAGCCGTTGTCAATTGTGATAATCGTTTCTGCCTCGATTTTAGCTGCATAGAGCGCCTTAAGTATTGTAAGCGTTGGCAAATTGCGACTAACTACAACTCATACAAATAAGCATTATCAGAATGTTACTATTGACACATTTTATATAATAAACGTAGGTAATTAGGTGTGCATTATAGTAAGAATATATGGGTACTTAATAATAAGATCTTAGCTGAATTAGCGCAAAGTTTATAATATTAATATTCCGTGGCATCGCACAATAATTGCAACGCACATGGCCGATGCTATTTAACTGTAACCTACATGTCAGCAACATATTTAGTTTGTTTCATGCCGGCCTATGCATGGCCAGCTACTGACCAACTACAATATTTATTGGTATTTTGTTTGTTTCATGCTGGCCATTCACTGACTAACAACAATATAGGTAGGTATTTAGTTTGTTTCATGCCAGCCAGCCACCGACCAATTATTTGTTTTACGATGCTGAATCGCTTGGCCTTCATCTCACCAGGCTACAAGTCAGGATAAGGCCGAAGATGGAGGCGCACTTCACCCGGAATCCTCAATAGTCCGATGAACTGGCGATCTGACTCAGGTAAGATGGTGGGCTAGCCAGGCGGACTTAATCAGATCCTACCACCAACCAATCCAAGCACAATATTGAACTCACCTGGGGATCGAACCCGGGACTTATCTGGATCTGATATCGGTGGTCGAACCACTAGACAGTAGGTGCCTTAGTAGTTGTTTGTTGCTTGATATAAATCAAGGTTCTCTGTTATTCAGAGAGCAGGGATGATGCGGGTTCTACGTCATATTCTGAAGCCTCGATCTTGTTATTACAGATATTGTGATCGTACTCAGATAAAAGTATATATAACTAGATTCACGTAGTTCCGCCTTGCGACAGATATAAATGAGTTTTCTTGCGGAGTGGCAAGTTTCCTTCATTTCAGCCGCTTCCGGTCACTGCAAGCACTCTGCAGGGAGTCGCGTCCTACGATGTAGGTCACCACTTCAATCTGAAGAAGTGGGACAGTTTTGATTTTGTTTTTAAAAATACTTACGCAGTTAGGCATAGGTAGATTAAGTGCAGTGAGCATAGTATGTTTGAGGATCAGTAATTTATATATTTAAATACACTTACATCTAAATTTAACAGACAGTTTTTTTGCAGAATTGATAAGACTAACACCCTATATTCATATTGTGGACGGACCCGAACTCAATTCGGGTTGCGGGCTCAAATGCAATCGTACACCAATGGGTTTGTTGGATTTTCGGAAATGTATTATGTATATGTATTGTGTATATGTGCATTTGTCACATGCATATGGTTTGACGGTGAAGGTCGCATCCCAATACAAATACATTACACATATATTTATTTTTTTAATATTACAGGACATTAATTTTACACAGCGCCATCTAGCCCCAAACTATGCATAGCTTGTAATAATGGGAACTAGATTACGGATATAATACTTAAATACTTTTTTAAATACATACATACAATAAAAAGTACAATTAAACTAACTATGTACAAAGGAATCAGTCAGATTACCTAAGGACCGTTACAAACGGCCTATAGGTAACTCAACTGTTCCAGACCAGTACCAGACGGAAGCGTGCCCAAGACACTGGCTGCATTGCCACGCTGAATAGCTATGCTAATTCGCTGGCCTAAATAAGAGCCAGCCCTTGGGTCACGTGTCGCCTCAATCAAAAGCCCCGCAATATTTTTGAAAACCCGGAGGGTGCCGGCTCCCCACGGACCCAAGGTCTCCACCCCAAAAGGCTCAAATAGGTAAGCTCTGTCGAGACCACTATATTTGCGCCTTTTGTGATCCGAATCAGCCGCCGCACCAGCCCTAACTGATGTCCCAGGCAGATGAGATGGCGCTAGGGTGTCGACGCAGGTAGCGTCCCACACCAAAGGCCTACCCATTTCCCAAGGGACAAGAGTCATACCGTCGGGCCGCTTACCATCATCACGTAACAGACCATTCGGTTCAAGAACGGCTGGCACATTGACACTGGTAAACGCTCGACGGATAATGTCATTAAGACTAGCGTGGCGCGAAATCCTGCCGGCAGACCTTGCACACGAAAGTCCGTGAAAACCAAATTGATCTACGGCCGCACCGCACCGGCACTGGTGAGAGGCGCAGCATCTTGCACCCAACCGAAGACAAGTGGCAATACGGAAAGTTACAGGATCCATAAGTGTACCGGTATTGTAAGATGGATATGCTTGCAGCCAAAGACCTGATTCCCATTTTGAAACAGCTAAGAGACGAGCACGATCTGTGGGAGTTGAGCACGTATGTAATAGAGAATTCCGTGTCAACTCGCACAGAGGCCCGTCCCACTGCCGTTGTGCCGAAAGGTGTTTTGGGGGATCGGTATTAGGACAAGCACTATGCCAAGCATTTCGAGCCTCGTCAAGATAAGAAATTTTGAGTATATTGCCTGGAACAGCCGAAATTGATGGTGTTAGAATTTTCTCAACCAAAGAATGTGTACTATAGACGGAAGACAAGAACGCTGGCAAAGCAACACTAGAAATTTTGCGTACACCTAAGCCGCCCAATCGAATAGGCAATGAGGCCTGCGACCATGCTCTGTCATCCAACTCAATATTCAAAACCGTGGAAAGGGTGTTCTTTATTATGTTGTCTAAGCCTTCCACCAGCTCACTGTGTTTCCACAGTTGACAACATCGTAAAGCATAAGTAAATTTTGGGACAAAAAGGCAAAATTTTATAATGCTGAAAGCCATATGTGAGTTAATTTTTGCAAGTCTGTCCGAAACCTTCATAATATTTCGAATTTTGTCGTCGACGAAACCCGGAAAAGATTCATCAAGAATTGGTGAACCTAGTAGGTAGAGTGAACTCTTATCTACAACAGTAATATTGGAAGCCAAAGTCTCAAACTTTTGAATAATTGAATTTCTATCCAAACATGTATCTGAAATGTATATTTCACATTTCGAAAAATTTAGTTCTAAGCCAATCTGCCGAAATTCATCTATAATAATTTTTAGATCGCCAAATACTGAGTCCACATCGCCACCCAGGGTTCCGTCATCGAGATACCAAACATTCAATTTAGATTTCAGGCGTTGAATAATTGGGTGAATGGCAAGGCTAAAAATGGCCGGGCCTAGAGGGTCACCTTGCTGACAGCCAACTGCAGACGAAATAGTTTGGTTCTTGTAAATTAATTTAGATGGCGAACCATAACATTGAAAAAGAAAAGGATAAATTTCGGGAATTTTGGATTTGATTTGATTTAGCAAGGTGCCTCTGTCAACCGAATTAAAAGCATTTTTGATATCTACTTTACATACTATATGATACAACACCCAAACACAGAACAGACATATATTCATCACACAAATGTTTGTCCTGGGTGGGAATCGAACCCACAGCCTACAGCGCAGAAGGCAGACTTACTACCAACTGAGCTATGAGGCTTGTTGATTTGATTCAATTTTATAAGATGACATTGTTAAAACATGTGGTCAAAACCATTATCGTAGTACATTTGCCGCCAATGAGAGCGAAATTTTAGTTTCGAATGATGAACACACCCACTAAATATTATTTACCGAGATTTTACGAGTATAACACACTGAGCCTTCAAATCTCACAAGTTGCTAATTTAATAAGATCCACAGAAACATGTACATTTACAGAAATTATAGGCACACGGGACACCTATATTCCTCAAGTTGATAATGCAGTGCAGCGTAGGTCATTCTTTGTGGATATGGCCTACGCAGTAAGGATTTGTTTAAGCAAAAGCTGCACTTAGCATCAGGTGGGCTGTATGCTTGTTCTGTTTCCATTTTGTATTAAAAATGTCTTGCATGAATTAAGTAGGTACTACTACTATATGAAGATACAATAGGGGTCTTTACCTATACAGAACGACATGTTTTTGGCCATCGCGTGTGCAGATATTACATTGTAAGTCGGATTGCCAAAAGGTAACTCAACTGGTACAACGACCTTTTACGAAAATCATATAAAAACAGTGTATGATACTGCCATTTTGAGTCATCACCCTGGAATGTTTTATTGCAATTTAGAGAAAGATCCTGTTAGTGTTGCGAAAGTAGCTTGAATCATTATTGTCTTTGTTATAAACTGTGTCAAATCGCCACCTAGACTACTTAGCTCTTCAAGTTAATTGGGGGCGTTGCGGCTTTCGTGGTTGGAGTTTTGTGTGTCACTAAATATTTTACCCATTCACGTATTGTAATGTAGAATCGTCTCATGGTGTTCTTTTTTATCGAGAACGCCTTAACTTTAATAAAAGAGAAAATAGGCAGTATTTATTTTTTATTTTAATTGTAATACTGGAAAGTGGGCCTTCATTTCACCTGCTTACTGGTTAAGATAAGGCCAAAGGTGGAGGCGTACTTCACCCAGAATCCTCTAGCATCTGAGCAACTGGCTGTCATACCTTAAAATGCAGGAACACAACAATTTAGAATTGTAGTTATCGCGAAAAACTTAGGCAGATGATGGTGACTTTAAAAAAGTCCTACCACAAACCAAACCAAACACAATAGTAGGTACCCCCCTGGGGATCGAACCCGGGACCTCTGGACCTGATATAAGTGGGTGAACCCCTAGACCACAGAGGCGGTTAAATGTAGCGACAGAAGTTAAGAATTAAAACTTTGTAATTTTCTGTGTATAGAAAATGATAAACTGACTGGCATTACGCCAGCAAATACAGATGAAACAATAGAGTATGCGGGCAATAGCTATGAAGAAAACTCTATAATATAATAAATCTAACTCTACAATAAAACACGTTGAATCGATTTAAAACATGGATATTTCATAATCATCAGCATATTAGTGTCCACTGCTGGACAAAGCCTCCTCCTCCTTTGGCTATAATCACCACGCTTGGCAGGCCGTTTGGTGATCTCAGTAATGGTGTAGATAATGTTATCGTAGAGAAAGTGTGACAAGGTCGTCAAATGTAACGCAACTTATGAGAATCATGACGAAACAATGACTCTAGCTTACCTAGATACTAGGAGAGCCACCGTCAGCACAGCTGGAGCCGGCACACGCGAGGAGTTGACACAGCGCTGACATTGCATACTCAGCCGATCACGCCACTGTCCATCTACTGACATTCAGCATTACTGTCATTGTTTATCTTAAGAAACATTATGAAATGAAACCGTATTACACACTAGCGGTTCTGTAAAAACAGTAGACCTCGCGAGCCCTAAAACCATGCAATAACCGATGCAAATAGAGGTATACGTTTTGGCGATTACCTACTCGCGTTCCCTTGGTATAATGAGATCGAACCTGGTGTCTACGGATTTGTACGCCATCAAAATCGGTTGAAAAATGTGACCTGTAGGCGAGAGCAAACCGACAGCAGACAAAAGCATTTTTGAACAATATCGAAACTGAGAAGCTTTGCTCGCTCGGTCAATTCAAATGGGAATGGCGACCGCGATTAAACGCGAAACGGAGTGTGGGAAGACTCACTCGATGGACCGACGACATTGTGGCGTCGATTGGGGGAGACCCATGTTCAGCAATGGACTGCTCTTTCCATCACTGGACTAGCAGACGTACGGCAACCTGCGACCCGTAACTTGTAAATCTTCTATTGTGTCGAACTCATCGTTCATCGTACTGGTAAGAATGGAACTCCTTGCCCCGTCTGTCTTTCCTCACCAGTACAATTGGAGTCTTCAAATCTAGAGTGAATAGATTCCTCTTATAAAAGCTATTACTGATTTTCAAGTCAGCTGGTGGTCAAACGCTTGGCTATCAACCAATAAAAAATAACTTTTACTAGCTTTTGGTTATGATGGCGATAAATATGCGATAGATAGCATGTTAATTTACTATTCAAAGTATATGCAACAAACACAATCACACAAAATAAACGGAGTGTAGTCGACATGGCAACCGGCCGATGTAACCTTACATTTACGTAATCGTTCCATTGCTCAGGCGCCGCACATTCCGTGATCTGCGCTGCATTTACACGGATCGCACGCGCATGCATTTGTTACTCGTGGTAATTACGTGTTCAAATTCACCACACAAACATACACACACCAAGAATAAATCCAATAAACATTTTGACATAACACAAAAGGTTTTCTTGTTAACGGGAATTCCGTCACGATTAAATCACAGATAGCAACATAATAACATAAAGTCTTGATAAAGTGCAGCTTCCAGAGAAGACCACAATCTTTTTTTTATTTTTTTTATTTCGTATGTACAAAGTTTTTACTTAAATAATAGAACACACCTAATAAACCTTTACAGGTTTGACTAAGATGTAGGTACGATTCCTTGATACTTAATACTATAAGTCTTATAATTAGTGCCTTAAATAAACTTAAATATAGTAGGTATCTTTCAGAAGTAGGTACACTTTGTCACTCCCCGGTAACAACATTATAATCATCATGACAATAGATAGTGAACAGATTTTATTAGTTATGAAGGTATCCAAATAACTACGAGCCCGGGCGACCTGGGTGGTTTCAGACTGGAATAGCCAAACCAATATCCGTTTTGGGTATAGATCCCTTCTACTCTATTAATTAAAGCAATGCAACTACACTCGAGAGCATAGAAATCACACACCGCCTACATTTGCACTTTAAACCTAAAAAAAGTCTTAGAAACGGTTGGTAGAGCATTGAGTATCGCTATGATAGGAGCTACGTGCTCGATTTCTCTAGACCACAGATAAATAATTTAATAGCTTAGCTAACGCATAGTCTGAATATACAACCTTTACTAAATGCATAAAATTGAATTTATGAATTTTCTATTTTCAAAGTATTCCAACATCTTTGGGCACATAGTCAAAATACAATTATTTTTTTCATTATCAAACAAAGACCAAAAAAAAACAATGTTTTTCAAAAACTTTTCCAGAAAAACTATTATAAAAATAGATTTTCTTTAATGCAGTACTTATTTTTTTGAAATCGAGCACGTAACTACCTAACATGACTTTTCTAACGGTTTCAGACTTGGCCTCAGTGGCCCTGGAAAAAAACTCACCTGTGCCTCGGCTAGAGAGATAGGTTGCATTTAATATTCACTTGGTAGGCTTTTTTTTGTTTAGTGGTAGGATTTTGCAGCTACCACCATCTTACCTAATTTTGTCGCCATAATAATAATAACAATTCTAAAATTGTTGTGTTCCGGCATTCATCGGTAAGATAGCCAGTTCCTCAGTTTGTTGGATTCCGGGTGAAGTGCGCCTCTACCTTCGGCCTTATCTCAACTTGTAACCAGGTGAGATGAAAGCCAAGCGCTTCCCCGTCATACAATAAAAAAAAGGCTTGGCATAGGCACAACCAGAAGGCAATAGGCATAGGCATCTATCTATTTTACGCGTATTGGACGTAAAAAGCAGCCTAGTGTTAGGTATATACAACCAATATTTATATGCATTTATGCAAAATACAATTAAATTGGAACAGTTGAGTTACCTATAAGGCGTTTGTAACGGTACATAGGTAATCTGACTGATTCCTTTGTACATAGTTAGTTAAATTGTACCTTTAATTGAATATTTACGCTGTAATCAAATTTAGTTTTCTCTGTAATATATGGTTCATAATCCTTGTATCTTATTATAATAAGCATCAATAACTTGAATATTTGATGGGTTAGTTTAGTAGTAAGGTAGGTACTTAGCACGTCCTGTTGTAAATTACGATGCAGGATGCTAAACATCACGAAAGCTCGATATAATCCTTAAGTTTATAAGTTTGAAGAATTGTGCCATCTCCAATAAACTAAGCCAGTTTCTCAGACCGTTGAGGATTCCGGGTGTAGAGCGCTTCCACATTCGGCCTGATCAACGTTAACCAGGTGAGATGAATAAAAATATTTTTCTGTGACAAAGGTAATTTTTAAAAATAATCTATGATTTTTTGAAAATATGAAAAAAATAATATTAAAAAACAAATATTAAAAAAATATATATGTGGAAAAAATATATAATGAATAAAAAATGTATTTAGAAATTTATGGAAAATAAATCTTCAATATATTTTTATTTATTGCTTTAATTAAAGTACCTACTTATGTTTGATGATTCACTCTCGCCATCTAAGGATAACAGGCCGGTGTATTAGCAGTGGAAAAACAAGCTATTTGATCAGTGTCCCTCGATCCAGGTTGATAATATGTTACTGTAAATGTCTGTATGACCGGTTACGGCAGGCGGTAAATGTCCGATGTAGTCCTTCACATCAATCATTTCGCTTATTTACCTTAATCTCACCTGGTTTCAAGTTATAATAAAGTCGAAGGTAGAAGCGCACTCATCCAGAATCCTCAACAATCTGAGGAACTGTCAAACTGTTTACAGTAACGATACGTGGACCGTGTTGGATGCTATGTGATCAGGTTACACCATTATTAGCCAGGTTCACTAAGCTAAGGTAAGCTGTGGCGTTGCAGCCATGTATGAAACAAAATGCTCGCTCTACTGAAATGCTCACTGAAAGCCTTGCTCTGAATATCCCTTTGTTATATTAAAATGTTGAGATTCAGAGTCGTTGTATAGTTGATTGTCTGACGGAAAATCGACAACACAAATATGATGACCTAGAACTAGAAACATTTAATTTTTAATTTCATAAAAAGATGTTTTGTCAATTTTGAAACTACTTTCCTTTGTGATTATTATTTTATCATTAATGTAAAACATATTACGAAATCAGCGACAAAGTCCCTAGTTTTACTAAAAGTAACTCGTATATAATACCTGCAATTTGCTTGCTGAATTTAAATGAACGGTGAGTACTTACCTATTACCATTAAAAAAGTCTTAGAGTGATATACTGAGCCCGCAGACTGAACTGTGGGCTTAGCTGACTAAGAAGACAATATAACGACAACCCCTGATACCGTATCGATATAGGTATTCGCGCCAGCAGGTGCTTATTAAAATTTTTGAGCCAACTCATTCAATAATTCAACTCAACTTTGCTGGCTACCTACCACAAACTAGAGTCTTTCGCCATAACACCAATTCTAAGGTGTTGTGTTCTGGCATTAAGAGGTAAGATAGCCCTTCGCCCTTATCATATCTTGAAACCAGGTGTTATGAAGGCCAGGCGCTTCCACGTCGTATAATAAAAAAACTCAACTAGTTGAGTTCATGCACAAGCCTCATAGCTCAGTTGCTAGTAGCTCTGCCTTCTGCGCTGGAGGTTGTGGGTTCGATTCCCACCCAGGACAAACATTTGTGTGATGAATATAGAGGTTTGTTCTTTGTTTGGGCGTTGTATTGTATGATAAGTATGTATTTACAAGAAAAAAGAAAAAGTATACAAGTATTCGTTTATATCCGTAATCTAATGCCCATAATACAAGCTATGCTTAGATAGGGGCTAGATGGCGTTGTGTGAAATTAATAAAAAAAAAAAAGTAATGTGCTATTGAGTTATTATTGCTAATAATTCTTGGTAGAATACAAACATGACGGCCGATGTGATGCTGATGGTGACCTTGTGAATAGAACGTTAACTCGTTAACTCCTGCCCAAAACAACATAGATGCGTAACATCATTACAAAGAACAAACGAAACGCGTAAAGCGTTGATAAGTGTCATTCGTCACAGTGTAGCGATAAGGAGGTTTGTCAACTCCCTACTTATTATTTGATATTTTGAAATTTAATTGCTAATTAAATTTCAAAATATCAAATAATTATCTATTTTCTATAGATTAAGAAAAACAAACCACACTTTATTATTTATTTTTTGACACAAATACATAATGTTTCTAAAAAGCATTGTATGTACCAGTAATAGAACATCTAAAGATGAAAAAAGTAAGTTTTTTGTTTACCGGTTTTACTTAAAGAATCTAGGCAATTCTTGTTATAATTATGGTAAAACAATCAAAGTAATTTAAAATCTAGATTCTGATATGAAATTTTATAGAAAGTCTGGAATGTTGATATATGGTTTTTGGTATCACGACTTTTTTTCCATCATCATCTGCCATTTTGTTTCTGAGCCCTGCAATTCAAAAGAAGAATTTATTCCGGCGCGCAAGTCAAAAGCTTCATGTTACAATGTAAACCCTGAGATCAAATATTGTTTTAAGTAAATCGCTTGTTTTTACCGGACTGCCTCAGGAGGGTAATGATTTTCGTGAGTGGGTACCTACCTATGCATGTCTGTGATAGATTTTGAAATGTTATGTGTCGTTTGGATCCTCAAATATATGATATAGTGTCATAGGCTATTGTAATGTTAATAAGGGGAGTGTGAATAAAAAAAAGTTCAAGAAAGTACTCTCGTAAAAACCATGAAGTTTGATATTTTGAAGCCGGGTTTTTCAACTTTCAACTGGTTTATAGAGTTTTCCTAATTTCGGCCTACTAAAACAAAATGAATACCTATCTTGAATTGCATGTGATGCGTGTTGATTGTAGCTTGTGATTTAAAAACACTAGACTATCACACTACACTCATATTGAGAGTAGACGATTCAAAATGATTCTAGATAATCTTACCGATTTTTTTATTTTTTTTTCTAATTTAGAATCTGTCAGATCTTAATCTAAAGTCCAAAGTTCAGAAATGTCACAGGCACGAATGAGGTCTACGATGGAGCGAGCCTACACAGAAAGTGCCTAATAAACTCTTTACTTGATGCCATTAGGGTCGATTTATATTTTCACTTACGAGCAACGCATATCTTTTTGGGAGCCATATTGAGCTAGATATCGATTGTCGGTTTGCACCTGCTGCGCGTATACTGAGATCACTCAACACTGCTTGCTCAAGTACACGAATAAGATAAAATTAAGCGTGTTGGCTACCTTGCTGTAAGTTTAAGAAAAATATGAATTTTAATTAATATTTTTTTTCATCAAATAAATACACGCGTAGTATGAACAGACGTTCATTCATACTATAAGGGCACCGTATTTATTGAACACTCAATAGTTTGAAAATGTGGCGGGCTTTGAGATATGGTGCTAGAGAAGAATGGACTTGTTCCATGGACAGCACATCGGACAAACGCATCAATCCTGAAATTCACCGTATTTACTATGCCTATACTAAAATAGCTCACGGATATAACGGACTAGGTACTTCAGACTATTTCCAACAAGATTAAGATTTCGATCTAAGTGCGCATCCACCTTTAGCCTTATACTAACTTGATATCAGGTGAGATGGAGGCCAAGAGCTTCCCCGTTGTGCAAAAAAACCCAGTTTTAATTAACAAATTCATGGCACATTCTGAGAAAGACCTCAGGAGTTGGCCTGCTGTCTGTCCGTATACTATCCACACAGAAGGCGATGTCACGGTGTTTTCAGTACACAATAGCGCATTGGCCGCGGATACCCCGCCGCTACCGTCAATGTCTCCACCATCTGGTTCCGTATTTGCTACTACGTACTTACTTATTACTATTTTTATTGGTAAGATAGTCCTGCCAGTTCCATTAACAGTTGAGGATTCCGGGTGAAATGCCCTTCCGTCGGCCTTATCATAACTTGAAACCAGCGAGATGAAGGCCAAGCGTGGCGGCTACAGGGACTTGACTCCTCTTGGTGGCTCCCTTGGGGGAGACAAGGTGATTCTGATAGTGCCTTGGCTCACCTGGGCGGGAAAGACAAAATAGCCTGCATTTTTAAAGTGTTTTTGACTCCCCATGCCGTGTACCATAAAATAAAATATTGTGCAAAAAACCCGCCTTAGAAGTTTTAGAACATTGAGCGAGCTTTTGGGAAACCTCGAGACATTTGATTTTGTAATTATTGATGGTCAGATTTTTTATCAGTTAGCTTTTCAATCTAAAGCCCGCAACAAAGGCTAGCTAGCAGCCTTTGTTGCGGAGTCAAATTTAAAAGAATTACAACTGTGTGATAGCAGTAAAATAAGGATTTTGTACATTGTATTTGTATTTTGATATTCCTGGCGGCAGTAGGAGAACATAACTAATATTATTTGCAAGGACATCGAATATTCTGGATGGGACTACTAGGCATAGGGACATCTATATACATTAATACTCGTAGCATATGGATAAGCTAAGAGAAAACTTCGGATCCTTTACTAAGTATATTTGCGCACACAGTTGCATTTAGCATAGTTAAACTTTATACGGAGAATATAAGTGGTAGTAACTTTAGCTGCCTATACCTAAAGTGGTATATAATGATATATAATGTGGAATTCTAATCGTGTAGATAAAGAAAGAAAAAAAGAAAGAAAGAAGGAAAAAAGAAAGTAAGAAAGAATCAAATTTATTTGTCACACAACAAAAAGGGTATTAATCACAATCAAGTATATTTTCAAGTCATCTAAAATATATCCTGCTTCTCTACTGATTCAGTATATAATATATATAATATTCATATTCATATAAAACTCTATAATTGAGCGTGATAGTTATGAACTAGCAACGACCACCTTTTCCGCTTTTCTTACAAAACACGCATGAGTTAATGGGATAAAAACTAGAAGGTGATATTGTATATATATTGTGAACAGCGTTGTGTGAAGATGGCCTGTTTCGCTGTAATTACTGCAAGTTGACACGTCACACTTCTTTATAATGAATCTATCAAGCCTTTAGCGCCGCGCCGCCGCGCCAGCGGACGACGCCGACACTCTGATTTTATGCAACGGCTAATTACAGAAAACGCAACTAACCATAAATGGCACCTCAGTATGAATGAGGGAAACCAACCTCGAGATTTCTGGAGGACTGGCTCTTTCTGACAGCAATAATAATAAAAAAATAAGAGCAAATTTTAAATGTTTACAGTCCCTTTGATTCTAAAGATAAGACCGTACATATTCACTCATGAGAGTGATAGGATTGAATCGACCTTTAATCCTAATTCCTACTTTCCAGCCGTGACCTGATGATTCACAACACAAGGAAATTCCTCAGAATGTTTGACCTGCGTCCTTGTTAAGTTAATACTGACGTAACTTCTCGCGATTCTAGTCACAGCATTGTGCTGAGGCGCATACGTTGGTTCTGACTCACTGGGCATCACGGACGAACGGGCTCACTGCGACGGTCCCGGTCTCAGTTGACATGGACACCATCGGATTCCTGATTCATCGATAGCCATCCATCTCGCTTCAATCTCACGGGAATTCCTGTACGTGCGATAGAAGGGTGGAATGAATCGGAACGCGAAAAATGTCCTCCATTTACTGGCATTGGATTACTACTGTTGACCTACTTTTTAAGACTTTTTGGGACGCTTCGGGCATAAATCTTGTTGCCCGTATTCCTTTGTAAACAAGATTAGTATTAATCATCCGAGAGGGTGAGTATCTTGCTAATAATTAAAAAAAGTCAATGTTTTACATAGAGTACTATACCAGTTGACAGTTAAATGGTGATTTCTCAATGTTAAGAAACTGCCCGTTAGGTACATAGGTTATAAGTTACTATTAAGTATTTGGGTTTATGATGTAGGTAACACTTGTAATGTTATTAAATTATTATAAACTTTGTATACCTAAATGTTGAATGGATCATCAAAAAAATAACCAGCCAAAAACGGAAAAGCCTCCAAAGTTCAAACTGCGTGTGATTATATTCGTATATTATATATTACAACTAATAATAAAACCGGCCAAGCGTTGGTCAGATAGTCACGTATCCTCCAGATTCAGAACAAATTGCGAAAACTAAGACAGACCTTATTACATTTGCCATGGCGGTAGTGGTTTAAGAATTGATCTCACCAACGCAACTCAGCTTGTGAATGTTGTAAAATCCGACTAAGGGATCTTACCAGAAGCAAGACATCAGCTTACTTCTGTGTATTTTCTTACTCTAACATCTTAACTGCGATCACCAATTCACCTGCAAAGCATGACGATTAGGGAAATTCCCTCCAATTTTGAAAGAGGCTCTGTTCAGTAGTGGACATAAGGCCGGAAGAAGAAGGTAGGTACCTATGATGATAATGACGATGGTAGTAGGTATAGCAGGTATCGATTTATAATACGATACGTTCAGATTAAAAATGACGGTGCGTCGAGACTTCGGCAACAAGGCTGATGGGGTCAGGATGTCGCAGAGTCATGATGCGCGGCTGCAGCCGGCGGTGGCGGCAGCGGCGGAGGCGGTGGCGCGGCGGGCTGGCATGGCACTCGCGCGGCAACCCCGGCCTCGCGCGCACGTCCCGGCATGGCATCCGCGCTTCAATAACTACGCGACAGTGCTGTGAAACACGCTCCGCTGTCAACCAGTGTCGCCAAGTGTACAATAACAACGCGATGAACCGGTAAGTGCATTTCATAACAAACGCATGCTCCTCGTAGCCAAGCACGCTCTCCTCTTTCCCGGCGTTTTCGCTCCGGAAAATGGAAACGTCCTGCGTCCTTCTTTCAGCAAGCGCTGCGGTGAATATTTGCGCTTGTAAATGACTGCGCACGTTAATTGATATCAGGTGTTCCACCGCGATGTTTGTATTGATTCCGAAACACGAAACGAATACATTGAGATTGTGATTCAGCATTGACTCACCGTGGAGCGAATCTGGATTCGATAAGACCCTCGGATCGCGATTTAAGGCTGCGATCGAGGGTTAAACTTTTTTACGATTGCACTGAGTACCATCTGCGATAGGTGTAATTGATGCGTGCTCCTCTTTGTAAAACCAAGTTATCCTGTAGCAATGAAATATTGATTGGCCAGTCTTAGCACGTCTTATTTTACGAGCATTATAGTAGGTACGAACCTTAGTTCAATTTACTTTGTACTGCGTGTCTTCTTCGTCAGGGCCACCGGCATAGTACCGGGCTACTGTTTGATTAATCCTTTTGACAATATTTTCATGTTCATAGGCATCGAGGGTTAAACAGCCTCTGTGGTCTAGTGGTTCGCCTACTGGTGTCAGATCTAGAGGACCCGGGTTCGATCCCCAGGGGAGTACAATGTTGTGCTTGGTTTGTTTGGTGGTAGGACTTTGTTTAAGGCCGCCTGGCTAGCCAACATCTTACCTAATTGTTGTGCACGGGCATTTAGATGTAAGATAGCCAGTTCCTCAGTTTGTTGAGGATTCCGGGTGAGGTACGCTTGCACCTTAAGCCTTATCATAACTTAAAAATCAGGGAAGATGAAGGTCAAGCACTTGCCTGACAAACAAATAAAAAAAAAGAGAAACACTTTTTCTGCATGTATATCTTCGAAGGATAAGGCTCTCTTCTTACGTAGGTCGAAGGCTACACGATACCGTACAAGGAATTTTAATTAGTGACGCAATGACCTCTGCTCGGTTTTTTGCATAACGATAAAAAACAATGCAATAACCTGTCGTATCGTATCATCGTTGCAAAAAGTAGTAGAAAATGCGTGAGTCAGGCCGGTTATCCTTGGAGAAGCGACTGGACAGAAATAGATTCCCACTTAGGACGAGGGCTAGGGGCTAGGCGAGCGGGGAGGCTTCGATCCCGAGTGTATCCTAGGCTCCGGGCATCCACCCACTGGTCCGGGCACCTGGCGAGTGTTAGTCCTGCCTGCCCTTCCTTTAGGGTAACATGGGCCTAGTACGAGTTACACCAAAGTAGGTTACGGTCGCAGCTGACGTAGCTACAGCAATACCTATCATTTCCACGCACAACAAGTCGCGTCACACGACATGGAGCGCCAGCGCTGGAATCTCCGATTATGAGTAGTACTGATTCGCCTGTGTTCCATTGTCGTGCCTTACGACAATGATGGAACACAGGCGAATCAGTTCATAATGCGTTTAATAAGGCATCCGCAGGCTGCGGATAAACGCCCGTAGCTCGGCTTATGCAATTAAAATCGACGAATTATCGTGCGGCAGCGGCGGGTGTCGGGCGCGTGGCGAATAATAAAGGTTCGTACCCGATTGCGGATACTTGTGCAACGTAATCGGCGGTGCGCCGCGAGAATCGCGAGTGCCGAGGCAGGACGCCTTGCCTGTCGCAAGCAGCGGCGGCGCTTGTCGCCTCACGGCTCGCACCTTGCGCCTCGCCCACCGCGCAGGGAATCGCAATTAGGGGCGCGATCGTGCGCAGGCGCATCGACCGGGCACGCGGGCGCATAGCAACGTGCAGCGGACACCGGTCGATAACGAGAGCTGCCTGCATACCTTCGCTCGAATAGATTACCTATGTGCGTCGCGAGCACAACTTGAGACGGCACATCCTGTGAACGGTTAACGATAGCTCGGGGAATGGCTTTCAGAATCACGTTCCGATGACGCATACTTTGTGTAGATATGACATGCAAATACCAAGTCGCGTTTCGTTCAGCGTCGGCTTGGTGGCGGCGACATGTCACAGATTCAAAGGACTCCACGCAACCTTCGAGTGATGAGCGCGAAGGCAGTCCATTGTGTGAAGTAATATTAAAAGTTCACAAAAGCTGAAATTTTCCCCTTGAGACTCGCAGTGAAAAGATTTTGAAGCATTCGGTTGTAGGTTTGTTTCGTTTCATACAATAACTCTGCTTACAAGTTATCGAGCATTGAGTATGTGGTATGGCAATCAAGAAGGAAGATAACATTTGTCACTTAATTCTGAACTATTTTACGCACAAAAATATTAGCCGAGCTGGGTTACATAATATTTGCTAAACAATACACAAAATAATACAAAATAACGTCCTTTGAAAGTGCCTGTTTCCGCCGCCGCCGCCGCCGGGCAGAGGATTAGCCGACGGGCGACAATGACTATCTTCTCTCAACTTATTGCTTCACTTATTGTGGGATTTCAAAGTTGTTTTGTTATCCTTGTCATTATTTCTGCGAACACAGCTTTTACGATACAATAGTTTGTAAAAATAGTCTGAAAATCAAGTGGACAGTAGATGGTCTTGAGGTAAGTGAGAACGCCACTCACAGCTTGTTCCATCACAACCTCACACAAAAACGCTACAATGTCAAGGTACTATAAGAAACAGCATTGTTACTAGACAATAGATGGTCACCAGAAGAGGAGCAAACATCTGGAGGCATTGTCCATCGAGTAGGAAGTGAAAGTGCGGCTAAGTTGCATCATATAATGCCTAGTTTTTACAGTATTTAGCAACGCAGCTCGATTGGGCTATAGAACTGAATGCTAGAATAGAATGTACCGTTAGGACTAGATTGGCTGTGTTGCCAAAAGGCGAGGAAGCGGGGAATAGAAATGATTCGTGCAAGAGGACACAATATCTTTAAAAGGTTTGTTTCACTAGTCAAGGCAAGGCTTCCTTTAATACATTCTTGGACTACCTACCTGTTAAAGAATGTATTTTATTAGCGGTCCGGTTCAGTTCGAATTTCGCTTCTCAACCTATAAAAATAAAAACATATAAAAATACCTAAAAATCCAATCCGTTCTGGATTCAGTTGTTTGGAGTCTGTGAGAAATGTAGGTGTTTGGAAACCGCCATCAATACCAATTTCCGATTATCCTGTGGTGGCGTCGACTACGATCCGACCTTTGCGGTGTTGAGATGATGGCAAAATATCCACGTCCTGGGACCCGATTCTACTAAGCTAATCGCTTCACAATGACAATGGTATTATGGATGGCCACTGGAATACCAAAAGGCACATATAGTGGCTATTCTGCGACGATACCATTGTCATAGAGAGGCGATTGGTTTAATAAAATCGGGGCCTTGTTTTAGCAGTGGAGAGTTACGGAATGTTGATAATTAATAAAAAAATAATTAAATGTATTTTTAACCAACTTAAAAAAGGAGGTTCTCAAATTGTCTATTTTTTTATATGTTCCCCGATTACTCGAGGATGCCTGGACCGATTGCAAAAAATATTTTTTGGTTTGAAATGGTATACTTCACAGGTGGTCCCATTGTCATCAGGCTAGGATCTGATAATGGGATCCTGGAAAAATCGAGGAAAATCTTCAAATCATAAACACTTGAAGCGATTTGGGTGTATTACCTCAAAAGTAAAGAAAATACGGACCCCATTTAGGAACACGCATCTGTCTGTCTGTCCGTCCATCTGTCATCAATATAACTCGTTTTCAACGAATGGAATGAAAATGTTGATAAAGTCTTACTTATTTACTTATTTTTAAATTATACATTTTTGAATTTGTATTGCCATGTTTATTAAACAGATAAGGATCATAATATATATAAAATGTAAAATGACCTGCAAAATTGCGTTGGATTGGATTTGGTTTGAAAAGGGGATTAGGTCAAAATAGATTGTAAATGTTCCCACAATTTTGCTGACAATGAAGTAATATAGTTGGAAGTGATAGGTACTGAAATCAGGTGCGAACCTTGGTCACGTCCCCAAAAGGGACCAACAACTCGACAACTTAATTCCCAATCTGTAGGGTAGATTAGTTAGGGTCTTGGTGAATTGGGTTAGGAAAATACCACCTGTGAAATTGTAATTTACGTGGAAATCTGCAGGGACGGTACCCCTATTAATTGCATTAAAATTTTGGACGATATTTCAGAAGTACCTATGCCCCTACGTCGATCGCGATATGTTTTTATTAGAAGTAAAATCTGTGGTGACAATAGTGTTATGCAGTGGTGGCCAGTACATTTCATAAATAGTAACTTTCCAAGACTCAATCAGAATAACGAAACTGTCGAGTATCCGTTTGTCGTTGCAATTCACGAATATATAATTTTTAATATTTGGAAGTTTTCTGCAAAAGCTCGTATAATCCTGAAACCTGTAAGATTTTTTTTCTCGAAAAAATTTTGAAGACCTTTTTACATTTGTAAAATGTTTTGTAGTCCTAAATAATAATTTATAGATTAGGAAGACACTAATCGAACAACGGGTTTGAGACAAATGTCTATGGGCTAACTTCTAATCTCAATCTCAAACCATTGAAGTAGTGTAAATGCAAAATTTCTGAGGATTAGTTAATATGCGATTCGTAATTTGTAACATGTAATAAGTATCATGAACATTGCGTGTACGTATACCTATCCATATATTTAGTGCTTATACGTTAATGTCGCCTGTTCCAATAATCAATACTAGTATTATCAACGGAACCTAAATGTTAGAAAATAAGACCAGCGCTTAGGAATTCCAAAACCTTTCAATAATAAATTCTCAGACCGTTATGTTAAATATGTTAAATACCTAAAAAACAAATGACTATTTTTATGTGTCAACTTACGAGCAGAATATACCTAACAGGCGGTAGCTGCTGGACGATAATAGTTACACAGGTTCTCAAAGTTTTTTTCATAGTTTGATAGTCCAAAAATGATAGTTTCAAAAGTTCCCATTTTTTTTATTGAATGACGGGGAAGCGCTTGGCCGTCATCTCACCTGGCTACAAGTTAAGATAAGGCTGAAGTAGGCGCATTCACCCGGAATCCTCAAAAAACTGAGGAACTTAACATATTTACAACCTTTTGAAACATTTTTGGTCAATCATTGCTTAGAACACATTATTTAATCAAAATCGTCGTACTTACCTCGTGCCACAACCAAGTGTCGTGACAATCAAGAACCAATAATGTGAAATAGGTCATCAGCTCGAGTGCTGCTCGCCTATTATCAAATAATAACAATTATCAATTATTCAGGAATACAAAAAAAAAAAATTGTTGTTATAACGACAGACAAGATGGTGTAGTGTAGCTAGCCAGACTTAAACAAGGCCGCCTGGCTAGTCCTATACGAATTAAAAAAACTGCGATTACCTAATATGTAGTTGTTTGTATTTGCTTTAAAATGTAATAGGTTTATAGACGCTTTATTCTCAAAAAGAATTAGAAAATTCACTTACATGAGAACTTAAACATAGTAACATAATTATCATAGTTTTACGTACAGTGCATAACATTTTAAATCTAATAAAATATGTGGGTAGTTTTGTTTAATTTGATACACGACAAGACCATTGTATTTACAAGGATTAGGTTGAGAATGGATGTGGCTGTTTGGAAGTTGAGTTCGTTTAGTATCTAGCTAGCCATCTTTTTCAACATAAGTTGTTTAAAGTTTTTTTTTTTTTTTGTGATAAAGATATTAGTTTATTTTAGAGATAGATAGATAGTACGCCTTATAGCTCAGTAGGTAGCAACTCCGCCGTCCGCGCCGTAGGATTAATAAAATAATATTTATGTAATATTACGTTATTTAATAAAATAAATAAATGGATAAGGGGATTTGTGGAACTTTTGTTCAAAAACCCCTTTGAGATTTTGAGAGCTGGTAGGGGATTTCTAGACCAAAAGTCCAGAAATCCCCTTCGCAGGGCATTATCGCAGGTCATTTCTGGAATAAGCCACCACCAACCAAACCATGCACAAATTAGTACTCCCCAATTTTTGTAACTTTTTTTTGTATTACTTTTTAGTTCTCAGACTTAGTAAATGGATACGATGGTCGTGAATTATATACAATACAAATAGGTTCAAACGACCGCCTCACGTGGCAATCGTCGCGCGAGGCACTGGGACAGCAGCCACGAGCCACGAGGTGCATCTTGTCATGTCGGCGATTTACAACTACTGTACTCATTATTTCTAATCGACTCATCATCTATCGATTCATACTACAGGCATTCGCGTTTTTATTGAAACGTTTGTTACTGACATTCTGAATGATGTTATAACCGGTGCGGGGCAGTGGTACAACTGTTCTGTCCAACTAGTTGGACAGCGGGCCTTTACTAGGACGTGGTCCAATTATTTTTGTAGTTACTAACAATGTCGCTTCACAGTCGCGTAGTCCAACATGTTTAAAAATAGCTTCGTTTTTCTTTAACTCTATTAACATAATGATGACAAGTATCGCCATTCAGCGGAGCTTTATGAATCTATGTAATAGATTAATATATTTCCAATGGTCTAGAGTTTAGACAATTGACCCCGCGAAATCAGCCTACTCCCAATACTAGCTAGATTATTTTAACTCGCTTTTGCCCGCGGCTTCTTGCCTTTCTCCTTGTGTGCTGGTCCAGCGGTAGTAGAGTTGACCATTTAAAATTATCTAAATCTCAAGAGTCTTAATGAAAAACGTATTTGACTTTTACTTTGAACTGGCGGATTTAGCCATAATCTCAGGTATATTGACTACTGCTCTCTGGAATTTTAGCTATTGCCAATTTTTTTCGAATACCTCACTCGCAAAAACAAACTCTCCTTCCAAAAACAGGTAGTCGACGAGGCTTTGACAAATAACATGAGTAATCTGTTTTTAGCCTTTGGAGAAAGAGTTTGGTTGTCTAACCCAATGATGTAAAACTAGTTTAATACTAAAGTACTTATCTTTCTAATTCCCAACTGCTTAGAAAGTAACGAGATAGAGAAAGAGTGTTCAAGGATCGTAGTAAGGTGTGTCATCTGATGCCTTGGAATTGTGTGACAGTGTGCACTACATAAACATTCAGTTTATGAAACAGCTGAATGTTTGCACATTGTCAGCTGGTAATTACTTATTTCGAGTGTGTGTAAATGAGTTTGCTCTGAAATATGAACGCCATTGGATTTTAATTTGCATGAAACAATTGAATAAGTATTACCATAACAACATACATGTTGTGTAATTACAGGCTTCAGGTGCTAACTGGAATAGTGGTAATGAACTTATTTTTGATCGATTGTCAGACTGAATTCATAATCTCACTACTTCTTTGTGCGATTTTCACATATTTCTGTATGCATTTTTTTCTGTATATTAAGTGATTCTTTCTCGCTAATGTCGTATTATCGTGGTATGTTTTTGGCCGTTTAAAAAAAAAACAATAATAAGGTATAAAAAAGTATGTAGTGTAAGAAAAGATATAAAAAATACTTTTGAATCATCATTATCATCATCATGCCTGCCTTTATTCCGCTCTAGGGCACAGCAGGTTCTTCTCTAACATTCACATCTATCAGCCGTCAGCTCATCATCATCATCTACTCATTTTATGGTGGTCAGTTATTTATGGAGAGCGCTAAAGTCAAAATTAGTTCGGTTTCGATGATTTGCGTTGCTGACTGTACTTGTTTCTGAAGAGTATGTCCACACTAACTAAACGTGTTTTATATATAACTTTTAGTTTTGATTAGCAATGTAAGTAGATCATCTAACGATAACAAGTGAGCTACCGATCACTTTCTCGTGACATGATGTAGAGGACAGTCTGCGGTTCAACTAACCTACTGATCTGAATCATCTAGGAGCTTTTTTGATTGATTGCTTACTTTTTATATACTACTAACTTTTGCCCGCAGAATCGGCCGTTTGGTACCTGGGTAATATTTTGCATATATGTGCTTACTAGTACTACTTTGTACTAGTTTAAAGTATTTAAGCAAAATTAAATAAAAACTGAGGTAACAAGATCAAAATAAGTGGTATTGTTTGGTGATGTTTGATATCTCACTCGCATCCCACGGGAACTGTTTTGTGAAACAAAAAGAAGGCAACGCTGGTTCTGTTCAAGAACAATACATGTGCAAAGTTTCAGCTCAATCGTTCATAGTTTTGGCGTGAAAGAGGAACAAATCATCCACACAAGCTTTGGCATTTTTAATATTGATGCGTTTTTTTTCTTTAATAGCTTATTTAAATATGTATTTTTTTTAACATTTCAAAAAACCAAATATACTTATAATAAGCCTAACTTTCTGAGTGTCTTATTCCCTCTTAGTCCCTCACCCATTGACTACTGAAAATGCTTCACTCACTAACAAAACTCTGTTATACTTTTTTTTTATTTCATTTGTAATGATAATGATGAACTTTTTTTGATAATTCTGAAACGGAAACCATGTTTTCAAAATGGTGTTTTAGAAAACGATGACACCTGCTATGCAATAGCATGATTAATTAAAAGGTACTTAATTTACCTGGTTAAAGAATTTTATGTACTTATCATTGATACAAAACACCTTGAATACAAATGAGCACACTGCGAATACACGAGGATCCGTGATCAATGATTTTTCCAGGAAAACTTAAATTTACAACTTGGTTTTGATAATACCATGCATATGACATTGGGAAATACCCTGAGTCGTTTTATATTACTCACTAGTTCTCCCAACAAGAATCTATAGGAGGTACCAGAAATGGAGCGGAAGGCTCTAACTGACAGTTATGGGTCACTGCATCCAAATAACTGTATCAGATATTAGTTATAATATTAACAAATAATGCATTTTAAGCACCGTTACGCTTACAGACGGTATAGGAATATAGGTTTTATATTTGTGCTGATATGATGTGTTTTGGATTGTACGCCAAGCGGCAGGCGCAAGGAGGCCGCGTTGATTGACGGACGCGCCCGCGGGTGAAAGTGTACGGGACTTTAGCCTCTCTGTCACTCTCTTGGATATGACTTAGAGGTTATAAATCGTATCGACTTCCTACCGGTGGAAGTACATTCATTATATTGAAATTGTGCTTAGTATCACATCGATAGCTCGTAGCTGTTCATAGTTTTATGTCCATAACAACGATTATAAATTGTTGTGTTTCGCCATTTAGGGATAAGAGTGCCAGTTCCTCAGACTTTTGAGTATCCGGGTGTAGTGCGCTTCCACCTTATTATGTGTTATCATAACTTGAAACCAGGTGAGATGAAGGCCAAGCGCTTTCCTGTCGTAGAATAATAAAATCAAATAAAAAGTTGTCATACAAGCTGACTGAAAATACCGCCATAAATCGCTGCTCTCTTTGTTACATTAGTCGCCTTCTAGACGATTATTTGTTTTGATATACCTTGCTATGATGCCATTTGAATCCAGCCAGCCCAAAGGACCTTGAGAAGCTGGCAAAAACCTACAGAAGCTCAAGCAACTTTTGTAGACAAGTCTCTGGCTTCTGTAGTGGCGCAGTGAACATGTATGCTCTACCGATGAATCCTCTTAAAATTCACAACGTATCCAGTATTCGTAGCTCCACGAGAGAAGACAAGATTGTGGTTGAGCTAACAGTGCCATTACGCGCCTTGTACGATAATCATGACAGTTTACTGGACACTAGGAAAAAAAATTTGTTGGAATCGGCATGGAATATGAAATAACGTACACTTTACGGGCTTATGTTGTAATTTGCATATCGCAGTCGGTCTAATTATACTGCTTTTGGTAGGCGGAAGCAATTAGAAATCAAACAAGGGATAAACTCGATGAGCCTAATTCAAACAGTTCGGTTCGGTCGTTGAGTTAAATTAGCTGAATTCATTGCTAATTAATAAAAACTATCGAATGATTCCGAGCTCAAAACCAGCGACATTAGCCTTCATTGAAGGTTTTATTTCGCCGAAATGTTCAAGTGCAACCTTGGCTATGAGTTTGTTAACAAAGCGTAGGTGAGAAGGTCTCTAATAATGTCCACTTGCACTCACATTTTAGACCAGTTTATAATAGGGGTTGGTAAGTTCGGTACATATTTACTGAAAATCAAGACGTGACGGAATGATTTCCAAGAAACGAGTATAGAAACTTCGGTCATTCAGCAACAAGATGGGCTGATAATTGCCTCATTGCAACCGCACCAGGATCAGACCATGGCGCAGGATTTACCACATCATAGAGAGGCCTACACCCAACAGTGGTTGCGGATGATCGTGAACTAGATACTTATGACGAATTCTGATAACTGATCGTACTAATTTAGATATGATTCGTTTTGTAAATTGAAATATTAATTTATTTATTCTCTTTAATCATGCGCACCTACCATCAACCAAACTTAAACGATTCCATCCTTAGTTTGTCTAGGAGACGCTTTTGGACGATTATATGACCGCCTATTGTACTGTTGGTTTTAGTTTTTAAATTGTCAAACAAGCAACACAGTCATATCCTGTAAACACTTCGGCAGCGCAGCAGTTCCAAGTTACAAAGCAGTGCTTCGGCGCAGCAGCAGAACGTGAGCAAAACCTCTGCACAAGTAAAACTAGACGCGGTAGACGTATTGTTATTTATCTCATGAAAATGGTGATGTATTCGGGGCATGCTAATTATTGGAGTGGCATCGCGAATCTGTTCTATTTTTGCTTAATTCTAAAGCTGCTAAATCCTTGCAAATATGAAATTGATTCAAATTGCGATTCAGGACTCATATAAAGATGATATTGTTCTGTGTTTGGGGTGTAGTACCTATTCATATTCTTCGTAAAGTTCCCATAGTCGCTTTGCTAAGTTTAGGGCTAGATGGCGCTGTGTAAAATTAATGTTCTGTAAATATTTTAATGCTGGCCTGTTCCTAATACCACTTCTTCTATTTCGTGTCAATGAATCAATTATACTTAAATTATTCTGCCCAGAAGCTATTTAAACAGCCTGATCGGTTGCTTGGATTAGGTCTCTCTGTGTGCAAGCAGTACAACTCAACGGACAGGAAAGAATGTGCGGCATGTCCTGTGTCAGAGCCTGGTTTAATATTAAGTGATCTTAAAAACGTAATACAGAAATTACTGATTCCTTCAGTAATCTTGTAATAATTCCAGTAATGAGCTTCTTGGAGCCAATTATCGTAATACGAATAGCCGTAATGAAGCCGTGTTAATCATAGCCGTGCGATATTATATTGGAAATGAGATGTAGGTCACGTCACGTCGGTAGGAAGCTGTGACTAACCAGGGTTTTCCTCGCTTTGCGGGCATTGTATTCAAACTCGAACTAAGTACTCCTGCTGCGATACGTATCGTATCTTTATCCTTTTATCTGATAGGTATTGTGGCTATAACGAAAACTTATGTGGAAAATACTTCTGTATGCGCGTATTTTGTTTAAAAGATTTCTTTCATTAATTCCTAAGTGTGTTTTGATAAATGTTGCTTGTCCTAATACCGATCCCCGAAACACCTGTCGGCCTCGTGCTCTACCTCCACGGATTGTGCTTATCTCTATGCTGTCAAAATGGGAATCAGGTCTTTGGCTGCAAGCACATCCATCCTACAATACCGTGTGTGAAAGTGCTCTAAGGCATCCATGAACTTTACGTTCTGTCACTTGTCATCGATTGGGTGCAAGTAGTTGCATCTCACCAGTGCCAGTGCGGTGCGGCTGTAGATCAACTGGTATACACGGAACTTCATGCACTAGGTCTGCTGGCAGGATTTCACGCCACCTTTTACCAGTGTCATTGTTCCAGCCGTACTCGAGCCGAATATTCGTTACGTGAAGATAGTTAGCGGCTCGACGGTATCACTACTGTCCCTTAGAAAATGGCTAAGCCTTTGGTATGGAACGCTAACTGCGTCCGCTTGCGCCATTTCATCAAGTTTCAAGTTTCAAGTTTATTAATTCCAATAACAAAATAATTTATATACGGAATGTCACAAAGAAATAAAAATACACAATTCAATACATAAAACAAATTAATATCCAACGCAAAAATAAAAACTAAAATATAAACAAATAATAAGTACTCAATAAAAATGTCAGTACAAATTCTAAATTTAAATATACACAAAAGATATTCAATTACACATATCAAACATAAATAAGATACAATAAACAACAAAATTAGGCATAATAATTATTACAATCAAAAATGTCAGTACGAATTCTAAATTTAAATTTACACAAAAGATATTCAATTACACATGTCAAACATAAATAAGATACTATAACAATTGTTCAAAGTTCCTCAATTGAATACAGACATTTATGCACCAGAAACAACTTGAGCTTATTCTTAAATACTGCCTATGAACCACTGATTTTAACTCCAAGGTTAGTCTATTGAAAATATTAACAGCTTGATATCTCGTACTATGTTTCATTATATTTAGGTTATGAGTAATTTTGTTATTCAGATTCTTTCTCCTACTCTCCATTCTGAGGATGTATCTCCCTGGGACTTCAGTTAGGGCTGGTGCAGCGGCTGATTCGGTCGACGATCACATAAGGCGTACATCTAGAGGTCTCGACAGAGTTTACTCAATGAGCCTTTTGGGTTTTGGGGATGAGACCTTGGGTCCGTGGTGACTTCCGGGTTTTCAAAAATCTTGCGGGCTTTTGATTGAGGCGACACGTGACCCAGGGGCTGGCTCTTATTTAGGCCAATTAGTATAGCTACAGTCAGTGCAGTCTTGTGTACTGGTCTGGAACAGTTGAGTTAGCTATAGACCGTTTGTAGCCGGCCTTATCAGATTGCTTCCCATGTTATAGTTAGTTTAACTGTACGAGGACATTTTTAGGTTCATTTAAATTATAGCTACTCATTTTTTTATATTTTTTTAATCTAAAGCTAAGTGAGTGAATAATTTTGTTGCATTTTTAATTCAGAACATAAGCAAGGCAACTTCAATAGTGAATCTAATAAGGTAAATAAGGGAAATCATAAGGTGAAGCAATAGACACAGTCCAAAAAAGAAACAACCTTTTCAGAAACTACCATCTGATGCTTCACAAAAGTATCACCTCACATTAAGATCCGAGCCGTACCCACATCTCTCCCGGGAGCTTAGCTTAGGAGTTTAGTTAGTAAACAAAGGCCTATACTTTGGTTACGCTGGCAAATAATAGTATTATTTACTTATTTTTATGTTTACGGTCTCGTAAATTTGCACTATTAATTTGTATCTTCAAAATATATACTTATCTACGTGTATACGTCTAAGTGCTGTATATTATCTTCTGAAACATATAAATCCAACTTGATAGGTCTATAGGTAATGTCCTTCGAGAAAGGCAAGCGTAGCAACCTTGCTTCTTGGTAACACTGTATTAGGAATTCTATTGCCTGGTCTAGTGCTTATGTAACGCACAACGCCCGGCGTGAGAATTAGGAGACTTAGTTTGCATTCCAGTCTCGTCTAGATGGCTTGAACGCAGACGCTAGACATTACCAAATTGTTCACTAACTTTAGTTTCCTAGATTCCTCTAGATCTAGATATACTAGATGGTATATTTTGAAAGCATGTTTGATGTTTTTTGTTATTTATCTACGATGGGGAAGTACTTGGCCTTCATATCACCTAGTGCCAAGCTATCTTACTTCTGAATGCCCGAACACAATTATCATTGTTGCTTGGCGTCAAACTGAGATATAATGGTGGTTGCCGCGGCTGACTAAAACAAGCCCAACCACCGAAAATAACTTTTTTGTACAACCACCAACCGAACTGAAGTCGGGACCTCTGGGTTTGATACCAGTGGGCGCACTACTAGACTACACAAGTTTCCTTGTTGGCATTGGTCACTTTATGGCCAATGGAAAAATGACATAAAGTCACTTTGTACATACATAATAATGTAGTTTCTACAAGAATGTTATCACTAGGTATGTATCAGTTTTACCTTTATCATTCAAAGGAGGTGCAAGGGCATAGATTGATGGAATATTTTATGACCGTTGCCCTCATCATAATGGGTTCTAAATTTAGAATAATAATGTCTGTGATCATGTTAATCGTGCCTATAGTGAGGAAAACCCAAGAAATACGGAAAACACAGCCACTCGAACTTGTGACAGTTACTTATGAGTTTTCTTATGTGTGTACGACCTTCAAAGCGACATGAATTGTCCTTCTCATTGTCCAGATATTGGCCAACCGCGGTTTACTGGCATGGCATGTTTAGCATGCCTCTATGGGAATAAAGAACCGCTGCCATTTGCATTGAATCGGTGAATTTCATCATTAGTCGTGATTGCGTTCAAGACGGTGGTAGGTCACGCATCCCTGCCACTGTGACTGACTGTGTTTTGACACGAAAATTGACTTTCCTTTTGCGCAGTTTCAGAAAATTGGTACGTTTAAAATATCTGTTATCCAAATGGTGACAATTGGTATGATTGAAAAGACTGATCTGTTTCCAGTCTTATATTATTTTAGCAGGTACCTACCTAAAGTCGACTTCTTTATGATGGTTCCTGTACTAACTGATGGTAGAGTACATTAATTCAAAGTCAAATTATGGACCGCGATGTTCTCAACGCGCAGTCCAAATTTGGTCATAATTCTAACAAATTGCTAAATAGCCACTCCTCGTTTCGCGGAAGCCGTTATGTCCACTCACGAGTTCGCAGAACACGACTAATTTGTCATCTCTCGTGCTTTACCAAGTATATGGTCAGGTAAAGTCAATTTTGACCAGCATTTTTCTTTACTACTTGAAGTCGTTATATAAATTAAACGTTATCAAATATAAAGACCCATGTGTCCGTGTTCTTGGTAGGACGCAGTGACTGGAGATAGAGTAGAGCCTGTTAACAAGAAATAGTTGTGCACCAACAATGCAGTGTAACACATGCTGACATGGCCTTATCTCAACTTGTAACCAGATGAGATGAAGGCCAAGAGCTTACCCGTCGTCCAAAAAAAATAAAAAACGATACCAAAGTTGTGCCTAAGGGAACTGTTACCAAGAAATGGTACAATCTGTGCTGGATACGGTGTTTAATAAATGTGCACAGCCGCTAATTTATGATTTTATGAAGATAATACTGTTGACTGCCTTAAGAGTTCACATGTCTGAAAACGATAGTGTTAGTTTTTAATGAAATGCAGTTCAGTGATGACGTATAACGTAGTCTGCAGTCGGTCTGGGATGAGCCCTGGAGCTGACTAGCCATAGGAGTTCTATTTGAGTTTGCTTGCGACATGATTTTATTTGTGCCGAATCTACCTACCGAGTAGCTACCAAGTTTGTTGTTACACAAACCGCTTTTCGTTTAATTAAACCTTAGATAAAAAACATCATGCGATGCGAAATCCTTCGCATCGCATGATGCTAACAACTTACGAACCGCGGGCATGTGACGAACGTAAGTTTGGAAATGCCTCTGAATAGAGGTGAATCCTCGAAGGGGAAAAAGTCTATAACTTTTACTTCTAAATACTAAAGCTATGGTACAAAACTGTGGAACAAAGGTTTCTCTTTAAGCTCGTCATACAATCGCAAAGGACTGACACCCCTGTCGCTGACAGTGACGTAGGCATGCCCCGCTTGTATGTGACTGCTGACTGCCTCTATTGTCTCCCCTTCATCACATCTCATTCCTTTGTGGAACTATTCTAGGAATAGGCCTTTCAGAATTTGCAATAGGCGGCTGAACTGGAAAACATAAATACAGGCCTTGAGATTTTGATGTAAAATGTCTCTGATGATAACCCTTTGTCAGCTTGACGTATTGACAGCTTGGCGCTAAGTAATAATCATTTAACAGGTTCAATAAAACAAGCGAAGTTGAATTGATGTGAGAAATGACATGACAGTCGCTGGTTTCCAAACTAAACTAGGAAATCATCCATAAGGTGATGATGACGTGAGTCTATTTTGAGGATATTGCATGCGTATAAAGTAAGTTCGGGACTTTTAGCTTTCCACGCATAGCTAAAAGTCCAGGCTCTACCAGAGCAATTAATATTAACAAAGGATTTTTTTTATACGACATGGAGACGTAACAAGCAAGCACCCCACCTGATGTTAAGTGGAACTCTTGCCTGTAACAAGCTAGACTGCGTAGGTCATATCCACAAAGAACATGACTTTACGATGGACTGCATTGCGCCCGTTAACTTGAGACATAAAGCTGTTTTTAATTTCACCGGAAACCACACCCTTCAAACCAAAACACAGCAACGCTGCTTGGCGGTCGAAATAGGTGTGATGGAGGTACTTTTCCGGACGAGCCCTTTCACAAGGAACTCAACTACTCTTAACTTAGTACTTTAAGGACCGCAGTGAAACTGAACTCCGTATAGGTAAGTACATCATGTCGTGCGCCGTGTCAGGCGATCGCCCTTTGATGTGGTAGCCAGGAAGACGTGACATGTATTGTCTTTTGTCTATATTTATTAAGACTTGTTTGTGTTTTGTTTGTGCCTTAGGTTCTATTTTGTATGTATTTCAGTATTAAGGTATATATTGATGCTACAATATTATTTGGGTCTTAGAATTATTATTTCATACCCTGTACTATTCTTACGTTGCCTATTTCAGGCATTTATTAAATTAAAGTTATATTGTTATAATTTACAAAATTGGACATTCCCTTGTCTTTCTTTTCTTGCCATTTAGAATACCGATTCTAACCCTTAATGGAGAGTTATAATAGCCCGAGAGTTTTTGTGACCCGAACAAATATAAAGTTACCACAGCGACAAAGCAAAGACAAGCAGACTATCTTTGACTGATGGTAGGGGACAGCACAAGAACGTTTGACATCAATACAACAAAGTAAGTAACATTGTGACTAGTGTTAGCACAATGTTACTTTACTAGTTATCTTACGTACCTACCTTGTAATATTTATTAATGTTTTTGCAAACCAATCGTGGTTTGTTACGAGGAATTTTCGCAAAAGTAAACACAGAGGGAACAGGTTATGGTGCAGTCAGAGGTCAGAGGAGTCGACGGTGATATGATACTATAATTATTATTATATAAGCTTCAGGGTAGTAGCTAAAAGTTTCCGCCTAAGACCATGGGCGGATTGGTCAGGTTGCATAAACATAATCAACTACATAGCGTTATATATGTTTCATTGATATATCAATTGACCGGTTGCTTGGTTTGGTTGGTGGGAAGACTTTGTCAAAGTCCGCCTGGCTAGATTCCACCATCTTACCTGCCGCCATAAAATAAATTCGAATTTATTGTGATCCGGCATTTAGAAGTAAGATAGCCAGTTCCTTGAGACTGTTGAGTATTGAAATGTGCCTCCCAAAATCAGGTGAGATGAAGGCCGTGAGCTTCCCCGTCGTTAAAAAAGATCAAGTACTTGCCAAATTCTAAAACAATTTAATAATATAAACGGCTTCGTTAAATTATTTTAAATCTTAATAGAAATTTTAAGAATTTATACGAGCCCAGAATGGAAGTGTATTTAATAAGATGTTACAAGTCGTCATAAGTTTTCTTTTCACAAAATACATATAAAAGTTTTGTTATTTCATTAAAAATCATTGTTCAAAACCAATCATATCAGTAAAGAATGAAAGAGTATTGCGAATACTCAAGAGATAAGCATCGTAATTTTAATTAGCGCCTTATTATATATACGTTTGATTCGAATGAAAAAACCACACACAATTGTGAGAAAATCACCTTCCGTGTTAAGCGTTCCATTTGATCCTTATCTTGGATAATAGATTTCATATGTATGTCTAAGCTCGTGATTTATAACGAGCTCTTGAATAGTTTTTCGGAAAATAACTGTAGAATAGAAAACAATAGGATAAAACAGACTTAGGACTTTTTCCCCTCTGATACACAGAGCGTGGATCTTATGAGGGCCACCTACTAGAGATCGGACGTGATAAATAATAGATATATAGAAAACGGTGTCATAAAGTGTTATTCTTTCATAATTTTAAAATCGGCATGTATATTACCCCTTTTGTTGTGATATAACATTTTTTATTTTCAATAATAATATGATATTGCTATATAATGTTCACACACAATTAAGACGAGCCAGGTTATAACTCATGTCAAAATATATCAATGTAATCTTAGTAAGTAAGAGTAAGATTAGCGATGGTGATATTAAGGGTGCCTCCCGTATACTTTTTTCTCGTGACACGATAGCTCCAAATTCCGTTGCAACCCTCATTTCTCTTGAAAGTTAACATCCGGCCCCGGGGCCAGATTTCCACCTCCCCGATGCACCTCAAGATAGTGATTGCGCTGTTGAGGCGACCAGTCAGGATATACTCAGTGCCGTTATGTCCTTTCAGAGTGGCTCAGCCGCTGGCCTGGATGCTGTGTCTCCACAGCATCTAAAGGACCTGCTATCTGGTGGGTCTGGCCATGCGGGTCATGTCCTTCTTGAAGAACTGACGGCATTGATCAACCTCATGCTGTCGGGTCGAGTCAACAGCGAGATTACAGAAATCTTATATGGTGCTAACCTTTGTGCTTTAAAAAAAAGGATGGCGGGATAAGACCCATAGCCGTAGGCACCACCTATCGCCGCCTTGCAGTCAAAGTCTGCTGTCGCAAAAAAGCCGCGTATCTAGGCGGCTAATGCCGACCCGTGCAGCTAGGCTTTGGTTCGCGAGGCGGTTGTGAGGCCGCGGTTCATTCTTTAAGAACCTTTTTAGATCGACATTACGGAGAGGTTATTCTAAAAGTAGATATCAAAAATGCTTTTAATTCGGTTGACAGAGGCGCCTTGCTAAATCAAATCAAATCCAAAATTCCCGAAATTTATCCTTTTCTTTTTCAATGTTATGGTTTGCCATCTAAATTAATTTACAAGAACCAAACTATTTAATCTGCAGTTGGCTGTCAGCAAGGTGACCCTTAGCCCGGCCATTTTTAGCCTTGCCATTCACCCAATTATTCAACGCCTGAAATCTAAATTGAATGTTTGGTATCTAGATGACGGAACCCTAGGTGGCGATGTGGATTCAGTATTTGGCGATCTAAAAATTATTATAGATGAATTTCGGCATATTGGCTTAGAACTAAATTTTTCGAAATGTGAAATATACATTTCAGATACATGTTTGGATAGAAATTCAATTATTCAAAAGTTTGAGACTTTGGCTTCCAATATTACTGTTGTAGATAAGAGTTCACTCCACCTACTAGGTTCACCAATTCTTGATGAATCTTTTCCGGGTTTCGTCGACGACAAAATTCAAAATTTTATGAAGTTTTCGGACAGACTTTCAAAATTTAACTCACATATGGCTTTCAGCATTATAAAATTTTGCCTTTATGTCCCAAAATTTACTTATGCTTTACGATGTTGTCAACTGTGGAAACACAGTGAGCTGGTGGAAGGCTTAGACAACATAATAAAGAACACCCTTTCCACGGTTTTGAATATTGAGTTTGATGACAGAGCATGGTCTATTCGATTAGGCGGCTTAGGCATACGCAAAATTTCTAGTGTTGCTTTGCCAGCGTTCTTGTCTTCCGTCTATAGTACACATTCTTTGGTTGAAAAAATTCTAACACCATCAATTTCGGCTATTCCTGGAAATATACTCCAAATTTCTTATCTTGACGAGGCTCGAAATGCTTGGCAAAGTGATTGTCCTAATACCGATCCCCCAAAACACCTTTCGGCACAACGGCAGTGGGACGGGCCTCTGTGCGAGTTGACACGGAATTATCTATTACAGACGTGCTCAACCTCCACAGATCGTGCTCGTCTCTTAGCTGTTTCAAAATGGGAATCAGGTCTTTGGCTGCAAGCACATCCATCTTACAATACCGGTACACTTATGGATCCTGTAACTTTCCGTATTGCCACTTGTCTTCGGTTGGGTGCAAGATGCTGCGCCTCTCACCAGTGCCGGTGCGGTGCGGCCGTAGATCAATTTGGTTTTCACGGACTTTCGTGCACAAGGTCTGCCGGCAGGATTTCGCGCCACGCTAGTCTTAATGACATTATCCGTCGAGCTTTTACCAGTGTCAATGTGCCAGCCGTTCTTGAACCGAATGGTCTGTTACGTGATGATGGTAAGCGGCCCGACGGTATGACTCTTGTCCCTTGGGAAATGGGAAGGCCTTTGGTGTGGGGACGCTACCTGCGTCGATACCCTAGCGCCATCTCATCTGCCTGGGACATCAGTTAGGGCTGGTGCGGCGGCTGATTCGGCCGAGGATCACAAAAGGCGCAAATATAGTGGTCTCGACAGAGCTTACCTATTTGAGCCTTTTGGGGTGGAGACCTTGGGTCCGTGGGGAGCCGGTGCCCTCCGGGTTTTCAAAAATATTGCGGGGCTTTTGATTGAGGTGACACGTGACCCAAGGGATGGCTCTTATTTAGGCCAGCGAATTAGCATAGCTATTCAGCGTGGCAATGCAGCCAGTGTCTTGGGCACGCTTCCGTCTGGTACTGGTCTAGAACAGTTTAGTTACCTATAGGCCGTTTGTAACGGTCCTTAGGTAATCTGACTGATTCCTTTGTACATAGTTAGTTTAATTGTACTTTTTATTGAATAAATGTCATGTAATTTTAGATTAACAAAAACAATCAAGAATGTAAAATTAATTTCACATGATTTCATAACCTATCACCGTCCTAGACACATAAGCCGCCTCCAGCTCCTTCCATAGTTGCCTATCACGTGCAGCTTTTCCACATAGTAGTAGTAAGTGAGATCCCACCTTTTCAGCTTCAGAAATACAAACATATAAAACCATCTTCTAGAAAAACATAACCCTCCCTCGGAGGCTGTTTGGTAAAAAATCGATGTGAACTTCAAGTTACAATTTGCGTGTAAAATAGCAAGTAGAAGACGAGTCCAGGCCATGAGCTAAGTATAGACCGAGTAGTTACCACATACCGATAACATTCTTGTAACCCTACGATGCTGGTTTATAATGACTTTGCATTACGGAGGCAATTCCGCCCTGTGTCTCTCGGAGCACGTTGCTTTATAGAAATAAGCTTTAGTACTTTGAAGTTACGATTTAGTTTAGTACACAAAACCCATCTTAGGCCACATCTTTACTTCTCTTTTATAAGTGAGCTGGTGGTCAAACTAATAAAAAACATCGGCATCGACTTGATACCAGGTAAAATGAAGGCCAAGTGCTTTCCAGTCGTACAATAAAAAAAATGCACGTGAAACAAGGCGAACTCCAAAATTAGCGTAAGTGAAGTTTTAAATGTAGTTATGGGTGCCAGACCGTTACCTACCAAATCTCATATCCAGAAGTTAAACATATACCACAGAGCAATCAAAAACAAAACGCAAACTAAGTGAACAGAAAAATAAAGTCAAAGTTCTGCCGTGAATTTTGTAGTGCTAGATTCCAGATTGATCCTTTAGAAATTCTATCAAAATCGGTCCAGAACTTTGGCTTTAAATTAAAAAAACAGGAAAACAGAACAATGGGACTGAACATGATCTTTTTTTATTTTGCGAACAGGGGCGGGTTTTTTGCACGTTGAAAAATAATTTTACGATATTTTCTGCGATTTTGTGCGCTTTTAATGGGTTCTATTTGTTGTAGCTAATCGATTTTCGTCTAATACCCGTGAGAGACGCGTCACGAACTTCAGATAAACATGTTTCAAACGTTGATTAGGATTCGCGTGATCGCTATTTTACTATCCTTAGTTAATTTGTTCTGTTACTGTTACGCTCACTTGGAATTGTATATTCTTGAACTCATTTGCTCTGAGCTATTGTATAAAAAAAAGAAGCATTTGTGTGATGAAAATAGAATTCGATTATAAGATTGGGTGTTTTTTTGTATAATAACCATGTATTTAAGCATTACATTTATTCAATAAAAAGTACAATTAAACTAACTATGTACAAAGGAATCAGTCAGATTACCTAAGGACCGTTACAAACGGCCTATAGGTAACTCAACTGTTCCAGACCAGTACCAATTTAAGAATTGAAGTATTGAAGAAAAAAATTAAAGTTTCAAAATGTTTTACTGGATTTAAAACAATGTACGTACTATATAACTGATATTAAGATTAATGCGTGCAAAAGTTTTTTTAAACTGATTCGTGAAACCACTAACGCCATCCTACAAAGAAGAATTAAAAAATATTATACAAGTTAGTTCTATCCATGATCTAGTTCCCATAGTACAAGCTTTACTTAGTTTGGGTTAGTGTTCTGATATCTGTGGTTTGGGGATAGATGAAATGTGTGAAATGAATGTCCTGTAATATTAATTTATTTACCCTGATAAAATATTATTATTATTAATATTACAGGACATTTATTTCACGAATTAGATTAGGGATAGAATATTTACTTACAAAACACCTCCAAACTAACCAAAATAACATTGCATATATTTATATCATCTGCATGATAAACAAAGTAAATAGTTTGTCGAAGTTGCGCTACTGTATTATCTGCGCTACCTGTCACTGTCACTATGTGGGTCATTGACAAGTCGCCTTGGCGGGCATTAAACCTGCGCTTGCACAACTTATCCTGTCATCCGATGTGTCACCCACCCTGGACGGGACCAACATTCATAGGCTAGTTATAGCGTAGCGATTTTTACAATGATACTCGTAGCTCAGGGGTCGCATGTTTGTCTTGAAGTGGCGGGAGCATGTTCTGATGTTACGTTCTATTTGGTATTGTGGATGCTCTTGCTATCTTGAACTCCTGGTGTCATTGCAAAACGCTACTACCAACGTATTATAGGAAATATACCTACAGAAAATACTGGCACACAATTCTGTTACCTCATTTCTAATGTAATTTCCTATTTCTATATGAGTTTCTTTTTAGAATTTTATATTTACACTAGCTTTTGCCCGCGGCTTCGCTCGCGTTAAGAAGTATTATTATTAATTAGGTATAGTTTTTGCGGCTTTACTTTTGTTTAGCGTGTGTAAAAAACTAGGGCCTACAAAACTTAAAAACGACAGTACATTCTTCAACTTCTCCATTAACGTTCAGATATTCTTTGCCATTTTAAAAAAGTCTAACCGACGAAACCTATACTTAAACCAAACGAAAACAAAACAAATGCCAAATACAAAGCAGAGTCTATAACCAAAACTACTAAACCGAAACAAAACAAATGCAAAATCTCAAAATCCTTTCTTAGGGGATGCCTACGTCATAGTAGCTTTATGCATGCAAAGTCTCGGCCCGATCGGTTTAAAATTAACAAAGTTTCATACAAACTTTCATCCCTTATTTTATCCCCTTGGGGGTAGAATTAATCAAAATCCTTTCTTAGGGGATGCCTACGTCATAATCAGAATCAGGTAGATGACCTGCATGCCAAATTTCAGCCCGATCCGTCCAGTGGTTTGGGCTGTTCGTTGATAGATCACTATGTCAGTCAGTCAGTCACCTTTGATTTATATATATTTAGAGATTGGTAATTTAAGTTTTTCTTTTAGGTATATTTTGTATGATTTTTTAAATTGCGTTCCCTAATATTAAATAAATAAATTCTGATTCTGACACTTGTAAACGTTGCATTATTAAGTTATAATAATTTTACTGATGAAAAACATTCAACAAAACATGCTTATTCGAGATATTGTGATGATACATTGTATTATTTATATTGTTCGGACGTAGAACTCGACATACCGCTCTTTCTGCCCTGCCACTGTTCCGTGGATAAGTAGCCGTATGCCTGGCATAGCGCTTGTCTCATCCTCACGTCGAGAATCAAGATAACCACATTTTTTGTAAGGTATGGACTAATGCGGCCACAGACTATCCCATTGTAACCAGGTCTGACTAGCTCAGGTATCCATAACCCTTACAGGGCACAATAATGATAACGACCGAATACTAGGGCTGCATCAATTGAGGGCCAGGGAAAAAATAAATGTTTTTTTTTTAAATACGGTCCTATAGGAATGCTCTGAAAAGGAGAAATCGTTTTCTACGCATCAAACCTTTTAAATCAAATCAAATTTAATTTATTTTGGAACAGAAACATGTACTTATACTTAAAGTGAGAAACGATGATGTCTGCATTAGTTAAAAAACTGTGTCGCAGATACCAACGCCCTTCTCCGTTTTTCAGGATTTTAGGATTTTTTGACAATAAATAAATTAACCACCATCTTCTGGCAGCAGCCATTTGGAAAGTGTGTCACCAAAATGATGCTATAGTACCTACCTATGCAAAATTTAAACTCAAATGCGATGTCAAGATGTTTGTTTTAGATCAGCTTACAAGAGTTGACCTAAACAAACTTACTTTAGATAGTACCTATTTTTTTTACATAACATACATTGCTTATTAAATAAAAGCTTATAAAGTATTTTCCGTTTAAATATAGACTTCAGACTATCAATAAGTATTGGGGTAGAGGGACAGGTGGGTCGCGGTAATTGAAGGATAAATGATATTGCATCGGGTTTTGTTTCATCATACGAAATGCGAGATCTTTGCGACATGCAAGTAGGTAACGCAAGCAAGCTATACCTATTACGTGGATTATCACAAAAGCTGTTTTGTGCTTCAGCGGGACACAATGCTTGGAACATGTTTGAATGGTATGGGGTCAGAAAATCTTATTTATTTAGATAGATAACATTAATTCACTTTAAAAAAGACACTACACAACATGATTAAATGAATTTAAACAGCAAGCAATCAAGAAATCTATTTGGACATTTACTAAAAAGTAAAGTTTCTTTTAAATTTCAAGAACCTTGTGCGTTGCAAATTTCTGCATACCATCAAGAAATGTACGTCATAGTTTCACGAACAAAAACTGACTCTTCATAGTGATTGTAGTAATACATAAACCCATTATGGTAATAATGGGTAAAAAATACTATAGAATCAGGAAAAAAACGCCAAAAATAAAACCAAAAACAAAAAGTAATTGTATGAACAGTACGCCAATGACAGTATGATCATAGCCGTGTCTATCTGTGGGACCCGGCGCATACAACTACGACACCATGCGCTGACGCAACGTGTGATGTGACGTCAACGTATACTCGAAGTAGGTATGTATAGGTACCTAGTTTAGTTTATCGGGTCGATTTACCAATGTTTGGATTAGTTCTACGTCGTCATCTTTGTTACTCGCGTGTTTTTTTTTTGTTATACCTCTGTAAAATTCGATATACGGTTTTATGTCGCTAAATCTCACAGCTCAGTTGGTAATAGCTCTGCCTTCTGCGCTATAGGTTCTGAGTTTGATTCCCACCCGGGACAAACATTTTTTTTGATGAATAATGTTTATTCTACGTTTAAGTATTTACAAAAAGTACTCTATCCGTAGCCAAGCTTCTCACTGACTAATAGTGAAACTCACTGCCAGCATCCGTCCTTCTTCATTAAATCTTTATTCAACGTTTTATAAGCACATTCCACGTATGCTCCACTGCATCATAGGCTACATCTTCACTTATACCTCAAAATGGACTGTTATGTTTTACCTTGTCGGCTTTTGACACGCTTGCCCAAGCAAGGAGATGTCAATGATAGAGCGAGCCTTTCCAGAAATTGTCTTTAGCTTTCTAGTCCGTTTTTTCATTACTATAGTTATATAGGGTCGTAGTCGAAAAAGGGATGCTATGGCAGCTGATTCCAAATTTTTGCAATGCGATCGAATTTTAACTTTTCTCTGCAATAATTTTTGGTAGCCTTTAGTTCTTATAAATGTAATATCAAACTTACTAAACGTATAACAAGAAATCTCATAGGATGTTAGGATGCATGAAGTTTCTTCTATGTTTAAATCGCTGTTTTACTATTTACCTTGCCATCGAGATGGGTAAATGTGTACAATATTTTACGCTTGTTAAATATAAGAAATTTAGAAGTGTGTTGCCAAGGTAACACTGTGGTAGCTAGCAAGGATATTACAGATAGTCCTACCACCAACAAACCAAACACAATATTGTACTCCCCTGGCGATCGAACACGAGACCTCTGGATCTGACACCGTTGCGGGCAGACAACTAGACCAAAGAGGTGATTAAAAAATAAGGTAAGATGATGATGATGGCCTGTTTGCCACCTTGGTAGTAAAAAAAAAGTTCCTTGCTCCGGTGTTAATGTGATCAGTGGAGAATCCTCGAAAGTCAAAACGTCATGGGTCTGTTAAATTACAACATCAATACAGAATTATTCAGTGTTGGTGAAATTATTGTTATTGTTTCATAGCGGCTGGCATTGCGGGGTTTGATTACATAAACCAACTCGCTCAATCATAATAGTCAACAAGAATGTTCGCAGTTTCAAGGAAATATCCAGTTCATTTGGACAATGCCTATTTACATAACAAAACTAAGCTATGTTAATTCACTCGAGCCGTTCTAAAATATTCGATTTACTTGTTCTGAAATAATATTAAGATCATTATGTTTTTATGCAAGTATTTGGAATCTACCTCCTAGTGGTCTTCCCGGCAATGGAATGTTTTTTTTATTATACAACAAGGAAGTGCTAGGCACACTTCAGCCGAATCCTCAACAAACTGGAACTGGCTATCTTACCTCTAAATGCCGGAACACAACAATTTAAGAATTGTTGTTATGGCGACATAATTTGGTAAGATGGTGGTAGCTAGCCAGGCGGACTGAAAGTCTTACCACCAACCAAACCGAGCACGATATTGTACTCCCCCCGGGGATCGAACCCGGGACCTCTGGATCTGAAATCGGTGGGTTGAACCACAAGACCACAGAGGCGGTTTTTGGTGGTAGGACCTGCTCGCCTGGCTAGCGACCATCCTGCCGAAGTACAGCGCCAAGCAGTTCCCTTCCGTTGGTGCGTGGGAGAGCCAGTGCCCTCTTGGAAAGCTCTCTCCATCGTAGACCTCATCCTTGCCTGTCATGGAAAGTAACAAAAATACCGTAAAAAAAATGAAATGCATAAAAATATATTATTGTGTTACCTATTTTCGATAGATAAATTTCCTAGATTGTAGGTAGGTACCTACTTAGAATGTTAGTGTTTACAAGAAATATATACCAATTTACTTAATATAAAGATATGGGTATATTCTCGATTTCTGTTGAGCGAAATCGATGAAATGAATAAGGCATATCAAAACATGCCTTTCAAACCTCATCCACCACAGAGCAAACTTCGGCTCTGCGAATAAACAAATATTTATCCTCCTTTAAGCTCCAATATTGAATCTTCGGTCGATTTCGAGCTAATAACGATCCTTGTGCTAAAATGTCGTAACAGTGGAGAATATATATGTGTATTACGTTATGTTTTGATAAATTGTGACTCATTTGCATAATAAGCGGCAGTGGACGTAACTGCCTTCATGCGGCTGAATTGGTGTCTACAATAACATTACAAATCACCTACCGAATCATAGAGGCACCATGCAGTTACTTACATTATCAATAGATAGTTAATGTTAATATTTCAGTTAGTTGCTGTACCTACAAAAGTATTTATGCAAGTATAGCTTAAAATAAAAATAACGTATTGCTTTAGATTGAATAGAAACTGGTCTAAAACAGTTGAGTTACCTATTTTAGTTAGTTTAGTTGTTTCGTTTGTTTATATTTTTTGAAGAAATCTCTTATCAAAAAGTAATATCGAAAAACATTACTGATTATCAATTAACCAAATAAAAGAAATGTATAAATAAAAGTATTAGCATTATATGTGATTACTGACACTATTTTCGCATTGCATCGTTAGGCGTGCGATATCCTTTTTTTTTTTATAATACGACTTGGAAGCCCTTTGCCTTCATCTAAGTGTGACAAGTTGAGATAAGGCTAAAGGTGGATGCGCACTTCACCCGGAATTCTCAACTAACTGAGGAACAGGCTATCTTACCTCTGAATGCCGGAACACAACAATTTTAAGAATTGTTGTTATGCGATGGTGTGGTAAGATGGTGGTAGCTAGCCAGGCGTACTTAACCAAAGTCCTTCCACCAACCAAACCAAGCACAATATTGTACTCCCCCTGGGGATCGAACCCAGGACCTCTTGTTTTGAATTCGGTGGTTTGAACCACTAGACCACAGAGGCGGTTATATTTTGTGATTGTGATTGACAACAACGACGTATGCCTTGATTTAGTTTTCACTTTTTAGTTACTTACAACGTTTCTCTTTCAACGTTTCCTTTTTTCACTTTTACTGATGATTTTCTCGAGATCGAATTTTTCATTCAACGATGGGAATTTATGATCAAAATTTGTTTTTGATAATTGAAATCTGAATCTAAAATTTGTATTTGATCATGTGTGAAATGCGCTTCCATCTTTGGAAGCTCATTTCACACGGAATTCTCCACATACTGAGGAACTGGATTTCTTGCGTAGATGCTAAAATTGATGGCGTCATGTTAAGGTAAGATGGTGGTAGCTAGTTAGATGGATTTAAACAAGTCCATCAACTAAACTGAGCCCAAATTTGGACGAATCTCAAGACTTTACGACACAGAGGCTGTGACAGCTGAAACATAAACAAAATGAGTGCTTCACACAATAATTATGAATTTATAAGTGCCCAGCTATCGTTTACGTGGGAAACACTCGTCCTTAATATGTATCACACGGTTTCTATATAATTTCCTTTCTCCATCTTCCTGTCATGTCATTCCCAAGTCCAATTTGATTCGCTCGGTACCATTGGGAAGAGTACTTTCACACGCACGATGAATGATGAACTGTTCGCCACCATCGTCCATTATTCTATTGAGAGCACGCGATTGGAAAATGACCGGCGGTCGTGCACCCGATGGGTTGAGACAGACATGCGCGGCATGGAAATTAACATTTCAAAGTCTATCATAAAAGTAACCTTTATTTAGTAAGCTACCTGCCTTGTGGTCTAGGATCTGACACCGGTGCGCCAGTGTCAGAGGTCCCGGGCTCGATCCCTAGAGGGAGTATGCAGCTTGGTTTGGTTGGTGGTAGGGCTTTGTCAGCCTGGCCAGCTACCACCAATGGCTATCTTACCTGATTCTGCCGCCATGCGCCATAACAAAAAAAAACAAACTAAATGTTTTGTTTCGGCATTTAGAGGTGAGATAGCTTTTATAGCTCTATTTCTCAGATTGTTGAGGATTCCGGGCGAAGTGCGCTTATCATACCTTCGGCCTTATCATAGCTTGAAAGAAACCAGATGAGATGAAAACCACGCACTTCCCTGTACAATAAAAAAAAATAAAAGTCAGATTGGAAGCTCGCCGTTAACACGTGCTCTCTCTTCTCTATTCTCAACAATCCTCTTTCTCCTTCTTATTTATCTTTTTTTCTTCTCCATGAGCGTTTTGATTATCTTGCCCCCCTTAGTTAAGCCATGCTTAATGTTGGACACATTTCCTTCTTTTTAATATAATATCTCTCTAGATAGGTTTGCTGGATGAGCACTATTTATACGCTCGCCAATGCGTGCTCTCATATTTTTTTTTTTCTCATATGCATAAGTGTGTGTATGTGTGAATGTATGTGATGGTGGGTGTATGTGTGATGGTTGGTGAGTATGTGCAATAAGTATCAATAAACAGATGGATTTATTTTTATTAGTTCTACCTCTATTTATCTGTTCTGATCAATCAGAATAAGCGTGGGGTGTAATCTACCTCCTGGTGGTTTATCCAGGGTAATTGAATCTCAGGTTTTTATTATTTAATGATCACACAACGTGACAACAAAAACACAGTGAGAAGACTGAAAAGAAGTAAACGTTTTGAGTAACTATAGTGTAAAATAGTGATAGTGCTACTTCGAAGTCATCAACGAAGTGTCTTTCCCTTAAATAGAAACTGTAAGAAACGTGACATTGGACACATTTTTTTAAATAATTACTCTATTATAATACTAAGATAGCATAAAATTACTCATTGGCCTACGCAGGATAGATTGTAATATAGTTTTAGTCCACTAAACTAATTGTATAAAAGATGAACAGTCCTTTACAGGTCCTTCGCGTTTTTTTTTCTTGCTACCGACCTGCCTGCCGAAGTCTGGGAAACTTAGACAGCTCAGACAGCTTGCTTCATCGTAGACCTCATCCTTGCTCTGGCTTAAAGCTAATCAAGTCTAGAGAACAGCTAACCTATCATTTATTAAAATATCGATCGATGAAAGCGGCTCAATATAGGTACTTTTGGTGTCTATGTCACGCAATGCACGTATACAGACAGGCTTTAAGGATGTTGAGTATCATAACAAACAGAAAAACTTTCCCATTCTTGTTGACAAATCAAGCCGTTACGTACATATATTCATAGACAACGGATTTCCACTTGCCTCTTTTTCTTGCGATTATGTTTTTGTAATTCGTTTGCTGAGATAACTCATGTTGTTGGGTCAAGACTCTATAGAGAAATGGTTGAGAAACGTTCTTGGTAGTACCGGATGGAGCTAGGCATTATCTGAAGCGATTCGGCCGTTTGTTTTCGTCAAATTGATCGGGCCCACTTCGTCCTCGCTTCCGCGTGAGTGGGTGCTCAGCTCACTCCACTTCCTTTTCAATCGTTTTTCTGATTGTATCCCGAATTGAATCGTTTGAAACGGTCGTCGTTTGTAATTTTATTGTTTTCTATTGATGTTTTCTGTTGACGAGCTTCACAGCTCAGTTAGTGGCTCTAGCCTTCTGCTCTTTGAATATTGTGTTTGTGTATGTGTGTTTGGCGGTCCTTCACGCCGAAACGGCTGAACAGATTTGGATTAAATTTGGTACATAGATAGTTTGTATCCTGAAATTAACACAGGCTACTTTTAATCCCATGAATTTGTTCCCGTGGTATGGAAATGGGATGTCAAATATACAAAGCTTATTGGTGCTGTGTTGCTCTTCTACTCTAAAAGTCTTCAGCTTAAGCCGTATGCTTATACAGCTTAATGAAGCTTAAGCCGTATGTCAATGAATTGAATGTCAAAATTTGCAGATGTTTATATGATGTTGCTCTAAAAACACACAGGCTAGTTTTTATCTCATATTCGTAAATCGTAATCATCGTAAATCTGCATTAACACAAAGGCTACTTTTTACACCGGAAAATTTCAGTGTGCCTGTGGGATGTCCAGATAATTTAAATGTGTTTGTCACTCAATTACAATATGCTGCTAATTAACATATTTTTTATTTTAAAAATCAGTTCCTGTGAAATGGGAACGAGATACCAAACTGCGCAAAATGGATTCAAACCGGTTTTTCCTTTGTTGCTCTTTCACGCAAAAACTACAGAACAGATTGAGCTGAAATGTTGTATATAGATATTGTCTAGTAACACGCGGGCGAAGCCGAAAACAGAAGCTTGTGTAAGTATATCGCTGAGGTTGAATAGCCCGGGTTAGCGACCTCGCACGAGCTACGCTGCGCCCGCGCATCTTGCAGGTTCTCATTTCGATGATCTGCACTTTAGCGCGCCGAATACGTGTGAACTAAATAAACATTTCACTTTGCTGGCAGAAATGGAAACCGTTACTCTAGTGCTCAAACATCCGATCGACAATGACTCACTGCCTTGTATAAACGTGTTTTAGAGTGCGCTCCATTGTTTCAGGTCAATACGCGACATGGCGTCCTCCAGAGGGCTCGTAGCGCTGATGGCAGTCCTGCACTTCTTAGCATTCACTAATGCAGGTATGATCATCACAACATTATCCAGAAATAACTGTGCACACGTGAATTGAAACAAAAACAAAAATTTGTTGAAAGCAAATTATTTTATGTTAGCCAAATAACACCGACAAGCAAGGAGAACAATAAACACGTTACAACAATGTTACAACAATGGGCGATCTTATCGCTGACATAGCGATCTCTACCAGATAACCGCCTCTGTTGTTCGCCCACCGGTATCAGATCCAGAAGTCCCGTGTTCGATCCCCAGGGGAGTACAATATCGTGGTTGGTTTGGTTGGTGATGTGACTTTGGAGGATGACCACCATCTTTCCTAAGTCTGTCGCCATAGCAAAATATTTAAATTGTTGTGTTCCGTCATTTAGAGGTAAGATAGCCAGTTCCTCAGGCTGTTGAGGATTCCGGATGAAGTGCGCTTCCACCTTCGGCCTGATCACAACTCGAAACCAGGTGAGATGAAGCTATTCCCTGTCGCAAAATAAAAATAATCCCTTCGAAAGAGCAACAATATTCAACAAGCTTTTCAATGTTATTTATATTATCTTAAGTAATACGCTTTTCTTTCTTTACTCAGATATAACAGATTTAGGGTTTAGAGAGTGAAACACTATGATACTTGACAGAAGCAATCTAGTTTCAATGTATTTGTGTAGGTATACATTTGATATCTGTATGTGTATTTAATTTGTCTATTAACATTTTATTTTAATTCAAGTACACTCTTCTACCTTTTCAGTGTAGCACCTCTCACTCTCTCAAAGGTTTGCTGGTAGAAAACTCTTTTAGGGTTAAGCTCGCCTCTGTACATATGTTTTCTTATGACATGTTATAATCATATTTATGTGTACAATAAAGAATTACAGAATTACAGAATAGTTTCTAGTTGAGCACTAAAGTCTGGGATCCAGGATGTCTTAATAACTAGTCTGCGAAATGACGCATGATCACCAGCTTGTATGTTTTAATAATAGTTCTACCCGTAAGATTACAAGCCATCTTCAATGCCACTTTTTACTCGCGTTCATTAGCTAGCTACCATAATATTCATCTGATATTTTCTGGCATTTTGACCTCAGATTCGTAAGGCGGAATTTTGACTTTTAATGTAAACTGTAGTGCAGTTAACAAATATTTTAATTGCTTAATTTAAAAAGAGCTTGGTGAATGGAATTACATATGTACATTAATTTACATAGTTTAGGTAACAATTGGGCCATATTTTTTATTTCTTATAAAACTGCGCCTGTCTCGTTTGTTGGTTTTGTTGATTTTAAATGACTCATAGCAGATTCCAAGGTCAGAGTAATTATGTATGGCGTCACAAAGTCACGTATAGTACCTTTGCGAGATACTCGTTATTCAAGAATGACTTAGGATTCTGGAATACGATTCCAAGCCCGTATTCCAGACACCTAAGTCTTTCTTAGATTTTTATTGATATTCAAATGTAGCTGAGCCACTAAATAAATATACAAATTAGCATATAATGTGGAATTCGATGAATGTATTATATTCTCTATAAGTTTCACACATCACACATCAACAGCTCATTAGTGTCCACTGCTGTACAGAGCCTCCTTCAAATCGAGAGGTTTTTACCATAATCACCAACGTTGGCAGGCGGATTGGTGATCGCAGTAAAGATGTACCTTACACAGAAGGAAGCTGCTGTCCTTCTGGTGAGATCCCTTAGTCGCTTTTGACGACATCCGTGGGCGAGTTGGAGAGGTCGATTCGGTCGACCGCCACGGCAAGTTTACCTCATAGCAAATCCGCTGACGCATAACTGACGGTTTGATCGCACTATATTAATACGTAAATAAGGCCACGTCATGCGAGATCTCGATCTCGAGAGTCCGATGAGCTGATTCGGAGGCTGGTCACGTGTGACCTGCAGACTGGGTCTTTCCGCCGGTAGTTCTAACAAGGCTGGCCGTTTGGCATACTCATACTGTCAATAAGTAAACATTCTCATACATTTTTTGTCGTGGGTGAACTATTAAGTAGTTGTCATGTTGGTGCCTAAGTCTATACCTAAGCATTGAGTCCTGCCTGCACATATATGTGATAGTGAGACATCGGAGTCCCAGCAATCTCATCGCACCCACAATGCAGTAGCTTTCTATGCGATGTTTCCTTCGAAAAAAAGGAAATAAATTATATGGTTATAGAAAATAAAACTCAGTGTAGGTCAATTTATGACACCACGTTTTAAAAATACCTAATTATGATTTACGCGTACAAGAGAGGGAAAATTTGTGATTACTGTTGTATCGAAAACAATGGAGAAGGCGCGGCCTCCAACGGTCAACTCGTCTTTTAATTATGGCAGAATACAATTTTGGTCATTATACACTTTTATTGTACGACGGGGAAGCGCTTGGCCTTCATCTTACCTGGTCTCAAGTTATGATAAGGCGGAAAGCACTTAACCCAGAATCCTCAACGGTCTGAGGAACTCTATATGTATCTTACTTCCGGAACATAACGATTTAGAATTGTTGTGAAGGTGATATGCTTAGTAAAGATGGTGGGAGCTAGCCAGGCGGACTTTAACAAAGTCTTCCTACGCAACAAAACAAGCACAATATTGTCCTCCCTTGGTGGTCAAATCCGGGACCTATGGATCTGATACCACGAACCACTAATCCAAGGTTTTCAAGTAAGGCTTACAATTTGGATAGCCGGATATCCAAACTATCCGCCCCATTTTAGTATTAGGATAACGGAGGCAAATGTATCCGGATAATATAAGTCAGCAAGAGTTAGATACCTAAGGTATCCTAACCCTTATTGGTCCTATATTGCACTAAAAAGCAGAAGCTGGCCTGAAATGTATGCTTTGTTTCTTTTTAAATTTATAAATTACGAATCAGGCATGCGGTCCCCATCCACCTAATGGTAAGGGTTACCGTCGTCTATGGACGCTCGCAACACCAGAAGTTCGTGGAAGGAAATTTCGCTTAAATCTTGCGGTGCGCAAAGGTAGGTATATTAGTCTCTGAAGACGTGTGGGGATGGAATTTGGGCGGTAAAATGATTGTCAATCAGACAGTATTTTGTCAATTTTATATCGCCTATATATAAAATAGACATGATACTGTCTGAGTGACAGGCGGACGTGTGTAAACTGGGAATTGATAACATTCCGGAGTACAGCAAGATCTGCGGTCACTATGCGCACCGCTCTGTGGTAAGTAACCGTCTAACGCCGGGTATTCAAATAATTTAGACAAAATATATAAATTCATGATCTAGACAAACAAAAGGCCCTCGACATGCCTGATTATCAGCCCACACCGTTAAAATATCTGAGAACGTCTGGATGTGAGTCACAATGATATGGCACCAGTTAGAAAGATGACTCAAGACAAAGTTAATTCGATTTTAAGATATTTATTCACATCGTGTACAAAGGAAGCAGTCGGATTATTGAACATCAGTTCGTTAAAATTTCTCAGCCTGTTGAGGATTCCGGGTGAAATGCTATTCCACCTTCAATCTTATCATAACATCAGGTGAAATAAAGGCCAAGCACAACCCAGTAAAAAAAAGAGATATAAGAAGATAGAAAAAGAGATTACAAAGCGATTAGTTATTTATAATTTTTCATTTGTCTAATAATATTTCAATACCATTTTTATTATACTTTTGCTCGTCTTCTTCGTCTTCTTTCGTCAACATCGTCGCGTAGAGTATTTATTTTTTTCTAGTAGAAGATAATAATATTTTAATGACCTTTTTTCTTACAAAATCGATTGTGATCTTACTGCTGGTTTTGCGTTCCTTTTTGTTTTATCTAACAAACAAAAATGGTAATGATGAATATGCAGCTAATCCCACTATTGCAGACATTGATACAAAATAGTGACTGCCTGCCTACCTCAACTTAGTATACTCTTTTCATATTGTGAGCACTACAGACTAAACTATTGTCATAACGATTTGCATGATAATTATGGTGGTCGGCAACCCGCCTACGTCGTACGAGCTGGGCCAAGGCTGCTCATGTGAATTACTTTTTTGTGCGACACTGAATTTTTTTATTTTTTATTACAGGACATTAATTTCACACAGCGCCATCTAGCCCCAAACTAAGAATAGCTTGAAATATGGGAACTAGATTACGGATAGAATACTTAAATACTTTTTTTTTGTAAATACATACTTATCGTACAATACACACCCAAACACAGAACACACATCTATATTCATCACACAAATGTTTGTCCTGGGTGGGAATCGAACCCACAGCCTACAGCGCCGAAGGCAGAGCTACTACCAACTGAGATATGAGGCTTGTTACTCTTATCGCTATTGATACCATATTTTTCATAACTGCATATGGCCATATATTCCGAAGATATGTATATTATTTAAATGACTTTTGACCTGCTCGCGAATAAATTGCATTGTTGTAGACGGTTGAAGGTTTTCCTGGATTTTTTACGCTTAGGCGTTATATACTGGTATTCTAAGTTAACCCTAAAAGCTCGGTAGACAACTAAGGTAAATACAGAAGGCTTTAAAAAACTAGCGGCATTTGCAACCGCCTATGTGGTCTAGTGGTTCGCCTACCAGTGTCAGATCCTGAGGTCCCGGGTTCGATCCCCAGGGGGAGTTTAATATTGTGCCTGGTTTGGTTGGTGGTAGGACTTTGTTTAAGGCCGCCTAGCTACCACCATTTTACCTGATTTTGTCGCCATAACAATAATTCTTAAATTTTTGTGTCACGGCTTAAAGAGGTTAGATAGCCAATTCCTCAGTTTATTGAGGATTCCGCTTCCACGATGAAGGCCAAACACCTTTCCGTCGTACAATAAAAAAAAAAGATTAGGCAGCTATTTGGCAAAATGTTTACGCAAATGTGGATTACAATGTACCTACATTGTGTGCTGCTAGATATGTTTGAGTATTCAGTTGAGATGTAGCAAGTAACGTGTAACGTAGCCGTGTGCTGTGCTACCACGTGAGCCCGCGATGAGTCACGTGCGGAATGTCGTCGGGTGAGCCCCGTCTCCGGCGCAGCCCGCGCGGTCTAGCATTGCAGACCGACAACCAAACAACCATTCGACAAGGTTTGGACCTTCACGCGGACAGGAATGTAGGATGTCGAAACCAGCAAGAGATCGCAAAGCTTCTAGTCTAATTCCGCAAGGCAGGCGCGACGTATCTTTTTTGTTTACCATATCGCACAAATTCTGCATCAGTCTTCTAAAGGATTAAATTGATCGTTTTTTTTTACAGATGACATGGCCTAGGTAAAATTTAGATATAATCGTGCTTTAACTACGTAATGAAAACAAATATTATACCTATGAGTTCTCATCTCATCTATGCCATTTACACTAGAATTCATAGCCAAAATAGGGGTCCCCCAGGGTACGATATGCATATCATATAATATATATCGTCCCCTGGGGAACCCCTAGCTTGACTATGAATTCCAGTGTAAGAGGAAAGCCGGTATTTTTAGGCTAATCACAAATCTAACGGTGACTTTCATCCATAGAAGATAATGGTAATATTATCTCCGTGAGAATATTGGCAACCTATAGTGACAGTTATTCATTTCAGGTAATTGACAATAGCGATGTTAATGCTTGCCAGAGCATTGACGGTAGAGGCTGTAAAAAAATGCTATCGAAAAAAATATCTACGACTTCAGTAATTTGTTTAATCCTCCTCCGACTGTGCCGATACTGCCTATAGATAAATTAACTTTTTAAATTTACACACAGAAGAAACGAGCAGTGAACAATACTTAATCCAGGTACTCTGAAGCTTAATACTTCAGAAAAAGAGTTAAGATTATAAAAATGTACTTATTCACTAACAAAAAAATACAGGTACACAGTTAATAATAATAAATAAATTGTCAACAATGTTATAATAAAAAAAAAATACAGTACGTGTATACACGTGCGTGTGTAGTATGTAAGTAGTCAAAGTGAGAGTCAAATATTTTTATTCATAAAGATTTTTAAGATCATTTTGAAACGTCAAATCTACCGCCTGTTCTGAATCGCGACCAGCACACAAGGAGAAAGGCAAGAACCTCGGGGCTGGTTCATTTTTTTATTAGTACGTGTATGTATAAGACAGACTCTCATATCATTTTGCTAAATTGAAACTTCCACCTCGTACATTTTTATTGGGTTACCATCGTAGAGCTCATCCAATTTATACCTAAAAACGTACGAGTACTTTTATAAAGGCTTATACCCACACCCACGCATTTACAGGAGATTCCATATTACGGTAGGCTCATCACATATTCGAAGAGTGCCTGCAAGTACACAAGGAAGCGAGCAAGAGGTTCCAGGAAAGGTCACAACTCGTGTTAGTATTTCATACGCCGAGCGCCCTTTACATTACACATGTATTGCTCGGCCATGTCAATGATAAAGCTAATATTATTTATTCATTAATCCATTTACTTTTAATTTATTTTGACATACCCTGTATTTGCTTAGACTTGAAAGTTAAATTACTGTAATTACTGAAACAAATTAGGTACTATTTTGAAAAAAAAATGAAAATGCTTCCATGGGAAAGACGAAATGCCAGAGTTGAAGCAATTGTACCATAAAAATCGAAATCCTTTTACTTCATTTTCTAAATTTAATAAATTACATCTCTACATATAAATTCACAAAAAATAAACAAATAATGTATAAGGGATGCAATTGGTTTACCTAAGGACCATTAAAAACGGTCAATAGGTAACTCAACTGTTCCTGACCGTACCAGACGGAAGCGTGCCCAACACTGGGTGCATTGCCACGCTATTTCAATGGCCTAAATAAGAGCCAACCCACGAGTCTACACGATCCAATCGTGTAGACTCGATCAAAGCCCTGTAAGATTTTTGTAAACTCCACCGGGATTGGCTCAATGACCCCAGGTCTCAATTCTCTGTTGTGACCCTCGGCCGAATCAAACGCCAGTCCCAACTGATGATAGAAATTGTGTTCATATCGAGTGTCTACTATAACTATAGTACAAACGAGCTAGCAGCATTATAAACCTGTAATATTATACTCGTACTCCAACTATTACGCCGGCGTTATTACGCGATTTATGTTAACGATTCGCGTTTATGGATGTGATCGGGAGACATGTATCTTGGGCTTTTATTATTTCTACGAGAGAAAGGTGAGGGCGATCAAATCGAAGGATATTATTACATTTATCGTTGAACAAATTTACTGCTGTTGAGAAAATCCGGGATGCTGGTAATGTCTTGAGTTATATAATCACCTGAAGTGCTTTCACTGTGATGATCTTCAAGTAAAGAGGCCTTTCTCGACGCATTGAAATATTTAACTTAGGAAAACACCTTTTTTTACACGGTGAGGTGGCCTTCATCTCACCTGATTTTCATGTTATGATAAGGCCGAAGGTGGACACCTAGAGATGAGACGAGACTACGTTGGGGTGGGGGATCTAATACATCTTAGTGGCCTACCCCGGGCAACAGAATCGCTTGTTTTAGCAGCTACGTCTGAAAGACCACAACTCTAGTAGACCTATAAAGGTCTATCTGGCTAGTGACTCCTGCCAAAGTCCACCGCCAAACAGTTAGCTATGTTCCGTCGGTGCGCTGGGAGAGCCAGTGCCTTCTGGGAAAGCTTGCTCCAGTAGACCTCAACCTTACTCTGGCCTAGAGCTAGAAAAGCCTGGAGGTCAAGACCCATCATTAAAAATAAAAAAAAACATGTGGGTTAATCTTTGGGGACTGCCGATAGAAGTGAAAACTAAGTACCTACCTAACTTGCAAAAAGTGCTCAACGCGCCTAAAGAAGTTTTCACTTCAAAACTAATTACCCCTTTTATTATTGTCAAGACTAAGGCAAATGAAGGAACAACTTCATAAACGTAGATCATTTCGGTCAACTTGTAAGACATATGGAGTAACGAGAATGAAGACCAGAGGTACGGTAGTACCTATAAGTATTCAAGTAGGTCACAAATGTGTACCAGGCTAAACAATCACTAACAATGTCAAACGAACATTGCAGACAAGTTATCTTGCAAAGGGCGCGGTGTTCAAAGCATATCGATCCGTTCGTGACACGCCGTCCTGTCCCTAGCCTCTGTCGGGACACTAGCCGCTGGAACTGATACACCGGCGCTTTTGTTCTATTCCTGCAAAATTTGCTCGATGAAACCGGGCAATGACAGGGCAACTACTGATTGAGTCGACTTGAAAGTGGAGATTGGAGAAAGAGGTTCTGAGTTCAGTTTATTTGATTGGATTTACGCTTTATATATATTGCACTACATTCTCAACTTTGTATAGGTAATAATAAATAATAAATAAATATTACAGGGCTTTAATTTCGCACAGTGCTATCTAGCCCCGAACTAAGCATACCTATCTTGTCATGGAACTACTGGAACTAGATTATGAATAGAATACGTAAACACCTTTTTTTTGCAAATATATACTATATTACACAACACTCAAACACAGAACAAACATCTATATTCATCACACAAATGTTTTAGTCCTGGGTGGGAATTGAACCCACAACCTACAGCACACAAGGTAGAGTTACTACCAACTTAGCTGTGAAGATTGTTGTAAGTACTTCATGAGGTAAGAAAAATGGAAAAGTAGGAAGCTTACTTACTAAACTAACTCAGAAGGAATTTTAATATACAAAACTATTAATGTTTTATAACAATGGTTTAACCTTCCTATAAAACTTACTTTGTTACAAAAATATGGAAAGTTCCAAAACCACATCGTCAATTTAAAAACACATTTTAAAAACAGGGCACAGAGTATATTTTGTCAGTGAGCAGATCGCTTTGTATCCCGAATCTTGTGAAAGGGGTGGAAGTGGAAGGGGATAAAATGAAAAGCGAGCCGGATTTTTTGCACAATTGAATACAAAGGAGTACAAAATGAGGCTGTTGTTGCCACTCTTCCCGCTTTCTGTTGAATCCACAAATTGATTTCACCGGGTACCGTGCTGGGTAAAAAAGGTTTACCAACTTCGTTTTAGTTAGGTTCTTACTCGTTTACCATATATAATTTTATGAGGGCCGTGTTTGATTGAGTTATTTAAATAATATGTTATGAATTGGCCACGTGATTTAAATAGTTTATCACGTAATTCATGTGACAATCTTATTAAACTCAATCAAAATAAATGACTTCCAGAACAAATCGATAGCGTTGCGAGGAATGCATGTCGATACAATGTTGTGTCACGTTTCTCTAATGGTGCCTACATCCGCAGCAGAAGGGGCGCGGGGCGGACGGTATGATACCGGAGGTTGTAGGTTCGATGCTCGTAGAAGAAACATTAGATACCCAATATTATTGTGCGAAATCAACATAGTGGAAACTTTGTCGGATTAGGCATACATTTTAATGTATTACCGTTTCATAATATTGTATCTGTATTTTTCCCGAATTAAATAAAATCAATTATCGATCACTCAATATTTTTTTGTAACATTTTCTAAAGTAAAATCTACCACGTGTTCGGAATCGCAATCAACACACAAGGAGAAAGGAAATAACCTCAGTTTAGTTGTTTTATGATCCATCGGTCCCTAATTATTTGTCGTTATGGTATCGCTCCTGTGTTCGATTCCCGTTGGCAAATAAGAAAATACGAGACTTAGTGCTTAATACGAGACGAGTCAATGTGTTTTTAACAACAAAAAGAAGCTACTTACGTTTACGGCGTAATAGGTGAATTTCAACATAGTATCATATACCTACATACCTAGTTACGAAGACTATCATCTTGTTTGTTAACCACGAAGTTAAATCATGTCAAATTTTCATTCTGCAGGCGAAGATAGGTTAATCAAAGGAGATGAGTTGGGTCAAGTTACAAACGACAATGATTTGTAAAAACAGAAAGGCTCCCGTCAAAACTCTAATAAACAAAACATAAAGAGTTTCAGTTTTGTTAAGTTTTTGTATGACGCCACATTTTCCTGTTAAAACAGTCATAGCATAAACTGCGCCTCTTTTGGTGAAGGTTAAAGTTGCTACTGGACTTGAGGGGTGAGTGAACGCTCACTTGAAATTACACACAATCTATATCATCTGTATCATGATATATATATATATATATATATATATATTAAAACAGTCATAGCATCAACTGCGCCTCTTTTGGTGAAGGTTAAAGTTGCTACTGGACTTGAGGGGTGAGTGAACGCTCACTTGAAAGGACACACAATCTATATCTCTATCATAATATATATATAATAAAACAGTCATAGCATCAACTGCGCCTCTTTTGGTGACGGTTAAAGTTGCTACTGGACTTGAGGGGTGAGTGAACGCTCACTTGAAAGGACACACAGTCTATGTCATCTGTATCATGATATATATATATTATAATTAAAACAGTCATAGCATCAACTGCGCCTCTTTTGGTGAAGGTTAAAGTTGCTACTGGACTTGAGGGGTGAGTGAACGCTCACTTGAAAGGACACACAATCTATGTCATCTGTATCATGATATATATATATATTATAATTAAAACAGTCATAGCATCAACTGCGCCTCTTTTGGTGTAGGTTAAAGTTGTTACTGGACTTGAGGGGTGAGTGAACGCTCACTTGAAAGGACACACAATCTATGTCATCTGTATCATGATATATATATATATATATATATTATAATTAAAACAGTCATAGCATCAACTGCGCCTCTTTTGGTGAAGGTTAAAGTTGCTACTGGACTTGAGGGGTGAGTGAACGCTCACTTGAAAGGACACACAATCTATGTCATCTGTATCATGATATATATATATATATTATAATTAAAACAGTCATAGCATCAACTGCGCCTCTTTTGGTGAAGGTTAAAGTTGCTACTGGACTTGAGGGGTGAGTGAACGCTCACTTGAAAGGACACACAATCTATATCATGATATATATATATATATCAAATATATCGAATAGAGTGCACATGCACACACTTGACGGTCTAGCTAGAGCCAGGCATTTTATTGAATACATAAGTTTTTCCCATCTCTGGGTTTAGCCCAACAACATTGGACCTGTGTGTGCATTCCAGCGATGACGCACTGTTTGAGCTATTCATTAGCTATTGAGAGGTAAGTGCACGCCGCTCTTCGAAGGGGCTGCAGATGAAAGGGAGTAATGGATCTTTACAAATAACAATTTTGGACTTATTTTGAAACGTGAAAGCTTTTTTTGTAGATTGAATGGGACGCACTAATTCTTAGGAGGCGGTTTATGATTGATGAGAAGGGCTATTATTATTATGACAGTCGGGAATTAAATCATGTGTACGTAGTACCATAATCATGTTGTCTGATATCTAAATTTTCACAAGTATTATTATATGTATTTTATAGGTCAGTATAAAACTTGTGCTTTCTTCTGATCAAAAATAAAATATTCGCTTCTCCACCCCAAATAAATAACATATTAAACCAATTCTAAGCATTAGGGTCTTATAAACAAGACCCACGTACCCCGTTATTACAATCTCTAATATCTACAGCGAAACAAGAAGTGTCGCATGTTCCAGTTCTTAATTAAAGGCGAGTTTACAACCTACCTCTTAACCCGGGTAATGACTGGCTCGGATTCTCTGCGAACATTACTCTGAAAACTGGATCGCTGGGCTTTTTGTTTTTATGTTTTGGATCCTAAGCATAACCATTATGGGCCAACATTATGACCCTCGATTGGGCTTCATTTTATTAGGGCCAAGTATCTCTATTCCCGAAACAAGGTAATCAAGAAAGCACCCTGTTCTATCGGCAAACTAATATCGTTTTTCGGATCATTTTCCTTTTGAATAAAACTTTATTGATTTCACCTAACGACTTCCCTCTTTTATGAAAAAAATCACGCATTTTCAAAAGTCTACAAAATACAATTTTCACGCTGAGAAAATATTGGAAAAGTTTAAGCACTCTCGAGGTGTTATCAAAGTAACCGTGAGTTTCCGGGTGTGCGTCTGAGAGTTGGCTCGAGATGTGGGTGTCGGGGCGCCCTAGATAGAGGTTGCCGCCCGCCCTCGGTCGAAGGGCGAGGTCGCGGCCCAAGGAGCTCGACCGGTTTTTGCTCGACTGGCGTGCTTGCTACTTGATCCTGATATATCTGACTTCTTATCCTCCTATATCCCATAACATGACGTTCTCGTGCTTTGGGCGATCACACCAATTGAGATTTCTCCACAATCCTTTATTAGACAACCCAAATACAAGCTGAATCTACTATGAATGTTTCATACAATATAATAGGGCATCTGGACCTCAGTCTTGGTCATTTATTCAATTACGCAGTTATTTTAAGATGCAACAGTATTTATTCTGATGAATTTCTCTGATGGTCTTTGTCTAAAACAGCACAATGGATAAACGCATGTTATCAATTTTCCACAAAGCAAACAGAATACGTACGCAGCTGGCAATATGGCTTCTGTTTGATATTTGCACAAATGCAGACGTCACGTGAGACCAAAAATTGTAGGATAATTATGAGTACTAACCATAACATAACACCAATCTGACGTATCTTTACCCGACGGTCTCAGAAGGAGGGTAATGTTTTTCGAGAGTATGTAAAACACTAACAGTAGTAGACTCATGGCTTTTTCCCTTCGAGGATTCACTGGTCTTATAAGGATCAACTACTAGGGGGTAGTCAGAGGCGTCCATGCTTTATGTCCAACATTACGAAACATGCCATTCGGATATTCGGTCCTAGCGAGACATGCCGGTTTCTTCAAAATACGAGCTTCACCATCAGAGCATATATGCGTTAAATGCGCACATAAACTTCCGAAAATCCGAAAAGTCCTCAAGTCCAAGTGCACTACTGGATTTGAACCGTCAATCTCTGGATCGGAAGGCACTATTACTGAGAAGCGCTTGACTTTCATCTCATCTGGTGTCAAGTTATGATAAGGCCGAAGGTGGAAGCGCGCTTCACCCGGAATCCTCAACAGACTGAGGAACCGGCTATTTTACCACTAATTACCGGAAAACAACAATTTAGAATTGTTGTTATGGCGACAGACAGTCAGGTACAGTAGGTATGATAGTGATAGCCAGGCAGACTTCAACAAAGACCTAAGACCAAGCATACCTCTGGGTCTGATATCGGTGGGTGAGCCACTAGACCACAGACACGGTCTAAAACGATACGGGCATCAAATTAAAGGTTATGAAATGCTGTAATACTTTTTGAGGCCGTGTTCTCGTCAAACCGCGAAATTTTGCAGTCGGGTTTTCGATTATCAACTTTCAACTTGATAAGTTATTGTATACCTTTAAAATATTTCGATGGTATGTACCTATCTTATTCATTGATAAACAAATGTCTGGCTTAGTCGTGAAAATATTAATTTGATTGTTATTCAGCGATTAAAGAATAATACGCATTAGTAGAATTGAAATTGAGGTGCGAAATGCTGCCAACTAAATTATTTAGTTGATGCTATACCAATTGCATACTTCATGATTATGGCGGTCAAATATTATTGCCCGACTCGGTACGCGAGTTGATTAATATTTATTTTATTATAGAAACATTGCTACAATTTGGAATTGTGGTATATTTATGCCAAGCGTGGTTATGTTGCGTGGTTAAAAACATCCGTCATCCGCTAAAATGTGACGATTTGCATTGATCCATAATTTTACTAAGAAAACAATAATAAGACATTTATTCAATAAAAAGTACAATTAAACTAACTATGTACAAAGGAATCAGTCAGATTACCTAAGGACCGTTACAAACGGCCTATAGGTAACTCAACTGTTCCAGACCAGTACCAGACGGAAGCGTGCCCAAGACACTGGCTGCATTGCCACGCTGAATAGCTATGCTAATTCGCTGGCCTAAATAAGAGCCAGCCCTTGGGTCACGTGTCGCCTCAATCAAAAGCCCCGCAATATTTTTGAAAACTATATAATAATAAGACTATACTAATAATAAATGTTACAGGACATTAATTTTACACAGCGCCTTTTATTTTACATATAGCACAAGATAGCCAGCTCCTTAGACAATTGAGGATTCTGGGTGAAGTGCGCTTCCACCTTCGTCTTTATTATAACTTGAAACCAGATGAGATGAAGGCCATGCGCTTCCCTGTGGTACAATAATAAAAAAACACTTTTTTCGAATATGTTACGTCAATCTTACTGCAAAACTTAAGGACTCTAGTTACAAATACCCAACGATTTATATACGAGTAGTGTAGGATGATCTAAAGAAAGTTCGTTGCGCTTGTGCGTGAGTTAGCGCCAGGCGCTTCGTTCTTGTATTTACATTGTTATACTATTAAACACAATAATATATAATAAATAACACTCTCATTAAACCTTAACTTTTACAAAAAATATAAACTTAATATATACATAACATTGGTGACAAATAAAACTGCGACAACTGTGATACAGTCTGTGTCACGGTTGTCACATTACCTATTTATTACGATTATACCTATTTATACCGGTAGGCACATTACTTAGGTACATATAAAATAAATAAAATAAAATAAATATCAACATACCTTTTTCAGGCAGATCCACACTATATACCTACTAGATACCTCATAGTGAATCATGGAGCACTGCTAAGTGATGACACTAAATAAACATTAGGCAGGTAAGCAATATTAATCAATTTTATAATATCAAATAATTTCTGGATTACAACTCGGTATAATGTATAAATAAATCATTATATATTAACAGAAAAAAAAATCCAGCAATAGGGTACAAAAGTGCGAGTATCCAGGGAGACGCGAACATAAATCAAAGAAAAGGCCGACGGATGTTAACAGGATGTAAAGCGGATTGCCCGCCGGGGACATCGGGATATGACGTGGAGATATTTATTTCAATTTATCTGACTGGGGTAGCTTTACGCCGTAATACTTCTTCAGTCGGAACTTTTTTGAACACACTTGGTTTGGATTGTACATTTAACAAATACAAAATGCCGAGAACATAGAAAAGTTGGTCACCCTCAGACTCAGACAAAGAGGGAAAAAGACCACGTACATCCTCAACCAGATGATCTGACCAACTACTAGGATACGATATTTTATTTAACGTATTATGCTACGCAAAGCAATGTAATACCTTAAATATACATACATATACATGAAAAATTTTACAAGATACACGTTTAGAGAAGGCTCATTTAAGATTCATTTGTCTCTGAAATATAAACTCTGAAAAAGCTGAAAAAGCTGTGACGATAAACTAAAAATCTAACTAATCACTGGGATATCCTAAACATAATAGACATACAAAATGATTATGATTGATTAAATTTTAATGAATCTTCTCTTTTTAAATACATGTCAGCACTGTAAAGTCATGTGGACAAGGTCTTACAATTACAACAAATACCGGAGGGGTGGATTTACTCCGGCCCCCACAATGGGACATTAAACCCACATTCACGCGCCATTTCCGCGGAATTCGGAATCTTCTCTTTTATTTTATTGAAACCGTTTTACTTGATGGAGAGCCACACACAGAACGGTTTGGAATGAGAATTTTGTGTATTCAATGACTTACAGTCGTTTTAGCAACATAAATAAAATCTGTTTCTTTACGTATTTCACGACCTGTTAAAACACCTGCTGTACTTATTATACTCTTACTTTCCAAGCTGAGCCATCGCCCTTTTCTGAAGTTTTTTTTTCTTTTCAGGTCCCTTGCTGCCGATGCAAAATGTCACCAGCTCAGACATGGGACTAAAAGAAGGTGAGAAGTCATTCGTTATTTTGTAGAAGTATTTTATACTAACTGTTATTACTTGGTATTTCATGGTAGTCGATTGCGGCTTGAAATGGTGGTAGGCAAAATAGTACATGGATATATTTCTTTCATAATGAAGATTTTGATATTCTACAACGGGGAAGCGTGACCTTTATCTCATCTGGTGTAAAGCTATGATAAGGCCGATTTTGAAAGCGCACTTCCCCCGGAACCCTGAACGGGCTATCTCACATCTGCCGGTAATATGCCGGAACTGAAATAAGCCCTACCACTAATCAAGCCGAGTACAAATTTGAACCGCCTCGGGATCGAACCCATAGACTAATGTTTTTTTTATGGTATCCAAATTCAGTTTTTCTATGATGTACCTTCCAGGGAGCTGCGCCCTCGGCGACGTGGTATACATGTCTGGCGACGAGTTCCCCGGGTCGAGTCCCTGCGAACGCTGCCAGTGCGCGGCGGGTGGCGTGCGCTGCGCCCAGCAGCAGTGCGAGCCGCGTCCCGGCTGCAAGGCGCTGCACCGCCCCGACCACTGCTGTCCTACCTATCAATGCGGTGAGTTTTAATCGCCTCTGTGGTCTATTGGTTCAACCCACCGATTTCAGATCCAGAGGCCCTGGGTTCGATCCCCAGGGGGAGCAATATTGTGCTTGGTTTGGTTGGTGGTACAACTTGTTAAGTCCAGGCGGACTTAAACAAGGCAGCAAGGACTAGGCAGGCGCCTAGCTACCACCATCTTACCTAATTATGTCGTCATAATAACAATTCTTAATAAAATATTGTGTTCCGGCATTCAGAGGTAAGATAGCCAGTTCCTCAGTTTGTTGAGGATTCCGGCTGAAGTACGCGTCCACGTTTGGCCTTATATCAACTTGTAACGAGGTGAGATAAAGGCCAAGCGCTTCCCCATCGCACAGTACAATAAAAACAAAGAAAGAATGGATACAATATGAAATACTGGTACCCATACACCGCCTGATAACTAGACGTTACTAACGTAGACATGACATTCTGCGGACCTCCGTAAGCTTGAATCTTTAAGCACCATTATACTTATTTGTATTACTAAGGTATGCTCTTATACTGAAACGATTAAATGCGTTAGGGAACAAAAGTCATTGACACAGCCCAGATGATTAGTAGGCTGAAGAGGCAGTGGGCCAGCCCTACTGCGTCTATCTGAAAAATCTGGATGGGGCGAGCCGAAGACCTGGCTCAGTGGCAAAACTTGGGAGAAAACTATTTCCAGCAGTGTAATGCAATAGGTTGATGAGGATAATGATGATTATAATGATATACTTATTACACCTAATAAAATAAATATGAATAAAGAATAAAAAGAAACTTATAATTCTGGACTCTAGATCAACAATCGTTTGATTGTTGATCTATAGACACAACCCTAACGAATACCATAATAATTTGCAGAATGCGAGCAACAAGGTCGTGTGTACGGCAACGGTGAGAAGTTGGTGGACCCCCTGGACCCATGCCGCGTGTGCTACTGCCAGGGCGGCGAGGTTGTGTGCCGGCGCATCGCGTGCTTCGTACGCGACGATTGCAAGCCGCGACTCGTGCCTGGCCGCTGCTGCCCCGAATACGACAACTGCCCGCTGAGAGGTACTATAAATAAAGAAATGTGACCCCTTGTTCCATCAGATAATCTTGATCTAGACCACGGTGTTTAATGAAAGTTTTTCCGTAAATAATAAGCTATTTGTGGATTATGTATTCTCCTAAGCGGTTATTGCATGCGGATTTTGTTTTGAACGAAGTCTTTCATGAGTTAATGATATTTTTATTACCACGTTTCAGGTGTGACAGCATTGCCTCCATCACTGTCAACCATCGTTTCTGCGATCGTGGAAGCCGCGAACCCAACTGCGCCTAATGACGATAAACCGAAATTCAGCATCAAGGAAATCACGCCCGTCTCCGAGATCCCGGTCATCACCGACGTGAAGATCAAGGAGATCCTTCCATCGCCGAGCGTCGACGCGGCTGAATACTCGTCATCTAAGTCTCCTCTGATCCCAAGAGAGGCTACATCCGAAAAAAGCACGAATGTAGACCATGAAACTCCAAAAAAAGAGTCAGAACTTCCTTCCGCTATAGCAAACTCAACTCCTGATATAGTTTCATCAGTAGAAAGCAAGGCAACATTCGACAGCAAAGATACACCCGCCCCTTCTAAAATAAGCTTATCAACACAATACTCTATCAATAGTGAGATATATCCATCTCCAATTGTGCCTATTGTAGCTGTCCTTGGATTCCCATCGAACACACCTGACTCAAGTCCCGTTGTCATAACGACTAAAGCTCCAATCGTAGAAGAGGACGATCCATCACTCTTTGATCACAACCCAGCATTTCCACCTCTTCCTGATGATTTATCCGTGCTCAGTAATCATGGTGACGAGATCGTTCCAGAACCAGATTCTGATCATGTGCCTGTAGAACATGTGCCAGCACCTGAAGTATTCGTTGCAAGTACCGCTACTTCTCCTACAATGGATTCTAATGAGCCATTGACTACAACTGCCAAGTACCTACCTGATACGTCTGTATTTACCACTGAGAGATCACCAGAAGCGTCCTCGGACTCTAGCACGACACTCATAGAAATATCAAGTACTAGTGCTCCGGCCATAAGAGAAAACCCCACTATTAAACTAAGATCAGCGATCCCAAGTGAAGTGTTTAGTGCTTCTTCTGCAGAAGCAACTGTAACTGAACCTAAGATGACTGAAACTGAAAGCACTCTAGATACTACTACATTAACATCCACAGCTTTACCATTGTCAACTACCGAATATGCCAGTACAGTGTCCGAGGCTCCAAAGAAGTCCGCAGATATCAATATATTTGAATATCAGGATATGTCAACCGAATTGATCAAGTCAGGTGAAGCTAGTAGACCATCAGAAATCACTAGATCCGAGGAAACTAGCAAGCCTTTTGAAACAACTACCACAAAACCTGAGCCTCCTTATGAAAGAGTTAGTTTTATAACGACAGGTAAACCGGAACCAAAACCAGAAGAAACTTTCACCACACAAAAATATTTTTTAACAACTACACACCGACCTATTGTGTTTTCGACAACTATAAGAAGTTCAAGCACTCCTCAAGAACAAACCACCAACTCTATTGTGAAATCCAATATTGCTACTGAAGGAAACTTCCAGACCGAGTTGAGCTCCTTACCGATTGAAACGAGCGACCAGAAACCTCACGAAACATCTTATTCAGAAAGTGTTTCCAAGAATACGAACGATATTTCAACTACTAACCCTTTTTCTGACAAGGCCAGTACCACTGAAAAGTCTGTTACCAGCTCAGAAGCCATCACGATAGCCAAAGCTGACAGCAGAGCTATAGAGAACGTAGAAACGACCGAGTTTGTCTTGACCCCGTTTGGTTCATCCGAGAGTTCAACGGATGCCGTCGAACTCATTAAAATTCCAGGAGACGCCGATAAGAACGCAGCCATCATCGATGGTGGCGATGGTAATAAAAATGCTTTGACAGATCTTATCAAACTAGTGAGTGATGTCGCGTCGATGAGCGAGCACACCGATGCTCCACCGCCAGTCCACCGCGTCGGATACTCTGAATCGGAGGAACTGATACCAGTCAACGCGGGCTACAAGCGCAAGAATAGCAACTTCAACCAAAACTCTATCACTGAAGTTCCATTCAAAAGCAAGAGCATTCCAAACAAACAAAAAGTGGTTGAAATCGAAGACGACGAGGAAGGAGGTATCACGGACTCGCAGGCATCCGACGACAAGGCGGAGCCCACCACGCGCCGACCCCTTATAGATCATGTGTCCGACGACAAGCCCGACTCCAGGAACAGCAACAAGGACATCGAAATAATCACTCAGTCGTACGTGCCCACTATCAACAGACGGCCAACAAAGGTAATACTGGAGGACGATAGATCGGGGTTGTCGGAGGAGCTGCCTCAGGACGACGCCCCGGCTGCGGAGGCTTCACTGGAGGTGGCCACGGAGACTGCGGCGCTAAGCGACTCCTCGGAAACGGTGACCGGAAGCTCGATGGAGGTGGTCACAGAGCGCGCAGCGCCACGAAACGCTTCGGAGTTGGTGGCCGGCAGCTCGCTGGGTGTGGTCACAGAGAGCGCGGTGACACTGAACTCCTTGGAAGCGGTGACCAGCAAATCGCTGGAGAGGTCGGGGTTGTCAGAGGAGCTACCTCAGGATGACGCCCCAGCTGCGGAGGCTTCCATGGAGGTGGCCACGGACAATGCGGCGCCGGGCAGCTCCTCAGAAACTGTGACCGGCAGCTCGCTGGAAGTGGTCACAGAGAGCGCGGTGACACTGAACTCCTCGGAGGCGGTGACCAGCTCGCTGGAGATCGGCAGTAACACAGGCTCCACTATGAAGCAGTGAGGCAGGTAGGGGAGCGCCTCAATGGAACCTCAGCTATCAGCATTTTCTAGTAAATATGTTTCGTACATGAAACTGTAAGTTAACGTAGAGACTACTAGTTCATAGTGTATCGTACGGCCCTGTCGAATATTCCTCGTCGATTCGGGATGGCACCCGGTTCGTGGCGACCGGTTGACATTATTGATTATAGCCGGACAAATTATTTATAACTAGCAGTAGGGAGGTGCGACGCGCCACGCGTCGCTCTCGATGTGTCAAATTATGCGATTAGTGTGTAGCCCTTCTATTCGTGTTAGGATAAGTTATTTATTTTAGTGAGAGAATCGCGACGAGTGATCGATAAGTAAGCAACCAAGCTAGTCACCGTGAGACGGCGCCCCCGGGCCCGCGCCGCGTTGCCATCCGCTCTGTACTATACTACATACATGTATGTCTAGCTGTATGTATACAATACGATACAATGATAACATGACAACAGACCTACACCTAGCTATAGTTCCTCGGTTAGATCCAGAGCGCACCACATCGCTGGTCCGATGCGCACTGCGCACAATATTCGTACAACATTTTTAAACCACATTATAAACTTTATATTAGATCTAGATTAGTAATGAATGTGATCGCACTTACGTTTGTTTCTGCACCTAGTATTGCGAGGATTGAGTAGGAGAAGGCTCAAGCGTAGAAGTAAGGTTGTATTTATTGTGTTTGTGATCTGAGTTACGTTCGGTTCGGTTCGATTCGGTTCGGTTCGGTTGATGTGGGTGGCTTGTTGCTCCGGAAGACGCCCCTTTTCCGCAGTAATAAGCGCTCACTGTATTATTTTATAATTCTATTGTTTTTTTTACAAATAAAAGAAACCTAGACTGATTTTAGTGTTTTATTTTTTCTTCCTGTAAATCAATATGTACCTTCATTAAAACACGTTCATGCACCTATAATGGACTATCCATTTCGTAGATAATGTTAATTCTGTAATTCTGTCTACACAAACATTACTAGACGCCGCCGTCGTGATTTGCACGTCCTTTCTTTTCTAAATCATATTATTTTCAACCCCCTCTCTCTCCCTCGTACCTCCGTAAACGCTTTCTTGTCCCTCGTGGTATGCCGTGCAGGTCTACCAAATCCTTACTCCTTGCTACTCCCTCTCATTCCACTAGTCGTTATGGTCATTCTTTTACGATCATGGCAGTAAGACTTTGGAACTCCTTTCCCCATGCCAAATAAAGTTAAAAGAATACTTATTGTCTATGTAAACGTAGTAGATTAGTATGTATGGGGTGCTTGGCCATCATCTCTCCTGATTAGTTCCAAGTTAAGATAAGGCCGAAGGTGGAGGCGCACTTTACCCAGAATCCTCGCCAAACTGAGAACAGGCTATCTTACCTCTAAATGCCGGAACACAACAATTTTAGAATTGTTGTTATGGCGACATAATTACGTAAGATGGTGGTACTGAGGTGGACTTAAACAAAGTCCTACCACCAACCGAACCAAGCACAATATTTGTACTCCCCTGGGGATCGATCCCAGGACCTCTGGATCTGACGTCAGCGGGCGAACCACTACACCACGTAGGCGGTTACTAGTACATAATATATTAGCGGTACATAATATATTATGATTTTTTGTGTATTCTTATTGGTATGCAAGTTTATTTGTATTGTTTTATTTAGCTTTATGCAAATAGGTTTTTTTTGAGGAGATATTAAGTTTATTTTTAATGTATGTACAATCACCTCAATTTCCGCCTTACCCAAAACATTTTTGCTTTGCGTTAGTTTTGGGTACTTCCTTGGGTACGCCTTCTTTTTCTGTTGTCGATTTTTAATTTGACCAATAAAGACCTGACTGTAAACATCTGATGAGTGTACTTTTTTGTAAATTTTCAATTTTATGACTTCAATTGCGAAGTCCGTGTACAATGTAGGTTGTTCACGGTGTTGAGGGTTTGCTGTTAGAAAACTATACAGGGGTAAGCTCGCCTATACATTTTTTTAAAATTAATGTGTTTTTTTTGTCTATTTAAGAATTAATATTCGTACTAGCAAATAATTATGATTTATTGATTGAATTACACAATGAATGCAAACTGAAGAGTACACTACACAAGACACAAGTACGTACCTACAAGAGAGCACTTGCGTGTGTTTCCCATAAGCGGAGGAAGGCGAGGTCACGTATGGCATTGAGATACCTTAATAGGGCCTGACCTGACTAGTGCCAATCTGTCACAACTAGGTGGAGCATGGAGACAGAATGTTACGAAGGAAGAATATAATTTATCTTAAAGAGTTTTTTTGTAGGGCCGTGAGCTGCATGCAAACCTATCTTTAAAATGAAAAAAAAAAAAAGAAAATAAAAAGTGTTTAGGTATAATATAAATAAATAAATATTAGAGGACATTAGTTTCACACAGCGCCATCTAGCCCCAAACTAAGCATATGTATGAAAAGTTTGTATTACAATATAAATAAGTATTTTATACGTAATTTAGTTCCTATATTAAGAGCTCTGCTTCCGGCTAGATGGTTCTGTATTAAATTATTGTCCTATTAATATTAATAAAATATAATATTTTAAATAAATAAATATAATGAAGAAGTATTAGAAGTATAGGTTTGCATCATTTATGATGAAGAATCAAATTTTCAAATATCAACTTGGCAATACAAAAGCCATTTCACTTCTCACGGCTTACACATATATCTTAATCAGCGTTATGAACCGTGTAGACGTCCAGACCCTTAACGAAGCCTGTGCAAATTGAACTCTATTCCAAGTCAAATAGGACCAGTAGAATGGGCCTAGGGTAATTATCAGGCATTGAGAAGTTACCCAACGCGACCGTGGCACCGAGTGTTGGATCATTGATCGTGTAAGTTGCGCTTGCGCAGGCGACCTCCGACCTGGCGGCGGCGTCATAGCGTATCTTCTTTCTTCTTTGAATAATCCCGCTGCATCGTACACCTCACTAAGTGGCCTAACAGAGTTTTGATTTAGACAGACACACCTATATAGCAAGCCAGTACTCATGAATGATTAGAGGACAACGTCTCTTGGTAACCAGTTTGTCCTTAAAATCAACCTAGCCCAAGTAAAGTTGCATGAACATAATAGAGGTACTCTCATGTCGATCAGGATGATCGTAGATCCGCATAGTTATTTGGCGTGGCAATAGCCAGTGTCTTGAGCACGCTTCCACATATATATCTACCATTTGTAACGGTTCTTAGGTAACACGACTTCACATGTACATTGTTAGTTTAATAATTCATACTATTTTTAATGTTTTATGAAGAAATACTTTTAATATCATATATAGCATAGTATATTACATGAAATTAACATGTAAATGAAAAAAAAATGTATCAAATAGACACACGTGCTCGATACTTTCTTTCTAAGCGCTAAGCGCGATTCTCATTTTCTTTCTAGAGTACCTAGTCTAGTAAATTGCATCCGCGTAAAGTCCGGACTGGGTCGTTAGAGATAGGGATACAGTGATGCATTGTGACTGTTGTGGTGCATTGTGACTGTTTGTTCTATTTTTTAAATCAAAAATGTAATGCTCACATGCCTTTCTAATAAAAGTTAAGTAAGACATGAGCTGCGCATCTAGACAGTACCCGTACTCAGCTAGTTGCGAACCGCAAGAACATTCACAAACCATTGCGAAATGCATGCAAAGTACTGCATATGCAGCATGCTATATATAGTATATTATATATAGTATATTATATATATATAATGATAGTGATTTTAGTTACTCAGGTTATCTATGTGCTAAAGCATTGTGTATATACAAATCAGAAAACAGGAAATTATTTACGAACGTTTCTTCAAATGGAACTGGGTTAGGCACGTCTACCGCATGCCTGATGGTCTATGGATTTCTTATACACTATCAGGCATACGATAACGATGTGGGTCCCTGATACGACCAGATGGCTTCGCGGTAGACCGGTGGCGTGGCGATCTGAATGCCGTTCATCAGGAATGGCAAACAACGGCGCAGGAATTAACTTTACTGCTGCCAACAACGTCACGTCACAATACACGTCTTTCTTCACATTCATACGCAAAAAATATTCAATTATTTTTACTCTTGTTTCACACTCTTTCATTGCTAAGCTCCCTGTCAAATACCCCTTCTAATTTTAAAGTTTTACGAGATAACAATCACATTAAAACTTTTTGCGCTAGTAGACCGTGTACGCTGGATTCAATCAGTGGTTATCATGGCAAAGCTCATGGAGACATGTCCAGTGATAAGTCACGGACTATTGATGATGATGTTATAGAAACATTCGGTAACTTTCGGGTTAGCACCGGCATCTGTTGAAATAACCAACTAAAGTAATTGTAGTTATTTATTGTTTTCGCAGAATCGCATCTTCACCTCACGTGTTGAAATTGAAACTGTTCACATGCACTTCTGAGTTTCACAACATCGCGTTCACACCAACATCTACAATTGTTGGTATAGATATCCATAATATGTGTTTCTAAAGATTTAAGATAAAATCAATTTATATTTATCAAGCAAAGAAACATTAACTACAACAGATACCATTGGTACTACTTTTGGTATTAGAAAGGAATAGATCAAAAATTTTTACGTTTTATGTGAAAAATGACAGAATAAAATAATTGGAGATTGGATTCATTTCCGAATAGAGTGTTAAAACCATAGTTAAAACGGTATTGGAGAACAGTTGACATATTTTTTTTTCACTAGGTTTTGAATCCTCATCATTTCCTTGGGTTTATTTCGTTGCGAAGGCTGCTTTGTCATCGAAGTCATTCAAGTGTTTCTTCATCATTCATCATAAGGAATTGTAAGGCACATTAGTGCCATTACTCTAAACATTTACAGCTATGTTCCATAATAAGTGTCAGCTTGTCATATGTCCTCTCCTCTGTTCCGTACTCGCTTTTAAATTATATTCTATATGATTCTTTTGTTTGTATTTGAGTATTGAATAATGTGTTATGTAATCCGCATGTGTATCGATCACATTACTGATACAAAGTGGTTTTTGCAAAGTGATTCCGGAGCGTGCTTTAATCCTCTTTGGGATGTGGAGCCATGAAAAATGCGGGTCTCTGCCACCGGTAAAAGTTACATAAAACGGGGTGAATCTAAGACTTGTCTAAATATATAACTGCTGAATAATGGATGGTGCAATCGGAATAAAATGTCATCGAGAAAAAGGTTTTTGTTAGCTTTGAAAATAACAGAAAAGATTTCAACGCGCATGTCTGTTTTTTTTTAAATCGTAAGACAAGTGTTTCATTTCACCTTTTTTCAAGTTATAAGGCGGTGAAACGTACTTCACCCGGAATTCTTAACTGTCTGAGGAACTGGCTATCTTACCATTAAACTATTTACATTTATGGGTAAAGTACAATTAAACTAACTATGTACAAAGGAATCAGTCAGAACATTAACCATTAAATGCCGAACACATAAATTTAGAATTGTTGTTGTGGCGATAGACTTAGGTAAGATGGTGGTAGCGAGCCAGCAATCTCAAACAAAGTCCTACCACCTACCAAACCAAGCATAATATTGAACTCCCCTGGGGATCACATGGTTCAACAGTGCGTAGGCTTAGGGCAAGAATGTGGGCGGTTGTTGGTGGATTCAGATCCTGAAGCTTAAAGTGCGCGTGAAAATAGCAAGTTTTCTCGTGCAAAACTAGCGGTACTAATGTTTACATGTTATTAAGGATATAGGGATATCTAGTAATTTTGCATTTTTTTGACTATGGTGTTTGTAGTAATGACGATGAAATTGAATGACATTATTTGCTATATACATGATTTTGTATGTTTATTTATGTATCTATACGAAATGTTTAGTGTTTTGAACCTTCCATTATTATTATCTGGATTCTAATAATAGACTTCCATTATTATGGGGAAATTAATGAATCTGAGACTTGTTGGGTTTAATGAACAAATGAATAGATAAATATATGTACGTGCTCTATTCAAACTGTATGTAAATTGTCTGAAAGCAACAAATTTTACTTGACGCCGTTGGACTGCCGTTGTAATGAATCACGTATCTTTTCTAGTATGACGATGCTCAAATCAAATTTAAAATCAAATTATTTTTCGATACATAGTCATGACTTCGCTAGTTTAGTAGCTTCGGTAGATCGTCAGGACAGTTGCGCAGGCGCCTCCTCGCAGTGAAAGTTCAGGCGGGAGGGGGCTCTATATCAGCTAGGTCGCTGCGCGCGCGCCGCACTCCCGCCCTAACTCACAGGTGAGGCCTAACCCCTTCCTAAATAGGGTTCCACTTGTTCTTGATTGTATCTTCTCTCAGTGACGTTATAAGTGCTGAAGTGCAAGTGTGTTTGACTTACAATTTGTTTTTTTTAAATAATTGTTAATTGAATTTAGAATTGCTTGAAGCGTTGTCGGATAGTGATAAATTATATTGTGATTTATTGTGTTTCCCCCACTGTTGTTATGTTAGTGATGTACGATTCAACAATTCTACACAAGTACTAGTGTTTATTCCTATGCAACCCCACGTGTGTGAAACACACCGCGGTGGTAAAAGTGTGTATGTAGCTGATTAGAACACTTTCAAATGCCATCGGCCACCTAGGTTACGTAAACACAGGAATCGAAACTTATCGCTATCAGTTTCGTAACCGCTATTTGAGGAAGTGGTGAATTTAGCTAGCTAGCCACTAACTAGCTACCTACAGAGCATCCTGTGGGGGCTATAGTGTTCAATATTATTTTCATTTTGTTTAAATTTGCCTACCTACAACGATAATGCAACATTTGCATGCACTACACATTTTTAGATGGAAATTTTAGATTTAGGACTAAGTTTATGTAAGATAGGGTATAGAAACGATTGTGTCATTAACGTTTATTTCTTTTTATTATTGTTCACTTCTAATATCTAAGGTATTAGGTTTTTTTCACATTTTGTAGTAAGTTTGGTAAAAAAATATTTCCAAAGTCAACTTTTTGATGTCACTCAGATAAAACAGCCAGAGTTTTTGTATGGTGTGGTGGGTAAATACTTATAAGACAGTTTTTTTTTCCTCTAACCCGTGTAAAGAATAAAATAGTTGCTTTTCAAAATCGTCTTTTCTCCTCATCTCAATAAAATAGTAGATTAAAGTGAAAAGTTTCAATTCTACAGCTCTGTCACAAGATGCAGTCATACGTACTCTGTCTCCTGATGTTGGCGGTGGTAGCAGCCGCCCCGCAGCGCGAGGGCGCCGCCTACTCCAAGGAAGCCATCAAGCAGGCCCAGAACACCCGACTTATCCCCCATGATGCCGTCATCCAGAAGGTAGAGAAAATTTAAAAAATCTAAACTCAGACATTCGTTTATTAAGTAAGATTTTTAGGAACATTAATCGTCAAATCTACCGCCTGTTCGGAATTGCGACCAGAATAAGGAGACTGACAAGAAACTCGGGCTTGTTTTTGGTATACTTTGATTACTGAAGTTTATAACTTGCTTTTTATTTATGTGCCTTCTTTAATACCGTTATCAGCATATGTATAATTTCGTCCAAATTAACATATAGTTTGTTTTTACACGTTGTTATATGACTACTACAAAGTTATATTTGAGTTTGAATTTATGTAGTTGATAATCTCGTAAGAGAATTCATGATTTAGATAGTGATGGTAAGGCAAATGTCGTTGTAAAACAGGATACACTTTCACATTGAACGAAGAACAATGCTGAGATGGCTATCTTTACAATGCAGTACTAAGTGCAACAGTTACTTGACTGCTTATCTGACTTTTTATAGCGCCGTAGCGCTCAATCAAGATCTACATAAAATGTTATGAGACTCCTACTCAACTTTTATAACATAACTTTCTAGTATAGTCCTTTGCCTTAAAGTGTCTCTGGTGAAGATGGTAGGTAGTTAACGATTCATATTAGAATTGACATCCAATCTATATCTTGTGGAGTTCATCTGTTCAACTTTTTCTAATGTTTCCTTCAATCCCAGGTTCAAGAAGGCATCGAGCTGGCAGCGTACGAGTCTATTCCCGGGAACCAGAGGATCAACTTGTACGAGATCCTCGGGGACCAGGTGCCCTCCGAGGTGATCAACAACCTCCAAGGCCAGATCGACCAGGTCGGCCGCCACTAGACTGAGGATCTAGCCTAGCCTAGGAATAAGAAACTAATGTTGAAAGCAGCAGAAATTCAGACTGCGAGTATCGAAGCAGAGAAACATTGTTATTTATTGAACCCGTTGTGATATTGTGCAACACCATTTTATATGTTTGTACATAAGATAAGATATGTAATACATTTGGTCGTGATGCCCACCAGCTGGTTTTGTTTTACGTAACCTTTAGGGCGACATTGATACAAGCAAATGTGATTCGTGATCCGGTTGCATAAGATTGGATGTTACGTGGCAAATGTGTATGGGATGACATAATAGTTAATCCGTTGATCATGCGTTGACTTTCGTATTTGGATATAATTTATGTCACATCCAAAATAAAAAATGTAAGGCGCCGATACATAGAAAATCATGACAATATTATATATTCTCAGACTTAATATTGACATATTACAGTATCCAAAAGCTGTCATCTATGTTCTTTTATAGCCCTTGTTTGCTTTAATAAGCAGTTGATTTGTTAAGTCAATATACAATTAGGCAGAATAGGATCAACTTTAGTAAAACTAGATTGCCAAACAATTAATATTGGACCAATATTAGATTGCAAAAAAAACTAGTATAAAAACTTTTAAAAGGTTAGTAGTACCATGGACAATATATATTTCCATTGCCCATGACCTAAGATTAAAAATTTTATAATTTTCGCGAACACTTGAATAAATAAGAAAAGGACTAGGAACGGTTTCGTCGCCTACTAGATAAACTGATGCTAGGATTGAGAGATGGTGGTGTCTGGAGAGGAGTATATTTTAGCAGCTGTTAAATATCTTGATCAGAGTTCGGTGTTTTTACCTGCTTTGGAACAATAATATGTTCTGGGATTGCTTACGGTTGTGTTCACAACAAGTAGGTGACTTTTGGTGGTTTTCCATATACCAGGCTCTTTTTTTTAATCCACGGCTCTAGGTTTAGGGCAATGGTCACAGGTTGGGCCTCCAGTTGGAGGCCGTCGTAAGAAAGCTTGGAAATGGAAATATTTTACTTGGAGGATGGACTTAGCCGATGGGTTCGGAAAGGGGGTTGCAGTTTTGGAGGGGGTGTTGGACTAAAATCATGATGTGGTTGTTAAGAGTTTGCTCCCTAGTCTGCGCAAAAAATCGTTACAGCAGGATTGCACTGGGAGTTGGTTTGTAGAGCTGAGATGGATATTACTTGGTAGGAGAGGACTTGACATAGATTCGCGGAATGACTCCCCTCGATGTCGAGAAAGCACTCCTGGATATCAGCTTGCGGCGTTGATGAAGGCCTCTCTTCCATCTCTTGTGTAGTCGGGTCGTTTAGAGGTTTTGTCGGTGGACATTAAGGGCTGTAAAGGAGCTTATATAGGCTTGCCGAGCCAAGGTGTCGATAAGATCCAAAGAAATCTTTTGCAATGTCATGCAAGGGGTTTGACGGCACACATACTACATGAACAGTCCGTTAATGCCTATCACAATGGAGAAAGATTCGCCTAAACTATAAGGTTTGGTCATAATCACCAAGCTTGGCAGACGGATTGAAGTAACAGTTGCAGTACAGAAGGAAGCTACTGTATTTTTGGTGAAACCCCTTGGTTGACTTTTACGACATCCGTGAGCTTGAGGGGTAGAATTTTAAACCAAAACTTCTGTGCTCAACTTTTTGTCGGCAACATCTTTGAATGTTCTCATAAAATAGATAGGACCTTTTCATATTAGTAAGGGATGACTTATAAATTTATTGTATTCTGCCCACCCAATTTGGCATGAGGACAGTGCTATGGTGCTTTGTTCTTTGTTCTGAAGAACAAAGCAAATATTTGAATATCTTCAAATATTTGAAGAGTGGTCGAACAGAAAGTCTCTTTTACACATTGACAAATTTTACAGAAATTAAAAAAAACTGTTGCGTTTTAGATTTATGTAAGAAACAACTTTTTAGCACCAAATAAGACAAAAAATTAACAAATCGAATGTGATTTTTTATTTTTAAATATTTTATACAGATCAAAAGTTATTTGCAAAATAAATTTGCCTAAGTTACGTTTTGTTGGGTAAAAAAGAAAAATGCCTTTCTGTTGGACCACTTTATGGAAAAGTGACGTTTTGATAGGGATATGTAAGGAAATGTGTCATAAATATAAAACTTTTAAATATATGTATACACGAAAGAACTTTATTTGAGTTAAGTACTAAATAAGTATGTATAGATTGGATCTGAAACGATAGGTTTTCGTAGCATTTTACCTTCTAATCTTGCCTTCTATAGTGCCATTTGGGTTTTATAATTTTTTTGATTGATATTATTAATTTTTATACAATGGAAGCGCTTGGCCTTCATCTCACCTGGTTACAAGTTGAGATAAGGCCGATGGGTGGTAGCGCACTTCACCCGGAATCCTCAACTAACTGAGGAACTGGCTATCTTACCTCTAAATGCCGGAACACAACAATTTTTAGAATTGTTTGTATGGCGACAGAATTAGGTAAGATGGTGGTAGCTAGCCAGGCAGACTTAACAAAGTACTACCATCAACCAAACCAAGCACAATATATTGTACTCCCCTGGGGATCGAACCCGGGACCCCTGAATTTGAAGTCGGTGGGTTAAACAACTAGAACACAAAGGCGGTTATTTTGATGTTTTGGATTCATTCAATCCTCTTAAATACATTTTACATCTCTTCTTTATACATCTCTTCCCATTACATGTACTTGTCCATATTTCGAGTAATACCCGTCATACTCTTCTTTTGTGGTAATAGTGGGATGCACCTTCAGCTCTTTTTCAACATGCCTAAATACCTGATCTGCGGGCAGGAACGAATGTCCGCGAACGTCAAGTATCAGTATTTTTATTGCTGTGCTGGGGACTTGATTTGCTTAGCCAGGATGTGAATGATATGGCATTTTTATTTTGCCCCCCACAACCATCGCAGAAGAGGTCAAAGCGTTGATTCTTGGGCTTAAAAGTAAAGCTTCGTCAAATAGGAATACAACGCTGATTCGACTTCAACAGAGCCCTTTCCGGCTTAATATTCAGTCCATGTGTAGAAGTGTGGCGATTGAAGCAATGCCAACAATGCAGAAGGTGTTTTTGAAATCTGCCTTGAGTAAGCATCTTAAATTGGGCTCTTGGGCTCTTTGTTGCACATCGTAGCAAATTCTTCGATAGAGAATTCTTCGATATAGAGATTCATCAGTTTGTTTTGTCAATTCATAGAAAGCATTGGTTCTCAAGCTGTGGATCCTTGTTTCGGCCATAATGTCTGAGATTATTGCTGAGCGTTAAGTGCTCACTACCAGATTTAAAAAAAATTACAGACTCTGACACATTAGTTTGGTGTTGCAATCATTGTAATCGGAAAGATCGCGTTTTGTAAGTCCTAATTATGTCGTATGTCATTTTCTACTGGAAGAGTTACTTTTTGAAATGAATCGAATCAATGGCCGTTACTTGCTTAAATTATTCGAAAAAAAGTGTTGTTTTGAAGAAACCATTGTATTTTGAATTCGATTTTCTTCAATAAAAAATGCTTTCTGATGAGTTTTTGTGGCACTAAGCGATCGGTATCAGGGTCGCCAACAAGAATCAATAAAAAAAATCAAATCTCTAAAAAACGGAAAAGTGACTTTCTGTTCGCCAACTCCTCATTTCAAGTTATGATAAGGCCGAAAGTGGAAGTGCACTTCCACCTGGATCCTCAAAGTCTGAGGAACTGGCTACCTTACCTCTAAATGCCCGAATGGCAACAGACTTAGGTAAGATTGTAATAGCTAACCAGGCGGACTAAACATAGTCCTACAACCAAACAAGCACTATGTCTATTACTCCCCTATCGAACCCAAGACCTCTGGAACTGACTTCGGTGGGCGAACCAACAGACCTCAGAGGCGGTAAAGTCTATTATGGTATCTAGTTATCTATTTTGTGTGCAAAGCTCGTCACTCTAGTTGACAGTTATTTACCAAATGCTAAGACTAAAACAAGTTTGGGTTATATTTGAATAGTGCGTTGGCCAAACTCTGTTAGATCAACATAATAAAAAGGTCGATACTCTCGACAGAGCAACGCGTTTATCAAATAAAGATCTTACCATAAATAAGTGTTTAGTAACTAAATACGTGTTTCAAATGTTTTTCCATTGGAAGTTATGAAATGTAAATATCACATTCGAGTGTATTTCATTTCAATCTGCTTAACGTAAGCATCTCAGTCTCTGACAAAACACATCTATATGACTACATACCTATAATCCGACATTAGGCGGGCATTGTACCTAGTTTAATTCTAAACGCCTCTGTGGTCTAGTGGTTCAACCCACCGATTTAAAAACCGTCTCTGTGGTCTAGTGGTTCAATCCACTGGTTTAAGATCCAGAGGTCCCGGGTATCGATTCCCATATATACATATATACTCCCCGTATATAATATTGTGCTAGGTTTGGTTGGTGGTAGGACTTTATTCAAGTCCACCTGGCTAGCTATCAACATCTTACCTAAGTCTGTCGCCATAATAGCAATTCTAAAAATTGTTGTGTCCCGCCATTTAGAGGTGAGATAGCCAGTTCCTCAGTTTGTTGAGGATTCCGGGTGAAGTGCGCCTCCACCTTCGGCCTTATTTCAACTTGTAACCAGGTGAGATGAAGGCCAAGCACTTCCCCGTCGTTCAATACTAATAGTGGGAGTCCGGGAGACAGGAACCCCCCAGCACATAAACTCGTATAAAAATTTACATAAGATATGTAGAAAATTTGTTGTACTTACTATGGACAGTGAATTTCAATATCTACATTATGGCACTAACAAAATTTTAATAATTGATCAAATTACGCAGCTGTGCAATTTTTTATCAAAAATTGGATTTAACAATAATTAATAAGATCTTATTCTATCGGCCCATGGTAATATATACCTTAAAAAACTAACATACATAAGTAACTAGTATTTAATGGCACGTAAAGTCTGGACGTGACTTACTAGTTTTATTTAGCACAAGTCTCCCCGATAGGCGGGACAGTCGACCATAGATGAGGGAGAACTGATCATAGGCCTTTTAGGCAAGAGGTACAATAAAAACGAAGCATATGTCAATGAAATATTATTTATTATGAGCAATTCTAACTAGTTGCTTCATACAACATCAAATAACATTGCCTGTTTTTTTTAGATGGATAATGGTTCATCTCTTCCTATAGGAGGGAGAGTTGAACAATATATAGGAAGAACCACTATTCATACCACCCAACAACTGCATGGTTCAAATCTCCCGCAGCTCCCATATTTTATTTCGTCGATTGTTTTGTTTACAACATCATTACTGATTGTTTAAGCAATTATAGAACAATATTCTACTTGAATTACACTATCCAACAAGATATACAGATAGGACGTATCTGAATATTTAGCTGCGTGACACTTAAACTCACTGAAAATAATTTGTTTTCACTTTTTGGCACACGAAATAAGTTTTAAGGATTATTTGTAAACCGAACTGATTTTGTTCAATATGGCGCTGCATACATCAAGAACAGTCAGTCGAGTATCCAATGGCAGGCAAACGAACCATTGACGCGTATATTTAAACGAGATATTCAAAGTGGCTCAAGTCTCCTCACTGGCCCAGTCTCCCTGACTCCCCATACAATAATAAAAATAAATCTTCTTCTTCTTCAACAAACCATAATGTCCTCTACTAAATAGAGCCTCCTCAAAAATTGGAGGGTATTGCCATAGTCATCATGCTTGGCAGGCGGTTAGGTGAGCGCCAGTAAAGATGTTAGATAATACAAAGAAGTAAGCTTCTTCTTAAACCCCTCTGATCCTTTAGTCTTCAATAGGATGCTATCGATTCAGCAGTATCCTGGAACCAGTTTATCAGACACTGGAGTATGAACTTTAGTTTGTCAAACATAAATGTTTGAGATATGCCAAATGTTTTAAGCTGCGAATATGCCCGAGATCCCTTTAAATATGGGGTTCAAGCTGATGTGTTCAGAGATAATGTGATATATCATTACATCATGGAAAAAGCTGCCCCGCATTCCACCAAAACTCACTAAGAACCTTTTAGTACATTAAATCCGCATTGAAAACAAAGCTGTAGGTTCGGAGCTATAAAGCTACAGACATACAGAAAATAAAAATTATAAGTGGCGCTATCTAGTTTGCTTCTCATGAAACACACTTTGACTCAGATCTTTCAAATTCAGGTGCATTACCGGTGATGTTAGTATTAAATTGCGTCCCTCGTATGGCTCGAAGTTCGCAAACTACTCACAGATGGCATGCATACAAAATCATCAACGCCTTCAAAATAAAAACCGAATACTTAGAGAGGATTGAATATGGTTGAAGTATAGATTTAATAATCATGGACATGTGCATTTATGTTGACTGAGAGTACAAGAAATGGATGACTGCTTAAAAAGTGGTAATGGCTCATGATTTCCCATAAGTATACGTATTAAAAACATAGACGGCACCTACGCTGGCAGCAATCGAAGGTTTTTTTTAATGGACTAGATTTCTGAAGATTTTCCTCTTCTCGACGTGGGTGGTGTTTCCCACGTCGAGTTTTAGACGTAGGGTTTCAGAGTTTCATTTCCTTCAATTATAAGTATTGCATGGTATTGCTTAGCTCCTTGTTATCTACAATTATCTGTAATCAAACAGTTATCAACCAGGCGGAGGTGTGTGGGGAATGCTGGGGCCTAACCACAATCTCTTTAAGCATTCTTGTTTTGATATTACATTACTTTTGTCTCGTTTTTTCTACAGTGGACAGATAGTGACAAAAGTAAAGTAATATAAAAACAAAAATGCTGTAAGAGGTCGTGGTTACCTCCCAGGTCCGACGACTGCGGCTTCTTGTCTCCGTTGAGTCGCACATGTGTACACATTCAGATCCTGTCACAGTCTGTGACATAAATTACTATGTACTTATCTACATACCTAGCCCTTTTTGAAGTTAGATTTCTTTTAGCGCGTTTGGGAAAAATTAAGAGAGTTATTTTTATACGATGCGCGCACACGCTGACACTTAAAAGTGACACCATGAAATTGGCTGTTGATTGTCTCTCAAGTTTTCGTGAGAACTGATAACTAGATTCAAGGTAGTACAAAGAGTATAACAGTAATGAGGTAGATATTCAAATATATATGAATCTACAATTACATCAGTGGATATAAAAAAAACATTCATAAAATATACATGTGTGTGTTTTTTTTTTAATTTTAAATTATGTATGGTGATGTTATATATGATATTGGGGAAGGCCTATGTTCGGCAGTGGACGTGTGTGGGCTGATATGATGATATATATGATGATTGATAATTTATTGTGACTATTCGTGACAGGAGTAGTTTGTAATATTATAAAGTTTGTTACATGGGTGTATAGATTTGGCGCTCAAAATGATTTCATTTTCTACATTTTATACATTATTGACGACATTATGCATATTTGTATTTTATGAGTACTTTGCCTTCTATTATAAACTTAGATACTTCGGAAAGCCCGATGCCGATTGTGGTACAATTGAGTTCTAAAATGTTGGGGTTTCAAGTGTCACTTCAGTTATCAATATTAAAACTATTTCATATATCAGACAGATAACCATTTTGTTATTTGATGCAATGTGAAAGATAAGGTAATTAACTTACGTCAAATATTTGTTTCGCTCTCTTGATTGATATTGCGGTCTTGAATGTGATCTTGAAAATGAGTCATTATGTGTGTTTTCTCAGATAGATCGGTAAATATATAAAATATTTGTTATTTTTAAAGTGTTCATGTAACCATCCGAAATCATAGTAAGCTTTTACATCAAACATTCCCAACACTGGTTCGTCCAGGTATTATCCCGGCACAGAAGCAATAAAGGCATGGTAGGTTCAGACGAGCGCTCTGTAAGGACAACGTAAGCGTGAAGGTATGTAGGTATGCATGATATTAATTAGATGTTGAAGTCCTTAGGGTAAACGGACGCTTTGGCGTATGGACTATAGTCACACATTTAAGAAAAATAACAAATACTCGTCGCTTTAGCGATGTTCTCATAGAAAATGAAAAGGGTGAAAGAAGATGGAACCGTTGCCAGAGATTCTGATCACAGTTGTATGCCCGATTTTGATGCTTTTACAGTAGCGAAAATCATTGAAGAATTAAAAAAGGCTGTATGTGATGACTACTGTCCGATTTAACATATTTTTGAAAGCATGTAATAGAATTCTGTAAAAATACAGATGTATAAAGAAGATCACACATTATTAACAAATCAGGTTGGCGTAAAGACTTGTATGAGACTCAGTAAAGCGCGATTTTTTAATCTTTGTTTTAGGTACTACACAATCACCTAAATATGAACTGTTATTAATAATAATGTATAGTTGTTAATCGTTACTTTATTTCACTAATCTTTTCTTTGAGGATTAGAATTTGACCAACATTTTTCGAAAAATACAATATTCTTTATTGCACAAAGAAAATACTTACAATATAAATTACCTATTACAAAAAAAAGATCAGAGCCGACTTTCGCACTTGCCGATTTCTATTACTTTATTATCTTCTTGACTTTACATATGTTCGACAGCCTGCGAAAATATACTAATTTAATAGACGTTTACGAGAAAGTCGTCGATTAGCGATGAATTGCAAAGAAATTTCCTAAAGTCGGCACTCCGCTATTACTTGTATTGAATACTGCAAAAGTCGGCAAAGTGCGAAAGTCGGCACTCAGCTCCGAAATCCGCAAAATGTTGTTTCGAGTCTTAAAAAGTCGCGCGACTTTAGGTCGTTTGATCTTGCGACTCGTACTGTATCAGAAAAACTTAGGTCAGCCGCAGATGACGCGACACCATGCATCAAAGGTGCCGCGTTAATTGCTTATGACGATTGCGCACTCCGGTAACTAAATTGTATACAATGGTAATTATGGTGTGGGATCTCGCTATCTTTAAAGGAATTCATATTTTTAAAATACCTACTTATCTCCATCATTAGTTGGGTTTTTTCCATTTTTTTTCCATTGTCTTCTAATATAGTACAAGCTTGCGAGCCTAGCATTTTTTTCATATTTTGCTACGTATTTAGTATGTTTATATGTGTGTTTTTTTTTTCTTCTTAGTATTAAGTTTATCTTCTATCCTTAGCAATAGCAACCAGTTCCCGAATTAAATCAATGATGTATATATGGCAAAGATTAATTATTTTATTATGTTTATTTATTTATTTAGAAAACGGGATCATCTTATATTTGTTAAATTGTAACCATTTGCCTCGGTTGAAAATATGGACTTCATAGTATATAATAGAAGAAAATAGATTTAATCGTCGAAACAGGGAAAACATGATAAGTATTAAATATACTAGAACATGATAAAATCATAATTTCTTCCATATGTTTATTTTTCAACCGTGGTTACCCATGACCATTAGCAATTCTATCTTTCTTTTGAATGTTGTAAGAGGAACTAAGAGCTTACAGCGAGAGTAGACATCCAACTTAGAATTTAACACTTACGTTGCAATTACCAACCCTCAACCCACGCATTATTTTCGGCAATTACTTAAACATGACTATTAAAACGTACTAAATTTAAAAATTTAAACGAATCCGGCAAAGTCATTGCAGATTACAAGCGGGAATTCATCAAGGTACACAAATTTTCGCAAAAAAGACATTAGGTACCTTACACTGTTCCAGTACTCAGAAATCTGACCATTAATTAAAATAACTCATTTACAATGTTGCTGTTGCTTACTGTAACTGCGGCTAATAGAATTAACACAGTTTTATCCTTCACTTATGAGAATTAACGCAACTAGAATTATTTCCATTAGGAATGATTACAGCGGTCGGTGTGCGTGAGGACAGAATGCGTAGTTTTTGCGCAGTCGTTACCTTGTAATCGGCGGCGGCAATCGGCGGCGGCGAGTATGCAATGTCGTGTCGTGTCATGTCCTGTCTCGGAACTAACGGTCGCGCGTGTGAAACCGCCCTTATTAGATTAATTAATACAAAAAATCTGCTTATGCGTAAGTTGGACTGGGTTTTGTACGTTATTTTATCACCAAAATGGCGATATACTATTTTGTTTACCGCCTCTGTGGACTAGTGGTTCGTCCACCGATATCAGATCCACAGGTCCCAGGTTCGATCCGCAGGGAGGTATAATATTGTACTTGGTTTGGTTGATGGTAGGACCTTGTTTTAGTCCTCCTGACTAGAACCTAGAACCATTTTACCCAAGTCTGGCCGGAATTTAGTGGTAAGATAGGCAGTTCCTCAGAATGTTGAGGATTTCTGGTGAAGTACACCTTTATCTCAACTTGTGCTGTTTTTGCATAATGCATTACGAGATAAAGCAGACCATTTCAATTTATTTATAAGGCATCTGCTTTAGGAAGAGGGAAAGGTTTTTGTTTAGCTTATATAATCAACATATAGGTATGTACTAAGTACTAGGTAGGACTAGGTACTCTACTTTTGTAAGTACTAGTTGCTTCAACTCTTGCGCAAAACCCGCATTTTCATTATTTGCTCCGACTTTCACGAGTTATAATAACAACGATTTATCTGGTTCGAGTTGTGTAGTGGATTTAACACTAATTCAAGCATATAATACACTACTACACTACTAGATATAAGATGTAATATAGGTATTACATAAAATACTTTTTTAATCAAGTAAAAAAATCGAATGCAGTATTTAATATAACGTACTTTTGTTTTTTAATATGTTGACACATACGTTGGATGGTAAAACACCAGTTTTGACAACCATAATTGGAAAATAGAAAAATGTGCACTGTGCAACCGCCCGAGCTGTGGAGGTGGCAGAAAATGCGAATTATTCGCACAAAGGTAATGCAACACTGGATTAGATTGCATAGCCTGCGTTTACGCTAGATTATACAAGAGGTAACGCTGTACAGTTTTGCACCTATGTGCTTTCTAGACCTAAGCGAATAAGTGAATAAATAAGTAAATAAAACAAATGTGGTAGTGACACAAAAATTCACAACCCACGACAAGACTCGAACTCGCATCTTTTCGTAGAACCGGAAACGCTCTAACAGGGTCTCGTCGTGGGTTGTGATTTTTTGTGTCATTATAACATTTGTAAATATTAAAAATAAATAAAACTCTAAACTACTACTATTATATTCGAGATAGAGGCACTGGGTTTACGAATAAGTTAAACACAACCAAGATTGACCAAAATATGCTGATGGTTTTTATTATTCTTGATTATACCCAAATACATAACGGAAAAAAACAATCAACCCTCGACCCATAGAGAGGTTGCAATAAAATGGATAAAATGTCATCTAATCTAATCTATACTTGTAATAAAAACAGTAACAGGGTGTCTGAACTGTTTAAGCTGTATTGAGGTATGAAAACAGTTTTTTTGAGATGAAATCTAGGCGCGTTGGGCATTTTTTGAGAGGGGGAAAAAAACATTGAGGTCGCGACACCTTACCAACACCACTTTTGACCCATTTGACTTTAAGCACATTGTCACGTTATCTTTACCATCTTAAGAGGTACGGGTAAGGACCGTTCGAAGACATCAACGTCAGTTCTAAGAAGTCATTGTGTTGCAAAAATAATCATCATTAATACATATCGTAACCAACGCGACAACATTGAGATTCAAGTACCAACAATCTCAGATGTTCTTTTCGGCAAAGATCGATAAACTTCAAGTTTTCACTTCTGTCGGCATTCCTGGAGTGCTAATGTTTTTTTTTAGTTTGTAAACGATGAGTTCTTTAACTAGGTACAACATTGGCCATAAACTCATAAAAAAATCACTTAGCAGATGAATTTCCGTAGTACACTACTTATTATATACGTAGGGTCAGCCCTGGATCTCGAGGCTGGCCTGGGAAATTCTTTCACCAGTAGAATGCTATAGTATCACTGAGTAACATAAGCTTTATTTTTTATCAGGCTATATTAGGGATCCTTACCAAAACAAATATGATTTTAGTTATGTACCTCAAGGTGAAGGAAAAATACTGATAAAATTCCTTACATGGCGTGCGCGAAAACTATCGACAGTAGAACAAAGTAAAATTCTACAGTCTTAGTCTCTTGAAAGATACTGTATTTTTTTGTTTTTTTTTGACACTACGTATTCAAGACTGTCTTAGTACCTGTAGATTACTTTTTTAATTAAGTAACAAACCATTCTATTATTTTCGTTATCATTTTTTATGAGTAGTTTCCCCGGAAATAAATATGGTCCTGCCGATGATGTGGTAGGAGGCGACTTAGGGATTATACCAGGAGATGGTATAATCCCTAAGGTAAGTAAAAGTAAAGTAAGGGTAGCAGCTACTTTCTGCGTACATATTAAGTTTATACCTTATTTATTATTATTACTAGTGTATTAACATTTTGCTAAAATAAAATAAAAAAATAAAAATTACTACTTATTATTTCCTTTGACATGACAGATACTACATCTTATAGGAAGCATTTCAGCTATTTTTACATACTTTAAGAGAAGGTTCAAGTAATACAAATACAGGTGAGATGACGGACAAGCACGATCCCGTCGTACGATAAAAAACTGTCGGGAACATTAAAAGGCACGAATAATACCCAATTTCAACATTACTAAGCATAATTATAATATATACAAACTACAAGAGTAATAAATATACGTTAATATGTAAGCTTACATAGACAAATAGTGTTCTTTGAACCATATTTCATAAACAATGATGTATATAAAATATGGTTCAAGTTTATATTAAATCATGGACTAGCTCGAATTGCATGGGGAAGGGAGTTCCAAAGTATTATCATTTTCATGTCTTCGTATTGATGATTATTGCAATAGCTTGCTTTATTGGGAATCGAAAGTTTTCCGTATGAAATTACAATATTTTTTCAAGAAAGAGTTTTTCTACTAAACTGATTTATATGGATATGCTCAACAATAATCCCGAATGGTAACTTAAGATACCGATTCCTTTGTTTGCTTGGCAAGTATTTTGAAAATAAGACAAAAACAATGGTTATGACTAATTTCAGACTGGAGTCTACAGGCGTAGCTACAGTGCTAAATCTCGTTCGGTTGTAGACATACAAAGATGTAGAAGAAACAAATAAATATATAAATATCACAATTAAAAATAATATGTACCTACAATCGAACAAGCCTCATAGCTCAGTTGGGAGTAGATCTGCCTTCTGCGCTGTAGGCTGTGGGTTCGATTCCCACTCAGGACAAACATTTGTGTGATGAATATAGATGTTTGTTTTGTGTTTGGGTGTTGTATCATATAGTACGTATGTATTTACAAAAAGTATTTAAGTATTTTATCCGTAATTTAGTTCCCATATTACAAGCTATGCTTAGTTTGGGGCTAGATGGCGCTGTGTAAAATGAATGTCCTGTAATATTTATTTATTTATTATTTAATTAAACAAGCTATGTACAATGGAAGCAGTTAGGCTATCTAATAACCGTCACAAGCGGTCTATATTTATATATATGTATATATAAAAAAGCGAAACAAAAATTATTCCTTAACAGTTTCAGATTGTTTTGTGGGCTGTAGTTATGGCCGCTTAATACTGATAAGATAGAGTACCCATGTGTCGCTAGAAAAAATCTGACCAGATATCTGACATAACGAGTTCTACTACTAAGCAGTACTTGTGTCTTTGAAACATGGCACTAGCAAGGACTTTGAAAGACTTTATATGTCGTAAATATGACATAAAGACGGCGGTCGTCTAAAAAAAAATATTAATAGAATCATAGTATCAAAACTATTTTGACCCGATGTCTATGTGATGATGGTTTTTAATTACATTTTTGTTTTTTACTCATAATGGTCCAAGAAAAAAGTTTTTATGGCAATAAATCTTTAAGCGATTCCATAGTAAAACAATCTTGAAACTTCCGGTCATCCTACTTATTGTAAGTAAACTTTTTGCAAAGTCCAGTCCGGCTCTAGACATTGTTGAGACGTGTGTGGTGGAGAGTACCCGCGAAGCCTCGACTCGAGCCTTCAGTGCAGCGTGGTCTATCGCCGGTGCCGCTCGCTCGCCATGCCCGCCGCAACCGCTCCGCTCGCCGCGCCGCTCGCCGCTCTGCTCGTGGCAGTCGCGCTCGCAGGTCTGCTTTGCTAAACTCCGGTCGTCGACCCCAGTGATATATGCGAAGGATATTACCACCCATTTTTATTGCCTTTTACGCCGAGCCAAATTTATGGGCTCATTGAGAAGGTCCTTTCTTGATTGGATCCATTTCGATCATTTGTTATGGATACGTTCAATGCACTTTAGTCTAAATTTGTAATTATTAAGTTGCGTCATAATTGATGATCGCGTATCCTCGTTACGTTTGTTCGTTTGTTATAATCTTCCGATAAGTTCATCGTTTTGTTTCATGCAGAGTCGTTGGGCCTAATTATTTAATTATTCAATCGTGGAGCTATGGTATGTTTTTTTATCTATAAATCAATCAAGAAGGCGATCATGACCTGCGTAATATAACATTAGGAAAACTTTTTAAAATATTTTCTCTCTGATGGTATGTGGTTAATAGGTATTTCTTATGAAGCTTTTGGTTCAGCGGTCAACAGTACTTTTAATTAGCTCATTAGGTTTAAATACACGCGTGTCACAACACTTCCAGTAATAACGAGGTAAAACAATAGCGCGATGACTCGCATCGCCCGCGTTCGTTCCACCGTACCAAAGATCTGAACGCGCACGCTCCCTAGGACTACTTCACCGTAAATTATGTGGGCTAAGGATAGTATACGGTCAATTATTGCAAGTTTTACTAGAATCATAAATATATCAAGACACCATTGTTTACTATTGAGCAATTAAATAAAAATCCGGGGGAAGTGCGCTTCCACCTTCGGCCTTATCATTATTTGAAATTAAAAATTAAAAGATTAAGGATATCACTGATTCTACAGGACTTTGAAACAGTGATAGTGGACGAAATGTTTCGTTTGATGTTGGCTTGGTATTGTAGCTTTAATTTTCACGACCAAAAACAATTAAAAAGCTACAATTGAGCAACAAATATGCGAGGTAGATACTCATTGCACCACTGAACGCGGTGTCAATGTGCTATGACAAGTTTAATTAGCTTTTAAATGGTCTCATTATAAACTACCTTGCGGGACTTTAACTTATTGAAGCGTGGGTTTGGTGGATGGGTAAACTCACAATTATTTGCTGTCACGGGCTTAACCAAAATATAACAAATTCCACGTTAGCTACTGGTTAACATAATACACACTTCAAAATGAATAATCTGAAAACAGAATGATATATAGTAACAAATCTGCTAAATTTAATAATTCTAGTTTTTTTTTAATTTAGCGGATTTGTTACTATATTGTCTTTCTGTTTTCAGATTATTTATTTTGAACAATGGATTTCCGCAAAATAACGCCTGAATAAATTAGACTACACACACTTGTCTATGTAAATAGCCTAGTAGTTCGAAGCGGAGCAGTTAGAGCTTTGTAGTCGTTCATTATGTGGTCTACAGGGACAGATCAAGTGGCGAAAGTCCACTCAAATCTCTTTTGGGGTCACTAATAAGTAGTTTAGGGCAGTCGCAACACCATTTTGATAACCATTGCGGACCTTCTTCGTCACCGCTGTGGAAGAGTCCTGTGATCACGAAACTTTTTCTCCTCTGTGATCATCACAGCAAAGGGTCTGAATTTACGCTTTTCATTTAATTTACTGATACTTTACTATTTCATATGAAATTACTAACATTTTATTTTTATATGTGGTTTTTTATATGGTGTCCAACTGATGTCCACATAAACAGTTTTTTTAATAGTCCCAACATGTTTGTTTACCGTAACTGTAGATCAACAACAATTGATGCAACAACAGTTGTGTCCTTATTCTTTGGTGTACACTGTCGTTGGTTAAGATTTTTTTCAACCGCCCATTATTAATCACTGTTAGACAGAGCCTTTTCCAAATTCGGGATTCGGGTAAGTGAACTAAGTGAGTTGAATCCACCTTCAATATAAAAACACACAGGTTATGGAACTCTTTGCCGTGATCAGTCTTTCCTGTCACATATAACTTGGATCTTTTTAAGGCAAGAGTGAATCTTAGTAGACACCTATTATGATCAATCATGCTACATCATCGGCCACATCCTCTCTTAACATTTTTATTTATTTTAATTCGGAAACAGTACATTAGTTAAATCTCATGGACCTATTGGGAGTTATTGTAAGAGCGTTTTAAATTCTATTAATACTTTTCATGGACCCTTTGGGAAATAGAAAACAATAAATCCATGGACCTCTGGCAATATGCCAAACCAACAGTTATATAAAAATTCCATAAAAACTTAAAAATAAATAGCTAACCAAACATTGTAATAATAAATAATACGAACACTCGTCTTACTTAAATTTATAAACACAGAATAACATCATGTGAGATTGTGGTTAAACGATGGTCAATCATAAAAAAGGGGGGACCTACCTCCTGTGGTATATACCCCGGGTAACGGACTCGCTTAAGCATAACTTGCTAAAGGTTACGGCTGAGTGATCCCTACTCTAGTGGTAGAACCAAAAGGTCCGCCTGGCAAGCGACCCACCTGCCGAAGTCCACCGTCATGCAGTTCGCTGGCTCCATGTGAGCGGGAGAGCCAGTGCCCTCTGGGTAAGCTCGCTCTATCGTAGACTTCAGGCTTGCCTGTGTTTTGCGGTCAAAATTATGTTTAACCACAATCACCACGCTCGGCAAACGGATTGGTGATCACAGTTAATAAGGAATAACTTTATTTCGGACAACTCAAAATTACAAACAGATGTTCTTTGATATAATCTTAGGTCCATAACAATAGCGTTACCTTAAAAATATACATTGAATGGCACTAGAAGAACACAGAAGTAAGCTGCTACCGTTCTTCTGGTAAGATCCCTTAGTCGGTTTTTACCACATCCTTGACTGAGTTGGAGGGGTCAGTTTTTAATCTCTTTTAACATCTTAAAATTCAGGAAAACTTATACCCGTGACTATTCATAGAAAAATGTTTGATGTTCATTCATAAAAATACTGTTTTGCTAATAAAAAAAATATTACCCGACATTAATTTCACACAGCGCCACCTAGCCCTAAACTAAGCATAACTTGTAATATGGAAACTAGATTACGGTAATACAATTGTAAATACATACTTATCATACAATTCAACGCCCAAACACAGAACAAACATTTATATTCAGCACACAAATGTTTGTCCTGGGTGGGAATCGAGCCCACAACCTACAGCGCAGGAGGCAGAGTTACTACCAACTGAGCTAAGAGGCTTGTTTAGTAAGTTTGAGTAATGCGTATTTGCGTTTGCAATCGGTAAAACTATGTGCGGATTATAGCGTAAGAGTCGGCTTTACTACAGATTTACGATCAAACCGCTAGTAAAAAGGTCATTTTGTGCCCGCTAATGACACTCAGGGAGGTCCGAATCGTAAATGAACCGGTTATTAGTTTTCCCGCATCGTTATTATCTATGGTAATGTCTTTAGATCGTATATTTGCTCATAGCGCTGTGGGTTCCACAACTTCTCAAATATATTTTCTTGGGTAATGCTGGCATTTTTGAGCTGACAACATATTTTACCGCCTCTTTAAAAGTACAAAAGAACAGTTTTAAAATGTGTATTATACCTATATTTAATGGTGATAAGAGTAAGGGGTAAAATATGGGTGGTAGAAACACTTATAGTCAAGTCAACGAGGTAAATACAGAGACTTACACGAGTCTAGGTTCTTTTACCCTTGCTTTGTGCCCTGTTACGCCTTCCTTCCAATTTATGTTAAAAAAGTTTAAGAGATATAATCATGTGAAATTATATAGCAGTACAGTAGCGGTGTGTCTTAGTATGTATTTAAAAGAAAAACGTATTCTATCCGTATTGATGTATTGAGACTAGATGGCGCTGTGTAAATGTTCAGTATTTTTTTATTTTATTTAGTAACATTGTTATGGAACTATTTGATGGCCGTGAAGACTTTTGACAAACAAGTTTATGCAAACAAATAAACACCAACCTAAATAAAACAAACAGACGGAATAACGGCATTACATCATTACGTATAGTGTGACACATTATATGCAGCGAAAATAGGAAAGGAGTTTCTTGAAATGCATGTTGCATTATTGCATTATTGTAGTTACTAACGCAGACTCTGAGAATAATTATTTACAAGAACTTTTTATCCATGTTAACAGATAATTAATCATTAAACATATAAGTCGTATCTAAGAACAATCTTTATACTTAGGAAAAAAAGTAGCATCATAATATAATAGTCAAATAACATTATAAGCGTATAAACGCAGATTATTATACTCGTTAGAGATTTTAATTTTATAAAGTTTAAGGCCATTCTGTCAGTAGGTTTTTACAGTTCCTAGTAGGGAGATTTGGTTGCCTACATTGCAAAGTCAGGAGCTTAGTATGTCATAGTTTAGCGACGCCGTTGTACGATGAATGACATACAGTATTGATAACCTTGTGTTTTATCGTTTGTCAAAGTTTCATGAAGAGTCATAGGCATAGTCTAGTACAGAGCTTTTAACATAGAATTCTACAGTAGTGTACATGTATGGTTATAAATGTATGACATTTAATACAGTCCTCTGTGCCGTATCCAACTGCAGCTAGTGTGTTACATGTGTTCCACCCCATGAAGTGATGCAATAAGACAACAATGATTGGGCAAATGAGATAGGTATATACCATTTTTTGTGTCTCACTAGTAGCAGTAGGTATCTCGGAGGAGTAAGAGGGGCACATGTTTGGTTATTGTTGCAGTGAGAAGCTCATTGTAAAATGGAATTAGCAGATATAGCCTTAGTTATGTAGTAATGCGTTAAAACAAAGCCAGTTAAAACCTGTAAATTATTTATTGTGCTGAAACTTTTCGACTCAAAGGTCATCGTCTGTGTTACCGGAAGTGTCCGCATGCAGTTCCCATGGCGCCCTCTATGGGAACTTGTATTGTCTGCGTCTGCGCACAGTTAGGATGCCACTGGACGATGGTAATTATGATACCCGGAACTAGGGCTGCTTCATGAGGAAAAGTTATTTTAATATCTTTTACTTCAGTACATAAAATTGTAACGGATCAAAGTCTGTACATTCAATATGTTTGGAAAAACTCAATTTGAGAAAACACACTATCGATACAAAAGCAACAGCAATCGCTTCTTGCTTTTTTGTCTGTGATATCGGTCGGTTGGTACCTCTGAAACTACTGGATAGATTTTCATAATGCTTACAGATTTCATTGGCTCATATTTCCTCCCAAAATCCGTTCTATGAACGAGCGAAAAGGTGTTTAGGTACGTTCTGTAACTTTTTTACTCGAAAGGATTTGGCAGACGAAACTATATTTTGTATAGTAAACTATATTTTTTGGAGTTCAACAGGGTTTCAAGTTAATAAATTGAAAATATTGACGGAATGACTTGAAAGAAGAATAAATTATGCAATATTTGTTACACAAGTTTATGATAATCATCGTTATCGTTATTGAAGGGTAATAAAAAGAAACAAACTTGTATAATATTTATTATACGCTAAGAAGCTGGAAGCTCTTTCCAGTAGTAGATCCCCTAGTGAAAAGGCTCGTCCGGGGAAGTACTGCCACCGTACCTATTTCAGCTGCCAAGCAGCATTGCTGTGTTCCAATTTGAAGGGTATGTGTAATTACCGGTACGCGAGGCTTAATACCTTTATGCCTCAAGTTGACGGGCGCAATGCAATGTGGTGTTGGCTATGTTATTTGTGGATGTGACCTACGCAGTAAGGCATTGTTATTGGCATTAATGTATTTCAACTTCGACCAACCACCATCAAGAAATGAAATGAATCCAACGTGATACGGGCCAATTGAAATAAATAGCATTTGTACCTGAACTCCCGAAAAAAGTAGTCGATAAAACTTTCTTTGCATAGTTTCTTAGAGAAAAGCAAAGGTAAAATAAGATATTGCTCAATAGGCAGCCCTAAGCAACTGGAACAGAGCCAAAGTGGAATGCCTTAATTCTCATTGTGTGTATGTTAATTTATGCGATCTGTAAAAAAAATGTGCAAAAACAGTCAATAGTTTTCGAAGAAACTGTTGGGATTATTGACTTTGATCTAGAATATCTTACAAACACTTGTTAGCTTATTGGTCTCGGCAGTTATTTGACACTCTACCCGTCTTAAAACCCGTCGTAAATCATTTCTTTTTTTACCTGATGTTAAGTGCATCTCTTGCCTACAACAAAACTATACTGCGTAGCTCATATCCACAAAAAACATGACCTACGCGGCACTGCATTGCGCCCGTCAACTTGAGGCATTAAGTTGTTAAGCCCCGTTTGTCCCTAGTTTTACCTACAACCATACCCATACCCTTCAAACCGGGATACAGCAGTACTTCCCCGAACGAGCTCTTTCACAAGGAACTCTACTACTCTTAAAATGTATATAATTCTAATTTAACGTGACTTTTAAAGTGGAAAAGGATAGCAAAACATAAAAAAAATAGACTCATGATTTTCGTCCCCTTGTAATTTCTCAGATTCCTTTTAAAAATTTGAAATGCCAAGGTTCTTCTCGTATGGCACCCAGATAAAAGGTAGCCTAGTTATACATTACTCCTAATCTAGCTTAAGAAAAAAATCATTATAAAGAGACACCCCGGGCTACATGCCCGATCACCAGTGGCCATTTATTACAACTTTATAAACAGAGCTATATGTTTACTCTAGATAGGGTATGTCAGCCACATCAGAGCGCTTGAAAGGGTCACCACCATTTCCTTTATAACCTAAATAGTTATAGAGTTAAAATGTTTGACTGTACAACTTTGTTATCACATAGTGGTAATGGTCACAATCGCCCGTGATATTATCATCACCAGTCTAGTGATCTGTGAAAACTTTTAGCTCAATCTGATCAGTAGTTATGTCGTGATGTCATTATAACAATTCTAATATTATTGTGTTCCGGCATTCAGATTTCACACACACACACACTTCACAACTCATCCTAGTTTTATTTTATTTTATCTTAAACTTAATTTTCAAACTACTGTAATGGAAGAGCGAGACATCCTAACACAGGTATCTTTTTGCTTAAAAGGAGGTCTCAATCACATGTAATATATTGTATAGATTAAGTTAAAGAAATAAACATTTGTATTTGTATTTGTATTTGTATATTCAGAGGTAAGTCAGTTCCTCAGTTTGTTGAGGATTCCGGGTGAAGTTCCTCCACTCTATCTTAACTTGATACCAGGTGAGATGAAGGCCAAGCGCTTCCCCGTCGTACAATAAAAATAGATAGATATATATATGTATATTTAGGTACCTATCAGTTAGTGGGTTGCAAGTTGCAAGTAGCAAAGCAATGTGGATCGGACTGGATGAGAAAAGCGAGGGAAAGGGACGTAGGAGGGATTTAGGGGAGGACTACGAGTAAAGGCGACTATTGGCGAGTCGGACTCGGACCGGACCAAGTAAAATATAGTGAATAAGCAACAGTAGTTTTATAAGTAGTAAATAAGTTTATTGACTAGAAATAGGTATGTTAACTTTAGGCAATATAATTATGACTGTTTGTCTAGTGGTTGATGTTTTGATTTTTTTTTTTATAATCAGTCTACGTTACTGCTAATAACACTACTAAATATACTACTAATAATAGGTACTTACGCAGCACCAGATGTGACAACATAAGAAAAGTTAAATTCGCATCACCCATTATTATGATTCCAAGAAGCACAGAGCTTGAAACTGTTACTGAAATGTGGGAAAGTGAGCATTAGTGTACATTTTTTAGCATTTATTTGCATTTGTGAGAGGCGGTCATACGTTCCGCTACTTTCTTTGTGTTACAAGTTGTACTTGCACTCTGATCTTGATATGAGTTTTTAGGTTAGTCAAATTAAAGGCCTTGTGCTTGATAGGGGAAAAGTGCTATGTTCATTATTGAGTGAAAACTTCTTTATGCGCGTTGGGTATTTTTAGAGATGGGAGAAAAACATTGAACTCGCGACACAGTTACGCTTACCGACACCTCTTTCTAAAAACTACAGTCTGCATTAAACCTCTCTACATTAAAACCGCATCAAGTCTTACAAGTAAACCTGTTTTATTATTAAGGTTGGCAATAATGTATTTTCATGCATTCATTCATCCATTGAGATTCAAGTACCAACAATCTCAGGTGTTTTTTCGTCATAGATCGAAAAACTTCAAGTTTTCACTTATGTCGGCACTCCCGGAGTGCTGTTTATACTCACGACTTTACTCAAAAAATGCGAGTAATTAAAACACACCCAGCTTAGTATATATCTAGATAGAATAGTTATATTACATACCTTACTGTATAATTGTATGCTGTGTACAATTACTATATTACAATATATTAGGTACCTATTGTAATTTAAAAGTACAATTACTAAAAAACTGTAATTTTTTAAACATCTGTTACAGATTGAAGTTAAAACTTGATTAGCGGACATATTCGTATTAACTTATTTGAGTATTAAAATTCATTAACTAGTGTTTTGCCTCGTTTACTTTATTCTCAAAAACAATATAAATAGTTACATTTCGCTAACGTGAGAAACAAATATGTAAGCTTCTTAAACGCTTCGGCATTCAGCATTTTTTATAAAATATATATCTGTTCTTATTTAAGGAACGACAACATCTAATTTGAAAATAAAAAAAAGAATGCTGCTTTAAAATGTCTCTATTTAGAATAACATTTCGTTCCATTTATTTTGACATCCTCCGTTCATACTCGTATCTGTAGGAATCAGTAAGTACCGTCTGCATTAATGGACGTCCTGCTTGACTCTCGGGTATTATGCATCTCAGGTTATGACCACAGGCAATAAACTATATCGCTAGCGACCACACGTACGCATTCCTGAACTAAATAGATTATTGCTCCCAACTAAAGATTACCTACATCACATTTTAAGTGAAATTAATCATTGTTCATAGTCAACAAAGGTTCATATTTTGTAGTAGGGTATGAATGAATGAATGAAAAATACTTTATTCCACACCTTAAAAATAAAAACTGGATAACTTAAAATAAATGTACAATGGGCGGTCTTATCGCTAAGAAGCGATTTCTTCCAGACAACCTTTGGATGGAGAGGATTTCATGGCTAAAGAGGTGGTTGGTGGTGCACATATTAATTAGGGTCTAGCTAAATTAACTATACGTAAATCATACATTATAAGTAAAGCTATGCCACAAATATACACACTACTTATATAATATAAATATAAATACCTACATACTATACAATATGTACTTACATACTAGTTATATATGTCATAGGGTAGTTAAAATTATGCCATTACTTTAATATTTACTTCTAGTAAATTCTGTCATTACTTGTGTATTCAACCTGAAAGATGTAATACACTTGAATACCAGATTAATAACATATCTACCTATACTAGACTATATACAATCTATACCAGATGTGGATACAAAACCATTCCGAAAATTATGAAGTGTATACATATAAATATCATATAAGTAGTATACCGGTAACGTATAGGTTATCACGATTTCACTTAAAGATGAGCACCATCTTGAATTGACAGAACATAATGCAGGACTTCATACCGATGTTCGTCAAGTACCGTCAAACAAAAAAAAATTAGGTCCGAATTGAGAACCGCGTAAAAACACTTCTATATCATGAGAATCTCTGTTCTCATGATACAGAAGTGTTTTTATTATTTATGAACTTCCTTGGTGTATATGACTTTCATAAAGTGTGTTCGACATCTTTATAGGTCCATGTGAAGTTTAGAAATATTTATTTATTAATTTTATTTGTGATTTAATATTACATTCACCTACGCATTTAAACTTTTTCGGAAGTCGTTTTAAAAATCTTAGCTATATTCCGTCACTGCTCTCTATCTGCTCTACTGACGGTACACGATCTATGTCAACGCCCTACCAAATGCCTACCAGTGGTCAATGGATTCAAATAAACGTAAAATGTGAGCAAAATGTATTTACAGACAGTTTGTGGCTCATTCATATACCCACGCTACACACGCACCTCCTTTCGCGGTCGCAACGACCAGTTTTTACTACATTGCTGGTTGCACTTACACGATTGCATGTACAGTCCTATGAAAAGAAACAGTGTGTTACCTCTTTACACTGCATTACTTGTTTTGTTCATCATCCTAAGAAGATGAATAAATCTGATACCGAGTCACGACCGCAGAGTCATCTCCAATGTTCTTGGCAATGCTTGTATTTCGATCTGATTAAGTATCGCGTTTGTTTTTTTTTGTATTGATATTGATCTATGTCAGCTCTTTGAAAAGTTAAAACGAATCGCTTAATTGCAAGACTAAGTCTTGCTGTAGAGACTCTTTAGTTGAATTCTATTTAAGAGATCGAATTACCTCGATCTCCTTTCGATTTTTTTAGGAAACTCTGGACTTTTCCTGGTACTTATATAGTAATATCCATACCATAATTTTTAGAGTATTTATCACCTGAGATGCCACACAAATGATTATGATGTCTTGTAATTTAAATTGACAAGCTTCCAGAATGGTAAGCCCAGCGCAGTTTGGGAAACCGGTCCCTGTCGCATTGTTGCGATGTGTCTATAGGTGTTCGTTCGCAGGGATCGTGAGCGGGTCTCGATGGGAGCGAGTTTTTATTGCGGTTCACATTATAACCACTAGGTGTGGGTATCTATATGTAATGTAATGAGGCTCCTGAGATTCTGAAGACGACATCAGTCTGCATGTCTCGTCACGAAATAGTTATTATGGATATTGCGGAAACCTGTTTCGTAACATTATTTATTTGCCTGGTTGATTTGTTGGGGTACGGGTATGAAACTAAGATTAACTAAATGGACCCAGTTGTATTCAATATTTACACGGGTGGTTAAAATGTATCTTTCACCAATGTCTCGATATTTATACGATGCAAAATGTTACTTGCGCATAATCATACCATTAAAGTTTTATACTTTTGCGCGCAACAATTTTCTGGGGAAACGCAAACCTTCCCAATATTTTCCAATATTTCCGATATTATTTTTTCATTCCATTCTCTTTCATTATTTCTTAAAATGAAATTATAAACGCAACCTTGCTTGTTTTACTATTGTTATTTAATCAAGTGTCGCATATAATAATGAAATAAATATTTTTTAACATAAATATTTAAATAATTGTACAAAATAAAGATAGGTATACAAAAGTGCTACACCCTAACTGGGCCACATAATTAATTATAGTACAGTGCGAGAAAAAGATGTTCCATTGGTAAGACCATGGGATTATGTTTGCATGAAATAAATGAATATGAATGATACCTCCTCAGGATTCCCAGGAGCCTCAACAGCCGTCACCGAGACCAGTCGGGCCGCCAGATCACTTGGTACGTTTATGTAAAAGTTGTAATTTATAGTAAGATTCAGCCAATACTGGATATGAAAAACCGATGATCGAGCTTTGGCGTACAACGCAAGAAACCTAGAGCTGTACATTTTTTTTATTGGTGATGGTCACGCTTGCGACCACCTTTACTTGCAAAACCAGTAAAGATGTGGCCTTAAATGGAGCACGTTTGCCTTAAGTAACCTATTAACTCTGGAGATTAAATGATTGTACTGGTGCGGAAAAACAGGCGAAGGCAACGAGTTCCCTTCCTTACTTACATTAACGATAAAGGTAGAAGCGAATTGCCTCGAAAAGCGAATCATCACCTATGAGCCTAGTGGCATAACGATCAATCGAGTCCAGGGCTTTAAGCTGATACTTGGCTGAGCCGTCCCATAGATGGCAGCAGTACCTACTCCATACAATCGAATCTAGGCTACTTTCAGAACGTAGCTTTCAAAAATGTAAACAGACCAGGGTCAACATTCTGTTCATTCAATGAGCCAGACGCTAAACAGCTGTATAGACGTAATTGCACCAAATTGAGCGATCCAGTAGGAACCCACACTGAACTGCACCGAAATTGACTGGCGTCTAATTATGTGATGGTAGGCTACCTGGGCTTTGTACAAACTTAAAAGCTATTCCGGTGTGAAGTACCTGACGCCGAACCTTAGCCAGAATACCCAGCTTCGTAGTAGCGAATTTGGCCTTGGACGCTATAAACACCTAAAAGGGAAAAAGGAGTTTCTGTATACGTTAAGCTATTAACACTTTTTTCACTGCTGCCTATTGACATTACCACGTAGGTTATATCTTGTGCCACTGTAGCTGTAAAGATCCGGAGACCTTGCCCTTCGAACAGGAACACAGTGATGCTACTTTCTATGTTTGATCTTTTGTTTATAACAAATCTTTCAACGTTCCAGGAGAGCCAGCTCTGCCGCCGGGGTGCCTGTACGAAGGGCGCTGGTACAGGGAAGGGTCGCCAGTGGGCACGGGCGAGGCGTGCCTTCACTGCGCATGCGGGCACGGCGCGCTGTCGTGTCGGCGCCGCGCGTGCGCCGTGCTGCCCGACCCTCCGCCGCATCGCTGCCATGTGCTGCACCGCAGGGGCTCGTGCTGCCCTGAACTGCACTGTCCAGGTAACTGCAGCAGTGAGTTGCTAAAGTTTTATGTCGTATGTCGTCTGAGGGACGGCCTCTGTGGTCCATTGGTTCGCCCACCGGTGTCAGATCCAGAGGTACAGGGTTCGATCCCCAGGGGAGTACAATATTGTGCTTGATTTGGTTGGTGGTAGGATTTTTTTTAAGTCCGCCTGGCTACCACCATCTTACCGAAGTCTGTCGCCATAACATCAATTCTTATTTTTTTTTTGTGTTCAGAGGTAAGATAGCCAGTTCCTCAGTTGGTTGAGGATTACGGGTAAAGTTCGCCTTATCATAATTTGAAAATCAGGTGAGACGAAGGTCACACATCACCTCCCCGTCATGCAATATAAAAAAACTAATCTTCACAAACAAATAAGTTAAAATAGGGGTCCGTAGTCGTAGTTTCAAACTAGATCAACCTGCGTTTATTATATTAGGTCCTTACATATGAAATTGGCGTTTTGTCGTACTGGCCACTTTGATCTTAAATATCTCCTCTTTGGTTAGGAATTCCAAATTCAAATTTAAACAGCTATTTACTCATGCATTTGTGTTTCGAAAACCGTAATTCATTTGTTTTTTTCTCTTTTGCTTTTTTTTTCTGCGTCACTCATTTCACAAAATGGAAAACTTAAAATATCGCATTATTTACGAGTACGAGTTCCACCGTGGCACCAGTGCTGCAGAAACGGCTCGAAGGATTAATGATGTGTATGGTGGTGGTGTCGCAAAAGAAAACACGGTGCGTTTTTGGTTTCAACGCTTTCGTTCTGGAAATTTCGACCTGCAGAACAAGCCCCGTGGACGGCCGGAGACCAAGGTCGATAATGATGAATTGAAGGCTATTGTGGAAGCAGATCCATCGCAAACCACATCGCAGTTAGCTGCAGGCTGCGGTGTTAGTGACAAAACCGTTTTAATCCACTTGAAGCAAATTGGGAAGGTGAAAAAGCTTGAAAGGTGGGTACCTCATGAAACGCGCGTCGACTGCTGCGTTACATTACTCAACCGGCACAATAATGAAGGAATTTTAAATCGGATCATTACATGTGATGAAAAGTGGATCCTGTACGATAATCGTAAACGCTCATCGCATTGGCTGAACCCTGGTGAACCAGCAAAATCTTGCCCCAAGCGAAAATTGACTCAAAAAAAAGTTACTTGTAAGCGTTTGGTGGACTAGTGCCGGTGTCGTACACTATAGCTTTCTTAAATCTGGTCAGACGATTACGGCTGATGTCTATTGTCAGCAACTGCAAACCATGATGGAAAAGCTCGCTGTTAAAAAACCGAGACTTTTCAATCGCTCTACGCCACTGCTGCTTCAAGACAACGCTAGACCACACACGGCCCAACAGACGACTACCAAATTAGAGGAGCTTCAATTGGAATGTCTAAGACATCCACCGTACTCTCCGGACCTTGCTCCAACAGATTACCATTTTTTTCGAAATTTGGATAACTTCTTGCAAGGAAAAAAAATCAATTCCGATGAGGCAGTCCAAACCGCTTTCAAAGATTTCATTGATTCCCGTCCGAATGGTTTTTTTAGTAAAGGGATCAATGAACTACCTATAAGATGGCAAAAGTGTATAGATAGCAATGGTACATACTTTGATTAATAAAATATATTTTAATATGAAAAAATTGCCTCTATGTTCCTCCCATACAAAACGCCAATTTCATATGTAAGGACCTAATATGTAGGTACTTACTGGTATTTATTGATATCTGGATTAAACTGGATGAAAATTTGTCAAACAGGTCTCGTTTCTAATACCAGTAAAAAATCTTAAAATCTCGCCTGTTATCATTACAGATGGAGTAATAATGATGGAACACGGTGCATCCGCTAAATTTGAAAATGACGACATAGCCGCACCTTTATCGATCGCCCACGGTAAGTTTCTCACTCGATACTTCTCTAGAAGGCTTAGGTGTGCTAAGGTGCGTTTTCTATATAAGATTTTCTTGCATTCGGCTATTTGATTGAATGATTGTGTTACTGGTACATAAGCGCACCTTTTGTTGAGCATGTCGTAAGTATGTTTAAATGATGATGAATTAGCTCTGGACTTACGAGCTCACGACGTCAGTGTTTCCAGCGTGCGTGGAAGGCGGCACAGTGTACGCTGCTGGGTCGGCCATGCGGTCTGCGCTGGCGTGCGAGCAGTGCTTCTGTCTAGGAGGGGCGCGGCGCTGCGTGCGGCCACGCTGCCTGCCACCGCCGTCGGGCTGCAAGCCGCGCGCTGCGCCCGGCGCCTGCTGCCCACAGCGGTACTACTGTGACCATCGCAAAGCCAAACCCTCCGAAGAGAAGCATCCACATGGTAATTTTTTCATGTTTCTTGGACATAGTTTTGTATGTTATAGATAAGAAGACATCACATGAAAATGACATTTCCAGATTATTTTACAGCATGAATGTGGAACGTACAAGAGAGTAAAGCATTTCGGATTTAGGTGTAAAAATGTGAAAATACCGTAAAATAGCCGAAAATAAAGTCGGAGCGTTGAATTTGATAAATTTAGGTTAATTCCAACTCTTTAGTAGATAATATTTTTTAAATAACATTGATTTTCTGTTTCCCAGACTGCAAAATTGACGGCAAATGGATATCCGAAGGCGAAAAAATCGTGAACCACAAGACAAGTTCGAACTGCACGCAGTGCTTCTGTCTGCGCGGCGCGGCGTTGTGTCAGCCGCTTGCCTGCGCGCAGCCACTCCTCGGCTGCAAGCCCTTGCTGCGGCCCGGGGAGTGTTGTGCGCATCAGTACCATTGTGATCGACCAAACCAAGGTGAGAATCGCGATATGCCAGAGTACAACTCTTTCTATTATTTTTAATTATTTTGTCATGCATGTCGTTCACCTTATTATTGTTACTCTGATTTTTCAGGTTCTACAATGCCTCACATCCTTACTTTGACAAGCAACGCACTACCATCTGCAAGAAACGATCATAATGCATCTCTAAATCCCACCTTAAGTAAAAAAGACACAACTACAAAAACCACTCTAGCCAGTATTTACCTGGTCAAGAACACACGTATCACTTCAGCGACCAAGAACCTTGTGAGTACAACTAAAGTAAAAAGGAAGACAAGTGATCCGCCACCTCCAGAGACTACAAGCCAGCCAAGTTCGAACACAACAGAATTATCTACTACTAAAACGACAGAAGCACCGACTACAATGGCGAAGTTAATTGCTACTACAACGATAAGCACGGAACTGAACACGGAACTGACATCTACAGAACAACCAGAAGGATCTGTCAGGATCATGATCAATGGAACGATAAATTGTACAGCCGAATTATCCACAAATTCTCTACCACTCAATATAACTTTCAACAATACTGATAAATTAGAAAAAATCACAATGGAATCTCATCCTAGAATACCCCTCATTGACGTCAGTAATTTAGAAGATCACACATTTTCACCGAATGATATCATCACAGACAGAAGCGTTAATGAAGACTTCGATGAAAACGAGTCTTTTGTCATCAATGTAACGAGCTCCCTCAGAACCAATACCAGTCATACAACAACCACCAGAGCTCCTGCTACGAAACCAACACCCGTATTTACAAAAGTTTCATTACCAACAGACATTGCAGGGGCTTTGAACAGTTCTAAAAAGACTAAAGGAGACTACGATTATGACTATGTGGAGCCTACTCTACCACCTTCATTGCCTAATCTAAAGTAAGTGTTCAGGTAAATGTATACAATCATAGATTGGTCAGTAATATCTCGGTTATCAAAATTATCTGTTTCAGGATTATTCCATTCGTAGCAGCAGACGCCGTTGTGGAAAACGAGCATCCAAAAGACACGCTCACATATCCTATCCATGAAAGAGAAGATAAATTCCCTGTATACTATCCGAAAGTTGATAGTAAGCCCACTACTTTCACAAGAAGAGAAGATGTGTACCATTCAACTCAGTTTCCCGTCTTCATAACAGATAAGAGCAACCAAGACCACTACCCGTTGATCACTCAGGATGATCTGACAAGTACAGGATATTCCGATTCTCATGATTTGGGGACTTCAGGAAATGAATACACGGTATCCGCAAGCATTGGCAGCCGCATCTCTAATCAAAAGAAAGCAGTTACTCCGCCACCCACGCCAAACACCACGTTTAAATTGGAAACTCCAGTTGTAAATCGGTTTTCGCCACCAGTTGAAACGGAAGGTATCAATATGATTTTATGTAGCATTATTTTAATATTTTAGATGCGCAAGAGTTTAAAACTGCTCTCACACAATTTCAGGAGGATTTTTACCAAAAGGGCCGACAGGTCTGATAGATGAGTACTACGCGGTATTTCCCAGTACACCTTCAGGGCCTGCTGTGCCGCATCTCACAACATCTATGCAGTTGGATATTACTAAAGGTAAACACTTAAAGGTTAACAATTCTTTGGTTGTAAGCATAAAATACCTATAAATATATTTAACCGCCTCTGTGGTCTAGTGGTTCAACCCACCGATTTCAGATCCAGAGGTCCCGGTTTCGATCCCCATGGGGAGTACAATATATTGTGCTTGATTTGGTTGGTGGTAGGACTTTGTTTATGTCCGCCTGGCTAGTTACCACCATCTTACCTAATTCTGTCGCCGTAATAACATTTATAAAAGTTTTGTGTTCTGGCATTTAGAGGTAAGATAGCCAGTTCCTCAGTTTGTTGATGATTCCGGGTGAAGTGCGCCTCCACCTTCAGCCTCATCTCAACTTGTAACCAGATGAGATGAAGGCCAAGTTATTACTCGTCGTACAATAAAAAAAAACCTCGATACGTAATATATTCACACACATACAATTCAAATAATATTTGCTATCTAATATAATCCGGAAGCGTGCCCAAGATACTGCATTGCCACGCTAAATAGCTATACCAATTCGCTGGCCTGAAAAAGAGCCAGCCCTTGGGTCATGGGCCGCCCTCGATACTATAAAGTAGTATTGCGATATAATTATTAGTTTTGGGCAAAGCGATAGACGCACTACTTCATGCACCACCATAGTTTAACATCAGTGCAAGTTTTAAGTCGCATCATGCATCTATTGGTTTCTAAATGCCAAATAAATGTATTTAATGTAATTTTAAATATAAAAGGTCCGGAGGATAGTTTTCCAGATTCTGTCCGATATCTGGCCGGAATCATTACGGGCACGCATCCCCGGACTGCTCTAGGACTGGTCACACTCATCGCTATCCCAAGACTTTATTATTCTTATCCCCCTTTATCCATATCCTTGTATCCTCATCCCCTCCTTATCCAATTAATGGTTGACGTCAGGCAGGCGACTTGACTTAAAAGCCAAAACTCACACATGTCAGAAGACCTGTTGTGCCGACCCTGCCTAGTGTGGGATAATGGAAGGTGATGAAGTAATTAAAAAAATATTGTATTTTAAACTATTCCAGGAGAATGCATCACTGGCGAAGGACGCCACATACCAGAAGGCGACACGGTCTCCCTAGCATGTTCCGAATGCACCTGTGCCTGGGGCGAGTTACATTGCTCCCCACGCTCCTGTCACACCCCGCCAGGATGCAGGAGACGACCTGCTACCTCCAATACTGAAGATTTGTGCTGCGGCGAACTCAATTGCGAAGGAGGTTTGTTCAACGTCTAAGCAAAACTACTGATAATCTTTAAAAATGTGATAATAATATTAACCTTTTTTACAGTTACAAAACCAACATCTCCTCCTGAGACAACAACCGCAAAATACACAGCTCCTGCTAACGAAGTGAAAAATCAAACGAATATTCTACAGAACTTAACACTATCAGAATTCGTCCCAGTGACGGTGAATATTACCAATGTTAAAACGCTTGAACCAGCTGAAATAATTTCCTCTAATTTTGATGAACCGATCCATGGAAAACATGTTATTTCTAAAACTACCGTTGAAAACAAAATAAGCGCAGAAGTAAATAACTTTACAGCTCCAACCACTCAGCTTATGGTAACAAAACAAATGACTACTACACTAGCACCTTCTACTAGTACAGAACTTGACCAAGAAGATCATCCACTGGAATATGAAGACGAAGAAGATGACGGTAGTTTCTCTTTCGGAAACGTTTTAAAACTACTATTGAGTGGTGACAGCAGCTATGAAACAACGACAACACCTAAAATATTGATTACAACTCAGAAGCCCGCACCAGTGAAATACACAACGACAACCAGAAGACCACGGCCAACGTTACCTCCGGTATCAAAGCCCACTGTAGCTCCATTCGTTCCAATGCCTCACCATCCCTTCGTACCCCCGAAGATACCACAAAACCCTATCAACCGGATAGATCATCTAGTTCTTGGCGAGGCGACCGCAATCAAAAGAACGACGCTGCGTCCCGTCACCACTTCCCCAAAGCTTACGACTACAAGTAGACCGGTGACAAAACCGACTACTCCAAGAATAGTGACGATGCCGACAGAAATGACAAGGAAAGAAGAATACACGACAACAGAGAGTCCAAAACCTCCTGGAGGCTTAACAGGTCTAGGACCAGGCTTCCTCAAACTGTCTGGGTGTAATATCTACGGGCGCATGTACCGCGTCGGAAGGATCATCGCTGAGCTCACAACTCCTTGCCAAGAGTGTTGGTGCACTGAGTTCGGAGTTCAGTGCCAGCAGTTGAAGTGTTAAAAGACTTGATAGGCTAATCCGTGTGCTAATCCGATGTTGAGTATGAGTAGTCTGTGTATTGGAACGTCTTTTAGAAAAGGTCCCATTTCGCAGAGTATTAAATTATATGTTTTGTATATTTGGGTAGGTATAAACTTAAATAAGAGTACTGAGCATGATCTCACGTGTAAAAGGTACCATAGAACAGTATTTATTCATACAGGGTGTGTTGAACCTCATAACCGACGTGTGTTCATTCATTTACTTACAATATGTTGAGATATTAACTTCGTGAAGTTATTGCATTTAAACATTCTTGTCCAACGCATAATGCCTCAATTCTAAATAAAATGTATTCTCTAGTGTACCTAATTCATAGAGTATTAAGGTTAAATAATTATAAATTAAACCTATTTAAAATTTTACTTTTACAGATTAACTTATTTCGATTATTATATTACCCACCGTCTACCTCCTGAGACCACCTGGGTGGACCGTTGAATGTTTTTACAGATGCTTTGTCTGCCTGGGTGTTCCTTTAGATTTTTCTAAGCTGTTTCAATCATACAGTAGTTCTACCGGAGTATTTTTCTAGTCCTACAATGTATTTGTTCTTATTTGTAAAATAAATCAAAGAAACAACTTATAAAAAATTAAGGTCTAGCACGAAACGTTGATGATACTCATCATCAATCAGCCTAAAGATAATAAGACGAATACTCAAGCAGCGAATCTTTACTTGAGAATCGCTCAGTAAAGTTATGACTGAGTAACTCTCAAGTGAATTACTGGAATACAGACCTTAGTTTATTGTCTTGATTTTTGGAATGAGACAGGGATGGAGAGTTAATTAATAAGAAAATTAAAAATATTACAAATGTATTTCAAATCACAGAATGCACAAAAGCGAGTTTAAAAACATCACATTACACACCTTAATTATCAAATAGAAAATGACGTGCATGCTTAAAACTTTACTAGTAGCTTCGTAATTAATTAATTATCATAACATTTATTTTCTTATTAACATAACGAGTAATATCATCAAAAAGATCATCAACACTTTGATATGTTCTTACGTTTATAACTATTTTATGGCACATTACAAGCATTTCGTAATTACAACATCAAATCATTTTTTCATCGACTAGAACCTTTGGTTATCTTTTTCAAACATACCTCCTGACTCTTCAAGTCTATTTCTTCAGTTAAAGAAAATCATCCAAGATCTAACACTTATAACAAATCTCTTGCATCACTATTCACATGTTTTGATACAAAACAATACCTAACGATTTCATTGAAATCATCCCCCATATTTCCTGGTACAGTTTATGAATTATTGTTTCAACTTTGTAGGAAATCCCAACTAAATTTACTTTTGTAGATAAGACCTTAAATTACAAATAACATTTGACGTACTGAATTACACGTTCAGTTACTGAGAATTATGAATCAAAGCCGATGCCAGTAAGTCTGCGTCAATACAAACGCTACCTGAGTACCTATTACATTGTTATATAGTTGTTTTCAACTCGTTTGATTGTATTCAATGTATTATCTAGAATAGGCAGAACTTAATCTTTTGTGATAGGTACTTTTGGAAGACAATACTTTGAAATACCTGTACATTGAGACAATAGTAGTTTAAGATAAAGGCATAATTGTTTTCAGTCATACTTAAGCCTATTCACTACACAATAAAAATGTAAGTTCCATCAAAATCTGAACACAGAACAGCGGACGGACGCAACATTGCTCTTATTCGATGAACCTTCTTTAACTTATCTATAAAGTATCTACCTACTTTATTCCATGGTAAAAGATTTCGTGCTTCCCCAATAATATCGCAGTCAAATAGTGAGTTCTTCACAAGTCATGTAAATTTATAATATGACCGTAGGTTGGCATATTTAAGAATATAATTGAGTATTTAATTGTGATTTGTGATGAAACTTTTTCCATGTTCGATATAAAAGTTATCGTGTTTTCCCAAAAATATCGCAGTTGAATAGCGTAAAAAAATACCTGCAAGGGTTAACGATTCAAACTATCTCGGCCTCATAATCATAAACATTCCGCTTCCTTACAGACCCGATCATAGGTACTCATAGATTCGTGACCAGCGCTATGGAGCCAGGGTTCAGGGGTCGGCCCATATCGTGTAGTGGACTATAGCCAACGACGCTGCTGAGAGGAGCAGTAGACCTGACACGATCCGGGCCGCTTTGATATGTGTCTTTTTCTCGTTTTCACCTGAAACAAACCAAATGCAATTTAGATATACAGTTAATACATTTTGAGTTGTTTTTCATATTGAAACATAAAAGATTCATAAGAACTTCCAACGAATCCGTCTTTGCAATCCAGCATAATAGTGCCTACATCATCTAGATGGCACAGGTATGTCTCTTACTTTTGTTTTTTATAAATATTAGTGTAAATCACTACAAGTCACATGATATGCTAGTTTAGATTGTAGTCTAACAACTCTGTTTTGATAGATGCATATACAGACGTAGACAACGAGGATGCAGTTAATTGGACATACGGATGATCTAATTACAGGTAAGGGTATTTATTATTTAGTACGTCTAAGCTCCCGTGATGGAACTGAGAAGGATGAAACTCACCAGTAAAGACGATGAAGGCAAGCGGCACGCCGACAGCTGCGCCGAGCGCGTGTGCTGCCCACGCCACGTGCTCGTACGAGGGGGGGTCTCCCCCAGCGACCCTCGCACCACCCGCCGACGCGCGCATCAGCGCCCAGCACCCTTCTGACGCCCCTAGCACCACCACGCTGAGCGGGCGGAACCACCACAGCGGAATATGACCGAACCTGCACAACAAAAACAATTCATCAATATCATAAAACTCCGAGAGGTTGATCGCTAAATCGACAAATCATGAACATCAGGTGGCATTAACCAGAGGACATATTCACAAATGACGATGATTTCACAAATGATCAGTTCCATAGAGCCCCTTGCGTTGTCTTGTTGGCAGCAGCTTCCATCTGTGTATTATCTACACCTTTACTGCGATTACCAATCCGTCTTCCGAGCGTGGTGAATATGGCAAATCCTTTTGACTTTGGAGGAGGGTCTGTCTAGCAGTGGACACTAATGGGCTGTTGATGTTGAAGAGTTCAGCTGAGACACCTACCTGAGGCATACGTTCGGGAGATGCGCGGTGAGCAGAGCGTACACGGCAGCCGAAGCCCCAACAACCCTGACGTGCGGCTGCAGGACACCGACGCCGAGCGCACCGGCCAGTACTCCGCTCACCCAGATAACCACCACTCGCCACCAGCCCTGTTCGCGTTCCAGTCGCCAGCCCACCTGGATCACAAGAGAACATATTGTTAAATTTATGAGAACTGTGTAGATCTAAAGACAGATCAGTCAAAGTTGATGAAGATTCAATATTTTCAAGATATACACTCACAGCAAGTGCAACCAGCGCGTTCAGAGCCAGATGAGCAGCGTGCGCGTGGACGAGGCCGTACGTCAGCAGCCGCCAAGGCTCCTTCTGCCATTGCGTTGGAGACCATTCCAAGCTTGCGCGCAACTTCTCAGAACCAAATATGTGGATGCAGATCTGGAAACAATTCACATTTCATATTTATAATACCATCAAATTATTTTACTTTGCGACATAAATATTTACGGCGAAGATCAATACTTACAATTAAGAATAACATAGACAGTATGAAGTAGGGTGGCCTGAGAACGTCTATCAGCTTTTCTTTTCTTTTCTGGAACTTGGTCTTTTGGGCTAACTTTGTATTCAAAGGCTTTTGTGGATATTTTGAGTGCACACCAAGAGTTAGTCCAGCTTGGAGCCGAGATTTAGGTTTCTCGGTTTCGCAGGGAAGCAAGCGCCGGTTTTCTCCAGGGCTTCTCTCGCCGGTATTCTCGTTCAGCGACCATGCCCGGGTTGGAGCTCTCCGATCGGGCAGAACCCGCCTTCCGTGGTGGATTGGAACCTCAAACTCCGCGTTGAGCCGGGCTGTTTCACAATCTTCTGCATCGGGAGCCATGCTTCATCCTCTATCCTCGGGAAGATGTCATGCTACGTCGTTCCCTCTGAAAGTTTGAAATAGAAATGGCAAAAACGTACGTGTATCCTCAATTTATACTCGCACGTATACCAGGATAATTCGGATTAGGAAATCCCGAATTGGAAATAGGACTGTATGTATGTGGAGGTACCATTTTAATTACCTAGTTTGCGGTTTTGCTCCAGATGTTCACACATTTATTTAATGTTCGTTTAGTTTTTTTTAAGAGATACCGGAAAATACTGTTATGCAACATCCTAGGCGATGGAGGATAATAGAATACTTAGGTATTATATTAACCTCAATTGCCTAGGTTGGCACGCGTGGACGTACCTACCTGGTAGGTAGTACCTTCTAGTGGGAATGTCAGTTTTGTGGTATTCTGAAGGATTTTTAGCTAGCTTAGGTTCGTTTTTTAGCTTTTGAAGAGCTTTTTAGTTTTGGAAGTGAAATCTTCTTAAGGCTTGCTGGGAATTTTTTGAGATGGAAAAAAACCATAGAACTCGCGATACCATACCGACACCACTTTTGACACATTTGACTTAAAGATAACCTATGTGTATTTATATTAGTATTAAACATTGTCAGGTTATTTTTACGATCCTATTATAAAAGGTAAGGACCGTTCGAAGACTGCCTCTGTATATAGTCAGGCGGTTGACAGCCGTGACAGGTATCAATCAAAATCAGTTCTAAGAATTCATTGTGTCAGTTATGTTGCAAAAACAACCCTCATTAATAAATATTGCGGCCATATTTATTTATCTGTGACCGCGACCAACGCGACAACATTGAGTTTTTGTACCAACCATCTCAGCTGTTCTCTTCGGCAAAGATCAACAAACTTCAAGTGTTAACGTCTGTCGCTACTCCCGGAGTAACGCAATATTTTCAATAGTGGTTTGAACCTAGCTGTCTGGCCTCTGAAAACCGCAACACGAAATACTTATCATCGTTATTAAAAGTCTTGTGCTATTTACGAAGGCCTCATGTATTACTTACAGAGGTAATCGCAATTGTAAAACCATAGTCATATAATTCGTTAGTTACCTACGTGATTTCCAACAACATTAAGTAAGCATTTCTTTGAAATCCACAAAAAAAATCCTTTGAATTCATTTGAAGCAACAGCTATTGATCTGTTATTTGAAGTATGCGTGGGGTATCGGTGTCAAAATCACAGGTCATAATTACAATAAAGAAACTTTTTGTTCTTACAAAAACCAACGAGGATTTACTATCGACAGCGAAGACGAACTTAATACTTGAAAATTGGAACAGTTTTTTATTCTCAAATCTCTCGCAGATATTTTTAGAGATTAGTACTCAATAAATAAACAATCGTGAATAACAATCGATCATTATTATTCAAGCTACCTAACTAATTAACACTAAGCAGCCACGTATGACCCTAGTATGGCCAGCTCCTTACATGTGCGCACGCGCCGTCAGGCTGTCTGTCTGTCTGTATGTCATAGATTCTATCTCGGTGGCAAGCTTTGCCAACTGCTTGAGGAAGTCAGAACTTGACATAGCCATTTGTGACTAGAGATGGGGATCAGCATAGTGAAGGATTATTGTTAGGAATACATAATAGTAAGTATAGTTTGTTTGTTTGCTACCTTTTCACGGGTTGAAAAGGAAACAAACTTGAACGGTTGGTAAAATTTGGCATGGATATAGTGTATCCATGGAAAACAACCAAAACTCTGTGGGAATAGTATAGGCTGGGCATATATACGAAATATTAACACAGACAGAATCTCTCGACTGAGTCAGTCTCTTATCAGAAAACCTAATGTTATACAAACTTAGTAACCTTATATTATAATATAAATTTATAAGCTTTCACAATTGAAACACCATTATGTTGATACGAAAAAAAACCGGTATCTATCACGAATTTAATCTATATTTTTCCCGACGTTTCGGCGGGTTTGGAACGTCCAGATCGCGGGCAGACTGCAAAAACGAAACAACGTAAACAAACTTCGGAATAAATATTGGTAAAAACGCGATAGACATCCGTTTTTTGTATCAAAATAAGTTACCTACTGTAATAGGTTCTCAAACCTATCTCAGAAAATTTAAAGCGACAGTTTTTTCTTCGATCTAGTCTAAAATTACACATTAGAGTGCCTTAAAGGGAACCTCTGCTTGGGCCGTCATGTAGTAGAAATCTAGATTAATATTAATTAAATGATTAGGTTGGTACCACTGTGGTACTACCTAAAATAGTTAACCTTTGAGAACTTTAGAGAGGCCGGCAATAGCTCGGGGATTTTAATCATGACCCTAAATAAATCTTACTGCTAGTCGGTCTTTGTGCAAAATTACATAGGTACATTACAACACATACAAAATAGGCACAAATTTAAAAATATAAAATCGTCTAGACAGACTAACAACCAATAGCTAAAACCAAATTAATTCAGGGTAGTTTAAATTTGTAGCGCATTAAGAAAGGCACCCAGGAGGATTCCTACAGGATGATGGGAGCGCAGTCTCGAGCGTTTCAGGAGTTAGAGTTATATTACTTACCAAAATAGCCTAAAGATATTCAAACTTGCAAACGTAAACTATTATTTAACAGTAATGTTATTGATGTAAACAGCTGAATCCATAGATAACCCGGAACGTTCTACACCACAAAATATAATATTATTTATAGAACGCACGTAAACGTTTTGGAATCTCAAGGTTTTTTTTATAACAGTGTTCTTTGTTCAAGAGACAGGTATCGAATGAGTAAGGGAAGGGAAGGGAAGCTGACGAAGGGACATCAGGGGTGTCGTATTCGCATTCGCTATCTCAGATGCCATGTGCGCCGGCGCACACTAAATAAACACAACAGGTACTGTAACAGGATAACATTTATGAATAAACCCAGCACGTTATCTCTATGATTTTTTGAATTTAAGTGCGGAATGCCCCATAAAGTCTATTCTATGTAGAGCATTATTAGAAAAACCCCGTCAAGTCTAACCATTGAATAATAGATCTTATTACTGTCATAATAATATAGCTTTTTCCTGTTTCCTGATTTCACTTTTATGAATCTAAGATGTTTTTGGAATTGTGTTTTTATTATTTCGCACGAAATTTTAGTATTATACGTCTATGTATAGATTAGTATCGTAGAGATCCGGCTTTCCAGAGAGCCAGTCGTCTTTTAAGCTTTTAAGTCTTTGTAAATAAGTGTATTTTTATCATTTTAGTAATAACATTGATTTTCCCTTTGCCTACCCAGAAGAAATAACACCAGGTTGGTCCATGCACATTCATAGTGACCCGCTATTGGTGCACAAATATGCACGCATGATATTAAACTGTAACAACAATAACAATATAAATCATATTTAAATAAAACATTACACACAAAAATGCATTTTTACTCAACCACTTACGTACTTAAAAATTTGTTGTGACAGTAGCTCCCAATTTGAATTTAAATTAAAAAATAATCTACCTGTATCTAATAATGAATCAAGCCCACCGGCTGCCCAGGGCGCCAGCTTTTAGAGCCAAAAATGCGTGTGTTTTAGAGATATTTTGTATTCTGAAACGTTTACAAAGCTTCCGCCGCAACTAGACCAGTTGATTGATGTGAGACCGATAGTCCATTTCTACGAGTAGTGGTTAATTTAGTTTCAGTTTATATTATAAATTTTGTTAATTTTATTAATTAACCTTTTTTTGAAGAAATATATTTAACCTAAATTCAACTGACACAGAATACTTTTCCTCATTATATATCATTTAGGTAGGACCTAGATTTACTTATTATGTTCGTTTTCCTTATTTTCAGTTGCAGGAGGGTATGGTGTACTATCTACAATTCTTATTTTACCTTCATTTCCTTCTGACATGCATCTAATAATTATTGACTGAATTTATATATATTATCGATAAGATTCTATAAAAATATGATTTGTTATGATTTCAGATCAAGATCCAGCTTGGTTTGGTTCTAACCAAATAAAAGCCTACCTCTAGGTAGGACTTTGTTTAAGTCCGCCTGGCTAGCTATCACCATCTTACCTTATACAGTCGCCATAATAACAATTCTTAAAAAAAAATGTGTTCCGGCATTTAGAGGTAAGATAACCAATTCCTCAGTTTGTTGAAGATTCCGGGTGAAGCGCGCCTTCACCTTCGGCCCTATCTCAACTTGTAACCAGGTGACATCTTTTTTGAGAAAAAGAAAGATTGTGTAGGTTGTATAGGTTGTATAGGTACCAAAATATTGAGGGATCGTGTGACCTCTACACTTGTTTTTTTTTTATAGGCGTGGCCTTCATCTATCTTGCCTCTAAATGCCAGAACACAACAATTTAAGAATTGCTGTTATGTAGTAGTGCTTGGTGACATTAGAATTAAAATTCTAAAATAATCTTAAGTAGGTAGGTATTTTAAATAAATAAAATTGAAGTGTCTGTTTGTAAGGTCAAATTGTATGCCAAAATAACAGTTTTTTACTTAATGTAGGATATGAAAGTATATGCAGTAGCAAAATAACACTTAACTTAAATTTATGTCTGTATGCTAACTGTTTGACTGTTTGTGAACCAGCAGAACGGATTTTGACAGGACTTTCACTGGCAGATAGCATATGTTATCTTAGGTAATCTCCAATCAAGGTTCCGAGCTAAAACCCCCATTAAATTCAATATATTTACTAGATTTTTAAGAGTTGCTTCCTTTCGTGGTGTACCTATATGGGGTGCAATGAGAGAGTATTTTAGAAAACTACCACGGGAAGACGGGATAGGAATCCCAGGCGTTCGCTAGTATTTAAACAAAATAATAACAAGACTGGTTCCGCCATTGGGAGCTGGGGAGGAAAATCTCATGGCTAAATGTGGGGTATTCACGCGAGCCCACCATAGATAGAGCTATTTAAATGAGCACAAAATGGTGTTAAGTTTCTCAGAATTCTATATAGGCAGAGGTATTTTTAAATTAATCATTATAAAGTTTAGGTACTTATTCCTATTATTAGCTTTGTTATTATTTTAATCAGCATACATGTATTGTTTTGATACTAATGCTCATATGGTTTATTGAATTGTTACAAGACTAATCCAATCACTGTATCGAACGTACTTTGGAGAGCACGTATAGCCGTCAGTGACGATACCGGGACCGTATATCAACCTATTGTAGTCCACTTCTGGACATAGGTCTTCGACCTTCGGCTCTCCCTCCAGTTTTTACCAGCCACCTGGCGCAAGTCATCGCTCCATCGTGTTGGACGACTTTTTTTTTTTTATTGTACGACGGGTAAGCGCTTGGCCTTTATCTCACCTGGTAACAAGTTAAGATAAGGCCGAAGGTGGATTGGAAGGCGGAATCCTCAACAAACTGAGGAACTGGCTATCTTACCTCTGAATGCCGGAACACAACAATTTTAGAATTGTTATTATGGCGACATAATTAGGCAAGATGCATGCATACCAAACCTAACACATGGTATGCATGAGGACTAAATATCATGACTAATTATCCCAACTAGTCACAGTGTAGAATTGAATAGAATAGAACATAATAACAGTTTATCCGTAACAAAAACATCATGAACATTACAGATAGATACAGAATAGAATAGAATACTTAGTATGACTTGTTAGGAATGAAAACACTCTGAACCTGAATACAGACACGTCAAGTTAATACCTCTATAGTCCATCCAATCTAAGAAATACACTTTGACAGCTGTCAGATCAACTAGTCTAGGGGTGTGAACCAAGTAATCGCCATCGAAAATATCCGATATTAATGAGAAATTTCAATTTCGATATTGATACTTTATAGGTAGGAAATAATCGCTTACTTTTTTGATAAAACTATAAACTCAGATAGAAGATAAATACATATGTAGCGCTTAATTAATACCAAATAATAAATAACCCACATAAAAGACGACAGACTAAATTGGAGGTTGTATTGTACCTACTTGTGCCTACTACGGAGTGAACTTCAACTTCTTTATTTTGGCTTGCAACCGTTTCGCCGATTCTGCCAGTGACAAGTGACGTATTGAAAGTATCAAGCTTATGATACAAAAAAAATATCGAGAGAGATTCGGTTAAAGCGATTGATTTCGAAAGACAAATGCCATGCCATGCCAAACATATAGTAAACTCATTTCATATTTTTTTGCATCTGTTGGAAAGAGAACAGTCGGCGTGAATACCTCTACTTCTTCCCCAGCCGGTCACCCTGTGATAAATCCAGACTAACTCAACCTTACTCTACATTACAAATAATACATTCTGGACCATATGCAATGTGTGTAAAAATATATAATAAAATCCCTAACAATATAAAAGATGCGCCAACGCCCCAAAAATTTAAAAAGTGCTTCAATCCTACTTAATAGAAAAATGCTTTTACTCTTTGCATGAGTTTCTGGGTGATACATCAACTAAATAATTAGCATGTAAGAAAAGTACAGGTATAAGAATATTAGTATTGTAAGATTTGAATTTAGTATTTTATATATATTTTTATTTAGTTATTAAGTTTAATGCGCCTCCTAGTGTAACATTAACCCTGTTAGGGAACAGCCTAACAGGGTTAATGTCTGAAACTTTTATCCACACAACACCTGTATACTTAATAACAACATAAGTGCAATAAATAATTTGAATTTAAATCCGGCACTGTATGTATGTAGGTAGTTTTTTTAGGGTAGTTTCTGAAATATTAAATAAAAAGAAATGCAAATTTTCCCTTTTCAAAACGACATCAACCTTTGTTTTATATGTTACAAAGGATATTTAATAAATAAAATATTTAATACGTTAGCAACATATATTACGTTAGCAACATATATTACGTTAGCAACAAGAGAACCTCGAACACTCAGGTGAATAAAGAGAGCTCGAGAAAAAGTACTTAAGTAAAGTGAGAAAGGTATATTAAAGGCACACTTTTATCGTTTGTTAATTACGTTCTATATGAAAATTAATCTCCGTTACAAACCAGACATCACGAGATCTCAGTTTGGGGCGAAATACTAGAGTATAATTTTTTTATTTTTTATTTAGGTATCCATTCATGACAAGTAATTCGAAGAACTACTGAACTAAATTTTGGTCACTTGCGCAGTACACAAAACTATCTCACTGAATTTCCGCCAAAAAGTCGGTTCGATTATTTAAATTATTTCAATATTTTTAACGATTATTTGGAAACTCAAGAATTTTAAACTGTCGCAGCACTACTGTAAACAATTTAATGACATAACATTGTATGAACCTCATTTACAATTTTACTGATTGTTTATGTTTTAAACTAGTTTTACGAGATTACATTAATGTACAGGAATGTTTAATAAATATAATTATTTATCTGAGTAAATAATTTTTCGACATTATAACAATTACTGTTTGTAATATTTAGTGTCTACGTTTGAACAAAGTGAAAGTGTTATAAGAAATGCGAAACGTCAAAATGTATTCATTAGATTTGATGGACTGTAGAGTGTCGTGTATAGTGGTCGAGTATTGACCCTCAAGTGGGAATGCGTCATTCGACGTACTGTTTGTCTGCAAGGTGCCCACGTGGGGGGGCCGCTTTTGTAGACTCCATGATACAGATTTTTAGACTTAGTTAAAACCACAGAACACATGAAAGAGGTCATTGTTCTGTGTTTAAAACACTTCTTTTATTAGATATTATAACGAGATTTGCCGTTCCGACGATTCGGGAATATGACAATGAATATTCAATGAATAGTCTTGTCAAACGCGGCACGTGTGGTCTGACACCAAGGCTGTTACAGCTCAGACGAAAAAGGGAAGAAGATAAGAAGTTGAAGGTGATATTGGTGACAAGCGCATACAAAAAACTCATAATCTGAATTCACTGCATCCAAACTAGTTAGGTAAGAATGTATAATTAAGTTCAATAAAATTAAGATAAACGTGTTTTTTTCAGAAAATAAAATACGGTTTTTGTGTTGATGGTCACTCTAGCTATAATCGGATGTTAATGTCATTACCTAATTGCCTGGTTTACTCCGGTTTTCGGCTTATCATAATGGAATCGGACGCATTATCCTACTCGTACCTCGCAAAGTAAAAATAGGTCACTGGGGTCAACGAACAGTAAAAGTTTTTTTTTAATTACCTATGCGTAAGGTAATTAAAATAAAATAAAAATTGGTAAAATTTTTGTTGATTTTTTTGTATCTGTATTTATTTATATCAGAATACTAATGAGCGAAACCACCCTGAATGTTTTATAGACTATGACTAGGTAATAGGTAATAGTAGTATTTTGGTTGTTTCATTCGGAAACCTGACGAACTTTCTAAAAAATATTTGATGTTTAATTTTCTGACCTTTTAAATATCTTCTAACACTGTTGTAAAATATGTAGACGTTTGTAAGCAAAGCAAGCGATGTGAATATGCATGTTGCTCTGCCACGCAAAAACTATTAATTGAGTCGAAATTTTGCATAGATTTTGTTCTGGAAAATATAGGCTACTTTTAACAAGACTCACAGTTCAGTTGGTAGTAACTCTGCCTTCTGCGCTGTAGGCTGTGGGTTCGATTCCCACCCAGGACAAACATTTGTGTGATGATTAGAGATGTTTGTTCTGTGTTTGGGTGTTGTATCATATAGTACCTATGTATTTACAAAAAAGTATTTAAGTATTCTATCCGTAATCTAGTTCTCATATTACAAGCTATGCTTAGTTTGGGGCTAGGTGGCGTTGTGTAAAATTAATGTCCTGTCTATTTATCAATTTTTTTTAAAGGTCTCATGTGAGGGAAGCATGAGCATAAGCTACTAAAATCATAGAATGGAACCTGAAACATATCCGTGTCTGCATTACGTGTAGATTTTAATTAATTGTTTTCCAAAATTAAAACGAATTAGATGTAAACCTACTTCAAAAACCAGAAATACTTGATCGGTAAAATGTTGGTGTGGTCTCTGTCGCGTTCTTTTTTTCATAATAATTTACATCACCAGGCTTTAGCCGTCCACTGTTAGGCATGAGCTTCCAACAACCCTGGTGACTTGAGGTTTTGCCATAATTACTAACCTGTAATATGTGACTAAATTATATAGCTACGTTAAAAATAAAAAATGCACATCTTCTATTAAGTACCCGTGTTAATAGGTCTCTATATTTGTTTTCATAATATGCATTGAACATCTTCCTTGATTACCTACCCTATCGCCGCAGATACGAGGAAAACCACATTTTCACTAAGGAATATATTAAAATAATGTAATTTACCTTATAATGACCGTGATAATGAGGCGACTCCATACACTCTATTTTAGAAAACAAAACCACACTAACAAAACAAAGCTTGCACACAATTTAGCAACATTCGCTTAAAATTTGTAATTCCGAGTTTAAAAATAGAATGGCATGTCATTTTGTTATAAATTTACGTATCTAGATTTTTGTGATTCAGCCAGTGACACGAAACAGCAAACCGCGCGGGCGCGCTCCGAACGAACACTCATCAATGAAGGTAATAACCTCTCCTGTTGCTCCGATTAGGGTTCCTTACTAACAATTATTTGAAGAAGTTCTGGATCTTTTTTTTCGGTCTCATTTAGGACTCTTACTTATTTCTCATCACACATCACATACGTATACAAAGAATACAAGTTTCTTCTTATCTTACATACATTTGAAGAGCCATGTCAACACAGTTTGCTTAATGCTAAAATAGTTATTATCAGCTTCACTGTAAGTAAGTCTGTAATAAAATATTATTGACAAAATATTTTCGTTGTTATTGTCCCGTTCAGTTGGCAGTTACCTATTAGTTATTTAACAGGACATGTCACACAGAGTCACCCTAAGTTTTGTATGTGGCAACGGCCCTGGTAAATAATTTAGTTCACTACGTACCTATATCATCATCATTATTACCTTTTCATCATAAGTTTTCATAATAAATAAACTACATGTTTTCTGAAAAAAAAAAAATATCAACCCGCGGTATAAGACGCGACTAGAGGTTTACTTGGGGATGGTCACAGGCAACAGCAGCAGCAGCCACTTGATTAATTGATACCAATACTGCGATACATTAATTAATTGCAACACATATTACGTAATTATGGTAATACCCGCTTTACACTGTCTGAGACTCTCAAAAGATCTTCAATTCTGATAATGGAGGCAACAATAGCCGGATATTTTGGATATCCATTAAACCCACTACTATCAGAATTACTAGAAGAGACGCGCTAGACTTTTTGGGGCTTTATTGATGATAAAAGTGTTGGCTTAAACAATATATTACATTTTAATATATTATAACTATGTTTTATATTTTAGTTATTATTTTCATGTAACCTACCAAATTGCTAAAACTGTAAATCCCTTGAAACATAAAATAGAAGTACTAATAGTTTTATGTTTGCATTTTTTTTTCAGAAATGTACAGAACCCAAACGTCTAACACGATTTATTTTTGTTTGTCGTTATCGGCTACAAGTATGTGACGTGACGTGGTGGGTTATCGCCGATAATGGTATCGGCCACTTGGATCATGTTCAGGATATCGAGAAAATTACAGACATGTGGCATGACGATAAAGAAGTACCTACCTACTTTAGGTAACAAATCAACCCGACGACATTTTTATATGAAAACTGAAAACAAATACCTACCTGAAAACCTAGTTTCCTGATTTTTGTAAGTGTAAATACGGATATAAAAAACTTTGAAAAAAATAACCAGTATGTAAACAATAAAAAAATATCTGAGCAGGTTTTTCGTAGAAAGATATATTCAAGCGTGCAAAATCGTAGGTCGTTTTTTTTTTTTTTTTATTGTACGACGAGGAAGCGCTTGGCCTTCATCTCACCTGGTAACAAGTTGAGATAAGGCCGAAGATGGAGGCGCACTTCACCCGGAATCCTCAACAAACTGAGGAACTGAATCTTATTATATATTTATAGCCAACACAACATTTTTTTTAAGAATTGTTATTATGATTTAAGAATAAAGCTAGAATAAATATCGTCTTGTATAATAATAATAATAATGTATGTTTATTGTTTAAAATGATGTATGAAGACTCCAAATTACTATCTTCGAGGTTTCAAAGAGTGGCAACTTGATTATTAGTAAGACGTATATAGTTAACTAAACACTGTCATAATAACATTGTTATTGCATAATTGATTATTATGGTGTTACTCAGGAATAATAAATAGTATACAAGGTTTATTTTATTGCTAGCTTAGCTGTGTGAATTGTCCGTGTTTCAATTTGCGTGTAGTGATTATTGTAGATATTACCTCATGTAGCAAAATACAACACATCAAAGTTTATTATAAATATCAAGTTTTATTATAATCTAAAATTTCACTTTGCTTCGCATGCAAAAGGTGGAGCTATTAATAATAATGGATATAACATAGTGCTTTTATTTACAGCCCTTACACACGATAGGTCACAACTCACAAGTTAATCACTTTTACCTTATGACCTTTTTGAGGGTTAGCAATACGTTATTTCAGTTGTGATAGCAGGTTATGTGGTCTCGTGGTATATATTTGGCTATTTGGCTACAGATTCAGAAGACCTGGGTTCTAGGTTTGTTCGCAGTAAGGTGGCGGCTCGTAAAGTCAACCTAGATTATTCATGACCCACACAAAATAGAATGCAGTTGGGAGTTACATGCCGTCTTTGTGGTTCCACACATAAACATTTAAAAGAAAACCAAACCTTGTATTTTTTTTTAAATGCTCATTTCTAATTACGCCCCTTTGAGGATACCTGTAATCACGACTCAAAGCGTTGTAATATAATACTTCTGTTATCTGCTCAATGAACGACATGGCTATTTATATTGAAATAGCACTGGGCAAATGCTACACGATAAAGAATATTGGTACAATTTCGTCGAGTGTTCATGTTCAGAATGCCTACGTCAATTCATCTCCTGCCAACGACGTGAACGCATAACAATAAACTCTGCAAATAGATTAACATCAGAAAAACGGCCGCGAAATGATATCTAATATCTTGACTCCCTTGAAAATATATTTCTTTAGTATTAAAAAGCAACAAACCCGTGAGTTTATTTCTTTTTGAGGATTCTTCTGATCCACTACTCAGAGCGTTTATCTTATGAGGATTACCTACTTGGGGGTAGCCAGAGTCACATCCAAAGAGAGTTTGAAAGTATCTAGTATTAGATACTATTCAAGTTTATAATATTATACCGCTTAGCGAAATACTTAGTGACACATGCATGCCATTCGAATATTTGGTCCTAGAGACATGCCAGTTTCCTCTCAAAGAGACCTTCATCATTATTGCATGTGCATGTGTCAAATGTCCGGATCTGTACAATAATGGTGTATTCAAGTCCAGTGAATGATAAAAAAAAATGTTAGAGGACATTAATTTCTCACAGCGCCAGAACACACAGAACCCGGCACCAGTGGACGAACCATTCAACAACAGAGGCTATTAGACTAAAAAGACTAGACATGCTGTAATTAGACCATAAAGCAACCTTTCAAATATATTCTTTATTGCCGATGGCCTATAAAAATAAATTAAGATTTGTGGTAGCTGGTTTATGGCCAAAAATTCAGAAACAACCTGATTTTTCAAATTCCTACAACCTTTTGACTCATATTTCACTCGTTGAGAGGATGGGCTTACAACAAAATCTGTCACTTACATATAAACAGAAGCATAAACTAAACACCTATTTCCTGCCCCCTATATTTTTAAGTAAAAAAGAAGTTTAGACACATATTAAGAGTAGTACAGCCCCTTGTCAAAGAGTAGTAGAGCCCCTTGTGTTTGACGAACAAACAATATAAAATGAATATTGATGTTCGTTCTGTATTTTTATTATAAGTAAGTATTTAAAAAAAGGTATATTTACTATGCTTTGCTTAGTTTGGAACTAGATGACGCTGTGTGAAATTAATGTAGCAATAATAAATAATAAATGTTTATTTCTCTTAATAGAACAATCCTGTAATCTGGAAACGTCCTGTTATTTATTTATAAAAAAACGTACTAACGTTTTTACCCTTATTTCATCCCGTTATTAAAATACTTTCTTAGTGCTCACTTTCACCATAGGTATAAGGACTTTTGTGATATTTTTTTTGTATTCTTCATGCTTTTGTATTATTAGGCTGTACGATGTCTGTAAATCTGCCAGTTAGTACATGATTTACTGAAGTCACTATACTTACTACACACTAATCTTAAAAAAAGGATAGTTCGTAAGACTAAATTAACATGCAACAAACTACTAACTCTATGGCGTATCAAAAAACAAATGTATCTTACCGCATCAATATAGCACTCCTTACGAGTGTGACATGCACACCTTCCGCATACATCGTTGGTAGTAGCAACGCAGACTTATCAGATCCGCCCTGCCCACACACTTGTTATCAAATTAAACACTCCCTGACCATAAGCCTTAGCCAGACAACACTCCGCACCCTCATCGGTTACATTTTAGTTAACAAGGTTGAATAATTGTTTGTATATAGTTGGGTGGTGTTTGGGCGGACGACACGCAGGGCGGCGGCGCGCGAGTGACGGGTCAATGCCCCTGGCGTGTTGCCGCCCGTTGTCACGGCAACGATGCACTTTGCAAAGATGGTAGACTACGTATTATGCGGATGAGCCACTAGAGACGGATACACATTTTATCTTACTACCACCATCTACTCCACCATCAGGATGAGTGTCACATCGGTAGCTCACATCGGTTGGCTGAGGACGCTATATAGCAGAATAGAATATAATATAATCGAATATAATATTGTTTATTGTCATATTGTAACACACATACGTGAATCATAGTAAAAATGAAATTATGTGCGTATACATTATAATGATACGTCTAAAATTACATTTTCAATAAATATGATTTCATTACGTAATTAGATATTTCATCAAATTAATCTTATATTATTATTTACACATACAGAAGCCCATAGATATTGTTATTTAGTTTAAGTAAAAACTTTGTATTTAAAATAATACGATACAATAAAGAATGAATACATTACGATTGTATATAACGGGTGATTTTTTAAGAGCTTGAGAACTTTTTTAAAAAAAAAAACGCATAAAATTTGCAAAATCTCATCGGTTCTTTATTTGAAACGTTAGATTGGTCCATGACATTTACTTTTTGAAGATAATTTCATTTAAATGTTGACCGCGGCTGCGTCTTAGGTGGTCCATTCGGAAAGTCCAATTTTGGGCAACTTTTTCGAGCATTTCGGCCGGAATAGCCCGAATTTCTTCGGAAATGTTGTCTTCCAAAGCTGGAATAGTTACTGGCTTATTTCTGTAGACTTTAGACTTGACGTAGCCCCACAAAAAATAGTCTAAAGGCGTCAAATCGCATGATCTTGGTGGCCAACTTACCGGTCCATTTCTTGAGATGAATTGTTCTCCGAAGTTTTCCCTCAAAATGGCCATAGAATCGCGAGCTGTGTGGCATGTAGCGCCATCTTGTTGAAACCACATGTCAACCAAGTTCAGTTCTTCCATTTTTGGCAACAAAAAGTTTGTTAGCATCGAACGATAGCGATCGCCATTCACCGTAACGTTGCGTCCAACATCATCTTTGAAAAAATACGGTCCAATGATTCCACCAGCGTACAAACCACACCAAACAGTGCATTTTTCGGGATGCATGGGCAGTTCTTGAACGGCTTCTGGTTGCTCTTCACTCCAAATGCGGCAATTTTGCTTATTTACGTAGCCATTCAACCAGAAATGAGCCTCATCGCTGAACAAAATTTGTCGATAAAAAAGCGGATTTTCTGCCAACTTTTCTAGGGCCCATTCACTGAAAATTCGACGTTGTGGCAGATCGTTCGGCTTCAGTTCTTGCAGGAGCTGTATTTTATACGGTTTTACACCAAGATCTTTACGTAAAATCTTCCATGTGGTCGAATAACACAAACCCAATTGCTGCGAACGGCGACGAATCGACATTTCACGGTCTTCAGCAACACTCTCAGAAACAGACGCAATATTCTCTTCTGTACGCACTGTACGCATTCGTGTGGTTGGTTTAATGTCCAATAAAGTAAACTGAGTGCGAAACTTGGTCACAATCGCATTAATTGTTTGCTCACTTGGTCGATTATGTAGACCATAAATCGGGCGTAAAGCGCGAAACACATTTCGAACCGAACACTGATTTTGGTAATAAAATTCAATGATTTGCAAGCGTTGCTCGTTAGTAAGTCTATTCATGATGAAATGTCAAAGCATACTGAGCAAATACTAATGCATGAAAATCCTAACCTCAAAAAAATCTGAGCAAATACTAATGCATGAAAATCCTAACCTCAAAAAAATCACCCATTAGAACTAGCTGACCCCGTGCAATTACACTTGTGCTAAGGTTCTAATATCGTCACGATAATTTTGGGCTCTATAAGCCCATTCCCGCAAAGCAACCTCCGTGGTCTAGTGGTTCGACCACTGGTGTCAGATCCAGAGGTCCCGGGTTCGATCCCCATGGGGAGTAAAATAGTGTTTGATTGTTTTGATGACTTGGTTTGATTGTAGGGTCACCCTGTTCTTAGTGGCGGCCCTTTCCAATTCTAGGTGGCATTCGTAAATGAGCTTTGAAATACAGTCTTTGTTTTCCAAGGCTCTGAGTATGGCCATGATGTCAGCACGGCTACACTCAGAGTGATTCGTATTCTGTGGTCATTGATTCCTCGTCTGCATATTGCTCTTGCGGCCTCGGTGATGGGTGCACATTCGCATTGAAAAATGGAACTGTGTAATGACTGGGATATGCTGATGTTGAGGTCCAGAAAGTGGATTCCAGCGCCTGTGCCTTGGTTTGTCTTACAACCATCCGTGTTGACACGGACTTCGTTAATTTCCGATTCATCTTTCTGATCCTCCCATAGTTGTATTTCGTAGTGTTTCTATGTTACTTGTAAGGTAGGAATCCTACCGCATAACGCAGCTATAAGCGGCTGGTATGCATATGTGTATGTGGAATATAGTATCGATACAAAAATATTTATATTTTCTCTTTATAATAATTGTGTAGATAGTGTAGATGGAGTGTATCAGTAAAAAAACTAAATAGCCCGGTTCTTTGCGTTCTCCTTGCTTGCTGGTCGCGATTCCGAACAGGCGGTAGATTTGACGTATCAAAAAGATCCTGAAAAATCTTTTTTTACATTTTCAAATAAGGCAATAGAGACAAGGAGCGTAGTAAGTGGAAACCCGTCGTAACCCTACCGCTATGGGAAACAGGCGTGAGTATGATTTTAATTTGCATGATGAACGTATCGTGCCTAATACTAGGTCGTAGGTACATACACATCTGTTTAGTATCTGTCAATGAGATCCTAGTGATAAGTCAAACCCTGCTTAAAATATTATATGTTTAAATTTTAAGTGAATCATTATTTAGTTTTGACGTTTATTACCAAGTTTAATAAAAAGTAGTATTTTCTATCTATCTATACCTGTACCTATACAACTTTATTTCAAATACTTTAGCTGGAACCCTGGATCTCACTATCAACAGCTTGTTTCTTATCTATTTTATGAATAATGGGTTAGCTCTTGACCTTTAGGCTTGTCTAGTTCTAGGTTACAGCAAGGATGAGGCTGTAATGAGCTTACCGAGAAGGTTCTGGCTCTCCGGTGCACCGTCGGAATACGGAAAATTTGGCACCAGGCTTCTGCAGGAAGGTCGCTAGCCAGGTGGACCTTTACAGGTCCCACCACCAGTTTTGCAATAACTCAGCCGTAACCAACCGGTAGCAAAAGCCAGGGTTTCCGTTGCCTGGGGTAGGTACACCACAGGAGATCACACCTCAGATATCATTACATCAGAGAAAAGTAATCGGATTGTGGGAAGACACCGCACTGTATGGACCGACGACATTGTATCGGTCGCAGGGAGTCGATGGCTGAAATATTCTCAGAATCTCTATTTGTGGCGTCGATTGGCCTATGTTCAGCAGTGGACGTGTGTGGACTGATATGATGATGATGATCAGGGAAAACGTGCAAGCATCGTAACCCTGAATGCTTTCAAATTTGTTTTTTTTTTAAATGCCTATTAAAAGTTACGATTTTTGCATCCACTTTACGTAAAAATATTGTCTTATCTGTAAAGATGTATGGTCTTTGGCTGACGCGGGATTGTGAGCAGTCGGTCAAGGCTGTGTACTTACAGGGCAATCAACTGTACGCTGCGACTATTGTACTTGCTACTTTTTGTAGTAAAAGTATTAGATAAGTCGTGGTGACTCAGTGGGCACTAGGGCACTGTTGCGATGCACTATTATGACTACATGACTCAAACCAATACACGTGATACTAATTATACTTGACCTAGTAGTTTCACTAGTAGGAGTTTGTCATAATACATACACAGAATGGTATAATGTACAGGAATACGAGACAATAAAAGATGCGCCTGCATGTTTTTATATTAATACGCTAAGAGGAAACAGATTACCTACCTACCCCTTTTTGCACGAATGGAGTAGAAGTACAAAAAGCTGTTTTTTACATCGTCGAATTTCTACCATTGCTTGGCTTCAGTGCTTAACAAATCTTGAACTGTGTAAATTACTTGTGATATTTAACCAACTTCAACAAATGCAGGAGGTTATCAATTAAGATAACATTTATCAGTGTTACTTGTACTTCTATTTGCAAATTATTATTTATGCAAAATTTGTAGTACTGTCATCTATCCGAAGACACAAGAACTAAAAGAATGGGTTGCGCTTCGCAGTTCTTAGCGCCTCGTAGTGCACATCTACAATTATTATTATCACTTGAATAGTGAAATTAGTTTGATCGAGGCATACTAGATGTCGCTAGCTTGCTCAAATTTATCAACTTGCGTATGATATTCGCTTAAAAATCCAGATTTAGAGAAATGATAGAATATTGTTTACAATTTGTCATAATTTCAACTACTATTACTATCACCAGTGATAGCTGCCTGTGATTTAACTTTTAGGGTTTAAATATTTTTAGGGTTCCGAACCTCAAGAAAAAAGGTTATCTTAGGCTTATAGGATCACTTTGTTGTTCGTCTGTCTGTCTGCCTGTCAAAACTCTTTTTATCAGGAACACGTTAAGATATCAAACTGAAATTCATCAAATACTCGAGTCTACGGTCTCTTTCAGCTGTGAAATATCAAATTTGTAAGTCAACGCTATTAAAAGATATGACCGTTTAGTGACCCTGAATGACATAGACATTGAAATTAAATGTCATTGAATTGAAAAAAACGCATATTTTCACATTATTTGCGATTTTACAAGGGAATCAAACCTTTAGGTTAGGTACTTCCCGTAACCTAGAATCACGAAATTTGGCAAAAAGCAATATCTTACACATGAAAAGAAAAAAATCTGAAAGCCGTTAAGATGTTGTTTCATTATAAAAAATAGTGAATTTGCTATTACAAACTAAGTTTTTTTAGTTGGTACAGTAACAGTGTCTTGGGATTGGCAACGTTGAGTTTGTCCTTTGACCTAAAATTGTTACTTATGATTCGCATCGAAAGTCTTCGGTGGCCGAACAATTGAGCTTTTATACTTTTACCTACTTAGAAACCTTACCTACAATCTGTACAGAATCTTCGGTGCCCGAGTCCAACTAGCACTTGGCTGGTTTTTTTTCTCCATTGAGAAAAACAAATGCTACAAAAAACAATTCTTAATTTCATGTCCTATAATGTCCTGTAATATTTTTTTTATTTTTATTTTACTGTGCAACTTCCTCCCCTTTAAGAGGCCTCTTTTCTACATGAGGATGGTAATTTATAAACTGATGATTTGGGTAACATTTGAATCTAAGGTTCCAAACGATCGTGCAAATACCAAACGAAATATTTGTTTATTCATGTCACTTCCATAATCTGTTACATAACAATAACCAACCAAGTCCCTGAGGCTGCGATAATAATGAGATTTCTTCTGAAGACAACCTCCCCAAGGTGACATGATGTAATGGGCAATCACGTCGCCGGTCTCAGGTAATCACGTAACTACCTCTTTCACTTCACTAGAACTCACGTAGAGGTTACGACCCTAATACCTTCAAAATCTTTAAGAAAAGCTTGCTATTCCGTAGAACTCATCCATGTCCAAGCTTTGTTGCTGTTTCACGTAACTACTGAACGACCACGAATAACAGATATGGCTACTTTTTATCTAGGTACGATATCTAATTTGGCATCATAATTATTTCCTCTGAAAGAGCTCCGCGGAATCGTGACGATTGGAGAAATCAGGGGTGGCCTTTATCCAGTAGTGGAACATATCAGGCTTATAAAAATTAAAAAAAAAAACTCTTTTTTTTTAAACAATGCTGTCCCACTGCAGGGCAACCTGCCTAGCTACCACCATTTTACCTAATTCTATCGCCATAACAACATCATCATCATCACAACAATTCTTAAATTGTTGTGTTTCGGCATTTAGAGGTAAAATTTGAGAGGCTAGTTTTCGTCAGTTTGTGGAGTTCTTCCACCTTCGGCCTTAACATAACTTGAAACTCAGGTGAGATGACTAAGCATCTCCCCGCCGTCGTCGTACAATGATTTTACATACAGAAAACCCCGACAATGCGGAAGGGGCTTTAGGGCACCAAAACTTTTATCAAACCAGCCGTTTTGAAATGATAAACGGCCTAAGTAACTGACATAATTTATGATGAATGATCTCAGTTATCACTTCTTTTGTCCGCACCAGCTGATCTGAAGTAATCGACCAAAGTGGTGAGATGGGACAGAGCCTGTCAGTTCGCGGTATATGGCCACTGCCCGGAGCCGGGTTATCTTTTAAAAGACTTACTGAATGGTTTTGCTATCTAATTTACCCAACACAAAAACGAGGATGCTGATAACGAGTACCTAACGATAATGGTGTAACTTGTATTGTACTCAACTTAAACGACTGCCATTTCACAAAATTTCCAGACGGAATAAAGGTAATACGTATTGTATGGGATATCGTTCTTAACATCTAGGTAATTAACCTAATTTGTGCACTATCGTGTAATTATTTACTTTCTGGTTGTTCTTTTAAAGTTGCCTGGAAGAAATAACTTTTAACATTCAGGTCACCCATTTTATTTATACACTGTTTTCAAATGTTTGTATTCGTTGATGTAATTTTTGTGTTCAACAAAGTGTTATTGTATTACTCTATTTTATTTCTTCTCCAACCTACGCGTGATGGAGTCTGCAGAATATTTTCTGTCATCAGTCATAAGATCTTTATTGCTTTATGAACCTATCGGGTCTTTTTAAGTACTAGCATTAATATCACATCATTGAGTCTAAATAATATTAATAATATCCAAGCTGGACGGGTTCACTTCGCCTTTCCGAAACATATTTTAACTTGTTTTATTTCACCTTCGACGATTCATCGACCATTCAGTAGATAAATGATTTATTTTTTGGTACAATATATTTGGTACTTAGCTAAACAGCCCCTTTTAAAAATTTTAGGACCCCTTTTTCCCATACGTTGTCTTGAAATGCATCTCAAGATCATTCCACATCTTGAGCGAGAATAAAAAAAAAACATTATTTATAATATTTTTTTCATTTTTTCTACAAATTTATTTCTTTGTCTTCGCCGTCATCTTCATATTGTTCTATCAGCGTTCAGACAATCCATCCATTGTTTTATTATCTCTGGTAACTTACCTATGTGTATTGATAAATATTTCGTTAATTAATTTGACAGTAAACGCCCAGTTTAGTTGCAGCAATGGATGAGCGCTCCTTATGGTTTGTTTAAATTAAGCTAGTTTGAGAGAATAATCACGCGTCTTGTTTTCCAGTGGCTGAGCATCGCGGAATGGTTTATAAACGAGTCAGTTTTGGAATCGAAACAATTTGTTGTGATCAGCCGAACATCTGCAAGATGTTTCAATACACTCGCAATAGCTTGTGGAGTTTTTATCCGGCTGTTAAATAACTAATTCGAATGTAAACATTGTGGGTGTTTGAAGTATTTTTCAACTAAGTATATCAGTTTAGTGGTTTAAATGCTGGATAGTGGTAAACATCATCAATCTTGTAGGTAAACGTGTTTGACCAGGTACTTAAACTAAATTTGCTGCTTTTTTTATGTACGACGAGGTTTGAACATTCGATGGTTTATAAACAACATCGATCTTGCACAACCTCGGTACCTTCTGGTTTCAATCACTTTTCTACTTCCAAAGGTTACGACGAGTTAAACTTGGGTAATTCCGTTTTTAAACGTGAAGTAAATGGTACCTACTTACTCTCGATTTAGATGTCTTTTTGCAGAGTATAATAGATGCATTCCTATTGAGTTGTTTAACAGTTAAAGAGCAAAGCACATTAGCGAACAGCTTATAATCAGAGCTTAGCATTCATTAGGCGCATGTAAACAGGAAACCAGCTCTGATTAGTACGCACAATGGGCTGATCCGATGCGTCGGGAATACATTTCAATACGAAAGTCTCCTCTGTTTGTTTTCTCTGAGATCAATCGATCATCGATATCAAGCGTAAATTAGAAGCGGCCAATAACCCATAATAAAGGACTCCTGTGTCGAGTTCTTTTCTACGGAGTGATTCGGGACATGCTGAACATGTCATCCCTGGTCGCATCTGATCACTACTCAGCGTGATTCGTTGAGGATCACCTACTAGGGGGTGGCTAGAGAGGTAGGGCAAATAAACGTTCAGCACATGCCCACAGTCTGCGAGTGCCTTGCACTATCAATGTGTGTTGGTAGTTGGTACCATTTAATTTTCAAATGAAACATTTATTTATTTATAGATAGTAAACATAATGACAATACGACTATTCATCAGCTGCATGTCTTATAAATTCTGGTAATTTTCCATTACGTTATCGTTACATAGTGTTACTGTGTACCTGTATAATGAATCTGCAAAATTCTAGTTCAATTTGCTCAAGCCGGCATTTGATTTGTAAGATTAAAATACAAGTCACAAAGCTCACTTCAGTATTAAATCTTTTTAACGCAGAACTTTAACGTTTTCTTCAAAGGCAGAGTGAAACCTTTGAAAAACCGAATAATGCATCAAAAACATTAAAGCAAATCCGATGGATGGTCGAACGTTTAGAAGTTAGTCGTAATGGTTTCAAACATCCGTGTTTGTATTGCTTCTGAAAACACGGCACGGGAAGTGGTTTACCTCTCAATATTGGTTACTGTGGAGTTGTAAAGGGAATCAAATGTTAATTGTTCCAAGAAATGTCCATACCATAAGAATTTACTTACTCGAGGTAGATTGTTAGCAAAATTAATCAGATACGCTAGGTATATTACCTAAGCAACAACAAGCTACTACTTTGAACGTGGACAAAGAGCTAGTTTTCATCAAAGTATATTCAAAATACGGCGCCATTGAAATGTTTCTGGCGAGCCCTTGCGAAAGATCTGTCTCTACATTATCGTAAGTACGAATTGGTTACAATGGTGGCCGTGCCACTTGCAGACCAACTCTGACGTCAGATTCAATCACTGGATCTAGGTACTTTGTCTGACATCTTTGTGATACGCATGAGTTGGTCGTCTTTCATATTGTTACCGCTTATCTATTTTCACATGTATCTTCTGTAAGATTAGGTATACTTATTATTATATGTTTAAATATTTACCTGGTAAATTTCCTATTTTTAGAAAAACGTCGGCTATCCAACACGTTTTAGCAGGTTATCATTAAAAAAGTCCTTAAAAACTTCCCTCATTACGGGACAAAAAATTTCGGTTGGTCTCTAACGCTAGTCACTCCAATTATTATGACCTAATCCTGTAACCGGACGTGCCACCCATTTATGTTTTACTAAGAACATAAATATTTGGTATAAACTGATGGAAAATAGTTTAAATTGAAGTGCTTTTGATTATTACTTTGTTATTACAACAGGTGTTGGTCTGCTCAAATAGCACCGTCAGAAATAGCGCAAGTCTAGTTTAATGATTTCCTGGATTCGTCGATAGTTTATCCAGCAGTACACAGTAACGAGATTCGAGCAGAAAATTGCACCTGCCGTTGCACGACGCATAATAGCAAATAGAGGTAGAAAGGAGAGAGGAGAGGAGAAAAGTAGATATTACTGACAAGAAGTTACGATCCATAAACTTGGGAAAGAGCAGAAGAAAATGAATTTTGGTGTTATTATTATCGACTTAAATTTTATAAGAATTATAGATCGATATAGAAGTGGTCAACTCAACAGTAATATGAGGGAACTGACCTTAATCGTCATAAGAACCAAAAAAATAGCAGCAGGTCGAATTCTTACTCCTATCCTAGGAATAGGAATCCTGTCCGAGGAATCCTAGACCAATATTCAATTGTCTATTACAATTGTGGTATACATACTAGGTATCTCGTATCTTTACCACTTATTAAAACAATATCTTGTTAGTCTCGAGTTTTTTTACAAAAGCACAATCAAAACCCGTTCAGTTTACGGGAAACGGTAACAGACTAAAATATTATTTAGAAATATTTAAATAAGGAGAATCCAGACTCATATTAGCCCACACAGGTAAGCACCGTGACGAGATGGAGTTGTGGGCGCATGTCATACGGCCATTGTTCGCAAGCTACGCGCTCTCATTCCCAACCGTCACTTGGGTCATGCGGTCATGCCGCCGCTGTCTCCTGTACTATACTGACACTAAAGTACCAAGTAGTAAAGTGGAGGTATGAAAAGTGCGTGATCATCTAGCTTGTTGTATTGCAGCTGACATATCATTTTCAAGATCTTTTTTTATATTACGACGGGCAAGCGCCTTCATCTCACACATCTCCATCGGGAGACAAAATGCTCTGACAAGGTGGATAAAAACAGAGGACAAACATTTTATCTCCGCCCCGTGCTGAGGGGGCTGGCTTCATGTTATGTATTATGCCGAATGTGGAAGCGCAGCTATCTTACCTCCAAGTTCCTTCTTAAATTTGGAATTATTGTTATTGTAGTGACAGATAAGATGGTGGTAGATCAGATATAAGTAAGATCCAAGCGGACTTCTACAAAATCCTACCACAAACCAAACCAAGCATGTATAGTTTGTACCTACCCCTTGGAACCTAACCCAGTACCTATACTGTTGATACTAACGATAATGTTGAAGACAAACCGACAATTTAACTGCTACCGACCTAAATATACCTAGCTTCTGTCAACAAATTCGCCAGACACGCAATGGTAGGTAAATACCTAACGTTTACACGCATCTACCAACTTACCCTAATCATTTCTCGTTGGTAGTTTAACTAGTATGGTAGGTAAGGTACCTACATAGATTGAAACCACAAAAATTTTCCAATCGAAAACCATTTAAACACACGCTTTTGGTTATTTTGAAGTTGAACCGAATCGTACACCAATATTCGTCAGGTAATCATTCAAAACATCTATATCGAAAAATAAATGAAGTGAAATTACTTTAGGAGGCTTTCGGCTGGACACGTTTCCAATGTTCCCAAGTTCTCTGACCACAACGGAAGGTCATGAAATTAAAAAACGTGACCATAACCAGACTATTTCAAATTTGTGAGTCAGATCTAACTCCTAGTAGCCAACACGGGCAACGGAACCGTTGACCACTAAGCAATTGAACCGTTGACCAACAACGGTTATGGAATGATACTATCGCTGGTGGTAGGATGGTAAAGGCCCGTGGCTTCCGTCGGTGCGTGGACGTAACAAAGATCTTTATTATATATTATTAATTTTCCCAGGAGCTAATATTACATATTAGCTCCTGGGAAAGCTCGCTCTAAAGTAGACTTGATCCTTGACCAGGTCATGCCCAGGAGAGCCTTGAGATCAAGATTTCAAACAATAAAAAGTAAAAAAATATATCTACATACAACATGTATGTTTATTATTGTGTTAAATTAGGGTATTATATTGACATCTTGATGACGGAAACAGCCTATACATTTACCAATTTACTAACGCCAAGTCAACTGTCCACAGGGGGATGAATGAATAATTTTGCTAGTACCTTTTTTTTACGACGGGGAAGCGCTTGGCCTTCATCTAAAGTTAAGATAAGCCCGAAGGTGGAGGCGCACTTCACCCGGAATCCTCAACAAACTGAGGAACTGGCTACCTTACCTCTGAATGCCGGCATACAACAATTTTAGAATTGTTATTATGACGATATAATTAGGTAAGGTGATGGTAGCTAGCCAGGCAGATTTAAACAAAGTCCTCCTAAAAACCAAACCGAGCACAATATTGTACTCTTCCTGGGGATCGAACCCGGGACATCGGTGGGTTGAACAACTAGACCACAGAGGCGGTTACCTCTGCTATTGATATCTCTTGCTATGATAGATAATGATAGCATAATCCCAAAGTGTTTCACAATAATCGAAACAATGTCCATTCATTGCATGACACCATCCATTCAACTGTGCAAACGTTTGGCTTCTAATGTAAATCGAACACGATCAGAACAGCTGTACTGTATGGGTAGTGCTGGCACCTGTGGGGTGTTGTGGATGTCGAGCAAACAGGAAGTTCTATCGGATGACATCTGCACTCAATTGATTGTGAGTTCAATCGCAGTTAAAACTTTTTTACACGACCATTTTTTTCTTAATTTACACAGCGCCATCTAGCTCCGAACAAAGTAAAGCTTGTGATATGTAAATCTAGATTACGGATACAACTATATATTAACTGACCTTACAGCTTAGGGTAGTTTCCTTTTGTGCGGTAGGCTGTGTGTTCGATTCCTGCCGGGACAAACAGTTGAGGCATGGTTATAGATATTTGCTCTCTTTTTGATAGCATGTATAGTATATATTTCCAAAAACATAAAACGAGTATTAAATCCAGACACATAATAGACAAATACTAGGTATTTTACACAACCTATCAATCTAGGCCTAAAAGCTAAATATAATTAAATGAAATGTAATAGTAAAATACTGTTATTTTTGTGAATACATACTTAAGATACCAATATAACAATATAACAACCAAAGAACAAACATCTGCTTCATCTGCATCACACAAATGCTTGTCCCGGGTGGGGATCGAACCTACAACCAAGTGCAGAAGGCAGAGCTACTACGCTACTACAAACCGAGCAATGAGACACTGTTAAATAATTAATATTCTACGGCTCTTTTGAAAATGTTCCTAATCTTGTACTCTAAGACAAGCCAAGACACCGGCTCAGTTGGTTAGTAGCTCTGCCTTCTCGCTGTAGGTTGTGGGTTCGGTTCTCACCTAGGACAAACATTTGTGTGATGAATATAGATGTTTATTCTGTGTTTGGGTGTTATATAATATATAGTACCTATGTATTTATTAACATAAAAAGTATTTCAGTATTCTATCCGTCATCTAAGTAGTTCCCATATTACAAGTTATGCTAAGTTTGGGGCTAGATGGCGCTGTGTGAAATGAATTTCCTGTAATATGTATTTATTATTCATTGAATAAAGACAGAAACCACAAACATACGACCCGACATATATATTAAATGTGATATCTCATCATTGTATATTTACATCATATAATTATTATTTACATTGAATTAAATATCTGACAATGAACAAGGTGGTATCGAATTATCGAGCCCCTGTGGGTACAGAAATGATTCAGTAATGCTCTCAAGGAAACAGGATTGTGAAACCAGACACGTGAAATAATAAAGTGCTGTTATCTTGTTATTATTTACACAATGACGGTAATTTCTATCGAGCCGTGATTACCACTGGCCCAGCTGTTAGCTAACAATTAAACGCCAACAAAATATTATTTGAATTGAAAACACGCTTTATTGTACACAGAAGTCATCGAGAATACAAACCATCTGACCTTATTCTGTCGCCATAACCACAATTTTAAAATTGTTGTATTCCAGCATTTAGAGGTAAGATTTCCTTGAGATTTTATTTTATAAGAATTTCCGCAGATTGTTCAGGATTCCGGGTGAAGTGCGCTTCCACCTTCGGCCTTATCTTGAAACTACATAAGATGAAGGCCATCCGCTTCCCAGTCGTAAAAAAACACTGGGTAACACAGTGATTAAGTACACTGTGCGGCCTTATCGCTAAAATATATTTCTTCGTAGGTAGGAAAAACAGAAAGTATAAACATTATAGATGGTACCGCCCAAATTAGGGAAAACCCAATGAAACAATTTAAATAAAAATAACACATAGGTATATGCATACATTATAAAACCTTAACAAATACAACAACAATCATGACTTAATTATCATCCAGGCATATTTTACAATACGATATTGGTAGTACAATAACGGTATTTACATGAAGGGACATAATTAAATAGACGCAAGTTAGTGATTATTATATTTTCAGTCTAGGTAGCCGATTGGCTGATTATTAATGCACAGCATATTAGCTTTCCAACTCTCATCTTTAACAACCCTCCAACTCAGTCCATGGATTTCGTAAAGGCGACTAAAGGATCGAGGATCAGAAGTGGACACTAATGGGCTGTTATGGTAATGTTTGTAATATTAAATTTTCAAAAGTCGCCATTTCATATTTTTTGTCATTTAACACTGCGCCATGCCATGCCCCTAACCTAGCATAGGTTTTATAATGGCAACTACATTTTAAATGTACCTAATATTATCAAAATTATGATGTCCTTGTAATTATAAATACAAACTTCAGATATACAATCAGAATAAACATCTGTATTCATCCACACTGTTAGATGAAAGAAAACCTCCACATATTACGATAAAAAAAAATGTCATTGTGGTTGGGATTCGAACCCACAACGTACAGCGCAAAAGGCAGAGCTTCTACCACCGAGCTGTTAGGCCTGTTAAATCTCTATTAGTTTTTATTTCACAAATAAATTAAAGTTATATGTATACATAATTATGTACAATAAAACTAACTATGTACAAAGAAGGGTTACCTAAGGACCGTTACCAGAAGCGTGCCCAAGAAACTGGCAGCATTGCCACGTGAAATTGTGATCTAATTTTTCGGGCATTCGAAGTTGATATAACAAAATAATTATGTAGTATAGTGGTGGTGTCGGATCTGGCTGTGGTGATGAAGTGGAGCCGCGGGGATTAGTGGGATCAGCGCAGTCTTCAAAGAAACCAGTACTTAATCACTTCCTGGATAGTTTTATGGGATGTCTGCTTGTTTTCGTGGCAATATTGTAGACCGGGAGACGAAACCTAAAAATGTATAAGATTTGGTCAAGTGACTGCAACCATAAGATTTTGATTTTTTGAAGTGATATTTTTATTTTATTTATGATTTTGTAATTATGATCCGCAACCTTTTTGTGTTACGAAAAGTGGTGGAGCACTGTGTCGGGTAGAGTGGGAGATAATTAAAATGTTTCCCTGTGATACAAAAGTTTCACTTTTATCATGTTTCTTTACGACTTAGTGACGATGTGGCGATGAACGATGCTCTAGAAGACACCTATTCACTCTTGCATAAAAATGGACCCAAGTTAAAAGTGACAGGCAAAACCAAAGACACCAGTCCCCTTATTCACTATGACCAATCTGTCTTATCGCGCCCGCTTTCAGATATTTCAATACGATGATTCCAAGGCATATAAAGTAACGCGGGCGCGTTAAGACACGATTGATCACGATTGATAAGTGAATAAGGGCTCAGGGCTGTTTTTTGTTCGTTTGTCAGAATGGGAGACGTTTGCTTGCTCTATTGTGGAAATTAATAGTGGTATCATAAAAAAATAGAACTGATCCAATAATTATTAATTTAAGTGCTGAACTTGATAGGTTAAAAGCATTATAAATTATCTGAACTCATACATCACGACAAAACGTTGAATTTTCATCCTCTGAATCATCCTCACAAAAAATAACTTGAATGCCAAATTATAAAATTAATATGGATACATAACCATTTTGAAAATTATTAAATGTATGTACATATTATTGCAAGCGACTTAACATTATGTGTCGTGATGGCCGCAGACAAGTTTAAATTTTCGATTTACTTTACATTTTATCAATATTTGAAATATGTAACGGTCCTTAGATAACCCGACTGATTTCCTAGTAAATAGCTATTTTAATTGTAAACAATGTAAAATGTATGTTTTCTTTCAATACCTAACACATTTCGCTTAATATTCTTGTCTCGGTCTCCTAGTCTACATTTCTGTTTTATCTAGTTTACAACCAGTTCATTAGCATGTGAAAAAGTTATGAAGATGGCGGTATTTCATCGCCGTCGGCCGGGATGAAAGTGTTCTGAAACTGTATTAACTGAGACTTGCGACCAATAAACTCTTCTCTCTTCACATTCTTTGTTTGTTGTGGTTCTGGAGACGTTTAATTACATGAAATGGTTAATGATACTTGGTAGAAACTGCTTTTTAGGGTACAATAGGTGCAAACGGGACCCTAATAATTACGTGACTTATTATAAAGCCTCCGCCTTCCGTCCGTCCATCTGTCTGTTGGTGGGCTTTATCTCATGCACCGTAATAGGTAGATTTTTTACTGGTCTTTCTATAGCCGCGATATGAACATTATTTATAATTGAAATTAAATAAAATGTAAAGGCCACAAGAAACGTTTTTTTTTTCCTTGTAATGTGGGACAGAACCCTCAGTGTGCGTGTCCGCACTTGACCGGCTTTATTTTATTAGTTTTCTGTTTGTCTTATTTTATATTGGTTTGTTTGTTTCCCAACCAATGACATATATAAAATCACGTTGAAACTGAGCATGAAAAACATGTGAATACAACCTTGTTTGTTGATGTGCAGTTTTTACTAATAGGCAAGTTAAATTGAAAAGGTACCTAGATTGTGGATATAAGTGCCTAAGTAAAAGTAATATTCACAAACTACTAAGTAGCTGTAAAGTAGGTGATCTTTAAAATGACTACCAATTACCAATTACCTATTTGAAAAATATTTTTACACCAAATTAGCATAGCTATTCGGCGGCAAGGCAGCCAGTGTCTTGGCACGTATCCGTCTGGTACTGGGTCTGGTACAGTTGGGTTACGAACATACCGTTTATAATGGTCCTTAGGAAATACGACTGACACACACACACTACACAGTTTTATTTACTTTCAACTGTACATGCAGTGCAGCCTACACTAAGTTATTTGTGGATGTGACGCACATAATATCAGGTGGGCTACTTGCTCGTTCCGTCTCCTAGTTGTATTCATATATATATATTTTTTTTTATTCACAACGAAGACTTTTTTTTTTATTGTTCGACGTGGAAGCGTTTGTCCTTCATTACACTTGGTTACAAGTTGAGATAAGGCCGAAGATGGAAACACACTTCACCCGGAATCCTTAACAAACTAAGGAACTGGCTATCTAGCCAGTTCCTTAGTTTGTTAAGTGTGTATTAAATTATAAAAGTAAGTTAAAGCCAAAATATTTATGTTTCGGCATTTAGAGGTAATCTTACCTCTACATGCCGATACACAATAATATTTAGAATTGTTGTAATGGCGACAGAATTAGGTAAGATGGCCGTAGCTAGCCAAACACAACATTGCACTCCCCCTGGGGATCGAACCCGGGACCTCTGTAACTGAAATCGTTGGGTTGAACCACTAGACCACAGAGGCGGTTAATTAAAGCTACATTTTACAAAAAAAAACCGTTTTGCTTTAAAATTTACCAATTTAAATAAAAAATCAAGGGTCATGTTCAGTTCTCTAATTGCTATTTCTGATGTAGGTAAGTACATTATTTAAATTCACGTGAGATCTGATCCAAACCTTGACGTTTTCCTCTTATATATTTCAGTCTTATTTTCCTTCACACATTTGCGATGATCAAGTTCATAGGATACGAGCGTCATGTCACCAAACACCCACGCTCCGTGCTTCGAGCTCCGAGACCCATCAATTTATAACAACCCAGTGATCTATTTATTTATTTCAAAAAACTTGCAGGGCTTTTGATTGAGGCGCCACGTGACCCAAGGGAATATAAGAGCCAGTCTTATTTAGGCCATTGAATTAGCATAGCTATTTAGCGTGGCAATGCAGCCAGTGTCTTGGGCACGCTTCCGTCTGGTACTGGTCTGGAACAGTTGAGTTACCTATAGGCCGTTTGTAACGGTCCTTAGGTAATCTGACTGATTCCTTTGTACATAGTTAGTTTAATTGTACTTTTTATTGAATAAATTTATTACAGGTACTTAAAATGTTTAATACTATCTAAATATTACCTCTCGCGCACAAGAGTCGCAAGAGCGACCTTTTACAATTTTGGTAGACTGCTTGTGAAAATATCTAGTTTCGTTAGTTATATTACAAGATATGCTTAGTTTAGGGCTAGATTTGGCTCTATGTGAAATTGTCCTGTAATATTTATTTATATTTTTGTCACGTATTGAATACTAACAATTTACAAATTGTGGAACGTAAGAACGTAAGTTTGGACGTGCCTCTGACTATCTCCTAGTTGGCAAGTACCCTCATAAGATCCACGCACTAAATATTAAAGAGAGGTGAATCCTCGAAGAGGAAAAAAGTCGTGAGTCTAATAATTTATTACTCAAAACGGGAAATTTCGACAGCGAAAGTACAGAATAACAGTGAAAGCTGTTAATTAGTGCATCAAAAGGAAGTGCCGGATGTGATTGACCACTCGCTAGGTATCTAGGTGATTTGGTTAAAAGTAAGAGTATTGTATTGTATTTAGTTGCATCCTTTGACCAGTTTCATGTTTTGGACACACCATATAGGTTTTACATAATAATTTAAGTAGGTAGGTACTGAAAATATCATAAATTATGCCAGAGACAACCATAAAATCGATGAGCAGCGCTCAAGCTGAGTTTGGATATGACACAAAAAATCGGAATCTGCGTCAGGTCGATGCTCAAGTGGTTAGAACGTTTCCGGCTTGAGGAGAAGATGCGGGTTCGAATCCCGTTGCGGGTTGTAATGCTTGTCTGACATGGCTCTTTGGAGTCTTTTGGAGTCGATGATACCTGAAATGGCTTAGCTTCAGCGATCTCTTCCACAATACTCAAGCATTTACTTTGAGATCAATACATGCTTTTCAGGATTGATGCAAGAAGTGTGTCAAAAACACGATTACAGAAAAATATCACTATAGAAAAAAAAACAAGGTTTACTAATTTGTACCAATAATGATAGCCCTTTAATAAATACGTCACAGTTTTTTATTTTATTTTTATTTAATATTAAAGGAAAGCCGACAGTCTATAAAAACAGAATAAAAAAGGGAAATAATAGAAACCAATAACAGACATTCACAGATAAAAATATATTAAGCAGATGCTTTGCATTTTTCAAAATTAATATTTGTTTTACCGTAAAAAAGACGCTGTCATCCGTGGCTGAGCGCACCGCAATGTCACCTTTATTATATCTGTATTTTAGTTCGAAACTAGAGTAAAGGGCTACGGACCCGTGGAGTTGCTAATCTTACTCTAACTAAAGTGGGTAAAACTCCACAAAGAGGATTTGAACCCAGCTGGGCGATTTCGTAACTCCGTTTCATTGAGACATCATTTAGCTGCATCAATTGATCAGAAAAGCGTATTAAACACATGAAAATACTTACATTTTGTTGGAGAGATACAACACCTAAGTTATTTCTTATTTTGAATAGATATAAGTAAACGATCGCTGTCAGTACTCTGTGGTTTCATTGAATCCGAGCATCGGTAATCGCAAATTTCACGAATCGATAGATATATTTCTTTCAAATGTGGGTTCTCCCTCAATTAAGCTTTGATTGAGGGAGAAGGTGGTTATGTAATCGCAAAGCCGCCATTTTTTTGGATTCCATTAAGAATTTCATTGAGAAACATTTCAATAAGAGTTACGAAATCGCCCTGCTGGTCTCTCAGGAAACGCCCACGTGGACTGAGGTGCTCTTGGATTTGATTTCATTTGATATTCACTCGTATTTACGTTAAAGCAGTATTAGTAGATTTTCATTGATCTTGTTTCAGGAAATCTGCCAAACCCGTGTTCGTATAATTCACTTATTTCATAGAAACCGTTAAATCTTGGGAATGGGAAATTTCCATGCTTATTTCATTAGATCTGGCGCCAACATTGAATACCAATGCAAATTCAATAAAAAAAAATTATCTATGTTTAGAATTACATTTCAGTGTACCTGAGACCTTATTCCGTCTCCTCAGAGTGTCAAAACGATTAACCAGTCGATGGATGGAGGCAGGACCGCTATTTGTGGCGTCGATTGAGTGAGTCTATGATCTGCAGTTGACGTATGATGATATTATGATGACATTATAATGATAATGACGAGGCACCCCTTTTTTTTAATAATTTGATAGCCAAGCGTTTGACCACCAGCTTACTTGAAAACCATGAACATATGTGGCCTAAGATAGAGCACTCTTGTCTTAGAGGAATCTATTCACTCTGGACTTAAATAGGTACTCCAAGATTGTGCTCATGCGGAAAAACAGACGATCAGCTCCATTCCTTACCAGTGTAAATTATAAAAGTAGAAGCGAATCAATGAGTTCGGCACAAAAACGAACCATGCGTGATTTTACGTCACTGACATCAAATATTATCAACAACTATCTGATTTTTGTTTATGATTCTACAGGAAAACTGAAACCTTTCAGGATATATAGCCACTTTCAATTATTTATTTGGCCATCGCACCAAAATCGTCGCGGCCTTAAAATCGACCCCTTCAACTCAGTACATGGATGTTGTAAAAACCGACAAAGGGATCTCACCAGAAGAAGGGCAGCAGCTTCCTTCTGTGTATTACGTTACTGCGATCACCAAACTTCCTGCCAAGTGTGGCGATTATGGCAAAACCCTCCCGCTTTGGAGGAGGCTTTGTCCAGCAGTGGGCACTAATGGACTGTTGATGTGACTTGATGAGTATAATTTTAAAATATCAATATATAATATCAAATTATAATTATATTATTTTAAAATATAATTATATGAAATTATATCAAATAATGTAATATAAAGTATTTTAATAATATATATATATAATATTACTATTAATGCAGGACATTAATTTTACACAGCGCTATCTATATCCTCATTCTCCTGCCCTTATCCCACGCTAGGTGGGGTCGGCACAACATGTTCTCTTCTTCCACTCACTCCTATCAACCGCCAACTCTGCATCTACACCTTTCTTACCCATGTCCTCTTTCACACAATCCATCCATCTCTTTTTCGGCCTTCCCTTGCTCACATGTCCATCCACGCTCAAATTCATAACCCTTTTGGTCAAATGACTATTATCCCTCCTCATTACATGCCCATACCATGCCAACCTAGCACTCCTCAATTTTTCTACAACTGGTGCCACTTTCAAACTTCCCCTTATAAACTCATTTCTGATCTTATCTAACCTTGTCACCCCACACATCCATCTTAACATTCGCATCTCAGTAGCATGCACTTTCCTCTCATCCGTCTTCTTCATAGCCCAACCCTCTGATCCATGCATTGCGACAGGTCTGATGACCGTCTTGTAAATTTTCCCCTTAAGTTTAAGAGGCATTTGTGGGTCACATGTTGTTCCCGAGACCTGTCGCCACTTCATCCATCCCGCATTCATTCTATTTTTCACATCTCCATCAATATTACCGTCGTCTTGTAGAAGTGAGCCAAGGTACTTAAAACTGGAGCAGGTTGGTAGGGCTACACCATCTAAAGCAATTGGGGAGAAATGAGAGGAACCACCGAAGTTGCAGAACAGGTGTTCGGTTTTAGTGCGGCTGATTTTTAGGCCGACTCTCTCCAATTTCTCCTGCCATTTTCCCAGTTTGCTCTGTACCTCGGCTGCATCTTCGCCGACAAGAACAATGTCATCGGCGAACAGCATGCACCAGGGTGCCTCTTCCTGTAATGTAACAACTACCGAGGAATAAAGCTCATGTCACACAGTATGAAAGTCTGGGAGAAAGTAATAGATAAAAGAATAAGAGCAGAATGTGAGATAACCCAGAACCAGTTTGGTTTATGCCGGGACGGGGAACAACGGATGCAATTTTCGCACTACGTCAACTCAGCGAAAAGTACCGCTATGCACACAAAAACCTGCACATGGTCTTTATAGACCTTGAGAAGGCTTACGACCGAGTTCCCAGGGAAGTTCTGTGGTGGGCTTTGAATGTAAAAAGAGTGCCAGGGAAGTATGTAAGGCTTGTGAAAGCAATGTATGCAGGAGCGCGCACGAACGTACGGTCTGAAGCGGGCGTCACTGACGAGTTTAATGTGGCAGTAGGTTTGCACCAGGGATCGGCTTTAAGCCCTTATTTGTTTCTCCTGGTAATGGATGCTCTGACATCATATATACATATATATATATATATATATCTAGCCCCAAACTAAGCATAGCTTGTAATAATGGGAACTAGATTACGGATAGAATACTTAAATACTTTTGTTGATACATACGTACTATATGATACAACACCCAAACACAGAACAAACATCTATATACATAGTATGAGTACACCTACGAGTTCTCAAATACTCAAAAAGGACTACAAACTGAGTATTTACCTATTCCCAGCACTCCTCACATGCCACGTGCTATACCAATATAAGAATACCGTGCGCTATCGTGGAGGCATTTCAATTAATTTCTCTCGCGGTTCTCGCCGACATTCCTGCCGCGGCTGGCCGGCTGACATGCCGCGAACTCCATCAACGGTGTGCTGGTGACCTACTGCACTGCATTTTTCAGGATATAAATATATGTTACTAGAAGTTTTTCCACAACGCCATCTCGCCCCAAACTAAGCCAAAGCTGGAGAGTTTTGCCATAATCACCACGCTTTGATAGATAGATAGATATAACGTTTATTCACACAAACACAAAAACACACATACAGTAAAAAATAAACAACAGACATGACAGTTATGACATTATACATCAACAGAAAGGTATTTAAAAAAATAATAATTTAATATAATTTGCATAAGTGACGTGACTGGGAGCTGACGACAAGAAAATAGAACACTGCAGTGAGCCATGCTGCGTGAATGCTGCGTGCTTTGCAGGCAATGAGGCAGGGTGATATTTGCATTAAAGTAGATAATACAGATGGAAGCTGCAGCCCTTTTTTGGTGAGATCCCTTAGTCGGCTTTAACGACATCCGTGGTTCTTAAGCCGTGACCAAAGGTATATATTTATAATGTTAATGTTGGTAACAACTCGAATAGACCAACGTAAAGACCACCGGCAGGTTGTAAAAGATCGCAATTTTGTCCTGTTCGGGAACCGGACATCCAGTTCGAATTTATCAAGTAGTGTAGGTTGAAAATTACACTGGCTTGAAGATGATAGAAGATAGATGACCGGTGGATGGATTGGATGTAATGTATGAACCGTTGGGCTTAAGAATGTTTGGTAAGGGATTCTGTGGTTCTTGTTTTCAATTTTAGGAGCAATCCGTCTTCAAAACTTCAAAATCACTTTTTATGTCTAGTAATGGACATGGTTCCATGGAAATTGTTGACCTGTAAAGTGATAAACAAAACAGTTCTCGTTACCGTGAGCTTACTTTGAAACATTTCACAAACGCGCAGACAAAGTTCCTGGAATTAATTTATTGAATTGAATCTCTTTCGTTTGCCAAAAGAACATTAAACATTTTAAATGAAGCAATAATAAATCAAACTATTTGAACCACCACTGAAAGAAACATTTTATACCTACTCAATATAAAATTTGCGAAGCTATTTCTTCTTCATATTACATTTTTAGAAGGAGAATTCACGGGCTTACCAAGGTTATTTTTCGACAGATAATACAGTTCTTTATAGTGGCTTATTATTATTAATTAATTATTATCGAAAAACTTGTGACGCAAAAATTCACAACCCGCGACGAATTATTGATGTATCTTGATTAATTGAATCGAATATAGCACAAAAATTCGCAAATCGCGTCAGGACTGCAGGACTCTCGTTACTCAATTGATTCACGGCTTGAGGAAAAGATGCGAGTTCGAGTCCCGTCACGGGTTGTGATTTTTTTTTGACATTTTCTAATGTCATTTGTAAATCTTGTAACCAAGTGCAATCCACTTAAAATAAAATAAAAAAAATATGATTTGATCAAAGCTTGACCAAATGTCCAAAAAATATGACGAAAACCAATATTCAATTTCAGAACCTAGTAATTAGCCATTACTAGCAGGTGAAAACATTCCAGGAACCACATTTATTTTTATCTCTCTCCCGGGATCAAGGACGTACCACAAACGGTCGGCTCTGGAATATTTAATCAGGTAACGGATTTTGAGGTACAGAAAATGACTTTTATCGCAATGCATAGGCTCCTTTTTTCTTAGAACTTAAGTCCGTAAGGTGCTAGTAAATAGAATTGGTTTTTGCTTGCATGTGGTTCTAATTTGCCGCTGAATAAGTAATGAATGAGAGGCAATGAACGGCTATCAATCCTGTTTACGCGACAAAAGCTCGGCCATTCACTCGACAGCCTCCATAGTTACCGTATAATCAGGGTTCGATCCTACGCGGGTTCATGTTTTTAGAATATTAATACCAAACACCATTAGAGTCAAATATATTCAAGACGTGTCCGGGTGGTGGTCAACTTATCATCCTCGTTGGTTAAGAAATACCTTACTAGGTATGGGCATCCCTAGAAGTCTTCTTTTTCTGCACATCATTATAAACTTTATCTCCATCTTAGCTTTATAATAGTTACTTGAATTACTTATAAAAAAAAAATGTACAATTAACTAACGTCACACGTCCTGACGTCAAGGTGCACCCTGTACCTCGATCGTTTTTTGTTGTTTTAGTAAAATTAAAATTATCATTTGAATACATGCCAATAAGTTTTACGTAGCATGTAGCATGGAATACTGAGAACAATAATGTAAGTAATGTTTATAATCTCCCATGTTCGACTTCCAACATGACGAGCAGGAAACTAGCTAAAAATAGCCTAATCAGCTCGCCTATTATTAATGATGCGGAATGCATTGGATTCCTGATCAGTTATCACTCAGCGAGGTTACCATTGTCACTGGCCTCAGAGATGGATTCAGGGATCAAGAATAGTCCCTCAAGGATATTCCTACTTTGGGACTGGAAGCTTTATTCAATTGCACCAGGACAGACGAGGTATTTCCTCATTTGCTCCAGTGAAATACTTTAAAAGTCAATCCATTATTTTTGCCGCCATACCACGACTTGTTAGGAATTCCTTTCCATAGTAACTATTCCGTTCAATGTGCATAGCATTTGCAATGGAGTACTGCAAGATTTGATGTACGAAAGGCCGATCGTTAGTGAGGCTTGGTGCAAAATAAGTACAAAAAAGAAAATACGGTCATCCAACTCTAGCAAAGATACCCGGCTACTATTTGTATAGCCGATCCAAGCATTCATTCAAATGCGTAGCGGGTTGAGAAAGGCTGGCCAGCATTCCCACGGGGCGGCAGTGCACGGTGAATCCACAACTTCGATGGCTTTCAAACTATTTATTGGATACACAACAATCTCTAATGAAACTACACTGTGCATTGTAGGGATTATTTATTCTTACTTCCATACTAATTCATATGTCACTCATTGTTTTTCCCGACTAAATAGCGTCCTACTGAAATTTGGCAAAGATGAAATAAACGTGGGGCGGCTTCTTTAGTTGTAGACGAAGTCGCAGGCATAAGCCTAGTGCTAACGATAAATAAAGATGCTAAGAAACATTTTGCTCAACATACTACTGATTCTTTCTCTCCTCCTCGACCTCGTCATCTGAGAACCAATGAGCCTGGATCACTTTCAGCACTTTGGAACAGAACCACAATAACATCAGAGGCAAGGATAGTAAATCTAGATAAAGTCTTTGAGTAATAGAGAGCTGGACGGCTGGAGAGTGGAGGTGTTCGCCGCCATGCTGGATTACCAGGTCAATCCAGTGGAGCAGTTCTTTGGAAGGATGAACTATGGAGCCTTGGAAGATGGCTGATGCTTTTTGGGCGTTTTCACTGTAGCTGTAAACAATGGTTTTAATTATTTTAGAGTATTTACTGCCGAATCTGTAGTGAACAGCATGATTCAGGTCTTTACCTGTTATTTCCTAGGATATTATGGATTGCATCGTATAACCTGTACGGAAAGTCACCGGCAAATTCCACTTTGAGACTACGACCTCTTGCTCCAGCCAAGTTTACGGTGAGGTACTGGTCTTCTGTCAAAGGGATTCCAATAGTCGGTGTTCCGAAGAATGTGGCTTCGATGTAGGAGGTAGCATCACCTTGCGTGATGAATAAAACTGTGTTTGTGTGGTCTGCAATAAGGATCGAAATACATTAGTTTTAACACCTAGACTATGACGACAGGGCTTACAGTTAATATTGTAAATTGAAAAAAAACTAACGCTTACTTAGTATACTAGCTCGTGGTACGCTTTTCAAAATATGTACATTTCTTGGCAGACCCATCAGCGCCTCATCGAATTGCCAGATCACCGTCTGATCCAGGTATCCAAATAAATCTAGGAGTTTCTTCTTCATTCTTTCTGGGAGCTCCTTGCTTTTCACATCAGATCCCAGGTGGAAGAATATGACGCCATTGGAGGAACGGTCTAGAAGTTGTAGTAAATTCTGGAAAAATGAAATTCTGTATACCTGTGCTTCCATAAAATGTAGATTAAAAATCCAAAATCATAAAAAATGTCTGTTAGAGGAGATTTACTTTCTCTGATTCGTTAAATTAAGACATATAAGCACAAACCTGTGAAAGTGGTTTCACGGGAACTTCAATGTGATGTCCTCCGATTAGCTTGGTGTTCATCGTCAAAGGCAGTGACTGTCCCAGCAGGGGATGCGAGTTTATGAGCAGCATGGATGCGTTATACACCACATCTTCGTAGTCCGGTAAGGTGCGGCCACGTGCGGTGAAGGGCGCGCGGTACACTTCATCATAAATTGAAGCTTCCACGTAGTAGGTCGAGTAACTGTGTCAATGGTAAAGTTTGTGAAAAATAATGACAAATACAATGATTATGTTTTTTACAGATTGTAAAATGGAAAAGTGAATATGTGTGTCTTGGATGCAAAGACCGGAAGGAAGCTTACTAAAGCCAGCCGGTGAGGTACATCTGTCTCCACAGACGAAATGCTCTCTCTCGCACACTGAACCCGGCAGCCATGCTCCTGGCGTGAGGGTCGACGGAGTAGGCAGGGCTCGTGTGTCCATGAACCAGCTGCAAGTTTATCCACGAAGCATCCACGGTGCTGTACCAGATCAGAGGGCAGTTGTAGACCGAGGCCAATCTAACAAAGAAATACAATTGATTTTCACTGCACACTTTAAATAATGAAACTACCAAAAAGTTTCACAACACGGAGTTGCTATGTCAAAAATTACAAAATAATTCCCATGAAATGTGAACTGTAAGAGTACTCACGGAGCTAAAAGGCCAGTGTAGAACCAGTCTGCGATCACCAAGTCAAAAACTATCTCAGGTTTTACTAAAAGATGCTGCACTGCTTCGTGCTCCAGCACATGTTGGGCAAACTTCGTACCTATCTCCATGGCCTTCGCCGCAGAGTACGGGTTCTGCATCAACTCCAGCAGCGTGAAGCTCGTTCTCTCTACATATTAAGCAAATGGTATATTAGGTACTTCAAGAACTTTTAAAACAATAACTCATTTTAAAAATATTTATATTTCAACCTCTCTATTTTCTAGTGGTTCAACCTACTGATTTCAGATCCAGAGGTCCCGGGTTCGATCCCCAGTGGAAGCAATATTGTGTTTGGTTTGGTTGGTGGTAGGACTTTGTTTAAGTCAGCCTGGCTAGCTACCACCATCTGACATAATTCGGTCGCCGTATAACAATTCCCAAAAAAAAATGTTGTGTTCTGGCAATTGGAGGTAAAATAGACAGTTCCTCAATTTGTTGTGGATTCCGGGTGAAGTGTGCCTCCACCTTCGGCCTTATCTCAATTTGTAACCAGGTGAGAAGAAGGCCAAGCGCTTCCCTGTCGTACAATAAAAAAATAAAAATATAGGCAAACTATTTTTATTTTCAGCAACCTGGTGTTCTAGCTCCACATGCTACTATCTAAATGGCTTTTGGAACACCTTAACAGAAAACATAATTTTTCGTGTCTAATTTAATAATTTTGTCGAATATCATAAGATCTGACACAACGGCGGTAGCTTGGAACCTGTTGTGATACTTACTGGAGACTTCTGCCACCGAGCTGACGTTGATTTTGTTAAGTCGTGCATTCTGTAGCCGAAAACACGATGGACTCGCATAGGTTACCTTAAAATATAACAGATAAAATATACAGTGCCGTGTAGGCTATGTTATTGTGGATGTGACCTATGCAGTAAGGCTTTGTCATAGGCAAGAGTACACTTAACACCAGGTGCGCTATTTGCTTGTCCCGTCTCCTAGTAGTTTAAAATATATATATATATAAATACTCTGACACAAGTAGACCAAGCACGACTACTCGTGCTTGGTGTGTACTGATCTACATCAGACACAATACGATATTATCTAGTCGTTATTATTCAGTTGATCAGTACTACTCTATCTCACCTCATGGCCAGCCCCTAGCAACGTCTTCACTAGAGCGTCTCCCAACGTTATATGCCGCTGGTTAGGAGACGGAAACACCACCAAAACTCTGCTGCTGACACACACCTGGAGCACACACAGCAACACTACTAACCGGCACATCGTATTATGAATAACTTCACTAGGCCAGAAGATCTAGTCTGAGTTCTCACTACGTTCTACGTGTGTTCTATCAAGGTAAGATAAATTATATTAAACTGATAGCCATTTTTTTGCAGAACGATCGTGTTTTCTTTTATAATAAGTAAAAGCATAATATCAAGCTCTAAATTAAAGTTCAATTTGAACATTCTGATAGCAAATAACGTAGGAAATAAAAAGATACTAGATCACAATCGATGATAATTTCATTGTATATTTTCATTTGGACTAGGGCCTTGTGGTGATATATTATCTGATAAGGCTCTGAGTACCTAAAATATTCCATCATATCTTGCTCTCGAGAGAGATAAAATGATTATCTTGAAGTTGATTGAATGATGTGAAATCTTGCCTGTTCCTTGTGTGTTGTCAAATAACGATACCTAGTGTTCGTCAAATAGTAACTGTACCGATTTAAAAAAATCTCTTTAAAATCACGAATGTTCGAGTTCCTGTGATTATGACCTTCAGTTTTGAAGTATCGACCTAAATACCAAAGATTAAAAATTAGTTCTAAAAGCTACTTTGTCCGATTTATTTTAATATCACAATTCAAATATTTTACTTCTGCAACAACAAATTAACTATTCTTGCTAAACACAATAACTGATTATTGTGATTGATAACAAAGCACTCGGCTCAGCAGTAGTTGCTCCAACAATTAACGATGATAGGTACCTTCGCTCATATTAATTAATTGCCAGGCATCGTTCCTAAGATGCCAGTAGCCTGTTACTAGTCCATAAACATGTCATTTATTGGTATTCTAACGTTAAAAATGTATTTTTAAAAACAGTCCTAAGCTTGGAGAAAATATTGGGGTATTTCATGAAACTGAACCGCTCAGATCGTGTGCCTTCACAGCTAAATCTGAAATAAATAAAGTTGCTGCCAGTATTACTATCCTCAACCAAACATGCTGAAGTGGAGAATATCAGCTAGATATTTGAATTTTCTCTGAATAGGTTCAGTCTGTGGTTACAAGCCAACGACAGCCGCTCACCACAGGTTGTCAGCACCTCTCTGCAGACGTAGACAACTAAGCATCTAGGCACTCATACTTCAAAGTATGTCATTTTGTCCAATGATCGGAGAAATTCGATACTTTTCAAATCTAATGTGATATTCGAACGCTAGTTTCTTCGGATTACCTACGTGTTTTTAAAAATATTTTGTTGTGTATATAATATGTCCGTACCTACTTACGTCTTTCTGGTTTCTTTTAAAACTATAATGAAACACGTAGTGAGGTTGACAAAGAACTGACTTTTATTTCATTATAAAAACAATAGAACGTTTACAGATGCTTCAACAGATGGCGCTACTAGTAAATTAATGACTAACAAAATACTATGTTATTGTACACATCAACATTGTCTAGGGATATTCCATTTCGAAATGCTTTGCTTACAAACTATTTGCTTTTTAGAAAAAGTTTATGTATGGAATTAAACCTCTTTTGTTCCCTTTTCAAAATTTAGAAAAAAATAAAAATAGAACGCAATAAACAAAAGATAGAAAGGGGACTCCGATTTAAATTAAACAACGTTAATTTTGCCTAAAATAAATTAACTTTTATTTAATTATCAATTAGTGCTATCAAAGTAATTTTTAATTTTAACGGATCTTGTGATATTCGTAATGTCATGGAACTTCGACATTTAAGCAGAGAAGAAATGATAAGAGCGATAGGCATGTTACAAGCCGGTGCTATCCAATGCGTGGTTGACAATACCCTAAACACCAATCAAAACGTAATTTCTCGATTGTGGTCACGTTATCGTATGGGGATCGTGGATGTAAGAGAGCGCCACACTGGAAAAAAACGAGTAACCTCCCCTAGACAAGATCGTTTTCTCCAAAATGTTGCCAGGAGGGAACCCAATCTCACAGCAAAGCAGCTAGTGCAAAGGCTTCAGTTAGACCATCAGCTGTCAGTCAGCGACCAAACAGTCAGAAGAAGGCTACATGAAGTCGATCTTCATTCTCGTAGGCCGCTTCGTGTCTCGTGCGCTTCTTTGGGCTCAAGAACATTTGTTATGGAACAATGGCCAATGGACAATGGTTCTCTTTACTGATGAGTCTCGGTTTGGATTCCACCCCGATTCACGAAGAACACGTGTTTGGAGAGTTCCAGGCAGAGAAAGTCGCCTCCAGCAGCCACAAGAGGTCCATTCGTACCGAGGTGGGACAATCATGGTTTGGGCGGGAATTCGTATTGGCGCGCGAACAGAGCTCATTTGGATAAGAGGCAGCATGACTGCACTAAAATACCGGAACGAGGTCATAGAACCTGTGATCATCCCTCACAGAGTTCAAATTGGTTAGGAACTTCAGCTCATGCATGATAATGCCCCTCCACACACGGCGCGTTTGGTGTCAGCTGCCCTTCAGGAACATGATGTCGCGGTTTTGGACTGGCCTGCAGAGTCACCCGACTTAAACCCAATTGAACACGCTTGGGACATGTTACAGCGAAGGGCTTTCAGCAATTTGCCATCAAATTTGACCACAAAAGACCAACTTTTTTGCCATTTAAAAAGAACATGGGATCGCATACCCCAGCGAGACTTTGACACCCTAATTTTGAGTATGAATAACCGGTGCAGATGTGTTATCAACGTCAGGGGAGGCAACACCGATTGTTAAATTGTAAAAAGGTAATTTTATAAAGTCATGGCAACGTAAAAATAGATTTAACACAATTTACCGAACCCTGTAAATTTTCTGATTTTTCGAGATTTTGTTCCTACTTTAGTGTTTATTAAAAAAAATAAATTATTATTATTAATAAACAACACAAAATAAAGAGTCTTGCCATACCTAGTTTTGTAAAGAAATTATTTCAGTTATTGTAAAAATCAACAAAATGTTGAATATCCCTAGACAATGTTGATGTGTGTATATTCAACAAAAACAAAACTTATTTGGAAGAAATTGCTTTTAGCGATAAAACCGCCTATTGTGCATTTCAGTATAACATATATGAATTCATAATTATTTACTTTTAATGCTCCATCAAAACATTGTTTTGTATTTGGAATACAAAACAATACGAATTTTCGTTATGAGACCCATTTTAAATAACTCACTGAATGTGTGTCCATATTTTGTAAAACTGATATTTGTGTTTTTTTTATTTTGATGATTGTATCACTTGTTGTCTTTGAGGCTGACATAAACATTATGCTTCATTAGAAACAAAAAAAAACGTTTGTAATTACCTGCAGAAAAAGTTTCAGGATCTTTCGAAACGAATGAGTGCACAATAAAATAATAAGAACTACTACCAAGCTTCGTGCCCATCAGTGTTTTTATTATCTATTATTGTAGAATCGATAAAATCCGCTGAGAGCGTTGTTCGATTCTGAATGGTCTATTGAGTTAGATAATTAGACTCTTGTTGCTTTTTCTATTTATATAAATCCAACACTAAGGCATGGGTATTGGCGGACTGCCGTAACTCGCGCGTGTACGGACGTCTCACAGTTATCGCTCTCAGTAAATTGTTGGCAATTTAGTTGCGAAATTAACCGCAATTATTTCAGGGTGGTTCGTGACAATCACGATCAGCCGGTTTGACAGTAATAATCAAAGCCACGCTTAGTGGTCGGCCAAGGGATACCTCACGGTGGTTGGGCCAACGCCCAACCACCCGGAGCGCCTGTGGTTCCCCTTCAGGTAAACACAGAATCCGGACGGGTCTGGCATCACCGACCTTGGGTGCTCCCCTAGTCGGACATCAGATCAATCGGTTAGTCCACACCCCGGTTATCCCGTAAGAGAGATAACTGAGACGCATTGTTAGATAGGACACCAGGGCTACACCCCTACCTGTCTTTACCCGTCAGGTGGGATCACTCACTATACACACCTCTGGGTGCTTCCCCTCGGAGCTATGAACTCCCCCTTTTGATGCCAACGCATTTATGTCAGCATTTTTAAAAGCCATCGTAGGCTTCCTCCCTCCCGAACTCAATGTCGGAGTTCAATCCGTAGCCTTTCAGGTTGCATCCGAATTGGAGACCGCTCCATCTCCAGCATTTTCAGAATGCAAAAGCCCAGCTCCCTCGTCGAAGAAATGCTCACAGGTGGCCCCTTCGGCGAAGGCCACTGCTACCGCACTCGCCCCATACCCACCCCAGCCTCTGCTGTGAATTCCACTACCGTAGCTTCTCAAAAAAAGGAAAAACCTCCTCCTCCCATCACCCTTACTGGTGCTAGCTTCGAAAATGTCGTTGCTCTCTTCAGAGAGCGCAACATTCAGTACACCAACGCTCTATCTGCAGCAAACGGCACAATCTTGTAGGTGCTGTCCTCTTCGAGCCACCGAAAGATGACCTCCCTCCTTCGCCAGGAAAATATTGGGTACTACACCTATTCTCTTCCTGAGGAAAAAGTCTTCCGCGTTATCATTCGCGGCCTTCCCTCAGATGTTTCCACGGAAACAATTAAAACAGACCTCATCTCACAGGGCTTCCCCGTCAGGGAAGTCCACCGCATGTACAGCGGTAAGACCCCCAAAGCACCCTACAACATGGTTATAGTGGTACTAGATTTCTCTCCCGAAGGCAAAAAGATCTTCAATATCAAGAGCATCTTCTCTCTTACTGGCCTAAGAGTTTAGACGCCTCATCGTAGGGGTGCCCCATCTCAATGCCACAACTGCCAATTATATGGCCATCCCGCGCGAAACTGCTTCGCACGTCCCCGCTGTGTCAAGTGTCGTGAAGACCATGGCACAAACGACTACCAGCGCACGAAGGACACCATTGAACCGCCAGGCTGCGTGCTTTGCGGAGCTGAAGGTCACACCGCGAATTATTGCGGTAGCCCCAAGGCGCCCAAGCGGCAAGCAGACAGGCGACTCAATGGACCCCTCGCACCTCCCAATATACAAAATCCACCACTAAGGTGGATTTAGTCCTACCCCAGGCTCCCACTACCTCCAAGTGGTCTCAGCCTCTGCCCTACTCAAGCTTAGCTCCTAAAGCTAATGCTGCTCCGTCTAAACCGCAGGAGGCTCCTAAAGCCCCCATGTACAAGGCTCCCACGGGGAAGTGCTTGCCCTTCATCTCATCTGGTTACAAGTTAAGATGAGGCCGAAGGTGGAAGCGCACTTCACCCGGAATCCTCAACAAACAGATCAAAAATATTTTTTTGGGTTCGCGCCTTCAGCGCCAGCCAGGTCCGCGCAAAGCTGTCGCCCTCCAGGTTTAGAACCAGGCCAGCGTATTGTCCTTTAAAAAAAAAAGGCAAGTTTTTGTCCTGGACACCTACCTTCCTAAATATAAGGATAGAGTTAGGAGTGTTTTCGAAATATGGTATAGCACCAGTCTTCGTTTGCTATTCTTGATGCAGGGAAAACAACACCAGCGTTTCAACTCAACTCGCCCGCGTTACGATATTTCAATACGATAATTCCATGCAGAACGCGGGCGCGTTAAGACACGATTGGTCATAGTGAATAAGGGCTCTGTTTTGTAAAAAAAAAACACGGATGTGGCTTTGTTTTTTAAGTTTACTCATCACGATCACGTGGAATAGTCACGTTACTCTCCTCGAACATGAATAACGTTGCCTCGTTAGATGTTTAAACTTGGAGCAGTGTTTCCCTCAACGCTGCTCTATTCACATATCACTCTCAGCACATCATTATCACGACCTTGCTATAATCCAGTGCGTTTTTACAATAAATAAGACACGAAAAGTATGTACTTTTCCTTCAATTTTTATTTATCTTATCTCTAAGCTGCCTGTCAGGCTCCACTATGGACGTCTGACATGGTTTTTTGACGACCACTACCATACGTAGACTACCAGGGGATTACCATAGGACGGATCTAAAGTAATATTCGAGAATCATCATGTTGTCACGGATTTTAAACTAGACTCGCATTGGGTCAACCTTGGGTAGAACCAAAACTCACTCCGCTCACGCGTCAAAAAAAATGGGAATGGAAGGAAGAAGAAAGAAGCTCCCACTTTTTGGCTGTCAGTTCTGCCCATGGTGGACCCAATGCTAGTGTAGGAGTTGATATTCGGCAGGTTTCAGATATAGGCCTAAACGCCTCTGTGGTCTAGTGGTGAACCACCGAATTCAGATCCAGAGGTCCCGGGCTCGATCCCCATGGGGAGTACAATATGTGCTTGGTTTGGTTGGTAGTAGGACTTTGTTTAAGTCCGCCTGGCTAGCTACAGCCATCTTACCTAATTCAGTCGTCATAACAACAATTCTAAAATTCCTCTGTATGTTGAGGATTCCGGGTGAAATGCGCTTCCACCTTTGGCCTCATCTTAATTGGTAACCAGATGAGATGAAGGGCACTTCCCCGTCGTAAAAAAAAGCAGATTTAGGGAATCGTGATGAGCAGTATGAGGTAATGAGCATCTCTGCGATTGATGTGAATTTGTTCGCAACACAATCTTGCTGAGCTTGCCGAAATACCTCAACTCAACCAATTGCAATGAGCTTAACTTCATTGTGTGCAACTCAAAGCATAGGTAAGCTCGCTACAAATTTATTCGAAAATTATTATCCCTGGAATCTTATGTACAGAGAAAGTCAAAACTTCTACAGATATTGGATATAAATATCTTGAAGAGGTTATAAGAAAGTATTCCGAAATTTATGATACGAAAAGTAGTTCACAAATATCACATTCAACCACAAGCCAGTGACCTCGTGGCCAGAGAGAAATGTGAAGAAATATTGGCGTTAAATTATCTTTTTCCGATTAAAATGCGTTATATATATATATTATATTATATCTAATCCAATGAAGTAATATTATTTAAGTAAAAATATCATATTAGTACTTTTTACCCAACAGCCTCAGGATTTATGCTGCATACGTTGCCGTGGCGGTAACGTCTGATGAATCGACCCCTTCAACTCAAACCATGGATGTCGTAAAAGCCGACTAAGGGATCTCACCAGATGAAGGGCAGCTTCCTTCTGGGTCTCTTCACTTTTACTGCGATCACCAATTCGCTTGCAAAGCATGGTGATTGTGTTAAAACTGAATAAAAAAGCCTGTTTTTACGTAATAAGTATATTGAGAGAAACGTAATAACGTAATAAGTATATATAGAGGTCATTTAATATAAATTGATTGATATCTTAAGAAGTTAATAATTTATAGGTACAATCACAATTGGAACCTCCCATATTCCTTGTGTATTCTGGCCTCGGGTCCAGGGACGCTACCGCCGATCTCCATTGATGGCTTTAAATTAGCTTCATGAGAACTAGAAACGATTTTTACCGTCAAATGTACTGAACGGATAGGTTTCATAACATGTGTACACTTTTGAGATGGGAAACGCCATTTCGGATATGACACATACCTAAATCGGTAAAAATCGTTTCTAGTTCTCATGGAGCTAATTTAAAGCCATCAATGGAGATCGGCTTCGCCGTCGGCGGTAGCGTCCCTGCTCACTGCCATTTAATTCTGCATCGCTTGCTCTAGACTAAACTTCCATAGTGTCGTTAAATCTGGTTATAAAGGGTGTCTCACAATGTTTTTCGTTTTAAGATGTTAAATAAAAAACAACAATATAAATTAAAACTAGTTATATTTATTGTTAAATTAAAGAGCAGTTCTTGAAGTTTCTTTATGAAAAACAACCGTTTGCAAATGCCCACCATATACTTGTTCACACTCATTTAACCTGGAGCAAAAATTTTCAATTACTCGCTGGAGCATCGCTCTTGGAATAGAGTTGATTTCTTCAGTGATTCTTTGCTTTAAAACATGCAGATTGGGTGGCAATGGATTTTAAGCTTTACTTTTTAGGTAGCCCCATAGGAAAAAATCGGCAGGCGTTAAATCAGGGCTCCTCGGTGGCCAGTTGATGTCTCCTCGGCGACTTATAACTCTTCCAGGGAATAAATCGTGAAGAGCAGCTAATGAGTCATTTGTAACATGAGAAGTGGCTCCATCTTGCTGGAAGAAGGTGTTGCGGTTGTAGCCATACTGGTTTTACATTTCTGTAGCCAAAAAAGTCCGGATCATATGGCAATATCGATCAGAATTAACTGTCTGAGTTCGACCTCGGTCATCCTCAAAAAAATAAGGACCGATAATTCCTTGACTTGATATGGCAGCCCAAACAACAACTTTTGGCGAGTGCAAGGGCTTCTGATGCAGTTCTAGCGGATTCTCGGAAGCCCAGTATCTGCAATTTTGTTTATTCACGTGACCATTGATGTGAAAATTCGATTCGTCGGAGAACCAGATGTTATTAAAACTCCTAAAACGGTTTTTCATAGTCCTGCAGAATTCAACTCGTTTATCAGGATCATCAGGCTTCATTTCTTGAACAATGACAATTTTATAGGGGTGAAAATGTAAGTCTTTCGAAATAATGCGATGAACCGTAGATTTGTTCAAATTAAGAGAAGCTGCGCGCAATCTCAAAGACTGCCGTGGGTCGTCCATTACAGACTGGCGAACGCGATCGACGTTCATGCTCGTTCTTGATGTCCTTTTGCGTCCAGACGATTTGTCCGGCATTGTATTCCCAGTCTCTTCAAACTTGCACACCCAATGCTTAATTAAATTAGCACTTGGCACATGTTTTAAGCTTGTTAAATTAAAGTGTGTCCTGTAGAGACGACGAACAATAGTGTAGGAATCGTTGTTTTTATAAAATGCTCGCACGCAAAACGCTCGCTGCGGTCCCGTGAAACGATTCATGGCTACTAAACTTAACAAGCCGGCCAAGCGTTTGAGACCACTCCCCTCCCCCTGCTACCTGCGGGTGGCGCGTATTGGTCAATTAAAAAACGAAAAACATTCTGAGACACCCTTTACTTATTAGTTCTGGTTATACTTATTTACGACGTACCCTATCAATAAGTATTTTTTTAATATTATTTATTTCCATTGTATTTTGTCACATTAAGATATATTTTAAAAAGATACCCAAGATACCAAGATTCCAAGATTTCCAAGATTTCAAAAGCATACTATACATAATAGAATACCAAGAAATCATGGACGACCGATAAATATTGTCGAGACCTCCGTAAGTTTTATTAGCATATTTAGCTTATAAGATGACATTTGTAAGCCTGTAAATACGGCGAAACACCTATATATATATAAATCAAATCAAAATCAAATCAAATCATTTATTTGCGAGAACACATATGATAGTGTGTAAAACATACCATTGTAAATGTACTCAGCCTGCATGCAGGCGTGCAAATATTAAAAATGTCATGCTAACGTCAATTATTACAATTATTTAATACAATTAATTATTGCACTTATATGATAAATATTCGACAAGGCTATAAAAACAATTACACATTAACCATTCACTTATTTTTTTCTTAAATACAATTCCACATAAAGCACTTTACATAGGTGTGATAGGTTATGGATCTATCTATTTTATAATAATTAATACCGATCTTTATATTGTCATAAGTTTTAAACAAATAAATGATTGATTGTCTGATTTTTTTCTTCTTTTGTGTAAGTCCATGTCTGGCTGCTGCCGTACGGTAATGTGAGGAATTATTTCCTTTAACCATAGAGGCTGGGCCTTTTGCCACAGAACACTAATATCCTAACGGAAAGAAATCCAACTCCATACATAAAAGGTGGTTAACATTCGGACGTGCACACGATCATTTCGTAGCCCCCAAGCTGCTTGACAGTTTGACGAAATGAATTGAGTTACCAACTTCTAGTGTAAATAGACCATTAAACCCACCGAGCAAATGGCGGCAATTTTAAATTAAGAATGGATCACGGTTTTGGCGGTCTATTTAAATTCCTTATTCAAAAATTCTACTACTGAAATTAAACTTTCTTATGTATTTCTGACCATAAAATTGATCAGAAATACATAGGAAGTTTATAGTTAACCCCAATTAGCTATTGATAAGTAATATAAATAAAATCACACAAGTGTAATAAAGTTGCACGTAAATTTATTTTATTAGGTACTAAAAAAGATACATTACATAGGTACAATTTGAATTGAATACCTACAGATTTTTACAGCGTCAATAAGAACTAAAAATTAAAAACTACGCGTTTAATCTCACACGTAAACATCAACTAGCTAATAATTATCTTGAAGTACTCAAAATAAAATACAACCAGCAAAACCAAAATTATTGATATAGGTACAGTAGGTACCTACTTTTTTATTTATTTGTATTGTACGACGGGGAAGCATTTGGCCTTAATGTCACCTGGTCTTTTCAAGTTACGATAATGCCGGAAGGCGACAGAATAGGTAAAATGGTCGTAGCTAGCCAGGCGGACTAACAAAGTACTACCACCAACCAAAACAAGCACAATATTGTACTCCCCTGGGATCGAACCCGAGGCCTCTGGATCTGACACCGGTGGGCAAACCACTAGACCACAAAAGGCAGTTAACACAGAAAGGTAAGGTAGGTACCTAAATACCTTTTGAATGTGGATGCAATTCTATTGTCATATTTTTTAGCTGGTTACGTTACTAAGTACAAAAACAATTATTAGATAAATCAGTACATATCAGTAGTGATTTTTTAGTACAATTTTGAAACATCAAATCGAACCGATTACTCGGAATAGCGACCAGCACACCAGAAAAAAGGCAAGAACCTCGAGACAATTTTTAATGATGATCCAGGCATTAGTTACAGCGAATAAAATTATATATATAAAATTGATCAAGTCAATTATAAACCTACTTATTTTCAGAATGTTTGTATATATATATATATATATATATATAGGTAGTAATAGTTACTTAGAAATGTAATGGACAGTTGGTTCACATTGTAAAATTGAACTGCCAACCTGTACATAAAGCAACATCGAGTTACGCGTTCTTATCGTTGATAACGACACTTACTTTGTAGGATACCCTTATAGGGAGGGTAACTATAACATTCTTATACAAAACAAAGCTTAGACAATTTTTTTTTTAGAATTAGAATCGTACACAGATTCCCAAGTATAAGTGATTTACTTTTTCTAACTGAAACATTGATACATATACTCGTACCTATCAAGTAGGTAGGTAGGATTAACATTTTGTACATCACTTCTTTTACTGAACTGATCTTATGTTCTTGGGCATGCATCACATTTTCATAAATGTACTGAGAAGCTGATTGTAAGAAAACTTAATTACCTACTGTTTATTTTATATAGGTAATTGTTACAAATACGTATTGCGTATGCAGCCGAGCTTAGCCTGTTAGCTTATCTTATTACATATAGATGAATATAACATTCAAATATTACATTGATAAAACCTAAGAAAGTCAAAAATCACGTTAAGTATTTCTACATTTAAGATAATATTACATTGACCTACATGACTAAGTAGTTAGCTAATTGATTCAGGCGTTATTTTACGGAGATCCAAATTTCAAAATAAAATCTGAAACACGTGTCGATTTGATTTTTCATAGAGATTTGGCGGATTTGTTACTGATTTTTTTTCTGTTTTCAGATTTTATTTTAAGCGCTGCCACAACTTTATCCGAAACCAACAATTTATTTCAGTCTTACTTTTGGACCGTACTTATTTTTTTAATTTACAAATTTGTCTTAGGTGGCGCCGACACTTGCTGTATAGCGTAGCTTCTCTCTTTGATGCTGGTTTCCTCCTTACCTGAAAGTCAGAATGTACCGATGAAACAACTCATACCTACCGGTGCCAGTTTTCAGTATTGTTAGTGAAACATTTTATAAAAGTGCAAATTTTTGCAGTACTGCAGTCAAACGAAGTTTTTTTATTATGAAATACATAAAATCTGCGATAATAATAGGTAGTTACCTACTTTAGTGGTATATTTATATTACCTACTACGATAAAAAAAGAAAAGCAACGAAAATCTCCAACAGTATAAAACAGTTGCTTGAACAGATGTGGTTAGTTTAATTGTATATAGTTTTTTTTTTTGTGAATAAATTGTATTTATTAGAACATAGCAAGGTATTACTTACAGGTGTATCTGGTTGCCTCTTTGGAACTGAAATAACTCTCATGACTTCTCTATCAGTAGCTACAGTTACACTTGGTGAATCCTGAAATTGTGATAAACCATCATCATTATCATATCTCGTAAAAGTCCATTACTGAACTTGGGTCTCCAGACTAGAGAGTGAGAGAGAAAGAAGAAAAGTACCAGAGAGTAGGTACTTTTTATGAGAAAATTTGTCGTAATTACGTTCGCCACGCACTGCTGCACTGGTAGCTCTCTGTAATCCCAACCCTCCTCACGATACTCATGTACCTACACGGGATGATGGCTAGGGACTCGAGTTCCTATGTTCTTTTCTGGGAGAGCCACGGTGAAAATTGTAGGTACCTATTTAGCATAGGATGGCCTAGGTACGATTTATAACGCGATTTCATTCCTTTATTTTTAAGGAGAGATAGGTATGTATTTAGGTACTTACCTACTCTTAAGTCGATGAGGAACATTCTTATTTTATTTTCTATGAAAATAGATACTTACAGATATAGATTCTTGGGGCACGGCGTATTTATGCAGCTTCCTTAGAGAGAAGTCAATGAATGCATTCTTCTCAAAATGGTTTTCACACAAAATTTTGTGAGAGCTATGTAACTTATGTACATCTTCGATGAATTTCGTCCATGCTGTGATGCTAAAATATGTAAAGTGCATGCGTAAAATATTACAACTTAAATAACATCATCATCACACCTGAAAAAAGTCTACTGATGGACATGGGCAGGCGACCTTTTGACATTTCCCAAGTCTAGGTTATCATCACACTTGGCACAGCTTTCTGGTGTCCGCATTGTTTGTGATAAGTATTTAGGAGGTTTTGTCATACAACTTGGTGACGGAACAAGCAAGCAGTTATAGGCAAGATAAAAATAAGTCAACTTAACGCATAAAGGTGCCTTGGGTGGCCGTAATTTCACCGGCAACCTTACTTAGACGAGCCCTTTCACAAGGGGCTCCACTACTCTTAAAAGGATCTGCTACTCGTCCTATGTTAGTCAAACCTTGCTGTGCACGTTTTTGACAGTCAATTATAAACAATAGTATGGCTTACCGTTGAACGATCTAGCCTCCAGGTTTTGGAAAACGATAAAGAGCGAGGCTAGGATGATTGGTGCTTGATTTTCCACATCTTACACATTTTCGAATCTTTCATTTTCTTTATTATTCCAAGCACACAGTAAACAAATTTTGCTTTGCAGTAAAAATTCTAACGATGGAAATTCCAGGTAAATATAGCGGGTAGTTTATAACAATTAATAATGGAGGCACCTACTTAGTATATGTATATTTGTTTTCTTTTGTTGGCATATAAATGTGGCTGCATGATTGGCTGTTCACCGAACCATAAACTTAGAGTGAAATGGAAGTTGTATTATTGCCATTCCAAATATTGGTTGGATATATTTTTATAGCAACATTCCTACGAACCCACCTTGCCGCCAGCCTATCATGGCGAGTTGGTCCCCCCTGCCTTTTGCTCTAAACAATATTATGACGTTTATAAAATATGGGTGTCAAATTCTAGGTTATAACGTGCCGATTAATTACATATTAATTGTAATACAAAGCTTTGTTCTCGTATAACGATGATGTTTGAATTTTTGCAGTCAGGATTTAGTTTTTCAACTTCAAACTTGTAAATTGAATTCTACAAAATACGTCTCCGTAATCTTACTGTTCTCTTATTGTATTTTATAAATTGCGTGAAGAAATAAAGTATAAAGATGAAGCACTTACATTTAACCAAAGTAGATACTACCTACCAGTTACATAGGTTTCAATTTCGAACATAAAACTTGAAATGTCTGAAGGAAATCTCATCAGCGGTTCTTGCCACAGTTTCTTGTTCTGTTTCCCTTGCGTACCAAAAAGATAGATGCCTATACAACGTTATCCTAATAGCCTGTATGTAATTAGTAACAATTACTCACGAGACGAGACAAAGCTAGTCAGTGACAATGAAACTACCCGTTACCTATGATGTAGATGTACGTAAATAGGTCATTAAACACAGATATTTCTCACTAAACGCTACGGTTACTGTTTTATCTTCAAATTGGGTTCTTCAAATTCAGGAACACATTGACATTTTCTGTAGAAAACATCTGAAAACTCGGTTTTTACATAAATATCCACATTTATGGAAAAAGGCTGGCAATTTAGGGGTAGTTTTAGTAGGTGTCAAATTTTAATTTGAGCTCAGGCAGCTCTAGAGCATACTATCAAAGGAACGGTGTACCAAGATCTATTTACCCTGTTACCAATATCGGGCTATGTTTACACTCGACCACAATTCGACGATGTATTTTCAGCAAATAAAAAATCATCTCGACTGTATGTTTAGGTCGAATGGTAGTTGAGTGCTCACCGCTACTTCAAAAACATTCAAATCAAATCAAATCATTTGATTTGATTTGAAAACATTCATTTTGAAAATACAAAGCCCTGTTAGGGCTAATGTTAATGGGATCTTTGCTTTTGGTTTTGGTTATGTTTCTTTTACTGATAAACCACAAATGTTCAAAAAACATCCCCATCTTATAGATTATAGAGATAGATAAACTCTTCAAAAGATTACAATACTAATGACTTTTTTTATTGTACGATGGGGAACTTGGCCTTCATCTCAGCTGGTTACAAGTTAAGATAAGGCCGAAGGTGGAGGCGCACTTCACCCGGAAACCACAACAAACTAAGGGACTGGCTATCACACCTCTGAACGCCGGAACACAACAATTTTAGAATCGTTGTTAAAGCGACATAATTAGGTAAGATGGTGGTAGCTAGCCAGACGGACTTAAATAAAGTCCTACAGCCAACCAAACCAAACACAATATTTGTACTCCCCCTGCGGATCGAACCCGGGACCCCTGGATCTGAAATCGGTGGGTGGAACCACTAGACCACAGATGCGGTTAAAAACTAGGTTGGTCTTATCGCTAAAAGCGATCTCTTCCAGACAACATTCGAGTGAAACGGATAGATATATATTGTCAGAAACAGATATGGCTAAAAAGGTGGTGTTTATTAAAATTTTGCAAATCCTCAGTTTGTTGAGTATTCCCGGGTGAAGTGCGTCTCCACCTTCAGCCTTATCTTAACTTGTAACCAGGTGAGAAGAAAGCGCGCGCGGATACTTAACATGAAAATATAATGATACAATAACAAATTACCTACCTAATCCTTTCTAGGTACACAATACATAAAATCGAATGAAAATTAAATATACACTCTGTTATATTTTTGTTTCTCAAACCGACATTCTCAAAGCGTCAGTGCTCAAAATCAAATCGCACGCACTTATGAACTCCTCTGGTTATTTATAATCTGGGATATTTGCCGCTGTAACCACTATTAAAACCTTGATTTATTATACCAGGATTAAAATAACGACTTTATCCAACACTTTAATGTTAGTATTTAGATGCTATAGGAAAACCCAGTAACATCACTAATCGTAAAACGTGGAAAACCACTACGAGATAAGCATTGTGATAATTTATGCAATGTTTTCGACTGCTCAGCAGTAAATAGAACAGATATGCTGTGGAGGGCTGCCAAACTCGGAGATCGTTAAATAGCTGATGAGCCTGTTGGGTTCACGAAGTCAATTTACTGTGCGGTAAAGACAACTGAGTCAGAAGACTATGTATAGATCTACTATGCCCATTTAAGATATAGGTAATAGGTATTATAGGTAGGTAAGTGCAGGTAATCCAAATGTATAGTCAAGCTAAAAATGAGCTCTGGCTTTTCCATTTCATATATACTTTGTGTTTTAGAAATATTATTGTTTTTTTAATTCAACGACGGGGAATCATTTGGCCTTCATCTCGCCTTAGTGTTAAGATATGATGAAGGCCGAAGATGGGAACACCCGGAATTCTCAACAGGCTAAGAAACTGTCTATTATACCACTAAATGCCGATTTACAACAATTTAGAATTGATGTTGTAGCGACATAATTATGTAAGATGTGATAGTCAGCAACCAACCAAACTAAGCATACATTTATTCCCCCCCTGGCGACCAAACTCGGGACTTCTGGATCTGATACTGGTGGGCAAATGACTCAGCCACAGTGGTGGTTTATATTTTATGTGAATCGGCCATTCGGCTCCGTGTACCAGAACAATTGTTCCACGGAAGCAAACAAACGGAAATATTAGCAATAAGTTCGGATTTAGCTCCGATTTAGAGCAGTGAGCTGGGCCTCCTCACATTCCCTCACGTTTCCACCATTGCTCGCTTTACGACTCCTTGGAATAATCATGGAATAACACGGTTAATAATATACCTACCGTCTTACGTAGACACGCAACAGAAGAAGCTTTTAGACCTGTCGGCCTAAATATCTGCACATATTTTTAATGGCAATGATGGCACTCTTTAAACCAAATTAAGTTCGGCAATGCTGCTTACCAGCAGTAGGTAGATAATTAATAACAAAAACGGGTCTTCATCGCGTACCTTTTTATATTCCCGACAGTTTCGACCTTGCTTACCCGTGACCACGGCCGTTGTAACACGGTCGAAACTGTCGGGAATATAAAAAGTTACGCGATGAAGACCCGTTTTGTTATTAATTATGTATAATAATCGCGATAATTTAAAAAACGCTAGTAGGTAGATAACTTTGGCAACATTATGACACTAGAAAACTAAAGCAATGAAGCAGCATTGCCGAACTTAATTTGGTTAACCAGCAGTAGGTAGATAATTCATAACAAAAACGGGTCTTCATCGCGTACTTTTTTATATTCCCGACAGTTTCGACCTTGCTTACCCGTGACCACGGCCGTTGTAACACGGTCGAAACTGTCGGGAATATAAAAAGTTACGCGATGAAGACCCGTTTTGTTATTAATTATTTATAATAATCGCGATCATTTAAAAAACGCTAGTAGTTAGATAGCTTTGGCAACATTATGACACTAGAAAACTAAAGCAATGAAGCAGCATTACCGAACTTAATTTGGTTAACCAGCAGTAGGCAGATAATTAATAACAAAAACGGGTCTTCATCGCGTACCTTTTTATATTCCCGACAGTTTCGACCGTGCTTACCCGTGACCACGGCCGTTGTAACACGGTCGAAACTGTCGTCAACATAAAAAGGTACGCGATGAAGACCCGTTTTGTTATTAATTATGTATAATAATCGCGATAATTTAAAAAACGCTAGTAGGTAGATAACTTTGGCAACATTATGACACTAGAAAACTAAAGCAATGAAGCAGCATTGCCGAACTTAATTTGGTTAACCAGCAGTAGGTAGATAATTAATAACAAAAACGGGTCTTCACCGCGTACTTTTTTATATTCCCGACAGTTTCGACCGTGCTTACCCGTGACCACGGCCGTTGTAACACGGTCGAAACTGTCGTCAATATAAAAAGGTACGCGAGGAAGACCCGTTTTGTTATTAATTATGTAAAATAATCGCGATAATTTAAAAAACGCTAGTAGGTAGATAACTTTGGCAACATTATGACACTAGAAAACTAAATCTATACCTACCTAAAACTTACCTTATAACAAAAACGATTTTATTGATTACTTACTTTTGTCCAGAACTTTTAATAAGGTAAGGAAAATCTGTAAGACAAAAGCGATTATTTAATTACTTATTTTTGCCCAGAACTTTTAATTAGACATGGAAGTATTTTACTTCAAATAAAAATGACGAAATTTGTCCCCGTAATTATACTTCTTTGTTCCTTTTCTTTTCGGTAGTTTTTCTTGATAACCAATAAGTAATAAAGAGAAATATAATACGTGCATCTGAAATATATTAACCAAAGACAGATAATACTCCCATGTGATTTTTTGAAAATATTATTCGCAGATAATATTTACAAAAAATTACATACACAAACGCATTTCAAGGCAATATAATAACATTTGTAAGATAAGAATAGACCGTCTAGGACTAACAACTAAAAACGAACTATCGTATTTGAAAGGGCCAAAATATACAATGAACTACCAAAAGATATAAAGGAAACACAATGAAAAGCAACATTTTAACGCTAACTATAAAGCCACATTTTAACCGCACCCTTATTATTGTTCTGCTCAGCTTAAGTTTCAATGCCTATCATTTTTGTACTTTACAATACCAACGTTTTGTAATACTACCCTGACCCAGAATTTTTAATTCTTTGATATCTTTGATTTTTCAAATAGAACCTTTAAGCACATAATAACATAATCGGCACAACCATTATATCTGATAAAACATTTGTACCATGACATTAAGCGAAATTATATTCTGTTGGAGAAATAAAGACATTTCTATATCGATATAAATTGTTGATTTGATACTAAGTCAAAAATTAAATGAACTGAAATGCACTGCATTCCTGCAAAGAGATTATTGTGAAGAACTTAGAACACTAGAAAATTAAATTTTAGTTAACCAGTTAATTCATTAGTTTTGGATCTTTTACACAGTATACAACCTGTAACAGAATATGTGTACTATGCCGAAACGGGGTTATCCGACCCGACTCGTGGAACAACGTTTGTTTTACGACTTTTTGAATTTTGGTTCAAAGTTTTTGGTAAAACAAGATCAAAGTTCTGACACCAACAGCTGGTTTTTTGAGTTGAGACTACCCTAAAATCAGCTGTGTCTTAACTCTCAGCTCTAGACAGATGAGGCAACAGAAATAAGAAGAAGAATAGCAGAAGGTCACAATCACTAAGAACGAAAAGCGCTTTCACTAACAGAGGAAAATCGTCGAAAAGCCTGGGCTGCTAATGAGACAATCCATTACTAGAAGGTTTAATTTGTCAAATCAATAAGAATTTTATCCATTTGTTAGCTAAAATACAAAACAATCGATCCTATAATGTACTTTTGTTCGTCCAATATCGCATTTATCATCTTTTTGTAACTGATGGTGCCTATGTAATTTATCAATGTGTATGTTCTATCTAATAACCTACTTTCACGAGATGACTCCAAGTTCTCACTAAAATTGGTTCATCTGTCCTTAATACTCTTTGACACAGACAATTACACCAACTGATACCTACCTACCTACATGCATAGTGCGGTAAAGGAATAGGGTCGTCTCTATTTATTGTCATTGAGAAAATGAAAAGATTTGTATGGGAAACTGAAAATGGGAATTCAATATTATCTCCCCACCACAACAAATACTTTTCCGGGTCCGAAAAGCCCCCCCACTACTTAGTACACATATTCTGTTTCACCTTGTATACATATTATTTTTAATTGTTTGTAAATAAATATGTTATCAATAATTGAGAATTTCTTAACCTGTCTACGTATTAGTTAATTAAATTTAAAAAAGTTTATTTAAATTAAAGCTTGATTAAACATAACATTTTTGATATTATATAATTTTAAATTAAATGTTCAATACAAAGAGTAAAAAGCTCGGCAATTATCGTTTTTACAAAGATTTTTGAAATGCTCACGTTCATAATCATCCGCAGCATCAGTATCTTTAGAGATAAGGATATATAATGAATACATTGAGAGCGCCTTAATCTGCTAAAAAGTGGAATCAAAGGCAAGTTGTGAACGTTTGCCGTTCCTGAACGAATAAACAAAAGTTCCACCGACACAACGTAATTATAATAAAAGTTTGGAATCACTGAGCTGGAAAATTTCCAATTACGTTTTCGAATGGGTTTTTTCTGATCCTTGTGGAATTTAATCCATACTAAGCTTTTGATGGACCGGCCCGGCCGTCTGTGATAACAAGTTATGTTTAAGCTTTGTAAATATCTCTTATATCTCTCGTTTGGCGACGTTGATAGGAGAGTTCCTTGTGAAAGGGCTCGTCCGGGGAAGTACTACCGTCATACCTATTTCGGCTGCCAAACAGCAAAGCGTTTCGGTTTAAAGATATAAAATTACGCGCAAGCGAGGCTTGACAACTTTCTTTGCCATCGTGGATTTGACCTACGCATTCATGCTTTGTTATAGGCAAGAGATGTTACTTGACTTCAGATGGACTACTTGCTTGTTCAGTCTGCACGTTATATAAAACAAAACGTATTGAAGTAAAACGTGGACATACAAGACGATGTCTCAGTCGCTATCGCTGAAGACCTACGCCATCTCAATCACTACATATCAAAGAGTGATTACGTCCCGTTTAAATTCAGTAAATAATTTATTTAATGAATAATCCCAGCACGTGTTGATACATGCACATGTAGACCTACCTATGCAAATTCAAAAGGGATGACCATTACCTATAATAAACTCAAAAACTGTTCCTTATTGCACGGGTTTTTTGTCCAACAGCTGCGCAAAGGCCGTCTTGACTATGGCAGCACTACTTTTTTTTTATTAAAATGAAATCATCAACAGTCTAAGGAATCGACTATCTTATCTCTAAATGCCGGAACACAACAATTTATAATTAACGACAAACTTAGTTAAGATTTTGGTAGCGAGGCGGACTTAAGCAAAGTCCTACCACCAACCATACCAAGCACTATATTGTAGTCCCCTGAGGATCGAACCCGTGACCTCTGGATCTGATATTGGTAGGCAAACAAAAGAACACAGAGGCGGTTATAATGAATATGTCTTAACTTACCTATGCAAATTCAAAAGGGTTGACTAGCTGTATCTACAAAAAACTCAAAAACAAACTTTTTGTCCAACTGCTAGCAAAGGCCAACCACCAACCATCACGACAGGTAGTCCCATGCACCACTTGACAATCAGCCACGTCCTAACAATCTGTGCTACATCCAATAACTCAGCAAACGCTGTTTAATGGATCATCCGCTCGGTCTCATTTAGTCCATAAAGCTGACATTTCGAATGGTTCTCTCAATCGTAACGATCTCGGAGCAGTAAAAGCACAATAATCTCAACTCGACTCGATACCGAGGATAAATGGCCGCCTCAGAATATATTGTCGTGATTTATTCAGCGCACGCTCCCAGCCGGATATTATTGCACGTACTTCCACGAGAAGTTACTGCGATTCTCAACCACAATTATTAACTGTGCACGTATTCAGATTTGCTATGATTCACTTCGAGGAACACAAATTAATGAAAGGAAATATTGCAGCGGAATCAAAAGAAGTCGCGACAATCATCCAATCGCGTATGGTAGGTCTTATAACCTTTCTACCAGCTTTTTTTACCGCGTCTGTGGTAGTGGTACGCCCACTGATACCAAACCCAGAGGTCCCGCGTTTAATCCCCAGGGGATTTGAGCTTGGTTTCTTTGATGGCAAGGATTTGTGGCCTGGAAGTTATCACCATCTTACCTACGTCTGTCGCCATAAAAAAAAATATTGCCGGTATTTAGAGGAAAGATATAGCCAGTTTCTCAGTCTGGTGAGGATTCCGGTTGAAGTGCGATTCTACCATCGGCTTTATTTATTATTTCAACCTGAAACCAAATGAAATGATGCTCAAGCGCAACCTCGTCGTAAGACCAACTAGGTTAATAAGACGGGAAGCTCATTTTACCCGTTGCACTACCTCGCAGTAGTAACACGGGTGTCAAAACTTTATTATATAACTACCGACATGTATAGTAAGACGGGATAGCTTGCGACAAAATATAAGTATATCTTATAAATTAATTTAAATGGCTAAATTCAATTCTTGCGATGTCTCAATCACGTATCGTATGACGCCCTCGTGAACATAAATGAATATCGGAGAACTTCGCTCTCAGATATTCAATTTAAAACCCACTTGATCGTTGGATTTTCTCGCCAATTCGAAAGCTTCAATTATTCGACTTAGCTCCAGTATAATTTCATAAAGTTTTCATCATCATCATTAATATCATCATCAACTTATCGCAGTCCACTGCTGGACTCAGGTTTCTCAAGGTGCGCCACTGAGCCCGATCTTTGGCCTTTCTTATCCACTCTGAAAACATACCTATAATAAAACTTTATGTTGTTTTATACAACATAAAGTTTTATTATAGGTACTATTATTCTGTATATCTTTAAAATTCGTAATTAATATAGGTATGTAGGTACTTATAAACGTGCCCTCTCTGAATTTGATTTCAGAGTTGAAGCTGTATGTATCATGTAAGTTGAACTTACAGCACGATCACACTGATAAGTGAAACACGTGTAGGTAAAGAGTATTTTAAATTAATGGTCCGTGATCGGTACCTACTGAATAACATTTATAAAAAAAACATATTTATATACCTCTCGCTGTTACTTCCGCCAAGGTTTTAAGTTCATCACTATGATAACAGCCCATGTAGCTTTCAATATATTGAATTCATTAAAGAAACTCCAACGAGGTAGATTCTCAATAAATTGATTAAAAAATATATTGTCAACAAAAATGTTATAATGACACAAAAATTCTCAACCCGCGACGGAACTCGAACCCGCATCTTTTGTAAAAGTTATGACCAAGTGCAATCACTTAAAATACAAAAAAATTACTATATTACCGTTTACCACAAAGAATATTCACACTAAGTTCACATCCATTTCAGTAAAAAGTTACATACAAGGTTCTACCCCTTTTCACCCCATCAGAGGGGCGATAAAAGGTTTCATGAGCCTATCATTGGCTAAGATCGGATTTTAATGAAAACTTTCATTCAAATCCATCCAGTAATTTCAGCGTGACGTGCGTTAAAGACAGATAAACAAAAAAATCAAATAAAAACTATAGTTTTGGCTTCTGTAAAGCCAACGATTCGTTAACAGTGTTTAAAATATTTTGACCCATTACGGTTTTATTATAAGTGTAGAATTGTATAGATTCAAATTCATTTATTCGGAATAAAAAACACAGTGTACATAAAAACTAGTGACAACGATGCTAACCGCAAATAGTATTAAACTGTGTCGCGGAGATAGAACATAGGTAAGTAGATAGATTAACCAAAGACATATTTTGGTCCATTCTTCCAGCTCAACTGTGCCATAAGAGTCGTCTAAGAAAAATAGGGGAGCAACTTTCATTTGTGTACTTTTTAAATTAGCGTGATTATTGACCACAGCAGTAGTATTGTAAAAACGGGTCATTCGAAATTGTCGGGAACATCAAAAGGTTCGCTCGATGTATACGATTCCATTACATAGTAGTAGTGAAAACGGGTATCCTTGTGTGTATTTTGTATTGAATCAAGCTTGCTAAATGTACTACCGCCTAATACCAAGGTGATTATGACATAACACCTTGCAAAATACTCTGGACAATTTTTTTTATTTATCTCTAAAAAGTGTCCCATCTTACCTAATTCTGTCGCTACAACAACAATTCTACAAACTGTTGTGTTCCGGCATTTAGAGGTATGATATAGCCAGTTCCTCAGTTTGTTGAGGATTCCGGGTGAAGTGCGCCTCCACCTTCGGCCTTATAACTTGTAACCATGTGAGATGAAGGCCAAGTGATTCCCCGTCGTAAAAAAAAGTTATTCACGATGGTTTTTTTGCCAAGATACATTTTAAGTAGGTAGTACTAATCATGGCACATCATAGCAGGTTGGAAGTGTTCTCGTCTCGACGGAGAACGCGGTCGCAGAGGCTGTGGATGTGAACAAGTACCTTAACGAGCCGGCCCGTTACTCAAACGACATAATTGAGGATGCACTCCAGTGCCGTTAAAACTATTAGTAGTAGTTGGCAAGTGAGACCGAGCCGAGACTAATATCGTAATTTATGTTGTATAATAGTCATGATAAACTCAAATAGGTATCGAAAATGAATACACCTAAAATAATTAAGTTCATAATTGCTATATAAAAAACAATATCATGTAGGTACAAAAAAGTAAAAATAATATTATGTGGGTACCTAAAATCAAACGGCAGTTTTTTGCCGTTTGTGGTCGCGGCTTAAGAATCGACCTCTTCAACTATTATAAAAGCCGGCTAAGGAATCTCACCAGAAGAAGGGCAACTTACTACTGTGTATTATCTACACCTTTGCTGCAAATACTAGTCCGCCTGCCAAGCTTGGTGATTATGGCAAAACCCTCCGGCTTTCGAGGAGGCTCTGTCTAGCAGTGAACACTAATTTAGCAACTTATTTTTTTAGGTTTACAATTTTTTTTTAATTTTTATTGTACGACGGGTAAGCTCTTGACCTTCATCTCACCTGGTAACAAGTTGAGATAAGGCCGAAGGTGGAGGCCCACTTCACCTGGAATCCTCAACAAACAGAGGAACTGGCTATCTTACCTCTGAATGCCGGAACACAATAATTTTAGAATTGTCATTATGGCGACAGAATTAGGTAAGATGGTGGTAGCTAGCCAGGCGGACATAAACAAATTCCTATCACCAACCAAACCAAGCACAATATATTGCACTCCCCATGGGGATCAAACTCGGGACCTCTGGATCTGAAATCGGTGGCTTGAACCACTAGACCACAGAGGCGGTTAACACCTCTAACAAGCACTTCAAATGATGGGTTAACATGAAATTTTGTTTCTTCTTGTCGTAGAGAACTCTACTTTTAATTTTTTGGTTTTGTTTTTGAAGGAATCAAATAGAAAAATATTTAATTGAGCCTTGAGATTTACTTTATTAGAAATACCTGGCCAGGTATCATAAAAGGGTTGTACCCTATACACCTATAGGTGCTGCCCAGCTCTACAGGAGGTTCCCTAAGTAAATAAATATTGTAGGTACCTACCCTCTCGGGATGAACCCTCGTCAATCGCCGAGAGGACAGCGCTGAATCATGCTTTTTATAGAGTTCTGATCTCATATATCACAAAAAAAGTTTTTACTTTGACAGCAATGAATTATGAAAGTATATACTTTTATTTTTAGGCTCACAAATAATATTTTTTTTATACAATGATTAAGATCTAAAGGCTTGTCTGGGCAAGGATAACAACGCAGAGCTTTTACTAAAAATGCATTTATGTCCCTTTTCTGGTGGTAGATATTACTTCAATGAATTAGTCGATTATGTAAGGTAAGATAAGACGAATAAACTTATTTCGCAGAACTTACGTTAATATATTACATAAATTAATAACAAGTCACATTTAACCATGTACAATACAAATTTGTGTTTAATACTTGTCGTATGGTTTTCTCTTCCAATAAAGGTACACCTACATCAATTTCTATTTATTCAGTTAATATTCATTACAATATTGTTTGTCATTTGGTTATTATAACTTTTTACTCTAACATGCAATGTTATACCTTAGTTTGGACTAAAATCTCCTGCTGGTTTGAAAACGATGAGGCCTCGTTCCCACCATGTCCAGATAACGGGCGCATGCTTTTCTTGACGAGAGGTAGATAGTAACAGGCATCCTGTCCAAAGCCTGATGTCGATCGGTGATGCCTGCCATCCACTGTGATAGATCGATTGACGTTTTCGCTATATAATCATCGAGAAAAAAATGTGGGATGTCCTCACAAGAATGGGACCTATAAACATTTAGTTGATGTGATAATATACCTTTATTAATTATTAAAACAATAGCCTTCTTTTTGAGATCCTTGTCTCGGTCTTTTTTTTACAATTGAATTAGGTATATCTAAAATAATATTTCCCATGTACCTAGCTAGTTTTTGTACTTATGATTATGATTTTTGTGAATAATTTCAACTGTAAGTATATAAGTATGTAAACAAATAAATGACATTGAATTGTATGTTTGTATCTAGTGTCAAAATAAACGCTTTTTACTAAATGTATATACGGTACTTATACCTAACAAAAACTCATTTCTTTTTTTTGTCTGTCTGTATATCTGTCAATTTGTTTCGGTTAATCTCTGAAACGGTTTGACTAAGACGGAACTTTACGGGCAGATAGCTGATGCTACTTACTTTATACTTCAGAAAAAAATAATGATCAGCCAAAATAAATTAAACCCTTGAAAATTAATGTATTGGGGGGTAATAAGAGGATTTGGGAATTTCCCATGGGATGACAGGAACAAAGTCCCCGACGTGTGCTAATAACTAATCAAAAGCAAAAACAAACAAAAAAAAATTAAAATGAAAATGAAAATTTATTTAAAGTCCATAGTATATCCTACCACAATTGTTGGCATGCAAATATTAGTTGTAGTCTTATTAATAATCTTATCTAGTATAATGTTTCCCTGTAATTTAGATATTCATTGATTGAGTAAAAACATCTATTGGTTAGCCATTTTTTAAATTTACCACAAAACAAATCTACTTTTAATTTTTTTATTTCATTTGGCAACCTGTTAAATATCTTTATACACATGTAAAATGCTGGATTTTGTGTCATAGTTAATTTATATTTAGGAATATAAAGCTTGTTATTCGTAGTATTGTAACGTTACTGTTTTTATTAGAGAAACAGTAAGAACAATAATAAGAAATACTAAAGGACCTATCCTACTAGAGGTGTTAAAGAGGTAAAAATAAGAATTATGAAAGTAAAAGAAAATAAAAGTATATTAAAGAAAAGAAAGTCCACAAGTACAATCAGAGACTTCTACGATCAACCAGTAAGAGGGTCTTCAATGTCCAGCCAGTAAGAGGGTCTTCAACGTCCAGCCAGCAAGAGGGTCTTCAATGTCCAACCAGTATGAGGGTCTTCAACGTCCAGCCAGTAAGAGGGTCTTCAGTATCCCGTACAGCAGCTTTTTAAAGACAGCCAGACAAATATATTGAAGACCAGCAACTTTCCCGGGCCACTTGACCCGGGAATGGTCTTGTATTTAATTTAGAGTTCTCCGATTGGGAGCTAATAGATGTAACTTATCTCCGCTCCGTTTGGATGCTAGATATCAATTCCCTTTCCTCAGCCACCAGCTTTACCAAGAAGACTTTGGTGGAACGCTAGTATTCTAAATTTGATTAATTCAAATATTATACATGGCCAAAGATAATTGCTAAGGTTTTAATACAAGTTGAGATAAAAATGTACGTGTTAGACAGAGATAGCATATAAAATATAAAGGAAACTTACGTCTATGAGCTTTTTATGACATAAAAAAGATAAATGACATTTGCCATAATTGACAACCTAAAATAATGTAAACAATCTTCGAAAATCTAAGGTCTATTGATTTCAGCTAAATATTACATTTGAAGAAACAATAATAAGCTTATCGTAATAAGATAAATCCAGAGAATCTATAGATGTACTTTTGAAAGCAAAACAAGGGATAAAAATGAAAATATTAATGTACGAATTGTGAAGGAATAACATAAAAAGGTACTGTTTTAGAACTAAATTAGAACTAAACGATAAAGAAGTACATGTTTTAATGTAGAAAGTATAAAAACATGTAGATAAAAGTACAAAATTATGCAGGAAAACACAGTTTTCCTACAGTATCTCTTAGTATTCTAGTACGAAATTCTTTTTTTTTTTTTATTCTGAATGATTAATAACGAAATCTGCCGCTTGTTTTATGTTACAGGGAATTTACATTACAGGGAAGAGTCACTATACTATATTTCCTAAAAAGTGGCCTACATGGTTCTAAAAGATGAGCGCCACAGAGTGAATGAACACATTTTTTCTGTGCTCTGAAAGCTTTGTCAGTAGCTACAATATTACCCCATAATAAGAGACCGTATTGAAGAGCCGAACCAACGTAACCGTAATAGGCATTGAGAGCCACTTGTATTGAGGCTATCACGTAGCCTTTTCAGTACATACGCGTATGTACCGAGCTTAGAGCATATATACTTTGTCAATTTGTAATTTCCAATTAATATTTTTATCTAGGTGGATACCTAAGAATTTAAACGCATCAACCTCTTCTGTTTTCTGGTTATTATATTGAATGTCAAGTTTGATTGGAGCGCGCCTATATGAATGAAATTGCATTAATTTAGTAGCCTATATGAATGGAATTGCATTAAAAATATTGTCTCACATGAAAATGATAACATAACTGTGTCATCACTGCCGCCATCTCTCGTTTACATTGATATAATAACCTACATAATAAATATGCCAATGAAGTGCCATTCAGTTCCGCTTGGTAAGTAGCTCATGATGGAACACGAGCTTCAACTACCTAGAAGGTCTGTGAACTGTAGTTTTTTCGTCGAAAGTGCGGAAGCATCATGTGGGGTCAGGCCAGGACGATATCTGGTTCCCTAAGGGCCATAATTAGGACCACTTTTTATACCAAATAGCAGCATAGTATTGCATAATTTACTTCGACCAAAGGAACTAACGCAATGCGAGAGACATTCATAAAAAATATTGTCTTCCGGCATTTAGAGGTAAGATAGCCAGTTTCTCAGTTTGTTGAGGATTCCGGGTGAAGTGCGCCTCTACCTTCGGCCTTATTATAACTTGTAACCATGTGAGATGAAGGCCAAGCGCTTCCCCTTTGTACAATAAAAATATAAATAAACTTATAAATGCGAAAGTTTTTTCCTCCATAACACAAAAACGACAGAACGGCCTGACCTGACGTTTTGTGAAATATATTGTTCTATAGCTCTTTTAATCTATCCTACGCGGTCTGCAAGCAGAAGCATATTCTGATAAATAATAATAATAAAAAATAAAGCGGCGAAGTTAGTTAGTTCTTAGAAAATGAAATATGTTCTCTGATTGATTAATGGATTAAGTTACTAACGATCCTTGTATCGGCGTTACTCCATTGACACAACACGTTGTTTCGGATATTCACGTAGTGCTTTTATGTCAAAAACGAATAATTCATAGGTTTTCAAAAATGAATGTGATCAGAGGAAAATCCTCTCCTGTGTATTTAACCTGTTTTGTAGATATTTGACAATGTGCCATTATATTCGGGATTATTAAATCTTTTCTTATCTGGAGGTAGGTCTGAGCCCCAGTTACCGCTGTTATCCGAATCCTGGTTTATGAATGTACTAAACGCAACAGGAAAATGATTCTCGCTATGCCAGTCTTTTCTCGCTATAGAAGCAAGATAATTCCATGTAATTTATGCATAGAGCGTCGCAAAGACTCTTTTTGTCTCACAATTACTTAGGTATTATTTTAGTTCATTTTACATTCCTTTAGCATGAATCATCCCTTTTTGGTGAGTAATTCCTGGTCCTGCCTTTTTTTTCAGTGTCAGTTTCATTCATTTCACCGCTCACGTTTCTATACTAGGTTAGTCAAGCTATACATAAAGAGTGGGTAATATAAATAATGGAAAGATAAAATACATATTTATAGCCTACCTACCTATCTATTGTATACCTGTAACATGACAAAAAATTAGTTCTAAATAAACAGTTTACAGGAGTTTTGCATTCTCATTCTCATGAGCAATCGTAGTTAATATAACACAATTAGGTTTAATTATAAATTATATAATTATACCTAGTTCTTTGGAACACGTTATGTGGGTCTGGGTCGGTACTCAACCTAGGTTCTCCACCTGGGCGAAGCCTGGGATTCCTAAAGGTCTTCATGCTCCAACTGATAATAGGTATGATTGTACAGTCAATCCTCAGAGTCAATCTATAAATTACGACCAGACAGGTGAAACAACAGACCAAATAAACACCAAACAGATATTAGGTACCATACACACCTATACAGGGTGAATTTTTGAGACGGGACAGTAAGGGCAGGTTTATGGTAATTATGTTAAAGTTTTCTGACATTCTTAGTAATCAAACCTCAGTCGGTCCGTTAGAGATTTTTGATCCTTTATTTTGATAAGTATTTGTTTTTTTTTTGAATGAGTAGAGCTCCTCAAGGTTTGTCTGAGCATGACTTGTATGAAAATGAGGTCTACGATGGAGCAACCTTTCCAAAAGTTGCCTATTGAAGGCCTACTTAAGTATTTTATTGATTTTGCGGAGATCCGTGTCAAGTGACAAACATTGATGCTGGTGGAAAGGAACCTAGCCTTTGAAAATATGAAAACAAAAAGTATTTTGCCTCTACACATATTTTAAATTTAAATTTTATTTTAAAGAAACAGGATCGATTGGCATCAAAAAAAGATTTTGTGTAAAATGACCATTTTCTTGCTGACTGTACATTTTATCCAAAATCTGAGAATGCAGTTCAGAATTTCTTAAAAAATTATGGTTAGTCTCTTAAAAACGTTTTCCTGTAACTATAACGGTTTAGGTACTGCCCTTACTGTCCCGTCTCAAAAATTCAGTCCCGAATATAGCCTAGCCGTGTATAGCCTTAATAAAATAGTTGACCCGTGTACTCTGCGGTGGGTCCTCCTTACAAAATGCGGCGCGGCCGAGTCCATGCCGTAACTTGTGGAGACCACCAATTTACCAACTTTTGATTAGTGTGGCTTCACTTGATTACATCGCGCATTCAGTCTGGATAATTTGAAAATCAAATGTAGAGCACGTTCAGGGGTCGTTACACTTTGTAAAACCACACCGCTCCTCGCAAAATGTACAACGGTTGAAGCTTTCAAAGATAAATGGCGAGCATAAATTTCAGTTAAAATGCACTACCAGCTCAACAGAATTATATCTTAAAGTACCTATCTACTTTGTACGTGTTTGTTCTAAATGATAACAATCAATTGCGGCCGAGTCTGGCCGGCTGATCTCCGTATAAATCAACGGTATTTACTCTCCAACGCATTGAAATAACATGTGTGAGTAGTACCTGATTAGATACACTCATAAAACCGGAAGAATACTTACTCACGCTTGTTTCCCTGGGGAGTTGGCAAAGACAAAAGATTTTCACTGACAATTCTATACATTTATTTCAGACATTGTCCATAATTTTGTTAGTACTTACGCTCCTTTCACACCTCTTTTGCCTCATTCACTCTCATCATATTCTTTACGCTCGTCGATTTAGGTTATTTTTGTTGATGGTAGGACTTTGGTTAAGTCCGCCTACCACCGTCTTACCTAAGTCTGTTGCCATAACAACAATTCTAAATTATCGTGTTCCAGAATTTAGAGGCAACATAGTCATTTCCTTAGACTATTGAGGATTACGGGTGAAGTGCGCTTCCACCTCCTCCTAATCATAGCTTAAAACTAAACACTTAAACGTACTGACCCAAAAGAAGTATTTTCGTGGCAATGAGATACTATGTGCCCTTATTTAGTTTAAATATGAATGGAAAATATAAGCCATCAAATTATTATAGAACAAATGCATAAACATAATGTTGGCAAAGCAAACAAGGCAAAGGACCCCGTCAAATAAAAACCAAAAAGAAAAACATTGAACGTAGCACATCTCTATAAACTCCGTGTGAATGAAACTCGTGGCCTAAACGGATTTATGAGTGTTAACGGATCTGTACAGATTTATACACAAACAATTACCAGTGTCAATGTTCCAGCCGTTCTTGAACCGAATGGTCTGTTACATGATGATGGTAAGCGGCCCGATGGGAAATGGGTATGCCTTTGGTGTGGGACGCTACCAGCGTCGACACCCTAGCGCCATCTCATCTGCCTGGGACATCAGTTAGGGCTGGTGCGGCGGCTGATTCGGCCGAGGATCACAAAAGGCGCAAACATAGTGGTCTCGACAGAGCTTACCTATTTGAGCCTTTTGGCCATGAAACCATGGGTCCGTGGGGAGCCGGTGTCCTACGGGTTTTCAAAAATCTGGCGGGGCTTTTGACTGAGGCGACACGTGACCCAAGGGCTAGCTCCTATTCAGGCCAGCGAATAAGCATAGCTATTCAGCGTTGCAATGCAGCCAGTGTCTTGGGAACGCTTCCGTCTGGTACTGGTCTGGAACAGTTGAGTTACTTATAGGCCATTTGTAACGGTCCTTAGGTAATCTGACTGATTCCTTTGTACATAGTTAGTTAGTTTAATTGTACATTTTATTCAATAGGTTTTTCATCTGCTAGACAAATGGAAGGAATGAACGGAAAAGAGGCGAGAGGGAGCTATGCTTATCTAGAGAATATAACCAAATTCTGGGAAAGGCTAATTAAAACCAAAGAAACAATCGTTTGACCTCAACACTGTTGTTCCAAATTTGTACGCTATCATTGTCACAGTCCGGACTCGAACCCCGACCTTGCAGCAAGGCTGCGCCCAAATAATATCCGGCGTGGATCGCGCGTGGAATATTCAAGCAGTCGTTGATGAGTGTAGACAATGCTGCAGGTACCATGAACTGGGTTAAATGGATTGGAATTAAAAAAAAATGTTGTTTGTCGCAAATACACACGTTCGATATTGCAAATAAACATAAAAATTGCTATGACATTACAACGAGAATATCATCGTATCAGCATGAACGATTAGCCCAAGTACAACCGCTGGTCTTCCATAAAAGCTTTCTCTGATAGACCTTGTGTTTAGGGGAAAGCTTTTGTTTCCAGTTTCAAAGAAGCTATTTGTTTAAGTTGAAATAATAACATGTTTTTTCTAAAATAAATCGTATATCTTGGACGGAGAGAAAATATAATATGTATTTGAAACGCCTCGCTTGCACTTGCTCTCGTTTTTATTAACATGTTATAAAGTCTGATTTAGAGATATTTATTGCATGTTCACTTTCTCGATTTAATTTCTTAGGATGTTGTTGGTTATTTACGAGATCGTTTAATTCGCAAAAGTCGGTAACCCAGATCTTGCGGTACATCAATGTGTCGGCGTCTGTTGCGGATGTCCACAGTCCGCCATTTAGATGTTTATTTGTGGTGTTTCTGTTGAAATCTGTCCGTGCCGTGCGTGCTGACGCTTATAATTTGGAAGACGTACTTATTACGTCCACTATGTATTTGTCTCTTTAAGCATTCTGATGTCTGTGACTGAGGACAACAAACACATTTATATCAAAGTATTTTGCCTAAACTCGACGCTAAGGCTGATCATCATAATGATGATCTTGCAATTCGTAGCCACATCATCACTTTTTGCATCCATTTAACTCGTGATGAAGATGTCAACTTCAAAAAGAGAAGGTTCCGGCAGCAACACTGTGACGCGTGCAGGATCACGATCTTGGAGACCAATGACAGCAGTCGACGAAGTTACAGCGACTGCTTTCATTGGTGTTGCTGTCGAAACTTTTTTGAAGTTGATCTCTTCATCATGAGTTGAATGGCTATTATTTAATCTTTGAAAGTGCATTGTTTACTACAGGGGAACAAGATGTTTGTTTCTTTGAGTTTCTTTCCAAAGATCTCTGAGCTCTAGCCAAAGCAAACACAATGGTAACAAATAACTGTTTATTATTTTTAGACGATGCGTAACGCGTAAAAATGTTAAAAGGTTGTGAGCTAAAGGGGTCAGCAGCCATTACACACGTGACCTACATAATATACAAGTATCGCAGATCGGCTCATCTTTCGGCGCCTGCGCCACTCCACAGCGGCGCCAGCGCGCAGTTGTTGACGCCCGGCCAATCGGCAGAGCTCTGTCGATACTACAAAAATCGATGTAGAGCAAAACAACATTAGTCAAATATCTCATTAGTTACTTGGCGTCTTACCGGGTTCTTTTCTTTATGATTATAATTATTTTTCACTTGAACAGACGTCTTTAGAAACAGTTTGTATGCACAGGAAATATCCTCATTCTCTCATCATCAACAAAGGCCAGGAAGTGCAGTCGATATGGACCGCCGGTCTGCTCATGTGACGTGTTAACGATATCCGGGGCCAATGCTCTGAGGGATGTGATCTTATGTCTTGGCTTAATAAGTATTACACGTTACCTGAACTTTTCCTGCCGCCTTACTTTACCAGATTTATCGATATTAGAAATAATATCCTCTACGAACTGAACCTTTTCAGTTTCAATAGAGGATTTTAACTCTATGACTGCCTTTAAATTTGAAAATGCTCGTACATACTAAATATAGACGTATCACATCAAAGGTTATTCATCAAAAATTATTATCAATTATTTTTTTTCTTGTAGTGCCATGATCTGCATGCTGCTCGCAGAGTATCTCTAATTTGTAAATACTTATTTTTTTATAAAAATAACTTTAAAAAAATATAGAAACAATATATGCACATTTCCATTTAAAAGGGTTGCAGAAAAAAACTACTAAACTACACATTTGGTTTGTATTAGTCAATGTGCTCACACTTGCTTCTATCATAAGATAGAAGATACTGAACAGGGAAACATCCAACTGGAATAGGTCACTCCCTACCCTCAGAAAAATATTTTCTTTAAAGCCATCTGGCAATGTTTAGATTTCGCAACGCAACACGAAATGTTTTCCAATCTAATTACATTACCGACGTAAATAGATGCTAAGATTTTGATGTAATCTTTTTTGATTGTTTGTGCATGTTATGAAAATGGCCTGGTTTATTTTTTTTATTTGTCGATTCATTGATATAAATGCCCTACGCAGCGTAGTCCGTGCTTAGCTGAGTGTAGCTAAATCCTAATTCAGGTGATCTCATATGATTTTTATAAGAATAATAATTATAACATTTTTATCATATTACTACCGTTTTGTGATGTTTGCGACTGGCCCTGAGTATTTTATTTTAAAATTATTTTTGAATTATTACTGATTATGAATTACGCCTCAACCGTAATCAAGGTTAATCTATAGTTAATACTATAAATTAACCTTCTTAGCTGTTTGTTACCTTTGCATGTCTTTAAATACAGTTCAGCATTTCAAAAAAAATAGTTTACTTTCGCGCCCTTGCGGTTCATTATGAACTGATGTGAAATCACAACAAAAAAACGGATATCATTTGTTGGAGATGTCATCTACATTCTACTACCTCAATATTGCAGACAGCCTACGTTATCTGTGTTTCAATTCCAGAATGGTCATTATTAATTCATGTTAATTATTTATGAATGTGCTATACACTGGCTTGTAAATTACATATTATATTAAATGACAATGAGAACCTAGTGCTTAGTCAAACATTAAATAGGCTTAAGGCGAGGCAATTCAAGAGTTTTTTTTTAAGACGTTTCGTTAGGCACCTGCCGCCCGTCACTAGCGTTTGATCGGATAGATTTCCTTTGTTTTTGTTCTCAAAGATTAATAATAACAATATTATGATATTGGTTTTTGTCAAGCCCTAATAAATAAGAAGCCCTATCTTTTGTAATAACTTTAACATGGTTTCAACGAGAAATCTCAGTTCTACACGTTTAAATATCGATTGTGTCATCTTTATGTTTTTTTTTTATCGAGCCAATTATTATGATTCACGTTTCCGTCTTTGCACAGCGCTTTAGATATGTTCGATTAAATTAAAAAAAAAATTTGGCGCTACGTCGCTTTATATTAGATTTACAGAGGTTCAAAAAGCTAAAAAGTAACAAGTAACTATAAACTACCCCGCCTGATAATTTTATGTTAATTTTATAAGAGAATAAATTTATCTGTATATCCTATCTAGGTATCTAATTGGAAGAATATGTATCGTTTAAACTCCCTGTATGAGTATCTGATTAGTTGTACGACAGGGAAGCAATTGGTCAAGTTATGATAAGGCCAACTGTGCAACAAAGCGCACTTCACCCGAAATCCTCTGAGGACAGTTCCTCAGATGAGGAACTGTTACCCCTACCCCCTGAGGCTCCCTTACCCCTAAATGCCGGAACACAATAATTTAGGATTTTTGTTATGGCGACAGACATAGAAGTAAGATGGTGGTACACGGCGGACCTTAACAAAGTCCTATTACCAAACAAACCATGCAGAAATTTGTACTCCACTGGGAATTAAACCCGGGATCACTGGGTTTGATATTAGTAAGCGAGCCACTAGACCAAATAAGCGGTCAAGCTACATAGGTCGGGATGCTATTTATAAACTTGTCCATTTTCATAAAACAAAACTGCCTTCAATTCTGTTCAATTCTGTTCCTCCGTGTCCAAGTTTTACACATTTTGCCGAAAACAAATTATCTTGTACTTAACTGTAATAGGGTCAAAGTGGATCTTCATTAAGGTACCTGAAGAATTTATTGTTTTTCGTGACAGAAACGAAACCCTATTACTGTCATTGACTAGAGCAGGAAATATTAACCTCAATAGCAAGTAAAGTAGTACACTTCTGTAGTCTAGTGGTGTATGTCGAAGGTGCTGGGTTCAAATTCCGGGTGGGGTATTTGTGATATTTGTTCCCAGTTTTATATATTCCAAGATCCACGATGCGGAGGGCTCTTTCTGTCCCGGGTGCTGCAATTGCCATTTCTGACACTTACGGCAGCGGCTAGTAAAGTCTGACACCAGGGTACACAAAATAGTGAAAATAATGCCTAGCAGGTAATAATACTAAATCATAATAATGACTGCTATGCGTAGCCTACCATTACCTACCGTTATAACTTTGAAATCATAATTGGTACTTAACAGAATAGTACATTATGGTACTAGTGTGTAACATTGGTGATTACCGCCGATGCGCCATTGAGTGGTCTTAAGAGAGCCGAGGACGGTAATCATCAATACACACGTGTATCATACGACGTTTTTCAACACACTTGTGAATAAAATAACAATAAAAACTATAATTTCAACAGTGAAAACGAGTTGTGAAAAATGTTTCGCTATGGCGGGAAAAAATAATCAGTTTTCCTCTGCGCGTGAATTGCGATCGGCCACAGACTAAAGGGATGAGGTTTTTTTTTATTTTCCGCGCATAGGGTTGCGCCTAATCTGCCACGTACAAAATGGGGAATTTAACGTTTTCTTTTATTGTAGAGAAAACAAAAGTTATATTTGAGTGAAAGTTTTATTTATTAAACACGTACGAGTAAAAATTATCTATTTAAATAAGAAGTTGCTTGAAATGAGCAAGCAATAGGAACATTAATTTATTTGTTCTATTGAACACGATTTTTTTTTTATTAAAAACTTTTTTTGAGAACAAAGAAAATCAACCAATAAAATTAAAAAAAAAATCTATAACTCACTAGTTATAGCAATAAAAAAGTCACAGTTTGATTATGGTTGTCATTCTGTGCCTAATTGCGGTGACCATAGATACATTCCAGTTACTAATATTTGATTAATACCAACTGTCCGTCAAATATGTTTTATCTTTGTTCGAAGCAATTACCGCGAGCCTACATGTGCTGACATTATCCAATTTCGGGCGAAAATAGCGTGCCGGAACACAACAATTTTGAATTGTTTATGTTGCGCAAGACTTAAAAAGATTGTGATAGCTAGTCAAGTAGACTTCTAGTAGTAGACTTCTACAATGTCCTACCACAAACCAAACTAAGCACAAATTTGCATCCCTAGGGAATCGAACCCGGTACATCTGGATCTGATACTGGTGGTCGAGATATACAACAGAGGATTGAAGGATAAAATAGATGGCGATTAAAAAATTATATCCTTAATATTAAATCCATTTGATAATGATTCAGATGGAGCCACTGTCGTGTTAACCCCATCTCTCCAGACGCTTAATCAGTTTAGCTAATATACCAGATACCATCGCATTGTCTGTGACGACCCAATCGAGTGTCTAGTGGACATTAATTAAACCAGACACCGAATACTTCAGTAGGTATATAATCTCGATTGTACACGAGGAGAATTTGGCCGGCCTTTGATACTAAATCGATAGACAACCAGTGCCTGCTGTGCATTGAAATTTAGAAAAAACAATCGTTTCGGAAAAACGATTGTATCGCTTTGATAAGCTGATACGATTACAATTGATATTAATAATGTGCAGAGCCCTATGGCATAATAGTGAGAGAGCTAATGGAACGGTTATTTGTTATCTGTTTTTTTTATACGACATGGAGATTTAACTAGCAAGCAGTAAGTTCACGTGATGTTAAGTGGAACTCTGGTCTATAACAAAACCTTACTGCGTGGGTCATATCCACAAAGAACATGACCTGCGCGGCACTGCATTGCGCCCATGAATTGACGAATAAGTCCCCTCTGCGCGTACATTTATCGGCAGCTACACATTAAACCGAGCAATACTGCTTGGCGGCCGAAGTTGGTATGGTGGTAGTCTTAGTACCAAATGATTACTGATAAAAAGTACAGCAATAAACTAAGACTTTCTCCCCTTCCCTTGATTACTGTTTTTAAATTCGTATTGAGTTGGTAGATTCAAAAAGTCAACGTGCGTAATTCAATGATTTCGCTCAGGTAGGTAACTACTATAGACAGTGTTGACTAAAACTATCAGCGTATTTTAAATCAACTAATTACCCTTGCCTAGAAAAATCCTATTAAATTAATAAGGTATTTTTTGTAAAAGATAAGTCATAAGTATGTTTGATTGTTTATACAAGGTCGTATCCAGAACGTCGAGATCAGTGAATTAATTTTCGTATTCTAGTTTGTAAGTTCGATGATGACATAATAAATTTCATTAAACCCTCTCTAATCAATTAAGATTTTAAAAAAGAACGTCGCTAAATCTGAATAAGTGAGTGCACACTAAGCGGATTAAGGTAAACGTACGTTCAGTACCAGCTCTAGCTAAGCCGCTTACCTGATTGCGATTGTGCTTAAAGCAGAATAATAAAAAATACAGTCAATCTACATAGCTCTTCGATTTCGTAGCAAGTTTTTTCTTATAATGAACATCTAATTAGTAATCATTTATTCAATAATAAGTACAATTAAACTAACTATGTACAAAGGAATCAGTCAGATTACCTAAGGACCGTTACAAACGGCCTATAGGTAACTCAACTGTTCCAGACCAGTACCAGACGGAAGCGTGCCCAAGACACTGGCTGCATTGCCACGCTGAATAGCTGCTAATTCGCTGGCCTAAATAAGAGCCAGCCCTTGGGTCACGTGTCGCCTCAATCAAAAGCCCCGCAATATTTTTGAAAACCCGGAGGGCACCGGCTCCCCACGGACCCAAGGTCTCCACCCCAAAAGGCTCAAATAGGTAAGCTCTGTCGAGACCACTATATTTGCGCCTTTTGTGATCCGCGGCCGAATCAGCCGCCGCACCAGCTCTAACTGATGTCCCAGGCAGATGAGTCGGCGCTAGGGTGTCGACGCAGGTAATATTAGTTATATATGTATAATAACATTGAATCCTGGTTATCAATAATCCTGCAACAGGACTGGATGAAACATTGAAAGTTGGCATTTATAATTCACACCGCCTCTGGTCTAGTGGTTCCCCCTCCGGTGTCAGATCCAGAAGTCCCAGGTTCGATCCCTAGGGGAGTGCAATATTGTGCTTGGTTTGGTTGGTGGGTAGCGGACTTAAACAAGGTCCTACCTTGCTTAAGTCCGCTTGGGTAGCTACCACCATCATATCTGAGTCTATCGCCATAACAATAATTCTCAATTGTTAGTGTTCCGGCATTTAGAGGTAAGGTAGCCAATTCCTCAGACTGTTGAGGATTCTGAGTGAAGTGCATTTCCACCGACCAGGTGAAATGAAGGCCAAGAGCTACCCGTCGTTCAATAAAAAAAAACGAACAAAACATATAGATAAAATGCAATAAAAACCACTCCGCTTACCCACACGATAAGTCTGCTCAAGTGATGATATCTCAAAGGATGCAGACTAGAACTAGCATTGCTATTCAACAAGGCAATGCTTCACGATTTTAGTATTTATTTCTAATCAGAAACTGACTCATGTGAATCGCTTCTAAGCGATAAGTCCGTCCATGTACATTTTTGAAGTAATCCAGTTTAGTATTCAGTTATTTTATAAGGTGAAAATACTTTATTGCATGAAGTATACTTTATTGCATAAAGTATTTTTGTTAATTCATTCATTCATTCGTGTACGAGCCGTCGTTGGGTCACGCCTGACTCCGATCGAGGAGATCACAAGTACTTCTAAATCCTTGAATCCTAAATACCCTAAGGTCCCAAACCTATACACCATCACAACCCTAAAAAGATATACAAAGGTATGCATGTGAGTCTCTAATGTGCTGAATAAGATATAACGTACCAAATATTAGGTCCTTACATATGAAATTGGCGTTTTGTATGGGAGGAACATAAAGGCAATTTTTTCATATTAAAATATATTTTATTAATCAAAGTATGTACCATTCTATCTATACACTTTTGCCATCTTATAGGTAGTTCATTGATCCCTTTACTAAAAAAACCATTCGGACGGGAATCAATGAAATCTTTGAAAGCGGTTTGGACTGCCTCATCGGAATTGAATTTTTTTCCTTGCAAGAAGTTATCCAAATTTCGAAAAAAATGGTAATCTGTTGGAGCAAGGTCCGGAGAGTACGGTGGATGTCTTAGACATTCCAATTGAAGCTCCTCTAATTTGGTAGTCGTCTGTTGGGCCGTGTGTGGTCTAGCGTTGTCTTGAAGCAGCAGTGGCGTAGAGCGATTGAAAAGTCTCGGTTGTTTAACAGCGAGCTTTTCCATCATGGTTTGCAGTTGCTGACAATAGACATCAGCCGTAATCGTCTGACCAGATTTAAGAAAGCTATAGTGTACGACACCGGCACTAGTCCACCAAACGCTTACAAGTAACTTTTTTTGAGTCAATTTTCGCTTGGGGCAAGATTTTGCTGGTTCACCAGGGTTCAGCCATTGCGATGAGCGTTTACGATTATCGTACAGGATCCACTTTTCATCACATGTAATGATCCGATTTAAAATTCCTTCATTATTGTGCCGGTTGAGTAATGTAACGCAGCAGTCGACGCGCGTTTGTCGGTTTGCTTCACTCAATTCATGAGGTACCCACCTTTCAAGCTTTTTCACCTTCCCAATTTGCTTCAAGTGGATTAAAACGGTTTTGTCACTAACACCGCAGCCTGCAGCTAACTCTGATGTGGTTTGCGATGGATCTGCTTCCACAATAGCCTTCAATTCATCATTATCGACCTTGGTCTCCGGCCGTCCACGGGGCTTGTTCTGCAGGTCGAAATTTCCAGAACGAAAGCGTTGAAACCAAAAACGCACCGTGTTTTCTTTTGCGACACCACCACCATACACATCATTAATCCTTCGAGCCGTTTCTGCAGCACTGGTGCCACGGTGGAACTCGTACTCGTAAATAATGCGATATTTTAAGTTTTCCATTTTGTGAAATGAGTGACGCAGAAAAAAAAAACAAAAGAGAAAAAAACAAATGAATTACGGTTTTCGAAACACAAATGCATGAGTAAATAGCTGTTTAAATTTGAATTTGGAATTCCTAACCAAAGAGGAGATATTTAAGATCAAAGTGGCCAGTACGACAAAACGCCAATTTCATATGTAAGGACCTAATAATATCTAATGAGATGCCACACGAGCGTTGTGCGGAGGTCTGTTATAACCCTCTATACTTATAGTTAATTTAGCTAGATCCTAATTAATATGTGCACCACCTGTTTAGCCATGAAACCCTCTCCATCCAAAGGTTGTCTGGAAGAAATAGCTTCTTAGCGATAAGACCGCCCATTGAATATACATTTATTTTTAAGTTATCCAGTTTTTATTTTTAAGATGTGCAATAAAGTATTTTTCATTTCATTCATTCAAATGAAATGATGTGGGTTCGTGTCCCGTCGCGGATTGTGAATTTTTGTGCCATTATAACTTTTGTTAAGATTACTTTGTAAATAGGCACCTACATTACAAACGACTATGCTACAAATACCATACAAATAAATAAATTGTCACGCTATGCTGTCTAGACCGCTTGATGGATATTGGCATGTGCGATGCCATTTGAAAACATTAAAACTAAACAAAACTAAATATGGGGTACGAATAAAAAAATATAAGGGGGAGTATACAATCATTTGTTTTATAATACTGGGTATCAGATGAACACGCCGATTCTATACATCTAATAGACTGCAATACTTGTTATGGCTGTTGTCATGAGCCATAATATATGAAGTTTGAAAGTGGCACCAGTTGTAGAAAAGTTGAGGAGTGCTAGGTTGGCATGGTATGGGCATGTAATGAGGAGGGATAATAGTCATTTGACCAAAAGGGTTATGAATTTGAGCGTGGATGGACATGCGAGCAAGGGAAGGCCGAAAAAGAGATGGATGGATTGTGTGAAAGAGGACATGGGTATGAAAGGTGTAGATGCGTTGGCGGTTGATAGGAGTGAGTGGAAGAAGAGAACATGTTGTGCCGACCCCACCTAGCGTGGGATAAGGGCAGGAGAATGATGATGACTTGTTATGGCTGTGTTCTCATAAAACCAAGAAGTTTGAAATTTTGCAGTTGGGATTAAGATTTTCAACTTTCAATTTGTTGTACACTAAAAAAGCCGGTACGCTCTTATATAACCGGCTTCAAAAAAAAGGAGGAGGTTCTCAAGTCGTCGGAATCTTTTTTTTTATGTATGTTCCCCGATTATATTATATTATATATTATATGTGTTTGGGTGTTGTATCATATAGTACGTATGTATTTACAAAAAGTATTTAAGTATTCTATCCGTAATCTAGTTCCCATATTACAAGTTATGCTTAGTTTGGAGCTAAATGGCGCTGTGTAAAATTAATGTCCTGTAATATTACTCGAAGACGCCTGGACCGATTTCGAAAATTATTATTTTGTTTGAAAGGGTGGTCCCATTGTCATCAGGTCAGGATCTGACTGTGGAATTCTGGAGAAATCAAGGGATCTCTTCAAATATTATAGGCACGCTGGAAGCGATTTGGGTGTATTACTTCAAAAGTAAAGAAAACACGAACCCCTTATAGGATCACGCGTCTGTCTGTCTGTCCGTCCATCTGTCATCAAAATAATTGGAAAAAATCCGTCATCCAGGTAAACGAGATTGTACCATATTCTTCATTGAAGTCTGTTTTATTTTTAGTTTTTAAAACGTAATTATTTAATATTTTGTTTTGTTCATAGAAAACATGTCAGCCTACCGTCGAACACCACGGCAGGCTCTTATTTCCAATTCAATATCGATTGTTAAAACAGAGCAATAGCACCATTACCACTTGTCAGTCCAGTGACTCCCTTGTGTGGTAATCCTGGCAACAATACTCCTCAGTCCATCACATGCGAGGACAGACTGGCCTCGCACAATGCGCCTCTGTGAGAGCGGCCGCGCTAATCAGCCCATCTGTTATTCATCGCACCCGCGTTCATAAGAAACAGCTACATCGTGAATAGACCAAGCATATCAGCTTTATATATTGAAAGTAAATTATAAACAAGCTACTTGAATAACATAACGAAAGGTAACCTGAGAAACAGACACACGCCAAGCCTCAATGATTCATATTTTGTTTGAAAGGGTATATACTTCACAGGTGGTCCCATTGACATCAGGTCAGGATCTGATGATGGGATCCTGGAGAAATCGAGGGAACTCTTCAAATATTATATGCAGAGTTGAAGTGATTTGGGTATTTTTAGGGTCGGTATACTTTCCAGGTGATCCCATCGTCATCAGGTCAGGATCTGATGATAAGATCCTGGAAAAATCAAGGAAACTCTTCAAATATTATTTTAAGTCACGCTTAAAGCAATTTGGGTGTCTTACCTCAAAAGTAAAGAAAAAATGGACCCCATACAGGATCACTTGTCTGTCTGTCTGTCCGTCCATCTGTCATCAAAATACTTGGCAAAAATACGTCATAAAGGTAAACGAAATTGTATCATATTCTTAATTGAGGTCGGTTTTCTTTTTAGTTTTTAAACGTAATTATTCACTCCACCATTTTGCACGCCAGCTGCAGCGAATCAAATATCGGTTAAATAATCAGTTATTATTATTGGTTTATCTAACCACATTACTATGCTTATAGTTAGACTTGTGGCTACCCACAAGTCCAACTAGAAGAATAAATACACAGAAAACGTACCTATAATTAATTATAAACCAAAACTTTTGTAGTCACGAAACACAGAATAACATAAATGAAGAATGAACATAACTATTTGAATGGCAAATTGTTGCATTGAGTTCTGTATCTGTGATCCAGTGGTTCGCCCACCGGAATCAGATCGAGAGGTTTCCGGGCTCAATTCCCATGCGTTAAAAATATGCTCGGTTTGTTTGGCGGTAGGTTGTTTTATGTCCGCCGGGTACGATTGTACCTAATTATGACGCCATAGCACAAGTCTTAATGTTGTGTTACAGCATTTAGAGGGTAAATAGCCAGTTCCTCTGTATATTGAGTATTCCGCATGAAGTAGGTAAAGAAGGCGCTTACACCTTCGTCCTTACCATAGCTTATCATCAGATAAGAAGACGGCCACGCGTTTGCCCTTCGTATAATAAAAAAACAAATTGAATGGTCGAACCCATATTACTATGCTCCAAAACTAACAACGAAAAATCCGTATTTTATACCTTGAAATGCAGGTGACCAATTAATTATTTTCAATATTTATAACGCCGGAGCGGCGTTTCCCATAGACAACGCAGGGATTACCGCAACGCAACGTGTAGTATCATATCCGCAAGTAGTATATCAACACAACTCAACTAATCTTAATTAGCAAGAACACGGCCGCTAAGCTACACGAGTCAAACTAACAAGGTAACTTCAGAGTATTCATCTTATGTAGGTATCTTTAGCGAAACGTTCTTTGAGAAACAGTGAGCTGAATAATTAGGAATAATGAAGCTTGCTGAACATGATGCAATTCCTGAGGTACGACAGACACCCTTAATGTATGCATTGTCTATAAAAACAGCGTTTACAACATAAGGGTAAGTTTAACCGCCTCTGAGGTTTAGTGGTTCAACCCACCGATTTTAGATCCAGAGGTCCCGGGCTCATTTAGAGGTAAGATAGTCAGTTCCTCAGTTTGTTGAGGATTCCTGGTGAAGTGCGCCTCCACCTTCGGCCTTATCTAAACTTGTAACCAGGTAAGATGACGGTTAAGCTTGGCCTTCAAGCGCTTTCCCGTCGTACAATGAAATAAAATAAAAAAGTATAGACAAAATTTTGGAGGTCATGGGTTTTCAACCCCGACGTGCACCACCTCCGTTTTAGTAGGTGTTTATTCAACACAATGCTTTAACTGTGATTAAAGCACATTGCGAGTTATAACCCCTTGTTTTTGAACTACTACCACATGTATAATTGTACCTACTACGTTTTATTCTCAACCCTCCGATATTCCGACTGCTATGCTGGGAGAAGTTGGAATAACTATCGAGATTATTATATGACTCCAACGAGATGGCCTGTACTTGCTTGCTTAGAATCATTTGAGTCCATTTATTTCTGTCAGATATTACTTTACGATAAGTTATTAAGTTATTTATATCATAAATTGATGTCAGACTATCCATTATTCAAAAGCTTTAAGACTCTTGATAGTTCACGGTTGAAATAAATATATATCAAAACCTTGTACGCGTTCTCGCTATGATACATTAGTTTTCATCACAAAAAATTACAACGCTGGCGCTAGTGCGGCAGGTTCCCATATCGCTTAGAACCTTAGAGTCTAGCAGAACCGTGCCTACAGCTTTATAGATCTTTTGTTTATTCAGCATGTGTCAGCTCCTAGATATGCTGTTACTTTAATTATATTGTATATATTGTAATATATATTGCGATGTAAATATTATACAAATAAATGCCGTGAAATAATGGAGTGGTGCTGGAAGGTGGAAGGTGAAATCCTCAACAAACTGAGGAACTGGCTTATCTTACCTCTAAATGCCGGAACTTTTGTTAAGAATTGTTGTTATGGTGACAGAATTAGGTAAGATGGTGGTAGCTAGCCAGGCGCACTTAAACAAAATCCTACCACCAACCGAAATAAAAAAAAACTCTTATTTTAAAAACGCTTAGTCGTAATAAATGGAACACCATGCACCAGAAGAGGATAATCAGCTCGACATATTTTCCTTAGAAATCCATAATAAAGCTTATCTTATTTTACTATCAGAGCTTTGGGATAATACAGTGCCTATGCCATAATGTTACTTGTATTCGAGAGCTATACTTATCATATTACTTGTAGAATAAATCAGGCAGCAGCTTTCCTCGAAGTAAGATACATAAAAACGACAAGAAACATTTTGTTTGTGTTTACTTTTCATCTTTCGTCGGCGTTTTCGTATGGAAATAAAAGAATGAAACACAAATATTTTTCAGACGATGGAAATATTTTCTGTGTAGGTTGGCGGTTTTTATTTATATCCATACAAACATCGATTGTTTACCGTTTTCTATGGTTAGAGTCTTGACTTAGTTTTAAATTATTTTCAGCAGCAAGTAATTGATAAAGGAGAAGAAAGCTTACAACATTTTATACGACATGGAAACGCAAAAAAAAATAATTTTACCGAAACACAGTAATGCAGCTTGGCGGCTGAAATAGGTATGGCTGAAATAGGCAATCAGTACTTTCCAGAAAAAGCCCTTGCACAAGGAACTCGCGTACTTGTTTTCATATTTATTCCACGATGGTATTAAACATCTGGAGTGGAACGCTGAACATCTTTCCGTTTCACGGCGCGTAGACAGGAGCAGCGTGACAAATTACCGCAACCAAAGTGTCATTTTCTTCAGCAAGTGCAGTTCACAAACCCATTTTAGGTATTTTGGAATAATTTTATAGCTATGCTGGCTGAATGAGGCGAGCACAGCAGGGTTTGTACCTTAATATCGTCAACCTAAATCTTCGGTATATAAGTTTCTTCACATATTTCAATTTTTGAAATGTCATAATTATGACACCATACACATGTACTCAACATAGCTGCAAATCCAATTAACAATAACTCTGCGGTCTTTTTTAGCCTACTTTCGTCTATCTTGTAAAGATTGTATACAGCTAAGGGGGTGGTTAGTTATCTAGTATGTGATCCTCATAAGATACACACTCTATTTAGGTCATATCAGAGGTGAATCCTCAAAGGGGAAAAAAGTCGTGAGTCTGAATTACAAAGTGTAAAAACCAAATTTTAAGTTCGAATTATTGGAATACAACCTCAATACAGATATAGACTATGAAAACACACAAAGCTTCGTTGAAAAAGGAAACCATAAAAAGTACCGCAGACATTTTTGATATTTCAGACAGGACTCGTTAAGCGTACCTGTCTGCAACCTCGTGTAATCACATCTTCCCTCCTACATAATCCCGACCATCAATGGGTACATCGAAGAGTATACGCCATCTAAAAATAGCTAGTCCGAACGTAGGAAGCAATGGATAACGAGAGATAAATATCCTGGCCTCCTGTAACCTGGTGCACGGTCCTATGATGCATGCCCCTATAAGGTACGCCAATAGAACGGCATCGATAACGGGACCCGCGCCGCGATCTAAGTGCATAACGAGAGGACAAGAACCTCAGCGCTCCAGTAGTTGTTTATCGCGATTTACATAAGCAGATGAACCTGGCTGCACACTTTGAATATTGAGTAACATGTTCTTATGACTTGTGCGGAGCTTGAACAGAACCCTAGTGTCACGCACGCATAGATAACTTGATTTCGTGAAGCGTAACAGAACATAATTATCGTTTAATTATACATTTTTCTACGACTTCTCTCGTTTAAAGAACCACAAGTCCACAATTTGTCGCTTCGTTGATTGTCTTCTGCCTTATTCCAACTGCTGGCTCGGCAATTCAGTCCATCTCGCAGACCAACACCATACAGTATATTTATTTGTTTGAAAACACAAGTAATGCAGAGATAAACATTTAAAAAAAAACAGCCTTGTCTCGCCGTCTGATAAAAAAAAAATACAATTTCCGGTTCAATACAAATAAGTAGAAACTTATGCGAGAATTAACTTTATAGCAAAATGCCATAAAACTACTTTAACATATTTTTCTCAATATAAATCATATTGATGATTTATATGTGAATATGAATTTGCTTAGATTTAGCAATAAATGCTGTTAATTTCCGCATACAATTATAAAGCGCATCGTACTCACTACAGTAAAGTTCTGTCTGTCGCTCCGTCTGTCTGTCTGCGAAGTTGTTATCGGAGTTTGAAGAGGCCAACTTCATCCGCAGCTGAAGCCTGTTTGCTTGGTGGGCTACACTGCAGCTTTGTAAGAAACAAGTTCTAAATCACCAGTAGTCAGTTTTTTTTTTGTTTAAACAACTAGGAGATGGAACAAGCAAGTAACCCACCTGATGTTAAGTGCATCTCTTGCCCATAACAACGCTTTACTGCGTAGGTCACATCCATAAAGAACATAGCCTATACAACACTGCATTGCGCCCGTCAACTTGAGGTTTACACCTCAAGGCGACCATACCCGTTAAACCGGAACACAGTAATGCTACTTGGCGGCTGAAATAGGTATGGTGGTAGTACTTCCCCGAACGAGCCCTTTCACAATGGGCTTTACTACTCATTTGGGCTGCTAGTAACGATGATGATGAGTTTGTAATATGTGGAGGTAGGTGCTTATTGTTTATCGAGTGTCCGAGATCGACGAGCTCATAAATATCTAGATCGAGTCTCGTGAGAGCCGGCCTGTCCCCGGGTCTGCACTGAAATGAAATTACCTAAGTTTCGTAACGATTTTCCTTTTTAACCGACTTCAAAAAAAGGAGGAGGTTCTTAATTCGTCATCTTTTTTTTAGTATGTTCCCCGATTACTGGATGACGCCTGGAATGATTTCGAAAATTATTTTTTTGTTTGAATGGGGTTCCATCATCAGGTCAGGATCTGATGATCCTGGAAAAATTGAGGGAACTCTTGAAATATTATGGGCACACTTGAAGCGATTTGGGTATTTTTAGTAAGTTTACCACAAAAGTAAGGAAAATCGGACCCTGATAGGATCACGCTTGTGTGTGTCTGTTTGTCTGTTTCTGGATACTGGACCGACTGAGTTGTAATTTAGTATTCATATAAAAGTTGGTGACCCAAACACGGATGTATAACGTTAATTACCTAAAAATTTAAAAGAAGTCATGTATTGTAAGTGATGGTATTTAAAGTTACATAGAATTTTTTCTCAATATTTGTGCGTATAAACATTATGTACGGAAGCCTCTAAACGTGGGTTTAATGAATGGATGAAAATACTTTATATTTGAAAGAATATAATGTGTATTTTTAAATTAGTCTTATAGAAATTTCATCAGAACCGGTTCAGTAGGAAGTAGGTTTGGTTTTCAAATCAAAATAATTGGAAAAAAATACGTCATCCAGGTAAACGAAATTGTATCATATTATTCAATGAAGTCGGGTTTCTTTTTAGTTCCTAAAACTTAATACTTACTATTTTTTTATATATAAAGCTAATAAATAAATAAATATGGTTCACCCATACCTACCTCGAAGATACTGTGGGTTCGATTCCCACCTGTGAGACATTTGTGGGATGAATAAAGATGTTAGTTCTGTATTATATTAGAAAAAAAAGTGTGTAAGTATTCATATTCTCCCTAATCTAGTACCTACATTCTTCTTATCGAGTCAATGGTTAAATCTATTACACTAACCTACCCATTTAACCTCAATAATATTTGATTAGTTTTGGTCTAACTTGCGTTGTGTGAAATGTAATATTCATATTTTTTATTATTGTTTGATAAATTTATTTTGTGGAGCGCTGATTGGACAGGAGGAGCCAAAAATGAAAAGAAACTATGAGGAATATCGAAAAATACTCAAAAAAGTCTCGGGCCCGATTTCGATGAAAACTGAAACGGCATCTTTAGATTTTTTAAAAATCAATATTCAACCCAGGAATCGCACCAGTTGATTTTGAAAAATAAACTGTCTTTACACACTGTTTTTTTATAAACTATTCGATAGTGTCGCTAATAAGAAACAAATTCTAGGAAGTAATGATACGGCAAACCTAAGGAAAATGTTGAATTTGAATAAACTGCTTCATATATTAAAGTACCTTCCTTCCTTCCTTTTTAACTCGCACCCGCAGCGCTATACAGTTTACAACACTAAGTTCTAATTTCAATTTTTCATACATAAGTATCTCTTCTCTCGATAAAGTAAAATAAAAAAAAATACAATTGAAATTCGAACGGGAAGGGAATTGGCGCCAATTATTTAGATTTTGTTCGACGTTTTATTGATTACACTGTTTGCGTACTGTTTCGTATTCTGTTAAATAATTTTTAAAAGCAATACCCACATGAAACTTGAATTTTGTGATTTAAAGTTGGATTTAACTAATGATGAACGATTTGATCTACTGGAAGCATATTTTATCAATGCGAGAAGTGCCACTCGCGCTTTGGTCTGGTACCAAAACAAATATCCTCAACGTGATTTCCCCACTGTTAAGCGTCTCCAAAAAATAGTTAACAACCAGTTAACAAGGAGGTAGCTTTGTCAAAAGTAAACTAATAAAGCCACGTATTTCTAATGAAGATTTAGAAATAGCTATTTTGAGTCATTCCCCGCTAATTCCACCCGCAATGCAGCTGAAAACATTCAAGTGTCTCAAGCTACGATATGTAAAGTTTTAAAAAAGTACAAATATTAATGTTCCGGACACATTGTGCAAAAGTTACATCCAGGCGATAACTTAAGACGTCTTGGTTTTTGCGACTGGTTAAGTCAGAAAATAGGCAACGATAGACATTTTCTATGCAATATTTTGTTCTCTGACTAAACAAATTTTTCCAATAATGGTATTTACAACCGAAAAAATAAACATTATTGGTCAAACACCAATCCTTTACGGATAACTGAAGGGTTATCACCGTACGTTTTTCATTTAATTGTTGGTGCGGTATTTTGAAGAACAGAATATTTTATTTCAAAATGTATGATGGAACGTTGACCACTTTAAATATGTAGACATTTTAAATGAACTGTTTGAAGAGTTGGATAACTTGCCTTAGGCCCAGGCCGCCCAATTATTATTTCAGCATAATAGCCGTATAGTGAAAGAGATGTCGATTCAGCAGTTTGGCGATAATTTTATTGCAACGTCTGTGCCGTGGCCAGAGGTCACCGGATCTTACCCCCTTAGATTATTTTCTCTGGGGGTACGTAAAAAACGAAATCTACAAAGACACGTACAATACAATTGTCGACTTGAAACGATCTTTGGAAAATATTCTAAAAGGAATCAAATATTGTATGTTGAATGTATGTATTGAAAACAATGGCCATCATTTTGAACAATTAATCAGTTAAAGGATTAGGTAAGGTAGGTAACGAAAGAAAAATAAAACCGTATTTTGTTATAAATGAGCTCTTTCCTTAAGTTTGCCGTATATCATTACTTTCCAGAAATGGTTCCTTATTAGCTACACTATCAAATGAAGTGTAATGATACTATGTGTGTGTGTTTTTTTTTTCAAAATCAACGAGTTCGATTCCTGGCTTGGAATATTGATTTTTCAAAAATCCAATGATGCAGTTTCAGTTTTCATCAAAATCGGGCCCGAGACTCCTTTGAGTATTTTTCGCTATTCCTCATAGTTTTGGATTTGGCCTTGGACGCCCACTTGAAAAATTCACCTGTGTACAAACAAAACATAATAGTTGCTGTGTGTATCAAAGTTCAACATTCCGTTGACAACATAAATATTTTTATGACATAATCGCTCCGAGAGCTCGCGTGGTGTACGTCACCGTAGCTTAGCTGCGACACTGCTGATCCAGGATTAGTCCAGGAACTGGAATACTCCCCAGCGCTTCATCATTTCTGTTTTATGTTGGGTCGGATTTTCACACAATGGTGCAATCTCCATACGGACGCGTTGAAAGGTACTGCTTGAATAAAGTTACGTACCAAATACGAAAATATATTTTGGTAAGCTTTGGAATGTACTTCCCGCATGTAAGCTGTTTATTAGATTGTAGCTACCTACTTTACTTTGTCATTCAGTATTATTGTGTTTATTTGCTATAGAGGTAGAGACGGCAGAGACACTTTTTATAATACTTACCCACCTATATCTTTACCGATAATTGAGTTGAAGAGAACTGGCAACCCGATTATCGGAAAAAGGTGACATTATTATGATAGGAGCCTAATGAATAAGAATGATGTGAATTGATGTGATTATAATAATAAATCTTATATGTAGCTGTTTAGGATACGTTGTTCTTACACCCATAGTTTGATTGAAGTAGCACCTAAAAAATCTAATATTAAAATCAAGAATAATCAGTAATTACTTATTAATAGTACGAGACCAATTCCTATCCAATTCCAAAAATGAACGATATTTTTCATAGAAATAATTGGTGTTTTTTGTGATACAATACAATACGATGCTTAGCAGAGATAACACGAAATTGTTAGATAATAGTAAGAACATAAAAAGGTTGAGGTTCTTCTGTACGGTGAACATGACTTATCAGTAAATAATGGACATGTTACAGACAAATAAATGTACCAGGTATATGTGCTATATTCTTGTAATGTAAAGTATACAATATACCGCCCTTGTGGTCTAGTAGTTCGCCTATCGATATCAGATCCAGAGGTTCCAGGCTCGGCCCTTAAAGATGTACAGCTTTGTGCTTGGTTTGGTTTGTGGTAGGACTTTTTAAAGTCCGCCTGGCAAGCTAGGTAGTACCACCATCTTTTTCTATGTGATATATATCACGAATAAATAAAAAATAACGTCACGTAACGATTGGCCCCAAACGTAGCGGACTCCTGAATTCCATGTGACAGTGGATATCATCTGATAAGTCAGCATCACTGCAACCCCCCTCCCCTCCACCCCCTGCCAGCCCTCACCGACGACCACACGCGGATGCCGCTGATTACTCACTAATGAGGGTAGTGTAGTGAGCTCAGGACTTGTATTTCCTGTATTCACTCATTAGATTTACAAAATAGAATTTTGGTCATAGTTACTTTCTTTTGTTTGTCTCCAAAATTCAGCCTCAGAGCTATTTCTAGCTCAGTGTTAGATAGCTATTTCTAGCTATCTAACACTGACGCTATGCTCTTTATGCAGGGTAGTTATAGATATATTGATTAGATAGCTTTTGGGAACTGCATTCCTAGAACACGACACATTACATCTCGTCGTGTCATCATGTAAATCGGGAGAAAGGTTCGGCTCCAAGTGTAAGGCATATTTTGAACTTACACATTATAGTAGATAGTATAGGTATATACCTTTCTACACCAAATGTAGTTAGTAATGCAACAAGTTTTACTGTAACTTATCCATAATACACAAACTACCTTTTAGAGTGTCGAACGACGTCTCAGTGAGACCGTTACCTTTCTCGTACTACAGTTATTACTACGACTTATGGCGTAGTGGTGTCAGACAATGGGAGTATCACACGCCCTCGTCCACTGGCACCGGCTCTGAAGGCTTAGTGACGGTGAACTCCTGTATTTCTGACGAATGATACACGTCGTGGTATATAGCGACTTGTATCACTGACAACCTGACAAGTGATTCACCTCGAAGAGTTTTAGTTGATGGAACAACCGTAACTTTGCCTCTGTAGTGTGGTGGTTCGCCTACAGCTGTCTGATCCAGAGGTCCCGGGTTCAATCCCCATGGGGAGTACAATATATTGTGCTTGTTTTGGTAGGTGGTAGGACTCTATTTGATTCCGCCTGGCTAGCTACCATCATCATACCCAAGTCTGTCGCCATAGCAACAATTCTAAATTGTTATGTTCCAGCATTCAGAGGTAAGATAGCCAGTTCCACTGTCTGAGCAGTTGATGATTCCAGGTGAAGTGCGCTTCCACCTTCGGCCTTATCATAACCTGAAACCAGGTGAGATGAAGACCAAGCGCTTCTCCGTGATACAATAAATACAAATTGAAGGTACATATTTGAATCACTCTGATTTAATTATGTATATAACTGGTAACTATTACAAATCACCTATGCTAGTCAATCAACGAGATCAGTAAAAATACTTGGTACTCCAGCTCCCTGCATGTAAGTATTTTTTTTTATTACTTACCTGCATATGTCCTTATTCAAACATTCAAAGCAATACTGGAACCTATTTGCATATAGCATGTTAACGAATAAATCCATTTTGTATGAATAAATCAAACAAACAATAAACATGCCAAGCAGCTTGCGGTCTCAAGTTCATTTGCAATGAAAATTGCAATGCATAGTATTCCATGCACGGCTGAACTTACAAAGGCTGACTTTCAACCAAGGCTATCTAAAAAATATTTCTAGAAACAACGCAAAAGCCTCCAATCAGTTAACTAGCAATGCAAGGGTACTCTATATTAGAATGTGTTTTTTCTTATTCACAATATTGAAGCTTTAGTGGAAAAGCGCTTTTATTCCATGAACGATGTTGCTATGGAAACGTCTGCATACAAAGCAGTGTAGCCTCTTCCCATTTTTCAGGTCTTAGTCCTTATTTTATGAGAACGTTTGAGGTTTTATGAAACTTGTCACGATCTGTTTCTAGGAATATTATTTTATTCTCTTAAGGTTTTAGGAATGCAGTACCTATTCGAAATCTATTTCGGTCTGTTTCGGCTCTGCTGGCAACTAATGAGTTTCGCAGCCAGTCAGTTGTGATAAAGAGTTTTTTAAAGTAAATTATACCGATAAGTTCCATTTGAGCTGTTTTTGGTTTTTATGCCACTTGCCGGTCAGAAAAAGCAAGTTGCACTCAGAAAAGCAATCATTATTGTGGATGTCAATTTGAGTTAATAATGTTTTCCATTAGAAGCCGAGTAATGTGATTAACAAATGGTATCAACGGTGGGTGTCGGTGTCCCGAGATAATTAGTCAGTCAGTCAGAAGTATCCCAAAGTTCGTGGAGCGATAACGTGGAGTGGACGAAATCCAATGCCATTAGCACATTCTTGCTGAAGTATGCCAGATTAGAAGACTATTAACTGTGAGCGATGCTCAGAGTTTTGTGACAAGCGAGATTATAAACATTCCTTTGCCCATATCTAAAGTAAATCCAAGTTTATTACGCCATATTCGTAAAACTCTCTGTTCTAGTTATATGGCAGGCAATAGTGGTTCGAAACCGATATTGCTCGATGGGTTGCAGTAATGCTTTCAGGTGGTTATGTTGATTGACATGGCAAGCAGCCATAATGTTAAATGATTTTTCGTGAGTTGTATACGAAATTGACAATTATTTTATTTTATTTTGCAAGGCAAATTAATCAAGTTGGCTATTTTAAGTGTTTTCAAAAACACTTGAATGTTGAAATTTCTGGCAAGTAGCCATGAGTTAAGACATGCTATTTTCAAGCGATTTAGTAAAAAAATATACACTTTCAAGCCAAATATTACAAATACTTAATCTAGTAGCAATGTTTTTCATTAACACTTGAAAGTTTGGATATTGATAAACCTTTAAGAAAACCTCTTTTTATTTGCGTATCATGGAAAAATTATAAACATTACATGGCCACAAGCCATGTGTATTGACGGCCATTCGCACACACGCCATAAAAGGAATAGGAATGAGCCAAGGAAGGGTAACAAAATACCAGACTACTGGTTCCTTGCAGAGAATTCTCAGATAATGAAACTAAGTACGGTGATACTCGATATGGATTGGAATAGGAAAGGGCAAAACCCGTAAACCCGGAAACCCGTATAAGTACCTACCTGCCTATCTACCTTTTTACCTCTTTTTGGCCAACCATAATTGTTATCACGGACTCCTCGATTAATGTTGTTTTGAAAAAAATGCTTTCCCGTTCTATACCTTTGACTATACAAAGGCTTATGAGATAAACTAATAAAAAATTGGAAAACGTACCTTTGACTATACAAAAGATTGTGAGTTATAGTTTGCTTAGTTTGGAACTAGATGGCGCGATGTATAATTATTGTCCTGTATTTTTTTTTATACTCAGTAAAATTTGGAAAACATATTTAATGGCGTTCAATTCTCTGTGACACCTGTGATTCCATTCGATTTCACAGATCACATTCACAAAAATAAAAGTGAATTATGTTCTACGTAGTGTAGAGTGGGTCGATGTGACTATGAGCCATGTTTTTACGACGTAAACATTACTTTCACTAGCACGTCGTGTTCAGCCCACACTATAGGTTTACCAATTGCTTGGTATCACGGTATCCATTAAAAAGTTCCCACTACCGGCGGCAATTGCAATTGTATGAGTTAAAAACTGGTCACGAGGTCAAGTTCGGTCGCCTTCAAAGAGCAGCCTTCATTTCGTAGTGTTGTGGAGTGGCACAGTCCACTGATAGCAGTAGACCAACTTTAATGATAATCCAAGGAAAAAATATATGGTTTGTTTAAAACGATGTTTCTAGCAAACAGATACATATAACATGACAGAATAAATATCCAATGCGTTATATTAGAAAATATAAGGTACATGTAATAATAATTATGAGTAATCACTAAAATCAACAGCAATGTGTATTCCTTTTCTGTCAAATATATATTTGGTGTATTTGTAAGTAAGTACTAGACTCACTACTTTTTCCTCTTTGAGGATTAATCTCTGATCACTACTCAGAGCGTGAGAATCACCTACTAAGGGGTAGTCAGAGGCACGTTCAAACTTTTGTTCGGCACATGCAGACGGTTTGCATGCTACTAGTATTCAATACGTGACAGGTTGCAAGCCCATTGCCGCTTAGCAGAATACTAGTCATTGACATATGTCATTAGAACTTTTTGGTCTTAAGGACATGCCGCCGGCTTCTTCTCAATGTGAACTTCAACGTTAGAGCATGTGCATGTGTCAAATGCGCACAAAAAAATCGAAAAACCGAAAAGACCATTAGTGCACGGTTGGATTTGAACCGATATCCTCCAAATCGGAAGACGGACCCATACCCACTTGGCCACACACCTCTTTTGATAAATTTATATATCTATGTAATCAATTAATAATATTTATATGAGGATAGGGATCAACATTTCAAATTAAGGAGGATAAAGAGGATATAAGGATATGGATAAAGGGGGATGAGGATACAAATGTTCCGGCAGAATGGTGAGTGTGACAGTAGCAGCTAGAGCATTCCGGGGATCTCAGCCAGATATCTGGAGAACCACCCTCTGGACCTAAATAACTGCCTGTACTCACATAAATGTTAAAACCGCATGATTGCTCAGATCTGATATACATAATAAAGAATTTTCTACACTGTGACCAACTAGATACATAACTTTACATCACAGTTGGCAGCATCCATTGTCCGTGACAATAGCAATAAAGGCTTCGATGGATTCGTTGGACCGATCGCACGGTCAGCGGACATCGGTCAGCGAGCAGCGGACATCGGTCAGCGAGCAGCGGACACGCTTCGTTGTGAACGTTGTGTCGAGCTAATTGTACTGTACAGATAGTGGACACACAGTTTGCATTACCAAGTGTTAAAACCACTTAATCCTACAAGAACTCCAGTGAAATTGAGAAAAAGCTGAAAAGGTTCACGTAAATTTGTTGCACGCAATTAGTTTTGGACTCTCTCACCGTTTTTTTCTATTCGAGACAGAATATCGCCATCTTGCCCGGTGACGATAGGGCATTTTTTTGCGACTTATTTTATAATTAAAGTGATCCTATAGGAATTAAACGGCAATACTAGTTTTCAATAAAACAAACACGTCGCAGGCATAAATAACTAGGCATGAATGCTAGTCCCTCGCTTGCTATCTTCAAGAGTAGAGTCAATGAGCACCTACCTCTCCATTTAAATGTATTTTTGTATCTGTAATAGGTATGTATTATTAAAAAAATATGTATAATAAGATACGTTTATGTTTAATAAGATACGTAGGTAAGTATATGTATTTTTTTTTGAAAATTGAAAACCCGGAGTGCACCGGCTCCTCACGAACCCCAGGTCTTGACCCTAAAAGGCTCAAATAGGTAAGCTCTGTCGAGACCACTATATTTGCGCCTTTTGTGATCATCGGCTGAATCAGCCGCCGCACCAGCCCTAACTTATGTCCCAGGCAGATGAGATGGCGCAAGGGTATCGACGCAGGTAGCGTCCCACTCCAAAGGCCTACCAATTTCCCAGGGGACAAGAGTCATACCGTCGTCGGGCCGCCTACCATTATCACGTAATAGACCATTCATTCTATCTCTGTATGCTTATGCTGTGTGTGCAATAATGTATTAAGTAAATATACAACACGAAGAAGTACTTTAAGCTGAATCTAGATATTCTGCCAAATTTAATTGTTTGGAAATGTTATCTAATGTCTTACAATATGATATAATGTCTCACTTAAATAGGTCCAATTATACTATTCAAGCAGGGTTCTAATGATGGCACATTCCAATAACATCCTTCCTTAGGTACTAACGTTATATATTATGTATATAGGGAGATTGTTCAGGCTTCTATTTACGAGTACCTTTCAAAAACTTTTTTATTTTAAATGGTTGAGCTCTTGATCATGAAACTCTCATAGGCATGCTTACACTGAGGACTACAAAAGCGCGAGCCCTAATCAGCCAGTAGGTGCCTATGAATTCTCTTCTCGAAAACATTAGGGTCGTAGCACAGCGGAAATACATTATGCTATGTATGTGCCTTTTGGATTATCTAGTTTGCGTGGGTCTAGTTACCTACTCGATCAGCCATCCTTGAGCCCGAATTGGTTCCGCGCAATCGGCTGAGTCTAACTCTCGATTTCAATGAACAGACGCTAATTGCTGCTGTGGGTGGCATGGCATTGTTCTCGGTGGATAATATATTACCTATCAAAAAGTCGAAGTTAGTAGGTACCTATACCTACGCAGTGGTTTAGCCTAAGCCCGGTATTTTTTTCCTTTCAAACTCTGTTAAAATTGTTGTTTATTTTTTGACAATAATTACAACTATCGCTACAACATAGTACCTACAGTACAGACAAAATGCATTTTTCGAATCAAATTACAAGGTAAATCATTCTCTATAAGTATAAGTAGGTAGGCACTCAAGTGTTTTTTTCTATTATATTTTATCGATTGAGTGAATAATGTAGCTACTTACAGTTCTACAATACATTCAGCTTTAATTGTAAATTATAGATAGGAGATTTAATAAAGGAGTACCTAGTTTTAACACCCGCAACTATAAATTATAAAAATAATAAAGTTAGTATGTTAGATTCAAACAAGGCAAAGCATGGACGAAATATATTCCATTACATTACATCTTACTTGGCATTCATCTGTGTTACCAAATACCATTGATAAACCTCGAGAATCGAACAAAACCCTCCATAAACATTGAAGTAGTATTTGACCTTCATTATTTATGTTAGGTAACCAAAGCCGCAAGCAGAGCGTGTAGTAAAATAGAAAGCAATATCTCGTGCCTATGTGAGTATATTTAATATTCTTTGGCATTAGACACTATTGTCTCACTTCATGTTCAGAGAGCCGTCGCGTTCACGTCACCAACAAATGAACTCAGAGTGCGATGACCTTGCACCGTGTGACGTCTCAGGTCAAGGACGCCTTCCGGCGGCGACCTTGCACGATGACGTCACGATAGGTACAAGCCGGGTTCTGCCATCCGATCACTGCGTCCTTGCGATTGCAACCTCCTGTGGTTTACGTTGTTATTATTATGAGGGGAGGTAAAGACATTACTGACGTACCTATTTAATTTACCGAAACTAGTGAAGAGTTCAAGACTTCGTACACGTCATACCGTGAAATTTCTTAAAATCCTTTCATAGAGCACCCCTACACTACCAAAGAAAGTTACCCCACAAATTTCAAGTCTCTCGGCGCTCTGGTGTGCGTTGATTGTCAGTTATGTACCTACACGACTATTTTATAGATTACTAACGTACCTACCTACTCTTGCTACGATTTTCTGAACCAAATATAGTCGTATCCCTATTTTACAACTATTCTGAAATGCTAGTCACTATATAATAACGCCATTTTCATACGTTATATTAAGGTAGAATCTCACTTACTACGTCCTACCCTCGATTTGTATGCAGAGTCACGATTTCCAACTTCCTGACTGCAACTCAGATTCAATAGACTTATATAACTCGTAGAAGACCGAGCCTCAATAAACTAAAACTTTCCAGAGATACTCGAATCATGTAACAAAAGTGAAGGTCAGTTCAAAAAGATGTCGGAGATAACGAATTTTCTATGAAAGTTTATGCTTAGTTTACCTTTGGGAAACTTGTAACGATGAATGATAATAAGACCCCAGGGCTACATTTCCAGTGGCTTTTCTGAATTTTCTCTCAAATTTCGACCAATTTGACTAAACCCAGACAGTTCTGGCGTTCCGGCTATAATACCGTAGGAGATTCCAATGTTGTATAGAGCTATGATACTCTAGTTTTGCAGCAAAACCGAAAACTGCATTTCTTCCGTCACCCGGAAAATTATGCTGCTCGGTGTGTAGGTGTGCTTTCTGGCATAAGCTTTTTGACAAGAAGCTCTACTTCTGATCGATGAGTACTTTTGGTTTCCACGTAATTGAAACATGAATAATAATCCGGACCGGCGGCGGCGGCGCGGCGGTGGCGCGGCGGTGGCGGTGTCGGGAGGTTCTGATAGGTAGCTATATATAATTATAGGTACCTATAATCTTAATGGAAGGCCGTCTTCGTTAATATCGTCGACTTGATGAACTCCATTGTTCCGCAATTTCTCTGTGATTTCGTTCTGATTACAAGTTCTTCATTATTTTATCCTAAAGCGCAGGGTACAGTACGTTTTACGGTGTGATTTAATTTTCATTCTTTGGTTCCATTTTCATCATACGGCTAAGGAGTGGAAAACGTTGCCTGAAAATTACAATGTGGGCCTCTTCCAGGCCATAGTTAATAGGTGTCTTCTAGATCGGTGTGCTACATCGTCGCTTCCCATGAGTCGAGACTGTCGTCAAATGTACGTCAAACCGTTTATCTTATTTGAAAAAAAAAAGTTGAAATGAAACTGTTATTTCGTATACCTTAACGATATAATCGAACCCAATAACATCACCTATCTTCTACACCCAATTATATATCTACCTACTAACTAACGTACCTAATCAATGTAACGACTTCATGAATCGATTCAAAGTTCTAAACTGCACTCTGAAACCCAGTCCGTGTGATTGAAGCCACCGATACATTAAAAGGCTTTCAATGTTGGAATCGAATTGATCACTCCCTCTCGACTCGAGCCTTGTCCCTCCAACAAGTGATAATGCGAATGCCTTCTATTTGTTACCGAGCTAAGTAACCTCCACGAAACTTTGTTTTGAAATGGGCAATATGTGCAGACTTTTATGTTACTTACTGATCCTTGTCAGTAACTAAATGAAAAGTGTTCTTCTAATACGTAGTCAGAAAACATTTAGATGCCTATAGGTTTTGATCGAATTAATCCATTATTTCGTCAATATACATTTACGAGTAAGCAAGATTGATTTTGTTCCGCTGTCTCTGTCAGGTTTCATTATCAGATGATAGTGTTATTGTTATCAATCGGCATTGTAACAACAACGTAATCTTGCTTGTTTCTAATTATAAAGTCATCATAGAATCCTAGGGAAATGAATAATAATAGTGTGTACCTGTGTGCAATATTAGAGGTTTATGCGATTGCAAAATGGTTTGTAAATCGCGTTCTTTTAGTGAGTTTATATTCCTCAGTCACCATCCGTCGTACAGACAAAAATAAATTAATTTGCAAAAAAGATTCAACAAAGAAACAAAGCAATTGCAAAGCCCTACCCTCGCTAAAGCCGGGCCAAACTAAAACCAACTTCCACCTTGCTAAGATGAAAGTTCCCAACCGACTCACGCTGGTATTATCACACTGTCAGTGTGTGATCTAAACCACTGATAAGTGTCGAAGATGCGCACAGGAGGAAGAAACAGTCACGTGTCAGAATACGTCATCTTACACTGAACAACAAGCGAAGCTATGCTAGGGTCAGGTTAGCTCACCCTGGTTGAGCTAACCTGACCCTAGCCAATGGGGAATAAATAATAACCAATAGGGCAATGCATAAATCGTCAGTGCAGAACACTTCTACTTCTCCCTCCAAATTAGAATTAGATTCGAATGGGTATTAAATCAAATGTAAATAACCAAATAACTCAATTCTCGTACAAACACTCGGAAGTACTTTTGACCATTTTTATGTCAGTGGGAGATTTGTCTATTTCTAGTAGAGCTTACTTCATTTCGGACGTCACCGTTAGCGGCTTCGCAACGATTATCGGGATTTAAGGTCAAGAGTCTACAAAGATAATTGAAAGTCAAAAGTGTGATAATTGAATTCGGTCATGGAAATCCTCTCAACGAAATTTTCCAATCAATCCGGTCTCGTCATTATGATACATTTTGTATCATAAATGTTTTGTTCCAGAAATATCCAGACTCACAGTTGAATCATTCGCAATACGATCCCTCAGGTTCGAGTACAGGAAATAACTATTACATTACACAATCAAACCGTTCCTAGAATTAGCTGGCTTTGACCACTTGCCAAGCGAGAAAATAGGCACGGAGGCATCAAGTGCCTTAACATTACACTAAACATGACTGACTCGTCTCGACGTAAAAGTAATCTTTATAGCACTGTTGAAGTGCTAACAGACGGCCTGTTGGCTGCACTTAGCGCTAACAGCGAGTAGGTACCACTGACGACTGCAGTACTTGAGCACCTAATGGCCGGGTGGAGTGCATATGCCACAACTGAAGTGTGAATTCAGTCTCGTACTCTAGGTAGGTGCTAGTATAGTTAACATACGGTACCTTCTTTACTTTGTCGCAAAATATGATCTTTACTCAATCAAAGTAAAGTAATTTTGTATAGATATAAAACTACCCGGTTACAAATTTAAGTTCTTTAAGTTCTATCTAAGGCCCGAGGCATGTCATAGCGGATTTATCAATTTATCAATGTGTCTTTGACTTTGAAATGAACGCATGATCATCTAGTGGTACCAGATGTTATAGAAGGTACATCAGTACTTTCGAACAGCTAAACTTGAAATTGTGTAATAGACACTTATGTTAAAATAATCGTTGAATCACTCGATTTGGCTTTAGAGCCCAACCCTAATCTAGTTCCCATATTACAAGCTATGCTTAGTTCGGGGCTAGATGGCGCTGTGTAAAAAATATTGTCCTATAATATTTATATTTTAATTTTAATTTTAATAACCCTAAAAATGGTCAATATTCCTTAGTTAGATTATGTTAATAGATAAAGTATTTATAGCCCACACAACACAGATTACCGACCTCTGTTTCCAGTCCGACAACGATATTAACGCAGGCCGAAGGTACCTGCAGTAAAATTATTGTGTTATTGTTATCAATAATCTGGAAGATTTACAGCTTCGAGTAATGGGTTCTCGGTGTTATAAACCTCCACCTGATTCCATTTTGCGCACACACCCGCTGCCCGCTTGCCACTCGAATTTCACCAATTACTCATGATTTATGATGATTTAACCCAATGAATCATTGGATTAATCAGAAGCAAAATCTACTTACGGAAAAAATACGTCAGAGTTTCCGGGTAATGTTATTCTTACATCTTATACATTGCTTATCAAATCCAAAAACAACAAAACTCAATTTCATGGAAATACAATATACAAAGAATACGATAGTGTTTCTCTGATCGTGCTCTATAGGTGGAGCTAGGCCTCAATAAAGGGATCGCCATGATGCAGAATAGGAGCGGCCACGTGAGATCAAAAAGCCATGAAGCACGCGCTCTCAGGGGTCCCAGCCCCGCACGTGTCATGCGGAGATTTGCCTAATCTAGCGTGCACTGCCGCCGCCGCGCGCCGCTGTCACTTGCATATTCATTACCAGGGGAAAAGCGCAACAGACATATTCTACTTGGCACCCTTATCAAATCATCCATTATTTCAATTTGAAATTTAGAACATCTTTATTCAATAAAATGTACAATTAAACAAACAATGTACAAAGGAATC